>JAPQWV010000011.1:9667500-12167500 GCA_027422505.1 Craterostigma plantagineum | reverse complement strand
ACGCACATGAAGATGTGGTTGCTAGGTCCTCCAACGACATTGATCGTATTGTGGAGATGCTGTGTGATGTACAACAGGATTTTGGAGAATGACCTCCCGCATTTGATTGTCTGGTTGGGGACAATAATATCCCCTTGTACACTGGTTACCCAAAATATACAAAGTTGTGTGCAGTGTTTAAATTGTTGAATGTTAAGGCTAAACTTGGCGTTTCAGACAAATGTTTCTTAACACTGTTAGAATTTTTTGCCGATATGCTACTCGATGGCAATGAACTCCCGAAATCGGCTTACGATGCAAAGAAAATATTGTGCCCGTTAAACTTAAAATACGAAAGAATACATGCTCAACTATTGTGTACTTTACAGAGGCGAGAATTAATTTGTTGATAAGTGTCCGATCTGTGACACTTGGCGTTTTAAACGAATAGACGAAGTCGGTGGTGCGCATGCAAAGGTTCTACGATACTTACCGATAGTACCCAGGTTGAAATGCATGTTCTCCAACGCAGACAAAGCTAAAATGTTAAGATGTCACGATGAAGAAAGAAAAAAGGATGGTAAGTTGAAACATTTGGAGGATTCCCCTCAGTGGAGGAACATTCATACTCTTTTTCCTGAATTTGGAGTTGACGTGTGAAACCTTAGGTCAGGGCATTGCCCTGATGGGATAATTCCACACGGTGACATGATTAGCCGTCACAGTTTTTGCCCTGTATATACAATCTTCCTCTGTGGCGTTCTATGAAGAGAAACATATCATGCTATCGTTGTTAACATTTGGTCCACGACAACCTTGTAATGGCATTGGCGTCTATATAGCTTCGTTAATCGATGATATTAATGTTACGGATGTGCCCTCGGAATGCCGTTCGAGGATAAAATGAATAGGGCACGTATTTACTTGATGCATTATTCACTGTATATGAGAATATTGTATTCGAATATTTACTTTTGGAATAAGTGTTTGCTAATACATTCCATCTAGGCACATTATTTATTACCATTAGTTCTTACTTGGCATCCGGTTAGATGATAAATAAATAAAGCCCATATATTGCGAGTTTAGTCATTGATTCTCATGAATGAGAGAGGGGGCACCGGTGAGCTATTGTACTCGGATATTAAATACATCCATAAATATGCCGATCATGACTTATTTGTTGACGACTCCTAAATGATTATGCCGATCATTCACTTGGAAAGTGAGAGGTCGTAACATTGATATAAGTTGAATCGGGGATTAACTTGTATTTGGACAACAGTTGTAATTGACGATAACATGGCCTATTACTCTAGGAAGCGTCAATGGTTGATCAATTGACTATAGTAGTGTACGTGGACCTTAGACCAAAGGTCTTTGATGGAGTTGACTTCGGGTGTCTTGATTTTTCACTAGTTTGATATGCCACATTGTTTGGTGTTGAACATGGGTCAGCGGCGACATGCGGTCTAGACAACGAAGGGTAGCTGCCAGGCATTGCCAGTCGTGAGGGATTCACAGTCTCGTTAGTAACTAAGATATATGTCTTATGTATATTCGGGGATGAGAAATTTTAAAGTCCCTGGCCAGAGCAATAAATTAACTCACTGAAGTGCAGTTTAGTAATTTGGACAGTCACGAATTAATCATAGTGTCGAGTTAGTGAGTTTGACGTAACCATGACTCTCACTAGAACATATGTGAAGGGTCTATACGTACGACGACGATCGATAACCGGTTCGTAAAATACGGAAGATCGTACTCAACACGGGATCTATTTGGTACCACGGGATTGGCTAAATGAATACCAAATTCTTGGATTCCTCCCAGTGTCGGGTTGAGACGAACCAAGAGAGTCGGGCTTAAAAAGGATCACTGAGATGGTGCAAAACAAATAGAGATGCATTTATTTAACGGGCTTGAAGACGTTAATAAATGTCAAAGTATGAATTTTAAAACTGCACTTACATGGACTTAGATTCCTGGAATGAAACGACGGAAAACGGCCCAAAATAGGGCTCAAGGCCACGAGCATTGATCGTTACTGCCATGAGCCATTCGGCACGGCCTAAGGTGGCCGTAACAAGCGGAGGCTGAGGCTGGACAAGCCTCTGCCCACTTGGTCACAGCCGTGAAGGCTTCTGAGCGAGTCTGTGAAGCCTGGTCACGGCCGTGACAGGCCGTGGTCGATTGTGTCTGGCCAAGCCCTCTGCCATGAATCTCATGGCGGTGGGCTCCGGGTCCGTGTCGTGGGGCCTTCGTCACTTGTTCCTATTTGATCCAATTTCGTTCATTGTTGTTATGTGAGATATGTGAGACTTTGTCTAGTCATTTCATGACTTTATACTAGGGAATCAAACAAAAATACGTCATGTAGGACATGATTAATTTATTTTGATTAATATCATTTTTAATGGTTGAAAGATGGATTTTATGTATAAGCCTTGATTATATTCGTGGCTAAGTGTTCTAAGTCATTCATTATGAATTAAGTCCAAATCCCACTCTAAGAAATAGTTTCAAGAGAGATTGAGAGGAAAAGGTGTGATTTTTTGAGAGAAAACACCAAGTGAGTTCGAGTTTTACACACGGACATCTCTACAAACATTCTCTTCCCTCACTAGCCATCCTTGGGAGTGTTTGCTCTAGGGCACGTCTCGGGGTCAGTGTGACTCTCTTCGGCACGGTGGTAGCGTAGGACAGCTTACGACAACCAAGGATCTTCGCTACGAGGGTAACGACCTAAATCGTATTACGTGTCTACGTGTCATACTTGTTTTCTTTTATATATCCGAGCGATCCAGGCATAGCGGGGATCTTGAAAGAAATTTTAAATTCCGCACCGCCCCAGGTATAGTACGTGGAGCACCCGAGGTTCCCCAACAGTGGTATCAGGGCCACGCTTGGGTTTAAGAAACGACATAACGAACCCTTAATGATCTCGGTTGTGCAAATCACTGAGTCGTATCGTAAAAGCACGCTCGGTTTGAATCTGCAAACCGAGCAAACGCAAGGTCGGAACACCGTCTCGAAACAAACGGTACGGCAATGTGCATTGCCGTGGTGAGAAACCGTAGCGGTGTCTCCCCGCGGTTCATAACTTCACGCTTGGACGTGAGTTTAGGGTATACTTTGTGTAGATCGCATGGATCTAGTGACTTTTGGCCGATCCACGTAAAGATCTATTTGAACGGAAAATTTCAGCAATATCGTTAACAAGACCAACGAGGCTCGTTTGTTCGGGGCAAAGCCTTGACACCAACGACTTCCGATTCGAGTTTGATCGACTATGAGAATAGTCGTTGTCCGTCGAAACCTAAAAAACAAGCTGCCGCGCTCTTGTTGTGCGTTAAATTATGCGTTACTTTTATTGGGATTGTGACGTTCAACGAAATTTGGTTTGAACTCCAGTGATGTACTTTTTGTGCTCTGGGGTATTTTGAAACCTCAATGGCCCGACGAGGATGTTGTCCAATTCCACTTGTATATGGATCTAAAAGGTTTGACACAAAATATAGTATGATGGACTTGGCTAGTTTAGGCCCAACGAAATACCCTTTTGGGCCCGCCCAAATTTCGTTTCGGATTCTTGGAGCGTAGCGTTGTCGTATACGTGTTTATGTGAATGTATGATACGTTTAAGGCATTAGCGTGGACTTAGTTCTATTTTCCGCGTGATATGTTAAAGGGGACAAGGTCCCCCCGGGTTGTATTCATTTTATACGGGTTGTTTGGGACTATTGATCCCCCTGTGTTATACTTTATAATTTCATTGGATAAAATAGTTTAAGTATGGTGGCCGTACGGGAACAAGGTTCAAACACGGGAAGGTAGTTCGATGATGGAGGTTGATTGAGGACTTGGAGTCGCCCGAAGACTTGTACACATTTTTATGTAATATAAAATGTATTAGAGTTGAAATATTCCACCTTGACGTCTTATAGGCAAACTAGCTTTACCGCGATTACGTGCCTGTTGGTTTGACGTGATATTAATGTTTATGTGCCTAATGTATGAGGCGTATTCTGCCGTTGGACAAAATACTAAGTGGGTAAAGGGTATTCGTGTCTTCTGTCAAGCTCGAAACTGCTGCGGCTTGAGTGTGTGTGCGGTGTGTTCCGAGTTATCGGCGCCAAATATTTCGCTGTTGACGTAGGTGGTTCAGGTGCGTTTGTAGAAATGTTGCTCTACGAAACATATTCTCACCTCACAAAGTGTTATCCTACGGGTGTAATTTCCAAATGTTAGGATTGAGCAAAAGGTGTATATGTTACACTTAGACAGTTATTTCCCAATTATTCGGGTTAGCGTGGGGTTTCCTGACCAAAGACAAAGTAGTTGAAACACTCTTTAGATGGTTCGGCCACGACGCCGTCCGGTTAAATGGGCCAACAAAGTGTTAGGTTGAAGCTTAGTTTTTGCGAAGTGGGGATCTCAACTCCACGATAAAACCATCAATGATGTTTCTGAAATTCCTATTGGGGTAATGAGATTTTGAGAAAAATAGTGGGAGTCAAGCCAAATGAAAAGTCCTTATTTGTGCTTGATGAATAATACGTGGAATCTGGACAATGCTTTGTTTCTGTAGAATATTTTCTTTCTAAATTATATAATGACGTTACCATTTATGACACTGATCACGCAAAACCGTTTGGAAGGTCCAAGGTTGTATGTCTTTCTTCAACCTACTCAAACCTAGCGGTCAAGCTCCGTAATTTAAGTATTGTCCTAACTCTGGAATGTCTAGAGTGTGTCCTTGATGGACCTGCACCACTTGAACCCATGGAGGGTGCTAGTGATGCTGACCTGCAGTTTCATGCCAAATAGTTCGCTTATTGTGCGTGGGCAAAGACTTATATGCTTGCTGGGATGACCAATGATCTGCAGCGCCAACATTCTGATATGAATATGCGCGAGATATTGCGTCACCTGACAGAGTTGTACTGCGAACACTCGAGATCATCTCGATATTGTGCCGCTGACAAACTATTTCATATAATGCCTGAAGGCGCAGATATCGGAGGACATGTGCAAAAGTTGATTGGGTATATTGAGGAACTGGATTTGCTCTATGCTCCATACATCACGAGCTTTAGATTGACCTGATCATTCACTCACTCACGACATCGTTCTCTAAGTTTGTTATAAATTACAGTCTGAGTGATTGCAGCTTCCCGAGTTGTTGAACACTATGATTCACACTCAGCGTGAACTCAAAAAGGGAAAGGGAAAAGAGGTTGCGCTTGTTGCGAGGACATAATATAAGACATCTAAGTCGAAAAAGGCCAAGCCCAAGAAGCCGAATGGAGGATATAAATAGTAAGGGCAAGGAAAAATGAACATACCTAAAGTTCATACGGTTACTGACAAGTGCCTTCATTGCCATAAGCTGGGCCATTGGAAAAGTGACTGCCCCAAGCTTCGTTCTTCTAGAGCATCAGGTAATGTTTTGGAAACTTATTGTTTTTTACTGTATTTTCCACTTCATGGATTCTTGAGTCAGGGGCTAGTGTGCCGGCGCTACTTACGTTGGATCGAAGACTCTCGTTTTATTTGCTGGACATGTACTCAAGCTTTCCGATGCACTTGTGTTGCCCAAGGGGCTAAAAAATATTATTTCTATTGTTGTTTTGAGTAGACTCGCATATGAGTTCCGAATACTTGTGAAATTTATTTTGGAAATATGTGCGCGGAAATGCTACATTAATAAATGGTTTATATTGTTTAACTGTTCAAGAAGAGATAAAACATGGGAATGCAATTACCAACAAACGTGGCTTAGAGTTAAATAAAAAATTATTTGTGGCATCTTCGACTTGGTCATGCAGGGATTCGAAAGATTCAAGAGTTGGAGAAACACGACATCATTAAGCCGTCAAAACCAGATTTCTATCTAACGTGCGAGTCTTGTATCCTCAGCAAAATGACTAAGGTTCCCTTTACCGGGACATTTCATAGACCACAAATCTCTTGGATTTGGTCCATACTGATATTTGTGTTTAGTGTTGCAGCCTGAGCAAATTTCCATTATTTGTGACTTTCACTGATGATCACTCTCGCTACAGCTTGTTGTATCTGTTGAAGCACAAGTCTAAAACGGTTGATAAGTTCAAGGAATTCAAGATTTTAGTGGAAAATCAAACTGGGAGACAAATTGAAGCCTTTCGATCAGATCGAGGTGGCGAGTATATGAATCCCAAGTTGGACGACCTTTTGAAAGAGAATGAAATCATTTCGTAATTTACTCCGCCCGGAACCCCACAATTGAATGGTGTTTCTGAACGCAGAAATAGAACATTATAAGTTAAAGTTCGATTTGTGCTTTGCTATACATATCTCCCCATATCGTTGTGGGCATATGCCTTGCAAACTGTTGTGTACGTTTTGAACAGAATCCCTTCCTGTTTATCGGGTACCTACAAAATTTGGAATGGTAAGAAAGTAAGCGTGAACCAACTTAAGGTTTGGGGTTGCCCCGCCTATTTTAAAAAAGCTAATAACAGACAAACTCGAATTTAGGTCTATGGAAGGACGTTTCGTCAGATATCCCGAGGACTCCATGGGATAGTTTTTACTTCCACGGTGATCAGAGGATCATCGTAGCCATAAACACTGACTTTCTCGAGGAAAAGTTCGTTCGAGAAGGTGGAGCTGGCATAGAAATAACTCTTGGAGAGTTAGATAAAACGCCTACAGAGACATAAGTGCCTGGAAGCACTGATGAGCAGTTCGAGATGCAATCGAAAGTGCGCAGGTCTGGTAGGTATCTCGCATTCCTAAGAGATACGGTATGGTACACGTGGAGCATGGGGATGCTGCGACGGAGGGGATCGTCAGTGACCACCTTGCTACATATGACCAAACAATGATGAATGTCCACTCGAAGAAATTAGCCGAAGCTATGAAAGCAGAGATGGACTCAATGCACACCAACCAAGTCTGGACTCTAGTAGACCTACCTGAAGGTTTTAGACCAATAGGGTGTAAGTGGATCTACAAGAAAAAAATTGAATCTGACAGACTGATCAGTACCTACAAAACTAGGCTATGAGTGAAATGGTACAGTCAGAAAGAGGGCATTGACTATGAGGAAACCTTTTCACTTGTTGCAATGATAAAGTCTATCCGTATTCTGTTTGCCAAAGCAACACACTATGATTATGAGATCTGATAGACGGACGCGAAAATCGCTTTCCTAAATGGATTCGTCCATGAGGAGATCTATATGGAGCAGCCCAATGGTTTTACATCGCAAGCAGATGATCACAAAGTGTGCAAGCTAAATAGGTCCATTTATGGGCTTAAGCAAGCGTCTAGAAGTTGTAATCTTCGATTTGATGAAGTAGTTAGGAACTACCATAGTTATTTGGGGCGCGCCTGAGGCGCGCCTAGGCGGTGAACGAGGTGAGGCGGCGGCCAATCGCCTCTACGTGCTCAGAGGCGTCGTCCTTTGTGGAGGCGCATCTGAGGCGGCGCCTCAGCGGGGGTTGTTAAGGCGCCTAGGCGATGAGGCGGCCGCCATGGTGAAGATCGATCCATTTGAGGTGTACAGTGGTCAATTACAGAGAAGCTGCGAGGAAGAAGATAGAAAAACCCTAAAATTTTCTCAATTGGACTTTGATTTGGGCCTCTAATTAATTTTGAAAAATATATACTTCAAACATATTTAATCTTAAAAAGATCCAAATGAGTTTAATTTATCATATTTTATTTTTTATTTCTACAATGCAACTTAATTGAATTTTTTATATATACTTAATCAATCTTATTAATTTAATAAACAAAATCATCAACATTAAAAAAAATTCATAAGAAAGCATGAACAATTATTTTATATAATCAACAATTATTTTATACATGTTATATAAGTTCCATATATTTAATCAACAAGAGTATATTATATATAACATTTATGTGATCGAAATCGCCTCAATTTTATAAGGCGACCGCCTTATTTACGCCTCGCCTTTGAGGCAAGGCAGTGCCCTTTCGCCTTTTTGCGCCTCTCGCCTTAAATAACTATGGGAACTACGAATTCATAAAGAATGAAGATGAGCCTTGCGTTTACAAAAATGTCAGTGGGAGTAATATCACTCCACGTATTGTACGTTGATGACATCCTTTTGATAGAAAAAGATATCGGAATGCTGTTTGAGGTGAAAGCATGGCTTTCGACCGAATTTTTCATGAAAGACCTGGTGGGGAAGCAACCTATATTCTTGTATTTGCCTTTATAGAGATCGTGCGAATAGAATGATAGGTTTATCTCAGGCCCTTTACTTAGAAAAGATCCTGATACGGTATAGGATAGACGAATCTAAGAAAGGGTTCTGGCCTATGTGGCATGGGATTCATCTCTCGAAATCTATTTGTCTTCAAAGTGAGGATGAAATGAAGGAAATGAATGAAATCCCCTATGCATCGGCAGTGTGTAGTTTGATGTACGCGATGCTTTGCACGCAACCTGATATAGCATACGCTGTGAGCATAGTAAGTCGGTATCAGTCTAACCCTGGTAAGGAACACTATAATGCAGTAAAGACTATCCTCAAGTACCTCATATAGACTAATGATATGATACTGATCTATGGAAATAGAAGATTAGAAGTGGACGGTTAGACCAATTCGGACTTCCAATCAGGCGTGGATGATCGAAAATCCACTTCTGGTTTCGTCTATATGCTTAATGGGTGGAGCAGTATCTTGGAAAAGTGATTACATAATAATTTATACTCCCTCCGTCCCAACAACTTTATCACATAAGTTGCTGGGCACACTGTTGGGATCCTCGAGGGTCCTAGACCCACATTCCTAGAACGACGGAATTTTAAAATTTAGCAAGGTTTCCCGCCTATCCAAGATCGCTCGGCTACAAACACGAGAACGTATTGACATAAAGAGATAAGGGATCAGCCATGATACCTTGTTGAAATATCTCGACGATGGCTAGCTTCGAATCCTTGAATCCCTGAGGCGTAGTGCCCCTCTCCTACGCCAAAAGCACACAAACGGGACGCGTTCTTTGCTCAAGATCATCATGCCGGCACCTCACTAACGTCGCAGCTGTCCTTGCATGTGCGGATAGGCCAAGAACGAGCTGCTTTCTGCCCCCTAGAGAGAGAGAGTGCGAGAGAGAAGGCGATGAGAGTAGAAAACTCTTAGTTTTTCCTCTCTTGAACTCAAATTCGAAATTTAGCTTCTTCTCCTCTTTAGCATCTCGAAAATCCTTACTTATATCTCTTAGGATTGACCAAAAATAGGTTGAGGTGAGAGGAGAAAAATCCTCACACCTCCCCTTTTACCAAGTCTTCGTTTTACCAAGTAATAAATTCAAAATTCAAATTTTAATTAATTAATTAAATATCCAAAACCTTAATTAATTAAAATACCATATTTAGTAGGTGAATCTATAGAAAAATACCCAATTGGATAAAATTTTAACACATAGGTACTCATGTCAGAAAATTTATAGAGGTACCCGATTTAATTTTTGCCAATTTCCTTAGTCATATCGTACCTTCCTATGTGTATATTGCGTATCATAACACTTTGATATAGGGTACCTAAATATAGCATACGTCGTAACGGCATGTGTGTTACATAGGGCGTAACTAAATATAGCATACGTCGTACCGTTTTCTGTTATATAGGGTACCCAATGTGTTGTTATAGAGTACCCAAATGTGTTATATGGTGTACTATCGGGAATCGGGTACCTATGTGCAAAAATTTTATTCTGTTAGGTACCTACATATAAAAAACACATGACAGGGTAGTAAATTAAAAGTTTTTATCAAACTAGGTACTTATGTGTAAAGACCCCTATTTAGTATATTTAAATATATATTATCCAATGTAAATATATGTAATAATTTCGAAATTTTATCTAATAAAATTCGAAACTTATATATATCCAATATATATTATTTAATTCTAGATTAAATAATATTATTTCTCTAAAACAATAATAAGATCAAAATCTAATTTAAATCATATATATTAAATAGTCAATATCAAATATTTTATTCCAAAAATATATCGTGAGGTGAAAAGATCATTTTATCCCTCACTAGTCAAACTTAGTATTTTCAGCCAATCAGGGTTTTGCCAAGCCCCAAACCCTAATGTCTCAATCTAGGACCTAGCCTTTGTCTCTCTCTCTCTCTCTCTCTCTCTCTGATGATGACGTTGTATCGGCTGCCCTTTTTAAGTCCGACTCTCCTAGTTCGTCTCAACCAGCCTAGGAGGTATCTAGGAGTTCGGTATTCACCTAGCCAGCCTAGTGGTACCGAACCGATCCCAAGTTGAGTACGAATTTGATCTAATCATAATCAACGAACCGACTGTAGATTTTTGTCAAACGTATAAACCCTTTAGGTTTGTCCCGATCGAGTGAAAGTCACACATAGTCAAACTTACAGAACTCGACTCTATGTCGTTTATGTCGATGAAAATACCAAAACTGCACTCCACGGTTCAACCAACGATCGCATCGAAAAGTCAAGACCGCATTTCGCCGCTGACCCATGCCACCGGCAAGACGGGCCTATCAAACTAGTGACAAGTCAAGACCTCAAGACCAACACCAAGTTAACCCTTTCGATCTAAGGTTCACGCATACTACTACAGTCAATCGATCGATCAAGGACAATCCAAGCGTGTGATCGTTCGATTACGAGTCAGTGTCCAAATACAAATAATCCCCTGATTCATCTTGTATCATTGTCATGGTCTCCCACTTCCCAAGTGAACGGTTGGCACAACCATATTGGACCCATCGGCAAACAAGTCGTACTGGTCAAAACAGTCATCCTACTTGAGACTTAGACTTGTGGAAAATTTTAATATTGCAGTATCTCAGCTTACTGGTGCCCCTCTCTGTCCCCACAGAATCAGTAACTTAACTGCCAATATTTGGGTTTTATTAATTTGTCTTATCCACCCAGACTGCAAGGTGAAATCTTTAGACTATTAATAATTTGCCTTTTAATTTATTCATCCTATAATTAATGATGAATAGAGTCATTCCAGAAGTAATCAAATTACATCACTAAACACTACACAATTAGCAAATTGCCCTCGTACTCTTAGTTCTCGTACGATATCTAGGGCATATACCTCAACAATCTCCCACTTGCACTAATGCCACGCGCTATCATATCTTAACCCCATTTTATCGAGGTGTCGATCGAGCACTGCCTGTGGTAGTGGCTTCGTGAACGGGTCCGCTGCATTCTCTACAGAGGCGATTTCTGCATGCCTATTGAGCCATTTTCAACACCACGCACCACGAGGTATTTTCTCTCTATGTGTTTGGATTTACTGTGAGCACGTGGTTCCTTAGCTTGTGCAATAGCCCCGCTGTTGTCGCACCACAAAGGCAGCGGGCGATCCACGATGCTAGGTACCACATGTAGTTCCTTCAGAAACTTGAGTATGCAAACACCCTTCTTGGCAGCTTCTGAAGCTGCGATATACTCTGCCTCAGAGGTGGAATCTGCAGTAGACACTGCCTCACCATTGAGCGTAATGACAAAACCCGAAGTAGAGTTTCGGTCATCCACATCTGATTGAAAGTCCGAATCTATATATCCATCTACTTCTAATTCTCATGGGGCATAAATTAGTATCAAGTCCTTAGTCCGTCTAAGGTACTTCAGAACTGTGTTTACTGCCGCCCAATGTTCCTTACCAGGGTTAGCCTGAAACGTACTCAATAAGCCCGCAGCATACGCTAGTCGCGGGCAAAGCATCGCGTACATCAGGCTACCCACAGCTGAACCATATGGGACTCCACTCATCTCTTGTCTTTGTACCTCGTTCTGAGAAGACATAGCCTTTGAGAGATGAATCCCATGCGTCATAGGTAGGAACTCTTTCTTAGACTTGTTCATTTTAACCTTTTAAGGACTTTATCCAAGTAAAGGTCTCCCACAAGCCTATTGAATTTTTCGCCCTATCTCTAAATAGGCGAATTCCTAGAATATAGGTCGCTTCTCCGAGGTCTTTCATAGAGAATTCGTTCGAAAGCCAAGCTTTAATCTCTAAGAGCATTCCAATGTCGTTTCCTATCAAAAGGATATCATCCACGTACAATACTAGAAACGACACCTTACTCCCACTGGCCTTTCTGTAAACACAGGGCTCATCTTCATTCTTTATGAATCCGTAGTTCTTAACTACTTCATCAAACCGAAGATTCCAACTCCTTGAAGCTTGTTTCAGTCCATAAATGGACCGATTCAGTTTGCACCCTTTCCGAGCATCTGCTTCTGATGTAAAACCTTTGGGTTGCTCCATATAGATTTCCTCCTGGAGGAATCCGTTCAGGAAAGCGGTCTTTACGTCCATCTCCAGATCTCATAGTCATAGTATGCTGCTATCGCAAGCATGATTCGAATGAACTTTATCATTGCGACAGGTGAGAAGATTTCCTCATAGTCAATTCCCTCTTTCTGACTATACCCTTTCGCTACAAGCCTAGCTTTGTACGTACATGTCCATCAGATCCAATCTTTTTCTTGTAGATCCATTTATTGCCAATTGGTCTAAAACCATTAGGCAGGTCTATAGAGTCCAAACCTGGTTTGTGTGCATCGAGTCCATTTCGGCCTGCATAGCATCAAGCCACTCGAGGGATTCTGTACCGGCAATTGTCTGGTCGTAGGTGACGGGATCGTCCCCAACACATCCCTTAGTCGCAACATCCCCATCCTCGGCGTGTACCATACCATATCTCTCAAGCATATGAGATATCCTATAGGACCTACGCAATTGCGGCTGAGTCGGGTTTTCTGAAACGTCGTCTAACGACTCTGGAATAGGAGTCGATTTGTCCTCAAACTCTCTTAGAGTTATTTCTCATCCTTTACCGCCTTCTCCTACGAATTCTTCCTCCAAGAAAGTAGCGCGTAAAGCGACGAACACCCTGTGTTCGTCTGGGACGTAGAAGTAATACCCCATTGAGTCCTCGGGGTATCCGACGAATCTCGCCATTAATGGTCTTGATTCAAGCTTATCTTCCATCAACTTTTTTCGCAAAGGCGGGGCAGCCCAGACCCTGATCTGATTCAAACTCGCCTTACGATTATGCCAAGCCTCGTAAGGAATCTTGTCGGCAGAGGCGGTTGGGATTCAGTTAAGGATATAAGCCGCTGTTTCTAAGGCATATCCCCATAACAAAATGGGCAGATCTGTGTAACTCATTATCGACCGAACCATATCTAAAAGCGTTCGGTTTCTCCGTTCGGCCACGCCATTCAATTGCGGCATGCCTGACGGGGAAAACTGTATGAAGATGCCATTTTCTTTAAGAAATGCATCAAACTCAAGGCTCATGTATTCGCTGCCTCGATCTGACCGGACGGCTTTATTGAACTTGTCAGTTTGCTTCTCCACTAATTCTTTATACTTTTGAACATTTCAAGAGCTTCGGAGTTTTGTCTCATCAAATTGCATTCCCGTAGCGGAGAAATCGTCCGTGAACGTTATGAAGTAGCGGCAATTACCTCAAGTCGTTAGTTTAAATGGTCCGCATACGTCTGTGTGGATCAAACCCAACACTTCCGTGGCCCTAGTGAAAGTCCCTGTGAAGGCCGACTTGGTCATTTTCCCTAAGATGCAAGACTGGCAGGTAGAATCGGGCATGTTCGCACTATGCTAATTAGACCGTCCTTTTTCATCTGTTCAATCTACGCTTCTGCTGCGTGACCTAGTCCTAAGTGCCACATGTATCGATCGTTCGACCCGGTCGATGATTTGGTGATTGCTTTTCCAATTTTAACATTCTCTTTTAAGTTGACGTAATATAAACCATTTATTAACGTTGCACTTCCAACATTTTCATTTCTAAAATAAATATGGCAAACATTATCAATGAATCGAAATTCATAACCCAGTCTGCTCAAAACAGGAATCGAAATAATGTTTTTAAGCCCTTGGGCAAAACCAAAATGTCAGAAAGTTCTAAACAATGTAATGACGATAAGACTAAGGTCTTCGATCCCATGTGTGTAGCTGGTACACTATGTCCACTACCTACGTTGATCAAGACCTCGCCAGCTCGAAGCTTCCTACTTCGTTCTAGACCTTGGTTCAAAATACAAATGTGGGAACTAGCCCCTAAGTCTAGTATCCACGAAGTAGAATACCCAGAACAATTAGTTTCAAAAACTAATTGTTTTCCTGAGGCGTCAGACGCCTCCAGCTTTGTACATTCACGCTTTCAATGGCCTAGCTACTGGCACAGAAGGCACTTATCCGTGGCTTTGCGCCCGACCTTTCGACCTTGGTGGTCTTCGTCTTCTTGTCGATTCTACCCTTGGCCATGTCTATTTTGTTCGACTTCTTCTTCGATCCCTTGGACCTAGAAGTCGCAACAATCACGTAGACGTGCACATTTGCTGAATCTTCAACCCACTTATCGTGGAGTACAATCTCCTCATTAGTGGATTCGGCTGTGGGCAATTTTGGCTCCTTAATGTCCAAGACATAATCCAGTTTCGTTAATTTGAAGACGATCCTCAAATTTCTGAGCCAGTCTTCATAGTTTGGTCCCACCAAACAATGTTCCTCCAAGAGCGTAATTAATGGGTTTGTCATCATAACTAATAGAGAAGAAAATAAAGTGCAGAAAGTAAACAGATAGTTAGGATTTATAGTGTTTAATCAGACTAAATTAGGACCTTAAATTTTTGTCTGACTCCCGCTATTTTTCTCGAAATCCTTTCTCCCGGTAGGCATTTCGGAAACCTTGTTGAGTGGTTTCATAGTGGCGTTTGCGTTCCCCGCGCCACAGCCTCAGCTTAACAGCTTATTGGCTCGTTTGGTTAGCCGAGGTCGTGCCCCACACGTTTCTGTCACATAGAAGATTCAACGTCTTCATCTCAGCCAGGGTCCCTCAGCCGTAACTCGGAACATATTGAGAATGACTGTCCAAGTGAAACCTATCAACGTCCTGCTCACCTTCCACTTTCCCGTGAACTTCATCGCCCCGTAGGATAACTCTTTATTAGTGGGTGAAGAGTGGTCGGTGAGCGGCAATTCATAATTGCATCCAAACCTGTTCACACAAAGGCGAGGGTTTTGCACCGTAACTCGGTCAACCGCAATGTACCCCTAAGTCGTAACATTTTTGGACTTGATAGAAGACAGGAGCCTAGCCCCTTTTCTCACTTGATAGTAAAGGTCTAACATCGGGAGGATCCTCACAGTGTAATACGAGCACATTATGCACATTATCACGTTCGAAACCAACATGCACATAATGGACTTTAATAGCAAACCTAGTTCCAACCTATTAAAGTAAATGTGAAAGATCGGGGATATTTCTAGTTCTATCCAAATTGTACAAAACTATAAGACTCTACGTCTTCGGGCTTTGCTCGAACGGACGCCTCGGCTACCAGCTTGCTCATTCGGGTTCTTCTCGATCGACACTCGTACGGCCGTCATAACAAAACTACAATATCCTATGATGGGGAATCTATCCCTAATAAAACCGCCCGTCTTATCTAATAAAAACTATAAAGTACAACACGGGGGACCTTGTCACCCTTAACATATCATCCGGCAAAAAATAGAACCTAATCCCCAATCAATCACCACGTCATTCAAATAACTTGCATCACGATAAATTTACCGAGCCGAAATCGAATTTTGGCTTTTAAATGGGTCGGGCCTAGCCCTATGTATATAGGGTCGTAGGGTGGACCAGGCCTTTAGGTCATGTGTCGGGGATGCTCGCGCCACGTGCGCTGCCAGCCCCATGCCGATCGCACCATGCGGCCAGCCCGATCCGCGCGCGCTCTTAGCCTAGTGTTGCTCGCACCTACGGGCGCGGTCATACCAACTTTCAGCGCATCCATGCACAGCTTTCCCAAGCGCCGCGTGCACCCACGTGCGCAGCCTGTGCCTCTCGTTCCGCATGCCCCGCGTGGGGTCAGCCCTATGCGCCGCGCTCCGTGCGGCCAGCTACCCGTGCATCGTGCGCACCATGCGCACGGCTAGGAGCAGGCCTCACACTGTGCGCAGCTCGCCTGAGTCGCGCACCGTATGCCACTAGATGCAGCCACGCACGTCGAGCGTGCGGGCTGCCCGGGCGCCGTGTGCGCCATGCGCACGGCTAAGGCTTTCGGGGTTCTTGTGGCCTTTTGTCATAGTTCCGTGACTTTAACCGAGCTTATGGCTCTGATACCACTGTTGAGAATCCCCGAGGGTCTACAGACCCACGTTCCCAGAACGGCGGAATTTTAAAATTTAACGAGGTTTTCCGCCTATCCAATATGGGTCGGCTACAAACATGAGAACGTATTGACATAAAGAGATAAGGGATCAGCCATGACACCTTGTTGAAATATCTGGACGATGGCTATCTTCGAATCCTTCAAATCCCTGAGGCGTAGTGCCCCTCTCCTATGCCAAAAACACGCGAACGGGACGCCTTCTTTGCACAAGATCGTCACGCCGGCACCTCACTAACGTCGCAGCTATCCTTGCATGTGCGGATATGCCAAGAACGAGCTGCTTTCTGCCCCCGAGAGAGAGAGTGCGAGAGAGAAAGTGAAGAGAGGAGAAAACTTAGTTTTTCCTCTCTTGAAATTGAATTCGAAATTTAGCTTCTTCTCCTCTTTGGGATCTCGAAAATCCTTATTTATATCTATTAGGATTGGCCAAAAATAGGTTGAGGTGGGGGGAGAAAAATCCTCACACCTCCCCTCAGTCTTCGTTTTACCAAGTAATGAATTCAAAAT
Source organism: Craterostigma plantagineum (assembly GCA_027422505.1). Lineage (NCBI taxonomy): Eukaryota > Viridiplantae > Streptophyta > Magnoliopsida > Lamiales > Linderniaceae > Craterostigma > Craterostigma plantagineum. The sequence continues at coordinate 12,150,767 of JAPQWV010000011.1, read as the reverse complement.
TCAAACTTTTAAGTAATTAAATAAATATCCAATATTTTAATTAATTAAAATACCATATTTAGTATATTTTAAATATATAATATCCAATATAAATATATTTAATAATTTCGAAATTTTATCTAATAAAATTCGAAACTTATATATATATATATATGTCCAATATATATTATTTAATTCCATATTAAATAATATTAATTCTCTAAGACAATAATAAAGATCTAAATCTAATTTAAATCATATACTAAATTTTCAATATCAAATATTTTATTTCAAAAATATATCGTGAGGTGAAAGGACCATTTCTCCCCTCACTAGTCAAACTTAGTATTTTCAGCCGATCAGGGTTTTGGCCAAGCCCCAAACTCTAATGTCTCATTCTGGGACCTAGCCTTGTCTCTCTCTTTAATGATGACGTTGTATCGGTTGACCTTTTTAAGCTCGACTCTCTTGGTTCGTCTCAACCGGCCTAGGAGGTATATAGGACTTCGGTATTCACCTAGCTAGCCCGTGGTACCGAACAGATCCCAAGTTGAGTACAAATTTGATCTAATCATAATCCACGAACCGACTGTAGATTTTCGTCATACGTATAAACCCCTTTACGTCTGTCCCGGTCGAGTGAAAGTCGCGCATAAGACGTTAACCTCGAATTTAATCGAGATCGTAAATCCCGCTCCGCGGTTCAACCAACAATCGCATCGAAAAGTCAAGAAGGCATTTCGCCGCTGACCCATGCCACCGGCAAGACGGGCCTAGCAAACTAGTGACAAGTCAAGACCTCAAGACCAATCCCAAGTTAACTCTCTCGGTGTAAGATTCACGCATACTACTACAGTCAATCGATCGATCAAGGACAATCCAAGCGTGTGCTCATTCGATTACGAGTCAGTGTCCAAATACAGATAATCCCCTGATTCATCTTGTATCATTATCATGGGCTCCCACTTCCCAAGTGAACGGTTGGCACAACCATATTGGACCCATCTACAAACAAAGTCGTACTTGTCAAAACAGTCATCCTACTGGAGACTTAGACTTGTGGACAATTTTAATATTGCAGTATCTCAGCTTACTGGTGTCCCTCTCTGTCCCCACATCAGTAACTGAACTGCCAATATTTGGGTTTTCTTAATATGTCTTATCCACCCAGACTGCAAGGTGAAATCTTTAGACTAATTAAGAATTTGCCTTTTATATTATTCATCATATAATTAATTATGAATAAAGTCATTCCAGAAGTTATCAAATTACATCACTAAACACTACACAATTAGCAAATTCCCCTCGTACTCTCAGTCCTCGTACGACATCTAAGGCATATACCTCAACACACACAAATTAAGGTGGCATTATTGTAATAATATAGTACAATGAAAAGGTATAAAAATGTACATTTTGACACGTCTTTCAAGAATATTTAATATTATTATATTTATTGTTTGTGATAATTTTTTTGCTAAATGAGGAAAGGTGATAAAATTATTGCGACGCACGAAATGGAAAAGTGTGATAAATAGCGGAAGGAGGGAGTAGTATTTTTATGCCACGTGTTATTGGTCGTACGTCCCCGAAAGGCTTCGAATATCCTATTATTACACGTATACTTGATATCTTACAGATATCGGAGCAAAATGGATAAAATGAGAATATTTGGATGTTAAGTAGATTGCCCTCAACCGTCGCGCAATATGGACTCACACAAAGATATGTAGTCTAGGCCAACAACATATTATCACAAAATTGGTACTAGGACCCGCAAGCTAGCACGTGTGGCAAGTTAATCACATCTACAGACTCACACGAGGCTTGCAGCTGAAATTCAAACACCAAAGTGCAACCCAATCGATCGCATCTCTGTACTAGGCCTAATCCATTATCTCCCAAAATGAAGCCTAATTAAAGCTCTAAGACAAGATAAGAACAGAGGAGAGAGAGATGGGAGAACTGTATACAAACACGCAGACGGTTCAAGCAGACAAAAATAAAAGGAGCTGCATGATTTCTGAGTTTGATGCCAAAGAACGGGATTTCAGCTCCATGTTTGGAGTGGAAAGAAAAAAAGAAGAAATCACTGCACATCTATAAAAACCGAGCTGCTGTCATACACATAGCGGGGGATAGACACCTACAGATACTCTCGTACACGTCAGGCACGAAGGAGACGAGAAGGCCACCACAATTCAGACAAGGAACGAGGCGAGTATGCTGCTCTGACCAGAGAACTCGGCTGAATTTGTGAAGCTGTTGAAGCTCGAGTGAAAGCCACAACACGAGCAGCAGGTCGGGTGTAACGACCCGTCCCATACCGGGTGCCACTGTAGCATCGGTTCCTGCCGGGAGTAGTGGGGTTGGTCTCACCACACTCCGACTGATAGTCTGGCCCAACTGTATCACAATTTAACCTTTCTTCGTGCACTCGCTCACACGCACCCTGAGAAACTTCCCAGGGGTCACCCATCCCTAGATTGCCCCAAGAGTCGAGCACGCTTAGCTTCGGAGTTTCTATAGATGGACTCCCGAAAAGGTAAATCGACCTTGGTGATATAAGTATTACTATCAATTCTCTTATACGATTCTTATCCTGACACGCCCATACATTGTCAGTTTCAGAATCCCCTCTTATTCGGGTGTGGGATCAGGTCGTTCATGTATACCCCTACGCATAGAAGCCTTCCAGAAGCCACTCTTTGTCCATGCACCTCTCTGGTACCGGCGATCACTCCCCGCCCTCTTCGGCCCCGGACGTCACGTCGGGAATTAAAGCTACAGCAGATAGCTCGCATATAACGAGAGGTTAATGATAATATTTCACAGCTTATTATCATTATTTTCATCTTCCCGTTTGTTGCTCGTCCTTGGATTTGTTTTATTAAAGCATATTTTTATTTTATAATCATTATGGGCTCATAGATTGGAAAGGTATTATCTAGTTTCAGTAATACAAGTGAATTCATCGTATGTTTCCTACTTTCATAAGGCTAGTTGTTAGTTTCCTTGGTTTATTATATTATACTTATAGTTTAGGTAGCAGTTAGGAGATCTCTTCATATACATACTTATTAAGGAGCTGAGTATGGTTAAACGTATTCTTAAGGAAACTCAAGAAACAAGGCCGGACTCAAGTTTATTTATTTCGTATCCCGATTAGTTCTATATGTACTTTAACATGCCTTATAGCTAATCTCTTCGTAGTGAAGGATAGTTCGATGTCTTGATTCATTATAAACCGTGAGATTCAACGAGCTTATTCGTGAAAGCGTGAGTATTCATTTATCTTTGAATTAATTAAACCGACGAGCTTAGATCGACTAAATAGTGGCCAATATTTAATTAGTTTAGGCGAATCTGTAGCTAATTAGAACAAGAAATCCCGTAATTATTTGTATGTTCTAATAAGTATGAAAAAATATTTTGCTTCTCTACCATCAGTTAGTGTAAGTTATATTGTAAGTTTAAATGACTTGATTTTATTAAACCGGCGTCCGAGTTTGTTAGTCAATAATCGGGTCTCTTCCGTCTGTTGCAATTTTAAATCTCGCAGGGCATCCCAGAGGTTATCTTTTGATTAGGGAAGTAATTATAGAGCATCTCTTAATTACCGGGAAACTAAGAAGAGATTGGTTATTAGGCTTTCATCGATAACTATAGCCGATTGTGCTTGCGTAGACATGATAGATCAATGATCAGTTAAATAAATCAAGGCGGAGGATAAGTTCTTCAACTATTATTTTATCATCGTTACCTTCTACCTATTTGTGCTTACTATTAATTTAAAACTTTACCTACAAAAGCCCCCTCTTATTATTATATAATATCTGAGCGAATTTGAAGTAGAAATAAGTCAACCATTTTGTATGTGGATACGATACTTACTTCCACTAGACTCAAATTTAGTGAATAAGATGATAAATTTTATTTTTGGCCGTTTTCGACGCGACCAAATTTTGTTGTAATTTCGTCAGTCGCGAATTAATCGTAGTGTCAAGTGAGTGAGTTTGACACCATGACTCTCACTCGATTGGAACATATATCAAGGGTCTATAAGTACGACGACGATCTATAGTCGGTTCGCAAAATATGGATGATCGTACTCAATACGGAATCTATTCGGTACCACGGGATTGACTAGGTGAATACAGATTCCTGGATTCCTCCCAGTTCCGGGTTGAGACGAACCAAGAGAGAAAGGCAAAAAATTACCACTTAGACAGTGTCAAAACAAATAGAGATGTACATTTATTTAATGGGCTTGGAGGTCAAAGTATGAGTTTTAGATACTGTACTTACATGGACTTAGATTCCCGGAACGACACGAAGCGGCCCGAAAACGGGCTCACGGCCACGGGCATGGCTCGTTACGGCCGTGACGAGGGCAGCCGTTACCAGCTGCCGTTACCGCGAGCTGAGGCTAACAAAGCCTCGCTCAAAGGTCACGGCCGGTCACGGCCGTGACCTTGCCTGCAGGAGGCCGTGAAGCTCCGGTCATGGCTGTGACAACGGGTTGTGCCTGGCCAAGACCTCTGTGGAAAGCTCACGGCTGTGGGCTCAGGGTCCGTGGCCATGGAGCCTTCGTCACGGCCATGACGGTGTCGGCTGGAGGCCGTGACCGACACCTTTGTGGTCAACTTTGATCCAAATTTGATCCAATTTCGTTCTTGTTTTTATGTGAGATATGTGGGACATTATCTAGTCATTCATGACGTTATACAAGGGAATCAAACAAAAATTATGTCATGTAGGACATGATATTATTTATTATGTTAAAAATCATTTTGAATTGTTGAAAGATGGATTTTATATATAAGCCTTGACTAGATTCGTGGCTAAGTGATTCTAAGTCATTCATCGTGAATTAAATCCATTCTCACTTTAAGAAATAGTTTCAAGAGAGAGTTGAGAAAAAAGTGTGATCTTTGAGAGAAAACACCAAGTGAGTTTGAACACACAGACATCTCTACTAATTTTGCCGTAATTTCGTCAGTCGCGAATTAATCGTAGTGTCAAGTGAGTGAGTTTGACACCATGACTCTCACTCGATCGGGACATATATCAAGGGTCTATACGTACGACGACGATCTATAGTCGGTTCGCAAAATATGGATGATCGTACTCAATACGGAATCTATTCAGTACCACGGGATTGACTAGGTGAATACAGATTCTTGGATTCCTCCCAGTTCCGGGTTGAGACGAACCAAGAGAGAAAGGCTTAAAAATGACCACTTAGACAGTGTCAAAACAAATAGAGATGTACATTTATTTAATGGGCTTGGAGGTCAAAGTATGAGTTTTAGATACTGTACTTACATGGACTTAGATTCCCGGAACGACACGAAGCGGCCCGAAAAACGGGCTCACGGCCACGGGCATGGCTCGTTACGGCCGTGACGAGGGCAGCGTTACCAGCTGCCGTTACCGCGAGCTGAGGTTAACAAAGCCTCGCTCAAAGGTCACGGCCGGTCACGGCCGTGACCTTGCCTGCAGGAGGCCGTGAAGCTCCGGTCATGGCTGTGACAACGGGTTGTGGCTGGCCAAGACCTCTGTGGAAAGCTCACGGCTGTGGGGCTCAGGGTCCGTGGCCATGGAGCCTTCGTCACGGCCATGAAGGTGTCGGCTGGAGGCCGTGACCGACACCTTTGTGGTCAATTTTGATCCAAATTTGATCCAATTTCGTTCCTTGTTTTTATGTGAGATATGTGGGACATTATCTAGTCATTCATGACGTTATACTAGGGAATCAAACAAAAATTATGTCATGTAGGACATGATATTATTTATTATGTTAAAATCATTTTGAATTGTTGAAAGATGGATTTTATGTATAAGCCTTGATTAGATTCGTGGCTAAGTGATTCTAAGTCATTCGTCGTGAATTAAATCCATTCTCGCTTTAAGAAATAGTTTCAAGAGAGAGTTGAGAAGAAAAAGTGTGATCTTTGAGAGAAAACACCAAGTGAGTTTGAACACACAGACATCTCTACAAACATTCCCTTCCCTCACTAGCCATCCTTAGGAGGGTTTGCTTTGTGGCACGTCTCGGGGTCAGCGTGACTCTCTTCGGCACGGCTTGTGGAAGCGTAGGACAAATTTACGACAACCGAGGATCTTCGCTACGAGGGTAACGACCTAAATCGTATTATGTGTCTACGTGTTATACTTGTTTTCTTTATATCAGAGCAATCTGGTTATAGAGGGTATAGTACCCGGAGCACCCGAGGTTCCCCAACAATTAAGACATTGTGGTGTGATGGCGTCAAAGTGTACGACGTGTATACAAGATCAAGGTTTATGCTACGTGCCATGATATTGTGTACAATTAATAATTTTCCAGCATATGGAAATTTGTCTGGTTATAGTGTCCAAGGTAAGAAGCATGCCCAATATGTAGAGATAATACAGTTGAACAACTGCAGAAACCCATTTATATGGGCCATCGAAAATTCCTATCACATACACACGAATTTCGAACCAAGAAAGTTCTTATCGCTATTTAACGGAAGAGTGAGACTCCTACGGCTACATTTTCCCTAAAAGGCACTAAAACTCGTGAGATTGTTGCAGACATCAATGCTCAGTCCGATAAGAAGGCAACCCGCTAAAAGAAATCTCATGCGTCCCAGACGTTCAACTTCGTCAATCCTAATCATCAAAATTGAATGCTACTTGAGAGTGCCAATTGCGAAGTTGACCACTTGGCCAAAGCTTTTAGAAGATCGTACACGACATGCAATTATTTTTGTGCTCCTTGCTGTCAAAGGTAATGATATAATCTATTTGTCATAGAGTAATATTTTATGTCATATATATATGCTAGGAATATTTTAGAAGTGTCCAAAATATTTATTCTAAGCCTTGCTATTTCTATACGATGTATTTTATATGTTATACTTTACTTAGATGGGTTGTAGTTGTAATGGGCTTGTTAGGGGCCCAATGGGCTTAAATACCTTACTAGGTATTTAAGCTTAAACCCTAACAATCACTAATTAAGTTTCCATTTTCAAAACTCTAAAACTCAAATCACGCCTCCAAAGCATTGTTCACAGGAACTATCAAAGCTTTAATCCATTGAAGTAAATCTGTGTTTTTGGATAATCTGGACTTTACAATATACTTTATGCTATGTGTTTACTTAGCGATAATTTGATATTGTTGGTCATCGACTTTACGTCGAACATCATGTTTGTGTTTGATCCTATGGCACCAAGGGTCTGCATTAGACGCATATTGATACGAGATCATATAAACATGTAAGTTTTTAAAAGTAATAAACTTCATATTACTGAATTCATTGAATTAAAAAACTTGTCACATTCTTTCGATTTTCAGGCATTAAGGATGACGATTATGCGTGGTGCAATTCAAAAGAAAAAGGCTACGAGTTGGACAACATGCAAAGTTTGGCTTGTTTTATAATATTTTAAAATATGGAAAGTTTTAGCATTTTGATGATATCGAATTAATATACTATTTGTTTTTAATTTAGTGTCCACAACAACCGACAGGAAGTGAATTGTGTGTTTTTACGTCATGCGATTTATATACAATCTTATCATATTGATCGAGGGTGTAAACACTTCGGAAATGTGAAAATTTTCAAAGTTTCAATTTGATTCCTATTATGTTTTTATGTTTAATTGAAACAAGTTTTCTTTTCAATGACATAGGTATTGGTGGGCACCAGTTATGGCGACGCATTGGTAGAAGAAGTTCGAGATTATGGGCAGAATATTTCAGTGAAATTTGTCTAGCATCGTGAGTTAGACGTTTGCTTTATATGTGACTATGTACATTGTTGACTTAAATTCAGTGTTCCATTTTGAGTTTGATTTATTGCATTTTGTGTTTGATTAATGGTTTCTGTTGGTTGAATACTGTGTTGAAATATTTTAATTGAAACAGTTTGTCGGGATAACAAAAAGAGCAAAATAATATAAAAAAAGAAAAATTTATGTGCCAGTTGCCTGAAAAGAAAAGTTGCCCAAAGTGTAGTATGGGCGACCGTTTTGACAAACTATCGTCGCCCAATGACGGCATATGCGACAGGTAGTAGTAAAAATCGTCGCCAATGTAGTACGAAAATAAGCTTTTTTAGAAGTATAGGCGACGCTTTCTAGGACCGTCGCTTATAGCTGAACAATGTGCATCGGTTTTGAATCGTCACCTATTTGTGGATACATAGGCGTCAGTGCGCACGACGACGCCTTGAAACTGTACCCTATGCACCATAAAAATCGTCGCCCAAGTGTTATTTTGTACTAGTGTACCAAAAGTATTGAAGTACTTGATCTGTCTATATCCCTCAAGCAATGTTGTCATAACAATATCATAATAATCTTAATATAAGTAAAATTATCACAAATAATCTTATTTGTAATTGCTAAAAATATATTTATGTTATCAGAACGAGCGCTCTCATCATCCATACTAACATCCGTCGAAGATCTTGTACGAGTTTAGTCGAGAAATCATATCTCATCTTATATGAAGATTGATCTTCATTCTTACTTTGTTCACCGTGATAATTATCGCAATTTGGATTATACTTCTATCAAGAGCTCTATTAGAGAGTAATTAATTTCGATGTTATTTAGATAATTATCGCCATTTTAAGGATCTTTTAACAGAAAGCTTAAAAACTATACAAAAAGATGGAAAATGGTACGTGGCGTTGTTAAACCTATTAGTCCAGTTATCAAGCTGTAAACAGTTTGATCCCGTTCGGACCCAAGGTAGTCCAGCCTATATACCATTAATCCGAAAACAAATTATTTTTGTGATCTTTAGAATTAAATCATCGAATACAAGGAATTTTACATAGTAAAATCTTCATTCAATTAATTCAATTGGTAACAGCCTTACCCTTCAAACGCCTTTTCAACGGCAACACGGGCTAGCCAAGAGCCAACAAAGAATTAATCGAAATCAAATTTTATTATAACCTTTATTCAAAATTTAATTCCTTCAATCGATTTTTAAAAGATTTTTTTAAAATAAAAATATTACATCATATTAATATAATATACATATATATATATGATATAAAACCATGATTTAAGTATTAAGGCATCTTGGTGTAATTTAACGAATATTTAGCCTTCCATTAAGGCTAAATTATACAAAAGATAAATATTAAAAAACAAAATTTAAACTTACTTGAAGAGAGGCGAGTCGTACAGCAAACTTCAAAGTTTTATTTCTTAGATTATTTTACAGTAGAGGGGATTACAAGAGAGAGAGAGGAAGGAGAGAGTACAAAAGGCGTAAAAGAAAGCACACCTGAAGCTTATGAGCTTCAACTCTATTTAAAGAGGAAAAAAGTAAAGTACAATAATTAAAGTAAAGAAAATTTTTCTTCGTAGCCGCCCCACTTGTAAAAGCATCTCGACAGCTGTTTTCCATTTCTTCAATAAAGTCTTCTTTAACTTTATTAAAGCTAACTTTATTAAAGCTGATCAATTTTGCATCGTTGAAGTCTCTTTCAACTTTTTCTGAGCTTATCCATGGCATCTTTATTTTCTTTGATTTTATTGGCAACTAGCGCCATTTGGTCTTTAATAATTGCCATGTCTTGTCCTATGAGGTCCATTGTATTGTCATTTACTTCTTCAAATAAAATATCTTCCGGATTTTCTGGTTCTTTTCCTTCACCAGCTAAACAATAGTCTTCGTCTTCATCAATTTTTGAAGATGTCCCCATCGAAATATCTCCGATTTTCAAACCATAATTTTTTGCAATGTCTTTCTTCATTTCTTCGAAGTAGACATCAATGATTTCATTGGGCTTCATTTTTCCTTTTTGTATTTTAATCCTTTGAGAAATCATCTCAAAAGGACTAGGTGCTTCTCGTTGTTCACGATTATTAATCGCATTTTGATAAAGAGAAATTTTCTCTTCGATCTTATCGATCGTCTGCTGGCTTTCATATTCACCAGTGGCTGTTTTTCTTATCATTTTTTCCAAAACTTTATATAAAAGTTTCTTTTTAAACATGGAATTTTTTGTTGAGTATAACTCACTTCTGGAGTCCATCTCCAAATCCAAGGAATACTAAATTCAATATAAAAGTGTAAAGAAGTCATTCCTTCAATACATTCTTTTTTATGTTCCGCTTCTATAAGAGTCGGAGAAACTTTAACCCATTCTTGATATAATCCAAAGAAGGGTTCTTTAAGAATTTCAATTGTAGCTCCATAAGAAAGCCACCATTGATAAAACCAATTTGGTATATCGGACTTATATACATCCGCACAAATTTTTATCCACCAAGAATGATTTTTACTTTCATTCTGGTATAGAAATACTTTATAAAAAGCATCGATATAATCGTAATAATTAAATTTAACAAGAGTTTTTAACTCAGGATGGAGATATTCTCTATCCTTTAATGGGTGTATAGCCCATTTTTCAGGCGAAATAATTTGCTTAAAAATTATTTTGCTAAAGGTATAACCCTTTTTCAAAGCATACGGGGTATTTCCCGCATTAAAGTGATCAAAGTCACATGTTCCCGTAGACCTTAGAATATTTTCATAAGTGTCACGGTTTTTATAAAAAGTAGCAGCATATGATGCTCTGTCTAAATACCTTGACATTAAAGTCCAAGGTTCATCAGAGCATTTTAAATCTTTAAATTCAAGTAATATAATTACCTCAGTATGAGAAATTTTCTCATAATCAACCTCATCTTCTTCTTCCGCAATTATTTTTGCGTAAGATGTTTCTTCAGCAGATTTTGCTTTCTGCTTTTTATATTCAAGGAATTCTCTGAATTCTTCACTGCTCAAGGTATTACTTGAGGATAGGTTTTCTTTAACCAGCTTTTTATTGCCCATTTGAGCAATAACATTTTTGCCACCCCTTCCACCTCTATTAGAGGGGAAATTTCTCCCATATTGGGACATATCTGCAAAATTCATGAAAGATATTCACGAGTAAGATAATCGGGAAGACTATTATCACTCCCTTTTTTATAAATGATTTCAAAATCGAATGGTGCTAAATGAGCCTGCCATCTCGCAAACATTTGTTTGGAGACATCATGTTTGAAATCTTTCTGGAACATGAATTTCGCAGCTTGACAATCAGTTTTTATTAAAAACTTTTGATTATATAAATCATCCTGAAATTTAACAACACATTTAACTATAGCAAGTACTTCCCTAGCTATAGTAGCATAATTTTTCTGAGCAGTATTCCATTTCCCCGAATGGAATCTAACTAAATATTCTTTCTTATCTTCTGGAGAGATTTGTTTTAAAATTCCTCCGAAGCCTAAGTCAGAAGCATCAGTTTCAATAATTTTTTGCCAATTAGAATTAGCAAGCATTAAACAAGGTAAATGCGTAACCTTATTTTTAATTTTTCTAATTACTTCAGTGTGACTATCTGTCCACTGACAAGGAATCTTTTTTAATCTATCATATAAAATAGATGTATCACTAGCAAGATTTTATAATAAGGAGAAATATAATTTAAACTTCCTAAAAATCTTTGAAGCTGAGTTTTATCTAAAATTTGATCTGGAAATTTTGATGCAAACTCAATACTTCTATTAATTGGATTAATATTTCCTTTTTCAATATTATGACCTAAAAATCGTATTTTAGTTTGAAATAAAACCATTTTTGGACTAGATATAACCAATCCATTTTGAATAACAATTTTCTTAAATATATCAAGATGTTTGAAATGTGTTTCAATATCTTTTGAAAAGATTAAAATATCATCAATATAGACGATAATGAAATTACTATAAGGAATGAATATGTCATTCATAATATTTTGAAATTCAGAAGGAGCATTTTTCAAACCAAAAGGCATAACGTTCCATTCAAATTGTCCAATTGGAACAATAAAAGCAGTTTTATATCTGTCCTTTTCATCAATTTGTATTTGCCAAAACCCTGATTTTAAATCGAATTTTGAAAAGATAATAGCATTAAATAAACGATCTAAAAGATCCTTTTTATTAGGAATAGGATACCTAATCCATTTCAAAACTTTATTAAGGGGTTTATAATTAATAACTAACCTAGGTGCTCCCCTTTCCTTTTCTGCCGCATTATTGACATAAAAAGCTGTGCATGACCAAGGTGATTTTGAAGGTTTTATTAAACCTTTCTGTAAAAGAGAAGTTATTTCTTTTTTACATAATTCTAATAATTCAGAATTCATCTGACAATGACGAGCTTTAGTGGGAATATTTTTCTCACTAAAATCATCTTCATAAGGTAACGAAACTATATGTTTTTTTCTATTCCAAAAAGCATTTGGAAGATCGTTACATATTTGCAACATAAATTCATTATAAAGTAATTTAATTTTTTCTTGTAACTTAGGATTTTGGATTTTATCCTCAATCGTAAGTATATTAATTTCTTGCTTAAGGTAATTTACCTGTTTTTCTTTTGCTTTAATAAGAATAGAATCCTTAATTTCATTAAGAATCATTGAAAAAGGTTCAGTAATGAATTCAAAGTAAACTTCTTTATTTTCGAAGTTACCTTTAAATCCAAATTCATTAATATTTTGAATGGGAAATATTTTCCTAAGGAACGGAGTACCAAGGATTACTTGGTTTGTAATATTCTTGACCAGCAAGAATGAAGTAGGAATACAAACCTTATTTTTACAAATAAAGGCCTTGGGAATTTTATAGCTTATTTGCAACTTTTCTCCGCTTGCAGAGCTTAGAGAATGAGTTGTTTTATGAAAGTATTGGGTAGGAATTATTCCTTCCTGGATACAATTCAAATCTGCTCCACTATCAATTAGTGCAATCAGATTCTTTTGAAAATTTCCATCGATAAGTAGTGATATTTTAACAAGCCATTTTTGAGAAGTAATAACTTCTAATGTTGAAAGGAAATTTTCTTCTTGAATATTTTCAGAAGTACTGGCGAAATCTTCATTAATTTCAAATTCTTTAACAGTTTCTTTCCCTTTTTCTAATTTAGAAAATCTTCGTTCTAAACCAATATGACTTAATTTTAAATTCTTAATTTCAGTTTTAAGATTTAAAATTTCAATTGTCAAATCTTTAATATTAACAACTGATTCAGTTTTATTTATTTTATTCTTATTACGAAGTAATCTCATTACTTCGGCCATACTATAAGATTCAGTTTTAACTATTTTAGGAATATCTTCTTTTGAAGTTTCTTCCTCTTTTTGAATTAATCGTTTGATTATATGATTTTTTAAATCTGGATCTTCTGTTTCTTTTAAAATTTCTAAAAGATTATTATCCAGAACATTTAATTCTAATTCTTGAAATTGAGATATAATTTGATATAAATTATCTTCTGGTTCAGATTCTGAACTTTTAATAGTTTTAGAACAAGGTTGTCCTATTTGACAATTTTGGCATTCTTCAGATTCTGATGATGAAATATCTTCGATGATATTGTTTTCATCACTCGAAGAAATTTCACTATCTGATTCCAACAGAATTTTTGATAATGTTTCTTTTAAATCATTATCAATATTCAAATTATTAATTTTCTTTTTAGTCCAACAAGTTGATGCTTTATGACCAATTTTACCGCATTTGCGACAAATAATTGGAGGAAATTTATTTCTGTATTGATTATTTTTATTATCTTTTCAGAATTTTTGTTCTCTTCGTTTAGATTTTCGATATTTTCTTTTTTCATATTGTTTAGGAGAGTATTTTTTGGTTTATACTCTTTACGACGTTTACTCGTAGAAGGATTTTCTAAACCAAATTGGCTACATAATTCTCCTAATTGTTTTTTCTCGTCAAGAGAATGTCTCTTGAGTTGTTTATTAAGCTTTATTTCATTACATAAAGCTAAACCTTCTTGTATGCAAGTTCCTATTAATCTGCCATAAGTATAAGAATTATAATCTATACTAGATTCTCCATTTCTAAGGATTTTCTTAACCCTTTCGGCAAATAAGAAAGGAAGACCATCAACGAATTTGGATTTCCAATGAGTACTATTTGACTCAGGAAGTTCCATAACTCTGCTAAGAAAAGTATCCTTATACCATCTAAACGATGTAAGGGTTTTACACCTAAGATTTTGGAGCAAAGTTCTGACATTTTCAGAATTATCAGACCATCGGCCTGTAAAATGTTCTACAATGTTTATACATAAAGTATAAACAGCGTTTTCAATAATTGTATTATTTTCCTCTTTTACATTAAGAAAAATACTTTCTCGGTCTTGCTGAGATAAATAATTATCCCACCAACCTTTCAACTGACCAGTAAAGCCAGCAACAAGCATTTGGGCTATAGTTTTGTCTGCATTACCTTGAGTTTTGCAGACTGTACTATACATCATCATCCTATGAACCATACCGAAAGTTTGTCTTTCCGTATAGCCATCTAAATTCCATTCATAAATGCAATGACCATTATATGAGTTATTTATAGTAAGATCATGTTCTTCAATTAGAACATCTTGAGGAGTTGGTCTTGGGTAATAATATTTAGTCTGAATGGGTTTACTAGCAAATTTCGAAGAATTTCTTAATTTATTGATTTCTTCAGTAAAAGTATTATGAAAATTATCAGAATTTTCAAGCTGATTTTCAAAGTCTTCACTTAAAGTGTTAAGCTTTAAATTTTTAAGCTTATTTTCAATTAAATCTTCAATTTGAGTAATCGATTTTAATTTAAAATCAACAATCTCAGGAGGAGGTTGAATACTAGTAGAAGCTATATTAGCTATTTTAATTTCACTTATATTTTGTCTTTATTCATTAAAAGATAATTTTTTATATCTTTAATAGAAACAGATATTTCTTCAATATTTTTCTTTAATAAAGAAATTTGTTCTCCTAAAACAATAACATACATATTCGTATAATTTTGTTGTTTTAAAAGACTATTTATATGATTTATAGTAACAGTAAGAGTTTCATTTTCAAATAATTTTTGAAAAGCATTATAATAGCGAATCTCATTATCCTTTTCAATTTGAAAACTACTTTGAGGAGGATAAATTGACTTCAAATTTTTTCCCGTTGAAAGCTTATAACTTCTTTCAAGAACTGAAATCATATTTTTAAAATAATTTGTCAAAAACCAAGGAATAAAAGGTAATTTTTCATTTCTTTTTGACAAATCAGTATAAAATTTATTTTGGATAATAATTTTATCTTGATTATTAAAACATTCAAAAAACCATTTTCGAAATAGTTCCCATTTGGGTAAATTAAATTCCTTTTGAATTTCTTTTCTTGCCGGAGAACCCGGACTAAAATCAATTTGCGGTTTTAAATCCATTAAACACAAAAATCCATTTCTGACTCGGTTATTTCCTCGTCGTTATTTTTAGAAATTCCATGAACAATATTATCAGAATTAATTCTTAATTCTTCAACTCTATTTTGTAGATAATCGTTAGAAGTTGATTCTCTAACTTGAGAAGTCGAAGCTCTAGAGGGAGATTTTATCATATAATCACATGGTGATATATGCTAGTGAGAAGAGGCTGATCTAGTTATTCTAGATCTAGGAGTTCTAATATCTATAGATCGGCGATTTTGATCAAACTGTATTTGAACAGTTCCATTTGTAGATTGTATTATTTGGGTAGGATTGTTTTGTATTTTAGGCAGAAGAGGCATAGCTCGTTCAATTGTCCAATTTTCTGGAAATTGTATTTCTTCCCATTTTATAGATCTGCGAGTTGTAATATTAGATCTACTAAAATTAGTTTCTATAAGAACAGTTTCGTTGATTGGTTTATCAACTATTTTACACTGTGGATTAAGCGTATATAAAGGCTTGTAATAAATTCTATAACAGATACATATTACTTCCGATCCCGGAGCGTAATTATATCCATGAGTTTTGACATTTAAGATCAAAGCATCCAATATATTGACATCAGTCAAAGATAATTGGAGATTTGGATAAACATTAAAATAAACTGGTCCATGTGCCAGACTAGACTGAATTATTCCCATAAGGGATTGTTTCCAGTCGAGATTTCTACCATCTCTAAGAGCTGCTATAAAGCTCTCTGGTAAACCTTCTAAAGTTAATGGCTTAAAAGCTACCTGAACTAATCCAATATGGATAAACTTATGATTCAATCTATATTTTTCTAAGTCTCTATTACTTAGAAGTCTAATAACCATCTCTTCGTTGTTGAGAGAGATAGTTTCTTCGGTAGTTTTGACTACCTGTTTCAAACCTAATTTTTCAAAGGTTCCCAATTCATAGATTATTTTATAATCTATTTTTGGAATTGTCCAACGATTTAATTTGTCTAAATCTTGAGGAATATCATACTCCTCTTCAATACTGTTTTTAACAGTATTATCTTTTCGTCTTATCAAATTCATTTGATAAAGAACGTTAAACTACACCAGAATTTCTTAATACCCTCACCATGGCTCTATTCTCTGCACATACATGAATTTGTTCTTTGATGGTTACATTCAGGGACGGAACGTTGGGGCTTGTGTGGTCTATTGCCCCCCCCCCCCCCCCACCCACCCCACTTATTAAACTTTAAAACACGTAAGTTATCATGTAGGGATAGGGACTCCTATTTGATGGAATTTTAGAGTTGCCTTTGGAAAACACTAAATATATGGTTTTCAGTCTAACTTAATCCACCGACTATTTGTCCCAGTTGTCGTGTGTTAATTGCAAAATTATATCTTTCTATTGGCGTATATGTTCTATTATATTAAGGGTGATGTGTGACTATAAACTGTCACTTTGATCTGTCAAAATATTATAGTCTAGTCCCTCATTTTTTATAATGCACTTATTATCCTACACATTATTTTCCTTTTATATATTTCAAAAATAGATTTCATCCGCTAAACATTAAATATTATAAATCTCAAACTAAAAGTAACACAATTTTAGTTAAGCACACACATAGAGTGTGCGGACAACATTAGTTAGTCTTAGTTGTCATAATTTGTGACGCCCGGGGCCGATGAGGGCGGGGAGTGATCGCCGGTGCCTGAGAGGTGCACGGTCAAGGAGCGGCTCCTGGCAGGCTTCTAGGCGAAGGGGAACGTGAACGAACCAATCCGACACCTGAATGAGAGGGGATCCTGAGACTGACAATTTATGGGCGTGTCAGGCTAAGAATCGTATAAGGGAATTGATAGTACTACTCATATCACCAAGGTCGACCTACCTTTTCGGGAGTCCATCTATAGAAACTCCGAAGTTAAGCGGCTTGACTTGGGGCAATCTAGGGATGGGTGACTGTCCATGTACTGCTGCTAGAAAGCCTGGAGAACCAGCCTAGCCTGTATGTTCGATACTTGATTATGTGATTACATGTTATTTGATATATGTGCTATATATGAATGATTGTAGAACTAAAAAATGCCAAAGGGAAGTCGAGAGTATGTTGGTAGTTCCAGTCGTAGGGCGGGGTCTGAATCCCCACCGAATGACGAGCTCTCTACTATCCATCAATTGACCGATCTGATCCGACGACAGTCAGATCAGATTAATGATCTCATTCACTGCCAGAACTCTTCGGACCGTCATGCGTCCCCAGCGTTAGAACGAGTAGATGCCGCCGGAGAAAGGTTTCGAAGATTAAACCCCTACATTTGAGGAAGCCGCCGATCCTACCTATGCTGAGGAATGGATCAGGACTATCGAGAATATGTTCCGCGTGAGTCACTTACCCGATACGGAAATGGTGACGTGCGACACCTTTATTCTACGTGGAAACACTGGCGTTGGGACACGATTCAAGTGCTCGAAGATACCACCACCATGACCTGGGAAAGGTTCAAAACGCTCTTTTGGGGCAGTACTTTACCGCACCTGATAGAGCAGAAGTTGAATGAGTTTATTAACCTCAAACAATGAGGATTATCGATAGCGGATTATATCCGCAAATTTGAGCAACTTCCGAGGTTTGCACCACATATAGTGGCCACTAACGAGCTGAAAATCGAGCGCTTTCTGGAAGATCTTAAACCTGAGATCTTTTGGAGCATAAATATGTACGATACGGAGGGGAAGACGTAGGTGCGTATTGATGGGCGAGCAATTTTAGCCAAGCGGAAAGTAGAGTTTCGAAGGCACATGATGCAAAGAGAAGAACAGAAGGACAGCAAGGAAGAGGGAACCAGAAACGCCAATTCTTTGCCAAGGGGCCAAACTATCGTGGGAATCTGCAGGTCAATAGAATTGGCAACCAAGGCCGAACCAAGGACCCGTTAACGTGTCAAGCCGACCCTCGAACTCCGCACCACACTGTCAACAGTGCGGGCGTTACCACTACGGAATATGTCGTAGGACTGGACCTCCACAGTGTTTTCGATGCGGAAAGGTTGGGCATTTTGCTAGAACCTGCCACGTGAATGTGCCTCAAATCCCGAATCAATCCCTAATCCGACCCCTCTAGTGCCAGCGCCAGTCTTCGCATTAACGAACGAGGAGGCAGAAGCGAACCCTTCTGTAGTGACGGGTACGTTAATTATCTATAACGTGCCTACTTTCTTTGTTAGTTGACTCTGGGGCAACACATTCGTTTGTGTCGGCCAACTACGTGGAAAAGGTGGGAATCTTTCCTACCTTATCTGAGTGCAACTATATCGTTTCTTTGCCACACAACGATCCTAGCGCACTAACCAAGTGCTAGAAGGGTGTTCCGTGAACATTGAGGGTAGGAATCTGAGCGTCGATCTTATAGTGATCCCAATGAACGACTATGATGTTATCTTTGGAATGGATTGGCTTTCGAGATACGGGGCCATCATAGATTGTAATAAGGTCGTTAAATTTCAATTGCCCGAAGAAGGGGAATTTACTTTTTCGGGTAAAGTAAAATCAAGCCGTATTCCACGAATTTCTGCTCTGAAGGCTTAACGACTTTTGAGGTCCGATTGTGAGTCTTTCCTCATATATACGGTGAAGGCGGAGGAATTACCACAGCCTGAACTGAAAGACGTGCCTGTAGTTAATGAATATGCGGATGTTTTTCCCGATGATCTCCCGGGGTTACCCGTGATCGAGAAATATAGTTCACGATAGAATTGATACCGGGGTCTACCCCAATCTCTAGAGCTCCATATCGCCTAGCGCCGAATGAACTGAAAAAGTTGAAAGAATAGCTGGAGGACTTATTGCAGAAAGGGTTTATTCAACCCAACTTTTCATCGTGGGGAGCACCAGTCCTATTCGAACGGAAGAAGGATGGGTCGATGCGATTATGTATCGACTATCGTGAGTTGAACAAGATCACGATCAAGAATAAATATCCGTTGCCGAGGATCGATGATCTGTTTGACCAACTACAAGGTGCTACAGTATTCTCGGAAATTGATCTCCGTTCGGGATACCATCAGCTAAAGATCAGGGAGAGTTCATGGAAGATAGGATGTGAAGCGATTTTGATTGCACTGGTGTTATCAGCATGAAGTGGTGTGGGACAGATGTTCCTAAAACAACGTTCAGTCTGAGGTACGGCCATTACGAGTGTTTGGTCATGCCCTTCAGACAGACAAATGCTCCTGCTGCGTTTATGGATCTTATGAACTGAGTCTTTAAAGACTATCTTGATCAATTCGTCATCGTTTTTGTCGATGATATCCTGATCTATACTAAGAAGAGAGCCGAACACGAAAATCATCTACTTATCATTTTAGGAATCCTGCAAGAGAAACAGCTCTACGCCAAGTTCAAGAAATGCAAATTTTTGCTCGAGCAAGTAGCTTTCTTGGGACACGTGATTTCTGGGAATGGAATCTCTGTGGACCCGAGTAAGATCGAGCCTGTGAACAATTGCCACGTCCTACTACTCCTACCGAGGTTCGTAGTTTCCTCGGACTCGCGGGATATTACCGCAAGTTCATAGCTGATTTCTCTAATATCCCCTCGACTCTGACGAACTTTACCAGAAAGAATGTGCCCTTCAAGTGGACAGAAGCATGCGAGCAGAGCTTCCAGGAATTGAAGAAACGTCTTACCTCCGCCCCGATTCTAACAATACCATTGGGAACTGGAGGATTCTCATTCTATAGCAATGCCTCAAAGAACGGACTGGGATGCGTGTTAATGCAGGACGGTAAAGTAATTGCTTTGCCTCACGACAACTGAAAGATACGAGAAGAACTACCCGGCCACAACTTAGAGCTTGCAGCGGTCGGTGTTTGCCTTAAAAATTTGGAGGCATTACCTTTACGAAGAAAGGTGCGAGATTTTCACCGACGACAAGAGTTTGAAATACTTCTTCACCAAAAAGCAGCTAACCATGCGATAACGACGTTGGCTGGAGCTTGTCAAAGACTACGATTGCGTTATTAACTATATCATCCGGGCAAAGCGAACGTAGTCGCAGACGCGCTGAGTCGAAAGGCAATGAGCACAAAATTGCACAAGATGGGAGTGGAAGTGGTTGACTTAGGTGAAGAAACGAAACTAGCAACACTAACTCTTCAGCCTACAGTCAGGAAAGCACAAGAAGAGGATGAATTTTATCTGAAGGTGAAAGATGCACTACCCGAAGACTTCGAAACCCGAGAAGATGGAACCTTGCTGTACAAGAATCGGTTGTACACACCCAATGATGAGGAGTTACGACGAACGATAACGACAGAAGCACAAACAACAACGTACCCAGTGCACCCGGGCACAACAAAGATGTACCAAGATTTGCGGATCACATATTGGTGGCCGGGAATGAAGAAGGACATTGCAACGTTCGTAAATAGATGTATGACTTGCCAACTGATTAAAGCTGAACACTAGCGACCAGCTGGAACTCTGCAGCCTTTACCAATTCCTGAATGGAAATGGGACCATATCACGATGGACTTCGTCGTTGGTTTGCCTAAGACAATGAAAGGCCACACCATTTGGGTGATTGTTGATCGCCTAACCAAATCGGCTCCACTTTTTCCATGAAACGTTAGGCTGAATTGTGTATTCAAGAAATTATTCGACTCCATGGAATTCCAATATCTATTGTCTCAGAATACGGACGCAAGTGCCGATCCCTAGTCAATTGGGATGAAATCGGCTTACGGACGTTATTAGGACCTAAAATGGTCCGTGAAATGACCGAAGTCGTGACGAAAGTTCGAGAAAGGATGCGAACTGCTCAGAGTCGACAGAAAAGCTACGCAGATCACAAGCGACGACCTTTACAGTTCGTAGAGGACGACCAAGATTTCTAAAGATTTCTCCAATGAAAGGCGTGAAGCGCTTCGGACGAAAGGGCAAGTTGGGTCCCCGATACATAGGCCCATTCAAGATTATTAAACGAGTCGATGAAGTTGCATATCAGTTTGAGTTATGGGGCTTATCTATCCGAAGTTCACGACGTATTTCACGTATCTGTTGTGTTACCCGGTGTCTCCCGAAGACGCCACGTCCCTGGGTACGGTGCGGAACAAAAATTTTTCGGGTTCCCCGATTGCCCTCGTAACTCGGATCAGAATAGTAACACATAGACACGTAATAGGACGGGTCAAACCCATAGAGTATTACCAGTTGAAGCGAGTGGCAGCTCCTCGTCCTTTTCTTCAAGACTTCGTCAATGGTCGTGGATGGCACTAGATCGTCACACTGACCTCGCAGAGTATCACGGAATCAGTTCTCTAAAGATGGTAGAGAGAACTGAGCCGTCGCGTGGGAGAATAGTGCGTGCGTTCGGTGTGTGTTTTGTGCCTTGTGATGGACGAAATTCACTCATATGGAGCACGAAATTCCCATTAAAATATGAAATAGGGGCTGCCCTATTTATACTAAGCTAGAATAAAAAATCCCAAGAATTTCTCAACGATATGATTTTCGAATTTTACTCCTTGAGTGGAGAGATTCTTTTGCCATGATTTTGTCTCCTTTTGACTTTTGAGTCCCAAATCCAAATGAAACTTCCTAAAATTAGACAACTAACTTAAATACTAAGTCAAACTAAGTATCTTTAAATATGGTATAAAATTCGAAACTTAATCCTAGATTAATTTCGAAGTTTCTACTTAAAATAAATAATATTCCAAATATATTAATTTCATATTTATATTTAATTTTCGAAATTATTTCCCAAGGTATATTTCGAAAATTAGCTTAGGGTTAAATTCCTATTTTACCCTCAAGTCTTTTAAGCACTTGGCCAAGCCCAAGTCTTAAAGTTAGTTTCTTACGAAGTCCGACTTCGGTCCATTACACGGCCCGAGGCCCACAAAAGTGCGACCCAACGGCCCAAGGCCCATTAGGGCCTAAAACACTTTTTCTCCTTTATCAGTACACGTTGATGATCCTTTTAAGCCCGACTCTCTAGGTTCGACTCAATCGGCAAAGGAGGAATCCAAGAGTGCGATAGTTACTTAGTCAATCCCGCAGTACCGGACCGTAACCCGATTCAAGTGCGAATTTCGACCCAGTCTTTATTTCAGAACCTTACTATAGATTATAGTACTACGTATAAACCCTTCAGCTGTGTCCCAATCGAGTAAGAGCCATGGTCTATGTCAAACTCACTAAACTCGATTCTATGATAAAACGGAGACGAGGCAAATTACCAAACTACCCTCCATGTCTAACATGAGTTAGTTAAATACCTTGCCCAAGGATTTCTTCATTTCTCATCGCCGTCCTCATAGGACACTTATCTTGATTATTTGCGAGATTGTGAATTCGTACTCGGACGTCTGAGCCCGGTAATCACAAATCGTTATCCAGACCGCATCTGGCCCGCTGACCCAGCAACAGCAAATCGGGTCGAGGGGAACCGGTGGTAGTGGAGACTTCGAAGTCAACTCCGTCAAAGCCCCTTTCGGTCTAAGGTTCACGAAGACTACTATAGTGTTGTTTCCGATCATTGCACTCCTTGAGTAATTAGCCATGTTCGACCGTACGACCCGTGAGTCAGTGTCCATGAAATGACTCAATCATTTGATTCAGTTCGTATCACAAGTCATGACCTCCACTTCCAAGCAGGATATCAGCACACGATAGGTCATCGACAAATAAGCCGTGAGCGGTTATCCAGCACCCAACTGGAGCCTTAGGCTTACGAACTTTTAATGTTCGATGTTAAGAGTCCACTGGTGCCTTCCTCTCTCGTGCCCATCGAGAACAGTGACTCAACCTGACACATTTGGATTTGTTCATTTATTGCTTTACCGGATGCTAATTAAAGAACTCATCTATCAATAAACGAACAATGCCTTTCCATAAACACACGAAAATGTTTTATTACACAAAAAGTTGAATGATAAATAAGCTAATGCCCTATACAATCTAATCCTCGTATAGCATTTGAGGGTATATTCCTAACAATCTCCCACTTGCACTCAATGACATGCACTGCAGTATCTAATACCCATCTTTACGAGATGTCTAGCCAGCACTGCCTATGATAGAGGCTTGGTGAACGGGTCGGCCACGTTTTCCGCGGTCGTAATCTTCTGTACGGCTATGTAGCCATTCTCAACGAATCCAGGTAACACGTCGTACTTTCTTTACGTATGTTTGGACTTGTTATGAGACCTCGGTTCGTTTGCCTGAGCAATAGTGCCAGCACCACAATGGCAGTGGCCTATCTACTACAGGAACGACACCAAGTTCTTCCAAGAACTTTCTCATCCAAACACATTCCTTAGCTGCCTCTGAGGCCGCTATATACTCTGTTTCGCAGGTGAAATCTGCAGTAGTGCTCTGTTTGGAAATATCCGAAGACATTGCTCCACCGTTGAGTGTAAAGACGAATCCTGAAGTAGATTTTCGATCGTCCACGTTGGACTGGAAATCCGAATCCCTATACCCTTCCACTTCAAATTCTCCCTTACCTGTTAGGCCAGCCGCTAGGGCTGAAAAAAAAAGGAAAAAAATAATAATAAAATAATATTAACATGATATTATTTTATTTATATAAAAGAAAAAGAAAATCTTAAAGATAAAGAATGAGCGGCCCATATCAACTGGCGACGCGGCGGATTCCTAGCCATCGGTTTCGAGCGATCCACAACTGAGCGACGCGGCAGATTCCTGACCACCGGTTTTGAGTGGTCCAGAAGAGCTGAAGACATCTATAAATAGGCTGAGGATTCTTCAGTTATTATGATCCCAAATCAAGTGAGAAGTTCAGTTAGAGAGTAATAGTGAGAGGTAAACTTATCCGGGTGGATAAGGGTGAGAGCGGGTTTTAGTTTTACTGGGTAGTTGGGAATAGGTACAAATATATTACCCGGGTGGGTAAGGGTCTCGAGTTTTGGTTTAAACACGAGTGTTAATTTGTACGGTGTAATATTCTCAATATAGTAAAGCTGGTGCTCTCCGTGGAGGTAGGCGGTATTGGCCGAACCACGTAAAAATCTCGTGTTCTCTATCGGCGTCATTTCGGTTTTATATTGTCCAAACAAATAGTCGCGAGTCCAAAATCAACCATCCGCTGGGCCCGAAATATTACCGTTCAACCCCAACATTACCATAGACCAGCATCATATCCTTCGTCCGTTTGAGGTACTTGAGGATAGTCTTAACTGCTGCCCAATGTTCCTTACCAGGGTCAGCCTGAAACCGACTGACTATCACAGCGTACGCCAAGCTAGGTCGCGCGCAAAGCATCGCGTACATCAAGCTACCCACTTCGGATGCATAGGGGATTTCATTCATCTCTTTCCGTTCCAACTCACTTTGAGGGCTCATAGCCTTGAAAAGGTGAATCTCATGTCGCATAGGTAGGAACCCTTTCTTAGATTTGTCCATATTATATCGCTTTAGGACCTTCTCTAAGTAAAGGGCCTGGGAGAGTCCTAACATACGATTCGCTCGATCTCTATAAAGGCGAATACCCAAGATGTAGGTAGCTTCTCCCAAGTCTTTCATGGAGAATTCGGTCGAAAGCCACGCTTTCACCATCGAGAGCATTCCAATATCATTTCCTATCAAAAAGATGTCATCCACGTACAATACGAGAATAGATATTTTGCTTCCACTGCTTTTCTTGTAGACGCAAGGTTTGTCTTCGTTCTTTAAGAATCCGTGGCCCTTGACCACTTCATCGAACCGAAGATTCCAGCTTCTGGAGACTTGTTTAAGTCCATAAATGGAACTGTTAAGTTTGCATACCTTTTGATCATCTCCTTGCGATGTAAAACCCTTGGGTTGCTCCATATATTTCCTATTTCCTCCTTGAGGTATCCATTTAGGATCGCAGTTTTCATATCCATCTGTCAGATCTCATAGTCATAGTGCGCAGTTATCGCAAGCAATGTTCGAATGGACTTCATCATAGTGACAGACAAAAAGGTCTCCTCATAATCAATGCCCTCCTTTGACTGTACCCTTTCGCCACAAGCCTACCTTCGTATGTGTCAACCAATCCGTCAGATACAATCTTCCTCTTGTAGATCCATTTACACCAAATGGGTCTCAAACCATCTGGGAGGGCTACTAGAGTCCAGACTTGGTTTTCGTGCATAGAATCCATTGCGCCTTGCATAGCTATAAGCCATTTCTCCGAATCTTTATCTATGATTGCCTGGTCATAGGTAGTGGGATCGACTCTGTCAGGACCGGTCCTCGCTACCTATTCTAACGTATCCTATGTGCCTAAGGATACTTTAAGTTAAAAGGAATGCGGAAATGCGTATGAAATTTTTTCATTTATGTAATGGAAGTTGTTTTTACACATGGCAAAAGAACATGAATTCCTAAATTCATACGAATCCTAATTACACGAGATGTGTATACATGCACAGCAAAAGAATCCCTATTTGCCCGGCCTCACAAGTCGTAATCCATGCACACACCGCCTCCAAAAAGTTGTTCGGAAGCTTCAAAAGATTGCCGTGCCACATAAGCAATCACGTACCGTGGTCACGTGCACCTACAACTAAAGCATGAGGGCATCAATCCAACCACGCTAATCAGGGATATAAGGGCATCAACCCAACCATAGCAATCCCCCGACATCAACGTCGTTCACATACGGCAACGCATCAACGTCGTCTACGGCGCATCAACGCCGTCACGGTGCCCCAGAAGCCACCCTCACTTTAACTTCTTATTACCAATTGCCCACTCGGCAACCATAGCGACATAAATCATGCACGTTCATCATCATAAAACCCCCAAGTTTTTCGTGCATGCTCGTGAAATGCATAGTGCATTAATGCCATAATGCTTACCATAATCATAATCACGACAATTAATACACATGAGCACATAAACATTTAGTAACGTATGCACATAGGTTAGGCACATACAAACATGTTATGTGTCGTAGGTGAATTTTCACTTACGTGGCGTCCGTAGATTAACCGCTAACCGGCCCGGTGAATTTCCTATCCCTTAAACACGAAAAGGTTTTTAGTCAGTGTATAAATTATATTAATTGACTGTATAAATTTTCGTTCGAATTCTAACAAAAACAGCATTTGCCTATACCGAAAGTTGACCTTGAAAAATACTGATACGTTATTTATGACCGGGCGTTGAAAGAGCCTATGCTCATTGAAATCAGAATATTTTTCCTCAAAAGCAGATTGTTTTATTTTTTTCAATTTTTTTATAACTTAATACGTTTTTATCTAAGGGGTTCAATTCGCCAAGTGACTCAGCTCGTGAAGTTCAATTCGCGAACTTACCCTAATTCGTGAAACCTAGTTCGCCAATTTCATACCTCGCGAATTCTTTTGAACTAAGTTTCGTATTCGTGAAGTATCCTACAAGTTTGCAAACTCTATCTCACCTCTCTCTCAATTCGCAAACTATTTACTTCGCGAACTCTCTCTCAAGCCCTTGCTTCAATTCGCCAAGTCTACTTCGCGAAGTCATATCTTCCTTATACCTAGTTCGCGAATTGTCTCTCAATTCGTCAAGTTGTAATCCCCTCATGCCCACTTCGCGAACTTAGGGTTCGCCAAGTTTTTCCCATTTCGCGACATCACCATTTCACCTATTCAATTCGCGACATGGATGGAGTTCGCCAAGTTCTAGTTCGCGACTTGCTTAACCCGCGGAACTTACTATGCTAACTTCGCGAACTTATGAACTTGAGCCTTAGGGTTCGCGATCCTCACCTCACTAAGTGTTCGCGAAACATACTTCACGAACGTTCTCGCCTTGATTCGCGAAGTTTGTAGTTTACCACAACTCGCCAAGTTCACTCAATTCACGACCTCAACTCCTAAAAAACACCTTTTCCATTCGCGAACCTTAATCCACTCGATCTAACTATCATTTTTCTCAAGAACATTTATGAATATCTCATGAACATTTAAACCCTAAAATCTCACTAAGCTTAACTTACGGGCTTACGCTTATTTCTAGTGTTGGTAATACCCTAAACACGTTAACCCTAAACTTAGAACTTAAAATCATAAAATAGAAATATGAAAAGCATAGATATTTCATACCTTCTTCAATGCTATGGTTCGATCCTCTCCCTTGTCTCTAAGTGGCGTTTTTAGTGTGAGAATTGGGTTATGATTTTTTAGATAAATATGTTAGGCTATCAAGGCATGGGTGATGAACTTAGGTTGACGTAATTCTTCCTTATTTAAAGGAATTTTGTCTCCAAAGCTTTACCCTAAATGTTTTGGGCATAAGTTTAAATTTTAATCCTAGCCCAATTCCACCCATAGCCCAACTTATTCAATTCTCTTTATCCTACATTTCGGAAAATTTCCCAAAATAAGTTAGAAGTCACATAGTCACAACATTTCACACTATCACATAAGCACATAATTAATGCACGAAATTTACTCAATCACATACACAAAACATGCGTACAAGTTTATTGGCTAACTAGCTTACGGGGACACAGGTTCTACAGTCTCCGACGTTCCCTTCCATCGCAGCAACCTCGTGCTCGATGTGGACCATCCAATATCTCTCAGGCTGGCGAGATACTCTACACGACCTGCACAACTCAGGTTGCGTCTCGGACTGCTCTACGGTGTCATCCGACACTGGAGTCTGTGAAAGCGCTTCGAGAAAGTGAGCTTGAAGGGCTACAACGATTCTCTGATCGACGTGGAAGTAAAACTGGTATCCATGGAATCCTCAGGATACTCGACAAAATGTCCTCTCACAGCCTTCGATACGAGTTTATCTGTCTTGAGCTTTTTCGTGAATGGGGCAACCCCAAACTCTAATGTGATTCAAGCCCGATTTTCGTCCTGTCCATATCTGATATGGAATACGATCGACAGACTTTGTGGGACATCTATTCAGAATGTGTGCCGCTGTCAACGGGGCATGACCCCACAGTTATATGGGCAGGTCTGTATAGCTCAGCATATATCGAACCCAGAGTTCAATTTCTGCGTTGGGACACATCGAACAACTACGGTGTTTCGGGCGGTGTCATATGTGAAACGATCTCGTTCTCTTTCAAGAACTCTTCAAACTCGAGGCTCATGTACTCGCCGCCTCGATCTGATCGAACGGTTTAATGCTATTTCCAGTCTGATTTTCCACCAAAGCCTTGTAGTCTATGAACCATTCAAAAGTATCAGACTTGTGCTTCATGAGATACACCTTGCCGAAGCGAGAGTGATCACCAGTGAAGGTAACGAAACAATGGAAGTTACCGCGAGCCGCTATCCCGAACGGTCCGCAAACATCCTTGTGGATCAAACCGAGACGTTCTGCGTCTCTCGTGAAAGTCCCTGTGAACGACGACTTGGTCATCTATCCAAGGATACCAGGGAATCATTATTGACAATTATCTGCAACACTTAGAGAAAAGTCAACAAAAATATTTGGAGTTCAAGGCATATTATTTTGAAAATGGTCCCCCTCAAATAATGCACCTTAATTGATTTAATCATTTAAGCGAGATCAATCTAAGTAGCAAACATTCAAAATACAAATTTTGATCAATGTAGCTAAGATACATGGTCCCCTAATCATGTAATAAACTTATGCGCGAGGGTAGAATAAACTACACGATTGTCTTATGTCTATTCCTCGGTTTTGGTCTCGTTAAAGATCAATGCGGAAGAAAACCGGTCGGTTTTGAATCAAGACCGGATGTGAGCGTGGTGTGTGTGTGATGTTGCGGTACAAACAGTTTGTTTCGGGAAGTTCGGAGCTAAAATCTCCTACATCTCCCCTTCTTCCTCGCAAGGAAGGTTTCTACTAGGAGTCTCGGTTTACAACCCTTGTCGTACAACCTCCTTAGCTAGACTGACTCAATATAATCCTCAAGCTATATTTTTCTAGCTAAACTCCTAGACCACTCTAAACGACTTTTTACAGGCTGTTTCTTTCAAGAGCTATTTACAGTCTCTTGAGAAAATCACTCACTAAACGTTCCTGTTTAATGCAATGATGACAACACCTATTCTATTCTTGCTTGATAGAACTTTACGATACGAAAGCTTGAGCTAATTCTCTCGTTCTTGATTTTCAGTGAAGTGTCGTAAAGTCTTCGGCTCCCATCCCTTCTATTTATAGCTGGGTTGAAGTTGAAGGCCATTTTGACATAGCTCTTCATGTACCGGACAGACATTTATTAGCTTTACCCAAAATGGGTCTGTCCGGTCTTGCAGCAGTCCGCCCTGTGCATTTGCTTTATTCCTTAATCAGCTTGGCGTGACTTCAAGTGGCTCTAGTTGGCAGGCTTGTATTAATTATTCGTCAGAAATCTTCAAATTGCCACGCCTTGAATGTGTTTGAATTTGTCTAGCGTGGCACGTCTGGTACCATGCAGTCCGGTCTTCAATGTACTTCCGGTATGCTGTCTCAATCCGGTTTTATCTTGCGCTGATGATCTGCTGGCGGTATCTGGTTCCACCTATGTGGTATACTTAATTAAGTTAAGTTCAATCACCGAAACTATTAATCTGGATATCTAATTCACGATTTCTAGCCCCCTTTTTGGTGATTTACAAAACTTACAGAAGCAGAAAGACATTTTTATATATCAAAGAGATTTTGATACAAAACTACCAATCTATTACAATCGGTCTAGCTAGCCTATCTAGTCCTTAGATCTAGCTAGCCTGTCGAGCTCCTCCATCTTGTGTATTTCCTTGTACGCCGCCTGCTTGAGATCAACCAACCTGACTAGTTCTGATGGCTGTCCTTTAGTCAGGATGCAGTTGATGTGACACAACGTACTTGACAAATACACTATCTCCATAGGTCCGGTTTCTGCCACAGTTCTTGCTGTGGGTCTGACCAGCTGGTCATCCGGTATTAGACCTGCTCAACTCTCGCTCTGTTTGGATGAGTCTGATTTAGAGCTACGAGAGGAATGGAAATTGGAATGATGACATGGCCGCTATTGATTGGAAGTTCTCAAAGATAGCTCTGCCCTTCTGCTTCCCCCAGCACTTTCCCCATTTTGGCAACACCAGAGCGGTCTGTGCAGTTGCCTGATGCGCTAGTAACTTGACTATCTCAGCCAACGAGGTCTTGACTGCGGACAGTTTCTCCTCGACGGCATCCTCACTTCCACTGATATCCGTTCTGTGTCGAGGCTATCCATCATGGATTTCTGGGGCTCCTCCAGGGTCTGGATTGCTCGTTTGCTTTGTCTCGGTTGGCATTGGCCGTCTTTGCCAGGATCGACATCTGGCGGTGCATCTGCTTCACGAGAGACACCTCGTTGGCGCTGGCGTCGATGTCTGTGGGGATTTGTACTTGGGCTTGAGGCATGATGACCGGTACAGTCTCTGATGGTGGGGTGGAGCCGACTGTTCAGCTTCTTGTACTGGTCTGGTAGCTGATTCTGTAACCAGTGCAGTCTCCAGTTGAAATCGCTGAGTGTGTACCGGAGATGATGGTTGCACCGAGTCAGTCGAAGTCTGCTCTGGCTGTGTCGGTTCGGTTTCAAGAGCTTCTAGCTCCTCGACTTCCACCGTTATTCCTGCTTCCTCAAAAGTTAGGAGCATTTGTAGTGGCTCTTGTTGGGAAATTTCCATAACCGGGACGTCTGGGCGGTGTCGGTTTCCTTAGCCTGGACTAAAATTTCCTTCTCAGTCTGCGGGGCTTCAATCGAAATTCTGCCTCTAGTGCGGACGCCTCTACCGAAATTGCCTGTCCGATTTCATTTGCAGGGACCGAAATTTCTACCCGGTCTCTTTCGTCCCGGTCTTAACTGGTACAAGAGCCAGTTGAGTTGAGATTTCCCTAAGTGTTAGACTGGGCGGAGCGTAAGTGGCCATGGCATCTTGAACTGGAAAGAGCTAGCATCCGACTGCTGAGGCTGCTCAGTTTCTGGGATCGATCTGGAGCTGATCGGTTGTGCTGAGGTCGTGATCGATCCCACGTGAGTGATCTCATTGAGAGTCGTGGCAAACCGGTGCTGCATGCTTAGCTTCTCGTGCTCCAGTTTGGCTAACACCTCCAGATCTTGATATGCACTCTTGGACATTGGCTAGAAGTGCTGCCTTCTCTCATTAATATAAGCTTGGAGCTCGTTCATCTTGAGCAGAAGGCAGTAAAACTCCTTGGACTGGAGCAGCTCCTTGATCAATTGGATCTCAGTCTTCTTGGCCTTATTCATCCGGTCTGACGACACCTTGCGACTGAGAGGTGTGTACCGGACCGCAATCCAGTCGTCAAAATCTTGAACTGGGTCTCCAATTTTTTCCTCAATCTCTTCACTAATTAGACGCCGGGAAGTCTCTTCGATACGTTGCGAAGATTGAGTGACCGGAGCCTTCCCTTTGCCTTTGTCAATGGGAGCTGACTGGATGGCTTTTGGTTCTTTATCACCACGCTGCCCCTTTTCTTAGTGACAGCTTCAACCCTCGGTCCGACAGGAGATTTGGGGGGCGAAGTTTCTGAACTGTTGGTTGCGGTTCGGCAGCATGGCGATCAGTATCTTGAATATTTTCTGTTGTCAATGGCGGTTCGGCAGCACGGCTCGTTCATCTGCCCATTTGACCTTCCGATTTGTGAGGATGGCCACCATGGCTTGGATATTTTCTGTTGTCAGCATGTCGAAAGATCCAGCCTTGCCTAAAACTGCCTTGGCCAATATATCATGCAGCAGTCTGTAGATCGATTTTAGCACGATCCTCTTCTCATCTTCTTTAAATGATGTCCCACCAATGGACATCATCGCCTTCATGTTTTCTCGTCGATCTGGGAGAAGTCGTGAAAGCCCTTGTGTGGAGCCCCAGTGTCTTGGCGTACCAGGTCGGTTCCATCTCCACGTCAACACCTTTGATGACGCAGTGAAGTTTGTTGCCAGTTATCACCACAGAGTTAAAGAAGTCTCGCAGATCCTCTGGCTAGATCTCGTATGAGCACCCAGGAATATTTGAAGGCCGGACTGCTTTAGGGCTTGAAGGACTGGAAGAAGTCGGAGCTTTGATCGCTCATGGCATCGTACGGGTCATATATTGCTTATGGGGTGCCATTTGTATGAGATTGGAGAGTATTGACCGATTTTTATATGGTTTTGGTTGTAAGACTTTTCTGGCTGAGAGTGTGGTAATTTGGGAACTTGAAAAATTTTGTAGAATGAGTTGGGTTTAATAATGAAGACGAAGTACTTTAAACCCTTTGAATTCTTCTAAGTGTTGAAAAAGGCTTTTTAGTGGGCTTAGTGGGCTTGGCGGGCTTTACATTTGCCTTTAGTGACATAGTATGTTGCATTCCGTGTCCGAGCATAATGTGGTACAATGTTTCCACTCATTCTTTGTAGATAAATTCTGCACACCCATCGTCAGTTTTATCTAAAACATGTTAAGAATAACATGCAATGCATGCATTGATGAAGTGCATTAATTAAGAACGAATTCGGTCTTGACCAGCCGATATGGTTTGACTATATATATATATATATATGTTATATATATAATGTTTTAATAAATGGTCTGGTTGCAGAAGAATCCGGTAACTTAAAAACTTTATTTATAAGTCATAATTTTGTATAAAAGATTTTATATATAATACAAAGCGATAGAAAATTTATATGTATAATATATTTATATTTTCTGTATACTAAGTGACGTTGGTTTTGGTTGAAACCGACTGGTATATGTGTATGGGCCCGGTATTGAAAGAATGACCGATTTTAGAAAACGACTTTGCACTGAATTCATCAAGATGCAACATTTTGGTAATGTCTAGGCAACTCGTTATATCAATTGTAACATTGTTCCCCTGGCTTTATGCTTAGGACTTTTAAGATAAATCTAAGTCCTAGAGCATTTCTGAAGTAGGTAAAGTTAGCTTCAGGAGCGGTTTGGTGAAGATGTCTGCCACCTGCCGGCCTGTTGAGATGTGCCCCAGGCCTGATGTCCTTCCTTAGCACATGGTCTCTGATGAAGTGATGCTTGATCTCTATGTGCTTTGTCCTTGAGTGGAAGACAGGATTCTGCGTGATAGCTATTGCGCTTCTGTTGTCTCAAAATATTGGTGCCGACTCCTTCACTCCATAGTTTGCCAGTTGATGCTGAATCTGTAGAATCTATGAGCAACAACTTCCAGCTGCTAAGTATCTGCTACAGCTGTTGAGGTTGCAATTGAGGTCTGCTTCTTGATGAACCATGAGATAAGCCGGTCACCAAGAATTGACAAGTTCAAGCGGTGCTCCTCTGGTCTATCTTGCAACCTGCATAGTCTGCAACGGTAAAGCCATGTAAGGATAAGCTGGAATCCTTAGGATACCAGAGACCGACATGGACAGTGCCTTTTAGGTACTCAATATCCTCTTTGCTGCTGTGAAATGGCTTTCCTTGGGATCTGACTGGAACCGTGCGCAGAGACCGACACTATACCTGATGTTCGATCTGCTGCCAGTCAGATATTGAAGGGAGACAATGAGAACCCAGTATTTGTTCCATCGACTGCTATTCCCCTTCGACCTTCACAAGCTTGATTGAGGCACTCATTGGCGTGGATGCTTCTGAGCAATTGTCCATACCGAACCTCTTTAACAGCTCCTTCGTGTACATCGCCTGGTTGAGGAAGGTTCCGATTTCCAGCTGTTTTACTTGAAGTCCCAAAAAGAACGTCAGTTCGCTCATCATACTCATCTCGGACTTGTCTTGCATCAGCTTTGAGAACCTTTTGTACAGCTTTGAGCTCGTTAAACTGAAAATAATATCATCGACATAGATTTGTACGATGAGAAGATCTGCCCCCTTAATGGTTGGGAATATGCCATCGGAATACCAGATATTCGAGGATTAGATGAATATGGGCTATTAATCTATGTAATATTCACAATTATTTTTATATCTCAATTGTATGATATTTCAATTGATAAAGGCATGTTATTCTTTTTATCATATTTTCTTACAAGGTATTTTGTTTAAAAGATAAATTGAATAGAACCCAAACGTCAGAGTTTAGTTATCTTTTACTTGGCAGAGAGGGGGCACCGATAGACTATTACTCTCAGAGGTTAAAATAGTCCATAAGTTAATATCTCCGGTAGGGTGACCGGATTGATCACATGAACTTGATATGTTGATGAGTCCGATGTGACTGTGCCAGTCGCTCACTCAGGGGAGTGGGAGCTCGTGACATTGATACAAGACGAATCGGCGATTGTCTGTATTTTGACACTGAATCATAATCGAATCAATCGCATGCTGGGAATGTCAAGGATCATATCGACTAACTATAGTCGCATACGTGAACCTTAGACCGAAAGGGTCAACGTTGGAGTTGGCCTCAGGGTCCTGACCTTCCGCCAGTTTTGCTAGGCTCAACTGCTTTTTCTAGAGTTGGCGGCAACATGCGGTCTTGAAACTGGGGCGTGATTGTCAACTTGATCGCTGAGCGGGATTCGCGGTCTCGAAAGAGATACGTGTCGTATGAGAGTTTCGGGGACGAAAAATTACAAAGTCTTTGGCCAAAGCATTGAAACTGACTCACTTGGATGTGGAGGGTAGTTTCGTAATTTTGCCTGTTACGATTCATCATAGAGTCGAGTCCTGTTAGTTTGACATTACATGACTATCACTGGATCGAGATACATACGAAGGGTTTATACGTATGGCAATAATCTATAGTCGTTCGTGAATTTCGAGTTGACTCGACTCGAGGTCGGCTCTGTACTCCAAGATTAGCTAGGCGCTTACCGAGCTATTGGATTCCTCCCAATGCCGAGTTGAGATGAACCAGAGGAGTTGGGCTTAAAAAGGATCACCAAGTACGGGTCAAATTAAAGAGAGCTTGGACTTAGAGTCGCAAACGGGCTCGGCCCAAATTAAATTTGGGCTTAGCCGAATTTAATATATTCAATTTAGGCTTAGCCCAAAATTAATATTTGTGTGTGACAATGTTTATTTATTATTTTATAATTAAAATAAATATTTATTTCCACGGGTATATATGGTGTTATTACTAAGAGGGGCAAATTGGGAAGTTCACCTCATGAAATTTTCAAAAATAACATCTTAGATATGGTAGAATTTTCTGAAATTAATTTGGAATTAAATAGCATGATTTTTGAAATATGCTAAAGATTCTTTTTTTAAAACATTTTGTAAGTTGAATATTTGAAAGATAAGATCTTTTATATATGTTAGTAGAAAGCTCAACCACCCACCTTATATAGAAAGGGGAGGACGAAATTTACAAAGATAATACAAAAAGAACAAGTCACACACACACATCAAAAAGAAAAAAGCTTGGAGCTCTCTCTCTCTTCGCCGGGCGAATTCTCGATCGACTTCTGTAGCTATCCACGGGAGACGATCGAACGTGACCACCGGAAAGGATCGGCGTGACGAGTCTTTCTGCAATCCTCGACCGCCGTCCTATTTTCGTTTCAGTTCTTCAAACTACAAGGCAGGTTTCGACGAAACCCCTCGACATTATATCCGTTCGTGTTAAACCAAGCAATTCAGGGAAACGGGAATCGCCGGATATTTACGGGGATAATGCGGCGTCTGCCAACAGTGTACTGGAATAGTGTCTTGTCCACACTCCCAATGGTAAACCTATTGTAGTTAGAAATTTAAGACAGAGTTTCGTACCATGCTCTTGGTGATTGCTTGAGCCCATAGAGAGCTTTCTTCACCGGTACACATGGTTTGGAAACTCATGGTTCCCGAAACAGGGAGGTTGAGCAACATAGATCTTCAGAGTTGTGTCCATTTAGAAACGCACTCTTGACATCCATGTGGGACACCTTGAAATCTTTGAAGGCAGCATAGGCCAAGAAGATTCTGATGGCTACCGGTGCGAAGGTTTCATCGTAGTCTATTCCTTCTTCTTGTCAGTATCCCTGTGCTACAAACCTTGCCTTGTTCCTTACGACCTGTCGATCTTCGTTTAGCTTATTCTTGAATGCCCACTTGGTTCCAATCACCGTTTGAGTGGGTCTTGGGACAAGCATCCAAACGTCGCTTATCTCGAACTGGTTCAGCTCTTCTTGCATATATGCAATCCATTCACCGTCCTTTAGTGCATCTTCGACCTTTGATGGTTGCACTTGAGAGATGAAGGCGTGAATGGACATGTTTGGGTTCGATTGGCGCCTGGTCCTCATTGGTGCACTTGGATCACCTATGATAAGTCTCTAATTGAGCTTGGTCCGGTTCCACTTGATGCATTCCACCTCATTTTGATCTTTCTCCTGAGGGTTGACCGGTTCCACTATTTTTGAAGGTTCTGATACTGGTTCAGTCTGAGGCTCATCACGAGTCACAGTTTGTTCGTGCCGGCCTGGTGTTTATTCTGTATTTGTTCATTAGAACCCCCGATTTCTTCAACTTGGTCTTGTGAGCTTGTCTCCTTAGGCGACATACTGGTTCATCATCTTCGCTAGAATCATCTAGATTCTGAACTTCTAGTTGGTTGCTCAGTCGATATGTTATGTGGAGTGTTCTTCTCAGTATGAGATTCGTCAAACACCACGTGCGGAGATTCTTCAATGCTTAGAGTCTTGCAATTGAATATCCGGTATGCCTTGCTTGTTGACGAATAGCCCAGGAAAAATCTCTTGCCAGCCCCGTTGTCAAAGGTAACCAGATGGCTCTTCCCATTATCATGGATGCTGCTTCCAAAGGTTTCCAAATATCTAATGGAAGATATGCCTCCATTCCAGATCTCATAAGGCACTTCCCTTGACTCTTGCATATCACTGACCGGTTCTGTGTATAGCAGGTGTAGATATCAGTTTTATTGATTACATTAGCTGTCCTTGTAATTACGGGCTTTATTTGTATTTGTCCTTCGTTTAGGACTTAGCTTGTTATTTATACCAAGTATGTTGGGTATAAATACCTTGTACACATTTAACTTAATAGAGAATTTTAGTCAATTGATCCGAAATGCTTCACAATCCAATTCTGCAGAGAGAAAGTCAGAAAACATTCTCTAACTACACGAATTCTCTCCCAAAGTTCTTCAACGAGGGTTTTCAATCGAAATTCTATTTTCTATAATTCTAATCGATTTCCTTAGGATTGAAGTCTAGGTTCGTAGAGTTGATAGTCTATGGACCTAACAATTGGTATCAGAGCAGATTTGTTCTGTTTTGAATCGAAAATTTTTAGAATCAGATCGAAATTTAATTCTGAAACCGTTCCATCAAAGAACAGTTTTGGCGTGAAATTCAATTTCGACCTGATAGCTCAATTCTGTGCTTATTTGATTTGAATTTGATGTCTCGGTGCTCGTTTTAGTGCTATAAATCGTTTTAGAACATCAATTTAACAGATTCGATTGGATTTGGGAAGTTAGTGTTCGTGCGTAGAACTCTTAGAACACGTTCTTATTTTGCTCAAATTTTATATATTTTGCTTCATGACGTGTTTAATTGTTTGTTTGTGCGTATTCATCAGCTGATTACGAGCAGATACCTGTAATTTCATGGTCTAATTCATCGTTTTTCCGAAATCAGTGTTAATTAGGGTTCTAAGACTGTTTGTGCGATTTCAATTTTTCTCGCTAGAGTCTTCTATCGAATTAATTTCTCGATCAAAAACTTTGCGCGATAATTTTTCTCGGTCAGAACTCTGAGTCAGCGGTAAAGTCGTCGTAGTCAGAAGCGATTTTAGTTGAAAATTTCTCGAGCGTTGTCAAACGAAAATCTTTTTTGATGAGAGCAATTTTGACCTTTGCACTCGCAAAACTTTCCGTCGAAAAACATTTTCTGTCAGACTATTAAAGTTCGACCTAACGAAATTCATTTACAGTCGAAAAACTTTTCTAGTCAACGAATTTATTTTGACACATTGAGAAACTTACGAACGTACTGTTTCTTGCGATCGAAATAAATTCACGATCCAGAAAATTTTCTCGATCAGAAGATTTTGAGCAATTTTTTTCGCTCGTAAAATTTTTCGCTGACAGACTTTCTTGCACGAGAACAGTAACGACTGCATTTTACTTCGACAAAATTGTTTTCGATCAAACTCTAAAGATTGAATCGAAAATAATTCTCGACTGCTTTAGAATCAAACGCTAATTTGCTACTTGCGAAGCACATAACATCAGTCCAAATTATCAAAACAACAAACAAAGATCCTTCATCAACTCAAAACAACGTAATGGATGCTTAGTAGCTTTGAAACGACAAACGTCCTTCAATTCTTAAAAGAGGCGAATACACTGTATGGCGAAGCCACTTTCTGAATTTCATCGAGCTAAAGGATCAGGACGACAACCTTCTCTTATCATTTGAGCAAGGTCCAGCTCAGTTCTGTGTAAATGTACCAGGCGACAACACAGCTAATCCTCCAATTCCCACCTCTATGCGACTCAAAGAGCATAGGGAATACACAAAGGAGGAGAGAGTTAGAGCAAAGGCTGATCTGATAGCCAAGAACACTCTAATACAGGGCATCCCAAATGACATCTATCGACAGATCGGCAGCCTTCTGACGGGATGTGGGATGAACTGCATAAGATGATGCAAAGAATAGAAGTATGCATCAAGGCCAAGATGGCAAACATTCTCACGGCTTACGACTCTTTTAGAGCTAAACCTGAGGAGAGCTTACATGATCTCTATCAGAGATATCTCACACTTCTGAATGCGATGAGGAAAATAGAAATCACAAAGACGAACATGGAAACGAACATTCAATTTCTATCCTCTCTGTCCTCGGAATGGAAGAAGATATCCACTCAAATCAAAGAAAACAAAGACCTTGAGGAGCTGGATATCCATGCCATGTTCGACAATCTCGCACAGCACGAGGAGGATATAAGCGAGATTCAGAAGGAGCAGAAGGGCAAGCTGGTTTAAGACACAGTTGCTCTAGTGTCAGAGAAGCGGAGTTCAAAGTCAAAGAAAGAGAAGCTCATTAGACCTCCTACCCCTTCAGAGTCGGAAAGCAAATCAGACTCAGACATGGAGCCAAATATGAAAGCGCTGGAAAACCAGTTGGCTCTAATTGGAAAAATGATGAGCAAGCAATACTTCAAGAAGAAGTCCACATCATCAGCCAACCGACTTCGGACCTCAAGCTCAAATAACAAAGAACGTGCACCTGAGACCTCCGAAGTCAAGAATGCCAATGAGCCGAACAAGTGCTTTAAGTGCGGCAAACCAGGTCACTATGCCCGAGAGTGCACTCTCCCGAAGAATAGAGATGCTTACTACTCCAAAAAGCTTCAACTCACAAAGCAGGAAGAAGCTGGAGTAGCTCTCGTGGCAGAACAAGGCCACTGGCTAGAAAGGAGAATCTAGCCCACATGGCCCGCCTAGATGAAAACTCAGACCCTGAACTCTCTAATCAAGCGGATGATGACCAAGCATGCGAACCATCACAGGAGGTAGTCTCTCCTTCCACATAATTGACCATGTTAGAATCGTATCAACTAGCATACACTAACATGAAACGTGAACATAAAAGCGTAAAGGAAGTAGAGACGAAATTAACCAAGTCTCAGGAAAATATAGCTAGTCTCGAGGCGGAACTTAGGAGCTCTAATGACAAAAATAGAAGAATTATCTAAGAGGCCCATTATTAGCGAGACTAAGTATATTCACTTAGAGAATCATAATTCGATCGTAAAAGAATTAGAAGACAGGCTTGAGAATAACTATAATTGCTTGGTTAGAAATCTCAGTGAGAAAGCTAGTCTCAATTGTAGGTTAACTGAAGCGACAACTAAGGTCACCAACCTTGAAACCCAATTAGATAAATCTAATGCTAAGGTTTGTGATCTTACAAAGATCTTGATGCCTGTAAAGCCGCCAAATTAACGGTGGAAAATAATCTTGCTCTCTTAGGAGAAGAACATAAGAAGCTATACGCAAAAATTAAGAAATTAGACGATCTTCATCAGCTAAGCTTCAATTCAAACGGCTCCAGCTAGAAAGTCTTGTTGTTAGTTCATGTCAGAATGCTTCAACTTTCCGCGCTCTTTTACTGTTTGAATTTGTCCAGCTTGGCAGGTCCGGTCCGTGACTTGTCCGACAGCAAAATGATCCGGTCAAGTCGTGTACCGGTATCCGCCTATTCTTCCGGTCTTGACTTATATTACCATTGTATTAGATTCTTCATATTTCATATTTAATAAGTTATGTTCAATCACCATAATTACAAATCTGCCTAATTAAATCACGATTTTTAGCAATAACTTATAGAAAATGTTACTTTAAATTATGACGAAAGGCCACTATAAGAATATATTTCTTTCGTTTTCAGGATCAAAGGGAGTTCAAGCCCAAATTATATACTTGTGGTTGCTTTGGGTGGCTACTAGTCTTATTTAGTTTATTTAACTTGCAGCTTTTACATGTGAGTTTGGAGAGCTTTGACAATAATGTAATTGTGAATGGGTGCTTGTGTGTGTATCAGAATATTAATTTTAATAATAATGGTTTATTTATAAGACGCAATTACACATATATACCAGATGTCAATATAAAACTTATCACTAAACTGTCCTTGTCAGATTTGATATGTTATACATGATATATGAGATTTATGTGGTTTATGGGTATATGATTATTAGAGTATTCATGACCTATTTTCGGTGATTATGAGATTTCGTGAGTTCAATACGGTTTAATGTTTGATGCGAATTTATGTGATGTTTTCGTGATCATGTATATAAATTTCCATATTTTGATTTGTATGCTAAGTGCTTGTTGGAATTATTGAGAGTAGTTTTCAGGTATTTCATAAATAGTTGAAATATATAAAGTTGGATAGTGTACTATTTAGATTTCAATCTATCTTAAGTATAGAAAGGTTTTCGGTGGTTTAAGACTTAAGGTATTCTCAAGTGTTCGATAAGTCACATGTGCTATTTGAGGAATAGTATCTGTATATATATTTGTACCCAAATAAGTTATGTAACTTTAAGATATAGTTAGAATTACTTTTGTGAAGCTTACGTGATTGTTGGATTAGATGGTAAAAACTCACTCTTTAAATAACTATTATGGGTATAAGTCTAGTTATTAAATATGGGAACGTTTTTGTAGTGGTTAGTGCATAGAAAGTGACGACAAAGCATTCTTTTTGGGGCTATATAATAATATTTCTAATATGAAAGTTTTAATATAGAACAACTGTTGAATTATTTGAAGGTTAGGGATGTGGCATAGTTTGGGGATTTGATTGATTGTAGGTATATGTTTAGTCTGGAAGTTTTCGATAAACTAGGGTTTTATTAAACCTCTTTAGAAATTCTTCTTGGCACAAGGGAGTTTTTTATGTTTGTGTATTTTGGAGTTTAAGATTAATATTAAGTATCTAAGTTTTTTTTTCAACCTTTGATTAGTATCTCATAATTTTCGGCACTAAGGAGTTCTCGGGGTTTGAGTTAACATAAATATTAGTTTATTTCGACCATATGGGTTTTGTGATTTAAGTGGTTAATATATACATAAATAAAGTTTTCGGAATTTAGGTGTTTGAGCGTTTTGGTCGTGCGAGATTTTCGTTGGGTGTAAATATTTTCGGAAAATAATGTTTTAGATTTTTAGGGTTTTCGAAACATGTATATTTATGAACTAGGGACAACTTCGAAATAAAGTCTCTATTATAGTCCGTCCAGGAGCGTGTTTTGTACTGATGTAACTATCGTTTTGTGTTCAGAGGTCCAAGGTATTAAGGATTTATCGCTTACGAAATTCAGGAGACGGGTAGGTGAAATATCCACCTACGACACGTAAACAATATGTGGTTTTATGTGTTTTCATGCTTGCTTGTTTTACGTGAAATATGTGAATATTTTTATGTGATTTAAATAAATTACGTATATTATGCATCCATCTGTCATGTGCATTTCATACTAGAACAAGGGAAGTTCAGACCGTGTGGATCGGTGATGAACTGATATCGTGCGTACCGTATTGGAGACGGTATCGATTAGATAAGTGGGGTAGATGATGATTTTGTGATTGGTGACTCGTTGAAGAGTCGAGTTTAGTACTCAATATGACACCT
Organism: Craterostigma plantagineum; assembly: GCA_027422505.1. Classification (NCBI taxonomy): domain Eukaryota; kingdom Viridiplantae; phylum Streptophyta; class Magnoliopsida; order Lamiales; family Linderniaceae; genus Craterostigma; species Craterostigma plantagineum. Next base: position 12,108,505 of record JAPQWV010000011.1, on the reverse strand, counting down.
GACGGCAGATAGGTGTGAGCGTTCTATCAACTAGATAGATGCAAACGCTTTGTCTACTCGGGTGTGAACTTCCCGAGGTACGACCGTCTTACATATTATACGGAAGAAGCGACCTGGCGTGTACTTCTAGAGTAGGCTACCGTTATTGTGATTAGCATGCGAGGTGTCGAGTCTAACCTATGGCCCTAATTTGTGAAACAGTATATTAGCGTGAGAAAAGAAAGAGCGTTCATTACAAGGGAGATACCGGAATCGGGATTAAGTGCATCATTGCATCATATGCATTATTTCATCTACTGGGCAAGGAGCTCAGTTTACGTGTTGTAGGTACTGACGAGTCTGAGGTGGAAACATGTCAAAACTAACGAGGCTGGTGGCGGTGCTCCATGGTCTTTTGAGGGCAAGACAGTACATGGATGTGACCATTTATCTCAAGGAGCAATTTAAAACTTTCCATACACATCGGGATTTTTATTTAATTTTCCCTTTTTTTTTGGTAAGATAACTTTTCATTACCACAAGAACCACCGTTCCCTACATCAGACACAACCAAACCAATCCAAATTAAACACTAGCGCAATTTAACTGGTACAAGAATTCGACTCCTCCACTTGATGGCCTCACAAATTGCATCCCGTACACTTGAGTCTTGAAGCTCTTCTTGAAAACCATGACAGCTCTAGGGCAGACTTGGCACTCGATCCATGGAGTCTCTCATTTCACTCCGTCCACAGTAGATATGCAATGGCTTCCACACATGCTATTTGCACCTTTGATATAATATTCTTCTGTTTCGCAATCCGTACTAGTTTATGACCCCAACTTTCGAAATGAATGGAGATGTCAGATTGCAACCATCTGTTAGCCTCAGTAATAATAATTCTGCAATAATCACAATCAAAAAGCAAATGATCAAGGCATTCCTCAGCCTGCAACCATAACATGCCTTGTGTCAGTGACCCCAAGTGAGCTAATCTGTCCCTCGTTAGCAACCTTTTATGCATAATGAGCCATAGGATGAATGCATGTTTAGGCACCTTCGATTGATTCAGATTACAGTTGATGTGCCCATCCTTTCCCGAGGTCCTTTTAACCATAGTGATAGGGGTGACCTTCAGCACAGAATTCCTCTTTACTCGGACACCTGAAGATAGCTACATTTCGGGTATAGGGCCAGATGGGTAGTACACCTGGGGACCTGCAACCCTGTACGGAAAAAGTAAGGTGGGTCCCGACAGCAAAGCAACTCGAGCGGGAAAGGTTGGATAAGGTCGACCAGGAAACACGTGGCGTTCTGGGAGTGGTCGACATTGTGAACAGTGAGGAGGCGCGCCAGTCTGACAACAGTACGACCGCAGGTGCTGTCTCTCCTAGGTTGTACCAGACGTCGCTGTCAAGTGGTCCCGGAAGTGTGCCAGCTAGGAAAGCAAAGGGAATTTGGGTATATGGGAACAGAAACAGACAAGATCAAGTAGAGATTCAAGACATTACACAAAACACTTAGACATTTTTCACTATGTTCATCTTCTTCTCTTCATCATACAAAAAAGCACTGTAATGAGCGAAGTAAGGTTGAGTGTGTAAATCCCGACTGTCAATAGTGAACACTGTTTCCGGCGGCCCGTGGACGTAGGACATCTGTCCGAACCACGTAAAATCCTTGTCTCTTGCGTTTTCCTTCTTCTTTAGCACTAAAATCAAACCCTAAAACACATCAAGAAATCAAGCCCCAGTCCGTTTCACCCATCACCGTCCTTCCCGAACAAAATATCGTTGATCGGGGTCATACCCGCATCAAATGGCGCCGTCTGTGGGAACGATGGCTTGAGACGTGAGTGCGCTGGGTAGTAATAGCAAGGAAGGCAGGCTGTTTCTGGGTCTGTTTGAAGATAGGTTGAAGAAGGTAAGCCGAGCTTGTGTTATCTGAAGGTGAGACGTGAGAGAGATAGTGGAAGGTTGCCGTCGTTAAAGGAGTGATAGATCTCAGAGACGAATAGACGTTGGCCGCGATGGAGGAACAGCCGTCATTGGCACAAAACCTGCAAGGACGGTTTGAGGAAGTCGTAGGGAAAGCTGGGGAGAGTCCTACGCCGGCTCCGACGCTGGCTTCACCGATCGAGGCCCCAGTGGTCACACCAACGCCCACCTTTGCAGGGCCGTCCGGAGCCGTACCGCCTCAAACTCCCGTGACCATGATGGCAGAGCAGCTAGATTTGTTGGTGAAGAATGCAGTGGACGCGGCCATAACCGCCAAGAAGGCGAGGAGCAAGGGCAAACGGAAGCAGTCCTTTTCCATTCAGGGCAGAACCTCAGAGGGTAATGTCTCAGAGTGGGCAGAAACTGTAGGAGAAAACATGGTGGCCGGGGAGGAAGCCTTGCGTCGCCTGCCAGACAGGGACTTGCCCAGAAGAGAGGCTGCCCGGGAAGAAAGAAATGCGGGGCCGCGGGCCCCAACACTTAGGCGAGAAGGACCTTCTAGAGGAGTTCAGGAAGGACCAGTGAACCCAAGGAATGCCGTACCTCCGACGACTATAGCCAGCGGATACATGGTGGAAGGAGAGGAGAAGACCGGAGGACACCAGGTGGAAGTGAGGAGCTATGGCACGCGCGGCCGAGAAAGAGCCGTCAGTTCCCGGGGACAGGAGCTTAGGAGGCAAGTGTCTGACCTCAGGAAAGTAATAGACGAGATCCGAAACAAGACAACCAGGCCCATCTGCGAGGGCTGCATCAGGCAGGTACGCCTTTTGCCAAAGGATTGTTGGAAGGGGAGGTGGCGCTCAACTTTAAGCAGCTGCCGTATGAGTATGATGGTACCACTGATCCGGAGGAACACGTGCTACGTTTCAAGAACACCATCCTACTGCACAACTTCTCGGAAGGAGTGAAGTGCAGAGTCTTCCTGACAACTCTAGTGAGAGCCGCCCAACAGTGGTTCAGCCAACTCGAGCCAGAGGTTATCCACTCATTTGAGGAGTTCCAGGAGATGTTCATTAACCAGTTTGCTAGCGCCAGGAAGCCTCCTAAGTCGGACATGTCATTGTTTCAAGTCAAGCAGCGATCAGATGAGAGCCTTCGATCTTACATCAGAAGTTTTAATGTGGCAGCCCTGGAGGTACCCTCCGCCACCACTTCCGTTAAAATTAACGCTTTGGTTCATGGTTTGCAAGTTGGCGACTTCTTCGCGTCGCTCTCTAAGAAGCCCCCGCAGACGTTCGAGGGACTGCTGGGCAGAGCGGATAAGTACATAAATCTGGAGGGAAGCAGGCTGGCAAAGATCCGAGAAGGAACGTCCAGGGTGATATCTAAAAAAGAAACACAGAACCATAATCGAGGCAAGGCAAACGTCCGGGTTACTCACCCCCAGCGATGAGAAGACCTATGGCGGGTGGCGCGAACAGATTCCCTCCTAGGTATCAGAAGTACACTCCTCTACGGACGAGTCTGGAGGAAGTCCTGGCTGTGGCATCAAGACATCCAGACATGCGGTACCCTCGAGCCAGTCCGCGGAGACACCCAAAGCCCACGTCAGGACCCTTCTGCCGATACCATAACGAATATGGACATCATACTGACAACTGCACGCATCTGAAGAATGAGATAGAGAGGCTGATCAAGGCAGGACATCTTAAGGAGTTTATATACCGGGATCGAGGGCCAATCCCGCCAGCACAACCCCGAGAGAGGGAAGGTCCGTTACCAGACAAGGGAAAGCAGCCTATGCTGGAACCTAACAGGCCGGGGCCTAGCCAGCCAAGAGCTCATATCCTTATCATAGTAGGAGGCCCAGACGGTGGAGATTCACACAGAGCGCGGAAGTCGTATGCTCGAATGAGAGAGAGAGGAAAACTCCGAGCAGAAGGCAGCCTGGTGGGTCAGATGGAGACCACAGGGAACATACAGTTCGGAGCGCAGGATGAGGTCGATGTCGTTCGGCCCCACAACGATGCTCTCGTGATCACCACGGACGTGGCAGGGTATAACGTGTCACGAGTATTTATAGACGGGGGTAGTTCAGCAGATATCCTGTTCTTAGACTGTTTCAAGCAAATGAAGTTGGGAACGGAGCTGAAACCGGTGGCCACCTCCTTATACGGATTCGGCGGAGCTGGCATACAACCTTTAGGCCAAGTCACACTCCCCGTGGGACTAGGAGAAGCCCCTCGGCGGGTGGTACGAATGGTCAACTTCCTGGTCATTGACGCGACTTCTTCATACAATATCATATTTGGGCGCCCAACCATAAACGGATTAAGGGCAGTACCTTCGACGTACCACTTAAAGATCAAGTTTCCAGTAGGAGATCAGGTGGGGGAGGTCTCAGGGGACCAGGTTAGCTCTCGCCGTTGTTACGCCAATGAGGTTAAGGTTGTGACAGGGGGAAAGGAAAGAGACGGAGTTGAGGCCAAACAAGCAAAACGAACGAAGTTAGAGCAGGAATACGGGGAGCCTACTGATAGGGGTGACCTATCCAGCATTCCTCCTGACCTGACAACCTACAAAGAACAGAGTAGAAGATTGGGTTTGAAGGAGGTAAGGACCAGGTACGAGGTCCGACCAGAACGGTGTACGAAGGTGAGGTTCAGAGGAGCTCGGGAGATACTCCCCCGAGCTACGGAACTATTCAGAAGAGTCCAATGAAGTGCCCGAGAAGGACTAAGTGCGAAGCTCGACTAGAGGCAATGCACGAAGGTGATATTGGGAGGAGCTAGGGAGATGTCCCAGGAAGCTACGGAGCTATCCAGAAGGACCAAAGGAAGTAATCGAGAGAGCTAAGGAAGTGTCTAGTAGACCTGAAGAGGGAGATGTCCCAGGAAGCTATGGAGCTATCCAGAAGGACCAAATGAAGTAATCGAGAGAGCTAAGGAAGTGTCCAGTAGACCTGAAGAGGGAGATGTCCCAGAAAGCTACGGAACTGTATGGAAGGGCCAGAAGAAGAGCTCGGAAGAGCTGGGGGAGCGTCTGGGAGATCTGACGAAGAAGGGCAGTATGAAACCCTAGACACGTGAATAGTATAAATAAGTGGCTCTTATCCATTCTACATCATCTCCTACACGCCCCACACATACTAACACACCAAGAACACACATAGATACTCTCTCTCCCTCTCTTTATCTTCTTCTACTGTTCATAGCTGAGAATCACTTAAATGAGAGAGAAAGTGAGCTTGATGTGTAATCTTCTTCCGTTATTAGTGAATATTCTCCGGCGGCCCGTGGATGTAGGATTCACCCGAATCCGAACCACGTAAATCATCGTCTCTTTACTTTTCCGTCCTCTTTCTTAATATTCCATCCACGATTCCATCCGAACCGGCCCTCACCTTTATTCCCGGACCATAAATCTTGTTGATCGGGGTCATACCAGCATCAAATGGCGCCGTCTGTGGGAACGAGGGTTTGGAACGTGAGATATGGAGTCGCGGGTTGGATTCAACGGCTGTTTTTGGAAGATTTCTGGGCTGCCGTTCTTGAGCTTTCTTCTATGGCATTTCGTCGAATACTTGTGGGGCGAATGTTTGCCCAGCCATGAGCATGGCCATCGGCCACCTCGGCCTTGTCGTCAGCGACCACACCACCACCCGCCGGCGAAGCAACAGTGCCACCCATCCCGACCTACATCATGCCACCAATCGTTGGGACAGCGGCGAACAACAGCTGCCCTCGAGCTCGTAGCGATGTCCCACCAATCGTTCATGAGTATGTCCCTCGAGCTCAAAGTGCAACTTGGAAGGAAAGGATTGAGGTCGCCAGATAAGGAGGCATACTCCTCACTCACTTCGAATGCACGGAGTGGAGAGTGGTAGTAGTACAGGTCCAGACATTAACAGTAAAGCTCGCCCAGAATACTTAAGAAGAAAAATTCCTCCGAAAGGAGATAAGGGCATAAGCAAAAGGCAAGAAAACATGCCACGAAGCCTCCAAAACAAGGCCCGAAGGCCCTAGCTATTTCCAGCAGGGAGGCGCTCTAGTGAGCCAGAAGGTGGAATTAAGAGTCTCCTTAGGATCCTCTTCAAAGGCCCGAGGAGCGCTCATAGCCGCCACCGCTACAGCCAGGGTGGAAGCTGGCCCTCGTCCAGCAGCAAAACCTCCCAAGAAGAAGTGCCGTACGAGAGCATCGAAGGTTTGCCGTTCCTCCACAAGCTGGTTCATATGGAACGCAAGCTCATTCTCCTTGGCAACAAGATCGGCTGCACTTGACTTTTTTAAGTCCGGGCTCAGCCCCAAGCTGGAAACATGGCCCGTAGAACCCAGCCTAGCTTCAAGAGGGTACCTCTGTAGTTGATCTACGGACCTAGTGAAGACGAGCCCCCAAGTCGCGAAAACGGAAGCGATGTGCGCCAAGTCCAGCCTAGACGGACATCTCTCAGGTACACGTTTAAATCTGCCAATAACCATTCAGGCGAATATTTGGACATGATGCAGCAGGATGTCAGAAGAAAAGTACATGTGGAGGGGATGTCGCCCCGGCAGGATACGAATATCATAAGCCCTGGTCTAGCCCAGGTGGAAACTTTTCAGCGTTTACTACTGATCTACGGATCTGTCGATGACAAGTCCCAAGACTACAAAAGAGAAGGCAATAAGCCCTAACATGTTCAGGTAATGCTAACTTCATAGCATTCATACTTCGACTAGCTTTCTGGCGCAGGTTTCGGGATTAGCTGCCTGGCATGGATATCTAGACGACCAATGCAGGTCGCCAGAAACCGACACAGATCTCTTAGCTCTCGCACCAGAAAAGAAGGGTGCAAAAAGGAGAACATGTAGCAAATAGGGTAGCTAGCACGATGCAAGTACCATTAACGCTGCCTGGTGCCTAGAGACCCAACCTAACTGTTGGGACATCTAAGTCCAGCTTCGTGCTGGAACAGGAAACCCAACCTAACTGTTGGGATATCTATCTAACTCCAACTCCGGGCTGGCACATAAAGGCCCAAGCTAACCGTTGGGACATCTAAGTCCAGCTTCGTGCTGGCACGGGAAACCCAACCTAACTGTTGGGATATCTATCTAAGTCCAGCTCTGGGTTGGCAAATAATGGCCCAACCTAACGATTGGGACATCTAAGTCCAGCTTCGTGCTGGCACTGGAAACCCAACCTAAATGTTGGGATATCTATCTAAGTCCAGCTCCGGGCTGGCATATAAAGGCCCAACCTAACTACTGAGACATCTAAGTCCAGCTTCGTGCTGGCACGGGAAACCCAACCTGACTGTTGGGATATCTATCTAAGTCTAGCTCCCGCTAGCACCAGAGGATCCAACCTATCCGTCGGGATATCTAAGTCCAGCTCCGGGCTGGCACGTGAACACCCAACCTAACTGTTGGGACATCTAAGCCCAGCTCTGCGCTGGCACCAGAAGACCCAAACCAACTTTTGGGATACCTAAGACCAGCTCCATACTGGCATAGGAAACCCAATCCATCTGGATTGGGACGTCTAAGTCCAGCTCTGCGCTGGCGCGTGGAAACCTGATTGTCTATTCGGGATATCTAAGCCTAGCTCCGTGCTGGCACACGAAGGCTGACTTGTATGTCGGGGTATCTAAGGCCAGTTCCGTTCCGGCGTTAAGGACCTAACCTATTTCATCAGGGTACCTGAGCTCAGCTCTCCGTCAGCATGCCGAGGCTGGCCTACTTCACAGGGAATATCTATGTTCTACCACGAGTCGACGAGTGGAGGTTCGAATTAAGTGTTCAGGATATCTGAGTATAGCTCTCCACGAGGTTTTTGAGTCGAGCTTCGAATGCATAGCAGTTGCCTGGCGTGCAAAAGGAGCAGAAGGAGATGCCATTTAATTTAGAGTATTCCGAATGTGCTACTATGGTAAGCATAGTTCGGAGTAGGGGAGCAACTAAGGAGGAAGGCTCCGCCATATTTGGAAGAAATTATCTCCTCTAATAGAAGGATAGCAAGATCGCAGGTGCAAGACTACACGAGCAACTAAGACAGAATCCTCTGTAACAAAGTCCCTGCTCCTCTACCTGGCTATCAGTTTGAACGTTCCAGCCTGGCTCTGTGCTCTCTTGCCGATAGATATGAACCCGTGCTCTAGTGAGCTGCTCCTGTTCTGCAGCAAGCTCGCTAACTCATCCTTCGACTGCCCAATCGTATCATCTCTATGCTTCAGTAACTCGGCTAGGTCCCTGAGACGAGCCACAATCAGGGAGTTGGCCAGCAGAGTGGACATCCCACTTACCTAAGGAAATTGAGGGGGCCTACAGCATTGTAACATAACCCCCACGCCAACATACGAAGACATGGTTCCTGGAACAGGAGTCATACATCAGTTCTCCGCCAATGAAGAGACCTAATCTATGCAACCAGGGGTCCATCTTCGAGCTGATGAATGTAGATCTTGTCCATCTTGTCAAGGTTCACAGGCCAGCCCTTCAGTAGGAGGCCTAACCTACACGATCAGAGGTCCAGCTTCGAACTGATGAACGAAGACCTGATTCACCTCCTTCAGGTTTTCAGGTCAGCTCTTCAGATTCCAGGTTAGCTCTCACCCACAAGCTGGATCTGCTCGATCCTAATTTACGAGTCCAGCTTTATGTTGACTTGAGAAGATCCCACTCATCTACTTGGGATTTCTAAGCCAGCGCCAGACTGGCGTGTAAAGAGGCTATTCATTTATTCGAGGTTCATAAGTCTGGCTCCATGCTGGCAAGCAAAGATCCGATGCATAATGACCTGATCTATGCCATCAGAACTTTCAAGTATAGCTTTCTACTAAGAGACAGACACTTGAGTTATCTGGTCCGACTCATAAGGACCTGATCTATGCCATCAGAATTTTCAAGTATAGCTTTCTACTAGTGAAGGGGACCTGATCTATGTGATCAGGATTTTAAAGATCAGCTTTCCACCAACAAGTACAGACCTGGTCTACTGATCAAGAGCCCAACTACGGGCTAGCAAACATGCGAAGTCCTGAGTTGTTTGGGACTTCTTGGGCAACGGGAGAAAACGGCAGAAGAAATTTAAGGACATGAAAAGCGGAATGCTTTCTTAATAATACTCCGACCTGCAATACTAGCATATTGCAACTCAGAGTATGGGGACTGGATGATAGGGGTGACCTATCCAGCATTCCTCCTGACCTGACAACCAACAAAGAACAGAGTAGAAGATTGGGTCTGAAGGAGGTAAGGACCAGGTACGAGGTCCGACCAGAACGGTGTACGAAGGTGAGGTTCAGAGGAGCTTGGGAGATACTCCCCCGAGCTACGGAACTATTCAGAAGAGTCCAATGAAGTGCCCGAGAAGGACTAAGTGCGAAGCTCGACTAGAGGCAATGCACGAAGGTGATATTGGGAGGAGCTAGGGAGATGTCCCAGGAAGCTACGGAGCTATCCAGAAGGACCAAAGGAAGTAATCGAGAGAGCTAAGGAAGTGTCCAGTAGACCTGAAGAGGGAGATGTCCCAGGAAGCTATGGAGCTATCGAGAAGGACCAAATGAAGTAATCGAGAGAGCTAAGGAAGTGTCCACTAGACCTGAAGAGGGAGATGTCCCAGAAAGCTACGGAACTGTATGGAAGGGCCAGAAGAAGAGCTCGGAAGAGCTGGGGGAGCGTCTGGGAGATCTGACGAAGAAGGGCAGTATGAAACCCTAGACACGTGAATAGTATAAATAAGTGGCTCTTATCCATTCTACATCATCTCCTACACGCCCCACACATACTAACACACCAAAAACACACATAGATACTCTCTCTCCCTCTCTTTATCTTCTTCTACTGTTCATAGCTGAGAATCACTTGTAAATAAGAGAGAAAGTGAGCTTGAGTGTGTAATCTTCTTCCGTTATTAGTGAATATTCTCCGGCGGCCCGTGGACGTAGGATTCACCCGAATCCGAACCACGTAAATCATCGTCTCTTTACTTTTCCGTCCTCTTTCTTAATATTCCATCCACGATTCCATCCGAACCGGCCCTCACCTTTATTCCCGGACCATAAATCTTGTTGATCGAGGTCATACCCGCATCAAATGGCGCCGTCTGTGGGAACGAGGGTTTGGAACGTGAGATATGGAGTCGCGGGTTGGATTCAATGGCTGTTTTTGGAAGATTTCTGGGCTGCCGTTCTTGAGCTTTCTTCTATGGCATTTCGTCGAATACTTGTGGGGCGAATGTTTGCCCAGCCATGAGCATGGCCATCGGCCACCTCGGCCTTGTCGTCAGCGACCACACCACCACCCGCCGGCGAAGCAACAGTGGCCACCCATCCCGACCTACATCATGCCACCAATCGTTGGGACAGCGGCGAACAACAGCTGCCCTCGAGCTCGTAGCGATGTCCCGCCGTTCATGAAGCTCCTTGGCAGATCACACGAACACCATTGAGGGGCGATGTCATGCCGCCATGAAGTCTGTACGAACACCATTGAGCCCCTGAGGATGCTCCCTTCCCAGCAGCAAAAGAAAATAACGAAGAGCAGATCTAAAAATGGGGAAAATCGACACCAAAAATGAGGAAAATCAACGCTGATTTCTTGAAATCACGGGCACCCATGGGCTGAATCTTCTGCGGAGACCCCTTCTCCAACCATGAACGACCACCCCCGAGATCGAATAGAAGCCGGCTTGAGTTAATCCAAGACGATGAAGACGCTAACAGTAAAGCCGAGCCAAAGTCTCCCATTTCTGAAGGTCGGCAACACCCACCGCCGGCGTGCCCTTGAGGACAGTCGTCGCGGTCACTACTCCGGTCGCCGGCGACTTCTCGGCCGGAAACGGTACCTTCGGGTCCGATTGTAAGTTTCCTAACTTTTTGGGGTGTCAAACTGAACTTCAAAACATTATGGGGTTAATTATGTTATTTTCATTGGGCCTAAATGCTGTCAACTCTGAAATTTGAGGGGCAAAGGAGAATTCTGATAATGTTCGGGGCATGTAGCCATTTCACCTAGGGTTCCTATTGGGCTTGGGCTTTGAGTTATGGGATTAATTGGATTGCTTTAATCAATTAGAAGTTTGGGCCTAGTGGACTTTAAATATTTGGGTTTATGATATTATCTTGTTGGGCCGAATTAATTATTTTAAATCTGGAATTATTTTAATTAATTTCTAAAAATAATTATTCTGGGGTTATCGAAATTAATTACCATAGCTTGCTAGAATTAATTGTTTCGGGTTGCTAAAATAAATTAAGTATGAGACTTTTAGAGTCGGGGGACTTAAATGAGTTGAGCTTGATTTATTTTATTAGGCTCTCAAATTAATTATTTGAGCTATATTTGGATTGCTAGAATTATTGCCATGGGGCCACTAGCCCAGTGGGTTTCCAAAAGGTACAGCCTAGGACAGACAATCGGTACTGCTGTCAGACTGACATGTTCCCTTTCTGACCAAAATGTCCCTTAATCAGCACACTCTTTGTGTCCCCTGGTCGGCTGTAAACAGTCCCTTCCTTTTTCAACAACCCGTGTCAGGATTAGCTGGGATATGTATTTCCTCCGTACACTACCTTTGACCTCCAGCTTACCCACTTAGCTACGGACCTCCAGATTTCCTACTTAGTTACGAACCTACTACTGAACTCCAGATTTCCTACTTAGCTATGGACCTACTGCTGAACTCCAGACTTCCTACTTAGCTACCGACCTACAGTTCAGCCACCCCAGTCTCGAAATTTGACCTTCCTAGATCACCAGATTAGGGAGAGTGCAGGGCTATGTGCTAGAGTTTATGTGTATAGGCTTATTCCCAACCCGCCATAACGCACTGTGTTTAAGCATGCCATTACTATATTTTATTATTGTTTTTATCTCACGACACTTGTGGTGTCTCGTGCGTTGGAGTTTCTTGTGGTTGTGGCTTCGCAGATTTGGCAGGTATGCCGATCCAGCTCTCAGCTGACTACAGGAAACAATAAGCCTTGACCTAGCTCAGGCGGAAACCTTCCGGCGTATGATCTACGGATCGATCGATGGTAAGCCTCTGGACTATGAAAAAGAAGACTGTAGGTCTTGGCTTAGACCCAAGCTGGAACAGAAGACCATAAGCCCTGGACTCAATCCAGGCTGGAAACGAAGTCCAGAGGCCCAGGTTTAAACTCAGGCTGAAACTGAAACCCTGTAAGCCCTGGATCATATCCAGGCTGGGAGACCCCATAAGCCCTGACTTAGATCCGGGCTGGAGATGAAACCTCTACGCTCCGATGTAGCTCGAGATGGGAAAGGAATCCATAAGTCCTAACTTCGGTCCTAGGCAGGAAAAGAAGCCTATAAGCCCCAAACGCGGCTGGCCCAGACGTGGCCGCGCAGATGCTCACTAATAGCCCAGACATGGCTCGCCCAGAGGTGGCCGCGCAGCTGCGCACCTATAGCCCAGACGTGGCTGGCCCGGATTGTTAGGGAGTGTGCCCTCGGAATGCCATACGAGGACTAGGAATAGTATAGGGCGCACGATGATGTATAGGTTGATAGACAGGTTTATTGTATATACCGTCAAATAAATTAATGAATATTTATTTTCATTATAATAAAGGCATTATTATTTATTTATTGAATTTAAAGTCTACTTGGCATCCGGTAGTGCGATAAATAAATAACACCCAAATGTATGAGTTGGACGTCTGATTCTCGTGGGACGAGAGAGGAGACACCGGACAGTCCTTAATCTCAACATTAAATAAAAAGTCCGTAAGTCTAAGGATTCTAGGTGGGTGACTAGATATCCGAATATGACTTATCCATTGACGACCACATAGTATCGGTAGTGTCACCAATTACCTGAGAGGTTGTGGGTCGTGATGGAGATATCGGTGATCGAAGAGATCGCATATCCGGACATTCGGCTCGTATTCGTCTCAATCACATGGCTAGGATGTTGTCAATGATTGAACGAATGACTATAGCAGCCTCAGACCGATAGGGTCATTGACGGATTTGCTTTCGCGATTTCGGTTTGTCGCTAGTTGGCTAGGCTCGCAAGTGTTCATAAATGAGACACGGGTCAGCGACGAAACGCAACCGACTTTACGGAGGTGATTGCCGGGCTTTGACTGCTATCGGGATTCACTGCCTATATTCGTATAGGTTAATGTCCTATGAGGTAATCGGAGAGCGACGATTATAAAGCCTTCGGCCGAAGCTTGGAAAACTTGCTTGTATTAGATACGGAGCGGAGTTTAAATAATCGGTTCGGTCTCGATTATAACATAGTGTTAGGTTAGTGAGTTTGACATTTGCATGGCTCTCACCTAACCGGGACGCAAGTGAAAGGCGTAAGAAGTATTTAAATGTATACACTATAGTCGGTTCGCCCGAATTTCGATTAGATCAAAATTCGTTCTCAACTGGGATCTGTCCGGTACCGCGGGATAGGCTAGGCGAATGCCGGGACTCGTGGATTCCTCCCATGCCAGTTGAGACGGACCTAGAGAGTCGCGCTTAAAAATGGTAATGAACTTGAACGAAAACGGCGGCCTTTTCTGTGGAACCTAACGAATGAGATTCGTTGAGGTAGTGGCAAAGTTGATACGAGGTGTCGACGACTTAGTTAAATTCCAGTGACTGTCACGGACATAATTAGGACTTAAGATTGTCTTAAGTGCTTAATTAATTAATTAAGTGAGGCTCAATTATACTTAAAATAATTAGATTGGATTTAATTATTTTTATTATTTAAAAGATGGACTAAATTGAGAATTTAGAAATCTCAGGGGCCGAAATGAAATTATCACTTAGTAAATAATATATATATATATATATATATATATATATAATACTAAGTGCTAACGTGTGATGCTAGATTAATCTAGCTTAATGACTCACCTTGACATGTGGTATTGTTCCATTAGAAAAATAATAATTAAAAAAAAATAAAATTAAACATGTATATTAAGAAGGCAACGTGAGTTTCTAGATGGGTGTGAGAAACTTTTGTTTTTTTTCCTAAGTATAACAAGAGAGGAAAAAGAGTTAAAAGAATTCCCTAACCCACGTACGACAAGCCACAGATTCGTTTGACGAGTCCTAACGCCCGAACCGAACTGTGCTAGCCATTGGGAGCAGTCTCGGAGGTTCGTTTAAGGTCATACCGGCGTGACGATCTAGCCCGGAAGCCCCGGGATCCATACGAGGTGTAGCCACGTCCATCCGAAGCGACGACAGAAGAAATCTCGTTCATCGAAGGTATACCTCGAACCTTAAAGATTTGATTTACGAAAAATATCAAACGATATCGGAATAATTCTCAAGACCCCTCGTTGGAAACGTCGGGAAGTGTAGAATTATTCTGGAAAATTTGGTGTCGATCGGAAATCGTTTCGGTCGTCAAATAGTTAAAAGACTGCAGACTGCCGTTTTACTCGAATTAATAATTTCGAACCACAGATTTGATTTTAAGAAAAATACCAAAAGATGTCGGAATAATTCGAAAGACCTATCGTTGCGAACGTTAGGAAGTGTAGAATTATTCTGGAAAGTTTGGTATTGATCAAAAATCATTTCGGTCTCCAAATAATCGAAAAACTTCTGGTTGCCGCTTTATTCGATTAATTTGGATCGAAATTATTAATTTAAATAAATTGGAAATAAATTCGAATTTTGATAATTCGAATTAACCACGTTCTCCCGAGGCTTAGAGAAGCATCTAAGACTCTCGGGAGAAGCTGAATGGTGTAAGGTTGAATTTAGATATTAAAAATCGAAAATTCGCCACCCTACGCCGCTCGGTACAAATTGCGCTTCCGCTATAGCCACGTTGCGCTGTTCGTTCGCCGGCGTCGATTAATCGGGTCCACCCCAACAGTGGTATCAGAGCCAAGGCTCATGAATGTTTCGACCAAAGGCCTCGAAAGCCGATGTGGCGAACGAACGGTCGACGTAGTTTGGAGACTATCGTCGCTCGTGACGTCGGTTGGGCACCCTATGCATGTTTATGTGGGACATTTACGCGGGCTTAGGTTCTAACCGGGTTATTTGTTTAAGGGCCGTTTGTCGCCCCCCGGTATGTACATGGATTACGGGTTGTTTGGGAAATAATTCCCCCCGTGTTGTATTTTATCACTTTATTAGATAAGTTAGATGAATGACGGCCGTTCGATGCAAGGCAAGGTTGGAGGGTTCGACGACCACCGTGTCAATGACTCAACGTTTAGAAGATCGAAGACCCCGGTCGTTTTACGACCCATGTAATAGGACCAGTCTAGAAGTAGCCCGCATATTTGTCCATTTAAATTGCTTTCCTAGGGTTAGGAATTTATTTATCGCATTTACGTGCTCGTGCTTAATTTTAATATGCTATGAGTTACAAAAATCTCCCGTACGAATACTAAGTGAGTAAAGGGATTGGATGCCCTGTCTTCTATCAAGCTCGGGCCTAGTTGTTACAAAACCTAAATGCAAGGTTTGGTTTCGGGTATACCGGCGCCTTGCATTTGTTTTTGTTTCGGCTTGCTCGGGTGCATTTGTGCCGCTCGCCAAGACCACACTGTGCAGTAAAACGTACGGTTCAAGTGTGCGGTTTTGAGCAACGTTGATAGGTCGCACTTAGACAGTCATACCGCCTGGTTCCGGGTTTGCCGGCGGGGGTCCCTGACTGAGACAAAGATAGTTGAGACATTCGACAAGGTCGGATTCGTGCGGAGCACGACTTCGTGGGCCGCTGCAAACCAATAAAACGACAGAGGTTGAGGTTTGCACCCGTCCACGGGGACATCAACTCCACTATCGAAGTTATCAACGAAACTTCCAAAACATCCGTAGGGAGAATGGAGTTTATGAAAAGATAGTGGGAGTCAAACGGAATAAAAAGTCCTTGTTCGCGTTTGATAACCTATACAATCGACTTAATATGCCTTTTATTTTTCTGCAGCATTTTCTCTCTTTTTGAAATTTTGTCGACCGCTTTAAATGTACTGCTCAAGGAGAATAGGTTGACTGGGCCAAACTATTCTGACTGGCTTCGCAACTTGAGGATTTTCCTCGAGATTGAGAACCTAGTTTATGTCCTTGACTCCGAAATGCCGCCAGCCCCAGGGGCGCGGACATCCGAGCAGGCTCGTGCCGCTTATGACAAGCGACTGCGCGACGAGAAGCTCGTAAAGGCTCATGTCCTCGGATCGATGAGTAACGCACTGCAGCGTAGCCACGAAAGTACGGCTGATGCTCGGGTGATGGTTCAACATTTGAAAGAGCTTTACGGTGAGACGTCTAGGACAGCTCGCTATGCGACTTCGTCGCAGCTCTTCCGATCGAGGATGTCTGAGGGTGAGAATGTAGGCGAGCATGTAATGAACATGATCACCATGATCGAGAGGTTGGAGACTCTCAATTTTCGATTTGATCGGGAATTACAAAATGATCTCATCTTGCAGTCCCTGCCTCCGTCCTTCAATGCGTTCATTGTGAACTACCATCTGAACGGCACGACGCTATTGCTTCCTGAGCTGATGAATCAGTTAGCAACAGCACAAGGTCAGATGAAGAGGGCAAAGCAGACTGCACTTGTCGCCACTTCTTCCAAGCCCCAGAAAGGCAAAAAGAAGAAGGGCAACAAGCTCAAGCCAACAGGGAAGGTTTCCAAGAAGAAACTATCTTCTGGGAAATCGAAACAAACCGGTGTAAAGCCGACGGATAGGTGTCTGCATTGCGGTGCGCTGGGCCACTGGAAGCGTGACTGTCCGAAGCTCAAGGGTGAGCAGGCTGCGTCAGGTATGGAACTTAATGTTTTAGAAACAGTTTGTTCTTCATCTGTATACTCTACTTCCTCGATATTGGATTCGGGGGCTAGTACTCACATTTGTGTTTCCACGCAGGGTCTGGGACCAAGTAGAGCGCTTGGGGAGCGTGAGATCGAGGTCAGAGTGGGAAGCGGGGATAGTATCTCGGCAAGCCACGTCGGATCAAGATCTCTTGTATTATCTTCTGGGCATTTGTTGCGTTTGTACGATTGTCTTGTACTCCCGAGGGGATTTAAGAACATCGTCTCCATTCCTGTTTTGAGCAGGAATGGTTATGTATTTAGTTTTAATAATAAAACATGCCACATTATGTATAGAAATAAAAATGTTGGCAGCGCGACACTATTTAATGGTTTGTACTATTTAAATACCCAGAACGATGTATCTGTGAATACTGTCACAAATAAACGGAAGTCGGGAATAAATGCGAGATACTTGTGGCATCTTCGATTAAGTCATGCTGGAGAACGTAAGATCCATGAGTTGGAGAAAAACGGGATATTGACACCGTTGGGATCAGATCCCTATCCGACTTGTGAGTCATGCCTCAAAGGTAAAATGACCCGATCACCCTTCACCGGGACTTTTAATAGAGCCACTGATGTTCTCGGTTTAATTCACACGGACGTTTGCGGGCCATTCAATGTGAAAGCTCGAGGTGACTTCCACTATTTTATTACCTTTACGGATGATCACAGTCGTTACGGACTCGTGTATCTAAATGAGGTATAAAGCTGATGCTTTTGAAAGGTTCAAGGAGTATAAGGCCTTGGTGGAAAACCAAACTTCGAAGCTCATTAAAGCCATTCGATCGGATCGAGGTGGCGAGTATATGAGTGTCGAGTTTGACCAGTTCTTGAAGGATAATGGTATAATATCGCAGATGACTCCGCCCGGTACGCCACAATTGAATGGCATGGCCGAACGTAGAAACCGAACTTTATTAGATATGGTTCGTTCTATGTTAAGCTATACAGATTTACCAATGTCATTGTGGGGATACGCGCTTTTGACAGCAGCGTATACAATTAACGGTGTCCCTCGAAGTCTGTTAACGGTATTCCGTATGAGATATGGACTGGTCGTTTACCCAGCTTATCACATATTAGGATTTGGGGTTGCCCCGCCTATGTGAAAAAGCTGAAAACAGATAAATTGGAGTCTAGGTCAGTAAAAGGACGTTTCATAGGTTACCCTGAAGACTCTATGGGGTACCTATTTTATTTTCACGATGATCAAAGGATCGTTGTTGGCCTACATGCACATTTTCTCGAGGAAGAGTTCATTCGAGATTTTGGCATTGGCCGTGAGGTCACTCTCGAGGAGCAGTCGACCGAAACGCCCACTCAGGATTCGGATGGTCCGAGCGAACCAGTCATGCGACGATCTGAAAGGGTGCCTCGCCAACCACAGCGGTATGGCATGTCACATGTCGAACAAGGTTATGTTGCGACTAGGGGACTTCTAAGAGAAGATCCCGCTACTTTCGATCAAGCTATATCCGATGTTGACTCAGCGAGATGGATTGAGGCTATGCGAGCTGAGATGGACTCAATGTACTCCAACAAAGTCTGGACTCTTGTAGACCTACCGAGTGGTTTTAGACCAATCGGTTGTAAATGGATTTACAAGAAAAAGATTGGATCTGACGGATAAGTTGAGACGTACAAGGCCAGATTGGTTGCCAAGGGCTATAACCAAAAAGAGGGAGTTGACTATGAGGAGACTTTCTCGCCTGTAGCCATGATCAAGTCCATCCGGATAATGCTCGCGATAGCTGCGCACTATGATTATGAGATTTGGCAGATGGACGTCAAAACGGCGTTCCTTAATGGATTCCTCAAGGAGGAGATCTATATGGAGCAGCCAAAAGGTTTTGAGTCGCATGCAGATGCTCACAAAGTGTGCAAACTGAATCGGTCGATTTACGGACTGAAACAGGCCTCTCGCAGCTGGAATCTACGTTTTGATGAAGCAGTTCGGAACTTTGGATTCGTGAAAAACGTAGATGAGCCATGTGTCTACAGAAAGAGCAGTGGGAGTATGGAGTCGTTCCTTGTATTGTACGTGGATGATATCCTTTTGATAGGAAACGACATTGGAATGCTCTCATCGGTGAAAGCATGGCTTTCAACCGAATTCTCCATGAAAGACCTGGGAGAAGCGACGTATATACTAGGTATTCGCTTGTTCAGGGATCGAGCGAACCATACGATCGGCTTATCTCAGGCCCTTAGAGAAAATCCTGAAGAAATTCAGAATGGATGACTCTAAGAGAGGGTTCTTACCAATGCGACATGGGATCCATTTGTCAAAGTCAATGTCACCTCAAAGTGTGGAAGACAGACGACGGATGAGTGGGATACCGTATGCGTCTGCAGTGGGTAGTCTGATGTACGCGATGTTGTGTACACGACCGGACATTGCCTACGCTGTGAGCGTGGTTAGTCGGTTTCAGGCAAACCCAGGGGAAGAACATTGGACAGCTGTTAAGAATATCTTTAAATACCTTAGACGGACTAAAGACATAACGCTGGTTTATGGAGGAGCGGGACTAGAAGTAGTTGGTTATACCGATTCGGACTTCCAGTCGGACGTGGATGACCGAAATTCTACTTCAGGTTTTGTATTCGTGCTCAACGGTGGGGCAGTGTCTTGGAGAAGCTCCAAGCAAAGCACAACTGCTGATTCCACGTGCGAGGCAGAATACATAGCAGCCTCAGAGGCAGCTAAAGAAGCTGTTTGGATGAAAAAGTTCTTGGAGGAACTTACTGTGGTACCAGTTGCTGACAGACCGCTTACACTTTGGTGCGATAATAGCGGTGCAGTCGCGCAAGCAAAGGAACCACGATCTCATAGCAAGTCCAAACATATTGAGAGAAAATATCACGTATTACGTGAGTTCGTTGAAAATGGGATGGTCGCCGTGCAGAAAATCGCCACCGCAGAAAACGTGGCGGACCCGCTCACGAAGCCCTTGTCCCAAGCAGTTATGGAACAACATCTGGACAAGATGGGGCTACGATACCATTGCGACTGGCATTAGGTGCATCGCATGGCATTCAAGTGCAAGTGGGAGGCTGTTAGGGAGTGTGCCCTCGGAATGCCATACGAGGACTAGGAATAGTATAGGGCGCACGATGATGTATAGGTTGACAGACAGGTTTATTGTATATACCGTCAAATAAATTAATGAATATTTATTTTCATTATAATAAAGGCATTATTATTTATTTATTGAATTTAAAGTCTACTTGGCATCCGGTAGTGCGATAAATAAATAACACCCAAATGTATGAGTTGGACGTCTGATTCTCGTGGGACGAGAGAGGAGACACCGGACAGTCCTTAATCTCAACATTAAATAAAAAGTCCGTAAGTCTAAGGATTCTAGGTGGGTGACTAGATATTCGAATATGACTTATCCATTGACGACCACATAGTATCGGTAGTGTCACCAATTACCTGAGAGGTTGTGGGTCGTGATGGAGATATCGGTGATCGAAGAGATCGCATATCCGGACATTCGGCTCGTATTCGTCTCAATCACATGGCTAGGATGTTGTCAATGATTGAATGAATGACTATAGCAGCCTCAGACCGATAGGGTCATTGACGGATTTGCTTTCGCGATTTCGGTTTGTCGCTAGTTGGCTAGGCTCGCAAGTGTTCATAAATGAGACACGGGTCAGCGACGAAACGCAACCGACTTTACGGAGGTGATTGCCGGGCTTTGACTGCTATCGGGATTCACTGCTTATATTCGTATAGGTTAATGTCCTATGAGGTAATCGGAGAGCGACGATTATAAAGCCTTCGGCCGAAGTTTGGAAAACTTGCTTGTATTAGATACGGAGCGGAGTTTAAATAATCGGTTCGGTCTCGATTATAACATAGTGTTAGGTTAGTGAGTTTGACATTTGCATGGCTCTCACCTAACCGGGACGCAAGTGAAAGGCGTAAGAAGTATTTAAATGTATACACTATAGTCGGTTCGCCCGAATTTCGATTAGATCAAAATTCGTTCTCAACTGGGATCTGTCCGGTACCGCGGGATAGGCTAGGCGAATGCCGGGACTCGTGGATTCCTCCCATGCCAGTTGAGACGGACCTAGAGAGTCGCGCTTAAAAATGGTAATGAACTTGAATGAAAACGGCGGCCTTTTCTGTGGAACCTAACGAATGAGATTCGTTGAGGTAGTGGCAAAGTTGATACGAGGTGTCGACGACTTAGTTAAATTCCAGTGACTGTCACGGACATAATTAGGACTTAAGATTGTCTTAAGTGCTTAATTAATTAATTAAGTGAGGCTCAATTATACTTAAAATAATTAGATTGGATTTAATTATTTTTATTATTTAAAAGATGGACTAAATTGAGAATTTAGAAATCTCAGGGGCCGAAATGAAATTATCACTTAGTAAATAATATATATATATATATATATATATATATATATAATACTAAGTGCTAACGTGTGATGCTAGATTAATCTAGCTTAATGACTCACCTTGACATGTGGTATTGTTCCATTAGAAAAATAATAATTAAAAAAAAATAAAATTAAACATGTATATTAAGAAGGCAACGTGAGTTTCTAGATGGGTGTGAGAAACTTTTGTTTTTTTTTTCCTAAGTATAACAAGAGAGGAAAAAGAGTTAAAAGAATTCCCTAACCCACGTACGACAAGCCACAGATTCGTTTGACGAGTCCTAACGCCCGAACCGAACTGTGCTAGCCATTGGGAGCAGTCTCGGAGGTTCGTTTAAGGTCATACCGGCGTGACGATCTAGCCCGGAAGCCCCGGGATCCATACGAGGTGTAGCCACGTCCATCCGAAGCGACGACAGAAGAAATCTCGTTCATCGAAGGTATACCTCGAACCTTAACGATTTGATTTACGAAAAATATCAAACAATATCGGAATAATTCTCAAGACCCCTCGTTGGAAACGTCGGGAAGTGTAGAATTATTTTGGAAAATTTGGTGTCGATCGGAAATCGTTTCGGTTGTCAAATAGTTAAAAGACGGCAGACTGCCGTTTTACTCGAATTAATAATTTCGAACCACAGATTTGATTTTAAGAAAAA
Source organism: Craterostigma plantagineum (assembly GCA_027422505.1). NCBI lineage: Eukaryota > Viridiplantae > Streptophyta > Magnoliopsida > Lamiales > Linderniaceae > Craterostigma > Craterostigma plantagineum. The sequence continues at coordinate 12,086,720 of JAPQWV010000011.1, read as the reverse complement.
TACCAAACGATGTCGGAATAATTTGAAAGACCTATCGTTGCGAACGTTAGGAAGTGTAGAATTATTCTGGAAAGTTTGGTATTGATCAAAAATCATTTCGGTCTCCAAATAATCGAAAAACGTCTGGTTGCCGCTTTATTCGATTAATTTGGATCGAAATTATTAATTTAAATAAATTGGAAATAAATTCGAATTTTGATATTCGAATTAACCACGATCTCCCGAGGCTTAGAGAAGCATCTCAGACTCTCGGGAGAAGCTGAATGGTGTAAGGTTGAATTTAGATATTAAAAATCGAAAATTCGCCACCCTACGCCGCTCGGTACAAATTGCGCTTCCGCTATAGCCACGTTGCGCTGTTCGTTCGCCGGCGTCGATTAATCGGGTCCACCCCAACACGGATATGGCCGCGCAGATGCCCACTTATAGCCCAGACGTGGCTGGCCCAGATGTGGCCGCGCAGATGCGCACCTAAAGCCCAGATGTGGCTGGCCCAAATGTGGCCGCGCAGATGCGCACTTATAGCCCAGACGTGGCTGGCCCAGATGTGGCCGCACAGATGCGCACCTAAAGTCCAGACGTGGCTGGTCCAGATGTGACCGCGCAGATGCGCACCTAAAGCCCAGATGTGGCTGGCCCGGATACGGCCGCGCAGATGCGCACTTATAGCCCAGACGTGGCTGGCCCAGATGTGGCCGCGCAGATGCGCACCTAAAGCCCAGACGTGGCTGGCCCAGATGTGGCAGCGCAGATGCGCACTTATAGCCCTGACGTGGCTGGCCCAGATGTGGCCGCGCAGATAGCACATTATTAAGCCCAGACGTGGCTGGCCCAGATGCGGCCGAGCAGATAGCGCATTATTAAGCCCAAACGTGGCTGGCCCAGACGTGGCCGCGCAGATTGCGCTTAAAATTCCAGACTCGAGGTCATCATGGATCAAAGGCTGATGAACCTAGATTGGGTTATATCCAGGAGGGCTGTGTAGAGCACGCCCCGCGCCGATCGCGCTTGTATAAATGTACCCAGGCTCCATGTTACCCTGGATGAACATCTGACGGACCCGAACGGGGACAAGCTCCACCTCTGGACCATTCGAGATACGAAAGGAACCTCCTAAGCTCTGAATCAACTCCCAAACAGAAGACCGAACCAGCCAATCCTGGCCTTGCGAAAGCTCGAGAGGTTCACTGGTACTCTACGAACCTGGTCAAAAGCAAAAATGAGGGTGTCGGACCTAGCTTACCCGAGGCCCCCCAGGGAGCAAACATCTCCCGTAAGCAAACATCCGGTGTACTGCAATCTACAAAGGAGGTCTGACGTAGACTACCTAGGAGTAACAAGGGGAAAAAACTGAGGATGATAAAATGGGGGGTACACTCTTCACGTACTTCGAATGTGCTAATAAACATCAGCACAATCCGAACTAGGGGGAGTGGAGAGTGGTAGTAGTAAAGGTCCCCGCGGTGACAGAGAAGCGGACCACAAATACTTAAGAGAAAACGTCCCTGGGGATGAATATACGCTCCAGGTGGGATGCTTACCTGATGTTGGGAGGAAGGCGCAAGAGGTCCAAAGCGCGGTAATCTGCGGATCAGCGTGGGTACTCAAAGTGCAACTTGGAAGGAAAGGATTGAGGTCGCCAGATAAGGAGGCATACTCCTCACTTACTTCGAATGCACGGAGTGGAGAGTGGTAGTAGTACAGGTCCAGACATTAACAGTAAAGCTCGCCCAGAATACTTAAGAAGAAAAATTCCTCCGAAAGGAGATAAGGGCATAAGCAAAAGGCAAGAAAACATGCCACGAAGCCTCCAAAACAAGGCCCGAAGGCCCTAGCTATTTCCAGCAGGGAGGCGCTCTAGTGAGCCAGAAGGTGGAATTAAGAGTCTCCTTAGGATCCTCTTCAAAGGCCCGAGGAGCGCTCATAGCCGCCACCGCTACAGCCAGGGTGGAAGCTGGCCCTCGTCCAGCAGCAAAACCTCCCAAGAAGAAGTGCCGTACGAGAGCATCGAAGGTTTGCCGTTCCTCCACAAGCTGGTTCATATGGAACGCAAGCTCATTCTCCTTGGCAACAAGATCGGCTGCACTTGACTTTTTTAAGTCCGAGCTCAGCCCCAAGCTGGAAACATGGCCCGTAGAACCCAGCCTAGCTTCAAGAGGGTACCTCTGTAGTTGATCTACGGACCTAGTGAAGACGAGCCCCCAAGTCGCGAAAACGGAAGCGATGTGCGCCAAGTCCAGCCTAGACGGACATCTCTCAGGTACACGTTTAAATCTGCCAATAACCATTCAGGCGAATATTTGGACATGATGCAGCAGGATGTCAGAAGAAAAGTACATGTGGAGGTGATGTCGCCGCGGCAGGATACGAATATCATAAGCCCTGGTCTAGCCCAGGTGGAAACTTTTCAGCGTTTACTACTGATCTACGGATCTGTCGATGACAAGTCCCAAGACTACAAAAGAGAAGGCAATAAGCCCTAACATGTTCAGGTAATGCTAACTTCATAGCATTCATACTTCGACTAGCTTTCTGGCGCAGGTTTCGGGATTAGCTGCCTGGCATGGATATCTAGACGACCAATGCAGGTCGCCAGAAACCGACACAGATCTCTTAGATCTCTCACCAGAAAAGAAGGGTGCACAAAGGAGAACATGTAGCAAATAGGGTTGCTAGCACGATGCAAGTACCATTAACGCTGCCTGGTGCCCAGAGACCCAACCTAACTGTTGGGACATCTAAGTCCAGCTTCGTGCTGGCACAGGAAACCCAACCTAACTGTTGGGATATCTATCTAAGTCCAACTCCGGGCTGGCACATAAAGGCCCAAGCTAACCGTTGGGACATCTAAGTCCAGCTTCGTGCTGGCACGGGAAACCCAACCTAACTGTTGGGATATCTATCTAAGTCCAGCTCTGGGCTGGCACATAAAGGCCCAACCTAACGGTTGGGACATCTAAGTCCAGCTTCGTGCTAGCACGGGAAACCCAACCTAAATGTTGGGATATCTATCTAAGTCCAGCTCCGGGCTGGCATATAAAGGCCCAACCTAACTACTGAGACATCTAAGTCCAGCTTCGTGCTGGCACGGGAAACCCAACCTGACTGTTGGGATATCTATCTATGTCTAGCTCCCGCTAGCACCAGAGGATCCAACCTATCCGTCGGGATATCTAAGTCCAGCTCCGGGCTGGCACGTGAACACCTAACCTAACTGTTGGGACATCTAAGCCCAGCTCTGCGCTGGCACCAGAAGACCCAAACCAACTTTTGGGATACCTAAGACCAGCTCCATACTGGCATAGGAAACCCAATCCATCTGGATTGGGACGTTTAAGTCCAGCTCTGCGCTGGCGCGTGGAAACCTGATTGTCTATTCGGGATATCTAAGCCCAGCTCCGTGCTGGCACACGAAGGCTGACTTGTATGTCGGGGTATCTAAGGCCAGTTCCGTTCCGGCGTTAAGGACCTAACCTATTTCATCAGGGTACCTGAGCTCAGCTCTCCGTCAGCATGCCGAGGCTGGCCTACTTCACAGGGAATATCTATGTTCTACCACGAGTCGACGAGAGGTTCGAATTAAGTGTTCAGGATATCTGAGTATAGCTCTCCACGAGGTTTTTGAGTCGAGCTCCGAAATGCATAGCAGTTGCCTGGCGTGCAAAAGGAGCAGAAGGAGATGCCATTTAATTTAGAGTATTCCGAATGTGCTCCTATGGTAAGCATAGTTCGGAGTAGGGGAGCAACTAAGGGGGAAGGCTCAGCCATATTTGGAAGAGACTATCTCCTCTAATAGAAGGATAGCAAGATCGCAGGTGCAAGACTACACGAGCAACTAAGACAGAATCCTCTGTAACAAAGTCCCTGCTCCTCTACCTGGCTATCAGTTCGAACGTTCCAGCCTGGCTCTGTGCTCTCTTGCCGACAGATATGCAGCCGTGCTCTAGTGAGCTGCTCCTGTTCTGCAGCAAGCTCGCTAACTCATCCTTGGACTGCCCAATCGTGTCATCTCTATGCTTCAGTAACTCGGCTAGGTCCCCTGAGACGAGCCACAATCAGGGAGTTGGCCAGCAGAGTGGACATCCCACTTACCTAAGGAAATCGAGGGGGCCTACAGCATTGTAACATAACCCCCACGCCAACATACGAAGACATGGTTCCTGGAACAGGAGTCATACATCAGTTCTCCGCCAATGAAGAGACCTAATCTATGCAACCAAGGGTCCATCTTCGAGCTGATGAATGGAGATCTTGTCCATCTTGTCAAGGTTCACAGGCCAGCCCTTCAGTAGTAGGCCTAACCTACACGATCAGAGGTCCAGCTTCAAACTGATGAACGAAGACCTGATTCACCTCCTTCAGGTTTTCAGGTCAGCTCTTCGGATTCCAAGTTAGTTCTCACCCACAAGCTGGATCTGCTCGATCCTAATTTACGAGTCCAGCTTTATGTTGACTTGAGAAGATCCCACTCATCTACTTGGGATTTCTAAGCCAGCGCCAGACTGGCGTGTAAAGAGGCTATTCATTTATTCGAGGTTCATAAGTCTGGCTCCATGCTGGCAAGCAAAGATCCGATGCATAAGGACCTGATCTATGCCATCAGAACTTTCAAGTATAGCTTTCTACTAAGAGACAGACACTTGAGTTATCTGGTCCGACTCATAAGGACCTGATCTATGCCATCAGAATTTTCAAGTATAGCTTTCTACTAGTGAAGGGGACCTGATCTATGTGATCAGGATTTTAAAGATCAGCTTTCCACCAACAAGTACAGACCTGGTCTACTGATCAAGAGCCCAACTACGGGCTAGCAAACATGCGAAGTCCTGAGTTGTTTGGGACTTCTTGGGCAACGGGAGAAAACGGCAGAAGAAATTTAAGGACATGAAAAGCGGAATGCTTTCTTAATAATACTCCGAGCTGCAATACTAGCATATTGCAACTCAGAGTAGGGGGACTGGATGATAGGGGTGACCTATCCAGCATTCCTCCTGACCTGACAACCTACAAAGAACAGAGTAGAAGATTGGGTCTGAAGGAGGTAAGGACCAGGTACGAGGTCCGACCAGAACGGTGTACGAAGGTGAGGTTCAGAGGAGCTTGGGAGATACTCCCCCGAGCTACGGAACTATTCAGAAGAGTCCAATGAAGTGCCCGAGAAGGACTAAGTGCGAAGCTCGACTAGAGGCAATGCACGAAGGTGATATTGGGAGGAGCTAGGGAGATGTCCCAGGAAGCTACGGAGCTATCCAGAAGGACCAAAGGAAGTAATCGAGAGAGCTAAGGAAGTGTCCAGTAGACCTGAAGAGGGAGATGTCCCAGGAAGCTATGGAGCTATCGAGAAGGACCAAATGAAGTAATCGAGAGAGCTAAGGAAGTGTCCAGTAGACCTGAAGAGGGAGATGTCCCAGAAAGCTACGGAACTGTATGGAAGGGCCAGAAGAAGAGCTCGGAAGAGCTGGGGGAGCGTCTGGGAGATCTGACGAAGAAGGGCAGTATGAAACCCTAGACACGTGAATAGTATAAATAAGTGGCTCTTATCCATTCTACATCATCTCCTACACGCCCCACACATACTAACACACCAAGAACACACATAGATACTCTCTCTCCCTCTCTTTATCTTCTTCTACTGTTCATAGCTGAGAATCACTTGTAAATAAGAGAGAAAGTGAGCTTGAGTGTGTAATCTTCTTCCGTTATTAGTGAATATTCTCCGGCGGCCCGTGGACGTAGGATTCACCCGAATCCGAACAACGTAAATCATCGTCCCTTTACTTTTCCGTCCTCTTTCTTAATATTCCATCCACGATTCCATCCGAACCGGCCCTCACCTTTATTCCCGGACCATAAATCTTGTTTATCGGGGTCATACCCGCATCACCTACGAAGTTGCAGCCCCAACCTGACGAAGAACTGATGACAGTGGAACTTTACCCAGGAAGAGAGGGTTTCACTACCCAGGTGGGGACAAAGATGGATGAGGGGAGTGCATCGCAGCTGGTCGAGTGCCTTAGGAGGAACGCTGATCTCTTCGCCTTTTCGCCAGCAGACATGACCGGGGTGGACCCGAGGATAGCCATGCACCACCTGAACATAATCCCAGGTAGCCACCCGGTGAAACAGAGACTCCGACAGTTCGGAGCCGAAAGGGACCAAGATATCAGGACGGAAGTGGAGAAGTTGCTTAAAGCCGGACACGTTAAAGAGGTACAGTTTCCCACCTGGTTGGCCAATGTTGTCATGGTCAAAAAAGGAAATGGATCCTGGAGGATGTGTGTAGACTTCCGAGACCTCAACAAAGCTTGTCCTAAGGATCACTATCCTTTACCAAGGATAGATCAGCTGGTAGATTCCACCTCTGGGTGTGAGATGTTAAGCACGATGGACGCTTATCAGGGGTATCACCAGATTAGGCTGAACCCGGAGGACGTGGATAAAGTTTGCTTTGTCACAGCAGGTGGCACATATGGTTATGTCCGGATTCCCTTTGGTCTCAAGAACGCAGGAGCTACCTATCAAAGGATGGTTGATACGGTGTTTAAGAGCCAGTTGGGTCGTAACATGGAGGTATACGTGGATGATATGTTGGTTAAATCGACTTGGGCCAAGGATCATGTTGCGGACTTAGAAGAGGCCTTCCGGACCATCCGGACCTGTGGAATGAAACTGAACCCTGCGAAGTGTACCTTTGGGGTGCAGTCGGGGAAGTTCCTGGGGTATATGGTGACCAAGAGGGGGATCGGGGTGAACCCCAATAAGGTGAAGGCCATACTGGAAATGCAGCCGCCGCGGAACATCAAGGAGGTTCAACGCTTAACGGGAAGGTTGGCGGCACTCAGCAGATTCATTGCCAAGTCCGCAGATAAAAGCCTACCCTTCTTCAGAATACTCCGGAAAGGATGCCGATTCGAATGGACAGTAGAATGCCAATCGGCATTCGAAGGGCTAAGAAATTACTTGCACAATATGCCGTTATTGACCAAGCCTTTACCCGGGGACGAACTAATCTTGTATTTTTCTACAGGGGAACAGGCCGTGAGTTCGGTTCTCCTGAAAGAAGAGGGTGACACCCAGAAGTCGGTATACTTCGTGAGTAAAACAATGCAGGGGGCCGAAAGCAGGTACTCTGAAATTGAGAAGGCAGCCTTGGCGGTAATGGTGTCGGTTCGGAGGCTACGCCCCTATTTCCTATCTCACAAAGTACGGGTACGTACCAATTTACTATTGAAGCAGACTCTGAGTAGGCCGGACCTTTCCGGAAGGATGGTCAAGTGGGCAGTGGAGTTGGGTGAGTACGATGTTGAGTTCGAAAGGCGACCCGCCATTAAGGGACAGGCCTTGTCGGACTTTCTGCTATAATCTACCCGAGGAGAGGTGTCACCAACTTGGAAAGCTTATGTGGATGGCTCATCCACAGCGACTGGGGCCGGGGCAGGAGTCCTCATCATTACACCAGAGGGGGACGAACTACAGTTCGCTGTGACATTCGACTTTCCAGCGTCTAATAATGAGGCCGAGTACGAGGCCCTGGTGAGAGGGATGGAGATCCTTAACAACCTGGGAGCGGCAGCAGTAATTATATACTCGGATTCCCAGTTAGTAGCTCAGCAGGTCCAAGGAAATTATGAGGCTAAGAATGAGAAGATGGTGAGGTATGCTGAGCGAGTGGGGAAGCTGAAAGCCTCTTTCGACAGCTTCGAGATACGGCAGATCCCCCGGGAGGAGAATGGGCGAGCAGATTCCCTGGCAAAGTTGGCTAGTGCTACAATCCCGGAGGGGACCCGAAAGGTGACGATGCTGACAGCTAGCCGGGAGGACCGGACGGAGCAGGTGGGATGTATAGAAGAGGAGGAAGACTGGAGGGCTCCTATCCTGGAACCCTTGCGTGATCCTGCACACAAGGACGCAGGAAAATTTCGGCAGAAGTTCTGCCTCATCGGAGGAGAGTTATACAAGAGAACTTTTGTACATCCCTATGCTCGATGCTTGTCCAGAAAGGAAGGGATGTTAGTGTTGGAAGAAGTGCACGAAGGATGTGCCGACGACCATGCCGTGTATAAGGCGGTGGCCCGGAGAGTGGTCAGGGCCGGGTACTTCCGGCCGACCCTATTGAGGGATGCTAAGGAGCTGGTCAGACGATGCGAAAGCTGCCAGAAACACGGCCCGAAGATCCACGTACCCGCGGAAGAACTGGGGTTGATGCATTCCCCTTGTCCATTTGACAAATGGGGGATAGACATAGTCGGGCCTATGCCAGTCGCCAAGGCCCAGAAGAAGTTCATCATAGTAGCCGTCGATTATTTCAGCAAATGGGTAGAAGCCAAGGCAGTGGCCAAAATTGATGAAACTAACGTGATAGATTTCTTGTGGCATAATATTTGTTGTAGGTTCGGAGCCCCCCGGATCCTAATCTCCGATAATGGCACGCAGTTTTGTGGAGCCCGAGTCCGTGAGTTCTGTACGGGGATGAAGATACAGCAGAAGTTCGTCTCAGTGGGACACCCTCAAGCTAATGGAGAAGTGGAGGTCACCAACCGCACCATTCTCCACGGGATCAAGGCCAGATTGGACCAGGAGGGTGGTAAATGGTTGGAATCCGTTGACCCCGTGTTATGGGCATATCGCGTCACTCCGCGAGAAGCTACGGACGAAACACCTTTCCAGTTAGTCTATGGATCCGCCGCCCTGATACCCGTTGAGATAGGGATGGAGACGCATAGGGTTATCCACTATGAAGAGGAGCAGAACGCACGGCTCAGAAGAGAAGATCTGGACTTAGTAGGGGAAATCAGGGAGCTAGCCTTGATAAGGATGGAGAAATACAAGAGTCGAGTAAAAGCAGCTTACGACCGGAGAGTAAGGCCTCGACAATTCCAAGTGGGAGACTTAATCTTGAGGAGAGCCGATGTACTTAAGCCGCTGAGGAAGATAGACTCGACATGGGAGGGTCCTTATAAGGTGGCCCGCGTTTTGGGAGGCGGCGCATACGAGTTGGGGGATGAAGATGGGCGCAGAATACCCCGCCCCTGGAACATCTCAAAACTCAAGAACTATTACGCTTAGTGAGGGGTTGGAGGGTTGTATATAAATCAAACAGGAAGGTGTACTCTTTTTCCTTCGCCAAGGTTTTATCCCAAGGGGGTTTTACTTGGCAAGGTTTTAACGAGGCACCATCCGTTGAACGAAATGATTTTTTCGGAAACTCGTGTCTTGATGGCCCCTCTCTCAAAATTGAGAATCACAAATCCTGTCTACAGACTGCCCTGGATTCCCTAATGGCCCAGACGTGGCCACGCAGACTGCGCACCTATAGCCCAGACGTGGCCGCGCAGACTGCGCACTTATAGCCTAGACGTGGCTGGCCCAGACGTGGCCGCGCAGATCGCGCACCTATAGCCCAGATGTGGCTGGCCCAGACGTGGCCGCGCAGATCGCGCACCTATAGCCCAGACGTGGCTGGCCCAGACGTGGCCGCGCAGATCGCGCACCTATAGCCCAGACGTGGCTGGCCCAGACGTGGCCGCGCAGATCGCGCACCTATAGCCCAGACGCGGCTGGCCCAGACGTGGCCGCGCAGATTGCGCACCTACAGCTCAGACGCGGCTGGCCCAGACGTGGCCGCGCAGATCGCGCACCTACAGCCCAGACGTGGCTGGCCCAGACGTGGCCGCGCAGATCGCGCACCTACAGCCCAGACGTGGCTGGCCCAGACGTGGCCGCGCAGATCGCGCACCTACAGCCCAGACGTGGCTGGCCCAGACGTGGCCGCGCAGAGCGCGCACCTATAGCCCAGACGTGGCTGGCCCAGACGTGGCCGCGCAGATCGCGCACCTATAGCCCAGATGCGGCTGGCCCAGACGTGGCCGCGCAGATCGCGCACCTACAGCCCAGATGCGGCTGGCCCAGACGTGGCCGCGCAGATCGCGCACCTACAGCCCAGACGTGGCTGGCCCAGACGTGGCCGCGCAGATTGCGCACCTACAGCCCATACGTGGCCGCGCAGATTGCGCACCTACAGCCCAGACGAGGCTGGCCCAAACGTGGCCGCGCAGATTGCGCACCTATAGCCCAGATGTGACTGGCCCAGACGCGGCCGTGTAGATGCACACTAATGAGCACTAGATGCAGCTATGCAGATGACTCCCGTGCGCCGTAGGCCCACGCCCGGCGAACGTGAACAAGGCTATTAGTGAAGCCGTGTTGATTCCCAGGATTAGCCAAAGTCGACCTCGAAGAGGAGACAGGCTCGCCGATATCTAACGAATCTGGCAAAAAAGTTGGACGAGGCCAACGCCGGAGGTACCATTGAATCCCCCAGGTACGCGCTTTTGCTTGTTAACATTTCCCTGAAGACGAATTTCGAGACGAGCATAACCCGACGGAATAATAGTCGGGGAAAGCGAGGCTGGTAAGTCGAAAGGAACGCTCTTGGTGTACTTCGAATACGCTGACGGACCTCCGCGCCATTCGAAGTAGGGGGAGTAGAGAGTGGTAGTAACGCAGGACCTCAGCGAAAAGGGCCCAAAATATTTAAGTTCGTATACGATTAAGTTGGGAGGCAGACAAGAAAGGAAGAAAAACAAGCCACAACATCAAGCATACAAAAGCAACAGAGTGTTCAAAATAGGAAAACAACAAAACGAGTCCGAAAAAGGAAAACGACATTAATTGTTCAGAAGCAGGAAATAGATTAATGAGCTAGGGAGGTGGAGCGCTAGAACCGGTCGCGTAGTCGAGGACCTCCGAAGCAGTAGACAGCTCATCCAACTTGGAGAGCTGGCTTAGAAGGACCTCCGGCGTAACCTCCAGCAAGGTAGGAGAGCAATGGGGGACCCCAACAGACCAGATGTCCGGATTTGGGGCTGCCTCTGGATTTCCCTTAAACGCCGGAGGGGCACTCAGAGCATCCATCGCCGCATCTAGCGTCGAGGTGGACTCACGACCAGCAGTGAAACCTCCCAGGAAGTAATGTTGCATGAAGGGCGCGAAGTCCATCAGGGAAAGGGTGTCACGCAGATAGCCCTCATGCCAACTCTGGCTCAGCTGGGCCAGGAACTTCATGCCAAGAGGGGAGCCCATGAGATGCTTCTGACAGAGCTGGACACCTTCCAGCTTCCCCGAGAAGTGACTACTCTCGACCTTGGCAGTGAAAGCCTGCTCCAACTCAACCCTCAGGGTTTTCTCCCTCTCAGCCAGCAGTTCCTTGGCCTTCAGCTCGATTTGGGCCTGCTGCGCATCAATGAGCTGATGCAGACGGGTCGAGAGCTCGGTCTCCTTAGCAGCAAGAGCAGCTGCACTTTCCACCTCCAACTGACGTGACTTCTCCAAAGCTAAGTCTTTCACACGAGCCTCGCACTCGTTCTTTTCTTTCTCAAGTTCTTTTTCCAACTGGGCGATCTTTGAGTCCCGCTCCTCAATTATTTCAAACATGTGGCTCTCAGAAGAGGCGGGACCACCGGGTGCTAAACCCCGATGAGAGATCGCGGACAAGAGAGCAGGCAGCAGAAAGGACAGCTGAGACAACCAAGCCCGAATTAACAAAGTACCGAAAAATAAACCAACGAAAGGAGGCCAAGGAGGAGAATACCTCGGCCCAATGATGGACAGCAAGCTCAGCAACAGAAGCGTCAGATCGACGACGGAGCACTTTTTGTTGTTCAGGAGGCACGATGGCTTGGAGGAACTTCATCTGTTCCTCAGGACTCAATGAATCGAAACTGTCGGGCAGGTCCAGCACCATCTTCCCATCAGCCCGCTGATCGATACCCCACTCAGAGCCGTGGTGAACAAAAGGGGCGAACTCAGAAGTGTCAGGAGAGGGAGAGGTTGTCTCCACACGTGGCCTCTTTCCCTTTGCCACGGCAACCTTTTTCTTTTTCTTCTTAGGAGGCACCGGCGAAGCACCTTTTTTGCTCACATCGTCTTCTGAGTCAGATAGCACCACATGAGGAGAGGAAGATCCAACAGGAGGTTTCCCTTTCACTTCCGAAGCTGGCAGGTCAGTCCCATCAGGACCTGCTGAGGGGTGAGGCGCGGCGGGAACTTCGGATTCTTCTTGTTTCACAGGAAGCATACGAAACGCATCTCTCCAAGAGAACGACATATCTGCAAAAAGACATACTAAGTCAAAGAGGAAAATCTAAAAAGGAGGTCAGGAAGCAGGAGGGAAACCTGCTTACCCTTAGGATCGAAGGGTAGAGACTTTGAGGAGAGGTTGAAGTGATGGAGAAGGCCGGGTTAGGTTACCAACTCAACCATGTTAAATTTCTTTTCAGGGGCCCTAAGGTTCAAAAGGTTAAGAGCCGCCTCATTCTCCTCGGAACATTCAGGCTGGACCCCTCGCAGTCTCTGAGGCGCTTGGTGAACCCAATGGCGGTGAGGAAAGTCCCAGCTACTCTCTGTGGGGGTTACGAAGAAGTAAAAAGGGTGCCACTCCTTATCTTTGTGAGTGCCCCTCCTGAGGAAATGAACGAGACCGTGCGGATTCGCGCACAAATAGAAAAAGGAGGGAGCAGATTTAAGCTGAAACTGGGAAAGGACAAGTTCTATAGAGGGTCTCCCCCCTGCAGCAGAAACCAAGACATAAAAGGCTGCCAACTGACGTATAGAAGAGGGACTGAACTGATTTAGAGGTATGCGAAAAGCCTGCGACACTGTAGCGAAGAAGGGGTGGATTGGAAAGCGTAGGCCGGCCCTTATCTGGCTCTCCCAGAAAGCAAGGGCCGGCGAAGGCGGGAAGTTCGCTCGCTGATTAGGATTTGGGACAGAGATGTGGAAGCCAGGGCTGTGAAAACCTTCTGGAACGAGCTTCCCTAAGCGCTGATAGGTTGACTTGGATGGGCCGAACATCTTCCAATCGTCCACCCTCGCGCTGTCTCCGGCAGCACTTCGCGAACGGGTTTGACGAGAGGTAGACGAATCGGGGGCTGGCTGCGCTGGCGTCGGCGCGACTGAGGATGTGTCGGCGGGAGTGTGAGAGGAAGAAGGCTGGGGGAGATCAGGCGCCGCCGCATCTGGTGATGGGGCCTTTTCGCTTTGACCCCCTTTTGGCGGCAACGCCCAACGCGACGGAAGACGCGGAGATGCCCGGCGACGCCGAGCGAGCACTTTCGGTGGTGGTAGTATCGGACATGTCTTCGACGCGCAAAGGAGGAAAACGGGGGAGACTGAGGCCGAATCGACGAAGAGACGGTAAATAAAAGCAAAGAAAAGCGAAATAATACCTGTGAAAGTCGCAGATGGTGAGGAAAATTGGAGATGACGACGATTTGGAGCGCTGTGCGATTTGGGGCAGGACGACGATAAAAACCCCAACTGACGATTGGGTTTTCGTTTTTTTTTTGCTAAGTATAGAAGATGATTTTGAGAAAGGGGGAAAAAACGAGAAGAGACCGCCTAGAAGGATTCAAAAATCAGAAATGATGGGTCTGGACAAGTGTCGCCAGACGAATGGTGCCGCCCCCTGTTGAGAGCACAGAGCCTGTCCAATCAGCATAAGCGCAACACAGACTGACCAAAGGAGTCCAGGAGTACTGCAGAAGAGGAAGGCTCTTTCAAATGTACTCCGAACCGTAATACCTGCCGTATTACACTTCAGAGTAGGGGGACTGGATGATAGGGGTGACCTTCAGCACAGAATTCCTCTTTACTCGGACACCTGAAGATAGCTACTTTTCGGGTATAGGGCCAGATGGGTAGTACACCTGGGGACCTGCAACCCTGTACGGAAAAAGTAAGGTGGGTCCCGACAGCAAAGCAACTTGAGCGGGAAAGGTTGGATAAGGTCGACCAGGAAACACGTGGCGTTCTGGGAGTGGTCGACATTGTGAACAGTGAGGAGGCACGCCAGTCTGACAACAGTACGACCGCAGGTGCTGTCTCTCCTAGGTTGTACCAGACGTCGCTGTCAAGTGGTCCCGGAAGTGTGCCAACTAGGAAAGCAAAGGGAATTTGTGTATATGGGAACAGAAACAGACAAGATCAAGTAGAGATTCAAGACATTACACAAAACACTTAGACATTTTTCACTATGTTCATCTTCTTCGTCTTCATCATACAAAAAAGCACTGTAATGAGCGAAGTAAGGTTGAGTGTGTAAATCCCGACTGTCAATTGTGAACACTGTTTCCGGCGGCCCGTGGACGTAGGACATCTGTCCGAAGCACGTAAAATCCTTGTCTCTTGCGTTTTCCTTCTTCTTTAGCACTAAAATCAAACCCTAAAACACATCAAGAAATCAAGCCCCAGTCCGTTTCACCCATCACCGTCCTTCCCGAACCAAATATCGTTGATCGGGGTCATACCCGCATCACATAGGTACCCAAACTTTGCAGTATAACAACCAATTTTTGTGGACAGCCAGGCCCCATTCCTGTACCCCTCCCGGAACATATCTCTAACCTTGATAATCTGATTCCACTGCTAGCTACTAAGCCCTGCTTTCTGGTAGTCCCAGAAGTTTATATCTTTTAAGTAGCAACAATGTAGCCACTTGATCCATAGGTTGTCTTTCTTCCTTTATATGTCCCATATCTGTTTCCCTATGCTCCCAAGGTTCCATGTGCCACAATCCTTGATGTCCAGACCCCCCGATTCTTCTTCATACGGACTGTCTCCCAAGCAACAAAAGCCTTGTCTTGCCCCCAACCCCTCTGCCCCATAGGAACTCATGGCAGATTTGATCAGTTCTCTTTACTACACTTATGGGGAGCATAAACATGGACCCCTGTGACGACACTACTTTTCTAACTAGGGTTAGTGGTGGATTTTTGAAACGTAAGCCGCGGAAGGCCTGTCTAATAAAAACTTTTTCCTAATTTGTAGTATATGATGACAAAAGAATATTTACAGAGTCAACTCTAAACAAAGACCGTAGGCCCAAAATATCAAATAACGAAAAACCCTAAAGCCGCTCCACAGGTCTTCATCCATGTACCACCCCGCCCTCAAAAGTCCGTCGAGCACCGCCACCAGCCGCCTCAGCCTTGACGTGTAGCAACGTCATGCTCAGTACATACAACACGTAAACACTGAGCGATTTGCCCAGTAGGTGAATAAAATGCATGTATGCAAGTGTGGACTCAACCCTCCCAATATCTCATATGCCAATGCACACTCATTCTTTTCCTACATTTCTATCTCATATCGTACAACACAGGGCCCTAGGCTAGGCTCGACACCCACGCGTGCAATAAATATCATGGGTGGTCACGTGATTCCACCCGTATCCAATATCATGGGTGATAAAACCCGTATCCAATATCATGGGTAATCACACCCGTATCATGGGTGGTGAAACCCGTATCAGTACCATGTGTAGTATACCCGTATGTATATCAGCGGTATGCACCTCGAATCGACCACATCCGAGTAGACAGATCGATCACGTCTGTCTCTGCTAAGTGCTCTGCAAGCCCAACCTCAAACAAAAGTCAAAATCATCTTAATCTACCCCACTTACCAATTACGTCGAGTCATCACCGTTCCAATACGGTGGAAACCATCTCTCAATCTGATGTGATATGCATATGCACATGCCATGCATATAATCGTAATAGCACGTACCGCATGAAATGTACGTAAAACACATGAAACACGTAAGTCACATAAATCATCGAATCATAAAAAAATCATAAATCACATATGTGTTTACGCATTGTAGATGGATGATCCACCTACCTGTCTTCCTGCTAAAATCGGTCACGAAATCTGGTGGAATGTCTAAAGATCGATCCTCTGAACATATAATTATTATCAGTATGTTTATATATTCTCGAATTAGCTTAAAATAACTAAGATTCAAAATTAAATTCGAAGTCAACCCGCGAAACTCTTCCCGTAACTTCACACCTTCCTATTCCCGAAGTTCAATTCGCGAAACCATTCACTGATAACTCGCGCAACACTTATACAAATTCATCCGAAGTCCAAAAACAGTAATTCTTTAAAAAACCCTAAAAATAGAATTCATATATTATCGAGTTTAGTTTCAAAAATTATTTCAAATCCAGAAATCTTTCACTTTAAAACATCGAACTATTAAGAACACCCATATGCTTGGAATTATTAAAATTCATCACCTAAATTCATATGAACCTAATACAAAGTTAGGGTTTTCTATAACCATTCTAAAGTCGAAAACATACTCCCCTTGAAAGTAGTACACACTAAATCACGTTTTTAAGAACCTTTTCCATGCTTTTGAAATCATAAATTCCTACATAACTTCATAAAACATATAACGGTCTGGACGAAAAAATCGAATTTGAAGTTCTAAGTTCTTAAAGACATCTTTCTCAACCTCATCCCATCCTCTAATTCACGTAAGGCATGTACAAATTAGTTTTTATACGAAAGTTTTGCATGTTGTAGATAGAATTCTCACTCTTGAAGGTTTCTCTTCTTCCGATTCTGGCTCTGATGGCTTTTTCTTCTTATTGCTATTATTATTTTCCACGGGTTTACTTTTCTTGCTAACGCATGAACTTGATAATATGTGAATGGTTCTCTTAGGAGTTCGTGAGATAAGACTAGTAGGTGAGTCTTATTTCCCTCAAGCTTAAGCAATGTAATTACTAAAGTTTATCTTTTAAGAATTTGGCCCAATATCACGTAGTATACATAGCCCAACACCATATGCCCCTATATTATTATTTTATCAAACATAATCCAATAT
This sequence comes from Craterostigma plantagineum, assembly GCA_027422505.1. NCBI lineage: Eukaryota > Viridiplantae > Streptophyta > Magnoliopsida > Lamiales > Linderniaceae > Craterostigma > Craterostigma plantagineum. The sequence continues at coordinate 12,070,042 of JAPQWV010000011.1, read as the reverse complement.
TGTAAGTCTTTGTATTATTATTCTTTAACTAGGTCCTTAATATTAATTTGAAATTATAAAAATCTATATTTTCGTTCTAAGACTTTAATTAATTATCCCAATCTTAATTCACAAACTTACATCATTAATTATAACAGAATCCCGTATTAAGATTTACGGGTATTACATCATCCCCCTAAAAGAATTTCGTCCCCGAAATTACGCCGACTGGAATAACTCGGGATAACGAATTCTCATATCGTCCTCACGTTCCCACGTGGCTTCATCAATTAATTGATTCCGCCACAAAACTTTAACTAACGGAATAGTCTTATTCCGTAGTCGTTTCGACCTGTACATCAAAATTTCTACGGGCTTCTCCTCGTAACTTAAGTCAGGCTTAAGTTGTTGATATAAGTGCTCGTTCTGGATTACGTGTCTTGGGTCCGCGATGCATTTTTGCAATGTCGATACTGCTAGGAATATACCCTCGAATGCTATACGAGGATTAGATTGTATAGGGCATTAGCTTATTTATCATTCGACTTTTTGTGTGGTAAATTATTTTCGATGGAAAGACATTCGTTTATTGATATATGAATTCTTTACTTAGCATCCGGTAAAGCAATAAATGAACAAATCCAAATGTGTCGAGTTGAGTCACTGTTCTCGATGGGCACGAGAGAGGAAGGCACCAGTAGACTCTTAACCTCGAACATTAAATGTTGGTAAGCCTAAGGCTCCACTTGGGTGCTGGATAACCAATCACGGCTTATTTGTCGATGACCTATCTTGTGCCGATATCCCGCTTGGAAGCGGATGTCATGACTTGTGATACGAACCGAATCAAAGGATTGATTCGTTTCATGGACACTGACTCACGGGTTGTACGGTCGAGCATGGCGTATTACTCAAGAGTGTCAATGACCGACGACAACACTATAGTAGTCTACGTGAACCTTAGACCGAAAGGGTCTTTGACGGAGTTGACTTAAAAGTCTCAACTGTCACTGGTTCCCCTCGACCCGATTTGCTGTTGCATGTGTCAGCGGGCCAGATGCGGTTTGGATAACAATTTGTGGTTACCAGGCTCAGCGTCCGAGTACGGATTCATAGTCTCGCAAGTAATCGAGATAAGTGTCCTATGAGGACGGCGATGGGAAAAACGAAATCCTTTGCCAAGGTATTTAACAAACTCATGTTAGAAATGGAGGGTAGTTTGGTAATTTGCCTCGTTTTCGTGAGTTTGACATAGACCATGGCTCTCACTCGATTGGAACACAGCTGAATACGTAGTACTATAATCTAGTAAGGTTCTGCAATAACGACTGGGTCAAAATTCGCACTCGAATCGGGTTACGGTCGGTACTGCGGGATAGGCTAGGTAACTACCGGACTCTTTGATTCCTCCTTTGCCGATTGAGTCGAACCTAGAGAGTCGGGCTTAAAAAGGATCATCAACGTGTACTAAGAAGGAGAAAAGGTGTTTTGGGTCTTAATGGGCCTTGGGCAGTTGGGTCGCGCCTTAGTGGGCCTCAGGCTGTTTAATGGACCGAAGTCGGACTTCTTAAGAAACTAACTTTAAGACTTGGGCTTGGCCAAGTGCTTAAGGCTTGAGGGTAAAATTGAAATTTAACCCTAAGCTAATTTCCGAAATATATCTTTCGAAATAATTTCGAAAATTAAAAATAAGTATGAAAATAATATATTTGGAATATTATTTATTTTAATTAGAAATTTCGAAATTAATCTAGGATTAAGTTTCGATTTTATGCCATATTTAAAGATACTTAGTTTGACTTGGTATTTAAGTTAGTTGTCTAATTTTAGCAAGTTTCCTTAAGTATGGATTTGGGACAAGGAGAGAAAATCATGGCAAAAGAATCTCTCCACCTAAGGAGTAAAAATTCGAAAATCATATCATTGAGATATTCTTGGGATTTTCGATTCTACCTTAGTTTAAATACGGCAGCCCTACTTCATATTTTAATGAGAATTTCGTGCTCCATATGAGTGAATTTCGTCCATCACAAGGCACAAAACACACACCAAACGCACACAGTTTTCTCCCACGCGACGGCTCAGTTCTCTCTGGCCATCTTTAGAGAATGATTCCGTGGTACACTGCGAGGTCGGCATGACGATCTAGTGCCATCCACCACCATCGAGGAGAGGAGCTGCCACTCGCTTCAACTGGTAATTCTCTACGGGTTTGACCCGTCCTATTATGTGTCTATGTGTTATTATTCTGATCCAAGCTACAAGGGCAATCGGGGAACCCGAAAAATTTTTGTTCCGCACCATACCCGGGTTTCGTGGCGTCTCCGGGAGACACCGGGTAACCACGGACTGCGATGTCGCACACGGTGCCCACTGCACAAGACAGCCGTAGCGACTCCGTTCGACTGGAATGCTGCGGCGGTGATCTCCCCCGGTGAGGCTCCGGCACAGAGGGGGTGAGGCGACGAAGGAGTCGCGACAGTTTTCTGACGCGAGCTAAACATGCGCGCATTGTGCACGACATGTCATCGCCGGCGGCACGGCTGTTCCCGGATTCCCCACCGGCAGCCTTCTCCGTCGTGGCTCTCCGGCGTGTTTTGACAGTTGTGCGATTTGAGTCGCGACAGCTGCGTTAGGGCTTCACGCTCAAAGCCTTAACGGGCCTTTTAATGGGCTTGGCCCGTTTGAGGTCGTTTGTTTTTAAAATCATTTAATTGTCAATTGCGGGTTTAGGAATTTGGTTTCCGGGTCATTTGTTAAGGGTTACGTCCCGCCGGGTTGTATTTGTTTTTTACTGGTTGTTCGGGACTTATGATCCCGCCGTGTTGTAGTTTATCGTTTTATTAGATTAGACTTAAATACAAACACGAGGGCTCATCAGACGGACGACAACCCTCCCGGCGATGACAAGGTGGTGGACGTTCGGTGACTTTGAGGCCGTTCGAGTGACAAAGGACGTTTGATGACTTCAAGACCCGTGCGACGACCCGAGATCTTTTGAAGAGGGATAGGCTAGAAATAACCCGTTTGTCTTGCCCTATAGTTTATTTTCCTATGGTTAAATTACTACCTACATGCGTATTGGTTTTTGAAATGATATGCATGTTCTATATGCTGTGAGATGGTTTATTATCCCGTTTGATAAATACTAAGTGGTAAAGGAATTAGATTCCTATCTTCTATCATGTTTGAGATGTCTAGCACCGGGTAGTTTTGCGATTTGTTCCGAGTAAGTTGGTGTCGTATATCCCGCCCCAGTGTTAGCGTCTCGGTGCATCTTGGATGCTGCTCGTCATACTAGTCCGCCCCCGTGAAGCGTATGGCAGCAAGGGGTGGTATACTATGTGCGATTTGAGCATAATTTGATAGGTCACACTTAGGCAGCAGTGAGGGTCAATGACTGAGACAAAGATAGTTGAAAATCTTATTGGATAAGTTCGCGTTTGACGTGACTTCGATAAGATTAGATGATCCAAATATTGCGTTAAAGGCTGAGGCGAGTCTAGTCGAATCGGGACATCAACTTTACTACGAAACTTTCAACGAGGTTTCCGAAACTCTCCTCAGGAGGATAGTGTTTTCGAGAAAAATGATGGGAGTCAAGCGGAACAAAAAGTCCTTGTTTGCGCTTGATGAATGATAAGATATACCTAATTAGATCTTTATTTTCTGCAGCTTTACATTTTTTTCTATTTACGGAGATGACGAACATTATTACTATGCTGCTTGCGAGATACTGTTTGGAAGGACCAAACTACGTGGACTGGCTACGTAACCTGAGGATAGTCCTAGTTATGCAGTCGCTAACATATGTCCTCGATTCCCCAGTACCGCAAGTCTCAGGGGCTGATGCGAGTGATGAGGACCGGGCTGCGTATGCCAAGTGGCAGATAGACGAGCCAAAGGTCAAGGGCTACATACTTCTTTCCTTGAGCAATGAGTTGCAGCGCACTCACTCGGAAATTGAAGTGGACGCCATTTTCTTCATTTGAAGGAGCTTTTTGGCGAACATTCCAGGAGTGCTTGCTATTCGCTGACGGAGCAACTATTCCATTGCAAAATGGCAAAGGGTAGTGACGTCGGAGAGCATGTGCTCAAGATGATCGATTGGATCGAAAGACTCGATGCACTGGACTTTACCATGGATAATGAGCTACAGAATGAACTCATTCTTCAGTCGCTCCCAGCTTCATTCAATTCGTTCATTGTGAACTTCAATCTGAACAAAGCCGAGATGACATTGACTGGGTTGATGAACCAGTTGTCGGCGGCGCAGACTCAGATGAATAAGGTGAAAGGAAAGGAAGTTGTTCTTGTCGCGAACGGTACGACTCGAGGGTCGAGTAAAAAGAAAAAGCGGACAATCCCACTAAGCCCAAAGGATGAATTTCGGAAGGCAAGGCCAAGAAGAACGTGTTTAAAGGTGTCAAGCCGACGGACAAGTGCCTTCACTGCAATGAACTTGGCCATTGGAAGCACGATTGCCCAAAGCTAACCGCCTCAAGTAGAGAACTTTACGTTTTAGAAACTAGTTGTTCGATGACGGTATATTCCTGTTCATGGATCTTAGACTCGGGAGCTAGTGCTCACCTCTGTGTTTCGAACCAGGGTCTGGACGAAGTAGGAAGCTGGCGGATCGAGAGATCATGGTCAACGTAGGAAGAGACATAGTGTGCCGGCAACACACGTTGGATCAAGAACTCTCGTTTTATCTACTAGACATAGTTTATTGCTTTCCGATTGAGGATAAAATTTGGATTTCACCTTAAGCTAATTTCGAAATATGCCTTTGAGGGTATTTTCGGAATTTGCATATTTTATATAAATAAATATGGAATAAAATATTTGGAATATTTAATTTCGACGGAATTTCCGTCGAAATTTGTAATATATATTTTTTATTTTCAAATTTTAAATTTCGAGATTAATCTATTATTAAGTTTCGAATTCTATACTATATTTAAATATACTTAGTTCGACTGGTATTTAAGTTTGTTTTCTAATAATAGCACGTTTCCTTAAGTTTGGATTTGGAATTCAAAGAGAGTAAGATTTGGCAAAAATCTTTCACACTTTAAGGACTTAGAAATCGAATCCAAGCCTTTAAATAGGCTAAATTTCGTGCTCCATAGGTAGAGAAACTAAGTGATTTTTGAAATCAACTAAAGGCACAAAACACACACCGAAAGCACACACTTTTCTCCCAAGCGACGGCCCGGTTCTCTCTAGCCATCTTTAGAGAACTGGTTTCGTGGTACACTGCGAGGTCGGCGTGACGATCTAGTGCCATCCACCACCATTGACGAAGTCTTGAAGAAAAGGACGAGGAGCTGCCACTCGCTTCAACTGGTAATTCTCTACGTGTTTGACCCACCCTATAACATGTCTATGTGTTACTATTCTGATCCGAGCAACGAGGGCAATCGGTGAATCCGGAAAATTTTTGTTACGCACCGTACCCTAGGACGTGGCTTCTCCGGGAGACACCGGGTAACCCAGCAGCCTCTCTCCAAACCAGTCTTGTCACCTCTGAAAAAAAAAATCCCAACCAAAAGTAGAACACAAAGAAAGCCGATTGCATCTAGCAAATCAAAGCTTACTAACTCATCTTTGCATGTACTCACATGCAATTCTCTAAATAAGAAAGGGAAGAAGAAAGCCGCAGGAGACACCCTACCAAAGAACTATGTCATTTATTCCCTTAGAAAGAAGAAACCCGCAACGCATCTAGTTCTAATTTTTGCAATAGGCGTCAATTTTGTGCTAAGGATTGTCTTGTTGAACCTCCATCTATTACTCTTAAGCCCGTAACGACTACTAAGTATCGTAACTTCTATTCCATCCATGATGATGGTTTTATCGTAAATGCTCAATATAAGTCAGCATATGTCAACACAACCAAGGGAGCATTACGATCTTATCTTAAGTCAGGATACAAAACTGACAGAAGAAAAGAGCGAGTAGTCAAAACAAAATCCCATAAAACTGAAGCAAAAGCTAAAGTTACAAGAGTGCGTAGCATATAGGTTAGAAAACAAGAAACTTCGAGCATGGACAAATCTCTGTCATCCCCTAGGAATTAGAAAGATCCGGATTCCTAAGTAATCATTTGGAGTCATAGATAAATCTAATGATGATCTAAGAAATAGACTCGTAAGAAAAGCATGCGTAGACTATAAAACTACTAAGGGAGCACTAGTCCATAAATGGCTACCTAAATCCCTTAATTCGTTTTGCAAATCCGTCATGTGTGGATACTTGATTCTGGTTGCTCGACACACATGACTGGAAGAAAAGAGCTGTTGAGCAACTACATCGAACGTTTCGGTGGAAACGTGCGCTTTGGGAACAATCATGCGGCTCCCATCTTAGGACATGGAGACCTAATTCATGACAACCTGACAATCAAGGAGGTTTCATACGTCAAGGGTCTCAGCCACAATCTCTTCAGCATCGGTCAATTTTGCGGCAGACGACTAAAAGTTCACTTCCATGCTGAAGGGTGTAGTAACTGATGAAGGTGGTAGGGAGCTTTTCACTAGAACACGGAAGACAAATCTTTATACCATAAATTTGAAGACTACTAGACACTCGTCCAAACCGTCTCATGACAAAGAACTCAATTTAACAGAGTGACCTTTGGCATCAAAGACTTCCCATCTCAACTTCAAAACGCTGAACAAACTACACACTGACGAACTACTTAACGTACTACCAGCCCTGAAGTATCACAAGGCACACCTCTGGTACTTGTGAAATATGGAAAATGAAAAAAGCATCACACAAGACAAAGCTTGTAGCCTCAACATCTCGAACAATAGAACTACTACACATGGATCTGTGTGGACCCATGAGGGTTCAAAGCATTAACGGACGAAAATACGTTCTGGTGATTGTGGACGACTTCTATCGATACACATGGACAAGTTTCCTTAAGACGAAAGATGAGACCCCAGACTTGATCATAGACTTTGTGGAGAAAACCCAGAATTCACTAGAATGCAACGTTCAAGTGATCCGAACAGACAACGGTACCGAGTTCAAGAATCAACTGCTTGACAACTTCTATTCGTCACTTGGAATCTCCCAGCAATTCTCAGCAGCTAGGACACCCCAACAAAATGGAATCGTGGAGAGAAGGAATCACAGCCTGGTTGAAGCGGCTCGCACAATGCTAATAAAGTAGAAACTTCCTTATTTTCTCTGGGCCAAAGCAGCACAGCTTGTTACACTCAGAATAAAACAGGCATTCACAAACGATTTGGGAAAACTCCATACGAGCTCATAAAAAAAGAATATCCAATATCAGATTTCTTCGAGTTTTGGCTTTCTTTGTCTTAAAAGATAGAGAAGATTGAAGAAAATTTGATCCTAAAGCAGTCGAAGGGGTATTCATTGGATATTCTACTGATTCCAAGGCTTACGGAGACTACCTACCACAAAAGCAAACCGTCATGGAAAGTGCGAACGTGACATTCGACGAAGTGCCACTATCGCTTCTGGACAGATAAGACCAGAACCTGGATTCATAAGAGTCTTGACAGAAGATCAACACAGTTCTCCATCCGAGGAAAGACCATCTACTTCTCAGACATTCGATGAAGACGAGCTAGATGTCCTATTCGATCAATTATATCTATGCCCTCGTCCACAATCAGACCTTCCCCAAAATAGCGAGAGTAGTAACACATCAGTGTCGCATGTGCATAATTCAACTGGGACTGATGAGACGCCTTCAAGTAGCCAACCTCAAGATACCACTACTCCTCAACCAGTTCAAAATGAAGATGTAGAGAATTTTCCTTCGGATAATTCAGGAAACAAAACTCAAACCCCCATTGAGATCTCTAGTACCAACGAGACTGAAATAAGTGCGGAACAAGAGAACGAGGAATTAACTCAACCACTTCTCTACACACGGAAATAGACGAGAGCTCGTCCAATTTCTCAAATCATCGGATATCCAAATCAAGGAATACGCCACGTTCCTCAACAATGAACTAGAATTTATATGCTTGTTTTTTGAGTCAAAACGAACCAAGTAAGATCGAAGATGCATTAGCTGATCCAGACTGGATACAATGCAAGAAGAAATCATTCAATTCGAGCGACTAAAAGTGTGGCGATTAGTTCCAAGACCACAGGGCAAAACCATTATAGAAACAAAGTGGGTTTTCAAAAACAAAATAGATGAAGATGGAATTGTCATAAGAAACAAGGATCGATTGATGGCAAAGGGTAACAATCAACAAGAGGGAATCGTCTATGATGAAACCTTTGCCCCCGTCGCTCGAATCGAAGTCATCCGACTCTTTCTCGCTTATGCTGCACACAAGAACTTCATTGTTTACTAGATGGACATCAAGACAGTTTCCCCAAAGTGTCTTAAAAGAAGAAGTCTACGTGGCGCAACCATTTGTGAGCAAAATTCACCCTGACTACGTATATTTTCTCGAGAAGGCTCTGTGGACTTAAACAAGCTCCACGTGCTTGGTACGATGCACTCTGAGATTTTTTGATTAAGTCAGGGTTCACGAAAGGGAAGATTATTAGGAATATTTTGTAGCACCCTTTAATTTTTGAAATCTTGGGTTTATATGTTGTTATTTAATGGGTTGTTGTAGTTTGGGGAGAATAATGATATTTTGTAGAAGTTTGGGACTGGTCTTTAATATACCAATTACTTGTGGTATATAAAGCCCACAATTACCCTAATTAGGGTTTATCAGAATTATCAAGTTAGCCACCTCGTAAGTTTTTCTCTCCAAGAACACATACTACACGCACTAGAAGATGGAAACCATATTAGGATTTTAATCTATCTTTTGATCCTTGTTTCGTAGTTAAGGACCAACATGGTATCAGAGCCTAACGTGGATCAATATCTTCGATTTGAATCCAATTTCATTCGATTCCGACGTGATTTGAGAGACATTTTGCTTAAAATTCATTCACGTCCCTTTCTCTGCTTGTGGACACTAGAACACTGATTTCTTGCTCCTTAGACATTAGAAAACTGATTATGAGTATTTTTTGGTCCTTCACGTCGATTTCAGTCTACTTTGAGTTGGATTTGAGCAAAAAAATCTAGTCTGAAAAGCTATTTTTCTGGGTTTGTTCTTCACGTTCGAGTGGATTTTTTCGCACAGTACTAAGCTTTTTGCAAGAATCGACCGAGTCTTGTTTCTGCAGGAATCGGCCGATCAAAGACTCAGCAAATCTCACTCTCTAAGATTGAATCGCCCGATCCACAAGCTTATAAGAGAAAATCGCCCGACTCTCAACTCTCTTAGACAAATCGTTCGATTTCGTCTTTCGCCCGATTGCTCAAAACCTCTTGAATAGCAATTTACCCGATTTAAGAGTTCTTGTAGGCTCATCAAATCGCCCGATTTCTCACTAGAATCTCGATCGCCCGAATCAAGCCTAGAATCTGGATCGCCCGATTCTATTCGAAACACAAAATCACCCGATTGCTTCCGTCGCGCGATTTGTGTTCAATTTATTCATTGCAGAATTTTCATTCAGCAATCGCCTAATTTGAAAGTGCCCTGCAGTAAATTGCCGAGCTCAATTGTTAAGTTCAAATCGCCCAATTCTCAACATTCTTCTTTGAACTTAAATCACTCGATTTCACTCATTCAAACCCAAATCGCCCGATTCAACATAAACTTGAGTCACCAGATTCTCAAAACTTAGGATAAAATCGCCGAGTTCCTTTGAACTCGAATCGCCCGATCCTCAGTATTAGACAAAAATCACCCGACCTTAACACACGAAAGACTAGAAATTCAGTGAACTCACTTAATCTGACTCGAAACTCAGATTTTATTTCCAACTTAACTACAATCGCTCAAAACTAACACTTCATTTGGCAGATCACCTCCATTATGATCAAATTACCAAACATTGACATGGACGGTCTTACTATTGGATCCGACAACCGTGCACCACTACTAAGGTGGGGAGAGTATGGAATATGGAAACAACACTTCATCAACTTCATCAAAATTAAGGACACACCCCTTGCAGATGATACGCTAGAATCCATCTTTGAGGGCCCAGCTCAATTTTGGACTATCATCCCTGCACAACCCGTTGCAGTTCCTCCTATTCCGGAGAGAACTCCTAAAGATCCTAGCAGATACAATGATGTCAAGAGAGCACGAACTAGAGCGGACAAGCCTGCACGACACTACGTCCTACAAGCTCCACCTAATGATGTGTACAAGTAAGTGGACACTAGGGTCACTGCCAAGGAAATCTGGGACGAGGTATCCAAAATGATGATTGGAACAGAAGTCAGCAACACATCTAAGAAATCCAGCATCCTCACTGCCTATGATTCCTTCAAGGCTAAGGAGGGTGAAGAACTTCGAGACAGTTACCTTCGTTTCTTGACCATCATCAATGAGATGAGAAAGATCAACATCCAACGTTCGAACCTGGGGCACAACATCAAATTCCTCTCCACTCTTCAACCTGAGTGGGGGAGGATTGCAGTTCTGGTCAAGCAACAGAACAAAGCTTTACATGCAATGGACATTCATTCTCTGCGTGACATCCTCTCTCAGTACTCCCAATATGCCAAAGAGATCAAGAACGAAGGAAAACAAATGTTGACTTGGAACCTATTGCCCTTGTGACCAACCAATCGAGCCACAGAAACTCAATGACCTCCAAAGGAAAACAAGTCATGCAATCTGACAATTCAGACAATACAGAATCAGATCAAGAACCTGAGGACGAACTTGAATACATCAGAAAGCAACTAGCCATGCCCTTAGAGACTATTAACAAGGTAAGTGCTAAGAAATCATCATACTCCTTCAATAAGCAAAGAAACTCAAGCGGGAAACAAAAATTCATTGCTCCCGAGGAACCTGAAATGAAGAATGTTGAAGTTCCAAAGAAGTGCTTCAACTGCAGAAAACCGGGTCATTTTGCTTCAGAATGCCTCAGTCCAAAAAGGAAGAACACCGATTACTACAAGAAGAAGTTTCAGCTATCCCAACGAAAAGAGGCTGGAATTGTCCTTGTTGCCGAGGAAGAGGAATAGCTAGAGGACACGTCAGACGAGGAGGAGATGAAGTGGCTTTCATGGCGAAAAGCAATGATTATGATTCCGATGAGGAGGTGGCAGGCATCGACTCAGATAGGACGGATGTCTCTTCATCCGACCTGGAGGTATACACCCCATCTCTAAATGATTTCATTAAACTTGAGCGTAGGATAACCGAACACTCCATGCATCGTAGAGATTACTCAGAACTGCAAAGCAACTTTGACAAAAATTATGCCTTACTAAACAAACAACAGGAAGAGATAGCTATTCTTCAAGAATCCTTAATCTTGTCAGAAACTAATGTGAAGACTTTAGGAGAACTTGTAGAAAGTAAGGAAAAACAAATTAGTGATGCTTGTAGAAACTTAAAGGACAGCGAAGAAGAACGATTAAATGTATTGTCTCAATATGAACTAATCACTAACGAACGTGTTCGCCTATACAAGAAAGTCAAAGAATTAGAGGAACTCCAATAAAAATTTACAGCTCTTCATAGAAATTTCAGGTCATTAGAAAAGGAACTAGCTAATACTATAGCCGATCTAGATATGACACGTGAAAATATAGATAGACTAGAAACTAGCTAGATAATTCCGAGGCCAATTTAGCCGAATCAGCGTCGAAAGTCATTCACTTAACTAACAAAGTCTCAAACTACGAGCAAACAACAAACAAATGTGTAGAACACGAAAGGACAATCAAGGACTCGCAAGCTCGGTTTGATAACAATTATCAATGTATGCTCAGGCAGCTTCGAGAGATGAGTAATCTTGATTGCCTACTGGAAGTAGCGCAATCAAAGATTGATAGTCGCGACGTTGAAATAGTAAAGCTGAAAACACAGGTTAACGAGCTGAAGGCTAAATGACAACTTGCGATGACGAGCGAATCAATAAAACATGCGAGTTCGATCTCCTGAATAAAGAACGTGTAAAATTGTATGCTAGGATTAAAAAGCTAGAGGACCTCCTAACAAAAAGAGGACAAACAGATATAACGATCTTCTTGAACCAGCCTAAGGACACATAATTCTACGATCCACGTACAGGTCTAGGTTTTGTTCCAAACCCTATCCCAGCTGTGAAGGAATCCCTAAACCATTATGATCCGTATGATATTAGCTATTTAGGGATTAACATGCCTAACTTAATGGCCTTCACACCAGAAATTGATGCTATCGAGAAGACTAAGAGAGATAGGAAAATAGGAATTGAAATACCACTCGACTATGAAGTATTGAATAATAGCTACAAGATAAGGGAAATACCTTTGTCTGATGCCTATTTAGATGCTCTTATTCCCCCCTTCAACACCAATCACTGTCGCGAACGTCTCGTGACTTAGCACAATCCATCCCCTCTAGTGTATATATCCCAGCAGTTATTAAGGAATCACTGATTTGCACTCGACCCTAGAGTCCGAAAAGATTGTTTTTCAGGTAGAAAATGGCGTGCTATTGACAATAATTCACTCGAAAAGCAAATCAACAACACTATAGCTTCAACCTCTCCACAAATGTCTCTAGCTGGGTCTAAAATAGAAACTCCGACCAAGCCTAGAACATTAAGAAAGTAGCATGCATCGAGAAAATCAAAGCCTACCAATAGTATCCTCACATGCACCCACAGGTAAAATTTTAATTCGTATGAAAGGGAATGTTAGGATTATTTTATTGTGTTCAATTAAATTAGGTTATCTTAATCTTGTAATTTATTTAAGTGAACTGGACTTTAATGTTTTAGAGCCCAGTAATCTTATTATTGTAATCGGCTTACAAGGGCCCAAATATTATATACCAAAATGTGGTATAAATACTAAACTCCTAACACATAGTTAGGTGTGTCTTGTGTGTTAAAATTACAGAGAGGAAATTCTTCCCTAATCGTGATTAAATCGTCCTTTGTTAGATTGTTTGGATAGAATAAGGACCAACACGTGGTATCAGAGCAAATACGTTTGGATTTGGGTGAGATTGTTCATGAATTTTTGAGTTGGTTTTACTGATTTTGCAAGCTCAAGAGCTAATTAGGGTGTTTTCGAGTGATTTGAAGTGATTACCCTATATTTTTCAATTGATTTGAGTGAGTTTTGGGTAGAAATCGTATCTGTTCTTCGTCATTTTCAGTCCAGAATCGGGTAGATGAACAAATCACCGATTTGCTACAGTAAGCGCCCGAAACTGCTACAGTAAGCGCCCGAAACTGCTACACTAAGAGCCCGAACTGATACAGTGCCCGAAACGCAACAGTAATCGGCCGATGAACAGTACCCGAAACGCTACAGTAATCGCCCGACGCTACAGTACCCGATTTAAAAAAAATAAAAAACTCTTTTAAAATTTTCTGAAATTTTTTTTATCATTGGGTAGAAAAAGAAATTCCGAATCCAACGGACACATCCTCTTTTAAACCTTTCGAAATTTTTATAAATAAACTTTTCGGGTCCAAATTTATCGGTGCAGACGACGTTTCTGTCAAATTTTATAGAGCAAATACATAAAACGTGTCAACGATCATTTATATCCGACAATCAACTTAGGACATCATTGGCATATTATAGAAAAACTTTTGGTACTTTTTATTGAAGTTTCGATCTCAAAATTTTTAGGTGCACGCCAAATATTTTCGACACTCATCCTCTTCGATACTTCACGACACTTCTCAAGTAGCCCAAACTTTTCGGAACAGAACTTCTTCAAAATGCCAAGTTTTTATTTAAAAATAATAATATAAAATAAAATTAATAATAAAAAATAAAATTAAATTAGATGGATGCTCAAGCTAGGAAGATTGAGGAATTAGAAGCAAGATTGCTAATAATTACTCCGTGTTGCTTAAACAACAAGAAAGCCTAGTTTATGCTAATGAAGATTGAGAAATTAAGTTAGAAGATAGTGAAAAGAGGGTTTGCGAGATAACTAACAGTTTACGTTCTTCCGAAGATGAGCGAAGTGAAGTCTCATCAAAATGAGACTATCTTAGAGGAACAGCGCATGCTTTACTCTACGATTAAACGATTAGAGAATGTTATTTCGAATATAGTCTAACAGATCAAAACTCTCCTTCTAACTTAATTACTAACGGCGAAAAAATTTCACATGATCAAAAACCTACCCTATGTGATACTCCAGAGACACTTCGTAAATTGAAAGATTTACAAGATAATTTGGACTGTGAAAGGAGAGGTTTAGCGCTGAAAAGGAAAATCTTTTAAAGGAGATTTTATATCTCAAAAATTCCCCGACTTTATCTGTTTCAAATGATTTGTCAAATAATACATCTTCCTCAAAACAGGTAAAGAAAACGAAAACAAAAAGAAGCATCCTTGTTCCTAAAACTAAGAAACCTTTTACTAATCATTCTAAGTCAATATTGACTGAAGCTGAACGTTAAGTAAAAGTAGAGCTTTAAGATTAGCTAAGGAACAAATTAAAATTAGGAAGGAGCAAGGAAATCAATATTATCTTCCAAAATTAAAGTCGAGAATGTTCAACATTTTTCCTCTCCCATTCCTATCAAAAGGGAAGCGTGCAAAGAAGAAGTTCCAGCTTAAGCAAACGATCACAAATCCCGCACATTTATCATTATAATGTGAATGACGTGCGTTATTGTCGTAGGAATACTAGTTCTCATGTTACTGATGCTTATAATGCTTTATGCTCGTATGCTAACATGCAATATCCAGTCTAGATTAAGTCTGAAAGACACCTTTTGCGACTGGACAGGGAGAAAATCTTTAGATCTTTTAGACCAAGGAACACATTCACTGGCGCTGATATGTGATTTCCCTCTAAGGTTCACCAAACCTGGATTCCTAAATCACAAATCAAATTGAATAGGACTTTAAAGGACTATTTAGGATCAATATCTGCACCTAATGTGCTTAACTTGTTTACTGCTAACAAGGGAGGACCCATCCTAAACTGGGTACCGAAGTCTCGATAAAGTTTTTGCAGATTCCCAGCATGTGTAGGTACTAAGAGAGCTGCTCCACACTCATGACTGGTAAACGACGAGGGCAGCCAAACATCCCAGCGTGTATGGTATCTTGGGTTGCTCCACATACATGACTGGTAAGCGATGCGAGCAACTACGTAGGTAAAATTTTATATGCATCCCATAATAAATTTGGCATGCATCTCGAGCTGAAAAGATTATATGCCTTTTTCGAAACCATAGGGTACATTAGAGACATGCATGTTTTGAAAGAACTTTAAATTTTAAATCTTGCATGCATATGAGCTGAAAGGCCCACTACCATCACATAGGTACATTTTAACTATGCACATATATCTTAAAGAACATTAGAACCTAAATCGCGTAAGGTCAAAAATACCTATTTTTTAGAAGTGTTAAAAAGCGAAAGACGTACTTTCTAATATGCATTTTTAAAAGAACAATAGTTCTTTTGTTTGCATCTGCTCTGAAAAGAAAAATACGTTCACGTTCACTTAATTGGGAAAAAGCTTACACTTTTAAACGTACATACATTGAGGGGGAGTATCACTGTTAGGTCCTCGTTTGTCAACTAAATCAATCCTAGGCATGAATTCTAAGGATATCGATTAGAATTATTGAACTTTGAAATTCGATCGAAAAACTTCAGTGAAGAACACGAGAGATTCCTTTAGTGAGAGGATGATTTCTGAGTTTCTGTCTCTAGAATTGAATTTGACAGCCTTTCAGATTGATTCTCTAATTTTCTGTATTAAGCTCCATGTTTGTAAAACTATTTATACCAAACAAACTTGGTATAAATACCAAACTAGTCCTAATCTAAGGACTGATACAAATAAAGTCCCTATCTACGAAGACAGCTAATGAATCAAAGCACAATTAAAATTGATATTCAACATTCTCCCCCTTTGTGCTTGATTTCTATTCCGCGCTATCTGTCCTCATCGGGTGTAGTACGACCTGCGCAAGCCCAGCGCATGCTCAAAGTTCCTGAGCGTGTTCCTTAGCTCCAGACCCTCCTCGATATCATCTAATAGTTCCATTAGGAGCGGCTGTTCTCTCACGAACCGGTTGATCCTCAGCATCGTCTCTCTGTTGATTTCTTCCAACCTCTGCTCTATGTTCTTCCTTATGACCTTGAGTGTCCCATCACAGAACTTGTTGATTTCAGTCTTCAGCATCAACCTATTCTTCTTAGCGATTTGATTGTGGTAGGTGATGCCTAGGACTGAGCTGATGTGCACGTGATTGTTGGGAAGCCCTTCGACCTCAGGTCCTTTGTTGAGTGGAGCGTTCATATTGACCTTCTTCATGTTGCTCTCCAGAGACATCTGAAGGTCGTGTGCGGTGAAGTACTTGACTTGGCGCATCATGAACCGGTAGAGTCCCTCGAGTCCTTATTTCTTTACGAAGCCTTGAGGACCCTTGTACTTCTCTACGTAAAGCTGGTAGAGACGGTACACCTCCTCGTAAGGAAGGTAGGGTAGGTTGCTATCGCTGAGTTCGTCTCGAGTTTTGTCTACTCTTTCGATTATATAGAACGGTGTTGGAAGTCCTCCTTTGGTGCAGTAGACACTTAGTAGCTGGCAGATGGGAGATAGACTCTTATAATGGTTCATCGCTTGTGCTTTAGTCATCTTCATCCTCACATCCGGTCCGAGATGGGTTAGCATCCAGAGATATGTCATTCTCTTTTGCTAATCCCAGTGAGAAATCCCCTCAGCTCAAACTCGTTCACTTCTTGACTTTGTCCGGTGATCTCCAAATATTTTCACGGACTTCTTTAACGAAAGGTATCTCTATTCGAGTATTTTCCCACGGCGTGTCGATCCGAACGGTCCCTGGCATTTGTCTTGTGGGGGAAACCGCTCGTTCCGTGATCAGCTTTGAAAGCCTGTGGGATCCTGTTCATGGTCTACACCTTCCTGAAGTTCGTCGTCTTCTATCAACACGAGGTCCACCGAAGCTTGTTGCAAAACTTGTCGAACTTCCTTGAGCCGTTGTACTTGATGCTCCTCGGGCATATAATGGGTCGCCAACTGTCCTTCAAATATGAATTTGTCGAGGAACTCATGTGGATAGACGCCATGTCCTGAAGGGCCCGGTTTATCTGGAGCTACAGAAGGAGTAGCTTGGGTTTGCGCCAGTGTTACTAGCATAGCTGCACTTGCTTCTTCTTCCGGAAGCAAGGGGCTTGTCAGAGTCGGTGGTATGGACGGAGGCGTCCTTAGGTGAAAGGATGGTGGGTCGATGTAGAAAAGAGTGGTGGTGCGGTGCATGGTGTGGGTAGTTTGGGTGGTTTGTGTTTCACCTGCTCCAACGCCTGTTTGCATTGCGCCTGAGCCTTGTCCTTGGCCACGCGTAGATGTCCTTGGCCTCTTATCCCCCTCATGATGATCCTGATCGTCAGGGTCGTCATGTCGTCGTCTGGAGTGAGAGCTTTGGCCTCGGCACGTTTGGGTAGGTTGCTCAGGATGGTCCACCAGTCGCCTCTAGAGCGATTCTTTCTGAGGCGACCGGATGGTAAGACCAATAAGGTGGGCTAGAAGGTTGTCGTGGAGCTCGGTGATTGGGATGGTGTATGGGTTGATTAGGATGGATGAGTTTTGTAAAGGGTCGGCGGGTGTGGGTTGTGAGGTCGGCTTGTGCTGAAGTTGGTTCCGAGACAGGTGCTTTCCCTCGATCTTGACGGGACGTCTCGATTGTCGTATGCAGGCCTCCATAATTTTGTCTTCGAAAGATTTGAATGCTGCGGAGAGGGCGGCCTTGAGATATTCTTCAGTCACAAAAGGGGTGGACGCCTCGGTAGATGGACCAGGACGACTGATGTCGCCTGTTGACAACCCTTGAGCAGACACCTGCTCCTCAGGTTGGCTCGTAGTCACTTGAGGTTGTGACTGTCCGAGACTTCCATCAAATTCTTGATTTGAATCTATGAGATTCGCATCTATGGATGTTGTGCCAGGCTCAGTTTGAACCTATACATCAGACATTTCGATGTCGAGGCCGGTAGTAAGAGGAGTCTGGATCTCGGCCACGACACTTGGAGTGATGATTGGTGTTGGGTCTGATGTGGTGGTGACAGTGGTGAAGAGCGACTCCAGTTGTATGCTTAGTCTTCTGGGAGTCCGTCTTAATAATCTAATCTCCTCATCGGACTCCGTGTCGGATGAGGTGGCTGTATGAGGGGATGGTTCACGTTCAACGTCCTCACGAGCCTGTTCTGTCACCAGTGGAAGTGAGCTTTGCCCCATTTCTGCCTCGGGTTGTGCTACTTGTTGAAGAACCTCCTCAATGGGCTCTTCGAGCACGCCTACATGGATGGGCACTTCCATTTGGAGCTACTGATTCTGTTCTTCAGCTTCCATTTCAAGGGCCACTTCATCAATCATCATGACCTCAAGATCTGGTTGCTGAGTTTCTTGTACCGGGGGCTCATGTTCAAGCTCCTGAGCCACTGCATCAATCATCGTGTCCTCAGGTCTTGGTTGTTGGTGAGGGCTGACTATGAAATCTGTCGGGGGCCCTCTGATCATCTGTTCCGTCAGATGATTTTCCCGGCAGTAGAGTTGGTAGACATCTCCCAAGGGGTCGGCGAGACGTAACAGCTCGAACGGTATGGCCATGGATGGCTGGTCCAAATCCGTTAGTTTTTTATTGTGGAAAAATTTCAGCCGCAGTGGTTGGTAATTCCCTCCAGGAGGCAGATGAGGAATGTTCTGCTCGTGCAACTCCATGTATTGTCGAATGATGACAGAGAACCACCGGGCATACGGCACATTCTTTGAGCGTTTATTTTCCTTCTGCCTGATCTGCTCAGCGAGATCATTCCAGATCAGTTTGGGCGAAATTGTAATTTCGCGAAAAGACGATTCGATGGAAAATCCTCAGAATGTTGTCGTTGCCTTTGTCAAAGCCGGCGTGCTTCGGGGATAGACATTTGTTGATGATCCCAAACAATGTCTTCCACCGATGAGGAATCCCGTTGCTCTTCACCTGTGCGAGTTTGGTGAGCGGTGGACGGTATCCCAGCTATAGGAAGTCACGTACTAGCTCCGCATCAGTTGGAAGGGGGTCGTAGTTCGGGTTGTAGGGGAGGTCGAGGAGGAGACCGAAGTCATTCTTGTTCATATTTATGTGCCTCGTCCCTATCACCGTTATGAAGCTGTATGCCCCTTCAATAACGTGGCTCTTGATCATCCCCCAAAATTGTTGAAGGTAGACCATGGGCACTGAGGCCGTCACCGTCAGAGCATGCCACTGAGGATGGCCTTGTAGTATAGACGCCATAATCTCGTTAGGACACCGAAAGGACGTCATGTCGAGCTGGAAATTAGTGTCTTGTACACTGAGGTACAGGGCCTTCACATCATCTAAAAACGCATAAGAAATGTAAATCATTAGTTCAAGAATTTTAATTTGAGTCGAATTTTGAATTTATCAAACCATAATAATGAATCGTGTCATAGCATGTTTGAATAAATTCGTAATTAAATCAACGAAATTTGCACATAGATCATACGAAGTGAATATTGAATAAAGAATTCATTTCCGACATAAGTATGTTGGTCTTATTGAGGTTCAGTCGAAAATTTTCTAAGTGTTTAAGCGGTGTTCACTCCGTGCTATTTGTCGGGCGAGAATTAAAGTTCTCAATTGAATTTCCTTAGTGCACATCCCACATTCCCTTAGCCGTTGGGAGGCTGTCTATCTGTCTATAGATGTCGTTGGGGATGCCTTGCATGAGTGTGTGTGTTCATGGCTATCAGATCAGCCTTCGCGCGGGCCCTTTCCTCGATTGAGTATTCCCTAAGCTCCTTAAGTCGCCTAGTAGCGGGAATTGAAGGAGTAGCCGTGTCATCACCGGCTACGGTGACCCAAAACTGTGCAGGTCCCTCTTCAAGTGACTGCAATAAATTTTCGGCTTGATCTTTCAGAGCTATGAAGTTTAGGAAGCGGCTTCTCCAGACCGTATATTTACCGCGTTGCAAGATCGGCGGACGATTGTCGTTTCCTAGCGAGTATGCATCCATCACTTCTTTCCCTTTTTTGTGACGAAGGATCTTCGTTTGTTGTTTTGATGGATTTGAATGATGTTATGTGCTTTACAAGTAGCAAATTCGTTAGTAGCGTTTGATATTAAAGCAGTCGAGAATTATTTTCGATTCTATCTTTAGATTCTCGATCGAAAATAATTCAGTCGAGATTAAAAGGTATGTTACTGTTCTCGTGCGAGAAAGTGTGTCAGCGAGAAAATTTACGAGCGAGAAAAATTTGTCCAAAAACTTTCGATCGATAAAAATTTGTCCAAAAACATTCGATCGATAAAAATCTTTCAATCGTGAATTTATTTCGATCGCAAGAAACAGTACTTAAAGTATGTTTCTTGCTTAGTCAGAATAAATCCGTTGACTGCAAAAGTTTTTTTTTATCGTAAGTAATTTTCGCTTGGTCAAAGTGTATTAGTTTTGACCGAAAAAATTTCGACGGTAGTTTTGCGAGCGCAAAGATCAAAATAGGTCTTCGTCGAAAAAGTTTTTCACTAAGTAACGCTCGAAAAAATTTCTACTAAAATCGTTCTTAGTAAGGATGGTTCAAGCGCTGACTTAGTGCTCTGATCGATAAAAATTCTCGCGCGGAGTTTTGCGATCGAGAAATTTCTGCGATCGAAAACTAGCGAGAAAAATTGAAGTCCCGCGAATAAATTCAGAACCCTAATTAACCCCGATTCAACCAAAAACGAAGAATAAGACTATGAAATCGCAGGTTTATGCTCGTAATCAGATGATTGATTCGCACGAACAGACAATTAAACACATTATGAAGCAAAATATGTCAATTTTAATCAAAATCAAACTTTGTTCAAGTTTGTTCTTCATGCGAACAGTAACAATTCAAATCTGGTCTATTCTGCTAAATTTATATTCAAACTGCTACGAATCTAATCGCCATTGATTTCTATTGCTAGAACAAACACAAAAACATCAAAATCAAATCAAAACGCACAGAATTAGGCAATTCAGATCGAAAATTTATTTCGCGCCAAAACTGTTCTTCGCGTGAACAGTTCCAGAATGTAAAATTCGATCCAAATTCTAAGAATTTCGATTCAAAACAGAACGCATCTGCTCTGATACCAATTTTTAGGTCCCCGTTTGTCAACTCAATCAATCCTAGGCATGAATTCTAAGAAAATTGATTAGAATTGTTGAACTTTGAAATTCGATCGAAAACCTTCAGCGAAGAACACGAGAGAGAATTCCTTTAGTGAGAGGATGATTCCGAGTTTCTCTCTCTAAAATTGAATTTGACAGTCTTTCGGATTGATTCTCTAATATTCTGTATTAAGCTCAACGTTTGTACCACTATTTATACCAAACAAACTTGGTATAAATATCTAACTAGTCATAATCTACGGACTAATACAAATAAAGCCCCAATCTACGAAGACAGCTAATGAATCAGAGCACAATTAAAATTGACATTCTACAATCACTCCATATTTACCAGGAAAGAGTACATTTTAAGGTGCATGGTTCGATGGGGAGAAGTCTTACTTTAACCCATATACATATATGTTTACGAATATATATCTATATCTATATCTTTACATATTACTATTACGAAAATACATACTTATATAGTTAAAAAAAGAAGAGAAAAATAAAGAACAACCCTCTAAAGAGCTTCCACCTCCCAAGACGGACTCTAACCAAGAAAACTCAATCCTCGAGAGTTCAAGAATTCCAAAAGACATGACATCCATACACAAACACGAAGATGATCTCAACCGACCTGCTCCGACATGCTGATCAAGCTGCACTCATCAAATTGACGGACCCATGGATTCTAGACTCCCATGATTCAGTCAGATCCAACTGAATCTAACTCCGGGATAGCAACCCCGTGTTAGTGGCCTCGCCAATTAAGAAAATCTTGACAAGACGCAGAGCGGATGATACACAAACCCCACGCCACACTGAACATTTGGGCCATCCCATATAGGTGCAGAAGCTGATTTTTATCAACTGCCGGGTAGAAGTCGCCTCATATGGAACGGCGCATGCACAACCGAGCCTTATCCACTCATCGATCTCCTAATAGACCAATGTATCATAAAATCACGGAGAGCCGCATAATCTATCACCACTTCACTTGGAAGCGGGAGATATAGAACTAAGTGGTAGTCAGCACCACGCCACTGAACTTTCTTGAACACATCGAGTCTAGGTGTCCTCACTACCTAAAAGTTTTTATATTTTTTTTAGGACACATACACCTTTTCTCATCTGGACTATGTGACCAGATCAGAACTTCCGTAGACATGTCATTCTAAGACATGCTTCGATGATCGGAGGGAAGTCATGTCGTTGCAATATCAAAGCAACAACGGTTTCAGGCCATCGTATATGAGCTACACTCCTAGATTGATGTTAACGGAATGCCTATGTGGCTCCAGTTCTAAGCCCTGTCCTCATAGGCCACGTCTCAGATTTTAACTATGAACTCGTGTCGACGGATTACCTTAGTGGCTCCCGTCAGGTTATTACCCAACCTGAGCACCCACCATTTCCACCGAGCGTACCACACTGAAGACGGGCTCTCATGCAATTGATGGAGAGATCCAAAGGAGCCCAGGAACATTTTCGGAAAGCACACCCCACGCACCTTCTTCTGGAGCCAAACAAGCTTCCTCGAGGTCGAACCAGACAACTTCCCTCGAAGAAGACCAATCTGGCTCCAAGAAAAAGAATTCCCGTGAGTACCAATCAATTCCACTTCTTGTCCTGATGACGCTTGCCAAAGACAATGCACCATTTTGATCCATCGCATGACGATCTCCCCAACTCGATCATCATGAGGGGGAGTAGGACTAAAGCAAAATGGGAGCAATACTACGACGAAAGTGCAAGATAGGTCAGAAAATGCTGAATCTGAAGCGCCATCAGATAATCAAGCAAACATCACAGACTTCAAAGATTAAAGTTGCCGCCTCGTGTACAACTCTCCCCATTTAAAGGCAACTCCCCAATCCCAACACAAGGTTGAAAAAATGTAGGGGAGTTGCGACTATCGAATGGAGAGCTGAACACAAGAAGAGAAGATCCCCTCTGTTACGCCTCTCTAAATTTAAAGAGAACTCCCCAATCCCAACTCAAGGTTGACCAAATGTAGGGGGAATTGTAACTATTGAAGGGAGAGATCGAATACAAATAATCCGATAAGCAGCTTCAAGAAGAGGAGTTCAGAACACTGTGAGCTTGGATATCCTAAAGAAGAGGTCACAAGACAAGATAAAGGAGGAGGAGATTGAAGAAGAACACGCACGCACACGCTTCCGCCGCATACTTTGATACGTGTTCGTTTTGGACTCAGGACAATTACAAGACCAATATGACAAGCGCTAAATTGCAAACTGAACACAAAGGGGGAGATTGTTAGGATTATTTTATTATGTTCAATTCAATTAGGTTATCTTAATCTTGTAATTTATTTAAGTGAACTGGGCTTTAATGTTTTAGAGACCAGTAATCTTATTCTTGTAGTCGGCTTACAAGGGCCCAAGTATATATACCAACATGTGGTATAAATACTAAAACCCTAACACATAGTTAGGTGTGTCTTGTGTGTTAAAATTATAGAGAGATAATATTTTTGAAGCTCCCAACCTTCAATGAACACACACACCCACGTGAGGAAATTCTTCCCATCATTAATCGTGATTAAAACATCGTTTGTTAGATTGTTTGGATAGAATAGAGACCAACAGGGAAGGAGATAGCCACAGGAGACGCCTATTATTTGAAAATCGTGCCCCTTCTTTTAAAAAGAAGGAGCCAGTTTTTCTCTCCAAGAACACATACTACACGCACTAGAAGGTGGAAACCATCTTAGGATTTAAATCTATCTTTTGATCCTTGTTTGGTAGTTTAAGGACCAACAAAGATTGACACAACCCTCTTCATCGAAAGACATTAATTTGGAATCCTCCTTGTTCAGATATATGTCGATGACATCATTTTTGGATCCCAAATCCTAAGTTGTGCATAGAATTCGGTGATCTAATGAAGACGAAGTTCGAGATGAGCATGATGGGAGAACTCAACTCTTTCTTGGACTTCAAGTCAAACAACTTCCAGAAGGCATCTTCATTAGTCAATCAAAATACATCCACTACATACTCAAGAAATACAATATGGATAATTCGACAACAAAGAACACTCTGATGTCTTCAACCTGCAATCTTGACTCGGACCCAGCTAGAAATTCGGTCAATCCCACCACATATCGAGGAATCATCGGATCTCTCAGGTACTTGACAGCAAGCAAACCTGACACCGTGTTCTCAACATGCCTATGTGCTCGCTTCCAAGCCAACCCAAAGGAGTCACACATGCTAGCTGTGAAAAGAATCACGAAGTACCTTAAAGGAACCCCGACGCTCGGAATATGGTATCCCAAAAACTCAAATTTTCAATTACTTGGTTATACTGACGCAGATTTTGCAGGATGTAGAATGGATAGAAAAAGTACGTCTGGGGCAATACCATTCTTAGGTGACAAACTAGTAAGTTGGTCATCTAAGAAACAAAACTGTGTTTCCACCTCCACTGCCGAGGCGGAGTACGTAGCTACGGCCAGCTGCACCTCTCAAATCATGTGGTTGCGAACACAACTATAGTATTACGGGGTTGAATTCAATAACATACCAATCTATAGCGACTCAAAGAGCGCAATTGTTGTCACTTGTAACCCTGTTCACCATTCCCACAAGCACATAGATCTTAGGTACACTTTATAAAAGACCATGTGTAAAAGGGCACAATTGCTATGTACCACGTGAATACTGAGGTTCAATTGGCTGACTTATTTACCAAGGCTTTTGATGACACACGATTCCACTTTCTTGTATCTGAGTTGGGCATGCTGCCATCCTTCGCTGCAAAAACGCAACCTGCTGTGGACTTCGCAAACCTTAGGCAATATCGTCCCACGACGTCTTTTGTAAAGTGTATATATTTGGTATCTTACTTAGCAAGCTTTTTTTCTAAATGTAGGGGGAGAAAGAGTTTAATATCACTTGTAGTAAAATTTCCTGAGTTAGGTGGAGAATCGTGATAAAACTTAAGAAATCTTACTCTCATTTCGAGGGAGTTTCTTTGCATAAATTCATGGGGAGCTTGATAATATATGCACAAATTAAGGGGGAGCTTTGAAACGTTACGTTAATTTTTCCTTAATAGATTTTTGGACTTGAAAATTCCAAATTCGTATATATATATATATATATATATATATATATATATATATATATATATTATCCAAAATTACTTGCATAATGAGAAACATTCGCAGGCCTGTATTTAAATTTCTTCAAAAATTTCTCTCGGCGAATTTGTCAATTGCCCGAAACTTAAATCGATTGAATTTCTGCTTTCAAGTTTTTCTCGGCGAATTTGAGAATCGCCCGAATCTGAATTCGATCGAAACTCTAAGTACAGCCATTTAAATATATCAAATCACCCGAAATTGTGAATCGGGCCACTGTTTAACTTCTTCAAAAAATTTTCGACGAATTTGTAAATTGCCCGATTTTAAAATCGATCGAAAGTATACAGTACATCCCTATAGATATAGCAAACGGCCCGATCATTCATCACTTTTCACAGATTCTCCAGATTTCGTCTCAAATTCTCTCCGACTTTCGAACGAACCTCGTCGATTTTGCGCTCAAAACCCGCACTTTTTGTGTTTTCTGCACTCCTCAACTTATTTTCGGTAAGGAAAAACAAAGAATCTGCAAGATTTGACCACCTTTACTCGCTTTTCTTCCAGGAATCGCAGATTAGGGTTTACGATTACGTGCGTATTTCTCCCTGAAGTTCGTTCGCTCGATTTTGACAAAATCGGGAAAATTCCCTGTTGCAAATCTCTTTCGCTCGATTTTGACCTTCGCCCGCATTTGCATTCATCAATCTTTACTGTAGTTGGTCCGTCTCGAATTTCCATCGCCCGATCCCAATTCTCTAATAGTACTTCTATTCGCCTGATTCTAAGCCTTATTCAAGCCCGATTGTAATTGGCGATTTCCACTTTCGTTAATCAACTATGGCATCGCCCAACTTTCAAATCCAAAGCAATTTTCACTTTATTGCATTCGTCCGACTTTCATCAAAATTGAACTTGTTCAATTTTCTTAATCGCGTAGCATAAAATCAATTGAAATCGTCCGAAATTCACTCAATTGCTACACGAATTCTCTAGTTTCGCCGAAACTTTGAATTTTATTTACTAAGTGTTGCAACAGATATTTTCATAAACAAGATTTCTTATCAAGTTGTGGAAATTGCAAAGTGACCAAATGCTTTGATCAGCACTACTGCCCACTAATCATTTGCTCTTTCTTTTTCTACAGAATTTTTCAATATGGTGCGTCAGATCGCCGAAATGCTCTCCACAAATGACTGGGCACAAAGTTTAGCCAACAACGTGCAATTGGATTTCGCAAATACACCATGCGCAGACCCCATAATCCTCAAAATCCTAGCAAACCACGCTTTGCAAACTGCCCTAACAATCACCGAGTGCGTCCCAAAAGTGTACGTACAACATTTCTGGGCCACTCTTCAAAATCCAACAAATAATCCAAAACCCACAAGTCTCGCAGCCCACATTGACAAAATATTGTCGTCCTGACTCCAAACATACTTCGCTCATTACTAAACCTTCCAGACTCCCTACTATACGATCCACATCCCACTGAAAATGACTTCATCGGAGACTTCATTCTCATGGGACACAAAATAAATGCTCAAAAGTCGATACATCTCGCTGACTTCTCTGCCAAGGACATACCCCAACCCTGGGGACACTATCCCTCATTGTAAACAGTGGGTCCGACCGTAGCAACCGCAACATTATGCTGATCTTCTACGGCATCATTTTTAACAAAAATTACGTTGTTGTCCAATTAATTTGGTCGGACCTTCTTGACCAATTAAGAAGGCGGGAGATCGGATCCACAAAGAAGGTGCCCCCCTACCTATGATGGCTTCTGTGATTGTCCAACATTTCTTGGACCTCAACCCGGAGATCAAGCATCGTCCCCGGTCAGAAGCCTATCCAATCCTAATGCTCAGCGCTACCACTCATCAATGACGAAGTTTGATCAGGAGGCGATGCCCATACCAGACTACCTACTTCAGCTCGTTGATCCCTCTGATCCAGTCGTCAGCGCATACCTCCGCGCCAATGCCATCGAGGAGGTCCCCATGGTCCAACACATCCTAGTTGGACCTAACCCAGGGACATGCCAGCCCCTTCAGCCTAGTCTAGGTCTAGGAAGCGTCGCATCCCCCAAACGCAAACAAAAGAGAAAAACTAAAGGGGATGACATAAGTCGCAAGCAGGAACCGCGCACCCAACAGAAAAGTGACCGCATCCTTCGCCCATAATTCCACATATAAATCGGACCGAGCCCATAGGTACAAGGGACGACTTTGTCTTCCCCCGAGCAGAATTCGCGACATCTGGTCGAATCGCATACATATCCCCACCTAGCCACTCAATCATCTCCCAACAGATGTGTTGGTCCCGAAATGCACCAAACAAGGAATCAAAGAAGCTAGATGGAATGAAAAGGGAGAATTTCTCACCTTGTAGTGTGTGTAGTGTGTGAAAACGAATTTTAGCTTTTTGATCTTTGATTATCTTTCAAAGTGAGTTGGTAAAACCTTATATACCACATTAACCCTAGGTATATTAAGGCCCAATCACTAATAATAAAATAATTACAATCTAGTCCAAAGCCCAAGCTAAAGATAATTACATAATAAGTCTCAAGACTTAAACTATTGACACAACAAATTAAATATCCTAACAATCTCCCCCTTTGTGTCAATTGTTGGGAGTCTTGAATCTTGGGCGTTGGGATGGTGGATTATCGTGTGAGTGTTTCGCGAAGCCCTAGCTTGAACTCGAAGGCGCGGAGATTCCTTCGAAGAACCATTCTGTCAGCAATAGCGTCAATGAGCTTCGCGAACTTGGATCGGCAGAGGGGATCTTCTTCCGAAAGGATGCGGCAAATTCTCATGAGTTTGTCTTGGATGATTGTGAGCGTCCCATCTGAGAATTTTGCCACCTCGGAGCAGCGCAGGAGCCTCATCTTTCCTTTGTAGTTCGAGTAGGCGACCGCCGGATCATCTCCGTCGATCACATCGCCCTCTCGATAGTCGTCTGCATTCTTGAAAGATGGGCGCGTCAAGTTCACCTTCTTGAGATTATGTTCCACCGCCATCTGCAGATCGTGGGTGGCGTAGAATCTGACCTGTCGGAGCATGTGGCGCTTGATGGCCACATATCCCATGGTGACCGGTTCAGCACGTACGAGATGTCCAGAGCTTCTGGGGACGAGTCTGAACTGCTTCAGGGATTCCAGCATGCTGTATAGGTCACCCAGGCGCAGAAATTTGAAGTCCGCCTCACTGACTTCACTGTAGCTCTCATCCTGCCTCATTACTGTGAAGACTGGGTAGTGGACAGGTCCTTTCGACTCGTGGCGGAGGTCAGTGACTTTGCAGATGGGGGCCCGATTCATTTCCTGAGTGATGTTTTCCTCGTCGGACAGCGTCCTATCTGTGCATTTGTGGCACAGAAGGCTCCATCGATAGAGTTGCTTCTTTCTCTCGCTCCAACTTTGGATGTTCATCAGCTCATACTCGTCGAAGGTGGTAACGATCTTTTCCTTGCGCCGCCAGATCCTCTTCCTGATCTCTTCCTGAAATGGCGCGGTGATCTTTTTATTTTCCCACGGTGCTTCCGGTATATCCACCGTGGGCACATCTGTTTGAGCAGCAGGAGCCTCAGTTTGCTGCGCTTGGAACTGAAGGATGTTCTCGAGCTTGGCCGGTTCCGCGTCGTACTCCTCTCCGTTCTCGTCGTCTGCGGTGTTGATCAGCGTGAGCGAGGCTTCCTTTAGCAGACGTCGAGCGTTTTCCACCAACTTCCTGGCTGCTACTGCGTCGGCGGGTGTGTACAGCCATTCATCGTTGAAGATGTAGGCCTCAATCTCATTTTGTGCGCAGTAGACGTCCTCGACAGCCAGGTTGGGGTCGATGTCGAGAGAGGTGTGGCTATGTGATGGCGAGGGTGTTGCTTCGAAGGAGTTTGTGGATTGTGGGGATGGTTGTGGTGGAGATTCAGGTGGTTCGGTTGAGGTGATGGTTTTGGCAAGGATGATTTGGGTGACGGGCGGCGTAGATGTGGTGGTGGCCTCTAGCGTCGATGTGACAGCTAGAGCTTCGGAGACGGTAGTGGGTGGTAGTGAGGGTGATTTGGCTAGTGACTCAGGGTGAACAGGGTGGGATTTTTGGCTAGTGGGTTGTGAGGTTTCTGGTGCGGACGTCGTTTCAGGTCCAGAGGAGGAGGGCGGCGTCGATTGCATGAATCCTTGTGAGCTCAGCTGCCTATTCTCCCCCTCGCGGCGATCTTGATCATCATCTTGATCGTCGCGTCTGGTCCTGCTAGTCTCGCCTTGAGTGCGGCAAGACAGTGGTTGTGTCATGATCTTCTTCATCTGCTGTTCCTCCTCGTCGAGTTCTGTCATGGACTCGAATCTTGCTCTGAGGATGTAGAATAGTTCCTTGGCAGAGATGGAGGAGAGAAGATCATCGGCGTCCGTGTGTTGCATGGGTGGTGGCGTCTCCGGGGCCACACCTTTGCCTTTGTCGACGGTGGACGCTTCGAGACGCGCGTAGACTTTATCTAAAATTGACGCCTCAAGAGTCTTTGCAAACTCTTGAAGACGCATCTCTAGCGCGGTCTCGGTGACGAAGTGGGGTAAATCTAACAAGTTGGAGTCACGAAGAACTCCAACTGACACCGACTCGGTGAATATCGCCGATCGGCCGCCCGTTTGCACGGGACTGGAAAAGACGGGGTCACTCAGACTTCCCGTTAGCATCATCGATGAGACAGACTCAATCGAATGATGGCCTAGACTCACGGTTGTTGTGATGTTGGCCGTGCTAGGTCTTCCGCTCTCAGTCACAGAGACATCACCGAGCGTTCTGACAGGGTCACGAAGACTCTGTGGTGCGGTAAGAGGTGTATGTGTCCTAGAAACGGAAGGAATTATGGGGAGTGAGGGCGCTAGACTCGATGTGCATGAAAAGGATGCAGTCTGAGGCGAGGGACTGCTTGTTTCAACATCGATCATCTCCAAGTGGGATGTCGATGGTATACGTGGCTCCTCGTGGAATGAAATACCTTCCTGTAGAGAGGAAGATAAGTGGGTTGGTGGGGTTGTTTGCGTGGTTGAGCCAGATGCCACGACTTCTACTCGGGAGGTGAACACATCACCTCCTGTACCTATTGGTTCGGCTCGGCTTATTTGTGGCGGAGGAGGTCGATCGTGTTTTTGTTTCGATCGACGCTCCGTGGGGCGGCTTACGTCATCCTCACGCGACCGTTTTTTCGGAACGCGGGTGGAGGAGGATGTGGCGCGACCAGAAGACTTTTTGGAGGTGGTGGGAGGGGTGTGGCTGGTCCCGGGGATAGGAACAGTGGGGTTGATCTGCGCCATAGGGACAATGGAGAGGGGTCGGGGGCTCTCGCGGAACGCGGCGGTTGTGGCCCGGTATTCTTGGACGTGTGGGTTGGTTGGGTCGGCGTAGGCGAGCACGTCGTCCGGGATCACCATTGCGTGTCGATCCTTCGCCGGTGTGTTCTTCTTGGCGAACTTCTCGACAGTTGGTATCTGAAAATGTTCTGCTGCCGGACGGATGCGGATGTTGGTTGAGTGTAGGCGGAAGTGCTTTATTAGAGCTGGGAGCCATCGCATGTACGGGACGAACCGGTTCGTGACTCCCTTGGCGATTTCCCGGTCACGTCTCTGGATCATTGAGACTAGGTCCACCCAGATGATGTCGGCGTAGTTGTACTTGCGGTTGTGAGCGATGCCGGTCATGATTGTGAGGATTTGAATGTTGCCGCGATCCTGACCAGCATGCTTTCCAGACATGCACTTGTTCACCAGCAGGTACAGTGTCCGCCAGGGTTGTGGTAGGTTGCGGGTTGTGACTTCACTGAGGACAAGTGGGCCTTTCTTCTTCTTGGCATCTGGTTGATAGCCCAGTCTGTCGATGTCTTCAATGAGTTGGTCGTGAGTGGGTGGTGGATCGTATGGTGAGTAGACCGGGAGTTGAAGAACTTCTTGGAGTATTCTGGGAGTGAGGACGACGGTTTCTTGATCGATTTGAGCGGATAGGATCTTGGCAAGACGTAGTGGTCCAGCTATTTGTAGCGTATGCCAGAATTGTTGAAGGTACACCTGAGCTTCTGGTTCGCCATGAGTGAGGGCGTGGCGAAGTGGGTGTCCTTTGAGAATCTCTATAATTACAGGGGCATCGCACCGAAAACTGTCCAAGTCCACCTTGTAGTTGTTGGGTACCAGGGCCGCCCATTGACTTAGTGAAAAAATCTCCTCCGGTGGTGGGACATAGGTACGCGCATGGAGTTCGATGCGAGTGACCTCTCTTTGGATTGCAGCCTGCTCAAGTGCCTCGAGTGTACTTTGGTCTTTGTCCGTCATTTCTGTGCTTGACAATAATTATGAGATAATTAGTGTTACGAGAATGACAGAACTAGGCATAGAATTGCCCAAAATTATATATAGGAAAAAATTCACATATTAGCTAATATAGGGTCCCTTTGACATAGTTGTTAAGATTTGAAATTTGGAAATTTTCGCATTTTGTTGAAAATTTAGTAAGTATGAAATTTTTTGCAAGTTAAGAGGTCTCGCACATTGTAAAAACTTCTTCGCGTGCAATGATAAAAAAAATCGCAACTTATCATACATAGAAATTTTTCTCAAGTTTCAAGAAATTTCGCACTCAAGTCACAAAAATCTCGCACGGTAAGACATTTTTCTCATGTTTCAAAATTTCGCACTCAGCCACAAAAAAATCGCACGTTAAGAAATTTTCTCATGTTGAAGTAATTTCGCATTCAGATAGAATTTTCTCATGTAATTGAAAATTTCGCAGATTATAACTCATGAACACGGTGAGAGAAATTTTCGCAGATTGAATGAAATTTCGCAAATATGAGCACATAGACAAGTCATGAGAAGTTTTCGCAAGTGTTAGTTCATAGAAATTTTCTCATGAAAGGAAAATTTTCGCAAGTGGTCGCATATAATGAGAATTTTCGCAAGTCTTGTAAATCACGTATTGAGGGTAAATTTTCGCATGTAAACCCAATTTTCGCACGTTAAGGAATTCTCACGTTTCAAAATTTCGCACTCAGCATATAATGAAAATTTCGCGGATTGAAAAATCTTTGTGGATTGAGAAATTTTTGTTCACTGTAGATGCGAGTATATGAGATTTTCGCGGGTTGAAACTCTTCGTGGATTGAGAAAAAAAATTTTGTTCACTGTAGATGCGAGAAAAGTGAAGATGCGAGAAAAATGTATAATGAGGTGAAGTGCAAAAATTTCGCGGGGCTTCACATGCTGTAGCAGCGAAGTTTTAACAAATGTAAATTCTCATACGAAAGTTGCTCAGATAAAATTTCGCGGGGCTACACTCACTGTAGCACAGAATTTTTCTCGGGTACATTAAAAATTTCGCGGGCTACACTCACTGTAGTGCAAGAATTTTAAAATTTTGCGGGGCTACACTCACAGTGGTGCCAGAATTTTTTAAAATTTCGCGGGGCAACACTTACAGTAGTGCAAGAATTTTCTCGGGTAAGTTAAAAATTTCGCGGAGCTCATCTCACTGTAGCAGCGAATTTTAACATTTAAAGCAAATTTTTGAGAAAATTTCGCGGTGAAGAACACAGTTGAAAGCAGCGAAGCAACGTAATGAATTTTACCCCTAGACCTATTCAAATCTTAACCAAAATGCTGTAATCTGGGCTCAATCGATTCGTAATTGAATGGGTAATGCATATTTGGGGATATTAAACAAAGAGAACCTAGCATGCATGCGATTCAGAGCCGAGAAAGTATAAACCCTAACTTAGCAGTTTTAATAAACTGGGCAAAACACGGTAAAATCGAACAGAAATTGGGTTATTTAAGACGTATTTATACCGAAAAGCTGATTTGCGATGATTGAATTAGCAGGGAATGAAGTTTGAAAGCAGATTTGACGAAGACGACGATGCGAGGAGTTGCGAATTTTTGACAGAAAGGGTTGCGAATTTTTGACAGAGAGGTTGCGAAATTTTTTTTTTTTTTTTTAAAATTTCTCGGGATCTTTAGGATAATGAGAAAAAATGTTAAGGGTTTTGGGGTTTTACGATTGGAGAGACTGTATATGCGAATTTTTGAGTAAATGGGCCGAAAATTCGCGGGCTTGGTCAAAACCTTAAGTTAGCTGAATTTCGCGGTCTTGGACCCAATTTTGACCCTTTTTGACCAGAAATTAGAAATTCAACCCAAAATATTTTAATTGGTTCGATTTTGACACAGTTTGACCAAACTTTTAAAATTTCAACCCCTTTTTTTTTTTTTTTTTAAATAATAAAAATAAGAAGCTCCCCCTTAATTGCAAAACTCCCCGTTTTAAATAATGAAATATCAGACGCTCCCCCTTAATTGAAAAATTCCCGTTTTAAATAACGAAATATCAAAGACTCCCCCTTAATCGAAAAACTCCCCCTCAAAAGACATAATCCAGACGACACATAGAAAATGTAGTGAAGTGGAAAGGAAATATGTACACTTGATCAAAGTTCATGTAGAGACGATTGATCACAACTGAATATTCAACATGCCCAACATAGTCACTAGGTGTTGGAATCGTTTGACATCCAACGGTTTTGTGAAAATGTCGGCCAGTTGATCTTCGGTTGTGACGTAGTGCAATTCAATTGTCCCTTGTTCTACATGTTCTTTGATGAAGTGGTGACGAATATCTATGTGTTTTGTTCTAGAGTGATGTACCGGATTACTCGTCATCGCAATAGCACTTTTTGAGTCACAATAAATGGGAATTTTATCAACGTGAATATTAAAATCTCGTAGTTGGGTTCTCATCCACAAAAGCTGTGAACAGCAACTAGCGGCGGCGACATATTCTGCCTCCGTCGACGAAGTTGAGACACAGTTTTGTTTTCGAGAGACCAACTTACGAGTTTACCGCCCAAGAAGTGTGCAGCTCCAGAGGTGCTTTTTCTGTCCATCTTGCATCCTGCATAATCCGAGTCAGAGAATCCAGCCAGTTTGAAGTCCGATAGAGTGGGGTACCACAAGCCCAGATTGGGTGTTCCTTTGAGATAGCGGAGAATCCTTTTGACAGCAGTGAGGTGGGATTCCTTTGGTGTTGCCTGAAAACGAGCGCAAATTCCTGTCGAGAGAACGATATCCGGTCGACTAGCAGTGAGGTACAGAAGAGAGCCTATTATCCCTCGATAGACGGTTTGGTCAACGGGAACACCAGATGGGTCTGCGTCGGGTCGGCCAGAGGGTGACATAGGTGTAGCAGCAGTCTTAGCATCCTTCATTCCATACTTCTCGAGGATGTCATGGATGTATTTGGACTGATTGATGAAGATTCCGTTGGGGAGTTGCTTTACTTGAAGACCAAGAAAGAAATTTAGTTCGCCCATCATACTCATTTCAAATTTCTCTTTCATCAATTCTGCGAACTCTTCGCACAGTTGAGGTTCAGTCGATCCAAAAATGATGTCATCGACATAAATTTGTACAATCATGATGTCCGGGCCACTCCGCTTAGTGAAGAGAGTTGTATCCAGAGATCCTTTCTTGAATCCAGACTGAACAAGGAAGTCTGAAAGGACGTCATACCAAGCTCGGGGAGCCTGTTTTAGTCCGTAGAGGGCCTTGTAGAGTCGATATACGTGATGAGGAAACTCTTCGCTTAAGAACCCTTCAGGTTGATCAACGTACACTTCTTCTTTGAGAAATCCATTCAGAAATGCAGTCTTCACGTCCATTTGGTAGACTTTGAAGTTCTTGTGAGCAGCAAAAGCAAGGAACATTCGTATGGCTTCGATCCTGGCAACTGGGGCGAAAGTTTCATCGTAGTCGATGCCTTCTTGTTGATTGTACCCCTTAGCCACAAGTCTTGCTTTATTGCGAATAACAACACCATCTTCATCCTTTTTGTTCTTAAAGATCCATTTTGTGCCGATAATGGATCTATTGTGAGGTCGTGGTACGAGTTCCCAGACCTGCAATCGTTCAAACTGATTTATTTCCTCCTGCATTGCAATCAGCCAATCAGGATCGTTGAGAGCTTCAGCTACTCATGATGGTTCGACTTGACTGAGGTAACAAGCAAACAAGCTTTCATTCATCGTAGCCGAACGTGTTGAAACACCGGATGTGGGATCCCCAATAATCTGATCGGTAGGGTGAGAGTGAGCCCAAAGTGGCACATTGGTTTGTGAGGAGCTGGCCGCATTAGTGTCTACTTGAAGCTCATTAGATTGAGGCCCGGTGTCTGAAGAAGAGATCTCAATCGTATTGAATTGAGAGGGTTCTGCATCAGAATCAGCAATATTCCCCGGGTTGGGTAATATGTCGTCTTCATTGAGATTGAGAGCATCCAGGTTTGGAGGGACGACGTTATTGCCGGTAGCAGGTGGTGTATGTGGAGTGGGTGCAGCGGTAGGTTGAGTGGTGGCGACGGGAGTCTTGTGAACTGGGTAGAAGTACTCGAAGAGCAGATCGAGATCCAGTTCGCCACAATTGCCCTTAGATGAGGACGTTCCCGCCGTTGAAGATTGACCTTTTGTCAACGTCTGTAGAAGACCTGGTTCTGGACTGATATGCCCAGAAGCTATGAGATCGCCTTCGCTTTCGTCAAAAGAGACATTCGTGCTTTCTATTACTGACCGTTTCTCCTTAAGATAGACTCTGTATGCCTTTGAATTTAGTGAATATCCAACAAAGATGCCTTCAAGAGCTTTTGGATCAAGCTTCCCAAGATGTTGGCGATTATTGGCCACAAAACATCGGCAACCGAAGACCCTTAGATAAGATATATCGGGAATACGACGGTTATTCAGCATCTCGTATGGGGTGCGGTTGAATCTCTTGTGAATGGAAGCCCGGTTCTGTGTGTAGCAAGCCGTTTGAATAGCTTCACCCCAAAGAGAATGAGGAAGTCCGGATTGGATGAGAAGAGTCCTTGCAGCTTCAACTAGTGTCCTGTTCTTGCGCTCTACGACACCATTCTGTTCCGGTGTCTTCACAGCTGAGAACTGCTGAGTGATGCCCTGACTGGCATAGAAATCACTGAGCTTTTTGTTCTTAAACTCAGTTCCGTTGTCACTTCTGATAATCCGAACCTTCTGTTGATGGAGTGTTTGGGATGTAACAACAAACTCAATGATTATATCAGGAACTGCATCCTTTGTACGAATGAGTTTCGTCCACGTGTAGCGTGAAAAATCGTCGACTATCACCAGAATATACCGTCTTCCTCCGAGTGTGGCCGTAGGCATTGGGCCACATAGATCCATATGTAAGAGTTCGAGGATGAGCTTAGAGGACGGTGTTTCCTTAGAGACATGGGACGAGCGCTTCATCTTCCCCAATTCACAGGCAGAGCAGAGGTGTTCCTTATGATATGTCAGTTGGGGTAGACCGTTGACGAGTTTATTCTGACGCAGTTTGTTGATGGTCTTGAAGTTGAGATGTGA
The DNA here is from genome assembly GCA_027422505.1 of Craterostigma plantagineum. Lineage (NCBI taxonomy): Eukaryota > Viridiplantae > Streptophyta > Magnoliopsida > Lamiales > Linderniaceae > Craterostigma > Craterostigma plantagineum. Next base: position 12,033,358 of record JAPQWV010000011.1, on the reverse strand, counting down.
AAGACGACGATGCCACAAATCGTTCAACTTGGGTGCGGCTCGAGAGAGAAGGCATACTGGTCGAGAGGTCGTGAGGTTGAGCACGTAAAGGTGAGACGTGCGCGTTCCAGAAAGAAGAGATTGTCCTGAGGCATTCATAATGCTGCAGATGTCAGATTCGAAGAGAACCTTGTATCCTTTGTCGCAGAATCGACCAATGCTGAAGAGATTGTAGCTCAAACCCTCGACATAGGAGATGCCCTTGATTGTCAGTTTATCGTGCACGAGATCGCCAGTTCCTAGAATTGGCGCCATTTGACCGTTTCCGAAGGAGACCCTTCCGAGATAGCGCTCGGAGAAGTTGCTCAACAGCTCCATATTCCCTGTCATGTGTGTGGAGCAACCCGAGTCTAGATACCACACATGACAGACCTGCAATTATCAGCAAACGTTGGATCCCCGTATTCGGACGGGGCTTTCTTGTGATACAAGTAAGGTTTTCATGCTCTTAAAGGGAAATGTGGTTTCTAAATCAGATTGCGTCGATTCTAATTTAGCTTTCCCTTTGTCCTTTGTTAGATTAGGCGGGATTATGGTTTTTCTAACCCATATTTTCCTAACTTGTGCTTGCATGTATGGTGCCTTATGCATGAAATGGTGTGTGGAATGTGGTTGTTGTTTTCGCGCTTCGGTTTTGGTCGCCTTTGGTTTGCGAATAGTAGGTGAGTTTGCGTTTGACGGCGAGAGGCGTTTTCGCTTAACCTTAGGTTTAGGCGAGATGGGCGAATTCAAGGACGTCGTAGATGAACTTCGCTTGCGTGGTCGGAGTGTTGCGTGTTCATGGGTTTCGTATTCATGGAAGCGTGGAAGAACAAATTCATTGCAGCAGCACATAGACATAAGCTTGGCAAAAGAGAGATGAGTTTTGGCAACATAATTGTCTACGACCTTAGGACATTGGGATTCAGTACATAGAGAGGAAGAATGAATATAGGATGGTCTTTTCTTCTTGTCATCGAAGTGCGGATTCCCCTTTATCTGGTACGAACTCCCTTCCAGAGACGTCGAACTCACATTCCCTGTATCCATAAGAATACTAGAGTTAGTGTTAGAACATATGTCGGCTTCAGGAGTCATCTTCGCCGTCCTCTTACATTTACATGTTTGAGAATCGGGTACTTGACTTGACGTAGAAGGTTCGTTCGTATTACGAGATTGTTCTAGGGTAAAGATTTTATTAAGTAGATCTTCTCGCTCTTTTGCAAAGGCGTTTCGCTCTACTTCTATGGTTCGTTCTAGTTCTGCTATGACCAGAAGTTTCTCTGGGACATAGATGCGAGAAAGTGCTTCTCGGAGAGCGATTTCCTGTTCTTCGGTTGGGAGCTGAGATTTGATGTCTTCAGATAGTGAGGGCTTTCTAGTCTTATCATTAGCATTCAGTTCTGTGTAATCGTATGCGATCTCTGCCCAAAGTATGTTCTGTTTCCTCTTTTCTTCTGACAGCATGGTGGAGGAGGATCTTACAAAAGGCATGAGCTGAGAGGGAGTCCCTGTCCTTGTTTTTAGGAATGCTGTACAGTACATGTTATACCTTTTGACAATTAGCGGCGTTGGATCGCAGTTGGTGGCCAGTCCGATTCCCATCCGGGCGTCGTAGAATTCTGTTTCAGCTGGTTGGTTTAATAGACATAAGATGTTTGCTGCCTTTTTCCTAAGGTGAAGTTGCTCTTCAAGTTCTTTCACCTTTCGGTATAGCCTAACTCTTTCCTTTGTGAGCAGTTCGTATTGGGCGGCCGTCAGGAGGCGAGAAGTTTCACATGAACTAATGGCTAGTGTAGTTTCCTTAAGCTTAGTCTCACTTTGTTTGTTCTTACTTTGCAGACGTTTGACTAACGCTTCAGAGGCTTTTAGACGTTCGTTTGCGCAGGCAAGTTCTTCTACTTTTAGACTAAGTAGGGCATAATTGTTTTCAAATTTTAGCCTAAGTTCATCATAATCCCTAGCGTCTACTGTGGGTTTCTTAATGGCGTGTCGGTGATTAAACACATCATCAAGTTGTGAGATTCGTACCTCAGACTCAGCGCTGGTAGGAGTCTTAGCTGTGTTTTCACCGGTGTGACCCATCTCCTCGTCCTCGTCATGTTCGACCAGCCTTGCCATGCAGCAATCTTCATCCTTAGGCTCCTCGTCTTCTGAGGTGTCATTCATCCATTCAGCTTCTTCAGTGAGTAGGGCTTTCCCACTTTCCATCTTGCGGGTCATTCTGGCCTTTCGATCATAGTACCCGGAGTCCTTCATGCGTGGGGCGTGGCATTCTTTGGCAAAGTGGCCTGGCTTTCCACACCGAAAGCACTTCACAGACTTTTGAGGTGCGGAGTCCTCTGCTTTCTTTGTTGGCTTAGTGTCCTCCGTGGGAGTCGTCTTTTTGGTGCCGCTATAGGTTCTTTGGCGATTGGAGGAGGATGAGGATTTTTTCCCGATCTTCTTTGAGACCAACTTGGTGAGCATTGCCAGTTGCTTGCGTATATCACGAACATCTTCATCTGATTCTGTATCGGCTTCGGATCCTGAAGAGTTGTCAGATACAACAGCTGGTAGCTTCCCTTTGTTCTGTTTGGTCTTAATGGTGAAAGATCGTTCATTGGTTTTGTTCGAGAGGAGTGCCAGTGGGTCGACTCGAGTGTTGGTGGACTGAGGTTGCACGTAAGGAGCATAGGCAGACAGACTGTCATAAAGAGCATGGATGGAAGTGTTGGAGAGGTCCTTACTTTGAATCATCATCACGATTGCATTGCCCCAATGTGGTTTGAGGCTACCAAGGAAGCGGTTGTTGATATCGAATTTGTCCCTCGAGATCCTGGCTTTCTTGAGTTCATTGATGACCTTCAAGTATTGGAGGTATGTGTCACGCAGTTCCTCCCCTTCATAGGCCTGAAAGTGTTCGTACTGTCAGAGACATGCTGATTTCCTCCCCTGAGCACTTTCAGTTGTGCCTGCCATAATTTCTGCAAGTTCATCCCATATTTCCTTAGCAGTTGTGCAACACTCAACGTGACCATAGACCTCGTTTCCTAAAGCCTGGAAGAGGTATCCTTTGGCAGTCTCGTCGGCCTGTTCGCGAGCCAGTTCATCCTCATTGATGGGACCTCTAGGAGTGCGGCGTTCATCCATGGGAGGATTTGCATTTGGCTGTGCAGGGACGATTGTCCAGAACTGTGCTGGGCCATTGAAGATGGAGTCCAAAAGGTATTGAGAGAGTGGTGCGCCTTTGTTCCTGATGAACGTGAGGAAGCGGTTTGTCCATATGCTGTAGTCGCCTTGTCGCAGCATCGGAGGCCTGGTGTCGGAGCCCACTATGGAGATGTCATTCGTGGTAGACATGGTTGGTGCAGTCGAATCGTCCGTGGTTTTGATCCTTTTAGATAAGAAAGTTAGTAACGAACGAGATGAGAAAGATGAGTTTAACGAGCAGAGTTTGTGAAAAATTGTTCAAAGAATTTCTTAGAACTACGTGAGCGTGTGTGATGGTCGATAATGTATGAACGAGAAATATATCTTGAAATTAGGGAAAGTCTTAGAAATTTTAAATCGAGACTTGTGGGGCGAATTTCAACACGAGAAATTTTTGGACATGAGAGTAAAATTTTGGACCCGAGAAATTTTGATGATGAGAAAATTTGGTATATGCGAAAAAATTTTGTACCCGAGAAATAAAGCTGACTCTAAAATTTAACACATCAGAAAAATTCGTATATTGTGTAGGTGCGAAATTTTCAGCTAAACATGTGATCGTATGAGGAATTACCCAAGAAATTATGTTTTGAGAAATTTCGGTGTTTGAGAGTTTTAAAGACTTCTCGGATTTGAAAGAGACGTGGATAAATTTTCTCGACTTTGAAAATTTCTCGGATTGAAAACTTTCGTGAATTTCAAAACTTTCTCAGTCAAAGAAAAAGAATTCTCAGGTGTAAGGTTTCAAAAGTTCTCGGCTTTGAAAAACTTTCTCGGGTGTAAAGATTTTCGTGACTTTCAAAAATTTCTCGGCCTTAAAAAATTTCTCGGATGTAAAAATTTTCTCTGAGTTTAAAAACTTTCGCGGTCTTGAGACAAATATCTCGGATGTAAAATTTGTCAGAAAGTTCTCGGCTGAAAAAAATTCGCGGCTTTGAAAGATTCGCGGGATAAGCTTTCTAGGATATGGATTTTCTGAAAATTCTCGGCTTAGTAAAATTTCTCAGATTTTTGAAAATTTCGCGGCTCGAGAAAAAAAAATTCTTGGAAAAAAACTTTCTCGTGTATAAAGTTTCTCTGATTTTAAAGAGTATGGACTTGAGAAAGATTTGATCTTAGAGAAATTTTCGCGGTTTTTGGAAATTCTCGGATTTTGGGCATAGGTCATTGAGAATAAATACAGTGAAAGTGAGTTTTTCGCGGTTTGAAAATTCGCGGATTTTGAAGATTCTCGGGATAGACTTTCTCGGACGTGGAAAATTCGCGGACTTGAACGATCAAGCTCAAAGTTTCGCGGTCAAGAACACGTTAGTACTGTTCCATTGCTTTTCACGCGATTTCCCAGAAAAACGTCCCGTTCTTGCTCAAATCTCAACCAAAATCGCTGAAACTTGTTCCTAAACTTCAGAAATTCTTCCCTAAACACATAATCGACCGATTTGTGAGCTAAAAACAACAAAAAAAGGTCAAATCGACCAAAAACAGAGAATGGCCGAAATGTCCTTTTCTGAAAAATTTCTGCTTAAATCTCGCTCAAAACTCGTTAAAACTGATCCAAAAGTGTTCTAAAAACATTTTTAGGCATATACTTGATCTGGGGGAGGGTTTTAAACACAAAAACGAAGCATCAAAAGCCCCAAACCAAGCTCAAAGTGCCGAAATCTATTTTTTTGCTCAAAAACACCTTTGATCTTGCTTGGAATCGAACGAAACTGGATTCAAATCAATGAAGATCGATCCACGTTTGCTCTGATACCACTTGTTGGTCCCGAAATGCACCAAACAAGGAATCAAAGAAGCTAGATGGAATGAAAAGGGAGAATTTCTCACCTTGTAGTGTGTGTAGTGTGTGAAAACGAATTTTAGCTTTTTGATCTTTGATTATCTTTCAAAGTGAGTTGGTAAAACCTTATATACCACATTAACCCTAGGTATATTAAGGCCCAATCACTAATAATAAAATAATTACAATCTAGTCCAAAGCCCAAGCTAAAGATAATTACATAATAAGTCTCAAGACTTAAACTATTGACACAACAAATTAAATATCCTAACAAGATGATTGTTTCATATACACACGAGGAACCACGTCAGCCATCATCGCCTCGCTCGGAGCGATGTTGAGTTACCCAGTCCTCAACCTCAGACTGCACCTTCTTGACCACAAAGAGTCTAGTGTCCTCACCGCCCATATTTTTTCCATTTTCTAGGACACAAACAACTTCTACCGCACCTCCCGATCTTGGTGATCTGGACAGAATGCTCTACAACGTTTCCATACTAGCTACTAGTAAGGAACAGAGCGGAAGACCCTACGTTGTAAACATCACAGCAGCGACTAACATGGGCCATCGATCTGAGTCTGCCTCAGCACTGATGTTAACAGTGAGCCTAAGTGGCCCCGGTGTGGCGACCCTCGTTTTCTAAGTAAGATTAGTGGCGGATTTCCGCAACGTAAGCCGCGGAAGGCCCGTCTAATTAAACTTTTTCCTAAAATAATATACACTAATATAAAAATACATCTACATCGTTATCTCTGTACACGGGCCGAAGCCCCGAAATGACAAAAGAACAAAAGTCCCTAAGCCGCTCCACAGGTCTTCATCCATGTACCGCACCGCCCTCAAAAGTCCGTGGAGCACCGCCACCAGCCGCCTCAGTCACGACGCGTATCAGCGTCGGACTCAGTACCTACAACACGCAAACACTGAGCACTTTGCCCAGTAGGTGAATAAAATGCATGTATGCAAGTGTGCACTCACCCCAAACCCAATATCTCACAACATAATATAACGCACACTCTTCTTTTTCCACATTCCTATTTCACACAACACAGGGCCCTAGGTTAGGCTCGACACCCTCGCGCGCAAAGACTACTGGGAGGCCACCCCCAAGTCTCGCGGCAGCCTACCCTGGTAGTGCACTGGTCGATCACGCCAATGGCCTCCTACTGGGTCGCTCCGCACCAAAAGTATACACTGATAGTGCACTGGACGATCACGCCAATGGCCTCCTATCAGGTCACATCAATATCTCCGGCGGTATGCACCTCGGGACGGTCACGCCCGAGTAGACAGATCGATCACGCCTGTCTCCGCCAGGTGCCCAGTGAGCCCAACCTCGACTCCTCTAAGAGTCACCAGTCACAAACATCTCATTCTACCCAGTACGTCGATATCTAATATCACTACCGTCTCACTACGGTACAACCGTCTCTCGCCCTAACGTGATATGCACGTGATATGCATATATATGAAATTTGACATAAACATGATTTATATAAATTGTACGTAAAATGGGTAAAGCACATAAGTCACGTAAATCACATAATCACATGAAAACACATAATTTGTGTTTACGTATTGTAGATGGATAATCCACCTACCTGTCCTCCTGCTATTGTCAAATAAGAGATCTGGTGGAATCCGTAAATGTCGAACCTCTAAATAAATAAATATTATTAGTATATGTGCTAGTTCTCAAAAACCCTAAAATATTGAAAACCCTAGATATTGCAAAAATACTAAAATACTGAAAATTTATTAATTAAAACACAATGTTGAGATCTTCCTTATTAAATGTCGAGACCTATTCCTACAAATGTCGAATTTATAGAATGTCGATATCTCTTGGTAAACATCTCGACATCATCTCAGTAAAGCATCTGGACATCTTGGTTGAGAGATCACATCTCGACATCCATGTAAGACATATCTCGAGATTATTATTTTATCCACTTCGAATTCATTCTAACAGATACATCTCAAGATTTTTCCACTATATCGATATCCTTACTAATGTCGACATTTCTCCTAAATACCTCTGGACATCTTATAATATCGAAATCATTGCTACTGCACACCTTAAGTCGTCCGATTTCTATCAAAACCCTAAAATTGAATTCTTATATCACTAAGACCAGCTTCATAACTTATGCTAATTCTAGAAAGTGGTACGCCTTAAAGTGTTAATTTCTAAAGAATCTGCTAAACCCTAAATTCAAACCTTACTCATATTCATGTACTAAAATATTTTAGGCCTTAAAACCATCGAAAACTTATTCTCTTGAAGGAGTCGAAACCTTCTACTGTTTATCATTGTTTAGCTTTCGAAACACTCTCATAGTAAAAAGTTAACTAACCGTTACCCCCATCTTCGAGAATTATTCTTGTAATAAAAATCGACCATCAGCCTTTGGAACTCAACTCTTTATCATAGCTGAGAGGTTAGAACCTTTTAATGATTAGTACATAATCACGTGAAAATGAGAAGGCACATAAACATGTACTATGTAACCAAAGTGGGGTTTTTACCTTATTCCCTTTGAATTTACTAGAAAAATTCTCAGCCCGTTAGTTCTTCTTTTCCCTTCAATATCCCTTGCCCTCTCTTTTGTTTATTAGAGTTATGGTTTCTTGCCTCATAATTTCCGTAACATATATTGGATAAGTATTAAGGGTTTTGAAATTAGTGCCGATGGGATAAAAAGTGATGAGAAGTTTACCTTGTGCCTAAGCAACGTTCTTAACCCTTCATTTTGGGCCTACATCACGAATTTTCTTCTAATATGGCCCAACTAATTTGGTTTCATAATCTAAATTTCGTTACCGAATATTCTAATTTACAAGAATTCAGTTAATTACATCCAAAACCCCGTATTAAATTTTTACGGGTGTTACACCCGGTTTCTCAAGCCCTGTGCAAACAGGCGGCACATCAGTACCTTCTTCTGATGTTGTCACGGTGGAACGTCTTCGTGACACCGCCCCGTTATTTTCCCCGCTCGTGGCGGTGGCTACGCTTAATACGCGACTTGAAGAATTCGCAAAAGGTCTTGAGGAAAGCCCACATCATCGAAGAAGAAACTGTTGCACCTGATTCGTCAGCTGATACAGACTGCGGCCCATGGAATGTTCCAATTGAAGAACTCATCGACATCTTGTTGGCCAGACTCCGCACTGCACCAGGTCTCGGCGTATGTGAACAGGAAGTTCATAGACGGCTTGAGGTCCTGTTCTCTTACCGAGGCGAGGCCCGGACGTCCAATCAACTACGTGACAACCCAGAAGATGAGGGTCGTCATGAGGGGAGAAGACCCAAGACAAGAAGCCTGAGCCTCACCCTCAAAAGCAGCAGGCAATCATCACTCAAACTACCCGAACTACACAAACCACCCAAAAAGAGGCGTCACCGTCATCTCAAAGAAAAGTCACCTCAGCAGCCCAAACCAAATCATCTTCAACCTCCCAAGAATTAGCCACTATAAGCCTTTCCCTTCGAAGTCCCACAAGCCAAAGAAGCCCCTCAATTCATCCATCATCTCCCATCCTATCCCTTCAGACAGATGAACCAATCCTATTTCTCGAAGAGCTATACAATCCTCACACCGCCGTGGAAAGTACATTTTCAATGATGAGTGGATAACAAAGCCGATGGATCCAGCCATAGCCAAAGGCTTAATGGAGAATGCCCGATCCTTTCTGATGAAGGCAACATAAGCCTGGCCCAAATCGACGATGATGAACTCGAGGAAGGTGAAGACTATGAAGCTGAAATTCCAGAACTTCCCGAGCTTCTCCAACACACCGTCGTTGATGAGGAGTGCCCCACATCGAAGTCGAAGATAAGAGAAGAGCTGAAACTGCCTTAGGAAAATGCCAAGGTGATTGCTCCATATCAAGAAGAGATTCGACTGAGAATCTGGAGGAAGGAGGATAGAATCAAGAAGCTGGACGAGCTGAAACTTAGAGGTCTAACTCATCTCCCGATACCAAAAGCCGTTCAGTACCTGCTCTCTCTTCGTCGAATACTTATGCTCAATTGAAAAGGAGATGATGTGGATACTCTCCGAAGAGAAGAGGCAAAAAGACCTAGAATCAAAGAAATTCTGGGAGTTCGAAAGGCGCGATTTGCGGACATCAAAATTCCTATCTACATGGTACAGCGAGAAAATGGAACGTACGAACAGCTGAATGAACGACCTTGCCTACATCAGAGGTGAAGATATTGAGCAGATAGTGGGAGACTACATGACGCTTGGAACACTCCAGAATCCAGATCTCAGGATGGGCTACGTCACTTTAAAGCGATTCATGATGCGCCATATCAAATACAACGCAACTCACGACCTCCAATGTCGTTGGAGAGTAACCTGGAGAAGGTGAATCTCACAAAGCCATCTTTCGAAGTCCCAGATCCAAGTTTCGGTGAAGGTCACATCATCGATGAAGACGACAATCCATCAGGAGTCTACATCAACTATAAGGTAGAGAAGAGGCTAATGAAGACATCAGAGAACACCAAATTCAGCGACGGAACCCTTCTGATCATTCGGAGCAAACTCAGAAGGATTCTGGAGCAACTAAGGTTCGAAGAAGCTGAAGTCCATGGGGAATATGAGAAGATGATCGACGTCATCTGTGAGAAAATCTGACATCATTGAAGAATACGATCCTATGAGCACTTCTTAGGACTCAGAAAGTCTGTTTACTCTGTGAAACCCAAGAAAAGGAAGACACATACGAAGCAAAGGCAAAGAGGACGCTAAGAGAGAGATTGTTAGAACTATAGTGTAGCATCCTCTAATTATCTTCGCTTAGGTGTATTTTGTTACTATGTAGTTTGGGGAGACAATGTAATATCTTAATGAGTATTGCAATTTAATAAACCAACTTAATGTGGTATATAAATTCCCCATAAACCCTTTTTTAGGGTTTTATCAAAAGAAATTTTATTGAAGTTGCACTCGTTAAACACACACACGAACACACACTAAAGGTGTTTATTACGCTTCCATTCTTTCTCATAATCTTTTGATCCTTGTTTGGTAACTAGTGGACCAAATATCTGTATCGTAAGTTTATATAGCATCTGATGTAAGCATTATCATTATCAATTATATAAAAAGTTTGCTAGTTTTCTACTTGCTTTATCTTCTTCGATTACTGCTTTATATTGTTACAAAAACATATCAGGCGGACAGCTACACGAACGGCTATGATGGGGCAACAACTGTGGGGGAGATGTGAAGCAACAAAGTCGGACGACCAACGACGAAATTAGAGACACGACACAAAATCGGACCACAGGCGGTTGAATGAGCAGACAGAGCAAGGCGGTGGACGTAAGTGACGACGAAGGAGAAGAAGAGCTGCAGAGATAATAAAATCGCAGTGTCGTGTCTATTAAGCGTTTTTAAATGGGCCGAAACCATTGGCCATAGCCCGACGAGCCCAAAAGGAATATCGTGGCGTCTATGTGATGCGGCGAATTAGCCAAGAAACGCGACGTAGTGTTTAATACCCACGCTTTGTCCTATTTGTGAATCCATTAGAAAAGTCATATTTGATTAATAGGATTTTGTTAAAAAAAAGCCTATTTAATTAAAAGTCTAGGAGTATGTTACATAATTGGAAAAAGAAAAATCAAAATAGGGGTTTGCGTCGTGAATTATTCTCTGTTGTGCTTTTGGTGTGCTCCGTTATTCTCAGGTGCGATCAGAGTCATCGTCATCATCTGATTTGCCGTGAGATCTTCATAATCATTTTAGCGTTTCAGTCTTATGGCATTATTTTTTCATCATTGGAATATATCTTTAGTATGATCGTCGTGTAATGCAGATTGTAATCGGCTTGGAATCATGGGAAGGATATTTCTCCGAGAGTTGGAAGGGGATAAGTACTCTTGCAAGTACTGCAACGCACCTCTCGCCTTTTCACATCATATATTGTCTAAGGTTTTATCTTTTTATTCAATTCTCGTTCTTATGGTTATTGTACAAATTCTCAGTTAGGCTTGTTGTGTAAGTGCAATTTAGCAGCATCTGCGGTCAGTGAAATCGTCTTGGCATGTGTTTGGATACACCAATTTTTGCCTGGATGTGTGTTGTTTCTTGTTAATTGACGTTAGGTTCAGCTATTTATGTTTCTTTGCGAAGATTTTCGATCTTTGAGTTTGGTTATTGTTTATTAGTGCGCATTCCAGGGTCAGTTTCTGTGTGGTATTTTCTAACATATGATGATTAACTGCTATTGATTCAAATGTCCAGAAAAATAGGGATTCCCGTTTGTTAATTCCTTTCTTTTGTACTTTGTATTGTTTTTCGCAGCCTCAAGGTTGAATGGACATTTTACTCTGATTCCTCTGTTTCTTTGTTGATCCAAAAATAGATATAAGTACAATTTTCATTTGCAGTTGATCGATTTTATCATCTAATTGAAGTTGTTAAAAGCATGACTTTTTGATCAAATGATTGCTTACCGGACCAATTATGCACTTATTCAGACATTTGTATCCGGCAATGGAAGGGCTTTCCTCTTTGATCAAGTGTAAGTTCTTCCAACGTTCAAACAAGAACCTCGATTGGGTGTGACCTCATCAATAATGATCCCTTAAAATTATAAAGCTTGATATTTTTTTTCGTCCAAAGCGTTGTCGAAGCTAACAAATTTAGCTAATATTTTTTGACCATTGATGATCAAACTTTAGCTTGTTGTTCGATGATTTTTAGGACCAGAACGTTCTTTCTATAGCCTCGAAGAACATATGGTCTTGAAAATTATTGTGATTGCTGAATTAGCCCCTTGAGACATATCTGATTTCCACGTTATTACAACAGCGTGAATATAACTGTTGGCGAGAAACAAGATCGAATGATGATAACTGGATGGCACACAGTGGCAGACATATTCTGCGTGGGTTGTAGCTCTTTATTAGGATGGAAATATGTGAGAATCAGTTCATTCCATGCATTCCTTGATTCATCTTCCATTGTGTCCTTTCCATTGCGTTGCATATATCATCTGTCGATGTCAGGAAACTGCTCTGGAGAAAAGCCAAAAGTATAAAGAAGGGAAATTCATCCTCGAAAGGTTTGAAAAAAAAAAAGAAAAACAGATTTTGGGTTTTTGTTTTCGCTATTATATCTACGATCCATATCATGTATGACCTTACGTTTTCTCTATTGGGTTGAGTAGGTGCAAAATTGTGGACCCAAACGGTGTCGGCTACAACTTGCCCAACCATGAACCCCAGTCGGAGTCTGAAACTGATGTTGATGATGAGGTTTGACGAAGCATTTCTCTGAGTTTCTAATGATTGAAGTGTCATTCTTTAACTGTGCAGCCCATGACTTCTTAATATATTAATTGTTACACATATCCAGTTTTTCTTTGGTTTATGTGTTGACAATTGACATGATTGTCGCAACAAACTTGGATATCTTTCGGGCTTTTGGGTAGTTTAACTTTAACAGTACTTGCATCGACATAGAGTTATTCCTTCTTTGTTAAAACATATCATATTTAGAGGAATAGATATCCATACGGGAAGAAAATCCAAAATAGTCCCAGTTGTTTACCCCATAGATCAATTTAGTCCCGGTGTTTCTCGTGGACCAATTTAGTTCTTTATGTTGTTAATTTTGAACTAATTTAGTCCCTCCGTTAGTTTGACCGTTAATTTTGACGGAAAATACAACGAGCCAGCATGTGTTTGGTCAGACTTAAAAAATCATAGTTACTATTAAAAATGGAAAACAATTCCAAAATAAATGCATTGAGAGAATAAGATGTTAAAGAAAAATAAACGAAAAATAAAGTACACTGAAAAATAAGATAAATTAAGTACAATAAAAGAGATAGATGTTAAGAATAAAAAAAATAGAAATTTATGTAAAACTAGAAGAGTAAATAAAAAAGACAAAGAATACCAATAAAATTTTACGAGAATTTTCGTTCCTGTCAAACAAACTTAATGGGGATGCAATCCTCCCAGTGCTTGACAATATTCTTTATTAATAAAAAAAATACTTTGTATATATAAATTATCTAGTTTAAAAGTATCTGTCTAATTCTTTTAAAATTTGATACTTTCATTAAAATTCTTTGAAATTATCTAATTTATTTTAATATAAAATATCTTCAAAATTCCAAATTCGTATATATATATATATATATATATTATCCAAAAATTACTTGCATAATGAGAAACATTCGCAGGCCTGTATTTAAATTTCTTCAAAAATTTCTCTCGGCGAATTTGTCAATTGCCCGAAACTTAAATCGATTGAATTTCTGCTTTCAAGTTTTTCTCGGCGAATTTGAGAATCGCCCGAATCTGAATTCGATCGAAACTCTAAGTACAGCCATTTAAATATATCAAATCACCCGAAATTGTGAACCGGGCCACTGTTTAACTTCTTCAAAAAATTTTCGACGAATTTGTAAATTGCCCGATTTTAAAATCGATCGAAAGTATACAGTACATCCCTATAGATATAGCAAACGGCCCGATCATTCATCACTTTTCACAGATTCTCCAGATTTCGTCTCAAATTCTCTCCGACTTTCGAACGAACCTCGTCGATTTTGCGCTCAAAACCCGCACTTTTTGTGTTTTCTGCACTCCTCAACTTATTTTCGGTAAGGAAAAACAAAGAATCTGCAAGATTTGACCACCTTTACTCGCTTTTCTTCCAGGAATCGCAGATTAGGGTTTACGATTACGTGCGTATTTCTCCCTGAAGTTCGTTCGCTCGATTTTGACAAAATCGGGAAAAATTCCCTGTTGCAAATCTCTTTCGCTCGATTTTGACCTTCGCCCGCATTTGCATTCATCAATCTTTACTGTAGTTGGTCCTTCTCGAATTTCCACCGCCCGATCCCAATTCTCTAATAGTACTTCTATTCGCCTGATTCTAAGCCTTATTCAAGCCCGATTGTAATTGGCGATTTCCACTTTCGTTAATCAACTATGGCATCGCCCAACTTTCAAATCCAAAGCAATTTTCACTTTATTGCATTCGTCCGACTTTCATCAAAATTGAACTTGTTCAATTTTCTTAATCGCGTAGCATAAAATCAATTGAAATCGTCCGAAATTCACTCAATTGCTACACGAATTCTCTAGTTTCGCCGAAACTTTGAATTTTATTTACTAAGTGTTGCAACAGATATTTTCATAAACAAAATTTCTTATCAAGTTGTGGAAATTGCAAAGTGACCAAATGCTTTGATCAGCACTAGTGCCCACTAATCATTTGCTCTTTCTTTTTCTACAGAATTTTTCAATATGGTGCGTCAGATCGCCGAAATGCTCTCCACAAATGACTGGGCACAAAGTTTAGCCAACAACGTGCAATTGGATTTCGCAAATACACCATGCGCAGACCCCATAATCCTCAAAATCCTAGCAAACCACGCTTTGCAAACTGCCCTAACAATCACCGAGTGCGTCCCAAAAGTGTACGTACAACATTTCTGGGCCACTCTTCAAAATCCAACAAATAATCCAAAACCCACAAGTCTCGCAGCCCACATTGACAAAATATTGTCGTCCTGACTCCAAACATACTTCGCTCATTACTAAACCTTCCAGACTCCCTACTATACGATCCACATCCCACTGAAAATGACCTCATCGGAGACTTCATTCTCATGGGACACAAAATAAATGCTCAGTCGATACATCTCGCTGACTTCTCTGCCAAGGACATACCCCAACCCTGGGGACACTATCCCTCATTGTAAACAGTGGGTCCGACCGTAGCAACCGCAACATTATGCTGATCTTCTACGGCATCATTTTTAACAAAAATTACGTTGTTGTCCAATTAATTTGGTCGGACCTTCTTGACCAATTAAGAAGGCGGGAGATCGGATCCACAAAGAAGGTGCCCCCCTACCTATGATGGCTTCTGTGATTGTCCAACATTTCTTGGACCTCAACCCGGAGATCAAGCATCGTCCCCGGTCAGAAGCCTATCCAATCCTAATGCTCAGCGCTACCACTCATCAAAGACGAAGTTTGATCAGGAGGCGATGCCCATACCAGACTACCTACTTCAGCTCGTTGATCCCTCTGATCCAGTCGTCAGCGCATACCTCCGCGCCAATGCCATCGAGGAGGTCCCCATGGTCCAACACATCCTAGTTGGACCTAACCCAGGGACATGCCAGCCCCTTCAGCCTAGTCTAGGTCTAGGAAGCGTCGCATCCCCAAACGCAAACAAAAGAGAAAAACTAAAGGGGATGACATAAGTCGCAAGCAGGAACCGCGCACCCAACAGAAAAGTGACCGCATCCTTCGCCCATAATTCCACATATAAATCGGACCGAGCCCATAGGTACAAGGGACGACTTTGTCTTCCCCCGAGCAGAATTCGCGACATCTGGTCGAATCGCATACATATCCCCACCTAGCCACTCAATCATCTCCCAACAGATGATTGTTTCATATACACACGAGGAACCACGTCAGCCATCATCGCCTCGCTCGGAGCGATGTTGAGTAACCCAGTCCTCAACCTCAGACTGCACCTTCTTGACCACAAAGAGTCTAGTGTCCTCACCGCCCATATTTTTTCCATTTTCTAGGACACAAACAACTTCTACCGCACCTCCCGATCTTGGTGATCTGGACAGAATGCTCTACAACGTCTCCATACTAGCTACTAGTAAGGAACAGAGCGGAAGACCCAACGTTGTAAACATCACAGCAGCGACTAACATGGGCCATCGATCTGAGTCTGCCTCAGCACTGATGTTAACAGTGAGCCTAAGTGGCCCCGGTGTGGCGACCCTCGTTTTCTAAGTAAGATTAGTGGCGGATTTCCGCAACGTAAGCCGCGGAAGGCCCGTCTAATTAAAACTTTTTCCTAAAATAATATACACTAATATAAAAATACATCTACATCGTTATCTCTGTACACGGGCCGAAGCCCCGAAATGACAAAAGAACAAAAGTCCCTAAGCCGCTCCACAGGTCTTCATCCATGTACCGCACCGCCCTCAAAAGTCCGTGGAGCACCGCCACCAACCGCCTCAGTCACGACGCGTATCAGCGTCGGACTCAGTACCTACAACACGTAAACACTGAGCACTTTGCCCAGTAGGTGAATAAAATGCATGTATGCAAGTGTGCACTCACCCCAAACCCAATATCTCACAACATAATATAACGCACACTCTTCTTTTTCCACATTCCTATTTCACACAACACAGGGCCCTAGGTTAGGCTCGACACCCTCGCGCGCAAAGACTACTGGGAGGCCACCCCCAAGTCTCGCGGCAGCCTACCCTGGTAGTGCACTGGTCGATCACGCCAATGGCCTCCTACTGGGTCGCTCCGCACCAAAAGTATACACTGATAGTGCACTGGACGATCACGCCAATGGCCTCCTATCAGGTCACATCAATATCTCCGGCGGTATGCACCTCGGGACGGTCACGCCCGAGTAGACAGATCGATCACGCCTGTCTCCGCCAGGTGCCCAGTCAGCCCAACCTCGACTCCTCTAAGAGTCACCAGTCACAAACATCTCATTCTACCCAGTACGTCGATATCTAATATCACTACCGTCTCACTACGGTACAACCGTCTCTCGCCCTAACGTGATATGCACGTGATATGCATATATATGAAATTTCATATAAACATGATTTATATAAATTGTACGTAAGATAGGTAAAGCACATAAGTCACGTAAATCACATAATCACATGAAAACACATAATTTGTGTTTACGTATTGTAGATGGATAATCCACCTACCTGTCCTCCTGCTATTGTCAAATAAGAGATCTGGTGGAATCCGTAAATGTCGAACCTCTAAATAAATAAATATTATTAGTATATGTGTTAGTTCTCAAAAACCCTAAAGTATTGAAAACCCTAGATATTGCAAAAATTCTAAAATACCGAAAATTTATTAATTAAAACACAACGTCGAGATCTTCCTTATTAAATGTCGAGACCTATTCCTACAAATGTCGAAACTTTATAGAATGTCGATATCTCTTGGTAAACATCTCGACATCATCTCAGTAAAGCATCTGGACATCTTGGTTGTGAGATCACATCTCGACATCCATGTAAGACATATCTCGAGATTATTATTTTATCCACTTCGAATTCATTCTAACAGATACATCTCAAGATTTTTCCACTATATCGATATCCTTATTAATGTCGACATTTCTCCTAAATACCTCTGGACATCTTATAATATCGAAATCATTGCTACTGCACACCTTAAGTCGTCCGATTTCTATCAAAACCCTAAAATTGAATTCTTATATCACTAAGACTAGCTTCATAACTTATGCTAATTCTAGAAAGTGGTACGCCTTAAAGTGTTAATTTCTAAAGAATCTGCTAAACCCTTAATTCAAACCTTACTCATATTCATGTACTAAAATATTTTAGGCCTTAAAACCATCGAAAACTTATTCTCTTGAAGGAGTAGAAACCTTCTACTGTTTATCACTGTTTAGCTTTCGAAACACTCTCATAGTTCCAAGTTAACTAACCGTTACCCCCATCTTAGAGAATTATTCTTGTAATAAAAATCGACCATCAGCCTTTGGAACTCAACTCTTTATCATAGCTGAGAGGTTAGAACCTTTTAATGATTAGTACATAATCACGTGAAAATGAGAAGGCACATAAACATGTACTATGTAACCAAAGTGGGGTTTTTACCTTATTCCCTTTGAATTTACTAGAAAAAATTCTCAGCCCGTTAGTTCTTCTTTTCCCTTCAATATCCCTTGCCCTCTCTTTTGTTTACTAGAGTTATGGTTTCTTGCCTCATAATTTTCGTAACATATATTGGATAAGTATTAAGGGTTTCGAAATTAGTGCCGATGGGATAAAAAGTGATGAGAAGTTTACCTTGTGCCTAAGCAACGTTATTAACCCTTCATTTTGGGCCTACATCACGAATTTTCTTCTAATATGGCCCAACTAATTTGGTTTCATAATCTAAATTTCATTACCGAATATTCTAATTTACAAGAATTCAGTTAATTACATCCAAAATCCCGTATTAAATTTTTACGGGTGTTACATTCTCCCCCCTTAAAAGAATTTCGTCCCCGAAATTCGTCGAAACGAATAATTCGGGTAACGATTTTTTTCTCGTATCCCTTGATTTATCTGTATCTTACTGTAGGATTTATTCCCACCTTTATATCACGCGGTGACACATTTAAATGTGTGGCGCAATTTTCTTGGATCAACAATTTCATATATCTAGACTCGCCTAAATATTTTCTACTTCCTCCAGGCACACTTATTCTTATTTCCATCACGCTTCTGTTGCGCACTCTAGGTGTACTTGAATAAAATACAATATTATACCTAAATAATTATTTTCCTCAAAACATTCCAGCTCTACCCGAAAATTTTATCAAAACCAATACCCAGCAAAGCCTAGTTCAGCGAAATCAACTAAGGTCCAAAAGTTTATTTTCTATCCGAAAATCAAATTGAACTACCCAAAAATCAAAGCTAGGTCACATACAAGTTAAGCTAACCAAAATCGTGCCTTTAAATACTAACGCTTAGTGCTCGAGATTAAACTAGAAAGGACACAAAAACTTAAATATCCGAAATTTCCAAAATTAGCTGCTAATTGCCTTGCCACCCGAATTTCTACTTTAAGTTATCAGAAAATTAAAGCTAAGTCACATACAAATTAAATTGCCCGAATTTGAGTTAAAACTCCTAAGCATTTAACTGAATCACATGATGAAACGTATATCTGAAAATCACACCAAACCATATAGAGATGTCCATACCACCCGAAACTCATTCCTCATCGTTCTACAATTGAAATTTCGTTTCAAGAATTTTCTTCTACCTATGTTCAAGAATATTATGCTACTTGTGAATAGTCTCATCTCATCTACCCGAACTTTCCCATTATTCGACAGAAATTGTATACTCAAAATAAGTTCAATTACTCGAAGAGTTAATTCCTCTACTCGAAATTGTTTTACAAGTCTAAGCAATACAAAATATGGACAGAAAATGTCAACACATATTCTAACCCAGGGTTTTCGTGTACATGTAGTATCAACAATTTCATCTAGGTCAAATAAAATTCATCGAACATTATAACACATAAATCAAATTAAATCATGATGGCATCTCATTAATCATTAGCTCGAATTTATTTAACTGTTGTAGATGATAAATTCATCTACATGCTCTATCCTTTCTCACATCATTTTCTAGAATTATCTATCGTCATTCATACAAAGCGCATTTCAAATAACACGTAATCATATAATCAACCTTTAAACTTACAGGCCAGGCTGGTTCTCCAGGCTTTTGAGCGGCAGTACATGGACAGTCTTCAGAATCTAAAACCGAAGCTCTGATACCACCTGTGGCGACCCTCGTTTTCTAAGTAAGATTAGTGGCGGATTTCCGCAACGTAAGCCGCGGAAGGCCCGTCTAATTAAAACTTTTTCCTAAAATAATATACACTAATATAAAAATACGTCTACATCGTTATCTCTGTACACGGGCCGAAGCCCCGAAATGACAAAAGAACAAAAGTCCCTAAGCCGCTCCACAGGTCTTCATCCATGTACCGCACCGCCCTCAAAAGTCCGTGGAGCACCGCCACCAGCCGCCTCAGTCACGACGCGTATCAGCGTCGGACTCAGTACCTACAACACGTAAACACTAAGCACTTTGCCCAGTAGGTGAATAAAATGCATGTATGCAAGTCTGCACTCACCCCAAACCCAATATCTCACAACATAATATAACGCACACTCTTCTTTTCCCACATTCCTATTTCACACAACACAGGGCCCTAGGTTAGGCTCGACACCCTCGCGCGCAAAGACTACTGGGAGGCCACCCCCATGTCTCGCGGCAGCCTACCCTGGTAGTGCACTGGACGATCACACCAATGGCCTCCTACCGGGTCGCTCCGCACCAAAAGTATACACTAATAGTGCACTGGACGATCACGCCAATGGCCTCCTATCAGGTCACATCAATATCTCCGGCGGTATGCACCTCGGGACGGTCACGCCCGAGTAGACAGATCGATCACGCCTGTCTCCGCCAGGTGCCCAGTCAGCCCAACCTCGACTCCTCTAAGAGTCACCAGTCACAAACATCTCATTCTACCTCGTACGTCGATATCTAATATCACTACCGTCTCTCTACGGTACAACCGTCTCTCGCCCTAACGTGATATGCACGTGATATGCATATATATGAAATTTGACATAAACATGATTTATATAAATTGTACGTAAAATAGGTAAAGCACATAAGTCACGTAAATCACATAATCACATGAAAACACATAATTTGTGTTTACGTATTGTAGATGGATAATCCACCTACCTGTCCTCCTGCTATTGTCAAATAAGAGATCTGGTGGAATCCGTAAATGTCGAACCTCTAAATAAATAAATATTATTAGTATATGTGCTAGTTCTCAAAAACCCTAAAATATTGGAAACCCTAGATATTGCAAAAATTCTAAAATACTGAAAATTTATTAATTAAAACACAATGTCGAGATCTTCCTTATTAAATGTCGAGACCTATTCCTACAAATGTCGAATTTATAGAATGTCGATATCTCTTGGTAAACATCTCGACATCATCTCAGTAAAGCATCTGGACATCTTGGTTGAGAGATCACATCTCGACATCCATGTAAGACATATCTCGAGATTATTATTTTATCCACTTCGAATACATTCTAACAGATACATCTCAAGATTTTTCCACTATATCGATATCCTTACTAATGTCGACATTTCTCCTAAATACCTCTAGACATCTTATAATATCGAAATCATTGCTACTGCACACCTTAAGTCGTCCGATTTCTATCAAAACCCTAAAATTGAATTCTTATATCACTAAGACCAGCTTCATAACTTATGCTAATTCTAGAAAGTGGTACGCCTTAAAGTGTTAATTTCTAAAGAATCTGCTAAACCCTAAATTCAAACCTTACTCATATTCATGTACTAAAATATTTTAGGCCTTAAAACCATCGAAAACTTATTCTCTTGAAGGAGTCGAAACCTTCTACTGTTTATCATTGTTTAGCTTTCGAAACACTCTCATAGTAAAAAGTTAACTAACCGTTAACCCCATCTTCGAGAATTATTCTTGTAATAAAAATCGACCATCAGCCTTTGGAACTCAACTCTTTATCATAGCTGAGAGGTTAGAACCTTTTAATGATTAGTACATAATCACGTGAAAATGAGAAGGCACATAAACATGTACTATGTAACCAAAGTGGGGTTTTTACCTTATTCCCTTTGAATTTACTAGAAAAATTCTCAGCCCGTTAGTTCTTCTTTTCCCTTCAATATCCCTTGCCCTCTCTTTTGTTTATTAGAATTATGGTTTCTTGCCTCATAATTTTCGTAACATATATTGGATAAGTATTAAGGGTTTTGAAATTAGTGCCGATGGGATAAAAAGTGATGAGAAGTTTACCTTGTGCCTAAGCAACGTTCTTAACCCTTCATTTTGGGCCTACATCACGAATTTTCTTCTAATATGGCCCAACTAATTTGGTTTCATAATCTAAATTTCATTACCGAATATTCTAATTTACAAGAATTCAGTTAATTACATCCAAAACCCCGTATTAAATTTTTACGGGTGTTACACCCGGTTTCTCAAGCCCTGTGCAAACAGGCGGCACATCAGTACCTTCTTCTGATGTTGTCACGGTGGAACGTCTTCGTGACACCGCCCCGTTATTTTCCCCGCTCGTGGCGGTGGCTACGCTTAATACGCGACTTGAAGAATTCGCAAAAGGTCTTGAGGAAAGCCCACATCATCGAAGAAGAAACTGTTGCACCTGATTCGTCAGCTGATACAGACTGCGGCCCATGGAATGTTCCAATTGAAGAACTCATCGACATCTTGTTGGCCAGACTCCGCACTGCACCAGGTCTCGGCGTATGTGAACAGGAAGTTCATAGACGGCTTGAGGTCCTGTTCTCTTACCGAGGCGAGGCCCGGACGTCCAATCAACTACGTGACAACCCAGAAGATGAGGGTCGTCATGAGGGGAGAAGACCCAAGACAAGAAGCCTGAGCCTCACCCTCAAAAGCAGCAGGCAATCATCACTCTAACTACCCGAACTACACAAACCACCCAAAAAGAGGCGTCACCGTCATCTCAAAGAAAAGTCACCTCAGCAGCCCAAACCAAATCATCTTCAACCTCCCAAGAATTAGCCACTATAAGCCTTTCCCTTCGAAGTCCCACAAGCCAAAGAAGCCCCTCAATTCATCCATCATCTCCCATCCTATCCCTTCAGACAGATGAACCAATCCTATTTCTCGAAGAGCTATACAATCCTCACACCGCCGTGGAAAGTACATTTTCAATGATGAGTGGATAACAAAGCCGATTGATCCAGCCATAGCCAAAGGCTTAATGGAGAATGCCCGATCCTTTCTGATGAAGGCAACATAAGCCTGGCCCAAATCGACGATGATGAACTCGAGGAAGGTGAAGACTATGAAGCTGAAATTCCAGAACTTCCCGAGCTTCTCCAACACACCGTCGTTGATGAGGAGTGCCCCACATCGAAGTCGAAGATAAGAGAAGAGCTGAAACTGCCTTAGGAAAATGCCAAGGTGATTGCTCCATATCAAGAAGAGATTCGACTGAGAATCTGGAGGAAGGAGGATAGAATCAAGAAGCTGGACGAGCTGAAACTTAGAGGTCTAACTCATCTCCCGATACCAAAAGCCGTTCAGTACCTGCTCTCTCTTCGTCGAATACTTATGCTCAATTGAAAAGGAGATGATGTGGATACTCTCCGAAGAGAAGAGGCAAAAAGACCTAGAATCAAAGAAATTCTGGGAGTTCGAAAGGCGCGATTTGCGGACATCAAAATTCCTATCTACATGGTACAGCGAGAAAATGGAACGTACGAACAGCTGAATGAACGACCTTGCCTACATCAGAGGTGAAGATATTGAGCAGATAGTGGGAGACTACATGACGCTTGGAACACTCCAGAATCCAGATCTCAGGATGGGCTACGTCACTTTAAAGCGATTCATGATGCGCCATATCAAATACAACGCAACTCACGACCTCCAATGTCGTTGGAGAGTAACCTGGAGAAGGTGAATCTCACAAAGCCATCTTTCGAAGTCCCAGATCCAAGTTTCGGTGAAGGTCACATCATCGATGAAGACGACAATCCATCAGGAGTCTACATCAACTATAAGGTAGAGAAGAGGCTAATGAAGACATCAGAGAACACCAAATTCAGCGACGGAACCCTTCTGATCATTCGGAGCAAACTCAGAAGGATTCTGGAGCAACTAAGGTTCGAAGAAGCTGAAGTCCATGGGGAATATGAGAAGATGATCGACGTCATCTGTGAGAAAATCTGACATCATTGAAGAATACGATCCTATGAGCACTTCTTAGGACTCAGAAAGTCTGTTTACTCTGTGAAACCCAAGAAAAGGAAGACACATACGAAGCAAAGACAAAGAGGACGCTAAGAGAGAGATTGTTAGAACTATAGTGTAGCATCCTCTAATTATCTTCGCTTAGGTGTATTTTGTTACTATGTAGTTTGGGGAGACAATGCAATATCTTAATGAGTATTGCAATTTAATAAACCAACTTAATGTGGTATATAAATTCCCCATAAACCCTTTTTTAGGGTTTTATCAAAAGAAATTTTATTGAAGTTGCACTCGTTAAACACACACACGAACACACACTAAAGGTGTTTATTACGCTTCCATTCTTTCTCATAATCTTTTGATCCTTGTTTGGTAACTAGTGGACCAAATATCTGTATCGTAAGTTTATATAGCATCTGATGTAAGCATTATCATTATCAATTATATAAAAAGTTTGCTAGTTTTCTACTTGCTTTATCTTCTTCGATTACTGCTTTAGATTGTTACAAAAACATATCAGGCGGACAGCTACACGAACGGCTATGATGGGGCAACAACTGTGGGGGAGATGTGAAGCAACAAAGTCGGACGACCAACGACGAAATTAGAGACACGACACAAAATCGGACCACAGGCGGTTGAATGAGAAGACAGAGCAAGGCGGTGGACGTAAGTGACGACGAAGGAGAAGAAGAGCTGCAGAGATAATAAAATCGCAGTGTCGTGTCTATTAAGCGTTTTTAAATGGGCCGAAACCATTGGCCATAGCCCGACGAGCCCAAAAGGAATATCGTGGCGTCTATGTGATGCGGCGAATTAGCCAAGAAACGCGACGTAGTGTTTAATACCCACGCTTTGTCCTATTTGTGAATCCATTAGAAAAGTCATATTTGATTAATAGGATTTTGTTAAAAAAAAAAGCCTATTTAATTAAAAGTCTAGGAGTATGTTACATAATTGGAAAAAGAAAAATCAAAATAGGGGTTTGCGTCGTGAATTATTCACTGTTGTGCTTTTGGTGTGCTCCGTTATTCTCAGGTGCGATCAGAGTCATCGTCATCATCTGATTTGCCGTGAGATCTTCATAATCATTTTAGCGTTTCAGTCTTATGGCATTATTTTTTCATCATTGGAATATATCTTTAGTATGATCGTCGTGTAATGCAGATTGTAATCGGCTTGGAATCATGGGAAGGATATTTCTCCGAGAGTTGGAAGGGGATAAGTACTCTTGCAAGTACTGCAACGCACCTCTCGCCTTTTCACATCATATATTGTCTAAGGTTTTATCTTTTTATTCAATTCTCGTTCTTATGGTTATTGTACAAATTCTCAGTTAGGCTTGTTGTGTAAGTGCAATTTAGCAGCATCTGCGGTCAGTGAAATCGTCTTGGCATGTGTTTGGATACACCAATTTTTGCCTGGATGTGTGTTGTTTCTTGTTAATTGACGTTAGGTTCAGCTATTTATGTTTCTTTGCGAAGATTTTCGATCTTTGAGTTTGGTTATTGTTTATTAGTGCGCATTCCAGGGTCAGTTTCTGTGTGGTATTTTCTAACATATGATGATTAACTGCTATTGATTCAAATGTCCAGAAAAATAGGGATTCCCGTTTGTTAATTCCTTTCTTTTGTACTTTGTATTGTTTTTCGCAGCCTCAAGGTTGAATGGACATTTTACTCTGATTCCTCTGTTTCTTTGTTGATCCAAAAATAGATATAAGTACAATTTTCATTTGCAGTTGATCGATTTTATCATCTAATTGAAGTTGTTAAAAGCATGACTTTTTGATCAAATGATTGCTTACCGGACCAATTATGCACTTATTCAGACATTTGTATCCGGCAATGGAAGGGCTTTCCTCTTTGATCAAGTGTAAGTTCTTCCAACGTTCAAACAAGAACCTCGATTGGGTGTGACCTCATCAATAATGATCCCTTAAAATTATAAAGCTTGATATTTTTTTTCGTCCAAAGCGTTGTCGAAGCTAACAAATTTAGCTAATATTTTTTGACCATTGATGATCAAACTTTAGCTTGTTGTTCGATGATTTTTAGGACCAGAACGTTCTTTCTATAGCCTCGAAGAACATATGGTCTTGAAAATTATTGTGATTGCTGAATTAGCCCCTTGAGACATATCTGATTTCCACGTTATTACAACAGCGTGAATATAACTGTTGGCGAGAAACAAGATCGAATGATGATAACTGGATGGCACACAGTGGCAGACATATTCTGCGTGGGTTGTAGCTCTTTATTAGGATGGAAATATGTGAGAATCAGTTCATTCCATGCATTCCTTGATTCATCTTCCATTGTGTCCTTTCCATTGCGTTGCATATATCATCTGTCGATGTCAGGAAACTGCTCTGGAGAAAAGCCAAAAGTACAAAGAAGGGAAATTCATCCTCGAAAGGTTTGAAAAAAAAAAGAAAAACAGATTTTGGGTTTTTGTTTTCGCTATTATATCTACGATCCATATCATGTATGACCTTACGTTTTCTCTATTGGGTTGAGTAGGTGCAAAATTGTGGACCCAAAGGGTGTCGGCTACAACTTGCCCAACCATGAACCCCAGTCGGAGTCTGAAACTGATGTTGATGATGAGGTTTGACGAAGCATTTCTCTGAGTTTCTAATGATTGAAGTGTCATTCTTTAACTGTGCAGCCCATGACTTCTTAATATATTAATTGTTACACATATCCAGTTTTTCTTTGGTTTATGTGTTGACAATTGACATGATTGTCGCAACAAACTTGGATATCTTTCGGGCTTTTGGGTAGTTTAACTTTAACAGTACTTGCATCGACATAGAGTTATTCCTTCTTTGTTAAAACATATCATATTTAGAGGAATAGATATCCATACGGGAAGAAAATCCAAAATAGTCCCAGTTGTTTACCCCATAGATTAATTTAGTCCCGGTGTTTCGCGTGGACCAATTTAGTTCTTTATGTTGTTAATTTTGAACTAATTTAGTCCCTCCGTTAGTTTGACCGTTAATTTTGACGGAAAATACAACGAGCCAGCATGTGATTGGTCAGACTTAAAAAATGATAGTTACTATTAAAAATGGAAAACAATTCCAAAATAAATGCATTGAGAGAATAAGATGTTAAAGAAAAATAAACGAAAAATAAAGTACACTGAAAAATAAGATAAATTAAGTACAATAAAAGAGATAGATGTTAAGAATAAAAAAAATAGAAATTTATGTAAAACTAGAAGAGTAAATAAAAAAGACAAAGAACACCAATAAAATTTTACGAGAATTTTCGTTCCTGTCAAACAAACTTAATGGGGATGCAATCCTCCCAGTGCTTGACAATATTCTTTATTAATAAAAAAAAATACTTTGTATATATAAATTATCTAGTTTAAAAGTATCTGTCTAATTCTTTTAAAATTTGATACTTTCATTAAAATTCTTTGAAATTATCTAATTTATTTTAATATAAAATATCTTCAAAATATAAATTTCGAGATCTGGGACGATTGCGTCCTCGTTAACTTGGCAGGGACGGAGTCGAAGGTTATTGTGAACTTCCAATGGCGTTTATTATCTGCAAAATCCAACTTGTCCGTTGCCAGCATTCGACAATTGTTATTTTTCCATAATATAGATATAGAGATAAAAAGAGAATGCTCGTATTTCGTATCTTGTTGTTTTTAATCGTACAAATGATAGTCAATATATAGGCAAAAATATTACCGTTGGAAATAAGACCGTTAGAAACTTATTCCCTAATTTACTCTACTAGTCCCAATTTTCTTCAACACTCCCCCTCAAGTTGGGTTCGTATAGGTCGATAGAGCCCAACTTGTTTAGTATCTTCTGAAAATTGTGGTTATCAACTGCTTTAGTGAAGATGTCTGCTAGCTGATTTTGGCTTTTGACAAATAGAGTCTCGATGTCTTTAGCTTGTACTTTTTCACGAACAAAATGGCAATCCACTTCAATGTGTTTTGTCCTCTCGTGGAACACTGGGTTGGATGCTAAGTGTCTCGCTGCAATATTGTCGCAATATAATTGCATCGGCTCGTTGCACTCTATCTTCATGTCTTGTAATAGTTGTTTTATCCATATTAGCTCGCATGTTGTTAAAGCCATAGCCCGATATTCTGCTTCAGCACTTGATCTGGCTACAACTTTCTGTTTTTTGCTTTTCCATGTGACAAGGTTCCCTCCAACAAATATGCAATAACCTGTCGCTGATCTTCTATCATAGCTTCCTGCCCAATCAGCATCCGTGTAGCCAACAATATCGTGTGTCTTGTTTGGTCTCATCCAGATTCCACGTCCAGGTGTCCCCTTTAGATACCATAAAATTCTGTCTATAGCTTCGAGATGACTGGACCTGGGAGCCTGCATAAACTGACTAATACAACTAACAGCAAATGAAATGTCAGGCCGTGTAGCAGTCAGATATATAAGTTTCCCTATTAATCTTTGATATCGACCGATGTCTTGCAGAGGTTCTCCGTCTTCTTGATTCAATTTTCTATTAGCATCCATGGGAGTTCTAGAGGGTTTCACTCCCAACTTTCCTGTTTCTTTGAGTAAATCTAAAGTGTATTTTCTTTGGGAGAGAAATAAACCCTTTTCCGAATGGGCGATTTCTATCCCTAGAAAGTATTTGAGGCGTCCTAAATCTTTGATTTCAAATTTTTGTTTCAAGTAGTTCTTTATGTTATTTATTTCTTCATTATTGTTTCCAGTTATAATTATGTCATCCACATATATTAAAATTATGATAGTAGTTTTATTATGATTTCTCACGAACATCGATGTATCAGCAGAGCTTTTATCAAATCCTCGTGCAAGAAGTGCATGACTTAATTTAGTATACCAAGCTCTTGGAGATTGTTTTAAACCATAGATTGACTTATTGAGTTTACACACCAACCTTTTGTTTGTTTTTTCAAGTTTGTGGCCTGGAGGTAGGTTCATATAGATTTCTTCTTCCAAATCTCCTTGTAAAAATGCATTTTTAACATACATTTCAGACAAACTCCAACCGGAGTTTACAGCAACAGATAATAAGATTCTGATGGTTTTCAATTTTGCAACCGGAGCAAAGGTTTCCTCGTAATCTATGCCATAAGTCTGAGTGAAACCTTTTGCTACCAGTCTGGCTTTATATCTTTCTATAGTTCCATCACTGTTAAATTTTATTTTGTAAACCCATTTACACCCGACGGGTTTTTTATCTTTTGGCAGTGGAACAATATCCCAAGTATGGTTTCTTTCAAGTGCATCAACCTCTTCTTCCATGGCTTTACACCAAGTTGGTTGTTTAAGAGCTTCATTATAATTTGTAGGTTCGACTTCTTTCTCTATAGAGGTTAGAAAACTTTTGTGTTGAGACGATATCTTGCTATATGAAATATAGTTTTGGATAGGATATGTTATATGATTTGTTACATAGTCATTGAATTTTGTTGGTCGCTTAGTTGGTCTAGTTGATCTCCTAATTATTTGATTTTCATTATTTTCTCCCCCTGAATAGGATTCGATGTTTTCATTAATTGCCATATCATTTGGGTCTTCGATTATGGCATTATATTTTTGATTGGTCTCTTCAAGGAAAGTTAACTCGGGAAGAGGTATGTTATTTTTGTTCTCTAAACTCGTTGATTCTTCTAAGTTAGGATAATATGATTCATCTTCGAGAAATGTGACATCCCTTGAAATATATAATTTTTTTGTTTTGGGATCATAACACTTGTAACCTTTCTTTTGGGATGAATACCCTAGGAATACAGCTTTTATGGAGTTTGTGTCAAGTTTGTCAAGTCTTTTGATGTGTACATAGCAGACACATCCGAAGACTCGCAAGTGCCCTGAGTTGGGTTTCCTATTTAGGAGAATTTCTATTGGACTTTTATAATTCAAAACTACGGTGGGTAATCTATTAATAAGGTATGTGGCTGTAAGTACTGCATCAGACCAAAATACTCTAGGAACATTATTTTGAAATAACAGCGATCTCGTCACTTCAAGGAGATGACGGTTTTTTCTTTCAGATACTCCATTTTGTTCAGGAGTATTGATACATGTTGTTTGATGCAGTATTCCATTTTGTTTAGAAAATTCTAAAAAATTTCTATTTACATATTCAGTTCCATTATCAGATCTGAAGATTTTAATTTTCGAATTATACTAATTTAGCACAAGATTTGAGAATTCTAAAAAACATGAAAAAACATCAGATTTATTTTTTAGTAAATAAAGCCATGTGATGCGAGAATAATCGTCTATAAATGTGACAAAATATTTAAAATTATTGTAAGATTCAACTGGGGCTGGACCCCACACATCAGAATGTACTAAATCAAACATTTTTTCAGATTTATTTGTAGAAATATGAAAAGGTAATCTAGTTTGTTTTGAAAATTTACAAATATCACAATTATGAGTATCAAAAGTAAAATCAGGAAAAACTTTAGTAAGAATTCTATCTGAAGGATGACCAAATCGTTTATGTAAAATTTTACTTTGGTTAGAGGATCTTTTTGTGGTGTATAAGACATTAATAGGAATGTCGACTAGATATAATCCGTTGTCTAGTCTTCCTTCTCCAATGATATTTCCCGTTGTTTTATTTTGAAAGATAACTTTATTATCAGTGAAGATTACGTTACAATTAAGATCTTCAGTAATTCTTTTAACGGATAATAAGTTTGATTTTAATTCGGGCAGATAAAGAGTATTAGGTAATTTTTTTAAAAACACTTCTGAGGTACCTATACCTATTATTGGAATTTTATTTCCATTAGCTACAGTTACGAATTGAGATGCGTTTGGATATTTTATATTCGATAAATTATTCCTATCACAGGTCATATGATCGGTAGCTCCTGAATTTATTATCCAATAATTTTTCGAAATACTTCTATTTTCATAACTCATACCAGTAAAATTGAATTGAGATTTCATACCTGGGTTGTGTTTACCTGTTATGTGCACAAAATTCGAGATTAGATTCATTTGATCAGCATTAGCTTTAGCCCACTTTGATATTGGCCCAACATCATTAGCATCTCCAAAGGCTTTTGCTTCAGCCCATCTGCCAGGTTTAGCCCATAACCCATTTCTCATAAATTTCTCTCTAGAATGTTCCCAACAGACCTTTTCTTTCCACGATGCAAATATCTCATCTTGTTTCCCATTTGCTCCAATCGAAACTTCAGTATAGTTGTCTCTGTCCTCGTCCAAGATCTTATCTCTCTCGGCCGTTCTCGTCCATCCCACCGAGCTTCTCTCGCGCAAAGCACAACTCCGGCTCAGACTCGAACAACTCATCGCGGAGGAGACGGATGCACCGAGAGTCGAGGAGCTCACGGGTACCACGATAGCTCTGATATTAGGGCTCTTTGAGGGAACCCATTTGCTTTCGGCGCAGCCGCACTCTGTTTCTTGATGGCTAGGATCGGTGCGGCCATTATCTAGAGGAACGGAGAGATGTAGGTGTCTGGTGATGGGAATTTTTGATATATCAGAGTTATCGTGGATTTTTGGAGCTACTGTGAATGTGGTTTTTTTTGCAATGATCGAGATCTCTTCGAGATCCTTTTGTTTCTGCATTCTCTGCTCTGATACCATGTTATTTTTCCATAATATAGATATAGAGACAAAAAGAGAATGCTCGTATTTCGTATCTTGTTGTTTTTAATCGTACAAATGATAGTCAATATATAGGCAAAAATATTACCGTTGGAAATAAGACCGTTAGAAACTTATTCCCTAATTTACTCTACTAGTCCCCATTTTCTTCAACAACAATGATGAAAAAAGAACCATCAAAGCAAATCAAAGTTCTGCTACCACCCTCTTACGATCGAATGACACAAGCCCCAACTCGATAGTAAATCAATACAAAAAAGGAACACCGTAAATGAAAGGTAAAAAATTATGACACCAACATCTATCAAACTATCCAAATTTGAAGTTAAGACAATAACTGGTAAAGCGCAAACATGGCGACTGAAGATTGCAAGTAATAAAACTAGCATTCAACTAACTGCAGCCAATAATTATTAAACTTGATCGCCTTATGTTGAGCCACCAATCTATGCACTGTGGGCGAAATCGGCGGTTGCATTGCATTTCCATCACTTCCACATCGACGTCATCACCCCCCTCGTTTTCCTCCAGGCAAATGGGATACTGAGAACCCTTATCCTCCAAAGAAAGCCTTACGTGCGCTAGGGAGTCAATGGACGATTCCGAGGAGGGAGGTGGGCCCATATTAATGAGCGCGCTATATCCAGTGATGATCGTGTTGACGTCCATGGAATCCTCAACAAGAGACACGATCATGGACGATATTTCCCAGAATCACGAAATAGTGGAAAGGAAAATACTTGGCGCTCATATACACCTCAGATCCCTATAATCGTTATTATTAGCATCGGGGCCTTGAATTTCTGGATAGGTTACAAGTCAGCATCTGTAGGGAAAAGACAGCAATTGAGGCTCAAATATTTGAACAATTGTGAAGATGTTTTGGCATGTATGTATGTTGCATACAATTCAGTATATTTTTCACTAAATTATATTTTCTGCGTCGTATTTGCTTTCAATTTCCAGGTGAAGAACACATAAAAATGGTTTTACTGACTTGATGACGTAGCTGAAGCAGAGTTGGCATTCCTAAGGGGTACAGAAAAAAAAATCAAAATTAGTAGGCTTGTGTAAGTTGTATGATGAGGCTTGATTGTCTAACAGGCTCCCTTTACGTTGACATATTGCGTTTCCTGTGAATGCATGGAAATGAATTTTATGACACCATTGATGTTCCTATGCTGTACTTTTTAGTTAGATCGAACACGTTTCACAGAGTCTTAGCATAGGAACAGAGTGATTGTAATATGAACTCTTGCAGTATCTATGCGAATGTATATTGAATTTTTTTAGCATGAATTATTGTTGAATATTGGTTAGTTCTCTTTGCAGAGAGTTGATCCCAATTGAGATATCTAGAGTTCATCAAATTTGATGCTGCTAGGCTTGATATAGAAATGCCAGCCACGTTGAAAGAACAAAGGTCTCTTCTTTTTCTGACAGTAAACACAATTATGCTGATCTATTTTCCATTTGGGTGGATAAAGCCCACACGGCCAAAAAAACTTGAAAAATGAATCGATAAACAGCCAAACAAATATTACCAGCGGCAGTGATGTGATGCCTCCCAGGATTTCTAATATCAACAGGGGATGAGATATAAAAATGTAGCAAAGAAAAGAGAAACCTCAATAGCACTACAACAGAACAACAGCATGCCAAGAGATACAGACAAATCTCTATACAAAGTAAAGAAAAAGGATTTTGTTTTTTTCAGAACATTGATATCAATCACAACCTTAACTATGGGTAGGAGTGAGCAAAAATATCCGAAAACCGGATTCCGATCCGGTATCCGATTTTCAAAACTCGAAAAAACGGATATCCTGTTTTAAAAACCGGATCGGATATCCGATGCGATTTATTTTAAACTAAACCGGATCGGATACGGATTGTGGTTTGTCTAAAATTCGGTATCCATTTTATATTTAAAAAAATAAAAAATAAAATAAAATAGTCCAAAAAGAAAAATAAAGGTTCAAAATGAAAAAAAAACATCAAGTAGAATATTTAAATTTATATTATTTTATTATTGCAAAAAACTTTATTAGAGAATTGAGATAAAAAAAAAAACATAAAAAACATCGAGATGCAAGTTAAAAAATTAATGTGAATTTGTGGTATTGTGTTTATTGTTTATAATGTAACTTTGAATCATAAATTCACATATTATGTGAATTACTATGTGCAGAAATTCTTATATTAAAAAACATATTTTTTTTATTGAGATAAGAAATAAAAATATGATTTTCAAAAGAAAATAATAAAAAATATAAGAAAATTAAATTTAAAAACCGGATGCGGATATCCGGTGTAAATATCCGAATAAACAGGATATCCGATTTTCGGATATCCGATTAAAACCGGAGCAGATACGGATACCATTTTTCGATATCCGAAAATCCGGATATCCGAATTTCGGATATCCGAAAAACCGGATATCCGATTTTGCTCACCCCTAATTATGGGTATGGATAGTAGTGAAGAAAATCCACATTGTTTTGACAAAGCATTAAGATTTCAAGACACAGCCTCGCAATATGTCCCGTTCCTCCAATGGGTTGAGGCTATTGCATTTATACAGACAGTAAAGCGGTGTTCTAGTATCTAATCTAAGTCATATTTGCATATTAGATTTTGATATAATCTTTCTTAAGCATAATAATAATAACTCTTTATCATTATAATAATAACAATAAAGCACTCCTTTGAATTCATCATTCAAAATAATAGAAGTTAAAATTCCCTTTTGCATCTACTACCACCAACCATATAGGATCTCATTAATCGGCGCCAAGTTGGGAGTAAACTCAAACAACTTGGCCGGGTAACGACTAGTTACGATCATAGTATGACTCTTCTTGTCTGGACAATACAATGCGAGGTGGCCTTGTGTCATACCCCTCAGTAGTATGCGCCCGCCGTACTTGGTCGTCCTGAAATCAACAGGCTCAAAATGATTTGGGCATCGGTTTCGTTCGCCCTTCCGCGACCAAAATATTCTCGTACTTGGACTTAAAGCAGGGCCCAACGAAGGGTAGTCGGGAGAAGAGTGTTTCTTGGATCAATGGCGGCACCACAATCTCCCTAGTCCAAAGAACAATCACCTTCTTCTTCTTCTCTTTTCCATATGATGGTGGTTCGACCCGTCCAAGTACAAGCGCACAGATGATCATTCAGTGCCAACACTTCGAAGCACAACCAAATTCCCCTCCCACTAATAGCACTAGGGATGGAACTTCTCCGCGTACTTTCCTCCCCAATATCGAAAGCAAGGATCTAGCAGCTGTATCCCCCTTCAGTTACATGCCAGTAAATGGGATTTATTGGGTAAATGGACTCGTGAATCAGAAATTTTAAAAAAATGGACTCATCTCTACAAAAAGACATATATATCCTTACTAGGTGACCTTAAAAGACAATAGTACCATTATTTAAAGACCCCAACGCTCCATTAAATCATATTAATGACAAATTACTGTTTACGCTACAGTAACTGTCGTTTCCAATTGTCAAAGTTTTCTTTTGCTTTTTACAGCTGGTTTTTTCCAACCTTACTTCGTCTTCTTCAAAACACAAGTTCCACCAAACCCTAAAATCCGTTCAAAAATGGAAAATCCATTCACAGCCCAGGCGAAGCAATTGCAGTAAATTAAAGCAGTCTAACTTCGATGGCAACCAATGCGATGATGAAGGTGGGTTTTAAATCATTTTTTACCTGTGTTGTGTCGATCCAACGACTGTGAAGATGCGGTGGCTCGCAGTGCTGGCTCGCGGTCCCCCCGCGAGGTCTGCCAGGGGACCCACGCTGTCTGCGCAGCGGACCCTCACCTTCTGCACAGGGGACCGGCGCGGTTTGCTCAGGGGACCCTCGCATTCTGCGCCGGGGACCCGTGCGGTCTGTGCAACAGACCCACGCGATCCTCGCAGCGGTTGTCGCGCTCAGCACAGGGGACCGGCGTGGTCTTCGTAGCGGTGGTCGCGCTCTGCGCAGGGTTGCGTCCCGTGCGGTATGCGCAATACTGTGATACTTCTCAAGGGACCCGAACGAATTTGCAGGGGACCCTTGAGTAATTCGTAGGGGACCCTTTATACTTCTCAAGGGACCCGAACGAATTTGCAGGGGAATCCGTGCAGTTTGTGCAGGGGACCCTTGATACTTCTCAAGGGACCCGAACGAATTTGCAGGGGACCCTTGAGTAATTCGCAGGAGACCCGTGCAGTTTGCGCAGGGGACCAGTGATACTTTTCAAGGGACCTGAACGAATTTGCGCAGGGATCCGTGC
Organism: Craterostigma plantagineum; assembly: GCA_027422505.1. Lineage (NCBI taxonomy): Eukaryota > Viridiplantae > Streptophyta > Magnoliopsida > Lamiales > Linderniaceae > Craterostigma > Craterostigma plantagineum. The sequence continues at coordinate 11,998,010 of JAPQWV010000011.1, read as the reverse complement.
AGTTTGGACCCGTGATACTTCTCAAGAGACCCAAACGAATTTGCAGGGGACCCATGCAGTTTGCGCAGGGGACACGTGCAGTTTGGACCCGTGATACTTCTCCAGGGACCCATACGAATTTGCAAGGGACCCTTTCAATTTGCACTGGGGACCTGTGATACTTCTCAAGGGACCCATACGTATTCGCACGGGACCCTTGAGTAATTCGCATGGGACCGATGCAGTTTGGACCCATGATACTTCTCAAGGGACCCATACGATTCTTAGGGGACCCTTGAGTATTTCGTAGGGAACCCTACCTACCTAAATTCAAGGGACCCGTGTTGTTGGCGCATGGGAACCGAACGAATTTGCAGGGGACTTTGCGAAATTCGCAGGGGACCCTTGAGAATTAGCAGGGGACACTTGAGAATTTGCAAGGAACCCTTGATAATTTGCACGGGACCCTTATAGTCGGCGCATGGGACCTATACGATTTTCAATCAGAACAATACACGATTTGCATACTTGTCTTAACTCTGATGTTATTAATTTACAGGTTCTATTGCAGACGCAATGTCCAGTAAGGATCGGGATTTCGATTGCAGGTGTATTTTTACGTCAGAATACGTCGAAGCAAGGCAAAAGATTCGGAATACCTTGACTGTTGCTGAGTTTGAAGCATTCATTCAAAGCAGTCCGTTCGTATGTCTCGTTACGACAGCCGACGATTTTAACCTCTCCGCCCAATTGATATGGTTTCTTATGAAGAGAGACGACCCTTCATAACCGGGATTAGCTGTGGATGATCCTTAAGAACAGACCACTCCGATTTTCTAAAATGGAATACTGATTGATCACCGGGGTAAATTGCTCGTCAATGATACCCGAGGTTAACGAAACAACAGATTTTACATTGAGGCACTTTTCAGGTAGTTCCACGATTCGTCTGACCAACGTGGAGAGAAGAAGGAATTGTCTAACGAAGATTTCTATGGACAAATTGACGTCGAAAAATTGAAGCTTGCTAACGTTGATTTTGCGGCGACCGTTTTGCTACCCCGTAGAACGAAGAAAGACCCTAGCTTGCCTTCTTGGATTTTGTGGTTAGTTGAAGATTTGCAGTCATTCCACAACTACCCACAGGGTATCATTGCCTTCGACGAAGCGATACGCTCTCTGAAGCGCGTACCCAAATGCAAGGGACGCGGTACCAAATGCAAGGGACTCAAATCCAAATGTAAGGGACCCATACCCAAATGCAAGGGACTCGTACTAAATGCAAGGGTCCCAAATGCAAGGGACCCGAACCCAAATACAAGGGACCCGTACCCAAATGCAAGGAACCGTACTCAAATGCAAGGGACTCGTACCAAATGCAAGGGACCCGGGGATCCCTACCCAAACGCAAGGGACCTGTACCCAAATGCAAGGGATCCCTACCCAAATGCAAGGGACCGGAACCAAATGCAAGGGCCCCTACCCAAATGCAAGGGACCCGTACCCAAATGCAAGGGACCCGAACCCAAATGCAAGGAACCCGTACCCAAATGCAAGGGACCCAGTACTAAATGCAAGGACCCATACCCAAATGCAAGGGACCCAGTACTAAATGCAAGGACCGTACCAAATGCAAGGGACCCGATTCCAAATGCAAGGTACCCAAACCCAAATGCAAGGGACCAGTACCCAAATGCAAGGAACCCGTACCAAATGCAAGTAACCCCTACCAAATGCATGGGACCCCTACCCAAATTGAAGGAACCCGAACCCAAATGCAAGGGACCCCTACCCAAATGCAAGGGCCCCATACCCAAATGCAAGGGATCCCTACCCAAATGCAAGGGACCCCTACCCAAATGCAAGGGACCTCACCCCAATGCAAGGGACCCGTACCCAAATGCAGGGGACCCGAACCCAAATGCAAGGGACCCGTCCAAATGCAAGGGACCCGAATCCAAATGCAAGGGACCCGTACCACAAGGGACCCATACGGTTTTCAATCTGAACGATACACAATTTGCATTGTTGTCTTGACAACAGTCATACAACATTGATCAATCGGCTTAGGGAAAAACAGTCACACAGTCATAAATCGCTACCTTCTAAATTCGCTAGTGGAGGGTATTCTATTTTTTTGAATTCTGCCACGTCGTTTCGTAAAGCGTGGTGGAAGCATATCAATACCACGTTCAATTCGTTCCGTCACGGGCCAAATTGTACCATATATGCTAATTTCCAAATGTGCAAACTGTAGTAGCTATGCACTAAACTGTAAACTTCCACTCCAGCAATGCCGCAGGCTGCAATAACATGTGCGCAGGGGATGCGATCGATATCAAACTTCTAAAACTGCATGAGCTAACTTGTAGATCGACAACCTCGTTGTGGTTCTGCCCATAAACATTATAGCATAAATGCCCAACCTCCGACACAGGATATTTTTGAGACTCATTAAAATTTCTCACGAACAATTGACTCGACCTTCGGAGTGAACGCTGTCATATTTGCAGCAAGTCAAGCTTCGCAAGTGGATCGACGCTTGGTGAACCAATTTGCAGTCAATCTTTGCAACGAGTCCAATAAGCCTATCAACGGAAGCTCCCGAGCATCATGCAGAGCATCGTTTATCGATTTTGATCCATTTGTCGTTATTATGTTGTATCAAGATGAAGGGCAATATGCCCTCGTCCATTGAGCAAGTGTGACGTTATCTTCCAGATACTTGTGAGTCTTGGGATATTTTTCTTCCATAATCTTGTAGAGAGAATCACACTCACTCGTAGTGTAGGCATGCGCGACACGCCAAAACAAATCACAAGAACCTTTCTTCTTTTTGATTTTAGTCTTGATATTTTGATTAATATGCCACGAACAAAATCCAACGCCTTTTGGAAGACAATTGGAACGGCGTTTATAATTCCCACGGCTCTATCAGAAATTATCACCAGATCATCGGTGTCGCCCACAATTTCCCGCAATCTCGTCAAGAACCATGTCCAACATGGCGTCGACTCCCCATCAGCGAAGCCCCATGCTAGAGGATATTGGTGGTGATTGCCGTCTTGTGCCGTGGCTACAAGCATGCATCCTCTGTACTTTCCCTTTAAAAACGTACCGTCAATAGAAATAACTCTCCTCATGTAAGCAAATCCCTTTTGCGCCAAATGATAAGAATAGATATTTGAATCTATTTTCTTCATCCATCTCCAATACGTTACACTATCAATGTTCGCTCTCTTCGCCGCTTCTAAGTATGCCATAGTAGACCAAAATAACTATCTCTGTTGCCTATCAATTCTTCTCGTGCAAGATGCTTTCCTCTTTAAGCCTTGTAATACGAAACTTCAATCCCCTATTTTGCATCATTGAGGCAATTGCTTTGGGGCTTGGAATGTCGTGGCACCTGTGAAATGTTCGAGTAACATACTCGATACCACGGACAAACTTCCTTGTCGATGCTTTCGGCGTCGATGAGATACATCACAGGTGTGAGTATTACAATATCTTCGAATGGAGAAAATTGGAGAGTCTTTAATTTTCACAGCTCATAACCGCCAAGGACATTGACTATTTGCACAACGAATGACGTACAATTTTGTGTTTGACTTTACGACTTGGATTTCAAAAGAAGCTTTAATTGCAACTTTCAAGAATTCGTTCTGCGCCTCACTCTTATTATGAAATTCTGGCCAATGTATAAACTGGATCCATCTGTAAATGAATATGTATCATCCTCTGCCACTGGTGCATCTTGGTCATCGTCAGACACATTAATATCATCAATGTGATGGTCTCTTTCGAAATAACCATATTCTTCCTCACTTTGTCTCGACAGCTCTTCTTCACGTCCATGTTCTTCCCCTAACGGTTCGGTCTGCACCTCTATAGGATCACGAAAATATTGAGGAGACGTGTCGCAAGGATGGGTCTCAACGGGCTCAATTACGGCATTTTCATCACAATATGCTATAAGACCGATATTATTGCCAATAGAATCCTCACGAATTGACACAATACTCAGCCTCAACATGAAGTACGGGTCTTGATTGTGGGCCACCAAATCCAAGGTATGCGCGTAAGTTGTAATCGTTTGAGATGTAGATAGGTTGTGGAATCAATACACAACGTTCGGCATGTAGCTTAGGCTCAGTATCACATTGTTTCCCAACACCAATACCTTGACTATCTCATCATTCACATCTGTCATCGTGCATGAATCCTCGTCGACTATGATTGACTGCCGTATACAACTTGCTTGTAGACACCATTTTGAAGTATCATCATCCTGAATTATCCAGCTACCATCGAATTGAAATATGATATTGGTGATAGTCATGGCGATCACCTAAAATATGTAAAAGATTCGTTAGGAAAAGTCGATAAATGAGAAACAAACAAAATTGCGCACGGGTCCCCTTATATAAACGCGGGGTCCTTGCATATATGCACGGGTCCGATGCACATATGTGCTCGGGTCCCCTACATATATGCACAGGTCCCATGCACATATGTGCTCGTGTCCCCTGCATATATGCACGGGTCCCATGCACATTTGCGCTCGGGTCCCTTGGATATATACGTGGGTCCCTCGAATATATGCACGGTTCCCGCAATATATGCCCAGGTCCCTTGAATATATGCTCGGGTCCCTGAATATATGGCGGGTCCCCTGAATATATGTGCGGGTACATTGCATATATGTGCGGGTCCCCTGGATATATGCGGGGGTCCCATGAATATATGCGTGGGTACATTACATATATACGTCGGTCCCATCAATATATTATATAAGCGCGGGTCCCTTGAATATATGCACGAGTCCCTTGCATATATGTCAGGAGTCCCTTGAACCAGGGGACCCTGCGCAGGTAACCCAGAATTTTTAATTGCAGATTAGAAACCTTATCAAATTGAACTCAAATTTCGTCGGAATCGCTGTAATAAAAAGTATAGATCATTACCCACTCAGTTTCTTATCTAATCGACTCGAAAAACATGGATATGAAGTGCAGAATAAAAAAATAAAAATTACAGTTGTGAGGCTCGTCTTCTTTGAACAGCAAGTCTTCTTTCAAGAGCTCTCCACTCGACAGAATAGTTTTCGACTTGTATTCAATGAGGCTATGATAGTAATGAATGGAAGCGGGGTGTTAATGAGAGTAGTTGAACTTGGGGAAGCTGCCATGGCGTTAATGCAGCATGAGAGCCAATTTCTCTTTTTCTTCCTATTTTCTTTTGAAATTATTTATTTTCACTATTTTCTTTTTTTTTTTAAATTTAAACATTGTTATGAAAAGTAATTAGCAGTCAATTAAATTGAGGGCTATTGACCTAAAAAAAGTCAAATGGGCCACTTTTTAAAAACTTTTCTGGTCAAAGGCCATATTTTAAAAGAACCCAGTAAAGCGCCCCTTTATAATAAACCGCCTTATTGGAGTGCTTATTCCACGCACCGTTACGGAATAAGCTTGGAGGCAGCTTCCTCCATCTGTCTTCTTCGTCTCCCCTTCTCTTTCCTCCTCCTCCTCTTAAGGTGGGTATTGCGTACGAACTGATCAGACGAGGAAGACCCTCTTTTTCTCTCATTTTCAAGACCTTGTACTCATCCATAGTTGGCTTTGTCTTCGAGTTTTACGGTAATGGACTCGTCCGTGATGGGGATTAGGATTCCGATCGATTCGAGCCCGACTACGCACACCAAGCCGTTGCACGAGCCCACGGTTCGAATGATCGAGTTGTTGAACCCGTGAACTAATATGGTTCGACCCTTGTCATGACGTAGTCGCCTATCTTGGAGGATGCTTCAACTCAACCATGTTAAAAGAATCGCCGCCCATATGTTTATGAAGTTCGTATGTCGAACAGTAGGACGGCGGTGGCGATGGAGCGCAAAACATGGCCAGACAATTGTTCTTCGCGCGCAGGGAGTAGAAATTCCAACATTTGATTATGCAGAGCCATCTCTCACAGACCAAAGTGAATCTTACGCGGGATTTTATTGGGAGTCTTGATTAAGATCTCGCCTGCCACGTCATCGTTGCAATGAATTAGGATTTCTCTTTCATCGGCGGTGAATCTTGGTTTTTCTCTGCTGCTCATCAGCGACGGAATCAGAGGGGGGTCGACCGACCCTCCGGCGGATGGCGAAATAAGGGTGGTGGTTGGCGTCGACATTTATATATTTCTTTTAGAAGATTCGTATTTCGTTTGGCGTGGACGAGGAAGATTAGAAAAGATCCCTAATTTGTCCTGGCTCTGTTTGGTTATATATAAGGTCAAGGTCCATTATACATTTATTTTAGTAAGCCCATGGGCCGTCTGTAAGCCCATATAATAGAGAAAATATTATCTTCTTTAATGTTTGGTTTTAACTACAGCCCGCGATTAGTTTTCAGCCTCGATAGTAGATTAGACTGGCCCGTAATAAATAAAACTGATTTATCAGGCTAAGATAAATCATCATGGGCTTCTTTTAAAACTTTATACAGGGCTTTTTATATGACTCATAACCGAACGGACCCTGTTTATCTTACCCCATTTATCTATTCATATGGGCTTCGTTTAGCTTATCATATTGGAAAAGATGGGATAAAATTATCTTTGGATTATTTAATCATACGACTATACGGATTACTTGTTTACTTTGTAAGATAACTGATGAGTTAAGTTCAGTAAAATTTGTAAATTACAAAAGTAACCTTTAACCTTTACCTATCAATACATAGTTTTTTTTTTATAAAAAAGATATTCTTATGAAAATCGAAAATATAAGATATGCATATCATTTTGATCACCATAAAACAAAGAATAAATTGGTATTGTCTGTTTATTTTTATCATATAAATCATATTAAATAAAGATAATTTTATGATATGGTGGAATAAGGATATTATAGTCATTTCTTAGTAATAAAGATGGGAATAATTGTATTGGCCCAGCCCATTGGATAAATTATAATGGACTCACATGATTATAAGAATGAGCCGATATTTTATTGCGGGCTTTAATACGTGGAGTTTATTTAATACGTTAGATATCTTGGTCTAATTTTACCTTATCCATCATAGGAAACACAGCAATAATTTATTTTTATCGGGCTTAACGACATGCTGAATTAATTCCGGACGGAGAAGATAAACAAAACACGCTATTAATCTGTTATTATTTTTATTAAATGGCCTAATATTGGGCCCGTGACTGAATATTTATTGGGCTATATTCTAATAATAATTACCCGATACCAATTAAATTACCAAAATGTATTAATATTCAAGATTTTCAATTATTCGAAATCAACTTAAAATAATTTCAAGATTCCAATTAACAATATTAATTCTAATACAAATTATTTATATAATTTCACAAATTAATTTATTGATAAGCTCTCTATTTTACTTTACTTCTATTTAATATTTTTATGACGAATTATATACATAAATAATACTAACAATAATTTTATTTCCAAAAAAAAGTGTAAGATACCTAACCGTGATTTTACTGCAAATATTTATAAGAAACTTTTCGCGCGAAGCAGTAATTTCGATCTAATTGCTTATTCCTGCAGTTAATTGGATTGATTTTGATGTTTATGTGCTTGCATTAGTACTAGAATATCTGTGCATCGACTGATGTCGAATTAAGTCTCGAATTTGACTGAGTTTGAATTCCGCTAAAGTTAATGTTTGCGATCGATATGAAGAACCCGCTCTAATTTTGCTTAAATTCGTCATATTTTGCTACATAACGTGTTTAATCTATTGTTTGCACGTAATCAGTAGGCTAAATCGAGTAATTACCCTGATGTTTTATTGATCAATTTGCTGTTCTTACTTGAATTTAGCTTAAAATTCGTAATCTGCGATTACTTGGTTCTATTTGATTTTTCTCAACTAGGTTTTCGATTGAAAACTTTTCTCTGTTAGAATACGAAATTTGTTTATGAAGTTACTGAAAGCAAAGCGGTTTAGTTAAAAAAATTTCGAGCGAGGTCATAGCGAAAAACTTTTTCGACGAGAACTTCTATTTGATTATGTGACTCGGTCAAACTTCTTGTTGACATCGCAAAAACGTTTTACCCTCGAAAACTTTTTCGGTAAATCGATTTATTTTTAATTAGCGTGAAACTTTCAATTACTGTTGACTTTTGACCAAAATCAATTTCATAAAACGAAAACTTGTTCAATAGCCAGATTTTCGATCAATTTTCAAATCATTTTGACTGGAGGTATATAGGCTGGACTACCTTGCATAGCCGTTAGTACTCCAGGTTGTTTACGATCTGGATACTTGTTCGTTAGGTTTAACAACGCCACGTGCCTTCATTTTCAAAATTCTTTCGATAGAAAATCTAGCGAAAAAGATTTATTTTTAATAAAAAACTGTACACTCGAAAAGTCTAGTCAACTTTTCGAGTCAAACCTTTCGGAAAACGTAAATTTTCAACAGTTAAAATTTTTTATCGTAGAACTTCACCGAACTACATTTTTCGATAGACCATACAGCTTATAACATTTCATATTCGAAAAACATTTTCAAGTCGAAAAATTTTTTCCGCTCAAAAAATATTTCACGAACTGTACTTTTGCGCGCGAAAACAGTAACTGATATTATTTTCAGACTTTACTTTTGGATCAAACTTTAAAGATTGAACCAAAAATAATTTTCGATCGATTGTGCACCCAACGCTACTAACAATTGTATTACTTGTGAAGCACATTACATCATCTAAATCACTCAAACAATTCACGAAGATCCTAATCAACTCAAGAAATGGATGCATACGCGCTCGGAAATGATAACCGTCCACCAATTCTCAAACACGGCGAATACACCGTCTGGCGCAGCCATTTCTTAAATTTCATCGAGCTTAAAGATCAAGTTGTGAACCTTCTAGCATCTCTCAAAGAGGGACTAGCTCAATTTTGGTTCGAACGCAACCGGTTCAATGAACAATCCGACTCTATCAGCAATTAGAAGACTCAAAACTCCAAGTGAGTACAATGAGGCAGAATGGCTACGAGCCAAGGCTGATCGTCTAGCCAAGTCAGCTTTCATGCAAGCCATACCCAATGATATCTACATAGACAACCTTCCAATGGCTAAGCGAATGTGGGATGAGCTCTATCGCATGATGCAGCGAACAGAAGTTGGAGTCAAAGCAAAAAAGGCAAATATTCTAACAGCTTACGACTCTTTCAAGGCTAAGGCAGAGGAGAGCTTACACGACTCATACCAACGATACATCACTCTTCTCAACGAGATGAGGAAGATAGAAATCTATAAGATCAACATGGAGATGAATATCAGATTCCTATCATCCCTGCCAAGGGAATGGAAGAAAATCGCCACTCAGATCCGACAAAATAAGGACTTGGATGAGATGGATATCCATGCCGTTTTTGACAATCTCGCCCACGACATCTGCGAGAGTCAAACGTAGCAGAAGGGCAGGCAGACCAAGGATTCAATAGCCCTGAAGAGGAGTACTCGCTCAAGAAAAGACAAGCATGTGAAGCCTCCTAGCTCCTCCGAATCAGAGGAAGAGTCAGACTCTGACGTTGAGCCTAACATGAAGGATGAGCAGTTGGCTCTAATTGCGAAAATGATGAGAAAGCAGTACTTTAAGAAGAAGTCATCCTCGTCCGCAAACAGACTTCGGACCTCTAACTCAAAGAGTAAGGAAAGAGCACCTGAGCTCTCCGACGTCAAGAATGGAAAATAGCCTCAAAAGTGCTTCCATTGCGGCAAGACTGGCCACTTCTCCCGTGAATGCACTCTGCCTAAACCGTGAAAACGGGGTTGTGGGAGAGCAATACAAGCGCCGTGCTGCTCCCATGCAAATTACTACTACAAGAAGCTTAAACTCATAAAACAAAAGGAAGCAGGAGTAGCCCTCATGGTAGTGCAAGATCACTGGCTCGAGGACGCTTCCGACTCAAAAGAGGAGAACCTTGCTAAGATTGTAATACCCGTAAAATTTAAATCTGGGGTTCTATTGTAGTTAATTATGTAATTTTGTGAAATAAGGAAGTTTTATGAAAAGAATTGAATCGAGGAACGAAAATATTAACTGTGGTAATTTCGAATTATTTTTTTTACAGGAGTAATCGAAATTAATAAAGATGGAGAAAATTACGTTGGCCTATAAGTGAACTAGTTAAGTTGATATTAAAGGCCCAAACAGTTAAAGGAAAGAACACGTTAATAGGTTGCTTAAGGCTTAGGAAAAACTCGTCACCAACTAGTCTTATCATCACTAAGTTCTAAGTGATATATTATATATATATATATATGTATATATATATATATATATGTATATATATATATATGTATATATATATATATATGTATATATATACATGAATCTTATGAAAAAAGAAAACCACGAAAGAAAAGAGATCGAACAGAAGCTATCAAAACCAAAAGTTCACAAGGCTTTAACCATTTGAGAATTCGACTTTTGAAGTGAGGTATGAGACTTTACCATATGTGAGATTGTTTGTACTCAATATATTTTATTAGTGGATATCTAGCGTGACTTATGATATGCTTGTACAAGCACTTCGAAAGTTATAGGAACTAGAAAACCCTAGATTCTTATGTTTCGGTTTAGATTCATAATTATTTAAGTGATGAGAGCACTAATAATTTCGAAGCATGGGGCGTTCTTGAGAGCTATTGTGTTCTTTAGTGGTTTAGTGTTTTAGGGTGTAAACTTTATGGGTTTGAAGTAGTTTTCAAAACTGATCTTAATGGTATATGAATTTCATTTTTAGAGTTTCTGAAGAAATCGGGCGATTCCACTTCATGTGAGTATCGGGCGAATTAGGTAGTTTAAGATTTAGCCTTTCGATGATTCGGACGATTTATTATTGTATAAGTATCAGTCCATTGAGAACTTTATCATGTGGAATAAGGTTTAGTTTATTAAGTGCAAAATCGGGTGACTTGAATAATTTGGTGATGGAGTTGTGGACATTATCAACCGGGCGACGATAGGGCTTAAATGATCAGACGAAAGATGCTTCAAAATCAAAACCTTTCGCGGTGTCATAGAATCGGCCGAATGAATGGATCGGGCGAATTGAAAGCTTAAGAAATCGGGTGATTCTTGAAGCGGCGAAATTAGATTTTAAATGGAAACTAATGGGCCGATTTAACACAAGATGATAACTCGGCGAAAGCTAGACTTTAAAGATGGTTAGTCGGGCGATTGTAGGCTGGATGGATCGGACTCCAAGAAAAACGAGTTTCGTCGTGTCATGGAATGGACCGAATGTAGATATATATGTATAAGTGGTGAAATTATGTAATAATCGGCCGAAACTAGCGTTTATGCATGAGGAATCAGGCGATACCACTTCTCAAGAATTTTAAGAATTAGGGTTGACCCGATTCTGACCAATGTCTTAATAAACTTTCGGGTAAATTAGTTAGAGGATTGACCATTGACTGCTAAATGTAATTATTTTAAACAATGTACAATTTAAGAGTTAGTACAAATACTAATAATATTATTACATTCAAAGGATCAACAGTTAGGGACTTCGACGGATCTCTTACTTAACGATAGCGGGAGGAAAGGTAGATGAATTATTCATCTACAATGTATAAACACTTATATGGGTTATGTGCTTTTATGTGCTTCGACGATTTATGTGATTTATGTGTTTACGTACGTTTCATGTGACAACACGTTCATATATTATCACGTTTATATGCATAGTATATGCATATCATATCACAGGGGAGAGATATTTACACTGTATTGAGACGGTAATACTTTGACGTACCGTTGAGCGGGGTAGCTTGAGATTATTGTGATTTTATGACCGTTGAGGAGTCGAGGTTAGTACTCATATGACACCTGACGGCAGACAGGCGTGTTCGCTCTGTCTACTCGGGCGTGAGCGTCCCGAGGTGCAAAACCGTCGTGATTTTTATTTTCAGCGAGGGAGCAACCTGACAGGGCAGTTGCGTGATCGTCAAAATGCTGTTAGCATAGGCTACCGCTTACGGAAGAGCGACCTAGCAGGGCAGTTGCGTGATCGTCAAAACGCTGCTAGTGTAAGCTTCCGTAGACTATTGTTATATTATGGGCGCACGAGGTGTCGAGTCTGACCTAGGGCCCTCTGTTGTGTGATTTGAGATAGGATTGTGGGAAAAAAAGAGTGTACATTGCTTATGAGACATTGGGATTGAGACTGAGTGTACACGTGCATTCATGCATTTCTATTCACCTACTGGGCAATCACATACGTGTTGTAAGTACCGAGTCTGACGCTGACACGCGTCAAGACTAAGGCGGCTGGTGGCGGTGCTCCACGGACTTTTGAGGGCAGGACGGTACATGGATGAAGACCTGTGGAGCGACGATAGGGTTTTGTTATTTTGGCATTTCGGGCTACGCCCATTGTATAGATTGACGATGTAAACAACATTTCAAAGTAATGTATATTATTTTTAGGAATAAGTTATTATTAGACGGGCCTTCGGCGGCTTACGTTGCAGAAATCCGCCACTAGCCTTACTTAAAAAACGAGGTCGTCACACTGATGGCTCACTTGGACGACAACTCAGGCGCCGAACCTTCACAATGGACGGATGATGATCATGCATCCACACCGTCTCAGGAGATAGATTCTCTTAATTCTACATTATTGACCATGTTAGTATCGTACCAAATATACTACACTAACATGAAACATGAGCAGAAAAGTACAAAGGAATTAGAGGAGTGACTAGCAATAAGTGAGAATTTTCAATTGCAACTTGATGAGATGATTCATATCGAAATTCTCTTATCAAATGGAAATGAAAAATTGCTGGAAAATAGGTGGCCTCCTTAGAAACTAAATTAGCGACCTAGAGTGAGCGGTAGCAACAGAGAGTTATCAACTTCTAGAAACAACTATACGGCACTCTCCGACGAACGTAAGAAACATTATTCTAGGATCAAGCTATTAGATGACCGACTGACCTCTAGGGGACAAACTGCACATATATCCATACCGATATTTACAATGCTAAGGAAAGGTTTAGGTTTTTCTAACCCATGCAACTTAAAGAAAGTTGACTAACAACAACTTTATGACATTAGATACATGGTTTTAGGCCTAAGCTCTCTTATGATCTTTACTAACGTACCAGAAACAAATGCGTTAGAAGAAGCAACGCGGAAAGCTAAATCTAGGGCTTAAATCTCCTTCGATTACACTGAATTGAATGATAGTTACAAAATTCGGGTGATACCCCACGAATGTGACTATGATTCAATTTATTCATTTTTACCATCATGTCAGTCTGAGGAAGCAAACACTCATCATTTTGAAAATACTTCTTCTATTTATATTCCTGCTATCGTTATGAAAATTGAGGAATTAAGCTCTTCATTAGAAATCGAAAGAAAGAAATTTGAAGCAGAAAAGAAAGCGTTCCTATTGGAGATGGAAAATCTCAAATGCTTCCCCCATCCCACAAACTTTTGTCACGCTTCTTTCACTCCCTCAAAAGACAAGTTTGTTCCAAAAATCGTGAAGAAAGAAGCCTTCCAATGTTCTAAAATCAGTATTTCTCAAAATATTATTTCTAATGTTGTTTCCACTACGTCTGTAGGTAGCGTAGTGAACAAGTCAGCAGACTAAGGCGTGGGTGTCTAGGATAGATCTCAAGAAGGAGCCCATACACTTAAAAATTCCTATTTTACCACCTCATTCTGTAAAAATAAATCCAGACACTCATAAAAATAAAATAGCCATTTCTTCTCTCTAAATTGTTGCTTCTATTTGCGCCTTACAGCCTATTATCTTTAGAAGAACTAATTATGAAACAGGCTCGACATCTGAAATTAAAAATAATTATACTAAGACAAATGCTAACAATAAATCACGTAAGAATCCAGATCCAACCATAAAGCAGGCGTGTGGCTCTATTCACCCATGCTCTCACCTAAGGTATTCAGTTCAGATTCAATCCCCAAAGCACCTTAGGAAATTAGCTAGTAAAAAGATCTTCTCTCCTTGATCAAGCCCAAACCGCATTTGTCCACGCTGAAATTCATCTCCACCATGCAAGATTTAGCCTAAATGGGTCCTTAAACCCCCAACTAGGCCGACAAAAGCCAAAAAGGCCAAGTCGCCTAAAGAGATCAAACCCAAACCAACTCCTAATTTGGCTTGGGTCCCTAAAGCTTCAAACATTAATAATTTAGGAACTAATCGGAACTCTTAGACATAAAATCTACTAATCTGAGAGGACCATTTTTAAGTGGGTACCTAAAGCTCTCTAGTTTATTTTTGCAGATCCATCATGTGTGGTATCTCGACTAAGGTTGCTCCACACAGATGACTAGGAATCAAGGACTATTGAGCAACTATCAAGACTGGTTTTCTGGAAATGTCAGATTCAGAAACAATGAACGCCTACGCCATAACTTGTTCCGCATAGGCCAGCTGTGTGACAAAGGATTCTAGGTGGTCTTCCTGTAGGACCCCGGTCCCCGCAAATTAGGTCGGCCAATAAATTTCGGGTGTGCTTTACATGATTTCATGATAATTGCGTATATGTTGAATGCTTACGTGATGTATAAATATTATGCCTGTGATTTACATGGGAAATTACGTGCGATTAAGCGCCAAGGATTCTTGGTGTTCACGATGACCCCAAGAAATGACAGAGGCTATTGCCACGATACGCGAACGCATGCGAACGGCACAGAGTCGACAGAAAAGCTACGCTGACCAAAGACGTCGACCACTGGAATTCGAAGAAGACGATATGGTGTTTGTTAAGGTATCGCCGATGAATGGCGTAAAGAGGTTCGGGAAGAAAGGGAAACTAAGCCCTAGGTATATCAGTCCATTTAGGATACTGAAGAGGGTTGGCGAGGTGGCATACCAATTAGAACTGTCAGCCTCATTATCGCAAGTCCATGACGTGTTCCACGTCTCAACCCTACGAAAGTACTTAACTGACCCGAACCCCGTGCTAGGAAACGAGTCCCTACATCAGCAATTGAAGCCGGATCTAAGTTACGAAGAGATTCCGGTTGAAATATTGATGTATGAGACTAAGAAGCTTAGGAATGAGGATATTCCCTTAGTGAAAGTACTGTGGCGGAACCAGTCCACGGAAGAAGCCACATTGGAACAGGAGGACGAAATGAGAATTCGTTATCCCGAGTTGTTTTACACGGACTGATTTCGGGGGCGAAATCCTCCTTAAGGGGGGGAGGATGTAGGACCCCGGTCCCCGCAAATTAGGTCGGCCAATAAATTTCAGGTGTGCTTTACATGATTTCATGATAATTGCGTATATGTTGAATGCTTACGTGATGTATAAATATTATGCCTGTGATTTACATGGGAAATTACGTGCGATTAAGCGCCAAGGATTCTTGGTGTTCACGATGACCCTAAATGTACGAAGAGGAATTTTCGAAGAAATAGCGAAGGAAAGGATTAACTATAGTTGGACTAGGAATTTTATTTTGGGTTAAGGAATTAAAATGGGTCCAAAATTGAGATAAAGGCCCAAAATGGGAACAATTTTCCCTAGAATTAGGAAAAGCCCATGCCCTACCCAACAAAAAGCCAAGGAAAATATCTGAAATAGAAAATCATCTAAACACTGTAACCCCTCAAGAAACTAACGAAAGCAAGGGAAGGGCAAGGGGAAGAACCGAGGCAAAATTCGGACAAGAGTGCTCAAATCAGCTTAGGACTTCGAAGTTGGTAAGTAAAATACTCTCCCTTAAGCTCTTAATTTCGTACACTAGGTGTAGTTGAAGGTATTAATGGCATTAAAGGCAAAGTAATTGAAGAAGATTTCGAAAAAGACCTAAATGAGAGGTATAAGCTCGTGATAGGACCCCGATTTAAGTAAATCAGTGTTAGGAACTACTTTATATACGACTTAGAACCTAGAGACTTCGTTCCCAAGAAGGGAGCCTTAGAACTTAGAAAAATTCTGGGAGGATTTAACGATGAAGGTGATTCTGGGAAGATGATTGAAAGCTCAGTAGAATCGGGCGATTTAGCTTGGGAAGCATTAGACCCAATCGAAGCCTCAACTAATCGTGCGAATCTAAAACCTAGTAAATCGGACGATTTTGAGTTAATACTAACACACGGCGAAATGTTGCACGTGAGGAATCGATTAAATTAAACGTATGGAACAAATTAATCGTGCAATTCAAACTCTAGAAAATCTCGAAGTCGGGCGATTTGAGGGTTTTCTTGAGTCGGACAAATTGAAGTGCAAACTAAGATCGGGCGATTTCATGCGATAAATAGGATAACTTAAGCAGATATTACACGTGGCATGAGGAGAACAAATCGCCGAAGACAAGCTTAGCAAACACTAAATCGGGCGAAATGCTATGCAACCTAGGACAAATCGGGCGATTTGAAAGTCGAGACCAACGCTCGGCGATCTCCATCTCTGCAAGTCCTCAAATCTGCCGAAAACAATTTCCCACACCATGCACGATTTCGGGATGACGTCATGATGATGAAAGAACACGGCGATTTACAAATCGGCCGATGGAACTCCAAGCAATCGAATCGGGCCATTTTGCATGCAAGGGAAATCGGGCGAAACCATGACCTACGCCTACACAAATCGGGCAAATTGCGTGAACGAGGAATCGGGCAAATCCACGCTTATCTAATCGATCGACTTAAATTAAATAACATACAAATTGGCCGAATTTCTCTAACTATTTCACACATGGAATCGGACGATTTCAAGCTCCACAAATCGAATGAATCGAACAACTAACAATCGATACTAACCTTACTTAGGAATTTATTGGACAGGGGACTTAGCCTAGACTCGAAACTAGCGATTTATAGCCTAACGAAATTTATGAAGCTAGATAAATTAATTCGACTTAGGTATCTTACAAAGGCGCAATACTAATACGATAATGTTTATGATTAAAGGTCGTACGTTAGGAGCGAACGGGGAGAATACTAATTTCGCGTGGACGACAAGTAAGTAGAAATTCAACTACGACACGTAACTTGCCTGCGTACAATTATGTGAATTACGTGCTCGTGAATTTTGTATGAAATGTGTACGTATGATACGATTAAATTATGTGCATGATGGCATGATTAGAATACGTACATGAGCATAGCATGAGCATTTGCACGCATGCGTAGTGTATAAGACGCGAGGTATGAGCGTGCGTAAGATCGCCTGTGTGCGATGTATACTCGCCGATATTGGCGTCTGTGTCGACTCGAATGAAGAGTCACGGCTTCCCCTATGCGGCCAGTAAGGCTAATGAAGCTATAAGGCCTGTATAAGAGGCTGGGGGAAATACCCCGTATGCGGGAGATGCAACCTGGAGGATGCGGCCCGGGGCACACGCTGAGTAAGGGAAGATTCCTTCGGGTGACCTTCTAGCGTGTAAAGCACTCCGTGGTTAGTGGCCTCGGTGTTGGCTACCAGTGAGAGGCGCTCGCGTGGAGGCCACACTGAGTAAGGGAAGATTCCTTCGGGTGACCTTCTAGTGTGTGAACCTCCACACTTGAGATCTCTATAAGATGGCGCATAGTGGGATTGAAAGCCGAGGGCCCGTATGAAGTAAGAGTATGAGAAAAAGAGTACGAGTATACGAAAAAGAGTATGAGCGTTAGAAAACGACGGCGTGGATTGTCGTTCGTTAGGACACGTGCATACATGCATAATTTTCTGCTTACTGAGCCTCGGTGGCTCATCGTTTATGTTACGTGTTGTAGGTACCGACAATCACGGTACGTGATCCGACTTTTATGCGAGGCCGATATTTTGAAGCTATCCGGCTGCTTTTGCGGTGGGATGTGTGTATGGATGACGACCTGTGAAGGCCGGGCGCATACGAAGCTTTTGGCTGCACACACACACACACACTTGTCTTCTGTATAGACATGACTATGAGGAATTGTAGAACGATTTGCGAACATTCTTTTGACATGTGTATAAGACTTCCGCACGTAGTTTTAAAAGAAGAAGAAAAATTTTATTCGCATTTTTACGCTTTTGCGCGATAATAAAGCATTAGATACTTAGGATTAGAACGAAATTACGAGGTCGGACGACGGGTCCTGACACTTCCTTGCTGACCGGTGCAGAATTTTAGACTGTCAGGATCAAGAACTTCTTCATGGTCCTAGTGTGAGGCCTGGGGCGGATGAGGACGGGGAGTGATCGCCAGTGCCAAAGATGTGCACGGAAAAAGAGCAGCTCCTGACAGGCTTCTAGTCGGAGGGGTACATGAATGAATGGATCCCATACCTGAATGAGAAGGATTCCGAGACTGGGCATTGTATGGGCGGTTTAAAGTCAAGGAATATTATAAATGAATTGATTGTGCTACTCACATCACCGTGTACCTTCCTTTTCGGGAGTCCACCCTTAAGAACTTCAAAGTTAAGCGTGCTTGAGTTGGAGTAGCACTGGGATAGGTGACCCCTGAGAAGTAGCTTAGGGTGCGTGCAGTGCGAAGCACGCTGAAAGAGTAGTGGTGATACAGTGGTGTCAGACCAACCCCACAGGTCCCGAGAGCAGGCTGTTACAAATAGTATCATAGCACAACCTCTTGTAGTACGGTGTGGTTCGGGGACGAACCATGCAGAAGCTATTGGGATGTGAGGCTCGGGGCTGATAAGGGCGGGGAGTAATCGCCGGTGCCAGAGAGGTGCATGGATAAAGACCGACTCCTGGCAGGCTTCTTGGCGTAGGGGTACATGAATGAACCGATCCCACACCCGAATGAGAGGGATTCCGAGACTTGGCATTGTATGTGCAGTGTAAAGTCAAGGAATAGTATAAGAGAATTGATTGCGCTACTCATATCACCAATGGTGCACCTTTCCCTTTCTAGAGGCCATCCATAAGAACTTCAAAGTTAAGCGTGCTTGACTTGGAGTAGCACCGGGATGGGTGATCCCCTGGGATGTAGCTCAGGTTGCGTGCAGTGCGAAGCACGCTGGAAGACTAGTGGTTAAACAGTGGGGTCAGGCATCAGCCGGAGTGTGATGGGCCCAACCCCACAGGTCCAGAGAGTGGGCTGTTGCACCTTGGAGAGCAAGTTTATACACGATCAACCTGACGTTTGTACGGCCTTCGACTGCTGTTTGCCTGATCTCGCAGACAGTAATTCAGAGGAACAACATATGGCATCAAAGAGTGTCTCATCTGAATGTCAAAGCTCTTCAATGACTTTTAACTGAAAAGTTGGTCTACGGTCATCCAACGGTTACAAATACAACAAGAGCATCAATGTTCGGCTAGTTAACTTGGAAAAATGAAGCGAGCATCGCCCCACATCAAACAGGTTGCCTACATGTCCCGTCCCTTGAATTGCTACACATGGACCTCTATGGACCGATTTGAAACAGAGCATCTACGGACGAAGGTACGTGCTGGTAATCATGGACGATTATTCTCGCTACACATGGATGAAGTTCCTCCGACGATAGATGAGAAAGGGGACTTGATCATTAATTTAGTGAATACAACACAGAATTTGCTGCAGCTGACCATCCAAGTCATTCACACAAACAATGGAACTGAGTTCAAGAACAAGCGATTCAGTGACTTCTATCAGAAAATTGGAATTAGTCAGCAGTTTTCAGCCGCAAAGACACCTCAACAGAACGGGGTTGTCGAAAGAAAGAATCGAAATCTCGTGGAAGCCGCACGGACTATGCTTATCCACTCGATCTCCCGAACTTCTTATGGGCTGAAGCACAATGCCTGTTTCACTCAGAACAGGACGATAATTTACAAACGCTTCGAAAGACTCCGTACGAGACCATCAATGGAAGAATTCTCAGTATTTCATTCTTCAAGGTGTTTGGATGCAAGTGCTTTGTGGCGAACGATCAAGACCAACGAGCAAAGTTCAACCCTAAAGCATTGGAAGTCGTTTTCATCGGATATTCTTCGACTTCAAAGGCGTACCGAGTCTACAAGTTATCCTAGTCTACAAGTTATCCTGTACTATAATGGAAAGTTACAATGTCACATTACACGAAGTGACAGAAATGGCATATGAATACGACAGTTCTTAACCCATGCTTACCTGTGTGTTAGCACAGAACCAACAGAATACGGCAACAAAGCAAGATTCAACGTCAGAAAAAGACATGTGAATTGCTCTAGAAGACTTGGATTCTCTCTTCGAGAAGATATATTGACCACATTCTCAGATTCCTGTCTCGTCTCAATCTTGGTCGAGTAGTGCACTATCTACATCTACGGCGGAACTTACCCAAGTTGCCGATATACCAAGTCCTTCGACTGATCAAGCTACTCTAAACTCAGAATCACCTCTACAAGTGTTGCAGCTTATAACACCAGCCGTTGAGGAATTCCATCAGATTCCCCCAACTCAATTGCAGATTTGGATTTACCTCAATCGGACGCTCAGCCTCATTTCTGGAAATCTCGAGCCGCTTATTACCGACGAATCAGACTCGACTATGCCTTATATGAGAAAGCGGACCCGAGCTCACCCTGTCGGATAGTTAATCGGTGATCTTCGAGTGGAGTACGCACCAGAAATCAGAGCGGATTGTTCTCATGCTTCTTAAGACAAAATGAGCCAACCAAAGTAGCAGACGCACTAAAAGACACGGATTGGGTCATCGTTATGCAAGACGAACTCAACCAATTTGAACGTCTCCATGTGTTACTTTAGTACCGAGACTGACTGGGAAAATGATAATTGGAACAAAATGGATGTTCAAGAACAAAAAGAACGAAGATGGAGAATTGGGAACAAAGCGCGACTCGTCGTCAAAGGGTACAACCAACAGGAAGGCATAGATTACGACGAAACGTACGCCCTTGTTGCCTGTATCGAAGCCATTCGACTATTCCTGGCATACGCGGCTCACAGGGACTTCAAGGTCTGGACGTCGAAACAGCCTTTCTCAACGGCTTGTTAAAAGAACAAGTCTATGTCGCTCAGGCAGAAAGCTTTATCGATCAAGAGCATCCTGATTTCTCTATCGATTGGACAAAGCTCTCTATAGACTGAAACAAGCTCCACATGCTTGGTATGAAGTCCTGAGCGAATTCCTCGTGACAGGATTCATCCGAGGAACAATAGATACGACTCTTTTCATCAAATCGCAAGGCAACGATCTGATGGTCTTCCAAGTATACGTCGGCGACCTCATCTTTGGATCAACGAAACCCCCGGCTGTGTCAAAAGTTTTGAGATCTGATGAAGACCTAGTTCGAAATGAAGTCACATGGGATAGATTGTAGCACCCGGGTCCTCGTAAGTATTGGAGGCCAATAATTTGCGTAAATGATGAATGCGATTATGTGCATTTAATGAAATTACTCTGTGCTCGTGTGAATTATGTGAAATTTACATGTTAAAATGCGTGCTTAATTTATTTGGTGGAGATTGGTACTTTTAAATTGTGCCATGTGACTTCCAAATCTAATTAGGGATTTTGAAATTAGGATTAGGGAAATGGAGCTAATGATAAAATTTGGCTATAATTGTAGTTGGACTAGGATGGAACCCAAACTCAAGCCCAAAAATAATTTATAGGCTTAGTCCAAATATAACATAAATGGTCCAAGAAGTTATAATTCACAATTAGGCCCAGAATCGAACTCTAATATTGGCCCAAATTCTTAAATAAAAATCTTGGAGACAAAGCTCCTTAATTCAAGGGAAGATCACGTCAACATCTACATAACCCACCATACCTTTAAATAACAAAATATCTACAACCCACTCTCACACTAAAAGGGAACGAAAGGAGAGAGAGAGGAGAAGATCGAACTAGAGCCTCGAAGAAGAAGGTATGAATATTCCTATTGTTCCCCAAGTTTCTAGCTTAGGATTTTAGTTTCCAAGTTTAGGATTGACTTGCTTAGGGTTAAATGCTCGTAAGGTATTCTAAAGGAATTATGAAACAAGAAGATACCCACTTGCTAGGACTCACGCGATTCTAACTCTCGAAATTGTGTTCCAACCTTAGTTTAGCTTTTTAATTTCATGGTAACACGATTAGGACTTATTAAGCACGGAAAATAGGTCAGAACTTGCATATTTGTTAAGCTCAGATTTTAGAATTTTTAGCAATTCCTATCGACTTTTAAAATGTTCTTGAGAAAAGTAACTTTTTGATCCTTAAAGCTAGTACATTGCGAATTGAAAAGTGTTTTAGAGGTGTTTTGCGGACCCACATATTTTGCAAACTAAGGGCCGAGGCATTTCGCGAACTCGGTTCGCGAACCCCATGCAACAAACGTTTGGCGAATTGATGGACTTTGCGAGTCCGGCGAACTAGGCCACTTCGCGAATCGAGCACGTCGCGAACTCAAGGATCGCAAACCATTTCACGCGATGAAGTTCGGCGAATCCATGGAGGATTGCGAATGCATCATTCCGCGGGCTGCTCCCATTTGCGAACTCGGCGAGCTTTGTGAACCAAGAGTCAAAACACGTTTCACGGGCCATGCAAACTTGGGGGGCCCTGTTTTGCGAACTCATACCCACTTCGCGGGCCGATCCTATTTGACGAACCCGTTTTGCGAATCAAGCGGAGGTTTTGCGGGTTGGAACTACTTTGCGAACCCTTGACGGCATGAAGATTGCGAACTCACTTGGCTTCAACTTCGCAATATGTGGAAGTTTGCGGGTCCATGAAGCCGCAGAATTCACTTCGCGAACTGAGCAACTCGACGAACCAAGGATTGCGAACTCGACCTGCCTCGCGAACTCATAAACTTTGCGAATCAAGCAAACTTTGCGAATCCAATTAGAAACTTAGAGATAATTCGCGAACTATAATTAACCCCTTTTTTTGCTAGATCTCACGGGTCTAACACTCCACGAGTTCATGGCACTCCGCGGGTCCAATAATTTGGGAACTCAGGATAACATGTTAGACTTCGCAAACTATACTTAGCAAATTAAAAGAATTCTAGAATCTTGAACTCGCGAAACAGACTTAATGAATTTAGGAACTTCACGGGTCATGTGAGAAATTTCGAACCCGACTAGAATTACCAAATATGTTCCTCCCATAGAGATTTAGCATGCTTAAGCGGTTAATTAAAATAGTATGCTGACACCAATAATTTTATGCCTAAGGTTTGGACTTAGGAGAATACCCGGGTCAGGTAGCGACTAATCCATGGACGCCAGGTAAGTAGAAATTCAACTACAACACATAACTTGTCTGTACGTGCTTAAAGGACTAGGTGCTTCGATGCCTACCTGAATTGTGTATGCTTGATATTACGTGACTATGTGCCTCGATGATTACATGATTTACGTGGACTAATTGATATGCTGTCTCTTGGTAAGTGCGTATGGCATTTGTTGCATTTTCATACTCACGTGCATACACGATCATATGTGGGAGGGTTATATGAGTCGAGTATGTGTATATAAGGTATCGCTTGAAAGCGACTGATACATTGCCGATATGGGCATGTGTTGTCGACTCCCAGTTGAGTCAAGGGCTGTCCACTATGCTACCAGGGCGGCGTTTAGCGTCGTCGTAATATTATGTAAATATGTATATGTATATGAAGTATATTAGGGCGGAGACCCGTTGGCGAAAGGGCCGTATACATATATTACTATTATTGTATATGCAATGAAATATAGTCGGGCGAAGACCCATTGGCGAAAGGGCCGTATACATATATTATTGTTATGTATATAATGGAATATATTAGGGCGATGCCCGTTGGCGGAAGGGCCGTATACATATATTATTATCATGTATATAATGAAATATATTAGGGCGATGCCCGTTGGCGAAAGAGCCGTATACATATATTATTATTATGTATATAATGAAATATATTAGGGCAATGCCCGTTGGCGAAAGGGCCGTGTATATGTATGTTTATGATATGATTGGGCAATGCCCGTGGCGGTAGGGAGCGACCTGGAGGGTGCGACCTGAGGGTATAAGCGACACAGGGTGGAACCCTGGGGTAGGCAAACTCAGCGTGGACTACCAGCGTGAGCGACCGCCGACAGTCGGGGAAGACCGGGTACATATGGCAACTTAGGGGAACGGTGTGCATCCTAGGTATGGCCATCCGGCGTGGACCGCTGTCATATTTGTCCCTAGTGGACGTGAGCTCATTTGTGGTGCATAATGAGATAGCCGAGGGCCCTGAGTGAGGTTTACGAGTATGACGAGCATCGGCGCGGATCGCCTTTGCGGAGTGTTAAGTGCATCGGCGCGGATCGCCTTTGCGTAGTAGTTTATGCATTGGCGTGGATTGCCTTTCCAGGCATGGGACACGTGCATACATGCATAGTTTCTACTTACTGAGCCTCGGTGGCTCATTTCTTTATGTTATGTGTTGTAGGTACATACGATCACGGTACGTGATCGCCTAGCCGGCAAGGCCTATCTTTTGAAGCTTCCGAATGTCTTTGGGGGTGGCCACGTGTGTATGGATCACGACCTGTGAGGCCGGGTGCGTAGGAGCTTTTGCTGTGCCATCGCAACCGTCCCGAGTGATTACAAACTAGGATTTGTAGAATACTATTTGTAATTGTGCTTGATTTCATTAGTTGTCCTTGTAATTAGGGGCGTTTTGTATAGTAGTCCTTAGAGGACTAGTTTGATATTTATACCAAGTTTGTTTGGTATAAATACTTGTAAATCAATTGAGCTGAAAAGAGAAAGTTTTGAGAATTGATCCGAAAGGCTTGCAATTCGATTTCTAGAGAGAGAAACAACAATAACTTTCTCACTCTACTCGAATTCTCTCTCTTGTTCTTCATTTGAGTTTTTCAATCGAATTCAATTGTTTATCTAAACGATCGAATTACTATGAATTCTAGCCTAGGATCATAGAGTTGTTAATCGTAGGACCTAACAATTGGTATCAGAGCAGATTCGTTCTGTTTTGGATGGAAAATTGTTAGAATTGGATCGAAAATTTAATTCTGTCCACTGTTCATCGAAGAACAGTTTGGCGCGAAATCTGTTTTCGATCCAATAGCTTAATTCTGTGCTTAATTGACTTGATTTGGTGTTTCTGTGCTTGTTTAAGTGATAGATCATCATTGCGATCAGTTCTGTAGCGTTTTAAACTTCGATTTCAAGGATTGAACTGCCTCCGCGTGTTACTGTTTGCGAAGAACATGAACAACACGTTCTGATTTTGATCAAACTCGATATATTTTGCTTCATAACGTGTTTAATTGCTTGTTCGTGCGTGATTAGAACTTCATTGCTAGCGATTGCCTCAAATTTCACTATCTGATTCTTTGTTTTTGCTCGAATTAATGTTAATCGTATTCTGTTAATTTTTCTCGATTGCTCAAATTTTCTCGCTAAGTTTTGCGATCGGATTAGTTTCTCGATAGATAAACTTAGCGCGAGAATTTTCTCGGTCAGAATACGTAGTCAGCTCATGGCCCGTCTCGACAACGAATTGGACGCCGAAATATCCACTCGTACGGACGACGACAACGCATCCAGGTCTTCAAATGAGGTAGACACTCCTTCCACATTATTGACCATGTTAGAATCATATCAAAAGCAATATGCTAACATGAAATGTGAGCAGAAAAGTATAAAGGAAGTAGAGGAGGAACTTGAGAGAGCTCAGGAGAAGATAGATAGTCTCGAACAAGAACTTAGGAGCTCTAGTGCAAAAATAGATGAACTTACCAAGAGCCTCCATTCTAGAGAGACTAGTCAACCTCAACTAGGACAAAAGAGCGAAAAGATTAAGGAATTAGAAGATAGGCTAGCAAATAACCACATTTGCTTGGTTAGAAATCTCAACGAGAAAGCCATTTTAAATTGTAGGATAACCGACACTACCTCTAAGATCACTAACTTAGAAGCTCAATTAGAAACTTCGAATGCCAAGATTAGTGAGCTTAGTAAGGATTTCGATGCCTGTCAAGCCGCGAAACTAACCGTGGAAAATAATTTCGCTCTCCTAGGTGAGGAACGCAAGAAACTATATGCCAAAGTAAAGAAATTAGACGATATAGTTACGCGTAGGGGACAGTTCGAACAGACAATATTTTTGAACAAGCCCAAGGATATAGAGTTCTATAATCCTATAGAAAGCATAGGTTTCACTAACCCGTGTGTTTTACAAAAGAAAGAAATATATGATGTTAAACACATGCGCTTAGGAATAACCTCTCTTAGAAATTTTACTGAATCGTCTTATGCAAATATTTTCGATTCGTCCATTAGACAAGGTCCACATGGTCCGGAAATCCCCTTTGACTACAAAGAACTAAATGAAAGGGACAAAAATAGGAAAGAAACTCTAACACCTGTTTGCAATTTAGTTCAAATTCTACCTCCTGATTCTCAAACACACCACGAGGAAGTTAAAGCCATTAATTATAAAAATTATCTCTACAAACCTCCTATCATAAAACAGATAGAGGAGTCACATGCTAAGTTAGAAAAAGAACGAGAGATTTTCGAAGCTGAAAAGAAAAATTCTTTAAGGAGATGGAAAATCTCAAGGCTTCCTCGTCCTCCCAAGCTACCTCTCACGCTATTACAAAAAGCGTGAAAAATGAAAAATCGCCTTTGAAAGATAAATATTGTAATAAGAATTTTGTTAAAAGTGCTATGACTAATTTCACTTTACCTACGTCTACAGGGAGCGTAGTCAGCACTAAAAACAAAGGCAAGAGTGTCTAGCCCTAAGATAAAGAAGGAGCCATTAGATTTAAATGTTTCTGAACATGCTAATCCTTCTGTTACAATAAAAGACACTCGTAGAAATAAAAGAACTATTTCCACTTTTAAGATAATTGCTTCTACTTATTCACTTCAGCCGATCACTTTTAGAAGCACCAACTTCGAAATAGGCTCTACGTCAAAAATTAATAATTCTGAAACAAATGCACAAGGAAGACTCGCAGGATACAAGATCGAGCCATAAAGAAAGCTTATGGCGCTATACATGAATGTGCTCACCTAAGGTATCCCGTAGAAATTAAATCCCCCAAGCACCTTAGGAGACTATCACAAGAAAAGATCTTTTCCTCAGTCAAACCCTCCAAAGCATTTGTACGTGCTGAAATTAACCTTCCTTGTAAGGTTCAACTCAAATGGGTTCCTAAATCTCCGCCTAGGACGACAAAAGCCAAAAGAGCCAAGTCTCCTATAGAGGCAAAACCCAAACCCACTTTTTCAAAAGTGCAAAGGGTTATTAAGACTCTTCCAAAAATAGATTTAGGAGTCATATCTGAACCCAAAATTAAATCTGCTAATCTGAGAGGACCCATGTTTAAGTGGGTACATAAAGCTCTCTAAATTGTTTTTGCAGGTCCATTATGTGTGGTACCTTGACTCTGGTTGCTCCATACACATGACTGGTAGTCAAGAGCTGCTGAGCAACTACAAAGACCGACCAAACGGCAAAGTCAGATTTGGGAACAACGATTCAGCCCCGATTCTAGGACTTGAGGATATCACTCTGAAAAATCTGACAATCAAAGATGTCTCGTACGTCGAAGGCCTCCGCCATAACTTGTTCAGCATAGGCCAATTCTGTGAAAAAGGCTTCCAGGTGGTCTTCCATGCTGACCGGTGTAGAATTTTGGATAGTCAGGACACAGAACTCCTTCAAGGACTTCGGAGATCCAATCTTTACACGATCAACCTGACATCTGTGCGGCCCTCGACAGCTGTATGCCTCATTTCTCAGACTGATTTACAGAGGAACAGCTTATAGCATCAACGACTGTCTCATCTGAATATGAAAGCTCTCAAACGTCTTTCTACGAAAAAGTTGGTTCACGGTCTTCCAACTATACAACTACAAAGGGAGCATCACTGTTCGGTATGTCAATTATAAAAAATGAAGCGAGCCTCTCATCACGTCAAGCAAATCGCATCTACTTCTCGACCATTGGAACTCATTCACATGGATCTCTGTGGTCCGATGCAGACTCAAAGTATCAATGGAAGAAAGTATGTCCTAGTGATTGTGGATGACTACTCTCGCTACACGTGGACTAAGTTCCTCCGAACGAAAGATGAGACCGGTGACTTGATTATCAATTTTGTGAACACAACTCAAAATCTGCTGCAACAGACTATTCAAGTCATTCGAACAGACAATGGCACTGAGTTCAAGAACAGTCACCTCAGATGGCTGACGCATCGACTTCAGCCTTGCCTCATGAGCGCAAGTGGACGAGAGGTCACTCGGTTGATCAGATAATTGGCGATCATTCGGTTGGTGTAAGGACACGTCGTCAACACAGTCTTTTCAGTTGCTTCCTGAGCCAAAACGAGTCTACCAAAGTAGCAGACGCACTTCGAGACCCAGATTGGACAATTGCAATGCAAGAGGAATCAATCAATTCGAACGTCTTCAAGTGTGGACCTTGGTACCCCGTCCACATGGGAAAACAGTGGTCGGAACTAAATGGGTTTTCAAGAATAAGAAAAATAAAGATGGTGAAGTGATCCGGAACAAAGCAAGGCTAGTTACTAAGGGATACAATCAACAGGAAGTCATCGACTACGACGAGACTTATGCTCCTGTAGCTCGTATCGAAGCTATCCGCCTCTGCTGGCTTATGCGGCTCACAAAGACTTCAAAGTCTATCAGATGGATGTTAAAACTGCCTTTCTCAACGGCGTGTTAAAAGAAGAAGTCTATGTCGCTCAGCCGGAAGGTTTCGTTGATCAAGAACATCCCGATCATGTCTATCGCTTGGACAAAGCTCTCTATGGACTAAAACAAGCCCCTCGTGCTTGGTACGATGTCCTGAGTGATTTCCTCGTGAAGTCTGGATTCATACGAGGAACGATAGACACAACACTCTTCATTAAATGGCATGACAAAGATCTTATGGTCGTCCAAGTATACGTCGACGACATCATCTTCAGATCAACAAATCCTCGGCTCTGCAAGAAGTTTGGAGATCTCATGAAGAGCAAATTCGAGATGAGTCACATGGGAGAGATGCAGTTTTTCCTAGGACTCCAAGTCAGGCAGCTCGATGATGGAATTTTCATCAGTCAACAAAATACATCAAGGATATTCTGAAGAAATTTCATCAAGACCAGAGCAAGCCTCTCAGCACTCCTATGTCACCAAGCTGCAAGTTGGATGCCGATCCCCCTGGCAAGTCGGTCGACATCACACTGTATCGCAGTATCATTGGATCTCTTCTCTACCTTACTTCGAGCCGGCCGGACATCATGTTTGCCACATGCTTGTGTGCCCGTTTTCAAGCCGATCCCAAAGAATCCCATATGCTCGCGCTCAAAAGAATTCTACGCTACCTTAAGGGCACCTCTACCCTTGGCCTATGGTATCCAAAGGGTACGAATTTTAAACTTATCGGCTACACTGACGCTGACTATGCATGTTGCCGAATGGAAGGAAAATCACGTCCGGTGGCGCTCAATTTTTAGGAGAAAAGCTGGTTTGCTGGTCATCCAAAAAGCAGAACTGTGTGTTAACTTCGACGGCCGAAGCAGAATACGTTGCTGCTGCCAGCTGTTGCTCACAGATGCTGTGGATGCGGACACAGTCGCGACTATGGGTACAATCTGAATAATATACCCATATATAGTGATAGTCAGAGTGCAATCGCCATTACTTGCAATCTTGTTCATCATTCACGCACAAAACACATAGACATTAGATATCATTTTATCAAAGATCACGTAGAAAAAGGCACGATAGAGATGTACTTTGTGAACACGGAGTTTCAACTAGCCGACACTTTCACCAAGGCATTGGATGAGAAACGATTTCAATTCCTTGTCGAAAAATTAGGCATGTTGAATCTTCCGTAATATGTGCATTACCCGATCTTCTGTGGTATCACATGCTCTATTCTATGTGTTTTCTATGCTTATTTGCTCGTATCTTGCGTGATAATAATAATAATAAAAATAATAATAATAATAATAATATATTTCTATATATAAAATAAAGGGGTATAACGAAATCTTTAGGATGCTTTGATCTAAAGTCACTTAGAATTTTACCCCGACATGCGATTGATTTAATTGCTTAATTTTGTCAGGATTCAAGCCTTGTTCTATTTTTCTCTCTTCGGATCTATTTCTCGAGTGAGTCACACATAAATTGCTTGTCTTAACTAGTGATACTTGGCTTCATACTCATCTTGCGTTAGATCGTTAGGAAAATGATAAGGGAGTTTAGGATATTCCTCATTCGGCCTTATATAAATTTCCCCACGTTAGCCCTTAGTCAATCCACTTTGAGCGTTCTCCGATGTCCTTTTCTTCATTTGAAACCCGTTCTCAGCCTTCAACCGAACTCTATACTCTTCGAATGGTTGTTCAAATGAGAAAAGGAGGGGGAGATAACGAAAGAAAAAGTAAGATGATGACAAAAGAAGGCATTGCTCAACGCGCAACAAACAGACCAAAGGTACTGGCCTTCCGACTACCTTTTAGAAAGTGGCATGGATCCTGCTGTGAACTTCTTCATCAATAATCTCGTACGCTCGTCAGAACGGCTGGAAGAGGAGCACCACGAAGTGAACTTCTCCAACAATAATTCGGTCTTATATCGGGAAACGAGAAGAGGAGTGCAGCCTCAGGTACGAATTCCATAACCGAGAACTTCTCCAAATTGATAATCTCTGAAACCTCTCTAGGGATTAAGAGAAGAGGAGCACGGTATCGGCCCGAGAACCAACAAGAAGAACTTCGCCTACGATAATCTCCTAGAGGCTCGTGGAGAAGCGGAGCTTCAGCTTGAGCATAACATAAAAAGGGATAGTTCTTAAAAGAAAAAGAGGGAGAAAAGATTGAAAAGAAGAAAGACGCCGAAAAGAAAAGGAGACGGACGTAGGATTGGAAGACGGTGAATAGATAAGCTCATTTTCCTTTAAATTCCTTCCGTTCTAAGTCCTAGCCAAATTATAACCCTTACAACCCTTTGATTCCACATAGACGGTCTTCGCTTAGGTGAAATGATTAAAAATGCCTCGATCACAGGTAAATTGACATAAAATTGCTTGTGTTGACTTGAGTGATAAAAACATAAAAATCCCAAGATAGCTAATTGAGAGCAAGAGCGAACCTGGTGAGAGTTGTCGACATGGACCAGTCTATGAACTTAGGACGTTAAGTTTGACGACATGACTTAACGGCATTTTCTTCTTTCAAATGTCTCGTATAATTTTAGCCATGACGATTGATCGAAGCAAAATATCTGACCCCATCTCATAAATATATATATATATATATATATATATATAAATATATATATACTAAGAAATAAATAATAAATAAAAATAATGAACATTCTGACATGAAATATTATGTTTCATATGCGTTGAATTGAATAAATGCGAATTTCTTTAAGTGTATCGCACATTCTAAATGCAATTTTAGATTGCATTGGTGCTGAATTGTTTAAATGCGATAAATTTGTCATTGCTTCTACCCTCACGAAATATTTTAAAGTACATGTTTCGGGGACCATGTACACATGCTTACTTGGTAAATTTGTGTGCTCGTGACTTGAATTGATTTCATATGCTTCCATAATTAATCAATCATGTGCATCATTTGAGGGGGAGCAAGTATAAGACTTGTAGCTTAGCTCCAAATATTTTTGACGTTTTTCTCTGAGTATTTCAGATCTTTCAAAATTAAGGAGCAAGACGTCGACACTACAAAGAAGGGAGCAAACCAAATATTTCAAAGATAAAATTGCCATTAACTCCATCATTACTAACGCTTATCTCTGAGTTGTACAGATTTTTAAATTTCTGCCAGGGGAGCTAGACGTTACTACGCGGACAGGGAGTTAATTGCATTTATTTCAATTACTAAGGGGGAGAGGTTTTATTTTGAAATAGGGGTCAATCTGAAAATTTTAGAAGTACTTACTATCGAGAAACAAGATAGAAGACTTAATTCACGATCATAAGTTTCTCGATCGTAAACAGTGTTGGGAACAATTTTGATTGGCCGCGATAATTTGCGATCGAAAAATTTGAATTGAGAGCAATTTTTGATTTCAAAAATTTCTCGAACGCAAATAGTAATGGGCCTGATCCATTTAATCGCAAAACGTCCAATCGCAAACTCAACATTGAATTAATTATAGTTAATAAAAGTTAACTTTTGTCAGTTGAAAAACTTTTTCTCACGCAAAACCTAACGATAGAAAAAAATTCTCTCTCGCAAAACTTTCTGAGACGATACACAATCCTAAGGTAGAAATTCGATTCGATTAACGATTTCGGATGTTATAACTTGATTTGCATTTCCATTCTGTAGTTTTTCGCATATTTAGTTAAGATTTTTCGACTGTTCTTCAAAAACCATTTAAACGTATACTGTTTCACTAAATCTAGGCATGCTTCTTGGATTTTCTGAGTTAAATGCCTGTTATTTAGACAGATTCGAGGTTTTTGATGAAACAGATAGCGTAAATCGTTGGAAAATTTCCATCTGTGATGATAAAATGAGTTTCGATGAAACTGGGTACTTTGAAGTTTTGAAGCTGTCGAAGAACTTTGTCGATCGCAAATAGACTTAATTGAATTGAGAACCTATTTGTGTCGATTTAGTTTTCGATCACAAAATTTTGACTTAGTCATCACGATAAAAGATTTTAACCGTTACACTTACCATCGAGAAATCCAATTTTAATTTTCAGCGAGCGAAAAACTTATGCACTGACTAGACAATTTAAGACGCAAACTTTATCGAGCATAAAACTTACTATCACAAAATAGAATTTTCGATTTAATTTCAATTTGGTCGCAAAAATTTTTCAACACTTAATTTTTCGATCATAAAATTTCTCGACTGAGTGACTTAGTCTTTCGTTGACCAATCTCTCGTTCAAAAAATATTGAAGCGACAGTTTTTACTTAGGATCGAAAATCACATTTCGCTCGACAAAATTCAAATCGAAAAATTTTATTCAATTGAGGAAAATTTCTCGATAGTAAATTTACTTGAGAAATAATTTCTCGATCGTAAATTTACACGGAATTTTTCTCGATCGTAAAATTGATCGACTACAGTCTAGATTTCAACTTCAACACTTAGAAAATTTTTCCCTAAGTCTTTTACTCTAGCGAAAATCGCAAATAAAATTTCTCGATCGAAAAATCGAACTGAGTCATTACAATTGAAATCAATGCATAGGAAATCATTTTCAAAATCAATTTTATCGAGTGAAAATTCTCTCGGCATGAACAGTGTCCTTTTTCACGATTTAACACTTAGCGAAATTTCAAACGATTTTTCACGCGACAAATATTTTATTCGAAATTACAATAATGCCATCACGATTTTTGAAATTGAACATACACTATACATTTCATTTGATTTCAATTCAAAATTCATCAAACATGCTATTATTTGCTATATTACTATAGTTTGATGACATTTATTCATACTTCGACTGAAAATAAAATTGAACTAATAAACTTTTATATATCTTATTTTTTCAGATGGATCGCTATCCAAGATAAAATCACATATACGACCACAACCTGTATCTGAAGGTTCAGGATACAAACTTTCAGCTCGATCTGAGCACTTTTCGATGCCCGGACGAGATTATTGTATCTATCCTGAGAGGTCACCCCATCTGGCATGCCTTAACGGCCACCGCATCAGTGCCGATGGTATATCTCCAGCAGTTCTGGGGCTGCATACAAGGAGAAGTGGACAATGGAGCTTTCAGGTTCTTAACAAGGATCGGGATGCGGCACATCGGCATGGACAAGAACCAGTTCGGCATGTTACTGGACTTGCCCCATAGCACTAACTACGACCCGCTCCCATCCGAGGGCGAGATGATTCAAGACTTTTTGCACATGGGATACCAACCGCCGCTCACAAGATTAGCTCAGGTCCAGAGCAGCGGAATCCCACATCCTTGGAAGACACTATTCGGAATAGTGAATAAGTGCCTATCGCCCAAGCACGTAGGATTTGATAAGGGCAACAGCAACATTTTGAGGATCTTCCATGGGATCGCCTTCGCAAGAAATTACGACTACACTCAGCTGATCTGGAACGACCTCGCGGACCAGATTCGGCAAAAGGAAAACCGGCGATCGAAGAACGTGCCTTATGCTCGGTGGTTCAGCATCATCATCAGGGAGATCATGGCGCTGCACCAAACCATCCCTACTCTGCCTCCTGGCGGAAATTAACAACCACCAAGGCTCAAGTTCTTCCACAACCCACGGCTCACGGACCTGGACCAACCGTCGATGCCGATCCCATTCGAGTTTCTTCGTCTCGTGGACCCCAACGAAGACGTCTACAAGCTATACTGTCGGGACAGAAATCTCACCGAGGAAATGAATCGAGGGCCCCCGACAGTGCTTGGAGCTAGCCCTCACCAACAGCAACAACAGCTAAGCCCTGGGGACGCGATAATTGATGATGTCACTCAGGAGCTAGCTCAGGAGCCACCATTGGTCGAAGAACCAATGCCCGACGTAGATGATACGCTGATAGACGTCGTGGCTACGGAGATGGAACTCGAGGCTCCTGACCTTGAATTACAAGTGGAAGAGCCCGTACATGTAGGTGTGCTCGAAGAAACTTTTGAGGAAGTTCTTCAACAAGAGGCACAGCCTAAAACGGAAATGGGGCAAAGCTCTCTTCTACCGGTGACGGATCAGGCACGGGAGGACGTCTATCGTGACCTCACTCCTCACACGGCCGCCCCGTCTCACACAGAGTCTGACGAGGAAATCAGTCTAATCAGGGGGACTCCCAGAAGACTGAGCATTCAACTGAAGTCTCTCTTTCCGGCCGTCACCGTCGCACCAGATACTCCGTTGCCCACAACGACAAGTGTTGCTGGCACTTCATCGCTCAATCTTGAGCCGCAACCAACTCACATAGTATCTGGTTTGCAGGCGCAACCCGAGCATGCGACAACACCCATAGAGACGAATCCTCAGGATTCGACTCGAGGATTGGGTGGAAGTCTCATACAGTCACAACCTCAAGTGACTGTGAGCCAACCCACAGAGTCGGTGTCTACTCACGGGTTGATAACAGGCGACATCAGTCGTCCTGGTCCATCCATGGAGGCGTCCACTCCCTTCGTGACGAACGAACAGTTTCAGGCCGCTCTCTCTGCCGCTGTACAGTCAATGGAAGATAAGATCACAGAGAGAGTACTCCAAGCACTCGAGGCATCCCGAAGAGATACCGGGAAAGCACCTGCCTCTGAAGGCCCGTCGTCACGAACCAACCCCACACCTCCACAACCCACACCCACCGACCCTCTAGCCAATTCCTCCATCCTCATCAACCCATACACAATCCCAATCACTGAGCTCCACGACATACTCCTCGTCCGTTTGATAGGCCTGTCCATCCGATCGCCTCAAGAAGAATCCCTCTATCGGCGATTGGTGGATCATCTTGAGCCACCGACCGACACCTGCCGCGGCCAAAGCTCCCACTCACGGCGCAGACATGATGATCCTGACGATCATGACCCTCATGAGGGCGAGAAGAGGCCAAGGACATCTACAAGTGGCCAAGGACAAGGCTCGGGCGCTACACAGACAAGCGCTGGAGCTGGTGAAACCCAAACAACCCAAACACAAACCCAAACAACCCAAACACAAACCCACCATACCCAAACACAAACCACCCAAACCGCCCACACCACGCACCGCATCGCCCACATCGACCCACCAACCTTTCACCTCAGGACGCCTCCGCCCACACCACTGATCTACTCAAGCCCCTTGCTCCCGGAAGAAGAAGCAAGTGCTGCGATGCTTATAGCTCTAGCAGCTGCCCAAGCCACTCCATCTGTCGCTCCAGACCAATCGGGACCCTCTGGACATGGTGTCAATCCACACGAAGCCCTAGACAAGTACATCTTCGAAGGACAGTGGATGACCCACTCCATGCCCGAGGAGCATCAAAGACATTGGCTTCACGACGTCCGGCGCTTTCTACAACAAGCGTCCATAGATCTCGTACTCATAGAAGACGACGAGCTTCAGGAAGGTGAAGACTACGAGCGAGTTATCCAAAGGCTACCAGAGTTAATGGCTCAACAGGCGGTTCCCTCTCCAAGGCTAACGCCAGGGACCGTCCGGATCGACACGCAATGGGAAAACATTCAAATTGAAATTCCCTTCCTCGAAGAAGTTCGTGAGAATATTTGGAGGTCTCCGGACAGAGTGAAGAAGCCGAATGAGTTCGAACTCAGAAGGATCTCTCATTGGGACCAGCAGAAGAGGATGACCTACCTCTGGATGCTGACCAAACTAGGACCTGACGTTAGGCTAGGGATGACTAAGACACAAGCCAAGAGCCATTATAAGAGTCTCTCCCCAATAAGCCAACTACTCAGCATCTACTGTGCCAAAGGAGGACTTCCAAAACCTCACTACATCATCGAACGAGTGGACAGGACCCGAGAGGAACTGAGCGAGAGCGACCTGCCGTACCTCCCCGTCGATGAAGTGTACCGACTTTATCAACTATACGCGGAGAAGTACAAAGGTCCTCAGGGCTTCATCAAGACAGAAGGCCTCGAAGGGCTCTACCGGTTCATATTGCGCCAGGTCAAGTGCTATGCCGCACACGACCTTCAGATGGCTCTGGAGAGCAATATGAAGAAGGTCAACATGACCGCTCCACTCAACAAAGGACCTGAGATCGAAGGGCTTCCCAACAATCACGTGCACATCAGCTCAGTCCTAGGCATCACCTACCACAATCCAATAGCAAAGAAGAATAGGTTGATGCTGAAGACTGAGATTCATAAGTTTTGCGATGGGACGCTCAAGGTCATCAGGAAAAACATCGAGCAGAGGTTGGAAGAAATCAACAGAGACACTATGCTGAGGATCCACAGGTTCGTGAGAGAACAGCCGCTCCTAATGGAATTGCTTGAAGATATCGAGGAGCGATTGGAGCTTAGGATCACTCTGAGGAACTACGAGCATGCGCTGGGCTTTCGCAGATCATACTACGCCCGACAAGGACAAACGGCGCGGAGACGCAATCAAGCACAAAGGGGGAGATTGTAGAATACTGTGATGCTCGGGGCCGATGAGGGCGGGGAGTGATCGCCGGTGCCAGAGAGGTGCGCGGACAAGGAGCGGCTCCTGGCAGGCTTCTAGGCGAAGGGGTACGTGAACGAACCGATCCGACACCCGAATGAGAGGGGATCCTGAGACTGACAATGTATGGGCGTGTCAGGCTAAGAATCGTATAAGGGAATTGATAGTACTACTCATATCACCAAGGTCGGCCTACCTTTTCGGGAGTCCATCTATAGAAACTCCGAAGTTAAGCGTGCTTGACTTGGGGCAATCTAGGGATGGGTGACCCCCTGGGAAGTTTCTCAGGGTGCGTGTGAGCGAGTGCACGAAGCACGCTAAAAAGGTTAAATGGTGGTACAGTGGGGCCAGACTATCAGTCGGAGTGTGGTGGGCCCAACCCCACTGGTCCCGGTAGGGACCGATGCTATAGTGACACCCGGTATGGGACGGGTCGTTACAGGTGGTATCAGAGCTTAGGTTATAGGTTCTGTAGATTGTCCATGTACGGCCGCTCAAAAGTCTGGAGGGTCAGCCTTGCCTGTAAGTATTTACATTTGATATGATTATGTGTTTACGATAACATTCCTATTTGTTTGATTAAATTGTAGAATGACTAACGGACATAGATAATGCATTGGTGAGTCGAGTCGTGGGGTTACGCCTAAATCCCCTATGAACGAACAGACTCAGTACTTTACACTTTACAGAACTTATCCAATGACAATCGGATCAGATTAGAGCTTAAAGGTCAAGCCGGCGAACTTAAGGACTTGATTTATAAGCTCATCAATGAACAAAAATCATCCGAACCCCGTAGGTCCTTAATTACGAATGTTGATAACCTTCTTCTAAGAATTATACATGCTCAATATCAGAGTAGTGCAGCGAAAGCATGGTGGATGTTCATGATTTCTAAATTCTTGTCCGTCAAAATTATAACCATTCTTGTTAAAACCTCAAGGCGATATTTTCGATCGACTAGATGAACATCATATGCGTTCTATCAGGAATTAACTATTAGAATCCAAGACGATAAGAAAAACCCTGCCTTGATCCTTCATAAACTTGTGTTCTTTCATTAAAGTTTCTTCAATAGAATGTCTCTCTTTCTTGAACCTTTGTTACCCCATTTGTTCATAGACTTTCAAGAATAGAGGTTATACAGATATTTTAAAGGGGGGAAGATTGGATTAGTTGTAGGATTTTCCTTCCTGAACAAGATTCAGGACAAGGATGTACCCTTTAATTAACACGTTAGAGTCTATAGAAATCTTCGATGAAACCTTGCATGGCGGAAAAAATGGCAAGAGTAGGATAAATCAATACAGGGATACCGGTTCGCTGAATTCCTTGATTTATGACGATCTCGTCGCTAATGGCCTTCCGCACTTGTTATTCGGTTGTGATCCTAGGACAATCGAAGTGTTTGAATGCAAGTAATACGAAGTCGAGGAATAAGATAATTCTGCTACGATAGATTCCTGGACAAAAGAAGACTACTACAAGAATCTTACTTGCTTCGCAATAACATCTAAGCTATTTCCTACCCGAACAAGTTTTGCAAGACTAGTAATCCCAAATTTTCACGTTTAATTCAGAACTCCCCGTCCTATTTTATACTATCTCCGAAAATTATTCGAAGATTCGCTACCGATCTTTTATCACCAAGAGAGGATGACTCTTAGCCTAAGTCCGTCAATTAAGACGAAAATTGAAAATCGATCGTTACCCTGAATTATTCCAGCTAGCGGAATTTCGGGGGCGAAATTCTTTTTAAGGGGAGAAGGATGTAATACCCGTAAAATTTAATTACGGGATTTACGACTTAATTAACAGTAAATTAGAAATTTCATCGAATTAATTAAATAAGAAATCAGGACTTTGGGTGATACGATGTTTTTGTAAGTTTATGTTCTTAAATGACCTATGTGTTATAGATTTCATGCTTTGTGATTTATAATGTG
Organism: Craterostigma plantagineum; assembly: GCA_027422505.1. Classification (NCBI taxonomy): domain Eukaryota; kingdom Viridiplantae; phylum Streptophyta; class Magnoliopsida; order Lamiales; family Linderniaceae; genus Craterostigma; species Craterostigma plantagineum. The sequence goes on along the minus strand of JAPQWV010000011.1, from coordinate 11,959,019 downwards.
TGTTACGAATTATGACTTACATGACTGCATGTTATATATGCCTATATGATTATATATTATGTGTTAGATAATTTAGGTGATAACATGAGGCCTTAGAAAAATAAGGCTAACATTTATATGATAAGGGAAAGAAATTCGATCGATACATATAAGTGGAACCATAATTGCAAGTGGACCAAATTAAGTTATAAGCTAGGCCAAAGGTTAAGGATAAGGATTTGTAAGGAGGTAACTTAGGCCCAAGTAAAAGCTAGTTATTTAGGATTGAGAAAACTTATATAATATTGTAAAGTTAGGATAAAGTATCATGCTATAACTCGACAACTTAGCAAGGAGGCAATGATTAAATTAATAGTATAAATCCTTGATCTTAAAATTCTTAAGCCTCGAGATCTATAAATCTCAAGAGGAAGTTGGTTGTTTAATAAATAAAAATGTCGAGAAGTAGTCACTTGAAATATCAAAACCAAAAGAAACAAAGGAAGACTCGAGATGGATAAAACTCGACATCCTTGAAAACTCGAGATCAAGAAATACTAAAAGATTTCGAACAAGGAGATAAGTGTCGCTTACTTAGCTAAAAAGGAATTAACTAGGTGTCGATGTCATTTGTTCGTACACACACGCCAACTTAGGGATAAAGTAAGAAATGAAAACCCCAGTAATAAACACCAAAACCATCGAGAATTCAGGAGTAAGAAAGAACCAAGAGCTGTGTCCAAATTTCGCCCAAAGCTAGGAGTGGTATGAAATATCTATCATGTTTAGCATATTAAATGTTAGTATCATGTTTTAGAGAGCAGGATTAGTAGAAATAACTCCTTAGTTAAGGATCTTATATGGTATTCAAGTCGCATGTTTAGAAATTCATATGATAATTATACTGTTTTGAAAAATAGGGGTTTTGATCGAAGGATTAGAGGATTTGCATACCAAAAAGGATGTTTTCGGGTAGTATGAATACCAGTTGGATAGATTTCGAAACCCTGTTAAGTTCTGTAGAAATAATGTCGAAGTCTAATATCGAGACCCTTGTATGTGTAGATATAAATTTATTCATGTCAAAAAACTTGTTTTAGTGTAATCTCGAGATTTAAAGGAAACAAGAAAGGAAATGTCGATGAGAATCTTGAGCTCATGACGAGGTTTATCTTATAATTTATATTGAATTTCATTTGTGATATTGATTTTGAATAATATAATATCTCGACATCTCATTCATAAGGTCGACATCTATCCCCATTATTTGTGTCAATATCCATTTAACTTAAGCCTCGAAATCTTTGTGTAATATCGAGACTCATATCGAGGTTTAATATAAAAGCTAGTATAAAATATCGAGATCCATTGTATAATTTAGTAAATGTCGAAACCGTGTTATAATAATAAGAATGATGTCGAGATATTTGTAGAGTGTAAATGTCGAACCTTTAAATGTATAATGTCGAGTTTTATATCAAAACAAATGTCGAGATCAACAAATAATAAATATCGAGGATCTTATTTCACCACCAAGCTCGAGATCTTTGAGCATAGTGTAGATATCGAAATTTTATATAATATATCGAGAAGTATTTTGAAAATGTCGAAACCTAATGTATAAGTAAGTTCAAATCTCGAAATCATATATAGATAATAATGTCGAGATTTAAGCTATTATGTAACTCAAAATTGTTTTCAACATATCGAGGTCCATATGATACATTTCGAGTTTTTAGTCCATAGTAGCATATATATATATATATATATATATATATATATATATATATATATATATATATATATATATCGAGATCTACCCTATACTATATATCGAGATCTATCCTAAAAGAATTTTCAGTCTAGGTTAAAGTTTTAAATTTAGGGTTTCAAAATTATAGAAGTCAAAATTAGGGTTTTTAAATTAAGCCACTTTAGTGAAATTGTAAATAGACTAACAAACCCTAATTTTATATGTTTGTATAATTAGGGTTTGAAGGTTAGCGATTTAACTGACGCTAAGGATACCAGGTAAGTGGAAATCGCAACTACAACACATAATTTTTATGTGCATGAAATTATGTGTTATGTGCTTTCATGATTTTATGTGACTTCTATGATTTCTATATGGCGTAAATTTACGTTACTTTAATATGACGAAAATTATTCTATGAATATTGTACGCATGTTTACATGATTCATGGCACGAGCATATGCACGCACGACTAGTATGAGAGTCAGGGAAATAGCGTGCATGAGTATAAGATCGCTTGATAGCGATGTATATTTGCCGATATAGGCATTTATGTCGACTCAATGATGAGTCACGGCTCTTCTATGCTACCACATCGATTCACGAGGCCAAATATTACCTGATTCACGAAAGGTAGGGGGAATACCCCGTAGCGGGAGATGCAACCTGGAGGATGCGACTCGAGGGTATGAGCGGCACCGAGGGAACCTCGAGTGTTGGCGACCTCGTAGTAATCTACCAGTGAGAAGCGCCCGCGTGTCAGACCGCATTGGGATGGAAAGGCGCCTTTAGGGTTAAACGAAATTTGTGTGCCCGGGTTAGCCTCTCAATGGGACCGCATTGGGATTGAAAGGCACTGTTAGCCTCTCAATGGGACCGCATTGGGATTGAAAGGCACTGTTAGCCTCTCAATGGGACCGCATTGGGATTGAAAGGCACTGTTAGCCTCTCAATGGGACCGCATTGGGATTGAAAGGCACTGTTAGCCTCTCAATGGGACCGCATTGGGATTGAAAGGCACTATTAGCCTCTCAATGGGACCGCATTGGGATTGAAAGGCGTCATAGGGATAAGCACAGATGGAGTACTCGGGTTTAGCCTCCCAATGTGTGTACTATCACATATTTATACCCTTAGGGGTTTGAACTCTATATTGAAAGCCGAAGGGGTCCAATTATGTTATGAAAGGTCAAGAAAAATGTCAGAAGTAGATAGCATTGGCGCGGATGCCTTCGCTATTTAGGTCACGTGCATTGCATGCATGGTTTTCACTTACTGAGCTTTATAAGCTCATTCCACGTATTATGTGTTGTAGGTATCGAGCCCGACGCTGATGCGCGTCGAGGCTGAGGCAGGCTGACGGCGGTACTCCAGTGTCTTTTGAGGGCGAGGTTGTACATGGATGACGACCTGTGGAGCAAAGTTAGAATGTTTTGATATGATAGATATTTTGGGGGCTTCGGCCTGTGTATGATTACGACGATGTAGGTTACGTTGGTCGTAATATATCATATCGTAGGAAAATTTTTTGTTAGAAGGGTCATCCGCGACTTACGTTGCGAAAATCCGCCACTAAGTATGATTAGAAAGTGAGGGTCACCACATAGATCAATTGCGATTCAATTAGTAGCAATCAGAATCAGGATTTAGACCGAATTTTTTATTCTGAGAATTTACTGTTCGCGCAAAGAACAGTTTGAATATGTTCTGATTTTTGCAAAATTGAATATCATTTTCTTCAAAACATGTTTAAACGTCTATTCGTAAGGGTTCACTAGCTAATGTCGAGCATATACCTGCAATTTCATTGATAAATTTTCAGTATTGCTTGAATTCTGTGTTAAATTTGTAATATGTGAACTGTTGCGTAATTTCAATTTTTCTCGCTAAGTTCTTCGATCGGAATAAATTCTCGATCGGAAAACAACGTGCGAAAAATTTCTCAATTAGGATACGAATTAGGAACAGAAGTCGCTACTGCTAAGGACGATTTGAGTGTAAAAGTTTTACGTGTTATCTCAGCGAGAATCTTTTTCGAGAAATTTGCAATAGATTTTTGCGTGCGAAAATTTTTTCAATCGAAAAAATTTCTCGATCAGACTCTCAAGTTTGACCAAGCGAAAATCTTTCAGGTTCGCAAAACTTTTTTGGTCAAACAATTTATTGTGACTTCGCGAGAAACGTAGTAACTGTACTGTTTCTTAACGATCGAAATAAATTCACGCACTGAAAACGTTTCTCGACCGAAAGACTTAAGCCTAATTTTTCTCGCTCGACAAACTTTTCGCCAACAGTACCTGACGCACGAAAACAGTATCATTACGTTAAATCGACGAAATTATCTTTGATCAAACAGTAACGATTGAATTAAAAATAATTCTCGATCATTTTTTTAAAAAAAAATTATCAAACGCTACTAAGTAATCTGCTACTTGTAAAGCATATTACATTTAAATCCATTCATCAAAACTACCGAAGATCCTTCATCAACTCTACCACAAAGAAAGAAAGATGGATGCATACTCACTAGGAAACGACAACCGTCCGCCAATCTTGCAACGCGGTGAATATGCAGTCTGGAGAAGCCGCTTTCTAAATTTCATAGACTTGAAAGATCAAGCCGAAAACTTGCTAAAGTCACTCGAAGAGGGACCGCACAGTTATGGGTTAATGTAGCCGGTGATGACTTGGTTACTCCTCAATTCCCGCAACTAGGCGACTGAAGGAGCCAAGGGAATACACCATCGAGGAAAGGGCCCGCGCTAAGGCAGATCTGATAGCCATGAACACACCTATGCAGGGCATCCCCAACGACATCTATAAACAGATAGACAGCCTCACAACGGCTAAGGGGATGTGGGATGAACTGTATAGGGTGATGCAAAGGACGGAAGTTGGCATCAAGGCCAAAAAGGCATATATTCTCACTGCTTATGACTCCTTCAAAGCAAAGCCGGATGAGAGCCTACATGATGTATATCAAAGATACCTCACCCTTCTTAATGAGATGAGGAAAATAGAAATCTCTAAGACAAACATGGAAACAAACATCAGATTTCTGTCCTCCCTGCCCTCAGGCTGGAAAAAGATATCCACTCAACTCAGGCAAACCAAAGATTTGGAGGAGTTGGATATCCATGCAGTCTTTGATAATCTCGCCCAACACGAAGAAGATATCTGCGAGATTCAGAAGGAGTAGAAGGCAAGCAGATTGAAGACACGTTGCCCTAGTCTCAAAGAAGCGTGGAACAAAGCCTCGCAAAGAGAAGATCGTTAGGCTTCCCTCTCCATCAGAGTCAGAAGAAGATTCGGAGTTAGACGCTGAGCCAAGCATGAAAGCACTAGGGAAGAAGTTGGCTTTAATCAGAAAATTGATGAGCAAGACGTACTTCAATAAGAGGTCCTCATCCTCGGCCAACCGACTTCGGACCTCAAGCTTTAAGAGTAAAGAACGTGCACCAGAGAGCAAATCAAGAACACCAAAGAGCCCAACAAGTGCTTCAACTGTGGCAAGCCTGGTCATTTTGCCAGAGAATGCACTCTTCCCAAGAAGAGATGCTAATTACTACTCCAGAAAACTTCAACTCCTAAAGCAGAAGGAAGCTGGAGTAGCCCTCATGGCAGAGCAGGACCACTGGACAACATATTGGACGTCGAAACCTCAAACCGGACGGACAATGACGACGCATCCACCGCATCACGAGAGGTAGTCTCTCCTTCCACATTATTGACCATGTTAGAATCGTATAACATAAAATACGCTAACATGAAACGTGAGCAGAAAACTGTAAAGGAAGTAGATGACAAACTTTCTAAGTCTCGGGAGAAGATTATTAGTCTCGAATCAGAACATAGAAGCTCTAGTACTAAAATAGAAGAACTCACTAAGAGCCTACATTCTAGGGAGACTAGTCAACCTCAAATGGGGCAGCATAATGAAAAGATTAAAAAATTAGAAGATAGGCTAGCAAATAACTACCATTGCTTGGTTATGAATCTCAATGAGAAACCCACCCTCAACTGTAGGTTAACCGAAGCTACCACTAAGATCACTAACTTGGAAGCTGAATTAGGAATATCGAACGCAAAAATTAGTTAACTTAGTAAAGAACTTGATGTCTGTCAAACCGCTAAACTGACGGTAGAAAATAATTATGCTCTCTTAGGCGAGGAACGTAAGAAGTTATATGCAAAAATTAAGAAGTTAGACGATCTTCTTACGCGAAGGGGCCAATTTGAACAGACTATATTTCTAAATCAGCCCAAGGATTTAGATTTCTGTAATCCCTTAGAAGGCATAGGTTCCACTAACCCATGTGTGCTAAAGAAGAAAGAAATGTATGACATAAAGCACATGTGGTTAGGGCTAACCACTCTCAAGGTATTTACTGAAGTAAAAGAACAAGATGCTCTAGAAATCGCCAAGAGAAAAACCACAAAAAGGGCTCAAATCCCCTTCGGCAACACAGAACTAAATGACAGAGATAAAATCATCTCTAACACCTGTCTGTGATTTAGTTCAACCTCCTGACCCTCAAACATACTATGAGGAAGCCACAGACGTCCATTATAAAAATTCTCTCTACAAACCTCCTATCAAAAACAGATAGAGAAATCACGGGCGAAATTAGACAAAGAACGAGAGAACTTCGAAGCCGAAAAGAAAAGGTTTCTAAAAGAGATGAAAAATCTCAAAGCTTCCTCATCCTCCCAAGCTAGCTCTCACGCTCTTGTGAAAAGTGTGAAAATAGAAAAAGCGCCTTCAAAAGATCAAAAATGTATTGATAATTCTGTTAAAAGTGCTAACTCTAAATCTATCCCACCTACGTCTACAGGAAGCGCAGGGCCAGCATTAAAAACGAAGGCGAGAGTGTCTAGGGTTAAGATAAAGAAAGAGGTAGTAGATTTGGGTGTTTCTAAGGACGTTACTCCTTCTGTTCAAATAAAAGACACTCGTAGAAAGAAAAGGGCCATTTCTACTTTTCAAATAATTGCTTATACTTGTTCACTTCACCCTATCACCTTTAGAAGCAACAACTTCGAAATAGGCTCTACTTCACAATTAAATCTAATCATTCTAAGACAAGTGCATCTAGGATAAACCGTAGGAAACAAGATCCGCCATAAAGAAGGCATATGGCGCTGTTCGTGCTTGCTCTCACCTAAGGTATCCGTAAAGATTGAGTCCCCAAAACACCTTGGAGATTATCAAAAGAAAAGATCTTTCCTCGGCGAAGCCTACAAAAGCATTTGTACGAGCTGAAATTAGCATTCCCTGCAAGATTCAACCTAAATAGGTTTCTAAATCTTCGCCTAGGAAGACAACCGCCAAGAAGGCCAAGTCACCTAAAGAGGCAAAACCCAAAACCACTTCTCTGAAAGTGACTTGGGTTATTAAACTCCCTCAAATAATAATTTAGGAACCATATCTTAACCAAATTCTATATCTGCTAATCCGAGAGGACCCATTCTTAAATGGGTACCTAAAGCTCTCTAAATTATCTTTACAGATCCATCGTGTGTGGTATCTCGATTCTGGTTGCTCCACACACATGACGGGAAATCAAGAGCTGCGGAGCAACTACAAAGACCGATCAAACGACAAAGTCAGATTCGAGAATAATGACTCAGACCCCATTCTAGGATTTGGGGATATCATTTTGGAAAAGACGATACAAGATGTCTCTTACGTCGAAGGCCTCCGCTATAACTTGTTCAGCATAGGCCAATTCTGCGACAAAGGATTTCAAGTGGTCTTTCACGCTGATCGGTGCAAAATTTTGGACAATCAGGACATCGAACTCCTCTACGGACTTCGGAAATCCAATCTTTACACGATCAACCTGACGTCTGTGCGGTTCTCGATAGTTGTATGCTTCATTTCTCAGACTGTGATTCAGAGGAACAGCTTATGGCATCAACGAATGTCTCATCTGAATATGAAAGCTCTTCAACGCCCCTCTACGAAAAAGTTGGTGCACGGTCTTCCAACTATAGTGCTACAAAAGGAGCATCAATGTTCGGCCTGTCAATTAGGAAAAATGAAGCGAGCGTCTCATCATGTCAAGCAAATTGCGTCTACCTCTCATCCTTTGGAACTAATCCACATGGACCTCTGTGAGCAGATGCAGACACAGAGTATCAATGGACGCAAGTACGTGCTAGTTATCGTCGATGACTTCTCTCGCTACACTTGGAATAAGTTCCTCCGAACTAAGGATGAGACAGGGTGAACACTACTCAAAACTCGCTGCAACAGACTATTCAAGTTATTTGAACAGACAACGGCACTGAGTTCAAGAACAAATATCTCAGTGAGTTTTATCAGAAACTTGGAATAAGTCAACAATTCTCAGCCGCAAAAACACCTCAACAAAACGGGATAGTTGAAAGGAAAAACAGAACCCTAGTGGAAGCCGCTCGTACGATGCTGATTCATTCCGACCTCCCACACTTCCTTTGGGCTGAAGCAGTAAACACCGCTTGTTTTACCCAAAATAGGACGGTGGTTCACAAATGTTTTAACACAAGACTCCATACGAGATCTTAAATAAGAGAGTACCCAACATCTCATTTTTCAAAGTCTTCGGGTGTAAGTGCTGGTGGCGAACGACAGAGCAATGCGTGAAGTTCCACCCTAAAGCATTCGAAGCAACCTTCGTGGATATTCTTCAACTTCAAAAGCATACCGAGCATACACCAAGTCCAACCGTACGATTAAGGAAAGCTACAACGTCACTTTTCACGAAGTGGCAGATATGGCTCCTGACACCTCAGTTCAGGACCCGAGCCTAACTCGATGGCTCCTGAACACCTCAGTTCAGGACCCGAGCCTAACCCGATGGCTCCTGAACACCTCAGTTCAGGACCCGTGCCTAACTAGATGGCTTCTGAAGACGACATCTCAGAACCTGTTTTCACCGGTGTGTTGGCACAAAACCAACAGAAGATGGCAACAACTCAGCAATCAACGCCGGAAGCAGCTATGAGATGGTGTTAGAAGACTTGGATTCCCTTTTTGAGCCTCTACATCAGTCAGTCACCATCTACCCTACACCCGACGAGGCCGATGTACCAAGCGCTTCAACGGTCCCTACCTCACCTGATTCAGAATTGCCACAGAATAATGAAGAACCTAGCATGGTTGTCGAGGAAGAATCATCAGAGTCGCTCCTTCCCAATGCAGATTTGGAACTTCCTCACACACGTGACCAACCTGAGATCATTGGAAATCTAGACCCACAAATGGTTGATGCATCATCTTCAGCTTTGCCCCATGAGCGCAAGTGGACTAGAGCTCACCCGATTGATCAGATAATTGGCGATCCTTCGAGCGGTGTACGGACACATCATCAACACAGTCTCTTCAGCTGCTTTTTAAGCCAAAATGAGCCTACTGAGGTATCAGATGCACTACAAGACCCGGATTGGATAATTGCGATGCAAGAGGAAATAAATCAATTCGTGCGTCTTCAAGTGTGGAAATTAGTACCCCGTCCGCATGGGAAAACTTTCATCAGTACGAAATGGGTATTTAAGAACAAAAAGAATGAAGATGGCGAAGTGATCAGGAACAAAAAGAATGAAGATGGCAAGATCAGGAAGACATTGACTACGACGAGTGCCCGAATCGAAGCCATTCATCTCTTATTAGCTTACGCGGCTCATAAAGACTTCAAGGTCTATCAAATGGACGTTAAAACCGCCTTTCTCAACAGCGTACTAAAAGAAGAAGTATATGTCGCTCAGCCAGAAGGCTTCGTTGATCAAGAATACTCCGTTCACGTCTATCGATTGGATAAAGATCTCTATGGACTAAAACAAGCCCCACGTGCTTGGTATGATGTCTTGAGTGACTTCCTCGTAATGTCTGGATTTATCCGAGGTACAATCGATACGACTTTCTTCATCAAATGGAAAGACAATGATCTGATGGTCGTCCAGGTTTACGTCGACGACATCATTTTTGGTTCCACTAATCCACGGCTTTGCAAGAAGTTTGGAGATCTCATAAAGAGTAAATTCGAAATGAGCCACATGGGAGAGATGCAATTCTTCCTAGGACTTCAAGTCAGGCTGCTCGATGATGGGATATTTATCAGTCAAACTAAATACGTCAAGAACATCTTGAAAAAGTTCCATCAAGATCAGAGTAAGCCTCTTAACACTCCCATGTTAACAAGTTGGAAGTTGGACGCCGATCCCACAGGAAAATCGGTCGACATCACACTTTATCGCAACATAATTGGATCTCTTCTCTACCTAACTTCCAGCTGGCCGGACATTATGTTTGCCACCTGTCTTTGTGCCCACTTCCAAGCCGATCCCAAGGAATCCCACATGCTTGCTGTGAAGCGTATTCTTCGCTACTTGAAGGGCACATCTACCTTAGGACTATGATTATGCAGGTTGCCGAATGGACAAGAAAAGGTACGAACTTCAAACTTATCGGCTATACTGACGCTGATTATGCAGGTTGCCGAATGGACAAGAAAAGCACCTCCGGTGGCGCTCAATTTCTCGGCAAAAAGCTAGTCTGCTGGTCATCCAAAAAGCAAAATTGTGTCTCAACTTCGACGGCTGAAGCTGAATACGTCGCAGCCGCCAGCTGTTGCTCTCAGATGCTGTATATGCGGACTCAGCTTTGCGATTATGGGTACAATTTAAATAATATACCCATATATAGTGATAGCCAAAGTGCCATTGCGATTACGTGCAATCCTGTTCACCATTCACGCACGAAACACATAGAAATTAGATATCACTTTATCAAAGACCACGTAGAAAAAAGCACAATAGACATGTATTTTGTGAACACGGAGTACCATTAGCCGATATTTTCACCAAGCCATTGGATGAAATACGATTCCAATTGCTTGTCGGAAAATTAGGCATGTTGAATCTCTCCGTGATATGTGCTTTACCTGATCTTCCGTGCTATCACATGCTCTTTTCTATGAGTTTTCCATGCTCATTTGTCTTATCTTGTGTGAAAATTAAAAAAAAAAACTAATCAAAGACCTATAATATAGGGGAATGACGAGATCCTTTAGGATGCTTCCGTCTAAGTCACGTAAAATTTTTCCCGACATACGACTGATTCAACTGCTTAATTCTGTCAGTCTAAGTGACATTCTTGTGTCGAAAGGTCTTTAGTTTGCTCCACTAGACACAAAAATCACCCTTCAAATGTGAGGTCTCTAGCCTTTCAATTTTTCTCTCTTTGGATCTCTCTCGAGTGAAGTCACACTTCAATTGATTGTCTTTACTAGTAATACTTGGCTTCACACTCGCCTTTCTTTAGATCTTTTGGAAAATGATTTAGGCATTTAGGTAATCCCTCACTCGGCCTTATACAATCCTTTCTCATACGAAAGCCCTTAGTCACACACTTTGGACCTTCTCCGAATTCCTTTTCTTCATTTGAAACCCATTCCAACCTTCAACCGATTTTATACTCTTCGAATTGGTTATTCAAACAAGAAAAGTAGGGGGAGAAAAATAAAAGAATACGAGCTGGCAAAAGAAGGCAATGCTCAATGCACAAAAACAGACCAAAGGAACCTGCTTTTGAAACTACAAAAAGAAGGCATGAATCCTGCTGTGAACTTCTCCTTCGATAATCTCGTACGCTCGTCAGAACGGCTAGAAAGAGGAGCACCACGAAGTGAACTTCTCCAAGTCTTATATCAGGAAACGAGAAGAGGAGTGCAGCCTTGGGTACGAATTCCATAACCGTCAACTTCTCCAAATTGATAATCTCTGAAACCTCTCTAGGGATTAAGAGAAGAGGAGCACGGTATCGGCCCGAGAACCAACAAGAAGAACTTCGCCTACGATAATCTCCTAGAGGCTCGTGGAAGCGGAGCTTCAGCTTGGGCATAAAAGGGGTATTTAAAAAATAAAATAAAAAATAATAAATAAATTATAAGGGAGGGGATTGAAAAGATGGAAAAATTTTGCGAAAAAAAAGGAGACGGACGCAGAAATGGAAGACGACAAAGATAAGCTCACCTCTAAACTCCTTTCTTTCTAAGTCATAGCCAAATTAAACCCTTAAAAGTCCCTTTGGTTCCAAAAACGATGATCTCTCGCTTAGGTGAAATAATTAAATATGCCACGATCACAGGTAAATTGACTTAAAATTGCTTGTGTTGACTTGAGCGATATAAATATAAAATCCCCGAGTCAAAAAAAATAGAGTGCTAGAGCGAACTTAGTGAGAGTTGTCAAAGTGGATCTTTCTATGAACTTGAGACTTTAGTTTGATGACTGGACTTGACGGTAGTGCGTTTTCAAGTGTCATACGAAAATTTAGGCGTTACGATCGATTGAAGCAAAATAATCTGACCCCATACTGTTATAAATTTAGGCATATTTAACTTGCATTGGAATTGAATTGATTTAAATGCGAATATTTGATTTTGCTCATACCCTCGCGCAAAACTTTATTACATGTTTAGGGGAACATGTATCTAGTCTAAATTGATTAATTGTGTGTTATAATGATTGTTACTTGTATTGATTTGCATGATTACGTGATAAATCGATATAGGTGCACCATTTGAGGGGGAGCATCTACAATGATTCCATGTTTTGAGCTCCAAATATTTTTGATATTCTTTCTTTAAAGTGTTGCAGAAATTTTCGTTTTGATTCGCTTTGGACAATGCTTAAAAAAGGAAAGGAGGACTCACAAATTTTCATGATCGTGAACTCAAGACATTGGAAAAACAATTCAAGGGGAGCCTTATTAAAACAATTACTTCCTAATTAACTCTAATATTCTCGACATTTTGCTCTAAGTATTGTAGAATTTCGAAGATCAATTTTGGAGCCAGATGTCATTCCGTCGAAAATACAGGGAGTTAATTGCACTGTAGTTTATACTTAGGGAGAGTAAGTTTGTGGTCTTATATTGAAATTGTGGTCAATCTGAAAATTTAAGAGGAACTTACGATCGAGAAATTGGATAGAAGAGTAATTTTCAATTCCAATTTTCTCGTGCGTAAATAGAGATGGTCCTGAATTTTATCTCAATTCCAAAACTTATGGTCGAGAAATTCTCATCTATAGTTTCTCGAGCGAAAACAGTGTTGGGCCTGATCTATTTCAGTAGCAAAAATGTCCCATCGAAAACCCAATCAAATCCACTTATTAATTAAAAATTCACTTTTCGCAGTCGAAGATTTTTACGCAAAACCCTTACACGAATACCAACAGTCGAAAATTTTTCTCTCGCGAAAAAACTCATCCGAAAGACAGAATCTCAAAATCAAACAAAGTTTTTTTTTTTATTTTCAACTCTTAACTGTCTTTCAGAGGTAGATTCGACTACTTTTGTGTGTTTGCGTATTGATTTTCTTCATTAGCATCCACATTCTGGAATTTTTCGTTCGATTTACGATTTTGTTTCTCGACTGTGATATATTTGAAAGGCCGAAGGTTATTTTGCAGGATTTAGAGCTTGTTATGTGATTATTTGATACAATCTCTGCTTACTATGACAGTCTTAAGGTTTACGGTCATTCTGGTAGGATAAATCTTTGATTATCTGTGTTTTAGAATTCAATTTCTAAGATTCAACTTTCTGGGTTTTGAACATATGAAGCAGTCGAAGAACTTTCTCGATCGCAAATCGTTCCAATTTGATTTAAATTTAATCGGGATACTGTTCGCGTCGTAAAAGATTTTCGATCGCTGAATTTTGACTTAGTCGACAAGTTAAGTAACGAAGATTGTTAATTCACTTACCATCGAGAAATTCAATTAGAATTTTATGTGAGCAAAAAATTAATGCGTAGAATAGGTAAAAGGATGCAATTTAACTCGAGCGCAAAAAGTACTATCGCAAAATAATTTTCGATTTCATTTCTATTTTGGTCAAAAATTTTAGCGGCGATAAAATTAATTTTTTGACGATAAAATTTTTCGATCGTAAACACGCAGCGAAAATTTGATCAATAAAATCAATTTTCTCAAACTATTGACTTATTTTTGATTGACGAAATTCTCGATCGTCAAACTTCGCAGCGAAAAGCTTACTTACAATCGAAAAACTTTCCCGCTCGACTAAAATCACGACGAAAAGTTTATTCAAAGCGAGAAAAATCTCTCGATCATAAATTTGCACGGATTTTAATTTTCTCGATCGCAAATTTGTACGGAATTTTTCTCGAGCGTAAAATTTCTCGGCTACAGTGATACAAATAACGTTTCAACACTTAGTAAAATTTTCTAAGTCTTCTTCACTGTATAGCAAATAAAATTCTCGATCGTAAAATTGAACGGAGGTTTTATATTTGAATTCAGCACTTAGGAAATTAAATTGAGAAGTTTTAATTCTCACGCGATAAAAAGAATGGAGTGAATAGTGATTTAAAACAGTTAGAATATTTTCCGATCGCACTTAACTATAGCATATATACATGTGTCGAAAAATTATTTTCAAACCATCACTTGTATGACCTATGTGCTTCATATCTGTTTCTCAATTGCCAATTATATAACATACTATCACATGCTGGATTATGGTTTGATACAAATAAAATTTTCAATATAAATTGTGTATTTTGAACTAATGATCTGTGATTTCCCATTAATTCTCAGATGGATCGTTATCCAACATACAACCACATCTATGAGCGAAACATGTACCTGAATGTACAAGACACAAATTTTCAGCTCGACCTGACAACATTCAGATGTCCGCACGAGATAATCATGTCTATTCTACAAGGCCATCCCCTCTGGAACGCTCTCACTGTAACTGCCTCTGTACCGATGGTCTACCTTCAGCAGTTTTGGAGAATGATCACGAGTCATGTGATTGAAGGAGTGTACAGCTTCACTTCGGTGATCGGGACTAGGCATATCAACATGAACAAGAACAAATTCGGCCTCATCCTCGACCTTCCTTACAGTCACAATTATGACCCACTGCCATCAGACGCTGAGCTGATTCACGATTTCCTCCAGATGGGGTACCGTTCGCCGCTCACCAAGCTAGCTCAAATGCAGAGCAACGGGATTCCCCATCCGTGGAAGACACTTTTTGAAATAATCAATAAGTGTTTGTCCTCGTGCAGGCTTCGACAAAGGCAACGGCAACATCCTCCGGATATTTCACGGTGTAATGTTCTCGCGAAATTACGTTTTCGCTCAATTGATCTGGAATGACCTCGCAGAATAGATCAGACAGAAAGAGAACCAACGGTCCAAAACTGTGCCGTATACAAGATGGTTCTCTGTTATCATTCGACAATTCATGGAACTATACGGGACATCCCTCGCCTGCCTCCTGGAGGAAACTACCAGCCCCCTCGTCTGAAGTTCTTCCATCACCCGAAGCTCCCGGATCTGGACCAACCGTCGATGGCGATTCCGTTTGAGCTGCTTCGTCTCACCGACCCCTCGGGAGACACCTATAGGCTCTACTGTCGGGAAAATCATCTCACTGAGCAGATGATTCGAGGGCCCCCGATAGACTTCAACGTCAGTACTCCACAACCGCAACAACAACACGCTAGTCCTGAAGACACGATGATAGATGAAGTGGCTCTGGAACTAGAGATGGATCCCCCAACTCATGAAGAAACACTGCCAGATCTTGAAGCCACGCTGATCGATGCTGTGGCTCAAGAGTTGGATCTCGGAGCTCCACAAGTATCGCTTGGTGCTGAAGTGTCCATCCATGTCATCATGCTCGAAGTACCTATTGAGGAGTTACTATCTCAAGAAGCATCGCTCGAAGCAGAAGCGGGACACACCTCACCACCATCGGCTATTACGCCAGAGACCGAGGCTCTAATCTCAAGGATTCAGCCCTCCGAGCCTCATATGATTGAACCAACCAGTGAGGATATAGCACGAGGACTCTCACCTCACACGGCTACCTCATCAGACACTGAGTCTGATGAGGAGATTCAATTACTAAGAAGGACTCCGAGACGACTAAGTGTATCATTTGAGTCCATCTTCACCACCGCACCTCACATCGCGCCGATCTTATCTTCAAGTGCTGCGGATCTCTTTGCTCAATCTTGAGCCGCCGCACAGTCCATCGGTGTCTGGTTCACAGGTTCACTCAAAACCTGCCGAGACACCCATAGAGGAGAATCTCCAAGATTAGACTCAAGAATTTGGTGGAAGTCTCCAACAGTCACAACCTCAAGTGACTGCTAGCCAACCTGACGAGCCGATGTCTGCTCAAGGGTTGCCAACAGGCGACATCAGTCGACCTGGTCCATCATCGACGGAGGCGTCCGTCCAGTTCATAACTGAAGCCCAGTTCCAGACCGCACTCTCCGCAGCCATCAAATTCCTAGAAGACAAAATGATGGAGAGAGTGCTCGCTGCCATCGAGACGTCCCAGTGCTGGGAAAGCACCTGTCTCCGAGGGCCCTTCAGCACGAACACACCGAACCCCACAACCCACTCCCACCGACCCACTCGCAGACTCCTCTATCCTCATCCACGACATTCTTGCCGAGGCCAAAGCTCCCGCACACGACGTCGACATGATGATCTAGATGATCAGGATCATCGTGACGGGGAGAAAAGGCCTAGGACATCAACGAGTGGCCAAGGTGAGGGCCAAGAACAAGGCTCAGGCGCAACGCAGACAGGCGCTGGAGCACGCCAAACCCAAACCACCACTCAACTACCCGAACAACCCATACCACGCACCGCACCACCCATACTCTAACCCAAATCGACCCATCATCCTTTCACCTAAGGACGCCTCCGCCCACACCACCGACTTTCACAAGCCCCTTGCTTCCGAAAGAAGAAGCAAGTGCTGCCATGCTCATCGACCTAGCACGGACTCAAGCAACTCCATCAACTGCTCCAGACTAATCGAGACCATCTGGAAGTGGAGTCAACCCACATGAGATCCTCGACAAGTATATATTCGAAGGACAGTGGATGACCCACTCCATGCCCGACGAGCATCAAGGACAACGGCTCAAGGACGTTGACAGATCTTGCAGCAAGCTTCGGTGGACCTTGTGCTCATAGAAGACGAAGAGCTTCAGGAAGGTGAAGATCATGAAGCAGATCCCCCAAGGCTACCCGAGCTGATTGCTCAAAGAGCGGATCCCCCTCCAAGAATGATGCCGGGAACCGTTCGAGTAGATACGCCATGTGAGAACATCAGAATAGAAATTCCCTTCCTTGAAGAAGTTCGGGAAAACATACGGAGGTCACGGAATAAAGTAAAGGAGTTGAACGAATTCGAGCTCATAGGAATTTCTCACTGGGATCAGCAAAAGAGAATGACGTATCTTTGGATGTCGACCCATCTCGGACCAGATGTGAGGATGAAGATGACTAAAGCACAAGCAAGGAATCATTATAAGAGTCTATCTCCTATCTGCCAGCTGCTAAGCATCTACTGCGCCAAAGGAGGACTTCCAATGCCGTTCTATGTAATTAAGACAGTAGCAGAACTCGAGAAGAACTCAGCGAGAGCGACCTACCCTACCTTCCTTACGAGGAGGTGTACCGTCTCTACCAACTTTACGTAGAGTAGTACAGGGGTCCTCAAGGCTTTATCAAAAACGAAGGACTCAAGGGACTCTACCGGTTCATGACGCGACAAGTCAAATACTTTAGAGCAACATGAAGAAGGTTAACATGACCGCTTCTGTTAACAAAGGACCTGAGATCGAAGCGCTTTCCAACAATCACATTCATATCAGCTCAGTCTTAGGAATCATCTATCACAATCCAATTGCAGAGAAGAATAGATTGATGCTGAAGACTGAGATTCACAAAGTTTGTGATGGAACGCTCAAGGTCATCAGAAAAACATAGAACAAAGATTGGAAGAAATCAACAGAGAGACGAGGCTGCCCATACATCGGTTCGTAAGAGAACAACCTCTGGTGCTGGAACTCCTTGATGACATCGAGGAGCGCCTGGAGCTGCGAAACAATCTAAGGAACTTTGAGCATGCGCTGGGCTTGAGAAGATCGTACTTTGCCCGACGAGGACAAATGGAACTGAAGAGCAATCAATCACAAAGGGGGAGATTGTAGAAACTATATTCAATTGTGCTTGATTTCATTAGGTGTCCTCGTAATTAGGGGCTTTATTTGTATTAGTCCATAGATTAGGACTAGTTTGTTATTTATGCCGAGTTTGTTTGGTATAAATACTTGTACAAACATTTGAGCTTAATACAGAAAATTATCATACCCCTATTGTGCTCAGGAATCCAGGGAATGTCCAAACACAGTAAAGGGCCTTCAAATATTTTAATATGTGGTGCTTGGCTCCCTCTTTCCTGCCCACAGTTAAGGAACACTGGCACTTCACAGGTGGTTCAGCTATGAAAGCAGTATGTGACAATCTGGTAGGATTGAGAGGACCTTTAAAGGAGTTGAATAGATCAACCTTTGCTGACATTACCATCAGAGCTGAAGTGGCAAAGGTTAAACTAGAAGATATACAGACTGCCCTCCATGCTGATCCACTGAATCCTGTACTTTTAGTTAAGGAGGAAGGAATTAGAGCAGAATATGGTTTTCTATCTGTGGCTAATGACAGATTCTTGAGGCAAAAAGCCAAAGTCAGATGGTTGAATAAAGGTGATCAAAATACTGCATATTTTCATACTAGAATAAAGCAGAGAGCTTACTCAAACAGGATACTATCGGTCTCTACCTCTGATGGGAAGCTAATCACTGACCAAAGGGGGATACAACAACATTTTTGTGACTATTTCCATGAGATGCTGGGCAGGGGGAGATGGAATAGACAGGCCCTGGACCAAACCATTGCTGCTGAGGGGTATGTTCTGAGTTTGGCAGACCAGCTGAAGCTCACTCGACCCTTTGAGAAAACTGAGGTCTGTTGAAGTCCATACATGAGGAAGTGTCACCGGGTCCAGATGGATTTGGAAGCGGATTCTTCAAAAAATCCTGAAGCATTGTGGGGGATCAAGTCACTGGGGCTGTGTTTGAATTTTTTGCCACAGGCAAAATGCTGTCGAAACTCAACAGCACGGTACTGTGCCTTATTCCTAAGGTAACCTCCCCAAATACTGCGGCAGATTACAGACTTATCGCTTGTTGTAATACACTCTATAAATGCATTGCTAAGATGCTATGTAATAAACTCAAACCACTGCTGCCGAAGATTATCAATGCTAATCAGAATGCATTTGTGGAAGGAAGGTCAATTGTACATAACATCCTCCTCTGTCAAGATTTGATCTGGTTGTACAACAGGAAGCATACCTCAGCGAGGGCTCTCATGAAAGTGGATGTCAGGAAAGCATATGATACAGTTGATTGGAACTTCTTAAAGGAATGGTTATGCCTCCTTAACTTTCCCATGAAGTTTGTCAAGTGGGTAATGGAATGTGTTACCTCTGTTACCTATACCGTGTCCATTAATGGAGCTTTAACTAAACCTATCAAAGGCGCCAGGGGACTGCGACAAGGGGACCCCATGTCACCTCTCTATTTGTGATTGCTATGGAATATCTCACAAGAAAATTGCAGCTAGCCTCTAAGGATAACCGGTTTAGATTTCATCGTAACTGTTGTGCCATTAAATTGGTGAATCTGTGCTTTGCAGACGACCTCATGCTGTTCTGTAAGGGTACTCCAGGGTCAGTAGCAGTGCTTAAGGAAGTTCTAGACCACATTCAAGCAATTTCGGGGTTGGAGGCAAACCGCCAGAAATACAGTTCGTACCTGGCTGGAATTTCTAGCGATGCTGCAAACCAGATTGCCTGGCTTTCAGGTTTTCAGAGAGGGAACTACCCAATGATATATTTGGGTGTTACCATATCCCCAATCAAATGGAGTAGAAGCTCGTGCCGGGCATTAGTAGAGAAGATAACAGCCAGAATCAACTGCTGGGCAACAAGAAATCTTTCTTATGCGGGTAGATTATGTCTGATAAATTCTGTGCTGCTGGCAACACATGGGTATTGGGGATCTATCTTTCTGCTTCCCAAATCTGTTTCAAAGGAGGTTGATAGGATTTGTAGAGAATTTCTTTGGGGCAAAAGGGCGCATGCAAAGTGCATACCTCTCGTGAATTGGGAGAGCGTCTGTAGGCCACGAAGCAAAGGTGGGCTCAATCTTAGGGACTGTGTTACCTGGAATATTGCCCTGGCCGGCAAACAAATCTGGGACATTACCATGAAACTGGACTCACTGTGGATAAAATGGATCGTGATATATTTGAAGGGGTCAGATTTTTGGGAATTTATCCTGCCGTGGACTCGAGCTGGCATTGGAGGAAATTACATAGGCTAAAAGAGAGGTTTAGATTGGGATATAGGGGCAGTAAATGGGTACCGGCTGTTGATGGGGAGTACTCTGTTCACACGGGATATCTCTGGCTCAGAGGCGAACTCCCAGATTTTCCATATTGTAACGCTGTGTGGAATAGGCTTAACATTCCTAACCAATCATTTATTCTTTGGTTGATTATGCAGAAAAGATTGCTAACAACTGACAGATTGCATGCTTGGGGGATGACCATATTCAATCGCAGATGCAAGCTCTGTGGAATGGCAGAGGAATCTGTTGACCATCTATTCATGGAGTGCTCATTTAGCCAGCAAGTGCTGAATTGTATCAACTCATGGCTGAGTATTGGTGTGATGATTCAATCATTTGAGGACCTATGCTGTTGGATGATTTGCACGGGGAAGAAAAGAAATGCTCAGAGTTGTATAACTGTGGCTTGCTATGCATCAGTGTTGTACCATATTTGGTGTGAAAGGAACCGGTGATTTCATGAACTAGGTGAGAAGGATGTGATTAGGATTAGCTGCATGATTAAACAGGAAATGAAAGGGAGGCTTCAAGCATTCTGCCACAGGAAGCGTGTTGCTCACTTAGTGTTATTTCAGCTCATTTATTCTGGCCCTGGTTACTGTAGGCTTTGATTGTACAAATATTGTCATTTAGACTGTGGTAAATGGAAATTCCTTCTACCAAAAAAAATACAGAAAATTAGAGAATCAATCCAAAAGGCTTTTGAATTAAATTCTAGAGAGAGAAACAGCAAACACTTTCTCACACTAAAAGTTCTTCAAAGAAATGTTTTCGATCGTGATTCAATTTCTATCATTCTAGTCGATTGCCTTAGAATTCATGCCTAGGATTGTTTGAGTTGATAATCGATGACATAACACGTTGGATGAAAAATGATTTCAATTCCTTGTTGGTAAGTTAGGCATGTTGAATGTCACGTGATATGTGCGTTGCATGATCCTCTATGCTTTCATATGCGCTCGAAAAAACTTCAAAAGACGATTAAAAAATCCCTTCAAATCTTCATTTTTCATCCAAAAATCGTCTTTTTAAGGTAGAAACAATAATTATTTGATGTTTGTTTGTCAGTATTCATAGTTTGCATCTCTATTATGCAAGTTTTCTCATGATTGTTTGAAATAAGTTTTCGTCTGTTGAATGAATTGAAAACTGAATGTTATTTCTTGATGATTTAGGCTTACATACAGATTTGGCTTAAAATAGTTGATTTAGACTAAATTTTCAAGATTTCGAGCTATGATTCCTGGTAGGTTTTCGATAATCTGCAATTTATGTGTTAAAATTCGATTTTCGACTGACTGGTTTGCTAAGTTTAAAAGTGTCGAAAAACTTTCTCGGCTGCAAACAGTGTCTGACAAAAACCTATTCGATCGAAAACTGTTCGATTACGGATAATAAATCTCGATCGTAAAAATAACACGGCTACAGTACATCACATACGTTCAACACATAAAACTTTTCCCAAGTCATCTTTACTGTAGATATCAGCGAGAAAATTTTTTTCGATCGAAAAATAACACGGAATGAACAGTGCGTATTACATTTCCTCACTTACAAAATTTTTCTAAGTCTTTTCAACTACAATCGAACCATTTTCGAAGGAAAAATTTACTAAGTCATTTTCAAAATTCATTTTTCATTCCTTACAAAGTTCAAAGTCATTCAACTCAGAATTTTGACTTAGCAACCATATAAAGATTATATCATGATATCATTCTAGTTTGCAACATCATATGTCTTAAATGACTTATTTATCCAAAAATGAACTAAATTGCGTTTCCTTATCTTTTGCAGATGGCATACTCCGCATATAACCACATATACGCTCATGACCAATACATAGATGTCCAATACACTAATTACCAACTCGATTTGGCCACATTTGGATGCCCAGACGAGATCATAGTGTCAATTCTCAAAGGCCATCAAATGTGGCCCGCACTTATATTGACGGCGTCGGTACCCATGGTGTTACAACATTCTAGGGCGATATGACGCGTCATCTTATCAATGGAATGTACGAGTACACTACAATACTCGGCACGAAGCACTTAAGGGTGGACAAGCTCCTACTCGGGAGAGTGTTGGACCTACCCGTTAGTGAGAACCCAATACCCACAGATGCTGTGATGGTAAGAGACTTTCTTCAGATGGGGTACAAGCCACCGCTTGTCAAACTTGCCCAGTTTCAGAGCAGTGGTATTTTACATCCATGGAAGACACTTTTTGGGATAATTAACAAATATCTCTCGCCAAAGCATGACGGATTTGACAAAGGGAATGGGAATATTCTACGGTTGTTCCACGACATCGTATTCTAACGGAACGACGATATGGCACAACTGATTTGGAACGAAATGGTCGATCAAGTCCGCCAAAGCAGAATAGAAAGTCGAAGAATCTCCCATACGCACGGTGGTTCTCTCTACTCATCGACCATGTCATGGAGGTTCACGAGGAAATTTCAAGACTACCTCCTGGTGGTGAGTACCGACCGCCGAAGCAGAAGTTCTTCCACAATCCCAAACCCGCCGACCTCCAGCTGCATCCGATTATCGACACCATTCGAACTTCTATGTCTTGCCGACTCCGCAAAAAGACGTGTACAAATTGAATAGTCGGGAACATCACCTCACCGAGGCGATGATTCGAGAGTCCCCGACAGACTTCAACCCTAGATTGGATGGATTCTCTTATTCATGCTAAAGGATTGGATGGAAGTCTCAAAATGTCGCAACCTCAAGCGACGACGAGCCAGCCTTATGAGACGGTGTGCACTCACGGGTAGTCAATAGGCGACACCAGTCGACCTGGAATCCCAAGTCCTATATTAGACGGCACATCAGTGACCTTCTCCGATGTTGCGACAGTGAACGCCAATCAAGTGTCACTACGGAGGTGTTCAGCTCGTTCGTGACGGAGTAACGACTACAACAGGCTCTCTCCACCGCTCTCACATCTTTTTAAGATCGACATGGAGAGAGTTCGCGCTGCCATAAAGACTTCTCGATGAGACTCTGGAAAAGCACCAGTCTCTGGGGCAACTCCGTCTGGACCAACCACAACCTCACAACCCACCCACACACTTTTACCACCCACTCTAACAACCACTGCCATCCAATCACCCATATTCATCAACCCTTACACCATTCCAATTACACAGCTCCACGATATTCTCATAGCCCATCATTTTGCCATCGACAAACAGATGCAGGCCGAAGAAATCTCTTCCACCGGCTAGTTGATCATCCCGAGCCACCAACTCAAACTTGTCACGACCAAGGCTCCCACTCCAAACGCCGACATGATGATCCTGATGATCAGGATCACCCTGAGGGGGAGAAGAGGCCAAGGACAACTACGAGTGGCAGCAGAAAAGGACGAGGCTCAGCGCAGACAGATAAAAGCGGAGCTGCTGGAACTGGACCCTCAACTAACCCACCACCACCACAAACCAAAAACCGACTAATCACCCGCTCAAAAACTCAAACCACCATGCCCCGCACCCAAACTCAAACCCATACACCCATCATACGAAACACCTCCGCCCACACCGTAACTGACGATTCAAGCCCAATGCTTTTGGCGCAAACGGAAGCACCCTCAAGCTCAATCGTTCCGGACGAGTCGGGTACATCGGCACGTGAAGTCAATCCCCACGAAGTCCTAGATAAATACATATTGGAAGGACAGTTGATGACTCACCACCTACCCGATGCGATAACAAAAGCCAGGCTCGCCGACGTTCGACAAATCTTGCAACAAGCTTCGGTCGACCTAGTTCTTATAGAAGACGAAGAACTATCTCATGGGACCGTTCGAGTCAACTCTCCGTGGGAGAACGTATGGATAGAAGTCCCCTTCCTCGAAGAAGTTCCAAAGCAAATTTGGAGGTCACCAGACAAAGTAAAAACTTGGACGAGATCAAAATCAGAGGAATCTCACATTGGGATCAGCACAAGCGGATGGAACATCTTTTTATGCTGACCCAACTTGGTCCAGATTCGGAGAGGAATTCCCATGGTTCAGCTGAGAAGCCACTTCAAGAGTGTCTACCTCCGATTTATCAGCTGCTGGGAGTTTCACATACCATCAGTCGATATCCTACACCAATCTACACCGTTGAGTGGACGAACAAGACTAAAGACGAGATCGACAAAAGCTGCCTACCTATCTTCCACCTGACGAGGTCTATCAACTCTACCAAATGAACGTGGAGAACATCAAGAATCCTCAAAGATATATCAAGAAGGAAGGACTCGAGGGAATCAAGAGGTTAATGATACGTCAAGTCAAGTATTTTGTCGAACACGACCTTCAGATCGCTTTAGAGAACAACATGACGAAGGTCAACCTGACATCACTGCTCATGAGGGTTCACTAATCAAGGAGCATCTCGCCAATTACATCTTCGTAGACCCACGCTTCGCCATCACCTACTTCAACTCAGTTGCCAAAAAGATTCGATTGATGATGAAGTCTGAGGTCAACAAATCTGTGATGGGACGCTCAAGCTGATCAAAAAGAACATCGAGAAGAGATTGGAAAAAGTTGACGAGACGACCATGGTACCTGATCTTCAACTGGAGGAACGTCCACTTCTGAGGCAACTACTCGAAGCCATTGAGGAACGACTCGAGTTGAGGGAAGCTGTCAGGCACTATGAGAAAGCATTAGGCCTAGGGAAATCACTTTACGCCCGACAAAGATAGACAGAGCTGAAGGCAATCAAGAACAAAGGGGGAGATTGTAGAATACTGATTCGAACTGTGCTAGATTTTATTAGCTATCTTTGTATTAGGGGCGTTTACTTTATATGTTGGTAGTTTAGGATCAAAGTGTTACTTATACCAAGTTTGTTTGGTATAAATAGCATTGTACAAATAGAAAACAACAGAGAAAGTTAGTCAATTTGATCCGAATGGCTTGCAATTTGAATTCTAGAGAGAAAAACTAAAAGAACTTTCTTACACTAAACAAATTCTCTCTCACTGTTTATCGAGAAAGGTATTCGACCGAAGGTAGAATTTCTATGATTATCATCAAAAACCAGATATTGCTAGCATAGGATTAATACGAGTTGATATTCGGGACCTAACAGTTACAATGTATCATTTTGTCACTGATAACAACTAATAAATACGCTAAAATGTATAAAAACATTTTAATGATTATACGAAGAACTAGACGTCTCTTATGGTTACTTTGATCTCCAAGCTATAATTTATTGTTCCTTCATTAATTACAATATGCAATTATTTCATATATGTAATAAACATGTATGTAAAACCTATATAAGATATCTTCACAATTTTACCACAGACCTAATATTTTGTATTATTTTGTCTAAACAATTATGATAACCCAACTTACAACTTTTGGTTCTGTCGTTGCTGCTCATGGAGTGGATTTAATTGGCGGAGAAGATGATGATTATGATGTGAGGAAGGAAAGAAGGAAGTACGGTAAAAGGAGATTATTTTTAGGATTTCGTTGGCTGTGTGAGGCGCTTGTTATGAATGATTGTGATAGATCGATCTCATGAAAATATTATATTGAAATTATTCTTAAGTTGGCGTGTACATAAATATATTTAATATATGCTTTGTGGATTCGATTTGAAATACTAAACCTATTTTCGTTTTTCAGTTATAAACTAAAATACCATATATAATATTTTTTCTTAAAAAGGGACTAAATTATTCATTTTAAATGAGGTAATTCTATTCACAACCCATTTTGCTAAATACTAAGTATTAAATAGTGTCTTTTTCAAAATCTGACTAGTTCTTTCTCTCACATATTCATTACACATCGGACAAGTTTTGTTGATTATTACATTTAGAGGTGGGGAGTTGTCAGAAATATAGGTAGAAAAAACTATGGGAAGATGAAATCTTCCGTCTCCGTTTCAAACCTCCAATCTTAATGAACCAACACTATAGAGTTCTCCAAATCCAGGATTTTATCAATGCTAAGAAATTTGACTGTATATATAACATTTATTCTTCAGGTAATTTGACAATCACTCTTTCCATCCATCATTTGTTGTAAAGAGCATCTACCTTTTTGACCTAGTTTGAATAGTCAGACCAAATCAAGTTATTTGACGCCTAAAACACCAAAGGTTAGATTGATCTGACTATTCAAACTAGGTCACAAAGTACATTTACATCTCATCCCACATGCATTATCACCAAGAAAACGACGAACCTGCCATAATTATCAAGAAAATAATCTCAACCGCAATATCAATGGAGACAATTATTCCATGGACGTCAACACGACCAATAAATATTATTATGGTTTTCTAATTAAATATGTCTTTTTTTTCCTAGTTATAATTAACAAAGTAGGACAAAATGCAGAAGCTATGTCGCTTCTATTAAGTGTGATGTGATGGTCCACTAAATGCACGAATTTGGTCCATATTGAAAATCGGCTGACGACTGGCATTTCGGTCATTTCGGCTAAACATCGTGTCTACAGAACGTGAAGACCCGTTCACTACATCCGATTAAAGATATGCACATATTAGACTACCCATTCCGCCTTATTTTGATTTTCTGAAAAACTGAAAATGCAATGTTTCGAAAAAGCTGAAACGGTTGTGTTATGAAAAGGCTGAAAAAATGTTGTAATGATTGAGACTATGCATTCATGTTGTTTACTGAAAAATTAAAGGTGACGTTGTGGGTATTAGATATTCGTCATGTTTATTTGCCACAACGAAATCCAATATATATAATGGACCATGTACTTCAGCTTTTTCAAGTTAAATTTGCTCATCTCAGAATATTCTCAGAATCCTCGATATGGCTACTCGCAAAATTCAAGTCATTGTCTATTTTGGTGGTAAGTCGTCTGCAATCTAACACATTTGGTATATTGATTAACCTTGATAAACGAGAATGACGTACATTTTATACCCATAAAACTTGCATTATTCGATCATTAGACATATAAATACCCTTGCTTACCTCTACTTTATGGTATTTTTAAATTTAATACGTATCAAGACAAAAGATTCGAGAAAACAAGTCCCGGGTTTGACAAAGTTGAAACCGTCCAAGTGCAGACACCCACGGCCATGGAGACCCTAGCTGGGGGCCGTGGTCAATTTCCAAGAAGCCCACGACTGTGGAGGGTTGTGAGAGAGGCAGTGGGCGCCTCTCGAGCTCTCTTCTCGACGCCCACGGTCGTGTAAGCTATAGACAGCCGTGGAGAAGCCATCAAGTGGTCGTGGTTGATATCTAAACTCTCTGCTGGTGTTTCACGATTATTGAAGATGAAGGAGAGGCTGTGGCAGACAGCTATCTACTTGGACCTCACAAATGTGGGAGCCTAATGTGGTCATGAGGAGCTTAGCAAGGCAAAAATCTTATCTCCCTTAAGACCCACGATAGTGGGCCTCTTTAGTGGGCCTCTTGCAAAGAGGCCCTGGGCACATCGCATCTTTTATTTCTGGCACCGAATCTTCTCTTGGGTCGAATTGGTTGAGATAAAAGGCAAATTCGATGTCTTTCGAATTCTGGTGTAAATAGGGACGAACGAAGACTTAAAAAATAGTCTTTTGGCGGCAAGAAAAATGAGAAAATGTTAACAAGCGACTATGAGGGCTTTCAAAGGAGTTTTCTCATCGGTTACACGATGGGGAGACTCCGAGAAGGTGCGTGACGACTTGACATCGTGAGGGATGAATCTTCGATTAGGTTAGGTGTTTTCACTGATGTTTTATTTTGCATCTTCGTTGCTTTTTACTTAGAAATCTTCTAGCGTAATCGCTTTTGTGATTAAGGCTATGTTTGGACGGATAATGACTACATATTAATGTTAATATTCTTCTACTTGATCGTGTGAATTGAGTTACGTATTCTTTGTTTGAGTTTAATGCTTTTGAGTGTATGTCTGATCAGCATATGCATGATTATTGATTGGTTTGTGAGTTAGACTAAGTTATTAAACCGGTTATAACAATAAAACATCTAACATCATGGCGTAAAACCGACCCGATGGAATTCTATTTCGTATGTGTGGGTTTCTCTTTAAGAGCTGAAAGTGTTTAAATTTGGGGGATTTCATAGAAATTGAATGCTTGTGTAGAAATTACAATCCTATAGATATATATGGTCGGTTCTCTATTTTAATACCCGTAAATTTAATATAGGGTTTTGGTGGGAATTAGGGGTTCTAATGCGTAATAAAAAGGTACCCGCAAATGAGAGGTATTCAAGTAATAAGGAGAATCTGGACAATAAAGTAGATTTTCGGGTGAGCCTTGAAGACTTCGAATGAAACCCAGTTTTCGGGTAGTTGGAATTTTCGGGTGACATGAGATATTTTAATAATAATAATTTCGGGCCATTTGATTTTTTTGGGTAAGAGAAAGGATTTATTTAATCTAAGGAGATTACTCACGTTGCCAAGATCTTTTCTACCCATCCTTGAGTCAAACTAGGGTCTTTTTAAAAAATAGCCTTTGACGCGGTCAAGTTTAAAAAAATAGCACTCTTGACTTTTTTTTTTGGTCAATAGCACTCTTTTTAATTAACACTTAATCATCTTCTCGTAATCCCTTATTATTAATAAAAGAAAAAGAAAAACAAAAATAAAATACAACGCCTGAAATGAATTAAAAGCTGCACGTCCATTTTGCAGCAGAAAGCATTTATTCCACCTCACCCAATTATTCTTCTTCTTCTTCGTCCTCGTCCTTAAGAGAAATCACCTACAATTTCTTCTGCTTCTGCAAGGCAGTCGACCCGACTTCATATCAGCTTCTTCACAGGCGAAGGAACACTCGAAAGTCCTCAGTGAAAGAATTGGAACCTGACGCCTCACTGTATGTAAGTATTTTTCCTGGTCGTATTTTGAATATAACCATCTAAATTTGTAACTCTCAGTCCTAAACCCTGCTTCGAAGTAAATGGGTTCTCCCAGCTTCGAAATTCCGGTTTGGACAGCCGAACATGTTCAATTTTCGCTTTTTAAAACGTCCAGTTGGTCAGGGGATCCTGCTTGAAAGTAGGCAACCCGCGCGTTAGATCACGGGACCCTAGATAGAAGCATGAGTCCCGCACATAAATATACGGGACCCGCACATAAATTCATGGACCCACGCATAAATTCATTGGACCCGCGCATAAATTCATGGGACCTCTATACCATCAGTGCATGGTTCCCGCACATTAGTGCCGGCGCATTAGATCTTGAGACCTGCACATAAATTCAGGGGACCTGCGCGCAAAAACAGGGGACCCGCGCATAATCGCTTCTTATTGATAGGTCCCATGCCCCCATACACTAGATCTTGGGTCCCGTGCACAAGAGCTTTGGTCCCGCGCATTAGAGCTTGGGTCCCGTGAACTAGAGCCTGGGTCCCGTGATATATGTTAGGGTTTTCTTAAGGTCTTACGGTTTTGCAAGCTGTAGGGCTTCAATTAATTATGTCTACATTATAAAAACACACATCATCCGAAAATAACATTTTTAATAATCCCATAAACAAATCGACCAAGAATGCTGACGGACGCCCAAATCGTCACCCGCCTCCAGGAAATCGTCCGTAACTCGGACCCCCGGACTACCACGGTCGGCGCCGTCCGCCGCCGTCTAGAGGCCGACCTCGGCGTCGACCTCTCCCAAAGGAGACAGTTCATCGTGTTTGAGATCGACAGATTCTTAAACGGCGACGACCCTCCTATCGAACTCGACGGCGACGGCATCTGCGATGTTATGAGCGAAGTGATCGAAGGACAAGCACCCGAGGCTGTCCGAAACGAAGACGACGAGGCTGAGAGCGAAGTGATGGTAGGCCCAGGTTGGATCGAGGTTGTCCGAAACGACGCCGTGAAGGAGGATGTCGACCAAGCTCCGGTTGGAGAAGGGCGAGAAGGGTAGAATAGTAAATTATTTAATAATTTTATGCTATTGTATTGTACGTGAATCTAAGTATTTATGTTTAATTTGAAGCATTATATATTATGAACCTGATATATATTTTAATTGTATTTTAAATTGAATGAACTATATTTTATAATATATAATTAGGTTTAAAAATATATAGATAGCTGTATTTAATTAGGTAATTTATGTAAGAAACATAAAGGGGTATAAAAGAAATTACAGGTTTTACTGTAGCGATTGGCAAACAACGGACCCGTGATATAACAGTAAAAGTAAAAAAGCAACCACCACTTTAACTTTCAATTCAATTCAATTGTCTTTTCTCCTGCACACCAAACGTTTTGCAAATCGTTTCTCTGCAAGTAAAACCCAAATCCGAACCTCAATCTACAATGGCAATCAACGGGAACACCCAGAGAGTGAAGGTATTTGTTCTACTCTTCGTCTTCAATTTAACGGATCGAACCCTAATTTTCAAAATCGGACCCGTGCTTGCAAGCATAGGACCGTGATTGCAAGCATAGGACCGTGATTGCAAGCATAGGACCGTTATTGCAAGCATAGGACCTTGCTTAGAAGTAGTGCGTATTTTCACGGCACCCGCCCATAAGATGATGGTCACAGCACGGGTCCACTGCGTAGCGTGGGTCCCGTGACCTTGCGCCTGCGAAGAACAACACGGGACCCGTGCGCTACGAGCAGGGGACCCCTGTGTTATAAGCAGGGGACCCACGCTTATTCACAGGGGACCCATGTCTGGACCATCATCTTGTGGGTGGGTCCCGTTAAAATTCGCACAGGTTTCGTGTAAATTCACACAGGTCCCCTGTCAATATTCATACCAAGTAATTGGCTACAATGTGTTTTACGTATAAATTAGGTTGCGATGAAGAAGCAGTTCGACACAGTGGACGAAGTTCCTGATTGCCATCCTGCGGTGAGCTCGTTATACAGCGACGCCAGCGAGTTGATAAGACGGTGTCTTAACCAGGATGAGTTTCAGTTTTTTTGTGCCTCGAGTCCGTTCGGCCGCCTTGTTATGGCCGAGCCGGATTTTAAGCTTTCGCTTCAGTTGTTGTGGTACCTCATCGCAAGGCAGACCACGATGCACAACCGTGAAGAGCTCTGGATGGTTATTGGCAATAGGCCACTCCGATTTTCAAAATCGGATTACTGCCTAATCACCGGGCTCAAGTTCGAAGCCGCGATACCGGCGGTGAACGAAGACGAAGCATTCGCGAGGAGACATTTTGGCGGTAGAGCCCAAATTCGCTTGTCTCACGTCAAGATTGCGTTGGAGGGTTTGTCTGGCGACGAAGAACGTAGGGACGACGAGAAGCTGAAGTTGGCGAACGTCTACTTCGCGACCGCGGTGTTGTTGGCCCGAAAGTCAAAGAAGGACACCGTCGTGAGTCCTTGGGTCCTCCATCTCGCTGAAGACCTGTTTGCTTTCTCACAGTACCCTTGGGGCAGCGTGGCTTTCAGGGATGTCATACGCTCCGTTAAAAGAAATCTAGTTGAGATCAAACGGGATTGGCTGATAAGTGGGTTCGTGCAGCCACTTCAGGTGATTTATAATTAAGTTTTGCCATACCTTGTTTTGACATGATTGCTAATATTATTTGCGTTATGAATTCAGATAATGGCATACGAGTGCATACCGGGCGTTGCAGACGAGTTGGCGGATCGCAAAGAAGAAGATTACACGCCACGCATGCTCAGGTGGGTTACGAAAAATTGGAGCCGCAAGGGATGCCCGACTTTTAAGTCCGTCGCATCACACGCTGACAGGTCCCATGTACAAGGATTGATAGTGCCGTCAGCCTTCGAGCTGGAGGGACCGTACTTTAGGGACAGCGTTTTCGATGTTGGGGCCCTACACGAACTATTCGATCGTGTCACGGACCTACTCCTACAGGGAGTGGACGTTACGTGTTCCCGCGGCCACCGCCATCGCGGTTCGGGTTCTAGCCGGTAGAATTTCGTGCCTGAGACCATAGCCAGATCGAGGGCAGTGGCCGTCGCGACAGCGATATGATGTTGCATCACGGCAACATCCCCGAACATCCGCACGAGCACGGCTTTCATGCAGCTCCGGAGACGGGTCCATCAACTGGTCAGGGTTTCGCCTCGGGTCCACGCTTCGATGAATGGCAAAGTCGTATGGACCATAACTTCACCACGTTGTTTGGGCGATTCGACCAGCTTGGCACGAGATTGCATCAGTTTCAAGAAGAAGAGGGTCGACGGTGGTCGACGAACGAGAGGAGGTGGGATGCGTACGAGGACCATTGGACGCAAATGCGATCGTGGGGCGACAGCCTGAGGGAGTTGGGGAACTAGGTTCAGGGTTTGGCGAGCAGATTTTATCATGGGTCTCGCACTACGCCTACCGAAGCTCGTTATAGTAAGCTTTTTATTTATACTTAGTTTTTTAATTAGTTGTGTAGATTACTTATCATTTACCATTTACGATGTAGATGTCGATCTAAGCGAGTTTGGTGGTGGATCGCACGCTCCACAGACCGAGTTTGGGCGTGGATCGTCGGTCGCTACACCGCCCGATATTGGGCGTGGATCGGTCGCTACACCGCCCGAGATTGGGCTTGGATCGGTCGCTACACCGCCCGATATTGGGCATGGATCGGTCGTTATATCGCCGGATATTGGTAAGTTTTCATACTTAAGGACGTGAAAAATAATATATAGTTATTTTCGAATTTTCTTGTATAGATTACGACGAGAGATGGAGGATGACATCGTACATGGGACCGGATGGCTATATTCCGAGTCTGGATGCATGGGACGGTCACAGTCCGTCGGAATGGGCAGACTCCCGTTGGAAATACTATGTCCAACCGGTTTGGACCGGCGAAGACGCAGAGAGAAGAGAAGAGGTGGTCGCGACGGACGACGAGGTCGCGACGGACGTAGAGGCTCCAGAGGAACACGCTCAGTTCGAGACCATGGACGAGCCTCCAGACGACCACGCTCAATTCGAGACGCATGCCGAGCTGCTACAGGACGTCCCTCAGTTGGAGACGCACGCCGAGGCTTCGGTTTCTGTCCAAGCGGCCGACAAAGGAAAAGGCGTCGTCAGAGAGAAGACCCCTGAGCGGACGAAGAAGCCATCTTGGTACACGACGACGCCGTTCACCGATTTCCCATCGACGAATACGGTCAAAGCTCCGAAGCTTACGGCGTTCCAACGGCATATCCAATTCAAGGCCAATAACATGTGGCCAAAAGTCGAAAGTCAGCTTTTAACGATCATGCAGATTGCCGGCATGAAGGTCCAAGGGAAGCTACAAGAACACGACCCTAGATGGCTCCTGAACCTGGCGACTGAGGGTTTTCCACTCGATGAGATGGTACGTATATAAATTTACCAAATACCTTTCGTCACCTTACTTGAATGCGTTGAAAAACGGTCTATATTGTATTGCAGCACGTCGATGAATGCCTCGTTGGGATCGATTACATGCAGAAATTTAGCAAATCGGTTGCGACAAAAGTCGCGTACATGCCCTGTAGGTTTAAGACGCTCGTCGACGAGCGAGGGGTGCTAAATTTCATCGGGAAGCCGTCTGGGAAAGGCTTCAAGAGATTGATCCCGTTCGCGAGGGGGAAGATGAAGATTGGAAGTGCAGGTCGTGGGATCTAGCGGCCAAAGTTGCCATCCCCATGCGTACGTCAGGCCGATGGGTGTTGTTCGTTGTTGATGTGCGGGAAAAGGTGTTCGAGATTTATGACTCCGATGCGCCTCCTGGCTTCGACTGGCGCTATATCGCCGATGACGTCAACAAACTTAAGATCGTAATCCCGGCGATTTTCAAGGATCTGGAGCTGATAAAACGCATGCCTAACAAGGGCAAGAGCTGGCCGGCTACTTGGCGTCGCGACTTCCGAAAACAAAATCAGTAAGTTTTGATGAATGTTGCGTTTTATTACTTTGTCGTCGTCTTTAAAAATTAGTGTCGTGTTGGATATGCTTTTCAGGGGAGAAGATGGCGTGGCGATGTTGCGTGCCGCAATGTCGCTTATGATGAAGAAGGACGACGTCTCCCGCCTCAATCAAACTCATATGAAGGAGTTTAGAAAATACCTCGCAGGCTCTATTTTCAATAATGATTGGGACAGTTTTTAGTAATTTTGTTGTTGACTAAAATTTCCTGTGTTGAATATAAATTTCATGTGTTGTAGAATTTCTCTGTTGAATTTTAGTTTTACTTGTTTCATATTAACTTATCGTTTGTTGGATATCTATTTAGGGTTTAGAATTGTGAAAGATTGAGTTTTTCTATCGTTTCCAACTTTTTTTCAGCGAGACTGATGTGTGATTTGACATATAAATAACTGAATTTTAAGTGATTTGACATAATTTCACTTGTTGTTATGATTTTAACTTTTCGGCTGTTTGCTACGCACGTTGCCTGCGCGGGTCCCCTGAGTATAAGTGCGGGGACGCTGCTCATAAAGCGCAGGTCCCCTGATCTTTACGCGCGGATCCCCTGATTATATTGCGCAACAATTTGACGGGACCGGACGGGACCCGGCCTTAACATGCGCATAATTTTGACGGGACCAATGACGACCCAGTTATCTCAGTATGGGTCCTATGCAATATGCGCGGGAACCCTGTTTTGACGATTGGGTCCCCTGTCCATAACATGTGGGTCCGATGTGTTCATGTGCGATTTTTGCAATGTTAATTCATGGAAGTAAGCGATTAATTGTGCGTATTTATACTTTGTTTATCGTAGAATACAATATAAAGTCATCATACAATAGCAGAGAACAGAAAGAATGGATAAAAAAACAAGAATTACGTTAAGTCTATAAGATTGTTACATCCTACAGAAATCACAAACACGAGTATGTTTTCTGGGTGCGCTCTCTTACTATATTCGCGTCAGAGATCGTTCAACTTGAAATACTTGTTGGAATATATATTTTTTGGATTTTAAACTTGGAGTCAGATATTGTTAATCTAGTTGTTATTTTTTCCAATTTTGTTAATCGCGCACTTATTTTTTATTAATTATTATCTTATTAAGGATTTAATAATATTACATTTTCGCAGGGGACAAAAGCCCCAAATCGGGGATCAAATGTCAAGTCATCTGTCCTATACATACCGTATAATGACACTGCTCTGACATGTCACTTTTCACCAATAAATGAAGCACTGCTCTGACATGTCACTTTTCATCAATAATTAAACAATTATTGGACCCACTTACTAAGCGAACTTGTCCAACCCTAATGTGCGGGTCCCCTGAATTCTTGAGCGGGGACGCTGCTCATAACGCGCAGGTCCACTGCTCTTTACGCGCGGGTCCCCTGATTATATTGCGCAACAATTTGACGGGACCGGACGGGACCCGACCTTAACGTGCGCATAATTTTGACGGGACCAATGACGACCCAGTTATCTCAGTATGGGTCCTATGCAATATGCGCCGGAACCCTGTTTTGACGATTGGGTCCCCTGTCCATAACATGTGGGTCCGATGTGTTCATGTGCGAATTTTGCAATGTTATTTCATGGAAGTAAGCGATTAATTGTGCGTATTTATACTTTGTTTATCGTAGAATGCAATATAAAGTCATCATATAATAGCAGAGAACAGAAAGAATGGATAAAAACACAAGAATTACGTTAAGTCTATAAGATTGTTACATCCTACAGAAATCACAAACACGAGTATGTTTTCTGGGTGCGCTCTCTTACTATATTCGCGTCAGAGATCGTTCAACTTGAAATACTTGTTGGAATATATATTTTTTGGATTTCAAACTTGGAGTCAGATATTGTTAATCTAGTTGTTATTTTTTCCAATTTTGTTAATCGCGCACTTAATTTTTTATTAATTATTATCTTATTAAGGATTTAATAATATTACATTTTCGCAGGGGACAAAAGCCCCAAATCGGGGATCAAATGCCAAGTCATCTGTCCTATACATACCGTATAATGACACTGCTCTGACATGTCACTTTTCACCAATAAATGAAGCACTGCTCTGACATGTCATTTTTCATCAATAATTAAACAATTATTGGACCCACTTACTAAGCGAACTTGTCCAACCCTAATGTGCGGGTCCCCTGAATTCTTGAGCGGGGACGCTGCTCATAACGCGCAGGTCCACTGCTGTTTACGCGCGGGTCCCTTTCCTAAGGCATAGGACCTTACGTTAAAGGCAGGGGACCCGGCGTTAAAGGCAGGGGACCTTACGTTAAAGGCAGGGGACCATACGTTATGGGCAGGGGATTAGAAGTTTGCACGGCCCAGACGCTAAAGGCAGGGGACCTTACGTTATGTGAAGGGGACCCGGCGGGAACCACAATGCGCAGTGGGAAGCTGCGCATTTGTGCATAAGGGTTTTCTACCTCAATATTCATGCAGACGCACGTAACACAACCTTACATAACATAACACAAATGGCAACGTATAAGCCACTCTGAATACGACGATACACACATATTACAACGTTATCTCCTAAAACATTCACCCACCGAAGGAAACCGATTTTTCTGGGGTCGTCTGCGTTGTGAACCAACACGAGGCGGCAACATGTCCATACTACTTTCAATGCGGTCCGTGACCGGACGTATAGTTCCTTCGTATGCCAACTTCCAGATCTCCAAGCTATAATAATCGTGCACTAATGAATACACCGGCACTTGGGCAGAACCACAAGCTGCAATCGCATGTGGACATGGGATACGATCGATGTCAAACATCATGCACGTGCATGTGCGCAGCCCCAAATCTACCACCTCGTTCACATGCTGCCCGTACACGTTATATGTTAGATGCCCGACTTCCGACGCATGAAATTTTTGCGACTCGGTGAAATTCTCTCGTATGATCGACTCCACCTTCGGCGTAAAGCTAGTCATGTTCGCCGCGATTGAAGCTTCGGCAGTTCGCCGATGCTTACTGAACCATGATGATGTTATTCGTTGAATCGAGCCCAACAGTCCAATAATTGGAAGCTCTCTGTCCTTACGTAGAGCTGCATTTATAGACTCGGATCCATTGGTCGTCATTATGTTGTATCTTGATCTAGGGCAATATGCTCGCGTCCACGTTTCCCTTGGGACTTCGTCAAGATATTTAGCCACGTCTGCATATTTTGGTGAAAGCTGCTTAAAATGACTGTCGGACTCACTCTTTGTGTAGGCAGTAGCGACACGCCAAAAAATCGGGCAAGCACCTTTCTTCTTCATTTTCGTCTTCACGTTTTGTTGAAGGTGCCACGCACAGAAACCATGAAACGCGTTCGGGAAAACGGTCGGAACTGCATTCTTTATTCCAGGGTTCCGATCAGAAATTATTACGAGATCGTCGCCATCCGCAACAAAACGTCTTAATCTCGACAGAAACCACGTCCATGGGTCGGTTCCCTCCGACCCGTCCGCAATACCCCATGCTAAAGGATATTGATGGAAATCGCCGTCTTGCGCAGTGGCAATCATCATGAGTCCCTTATACTTCCCCTTCAAAAAAGTGGCGTCGATAGAAACGACTTTCCTCATGAACGTATAGCCTCTGACGCATGCACCGTATGCCAAGAACATGTACTTGAACCGATTGTCTTCGTCCATCTCCCAATCAGTGATACTGCCCTCGTTGGTTTGCCTCACCGCATCTAAGTAAGACGGCAGTAAACCGTAGCAAGCGTCCCTGTTACCAACTAGTTCGTCGGTCGCAATTTGTTTTCCTCTCCAAGCCTTGTAGTATGAAACTTCTACTCCCCTGCTCTGCATCATCGACTGTATGGAACTGGGAGCGGGGATGTCTTTAGGAACCCTGAAATTTTCCAACAACGTGCTCGATACGAGCGACGAACTTCCCTGGCGATGTCTACGGCGTCGATGAGACACGCTGCACGTGTGCGTGTTGACGTACTTTCGGATTGAGAAAAAGGGGGAGTCCTTGTCCTGTGCACCTCGTATTCGCCATTCGCAGTTCTCCTTCGCACATTTCACTACGTACAAGGTTTTGTTTGACCGATCCACTTGGAGTTCGAAGCATGCAGCGACTGCGATTTTAGTGATTTCATCCTTCAATTCTTTCTTGCTACGGAATTCTTGACCAACATATAGGGTCGAACCATCCGTAAACGAATAGGTACCATCGTCGGCCACATCAGTTGTGTCGTCAAAATCGTCATCATCATCGTCATCATCATCATCATCATGCATTAAGGCACCTTCCTCGTTCTCATTTTCGTCGTCCCGTCCGACTTGCTCGTTCTCATTATCATCTCCTTGGCCGCACATTCCGGAGTAATCGCCTACGTAGCCACTGCTTTCATTACTTTGGTAAGGAGGGTTGTAAGATGTGCTGGGAAAACCCTCAAATGGTTGGATTTCGGCGTTTGTATCGCAATGCGCTATAAGGCCGACGTCGAAACCGGAGAAATCATTATCATGAGGTTGATGTGGCGGTGACGCAATGACGGATAATTGAAGTTCCACGTGAAGAGGTGGTCTTGATCGTGGGCAACCACTTCCAAGGTACGCACGTACGCCGTAATCGTTCTCGATGTAGATGGGGCGCACATAATTGTAGTCTATGCAAGGCATGTAGCTTATTCGTAGTTTGGTATTGTCGTTGCGTAACGACAATGCATTCAATATCTCGTTAGTGAGATCCACTAACGTGCATGAACCGTCGTCGACCAAGATTGATTGCCAACGGCAAGTTGGATCGGGAACCCAGTTCGACGTATTGTCCTCGCGAATTACCCAGTGACCATCGACTTGAAAAACAATGCTGGTGATCGTCATGATTATCACCAAAAGAGAATGACGATGGTGGAATGTATGCTTTCTGTACCAAAAATGGTGGAATGTATGCTTTCTGTACCAAAAATGGTCGTGCATTATTTTAAAGGTTTATCAAGTCATATGGTGGGATACGTGCTAAAGGGAACATAACTGGAAATCATGGGACCTGCACGTAAAATCAGGGGACCCGCACGTAAAATCAGGGGACCCGCGCTTATTGCATTGGCGCTGATGGGACGCGTCCCGTATATGTATATGAACGGGTCCCCTGATTATTTAGGATTTCTCACGTTCGCTTTAGTCGTACCAATAATTGAACAATTACTGAGTATTTGGTCAAAATATTTTCCTCAGTAACAAGTCAAATCGTCGCATCACGTACTTTCGTTTCATACAGAGAATCAATTATTCAACAATGGAAAAAGTATTATCAAGTCATATGGTGGGATACGTGCTAAAGGGACCATAACTTGAAATCATGGGACCTGCACGTAAAATCAGGGGACCCGCGCTTATTGCATTGGCGCTGGTGGGACGCGTCCCGTATATGTATATGAACGGGTCCCCTGATTATTTAGGGTTTCTCACGTTCGCTTTAGTCGTACCAATAATTGAACAATTACTGAGTATTTGGTCAAAATATTTTCCTCAGTAACAAGTCAAATCGTCGCATCACGTACTTTCGTTTCATACAGAGAATCAATTATTCAACAATGGAAAAAGTATTATCAAGTCATATGGTGGGATACGTGCTAAAGGGACCATAATTTGAAATCATGGGACCTGCACGTAAAATCAGGGGACCCGCACGTAAAATCAGGGGACCCGCGCTTATTGCATTGGCGCTGATGGGACGTGTCCCGTATATGTATATGAACGGGTCCCCTGATTATTTAGGGTTTCTCACGTTCGCTTTAGTCGTACCAATAATTGAACAGTTACTGAGTATTTGGTCAAAATATTTTCCTCAGTAACAAGTCAAATCGTCGCATCACGTACTTTCGTTTCATACAGAGAATCAATTCATTCAATAATATCAAAAAATTTTAGTCAAATAAACCTAAAAACTAACATCCATAAACCCTTCAACTACACCAAGTCCAATAAACCTACAAAGCCACTTACAATTAACACAACACTTCCAAACTCAGCCAAACAAATCAATTCATACAGCTATGCGGGTCACGCAATATCCGTGCAGCCATAGTGGCTCGATACGCTGAAATATCAATCTGCCTTTGATAATCATCAAACTCGGGCGTGTCAACCATAACCGTCTCCACCGTCAACGCCGCATGAACCCCGCAATCCAAGCTGCCAGCCTTCGGCTGGCGATTCATTTTATTATTCAACTTCGGCTTTGTGACGATGTCGAACTTGAAACGCCAATATGCAGAAAGAAACTCCGCCTGCAAAATATAGCAAACGTGTAACATGTTACTAAATAAATAAAAATGATAGACAAACGGATTTCAGCTACTTACGAACACTCTCCCGGCGAATTGCACACCATGCGCGCCCAATGAATCGTGAAGGACGAAGGTTTGCGTTGACGTGTCAAAAATAAGCACTGCCCAGTGGGCCCGTGCGCAAACAGGAGAGATGATGTACTTGCATCGTAGCAATTCATCCTCCGTGAGACGCTCCAACCAGCTTCGACTGCTTCTCGACAATCCATTCACGAAGCTCTCCATATCATCCACCCGTACTTTCGCCTTCCTATTCAACTTCTGCGCCTTCCTAAAGTGCTCGTCTTGCACGTAACTTGGAAAGACGAAGACGCGAGGATAATTCTCATTGTCTGCATAGATTCGCCTCAAGCAATCTAGATATGCGTCAAGACAATTGGACTTGAGCATATCATGGAAGAGCAACATGTAGAAGCCTTGGGCATCCACGTCGCACATGTCAGACGACCAAACGTTATCACTGCATAAAAAGAAAAATTATTACGTGTTCAGGTACGATAACTGAGATCGACATCGAAAGTAAACAGTTACCTAAATCTTGCCGCTTGAAGGTACATGTCAATGAGCACGCGATCGTGTTCATGAATCAGCTCACGCCCGGAGAAGTCCACTCGCCCGAGGTACTTCTTGCTCCACTTCTCATTTCTATCTGAGCCAGAATCCTCATCACTTAGATCAACAAATTCTACAGGCGCTTTG
This sequence comes from Craterostigma plantagineum, assembly GCA_027422505.1. Classification (NCBI taxonomy): domain Eukaryota; kingdom Viridiplantae; phylum Streptophyta; class Magnoliopsida; order Lamiales; family Linderniaceae; genus Craterostigma; species Craterostigma plantagineum. Next base: position 11,918,103 of record JAPQWV010000011.1, on the reverse strand, counting down.
CCTCTTCTTCGAACTCCTCGGGCACTCGACGAAGCACCAACTTCTCCCGCCTCAACCACCTTCACAGGTGTGGGAAAATCTTCAACAGGTACGATCGCTAAATGATCGTCGTCGCCACGATCGCGGTGGACAGGGGAACACCTAACCTCCACTCCCCGCGTCAGTAGGCCCGTCACACGGTCGAATATGTCGTGTGCCGCCCCAACGTCGAAAACGCTGTCCCTAAAGTACGCCGCCTCCAACTCTTCCGCTGACGGCACTAACAACCCTCGTACAAAATCGCCGTTGACGGCATCTGCGACCGTCCTAAGAGTCGGGCATGCTTTGCGACCCCAATTCTTCGTCGCCCACCTGAGCATGCGTGGCGTGAAATCTTCTTCGTTGCGAACCGCAAACTTCTCTGCAACCCCCGGCATGCACTCATGCTAGTATCTGAATACAAATAACGCAAAAAATCTTACAAACGTCCCTCAAAACATGGTATGCAAGAAGCTTAGTTATAATTCACCTGAAGTGGTTGTACGAACCCACTGATCAGCCAGTCCCGTGGCCTCTCCCGTAGATTTACCTTAACACTTCGTATCACCTCACGGAAAGCCACGGTGCCCCAAGGGTACTGGGAGAATGCAAATCGATCTTCGACGAGACTAAGGACCGTCGTACTGACGATGGTGTCCTTCTTCGACGGTCGAGGCATCAACACGACGGTGGCGAAGTACACGTCCGCCAACTTCAGCTTCTCGAAGTCGACATCATCCTCGTCGCCAGACAACTCCTCCAACACACGCTTGACGTGCGACATGCGGACTTTTGAGCTGTTGCCAAAATGTCTTGCGGTGAATTGTGAGCCGCCGTTTACCGGCGGTAGCTCGGCTGCGAACTTCAGCCCGGTGATTAGGCAATAATCCGACTTTGAAAATCGGAGTGGTTTTCCGCCAAAAATCATCCACAACTCTTCCCGGTTCTGCAGCATCGTCTGGTTCTGGATGAGGTACCACAGCAATTGGCCCGAGAGGTTAAAATCAGGCTCAGCCATAACAAGGCGGCCGAACGGACTCTCGTTCCTAAAAATCTCCCACTCGTGGTGGTTCAGACATTGTCTTATCAGCTCGCTGGCATCCGCGTATAACGAGCTCATTTTTACACTCAAACGGGGAACTTCGTCCACTGTGTCGAACTGCTTCTGCATCACGACCTAATTTATGCGTAAAACACATTTTAGCTAAATTACGTGGTATGAAATAATTAAAACAGAAAACCCTTATGCATAGATGCGCAGGGGACCGCATCGCATATGCTGAGATTCAAGCACGGACGCGCATGAGACCCCTGCGCGTCGGCGCGGTCCCAGCAAGGGTCCCCTGCGTATAAGCGCGGGTCCCCTGGTCATAGCGCGCGGGTCCCTTGCTTATAACGCGCGGGTCCCCCGAACTTGCGCACGCACAGTGGCACAGGACCCGCCCGTTAAGGTAAGAGGACCCGAGCGTTTAAGCAGGGGAACCGTGCGTATAAGCGCGGGTCCCCTGCGTATAAGCGCGGGTCTCCTGGGCATAGCGCGCGGGTCCCCTGCTTATAACGCGCGGTCCCCCCGCTTGCGCACGCGCAGTGGCACAGGACCCGCCCGTTAAGGTAAGAGGACCCGAGCGTTTAAGCAGGGGAACCGTGCGTATAAGCGCGGGTCCCCTGGGCATAGCGCGCGGGTCCCCTGATTATAACGCGCGGGTCCCCCGAACTTGCGCGCGCGTGACCCATGTCCTATGCTTGCAAGCACGGGTCCTATGCTTGCAAGCACGGGTCCTATGCTTGCAAGCGCGAGTCCTATGCTACCAAGCTCTGTCCTATGCTTGCAAGCACGGGTCCGCACCAAATTAGGGTTCGATGGGTCGTTCCCAGATCCCCTCTCGCGTTAAATTGAAGAAGACGAAGAGTAGAACACATACCTCCACGTTCGCGTTGAATGCCATTGTCGAATGAGTCGATTTGCAGAGAAGACGACGATTTGCAGTGCAGGGGCGGGAGAGCACACGCTTGTTCTTTTACTGGAAGTGAAAGTGGAGACGATTTGCAGTGCAGGGGCGGGAGACACGCTTGCTTTTTTTACTGGAAGTGAATGAAAGTGGTTGTTTTTTTTTACTTTTACCCCACTCTTCTATAACGGGTCTGATGTTTCATATGGTTCATATTCGCTACAGTGTAACATGTAAACCCTTTAATTAATTTCATCGTTAAGTGTTGTTAAGGTTGTTGATTGACATTAAATAAGGGTAAAATAGTCTTTAGAGCAGAGTAAGGGTAGAAAGGTAAAGTCCGATTTTGGGTGCTATTTTTTAAAAGATGACCAGCTCAAGGGCTATTACTTAAAAAATCCGTCAAACCATCATAAACAAGCAAATTAAAAAAAAAAGAGAGAGAGAAACTTTCGAACAAGGGAGAAAGGAGAGCAAAGAGATCTCATCAAGAACAAAGTTTCGAATAAAGCTAGGAAGCTTAATGTTCAAACTTCGAACGTGAGTTTTATGAAGGTAAGCATCACATTTCGCTCACTTCTTGTTCAAATTGTTTTTGGGTAAGTTCTATAGAAACCCTATCTCGTGCAGCTTCTGTTTTCAGCAAATTCGGCCTAGCTATCAACCTATGATTCTTTTTGAAACTTACCTTGTTTGAAATCTAGGTTCCTCAGCTTTTCATAGCCTGTCGAATCGAGTCAATCCGAGGTTTCTACGACTTTATATGAATTCTCGAAGTTGGTATAGTGAAATGGAATTTTCTGATATCTGCTGTTTTCGGATCCGTGCACAGCCTCTGTTTTAAACGTTTTTTACCTAGCTATTGAGTTCCAATTCTTTTGAACTTGTTTCTATTGAAAGCTAAGTCTTAAGCAGTTGAATTCTTTTTGAATCGACTCAATCCGATGTTCCTACGATTTACTACGAATTTTCAATTTGATACTTCGAAACTGGAAATTTTATCTGCTGTATGGAAAAACAACTGGCGCAGCTGCTGTATTTCTCAGTTTTGACCCATCTAGAATGCTCCAATTTATTCGAAACTGGTCTCTCTTGAAAGCTGACTTCTGCAGACGTTCATAGCCACTAGAATCTGTTCAATCCGATCATTTATCGATTTCGCATGAATTTTTGAAGTTGACAGTGTGTAGCTGGTTTTTGGGAAAACCCTGATGTCAAGGTTGCAGTATTCCTGATTTGACTCATCTATACTTCTTTGATTTCTTTGAACTGGTTTCTATCGATGAGTGCCTACCATGTTCATAGCCACCAAAAACATCTCGATCGGATAGTCCAACGATTCTCTATGATCAATTGAAGTAGCTGTTGCTAATCTGAAAATTTACTGCAGTTCTTGAAGGAAAATTCGCATCTACTCTTAAAAAACTTAACCCGTTGTCATCTTGTTAAGCGAAGGAACATCAGTCGAGAGCATGAGGACAACTTCGGACGTGAGGTAGGTGAAATACTCACCTACGATACGTAAACTTGTATGCGATGTTCGAATTGTAGATGAAAATTCATATACAACTCGTAGTGATGTGTTTGTGTTTTGTACGTGAATTGGGTGTTTATATGGGTTCTTGGTATTCCTTATGTATATACATGTTTGGTGTGAATTACGTGAAATTTCACGTAAACTATTATGTGCTTGAACATAGATTTTTTGGGGGTTTCATCTTTATATATCCGAGTACATAAGGTTTAAAGATGTGTTAAGAAGGGGAAAATAATTTTCGGGTGATCGAAAGTTTTCAACAATTTAAGATTTTCGGTATTAAATATGTTTTCGGATTTTTTTAAGAATTCGAGTATTGAAAGATTTCGGGTGGATTAATATTTTCGGGTTTGATATTTTCGAATGCTTAGAAAAAATTATAGGATTTGATATTTTAAAAAAATATATAATAATAATAATATATTTTCGAATATCTAAAAATAATTTTTGAGTTAACTTTTGGGTTTTTAATGAATTTCGGGTAAAAAGATTTTCTCTATGTTCCAAATAATTTTTCCAGTGTTAACTATATTTTGAGTCGAAACTATTTAGACGCTAAAATTTATTTTTCGGTGTTAATCCAATTTTTAGGTCTAAACGTTCTCGGTGTAAAATAGATTTTCGGGCGAGGGTGAACTTTGACAAAATTTTCGGCGTTAGAAATAAATTTTTGGAGTTGCTAAACGTTCGGGTATGGGTGAAATTTGGACTTGCTCCAATATTGCCGTTCAAATATTATTTTCGGAACTTAGTCTAATTTTTAGTGAAAAGGGAAAATGTTAGTGTGATGTTGCATTTAACTTGCAAAGCCCATGAATTTCATATCGGTGCGAGTGATGTTGACCGTGCTGATACGGTGACCATTTAGTAGGGATGGCAAAATTCCCACGGTGAACCATCCCCGTCGGGATCCGATGCTATTGGGACGGGGAATCCCCGGTCAAAATGGGGGCGGGGAGTTGACGGTGATTCCCCATTGGTGAAAGAGCGGGGACAGGGAACGGGGACGGTGATTCTTCGCAATACAAGAATATTTCAATTACATATTATTTTCTGTTTTTTTATACTCTAATTTTACATATTAATCTGTCTATATTACTTAGTTTGTGTTTTATTAAAAAAAATTAATTTATTGGATATACATGAATATGGGGAACCCGAATCCCCCACGGGGAACCCGGTCCCCGAACGGTGATTACCCATCCCCGGACCAATTCATCACAATCGGTGAATTAGTGGGGATGGTATTAAGAACGAGAATTTGGTATGGGGACGGTATGTCCATTACCAGCCCCGAACCCGCCCATTGCCATCCCTACCATTTAGAGAGTGTTGACGAGCCGGGTTGGGAGTGATCAACTTTTGGTCGTTGACTCTGTATTGGAGTTTGAGGTTAGTACTCAGGCGCCACTCGTGAGACGAATGTGAGTGACTTGTCTTCTAGTTGATTATTAGTGGAAGGAGCGACCTGGTGGGGTAATCTAACGTGAGTGACCTGGTGTACCATGTGCGCTACCAGAGTAGGCTACTGTGGGTACAGCGGAAACTCGGGAAGGAGCGACCTAACGTGAGTGACCTGTGTAGGCTATCCGAGGGTGAGAATCCCCTGATCCCATATTTTTATTCTGCGCACGTGGTGCTGAGTCTAGCTAGGGCCCTGTTGTGATGTGTTGAGATGAGTTAGATTGAAGTGATAGGAAAAAATATAGCGTGCATTTATTGTGAGATGTCTAAGGAGGGGTGTTGAGAGCATGCTGCATACATGCATATTTTTGCCTACTAGGCAATCACTCAGTGTTTACGTGTTGTAGGTATGACCGAGTTCGTCGACGAGATACGTCGCGACTGAGGCAGGCTAATGACGGTGACTCCACGGACTTTGAGGTCGGGGCTGTACATGGATGACGACCTGTGGAATAGTGTTGTGTGCTTTAATATTTTGTGGCTGAAAAGTTTGTGTTATGTCGAATCTATAAACCGACTTTTGATGTATGACAGTTTATGTGAAGAAAGTTTTTTTTTTTGTAAAATGGATTTTCCGCGACTTTTATTGGAAATCCGCCAGTAATAGTTATTAGAAAAGTTAGGGTCGTCACATATATTGCATATGATCACTATTGTGCGACAAGCGAGTAGCGATTGTCTTAGGACATTTTACCCTGACTAAGATTCATGATGATTAGATAGATAGATTCCATGATAGCGTAAGAATTGTTCGTGTCGAGCATGTGCCTTAGTCATGCTTTTCGTTAATTGCTTTCATTATTTACTTGTTTTATTTGTTTGCTACTTTCATCTTTCATCAAATCTTTAAAAAAATTATTTAGATCATCTTTATTCTATAGTAGAATTAGAAGAGTCTTGAAAAAAACCGAGTTGTCTTCTTGTGTAGATACTTGTACTTCGTCCGTTTTACTATTGCACGACCTAGTACAGTTGCTAGTATTTGGGCTTATCAACCCCATTGGTTTCGACGAATTCATCGTGATATCAATGATCAATTCTTTCTCTGTAACCGTTCATGTGAAGAATGAAAACGTCCATTTCAATCGCAAAGATATCGTGCTCGCATACTTATCGGATCAAAAATTATTGCGGGTGATGCCGAGCTGACATACTCGTTGGATCTCAGTCCGAACTAAATTATATTGAGGTGTTTGTCGAGATAAACGAAAAAGTCCATTTCGATCTTAATGAAGAGGCTCCCAATGAATACACTTATCTCGCACCGAGCTACTCATTTGCTAATATCTCCGAGTTACTCAAGGGTTGAGTATACGTTTCATGCTACTCATGATGATATGCCTTCGACTATCCGTGATATTCCTAATATTTCAGCAATGGCGCACGATGAGATTGTGCATGAAGGCAAGCCAGCAATGACGTTATAGTGCGTTTGCATTCGCGTATTTTTTATTAAAATCGCATGATTTCAAATTATGAATTTCAAATCTTAAATTTCAAATCCAAATTTATTATTTGGAACACATCATGATTTCGAGTCTAGCTAACAAAATAAAGCTCGAGCTCGACTTCGATCTCTACCCTTTCTACTAAAAAAATTAAAGAAAGATACAAAACAAAATAAAATAGCAATAAAAAATAATAAAATAAAACAAGGGGTGAAAGATAAGCCGAACCGGCTCTTGACCTCGACGATGCGCGATAAAAGCTTGGCTGGAGCTCATTTATGTCGAGCTCGAGGCTTGAGCTCACTCATATGCTCGCAGACATGCTCGCGAGTTTTTCTTTTTTTGCAAATTTTAATTTTTATTAATTTTATATTATTTTAAATTTTTTTAATTTTTTAATAAAAAGCTCGAGCGGAAAAAAATGAGCCGAGCGGCTAATCAGAGCCCTATTTAGAGCTCGCCAAAGTGGCGGGCGGGCTATTAATTTTGAGGCCCCCAAGGGGCGGGCCTGAGCGGGAATGTCCCCCGTTGGCGGGGTGGCCCGGTGGGCTGCGGGCAGGCCCACCAGAAAATAACATATAATATAATATTATTAAATATTAGGAACTTATATTGTTTTTTATATTTTTTGAGTTATGATTAATAATTTAATAACATAAAAAATTAATACCCCCTCCGTCCCTATAAATTTTGTACATTTGGATTCCGGCACGGTTATTAAGAAACTGAATATTTTAATAAGATAGAGGTAGAAAAGTGTATGGTGTGACACATCTTTTAAGAATATTTAATATTATTATATTGATTATGTGTGATGGTTTTTTACTAAATATGAAAATGTATAAAAGATAGTGGGACGCCCGATTTGGTAAAATGTACAAAAGTTACGGGGACGGAGGTAGTACTAAAAAAAAGTTGATTAATATTTTATATATTTTTTCCAAATTGAAGTCTTTATTGTTTTAATTTTCTTTTTTATTTTTTATTTTTTTCAATTTTTTATTATTTTTTCTTTTTTAATTTTTTAAATCAGGCGGGCTAGGCCCGCCAGGCCCGCTACCCGCTGCAGGCGGGCCGGGCTTTAATTTTCCAGGCCCTAGGCGGGCTACGCGTCGGCCCGCCCCGCCTGTGGCGGGCTTTAGCGGGCTAGGCGCCGGCCAATCCTGCCGACCCGTTGTGACAGTAGTAGTCCTATTATTATGTTGAGCGTAATTGTGAATTGTATTTGTATGCCTAAAACCCCCAATTATAAATCATTCAACTCCCTTTAGTACACACAGTCCACACGCTCGAAAAGCCCCAACTCTTCTTCGATTCTCTCCACCACCATGCGCGGCGGCGGCACCACCAGGTTTGTGACCCTTCTCACCATCCCATACTTACCTCTCCGGCCATCCCTATGTCACCTCCGCCGCCGTATCGCCAGCGGCGCCGCCCTCAACCCTATCGCCCTCCCCTTATCTAAACCCAAACTACACCACCGTAAAACGCCCAATCTCATCGTCGCCGCAGCGTCTTTCCACTCGCAGGCGAATAATATCAGCAACACTTCTTATAACGCGCCTGTCAATTCTCATCCGTGGCCAGAATTGACTCATTTTCTGAACCTATTGTCCAATAACAGTGATGGGCTTGGTTCCTCTGCTTCGCTGGACCAAAATAGCTTCAGCATTCCTCCTATGGATGCTTTTGTGGGGTACGAGGCTTTGCCTGATGACTTCGTACGGGCTTCGGCCATGTGTTTGGCGTTCGCCAGGGCCAGGCCGGAGCTTCTAGGGTGAGTACTTCTGAATAACAGTTAATTGAAAAACCTCTTCATTGATAAATCTTTCAAATATGTTTTGTATTACGCAAGGTGAGGCCGTTGATCTTTAATCAATGATAAAACAGAAGTTTTATCTTCGTATGTTTACGCCTTCCTTCAGACAATTTTGTTGCTTATGGTGATTAAAGCTAACACATGTTAAGATAGTTGCTGATTTTGATTTGATGATCTGATCAGATTGCTATCAAGGAGAGATATCGAAGCTGTTGTATCCAATGGAACTCCATTTCTGTTCAAAAGTGCAATCGACTCAGCAAGAAGAATGAGAGCATTTCTGGGAAGTGATGGGAGTAATGTATGCATAATGTTGCCAGTTTCTTTTCTTCTCCTTTCTTTCGTATTATCAACTAAATTTCTGAACTGAGTTAAGGAGTACTCTTTAGTTGCAACTTACAACTTATCGTTATCTGCTGTGGACACAACTTTTCCTTTATAGGTGTTGGAAAATGAGAAAGCAAGTATGATTGATCTTATGAAGTACATACTGAGCTATGCAAGTAATCCAACTGTTTCTTCTGAAAGAAAAGGATTATTTAGTAGGGAAGTGGTCGATTCATCTGTTAGGAATCTCTTGCATGAGCTGAGCGTTGTTGGCTCTAGAGCTCCTCCAAGAGGTCATACATCTTTGTCAGACAATCAATTCTCTGGCAAATATGGACAAAAACTAAAGCCTTTTGGACCGAATATTGAAATGAAGAGAGGTGACTGGATATGCCCAAAGTATGTCTTTACTTCTCCAGTCTCCACATTATAGTACTCTATAGATATGTGTCAAGGCACTTCTTCACGAGTTTTTCATCCAATTATATGATGGACAGATGCAATTTTATGAACTTTGCAAGAAACACAAAGTGCCTTGAATGTGAAGAATTCAGACCGAAGAGACAACTCATTGGCGGGGAATGGAAATGCCCTCAGTAAGTGTTTCCACATTTGTATATAAAAAATTTTCGCAGCTGATGAGCTTATATCTCAAATATTTGGGTCATGCATTAGCTATTAATTTTTTTTTTTGATACGCAGATGCAATTTCTATAATTATGGGCGGAATGTAGCTTGTTTAAGATGTGACTGCAATAGGCCTGGAGCACCATTATTTAGCACAGGAAACTCTATCTCCAGTTTGGATTACAATGGAGATTATTATTCTGAAAGTAGGTTGGCTGAGAAAAAGCAATGGTTCCATAATATTGGCCGAATAAATACTGCAAATGATGTAAGTGGCCGTGCTGATTCTACTGATCAGAAGAGAATATTAGCTGATTCTAAGCAGCCAAATCTTACAACAGACACACTCAACCCAAGCAAGTCTGAATCAAGTGAGGATTTTCAGTTTCCGAAAGAAATCACATTCAAGAATAAAGACGGGGAAGAAGCTCCAAAGTATGAGAACTGGTTCAAGAAGATATCAGAATTACATAACGTTAAGGACCTTCAAGATATGGATTCTGAAGAAGATTTTTCTGTGATTATGCCAGCGAACAAAGATGAGAACAGCAAAAGGAGAGGCGGGTCATTTACTTCCTCGAAGTACAACAGACAGGTGAACGCTGGTCAGGGCAGTAACTCTAATTCCGTACCTTTTGTTCCTTTTCCACCTGGCTACTTTGCTCGAAAGGAGGCAGAGGTGCCCAGTAATTCTCCACAAGGTTCGTCATCTGACACATCTTCCGATAAATCAGCTGCGAAGACCGAGAATTTTGATGATTCAAGAAGCAGAATGGATAGTGCTAATCAGAGTTATACATCAAGCAATAACAATAAAGCAATGGGTTCGTTAAGTTTGAGATATAGTAACAATGGTGCTGATGCAACCACAGCAGCAAACAACCAACCAAAGAGCTCAACTACTTCTTACAACATAAACACTAATTCAACTGCCGGAGACTATGGAACAGATCCTCATAGCAATAACATTCCCTCAAATGCTGGTTATGCAGAACCAGAAAATGTCTATTTGGACAAGAACATGACGTCACAGCCTCGTTGGTCAGGAATGAGCATGGAGGGTTCGCTAGTGAAGGAACCTGATCCTCTAGACATGTCGGAAGAGGCGAAAGCTGAAAGGTGGTTCAAACGTGTAGCTCAGATTAAGGATATTTCTGAGCTGAGTCAAATCCCAGACGAAGATTTCCCGTCGATTATGCCCATGAGGAAAGGCGTGAACAGGTTCGTCGTGAGCAAGAGGAAAACCCCACTTGAAAGGAGGTTGACGTCCCAACAATATAGGAGGAATCTTCCCATTGTGAGTAATAATAATCCCATCAAGAAAGATAGTGAGGATAATAATAGCTAGAGTAGAGACATGAAGCATTGGAACATCTATCCTTGTATGATGAGGGCTTTCAATATTCTTGAGGCTATGACATAAACGAAGTTTGCATTCTACGTAGCAGCCTATTATAGCTGCCTGCCATTTGTGTTCTTATTGCATCGTCTCATAAGTTAGTTGCGTTGTAAGATGTCCATTCTATGCTGGAATTAGACATCAAAATCCTTTATTTTCCCATGTTAATGTTATCAGGTATATTTTTATAATTTACGACGATATACTTAGTCCTATATGTGGTATGGGCATTTTGGTTCCTTATCTTGTTTCAATTTTCAATGTAGATGGCGAATGGCGTGGCCGAAATAGTGGAAGCCGTGGCGGAATGATTACCACCACTAGGTTAATGATGACTACGCACGTGAAAAGCCAAAAGGACAAAAACAAACAAGTCAATCCAATAAAATGACAACCATAAAAATTCAAATACAAATCGATTGTGTAATCTCATGCTCTTTTTTCAACCCCAGTTCCCGACAGTCGGAACTTCTATTGTAGACAAAAAACGAAAGAAAAGAGAAACTGTTGGAATTAGTCATGAGTTTTGAAGCATAACTACATGATGCATTAGTTACTAAAACTGAAGTAATGGGCTGAAGCAACTAATAAACTACCGTAGAGAGCAAACGTGAACTGTACTTATAAATATAATAACAGTACAACATAAACATTGAGATAGAAAGAAGAGAGACGAGGCCTCAGTTCATACAATTTCTCTTGGATATTGATTGTAGAAGATAGCTTTGTATTGTATGTAATCTTGAGTGACGAGAGATTTGAGAAAAGCTATGTAAAGGTGCGATCAATAAAGACAAGGTATTATCTGCCGTGGACGTAGGATTTGATTTGAATCCGAACGTTATCGCAATTCCCCAACATAAACTTATCGGAGATAGGGCCGTCGGAGGGAGGTTTACCGGCGGGGAGGATGACGACCGGATGGTCGGAAGGTGGGAAGTCATTAGGGTTTCATTAATTTAACATTTACCTCAATTGTATACAAATTGGTCAACCCAAGTAATTTTTTTTTTTGTTTTAGAAAGTCACAGACCCGTTAAAATGGCCCAAAACAGACCTAAAAATGCAAAAACCTTAAAACCACCATTTCCAAGCCATGGCCATCATGCCCCATCGTCATGGCGGCGACATAGCGCTGCCACGAGATCCGCCACAAGGCTCTAGTCACGATGATGTCTTCCCCATGCAATAATAATGTTTTAATTCAGCATATACATACATGATTTAATTAGGCTATAAAAATTATTGGCTTCTTATTTGAAAAATACTTTTCTTTAAGAAGATATTTGCAGAGTGTGTTATTTCTCGGAAAGCAGTAAGATTATCAACGTTATCACCCTGATTCACAAAATATCACGTTATTTTCAGAAAGCGTTTCAACGATATTACCAAGTTATTTGCAGGCGTTTCGGGTTTGTCTCACAGAAAAGTAAATAGCGGAAAGTAAAGTGAGACAATATTTTTATATAGGTTATATCCCCAACTGGGGTTTAATCCTGTCCTTGGGCCCAAGAGTTCCAATCAATCATTGAGTATTACCGGTTATGGTTACAAAATGATTGACCCGTACACAACCGAAGCACTATGGAAACTAGACTTCCACCTAGGCTGCCGCACGCCAAGTTTCGTTCCACGTCGTTTTCCAAGAAACTTTTCCACGTCGTCCCTCCACGTGCGGATGACTCCACTCGTGCTCCTTTGTGCGCTCAGCACGTCCGAAGACAAATCACGTCCGAAGACAAGGGTTTAGGGTAGGGTGTTGCTAAAGATCGCTCACGAGTACAGATTCGCAAATTTAAGCTCAACACACACTACGAATTTTTTTCGCAAATTAAAGCTCAAAACAGTCTAAGGAATTCGATGGCTTGTGTCTTCGTTTCGTTACCCTTCAACGTGAAGTGTTTATCTTCTATATAGACCTCAGAATCACCTTTACACTTCACAAGGAAAGTTAAGCACAAAATATGTAAGAGAAAGCTCAATAATCACGTGCATTAACTCGAGAATCATGCCGATAATAAACCAATTAAGCTCAACGGTCATGCATGAATTATTACCATAAATAGCACAGTTTTACTTTCCTTCCAAGGTGATCTCATCCGTTTGTCAGCATATTCCATACATAGATAGATTCAATCAGCATATTACCACATATAAGCCCAATCAATTAATCACTTTCGAAAATATAAATCCCAAGTCGCATAAGGAAAGATTAATCATGATTCACTGATTTGAAAGTCAAATAATATAGCACTCAAACGGATATATCATTGATATTTTTTCCTAAAATAAATCATCACATGTAAGCACTTAATTAGAATATCTTTTCCATATATAGCATACTCATTCCTATCCGGATGATCACAACGATATTCTTTCCTAAAATAATTCAATCTCACGGACAGTTCACATATCACTCAACATAGTATATTTTTTATATATAGCACACAGTGAGATTCCATTCATACGAGAACGTTCATAACCAGGTGATCACAACAATACTCCCGTTAAGCACAACATCACATAAATTCGATTATCTTAACAAATAAATCACATTTAAGCACTTAATCGAATAATTTTACATACTTAAACATCATAAATCATACATATCGAGTTTTCTAAATTGTACCCCCATAATACATAATTACTTGGAATAATCAAAACTTCTAATAATCATTTGGATCAAAAAGGTCTATAATCTTCCCTTTTTTGATGATGACGAGTAATTAATGTCTATCTTAAGCACATAACATGTTTAAGTATCAAAGCAAGTGACTTATGATCAGAGCAATTTATCAAATTCTAAACCATGCTCCCCCTACCTAATTGCTAATCTTCCTATGTAAAGCACAACAGCAAAAACATTTAGCAATTACCAGGTCATATCATATGAAATGTCACAAGTTACCATGGAATGTCGCAAATTATCAGACATATCAGTTTGCTCCCCCTGCCTATGTGCGGAATTCCTTAATCCTTAACAAATCACAAATTCAAGCACAGAGAGATTAAGACATAAGCATATAAAAGCAAGTCGATAGTATTAATCGCATTCCAAGATAACTAAGGGCCAAAAAGTGAACGACCCGACACCAAACCAAAACAAGGCATTAATTTGCCTAAACTTCTCCCCCTCAAAATTTGAATTTAAAAATAAAATCGAAGGTAGATAAGGGAACTGCCTGTTAGATGGAATTAAACAAGAATAAAAGATATCTCGCGGAGATTGAGGAAGGAAATAAGGACTAAGATCATAATTCAAAGATAAGATGGAATTTCGACTTAAAATAGATTTTGACATATACCTCGAAGAAAATCTATTTAGAGAAAAATAATCACGCCATGAATGGAAAGGATTTGGATAGATAAGGAAGATAGAGTCAAGAAAAATATTAATAGAATCAACGGATAAAATCGAGGAGATTCTAAAGGATAAGATCAAAGAAATACTAAGGACTAACTTATCTAGTCACCTTTCCTATTGAGTTCAATAATTCCTAATCGGTCGCGAATATCACAAAATCTACTCTCAATAAGGGTTCGTGAAGATATCACCCAGCTGATCATTAGTTCCTACGAAATTTACGCTGATATTCCCTTTCTGGACATGATCTCGAATAAAATGATGTTTCACCTCTATATGCTTACTTCGAGAGTGGTGTACGAGATTCTTAGTGATACTAATGGCACTAGTACTATCACAGGAAATAGGAATTTGGTAGTACCTTAAACCGTAATCACTCAAGGTCTGCTTCATCCAAAGGATTTGCTGAGAACAACTTCCTAAGGCCATATATTCTGCTTCGATTGTGGACAGGGCGACGGCATTTTATTTTCGACTGGACCAAGTTACAAGGGAATTCCCTAGTAATTGGCAAGTACCACTAGTATCCCATTAATAGAACCGGCATAATCAGCGTCCTAGTATCCCATTAATAGAAATTCCTTGGAATTTGGAAACCAGATTCCAAAATTGATTGTTCCTTTCAAATATCTAAGTATCCGCTTGACAGCTGTCAAGTGTGATTCCCGAGGACTCAATTGATATCTAGAACATAGACCAGTAGCAAACATAATATCGGGTCTACTTGCCGTAAGGTAGAGCAAACTTCCGATCATACCTCTATACTTAGTTTGGTCAAAGGGTGTACTTTGTTCATCACTGTCAATTTTGGCGGTCTGATGCATAGGAGTGGGAAGTACCTTTGAATCAGTCATTCCGAATTTTTCAAGTAGTTCCTTCGTGTACTTCGTTTGAGATATGAATGTTTCCGTATCCAATTGCTTGATTTGCAATCCAAGGAAGTACGTGAGTTCTCCCATAAGGCTCATCTCAAATTTCTGTTGCATAGACTTAGAAAAATTCTCGCAAAGAGTGATGTCAGTACTGCCAAATATGATATCATCAACGTATATTTGCACAAGCAGTATGTGATTACCTTCACATTTTATAAACGGAGTGTTATCTATTGTTCCTGTTGTAAAGCCCATGTCTAGTAAAAATCTACACAATCTTTCATACCATGCCCTAGGGGCCTGTTTTAAGCCATATAAAGCTTTGTTTATTTTGAAGACGTGATTCGAAAACGAAACTGGGAGGTTGCTCGACATAAGCTTCCTTATTTATAAAACCATTTAAAATGCACTTTTCACGTCCATTTGAAAAAGCTTGAATCTTTTAAAGGATGCATACGCAAGTAAAATGCGTATTGACTCAAGCCTAGCTACGGGTGCAAAGGTTTCTTGAATATCCATACCTTCTTCTTAGGAATAACCTTTGGCAATTAACCTAGCCTTGTTTCATGTTACATTACCTTTTCGTCCAACTTGTTGCGAAACACCCACTTCGTGCCTATGATGGACTTGTCGTTAGGTCTTTCCACAAGAGTCCATACTTGGCTTTCTTCGAATTGTGCTAGCTCTTTTTCCATGGCAATCACCCACGATTCGTCGTCATTAGCTTCATTCACTGTCTTAGGTTCCATGGTTGACAACAGCATGCCATGTGATTCCTCGGCAGTATCATTTCGTGCAGTTGCTCTCGTTTTGATCCTTGAAGTGATAGTCCCTATGACTTGTTCAGTGGGATGGCTGGAGGCATGTTTGAATTTTCTGTGCTGTTGTTCGTCTTAAGCCTCAGGTTCCTCTGACATAGCATCTAGTTCCAAAGGAATTGTGTTCATCTCTTTGTCAGTAACCAGTATACCTGCAGGAGGCACAACTATACCTTCCTCGGTAGCATCTGCGTTAGGAAATTCATCAAATGTAACATGCACAGATTCTTGAACAGTCTTCTTCCTATTATTAAACACTCGAAAAGCTTTGGAATGAAGAACCTAAGGATATCCCTTCATTTACTTAGGAATCAAATTTTCCTCTCTTGTCCCTATCCTTCAAAATAAAACATTTGCAGCCAAATACATGGAAATATCCTATGTTAGGGGTTTTATCATTCCAAAGTTCATAAGAGTTCACTTAATAATCGGTCTAAGAAAAATCTTATTCGAAAAATAACAAGCCGTACTAACAGCTTCAGCCCAAAATTGTTTTGGAGTATTATATTTGCTCAGCATAGTCCTAGCCATTTCTTGTAGTAAGAATTGCTTTACCGAGAGAAGCGATTGCTCATGGTCACGAGTAAGTGGTCGCCTGCTTGCTTTTCCTCTCGACCATTCCATTCTGTTGAGGGGTAATAGGGGCTGAAACATTATGACTATAACCATTTTCATCACAAAAAGATGCAAAAGATTTACTATCAAATTCTAGACCTTTATCACTCCTAATCTTACGGACCTTCATCTCTTTTCCATTTTCTAACTTCTTAATCAGTGGCGCAAAGTTATCTAAGGCCTCACTTTTGTCCGCAAGAAATAAGACCCATGTGTACCTAGTATAGTCGTCTACGATAACGAAGGCATATCGTTTACCTTTCAATGACATAACCTGTACCGGACCAAAAAGGTCAAGATGCAGCAGTTCCAGTGGTCTGGACGTAGATATCACATTCTTAGGTTTGAAGGACGTCTTGGTCTGTTTCCCCATTTGGCACACTTTGCAAATTCTGTCCTTGGTGGCTTTCATATCTGGAATACCTCTCACCAATTCATTGCATGATATGTGAGACATCAGTTCCATGTTGGCATGTCCCAAACGTCTGTGCCATAACCATGTGATATCCAGCGTAACTACTAGATGCTTGACATTCTGGTTAGCAATATCATCAAGAGTGATGCAGTAAAGTTTACCATGCCTAGACGCACTAAACGCAATTTCATCATCCTTTTTGACAAAGCACTTGTCTTTGGCAAATGCTACGGCATGTCCATCATCACATAATTGGCTAATGCTAATTAAATTATGTTCTGAGTTCCTACAAACCATACGTTATCTATAGTGATATTTAAATTGTTACCGACAGTACCAACTCCTTTGGCTTTTGCGTCGTTAGCATACGAAACGTATCCTCCATCAACCGCCTTTAACAACACAAAATTACCTATATCACCTGTCATGTGGCGGGAGCACCCGCTGTCGAGATACCACATGTTTTTCTTGTTGGAATTCCTCCCTCGTACCTGTAGAAGAATTACTCTTCTGAGGTACCCAATTTCTGTTGGGTCCTAACATGTTAGAGGGAAATAACTTCTGTTAACATATGAGATATCATTCTGCATAGATGGTGATCTCCTACAGTGGCATTTACAGGTGACTTCTTAGGTCTCCAAAACATAAACACTCAAGCTTAGGCACGGAAGGTTTAGCATGCTTTCCTTCAATGGAATAACCCATCCCTGACCTACCAATGTTCGTAGGGGTACTTAACAGCATATCTAGGTTCTGCTTACCCTCAAGGAATCTATCAACTTTCTATCTAAGGAGATCCTGAGTTCTATGATATCTATAGATAAGTCACTGTTTTTCTTTTCTAATTTCTCACGGTCACATGGAATTCCCCTTTCTTAGTAGTAACTAACTCTCATTTCAAACGTGAAATCTCTAAATCAGCTTCATGTTTTTCCTTAGCTAGGTCATCTCACTGCTTTATCAATTCCCTATTAAAGGAAGTTAGTGACTTAATCTTTCTCTCTGCTTTTTGAAGTAATCCACACAATTCTTCCTTACTTTCTTCTATATCAGAAACAGATGAGTCACTTTCATAATCATTGCTATATAAATTGTTTAGGATATTTTCTCAATGGAAGAAGAACGAGATACCTGATCCTTGTCAGCCATATAGGCGTGATCCTCATCCTTACTTTGTTCCATTTCAGGGTCGTTAGATTATGTCATTATGACCTTCTGCTCCCTTGGTTTCTCATCGTTGATTGTTGGGGATTCATGTGCATAGTGGCCTAGTTTGTTGCATCGGAAGCATTTCTGAACTTTCTTCCCGGACATGGAGATTCCCCTATTTTTGTTCTGGAATTTGATGGAGTTCCCTTTGAATCTCTTTTTCTGTTTGAATCTTTTGAATCTCTTTGTAAGCATGGCTAGGTCGTTCATCAAGCCTTCTTTTTCGTCGTCAGAATCTGATTCTTCTTGGTTGGATCTGAATACAATAGATTTCTGATTTTTGTGCTGCGACTTCTCGTTCATTGACGTTTGAATCATTTCATAGGAGATGAGAGAGCCAATCAATTCAGAAATGCTCAGTGCTTCCAGATCCTTTGCTTCGTAGATGGCAGTAACCTTGGCATTCCATTCTTTTGGAAGTGATCTCAGTATCTTTCTGACTTGTTCACTGTCGGGAACCTTCTTTCCGAGAGAGAACATTTGGTTGATGATTCCCATGAATCTATCATACATCTGGCTTATGGTTTTGTCATATTCCATTGAGAACAGTTCGTACTGATGAGTGAGCAGAGCCAGTCTTTCTTGTCCAACTCGTTGGGTTCCTTCATGAGTAACTTGGAGCATATCCCACATAGCCTTTGCCGATGAGCAGGAACTAACCCGAATGTATTCTTCTGGTGTGAGTGCGCATGCGAGCATGTTTTTCGCCTTTGCGTTTTGCGTGATTCCCTTTTTATCATCAACAGTGTAATCTTTTGCAGCCTTTAGGGTTCAATCATTTTTCGTAGCCGTATATGGTCCATTAGTGATTGTCTCCCAAAGATCATAATCGACAGCGATGAGAAATTCGATCATACGATCTTCCGAACTGCGTAGTTCGTTCCGTCGAAGAGAGGCGGCCTACAGTGGGATTGACCCTCTGCAAATACATCAACACTCGAAAAAACCATTAGATCTTAACTCAGGCGCGTTAGGCCTTTCGTTGTGTAACCCACTCTTGTACCAAATAAAGTGCAAAATAAGCCTAAGAGGGAGGGTGAATTAGGGGATAAAAATTATTGGCGTCTTCTTCTTTGAAAAATACTTTTCTCTAAGAAGATATTTGCAGAGTGTTATTTCCCGGAAAGCAGTAAGAGTATCAACGTTATCTCCCTAACCCTGTTTCAATAAATATCACGTTATTTTCAGAAAGCGTTTCAACGATATTACCAAGTTGTCTGCAGGCGTTCCGGGTTTGTCTCACAGAAAAGTTAATAGCATAAAGTAAAGTGAGACGGGATTTTTATACAGGTTATATCCCCAATTGGGGTTTAATCTTGTCCTTGTGGTGTGATCTCCTCAAGAGTTCCAACCAATCACTGAGTATTACCGGTAATGGTTACAAAATGATTGACCCGTACACAACCGAAGCACTATGGAAACTAGACCTCCACCTAGGCTGCCGCACGCCAAGCTTCGTTCCACGTCGTTATCCCAGGAAACCTATTCCCTGACTGGACACAGCTTGCTACCGAATCAACCAAATTCGTCCCTCCACATGCGGAAGACTCCACTCGTGCTCCTTTGTGCGCTCAACACGTCCGAAGACAAATCACGTCCGAAGACAAGGGTTTTAGGGTAGGGTGTTGCTAAAGATCTCTCACGGGTACAGATTCGCAAATTTAAGCTCAACACAAACTACGAACTTTTTTTCGCAGCTCAAAATAGTCTAAGGAATTCGATGGCTTGTGTGTTCGTTTCGTTACCCTTCAACGTGAATTGTTTATCTTCTATATAGACCTTAGAATAACTTCTACACTTCACAAGGAAAATTAAGCACATAATATGCAATAGAAAGCTCAATAATCACGTGCATTAACTCAAAGAATCATGCCAAGAATAAACTAATTAAGCTCAACGGTCATGCATGAATTATTACCATAAATACAACAGTCTTACTTTCCTTCCAAGGTGATCTCATCCGTTTGTCAGAACATTCCATACATAGATTCAGTCAGCATATTACCACATATAAGCCCAATCAATTAATCACTTTCCAAAATATAAATCCCAAGTCGCATAAGGAAAGATAGATCATGATTCACTGATTTAAAAGTAAAAAAATATAGCACTCAAACGGATATATCATTGATATTCTTTCCTAAAATAAATCATCACATGTAAGCACTTAATCAGAATATCTTTTCCATATATAGCATACTCATTCATATCCGGGTGATCACAGCGATATTCTTTCCTAAAATAACTCAATCTCACAAACAGTTCACATATCACTCAACATAGTATATTTTCCATATATAGCACACAGTGAGATTCCATTCATACGAGAATGTTCACAACCAGGAGATCACAACAATATTCCAGTTAAGCACAAGATCACACAAAATTCGATTATCTTAACAATTAAATCACATTTAAGCACTTAATCGAATAATTTGCATACTTAAACATCATAAATCATACATATCGAGTTTTCTAAATTGTACCCCCATAATACATAATTACTTGGAATAATCAAAACTCTCATAATCATTTGGACAAAAAAGGTGTACAAAAATAGTAATCATTATTATGTAATATCATCTCAAAATATATATATATATATATATATATATATATGCATATATATAATCCACATAATTTAGATAATATTCGTAGGGTTAAATATGACATTTATGCAATATCACCCTACATATGACCATGATTAGACAAACATAAAATTCTAATATCACATTGATATGCAAAATGAATTATCGCCCAAAAACAAACACGATAATGATATATCACCTTGATCCACATCACGATGATATTCTCATTACGGTGATGTGAATATCGCGGTGATGGTGGATCACTGGAAACAAATACTCCCTTATACATATATATTGACATGTAGTTAATTAGGCTAGGCCACATGGTAAGAAGAATCTATAGCAATTCTTCACCCTTATAGCCTTAACATTCTTCTCCATCCTCACATAACCTTCCTCCCCCCAACTTGTTCCCCATGAATTCTTCACCATCCAGTATTCCCATCCTTCACATAAAGAGACCGAAACAGGCTGATTCGCGACGACCTTCTCCACACGTCCCAATAACAATCCCGCTCTTGTAGAACATAAAGTCCATCCCGTAGGCATAAATAGAGACCGAAACGGGCTGATTCATGACGGCCTTCTCCAGTGCCGCCTCGTTGTTAAGAGGCACCTTTTCGCATCTTGAGATTATGGCCACGTGGATAAACTCTTCGTTCTTGTTGCAGGCGCCATCCGCAGTAGTGTTAGGCTACGTTGATTCCGAGGCTATGCCTTTGTTTTTTGTGATGAAGGCGAAGGAATCTTCCATGTATCCGCTTGAGCATCCTTGGTCCTGGCTCGTTCGGTCGCAGTCGACAATCTCCTTCTTGGAGAGTGTGACAAGGATTTTCATCGAGATGTGTTGTATGTCTTCTGTGGTTGCTATGGCCAAGCATAGTCAACAACTTCCCTTTGATGATGATACATAATAGACGGATAGATGTCTGTTGTATGTTATTAGATGTGAGAATGCTATTATGATTCCCTAATGCTTCGGATATGCGATATCTTGGGCCATTGCTCGATTGTCACTTTTAGTTCTCAATGTTAACGATATAGCATTGTTTTGGTGCAGTTAATATGACTATTGATTGGACGGAATTACGCTTCGGATAGTAAAAAAATTCGGTCTAGTTTATCCCGCAAGTAATTCCGTCCAAACGGTCAATTGACCACGAGACCTAGATGACATAAGATCTGTGATATTGAGAAGACTAAAAAATGGCATATCGGACTATGGTCCAAGAAAACCCCATATTCAAAACACTAGGCACCAAAATGGTATTTGCCCTAATAAGATCATCGTAATTACAAGATACGAAAAGGAACGATTGATCAAAGTTTTAGTTACCATTGGCCTTGATCCTAGACTGGAGTGACGGCCCCTTAATTTCTTCCTCCAGTCCATGCTTGAAGGCACTGCACTCACGTTTTCATAATTGAAAGGTGTCGGTGTCGATGACCACGAAGGCATTATCTTTAGTCGATTTCTAGTAACCTTAAGCTCCTGGTAGATCATATTGGCAAACGGATGGATCCCAAGCTTGTATGGATTTTGTTGTTGGCCTTGTTGGATGCTTCGACATAATCTACCCTGTCAGCGAAAATCTTGAGGCGGTTGGCCTTTTCTTGGTCATCTCTATAAACACGTTCGTAGTGCATCATCCACTGCTCGTTCCTTTCTAACATTATTCCGGGTTTCAATGGAAGAAATACTGCTTCTATTTTTATTTTATTTTTATTTTTTTTGGTTATGTTTGTGTATGATAGAATAGGAGTATTTGGAGGGATTGGAGCTATGGATGTATGTATTTATAGAGAAACTATGAGAAAACCCGTCAACAATGTTTATCACGTGGACCAATTTAGCGTTCGATGTTTCGCGTGAATAAATTTAGTCCTCGATATTGTCGATTTTGAATCAAATTGGTCCCGCCATTAACTGACCGTCAATTTGGATGAAAAATTGACACGTGTCACCACGCGATTAGTCATACTTAAAAATAATAAAATTTAACCTTAAAAGTAATAAAAAAAATAAATTAAAGTAGTGACAAGTAGAAAAATAAAGAGAGAAGAGAATAAAAATATATCAAAAAATAAAAATATTAATAAATAATTAAAAGAATATGAAGCTAAACAATTTACTTAAAAATAAAATAAAAATAGTTAACAAAAATAAAAATAGTTAACAAATAAATATAATAAAAAATAAAAAAATGTCACTGTGAGTTTACGGGAATCCCCGTTCTTGTCAAACCAACAAGGATGAAAATGCCCCAGTTCCCGATTTCGGATTTTTGGGTAAAACCTAAATTGTTCCAATGTTTACCACATGGATCAATTTTACTCTGATATTCCACGTGAACTAATTGGTCCTCAATGTTGTTGATTTTGAATCATATTGGACGAGTCGTTATAGAACCGCCAGTTTGGATGAAACATTGACACGGGTTGGCACGGGATTAGCGAACCTTAAAATAATAAGTTTGACATTATAAAGGAAAACTAATAAACAAAATGATGAAATAAAAACTATAATAAAAATAAATAAGAGAGAGAGAGTAGGCTTGTCAGTGGGGCGGGGAATCCCCATCCCCGCGGGGATCTGCCCCGAATAAGGCAGGAATCCCCATTTTTGTATCCCCGTGGGGCGGGGATGGGGGAAAATTTCTCCCGGTGGGCAGGGACGGGGTTTAGGGTCCCCGCCCCGCTCCCCGTGGGTACCCGGTGTTATTAAAATATTTCTAATTTCTTTCGTGGGCTGGTTATATCAATTCAATTGGTTGGGCTGAACTTTATATTTTCCAAGCCCATTCATATTCAAACATCAAAACAAAACTGAAGGAAAATTCCAGCCATATTCAGACGCACTCTTCAGCTTCACGCACGACAGCTCACTCTCAGCCACACTCCAAACGATGACCACCATGGCCGTT
Source organism: Craterostigma plantagineum (assembly GCA_027422505.1). Taxonomy (NCBI): domain Eukaryota; kingdom Viridiplantae; phylum Streptophyta; class Magnoliopsida; order Lamiales; family Linderniaceae; genus Craterostigma; species Craterostigma plantagineum. The sequence goes on along the minus strand of JAPQWV010000011.1, from coordinate 11,894,710 downwards.
CAACATCTTCGGGAATAGCTCATATCGAGGTTAGTCCATTTAATTATCTCAAGAAGCTTGGTGTATGTCTTGTGTGTATCTATATATAATGGTCGAGGATTTTAATTTCGTTGTCTTTCGTTGTGGCGCTTGAGTCGTTGAAGTCCATGACTGGTGGCGTAAAAATCGTTGGAGTCCACGACTGGTCTTTGAATTGGATGCTTCGAGCATTGGTAAAGGAGGATGTATAACGTGTGCTTTTTTATTGTTGGAGTTGGCTTAAGATTTGAACCTCTGTTGTACTATATGATATGGATTGGTAGGATTATGTTTCCAAGAGGAGATGTCAGCGGAGCTTTACATCAGCCGGGGGAGAGGTTCTTGAAGTAAGCAACGGTGCATTTTCGGGAGAAGCGAAGATGGTGAGCTTCGAAAGTCCAAATCGGCTTCATTTGGGAAATTTCAAGCCCGCTTGGAGTTGATGAGGTTTCGTTTGAGGCTCGGGGCTCCTGAAGGAGCTGGATGATCAACCGAGAGGGGCTGCAAATCGGGGCGGAGCTTTGGGACGAGAAATCAAGACTCGGGTTGATTATTTGCAGCTGAAAAGAAGACGATGATGGGCTGATTTCTAGTAAGATTTTATGCCTGTGTAGCTTGCTGGTTTGGGCGGCTAGGGTAGAGCTCTGGGACATGACTGAGAGTTTGTAGTCTCGAGGTGGAGTTTGTTGAGAAATACAAGCCTAAAACTCACCGCATCGTCGGAGCTGGCCGAAAAGAGCTCAGTTGGAGCAGATCGAAAAGAAGCTGAAGAACATCGTTAAGTCGCCAGAGTTAACGAGGGTCGTACGATCTTGATGGCGCGAAGAGGATCGAGGGCTGAGATTCAAAGATATTTGATCACGAGGATGATAAATATCGAGCGTCAGATCGAATGGAGATCAATGGCTGATGTTTCCAATTTTCTTTGGACAAAATTACGCCTTATATTTTAATATTCCTACTTTATATACTTATTTCTACTTTTAATCTTGGGGCAACCTCAATTAAATCCCCATTTCCAAACTTTTTATCAACTAACTCTCCCTTTCAATTTACTTATTATCGAAATCCCTAAATCAAAACATTCTTACACATCACTACCTATTTACCCGAAATGAGGATTCAGTTATTATTTTTTAAATCATTTCTTCCCCAAATCAATACCCACGTAGCTTTTAATTTCAGGTCTCATCTTCCAACTAGAAAAGCTCTCGCCGGCGACGGAAAAGCCTCTGCCCGCACCGGAAAGTTCCGAGCTTGCCTAATTCATCGTGGGTTTCTCGGTCCAGGTAAGTTGAGGTTGGTTTTTGTTGCTTATTTTCATCGTGGGTTATCCTTGGAGCTTCTTGACCTCGAGCGAACGAAATTGAGTTAGAGAACACTCTGATGATGTGTACAATGAATGTTTGTGGCAGTAGCATGGACATAAATTGGGTATCGGGTTGTGGGTGTCGCATTTGGGTGTCGATTCCTGAGTGTTGCGATTTGGACGTCGAGGTGTAAAAAGCTGAGTTCTTCTCATGTTTTGCATACTGTGGGTGTCAAGAGAGGTTAGTATTTGCTTAAGATTTGGCTAATTTATCTGTTAAAGCAATTTATTATATGCAGTACCAAAGTATATTGAATTACAGTACCCTCAATTCTTTTATGAAGTACCTTTTGAAGGTTTCTAGCAGTATCATATGGTAATCGTTTCTTATTTTGCTTTTAACAGGTAACTTAATACGAAGATATATTGTCTACGAATGTCTTTGGTGGGCTCACGTTGTTTGCATGTGTGGAATATAAGATCACATATTTATTTTTTACCAATGAAACGATAGGTTATGGAGCATTCTTTTTGTTGGTATGTTGCCGATATATTATCACACATTCTTACGACGATATGTTTTTGATATGATGTTGGTGGATAAATGATATTAATATTGTCGATATGTTCGATATTAATATTGTTGGTGGATGAATCATATTAAAATTGTGGATATATTGATTTTAATACTATTGTTGGATGAATAATATTAATGTTGATGTCGTATTATTGATGGTGTTCCAATATAATTGTTTGCTGGAAGTTCTAATGCCTTATTTGCACAATGATATACGTGTTTTCAATAATTAAGAACGTGGTACGCAAAAGATACTACAAATAACCTACCCCTGATACTACTTTATCATAAGCTATGGTACTATAAATATCTATATATGGTACTACAAACATCTGTATATTGATACTACAAATTGGGGCAGGAATTTCAATTGTTAGAAACGTGGTACGAAAAAAATACTACAAGTAACATACATATGGTACTACACTATCGTAGGGTATGGTACTATTGACATCTCTATATTGGAACTACAAATATATGTACATTGGTACTACAAATTTGGGCAGGAATTTCAATTGCTAGAAACGTAGTACGAAAAAGATACTACAAGTAAGATATGCATGGTACTACACTATGATAGGGTGTGGTACTACGAACATCTATATATTAGAACTACAAAACATATGTATATTGGTACTACAAATTTTGGTAGAAATTTCGATTGCTAGAAACATGGTACGAAAAAGATACCACAAGTAACATACGTATGGTACTACACTATGATAGGTTATGATACTACGAACATCTATATATTGGAACTACAAACATATTTATATTGGAACTACAAATTGGGTAGGAATTTCGATTGCTCGAAACGTGGTACGAAAAAATATACTACAAGTAACATACATATGGTACTACACTATGGTAGGGTACGGTACCACGAACATCTATATATTGGAACGACATCATATGTATATTGGTACTACAATGTTGGGTAGGAATTTTGATTGCTAGAACCGTGGTATGAAAAAGATACTACAAGTAACATACGTGTGGTACTACACTATCGTAAGGTATGGTACTTCGAACATTTATATATTGGAACTACAAACCTATGTATATTGGTAAAACAAATTTGGCTAGGAATTTCGATTGCTAGAAATGTGGTACGGAAAAGATACTACAAGTAACCTACTCGTGGTACTACACTAGCTTATGTTATGGTACCGCAAACATCTATATATTGGAACTACAAATATATGTGTATTGGTACTACAATTTTGGGTAGGAATTTCAATTGATAGAAACGTGGTACGAAAAAGATACTACAAGTAACATACATATGGTACTACGCTATGGCGGGGTATGATACTACGAACATCTATATATTCGAACTACAAACATATGTATATTGGTATTACAAATTTGGGTAGGAATTTTTGATGCCGTCCAAAGTTACTTTTGTCCTTGATTATGTTACCATAGTTATAAATACTTTCTTGATGATCTGGTATCAATATTGGTGGTTAATATTTAGAATTATGTATTATTAGGTTGAAACCCCAACCTTTGTTCTACTTATTATGATATTAGTAAGAACATCTTACTGCATAGTCATGATTTTTCATCGATTGAAAGTTAGTGTCTATATTTCGTGTTACCGTGTGTTTAATTTTATTATGTGCCGTAATTTGGAAGTTCACATGCCTTATTTGCATAATAATCTACGCATTTTCGATAATTAAAAACGTGGTACGAAAAAGATACTACAAGAAACCAACTCGTGGTACTACACTCTAGCTTATGTCATGGTACCGCAAACATCTATATAATGGAACTACAAATATAATTGTATTGGTACTACAAATTTGGGGTAGGAATTTTGATTGTTAGAAACATGGTACGAAAACGATATTACAAGTAACATACGTATGGTACTACGCTATGATGGGGTATGATACTACGAACATCTATATATTGGAACTACAAACATATGTATACTAAAAATTTGGGTAGGAATTTTTCGATGCCGTCCGAGTTATTTTGGTCCTTGATTATGTTACCATAGTTATAAATACTTTACTGATGATCTGGTATCAATATTGGTAGTTAATATTTAGAAATAGGTATTATTACGTTAAACCCCAAGTTTCTTTCTACTTATTATGATACTAGTAAGAACATCTTACTGCATAGTCATGATTTTTCATGGATTGAAAGTTAGTGTCTATATTTCGTGTTACCGTGTGTTTATTTTATTATGTACCGTAATTTGGAAGTTCACATGCCTTATTTGCACAATAATCTACGCGTTTTCGATAATTAAAGACGTGTATGGAAAAGATACTACAAGTAACCTACTCGTGGTACTACACTAGCTTATGTTATGGTACCGCAAACATCTATATATTGGAACTACAAATATTTGTATATTGGTACTACAAATTCGGGTAGGAATTTCGATTGTTAGAAACGTGGTATGAAACAGATACTACAAGTATCATACGTGTGGTACTACACTATGGTGAGGTATGGTACTACGAACATCTATATATTGGAATTACAAACATATGTATGATGGTACTACAAATTTGGCTAGGAATTTCGATTGCTAGAAACGTGGTACGGAAAAGATACTACAAGAAACATACATATGGTACTACACTATGGTAGGGTATGGTACTACGAACATCTAAATGTTGGAACTACAAATATATATATTAGTACTACAAATTTGTGTAGTAATTTTTTCGACGCCGTCCGAGTTATTTTTTGTCATTGACTATGTTTCCATAGTTTGGTACTGCAACTATCCACATATAGGTACTACAAACGTCTTTATATCGGTACCACAAATTAGAGTGCGTATTTCGAAGTCGCTAGCACGGCACGTAAAAGATACTACAAACAACCCAATTTTGGCACTACAAAAGCATATACTATGGTACTGCACATGTCCACATGTAGGTACTACAAACGTCTTTTGGTACCACACATTAGAGTCTGCGTATTTCTAGGCCGCTCTCACGGTACGTAAAAGGTACTACAAACAACCTAATTATGGTACTACAGAAACATATAACATGGTACTGCAACTGTCCACATGTAAGTACTACAAATGTATTTATATTGGTACCACAAATTAGAATCGGCGTATTTCGACTCCGTGCACAGTACGTAAAAGATACTACAAATAACCTTATTATGGTACTACAAAGCATATAATATGATACCGCAACTGTCCACATATAGGTTCTCCCAAAGTCTTTAGATTGGTACCACAAATTAGATTCGGCGTATTTCAAAGCCGCTCGCATGGTACGTAAAAGATACTACAAATGACCTACGTATGATACTACAGTAAAGAAACCGTTGGTACTGCAAGCTAGCAATATTGGCACTACATATCTGTTTGTTCAGGTACTACAAAAATACCTGGAACAGAAACATAAACAAGTCACAAAACTATGAGGATCAACAGCATATCGGTCTCCAAACGCAGATAAATATCACTCAAACAAGTGGAGCATGCAAAGATCGTCCGTAAGTATCGGCAGCCATGATCCCACGATACAATTCGACGTCAACTCCGTTAAGATACCTCCCCGAGCCACCGGTCCAACGATGTATCGATCCATGGACATTGCAGAATGTACGCCGCAATCCACGCCATCTGGACTCTGCTCCCTCGTGGACTCAGACTCTGACATGATTGACTTGGGCTTTATAGTCCCACCTCCAAGTCCAATAGGTCGACAGAAAACGAGCCTGTAGCAATATAACAAGTTAAGAACATGATAAAGCGTTTAATTAATAAAATTCAAACTTACAAATGATCTTGTCGCCCATTTCATGTGATTGTGCTTCAATGAATCTCGTAGGTAAAATCATCGGTACCCAAAACAACCAAGATTCGTTCCAAGACAGTAAAAAATGCAGTACCTTTACATCGAGCAGGAATTTAGAAGCTAACAAACCCTAATTTAAATGATACCAAGTTCCCAATTCAAAAAATGAAATAATTAAACTCTAATTTTGCCTTAAACCCCAAATTCGAGCCGTAATAACAAAAAATGCAACTATGAAAGCCTAATCTCTATATTAACCAAATATACCCCAAAAACGAAAAATGAAGGTGTCAAGCAGCTAGTATACCGTTGAGATGATGGCAAGTCGAGTAAAGGTGTGTAGTCCTAATCTCTCGTTCCCTGCTCGTTGTGGAGGTGAAGCTGATAATCGGCCGACTTCTCTATACTCGTTTTCGTTCTTCTGCTTTTCATTGTCTGCATTTTATTCATCGTCGTTCTCTCTGTAATGAACTCACTAGGTTATTTTGGAATATTTATGTTTTACAGGGGTGTATTTGTCCATTAGGTAGCTATGTGATATAGAAGTTTGAAAGGGGGAGTTTGGTGATAATTGAATTGGAAGGAAGGAGTAAGTTGATGTATAGTTTAGGGTAGGGGGATTTATGTGTAGATTGCTCTTTAATCTCCTAAATATTTATATTTAAAACTATGTTTAACGCTTAAAAAAGATTATATATAAGGCTTTCATGCTTAAAATATTGAAACGATATTGAAAACTACTCACTAATATGCCAGCCATTAAGTCAAATATTGCTTGAAAATGTCGTACATTCTCTTTCTATAAAACCCCTTCTCTTTTTAAAAACACTAACTCACATAAATGTCTCATCCCCTTCCCCTCACTATGGAGGTTTGGGGAGGTATCTTGCTCTCTTCATCTTCATCTATGTTTGTTCTTGTTTTTCTTTTTTTTCTTTTTTTTTCTTCTTGAAGTTTTTTTACATGTTTAGGTTTTGTGTTTCTTCGAGTCCTCGGAGTTTGCAATTTAGGCATCCTTGTAGTAGGAATTATATCTCCCACTGTGGGGGATTAGTGCCGAAAAATACATGCTTTGGAAGTTGAAGATGAAAGAAGTGAAGAGATATTTCAACTTAATAGATGTGTTAAGGCTAATATGTAAGTATGTTGTGGGATTAGCGCCGAAATACATGCTTTGGAAGTTGAAGATGAAAGAAGTGAAGAGTAATATATTTCAACTTAATAGATGGAGTGTTAGGCTAATTGTAAGTATGTTCTTCGATTCTTCAGACGACTTTCAGCAATGATCCAAGCTTTCAAGTCTTTAACTTAGTTCGAGTCTGTGCTATGATTATCTTCAACAGTCAATGAAATGATGCATCATCATCAAATCACTAATCAGAGCTTGCTGCTGACTCTATCATGCGGACCCTTCAGCTGTTGCCATAACATCGAGTGGTGCTAGAATAAGGGATAGTGTATCAATTAATAGTTTAATTCAACATATACATTTTCTTGATTGTACACACACAAACCATAGAGCATACATTACAACATACACAGAGTTGTTGCATTGACATTTAAATAGTTAGCTAGGCTTGGCTAGGATAAGCCACAAAACAAGAAGAATCCATTGCAATCCCACATACCCCTTGTTTAGCCTTAACAAGTCAAGATATCTCCGTCCCACACGTCCCATTGTGCAACCAGGCCTGTTGCACAGAGCCTCAAAAATTTTGGGGGCCATTTTGGGGCCCCCGTTTATGGTCCAAAGTGCTTTACTTGAATTGATAATTAATAATTTATGCCCCGTATCCAGTAACTAATAAACCGGAAAATGATATGTTGTTTGGGTTATCTAGTGAGTTGAACTAATTGCAAGTGAATGATGTTCGATACTTTAACTACTATAATAGCTATAGACTTGTGCCTTCATCTTCCGAGATTTGGCCTCGTGGTTTCTTCGTTCTTGGTTTTGACTTTGTGGGGGTAGGTTGATATCGAGACTATGCCTTTGTTTTTATGATGATCGCGAAGGAGTCCTCCATGTATCCGCCCGAGCATCCTTCGTCTTGGCTCTTTCGGCCGTTGTCAACGTTCTCTTGCTTGGAGAGTGAGAGTAGGGTTTCGTCAAAATCTTATTTATGCCTTTTGTAGCTGCTATTGCCGATGCCCAGTAGCTTCCTATATATTGATGATGATACATACGCAGATAGATATATGTTGAAGTAATAACATTAAGTAATAAGATAGATTGAAGAACGCCATTTTGGTCCCTAATGTTTGAAACATGGGTGTTGATGCCTTTCCATGTTTTGATATGCCTATTTTAGATAACAATGTTGCTGATTTTGTGTCGTTTTGGTCTCTAATAAATTTAATCGTTAGTTTGGATGGAATATGGGTCAGCCGGGCCGAACTAACTCGCTTTTTACAGGTCGAAGCTTGACGATGTTTTAATTACCACAATGATCGTGATCCTTGACGTGAGTGACGACCCCTTTCTTCCTCTAGTCCATACTCGAAGGCATTGCACTCACGTTCTCGTACTTGAAAGGTGTGGCAGTAAATGAAGACAATGGCTTAATCTATACTCCATTCTGGTAGCCTTAAACCCCTCCTGAGTCATATCTGCAAAGACATTGATGCCAAGCTTGTAAGATTTGTTGTTGTCTTTGTTAATACTTCGATATAATATATTTTGTCGGCGAAATCTTGATGCAGGCGGCCTTTTCTTGGTTGTCTCTATAAACATGTCCTTACCGCATCATCCACCACTCGTACCATTCTAAAATGGAAGAAGGTATGGTCCGAGCTACAAAGGAAATTGCACCGATTCGCAAACACGTAAGAACTACGAGTTTCAATTCCCACCAAGGGGTTAAAAAACCTCACAGTTTCTTGATTGATTTGTAGGTCTCCTTATATGACTTGTCAGCTGTTATAATCTCTTGTTTGATGTAACTTGATGATGTGTTAGTTGCACGTTATATGTCATGAGATTCATGCACGTTGCGATAATTTTTTTACGCGTTTTTCGTTAAACATTCGTTATTACTTGCCAGCGTACAAATTTGCGTGCAACATACATACTAAGAAATAAAATCAATAAGCTTTGGAGGCTGAGGAGATGAGATATGATTATTAGCAGGATGATAGTACAGGTAATTTCTCGGCTCTATCATCCGATGAAATGAACTTTTAATCAAACCATGATATATCGTAAGTTACTCATCATCTTTTTTTCTTGGGCAGGATAGTGTATAAAAAGGACAAATATCACATGTCGTGTAGGGTTATACTCAATTAGGTAGGTAAGATAAAAATAATATTTATATCCATATGGGCCTCTGTATAAGAAGGCCATATTGTTGCCTCCGGCTGCTTATCCATTTAAAGTAATTTTGTCATTATCCTGAGTCATATTAATGAACAATTGGCAAAGTCCAATTAAAATTATGTTATTGACACGTTAGAATTAAATTGTTTTTTCCTCATATTGAAATATGGTTGGCATATCATAGTGTAATTAAGAAGCAATCTAGATGATTTAACTCAACCCAAAGATTAGAAGTGAGAAAAAAAATCTAAAAAAAAGTAAATCTGAATATCCTTATAATCCAATCATTCTGCTCTCTTTTCTCCCAATATAAAGTCTAATAATTCTTCTACATTCCCACATCCTCTAGACAAAAAAAAATCGAAATAAAGAAGTCAAGAGTGAATATGTCGTCGCCAACTTCAAGTACCTCCCAGCCATATCTCGAGGAGCAAACCGACCCCACCATAGCTGCACTAGCATACGCATGGATCCTCAGCTTTGCGGCCTCCGATCGCGAATTGATGGTGTCCGTGGACCAATAAACAAGGATCATGTCTCTTAGAGAGGATTCCCAGGACGTCAATATGATCGTCACTGAATATAGCGCGCCCATTAATGAGGGCCCCTCGGGATCGTCCATCAACTCCCTGGCGAACTTAAGGCTTTCTTCGGAGGATGAGGATTTTTAGTGCCCCATTTGCCTGGAAGAAAACAATGGTGGTGATGACGACGATGTGGGAGTGAGGGAAATGCCATGCCACCACCGATTTCACCCACAATGCATTGAGACGTGCCTCAAAATAAGTATGACTTCCCCAGTGTGTAGGTTCATTATGCCCGTCGACGAGGAGGGGAGGGTCCCCGATTAACTTAATCACCAATTTTGATGGTGTTTAATACATACGAGCACATGATCTCCTTGTATTCGATCTAACACTTGATACTCGTTATCTTCTTCGAATAAAACGCATGTGAAGAGCATTTCGTATCACATTTAACTCAACTTCAAGGTCGTCAATCATTCCCTAAATGTGATGTGTAATGACGTTAATGTGCATTAAGTCGAAGAATAAGACGTTTTATGAGGTTTTAAGCTGAGTAAAAGGAGAACATATGCTCTCACTGCTAAATTCTGTCAAATTTGGCGATTGAGTTAATCGACGGACAAAAACGTTCCAAAATTCGTAATATTGGGGACTAAAAGTGACGCCTTGGAACATGGAGGATCAAAAGCGCGCATGCCCAAAATATGAGGGACTAAAATTGTCTGTCGTCCTAATTATATAGATGAATCATATTACATATGTGAAAACAAATTTCAAATATCATTATAGCAAACAATTATGATTTAATAATTTTTTTCTTTATCTTACTACAAATTAGTGTTGTGTTTTGCTTCATTCAATCTTAATAAATACAATCTTAAGAGAGTCATTGCCTCCTTTTGTCAGGTTGAAAGTTAATGCAGTTATATCGACGAATCATATTTGCATATTTGAAAACAAAACTCAAATTTCATTAAAGCAAAAAACATTATGATTTAATATTTTTCTTTTTCTTTTATCTTACTACCAATTAGTATTGTGTTTTGCTCATTCAATTCTTAATAAACAGTCTCAAGCGAGTCATTCACTAGTACATAATAGTTAATTGGCCACGACACTGTAGGCGACGGTTGTGAAAAAATCGTCGCCTAAGGGAGAGGACAAATAGTTTATTATTATTTTATTATTTTTTAGTTTTACGCGATGGTTATTTTGAAACAGGCGTCGCGTATTGTCATCTGGTATAATACGCGACGGTTGTTACAACAAACCATCGCGTATAATTTAACTTCACGTGACGGTTGTTTCGTAGCAACCGCCGCGTGTTCTTTATGCGACGGTTACGGGTGACGACCGTCGCGTTATTGCCTTTTAAATCGCTCCCTCCTTCTTCCATTACTGTAATTTTTTTCATCCGAAACGAACGAACGGCGATCCGAAAAATACGAACGGCGACACAACTCAGTTCCGGCGACTCCATCCATTCTCGTAGGTGGTTCGACGCGGCAGCTCTTGGGTAGTTCGGTGGCCGACGAATATTCCTATCTTCGATTTAGCTATTTTCTCCCTTTTAACTCGTTATTTTGTGAAATTGACGATGAGCATGCCATTTTATATTGATTTAGTCGAAAGTAGGGGCGATTTTAGATTAGTATATGTCGACTTGTATTTTTTAATTTCGAAATTGGGCGAATTGGGGCTGTTTTTGGTTCGAAAATTTGGGTTAGGTCACAGTTTGGGTTAATGTTTTTGTCGGTTTGGGTGCAATTTCGCGTATTCTATGTTGTTTCATACTTTAAGTTCAAAATTGGAAGAATTGGGGCTGTTTTGGTTCGAAAATTAGGGTTAGGTCATGAATTGGGTTAATTTTTTTGTCAAATTGGGTGCAATTTCATGTTTTCTATGTTGTTTCATACTTGAAGTTCGAGATTGTGCGAATTTGGGGTGTTTATGTTTCGAAAATTAGGGTTTTGGTCATGCCTTGGTTACTTTTTTGAAGATTTGGGTGCAATTTCATGTTACCTAATGTTGTTATTTCGAGATTGGGCGAATTTGGGGTTTTTTTCTTTTGAACTTAGGGGTTTAGTCACGGATTGGTTGATTTTTCTCGATTTGGGTGCAATATCGTGTAATCTATGTTCTCTTACTTGAATTTTGAATATTTGGCGAATTGGGGCTAGTTTGGAAAGTAAGGTTTCACCTTTGAATTATTTGTAAATTTATTTGACATAGTTTAGGTGATTGGAATGGACCGACGTTGGATGTGTAGTAAGCGGACAACGGCCGAGTATTTGGCTGGTGTTGAGCAATTTATGAAATGTGCGGAAACTAATAGGAGGAAAAAGAGACAATCGAATATTTCATGTCCGTGTCGTAACTGTAATAACATGAGATGGTGGAGTAGTGATATTATTCGAGAATATTTGATAGTCACTAGTTTTAAACCCGAGTACACTAATTGGATATGGCACGGTGAGGCTGTCATCGCTGAAACTAGTTGTGCGAGGGAAGGTACTAGTACAAGAGTGCCACTTAACGACGACGATGATATCGTAGATGACAATTCATCTGACAACAATGACCGTATTGAGGAGATGTTGCGTGATGTTCAAGAGGATTATGAAGAACGGCCTCCTATATTCGATCATCTAGTTAGGGACAATAATATTCCGTCGTACGACGGATGCTCAAAATACTCCAGATTGTCTGCCGTGTTCAAGTTGTTGAATGTAAAAGCTAAATTTGGGGTTTCAGACAAGTGTTTCTCAACCCTTTTAGGAACATTTGCGAGCATGCTACTTGATGGTAATGAGCTTTCGACGTCGACTTATGAGGCAAAGAAGCTATTGTGCCCTCTGAATTTAGAATACCAAAAGATACATATGTGCCCAAACGATTGCATACTTCATACGAGTATGAATCTGCCGATAAGTGCCCGACTTGTGAAACGTGGCATTATAAGCGAAAAGACGAAGTAGGCGGTGCTCCTGCTAAGGTTCTGTGGTACCTACCAGTAGTTCCAAGATTAAAACGGATGTTCTGTAATGATGACGACGCTAAAATGCTTAGACGGCATGAAGAAGAAAGGAAAAAAAGATGTAAAATTAAGACATCCTGCAGATTCCCCTCAATGGCGAAATGTTGATTTCTTGTATCCTTCATTTGGAGGTGAATTACGGAAACTCAGGCTTGGGCTTTGCACAGATGGGACAAAACTCATTCAGCAATTTGAGTAGCCGTCATAGTACTTGGCTGGTTCTGCTTTGTATCTATAATCTCCCACCATGGCTTACGATGAGAAGAAAATACATAATGCTGTCGTTGTTGATATCTGGCCCAAAGCAACCTGGCAATGACATTGACGTCTACCTAGCTCCATTGATTGACGAACTAAATACATTATGGTATAAAGGCATTGAGGTCTATGACGTATAGAGGTTTACGTTACGGGCTATGATATTCTGCACCATTAATGATTTTCCAGCTTATGGGAATTTGTCTGGCTACAATTTGAAAGGCAAGAAAGCATGTCCAGTTAGTGTGGATAATACGGATAGTCAATGGTTGAACAATTGCAGAAAACACGTCTATATGGGCCATCGAAAATTCCTTGCACGTACTCACGAATATCGAACGAAGAAAAAGCTGCTACCACTTTTTAACGGGAAAAGCGAGACATCAATTGCTAAGCTACCGTTAAAAGGTACATAATTGAGTGATTTGTTTTTGGATCTCTATTAGCGTGAACTAGTTTACTTGGATTTATATTAGATCGAGGATGATAATTGTGATCAATTTGATTGTTCAATGAAATTGTTTTATGCTTTAGTGATTGTGGATTGGAATTTTGGAAATTTGTTGGTGTGATTTATTGATTTATAGGGATTTCAAGATAACAACAAAAATATTTAAAAGTGTGACGGTAGCAATAAGGATTCCACTGTGCTCGCAAAAGTAGTATCTCTATTAGATCGGTAGCAACCGGAATCATGATTTAGGTTGAATTTTTTATTCTGAGATTCCACTGTTCGCGCGAAGAACAGTTTGAACGTGTTATGATTTTTGCAAAACTGAACATTATTTGCTTCAAATATGTTTATATCTTCTGTTCGTGAGTGATTAGTAGCTGATTTTGAGCGTATACCTGTACTTTCGTCGATTAATTTTCAGTATCCGCTTGAATTCAGTGTTATCGTATTCTGTGATTATTTGCGCTATTTCAATTTTTCTCGCTAGATTTTTTGTCAGATAAGTTTCTCAATCGAAAACTCTGCTCGAAAATTTTCGCGATTCAGAATACTAAGTCAGCGCTAAAGTCGTCGTCACTAGAAGCGATTTTAGTTAGAAAAGTTTCTCGAGCATTATTCAGCGAAAATCTTTTTCAAGAGAGACTTATTTTGACTTTGCGTGCGTAAAACTTCCTCTCGAAAACATTTTCGGTCAGACATTAAAGTTTGACCTAGCGAAAATCATTGGCGCTGGAAAACGTTTCTGGTCAACAGACTTATTTTGACTAAGCGAGAAACTTACTAAACGTACTTGCGATCAAAATAAATTCACGATCCAGAATGTTTTCTCTACCGAACGAATTTGAGATTTTTTCCCTCGAAAAATTTGTCGCTGACAGACTTTCTCGCGCGAAAACTTTAATACTACTCTAAATCGCAAAATTATATTTGATCAAACTTTAAAAATTGAATCAAAAAATAATTCTCGATCATTCGTTTAAAATCAAACGCTACTAGCAATTTTTGCTACTTGTGAAGCATGTCACATCATTTTTCAATTCATCAAAACAACCAACGAAGATCCTTCATCAACTCAAATCGAAGAAAAAAATGGATGCATATGCTCGAGGAAACGACAATAACCCTCCAATTCTCAAACGAGGCGAATACACAGTGTGGAGAAGTCGGTTCTTGAACTTCATTCGAACCCACTGGGCGAGTGAAACTTCCTAGCTAGTACGACGATGCTGAGAAAAAAGTCAGATCTGATAGCCAAGAACACACTAATGCAGGACATCCCCAACGATATCTACATGCAAGATAGCCTTCCAACGGCTAAAGGGATGTGAGATGAACTGGAGAGAATAATGCAAAGAACCGAAGTAGGTGTCAAGGCCAAGAAGGCTAACATACTAATGGCGTATGATTCCTTCAAAGCCAAGAATGAAGAGAGCTTACATGATCTTTATCAGCGGTACCTCACCCTTCTCAACGAAATGAGAAAGATTGACATAAAAAAGACGAATATGGAGATGAATATTCGGTTTTTGTCATCACTGCCCACACAATGGAAAAAGATATCCACTCAACTCCGACAGAATAAAGACCTGGATGAGATGGATATTCGCGCTGTTTTTGACAACCTCGCACAACATGAAGAAGACATCGGCGAGATACAAAAAGAGCAAAAGGGCAAACAGGCCGAGGACTCCATCGCTCTAGTTTCAGATAAGAGAAGCTCCCGCTTACGCAAGGAAAAGCATGTCAAGCTTCCTAGCTCTTCAGAGGACAAGGAAACATTGGATTCAGAACTTCCCTTTGAGATCGGAGAATTTGGGAAACAGTTGGCTTTCGTTGCCAAAATGATGATGAAGAAATACTTGAAGAAGAAGTCGTCATCATCTGCTAATCGTCTTCGAACTACAAGCTCGAAGAATAAAGAGAATTCGATCGAGTCCTTAGAAACCACAACATCAAAAGACACACTAGTGCTTTAACTGTGAAAAAGCTAGTCACTTTGCCAGAGAGTGCACTCTTCCAAAGAAGAAGAATGCTAATTACTACTCTAGGAAGCTTCAACTCACATAACAAAAGGAAGCTGGAGTAGCTCTGATGGATGAACAGGACCATTGGCTAGAGTGACGCCGATAACCTCGGTCTAATGGCACGCCTCGAAGATGAAAAGGAAGATGGAACTTCCACGGAGACGGACGACGACAATGCACCCACATCATCTCAGGAGGTAGTAACCACTAACTCTACACATTCTGACCTGTTAGCTGAATTAAATTCGAAATTTGCCAACATGGTACTTAAGCAGTAACGGGGAATAAAAGTAGAAAAAATGCTTCTTAAGTCTAAGGAAACCATAGCTAGTCTCGAAGAAAATGTCAGGAGCTCTAGTCTCAAAATAGATGAATTAAGTAAGAGACTCTAATCCTATGAGACTATGCACATTGCATTATAAAAGCATAGTTTGATGGTAAAGGAACTAAAAGACAGGCTAGACAATAACCACCAGTGTCTACTAAGGAACTTAGATGAGAAGAGCCTTTTTAAAAGTAGACTTGATGCAACAACTAAGAAGGTCACTAGTCTCGTAGATGACTTAGCCAAGTCAAATTCTAAGAGTGCCTATAGTTCTTTAAACTATTTTTGCAGATCCATCATGTGTGGTACCTCGACTCGGGTTGCTCCACACACATGGTGGGAAATATGGAGCTGCTGAGCAACTACCAAGTCCGTTTAAATGGCAAAGTCAGATTCGGGAACAACGATTCGGTTCCAATTCTAGGACTCGGGGACATCATTTTGATTAATGTGACAATCAAGGATGTCTCATTTGTCGAAGGCCTCCGTCATGACTTGCTCAGTATAGGCCAGTATTGCGACATAGGATACCAGGTTGTCATCTTTGCTGACCGGTGCAAAATTTTAGACAGTCAGGATCAAGAACTTCTTCAGGATCAAGATGAAATCAACCAATTCGAACGTCTTCAAGTGTGGACATTAGTACCCTGTATGCATGGGAAAACCATCATTGGGACGAAATGGGTGTTTGAAAATAAGAAGAATGGAGATGGAGAAGTGATCAAGAATAAAGCAAGATTGGTTGCGAAGGGTTACAGCCAACATGAAGGCAATGACTACGACGAGACGTTTGCTCCCGTTGCCCAAATCGTAGCTATCCGCCTTTTCTTGGCGTATGTGGCCCATAAAGACTTAAAATCTACCAAATGGATGTTAAGACCGCCTTTCTCAACGGCGTGTTAAAGGAGGAAGTCTATGTTGCTCAGCCAGAAGGCTTTATTGATCAAGCACACCCCGATCACGTCTATCAGTTGGATGGAGCTCTCTACGGACTAAAACAAGTCTCACGTTCTTGGTATGATGTCTTGAGTGAATTCCTTGTGAAGTCTGGATTCATCCGAGGAACGATCGATACGACACTATTCATCAAATGGGATATTCTTCTTAGGACTTCAAGTCAGGCAGCTCGACGATGGGATATTCATCAGTCAGACGAAATACATCAAAGATATTCTGAAGAAATTACATCAAGATCATAGCAAGCCTTTCAGGACTCCTATGTCAACAAGCTGCAAGTTGGATGCCGATCCCACTGGAAAAGCGGTCGACATCACACTCTATCGCAATATCATCGGGTCTCTTCTCTATCTCACCTCAAGCGGACCGAACATCATGTTTGCCACATGTCTCTGCGCCCGTTTCCAAGCCGATCCCAAAGAATCTCACATGCTCGCGGTCAAGCAGATACTGCGCTACCTCAAGGGCACCTCCACTTTAGGACTATGGTATCCTAAAGGAACAAATTTTAAATTAATTGGCTATACTGACGCTGATTATGCAGGTTGCCGAATGGACAGGAAAAGCTCGTCTGCTGTTTATCCAAGAAGTAGAACTGCGTCTCAGCGTTGACGGCTGAGGCAGAATATGTCGCAGTCGCCAGTTGTTGCTCGCAAATGCTGTGGATGCGGACTGAGCTTCGCGATTATGGGTACAATCTAAATAATATACCCATTTACAGTTATAGCCAAAGTGCCATTGCGATTACGTGCAATACTGTTCAACACTCACGCACTAAACACATAGACATAAGATATCACTTTATTAAAGATCACGTAGAAAAAGGCACAATTGATATGTATTTTGTGAACACAGATATCAACTAGCTGACATTTTTACCCAGGCATTGGATGAAAAACGATTCCATTTCCTTGTCGGAAAATTATGCTTGTTGAATATTCCGTAATATGTGCTTTACGTGCTTCTCTGTGCTTTCACATGTTCTATTCTATGTGTTTTCGTACTTACATGCTATATTTTCCGTGTACTTAAAATTTATAATACTAATAAATAAAATCCAAAATATTATACATATACGTATATTATAGGGGAATGACGATATATTTAGAAGATCGATCTGGTCACGCATAGATTTCCCTGACATGCGACTGGTTAATTGATTAATTTTGTCAGTCTAAGTCGCATTCTTGTGTCTAAAGGTCATTAGGTTGCTCCACTAGACGCAAAGCCACTTCATATAAGTGAGGATCTAGCCTTCATATTTTTTTTCTTTCTCTTGAGCGAGTCACACATCAATTGCTTGTCTTAACTAGTGATTTTTTGCCTCATACTCGCCTTGCGTTAGAACGTTAGGAAAATGATTAGGATACTTAGGAAATTCCTCACTTGGCCATATGCAAATTCAATCCTTTAACATAGCATTTAGTCATCCATTTTGCGCCTTCCCGCATACCTTTTCTTTACTTGAAACCCCTTCGAGCCTTCAACCGACTATCTAAGTCTTCGGCGGGATGTTCAATCGAGAAAAGGAGGGGGAGAAAAAGATACGACAAAGAAAAAGATGACAAAACACACACGAGGAATGCTCAACGCACAAAACGCAGTCCAAAAGAACCTGCCCTTCCAATTATTGAGATCTTTCAGAAATCATTAGAAGGGGGCTGGATCTTGCTGTGAACTTCTCCATCGATAATCTCGTATGCTCGTCAGAACGGCCAGAAAGAGGAGCACCACGAAGTGAACTTCTCTAATGATAATCCGGTCTTATATCGGGAAACGAAAGGAGGAGCACGGCCTTGGTTTCGAATTCCATAACTGTGAACTTCTTCAGATCGATAATCTCTTAAACCTCTTTAGGGATTAAGATAAAAGGATCACGGTATCGCCCCGAGAACCAACAAGAAGAACTTCACCTTAGATAATCTCTTAGCCTCGTAGAGAAGCGGAGCTTCAGCTTGAGCAAGTGTAAACAAATATGAAAAATACAAAAGCATGAAAATGACAAAAGAAAATACGAAAAAAAGTGCAAGGAGAAAGACTAAAGAAAAGGAAGACGAAGACTCTAAGCCTATTTTCCAAATATTTTTCCTCCCCTTCTAAGTCAGAGCCAAATTAGAACCCTTCAAAGTCCCTTTGATTCCGAATCGACGCTCTTTCGCTTAGGTGAAATGATTAAAAGCGCCTCGGTCACAGGTAAATTGACATAAAATTGCTTGTGTCGACTTGAGTGATATAAATATAAAAATCCCAAGGTAAAAATAATTGAGCGCTAGAGTGAACCTAGTGAGAGTTGTCGAAACGGATCATTCTATGAACTTAGGACTTTTAGTTTGTCGACATGACTCGACGGCATATGATCTTTTCACATGTCTTGTGATACTTTAGGCGTAACGTTGATCGAAGCAAAATAATCTGACCCCCATACTATTAATAATATTAGTATACATAAGGAAATTTATAAAAAAATATAATATAATAGTAAAAAAAAAAATTTAATTCGCACATTTTGAATGCATGTTTAGCTTGCATTGACATTGAATTGTATAAATGCGAATGTTTTTTCTTGCTCATACCCTCGCGCAAAATTCTACTTACATGCTTAGGGGACCATTTATCTAGAATAAATTGTTTAATTGCGTGTTTTAATGATAGTTACTTAGATTGGTTTACGTGTTTTCATGATAAATCAATTAAGGTACATTATTTGAGGGGGAGCATTTACAAAAGATTATGCTTTAAGCTCCAAATATTTTTTCATGTTCCTTTTCTAAGTGTTGCAGAAATTTTCGTTTCAATTTCCCTTGTACAACGCACTTCAATGAGGAGGACTTCACAAATTTTCACGATTTGGAGCTTACGACATTGGTATAAAAATCAGTGGGAGCCTGGTTAGAACAAATTGCTTCCAAATTAACTCTAATATTCTCGACATTTTGCTCTAAGTATTGCAGATGGAAATTTTACTGTGGAGCCAGATGTCACCAGTCAAAATTACAGGGAGTTGCATTTACTTTCGTACTTAGGGGGGCAATTGTGTGGTTTTAATTGAAAATAAGGGTCAATCTAAAAACCTAGGAACACTTACAATCGAAAAACTGGTTTGGAAATGTAATTTTCGATCCTAAGTTTTTCGAGCGTAAACAGTAATGGGCTTAAAAATTGCTAAGTCTCGAAAACGTCTAATCATCCCACTTAAATGAAGTTAATGTCAGTCGAAAACCTTTATCGCACGCATAAATTCCAAATTGAAAACC
Source organism: Craterostigma plantagineum (assembly GCA_027422505.1). Lineage (NCBI taxonomy): Eukaryota > Viridiplantae > Streptophyta > Magnoliopsida > Lamiales > Linderniaceae > Craterostigma > Craterostigma plantagineum. The sequence continues at coordinate 11,874,860 of JAPQWV010000011.1, read as the reverse complement.
CCTTAATCGCAAAATTAAGTCGAAAAAAAAGTTTCTCTCGCGAAAAACTTAGAAGACGAAAGCAAAATTCCTTCAAATATTTTATTTTTCAGCAGATTTTCGTCTTTTCAAGTTAGATTCGACATTCTTTAGGCATTTGCGTCCATTTAAACTCTGTTTGCATTTGCATTGTGTGATGCTTTCGCTCGATTTGCTGTTATATTTCGCGCATATGAACAGTTGAAAATCTGTATGTCATGTTAAAAAATCTAACACCCTTAGATGCATTTATCAGGTTCGATTTCTGTGTTTTATCGTCGTTTAGGTGTTATTCGTTCAGTTTGAGAGTGTAAAATTTTCCATATTCTGTGTTTTAGAGTCAGAATTATGTCTCGGCTAAAACTGGGTTTTTAAACGTTTAAAGGCGTCGAAGAACTTTCTCGATCGCAAACAGATTCAATCAAAGTTCGATTTGATTGAGTTACTGTTTGCCTCGTAAAAATTTTGACTTAGTCGTTGAGATATATTACATAGATTGAAATTACTTACAATCGAAAAATGTAATTTTGATTTTATGCGAGCGAAATATTAATGAGAGGAATAGATAAAATAGGTGCAGTTCAATTTGTTACGAGCGCAAAACTTACTATCGAAAACAGTAATTTCGGTTTCAATTTTCTTTCAGTCGTAAATTTTAGCGGCGATAAAATTAATATTTCGACGATAAATTTCTCGATCGTAAAAGTATGCAGCGATGATTTTGATCAATTGAAAATTTTCTCGGCGATTAACCTAGTTTCTCGTTGTCAATTTTCTCGATCGTAAAATTTCGCAGGAAAATCTATTTTAAAATTGAAAAACATTCTCGCTCGATAACTTTCACGATGAAAAATGTTATTCACGCGCGAAATTTTCTCGATCGTAATTTTCACCGAAATTTTTCATCGTAAAATTTCTCGGCTACAGTTACACATATAATGTTCAACACTTAGTAAATTTTTCTAAGTCTTTTCCACTGTAGTGAACTCTAACGAATAAAATAAACGGAGACTTTAATTAGTAATCAACACTTAGAAAATTAAAATTGAAAATTCAATTTTACGTGCGAGAAACTCACGGAGTGAATAGTGGTTTTCAACACTTAGCATATTTTCGACCGAACTTACATATATCTTATATACAAATGTGGAAATGTCGCTATGTCCTAAATATTCACTTCGTATGTCCTTTGTGCAGTTTACTTGTTTCAAGTACAAATTCATCAAACGTGCTATGAAATGATAGATTATTATGGTTTGATAACATCAACTTTCGACTCAAGTTAAATTTTTGAACTAATGTTTTGTTTTTCTAATTGATTTTCAGATGGATCACTACGCTGCTTACAACCACATCTATGACAAGAACCTGTATCTTAAGGTTCAGGACACCAATTTCCAACGTCAACCTGACCACCTTTCGGTGTCCAGACGAGATCATAGTGTCCATACTACAAGGCCATTCTCTCTGGCATGCGCTCACGGTGACGGCACCAGTGCCAATGGTCTACCTACAACGATTTTGGGGACACATCAAGAGTATTGTAGTTGAAGGAGCTTATAGTTTCACTATGGTGATCGGGACGAGGCATATAAGTATGAACAAAAATGACTTTGGGCTCATCCTCGACCTCCCCTTCAGCCATAACTACGACCCTCTACCAACTGATGCGGAAATGGTGCAAGACTTCATGCACATGGGATACCGCTCGATGCTCACCAAGCTAGCACAAGTACAGGAGCAACGAGATCCCACATCCTTAAAGACACTTTTCGGGATAATCAATAAGTGTATCGCCAAAACATGCCGGCTTCGACAAAGGCAAGGACAACATTCTCAGAATCTTTCACGAAATAGCGTTCTCGCGGAATTACGATTTCGCTCAACTGATCTGGAACGATCTAGGAGAACAGATCAGACAAAAAGAGAACAAACGCTCTAAGAATGTGCCATACGCCAGGTGGTTCTCGGTCATCATCAAACAACTCATGGAGATTCATAAGAACATCCCTCGTCTACCTCCATGAGGGAACTACCAACCTCCCCGGCTCAAATTCTTTCACCACCCCCGACTCACTGATTTGGATCAGCCTTCGATGTCGATACCATTCGAGTTGCTACGTCTCGCCAACCCCACGGGAGATGTATACAAGCTCTACTATCGGGAAAATAATCTCACGGAGCAAATGATTGGAGGGCCGCCAACAGACTTCAATGTGAGCCCTCCCCAACAACAACAGCAACCTAGCCCTGAGGCTGAATTGATCGATCAAGTGGCCCAGGAGCTATAAGTAGAGACTTCTGCCCAAGACCTTGAACCTACGTTGATCGACGAAGTAGCTCAAGAGTTAGAAGTCAAGGCTCCAGTCGAAGAACTAGGAGCTAAAGTGCCCATTAATGTTGGCGTGTTCCAAGGGTCTACTGAGGAGATCCTTAAACAGGAAGCACAACCCGAAGCAGAAACGGGGCACGGTCCACCACCACAGTCTACAAAGCCTGAGACCGAGGCTCTAATCTCAACAATTCAACCCGAAGAGCCTCAATCGACAGCACAAGCCCATGAGGAGGCAGCACGTGATCCATCTCCTCGTATGGCTATCCCGTCAGACATCTAGTCAGACGAGGAGACTCGAGTAATAAGACGGCCTCCCACACGACAAATCACATCCGAAGAGCCCATCTTAGAAGCTGTCGATACGCAGGTTCAATCAGAACCTACCCCAACATCCATAGATTAGAATCTACAAGATTCTAATCGAGGATTAGATGGAAGTCTCGACCCGTCACAAAATCAATTGACGACGAGCCAACCCAATGAGATGGTGTTCACTCAGGGGTTAGGCAACATCAGACGAACTGGTCCATCTACGGAGGTCCTTCCACCCCGTTCGTGGCGGAAGCTTACTTACAGGCAGCTCTCTCCTCTGCTCTATCACAATTCGAGGAACGCTTTAAGGAGAGAGTTCACGCTGCTATAGAGATATCCTGGAGAGATACTGGGAAAGCACCGATCTCTGAGGCCCAGCCGTCCGGACAAACCTGACAACTTATCCTAACACCCACTCAACCCACACAACCCATCTCAATCGCCACTCCCATCCTCACACACAACCTTATAAACCCTGCCATTGTACCCATTAGCGACCTCCTCTCCATCCTCGCCCTATTACTGGAGCTGACCACCAGGACTCCTGCAGAAGAAGACCTCTTCAGATGTCTTGCGGACCATCCTGACCCGCCTACTCAATCTTGCAAAGGTCTAGGCTCCCGCTCAAAACGTCGACATGACGACCTTGACGACCAAGACCGTCATGAGGGGGCTTAGGACATCTACGAGCGGTCAAGGACAAGGCTCGGACACGAAGCAGACCAGAACAGGAGCCGGTGGTACCAACGACCCACAACCCGATCACAAACCCAAACAACCACCACCACGCGCCGCACCACCCAAACTCTAATCAAAATCGACCCACCATCCATACGGACGCCTCCGCCCATACCACCGACTTTCACAAGCCCCTTGTTTCCGGAATAAGAAGCAAGTGCCGCAATGCTCATAGCACTGGCAGCAACTCAGGCAACTCCCAACTCGACTGCTCCAGACCAGTCGGGACCATGAGGAAGTGTAGTCAACCCACACGAGTTCCTTGATAAATATATCTTCGAAGGACACTGGATGACCCACACTATACCCGATGACCTTCAAAGACAGAGGCTCAAGGACGTTCGATATTTCCTACAACAAGCTTCGGTCAACCCACACGAGTTCCTTGATAAATATATCTTCGAAGTACACTGGATGACCCACACTATGCCCGATGACCATAGAGGCTCAAGGACGTTCGATATTTCCTACAACAAGCTTCGTCGACCTAGTCTTGAGAAGAAGAACTTTAGGAAGGTGATGATCATGAGCAAATTCTCCAAAGGCTTGCAGAGCTCATTGCTCAACGAGCGGATTCCCCTGACTAATGCCTGGGTCCGTTCGAATCGACATGCCGTGGGAGAATATTCGGATTGAGATCCCAAGAAGTTCGTAGCACATATGGAGGTCACCGGACAAAGTCAAGCAGTTGAACGAGTTCGAGCTCAGAAGCATCTCTCACTGGGATCAGCAGAAAAGGATGACGTATCTTTGGATGCTAACCCATCTTGGACCAAATGTGAGGCTGGAGATTCCAAAAGGACAATTGAAGAGTCATTTCAAGAGTCTATCCCCAATCTGTCAGCTGCTGGGTGTCTATTGCACAAAAGGCAACCTTCCAACTCCATTCTACGTCATAGAATAGACATAACTCAAGAAGAGCTAAACGAGAGCGACCTACCATACCTCCCTGTCGAGGTGTACCGTCTCTACCAGCTGTACGTGGAGAAGTACAAGGGTCGTTAAGGCTTTATAAAGAAAGAAGGACTCGAGGGACTCTACTGGTTCATGGTGTGCCAAGTCAAATACTTCACCGCACACGACCTTCAGATGGCTCTGGAGAGCAACATGAAGAAGGTCAACATGACTGCTCCCTTCGACAAAGGACCTGAGGTCGAAGGGTTTTCCAACAATCACGTGCACATAAGCTTAGTCTTATGGATCACCTACCACAATCCCATTGCTAAGAAGAATAGGTTGATGTTGAGGACTGAAGTTCATAAATTCTGTGATGGGACGCTCAAGGTCATCAGGAAGAATATAGAGAAGAGATTGGAAGAAATCAACAGAGAGACCATCTGAAGCTTCATAGGTTCTTATAGAGAACATCCGCTTCTGATGGAACTACTTGAAGTCATCGAGGAGCGACTGGAGCTGGAACAGCATAAGGAGCTATGAGCATGCGCTGGGCTTGTGCAGGTTGTACTTTGCCCGACGAGGACAGATAGCACAGAAGGGCAATCAAGCACAAAATGGGAGAATGTAGAGTATCATTTGTAATTGTGCTTTGATGTCATTAGATGTCCTTCTAATTTGGGGCTTTATTTGTATTTTTCCTTAGTTTAAGACTTACTTGTTATTTATACCAAGTTTGTTTGGTATAAATACCTTGTACACATTTGAGCTTAATGGAGAAAATTAGTCAATTGATCCGAAAGGCTTGCAAATCATATTCTAGAGAGAGAAATTCATAAAACTTTCTCTCACTAAGTGAAATCTCTCTTGAAGCTCTCTAAGAAGGTTTTCGATCGAAATCTAATTCTTAACAATTCTATTCGATTGCCTTAGATTTCAAGTCTAGGATCTAGGAGTTGATAATCGAGACCTAATTTAGAATATATGGACTGCTAGCTTGATAATCGATTGCCTTAGATTTACAAAGAATGTATGTTTAGGAAAAACATATACGAATTCTTCAAATTTAGAATATATAGACTGCTATTGTCTTCCATTCTAGAGAGAGAAATTCAGAAAACTTTCTCTCACTAAGCGAAATCTATCTTGAAGCTCTCTAAGAAGGTTTTCGATCGAAATCTAATTCTTATCAATTCTAATCGATTGACTTAGATTTCAAGTCTAGGATCTAGGAGTTATAATCGATGACCTAATTTAGAATATATGGACTGCTAGCTTGATAATCGATTGCCTTAGATTTACAGAGACTGTATGTTCAGGAAAAACATATACGAATTCTTCTAATTTAGAATATATGGACTGCTATTGTCTTCCATTCTTTGGAGGCTGAGGAGATGAGATATGATGATTAGCAGGATGACAGCACAAATAATTTATAGGTTAAAAAGGACATATATCACATGTTAGTGGTGTTGTATTATACCAAATTAGGTAAGTAAGATAAAACAAATATTCACATGCATATGTGCCTCTAATGTCGCTGTCTCGTGCTGCTTATCCATTTATAATCGTTTTGTCTGTATCAAGAGTCAATCGATATTAATGACCAAAATGGATAAAGTCAAATTAAATTATGCTATTTACATATGAGAATTAAATTGTTTTATTCTCATCCTGAAATATTGTGGGCATATTATAGTGTAATTACGAAGCAATCTGTATGATTTAATTCAACCAAGGAATTACAAAGGGAGAAAAAATCTAGAAAAGAACTAAATTCTAAATATCCTTATAACCCAATTATCATGCTCTCTTTTCACCCTTATAACTCTAATAATTCTTACGCATTCTCACATCCTCTCGGCACAAACGCAACAAAACAAACAAAATCAAGAAGTCACAAGAGAGAAGATGCCATCACCAAACCATCTCTCGAGGAGAGACCGACCCAACCACAACCTCGCTAACCTACAGATGGATCCTCAACTTCGCAGCCTCCAATCACGAGTTGATGGTGTCAATGGACCAAGAAACAAGGACGTCACCGGACGTCAACACGAAATTCACTGAATAGAGTGTGTCCATTAACGAGGGTCCACCTCCATCTTCAGAATCGTCCATCGACTCTCTGGCGCGCGTGAGGCTTTCTCGGAGGATGAGGGTTTCCAGTGCCCCATTTGCCATGAGGAAAACGACGGTGGTGATGATGACGATGTGGACGTGAGGGAAATGCCATGCCAGCACCGATTTCACCCACAGTGCAGAGAGACGTGGCTCAACAGAAGAAGGATGTGTGTATGTTCATTACGCCCGTGGACGAGGAGGAGAGGGTCGACGGGTGGATTTATCAGGATAACCATATCAATAAATGTAACAATAGCGCATGCGTAGGAATCTCGACTTTCAATGAAGACAAGGTTTCTCGTATCTATAATAGTGAAACACTTAACATGGACTCGTTCTAATTATTTGAACTATAACTCTTATTTAGCTTTTTCGTAGAGCGGTGATATAGGGCTTCTGTTCTTCCGTTGCTTCTTATTTATCATTTTCTTATGCGGGAGGAAACAAAGGCTTCATCACTCTTATTTATACTCAGCTATTAAAGTAATTGTCACATTTAGATTGTTCCGCGGGAATTTAAATTGTAACATCAAAAATATGACCTTCAATGATATACCAGTTAAGTTAGTTACCATAGCTAATTTCAAATAATCGCATTAAAATTGGGCGTAGAGGCTGGTCCTATTTTCGAATACAATTAAATTATTATCATTATTACCATGACTTCATCATCAGCGAATTCAACCATAAATTAATCGAATTGATACATAGTACGATGAATCCCCTTAAACAATGGAAGCAGCCCAAGCAAGTTGCCCACTCCACTAATTGAGAGTGGCTAGCTTAACTCTGCTAAAAGATTATGAAGTCATGATAACTTTTTAATTTTGTTGAATATCATTATAAAGATAAGATTCTTGCTAAAAGCGGGTGAGGTTCGTGCGCCTTGCGCTAGTTTTGTTACGTTATTTACATTATATGGTCGTGAAGACGTCTCCTTATTCAAGTACCTCAAAGCCATGTCTAAATGAGACGTTCATCCGCACCACAACTGCACCTTCCTACGCTTGGATCCTCAGCTGCCACATACAAGAAAGACTGCTTCCATTACTCTTTTTCTTATTGAAATGTTGTGCATGAGAGAATGAAAGTATTGAGAAGGACTAAATGTTTTTTGCTTTAATTTGTGAACCATGATCATTGAATGTATGCATTTATATAGAAAGTATGCTCAGGACAAACATATACGAATGGTGTATTTATAGAGAAAGTATGCTCAGGAAAAATATACGAATGATGTAGCGATGGTATAGCGAGACACACACTGCCATCTCTCTGTAGAAGAAGCGACTGTAAGGTTGTTGGATGTTGGGACTTTATGGTGCTTACGCCGTTCTACTAGAGATGCTTATGCGAGGAGCACGTCCGTTTGACCGGACTATTGTCATATGATGATGGGATTTGCGCCAGAGGACCGAGTTTTGATAATCCATCTAAGATTAATGTAACGGCATTGAGTAATTGGTTATTGCAGAGCCCAGTTACTACAGCTGCGGCACTGCTGTACTGAGTTTGTATCAGAGTTGTATGCAGCCCCTCGTGGGATTGTACAGAACATCGGTGACCCTGCGACGATTACGGGTATATATCTGTTTTATTTTACATAAAAAATACTACCTCCGTCCCACTTATTTCTTCCCATCTATCTATTTCGGGCGTCCCACATAATTCTTCTCATTTCTATTTTAGGTAAAAAATTATCCTACTAATTAAACTAATTACACCATTAATATTAAAAAAGCCTTCTTGATTTGCGTGTCTACTAATAACTTTTCTCTCTCTATACCTCAAAAAGTGTACTATAATATTAAAATAATGTGATTTCTTAATCTCCGTGCCCGCTAATCTTTGGGAAGAAATAGCCGGGACGGAGGAAGTAGCAGTATACTTATTCTAACTTTATACTTTCAATTATGTAAGTGTGTCTTGGATTCATATCTTGCCTTTGAAGCCTATTATCCACTAGAGCAGACCTACTCGAGACAAAGAACAATTTCGAGATTGTGCTACCGATGCCGCCGCACGCTGCTAGGTAAGTTAGTGTGAAATATTACGGCAGTAGACTTAGTCTTTTTATGTGTTATTGCTCACCACGTCTACGGCTCATTCGAACGTGCGATAAATGGGAAAAATTTTAAATAATTTGAATCTCGCACAGTTCGTTGGGGATCCGTATATCGACGAATTCCTTGAGGTGGCGCACTCCCTAACGAGGTGGCCACCATCATGTAGATCGAGGTGTCATTGATTTCTTCAACGTCGTCGAACTTTATAATCCATACCGGGTCCTACGTCAGTTCAACAGGGTGTAGACATACCATCAACACATGTGCCTGACAATGATGGTAGATGCTGCAATTGGGAGATGTTTCATGCGCAATGGTTAGCGATGTGGAATGCTATAGATGATATTGTGGTCGACGGTGACCAGATAGCCTCTAGTACGACCATTGAACGGTTACCATCAGTGGTATGATAACGTTACTCGACGATTTTCTCGCCTAGTACGTACACGGTGTGTGTTCAGAAGGGATTGCATGGCGCTTCGTGGTATAATAACATTTATATAAATAATTAAATGTATACGTTTTAATATATTTATGATTCATATTATTTCTTCATATGTAGCTTGATGCCGCGGAGGATGCATTAGCTCGATTCATGCAATGTCAGATGCATGGGCGGATGTAACGACCCTCACATTCTAATACTAATTAGCGGCGAATTTCCGTAACGTAAGCCGTCGAAGACCCGATTTACAAAAAACTTGTTCCTAAAATATTTATTTTACGACAACACGTAACCTACATCGTTGTAATTACATAAAGGCCTAAGCCCCAAAATATTTATACTAACAAAACATCCTAACACTGCTCACAGGTCGTCATCCACGTACAGCCTTGCCCTAAAAAGCCCGTGGAGTACCGCCATCAGCTTGCCTTAGTCGAGAAGTTTCTCAACGTCCGAGCTATCGTACCTACAACACATAAAAGCATGGGATGAGCTATAAAGCTCAGTTAGTAGAAACTATGCATGATATGCACGTGTCCAATACCCTGCAGAGGCATCTGCACCAATGCATCTAATACTCGTACTCTTTTCACTCAGGGCCCTCGGCTACTCTTACTATGCACCATAACTGAGCTCAACCGATCATATATGGTAGTGCTACACACTAGGTGGCCTACGCTAGTATTCCCCTAGGTCGCCCTTTCCCGGGTCGCTCCTCTTGCGTAAATAATAGGGCAGTCACTACACCTTGGTTGGCGCGCTAGTATTCCCCTAGGTCGCCCATTGTCCAGGTCGCTCCTCCTGCCTCTATAATATGGCAGTGTTACACACCGGGTGGCCTACGCTAGTATTCCCCTAGGTCGCCCCTTCTCGGTCGCTCCTCCTGCCTCCATAATATGCTACAAACATGGTGGCCGACGCTAGTGTTCCCCTAGGTCGCCCCTTCCCAGGTCGCTCCTCCTGCCTCGATAAATATAATGCACGCTCACACCTAGAAATCCCCCAAATGACACGAGCGTGCATATGAAAATGCCATGCGAATAAATTAAGTTACTTTACTAACCAAGAAGTTACATGTCGCACATAATTCACGCCACATAAGAGCACTGAAGCAGATAATCACGTAATTCAAGCACACATAATAAATTTATGTGTTGTAGTTGAAGTTTCCACTTACCTGTCGTCCTTGCGTTAGTTGCTACTGGACCCGTGAAATTCCCAGTTCCCGACCCTTAAGCATAACAAATTATAAGGTCAGTGTCCTAACTAGGCTAATTGACTATCTAAATTTCTCGAATTCCCTTAGTATTGAAATATCATGCTTGAAGCTACATCTAAAAGGTAACTGTGTGACAAGAGTTCTCAAAATCAAGTTAACCCGTAAATATCAAGCTAGGCCGAAGGTTTTAAATCCCAAAATAACCTTTGGATTTTAACATATAGGTTGACCCGAAATATTAGTCATCATACGAAAATATTTTATTTTAAAACTGATTTGGGCGGAAATAATTTTATTTAAAATGATTGGGCCTGCAATAGGGCTAAAGCCCAAAACTTTAAATCGTCAGTCAAACTCACACAAATCCGGCCAAAGCCCAAATCTTAACTCGTACGATCCCACTTTCAAAAGCTGGTCAACCCGAAACACTTGCGGGTCAACGCTATAATTCACGGGACTTCCGCCGTGTTTCGCAGGATCGCCCGGTTGGACGCGCGAAGCCCGATTTAAGTCCGTGAATCGCCCGACTTCTCTCACAGGAATCACCCCGCAAAAGTAAATCGGCCCGTGAAACTTAAAGTCAGCCCGCGACGCCTCTCACAGGAATCACCCTTCAAGTCGGCCCGCGAAAGACTATAGCCCGCGAGAATCCGAATATTGGCCCGCGAAACATGTTTTACTCACACATCGAAACACCCATTGGGGCCCGTGAAACACTTTCGCGACCCGAAACCCATTCGGCCGGTTTCTCTATTCGTTCGAAATTCTAGTTCACTCATAGCTTACAAAATAAAACGGCCCGCGAACTAAAATCGATCGAAACTCAAAATCGCCCTAAACCTAGAATTGGTCGAAACCTTCAAAACTTCAACTAAGTCTAAAACAGTACTCACGCGAGAATTACGAAACATTATTCTACCCAAAATTTACCCAAAACTAATCTATCATTATGATTTCTTTCAAAACTCATCCTAGTTCTGGAAAATGGTACATCTTAAAACAATAAACATCATAAAATCGAAAATAGGTTAGGCACTTAAACTCGTATAAAATCACTTATCCTAAAGTGTCGCTACAAAGGTTTTAGGGCTGAACACTTTAGTTATCCCGAAAGCAGTACACGCTAACTCTAGCCCTCAAGAATATCATACTTATGGAGAATCAATATAACCCTACATCATTGTGTAATTACTCATGAACGTGGACAAACTAGAAACCATGATTCCTAATGATTTAACTCTCGACCCGTGAACTAATTTTTAGCCCGCCCTATCTCACATTCGCGAACGCCTCTAACCCACGAAACTACCTTTCGACCCGAATTCGCGAAGTACCCCAACCCATGAAACAAAGGTTAGAGCTTCGCCTACAATTCCTATTTCCACTCATAAACTCATACAGTTAAAGGATTAACTCAAGACCTATTTTCTGGACAATTTCTTCACCCCTTTTAACGCGAACCGAATGCTTTCCCTAAGCATATGAACATGTTTACACCTATAAAAGACGCATATATTGGGTTTGGGACGAAAACACATAATACCCAACAACTAATACCAACAAATACAAGGTTAGACACCTAGTAAACAACATTGTCTAAACCTCACTAATCACGAATAAACTCTATTTTCTGGAATTTCTCTCACCTTTCAATGCCCCTCACATATATACCCTAAGCACACAAGCATGGATATTCACTCCGAACCCATTCTTTTAGGTTCCAACGAAACACATAACATCAAATAATAATTACCAAAGTCACCTAGTAACAAGAAATCCAACATTTTCGAACTTGGAGTGTTAGCACCCAAGTTTCGAACATTTTCAAGAAATATTTAAGTGTTGTAGGTGTGAATCAACCTACCTCACTTCCTTTAAGCTAGATTAAACGGTTTGTGATGGATGGAGCTTGCCGAATATCCTTACTCCACTTCGTCTTCTTCGTTTCTCTCTCTTCTTGGTTTTTCGTTCTTTTCTCCTTTTCCTTTCTGGTTTCGTTTGATCTCTAGCTCATCCGAAACGTCCCTCTGCTTCGTGGTTTCTTCTTCTTTTTTTTCGTTTTTTTTTTTCTTTCTTTTGGTCTCTCTCTTTCGTTTCTATATTTTGACCCACAATAATTGTTTTTGACTAAGTAGCATGGGGTAGCATACCTCTTAACGTGGGTTTTCCTCCTTAATATAAGGAATCCTCCCCTACTTATCCTATAACCATTTGGGCCAAAGTACCAGTTTAATTGGGCCTTGGAAATCTTTTACATCAAATTCCCACTAACTTGGACCACTTTAGTTGAAGTAATATATTATTTTAGACCAAACCTATGAATCAACTTGGGCTTTTTAAATTTACTTGGTTGGCCTCAAATGTTTATTGGATTCTCATTAATTTGGTTTAATTTGCTTGTGTATTATATCAGTTTGGGTCATCATTAGAATTCGACTTGGCCTTTATTTAATTGGATTATTTATCTAGCTTATCAACAAGCCTTTTCATTGGGCCGAATTTCTTCGGATGGATTTTGGGCTGTTCAAATATTAATTCTCTTAATTCGAAGGCTTATAATATTATTTATATCCTAATCCCGTATTTAGAATTTACGGGTAAGCGGACCTAGGTTTCTATGCCCGAAGGGGCTCTACAGAGGAGATTCGTGGGACGAATTTAACTCCCTTGATATATAAGAAATCATTTACTATAAGATACATGCTATAATTAAAAGAATAAATGAAAACTAATTTTATACATGATAATTTTATACTTAACTAATTATAAATTAAAATTAAATGGAACCCACTTAATATAGAAATACATAATATTTTATATTTATAATATATATTCAAAATTTATACTTAATTTTATGTCTAAATTTAAATAAAAGAATAAATGATAGTCTTTTACTATAATTAAAATTAAAGAAAAACAGTTAGGATTCAATCGCAATGTCAAGTTTAAATAAAGAATAAATGATAGTCTTTTATAATTAAAATTCGGGATAAAACCTAAAATGGTCCCCGATGTTTACCCTATGAACCAATTTAGTCCCCGATGTTTCGCGTGAACCAATTTAGTCCCTGATATTATCGAAAATGAACCAAATTGGTCCCTCCGTCAATTCGTCCGTCAATTTAGACAGAGATTGCATTTGCGACGGCTTTAGCGACGGAATTTCCGTCGCTAACTGAAAATTTAAAAAAATAATAAATTAAAATTATTAAAAATGAGGAAAAATGCAAAAAAAAAGGAAAACAATTCAAAAAAATACAGTAAAAAATTCAAAAAAAAAGAGAGAATATTATCAAAAATTAATAAAAATAAATAATAATAAAAAATAAAAAATAAGTAAAATAAAAACTAAATTTAAAATAGAAAATGATAAATTAAATATTAAAAATGAGGAAAAAAATACAAAAAAGGAATAAAAATTGAAAAAATAGAGTAACAAATTCAAAAAAGAAGAGAATATTACCAAAAACTAAATAAAAATAAATAATAATAAAAATCAGAAAATAATAAAAGTAAAGTAAAAACTAAATTTAAAAGAGGAAATGATAAATTAACATTAAAAATGAGGAAATATCCAAAAAAAGGAAAAAAAATTCAAAAAATAGAATAACAAACTAATAAATTAAAAAATAAATAATAATAAAAAGATGATAATAATTCATTTATGATTTAAAAAATAAAAATTAATAGGTTAATTTATTATTATTTATTTTTATTATTATGTTGTTATTTGTTTATTATTTATTTTTTAGTTTATTAGTAACATTCTATTATTTGAATTTTTACTCTTTTTTTTGAATTTTTTTCCTTTTTGGATTTTTTTCCTCATTTTTAAGGTTTAATTTATCATTTTTTATTTTAAATTTAGTTTTTATTTACTTTTATCACTTTTTATTTTTTATTATTGTTTATTTTTTTTGAATTTTTATTCCTTTTTTAGTATTTTTTCCTCATTTTTAATGTTTGATTTATCATTTCTTATTTTAAATTTAGTTTATATTTTACTTTTATTATTTTCTATTTTTAATTATTATTTATTTTTATTTAATTTTTGGTAATATTCTATCTTTTTTTAGGTTTTTACTGTATTTTTTGAATTTTTTTCCTTTTTTTTGCATTTTTTCCTCATTTTTAATATTTAATTTATTATTTTTTTAAATTTTCAATTAGCGACGGAAATTCCGTCACTAAAGCCGTCGCAAATGCAATCTCCGTCTAAATTGACGGACGAATTGACGGAGGGACCAATTTGGTTCATTTTCGATAACATCGGGGACTAAATTGGTTCAAGCGAAACATCGAGGACTAAATTGGTTCATAGGGTAAACATCGGGGACCATTTTAGGTTTTATCCCTTAAACTTCATAAGAAAAACAGTTAGGATTCAATCCCAAGGCAGAATAGGAATCACTTTATTGTAATGTCATTTACCATTGGGCCAAGAGATAATATTTTAAAAAGACTATATTTATGTACTCATATTGCTATTTTAAAATCAGACCACCATAAATTCACTCTTAGACCACCGCCCGCCCCTGGTCAGATGACATGAGAGTTGCAAATGTCACCAAAAGAATTCGACTTATCGCCTAAGATCGACCAAGAGGCATGCGTAATCGAATAGTAGTGAGATGTCGTCTCGGAGTTGACCACGTAGAAGTCGGTCTCGCACAATTCGTCTCGACTCGATGAGGCCGGTAGTTCTAGACAGAACGATGAATCAGAAGGTTATATTTCTGAGCGGATAGACACTGATAGTATGTGGAGGACGCCTGCTGCTCAGCACGATGGTACGACTACATCCGACTCGGCGTTCATTGACATCTATCACCATTTGGTCCAATGCATTCGAGGCATACCAATGTAGATCATCCTCCTCCACGTTCTCCAGCTCCCTTCAGTTTCGTACACTCCACATCTTGTGCAGTAGATGAACAACTCGAAGCGGACCGACATTTTAGCACCCCGTTTCCTATTACTTTTTTGCGCAGCTAAAAAATATTCACATAACATTTTTCGCCCTTTTTCATAACCAAATTTTTTAACAAAAACGGCCCGTACATCTGGACTAATCACTTTCACATCTAATGTACATATATTAACATACATAGTCGTTCAGTATCATACAAAATCGCTAATGCTTCATTACTGTATGCAAACGATGAACAAAGGGGAGCAGGAGGAGAGCGTAGCCGGGCAACATTGAATCCATGCTTTAGATAAAGATGCTCTCTAGAGTGCCTGCTAGATATGTACACAACTGTAAAGAAAATTATTCAGAGTATGATCGCAATATGTTAATCAATATAAGATAATTAGGGGTGTTCGTTCGGTACAAACCGAACCGAACCGAACCGAAATTTCGGTTCCCCCATTTCCAAAACTGAATACCGAACCGAATTTCTCGGTTCGGTATTCGGTTATTACCGAAATTTTTTCGGTGAACCGAATTACCCGAATTTTCAATAAAAAAAAAGAATTTTAATTATATTTAAATTAATGTATATAATTTAATATAAATTTTTTGGGTTTATAAAAAAAGTTATATTAAATTATATATATTAATTTAAATAGTACTGAAAATTCGTTTTTTAATATATAATTTAATAAAATATAGTTATATTTTCATTATTAATAAAAATATAATATATTTTAATTTTAAAATTTCGGTAATTCGATCGAAATACCGAAAATCCAAAACCTATAACGAACCGATTTACCGATTTTTTTTAATAACCGAATACTGAACCGAATTTTTCGGTTCGGTTCGTTTTGTACCGAATTTTCGGTTTTTCGGTTATTCGGCTCGGTTAACCGAATAACGCACACCCCTAAAGATAATACTATAACAAGTAATCAGTCAATTTCCACATAGGTCTTTCCATCGTATATCCTATCTTATCATGTAACCATCGCTCATGAGATCCGTTGATCGTATGCAATTCTATATGATCGTTTACTTTTGATACTCCCGTTATAGACTGGCTAGACACGTACTGTAAGCCCAGTAGACGCCCATGCATGGGCGCTGTCATTTCTGTAAATATGTATGTGTGTGCCTGTATAGGACTCTGTAATCTTCCGATTTATAGGGATGTATGCCGTAGCATCCGTATCGTATCATCCGAAGTCGTAGTAGTCATAACGGTTTCTCCCTTCATTTTATATGTATGCAATGCTATACATATTTCCTTGTACAACTCATATATCCTAAATCTTAAGTCACATTTATCAAATAAGAGCATGTAACGGCATATAAACCAGATCAGTCCATGTAGCACGTATATCATGAAATCATCGATCAATTAGTTCATAAAAAGCACATATACGCATAAGACACATGTTGCATATCATACTCACAAGTTTAGTAACTCATGTACTTCACTCGCCCTTATCCTTGCCTTTATTAGAGTCCTGACCTATCAATATATTTTATTCGATGACTATGGGATTCCCAATAATGTCACATATGCCGAGATATGCATGTTGTATTATGTGATCATGTCTTTGTCCATAATCTACTTTTCGTTCTATTGTAGTCATTACAGTATATTAGACTTTCTACCTGAAAGGTGATATTAATTAAAATTGAAACCTGCATTAAAAATTGGTAGTTATACTGTACCGAAACTTTACTGAAAACCCTAGCTTATATCGTATTACAAAACCTAAATACCAAAAACCTATTATATTTCGAAAACTTGGATAATATCGAAAACCTCATGTAATACTGAAAACTTTTGAACCATCAAACATTAAGTGCCGGAAAGTTCCTACGTGAATGTCGAAAACTTTGTTGGTAACGAAAACAAGTTGGTGCCGAAAATTTTTCTAAACCTATATCGAAAACTTAGCATGCCATGCTGAAATCTTTTGGTGTCACGAAAACTGTGGCGACCCTACTTTTCTAATTACGATTAGTGGCGGATTTCCGCAGCGTAAGTCGCGGAAGGCCCGTCTAATTAAAACATTTTCCTAAAATAATATACACTAATATAAAAATCCGTCTACATCGTTATCTCTGTACACGGGCCAAAGCCCCAAAAATGTCAGAAGACCAAAAGCCCCAACGCTGCTCCACAGGTCTTCATCCATGTACCGCACAGCCCTCAAAAGTCCTTGGAGCACCGCCACCAGCCGCCTCAGTCTCGACGCGTATCAGCGTCAGACTCAGTACCTACAACACGTAAACACTGAGCAATTTGCCCAGTATGTGAATAAAATGCATGTATGCAAGTGTGCACTCAACCCCAATCCCAATATCTCACAACATGATATAATGCACACTCTTCTTTTCCCACATTCCTATTTCACACAACACAGGGCCATAGGTTGGGCTCGACACCTTCGCGCGCAAAAGACTACTGGGAGGCAACCCCCAAGTCTCGCGGCAGCCTACCCTGGTAGTCCACTGGACGATCACGCCATTGGCCTCCTACCGGGTCGCTCCGCACCAAAAGCATACACTGATAGTACACTAGACGATCACGCCAATGGCCTCCTATCAGGTCGCACCAAAATCTCATCCGGCGGTATGCACCTCGGGACGGTCACGCCCGAGTAGACAGATCGATCACGCCTGTCTCCGCCAGGTGCCCAGTGGGCCCAACCTCGACTCCTCTAAGAGTCACCAATCACAAACATCTCCGCCAGCTATGCATATACATGAAATTTTATAAAGCATGATCCACATAAAAGTACGTAAAACAGATAAAACATATAAATCACATAAGTCACGTAAATCACATAATCACATGAAAACACATAAATGTGTTTACGTATTGTAGATGGATGATCCACCTACCTATCCTCATGCTATAATCGAATACGAAGTCCGGTGTAGTCCCTATATTTCGGTCCTCTGAATATAATAGAAATTTTCTTATTAATTTACTAAGTTATATAAATTTTGAAAATGCTAAAATTATCAAAACTTTAAAATTTATGAAAACCTAAAAATAGTGAGACATCCATCAAATCTCTTATAAATATCGAAATCTCTTATAAATATCCTAAAAATTATGAAAACCTAATAAATAGTGAGACATCCATCAAATCTCTTAGAAATTTATGAAAACCTAAAAATTATCCTAAAAATTAAATAAACCCTAAAATATCGAAATCTCTTATAAATATCGACATCCATCAAATCTCGATATCTTACAGATGTCGAGATCTTTAGTATTTGTCGAGATAGGTAAATGTCGAGACATAGATATCGAGATTTGATAAGGAAATTAAATGTCGAACTTAACAATTAATATCTATTCTTATAAATGTCGAGACCTCCTTGTATCAAAATGTCGAGACATCCTTGGATAAAAATGTCGAGAGCATATTGCAGAAGGTATTGAGATCTTTGGTTGAAAATGAAAATGTCGAGTTCCTTGTTAAAATAAATATCGAGATCATCAAAAGAAGCTACCGAGATTTTTCATAATGTCGAATTATAAATGTCGAAGTCATATAGTAATGTCGAGATCTCATTATTGTTAACGCACTCTCGAAGCCTTCCTATAGTATATATATATATATATATATATATATATATATATATATATATATATCGACATCTATGTAAGATGAGAACAACAATATCGAGTTCTTTACTGATCTTGTCGAGATTTATTCCTGGAAAATGTTGAAGTCCTTATAAAATGTCGAGACCCTACTACTATTAAAACACCTCGACATCTTTGTATATTTCCTCTCGAAATTCTTCTATAATAGATGCCGAGAACTTCTAACACAGTACTTCTCCCCAAAACCCTAAAAACAGCAGGCAAAATATTGTAGATTTCAGCTTCCTTCGAATTAATAAGCTTCGAACACTCCTTGACCTACTCGAATTTATTAACTAGGGTTTCTCTAACATGTTAATCTTTGACAGTTCCCTAGTATTATCATATGCCTCACGCAGCAATATATTGAGTTATCAAAAGTAAATTAAGCACATTAACATGAAAGTTTATTCTTATACCTCTCTTCGAAGCTTCAGTTCCTTGACCCACTAATTCTTCTAAGTTGTTGAATTCCTATTTTGGCTTCCACACCTTCAGCTCGACGTCTTACTTGTTTGCTAAAGGTTTTCTTTTGTTAACTTATAAGGGTTTAAGGAAATGGATATATACCAACACCTAGAATAGCGTGTGAATTGACAATCATGTATGGAAAAGTTTTACCTAACGTATTTCTCACATTGACCTTATCCATGCCTTGGTAATTTATTGGGCTATGTTTAGGTATTAAGTATAGCCCATTAATTCTTTACACCATATTTGAATATTAAATATTATTCAATAAATCCCCATAACATATGGCTTTTGAATGTTCTTAAGCTAATTTTTAATAATTTCGAAATTGTTAAAATGGTTGCTTTTGTTCCAAGAGCTAGAATTGTTTTACCAAAAATCCTAACTCACAAATTTACACCGTACCTTATATAAAAATCCCGTATTAAATATACGGGTATTACAAAAACTCCCTTATGTTTGTCGAAATCTTTAATGAAACTCTTTGCCGAAAACTTCTAATAAGTATCGAAAACTTTTGTAACAATGCCGAAAACTTTGTTAATTGCGAAAACTTTGTAAGCTCATACCGAAAACATTCAACATGAGTTGTCGAAAACCTTTTAAGCAAGTACATCCCGAAAACTTCATTCTATGAATGCCTAAAATTTAGGTGGTGCCGAGCACTTCTGTATACCTACACCGAAAACTTTCTTAATGCATACCGGAAACTTTAATGTGAAGACTCAATGCCGAAAATATTAGGAACTTTGCCAAAAACTTTTAGAACCCTTGCCAAAAATCCTAATATGCCGAAAACTTAGACTTAGTAAAACTTCCCATTCGAATATCGAAAACCTCGAAAAACTTAATCATTAACATGCTAACAGTGTTCATACCTAAAAAATTTCTTCAACCAAAATTACTCTAAACTATCCAACACACATTTCTTTTAGCAGACTCGGATATTATCATGTATTACTACTAAATTATTTAAATACATATGTATGCAATTTTCGAAAATCTGGGGAAAACCCTAGTATATCTAAAGTTGCAAAAAGCCTCCCACAATTATCAATACCGAAAATTTCCTTGTTCTTGACATAAATCAATACCTATAAATGTTTCAACTCTTGTTCTAATGCCGAAAACTATACTAATTGTTTACTACTCATGATTATCAAAATCTAAAACCGACTCTCTATCTATAAAACATTATAATAGTTCCTTTACCTTCAAAAAGGTTTCCTTGTTTTAGCTGAATTCATGGATATCTCCCTTTTGTTATACTTCTTCTCTTTCTCTCTCGGTTTTTCTCTCTTAGGATATTCGTACTCCTTTACTTATTTACTTCATAAAGGTTTTATTGATCAAAGTATGGATATACAATCAGGGGCGGATCTAGCATAGGGCCCGAGGGGGCCACGGCCCCCCCGGAAATTTTCGAAAATATTAGTACTATATTTGTAATATAGTGTTCAGACATAGAAAGATGTTCCCGTCTTATAGATGACTTGAAATGTCATGTAGCACAGTGGCGAGGGACCTCTCATTCATATAAGTGGTCGGGTGTTCGATTTCTAGTATCAGTTTATACTTTTGTGTTTTATATTTTTTGCTTGGGTTTTCATTTTTTTGGTCCTTAGCATTTTTACTTTTTAGTTTTATTTTTAATTCGCAGTTTTATATTCTAAATTTATTTCTTAGACATTTTCTTTTTCTTTTTTAGTTTACTGTTTCTTTTCAATTCTTAGCATTTTTCTTTTTCATTTTTTGCTTTTAGCCAAACAACAATACGAACTGATTTCATATTGGTTTTTTTTATTTAATATCTAATTTAATTCCTTTTTCACCTTTTTTTAATTCCTTTCATGGTTTAAAGTTTTATTTTCCACTTGCAATACAATACCTATTTAATATTAATAATATACTACGCTATATCAATATCATGGCATGTTGTCAATATTCAAGCTCCATGAAGTTATCATCATTTTTTATTCTATTTTATATCGATTTTTTTGTTTGTTAAATGTAGGAAATTTAAGTTTTTATTGTAAGCTCATAAGTTTATATGAAAAAACCAAAATTGATAAATCTTTCCAAAGAAATATAGCAAATGAAATTTTGACGTTTGCCATTTACGGCCCCCCCGGTCAAAAGTTTCTGGATCCGCCCCTGTATACAATGATATAAATTTGTGTTGACATGACTCGAAGGTGACGAGTTTTCCCTATGTATTAAGATGTTTATCTATTAAATCTAAATTGTCCATGCCGAAAACTTTGATTTTATTAAACTTAGTTTTCCACTATTATCTTTGACCGTATTTAAAGATTACCAAACCTTCTTTACTTAGCTTTTATGTCGAAAACTTCTTGCTAATAAATTTACTCCCACCTAGAATCTCAATTCGAAGGTTACTATATATATTTATGTATCTCGAAAACTTCTTAAACCTCTATCGAAAACTTTATTCACTTTTAGCCTCATATCGAAAACTTTTCTTGAGTTCGGATATTCTATCCAAAACTTCTTAACAATTAAGGCTTACTTCCACTACTTATCTATATACTAAAACTTATCATACCTTAGTCAAATATTATATCATCTATATACATCTCTACAAAATTTATTATATCTAGATGCATGAATTCGTGAATGCATGAAATGATGTAAGCCTTTGGTTTCGGTTCCTGACAGACATCGTACCCATCAAATTCTTAAGCCTCACATGTGTTACACTGGTACATGCTTATATGGACAAGTTCAATGTAAATGCCACTAGTTATAAGTAAAACCTCTTTTAATTAATAACATTGGGACCACTGACTTTTATTAATTTAAAGAGATATTACTATATCGATAAATTAATAATTTATTAATTAAAAGAAAAATTTAAATTCAGATGATTTAGTATTTAAATATGTTTAATTGATTATATTCATGAATAAACCAATTCTTTGTAACGAATTAAATATATCATCTATATATACATTTTTTTGTTGTAGTTAGAGAACTCGACATCGGAACTTTTGTCAATTAAAAAAGTTAGTGATGAAATTCAATTAGATTTACGTTTTAAGAAAAAACAAGTGACAATATATTCATATTTTAGCAAATTTCCATAATATTTATAGGGGTTTATTAATTTAGAGTTTTAATGGGACCTAATATTTACAAAGGAATTTTCAGAATAATTATTATCTTATTATCTTATCGAATTTAATGATATTTTACAAAGGCCTTCAAGTCAGGACATGAAAATTTTATTATTTTAGAGAGGCTATTAATTTATCGAGTATTTATTTATAGAGGTTTTATGTATATGCATTTTTCATATTTACGTTGTGGTTTGTTGGACTTAGTTTAGCACAATTTAATTTCTTTATATCGGTCTACTATCCACTTATTATAGATATTGAAAAAAATCCTTCAATCATTCCAAATTAAAATATTCTAAAAATACTATAATATTAAAAATTCCATAAAATTGTTCAATTTTTTCAAATAAAATATTTATACACTACTATGAAAGAGGGAATATGGCCCGTTTACACTGTAGGTGGCAGGTCATTGATTGCCTTTAATGTTTGTGGAACCAGTATTTTCAGTTGGCAGCATTTTATTTTATTTTATTTTTATAATAATAATTCATATAGATATACTTACGTTGAAGGATTTAGTTGTCTTTCTTTTCTATTTCTTTTTCTTTATGATAATTCAACATACATATATATCATACTTGACTGAAAAATATATATTGTGTTTTTGTTCCTTTTCTTTTTTGTTATTGATAATGCATTAAATATAATAATGTGCTACATATAAATCATATTTAACTGAAAATATGATTTTTTTTATTTTCTTTTTATTTTTTTTTATATAATAATGCATATGTGCATATCATATTTAATGTTGAAAGAGTTTGTTTTTCATTTATGTTTATTTTTTATAATAATACGATGCATACCTATACATATATATACTAAAAAATATAAAAAATAAAATAAATCACAGGTATATCATATTTAATAAAATGTATACGATAGATAAATGGTGGCACAACTTTTCTTCTAAGTTCGAAGTTATTGTCATTAATGATAGGTGTGTATAAGGTTATAAAGATTTTGATGAATAGCAAAATCTTGCTATCAATCATGTGAATGTGCTCTATTCTTGCAAACAAATGATGATTTAAAAACTTAAATGTTTTGACTAATTTATATATTAATTGAATTATGTGTAACAACTATAAAACTAACATTTTTTTTTGTATATCTAACATAACATCGTTCAACTTTGTTTATATTTTTATGAACTGTTATAATAATTTGATCACGGGGTACGGTTACGTAGAAGCCGCACAAGGTGCGGCCACGTCATCTAGTTAAACGTTTTAGACATTTTCTTGATTATATATGTACAGATCATATAGCATACATTATAAACATACACAGAGTTGTTGCAATGACGTACATTTAGCTAGGGTAGGCTAAGCCACAGGATAAGAAGAATCCATAGCAATCCCACAACTTGTTTAGCCTTAACATCCTTCTCCATCCTCACACAACCTTCCTCCCCCCAACTCGTCCCCCACGAATTCTTCACCAGCCAATACTTAGTATTTCCATCACTTCCATATCCAACGGCAGTCACGCCATGGTCAAGCTCCGTCCCGCACGTCCCGGTGAAAATCCCGCTCTTGTAAAACATGAAGTCCATCCCGCTGGCGTCGATCGACACCGAACGGGCTGATTCGCGACTGCCTTCTCAAGGGAGGCCTCGCTGTTCGAAGGGACCTTTTCGTATCCCGATATTGTGGCCGCGTGGATAGACTCTTCGTTCTTGTTGCATGCGCCGTCCGCGGCGGTGTAGGGGTAGGTCGATTCCGAGGCTATGCCTTTGTTTTTACGATGAAGGCGAAATCATCTTCCATGTACCCACCCGAGCATCCTTCGTCCTGGCTCGTTCGGTCGCAGTCCACGATTTCTTGCTCGGAGAGTGAGAGTAGGTTTTTCGTCGAGATCTGATTGATGCTTTCCGTGGCTGCTATTGCTGAGAATGCCCAACAGCTTCCCGTTGATGATGATACATAATGACAGACAGATTTATATTCTAAGTAATAGGATGGAAGAAAGCCTTTTTTGCCCCGAGGTCTGATATGCCTATTTTATGCCTCCAACGTTATCGACTTTCTACCGTCTTTGTCCTCGGTGTATTTAATCGTTAGTTTGGACATCTGGCTAGTAAAAAAAATCGGGCTAGCCTTATTAGATTTATTAGATACGATTGAAACGATCGAAGTTTAGTTACCACATTGGCTTGATCCTTGACAGGAGTGACGGCCCCTTTCTTTCTCCAATCCATTCTCGAAGGCACTGAACTCACATTCTCGTACTTAAATGGTGTCCCCGTCGATGATGAGGAGGGCTTAACCTTTAGTCCATTTCTAGTGGCCTTAAACTCATCGTGAGTCATATCGGCGAACGCATTGATGCCAAGATCGTAAGGTTTGTTGTTTGCTTTGTTAGATGACTCGATATAATTTACGTTGTCTGCGAAAATCTTGAGGCGGACAGCCTTTTCTTGGTCGTCTGTATAAGCACGTCCGTACTGCATCATCCACTGCTCGTGCCTTTCTAACATGGAAGAAGAAGGTACATTTCGGGCTGCAGTTAGCGAGGAAAAGTGCAATGATGACAACAAACATGTAAGTACTACAACTTTCAATGCAAGAAACACTTCTTCCATTTTTGTTTTCTTATTAAGATGCTGTGTATGAGAGAATTTAAGTCTGGGGAGGGACTGGATGATTTTTGCTTTGATTTGTGAAAAACTTGGGTCAATGGATGAATGCATTTATAGAGAACTATGTTTAGGAAAAACAAATACGAATGCTCCTATTTGTAAATGGACTGTGAGTTACTTCATTACGTTGAAACATCTCAATTGCTGCAAGAAAACTAAGTTGTAGTTGATGAATGACGACATGAGAGTAATCAACCTAGGTTACCGTAGACGTTGATGCGCTGGTATTTGCAAATTGGCTTCCTTAATTTCCATATTTTGTCCTTGGAAATATTGTCTATTTTTTCTCTGTCTAGTTTCTAATACCGCCAAATTATTGTTCTTGGTGTTCTTGGACGTTGCTGAGCTCCTATATTGAAAACACGTGGTCAACAGTTTCAGTTATAAACATGAACCCAAACCATAAATTATGCTAGTACTCCTTGCCCACTCTAACGTGTGTGCTATAATATATAAATTTAATATTATCTAATTGATAACTATCATTTAAATTTGGATATATATATATATATATATACATATATAAATTATAAGATTAAAGATTAATAGTTTTTAACTAAGAATAATGATTAACCAAATATAGTAAATAGAGTTAGCGGGGGATTTCTTATTTTATTATTTTAAAAAAAATTGACATACCAAATTGAGACCCAATTGACAATTTGTACACACCCCTCACGCTTAATAAAAGAGTATCGATTTTTAATTGACAGACCAAATTGAGACTCAATTAATAGTTTATACACACCCTCACGCTTAATAAAAGAGTATAGATGTTCTTTTTTTGGAAATGTTTAAGTTATATTTAATATCAAATATTTCATATATGATACAATATAAGCGGATTTGACAAATATCAAGTCGCAGAAAATAAAAAAAGGTCCCCATTGTTTACCAGAAGGATCAATTTAATATCTGATGTTTCGCGTCGACCAATTTAGTCTCCTATGTTGTTGAATTTGAAACAAATTGGTCCTGCCGTTAGATGGCTGCCAATTTGGATGGAAAATTGGCACATATCGACAAGCAGTTGGCAAAACATAAAAAATCTTAAATTAACGTTAAAAATGACAAATTAAAAAAAAAAAGAAGAAGATACTAGTACATTAAAAAAAATGAAAATAAGGAGAGAACAAAAAATTAATTAAAAATGATATTTAAATTATAAAATTGAAGAGAGAATAAAAAATATATATAATAAATTAAAAAAGAAACAAAAGAGAAAAATACAAAATAGAATAAGTAAAAAAGAGGGAGAATACCTTAAAACAAATAATAAATAAGGAAAGAGTAAAAATACAAATATAAAATACTTACTAAAAACTAAAATAAGTGAAACTAAAATGAGGATAAAACTCCACTAAACTTTACGAGAATCTCTAACCCCGTCCCTGCCAAATTGACGAGGACGCAACTATCCAGTATTTTTGTTACAAACAATTCGAGAACGGGGACGATTGTGTCCTCGATAACTTGGGACTTGGGAGGGACGGAGTTAGGGATTGTCGTAAACATTGTAGTGGCATTTGTTCTCCTTATTTGTTTTTCCTTTTCTTGGTTTTTAATAAATAAATATTTTTTTATTTATTTTTTCTTATTTTTGATTTTTACTTATTATTTTTAATCCTCTCTTTTATTTATTTTTTAAAGTACTTTATTTTTTATTTAATTTTATTCGTTATTTTTAATATATTTTTATAATCTCTCTTTGTTTTAAAAGCTTTTATTTTTATATCTCTCTATTTTTATTTACTAATTTATTGGCATTTTCTCTTTCTTTTTTAATTTTTTCCACATTTATTTGAATCTTTCTTTTAATCTTTTTTTTTTTTCCTTTTCAATGTTCATTTATGATTTTTAAGTGGCCAATTGCATGTCGACAGGTGTCGATTTTCCTTCTAACCTGACAGACATCTACAACCGGAACAATATTTTTTTTAAAACCGACAACATCGAGGACTAAATTGGTCCACTGAAATATCGATGACTAAATTGATAAACGCGAAATATCGGGGGCTAAATAGACTAAATTTTGGGTTTTATCCCAAATCGTTCCCATTGGTAACACTTCCGAAATAACATGAAACGTACTACCATGCAATTTGCCACACGAAGAGCACCAAACTGAAGCGTATATTATGATGTAAACGGTCTCTGCTCCAGATATGAGATGCCAAATTGATTCCTCGAGACCAACCATTAGTATGGCCATGCAGTACCTTCATTTTCAACAATCTAAAACAAGCCGACTACAAAAAGCATGCAACGACTAAATGATTAGCACTTTCATCGCACCATGATATAACGTAAGTTACTCATCATCGTTATTTATTGCGCAGGATAGTGTGTAAAATGGACAAATATCACATGTTAAGTGGTTTGGATTGGATTATGCCCAATTACGTAGGTAAGGTAAAAGAAATATTTATATGCATATGGGCCTTTGAATAAGGTCATAGTAACGTGCTGCTTATCCATTTATAATAAATTTGTCCTAACATTGGTCAATAATATTAATGTCCTATTTTAAAGTAAATTACATTTATGTTATTGACATAATAGAATTAAATTGTTTTATTCTCATCTTGAAATATGGTTGGCATATCATAGTGTAATTAAGAAGCAATCTAAATGATTTAATTCAACCCATAGATTACAAGGGAGAAAAAAATCTACAAAATAAGTAAATCAAAATAGCCACATAATCCAATGAGTTTGCTCTTTTTTCTCCCTTTATAAAGTCTAACAATTCTTACACATTCCCACATCCTCTCCACACATACAAAAAAAAAACCAAACCAAATCAAGAAGTCGTGAGTGAATATGTCGTCACCAACTTCAACTACCTCCCAGCCATCTCTCGAGGAGCACAACGACCCCACCACAACAGCACTAGCCTACGCATGGATCCTCAGCTTTGCGGCCTCCAATCGCGAGTTGCAAGTGTTGGTGAACCAAGAAACAAGGATCTTGTCTCTTACAGAGGATTCCCCATACATTAACACGATCGTCACCGAATATAGCGCGCCCATAAATGAGGGCCCACCTCCCTCCTCGGAATTGTGCATCGACTCTCTGGCACAAGTCAGGCTTTCTTCGGAGGATGAGGGTTTTCAGTGGCCCATTTGCCAGGAGGAAAACGACGATGGTGATGATGATGATCTGGAAGTGAGGGAAATGCCCTGCCACCACCGATTTCACCCACAGTGCATAGAGATGTGGCTTAACATAAGTAGGGCATGCCCACTGTGTAGGTTCATTATGCCCATCGATGAAGAGGAG
The DNA here is from genome assembly GCA_027422505.1 of Craterostigma plantagineum. Lineage (NCBI taxonomy): Eukaryota > Viridiplantae > Streptophyta > Magnoliopsida > Lamiales > Linderniaceae > Craterostigma > Craterostigma plantagineum. The sequence continues at coordinate 11,846,608 of JAPQWV010000011.1, read as the reverse complement.
AGGGTCGATGGGTGGAGGGTGGACTTCATCTACGTGGGAGAAAAAAGTTGGGATTCCGATTTGGACTCAAGCTGGGATGATGGGTACGATTCGGAATAACATGTTGTGTGACTAAAAACAATAAATTGAGAGGATAGATTAGTTAACACTTGTTATATTCTCTTACTCATTGAAATGTATGAAAAATTTAAGTGATACATATTGCAATTTAGTTTTATACATACCTCAATTTTATATGACATCACTAATTCTGCCGGTAATGATGAGAACTTACGTGTTCTGTCATTGTTTTATAAATAGTAAGGAAAATCATCAATTTGTCAGAAGCGATAATATCATCACTAATTCCTAGGGTTTAATATCATAAGTCCTAGGAAAATTATCAATTTGTCACTAACTTAACTGAGTGTACATTGAACCAGAGAACATCGTTAAATTATAGAAAAAGGAAATACATTTCATAGATCACTTGAATCTCCATATAGGCCACAATAAATTATCCCTAACGCAATCCCTGCCCACATTAATATCATTACAGATACTCCCTTCTATCCTCCTGTTTCATTGGGAGAGTCCTCATAGTTCTTCCTTAGTATATATGATGCGTTGTCCTAGAATGTCCATACAATAAAAAAGACCCACCAAAATAGCTTAAGTTTAACAAAAAATGTGTAACAAAACTATCGCGCATGCATAAATCTCGTGACATACAGTGCGGAACTACAAATGCTCCTTTCCGACACGTCTCACCTCCACATCGTACCACCTAGCCCTTCGATTTCAGTCAAATGGGACACTTAACGACCGGATAAAATATTGAATGCAAAAATAGTGCAGGCGCAGGAATCTCGACTTTAAATGAAGACAGAGAGTTTGTCAGATCTATAATAGTGAAACACTAAACATGGAAACGTCTCGAACTAATGATTTGAATTGTAACTTTTGTGTAGCTTTTCCGTAGAGTAGTGATATAGGCTTTTGTTTTCGTTACTTCTTATGTTTTCGTTGCTTCTGTGGGAGGAAACAAAGGACTCCTTTTTATACTCAGCTAAAAATAATCGTCATATTTAGCGCGATAATTTCATAATATGTCTGATACTATTATTTCTAATTATCCGTAGTATTCTCATTGTTGTAATAACACAATGTGCCGTAATTTTTATTATAAATTTCACCCAATACTGATATTTTCGAAATTATTTCTCACATGTATTACGAAGGGGAAAAAAATATCTTGGATTTAAACAAGCTCCCAGAGTGTGGTACGAGGTCCTTTGGGATTTTCTCATTTCCAGAACTAAGCTTCTTCTTAAGGCTCCAAGTTAAGCAACTTCACGATGGAATCTTCACCAACCAATCCAAGTACATTCACGACACCCTCAAGAAGTACAACTTGGACAACTCCAATCCTGCCAGCACTCCCATGTCCACTTCATGCAAGCTTGATGCAGATTCCTCAGGAAAATCTGTCAGCCAAACAATTTATCGAGGCATGATAGGATCTCTGCTCTATTTCATGTCCAGTCGACCTGACAGTATGTTCGCCACGTGTCTCTGTGCTCGCTTTCAAGCTGATTCAAAAGAGTCCCATATGCTCGCCGTCAGAAGGATCTTCAAATACCTTAAAGGAACTCCCAACCTAGGTCTATGGTACCCAATGTGTTTGGTCCTATGATTAACAACTCTAAGATCCTAGGCAAGAATTCAAAGTAATTCGACGATAATGATAATCAATAAGATTCGATCGAAAAACTCATTTGAAGAACGAGAGAGAGAGAGAGAGAGAATTCGATTAGAGTGAAAAATTTACAGTTGTTTCTCTATCTAGAAATTGAATTGCAAGCCTTTTGGATCAATATTCAAAACTTTCTCTATTAAGCTCTATTGATTTACATGTATTTATACCAAACAAACTTGGTATAAATATCAAACTAGTCCTAATCTAATGACTACTATACAAAATGCCCCTAATTACAAGGACAACTAATAATATTAAGCACAATTAAATGTATACTACAATCTCCCCCTTTGTGCTTGATTGCGTTTCCGCGCCGTTTGTCCTCGTCGGGCGTAATACGATCTGCGCAAGCCCAGTGCATACTCGTAGTTCCTCAACGTGATCCTCAGCTCCTCGATATCTTCAAGCAGTTCCATTAGGAGCGGCTGTTCTCTCACAAACCTGTGGATCCTCAGCATGGTGTCTCTATTGATTTCTTCCAACCTCTGCTCGATATTCCTCCTGATGACCGTGAGCGTCCCATCACAAAACATGTTGATTTCAGTCTTCAGCATCAACATATTCTTCTTTGCTATTGGATTGTGGTAGGTGATGCCTAGGACTGAGCTGATATGCACGTGATTGTTAGGAAGCCCTTCGATCTCAGATCTTGTTGAGCGGAGCGGTCATGTTGACCTTCTTCATGTTGCTCTCCAGAGCCATCTGAAAGTTGTGCGGCATAGTACTTGACTTGACGCATCATGAACCGGTAGAGACCATCGAGTCCTTCTTTCTTGATGAAGCCTTGAGGACCTTTGTACTTTTCCACATATAGCTGATTTAAGTTGTAAACTTCTTCAGCAGGGATGTACGGTAATCGCTCTCGCTTAGATCTTCTCGAGTTCTATCTACGCGCTCAATTGTGTAATGAGGTGTTGGAAGTCCTCCGTTGTCACAGTAGACGCTGAGTAGTTGGCTAATTGGAGAGAGACGCTAATAATGGCTCTTGGCTTGTGCCTTAGTCATCCCCAGCCTAATATCAGGTCCTAGTTTGGTCAGCATCCAGAGGCAGGCCATCCTCTTCTGCTGATCCCAATGGGAGATCCCTCTAAGCTCGAACTCGTTCGGCTTCTTGACTCTGTCCGAAGACCTCCAAATGTTCTCACGAACTTCTTCTAGGAAGGGAATTTCTATTCGGATGTTCTCCCATGGCGTGTCGATCCGAACAGTCCCTGGCGTTACCCTTGGAGAGGGAACCGCCCGTTGAGCGATTATGTCAGGAACCGAAACCTCACGTCATAAATTCATGCATTTACACGAATTCATGCATATATGTAAGTAATTCCGTAATACATGTGTAGATGATAACAATATTTAATTAAGGTATTATACGTTGTTTATATGAAAATAAATAGATAGAAATAAATAATGTATGAGAGTTAGGATAGGTACTATGAAATGATGATGTCAATTAGTTACGAGAATATGAATTCTCGATAGAGAGATTTTCTGATCTTAGAATCGAAATCCTAGTTATGAAGATAATAGTTTGAATAATGAAATGATGTTTATTAGTATTCTCGAGAAACTTTAACAATCAAAAACATAGTTATAATAATAAAGTAACGTTTATTAGTGAAAGTTATATGATAAGAATTTAAAGGATATGAATATATCGAGAATTGTAATTCTCGATTGAAAAAGATTTTCGATAGGAGCATTGGAAGAATTAAAAGTACTCGCACACTTATATGGAGGATTAGAAAGTTGCGATGATTCAACTTTATCACATCATCATATAATAGTCAAAGATATATACACACATATATATATATATATAATAACATTCATAAAAGAACTTAACAAGCAATAACACGTGGTAGTCACTTAGATGATTCTTTAGTGTGACTAATAAAGAGTTTTCTTGGTCTTAAAGTAATCGACATCACCATTATTAAAACATCAATACAAGTGTATATCAATTTAACGCAGAAGCTAAGAACAGTTCGAACAAAATAGTAACAGAAGGACTAAACTTTGAACAACTGAGAGAAAGAAGATAACTAGGCAAACTCGAATCTACCATTTCGAAACTTGAAGGTGAGGAAAAGTTCATAATATTTTCACACAATTATATATATACATGAACATGATTAATAGTTATGATTATATCTTAGAAGTTTTCGTAATCTTGGGCATATTAGGGGCTTTCCTCTGAAGTTTTGAAATGATTAAATACATGTTTATGTTGGATAATTTTTGGTATATGAACAGTAAGAAGTCCGATGGAATTCTATCATGTTCTTAAGAATTCGATGATATAAACTAAACAAATCTCGTCATGAATAGGTAAATCTAGACATATGCTTTGAAAGAATTAAGTGAGATCTCGAGATAAAATTAATAAATGTCGACATGTGTTATCAAAGTAACCTAAAAAAAAGGATCTCGACATATGATGTCGAGTTATGATAATTCATAGGACTTCAAGTTAAGATTATTAGATGTCGAGATGGGTTATTAGATGTCGAGAGGTACTTTGAAGAATGTCGATAACTTATGTAGATTTTTATAAGAGAGATAGAATGTCGAGTTGTAATGAAAGTCGAATATTTTGATAAAATGTCAAGTTGTGATTCGATCTCAAGACATTCGATATTTAAAGAGGAAGATCTCGAGTTAGATAATTATCGAAGTGTGATATCGAAATAGATTAGAAAGATGTCGATAGGTATAGAGTTAGAACTATACTAATTCATTTAAATAAGATCTCGAACCATGATGTCGAATAGGAGAATGTTCTTGAAATTTTAATTTGTCTCAATCAAACTGTGACGACCCTCGTTTTCTAATTAGGATTAGTGGCGGATTTTCGCAACGTAAGTCGCGGAAGACCCGTCTAATAAAAGAACTTTTTCCTAAAAGATAATATAATATAATACATAGTAGTATCTGTACAACGGGCGTAGCCCCAAAATGTCAAAAGAACAAAAATCCTATTATCGCTCCACAGGTCTTCATCCATGCACCGCCCTGCCCTCAAAAGTCCGTAGAGCACCGCCACCAGCCGCCTTAGTCTTGACGCGCGTCGGCGTCAGACTCAGTACCTACAATACGTAAACACTGAGCGATTTGCCCAGTAGGTGAATAAAAATGCATGTATGCACGTGAACGCTCATTCCCGATCCCAATATCTTGCATGCAATGTTCACTCTTTCCTTTCCACTTTCCTATCTCAAGTCACACAACACAGGGCCCTAGGTCAGACTCGACACCTCGCGCGCCCATAATAACAACATACGGAAGCTTACACTAGCAGCGTTTTGACGATCACACAACTGCCCTGCTAGGCCGCTCTTCCGTTTTGACGATCACGCAACTGCCCTGTCAGGTCGCTCCCTCCGCTGAAAATATAATCACGACGGTTTTGCACCTCGGGACGTTCACGCCCGAGTAGACAGATCGATCACGCCTGTCTGCCGTCAAGTGTCATACGAGTACCGACCTCGACTCCTCAACGAGTCAACAACAAAAATCACAAACATCTCATTCTACCCCGCTCGACAATATTTCAAATCAACCGTCGCAATACAGTGTAAATATCTCACCCCTGTGTATGATGTGCATATGTCATGCATATAAACACGATAACGTATATTACATGATCCACATGAAACGTACATAAAATATGTATAACACGTAAATCACGTAAATCATTGAAGCACATAAAAACACGTAATTCAAATAAGTATTTACGCATTGTAGATGAATAATTCACCTACCTGTCCTCCTGATAGTCACGATGTCTGGTGAATTCTCTAAATGACAAACCTCTGATCAATAGGATATAGAAAAGTCCGGTGTAAAGCAATATAACGAATCATTATCACCTCAATATATTTGTTATATTGCATAAATTTCGAATTCCATAACCCTAACTGTTGAAAATCTAAGAATCCCAAAAACCCTAAAATAATGAAAACCCTAATTATCGGAAACGCAAAAGTCCCGAAAACCCCAGAATAATAGAAACCCTAATTAATGCCGAAAACATGGAGTCAAAACTCTATTATAAAGAAAGTCATTATTTGTCGAAAATATCACAAGAATTGAATTACCCGAAGCATTAAAAATCGTTCCATGCATCTAAACATGTAAATCCCGAACTCATGTAATATTTAATACTATTCACATGCTGAAAAACTCTCATGCTTAACCTAAACCTAATCATGCAAGTACCAACCATGTCGAAAACTAAAGTCTTAATACCGAATAACAAATCATACATCCCACGCATTCCTCACATGGCTATTACAAAGTTTGAAATCTAATTCACATACGAAAACTTCACAGTACTAATTTGTTATCATACAGAGCCTGACAAACATATTTAAGACATAATATTTCATGTGGTAAATAAGATAAATCACCTAGCTCACGTTGGAAATCGATTTGCTAAGGATTTGAGTTGACGAACTCTCCGTTCCCTTTGATGTAGTTCTCCCTCCTCTGTTATTGTAATTCTTTGCCTTTATGCAGATGAGGGTTTCTTATTTATTAAATCTCTACCTCTCGTATTATAAATATACATAGACGTATATGGGTTGGTGTGGTCAATTACCTTAAGGTTAAGCAACTTCTTATCAGTCATCCTTAGAAATAATATACATTGCTAACACGTGTACCTCTAGTCCTTAGATAGGTTGTTATTACTATACATGTATATGCATATGTATGTAGGTTGACATCGAAAACTTTATTTAAAATATAATATGCCTACCACGAAAACTTACCCATAATTATGTAAGTTACGAAAGCTTCCTAGCCCAAGGAATATTTATCTTAGCATATAAAATGTTATTTAGCTCGTAGGGTCACTTAAAAAAAAATTTAATTCGAGACCATCGAAATTTATATTCTTGTTTCACAGTTTAAATTTCTTTACAAAACTTCCAAATCCATAAAATTACATAGTTAGTTACAGCAAAAATCCCGTATTAAAATTTACGGGTATTACACAAACAAAAGGTGGGCACACGTGTTTGGTTGTAAAATCATTGTTAACAATGATAAATAAAAAGTTTCCTTAGCCTTGAGGAAATCGACACCCGTGTATAATAATAGTATGAGTTATATATATATATATATATATATATATATATATGCATGTTAGGGATTAATAATCATGCCAAAGAAATTAACTAGTAGACATACGAAAAGTTTCAGTATAATATTGGGGTTTCTGGTATTTTAGGGTTTTCAACATAACAGAAATTAGGGTTTTCAATAGTATTTTTCAGTACAGTATAGTTATCAATTTTTAATACAGGCACGATATTGATTAAATATAAAACCTCTAAGTCAGGAGTCTTAATACATTATAACTGATAAACAGAAAGTAAGCATTACGGATCGAAGTAATCATGCATGATAAAGCATGCATATCACGCACGCATGTCAGTATAGGATTTCATATTTACGGATAAAATAATTGTATAGGTCAGGAGTCCAATAAGGGCAAGGACAAGGTCGCCTAAGCGAGCGAAGAAAATAGGCGAAACTTGTGAGTATGATTTGCAACATGTACCTTATGTGCCTTATGTGCTTAGATGCTTTATGTGAATTAATTGACTAATATGTGCTTTATATGTTATTTACGGATCGATGTGAATTACGCGACCATAAAGTGCCTTATATGATTATGTGTTATATAAAGTATTTTATATAGCATTGCATACATATAAACGAAAGGAGAAACCGTTATGACTGCTACGACTACGGACGGTACGATACGGATGCTACGGCATACTTCCCTCTAAATCAGGGGGATGATAGTTACTTCCCTTCAAATCGGGGGATGACAGAGTCCTCTACAGGCACATACAGATATTTACAGTATTGACAGAGTCCCATGCATGGGCGCCGACTAGGCTTACAGAATACGAGTCTAGCTAGTCTATAACGGGAGTATCAAAATAAACGGACATATAGAATGGCATGTGATCTACGGATCGTATGAATGACGATTATGTGAACGATGATCTCATGATTGAAAATGGCTACTGCTTACTTTATTACTTGTATGTATTTATTTAACATGTTGCGATCATACTCTGAATCGGTGTCTTCACAGTTGTTGTAGATAATTAGCAGGCTACGTAGGAAGCATCATCGTAAAGCATGGATTCAAGGTTGGCCAACTACGCTCTCCTCCTGCACCCCTCTGGTTCATCGTTAGCATATAGAATAGAAACGGATTTAGATTATCACATTTTGTGACTCATATGATAGGTACATATATGTACATTATTGTGAAAGGAACTACACCAGATGTACGCACCCATTTATGTTAAAGGAAATGGTTATGGAAATCGCGAAAAATTTTATACGAATATTTTATTGCTGCGTAAAAAGGTAATAGGAAACGGGGCGCAACTTGTAGTGGTATCAGAGCCTAGGTTTTAGGTTCTGTAGACATTTGCATAGTAGATACATGTTACGAATTGCCCTTAAAATTTTCTTGCATATATAGGCAAAGGGCAATAGGTGATCCGATACCTGTAGAACGGGATGAACCTACTATAGAGGGAGGAGGAAGAACGGCCGTACCTGAATCCCATTCATCACATACACTTAGACAGTATGAATCTGAACACCCCCTGACAACTCCCCGAGAACGGCGGTATGATAAACTAAGGAAAATGGGTGCTATGGATTTTATGGGCACTACCGATCCTGCTGAAGCGGAAACATGGCTGAAAAGAACAGAAAGGATATTCCATATGATGCAATGCACCCCAGATGAGAAGTTCGATTATGCAGTCTCACTCCTCCAAGGGCATCATATGAATGGTGGGAAACAGTCCCTGATAGTATGACCCAACCTCCGGTGCTGACCTGGGAGGATTTTCTGAGGGAATTTAATGATACGTACATGCCTGAAGTTTACAAGGATCAGAAAGAGAAGGAATTTTTTGAATTAAAACAAGGTAACAGGTCCATAGGCGAGTATGAGGTGCTGTTTAATCAGTTATCCCGTTATGCACAGCACATGGTTGCTACCGAAAGAAATAAGTGTCGAAGATTTGAAGCAGGACTCCGCTATATGATTAGGAATCGCATCAGGCCATCAGATATGGAGTCATATGGGAAATTGAGGGCGGCAGCGATTCGCGCCGAAAGATTAGAAACTGAGTCGCGGAATTTTCAAAGTAGTAAACGAAGGTTAGGCGAAGAGTCGTCTAGTGGAAAAATGAAAAAGGCATATAGTTCGCCTAGACCAATGAGTGTTCAAAGTGACTCTGCAAAAAGGCAGTATAGGCGGGCCAAGGACTACAGGACGGGGTATAGAGACTTCACAACAAATACCAACATGTGAACACTGTGGGAAGAACCACAGGGGCGTATGTAGATGGCTCACAGGCGAATGTTTTACGTGTGGGCAATCGGGACATATAGCTAGGAATTGCCCAACATTGGGAACAGAACCCACAGTAGATCAATCAAGAGTAAGCGGACCCTCCACAAACCGTGGAAGAGGAAGGGGCCGAGGACCATTTAACACAAGTTTTGGAAGAGGAAGCTCAGGAGGCCAAGCCTATAGACCGCCAGCACAAGCAAGGATTTTCACCATGACTCGTGAGGAAGCCAAAGAAGGATCACACGTGATTACGGGTAAATTATCTATCTGTGATATTGATGCATATGTTTTATTCGATCCAGGTGCCACTCATTCATTCATGTCACGAACATTTGCATCATTATTACCTGATAAACCCGAACCCCTAGAGGATAAGTTATACGTTCGACTTCCAAAGGGAGAAATAGTGATAGTAAACACCGTATACCCAGAATGCAAAGTTTTGAGTGACGGAACAGAAATGCGAGCAACCCTATTCGTCATTCCTTTAATGGATTTTGACGTAATATTGGGCATGGATTGGTTGTCAAGATATCGGGCGAAAGTTGATTGTTTCAAAAAGGAAATCGAATTGACCCTTGTAGATCAGACACATATAAAATTTAAACGAGAGAAGGGCGTATGGACGGCACATCAGATATCAAGTTTAGAAGCTTCTAAGATGATTAGTAAGGGATGCGAAGGGTATATAGCCTACGTTGTAGATGCACGGTTAAGCGGATTGAAAATAGAAGATATTCCGGTAGTCGATGAATATCTTGATGTTTTTCCCGAAGAGTTACCGGGGCTACCACCCGATCGAGATACGGAGTTCACTATTGAACTTCAACCAGGCACAACGCCAATTTCTATTCCACCATATCGGATGGCTCCGATCGAATTGAATGAATTGAAGGTACAGTTGAAGGAATTACTCGATAAAGGTTATATACGACCAAGTGTATCGCCTTGGGGAGCGCCTGTTCTCTTCGTTAAAAAGAAGGATGGAACGCTTAGATTGTGCATTGACTACCGACAATTGAATAAAGTAACGGTGAAAAATAAATATCCGTTACCTCGGATCGACGATTTATTCGACCAATTGCAAGGTTCTAGGGTCTTTTCGAAAATCGATCTGAGATCAGGATATCACCAATTGAAGATTGCGGATAATGATATTCCAAAGACTGCTTTTAGAACTAGATATGGACATTATGGATTTCTAGTAATGCCCTTTGGATTGACGAATGCCCCTGCAGTCTTTATGGCATTAATGAATGACGTTTTTCGACCCTACTTAGACCAGTTCGTGATCATCTTTATTGACGATATTCTAGTATATTCCAAGTCAAAAGAGGAACACGAGCAACATTTGAGGATTGTACTTCAGACTTTACGGGAAAGGAAGTTATATGCGAAGCTCTCGAAATGTGAATTTTGGTTAGATAAAGTAGTATTTCTGGGGCACGTAGTCTCTGGTAAAGGTTCCAAGTTGATCCCAGTAAAATTGAAGCAGTGATCAAGTGGGAGAGCCCTAAAAATGTAGCAGAAGTTCGTAGTTTTCTGGGATTGGCCGGATATTATCGACGGTTCGTCGAAAATTTCTCACTGATAGCAACCCCAATGACGAAGTTACTACGTAAAGGAGTTATATTTAAGTGGACTGATGACTGCCAAAGGAGTTTTGAAAAATTAAAGGAGCAATTAACAACAGCTCCTGTGCTGACTATTCCATCAGGTACCGAAGGTTTTGTAATTTATAGTGATGCGTCCTATCAAGGATTGGGGTGCGTGCTAATGCAACATGGGAAAGTGGTAGCATATGCATCTCGACAGTTGAAGCCATACGAAGCATCCTACCCAACACACGACTTAGAGTTAGCAGCCGTGGTGTTCGCACTGAAGATATGGCGACACTACTTATATGGTACGACATTTCAGATATTTACTGATCATAAAAGTCTGAAATATCTGTTAAGCCAAAAGGAATTGAATATGAGACAGAGGCGGTGGATCGAGCTGTTAAAGGATTATGACTGTACTATAGAGTATCATCCTGGAAAGGCTAACGTCGTTGCTGATGCTTTAAGTCGGAAATCGTATGGTTCCGTCTCTTATTTATCGATTTGCTCTTTCTCAAGTTTGATTGATCTCGGAAAAATGAATACAGAGATGAAAGTAGACGATACTGGTGCTATCTGTGCCTCGATAGTAGTTCGACCTATCATGTTAGATCGAATCAGACAAGTACAGTTTAAAGACGAATAGCTAGTTAAGATTGCTGATGAAGTGAAACAAGGGTTTGGGAAGTCTTTTGTAATAGGCGATAATGGAACTTTGACGATAAATGGCCGTATATGTGTTCCTGTTATCGACAATCTTCGACAAGAGATAATGGAAGAGGCACATACCGCTCCTTATGCTATGCATCCAGGCAGTACGAAGATGTATCGGACCCTTAAATCTCACTATTGGTGGCCAAGGATGAAAAAGGATGTGGCTGAATATGTGCTGAAATGTTTAACGTGTCAGCAAATCAAAGCTGAACACCAAGCGACAATGGGTAAATTACATCCTTTACCCATACCTGTTTGGAAATGGGAACGAATAACGATGGATTTTCTTTATGGACTTCCTCCAACGGCTAAGAAAAATGATGCCGTGTGGGTAATTGTCGACAGGCTCACGAAATCAGCTCATTTCCTACCATTTAGACGGGGTTCTACGTTAGAATACTCAGCAAAAAGATACGTCAACGAAATAGTTCGGTTACACGGGGTACCTATTTCTATCGTGTCTGATCGTGATCCCTGATTTACTTCTAGATTTTGGGGCAGTTTACAGGAAGCGCTCGGAACTAAATTACATTTTAGTACGGCGTTTCATCCACAGACTGACGGTCAGTCAGAAAGAACGAGACATTGGAAGATATGCTTCGAGCATGCGTAATTGAGTTCAAAGGCTCATGGGACGATTATATAGCGCTAATGGAATTTTCTTATAATAATCAGTATCATTCGAGTATCGGAATGGCACCGTACGAAGCTCTATATGGCCGGAAATGTCGAAACCCGATTTGTTGGGATATGGAAGGAGAACAAGTATTAGAAGGGCCAGATTTGATTCAGGAATCAATGGAAAAGATTAAAGTAGTGAAGAGTCGACTTAAGGCGGCCCAAGATAGACAAAAGAGTTACATAGACCAACATCGACGAGAAATGGAATATGAAGTTGGGGAGAAGGTATTTTTGCGAGTATCACCTTGGAAAGGTGTATTGCAATTGGAAAGAAAGGAAAGTTAAGTCCGCGATATATTGGACCATACGAGATACTTGAAAGAATTGGACCGTTAGCATACCGATTGGCACTACCACCTGAACTTTCACAGATACACAATGTGTTCCACGTTAGTATGTTGCGACGATACAGATCAGATCCTACTCATATTCTGCATGATGAGCCGATAAATGTTTCTGAGGATCTTAGTTACGTAGAAGAACCGGCAGAAGTCCTAGAATATGCTAACAAGCAGTTACGAAATAAAACGATTCCAATGGTAAAGGTAAGATGGAAGAATCATTCAGCTCGCGAAGCTACGTGGGAAACAGTAGAAAGTATAAAGACCCAGTACCCATGGTTAATGGCTGATACAGGTACGAAATTTCGAGGTCGAAATTTTTTAAAGGGAGGGAGAATTGTCAGGAATCGAAACCTCACGTCATAAATTCATGCATTTACACGAATTCATGCATATATGTAAGTAATTCCGTAATACATGTGTAGATGATAACAATATTTAATTAAGGTATTATACGTTGTTTATATGAAAATAAATAGATAGAAATAAATAATGTATGAGAGTTCGGATAGGTACTATGAAATGATGATGTCAATTAGTTACGAGAATATGAATTCTCGATAGAGAGATTTTCTGATCTTAGAATCGAAATCCTAGTTATGAAGATAATAGTTTGAATAATGAAATGATGTTTATTAGTATTCTCGAGAAACTTTAACAATCGAAAACATAGTTATAATAATAAAGTAATGTTTATTAGTGAAATTTATATGATAAGAATTTAAAGGATATGAATATGGTATATCGAGAATTGTAATTCTCGATTGAAAAAGATATTCGATAGGAGCATTGGAAGAATTAAAAGTTCTCGCACACTTATACGGAGGATTAGAAAGTTGCGATGATTCAACTTTATCACATCATCATATAATAGTCAAAGATATATACACACATATATATATAATAACATTAATTCATAAAAGAACTTATCAAGCAATAACACGTGGTAGTCACTTAGATTATTCTTTAGTGTGACTAATAAAGAGTTTTCTTGGTCTTAAAGTAATCGACATCACCATTATTAAAACATCAATACAAGTGTATATAAATTTAACGCAGAAGCTAAGAGCAGTTCGAACAAAATAGTAACAGAAGGACTAAACTTTGAACAACTGAGAGAAAGAAGATAACTAGGCAAACTCGAATATACCATTTCGAAACTTGAAGGTGAGGAAAAGTTCATAATATTTTCACACAATTATATATATACATGAACACGATTAATAGTTATGATTATATCTTAGAAGTTTTCGTAATCTTGGGCATATTAGGGTTTTTCCTCTGAAGTTTTGAAATGATTAAATACATGTTTATGTTGGATGATTTTTGGTATATGAACAGTAAGAAGTCCGATGGAATTCTATCATGTTCTTAAGAATTCGATGATATAAACTAAACAAATCTCGTCATGAATAGGTAAATCTAGACATATGCTTTGAAAGAATTAAGTGAGATCTCGAGATAAAATTAATAAATGTCGACATGTGTTATCAAAGTAACCTAAAAAAAAAGGATCTCGACATATGATGTCGAGTTATGATAATTCATAGGACTTCGAGTTATGATTATTAGATGTCGAGATGGGTTATTAGATGTCGAGAGGTACTTTGAAGAATGTCGATAACTTATGTAGATTTTTATAAGAGAGATAGAATGTCGAGTTGTAATGAAAGTCGAATATTATGATAAAATGTCAAGTTGTGATTCGATCTCAAGACATTCGATATTTAAAGAGGAAGATCTCGAGTTAGATAATTATCGAAGTGTGATATCGAAATAGATTAGAAAGATGTCGATAGGTATAGAGTTAGAACTATACTAATTCATTTAAATAAGATCTCGAACCATGATGTCGAATAGGAGAATGTTCTTGAAATTTTAATTTGTCTCAATCAAACAAAAGGTGGGCACACGTGTTTGGTTGTAAAATCATTGTTAACAATGATAAATAAAAAGTTTCCTTAGCCTTGAGGAAATCGACACCCATGTATAATAATAGTACGAGTTATATATATATATATATATATATATATATATATATATATATATGCATGCTAGGGATTAATAATCATGCCAAAGAAATTAACTAGTAGACATACGAAAAGTTTTAGTATAATATTGGGTTTCCGATATTTTAGGGTTTTCAACATAACAGAAGGGTTTTCAATAGTATTTTTCAGTACAGTATACTTATCAATTTTTAATACAGGCACAATATTGATTAAATATAAAACCTCTAAGTCAGGAGTCTTAATACATTATATCTGATAAACAGAAAGTAAGCGTTAAGGATCGAAGTAATCATGCATGATAAAGCATGCATATCACGCACGCATGTCAGTATAGGATTTCATATTTACGGATAAAATAATTGTATAGGTCAGGAGTCCAATAAGGGCAAGGACAAGGTCGCCTAAGCGAGCGAAGAAAATAGGCGAAACTTGTGAGTATGATTTGCAACATGTACCTTATGTGCTTAGATGCTTTATGTGAATTAATTGACTAATATGTGCTTCATATGTTATTTACGGATCGATGTGAATTACGCGACCATAAAGTGCCTTATATGATTATGTGTTATATAAAGTATTTTATATAGCATTTGCATACATATAAACGAAAGGAGAAACCGTTATGACTGCTACGACTACGGACGGTACGATACGGATGCTACGGCATACTTCCCTCTAAATCAGTGGGATGATAGTTACTTCCCTTCAAATCGGGGGATGACAGAGTCCTGTACAGGCGCATACAGATATTTACAGCATTCACAGAATCCCATGCATGGGCGCCGACTAGGCGTACAGAATATGAGTCTAGCTAGTCTATAACAGGAGTATCAAAATAAACGGACATATAGAATGGCATGTGATCTACGGATCGTATGAATGACGATTATGTGAACGATGATCTCATGATTGAAAATGGCTACTGCTTACTTTATTACTTGTATGTACTTATTTAACATGTTGCGATCATACTCTGAATCGGTGTCTTCACAGTTGTTGTAGATAATTAGCAGGCTACGTAGGAAGCATCATCGTAAAGCATGGATTCAAGGTTGGCCAACTACGCTCTCCTCCTGCACCCCTCTAGTTCATCGTTAGCATATAGAATAGAAACGGATTTAGATTATCACATTTTGTGACTCATATGATAGGTACATATGTGTACATTATTGTGAAAGGAACTAGACCATGTACGCACCCGTTTTTTGTTAAAGGAAATGGTTATGGAAATCGCGAAAATTTTATACGAATATTTTATTGCTGCGTAAAAAGGTAATAGGAAACGGGGCGCTACAGATTAACTCTGGTAGCCTTGGGATATCTTGCTCGTAGTCTTCACCTTCCTGAAGCTCGTCGTCTTCTATGATCACGAGGTCTATAGATGCTTGTTGTAAAAAGAACCGAACGTCGTGAAGCCGTCGTCTTTGATGCTCATCGGGCATGGAATGGGTCATCCACTGTCCTTCGAAGATATACTTGTCTAGGACCTCGTGTGGATTGACACCATGTCCAGAGGGCCCCGGTAGGTCTGGAGCGACGGAGGGAGTGGCTTGGGTAGCTGCTAGGGCTACAAGCATCACATCACTTGCTTCTTCTTCCGGAAGCAAGGGGCTTGAGTAGATCGGTGGTGTGGGCGGAGGCGTCCTGAGGTGAAAGGTTGGTTGGTCGATGTGGGTGGTGCGGTTGTAACACCCCACTTTTCCTATAACTAGTTTGGCGGATTTTTCGCAACGTAAGCTGCGGAAGACCCGATTTTAGAAAAACGCTCTTATTTAATAATTTAATATTATACACTCAACATTTATTTCGCAGACGTCTTATCTTACAATTATCTTAATCCCACACATTAAAATATTTCGAACACACTAATAACACCCTCAGGTCACATCCATGTACGCCCAGCCCTCAAAAGTACGTGGAGTCACCGCCATCAGCCTGCCTTAGTCGTGACGTGTCTCAACGTCTGACTTGATCGTACCTACAACACATAAAACGTGGAATGAGCTATAAAGCTCAGTAAGTGGAAATATGCATGTATGCACGTGCCAAAATAGAAAAGGCATCCGCGCCAATGCTCACTAACGCTCGTATTCTCGTATCATTCTCATTCTTTTCTCATTTCTCTCATTTTCTCATTCTCTCAGGGCCCTTAGCTACATACTACGCACACCATCATATCATGAGCTCGAATCCTATACGGATAAAATACGATAGTGGCCCACACTGGCTAGGATAAAACCAGGGTTTATCTCCAGTCTTATCATTCACCCGGTCGCCCCTCTATCAAACCACTTTCCTTACACTATAGTTATACTATGTGCCTTCCCATTACCTAAATAATTTATGTAAATATATTCGACGGTTTTACCCCCGTCATGGTGCTTTCGCAGAAGTAGCTATGACTCATTCGTGAGTCTACATCAAATACTAATATCGTCAAACATATTTTGTTCTCAGACGATCATATACCGTGCATACTCATACTGATAATCCTCACAAAATGCGTGTATGCACATGCTAATGCCACATAAATAATGCCATGCATGCATACCATGCTCGCCTACAGGCGATGAATAAAATGCACGTTCGCTTCCCCAAAACAAAAATAAATCCAGATATGCACATAATATACCATGATATAGTGTACCAAATAGTTTCCCATGTCATCGCAAAATCATAATTAATAACTCACCGTGCGGTTTCATTATCGCCAATAAGCACCTCACGTAAAACAACCAACATAACTTGCCACATAATCACGTATTTCCATATAATTCTTATCACGTAGGATCATTCAACACAGATAACACATTATATTATAATCAAAGCACATAATCACATAAAATACGCACATAAATTAGTTTATGTGTTGTAGTTGAGAAACCTGTCGTCCGCAAATTAATTGCTAATGAATCAGCGAAATTCCTACACCATCAGGATCACCTTCGAGAATCATTCCTAACCAAGAAAATTTTACACCCTAAATTCAAAATTGTATTTATTTTTTATACATCGAAAATTTCCTACGATCATATAACGAGAATACTTCTTACCAAAACTACATGTCGTCGAAAATAACTTGGGTATTCAACCCGTACGAACTCACAAACCTTAAAGCTTTGTTCATATATGGCCTAGGACCGAATATTTCATTTTTAATTAAAAATAATGCTTAATATAACTAACTCGTGGATCTGAGATTTTATCTAAATCATAATAGTCACAAAATTTCCCAGAATCATCAAACCCTTAAAAATTTTCTAACTCAAAAGTTGCTAAACTCATATAACCCGAACTTGAAAACAAGTTAAGAGTTCTAATCTGTCTTCTTGATTATTTAGTCTCCCTAAATTATCACATAATCATACAAGAACACATACTACTGAAAATATAAGCACGCAATTTTTTTTTCTATACCTCACTTCGAATCTTCAGTCTCTTAGATTCACTAATTCTTCCTTAAGAAAAACCTAGCTTTCGAAAACCATATAAACAATGCCTAAATTTGAAATTAAACAAACCTTAGTCTTTTGAAAATCATAACAATATTTCCTTTTTAACTCTTAAAATTTTCGATCAAAACATCTGTCCTCCAGAACATTTTGAAAATCGTAAAAACCAAACGTATTTCAAACTTTTAAATAATAAAAACCCTAACTACATCGATGTAGTAATTCCGAGCTTGCTAGCTAATACCCTAAACATGCTTAGTCGAAACATTAGACTTAAAGGAAACATAGTTAGAAATCATACCCCTTTCAAATCTGAGAACTAAATCGTGAGGATCGTTATGAGTTTTCTTCCTCTCTTTCTATTCTTTCTCTCATAATTTCGATATGGTCTTTAACAAAATATTTCTCAGGTACTTATCTAACTTAATTCTTAAAAGTTTAGCTTTTAAGTTGTTTTCTTGAAGTTTTAAAAGTTTGTACTCATTCCTTAGTTAACGTGTAACGCTTCTACAGGATAGGGACACTTACCTAATAATTGCTCTTTTTAATGCACATGCTATGTTAAGTTAAAAGAACTAGTAATTATGTTATGGTGTTAGACAATTAAAGCAAGTGACAAGCAAGTGGCGTTCTTATGCTAAGTCCATTATTATATTTTTATTTTATTTTTTTTATTATTTTATTAATTTTCAATAACAAACCTAATGCCCTTAGTTCACAAACGTTTTCTTCCTTGACTTGGAGTTTCGATTGATTGTATTTATCCCGTTAAACCTTTTGTGTATTAGTTTCTAATAGAATATGACACTTACCTAATACCTTAACCAAGTGTTAGCCTTAGTATAATGTTACTCTAGTGCCTTCATTAAATGAGTTCGAACTTATCACTAAGGAATTTCAAAGTCCCAACGAAGAAATTAAAACTTATTTCAACTTCTCATAAGAATTTCATTTACATCCTATGTTTCGAATTTCTCCCTAGCAACCAAGTTTCAAACTTCTTTCCACTAATATTTCGAAATTCACTACCCATCAACATCCTAAGGTTTCGACATTATCTTATAAGATACCCTATGTTTTGAATATGTAAGGTTTCAACATTCTTTTTTCCCACAACCAAATTTCGAACCTCCTTATTTGAAACTATCTCTATCTCGTTCTAACTTCACTAATTTCGAAAGTGTACTCTTTCGAATTTGTTAGATCCTTTTCGAATTCTCATCTCCTCACTGATTTTCTTATCAAATTTCTCTAAGTCATAATATTTCTAAGAAAGCAACTTCACACATAAACACATATTCATCTAGCCCATATAACTTACAAATCATACAACACAATTGGTAACATAAAACGCCTAAGAAATATTAGCCTACAAAATACAAAATAATTTACATGTCACAAACATAGATTTCACTAAAGTCCCAATTTCTTTATTTAAATAATCTACACAAATTAATATTTAAACAATTTCACTGCTAATTATCTTGTAAATCCCGTAGTTTAATGTTACGGGTATTATATTCTCCCCCCCTTAAAAGAATTTCGCCCCCGAAATTCCGTCAGGTCAAATCATTCAGGGTAATGATTAATAAAAGATTGAGAACTGAATTGTTCTAGTTAGGCGATATATAATAACCTAATTACTGCTTTTCTAAAAATAATCCTTTATATAAAGCATAAATGGGAATTTTTTTTTTTTAAATTAGAATGATCTTTTCAAATTCTGCAATTATTCTTTGAGGGAAACCTTATAAACAATGCCTAAATTTGAAATTAAACAAACCTTAGTCTTTTGAAAATCATAACAATATTTCCTTTTAAACTCTTAAAATTTTCGATCAAAACATCTGTCCTCCAGAACATTTTGAAAATCGTAAAAACCAAACGTATTTCAAACTTTTTAATAAAAAAAACCCTAACTACATCGATGTAGTAATTCCGAGCTTGCTAGCTAATACCCTAAACATGCTTAGTAGAAACATAAGAACTTAAAGAAAACATAGTTAGAAATCATACCCCTTTCAAATCTGAGAACTAAATCGTGAGGATCGTTACGAGTTTTCTTCCTCTCTTTCTATTCTTTCTCTCATAATTTCGATATGGTCTTTAACAAAATATTTCTCAGGTACTTATCTAACTTAATTCTTATGGTGTACTTCTCTGCGCCGGGAGTGGGAGCTTTGGCATCGGCATGATTGGGTAGGTGGCTCAGGATGGTCTACCAGTCGCCTATAGAGGGACTCTTCCTGAGGCGACCGTATGGTAAGACCGATGAGGCGGGCCAGAAGGATATCATGGAGCTTGGTGATTGGGATAGTGTATGGGTTGATTAGGATGGAAGAGTGTTGTAGAGGGTCGGTGGGTGTGGGTTGTGGAGGTGTGAGGTTGGGTTGTGACGCGGTGCCTTCGGAGACAGTTGCTTTTCCGGTATCTCTTCGGGATGTCTCGATTGCCTGGAGTACTCTCTCCGTGATTTTGTCTTCCATAGACTGTACAACGGTAGAGAGAGCGGCCTGGAACTACTCGTTCGTCAAAAAGGGTGCGGACGCCTCCTTGGATGGACCATGACGACTAATGTCGCCTGTTATCAACCCTTGAGTAGACACCGACTCTTCAGGTTGGTTCACAGTCACATGAGGTTGTGATTGTATGAGACTTCCACCCAATCCTTGAGTTGAATCTTGAAGATTCGGCTCTATGGGCGTTGTGGCAGGCTCGGGTTGCGCCTGCGAACCAGACACCACGAGATGTTATTGCGGCTCAAGATTGAGCGAAGAAGTGCCGGCAACACTTGTCGATGTGGTCAGCTTAGTATCTGGTGCGTTGGTGATGGCTAGGAAGAGGGACTCCAGTTGAATGCTAAGTCTCCTGGAGTCCTCCTTATCAGGCTTATTTCCTCGTCCGACTCCGTGTCAGACGGGGTAGCTGTGTGAGGAGTGAGGTCACAATGAACGTCCTCCAGTGCCTGATCCGTCACCGGTGGAAGAGAGGTTTGCCCCATTTCGACTTCGGGCTGTGCTATTGGTTGAAGAACCTCCTCAATGGTTTCTTCGAGCACGCGAACATGAACGGGCACTTCCACTTGGTATTCATGTTCAGGAGCCTCGAGCGCCTTCTCGGTAGCCACGACGTCTATCAAGGTCTCATCTACGTCGGGCATCGGCTCTTCGACCAAGGGAGACTCCTGTTGAAACTCCTGAGCGACAACATCTATCATCGCGTCGTCAGAGCTTGGTTGGTGTTCCGGTTGGGGTGGTAATCTGCCGGGGCCCTCTGATCATTTGCTCCGTTAAATTGTGTTCCCGACAGAATCTCTGATACTCAACTCCCGCGGGGTCTGCGAGCCTGAGTAGTTGGAGCGGAATTGGCATCGACGGTTGGTCCAAGTCCGTGAGCCGTGGGTTATGGAAGAACTTTAGCCTTGGCGGCTGATAGTTTCCTCCGAGAGGCAGCTGAGGGATGTTCTCCGCATGTTACTCCATGACCTCCCTGATGATCACGTTGAACTATCGAGCATAGGGCACGTTCTTTGATCTTCATTCTCCTTCAGCCGAATCTGTTCAGCCAGATCATTCCAGATCAGCTGTGCCAAATAGTAGTTTCTGGAGAAGGCGAGACCATGAAAGATCCGTAGTATATTGCCGTTGCCCTTGTCGAAGCCGGCATGCTTTGGTGATAGACACTTGTTCACGATCCCGAACAGTGTCTTCCAGGGGTGAGGGATACCGCTGCTCTGGACCTGAGCTAATTTGGTGAGCTGCGGTTGATATCCCATTTGCGTGAAGTCGTGGACCATTTCTGCATCCGACGGGAGCGGGTCATAGTTGTCGTTCTGTGGCAAGTTCAGTATCATCCCGAACTGGCTCTTGCTCATATGAATATGCCGCGTCCCGATTCTTGTTGTGAAGGAGAATGCCCCATTCGCTACAACTCCTTGTATACATCCCCAGAATTGCTGGAGATAGACCATCGGCACTGAGGCGGTGACCGTCAATGCGTGCCAGATGGGGTGTCCTCGCAGGATAGATACGATGATCTCGTCCGGGCACCGAAATGTGCTCAGATCGAGTTGGAAGTTCGTATCTTGGACCTTCAAATATAGATTGTGATCGTATATGTGATTGTATCGAGGGTAGCGATCCATCTGAAAGGAAATAAAGAGATATAAAAGTTCATTAGTTCATAATTTTTTATCATAGTCGAAAATGGATTTAATTTCATCAAACTATAATTTTGTATCAAATCATGACATGTTTGATGAATATTGAATTGAAATCATATGATTTGCACATAGGATACTTGATTTTAAAAAAAATGTAATGGCATGAGTGTAATTTTGAATTAAACACTTAACGCGTGAAAAATAGTTCGAAAATTTTCTAAGTGTTTAATCGCAGGTAAAGTCACTGTTCATGCCGAGCAATTTTTCGCTTGATAAAATTGGTTTTCAAATTGATTTCCTATGCATTGATTTCAATTGTAATGTCTCCGTGTAATTTTTCGACCGAAAAATTTTATTCGCTAATGTACGCTACAGTGTAAAAGACTTACAGAAAGAATCTTCTAAGTGTTGAAGTTGAAATCGAGACTGTAGTCGATCAATTTTACGATCGAGAAAAATTCCGTGTAAATTTACGATCGAGAAATTATTTCTCAGGTAAATTTATTGTCGAGAAATTTTTCTTCGATTGAATAAAATTTTCGATTTGAAATTTGTCGAGCGGTATGTGATTTTCGATTGTAAGAAAAATTTTATCCGCTGCGATATATTTCTATCTAGACTAAGTCAACCGTCGAGGAATTTTTCAATCAATTAAGTCCAAAGCGGCGAATTTTACGATTGAAAAATTAAACGTTGAAAAATTAAATTTTTCCGCTGCTAAATTTTACGACCAAAATCCAATTAATACGAAAATTCTATTTTGTGATAGTAAGTTTGCGCTCGATAAAATTTGCATCTAAATTGACTATTCAGTGCTTAAGTTTTTCGCTCACAGAAAATCCTAATTAGATTTCTCGATGGTAAATAATTTTTCGGTCAAAATCTTCTATCTTAGCGACTAAGTCAGAATTTTATCAATCGAAAAACTAATTCGATACAAACAGTATCTCAATCGGAATTTAATTAAGACTGTTTGCGATCGACAAAGTTCTTCGATGGCTTTAAACATTCAAATACCCAGTTTCATCAAAACTCAAATTACAGTCGAAGATGCAGATTTTCCGATGATTCATTCTACTAGATTCATAGAGAATATCGAAACTATCTTAAGTGCAGGCATTAAACTCAGAAAAACACTCATAATCAAGCCTAAATCACTATAAAACAGTATACGATTTCTCAGTTTTGAAGAACAGATGGAAATCTAAACGTAAACATGCGAAAAACTTCAAAAAGCAGATGCAAACGACGTTAAATCACACGCAACTATCAACATAATCTCATTTCTACCTTAAACAGACAATTTGTTGTGGAAAAAATCGAAAGATTTTTGTGAAGATGAAACTGTCTGTGAAAGTTTCTCGAGAGAGAATTTTTTACGATTTAGGGTTGCGTGAGAAAAAGTTTTTCGACTGACACAAAGATTAACTTTTATTTACTCGCTGTAATTCAATGTTGGGTTTCCGATTTGACGTTTTGCGATTAAATGGATCAGGCCCATTACTATTTGCGCTCGAGAAATTTTTGAGTCGAAAATTGCTTCTCAATTCAAATTTTTCGATTGCAAATTATCGCGGCCAATCAAAATCGTTTCCAACACGGTTTACGATCGAGAAACTTATGATCGTGAATTAAGTCTTCTATCTAGTTTCTCGATAGTAAGTACTTCTAAAATTTTCAGATTAACCCCTATTTCGAGTAAAATCACATTGTAAGGCTCTCCCTTAGAAGTAAAATAAATGCAATTAACTCCCTGTTTTTTTCGTGTAGTAACGTCTAGCTCCCTTGACAGAAATTAAAAAATCTGTACCACTTAGAAAGAGGACGTTAGAAATAATGGAGTTAATCAACTATTATTTTAGGCATGAAATATTTGGTCTTGTGACTAGCTCCTTTCCTTGTAGTGTCGACGTCTTGCTTCGTAGTTTTGTTTGAAGGAATCTGAAACGCTTAGAGAAAAATGTCAAGAATATTTGGAGCTAATGCACGATTTTTATATATGCTCCCCCTCAACTAATGCGCAAGAATTGACCAAGTACGCAAGCATATGAAGTCAATTCAAGTCGCGAGCATATAACACACAAATTTACTCATTAGGCACATATACATGGTTCCCGAAAACATGTACTTGTAATATTGTGTGAGGATAAGAGCAATAAAAATTTTATCGCATTTAAAAAATTTAGTAGTAATGCAATTTAACATTGCATCTAGAATGTGCGATAATAAACTAAATTCGCATTTATTCAATTCAACGCATATGAAATATAACATTTCATGTCAAAATGTGCGAATTTTTTTTTCATATTACTATTATTATAGTATGGGGTCAGATTATTTTGCTTCGATCAAATTTTACGAGACATTTGAAAGAAGAAATGCTGTCAAGTCATGTCGTCAAACTAAAGTCCTAAGTTCATAGACTGGTCCATTTCGACAACTCTCACCAGGCTCGCTCTAGCACTCAATTATTTTCTAACTTGGGATTCTTTTATATTTATATCACTCAAGTCAACACAAGCAATTTTAAGTCAATGTACCTTTGATAGAGGCATTTTTAACCATTTCACCTAAGCGAGAGACCGTCGATTGGAATCAAAGGGTTGTAAGGATTTAGTTTGGCTAGGACTTAGAAGGGAAGGAATTTAGAGGAAAGTGAGCTTATCTCTTCATCCTCTTCCATTTCTACGTCCGTCTCCTTTTGCGTCTTTTTTTTTTCATTCTTTTCTCCCTCTTTTTCTTTTACGAACTATCCCTTTTTACGCTATGCTCAAGCTGAAGCTCCGCTTCTCCACGAGGCTATAGGAGATTATCGTTGGCGAAGTTCTTCTTGTTGGTTCTCGGGCCGATACCGTGCTCATCTTCTCTTAATCCCTAGAGAGGTTTCAAAGATTATCTATTTGGAGAAGTTCACTGTTATGAAATTCGTACCCGAGGCTGCGCTCCTCTTCTCGTTTCCCGATATAAGACCGAATTATCATTGGAGAAGTTCACTTCGTGGTGCTCCTCTTTCCATTCGTTCTGACGAGCGTACGAGATTATCGTTGGAGAAGTTCACATCAAGATCCATGCCACCTTCTAAGAAATAGTCGGAGGGCAGGTTCCTTTGGTCTGATTGCGCTTTGAGCAATGCCTTCTTTTGATATCATCCTCTTTAATTTCTCCCCCTCCTTTTCTCGTTTGAACAACCATCCAAAGAGTATATAATACGGTTGAAGGCTAGGAATGAGATTCAAAGAAGAAAAGGGCATCGGAGAAGGCTCAAAGTGGATGACTAAGGGCTAATGTGAGGGAAAAAACTTTATAAAGCCGAGTGAGGAATAACCTAAGCGCCCTTATGATTTTCCTAACGATCTAAGGCAAGGTGAGTATGAAGTCATGTATCACTAGTTAAGACAAACAATTGATGTGTGACTCACTCGAGAAATAGATCCAAAGAAAGAAAAATATAACAAGGCTTGAATCCTCACATGTATAGTGGCTTTGAGTCTAGTGGAGCAGCCTAATGACCTTTAGACACAAGAATGCGACTTAGACTAACAAAATTAAGCAATTAAATCGATCGCATGTCGGGGTAAAATTCTAAGTGACTTTAGTTCAAAGCATCCTAAAGAATTTATTCATCCCCCTATATTATACGTATATGTATAGTATTTGTATATGTATTAAATTCACGCAAGATAAGACATATAAGCCAAGAAAACACAAAACATAGAACATTTAGTAGCACAGAAGATCAGGTAAAGCGCATATTACGGAAGATTCAACATGCCTAATTTTCCTACAAGGAATTGAAATCGTTTTTCATCCAATGCCTTGGTGAAAATGTCAGCTAGTTGGTACTCCGTGTTCACGAAATACATATCTATGGTGCCTTTTTCTACATGATCTTTGATAAAATGATATCTAATGTCTATGTGTTTTGCGCGTGAGTGATGAACAGGATTACAAGTAATAGCGATGGCACTTTGACTATCACTATATATGGGTATATTATTTACATTGTACCCATAGTCGGAAAGCTGAGTCCGCATCCACAGCATCTGGGAGCAACAACTGGCGACAGCCACGTACCGCTTCGGCCGTCGAAGTTGACACATAGTTCTGCTTTTTGGATGACCAACAGACCAGCTTTTCGCCTAGAAATTGAGCGCCACCGGACGTGCTTTTCCTGTCCATTCGGCAACCTGCATAATTTGCGTCAGCATAGCCGATAAGATTGAAGTTCGTACCCTTTGGATACCATAGTCCGGGGGTAGAAGTGCCCTTAAGGTAACGCGGGATCCTTTTGACCGCGAGCATATGGGATTCTTTGGGATCGGCTTGCAACCGGGCACATAAGCAAGTGACAAACGTGATGTCTGGCCGGCTCGAAGTGAGGTAGAGAAGAGATCCAATTATACTGCGATATAGTATGACGTCGACCGGCTTTCCAGAGGGATCGGCATCCAACTTCCAGCTTGGTGACATAGGTGTGCTAAGAGGCTTGCTCTGTTCTTGGTGGAATTTCTTCAGAATATCCTTGATATATTTTGTCTGGCTGATGAAAATCCCATCTTCGAGTTGCCTGACTTGTAGTCCTAAGAAGAACTGCATCTCTCCCATGTGACTCATCTCGAACTTGCTTTTCATTAGATTCCCGAACTTCGTGCAAAGCCGCGGATTAGTCGATCCAAAGATGATGTCGTCGACGTATACTTTAACGACCATCAGATCTTTGTCTTGCCATTTGATGAAGAGGGTTGTGTCTATCGTTCCTCGTATGAATCCAGACTTCACGAGGAATTTAGTCAAGACATCGTACCAAGCACGTGGCGCTTATTTTAGTTCAGAGAGAGCTTTTTCCAATCGATAGACGTGATCGGGATGCTCTTGATCAACGAAGCCTTCCGACTGAGCGACGTAGACTTCCTCTTTCAGCACGCCTTTGAGAAAGGCGGTCTTGACATCCATCTGATAGACTTTGAAGTCTTTGTGAACTGCATAAGACAGAAGAAGGCGGATAGCTTCGATTCCGGCAACAGGAGCATATGTCTCGTCGTACGCGATGCCTTCCTGTAGATTGTAGCCCTTCGCAACTAGCCTTGCTTTGTTCCTGATCACTTCACTATCTTCATTCTTCTTATTCTTGAATACCCATTTGGTTCCGATAATTGTTTTCCCATGTGACGGGGTAGTAAGGTCCACACTTGAAGACGTTCGAATTGATGAATTTCTTCTTGCATCGCATTATCCAATCCGGGTCTCGTAGTGCGTTTGCTACTTTAGTAGGCTTATTTTGGCTTAAGAAGCAGCTAAAAAGATTGAGCTGACGACGTGTCCTTACTCCGCTTGAAAGATCGCCAATTATCTGATCAACCGGATGGGAACTAGTCCACTTGTGCTCATGCGGCAGGGCTGAGGAAGATACGTCAGCCAATTGTGGTTCTAGATTTCCAATTATCTCCGATTGTTCAATTTGAGGAAGTTCCACTTCTGCACTTGGAACCTGATGATTCTTCCTCAGTAACCATTGTAGGTTCTTCGTTATTCTGTGGCAAATCTGAGTCGGGCGGGTAGGGACGTGAGAAGTACTCGGTACATCGGTCTCATCTGGTGGAGAATCCACTATAGGTGTAGCAGTGTGTGACCGATATACGGACTCGAAGAGAGAGTCCAGATCGTCTAATGCGAGTCTTAATGCTTCTTCTGATGTTGATTTCAAAGTTGTTGCCATCTTCTGTTGGTTTTGTGCCAACACACCAGTGAAGACAGGTTCTGAACTGTTATATTCAGAAGCTATTTGGTTGGATACTGGTCCGGAACTGAGGTGTGCAGGAGCCATCGGGTTAAGCACGGGTCCTGGACTGACTTGACCAGAAGCCATCTCCGCCACTTCGTGGAAAGTGATGCTGTAGCTTTCTTTGATTGTGTGGTTGGACTAGATATGTACTCGGTACGCTTTTGAGGTTGAAGAATACCTGACGAAAGTCGCTTCGAATGCTTTAGGGTCGAACTTGGCACGTTGCTCTCGATCGTTCGCCACAAAGCACTTGCACCCGAAGACTTTAAAGAATGAGATGTTGGGTACTATATTATTCACAATCTCGTACGGAGTCTTGTGAACCTTTTGTGAACCACCGTTCTGTTTTGAGTAAAACAAGCGGTATTGACTGCTTCACCCGAAGACTTTAAAGAATGAGATGTTGGGTACTATATTATTCACAATCTCGTACGGAGTCTTGTTGAACCTTTTGTGAACCACCGTTCTGTTTTGAGTAAAACAAGCGGTATTGACTGCTTCAGCCCATAGAAAGTGTGGGAGTCCGGAATGAATCAGCATTGTCCGTGCTGCTTCCGCTATGGTTCGATTTTTCCTTTCAACGACCCCATTTTGTTGAGGTGTTTTTGCGGCTTTTCTGATAAAATTCACTGAGACGTCTGTTCACTCAGTTCCATTGTCTGTTCGAATGACTTGGATAGTCTGTTGCAGCAGATTTTGAGTAGTGTTCACAAAGTTAATGATCAAGTCCTGGTCTCATCTTTGGTTATGAGGAACTTCGTCCAAGTGAAGCGAGAGAATTCATCGACGATCACTAGCACGTACTTTCTTCCATTTATGCTCTGAGTCTGCATCGGCCCACAGAGATCCATGTGGATTAGTTCCAATGGTCGAGATGTAGATGCAATTTGCTTAACGTGATGGGATGCTCGCTTTATTTTTCCTAATTGGCATGCCGAACACTGATGCTCTCTTTGTAGTAGTATAGTTGGCAGACCATGAACCTACTTTTTCGTAGAAAGACGTTGGAGAGTTTCATATTCAAATGAGACAGTTGTTGATGCCATAAGCTGTTCCTCTGTAAATCAATCTGAGATATGAGGCATACAGCTTTCGAGGGCCGCATGGACGTCAGGTTGATCGTGTAAAGATTTGATTTCCGAAGTCCATAGAGGAGTTCTGTGTCCTGACTTTCCAAAATTCTGCACTTGTCAGCATAACAGACCACCTGGAACCCTTTGTCACAGAGCTGGCCTATGCTGAACAAGTTATGGCGGAGGCCTTCGACGTATGAGACATATTTAATAATCAGATTCTTAAGAATGATATCCCCAAGTCCTAGAATCGGGGCTGAATCGTTGTTCCCAAATCTGACTTTGCCGTTTTGCTGGTCTTTATAGTTGCTCAGCAGTTCTTGATTTCCCGTCATGTGTGTGGAGCAACCCGAGTCAAGGTACCACACATGATGGATCTGCAAAAACAAATTAGAGAGCATTAGGTATCCACTTAAATATGGGTCCTCTCAGATTAGCAGAATTTTTTGGTTCTGATATAGTTCCTAAATTATTACTTGAGGGAGTTTTGATAACCCGAGCCACTTTCGGATAAGTGGGTTTGGGTTTGACCTCTTTAGGTGACTTGGCCTTTTCGGCTTTTGTCGTCCTAGGCGGAGATTTGGGAACCCATTTGGGTTGAACCTTACAGGGAAGGTTAATTTCAGCACGTACAAATGCTTTGGAGAGTTTGACTGAGGAAAAGATCTTTTCTTGTGATAGTGTCCTAAGGTGCTTGGGGGGTTTAATTTCTACGGAATACCTTAGGTGAGTACAGTCATGTACAGCGCCATAAGCTTTCTTTATAGCTGGATCTTGTTTCCTACGAATCTTCCTTGTGGCATTTGTTTCAGAATGATTAATTTTTGACGTAGAGCCTATTTCGAAGTTGGTGCTTCTAAAGGTGATCGGCTGAAGTGAATAAGTAGAAACAACTATCTTAAAAGTGGAAATAGCTCTTTTATTTCTACGAGTGTCTTTTATTGTAACAGAAGGAGTAGCATGCTCAGAAACATTTAAATCTAATGGCTCCTTCTTTATCTTAGTGCTAGACACTCTCGCATTTGTTTTTAGTGCTGACGCTACGCTCCCTGTAGACGTAGGTAAAATAAAATTAGTCATAGCACTTTTAACAGAAATATTTTACAATTTTTATCTTTCAAAGGCGATTTTTTAATTTTCACGCTTTTTGTAATAGCGTGAGAGGTATATTGGGAGCACGGGGAAGCCTTGAGATTTTCCATCTCCTTAAAGAATTTTTTCTTTTCAGCTTCGAATTTCTCTCGTTCTTTATCTAACTTTTCCTGTGACTCATCTATCTGTTTTATGATAGGGGGTTTGTAGAGAGAATTTTTATAATTAACGTCTTTAACTTCCTCGTACTGTGTTCGAGAGTCAGGAGCAAAAACTTGTACTAGATCAGAAACAGGTGTTAAAGATGGTTTCATATTTCTGTCTGTTTCATTTAGTGCTGTGTAGTCAAAGGGGATCTCAGGCCCATGTGAGGGATACGTTGATTCATATGTAGAGTTTTTTGGGAGAGAATCACTCGGCGCGGGGCCTCCCGTGTGAGGTCAGGTGATGGTCAACAACTAAGGCAGGAAATGCTGAGAAGCGGCTAAACCCATGTTCTTAATATCGTATATTTCCTTTTTCCGTAGAAATTGGGGGTTAGTGAAACCTATGCCTTCTATTGGATTATAAAACTCTATATCATTGGGCTTGTTCAAAAATATCGTCTGTTCGGATTGTCCCCTACGCGTAACTATATCATCTAATTTCTTAATTTTAACATATAGTTTCTTGCGTTCCTCACCTAGTAGTGCATAATTGTTTTCTACCGTCTGTTTAGCAACTTGTCAGGCGTCTAAATCCTTACTAAGCTCACTAATCTTAGCATTTGATGTTTCTAATTGAGCTTCTAAGTCAGTGATCTTAGAGGTAGCTTCGGTTATCCTACAATTTAAAATGGCTTTCTCGTTGAGATTTCTAACCAAGCAATTGTAGTTATTTGCTAGCCTATCTTCTAATTCCTTAGTCTTTTCGCTCTGTTGTCCTAGTTGAGGTTGACTACTCTCTCTAGAATGTAGGCTCTTAGTAAGTTCATCTATTTTTGCACTAGAGCTCCTAAGTTCTGATTCGAGACTATTTATCTTCTCATGTGATCTCGCAAGTTTATCCTCTACTTCCTTAATACTTTTCTGCTCACGTTTCATGTTAGCATATTGTTTTTTATATGATTCTAACATGGTCAATAATGTGGAAGAATAGACTACCTCTTGTGACGAAGTGGATGCGTTGTCGTCATCCGTACGATTGGATGTTCCGGCGTCAGATTCATTGTCAAGATGGGCCATGAGAGCTAAATTCTCTTCTTCAGAACTCGACGTGTCCTCGAGCCATTGGTTCTGTTCGGCCATGAGAGCTACTCCAGCTTCCTTCTGTTTCGTCAATTGGAGCTTCCTGGAGTAGTAGGTGGCATATCTCATCTTCGGAAGAGTGCACTCTCTGGCGAAGTGACCTGGCTTGCCACAGTTGAAGCATTTGTTAGCCTCTTTAGGATTTTTGACATCGGAACTCTCTGGTGCACGTTCGTTGTTTTTAGAGCTTGTAGTCCGAAGTCGGTTGGCTGAGGTTGAAGACTTCTTCTTGAAGTACTTCTTCCGACTCTTTCAGATTTTTTCAACGTCGGAGTCCGACTCTTCTTCCGACTCTGAAGGTGAAGGAGGCCTAATGGTCTTTTCCTTTCTTGATCTTGAGCTCCTCTTCTCCGAGACTAAGGCAACAGTGTCTTTGTTCTGTTTGCCTTTATGCTCTTTGAGAATCTCGATCATCCTCATGCTGTGTGAGATTGTGAAACACGGCATGGACATCCAACTCCTCTAGATCTTTATTTATCGATCTGAGTGGATATTTTCTTCCATTACGCTGGCAGAGAAGATGGAAATCTGATGTTTGTCTCCATGTTGGTCTTTGTGATCTCTATCTTCCTCATCTCGTTGAGAAGAGTGAGGTATCTTTGGTAGATCTCATATAGACTCTCCTCAGGCTTTGCTTTGAAGGAGTCGTAAGCGATGAGAATGTTCGCTTTTTTGGCTTTTATGCCAACTTCCGTCCTCTGCATCATCCTATGCAGTTCGTACCACATTCCTTTAGCCGATGAAAGGCTATCAATCTGTCAGTATATGTCGTTGGGGATGCCCTGCATGAGGGTGTTCATGGCTACTAGATCAGCCTTAGCTCGAGCCCTCTCATCGATTGTGTACTCCCTAGGCTCCTTCAGTCGCTTAGATGCGGGAATTTGAGGAGTTGCCGTTTCGTCACCGGGGACATGTACCCAAAACTGTGCAGGTCCCTCTTCTAGTGACTTCAATAAATTCTCGGCTTGATCTTTTAGTGCGATCAAATTGAGGAAGCGGCTCCTCCACACGGTATATTCGCCTCGTTGCAAAATCGGTGGACGGTTGTCATTTCCGAGCGAGTATGCATCCATTTTGTTTTGTAGTTGAGTTGTTAAAGGATCTTCGTTAAGTGTTTTGAATATTTGAAGATGATGTAATGTGCTTCACAAGTGACAAAATTCGTTAGTAGCGTTTGATTCGAAAAATAGATCGAGAATTATTTTTGAGTCAATCTTTAAAGTTAGATCAAAAATAATTTCGTCGAAATAGAATATAGTGTGTACTGTTTACGTGCGAGATAATTTGTCAGTGAAATATTTTTCGAGCGATGTTAGGTCCTCAGATTAACAACTCTACGATCCTAGGCTAGAATTCATAGTAATTCGATCGTTTAGATAATCAATTGAATTCGATCGGAAAACTCAAGTTAAGAACACTAGAGAGAATTCAATTAGAGTGAGAAAGTTACTGTTGTTTCTCTCTCTAGAAATTGAATTGCAACCCTTCGAATCAATTTTCTAAACTTTCTCTTTTAAGCTCAATTGATTTACATGTATTTATACCAAACAAACTTGGTATAAATATCAAACTAGTCCTGATCTAAGGACAACTATACAAAACGAACCTAATTACAAGGACAACTAATGAAATTAAGCACAATTACAAATGGTATTCTACAATCGCCGTTTGTCCTCGTCGGGCGTAATACGATCTGCGGAAGCCCAGCACATGCTCGTAGTTCCTCAGCGTGATCCTCAGCTCCAGTCGCTCCTCGATATCTTCAAGCAATTCCATTAGGAGCGGCCGTTCTCTTACGAACCTGTGGATCCCCAGCATAGTGTCTCTATTTATTTCTTCCAACCTCTGCTCGATATTCCTCCTGATGACCTTGAACGTCCCATCACAAAACTCGTTGATTTCAGTCTTCAGCATCAACCTATTCTTCTTTGCTATTGGATTGTGGTAGGTGATGCATCTGACTGAGCTGATGTGCACGTGATTGTTGGGAAGCCCTTCGATCTCAGGTCCTTTGTTGAGCGGAGCGGTCATGTTGACCTTCTTCATATTGCTCTCAAGCGCCATTTGAAGGTGGTGAGCGGCGAAGTACTTGACTTGTCGCATCATGAATCGGTAGAGCCCTTCGAGGCCTTCTTTCTTGATGAAGCCCTGAGGACCTTTGTACTTCTCCACGTATAGCTGATAAAGATGGTAAACTTCATCGGCGGGGAGGTACGGCAGGTTGCTCTCGCTCAGTTCCTATCGGGCTCTGTCCACTCGTTCGATGATGTAGTGAGGTGTTGGAAGTCCTCCTTTGACACAATAGACACTAAGGAGTTGGCAAATTGGGGAGGTTCCCAAAAGTGACTCTTCAGTCGATCCTTCGGGATCCCCAGCCTCACGTCCGGTCCTAGTTGGGTCAGCATCCTCAGATATATCATTCTCTTCTGCTGATCCCAGTGAGAGATCCCTCTCAGCTCGAACTCATCCGGCTTCTTAATTCGATCCGGTGACCTCCAAATGTTTTCCCTGACTTCTTCAAGGAAAGGTACTTCTATTTGGATGTTCTCCCATGGCGTGTTGATCCGAACGGTCCCTGGCATTAGCCTTGGAGAGGGAACCGCTCGTTGTGCGATCAACTCCGGTAGCCTTGGGATTTCTCTTTGGTAGTCTATACCTTCTTGAAGTTCGTCGTCTTCTATGATCATGGGGTCCACAGATGCTTGTTGTAAGAACTCGCCTTCGAAAATGTACTTGTCTAATACTTCGTGTGGATTGATGCCATGTCCAGAGGGTCCTGGTTGGTCTGGAGGGATGGAGGGAGTAGCTTGTAGCTGCCAGAGCTACAAGCATTGCAGCACTTGCTTCTTCTTCCGGAAGCAAGGGGCTTGAGTAGATCGGTGGTGTGGGCGGAGGCGTCCTGAAGTGAAAGGTTGGTGGGTCGATGTGGGCGGTGCGGTGCGTGGTGTGGGTAGTTTGGGTTTGGTGAGTAGTATGGATTTGGTGGGTAGTATGGGTTTCGCCAGCTCCAGTGCTTGTCTGTGCAGCGCCGGAGCCTTGTCCTTGGCAAGATGTAGATGTCCTCAGCCTCTTCTCCCCCTCATGAGGGTCCTGATCGTCAGGATCGTCATGTCTGCGCCGTGAGTGGGAGCTTTGGCCACGGCAGGTGTTAGTCAGTGGCTCAGGATGGTCCACCAATCTCCTATAGAGGGATTCTTCTTGCGGCGATCGGATGGAAAGGCCTATCAGACGGGCAAGGAGAATGTCGTGGAGCTCGGTGATGGGGATTGTGTATGGATTGATGAGGATGGAGGAAGTGGCTAGAGGGTCGGTGGGTGTGGGTTGTGGTGGTGTGGTGTTGATTTGTGACGAAGGGCCTTCAGAGGCAGGTGCTTTCCCGGTATCTCTTCGGGATGCCTCGATTGCTTGAAGTACTCTCTCTGTGATCTTGTCTTCCATTGACTGTACAGCGGCAGAGAGAGCGGCCTGAAACTGCTCGTTCGTCACAAAGGGTGCGGACGCCTCCGCGAATGGATCAGGACGATTGATATCGCCTGTATCAACCCTTGAGTAGACACCGACTCTGCGGGTTGGCTCACAGTTACTTGAGGTTTTGACTATATGTGACTTCCACCCAATCCTCGAGTCGAATCTTGAGGATTCGTCTCTATGGGTGTTAAGGCAGGCTCAGGTTGCGCCCGCGAACCAGACACCAAGTGAGTTGGTTGCGGCTTAAGATTGAGCGAAGAAGTGCCGGAAACACTCGTCGTTGTGGTCAGCGTAATATCTGGTGCAGTGGTGACTGCTGGAAAGAGCGACTCTAACTGAATACTGAGTCTTCTGGGAGTCCTCCTGATCAGACTGATTTCCTTGTCAAACTCTGTGTCAGACGGGGTGGCGGTGTGAGGAGTAAGGTCTCGATCGATGTTCTCCAATGTCTGATCTGTCACCAGTGGAAGTGAAGTGTGCCTCATTTCCGTTTCCGGCTGTGCTTCTTGTTGAAGAACTTCCTCTCGAGCACGCCAACATGTACGGGCTCTTCCACTTGCAATTCGAGTGCAGGAGCCTCGAGCTCCATCTCTGTAGCCACGACGTCGATTAGGATATCTTCCACGCCGGGCATTGGCTCTTTGATCAAAGAGGACTCCTGTTGAAACTCCTGAGCAACGACGTCTATCATCGCGTCGTCAGGGCTTGGTTGGTGTTGGGGAGGGCTCACATGGTGATCTACCGGGGGCCTTCTAATCATTTCTTCCGTTAAGTTGTGTTCCGGCAGAATCTCTGATACTCAGCTCCCACGGCGTCGGCGAGCCTGAGTAAGTTGAGTGGAATTGGCATCGACGGTTGGTCCAGGTCTGTGAGCCGTGGGTTGTGGAAAAACTTTAGCCTTGGCGGCTGATAGTTTCCACCAGGAGGTAGCTGGGGGATGTTCTGGTGCAGCGCCATGATCTCCCCGATGATGACGTTGAACCACCGAGCATAAGGCACGTTCTTTGAGCGCCGGTTCTCCTTCTGCCGAATCTGGTCCGCGAGGTCGTTCCAGATCAGCTGAGCGTAGTCATAATTTCTTGAGAAGGCGATGCCGTGGAAGATCCTCAAAATATTGCTGTTGCCCTTATGGAATCCTGCGTGCTTGGGCGACAAACACTTATTCACTATTCCGAATAGTGTCTTCCACGGGTGTGGGATTCCGCTGCTCTGGACCTGAGCTAATCTTGTGACCGGTGGTTGGTATCCCATGTGAAAGAAGTCCTGAATCATCTCGGCATCCGATGGGAGCGGGTCGTAATTATCACTGTGGGGCAAGTCCAGTACCATGCCGAACTGGTTCTTGTCCATGCTGTTATGCCGCGTCCCTATCCTTGTTACAAATCTGAAGGCTCCATTGTCCACTTCTCCTTGTATGCAGCCCGAGACTGCTGGAGATAGACCATTGGCACTGATGCAGTGACCGTTAACGCATGCCAGATGGGGTGGCCTTGTAGGATTGATACGATGATCTCGTCTGGACACCTAAACGTGCTCAGATCGAGCTGGAAGTTCGTATCTTGAACCTTTAGATAAAGGTTGTGATCGTAGATGTGGTTGTATTTCGGGTAGCGATCCATTTGGAAAATAAGAAATATAAAAGTTTATTAGATCAATTTTATTTTCAGTCGAAATATGAATAAATTTCATCAAACTATAGTAATATCGCAAGTAATAGCATGTTCGATGAATTTTGAATTGAAATCATATCAAATCCATAGTGTAAGTTCAATTTCAAATAAAATCGTGATGGCATGAATGTAATTTCGAATGAAATATATGTCGTGTGAAAAATAGTTCGAAATTTCGCTAAGTATTAAATCAGTAAGTCACTGTTCATGCCGAGAAAATTTTCGGTCGAAAAAATTGAATTGCAATTTGATTTCCTATATATTGATTTCAATTGAAAGAATTCCGTCTAAATTTTGCGTAAGAATTTTATCCGCTAGTATCCAGTTTCTCGATAGTAAGTTCTTCTAAAGAATTTCAGATTGACCCCTATTTCAAAATAAAACCCATTGCAAGGCTCCTCCTTAGTAATTAAAATAAATGCAATTAACTCCCTGTATTTTCTGTGTAGTAACGTCTAGCTCCCCTGACAAAAATTTAAAAATATGTACCACTTAGAGATAAGCGTTAGTAATAATGGAGTTAATCAACAATTATTTTTGGCAATTTTATCTTTGAAATATTTGGTCTTGTGTCTAGCTCCTCTCTTTGTAGTGTCGCTCGCTCCTTAATTTTGAAAGATCTGAAATACTCAGAGAAAAAACGTCAAAAGTAATTGGAGCTAATCTACGAGTCTTATACTTGCTCCCCCTCAAATGATGCACAAGACTTGACTAATTATGCAAGCATATGAAATCAATTCAAGTCACGAGCACACAAATTTATCAAGTAAGCATGTATACATGGTCCCCGACAATCTAAAATTGCATTTAGAATGTGCGATACACCAAAGAAATTCGCATTTATTCAATTCAACGCATATGAAACATAACATTTCATGTCAAAATGTGCGAATTTTATTATTTATTATTTATTTATTATTATATATATATTTTTTTGTTATGGGGTCAGATTATTTTGCTTCGATCAATCGTCACGCCTAAAATTTTTGAAAGAAGAAAATGCCGTCAAGTCATGTCGTCAAACTAAAGTCCTAAGTTCATAGACTGGTCCATTTCGACAACTCTCACTAGGTTCGCTCTTGCTCTCAATTATGGCTATCTTGGAATTTTTATATTTTTATCACTCAAGTCAACACAAGCAATTTTTAAGTCAATTTACATGTGATCGAGGCATTTTCAATCATTTCACCTACGCGAGAGACCGTCTATGTGGAATCAAAGGGTTGTAAGGGTTATAATTTGGCTAGGACTTAGAATGGAAGGAATTTAGAGGAAAGTGAGCTTATCTCTTCATCGTCTTCCAATTCTACGTCCGTCTCTTTTTTTTCGGCGTCTTTCTTCTTTTCAATCTTTTCTCCCTCTTTTTCTTTTAAGAACTATCTCCTTTTATGTTATGCTCAAGCTGAAGCTCCGCTTCTCCATGAGGCTCTAGGAGATTATCGTAGGCAAAGTTCTTTTTGTTGGTTCTCGGGGCCGATATCGTGCTCCTCTTCTCTTAATCCCTATAGAGGTTTCAGAGATTATCAATTTGGAGAAGTTCTCGGTTATGGAATTCGTACCCGAGGCTTCACTCCTCTTCTCGTTTCCCGATATATGATCGGATTATCGTTGGAGAAGTTCACTTCATGGTGCTCCTCTTCCAGCCGTTATGACGAGCGTATGAGATTATCGTTGGAGAAGTTCACAGCAGGAAACATGCCACTTTCTACAAGGTAGTGGGAAGGCCGGTTCCTTTGGTCTGATATTTTCGCGTTGAGCAATGCCTTCGTTTGTCATCATCTTACTTTTTCTTTTGTTATCTCCTCCTCCTTTTCTCGTTTGAACAACCATTCGAAGAGTATAGAGTTCGGTTGAAGGCTGGGAATGGGTTTCAAATGAAGAAAAAGACGTCGGAGAAAGCTCAAAGTGGATGACTAAGGGCTAACGTCGGGGAATTTATATAAGGCCGAATGAGGAATATCCTAAACTCCCTTATCATTTTCCTGACTATCTATTGCAAGATGAGTATGACACCAAGAATCACTAGGTAAGACAAGTAATTTATGTGTGACTCACTCGAGCAGTAGATCCAAAGAAAGGAAAAAGGAACAAGGCTTGAATCCTCACGTATGTAGAGTGACTTTGTGTCTAGTGGAACAATCAAATGACCTTTTAGACACAAGAATGCGACTAAGACTGACAAATTTTAAGCAATTAAATCGATCGCATGTCGGGGTAAAATTCTAAGTGACTTTAGATTAAAGCATCCTAAAGGATTTCGTCATACCCCTTTATATTATGTATAGAAATATATATGATATATTTTTATTATTATTATTATTATATTTTGTTTATTATTTTTATCACGCAAGATAAGGTCAAATAAGCATAGAAAACACATAGAATAGAGCATGTGATAGCACAGAAGATCAGGTAATGCACATATTACGGAAGATTCAACATGCCTAATTTTCCGACAAGGAATTGAAATTTCTCATCCAAGGCCTTGGTGGTCGGCTAGTTGAAACTCCGTGTTCACAAAGTACATCTCTATTGTGCCTTTTTCTACGTGATCTCTGATAAAATGATATCTACTGTCTATGTGTTTTGTGCGTGAATGATGAACATGATTGCAAGTAATGGCGATTGCACTCTGGCTATCACTATATATGGGTATATTATTTAGATTGTACCCATAGTGGCGAAGATGTGTCCGCATCGACAGCATCTGTGAGCAACAGCTGGCGGCAGCTACATATTCTGCTTTGGCCGTCAAAGTGGACACACAGTTCTGTTTTTTGGACGACCAGCAAACCAGCTTTTCACCAAGAAATTGAGCGCCACCCGACGTGCTTTTCCTGTCCATTCGGCAACCTGCATAGTCAGCGTCAGTGTAGCCGATAAGTTTAAAATTCGTACCCTTTGGATACCATAGGGCAAGGGTAGAGGTGCCCTTAAGGTAGTGTAAAATTCTTTTGACCGCGAGCATATGGGATTCTTTGGGATCGGCTTGAAAACGGGCACACAAGCAGGTGGCAAACATGATATCCGGCCGGCTCGAAGTGAGGTAGAGAAGAGATCCAATTATACTGCGATACAGTTTGATGTCGACCGATTTACCAGAGGGATCGGCATCCAACTTGCAGCTTGGTGACATAGGAGTGCTGAGAGGCTTGCTCTGGTCTTGATGAAACTTCTTCAGAATATCCTTGATGTATTTTGTCTGACTGATGAAAATTCCATCATTGAGCTGCCTAACTTGAAGGCCTAAGAAAAATTGCATCTCTCCCATGCGACATATCTCGAATTTGCTCTTCGTGAGATCTCCAAACTTCTTGCAGAGCCGAGGATTTGTTGATCCGAAGATGATGTCGTCGACGTATACTTGGACAACCATCAGATCTTTGTCATGCCATTTAATGAAGAGGGTTGTGTCTATCGTTCCTCGTATGAATCCAGACTTCACGAGGAAATCACTCAGGACATCGTACCAAGCACGTGGGGCTTGTTTTAGTCCCTAGAGAGCTTTGTCCAAGCGATAGACGTGATCGGGATGTTCTTGATCAACGAAACCTTCCGGCTGAGCGACGTAGACTTCTTTTAACACGCCGTTGAGAAAGGCGGTTTTAACATCCATCTGATAGACTTTGAAGTCTTTGTGAGCCGCATAAGCCAGCAGGAGGCGGATAACTTCGATACGGGAAACAGGAGCATAAGTCTCGTCGTAGTCGATGCCTTCCTGTTGATTGTATCCCTTAGCAACTAGCCTTGCTTTGTTCCGGATCACTTCACCATCTTCATTTTTCTTATTCTTGAAAACCCATTTGGTTCGGACCACTATTTTCCCATGTGGACGGGGTACCAAGGTCCACACTTGAAGACGTTCGAATTGATTGATTTCCTCTTGCATTGCAATTGTCCAATCCGGGTCTCGAAGTGCGTCTGCTGCTTTGGTAGGCTCGTTTTGGCTCAGGAAGCAACTGAAAAGACTGTGTTGAAGACGTGTCCTCACACCAACCGAAGGATCACCAATTATCTGATCAACAGAGTGGCCTCTCGTCCACTTGCGCTCATGAGGCAAGGCTGAAGTCGATGCGTCAGCCATCTGTGAATCTAGATTGCCTATAGTCTCCGATTGATTATTAGTCTGAGGAAGTTCCAATACTGCACTTGGATTGATCGTCTCTGATGATACTTCCTCGATGACCACTGTAGGTTCTTCGGTGTTCTGTGGCAATTCTGAATCGGGTGGGGAAGAGGTGTGAGATGAACTTGGTACGTCGGTCTCGTTCGATACAGAATTCATTGTAGGTGTAGTCGTGTATGACCGATATACCGGTTCGAAGAGAGAATCCAAGTCGTCTATTGCAAGTGTCGTTGCTTCGTCTGACACTGATCCTGAAGTTGTTGCCATCTTCTGTTGGTTTTGTGCCAACACACCAGTGATTACGGGTTCTGAAATGTTGTCTTCAGAAGCCAACGAGTTGAGAAAGGGTCCTGAACTGAATTGACAAGGAACCAACTGGTTAGGCACGGGTCCTGGACTGAATTGACCAGAAGCCATCTCTGCCACTTCGTGGAAAGTGACATTATAGCTTTCCTTAGTAGTTCGGTTGGACTTGATGTATACTCGGTACGCTTTTGATGTTGAAGAATACCCAACAAATGTAGCTTCGAATGCTTTAGGGTCGAACGTTGCACGTTGCTCTCGGTCCTTCGCCACAAAGCACTTGCACCCGAAGACTTTAAGGAAAGAGATGTTGGGCACTCTATAATTCACAATCTCGTACGGAGTCTTGTTGAACCGTTTGTGAACCACCGTCCTGTTTTGAGTAACACAAGCGGTATTGACTGCTTCAACCCATAAAAGTGTGGAAGTTCCGATTGGATCAGCATTGTACAAACGGCTTCCACTAGTGCTCGATTTTTCCTTTCAACGACCCCATTTTGTTGAGGTGTTTTGGCGGCTGAAAATTGTTGACTTATTCGAAGTTTCTGATAAAACTCACTGAGGTGATTGTTCTTGAACTCAGTGACGTCTGTTCGAACAGCTTGAATAGTCTGTTGCAGCAGATTTTGAGTTGTGTTCACAAAATTGAGAATCAAGTCACCAGTCTCATCTTTCGTTCGGAGGAACTTTGTCCACGTGTAGCAAGAATAGTCATCTACAATCACTAGGACATACTTTCTTCCATTGATACTCTGAGTCTGCATCGGACCACATAGATCCATGTGAATTAGTTCCAATGGTCGAGAAGTAGACGCAATTTGCTTGACGTGATGAGATGCTCGCTTCATTTTTCCTAGGTGACATGCCGAACAATGATGCTCCCTTTGTAGTTGTATAGTTGGAAACCGTGAACCAACTTTTTCGTAGAAAGACGTTGGAGAGCTTTCATGTTTAGATGAGACAGTCGTTGATGCCATAGGCTGTTCCTCTGTAAATCAATCTGAGAAATGAGGCATACAACTGTCGAGGGCCGCACAGACGTCATGTTGATCGTGTAAAGATTGGATCTCCGAAGTCCTTGAAGTAGTTCTGTGTCCTGACTATCCAAAATTCTGCACCGGTCAGCATGGAAGACCACCTGGAAGCCTTTGTCACAGAATTGGCCTATGCTGAACAAGTTATGGCGTAGGCCTTCGACGTATTAGATATCTTTGATGGTCAGATTCTTCAGAATGATATCCCCAAGTCCTAGAATCGGGGCTGAATCGTTGTTCCCAAATCTGACTTTGCCGTTTGGTCGGTCTTTGTAGTTGCTCAGCAGCTCTTGATTACCAGTCATGTGTGTGGAGCAACCAGAGTCGAGGTACCACACATGATGGATCTGCAAAAACAATTTAGAGAGCTTTAGGTACCCACTTAAGCATGCGTCCTCACAGATTTAGTTTTGGGTTCAGACATGACTCCTAAATCTATTTTTGGAAGAGTCTTAATAACCAATTGCACTTTTGGAAAAGTGGGTTTGGGTTTTGCCTCTATAGGAGACTTGGCCCTTTTGGCTTTTGTCGTCCTAGGCGGAGATTTGGGAACCCATTTGGGTTGAACCTTACAGGGAAGGTTAATTTCAGCACGTACAAATGCTTTGGAGAGTTTGACTGAGGAAAAGATCTTTTCTTGTGATAGTGTCCTAAGGTGCTTGGGGGGTTTAATTTCTACGGAATACCTTAGGTGAGTACAGTCATGTACAGCGCCATAAGCTTTCTTTATGGCTGGATCTTGTTTCCTACGAATCTTCCTTGTGGCATTTGTTTCAGAATGATTAATTTTTGACGTAGAGCCTATTTCGAAGTTGGTGCTTCTAAAGGTGATCGGCTGAAGTGAATAAGTAGAAACAACTATCTTAAAAGTGGAAATGGCTCTTTTATTTCTACGAGTGTCTTTTATTGTAACAGAAGGAGTAGCATGCTCAGAAACATTTAAATCTAATGGCTCCTTCTTTATCTTAGTGCTAGACACTCTCGCATTTGTTTTTAGTGCTGACGCTACGCTCCCTGTAGACGTAGGTAAAATAAAATTAGTCATAGCACTTTTAACAGAATTATTTTTACAATTTTTATCTTTCAAAGGCGATTTTTCATTTTTCACGCTTTTTGTAATAGCGTGAGAGGTAGTTTGGGAGGACGGGGAAGTCTTGAGATTTTCCATCTCCTTAAAGAATTTTTTCTTTTCAGCTTCGAAATTCTCTCGTTCTTTTTCTAACTTTGCCTGTGACTCCTCTATCTGTTTTATAATAGGGGGTTTGTAGAGAGAATTTTTATAATTAACGGTTTTAACTTCCTCGTGGTGTGTTTGAGAGTCACGAGGTAGAACTTGAACTAAATTGCAGACAGGTGTTAGAATTTCTTTCCTATTTTTGTCCCTTTCATTTAGTTCTTTGTAGTCAAAGGGGATTTCTGGACCATGTGGACCCTTGTCTAATGGATGAATCGAAAGTATTTTCATAAGACGATTCAGTAAAATTTCTAAGAGGGGTTATTCCTAAGTCCATGTGTTTAACATCGTATATTTCTTTCTTTTGTAAAACACACGGGTTAGTGAAACCTATGCCTTCTATAGGAT
Organism: Craterostigma plantagineum; assembly: GCA_027422505.1. Classification (NCBI taxonomy): domain Eukaryota; kingdom Viridiplantae; phylum Streptophyta; class Magnoliopsida; order Lamiales; family Linderniaceae; genus Craterostigma; species Craterostigma plantagineum. The sequence continues at coordinate 11,803,092 of JAPQWV010000011.1, read as the reverse complement.
TATAGAACTCTATATCCTTAGGCTTGCTCAAACATATCGTCTGTTCGGGTTGTCCTACGCGTAACTATATCGTCTAATTTCTTTACTTTGGCATATAGTTTTCTTGCGTTCCTCACCTAGGAGAGCAGAATTATTTTCCACTGTTAGTTTAGCGGCTTGAGGCATCGACATCCTTACTAAGCTCGCTGATCTTAGCATTTGATGTTTCTAATTGAGCTTCTAAGTTAGTGATCTTAGAGGTAGCTTCGGTTATCCTACAATTTAAAATGGCTTTCTCGTTGAGATTTCTAATCAAGCAATTGTAGTTATTTGCTAGCCTATCTTCTAATTCCTTAATCTTTCCCTCTGTTGTCCTAGTTGAGGTTGACTAGTCTCTCTAGAATGGAGGCTCTTAGTAAGTTCATCTATTTTTGCACTAGAGCTCCTAAGTTCTTGTTCGAGACTATCTATCTTCTCCTGAGCTCTCTCAAGTTTGTTCTCTACTTCCTTTATACTTTTCTGCTCACGTTTCATGTTACGATATTGCGTTTGATATGACTCTAACATGGTCAATAATGTGGAAGAAGTGACTACCTCATTTAAAGACGTGGTTGCATTGTCGTCGTCAGTACGAGTGGATGTTTCGGCGTCCAATTCGTTGTCGAGTCGGGCCATGAGGGCTAAGTTCTCTTCTTCGGAGCTCGACGTGTCCTCGAGCCATTGGTCCTGTTCGGCCATGAGAGCTACTCCAGCTTCTTTCTGTTTTGTCAATTGAAGCTTCCTGGAGTAGTAGTTTGCATCTCTTTTCTTCGGGAGAGTGCAGTCTCTGGCGAAGTGACCCGCTTTGCCACAGTTAAAGCATTTTTTAGTCTCTTTGGGATTCTTGACCTCGGAACTCTCCGGAGCACGTTCTTTGTTCTTGGAGCTTGTAGTCCGAAGTCTATTGGATGAGGTTGAAGACTTCTTCTTGAAGTACTTCTTGCTCATCATTTGTCTAATGAGAGCTAACTGTTTTCCAAGGGCTTTCATGTTCGGTTCGATGTCGGAGTCCGATTCATCTTCCGACTCTGATGATGAAGGTGGTCTAACGATCTTTTCCTTTCTTGATCTTGTGCTCCTCTTCTCCGAGACTAAGGCAACAATGTCTTCGTTCTGTTTGCCTTTCTGCTCTTTGGTAATCTCGCGGATATCATCCTCATGCTGAGCGAGATTATCGAACACGGCATGGACATCCAACTCCTCTAGATCTTTATTTTGTCGTATTTGACTGGATATTTTCTTCCATTCCGTGGGCAGAGAAGATAGAAATCTTATGTTTGTCTCCATGTTTGTCTTCTTATTTCTATCTTCCTCATCTCGTTGAGAAGAGTGAGGTATCGTTGGTAGATTTCGTATAGACTCTCCTCCGGCTTTGCTTTGAACGAGTCGTAAGCAGTGAGAATATTCGCCTTCTTGGCCTTTATGCCAACTTCCATCCTTTGCATCATCCTATGCAGCTCATCCCACATCCCTTTGGCCGATGTAAGGATGTCGATTTGTCTATATATATCGTTTGGAATGCCCTGCATAAGGGTATTCATGACTACTAGATCAGACTTAGCTCGACCCCTTTCCTCCAGAGAGTATTCTCTAGGCTCCTTTAGTCGCCTAGAAGCTGGTCCGACCTCATTGACCAACTGAGAAGACGGAAGCTTGGCGGAACAAAGGTCCTCCCCTATCTGAGATGGTTCCCTGTGATAGTCCGGCATTTCTTTGACCTCAACCCAGATATCGAGCATCGCCCCCCAAGCCGAAGGCTCCAAGTCCCGAAGCTCAGCAAAATACAATCAACCAAAGTGAAGTTGATCAGGAGGGAATGATCTTACCGGACTATCTGCTTCAACTCCTCGATCCAGCAGACAAAGAGCTCCAAGCCTACCTTCGAGTTAACAATCTCGAAGATATCCCCATGGTTCAACACGTCCATTTGAACCTAACCTAGGGACAAGCCACTCAGCCAAATGTAGGTCTAGGAAGCGCCTCATCCCCAAAACGAAAACAAAAGATAAAATCGAAAGGGGATGGGCGTAAAAAACTCAAACACGACCGTCTTCCTCAGTCCTCCAGTCCACAAATAAGCCGTACCAAGCCAATAGGCACAGGGGATGACTTTCTCTTCCCAGAGTAGAAGTCGCGACATCAGGTCCAATCACGCAAACAACCCCCACCTAGCCACTCAGTCATCTCCCAATAGATGATTATTTCACATACACACGAGGAGCCACGTCAGCCATCACCGCCTCACTCAGAGTCGGTTGATGTTGAATCAAGTAGTCCTCGGCCTCAGACTGCAGTTTCATTGATCACGACAAGTCTAGTGTCCTTACCGCCTATATGTTTTCCACTTTCTAGGACACATACCTTATTCTGCACCGACAGGTCTTGGTGATCTGCTCAGAACGCTCTTCGATGTCACTGTACTAGATACTAGTTAGGGACAGAGCGGAAGACCCACAGCTGCCAACACCACAACAGTCGCTGTATTGGGCCATCGACCTGAGCAAGTCTCAACATCGATGTCAACGGTGTGCCTGAGTGGCCCCGGTTTCTAAAGTCCTATGCAAACAGGCGGCACATTACCATTTTTCTCTGATGTTGTGACGGCGGAACGTCTTCGTGACTCCGCCCCATTATTTTCCCCGTTCATAACGATGGCCACGCTGAATGCCAGACTTGACGAGTTTGCCAAAGACCTTGAAGATACAATCTTGACCAGAGTGTACGACTCACTTGGTTCATCGACTCGCGACAAAGGCAAGGCCCCCATCAGTGAAGAAGAACCTGCTCAACCTGATCCAACCGCTGTAACGACGGAGGCCCATGGAACGTTCCCATATCAGAACTCATTGACGTCCTAATGGCCCGTCACTGCACTGCACCGGAACTCAACGAACGTAAAGGAAGTCCTTAGACGGCTCGAGGTCCTGTTTATGCCGAGGCGAGGCCCAGACTTCTAATCAACCGCGTGACGACTCGGATGATGAGGGCCGTCCCGAGGGCGAGAAGATGCAAGAGCCTCAACCTCAATAGTAGCAGACAACTCGAACAAAACACCTACAAAACCGAATATCCGCCCGAACTACTACAAAAACAACCCAACAGGCCTCATCACCTTAAATAGAAGCCTCCTCACCATCTATGAGTCTTTCAATCCCTAGTCCCACAAGTCTAAGAAGCTTCTCAAATCCTCAATCTTCTCCTATTCTTTCGCTCCAGACAAATCAACCTCTCTATGATCCTCATAAAGCCGTCGAAAATTACATCTTCAATGATGATTGGATGACAAAGCCAATGGACCCAGCTCTTGCCAAAGGCTTAATGAAGAATGCAAGGTTCTACTTGGTGAAGGGAAGGTGAAGACTATGAAGCCGAAATTCCAGAACTTCCCGAGCTTCTCAAACACACCGTCATTGACGAGGAATGTCCCCTTGAAGTCGAAGATAGGAGAAGAGGTGAAATTTCCATGGGAAAATGCCAAAGTGGTGGCTCCATATCAAGAATAGATTCGAAGAAGAATTTGGAGGAAGGAAGATAGGATCAAGAAAGCAGACGAGCTTGAACTTAGATCTGTCTCACCTCTCAAGACCAAAAGTCGTTCAGTATCTGCTCTCTCTCCGCCAATACTCATGCTCAAAGGATAAGGAGGTGTTTTGGATAGTCTTCGAAAAGAAGTGTTAGGAATTAATTATAGTATCCTCTATTTATTTGTGTCTCGGGCTAAGATTTAAATATTAATAGGGTTGTAGTAGGTTCGGGAGACAACTTGTATTAGTAGAAGTTATGGTACTTGGGCTTTAATATACCAAATAGATGTGGTATATAAAGCCCATATTTACCCTTGTTAGGGTTTCATCAAAAGAAGATACATTAAAGCCGTTCTTGTTAAAACACACACACAAACACACACTAAAAGGTGCTCCTTACGGTATTAATCTTTCTAATAATCTTTCGATCCCTGTTTGGTAACAAGTGGACCAACATGTGGTTTCAGAGCTGGACGTGGATCGATCTCATCAATTTGAATCCAGTTTTGTTCGATTCTGAAAATATTTGAAAGAACACTCGCTCAAAATCCATTTTCGATTCGTTGCCTTTTAAATTGTTTTTAATCATCCTTTGGGTGAGGGAAATCGTTAATGAGTGCATTTCCGTTCTTTCACATAGATTATAGTCAAGTTTAAGTTGGATTTTAACCAGAAAATCGAGTCTGAGATTGTGTTCTTCACTATGTTTTTTCACCTTCGGGTAGGTGTTTCGCACAGCTTCTTGATTCTTGTAGGATTCGATGGAGATGCCTTAATTTCGTAGGAATCAGCCGACTTCCTATCATTTAAGAGAAAAATCGCTCGATTGCACTAAAATCACCCGATTTAAGCCTCGGCGAATTTCAATCTCTAAGACTAAATCGCCCGATTTCTACCCTTCCTGCAAAAGGAAATCGTTTGATTCCACGGAATCGCCCGATCTAACTGTAGCAAGCATGACTTTTCAAAAACACTAATTGGTGAGTTGAGACGAATCGCCCGATTAGATAAATCACCCGATTAATAAAATCGCTGGATTCAACTTTACGCGATTAAGCATCAAATCGTCCGATTTCTCGTTTCCTACTCATATGCGAATTAAATTCTTTTAAGCTCAAATTGCCCGAAACTTATCTCGCCCGAATTTCAGTTTCTGACCTAATCTATCCAAGTAAATTAGTTGAGTCGCCCGATTTGGATCAATATTAAGTCACTCGACTTTCACAATTAAGATCTGAGTTGTCCAATTCCAGTCCTTAACTTGTTCGATCAACTAAAACTTAAATTATCCAATTTCTTGTAACTAAAATGTCGGAAATTTTAAATTAGAAAGTAAATCAACTAATCTTGACTAATCTTCTTGCGACACCCGAACTTAACACAAAAAAAAAACACAAAACCATATATAGCAATAATAATACTAAATATTACCTTCTCTACTTCAAACATGACTAAAATTGTCTGAAACTAACATTTTATTTCGCAGATCACTTCCACGTAACGATCACCACCAAACAACAAATGGACTCCTTAGCCATGGGAAGCGATATCCGTGTTCCAGTCCCGAGGCACGGAGACTTCGGAGTTTGGAGAAGCAGATTCCTCAACTTCCTTGAAATAAAGGACAATGGCGAAGACATCATCGATTCTCTTGAGAATGGACCACAACAATTCTGGATCATAGTCCGTGGTGATAGCACCGTCTCCCCAGCAGTTCAAGAGAGCACAACACTCAAAACTCCAGCACAATACACTGATGAGAAAAGAAACGAGCTAAAGTAGACCTTCTGGCAAGAAATTATTTGATGCAAGCCTTACCTAATGACATACTGATTTAAGTGGATAGCTTTCCAACTGCTAAAGCAATGTGGGATGAGGTTGCAAAATTAATGCAAGGAACAGAAAGTGGACTAAGAGCCAAGAAAGCTAATACCCTAGCAGCATACGATTCATTCAAGGCTAAGCCCGATGAACAAATTGGCGAGACTTACAACAGGTTCATGGTCCTCGTGAATGAACTAAGGAAGATAAACATCGTAAAAACGAACATGGAACTCAATGTCAAATTCCTCACCTCCCTGCATCCAAAATGGAAGAGAGTCACCACACACTTTAGGCTTAACAAGGACCTAGACCAGATTGATATTCACAGTGTTTAGGAAAGTCTGGAGCAGCACAATGATGATGTTTATGAAGAAGTTGGAGGTAAAAAGGTTAAAGCAATCATGGACACAGTTGCCCTAATTACAGATACTAATTTTAAGAAAAGTGCAAAAGTTGCAAAGCATAAGTCTGCTAAGTCTTCCAGTCCGTTAGACAGATCCTGAATTCAAGGACTTCGAGAATCATGTGGCTTACATAACGAAAAGAATGGCAAAACAATACTTCAAAAAGTCATCATCATCTTCCAATCGACAGAGAGTCTCGTCAAGCTCCAAACAGCCGCCAAAGTCTTTTCAACAGCACGATACTAGAACGGATCTCGAGCCTAGCAATGCTTTAATTGTGGAAAGCCTGGACATTTCGCTAGAGACTGCTTCCTTCCCAAGAAGAAGGATGAAGAGTACTACACCAGAAAACTTCAAATGCTCAAGTAGAAGAAATCTGGAGTTGCGTTGATGGCTGAACAGGACCACTGGCTGGACGACACATCTGAAACTGAGTCAGAGAAGGTAGCCCTAATGGCTCTGATGGAAGAACAAGGTGAGACTAAGCAGAAGGACCTCGAAGCTAATGCTGGTGATGAGGAGAAGGAGCTGTCTTCCGGAAAGGAGGTAGAATCTCTTTACCATAAACTACATTCTGAACTTCAAGAACGTTACGTACTACTTCAAAGTGAACTTAAGTATTCCAGGTCAACAGAATTAAAATTAGCTAATACTTTAGAAATTCTAGAAACAACACGTGAAGAAGTTAGTAGATTAGAAACTAGCCTGACTGACTCTAGAACTAGCTTAATTGAATCTGGATCAAGAGTAAATGACTTACAAGCTCGTTTTGACAATAATTATGCATGTCTACTTAAGCGGTTACAAGACAATAGCAACTTAGACTGTCTGTTAGAAGTAGCACAATCAAAGACCGATAGTCGTGATTTAGAAATAGAAGATTTGAAAACACAGGTTAGTGAGTTAAAGGCCAAATGGACAAATAGCGAGGACGAGCGAATTACAAAAACGTGCGAATTTGATGTCTTAAGCAAAGAGCGTGTAAAATTATATGCTAGGATTAAGAAACTAGAGGATCTACTCGCTAAGAGAGGACAAACAGATAGAACAATCTTCTTGAGTAAGCCTAGAGACATAGAGTTTTATAATCCACGAGAAGGATTAGGATTTAACTCGAACTCTATCCCGGTTATTAAAAAACCTCTACCTCTGTATGACGTCAGTTTCCTAGGATTAAATATACCTAGTTTTATGCCATTTACTAACTCACCTGCATTCGATGCATTAGAGAAAAAGGAGAGAAATAGAGAGGACAGGGCAGAAATTCCTGTAACGACTACTATGAATCGTACCTTCTATGCTAGCCATGATGATGCTTTTATCTTAAATGCCAAATACCAGTCTACTAATGCCAGCATGTCCAAGGGAACACCACCATTTTCTTTTAAGTCACAATACAAACCTGACAAAAGACAAGGACAAGCCAACAAAGCAAAGCTATTCCATAAAACCGAAACAAAAGCCAAAGCTATAGGAATGCGTAGCATATGGGTTACAAAACAACAACTCACAGCATGGCCAAATCACTGTCATCCTCTAGGGATTAGAAAGATCTGGGTCCCTAAACAATCATCTGAAGTTGTAGATAAATCTTACACTAACCTTAGAAACAGACCCATAAGAAAGGCGATTTATATAGTTAAGCTAATTAAGAAATTGGGCGATTGGAGAAGTCGCGCTATTTCACCATTTATATTAAGAAGATGTACTGTAGCGGAATGGCCGATTTTGAAATCGAGATAATAGCAAATCGCCGATATTAATACTCGGCAAAAGTACACAATTTAGGATAATCGGACAAATTGATAAATCAGGTGATTTTAGGAAATGACATTAAGTCATGCAATTTTAGAAGATCGGACGATTTTGTGGTCTGCCCAGAGAAATTGGAAAGTATAGATTACCTTTGAAGAATATCAAGGATGTCAAAATGTTCAACAAATCTATGATATTAGGCTCCAAAATTTTAATACCAAATCTCCGAGTTTTCCTAGATCGATTTCTGTGAGACAAAATCTAATGAACCACAAATAAAGCATCGATTTCGTGCGCGACGCTGAGCCCTCAAGTCAAAAATCCGTCTGGGTCATTAATTATGTTTTCGTGACTTTCTGACTTCGTTAGTCGATTCATGCCTATAAATGGACCCGACTTAGAACCACACGGTAATACCATCAATCGTTCACACCACCGAATCAAGGCAGAGATGAACTGGAATCAACAGGGAGACCAAGAGGAGGACAAGAAACATGTAGAGTTAGTGCGTCGCTTTAATCGCAATCTGAAAATGTTAGTACTCGAGATTTTGTTCTTTATGTGCTTGGTCGTTGTTTTGGTGGCTGTTCTGTTTTGGGTTCTTACAAGTCGTACTGGTTTTTGAGTCTGTGTGATGTAATATTATTTTCATGATTTGCGTTGTTGGAGTGTTTTGAGATTTAGAAGATGTTTTGTGTGTTTGAGTTATTGTAGCGTTGATCGCATTTGGAAGAATGAATGGGTCATTTTAAAATTAGTTTGCGAAGAACACTACTCTCCCTCAACTTATGCATATCCGTAAAATGAAGACTCCCCCTAGATTAGAGTAAGTCCTGCAAAAACTCCCCTCAAACCAAGCATATACGTAAAATGATGCTCCCCCTTTCCTTCTCCATATTATTTTTTTTATGAATAAGTTAAGACGCCAAAAAAAAATATACTAACAAAGATGCCGTGGAGACATGTTGCCTAAGGTTCATGATTCAACATGCCTAACTTAGATACAAGGAAATGAAATCGTGTTTCATCCAAGGCCTTGGTAAATAAGTCAGCCAGCTGGACCTCAGTATTTACGAAGTACATGGCAATTGTGCCCTTCTCCACGTGGTCTTTATAAAGTGATACCTAAGATCTATTTGCTTAGTGCGAGAATGATGAACAGGGTTACAGGTAATGGCTATGGCGCTGTTTGAGTCGCTATTTATAGGAATATTATTGAAATCAAACCCGTAATCCTGTAGTTGCGTTCGCAACCATAGAATTTGAGAGCAGCAACTTGCCGTAGCGACGTACTCCGCTTCGGTGGTGGATGTGGATACACAGTTTTGCTTCTTAGATGACCAAGTTACTAGTTTGTCACATAAGAATTGCAGCCCTCCTGATGTACTTTTCCTGTCCATCTTACATCCTGCAAAATCCGCGTCAGTATAACCAAGTAATTGAAATTTGAGTTTTTAGGATACCACAGTCCAAGTGTAGGGGTTCATTTGAGATACTTCATTATTCTCTTCACAGCCAGCATGTGTGACTCCTTTGGATTGGCTTGGAAACGAGCGCATAGGCATGTGGCGAAAACGATGTCAGGTCTGCTCGCCGTGAGATACATGAGTGATCCGATGATTCCCCGATATGTGGTTGGATTGATCGGCTTTCCATCTGGGTCTGAGTCAAGCTTACAGGAAGAGGACATTGGGGTGTTCTTTGTGGTTGAATTATCCAAGTTGTACTTCTTGAGAATGTCGTGGATGTACTTTGTTTGGTTGATGAAGATGCCTTCTGAAAGTTGTTTAACTTGAAGCCCAAGAAAAAAGTTGCGTTCTCCCATCATCCTCATTTCGAACTTTGTCTTCATTAACTCGCCAAATTCTTTGCACAATTTTGGATTTGGGGATCCAAAGATAATATCATCAACATATATTTGAATGAGGAGAATTCCCAATTTATGTCTTTTGATGAAGAGGGTTGTGTCGATCTTTCCTTTTGTGAACCCTGATTTAATCAAGAAATCTGAGAGTGCCTCGTACCAAGCACGTGGGGCTTGTTTTAGTCCATATAGTGCTTTCTCTAGAAAGTAAACATGGTCAGGATGAGTTTCGCTCACAAAGCCTACAGGTTGTGCCACGTAGACTTCTTCTTGCAGTACTCCATTGAGGAAGACTGTCTTGACGTCCATCTGGTAAACAGTGAAGTTTTTGTGAGTAGCATATGCAAGAAATAGTCGGATGGCCTCAATTCGAGCAACTGGAGCAAAGGTTTCATCGTAGTCAATTCCTTCTTGTTGATTGTAGCCTTTTGCCACCAATCGGGTCTTGTTCCGAATGACGATTCCATCTTCATCTCTTTTGTTTTTGAAGACGCACTTGGTTCCTATAATTGTTTTACCTGGTGGTCTTGGGACTAATCTCCACACTTGGAGTCGCTCAAATTGATTGATATTCTTCCTGCATGGCTTTTATCCAGAATGGATCAGCTAATGCATCTTCAATCTTACTTGGTTCGCTTTGGCTTAGAAAGCAGGCATATAGATTCTCGTTTATCATTGAGGAGCGTGTGCTTATTCCTTGATTTGGATTGCCGACAATTTGAGACATTGGGTGAGCTCTAGTCCATTTCCTTGTGTAACAAAGTGGTTGCCTCAATTCCTCATGGTCAAATTCCTCACTAGGTTCAGCTTCGTCGGTACTAGAGATTTCAATGGGGGTTTGATCTTCATTACCTAAATTATCCGATGGAGCATTTTCTACGTCTTCATTGTGACCGGATTGATGAGTCGTGGTGATTTGAGGTTGGCTGCTCACAGGCATCTCATTTGGGCCAGTTGAACTGTGTACGGATGGTTTTGCTGTATCTATACTCTCATTGTTTTGAGTAGGGTCCAATTTCGAATGAGGGCATAAGTATATCTGATCAAACAGAAGGTCCATCTCGTCCTCATTGAATGGTTGAGAGGTAGATGGTCTTCTCTCGAGTTGAATACTATGTTGAGTTTTCGTCAATATTCTTATGAGGCCGGGTTCTAGACTTGTCTGTTCAGAGGCGATAGTTGGCACTTCACGAATGTAACATTTGCACTTTCCATGACAATTCGCCTTTGTGGTAGGTAAACTCTGTATGCCTTGGACTCGGCGGGGTATCCAATGAAAACTCCTTCGACTGCTTTTGGATCAAATTTTCCTCGGTCTTCTCTATCATTCAAGACGAAGCATGTGCAGCCAAAAACTCGAAGAAATCTGATGTTTGGTATCCTTTTGTTGATAAGCTCATATGGAGTTTTTCCGAATCTTTTGTGAATGCTAGTTCTGTTCTGAGTGAAACAGGCTGTGTTGACTGCTTCGCCCCAGAGAAAATGAGGAAGTTTGGATTGTATTAGCATTGTACGAGCCGCTTCAACTAGACTACGATTTCTTCTTTCCACGACCCCATTCTGTTGGGGTGTTCTAGCTGCTGCGAATTGCTGAGTGATTCCAAGTCATGAGTAGAAATTGTCAAGCAATTGATTCTTGAATTCAGTACCATTGTCAGTTCGAATCACTTGAACGTTGCATTCCAGTGAGTTTTGAGTTTTCCTCACAAAGTCTATGATCAAGTCGGGCGTCTCATCTTTCGTCCTAAGATATCTTGTATCTAGAGAAATCATCCACTATTACCAGAACGTATTTTCGTCCGTTGATGCTTTGTACTCTCATAGGTCCACACAGATCCATGTGCAGTAGTTCTAACGGTCGGGACGTTGAAGCTACGAGTTTTGCCTTGTGTGATGTCAACAAGTGCCTCTTACCTAAGCACACTGGGTCAGACCGCTGCAACCGACAAATCATGCTGATCTTCCATGGCATGGTCTTTAACAAAAATTACGACGTCGCCAAATTGATATGGTCTGACCTTGTCGATCAACTACGAAGACGAAAGTTCAGTTCCACAAGGGTCCTCCCATACATAAGATGGTTTCCTTTCCTGGTTCAACACTTCATTGACCTCAATCCTGAGATCGAACGCCGTCCCCAGGTCGAAGGCTATGAAATACCCAAGCTCGGCAAAATACAATCCACGAAGACCAAGTCGAAATTCGATGAAGAAGCCATGCTATTGGGAGAACACCTCCTTCATCTTCTAGACAAGACGGATCCCGTGCTACAAGGCTATCTGCGAGCAAACAACCTCGAAGATATCCCCACGGTTCAACAGAACCCAGTTGAACCTAACCCCGGGACTAGCCAATCCCAACAACCAAGTATAGGTCTAGGACGTCCTTCATCTCCAAAACGAAAACAAAATAGAAAATCTAAAGGGGATGACGGACGCAGCACGAAGGAACAGCGTACCAAACAAAAACACGACCGTCCTCCACCTTCATCCAGTCCACAAATAGCCCGGACCGAGCCCATAGGTACAGGGGATGACTTTGTCCTCCCCCGAGTAGAAGTCGCGGCCTCGGGTCCAAACGCGCAAACCACCCCACCTAGCCACTCAATCATCTCCCAACAGATGATTGCTTCATATACTCACGAGGAGCCACGTCAACCATCACCACCTCACTCGGAGGAGGTCGATGTTGTATTATGCAGTCCGCCGCCTCATACTGCACCTTTATTGATCACAAGAGGTCTAGTGTCCGCACCCACCACAGATTTTCCCCTTTCTAGGACACAAACACAAATTTCTGCACCGACAGGTCTTAGTGATCTGCCCAGAACGCTCTTCGATGTCTCTGTACTAGCTGCTAGTTCGGGACTGAGCGGAAGACCCACAGCAGTCAACACCACAGCAGCTGCTTACGTGGGCCATCGATCTGAGTCCGTCTCAGCATCGATGTCAACGATAGGCCTTAGTGGCTTCGGTTCTTCAAGTCCTGTGCAAGCAGGCGGCACATCAGTTCCTTCTACTGATGTTGTGACGGTGGACCGTCTTCGTGACTCCGCCTCGTTATTTTCCCCGTTCGTGACGGAGGCCACGCTCAATGTTCGCCTAGCTACATTCGCAAAAGAACTCCAAGACTCCATAATGACCCGGTGTACAGCGCGATTGCGACATCCTCTAGAGACAAGGGCAAAGCCTCCGTCCCCGCACAACCACCTTCTCAAGCCGATCCTTCTAATGTCCCTGACGACGGTACGAAATGTTCCTGTTACGGAACTAATTGATGTCGTCGTCGCCAAACTCTGCACTGCAACGAAGCACAACGAATATGAAGCGGAGGTCCTTAGACGACTAGAGCTGCCGTTCACGTGCCGAGGTGAGGCTCAGACTTCGGCTCAGCTGCGTGACGACCCGGAGGGTGAGGGTCGTCCCGAGGGGGAGAAGCAGCCAGAGCCACAGCGTCAACAACAGCAGACGACTCGAACCACAAAAACACCTACACCCACTCGAACCACCAAAACACCTACACCCTCACGAACAAAAAAATCTACCCGACCTACTACCAAAACAACCCAACTAATCACATCACTAGATACACACCATCGAAGGAGCCCTCCAATATCTTCCTCGTCTCCTACCAACGTAAGCCTTGCCCTTATTGACGATGATGAGCTCGAATGCCAAAGTGGTTGCTCCCTATCAAGAAGAAATACGACGGAGAATCTGGAGGAAAGAAGATAGGATTAAGAAGCTGGATGAGCTGGAACTCAGAGGGCTAACTCATCTTTCAAGACCATCTGCCGTTCGGTACCTGCTTTCTCTCCGTCGAGGACTTATGATGAAAGGGAAAGGAGCTAATGTTGAGACTCTTCGAAGAGAAGAGAAGGAACGAGCCAGAATTAATGCAATCATCGGAGTACAACGAGCTCGACTCGACTTCTACGAATTTCCCATTTACAAGATACGGCGAGAAGATGGAACGGTCGAAGACCTGACTGAAGGGGATCTCTCCTACTTAAGAGGTGAGGACATTGATCGGATGGTTGGAAGCTACAGGTTTCTTGGAACGCTTCAGAATCCAGACCTCAAGGTTGGATATGTCGCTCTTAAGCGATTTTTGATGCGCCAGATTAAGTTCAACGCGACCCATGACCTCCAAATGGCAGTAGAAAGCAATATGAAGAGAGTAAACCTCATAAAGCCGTCCTTCGAAGTTCCAGACACCAGTCTTGGCGAAGGACACATAATCAATGAAGATGATGATCCGTCAGTCGTTTACATCAACTACATGGAGATAAAAGGCTAATGAAGACATCAGAGATTAACAAGTTCAGCGACGGTACACTTCGAATCATTCGAGACAAGCTTAGAAGTATTCTCGGGCAGCTCAAAGATGAGGAACACGAAGTCCAAGAAAAGTACATGAAGCTGATCGAGATCATTTCTGAGAGAATATCATTTCGAAGAGTTTTGCGGTCATATGAGCACATCTTAGGACTTCGGAAGTCACCATACGTGCTAGCGAGCCCCAAGAAAAGGAAGACCCAGAAGACATCAACAAGAGGACGAGGACACTAAGGGGGAGATTGTTAGGAATTAATTATAGTGTCCTCTATTTATTTGTGTCTTGGGCTAAGATTGAAATATTAATAGGGTTGTAGTAGGTTGGGGAGACAACTTGTATTAGTAGAAGTTATGTTACTTGGGCTTTAATATACCAAATAGTTGTGGTATATAAAGCCCATATTTACCCTTGTTAGGGTTTCATCAAAAGAAGATACATTGAAGCTGTTCTTGTTAAAACACACACACAAACACACACTAAAAGGTGCTCCATACGGTATTAATCTTTCTAATAATCTTTTGATCCTTATTTGGTAACAAGTGGACCAACAAGAAGAGATGAAGAGATCCAGAATCTCGTGACATATAGTGCGGAACTACAAATGCTCCTTTCCGGCACGTCATATCCTCTCACCTCCACATCGTACCACCCGGCCCTGCGAGGCAAATGGGACACTTAACGACCGGATAAAATATTTAATGCAAAAATAGTGCAGGCGTAGGAATCTCGACTTTAAATGAAGACAGAGAGTTTAATAGTGAAACACTAAACAAGGAAACGTCTCAGACTAATGATTTGAATTGTAACTTTTGTGTAGCTTTTCCGCAGAGCAGTGATATCGGGCTTTTGTTTTTCGTTACTTCTTATGTTTTCCTTGCTTCTGTGGGAGGAAACAAAGGACTCCTTTTTATACTCAGATAAAAATAATCGTCATATTTAGCGCGATAATTTCATAATATGTCTGATACTATTATTTCTAATTATCCGTAGTATTCTCAATGTTGTAAGAACACAATATGCTGTAATTTTTTTTATAAATTTCACCAAGATTAAAATTTTTGAAATCGAAGGAGAAAAAAATATCTAAAGCACGGGTAGTTTAAATTGTAACGGCGTACGACGACAATGAAAAGCATATATATATACACTCGGGTAATTTAAAATGTAACGTCAAACAACGACCTTCAATGATATACCTGTTAGTTAACGCTCCCTCGTGGGAAATTAGACAAATGCTACAAATTATTACCACATCTATTTTCAAAGAATCAGCTTTTAAATTGCGCATAGATGTTGGTCCTATTTTCAAATCCAATTAAATTATTATCATTATTACAATGACACCAACCAGCATTACTTTTTAATATAATTTGTTGAATATCATTATAAAAATGAAATTTTTGCTAAAAGTCGGTTGTGGTTCTTGCGCCTTGCTCTAGTTTTGTTACGTTAATTTACATTATAGGGTCGTGAAGATGTCGCCTCCTATTCCTGGATACTCAGCTTTGCTGCATTCAATTGCGAGTTAATGTGTTCGTGGACCGTGAGAGTTTCAATGCAAGAAAGGTTGCTTCCATATTTTTTTCTTATTGAGATGCTGTGCATGAGAGAATAAATATATTGGGAGGGACTGAATGGTTTTTGCTTTAATTTGTGAACGACGTGATTACTGAATGTATGTATTAATAGAGAAAGTAAGTTCCGCAAAAAGCGAAATACTAATGCTCCTAATTGGAATATATGGACTGTGAGTTCCTATTATCTTCCATTATTGCTGCAAGAAAACTAGGTTATAGTTGATGAATGATGACATGAGAATAATCCAACTTAGGTTAACCATGGGTGCTCTACGCTGGTTCGTTTAAATTTGCAAATTGGCTTTCCTTAATTGCCATTGTTTTTCTATTTGTCCTTCGAAATCTTCTTTATTTTTCTTTATCTAGTTTCTAATACCGGCAAAATATCATTCTTGATGTTCAGTATTTCGTGTTTGTTAAACGTTTCAAGAACATATAAAAGTGTTAACGAGTAATTTCTGAATACTTTTAACTATTTAATGTATCTTTTGCCGACTCTAGCATGCAGACCCTCGAGATGTTGTTATAACACCGAGTGGTGATAGGCAATGTGTAGCAATTTTCATTTTATATAATACTCCCTCCGTCTTAAACCATTTTATACATTTACTAAATCGGGCGTCCCATATCTTTTGTACATTTCCTTATTTAGCAAAAAAATTATCACAAACAATCATTATAATAATATTAAATATTCTTAAAAAACGTGTCAAAATATACAATTTTTTTACCTTTTAATTTTACTATATTATTAAAATATTCGGTTTCTTAATTGTCGTGTCAACTCCCAAATGTCCAAAAACATTTGGGACAGGGAGTAGTAACGTTTTAGTTTAGACAGTTTCTTGATTATTATATACATACGGATCATAGAGCACACAGTATATACATACACATACAGATATTGCATTGACATTTTTAAATAGTTATAAGCTAGGGTAGGCTAAGCCACAGGGTAAGAAGAATCCATAGCAATCCCACAAAGCCCTTGTCTAGCCCAACATCCTTCTCCATCATCACATAACCTTCCTCACCCCAACTTGTCCCCGAAGAGTTCTTAACAAGCCAATACTTCGTATTTCCATCCTTCCCATACCGAACGACCGTAACGTCGTGGTTGATCCATCCCACCGGCGTGGAGGATGCTTGCTGTTTGGAGGAACCTTTTCGTATCCCGGAATTTTAGCTGCGTGGATAGACTCATCATTCTTGTTGCATGTGCCATCCGTGTAGAGGTCAGGTCCATTCACAGATGTTTTTCTACCAACTTAGCAGCATTATCGTCCTTTATACATGTGTGGAACCGGATACTATAACATTTTTATAGAAGCAAAGTTAAGAAATCATACGAAAACTTCTTTCTTTTAGGAATTTTTCAAAACAAAAAACGATTACACGTAAGTTTATTCTTCTTATTAGTTCCAAATTCCACTATGAAATTCACATTATTAATATTTTCAACTACTTCGTTTTCAGTTGATAAAATAGTCAATCCATTAAATATGCCCATTGTGGATCTCAGATAATCTATATATATAAAAGTTGGATGGTCTCTTTCCGGATGTGACACGTGTGCAACGGAGTCCCCTCCCATCCAATCAAATTGCACTGATCAATTCTGATAACTATTCTGAGATTACATAGGTAGGTCCCGGTGGTTTTTGTATGGATGTGCTGACGTGGCATTGTAGGAATGACTCTATATTTTATTTGGGACATTCACAATATATAACACGCTATTCTATCGTCGGAGTTATTAATGATGATTCATTATATGTGTTTTATTCATCCGATTCACTGTATTCATTTAATAGCTACTGAACCGTCTTACAAAACATTATTCAGTTCAGAAAGCTGAACAATCTTGCAAAATAATGCTTGCCATTGAAGACTCTTGGCCTTTCTTTTCACGGTGATATGTTGTTGATGGATTTTGGTTTTTCTTTACTTTTACTGGGATTGTAATGACGGATATTTTTTTCCCCACCAATTTCGGGTTATTGTAGCTAATTTTATTATAATTTTTTGTTGACGAATGTTAAATGATCAGGCGGTTGATTGATTAATGTTTAATTTAGTGAAAATTTGCGATATGGTCGTGTTGTTTTCCTGATGAATTTTGCCCATGATTTTTTTTGTTATCACATCGATGAGATATTGTGTTTTCATTTTGGGGTTTCAATTTAGGGATTTGCACCAATTAATTTTTTCATGGAGTAGTTGAAGTGCTCGGTTGGGACGTCAATTGACATTGAATTTTTGGGTGATATGTTGGATTGACTTCTGGGAATTTGGCTGCGGTTGTTTGCTTCTAATTTGGTGAAATCGAGCGTTTAAACCGTTGAAGGTGGGCGGGGAATTTTGGACGGGACTGTTGAAATAGAGGAGATTGAGATGGATCGTACTGTGGGTGGAAAATTTAAGCTTGGGAGGAAAATTGGGAGTGGTTCTTTTTGGTGAACTCTATCTTGGTACATTCTTTTCTTATCCTGACTTGCGAATAATTCATTACAGATTTATTACATACAGGGCTCGTTTTGGAGGGAGACAAGGATCGAATCACTGGTTATGTGAGGAAGAGGATTTCGCATCAGGTGTACAATGTCGTCGGGGATTATTACAGATTTAGGGATACGGTTAGAGATTGTGACGGATGGTTTTGCCCGTGCTCAGCTCTCGAAATGAGGAGACACACTAATTAAACAAAAGCAGCGTGACTTCGATGTCGATGAGAGCAGTGTGTACGGTGTGTTTGAGGCATTGGAGACGCAGGGGATGCAAGATCCTTACAAAGATCATATATGATGATGATGATGATGACGACGACGACATATCGATGTAGATGAGAGCAGCGTGGCTTTACAGGTATCAATTTCTTGCGTATTACAATTTTGTTAATTTTTTCTTTTTCATGTTATAATCTATCTTGGTTTATTTGTGGTGAAATGGTGGTTCAATTTCGATTCTACTTAATTTTTTTGCTCCGTCTATGTACTAACGTTGTCGATTTATTTGATTCTCCCCTAATCGTAGGTTTCCATGACACTAAGATGAACAAGGATCTTCTGAAGAAGAATGACGGGAGCATAAAGCGTGTGGTGATGGATCTCATTGCTACTGATCAAGACGATGACAAGTAAACGCAGCTTATTTTCACATATGCTTTGCTTATCTTTACAGCTAAATAACGCTCGAACTTGACCTATCATTACATTCTTTTTTTTTCGACTTTCTTGGTTGCTAAGCTTCTTCTGCTTGCTCATCTTCAATCGAGTCTCAACTCCCAACGCAAAATCGCTTTAAAGGTATCGATCTCTTTCATATTGGAATTTTGTAGTTTTGTTCTTTTTCATGTTATAACCAATCTTGGTTTATTTGGGGTTTCAATTAGGCATGCGTTGAGTTACCTTTCACGTTCCTATTCTTCGAATGGGAGCTCCCAAATAATTGATATCTATCGATCGAACGAAGAAAGCAAAAGGCGACTCTTCAACAGGTGAATAACGATGTATAGATTTGCTTTTTCAGTCTGGGAGGAAATTTTGGTTTAATTTATTTTGTCATGATTTCTGTAGGTTTTTATACATGAGTAAGCAAAGAAGCTTCTTGAAATTGGATTTGGTTTTGGGAAATGGCTTGAGGATCATATCCACTCGATGGACGACCAAACGACAACTCATATTTGTAGCTCTACTTTAAAACCAATTTCTGCCATGAGCTTCATGAGAGGAGCTTCGCGTTGTGATGCCGGCCTGAACTATGGAAGGTGGTTTCCGCGAGCTGAATCTTGGGGCATTTTTGGGGGCGGTGAGGTCGCATACTTATAAGAAGATACACGGCTGAAATTGGGGACGACTCGACGTTGGTGGTGGTCTTCAAGCTTTGTTGACAAAACGTGTCATCTCATTAATATCGCTTTTCAACTTCTCTCCACTATCGCACCTCAAAGGAGAAATCGAGACGAAAATGTCTACGCTATTGATAAACGTACATTAGTACGTGAATTATAGCGGTGATTTAGGATATAATAGAGTGTTCTTTATTGATTTATGCAATTATTCGCTCTATTTACACCAATTTACCCTTTATAGGACCGTATGACGGTTACCGAGCGAAAAGGGAGCGAAAACTGAGCAAAAACGAGGCAAACGAACAAGTTATGAAGCCACAGAAGAGTGTCAAAGCCGTGACTCTTCTTGCACAGGCCGTGAAGAAATGCCGAAAGTGAAGCGAAGCGATGCAGAGTATAGTCACGGTCGTGTAGTCCGCCTGCAAAGTAGCAGCTTCAAAAAATTTATATATCCCAATCTAGACCTTGGATTGAGATTCCTTTGGTCAGAATCGAGATTGGTGAGTTTTCTCTCTATGGTTAAAATTTCAGGTCAATCGGATATCGTTTACCCGTCACTGTCGCAAAGCTGTTGAAAGTGTCACGGCCGGGACACAAGCTGCACGAGGCTGTGAAAGCGAGCAGTAGCCGAATTTCCCCCTCCCCGAAACCTTCACCGCCATGAAGGCCCATGTACCAGGTCGTGAAGGTTGCGAAAGTCAGTATAAAAGGCCAATTTCGACTGAGAAACTTATCAGAACATAACCCTAACACATCAGAGACGAAAAAGAGCCGTGAAGAACATTAAATACGTCTCAGAAGCGCAAGAGACAGATCAATGACAATTCTACACCAAATTGAACGAGGAACGAAGATTCTACAATGAGATCATCCCATATCCATTCGTAGTGAAGATTATGAGTTCTTCCTCATTGTTCTTTATTTATTTTTGCTTTTTCGTTAATTATGAGTAGCTAAATTCCCTCTGTGTTTGGCATTAGATGAACGCTAGGTCGATTCGTACTTAAGATATATATTTATTGTGATCGTGTTTATGACTATTTATCTATCTATGAAATTGTTTCTTCGCTTTAATATGTTTTGTGTTAAAGTGATCGTGTGGAAAATCGTTTAGGGCGATAGCTAACAACGATTAGGCCGTTCAAAGAGGATAGGATTCGAGCATAGGGCGAAAGCAAATACTCGATCCTCGCCGCTAGTATTTTATTGAATTTTAGATCCCCGCAAGCGTTTTGGGCGATGGCAAATTCGTGAGTGGGTAGGAAGTTACTGCGATTTAATCTTAATCACGTAGGAGCAATAGTGCCTAGCGGGATTCGAATACCGAACACACTTTATGATCTGAAAGCACTTCAGTCGTGTTCTCTTAATCCCGACGTGCGTTTTACGCACTTTATTTAGGCTAGATATCGAGTCGATAGGTTATTACTAGTAATCAGTTTATTTCTCGTGTTCGATACTCGTTTACTCACCTTACTACACTACAAAAGATAGGTTCACTGCTTATCGCACGTCGGTGAACGTATTCGTTTTATTTATCAGTTGTCGCACCTGCACTTTACATTAGTACACCGTGTGTCGGATCGCTAGGATTTCAGCCCAGATCGTCCGGTTTCGAAAGCGGGGCACCACGATAGTATCAGAGTGCGCCTGCGGGTTCAGGATCTGACGATATAAAGGAGATGAAAGACATGACGAAGACGCTCCTCACTAATTTCAGCCAAACCACCGCAGCTCATGATAGTCGAAGGACGAAATTGGAGGAGTATATGGAAGCGAACGACATACGTGCTCAAAACACAGATGCATCCATTAAGAAGTCGGAGCAGCAAGTGGGCCAATTAGGAAAGCAACTGGCGGGGCGAAATCAAGGATCACTCCCGAGCTACATCGAGACAAACCCTAAGGAGTACTGCAATGCGGAAACCCCATGGAGCGGGAAAGGATTGCAAGAAGTTCTCGCCAAGCAGAATTCAAAGGAGAAAGTCGATTTCGAGGGCCACGATGAGCCAACAGTAGAGGAAAGCAAGGGCGACGGAGACGAGAAGGTCAAGGATGACAAGGGAAAGGCGGGACCATTCGTGAAGCCATACCAGCCGAAGATTATGTACCCAGCTCGATTGAGGGAAGCCGAACCTGGAAAAGAGAAGGTCGAACCTAAAAAGGAGGACGCTGCGCCTGAAAAAAAGACGGAGGAGAATGCGCGAGCACTAGTGAGGCCGTACCAGCCGAAGGTTCCCAACCCAGCACGTTTGAAGGACAAAGAGGAGGTGCTATTTAGCAGATTTATGGGTATGTGCAAAGAATTACATATTAACTTACCGTTTGTTGAAGCTATTATGCAGATGCCCAGTTTCGCGAAGTTTCTGAAGGACTTGCGACAAATCGACGGAAGCTCGAACATGTCTCCACTGTTTACCTATGAGGAGAGTGCTCGGCGATACTCCAGAGCAAGATACCGAAAAAGCTGAAGAAGCCAGGGAGTTTTAATATTCCTTGTCATCTAGGTGACTAGTTGGGCATGCTTTAGCTGATCTAGGTGCTAGTATGAATTTGATGTCGTACTCCATGTTTAAGCGCATAGGATTAGGTGAACCACGACCCACTAGGATGAGTATTCAATTGGCCGATATATCATTAAAATACCCCCTAGGTGTTGTCGAGGATGTTCTAGTTAAGGTCGATAAGTTCATTATCCCTGCTGATTTTGTGATCCTAGAGATGGACGAGGATGAAAATGTTCCTTTAATTCTAGGTAGATCATTCTTAACTACAGGTCAGACTCTGATAGATTAGGAATGGAACATTGACTTTGAATGTAGACGGCGAGAAAGTTACATTTAATATGACTGACTCGATGAAAAAGAGTAGCGAGCATGATAATAAGTGCCATTACTTGGATGCTTTTGAGCAGGGTTTCTCGTCTTCTATGCAAGGTTTATCACAGGTTTTGAGCAAGGAGGAAGTCGACGATCCCACGATAACCAACGGTAAAAACAGCGAAGAAGTTAAGGACAAGAGCCCAGTCGAGAAGCGACCGCCACTAGAGTTGAAACCGCTGCCCGGCGGAAAGCGACAACTCCAAGGTTTGGATGTAAGCGAGGGATACTTAAGCAAAAAGAAGGTACTGATCTAGACTTCTAGCCACCCTAAGCGAATGAAGGTACGTCCGACTAATGACGGTAAAGGAAGCGCTTCTTGGGAGGCAACTCAGGTTTTATCTATCTAGTACTTTCTTTTTATTATGTCTATGACTGTGATGCATATAAATATATCTCTTATTATTATCATCCATGTCTTTTCCTTTTACGTTTAATTTTCCTTTTAGTTATGTCAGGATAAATATCATGAGTCACGATCCACAACCTTCATGGCCTGCACGCGTTTAGTCACGACCACTCACTTATTCATCAGGGGGAGTCCAATTCTTTTTAACCTTCTTTTCCCTTTCTTTTATTCATTTTTAAGTTGAGGACAACATAGGTCTTAAGTGTGGGGAGGGGAATTTAGGTTGAGAATCTACGTGAAATATTTGTTTCTCTATGACGTGTCTGTTGTCGGAAAGGCATGAATTCTTTGAAGTCAAGCATGATTATTTGCATCTATATCAAGTCATTTTGCATTTTATGAAATTTCGTGATCGATTAGGACATGCATGAGTGATTGAATAGTGTCTGCTTGGATAGACATAGCGCTACTTTGAGATCCGTACACATAACCTGTTTCTGTTGCGAGAGTTTGAGCCTGACGAGCTTGCTCATTTTTTTTCTTGATTACGTAACGTGCCTAGTCTAAAACTCTCTAGAACTTGCATGTTTGATACGCGTTGAAACTGCTTGTGCTGTGTTAGTGTGGAAATGACGAGGGCATTAGGAAATAAGTCCAATGCCAAAATTTTCCACCCACGTGATCCCTTGGTTAGCCACGTTGAGCCCGAGCCTATTCGTTTCTAACCTTATACTATATATAAGCCGCTAACCCGAATAAGCCGCCAGAGATAATACATCCGTAGCATAGGTCGAACTTGATGGTTAATGCTTTAATATCTGATTAATATTCTTCTCTGTTATTCGGTGAAATGACTCGATCCTACTTGATCGCTTTATGAAATGACCCGATCCCTTGCATAAAGCCTGCTCATAAACCTTTGGCAAGATATAGGTTTGGTAATAAGTATCCCTAAATACACGGCATTTCCGGTAATGATGTAGTCTTTGCGACAAAAAGTCAAACCTTGATGTTTAGGGAATAAGGGCAAATCAATAACTAAGGTAAAATGGCAGAAAATGAAAGGAAACTGAGTTGAGAGGGTCGGGCATAAAAGTCTAGGATTTCAGAGTGAGAATGTTGAGTCTTATGTTGGGGCAACTGTCAGTTTGTAATGCCATATTCTTAGTGTTTTCGTCGAAGTGTCCTAGCTTTAGAATGCGTGTCACCTCATTGTTATTTGACCCCGCTTCGACCCGAAAATGACCCTCAGATGTACGCTTGCCACCTTAAATAGAAGATATGCTACTAACTTGCAAGCCTATGGTAGGGTTGGATTAGTGCACGACTTGAGCGATTCACTGATATACTACCATATACACTGAGTGATTTGAGCGAATCTTGTGAGGTATGGGGCTCAATTAGTAGTGCAAAGTTCAGATTTGACAGATGCCGAACATTACTGTGATGTCCATGATTGTTTACTTGATTCCGTTTTGTGCTTTCAAGCTATGATGATAAATGCGAACGATTATGCCGTTATCTTGATTCAATACCTTTCTGACTTCTAATTTACTTGAGGACAAACAAATGCTTAAGTGTGGGGAGGTTTGATAAACGTACATTAGTACGTGAATTATAGCTGTGGTTTAGGATATAATAGAGTGTTCTTCATTGATTTATGCAATTATTCGCTCTATTTACACCTATTTACACTTTATAGGACCTTAGGACGGCTACCGGGCGAAAAGGAGCGAAAAAAGAGCAAAACTGAGGCAGCCACAGAAGAGTGTCACGACCGTGACACTTTGCACAGGCCGTGACGAAATGCCGAAAGTGAAGCCAAGCGATGCAGAGTGTAATACCCGTAAAATTTAATTACGGGATTATGATTTAATTAACAGAGAATTAGAAATTTTGCGGGATTAATTAAATAGTGAAGCTAGGAATTTGGGTGAAGACTTTGTTTATTTATAACACATAATTACTTTAAACGTGACGAATGATACAATGCTTTCATGTTTTCATGCTTTAAAATGAATTATGTGTTGATATGATTCCATGTTACCTGATTTATAATTTCCTCTATGTGTTATATGAATTATGACTTACATAATGAATTTAGAACTTGGAAAATTTTAGAGGTCTTGAGGAAGCTTTAGCGAAGAATCAATTAAAGTAAATCAGTATAAGATGGTATGAAATAGTTTCAATTGATTTTGGACTAAGAATCGATCAATTAAAGGTAGGAATCGACTGATTCTATGTTTATAGATGGCAGAATCGATCGGTTGTGAGGGTGGAAACATAAATGATTGTATAGAAAGTATAATCGATCTATTCAATATATAGATATACCTGAGTATACGTAACAATCACCGATGAATGAAGTTAAAGAAGAGAAATCGATCGATTGATTGTTGTGTGCTATGATTGAATATATTTAAATTAAATCGATCGATTCGCAAGGCTTAGAAATAGTTCGATGTACGTTGAAAAGAGCTTCAATCGATACATAATATATTGAATTTGGACCAATCATTACTCATGTAGAGTTGAATAAATAAAAGCCACGTAAGGGTTTCTTAACATGTGAGGTAAAGATACTAGCGTCACCTACTTGTCAACTCAATCACCAATTTCCAAGCTCCATGTTGATCTAATAGTTTGAGTAATTCATAGAAAAAGTACGATCATAAGATAAAGACCATTAAAAACTTCAAAGGAGAAATTCAAGACTCTTTCGTAAGATTTGAAGTAGGTATACTTTCTTACCTTAATTTTATGCTTTAATTATAGTCTTAACGTGTTCTAAGGATTATTGAACACAAGAAAGGTAGTTGTTTAGGTATTTATATAAAGGCTAAGTTTCGAAGGTCTTGAAATATTAAGACTCTTAGGGTATTTAAAGTGTTCTCGATGAAAACCCTAATTGCGGAGCTTCAATTCATGTTAACATTATGGTTGCTTAGATTTGTGAGGCTCACATATGAAAGTTAATAAACTTGAAGTTAATTTCTAATAGGAAGAACAAGGGAGTAGATAAAATACTGTCTGAACGTTGGAATACTTAGTGAAAATAGATTCGGACATTTAACTTGGTATTAATTCTTATTACTGGATATGTTCTTCGGTAGAATCTCGAGATGTAAGTCAAACCCTTAAGTATTATTTAATATCGAATTTCATATCAAAATCTTATATATACGTATATATATATATATATATATATATATATATATATATCATGTCGAAATTATATAGCCAACTCGAGATTTATATCGAGATGTTTAGAATTGATATGTCAAAATGTTTGGGAGTGTAAAGTCGAGATCCTTGCCGAGATTTAAATCTAGTATTGATTTCGAAATGTATATTGAATGAAGAGACTCGACATAACATATATCTAGACATATTTAGAGATACAATGTCGATATCAAATTCACACAAGCTCGAGATCCATCTTTGAATTCTATTTCGAAATCCGACAATCATGCTCAAAACCATGTCGAGATTCTTATGAATCTCAAAATGCTATTTTTTTTAATTTAAGACAAGTTCGAAACTCTAGGATTTCGAAATTTATAGAAGTCGAAATTAGGGTTTTTCAAATTAAGCCAATTTCATGAAATTATAACTAGACTAACAAACCCTAATTTTATATGTTTCTATAATTAGGGTTCGAAGGTTAGCAATTTAACCGTACGATAAGCTAAGGATACCAGGTAAGTGGAAATCGCAACTACAACACATGATTTTTATGTGCATGAAATTATGCGTTAAATGCTTTTATGATTTTATGTGACGTGCTATGTGCTTATATGATTTTATGTGAGTTCTTACGTGATTTAATTACATTATACGATGACATGACACACATACTCATGGCATGAGCATGTGCACGCACGACTAGTATGAGAGTCAGGGAGATAACGTGCATGAGTATAAGATCGCTTGAAAGCGATCTGTATAATTGCCGATATGGGCATTTGTGTCGACTCAATGATGAGTCATGGCTCTTCAATGCTACCACGGCGATTCATGAGGCCGAATTACCTGATTCACGGGAGGTAGGGGAAATATATTAAGGCGATTCACGAGGCCGACTGCCTGATTCACGAGAGGCAGGTAAATACCCCGTAGCGGGAGATGCAACCTGGAGGATGCGACTCGAGGGTACGAGCGGCACCGAGGGAACCTCGAGTGTTGGCGACCTCGCAGTAAGCTACCAATGAGAAGCGCCTGCGTGTCAGACCGCATTGGGATGGAAAGGCGCCTTAGTGTTGAACGAAATCTGTGTGCCCGGGTTAGCCTCTCAATGGGAACGCATTGGGATTGAAAGGCACTATTAGCCTCTCAGTGTGGACAGCATTGGGATTGAAAGGCACCATACGGTAAGCACAGATTGAGTACTCGGGTTTAGCCTCCCAGTGTGTGTACTGCCACTTATACCCTTAGGAGTTTGAGCCCTATCTGGTGCATAGTAAGATTGAAAGCCGAAGGGGCCCAATTGTGAAGTCAATGAACGAGAAGGATGAGAGAAGTCAATAGCACTGGCGCGAATGCCTTCGCTATTTAGGTCACGTACATTGCATGCATGATTTTCACTTACTGAGCTTTATAAGCTCATTCCACGTTTTTATGTGTTGTAGGACCCTGCGATCACGGTACGTGATCATTTTCATGGCGAGGCCAACTTTTGAAGCTTCCGGGGGCTTTTGAGATGGAAGTGTGTGCATGGATGCGACCTCGTGATGGCCCAGTAGATAGATTCATTTTGACACGCTTGCGCACCTTCCTAAGTAATTAGGACCCATGAGGATTTTGTAGGAACCTTTACGATTCCTTTATATAAAAGGAAAATTTTATTCAAAATTTCGTACGATCTATTTCATTATTACGATATTAGTCGCTTAGACTAGTTAAGAAAGTAGTGGTGGAAGGCGGGGCTGCCACAGGTGGTATCAGAGCTTAGGTTATAGGTTCTGCAGACTGTCCATGTACACACACTCAAAAGCACGGAAGCGGCCTTGCTTGTAAGTTTTATGTTTCTATGAATTTCTTGTATTAGATGACTGATTGATCTTAGGAATATTAGGATAAAAGAACGATGGGTAGAACAAGAAATGAGAATAGTGGGGGTGCAGATAAAGGTAAAGAACCCGCAACCCCTGCTGATAGTCGGGATGCGACTATCCTTCAACTCGCGAAACTAGTCCGCCAACAATCTGCCCAAATCCAGCAACTGATCCAGTAACAAAACGCTGGTGGACAATCAAGCAACGGATCTTCTCAAGCCGACAGAATCGAAATGGTCGGAAAGAGATTTCGTAAACTTAACCCCCCAACCTTTGAAGATGCTGTTGACCCAACCTCGGCTGAGAATTGGCTCTGAACCCTAGAAACTATGTTCCAACATAGCCGTACCCCTGAAACATAAAAGGTATTGTGTGCTACCTACCTATTAAGGGGAAGCGCAAGCCATTGGTGGGTTACAATACTAACTCTCGAAGATCCCTTGACAATGACCTGGGAGCATTTCAAATAACTTTTTCGAAATAAGTATTTCACTGCTCTCGTCCGTGCTCAGAGGATGAACGAGTTCATCAATCTCCGCCAAGGAGCAATGATGGTGGCGGAGTATATTAGGAAAACAACTTTCCCGATTCGCTACCCACATGGTAAGCACCGACTCGTTGAAAATTGAACGATTTATGAAGGGTTTGAAGCCAGAACTCTATCGTGATGTTCGCATGGCTGGATTCCAAGGAGTTTCGTATGCCCAAATAGCGGAACGAACCTTGATGTCTGAACAAGCTGAAAGCCGAATTCTACGAGCTCAGGAGATTAAAAGGAAGTTCGAACAAGAAACAAAAGGGGACGGAAATAACCCGAAGAAACCGTTCGTTCCTAAGAACGTGAAGCCTAATTTCCAAAACCGCCCTGGACCACCCCGACAGCCTAATCCGAATCAAGGAAGACCCCAACCGAACGCACCTGTATGCCCAAAATGTGCACGGCGCCACCTAGGCGTCCTCCCAAAACGCCACCTGCTTTAAATGTGGCAAGACAGGTCACTACTCTGTAGCATGGCCAGAGAATGCATCTGGAAGACAGGGAGCAAGTCAGGCCAAGCCGCTGACGGCCCCCGCTCGTGTATACATGCTCACAGCGGAAGAAGCTGAATACAATCAGTCCGAGATGGAAGGTGCCCTTCTAACCGATTAAACCTCAACATGCATTCTAGTGGACTTAGGAACCACATTTTCTCTTGAATCCACCACTTATGTGGTAAGACTCGGAATCTCTTTTAGCCGACTTGGTTGATACTAGTTCGAGTTTCGACCTGAATCGTAATCGTAATAGATAGGCTTCCGAAATAGAAAGTCATACCTTAATTCCTAAAACCTAAGATCCAATAGTATTGGGGTATAATCCTATGCCCCAATCGTTTGCTCATCTTGAGAAACATATTCATTCCGTATCAGGATGGCGCAGTGGAAGCGTGATGGATGCTAATAACTTTCGGTCTCTGCCTAAGTTAGAATTTAGGAATGCTTGTTAACTCTTGGTAACTCTTCGAGGTAATATAACTGGAACAATCTTCCCATCTATTCCATCAGGATCCTAATCCTTTCTATCCTCGACAATTATTTGAGATTCCTTGATGACTTCCTAGGGTGAATTTCTATCACCTAACCAAGCCAGCTCAATTTCCTACTGATCGTTACCCTGAGTTAATTATTCCAGTCGACGGAATTTCAAGGGCAAAATTCTTTTAAGGGGGAGGATGTAATACCCGTAATATTAATTACGGGATTATGATTTAATTAACAGAGAATTAGAAATTTTGCGGGATTAATTAAATAGAGAAGCTATGAATTTGGGTGAAGACTTTGTTTATTTATAACACAATTACTTTAAACGTGACGAATGATACAATGCTTTCATGTTTTCATGATTTAAAGTGAATTATGTGTTGATATGATTCCATGTTACCTGATTTATAATTTCCTCTATGTGTTATATGAATTATGACTTACATAATGAATTTAGAACTTAGAAAATTTTAGAGGTCTTACATGTATAGAGGAAGCTTTAGCGAAGAATCAATTAAAGTAAATTAGTATAAGATGGTATGAAATAGTTTCAATTGATTTTGGACTAAGAATCGATCAATTAAAGGTAGGAATCGACTGATTCTATGTTTATAGATAGCAGAATCGATCGGTTGTGAGGGTGGAAACATAAATGATTGTATAGAAAGTATAATCGATCGATTTTATATATAGATATACCTGAGTATACCTAACAATCACCGATGAATGAAGTTTAAGAAGAGAAATCGATCGATTGATGAACATGGAATGAGAAATCGATCGAATCTTATATCTATTAATAATTAAATTGTCGAGCAATCAAATTAGGAGAATCGGGCGATTGATGTATGTGGTGTAGAGAGGAATCGATCGATTATTGTTGTGTGCTATGATTGAATATACTTAAATTAAATCGATCAATTCACAAGGCTTAGAAATAGTTCGATCAATTTATGTACGTTGAAAAGAGCTTCAATCGATACATAATATATTGGACCAATCATTACTCATGTAGAGTTGAATAAATAAAAGCCACGTAAGGGTTTCTTAACATGTGAGGTAAAGATACTAGCTTAGTCACCTACTTGTCAACTCAATCACCAATTTCCAAGCTCCATGTTGATCTAATAGATTGAGTAATTCATAGAAAAAGTACGATCATAAGATAAAGACCATTAAAAACTTCAAAGGAGAAATTCAAGACTCTTTCGTAAGATTGGAAGTAGGTATACATTCTTACCTTAATTTTATGCTTTAATCATAGTCTTAACGTGTTCTAAGGATTATTGAA
Source organism: Craterostigma plantagineum (assembly GCA_027422505.1). Taxonomy (NCBI): domain Eukaryota; kingdom Viridiplantae; phylum Streptophyta; class Magnoliopsida; order Lamiales; family Linderniaceae; genus Craterostigma; species Craterostigma plantagineum. Next base: position 11,772,841 of record JAPQWV010000011.1, on the reverse strand, counting down.
CACAAGAAAGGTTAGTTGTTTAGGTATTTATATAAAGGTTAAGTTTCGAAGGTCTTGAATTATTAAGACTCTCAGGGTATTTAAAGTGTTCTTGATGAAAACCCTAATTGTGGAGCTTCAATTCATGTTAACATTATGGTTGCTTAGATTTGTGTAGGCTCACATCTGAAAGTTAATAAACTTGAAGTTACTTTCTAATAGGAAGAACAAGAGAGTAGATAAAATACTAAGGGTCTGAACGTTGGAATACTTAGTGAAAATAGATTCGGACATTTAACTTGGTATTAATTCTTATTACTGGCTATGTTCTTCGGTAGAATCTCGAGATGTAAGTCAAAGTCATATCGAGATTGTCCTCAAAGATAATATCGAAACCCTTATGTATTATTTAATATCGAATTTCATATCAAAATCTTATATATATAATATATATATATATATATATATATATATATATATATCATGTCGAAATTATATAGCCAACTCGAGATTTATATCGAGATGTTTAGAATTGATATGTCAAAATGTTTGAGAGTGTAAAGTCGAGATCCTTGCCGAGATTTAAATCTAGTATTGATTTCGAAATGTATTTGAATGAAGATACTCGATATAACATATATCTCGACATCTTTAGATATACAATGTCGAGATCAAATTCACACAAGCTCGAGATCCATCTTTGAATTCTATTTCGAAATCCCACAATCATGCTCAAAACCATGTCGAGATTCTTATGAATCTCGAAATGTTATTTTTTTTTTAATTTAAGACAAGTTCGAAACTCTAGGATTTCGAAATTTATAGAAGTCGAAATTGGGGTTTTTCAAATTAATCCAGTTTCATCAAATTATAACTAGACTAACAAACCCTAATTTTATATGTTTCTATAATTAGGGTTCGAAGGTTAACGATTTAACCGTACGATAAGCTAAGGATACCAGGTAAGTGGAAATCGCAACTACAACACATAATTTTTATGTGCATGAAATTATGTGTTAAATGCATTTATGATTTTATGTGACGTGCTATGTGCTTATATGCTTTTATGTGAGTTCTGGCGTGATTTAATTACGTTATACGATGACATGACACGCATACTCATGGCATGAGCATGTGCACGCACGACTAGTATGAGAGTCAGGGAGATAACGTGCATGATTATAAGATCGCTTGAAAGCGATCTGTATAATTGCCGATATGGGCATTTGTGTCGACTCAATGATGAGTCACGACTCTTCTATGCTACCACGGCGATTCACGAGACTAATTACCTGATTCATGAGAGGTAGGGGAAATATATTGCGGCGATTCACGAGGCCGACTGCCTGATTCTCGAGAGGCAGGTAAATACACCGTAGCGGGAGATGCAACCTAGAAGATGCGACTAGAGGGTATGAGCGGCACTGAGGGAACCTCGAGTGTTGGCGACCTCGCAGTAAGCTACCATTAAGAAGCGCCCGCGTGTCAGACCGCATTGAGATGGAAAGGCGCCTTAGGGTTAAACGAAATCTGTGTGCCCAGATTAGCCTCTCAATGGAACGCATTGGGATGAAAGGCACTATTAGCCTCTCAGTGTGGACCGCATTGGGATTGAAAGGCACCATAGGGTAAGCACAGATTGAGTACTCGGGTTTAGCCTCCCAGTGTGTGTACTGCCACTTATACCCTTAGGAGTTTGAGCCCTATATGGTGCATAGTAAGATTGAAAGCCGAAGGGGCCCAATTATGAAGTCAATGAACGAGAAGGATGAGAGAAGTCAATAGCACTGGCGCGAATGCCTTCGCTATTTAGGTCACGTGCATTGCATGCATGATTTTAACTTACTGAGCTTTATAAGCTCATTCCACGTTTTTATGTGTTGTAGGACCCCGCAATCACGGTACGTGATCATGTTCACGGCGAGGCCAACTTTTGAAGCTTCCGGGGGCTTTTGAGATGGAAGTGTGTGCATGGATGCGACCTCGTGAAGGCCCAGTAGATAGATTCATTTTGACATGCTTGCGCACCTTCCTAAGTAATTAGGACCCATGAGGATTTTGTAGGAACCTTTACGATTCCTTTATATAAAAGGAAAAATTTTATTCAAAATTTCGTACGATCTATTTCATTCGATATTAGTCGCTTAGACTAGTTAAGAAAGTAGCGGTGGAAGGCGGGGCTGCCACACAGAGTATAGTCACGGTCATGAAGTCGACATGCAAAGTAACAGCAGCTTCAAAAAATTCATATATGCCAATCTCGACATTGGATTGAGAATCCTTTTGGTCAGAATAAAGATTGGTGAGTTTTCTCTCTATGATTAAAATTTAAGGTCAATCGGATATCGTTTACCCCTCACTGTCGCAAAGTTGTTGAAAGTGTCACGGCCGTGACACAAGCTGTAGAGGCCGTGAAAGCGAGCAGTAGTCGAGTTTCTCCCTCCCTGAAACCTTCACGGCTGTGAATGGCTATGTACCAGGCCATGAAGCTTGCGAAAGTCAGTATAAAAGCCCAATTTCAACTTAGAAAGAGGGGGAACTTATCAAATCATAACCCTAACACATCAGAGACGAAAAAGATCCGTGAAGAACAGGGAAATACGTCCCAGAAGTGCAAGAGCGGATCAACGACAATTCCACACCCAATTGAACGAGGAAGGAGGATTCTACCACGAGATCATCCCATATCCATCCGTGGTGAAGATTATGAGTTCTTCTCCTTGTTCTTTATTTCTTTTGTCGCTTTCCGTTAATTATGAGTAGCTAAATTCCCTCTGTGTTTGAGATTAGATGAACGGTAGGTCGATTCGTACATAAGACATATATTTATTGTGACTCGTGTTTATGACTATTCATCTATCTTATGAAATTGTTTTTTCACTTTAATATGTCTATGTATTAAAGTGATAATGTGGAAAATCGTTTAGGGCGACAGCTAAACAACGATTAGGTCGTTCATAGAGGATAGGACTCGAGCATAGGGAGAAAGAAAATACTCGATCCTCACCGCTAGTAATTATTGAATTTTAGATCCCCGCGGGCGTTTAGGGCGACAACAAATTAATGGGTGAGTAGGAAATTACTGCGATTTAGTCTTAATCACGTAAGAGCGATAATTTATTGTCTTAACCGATAGCACCTAGTGGGATTCGAATCCCGAACACACTTTTATTATCTGAAAGCACTCTCACAATTTCAGTCGCGTTCTCTTAATCTCTCGTTGCTTTAGGATTGGTCTGTTAGGTTAGTTCTTAGTATAAACAATTTGCGCACTTTATTTAGGCTAGATATCAAGTCGATAGGTTATTACTAGTAATCATTTTAGTCCTCGTGTTCGATACTCGTTTACTCACCTTACTACACTAGAAACGATAGGTCCACTGCTTATCGCACGTCGGTGATAGTAATTACGTATTCGTTTTATTTATCACTTGTCGCACCTGCACTTTACATTAGTACACCGTGTGTCGATCAGCTATGTGTTCCATCACAAGTCCATCGGTGGCTGGAGACTGTGAACAGCTACGGAAAGTATTTTTAGGTTTGCTCGATTCAATGATAGACAGCCTTTTGTCTTCCTCTTTTGACGCGAGATCATTTTTCCTCATTTAAGAGATTTTTATATGTTTTCTTTGATATAGACACTTATTGGAAGCCGGCTCAGGTTTCGGAAACGATGGTTGCGTTCTTTGATAAAGGCGGCTCAGGCATCGAAAACGATAGGCTCATCAACAAGAGGCTTAGTTTAGGGGCGTGATGTTTAGGTACGGGACATAACCAATTCAGGTGATGGGAAGAAAGGAAGAATCTTGATTTGATAAATAGATATTGTTGAAGAAAATTAATGTTCCGATAGATATCATGGCCGTTTGGTTAAGTGTTCTATTATTTTATGATCTTGCGATGCTCGGGACTGAGGAGGAAGGATAAGCCCGACCTAAACAATAGCGTTTTGCATGACTGAATAGGTTGAAGCAGATTGGCGGGAGACTATGGATATGTCCTTGGTGGGCGGCAGCGCCGTCTCAGTTGGCGCTGGTGGTGGTGTTGCTACTGCGTCGCCTAAACGGTATGCCAAGAGCTTTGATTTTTATTTTGCAAAACTGGCCGGGTTATGTGTTCCGTTGGGTGATATATCAAAGGTCATCATACGTTGTATTCAATGCATCGATTTAACAGGCAAGTAAACAGTCATATAAAAAATGCAATTAATATGAAGCTGAACAGTCTTGCAAAATAACGTCCGTTCAATCTTTTGGCCCACAAACACGCACAGATTTAATTTCTGGCGTATTTGTTCATTAGCTTTACCAACATATATGGGTTTCCTTTCATTTCTTCATGATGCATATTTTTCTGGGTCCAACAAAATTCGATAGAATCGTATAGATATTTTCATCTAATTTATATCGTGTCTCCGAATTTGGTTGCCTTTCCTTGATTGTAATCTCAGACTTTGCCCGGTGAAATTATTGATTTGGAGCGATTACTGAGAACACTCTACCGGACAGGGAAGAAATCGGGTATTGTCTCAATGATTTGATTTTTATCCATTATTGTTATGCTCCGACATGGTGAGATGTTTACTAAATGTGCGAGGTCATTACTGTATGTTTATGTATGAAGCATGTGTGCAGAATATAGACATTTTTAGGAATGTCTTAGTCATTGAGAGCTTCTCTATCTCTAATACCATTTTCCACTCTTCTCACTTGAAATCCCTGTGTATATCGAAAATTTGATCAACTTGCAACGACTGGTAAGAGATATCGACGATCATATATTGTATGCTTCACAGATCAGATTATGTGAATTGTGAATAAATTAGAGTAACTTCATTGTAGATTGTGAACGACAAAATTATTACGCGTCCACGGACATGGGAAATCTCCAATCATTAAAAGCCATGTCACTTGATAAGTCCACTGCTTATCGCACGTCGGTGATAGTAATTACGTATTCGTTTATTTACATTTGTCGCACCTACACTTTACAATGGCACACCGCGTACCGATCAAGTTTTTGGCGCCTTTGCCGGGGGTTTGATTTTCTGTACTTTAGCCACTTTTATTTGACGTTTTCTTAGTTTTTCATTAACAGTGTTATTTGCGTTATTTGTTTTCTACATCATTATTAATCTTGTTACTTCTTCGACGTGCCTATTTATTCCTTTGCTGATTTATATTTTCGTATATTGGAGGTACAATTCGACTGTGAATGACCTGAAGCCATCCATCGGGTCCTAATATTGAAGGAGATCCAGACTTCGAACGTAAGCTACGAAGGCAACTCAAATACAATTCCGAAGCTGTTGGTCCCGATTGCACCAAACAAGGAATCAAAGAGGCTTTGATGGAATGAAAAAGGGAGAGGTTCTCACCTTCAAGTGTGTGTATTGTGTGAAAAATAGGATAAGCCTTTTGATCTTTGATTAACTTTAAAAATAGTGAGGGTAAAACCTTATATACCACATTAACCCTAGGTATATTAAGGCCCAAGCACTAAAGATTAACTAATTACATTTTTGTCCAAAGCCCAAGCTAAAAGGATAATTACAATATTAAACCCAAGACTTAAACTATTGACACAATCTATAAATATCCTAACAATCTCCCCCTTTGTGTCAATTGTTGGGAGTCTTGGAACTTGGGCGTTGTGATGGTGGATTAGAGAGTGAGTGTTTCGCGAAGTCCTAGCTTGAACTCGAAGGCGCGGAGATTCCTTCGAAGGACCATTCGATCAGCTATAGCGTCGATGAACTTCGCGAACTTGGATCGACAGTGTGGATCGTCTTCCGAAAGGATGCGGTAAATTCTCATGAGTTTGTCTTGGATGATGGTGAGCGTCCCATTTGAGAACTTTGCCATTTCGGAGCAGCGCAGCAGCCTCATCTTTCCCTTGTAGTTCGAGTAGGCGACCGTCGGATCATCTCCGTCGATCACCTTCTCGGTAGTCGTCCGCGTTCTTGAAAATGGGCGAGTTAGGTTCACCTTCTTCAGGTTGTGCTCCACCGCCATCTGCAGATCGTGGGTGGCGAAGGTGTGGTGGTGGTCTCTAACGCCGATGTGACAGTTAGAGGTTCGGAGACGGTAGTAGGTGGTGGTGAGGGTGATTTGGCTAGTGACTCGGGGTTAATAGGGTGGGATTTTTGGCTAGTGGGTGTGAGGTTTCTATTGCGGGCGTCGTTTCAGGTGCAGAGGAGGAAGGCGGCGTCGATTGTACGGGTCCCTGAGTTTGTGAGGCTTGCTGCCTATTCTCCCCCTCGCGGCGATCTTGATCATCGTCTTGATCATCGCGCGTGATCCCGCTAGACTCGCCTTGAGTGCGGCAAGTCATGTGTTGAGTCATTATTTTCTTCATTTGCTGTTCCTCCTCGTCGAGTTCTGTCATTGACTCGAATCTTACTCGTAGGATGTAGAAGAGCTCCTTTGCGGAAATGGAGGAGAAAACAGCTTCTGCGTCCACATTTAGCGTTGGTGGTGGCGTCTCCGGGGCCACCCCTTTGCCTTTGTCGATGGTGGACGCACATAGACTTTGTCGAGGATGGACGTCTCAAGAGTCTTTGCAAAGTCTTGAAGACGAGTCTCTAGTGCGGTCTCGGTGACGAACTGGGGTAAGTTTAACAAGTTGGAATCACGAAGAAATCCAACTGTCACCGAATAAGAGAAGATAGCCGATTGGCCGCCCGTTTGCACAGGACGGGAAAAGACGGGTCACTAAGACTTCCCGTTGGCATCATCGATGAGACAGACTCGAACGATTGATGGCCTAGGCTCACGGTTGTTGTTATCTTGGCCGTGCTAGGTCTTCCGCTCTCAGTCACAGAGACATCACCGAGCGTTCTGACAGAATCACGGAGACTCTGTAGTGCTGTAAAAGGTGTATGTGTCCTAGTAACGTATGAAAATATGCGGAGTGAGGGCACTAGACTCGATGTGATTGAAGAGGATGCAGTCTGACGCGAAGGACTGCTTGTTTCAACATCGACTATCTCAAAGTGGGATGTCGATGGCATACGTAGCTCCTCGTGGAATGAAATATCTTCCTGCAGAGAGGAAGATAAGTGGCTTGGTGGGGTTATTTGCGTGGTTGAGCCAAATGCCACGTCTTCTACTCGGGAGGTGAACACATCACCTCCTGTACCTACGGGTTGGGCTCGGCTTGTGACTGAGGAGGTCGATCGTGTTTTTGTTTCGATCGACGCTCCGTGGGGCGGCTTACGTTATCCTCACGCGATCGTTTTTTCGGTACGCGGGTGGAAGAAGATGCGGCGCGAGTCGACGACTTTTTAGTAGTGGGGGTGGGGTTTTGGCTAGTCCCAGGGTTAGGAGCAGCAGGGTTGGTCTGCTCCATAGGGACAATGGATAGTGGACAGGGACTCTCGCGGAATGAGGCTGTGGAGGCGCGATAGTCTCGAACATGTGGGTTTGTTGGGTCGGCATATGCGAGGACTTCGTCTGGGATGATCATGGCGTGTCGATCTTTTGCCGGAGTATTTTTCTTGGCGAACTTCTCGACAACGGGAATGATGAAGTGCTCACTCGCCGGGCGGATGCGGATGCTAGTGGAGAAAATGCAGAAGTGTTTGATGATTGTAGGGAGCCACCGCATGTAAGGGACGAAGCGGTTTGTGACTCCTTGGCGATTTCCCGGTCGCGACGTTGGACCATGGAGACGAGATCCATCCAGATGATCTCGGCGTAGTTGTACTTGCGGTTGTGTGCGATGCTGGTTAGGATGGTGAGGATTTGGTGGTTCCCGCAGTCTTGACCAGCATGCTTTCCTGACATGCATTTGTTCAGCAGTAGGTACAGTGTTCGCCAGGGTTGAGGTAGATTCCGTGTGGTGACTTCACTGAGGACAAGTGGGCCCTGCTTCTTCTTGGTTTCTGGTTGATAGCCCAATCTGTCGATGTCTTCAATAAGTTGTTCGTGCGTCGGTAGTGGATCGTAGGGTGAGTAGACAGGAAGTTGGAGGACTTCTTGAACAATCTTTCGGGTGAGGATTACTGTTTCTTGATCGATTTCTGCGGACATTGTTTTGGCGAGGTAGTGTGGTCCAGCGATCTGCAATGTGTGCCAGAACTGTTGGAGATAGACTTGCGCTTCTTGTTCGCCATGAGTGAGGGCATGTCGGAGGGGATGCCCTTTGAGGATTTCTATGATGATGGGGGCGTCGCATCTGAAGTTGTCCAAGTCCACCATATGGTTGTTTGGTATCAAGGCAGCCCATCGACTTGTTGGGAAGACCTGCTCGATCGGTGGAACATAGGTTAGCGTATTGAGTTCTATCGCCTCAAGTGCTTCAATTGTATCTTGATTTTTGTTGGTCATATCTGTGCTTGACAGTAATTATAACATGATTAGTAGTGAGAACAAGGATATAAGTGAGTCGTGTGTAAAACAATAAAAGGAGACATAAAAGTGCCCAAAATAGTAAAGATAAAAGTAAAATTAAAATTAAAGCTAATTTAGAGTCCTATTGAATAAAGTTGTTAAGATTGAATGATGTTCATGTGACAACAAGTTTGGACAATTTTAGGGATTCATACGAAATTTTTCAACACTTTGAGAATTTTTCAGGATTGAAGATGTTTATGTGAGATGAGAAAATTTTGGTACTTGAGCAAGCCGGGATAAAAAAAATTTCACACTTAGTGTAGAATTTCGCATAGGGAAATTTTTCGCAAGTTAAGACATCTAGCAAGTTGTCCAAAATTTTCGCATGTAATGAGAAAATTCGCTGATTATCACACATAGACAAGTCAAGAGGACGTTGTAAGATTTTCGCATGTTTCAGAGATTTCGCATTTAGAGTAAAGTTTCGCATATAGTGGAAACTTTCGCATTTCAAGTTATCAAATTTATGAGTTATCCAAAAATTTTCTCGGTTAACATATTTTCTCAAATTTTTTTTTTAATTTTCGCAAGTAGAGAAATTTTTTAAGTTAGCAAACTTTCGCAAGTTTTGAATTTTTCTCAAGTGAAATGAAAATTTCGCGGAGTGATAAAGTTTTGAAGAAACATCTATTCAAGTGATAATTTCTCGGGTTGAAATTTCTTAGTCTTGACTGGTGAGAAGAAATTTCTCGCATAAAATTTTACAGATTGAGAAAGTTTCGTGATCCGCGAATAGATGATGCATGTAAGGGTTGAGAAATTGTTGATCACTCTAGCTGCGAAAGAATTGATTAACATGGGTCCGAGAAAAAATTAAGTTTGCGGATTGAGAGAATTTTGGTTACTGTAGTTGCGAAATAGTGAAGTTGCGAAAAATGTAATATGTTGTGAGGTGTATGAAAGTTTCGCGGGGCATGATTCACTGTAGCAGCAAAAATTTTGACGTATGGAAAAATTTTCTCGCATAAAACTTTCGCGGGACTTTACTCACTGAAGCAGCGAAACTTTAATGCAAGAAAATTCTCGGATGAATATTTTCGCGGGTCCTTAGTAAGTGTAGCAAGAAATTTCTAAAACAAAATTCACGGGACATTACACACTGTAGGTTTAACATAAGAAATTTCTCGGATAAAATTTTCGCGGAACCTTACTCACTGTAGCAGCGAAAATCTATTGTCAAAGTATTTTTCCAGAAAATTTCTCGGTGAAGAACACTGTGCGAAATCGTACAAAACGACGCTGTGAATTTTTGCCTTAGACCTACTCAAATCTTAACCAAAATGCAATAAACTGGATTCAATCAACTCGAAATTGGACGGGCAATGCATTTTTGGGGGTTTTAAACACCTAAAACTTAACATCCGTCCTAATTGAAGCCGAGAAATAATATTAAACCTAGGAAAAATTAACAAAACGGGGCATAGTTATGATTAAATCGAACGGAAATTGGTTTATTTAGGATGTATTCATACCGAAAAGCTGATTTGCAACAATGGAGTTAGCAGGAAACGGATTATCAGTGCAGATGGAAGAAGACGATGATGCGAGGTTTGAGAAATTTTTGAAAAAGGGGGTGCGAAATTTTTGAATTTTTTCTCGGGAATTTGTAGGATTGTGAAAAACGTTAAGTGTTTTGGGGGTTTTGTGACTGTTCATGCAAGATTTTGAGTAAAATGGGCCGAAATTCGCGGGCTTGTTCAAAATTGGATCCTGGGCCGAATTTCGCGGGCTTGGTCAAAATTGTGTCGAATTGGATTTAAATTGGTCCAATTTTGACCCAGTTTGACCGAAAATTAAAATTTCAACCCAAACTTCAATTGGTCCAATTTTGACTTCATTTGACCAAAATTTAAATTAAATTTCAGCCCCCTTTTTTTTTAAATAGGCAAAATCAGAAACTCCCCCTTAATTTGAAAATACCCTCTTTAAATAACGGAAAAAGCAGAAACTCCCCCTTAATCGAAAACTCCCCCTTGAGAGATATAATTTAGAAGACACATAGAGAATGAAGTGAAGTGAAAAGACATATGTACACTTTATCAAAGTTCATGTAGGGTCGATTGATCATAACTGAATATTCAACATGCCAACATAGTCACAAGGTGTTGGAAGCGTTTGACATCCAATGGATTTGTGAAAATGTCGGCTAGTTGATCTTCGGTAGTGACATAGTGTAATTCAATCGTTCCTTGTTCAACATGTTCTTTGATGAAGAGGTGACGAATATCTATGTGTTTCGTTCTTGAGTGATGTACCGGATTACTCGTCATCGCAATCGCACTCTTCGAGTCACAATAAATGGGAATTTTATCAACATGAAAATTAAAATCTCATAGTTGTGTTCTCATCCACAAAAGCTGTGAGCAACAACTAGCGGCGGCGACATATTCTACCTCCGTCGACGAAGTTGAGACACAGTTTTGTTTTCGAGAAGACCAACTCACGAGTTTACCGCCCAAGAAGTGTGCAGCTCCAGAGGTGCTTTTTCGATCCATCTTGCATCCTGCGTAATCCGAGTCAGAGAATCCAACCAGCTTGAAGTCCGATCGAGTGGGGTACCACAAACCCAGATTGGGTGTTTGAGATAGCGGAGAATCCTTTTGACAGCAGTGAAATGTGATTCCTTCGGTGTAGCTGAAAACGAGCGCAAATTCCTGTCGAGAGAACGATATCAGGTCGACTAGCAGTGAGGTACAGAAGAGAGCCTATTATCCCGCGATAGACGGTGTGGTCAACGAGAGCACCAGATGGGTCCGCGTCGGGTCGGCCAGAGGGTGACATAGGTGTAGCAGCAGTCTTAGCATCCTTCATTCCATATTTCTCGAGGATGTCATGGATGTATTTGGACTGGTTGATGAAGATTCCGTCGGGGAGTTGCTATACTTGAAGACCAAGAAAGAAATTCAGCTCGCCCATCATACTCATTTCGAATTTTTCTTTCATCAATTCTGCGAAGTCTTCACACAGTTGTGGTTTAGTCGATCCAAAAATGATGTCATCAACATAAATCTGTACAATCATGATGTCCGTCCCACTCCGCTTGGTGAAGAGAGTTGTATCCAGAGATCCTTTCTTGAATCCAGACTGAACAAGGAAGTCTAAAAGGACGTCATACCAAGCTCGGGGAGCCTGTTTTAGTCCGTAGGGGGCCTTGTAGAGTCTATATACGTGATGAGGAAACTCTTCGCTCAAGAATCCTTCAGGTTGATCAACCTACACTTCTTCTTTGAGAAATCCATTCAGAAATGCAGTCTTCACGTCCATTTGGTAGACTTTAAAGTTCTTGTGAGCAGCAAAGGCAAGAAAAATTCGAATTGCTTCGATCATGGCAACAGGGGCGAAAGTTTCATTATAGTCGATGCCTTCTTGTTGGTTGTACCCCTTAGCCACAAGTCTTGCTTTATTGCGAATGACAACACCGTCTTCATCCTTTTTGTTCTTGAAGATCCACTTCGTGCCGATAATGGATCTGTTGTGAGGGCGTGGTACGAGTTCCCAAACTTGTAAACGTTCAAACTGATTTATTTCCTCCTGCATTGCAATCACCCAATCAGGATCGTTGACAGCTTCAGCTACTCGTGATGGTTCGGCTTGACTGAGATAGCAAGCGAACAGACTTTCATTCATTGTTGCTGAACGCGTCGAAACACCGGACGTGGGATCCCCAATAATCTGATCCGTAGGATGAGAGCGAGCCCAAAGTGGTACATTGGTCTGTGAGGAGCTAGCCGCATTTGTATCGATTGGAGGTTCATTAGATTGGGGTCCGGTGTCCGAAGAAGCGATCTCAATTGTAGTAGATTGAGAAGGTTCAGCATCAGCATCAGCAATGTTCCCAGGGTTGGGTAAGATGTCGTCTTCGTTGAGATTGAGATCATCCAAGTTTGGCGGGACGACATCATCGCCGATAGCTGGTGGTGTAGGTGGGGTGGGTGCAGCGGTAGTTTGAGTGGTGGCGACGGGAGTCTTGGGGACAGGATAGAAGTACTCAAAGAGCAGATCGAGATCTAGGTCACCAGAATTGCCCTCAGATGAGGAAGTTCCCGTCGTTGAAAGTTGACCTTTAGTCAACTACTGTAGAAGACCTGGTTCTGGACTGATGTGAACAGAAGCCATGAGATCGCCTTCGTTTTCATCAAAGGTGACATTTCTCTATTACTGATCATTTCTCCCTAAGATAGACTCTGTATGCCCTTGAGTTCAGCGAATATCCAACAAAGATGCCTTCAAGTGCTTTTGGATCTAGCTTTCCAAGATGTTGGCGATCATTGGCCACGAAACATCGACAACCGAAGACCCTTAGATAAGATATATCTGGGATACGACGGTTATTCAGCATCTCGTATGGGGTGCGGTTGAATCTCTTGTGGATGGAAGCCCGGTTCTGCGTGTAACAAGCCGTTTGAATAGCTTCTCCCCAAAGAAAGTGAGGAAGTCCGGATTTGATGAGGAGAGTCCTAGCTGTTTCAACTAGTGTCCTATTCTTACGCTCACCGACACCATTCTGTTCCGGTGTCTTCACAGATGAGAACTGCTGGGTGATGCCCTGAGTGGCATAGAAATCACTGAGCTTCTGGTTCTTAAACTCAGTTCCGTTGTCAGTTCTGATAATCCGAACCTTCTGTTGATGAAGAGTTTGGGACGTAACAACAAACTCGATGATTAAATCAGGAACTTCATCCTTTGTGCGAACGAGTTTCGTCCACGTATAGCGTGAGAAGTCGTCAACAATCACAAGAATATACCGTCTTCCTACGAGTGTAGCCGTAGGCATTGCGCCACATAGATCCATGTGTAAGAGCTGAAGGATGAGTTTAGAGGACGGTGTTTCCTTGGAGATATGAGACGATCGCTTCATCTTCCCCAATTCACAGGCAGAGCAGAGTTGTTCCTTATGATAAGACAGTTGACGTAGACCGTTGACGAGTTTATTCTGACGCGGTTTGTTGATAGTCTTGAAATTGAGGTGTGAAAGACGCCGGTGCCATAGATCGTTCAACTTGGGTGCAGCACGAGAGAGAAGGCAAATTGGTCGAGAGGTCGTAAGATTGAGTATGTAGAGGTGAGACGTGCGTGTTCCAGAAAGAAGAGGTAGTCCCGATGCATCGATAATGCTGCAGATGTCAGATTCGAAGAGAACCTTGTATCCTTTGTTGCAGAAGCGGCCAATGCTGAAAAGATTGTAGCTCAAACCCTCGACGTAAGAGATGCCCTTAATCGTCAGTTTGTCATGGACGAGATCACCAGTTCCGAGAATTGGCGCCCTTTGACTGTTTCCGAAGGAGACCCTTCCGAGATAGCGCTCGGAGAAGTTGCTCAACAGCTCCTTGTTCCTCGTCATGTGTGTGGAGCAACCCGAGTCTAGATACCACACATGACAGACCTGCAATCATCAGCAAATGTTGGGTCTCCATTTACGGACGGGACCATCTTGTGATACAAGTAAAATTTTCATGCGCTTAACGGGAAATGTGGGGTCTAAATCAGGTTGTGTTGGATCTAATTTAGCTTCCCTTTGTGATTTGTTTGATGAGGCGGGATTACGGTTTTTCTAACCCATATCTGCCTAATTTGCGCTTGCATATACGTTGTCTTATTTATGAATTGGCGTGAGGGTTTTGGTTGTTGTTGTCGTCCTTCGGTTTTAGCCGTCTTTTGCTTGCGAGCAGTAGGTGACTTTGTATTCAGCGTTGGATGGCGTTTTCGCTTAACCGTGGGCGTAGATGAACTGGGAGAATGCAAGGGCGACGTAGAGGAGGTTTGCCTTTTTGGTCGGAGTGTTGCGTGTTCGTGTGCCTCATATTCATGAAAGCGTGGAAGAATAAAGTCATTGCAGCAACACATAGACATTAGTTTGGCAAAGGAAAGATAAGTTTTGGCAACAAAATTGTCTACGTCCTTAAGATGTTGCGATTCAGGACACAGATTGGAAAGACGAATATAGGACGGTCTTTTCTTCTTGTCATCGAAGAGCGGGTTCTCCTCTATTTCAAATGAACTCCCTTCCAGAGACGTCGAACTCACATTCCCTGTATCCATAGGAATACGAGAGTTAGTGTTTGAACAAGTTTCAGCTTCAGGAGTCATCTTCGCCGTCCTCTTACATTTACATGTTTGAGAATCGGGTACTTGACTCGATGTAGAGGGATTGTTCGTATTGTGAAATTGTTCTAGTGTAAAGATTTTGCTAAGTAGTTCATCTCGCTCCTTTGCGAAGGCCTTCCGTTCTAATCCTAGTGTTCGTTCTAGCTCTGCTATGAGCAGAAGTTTCTTTGGGATGTAGGTGCGAGAGAGCGCTTCTTGGAAAGCAACTTCTTGTTCTTTGGTTGGGAGTGGAGTTTCGACATCCTCCAAGAGTGAAGGTATCTTAGTCGTATCATTATCATTCAATTCTGTGTAGTCATACGCGATTTCTGCCCAATGAATGTTCTGTTCTCTTTTTTCTTTCGAGATGACAGCGGAGGATGATCTCACAAATGGCCTAAGTTGCGAGGGAGCACCATTTTTTGTTTGCAGGAACGTAGTGTTACACATGTTGTACCTTTTAACTGTTAGCGGTGTAGGTTTGCAATTGCTGGCCAGGCCGATTCCCCCCCGGGCGTTGTAGAATTCTGTATCAACTGGTTGGTTCAATAGGCATAAGATGCGTGCGTTTTCGTTTCTAAGGTGAAGTTGCTCTTCAAGTTCTTTCACCTTTCGGTACAGCCTAACTCTTTACTTTGTAAGCAGTTCGTATTGGGTTGCCGTCAGAAGACGGGATGTTTCGCATGAACTGATGGCTAATTTGGTTTCCTTAACCTTAGTCTCACTTTGTTTATTCTTGTTTTGCAGACGTTTGACTAACGCTTCTGAGGCAATTAGTCGTTCGTTTGCACAAGCGAGCTCTTCTACTTTTAAACTTAGTAAGTCATAGTTGTTTTCATATTTTAGTTTGAGTTCATCATAATCCCTAGCGTCTA
Source organism: Craterostigma plantagineum (assembly GCA_027422505.1). NCBI lineage: Eukaryota > Viridiplantae > Streptophyta > Magnoliopsida > Lamiales > Linderniaceae > Craterostigma > Craterostigma plantagineum. Next base: position 11,757,504 of record JAPQWV010000011.1, on the reverse strand, counting down.
CATTGGGTTTCTTAATGGTGTGTCGGTGATTAAACACATCATCGAGTTGTGAAATTCGTACCTCAGGCTCGGCGTTAGTAGGCGTCTTAGCGGCATTCTCACCGGTGTTGACCACCTCCTCGTCCTCGTCATGTTCTACCAGCCTTGCCATGCAGCAATCTTCATCCTTAGGCTCCTCGTCTTCTGAAGTGTCGTTCACTCATTCAGCTTCTTCGGTGAGAAGAACTTTCCCACTTTCCATTTTGCGGGTCATTCTGGCCTTACGGTCGTAATAGCCAGAATCCTTCACGCGTGTGGCGTGGCATTCCTTGGCAAAGTGGCCCAGCTTTCCACACCGAAAGCACTTCACAGACTTTTGAGGTGCGGATTCCTCCTCTTTCTTTATCGGCTTAGCTTCCTCCGTAGGGGTATTCTTTTTGGTGCCGCTAAAGGTTCTTTGACGATTGGAGGAGGATGAGGACTTTTTCCCGATCTTCTTTGAGACCATCTTTGTGAGCATTGCCAGTTGCTTACGTAGATCACGAACATCTTCATCAGATTCTGTATCAGCTTCGGATCCTAAAGAGGTGTCAGATACAACAACTGGTAGCTTCCCTTTGTTCTGTTTGGGCTTAGAGGTGGAAGATCGTTCGGTAGTCTTGTTCGAGAGGAGAGCCAGCGGGTCGACTCGAGTGTTGGTGGACTGAGGTTGCACGTAAGGAGCATAGGCTGACAGGCTGTCGTAGAGGGCATGGATGGAAGTGCTGGAGGGGTCCTTACTCTGAATCATCATCACGGTTGCATAGCCCCAATGTGGTTTGAGGCTACCAAGGAAGCGGTTGTTGATATCGAACTTGTCCCTAGAGATCTTGGCTTTCTTGAGTTCATTGATGACCTTCAAGTATCGGAGGTACGTGTCACGCAGCTCCTCTCCTTCATAGACCTGGAAATGTTCATACTGCGAGAGACATGCTGATTTCCTCCCCTGAGCACTCTCAGTTGTGCCTGCCATAATTTCTACGAGTTCATCCCATATTTCCTTGGCAGTTGTGCAGCACTCGATGTGAGCATAGACTTCGTTGCCCATAGCCTGGAAGAGGTATCCTTTGGCAGTCTCATCGGCCTGTAGGTGAGCCTCTTCATCCTCATTAATGGGGCCTCTTTGAGTGCGACGTTCATCCATGGGAGGGTTTGTGTTTGGTTGAGCAGGAATGATTGTCCAGAACTGTGTTGGACCGTTGAAGATGGAGTCCAGTAGGTATTGAGAGAGTGGGGCGCCTTTGTTCCTGATGAACGTGAGGAACCTGATTGTCCATATGCTGTAATCGCCTTGTCGCAGCATCGGGGGTCTGGTGTCGGAGCCCACTGTTGAGATGTCATTTGTGGCAGGCATGGTTGGTGCAGTCGAATCGTCCGTGGTTTTGATCTTGTATAGATAAGAGGGTTAATAACGAACGAGATGAGAAATATGAGTTTAACGAGTAGAGTTTGAGAAAAAACGTTTAAAGAATTTCTTAGAACTAAGTGAACGTGTGTGATAGTCGAAAACGTGTGAAGGGAAAGTATATCTTAGAGTTCGGAGAAGTTCGAGAAATTTAAAAACGATTTTTGAGGAGTAAAATTTTCAAAAAGTGGTCTAGGTGGATATGTCTAAAGTGGAAGGGAACAAGACTTGAATGCGTTTGAGGAAAAATTTCAACACGAGAAAGAATTTATCACGAGAAAGAAATGCGGTTTGAGAAGATGTTCGTGATTTCAAGATAAATTACCCAAGAAATTTTTGGTTGAGAAATTTTTGTGTTTGTGTGAGTTTAATGAAAGATTCTCGGACAGAAAAAGGAAAAACAAATTCTCTGTTGAAAATGTTTTTCTTGGATTTTAAAACTTGTCATGTGAGAAAGTTTCTCAGTTGAGGATTTTACGACTTCACAAGAAATTTCGCATTGAGAAGTTTCTCAGATTTGAAAAATCGTGATTTTGAAAAAGTTTCTCGGAGGAAATAAACTTTCTCGGCTGAAAATTTCTTGGATTTGACAAACTTTCTCAGTTTCAAAGAATTTATGCGGATTTGCAAATTTTCTCGGTTTTTAAGAAATTTCTCGACTTAGATAAGTTCTAGGAATAGTCTTTCTGGGGTATAGAATTTCTCAGATTTTAAACGTGAGCAGTTGAGAAAAATGGACTTAAAGAGAATTTTTCTCGGTTTTAGATAGATTCTTGAAAGGATTTTCTCGGATATAAAAGTTTCTCGGATTTTGACAAGCTAGGCAGTTGAGAAAAAGATGAAAGTGGAATTTTCACGGTTTTGATAAAATTCTCGGAATCAAAGTTCGCGGATATACGATTTCTCGGATTCTAAGAAAAGCTGGGCAGTTGAGAAAAATGAAGTGAACGTGAAATTTTCGCGGTTTTGAAAGGATTCTCAGAATAAAATTTCTCGGATAAGAAATTTCGCGGATTTGAACGACACATCATGAAATTTCGCGGCCAAGAACACAAGTTTACTGTTCATTGCCTGTCGCGGGTTTTCCCAGAAAATAGTCCGTTTTCACTCAAATCTCATCCAAAATCACTCAAACTTGATCCAAAACTTCAGAAATTCTTCCATAAACACATAGTCGACCTATTTGTGAGCTAAAAACACCAAAAAACGGGTCAAATCGACAAAAAAACAGAGAGAGGCCGATATGACTTTTTCTGAAGATTTTTTGCTTTGATCTTGCTCAAAACTCGTTAAAACTGATCCAAAAGTGTTTTAAAAACATTTTAGGCATAGAATCGTTCTGGGGAAAGGTTTTAAACACAAAAACGAAGCATTAAAACCCCAAACCGAGCTCAAAATGCCGAAAGTGATTTTTTGCCCAAAACACCTTTGATCTTTCTCGAAATCGAACGAAACTGGATTCAAATCAATGCAGATCGATCCACGTCTCTGATACCACTTGTTGGTCCCGATTGCACCAAACAAGGAATCAAAGAGGCTTTGATGGAATGAAAAAAGAGGTTCTCACCTTCAAGTGTGTGTATTGTATGAAAAATAGGATAAGCCTTTTGATCTTTGATTAACTTTAAAAATAGTGAGGGTAAAACCTTATATACCACATTAACCCTAGGTATATTAAGGCCCACTAAAGATTAACTAATTACATTTTTGTCCAAAGCCCAAGCTAAAAGGATAATTACAATATTAAACCCAAGACTTAAACTATTGATACAATCTATAAATGCCCTAACAGAAGTCGCTACTAGTAACTGGCAAGAAGCTTTAGTAAGCTATTCAGACGACAATTCTCAGGAGTCGACAGAAAATTCCCGAGAGGAGGCGTCCGTAGATAGATCGGAGATAGAAGAGAAATATAGCGGACCATAGAGTACCTGTCCATAATATTCCAGAGGAGGAGCAGTCACTGCAAGATCTGCTCAAGAACGCCGCACTAGGCGGTACGGACTCGGCGATGGTTATTCCGTCGATCGAGAACAACAACTTCGAACTGAAGCATCACTCAGATGATCTTCCAGACGACTCAGTTTGAGGGAAATCCAGACGACGATCCCTACTCACACCTGAAGGCCTTCGTGACGGTGACCGACACCATTAAGATCAATGGGGTCACGGGCGATGCAATCAAACCGAGGAGGAAGGATAAGCCCGTTTGGTTAAGTGTTCTATTATTTTATGATCTTGAGATGCTCGGATCTGAGGAGGAAGGATAAGCCCGACCTATACAATAGCGTTTTGCATGACTGAATAGGTTGAAGCAGATTGGCGGGAGACTATGGATAGGTCCTTGGTGGGCGGCAGCGCCGTCTCAGTTGGCGCTGGTGGTGGTGTTGCTACTGCGTCGCCTAAACGGTATACCAAGAGCTTTGATTTTTAGTATGAAGCTGAGACGTCCGTTCAATCTTTTGGCCCACAAACACGCATAGATTTAATTTCTGGCGTATTAGTTCATTAGCTATACCAACATATATGGGTTTGCCTTTCATTTCTTGATGATGCATATTTTTCTGGGTTCAACAAAATTCGATAGAATCGTATAGATATTTTCATCTGATTTATATCGTGTCTCCGAATTTGGTTGCCTTTCCCTTATTGTAATCGCAGACTTTGCCCAGTGAAATTATTGAGATTTGGAGCGATTACTGAGAACACTCAACCGGACAGGGAACAAACTGGGTGTTGTCTCAATGATTTGATTTTTATCCATTATTGTTATGCTCAGACATGGTGAGATGTTTACTAAATGTACGAGGTCATTACTGTATGTTTATGCATGAAGCATGTGTGCAGAATATAGACATTTTTAGGAATGTCTCAGTCACTGAGAGCTTCTCTATCTCTAATACCATTCTCCACTCTTCTCACTTGAAATCCCTGTGGAAATCTAATAATTGATCAACTTGCAACGACTGGTAAGAGATATGGACGATCATATATTGAATGCTTCACAGATCAGATTATGTGTATTGTGAATAAATTAGAGTAACTTCATTGCAGATTGTGAGCGACAAAATTATTACGCGTCCCCCCGCGGACATAGGAAATCTCCAATCATTAAAAGCAATGTCACTTGATGGGAATCGAACGTTGATATGCTCAAAGGTGGAGCAGAGGCGTTGTTCATGAGACCTACGCCCTCTGCCAAGGGCTGGAGACACATAAAATGCGAATCTTGGTGACATGTGTACGTTTTCTTCAACCATAGGAAATGATAGTTTAGCACCCTGTAACTGAGATGATATCCTTGGTTGACGTAATTGAGACCTGATTCTTGTAGCTAAAGGAGAGAAGCTTCGTTACAAATAGGTATTATTTCGATGGAATCTTTCTCCGTATATGAAAAATTTGTTCTACTCTGGATAGCCATGTGTAGACCTTTTTGGTCCAAACGGTTATGAGAGTTTTGATTATTCCAAGTAATTATGTAAATTGGGGGGTACAAAGTAGAAAACTCAATATGCATGTTATATGTTGTTTAAGTATGTGAAGATGTTTGATTGATCGCTTAAATGTGATTAAACTGTTAAGAAAATCGAATTTGTGTGATCTTGTGCTTAACTGGAATATTTATGTGATCACCTTGTTATGAACGTTTTCGTATGAATGGAATCTAATTGCGTGCTATATATGGAAAATATATTATGCTGAGTTATGTGAACTGTCTGTGAGAATAAGTTATTTTAGGAAAGAATATCATTTGATCACCCGGATATGAATGTATGCTGTATATGGGAAAGATATGCTGATTAAGTGCTTACATGTGATTAGTTTATTTTGGAAAGAATATCACTGTGATCATCCGGATATGAATGACTATACTATATATGGAAAGATATTCTGATATAGTGCTTACATGTGATTGATCTATTTTAGGAAAGAATATCAATGATATATCCGTTGAGTGCGATATTTTGTGACTCTTAAAATCAGTGAATCATGATCTATCTTTCCTTGTGCAACTTAGGATTCATATTATGGAAAGTGATTAATTGATTGGGCTTATATGTGGTAAGATACTGATTGAGTCTATTTATAGAATGTGGTGAAATCGGATGAGATCACTATACATGGAAAGTATGCTTTGCATTATACTCAGCAGATCAAATCGTTCTCTGTGCGAATTGACTGTCAGATTTTGGGAAATAAATCAGTTGATTGAGCTTACTGTTGATAATATGCTGAGTGGAATATATATGGAATATGCTGACAAATGGATGGGATTACTGTGGAATGAATGTTAATCTGTGGTATTTATGGTAAGTGATCATGCATGACCGTTGAGCTTAATTGGTTTATTCTTGGCATGATTGTTTGAGTTAATGCACGTGATTATTGAGCTTTATCTTGCATATTCTGTGCTTAACTTTTCTTGTGAAGTGTAGAAGCGATTATTGGGTCTATATAGAAGGAAACACTTCACGATTGAAGAGTACACAACGAACACACAAGCTATCGAATTCCTTAGCTTTACTTACGATTCATTCGTAGTTTGTGATTGAGCTTTCATTTGTGAATCTGTACCATTTGAGCGATCCTTAGAAACTCCAAATCCTAAAAACCTTAGTCTTCGGACATGTGAGCGCACAAAGTAGCACGAGTGGAGTCTTACGCAAGTGGAGGGACGAATTTTGTGGATTCATTGGCCCTTCGGTAGCAAGCTGCATCCAGTAGGGGAATAGGTTTCCTGGGTAAACGACGTGGATCGAAACTTGGCGTGCGTCAGCCTAGAACGAGGTCTAGTGTTCATAGTGCTTCAGTTGTGTACGGGCCAATCATAGTGTAACCGGTAACACTTAGTGATTGATTGGAACTCTTGGGGAGATCACACCCAAAGGACAGGATTAAACCCCAGTTGGGGATATAACCTGTATAAAAATCTCGTCTCACTTTACATTTTGCTATTTATGTTTATGTGAGACAATCCCGGAACGCGCGCTAATATCAAGGTGATATCGTAGAAAGTATTTCTGAAACTAACGTGATGTTTGGAAACAGGGTTAGGGAGATAACTTTGATACTCGTACTGATTTCTGGGAAATAACATACTCTGCAAATATATTCTTAAAGAAAAGTATTTTTCAAAGAAGAACAAGCCAAATGTTTTATAGCCTAATTCACCCCCCTCTTTGGCATACTTTACACTTCATTTGGTATCAGAGCGGGTTACTAAACGAAAGGCCTAACATGCGTGAGTTAAGAACTAATGGCTTTATGGAGTGATATTTTTGCGGATGGTCAATCCCACTATAGGCCACCTCTCATCGACTGAACGAACTACGCAGTATGGAAGAATCGCACGATCGAATTTCTCATCGCTGTCGACTACGAGCTTTGGGAGACAATCATCAACGGACCATACGCGGCTACGAAAGAAGATGGAACCCCAAAGGATGCCAAAGATTACAATGCTGATGATAAAAAGGAAATCACGCGAAACGCAAAGGCGAAGAACATGCTCGCATGCGCACTCACATGGGAAGAATACATTCGCGTCAGTTCCTGCTCATCAGCAAAGGCTATGTGCGATATGGTCCAAGTCACTCATGAAGGAACCCAACGATTCGTGCAAGAAAGACTGGCTCTGCTCACTCATTAGTATAAATTATTCTCAATGGAATCTGACGAGAATATAAACCAGATGTATGCCAGATTCGTGGGAATCATCAACCAAATGTTCTCTAGGTAAGAAAGTTCCCGATAGTGAACAAGTGAGAAAGATACTGAGATCACTACCACGAGAATGGAATGCCAAGGTTACTGCCATCTGTGAAGCAAAGGATCTGGAAGCACTTAGCATCTCCGAATTTATTGGATCTCTTATGTCCTACGAGATGATTCAAACGTCAATGAATGTGAAGTCGCAGAACAAAAATCAGAAGTCCATTGCATTCAAATCCAACCAAGGAGAATCTGATTCTGACGACGAAGAAGAAGGCCTGATGAACGACCTAGCCATGCTTACAAAAAGATTTGAAAGATTCGAGCAGAAAAAGAAATTCAAAGGGAACTTCAACAAATTCCAGAACAAAAGCAAGGGAATATCCACGTCTGGAAAGAAAGTTCAGAAATGCTTCTGATGCAATAAACCAGGTCATTATGCACATGAATGCCCAGCAACCAACAATGAGAAACCAAGGAAGCAGAAGGCCATGGTAACGCATACAAATGACTCCCAATCAGAACAAAGCGAGGACGAGGATCACGCTTATATGGTTGACGAGGATCAGGTATCTCACTCTTCCTCCATTGATAAAATTCATATCTTAAACAGTTTATACAATAATGATTATGAAAGTGAATCATCTGTTTCTGATATAGAGGAAAGTATGAAAGATTTGTGTGATCTACTTCAAAAAGCAGAAAGAAAGATTAAGTCATTAAATTCCTTGAATAAGGAACTGATAAAGCAGCGAGATCACCTAGCTAAGGAAAAACATGGGGCTGATTTAGAGATCTCACGTTTGAAAGGAGAGTTAGTTACTGCTAAGAAAGAGGGACTGTGACTGTGAGAAAACAGGAAAGAAAAACAGTGACTTATCCAGAGATATTGTAGAACTTAGGAACTCCTTAGAGAGGGAAAAACAGAAAGGTGATAGACTCCTTGAGGGTAGGCAGAACCTAGACATGCTGGTGAATACTCCTAGCAACATTGGTAGGTCAGGGATAGGTTACTCCACTGATGAAAAGCATGTTAAGCATTCTGTGCCTAAGTTTAAGTGTTTCTATTGTAGTACAAATGGTCATTATGCATACAACTGTCGGTTAAAGAAAGTTGATAAAGATAAGTATGTTTGGAGACCTAAGAAGTCACCTGTAGCTGCCACTGTTGTATCTGATTCTGACAGGAGATCACCATCTATGCATAATGATATCGCACATGTTAACAGAAGTTATTTCCCGCTAACATGTTAGGACCTAACAGAAATTGGGGACCTCAGAAGAATAATTCTTTCTACCTGTAAGAAGGAAGAATCCCAGTAAGAAAAGTAGGTGCTACCTCGACAGCGGGTGCTTCCGCCATATGAAGCTCGTGTCTTGCTTAATCATTGTCGAGCCTTCGTATAGTAATAAGATGTCGAACCCTTATATGATGTCGAGATCCACCTTAGAAACATGCCGAAATCATGTCGAAATCCCACAAATGCAACGTCGGGCGAAACTTAGTAGATCAAACGACTTTCGCCGAGCCTTTCATGAAAAGAATTTAAGATTCTCTAACTTAGAAATTTATTAAAGGGACGAAAACATAACTCTAATATAATATGGTATAGAAATCCACTGACTTGGGAAACTTAACAAGGCAGATCGAGAGATGTGAGGTCTAGGGAATTTACACAAGCCTAAATAAGTATGACGAAAATTATCATTTCGACGAATTGGCCGAGGAAAGCAAAAGTACTAACATCATAACCCTTTTTATTCTAAAAGGTCGTACATTAGGAGGTTCACGGGGCAATACGCTAGGTTAGCTTGGACGACAGGTAAGTAGAAATTCAACTACGACACGTAACCTGCCTGCGTCCAAATTATGTGAATTATGCGCTCGTGTATTTTGTGCGAAATGTGTACGTTGCAACATGATTTAATTTTATGCATGATAGCATGATCTGCATATTTTTACGAGCATAGCACGAGCATTTGCACGCATGCGTAGTGTATAAGGCGCGAGGTAAGAGCGTGCATAAGATCGCCGGTGTGCGATGTATACTCGCCGATATTGGCGTCTGTGTCGACTCGAATGAAGAGTCACGGCTGCCCCTATGCAGCCAGTAAGGCGAATGAAGCTATAAGACCTGTATAAGAGGCCGGGGGAATACCCCGTATGCGGGAGATGCAACCTGGAGGATGCGGCTCGGGGCACACACTGAGTAAGGGAAGATTCCTTCGGGTGACCTTCTAGTGTGTAAAGCACTACCCGGAGGGAAGATTCCTTCGGGTGACCTCCGTGGTCAGTGGCCTCGGTGTTGGCTACCAGTGAGAAGCGCTAGCATGGAGGCCACACTGAGTAAGGGAAGATTCCTTCGGGTGACCTTCTAGTGTGTGAACCTCCACACTTGAGATCTCTATAAGGTGGCGCATAGTGGGACTGAAAGCCGAGGGCCCGTATGAAGTAAGAGTATGAGGAGAAGAGTACGAGTATAAGAAAAAGAGTATGAGCGTTAGAAAACGACGGCGTGGATTGTCGTTCGTTACGACAAGTACATACATGCATAATTTCTGCTTACTGAGCCTCGGTGGCTCACCGTTTATGTTACGTGTTGTAGGTACCGACGATCACGGTACGTGATCCGACTTTTATGCGAGGCCGATCTTTTGAAGCTATCCGGCTGCTTTTTAGGTGGGAGTGTGTGTATGGATGACAACCTGTGAAGGCCGGGCGCATAGGAAGCTTTTGGCTGCACACACACACACACACACACTTGTCTTCTGTATAGACATGACTACGATGAATTGTAGAACGATTTGCGAACATTCTTTTGACATGTGTATAAGACTTCCGCACGTAGTTTTAAAAGGAAAAATTTTATTCGCATTTTTACGCTTTTGCGCGATAACAAAGCATTAGATACTTAGGATTAGAACAGAATACGAGGGCGGGACGACGGGTCCTAACAGAGTGGTATCAGAGCTTCGGTCACAGGTCCTGCAGACTGTCCATACACACACACACTCAAAAGCGCGGAAGCGGCCTTGCTTGTAAGTACCATGTTATGTGAATCCTTTGTATGGTTTGATTTATTGGCCTTAGGAAATTGTCAGGATAGGTTGAGAATGGTAAGACTTAGGGGAGAAGGAAGTAGGGAATCAGATCAGGGTAGGGACCCTAATAACCCCACCGACAGTCGGGATGCTACCATCCTGCAACTTACGGAGTTGATTCGACAGCAGTCGGCCCAAATCCAGCAGCTGATCCAACAGCAAAACGCTGCTGGGCAATCAGCTGGCTTACCTCCCCCACCGGAACGAATTGAGATGATCGGGGAGAGGTTCAGAAAGCTTAATCCTCCACTGTTCGAGGATGCTGTAGACCCCACATCCGCCGAGGATTGGCTGAGGACGCTGGAGAACATGTTCCAGCACAGCCGCACCCCTGAGGCGGAGAAGGTCATGTGCGCTGCCTACCTGCTGAGGGGGAGCGCCTGACACTGGTGGGACACCGTCTCAGCCATCGAAAACCCACTAGCGATGAGCTGGGATCGGTTTAAGGAGATTTTCAGAGGAAATTACTACACCGCCCCCGTCAGAGCCCAGCGGATGAATGAGTTCATCAACCTCCGCCAAGGGGCAATGACAGTGGCGGAGTACATCAGGAAGTTCGAGCAGCTTTCAAGGTTTGCTGCTCATATGGTTAGCACGGACGCGCTCAAGGTCGAGCGGTTCATGGAAGGGTTGAAGCCCGAGCTGTATCGTGATGTAAGCATGGCGGGAGTACAAGGGGCCACGTATGCACAAGTGGCTGAGAGAGCTCTTGTGGCGGAGCAGGCAGAGGCCAAGATTGCTCGCGCCCAAGAAGCAAAGCGCAAATTTGTACAAGGGCCGCAAGGGAGCGGGGGCAATCCGAAGCGGCAATTCATTGCCAAGGAAGGGAAACAGGGACTCCAGAATCGACCTGGACCACCTCCACAGTTCAATCCCAACCAGGGTAGACCCCAGCTGGATCTACCCGTATGCCCGAAGTGCGCACGGAGACACCCGGGAGTCTGCAACTCCCAGAATGCTGTCTGCTTCAAATGTGGCAAGACAGGCCATTACGTGAGGGCATGTCCGGAAGGGGGATCTGGGAGCCAAGCGGGAAACCAAGCAGCACCACCAAGGGTACCGGCCCGGGTCTACACTATAACCTCCGAGGAAGCGGAAAATAACCCGGCCGTGGTAACAGGTACCCTCCTCGTCTATGAAACCCCCACATGCATCCTAGTCGACTCAGGAGCGACACACTCGTTCGCGTCTACTAAGTATGCCAAGAGGGTAGGAGTAACGCCTCACCGAGCTGAGTGCGAGTTTAGGGTAACAGTTCCGAACGGGAATCCCACCCAAACTAACCACGTTCTAAGGGATTGCCCAATAGTAATCGGGGAAAAGGAACTGCCCATAGACCTAATAATTATTCCCATGAATGATTATGAGGTGATCCTTGGAATGGATTGGCTATCGAAGTACGGAGCTGTCATAGACTGCCACCGTAAGATAGTCACGCTCAATACGGACGGGGATGAACCCCTTAAGTTTGTAGGGACTAGTAAAGGGACCATGATCTCTAGGATATCAGCGTTGAAAGCCCAACGACTGATCAGATCAGGGTGCGAAGCCTATCTTGTATTCGCTATCAAATCGGAAGAGAACGCCTCCCCGAAATTCGAGGAAGTGCCGATAGTCAAGGACTTCCCCGACGTATTTCCCGAGGAGTTACCGGGACTACCACCCGAAAGGGAAATAGAGTTTGCTATAGATCTGGTACCTGGAGCGGCACCAGTATCCAAAACCCCATATCGGCTAGCACCGACAGAAATGAAGGAGTTAAAGGATCAACTCGACGAACTCATGCAGAAGGAGTTCATACAGCCGAGTTTCTCTCCCTGGGGAGCGCCGGTGCTATTCGTGAAGAAGAAGGATGGATCCATGCGGTTATGCATAGACTACCGGGAGTTGAATAAGTTGACAATCAAGAATAAGTACCCATTCCCTAGGATAGACGATCTGTTCGACCAACTGCAAGGTGCAACGGTTTTCTCCAAGATCGATTTAAGGTCGGGCTATCATCAATTGAGGATCCAGAAGGAAGATGTGCCGAAGACGGCCTTTAGTACCCGTTATGGCCATTACGAGTTCCTAGTGATGCCATTCGGGCTAACTAATGCGCCCGCAGCTTTTATGGACTTAATGAACCGGGTGTTCAAAACCTATCTAGATAGGTTTGTCATCGTCTTCATAGACGACATCCTAATCTACTCAAGGACGAAAGAGGAGCACGAAGAACACCTGAGAATAGTTCTGAGCACCTTACGGGACAAGCAACTGTATGCCAAGTTCAAGAAGTGCGAATCCTGGCTTGACCAAGTTGCCTTCTCGGGGCATATAGTATACGGAGCAGGAATCTCCGTAGAGCCGAGCAAGATAGACGCAATTAGCAATTGGCCCAGACCGACGAATGTGACGGAAGTACGAAGTTTCCTCGGTCTGGCAGGTACTATAGGAAGTCATAAAGGACTTCTCGAAAATAGCGTCTACACTGACGAGGCTGACTAGAAGAATACACCGTTCCAGTGGACCGCGGAATGTGAACGGAGTTTCCAGGAACTGAAAGAAAAGCTTACGACGGCCCCAGTTCTCACAATACCATCGGGAACTGGAGGATTTACCGTTTACAACGATGCATCGAAGAACGGGTTAGGGTGTGTGCTAATGCAGAACGGGAATGTAGTAGCATACGCCTCTCGTCAACTGAAGGAGTACGAGAAGAATTACCCGATGCACGACCTAGAGTTGGCAGCAGTGGTCTTTGCTCTCAAGATCTGGAGGCATTACCTCTATGGAGAGCGGTGTGAGATATACACTGACCATAAGAGCCTCAAGTACTTCTTTACCCAAAAGGAGCTGAATATGAGGCAGAGGAGATGGTTAGAACTAGTCAAGGATTACGATTGCGTAATCAACTACCACCCAGGCAAGGTGAACATAGTAGCTGATGCCTTAAGCCGAAAAGCAGTGAGCACGGAACTGCAGCTACTGGAAGTTGAGGTCGTACGACTAGGCGAAGTCGAGGCGCAAATAGCAGCTTTGGCCCTGCAGCCTACGCTGTTAGAGCGAATTAAGACAGCGCAAGCCGCCGACGAGCTTTATATGAAGATCAAAGAAGTGCAACAGGAACAACCGGCGGGAGATCTCATAATACGGGAAGACGGACGGATGTACTTCAAGAACCGATTGTACGTGCCAGACGACGCCGAACTAAGAAGGACTATAATGACGAAAGCACATGCCACGGCGTACTCTGTACATCCAGGAGCAACGAAGATGTACAGAGGCTTAAAGGAAAACTACTGGTGGCCAGGCATGAAGAAGGACATAGCAACATTCGTGAGCCAATGCCTGACGTGCCAGCAAATAAAAGCCGGGCATCAAAGGCCGGTAGGAACCCTGCAACCGTTACCCATTCCGGAATGGAAATGGGATAACATTACCATGGACTTCGTAGTAGGACTGCCAAGGAATACGAAAGGGCACGACGCAATTTGGGCTATCGTCGACAGACTAACGAAGTCTGCCCATTTCCTACCAATTAGCACGACGTACTCCATGGAACGATAAGCGGAACTTTATATTCAAGAGATAGTGCGACTGCACGGTGTCTTATCATCGATAGTCTCGGATCGCGACTCCAGATTTCTATCGAAATTCTGGACGAGCTTGCAAAAAGCGATGGGAACGAAGTTGTCCTTTAGTACCGCCTACCATCCGCAGACGGACGGTCAATCCGAGCGGACGATACAGACGTTGGAGGACATGCTCCGAGCATGCGTACTTGACTTCAAGGGGAATTGGAGTAGGTACCTCCCACTAATCGAGTTCTCGTACAATAATAGCTACCATGTCACAATCGGGATGGCACCATACGAAGCGCTATACGGGCGTAGGTGCAGGTCCCCAGTACATTGGGACGAGGTCGGAGAACGGGCAATGTTAGGCCCCGACATAGTACGAGAAATGACGGAAGCCATTACTACCAAACGAGAAAGAATGCGAACGGCACAGAGTCGACAGAAAAGCTACGCAGACCGAAGACGTCGGCCACTGGAATTCGAGGAAGGCGATATGGTGTTCGTAAAAGTATCGCCGATGAAGGGCGTGAAAAGATTTGGGAAGAAAGGGAAACTAAGCCCTAGGTATATCGGTCCATTTAGGATACTAAAGAGGGTTGGTGAGGTAGCATACCAATTAGAACTGCCAGCGTCATTATCGCAAGTACACGACGTGTTCCACATATCAACCCTACGAAAGTATCTAGCTGACCCGAATCATGTTCTAGGAAACGAGTCCCTACATCAACAATTGAAGCTGGATCTGAGTAACGAAGAAAATCTCCGATTGATGTACGAGACTAAGAGACTTAGGAATAAGGATATTCCCTTAGTGAAAGTACTGTGGCAGAACCAATCTACGGAAGAAGCCACGTGGGAACGGGAGGACGAAATGAGAATTCGTTACCCCGAGTTGTTTCACACGGGTTAATTTCGGGGGCAAAATCCTCCTTAAGGGGGGGGGGGGGGGAGGATGTACGGCCCGAGACCCGCAAATTAGGTCGGCCAATAAATTATGTATATGACCTAAGTAGTTTCGTGCTAATTAGCGTACGTGTTATATGTTTATGCGATTTTATGAATTTCATGCTCATGTTGTTATGAGAATTAAGTGCAATTACGTGCCGATAAATATGTACTTCTGACGACCCCTAAATTATGTGAGTGATTTTCGAAAATAATGCTAATGAAGGACATGACAATGATAATAATAGTAAAGAGAAAACAGATGGGAGTTGGGCTAGGATTCTCTTGGGCCATGAATTATTAAATTTGGGCTCAACCCCTTTTGGAAATCCATTTAGGGGACAAAGCTTCCTCAAAACAAGGAGATCCCACGCCACTAGAGTCCCATCACCATGCTCACCTCAAGATATTTAATCTAAATTTTTTTATTAACTTCATAAACTTACTAGGAGAGAAAACAACGAAAATTAAAGGAGGAAGAAGGGAGAAAATCGAAGAAGCTCCAAACGACACCCTCAAAATTAGCCAAGGATTCGAGTAAGTGAAATCATCCCCCTAAGTTATTTCGAGTTGCCTTAGTAGATATATTAAATTAAATCACATTGAGGATTTCTTTGAGTTAATTAGGCATTGAACACACTGACTTGTTCCTAAGACTTATAACCTTAACCTGAGATAATTTTGAGGGATGATTGAGCGAGTTAAGAACTCAAGTTATGAAGAAGTAAGTAGCTTGAGAAAAGCTCAATCAAAGTTCAGAAGGTTTATTGAGTGGTGATATAAGCTGTTCAGATTAAGAACCTCGAAGTCACGAGTGGTTGTGTAGGAATAATGTCGTGAGATTCATAGGGATTTAAGAATGTCGAAAACCCTGTTAGTAGAATATCGAGCCATCTCAAACCATGCCGAGATTTCTTTCGAAAAGTAAGAAACATGTCGAGATCAACAAATAATAAATATCGAGATCTTATTTCACCAACAAGCTCGAGATCCTTGTATAGTTTAAATATCGAAGCTTGGGATAAGGAATGTCGAGATGCATATCTGTCAGGACCCGTCGTCCCGCCCTCGTACTTCGTTCTAATTCTAAGTGTTAATGCTTTGTTATCGTGCGAGTGCGTAAAAATGCGAATAAAATTTTTCATTTTAAAAACGTGCATGCGGAAGTCTTATATACATGTCAAAAGAATATACTACATCGTTCGACACCTTCATCATGTCCCTGTCTACAAAATACTAGTGCACGTGTGTGTGTGCAGTCAAAAGCTCCCTATGCGCCCGGCCTTCACAGGTCGTCATCCATACACACACTCCCACCTCAAAAGCAACCGGATAGCTTCAAAAGACTGGCCTCGCATAACGCTAGGATCACGTACCGTGATCGTCTGTACCTATAACACGTAACGTAAACAATGAGCCACCGAGGCTCAGTAAGCGGAAATTATGCATGAATGCACGTGTCTTAACGATCGACAATCCACGCCGTCGTTTCCTAACGCTCATACTCTTTTCTCATA
This sequence comes from Craterostigma plantagineum, assembly GCA_027422505.1. Classification (NCBI taxonomy): domain Eukaryota; kingdom Viridiplantae; phylum Streptophyta; class Magnoliopsida; order Lamiales; family Linderniaceae; genus Craterostigma; species Craterostigma plantagineum. The sequence goes on along the minus strand of JAPQWV010000011.1, from coordinate 11,741,242 downwards.
CTCGTACTCTTTTCTTACGCTCTTTCTCTTTTTCTTATACTCTTATTTCATACGGGCCCTCGGCTTTCTATCCCACTATGCGCCATATCATAGAGATCTCAAGTGTGGAGGTTCTCACACTAGAAGGTCACCCGAAGGAATCTTCCCTTACTCAGTGTGGCCTCCACGCGGACGCTTCTCACTGGTAGCCAACACCGAGGCTACTAACCACGGAGGTCACCCGAAGGAATCTTCCCTCCGGGTAGTGTTTTACACGCTAGAAGGTCACCCGAAGGAATCTTCCCTTACTCAGCGTGTGCCCCGGGCCGCACCCTCCAGGTTGCATCTCCCGCATACGGGGTATTCCCCCAGCCTCTTATACAGGACTTATGGCTTCATTCGCCATGGCCGCATAGGGGTAGCCGTGACTCTTCATTCGAGTCGACACCAACGCCGATATCGGCGAGTATACATCGCACACAGGCGATCCTATGCACGCTCATACTTCGCTCCTTACCTACTACTCATGCGTGCAGATGCTCATGCTATGCCCATGTACTTATGCAAATCATACCATCATGCATATAAATTTATCATGTCTTAACATACACGTTCCACATAAAATACACGAGCACGTAGTTCATATAGATGGACGCAAGCAAGTTACGTGTCGTAGTTGAATTTCTACTTACCTGTCGTCCAAGCGTAATTAGTATTCTCCCCGTTTGCTCCTAACGTACGACCTTTAAACATAAAATTTATCGTATTAGTATTACGCCTCTGTAAGACACCTAAGTCGAATTAGTTTACCTAGCTTCATTAATTTCGTTAATTTCAAGTCTAGGCTAAGTCCCTTGCCCAATTAGTTACTAAGTGAGGTTAGCATCAATTGAGTTCGGCGAAAGTTAGTAAATTCGTTGCCCGATTAGCTCGATTTCAGGATTTCCACATCGCCCGATTCATCTTTCATGCATGCTCATTATTTGCCCGATTTTACTTCTCACATTCCACGCCTAGCATAGCTCGATTTGGATTTGATTTGCTTGGTTTCGGTCGATTTGCATCGCACTTGGAATCGTCCGATTTGTGACGTGAAACATCTGAAATCGCCGCGCTGTCCCATCATCAGCCCGATTTGATCTCTCGTGAATGGATTTTGATCGATTTTGCATTATGCATGAAATCGCCCGATTTCACGCATGCATGCTCAACATTTCGCCCGATTTGGTTTTGCACGATTCGTCCGATTTGTAAATTGCCGTGCCATTTCATCATCGTGACGTCATCCCAAATCCATGCATGGAGTTGGGAATTGTTTTAGGTCGATTTGAGGGTTTGCATGGATGGAAATCACCCGATTTCTTCAGAGGTGGTAAATCGATTAGAGAAACTTCGGCGATTTAAATCTCCCGATTTGATCATGGGTATAATTGCCCGATTATGATCTTGCATGCACCTTGTTTATTCGCCCGATTTGTACTAGCATGGATTTGTCCGATTTCATGCATGCCATGGCCAAAACCGTTCGGCCGATTTGAGTTCTTCAATGAATGGAAATCGCCGAGATTCTCTTCCAGCTTCCAAGTCGCCCGATTTAGGGTTTGCTATGCTTGTTCTTCGGCGATTTGCTCTCCTTTCGCCACGTGGAACACCCCCTTTAAGTCATCTGATTTCATCATGGGGTGATCGAGGCAATTTGGTCGATTTGAGGTGTTCCAAAGGTGGAAATCGCCGAGTCCTTGAGTTGGTGGCAAATCGCCCGATTTATAGGGTTTGAGACACCACAAATCGCCGAGTTCTCCTAAGGCTTAGATCGCACGATTAAATTGTCCCTCACATTTAATTCAATCGATTCCTTTCGTGCAACATTTCGCCGTGGGTTTGTAGTAACCCGAAATCGCCCGATTTACTATGCTTTAGTGGAATTTAGTATTCTTAATTTAAATCGCTCGATTTCTTTACTCAAACAAGAGTCGCCCGATTTGCTGCCTAATTCCCGATTCTACTAGGCTTTCAATCACCTTCCCGAAATTCTAAGTGCTAAGGTTCTTTTTCCACACAACAACATCCAATATTAGGGTAAGCTCCTCTTGCGTTAAGGTTGTAAGCCCTAAGACATGTTTGGTTAGCTAAAATCTTGCAATATCCTAAGGAAACCCTCGAATGTGAGTTTACTCCCTAGGTTAGGGGTTTTGCCTTCTATGCTATACTTAAACTCCCTGAATTCCTTAATTCCTATCGTAACTTAGCTAAATAGTCCTACAAACGGAAAACATAATAGTTTGAGGTGGTAATTTTGTTTACTTACTCGAAATCCTAGCTTGTTCAATGGCGTTGCTTTGAGTTTCCTTCGACCTCTCCTCCTTGCTCCTTCACTTGGTTCTTCGTTGGGTTCTTGGTGAGATTAGGGAAATTAGATAGTTGGGTAGATATTTTTAATTAAAAGGGAGACATGGTGATGGGGACTTCAATGCGTGGGATCTCCTTATATTAAGGAGGGCTTGTCTCCCAAGTTGATATTTGGCATTTTGGGCCCATTATTGAGTTCTAGCCCATTAGTATTTAATATCCTAGTCAATTTGGTGCTTCATGACCCAATAAAATCCTAGTCCACATTTCTATATACTATTTTCGGGAATTCCCTACTTGTTGGGAGTCATCGTAAACACATAAGTTAATGACACATAATTTCACTTAATTCTCAGAAAAATCACGAGCATAAAATTCATACATCACGTAAGCGTTCAACATATGCACAGTTGTCATGCAATTACGTAAGTCATACACGTAATTTATTAGCCGACCTTATTCACTCAAATCCTTATGACACGTAATCATAATTCGTAACACATATAAGGATTATAAATCACGTCACGTGAAATCATGTAAACACATAGAAGCACATATCGCACATTAGGCATAAATTATTCACGTGTCCGAAATAAAGTATTTCACTCAAGATCCTAGCTCCCTAACGTAATTAACTCAACTATGTCTCTAATTAATTATTCCTGCTCTTAATTATGCCGTAAATCCCGTAATTAAGTTTCCGGGTCTTACAATATCTGAACTCCATATCGAAATCTTTGTTAAGGATAAACTCGAAATCTTATATATATAATGTCGAGACTTAATTTAACCTACAACTCGAGATCTATTTCAGAACATATGTCGAGGTTCTTAAACCTTGTACACACGTCTCGAGATCTATTGTTTAATCCATGTCGAGATCTTTACATCCATTATATCGAGATTCCTATTGTACAAATATCGAGATCAATCTCGATATCAATGTCGAGATCCTTAAATAGCCCAAATGCCGAATTCTTACACATACAAATGTCGAGATTTACTCCTGAATGTCGAGACCTAATTAACCATGCAACCCGAGATTTAACCACAATGCCAAAATTCCATAACTAGACCCGATATCCTTGTTTGTAAGTCTAACATATCACTCGACATTTAGATTAGAATGTCGACAACTAGCTCGAGATCCTACCTTACAATTTATATCGAGATCCATGTTGAAGCTCGTGTCTTGCTTAATCAATGTCGAGCCTTCGTATAGTAATAAGATGTCGAACCCTTATATGATGTCGAGATCCACCTTGGAAACATGCCGAAATCATGTCGAAATCCCACAAATGCAACGTCGGGCGAAACTTAGTAGTTCAAACGACTTTCGTCGAGCCTTTCATGAAAAGAATTTAAGATTCTCTAACTTAGAAATTTATTAAAGGGACGAAAAAATAACTCTAATATAATATGGTATAGAAATCCACTAACTTGGGAAGCTTATCAAGGCAGATCGAGAGATGTGAGGTCTAGGGAATTTACACAAGCCTAAATAACTAAGTACGACGAAAATTATCATTTCCACGAATTGGCCGAGGAAAGCAAAAGTACTAACATCATAACCCTTTTTATTCTAAAAGGTCGTACATTAGGAGGTTCACGGGGCAATACGCTAGGTTAGCTTGGAATTATGTGAATTATGTGCTCGTGTATTTTGTGCGAAATGTGTACGTTGCAACTCGATTTAATTTTATGCATGATAGCATGATCTGCATATTTTTACGAGCATTGCACGAGCATTTGAATGCATGCGTAGTGTATAAGGCGCGAGGTAAGAGCGTGCATAAGATCTCCGGTGTGCGATGTATACTCGCCGATATTGGCGTCTGTGTCGACTCGAATGAAGAGTCACGGCTGCCCCTATGCAGCCAGTAAGGTGAATGAAGCTATAAGGCCTGTATAAGAGGCTGGGGAATACCCCGCACGCGGGAGATGCAACCTGGAGGATGCGGCCTGGGGCACACACTGAGTAAGGGAAGATTCCTTCGGGTGACCTTCTAGTGTGTAAAGCACTACCCGAAGGGAAGATTCCTTCGGGTGACCTCCGTGGTCAGTGGCCTCGGTGTTGGCTACCAGTGAGAAGCGCTCGCGTGGAGGCCACACTGAGTAAGGGAAGATTCCTTCGGGTGACCTTCTAGTGTGTGAACCTCCACACTTGAGATCTCTATAAGGTGGCGCATAGTGGGACTGAAAGCCGAGGGCCCGTATGAAGTAAGAGTATGAGGAGAAGAGTACGAGTATAAGAAAAAGAGTATGAGCGTTAGAAAACGACGGCGTGGATTTTCGTTCGTTAGGACACGTGCATACATGCATAATTTCTGCTTACTGAGCCTCGGTGGCTCACCGTTTATGTTACGTGTTGTAGGTACCGACGATCACGGTACGTGATCCGACTTTTATGCGAACCGATCTTTTGAAGCTATCCGGCTGCTTTTGAGGTGGGAGTGTGTGTATGGATGACGACCTGTGAAGGCCGGGCGCATAGGAAGCTTTTGGCTGCACACACACACACACACACGCTTGTCTTCTGTATAGACATGACTACGATGAATTGTAGAACGATTTGCGAACATTCTTTTGACATGTGTATAAGACTTCCGCACGTAGTTTTAAAAGGAAAAATTTTATTCGCATTTTTACGCTTTTGCGCTATAACAAAGCATTAGATACTTAGGATTAGAACAGAATACGAGGGCAGGACGACGGGTCCTGACAATGAGCTTATCTCTTCACCGTCTTACAATCCTACGTCCGTCTCCTTTTTTTTCGGCGTCTTTCTTATTTTCAATCTTTTCTCCCTCTTTTTCTTTAATAACTATCCATTTTTATGTTATGCTCCAGCTGAAGCTCCGCTTCTCCATGAGGCTCTAGGAGATTATCGTAGGCGAAGTTCTTCTTGTTGGTTCTCGGGCCGATACCGTACTCCTCTTCTCTTAATCTCTAGAGAGGTTTCAGAGATTATCTATTTGGAAAAGTTCACGGTTATGGAATTCGTACCCGAGGCTGCACTCCTCTTCTCGTTTCCCGATATAAGACCGGATTATCGTTGGAGAAGTTCACTTCGGGGTGATCCTCTTCCAGCCGTTCTGACGAGCGTACGAGATTATCGTTGGAGAAGTTTACAGCAGGATCCATGCCACTTTCTACAAGGTAGTCGGAAGGCCGGTTGCTTTGGTCTGTTTGTTGCGCGTTGAGCAATGCCTTCTTTTGTCATCATCTTACTTTTTCTTTCGTTATCTCCCCCTCCTTTTTTCATTTGAACAACCATTCGAAGAGTATAGAGTTCAGTTGAAGGCTGAGAATGGGTTTCAAATGAAGAAAAGGACATCGGAGAAGGCTCAAAGTGGATGACTAAGGCTAACATGGGGAAATTAATATAAGGCCGAATGAGGAATATCCTGAACTCCCTTATCATTTTCCTAACGATCTAACGCAAGATGAGTATGAAGCCAAGTGTCACTAGTTAAGACAAGCAAATGATGTGTGACTCCCTCGAGAAAAAGATCCGAAGAAAGAAAAATAGAACAAGGCTTGAATCCTCACGTTTATAGTGACTTTGTGTCTAGTGGAGCAACCTAGTGACCTTTAGACACAAGAATGCGTCTTAGACTGACAAAATTAAGCAATTAAATCAATCGCGCGTCGAGGTAAAATTCTAAGTGACTTTAGATCAAAGCATCCTAAAGGGATTTCGTCATACCCCTTTATATTATATATAGAAATATATATATATTATTATTATATTTATATTTATTTTTATCACGCAAGATAATAACAAATAAGCATAGAAAACACATAGAATAGATCATGTGATAGTACAGAAGATCAGGTATGCACATATTATGGAAGATTAACATGCCTAATTTTCCGACAAGGAATTGAAATCGTTTCTCATCCAATGCCTTGGTGAAAATGTCGGCTAGTTGAAACGCGGTGTTCACAAAGTACATCTCTATCGTGCCTTTTTCTACGTGATCTTTGATAAAATGATATCTAATGTCTATGTGTTTTGTGCGTGATTGATGAACAGGATTGCAAGTAATGGCGATTGCACTCTGACTATCACTATATATCGGTATATTATTTAGATTGTACTCATAGTCGCGAAGCTTTGTCCGCATCCACAGCATCTATGACCAACAACTGGCGGCAGCTACGTATTGTACTTCGGCCGTCGAAGTTGACACATAGTTCTGCTTTTTTGGATGACCAGCAAACCAGCTTTTCGCCTAAAAATTGAGCGCCACCGGACGTGCTTTTCCTGTCCATTCGGCAACCTGCATAGTTAGCGTCATTGTAGCCGATGAGTTTAAAATCCGTACCCTTTGGATACCATAGGCCAAGGGTAGAGGTGCCCTTAAGGTAGCGTAAAATTCTTTTTTTACCGCGAGCATATGGGATTCTTTGGGATCGGCTTGAAAACGGGCACACAAGCACGTGGCGAACATGATGTCCGGCCGACTCGAAGTAAGGTAGAGAAGATATCCAATGATACTGCGATACACTGTGATGTCGACCGACTTGCCAGAGGGATCGGCATCCAACTTGCAGCTTGGTGACATAGGAGTGCTGAGAGTCTTGCTCTGGTCTTGATGAAAATTCCATCATTGAGCTGCCTGACTTGGATCCTAAGAAAAATTGCATCTCTCCCATGTGACTCATCTCGAATTTGCTCTTTATGAGATCTCCAAACTTCTTGCAGAGCCGATGATTTGTTGATCCGAAGATGATGTCGTCGACGTATACTTGGACGACCAGATCTTTGTCATGCCATTTAATGAATAGGGTTGTGTCTATCGTTCCTCGTATGAATCCAGACTTCACGAGGAAATCACTCAGGACATCGTACCAAGCACGTGCGGCTTGCTTTAGTCCATAGAGAGCTTTGTCCAAGCGATAGACATGATCGGGATGTTCTTGATCAACGAAACCTTCCGGCTGAGCGACGTAGACTTCTTCTTTTAACACGCCGTTGAGAAAGGCGGTTTAACATCCATCTGATAGACTTTATAGTCTTTGTGAGCCGCATAAGCCAGCAGGAGGCGGATAGCTTCGATACGAGCAACAGGAGCATAAGTCTCATCGTAGTCGATGCCTTCCTGTTGATTGTATCCCTTAGCAACTAGCCTTTCTTTGATCCGGATCACTTCACAATCTTCATTTTTCTTATCTTGAAAACCCATTTAGTTCCGACCACTGTTTTCCCATGTGGACGGGGTACCAAGGTCTACACTTGAAGACGTTCGAATTGATTGACCTCCTCTTGCATTGCAATTGTCCAATCCGGGTCTCGAAGTGCGTCTGCTACTTTGGTAGGCACGTTTTGGCTCAGGAAGCAACTGAAAAGACTATGTTGACGACGTGTCCTCACACCAACCGAGGGATCGCCAATTATCAGATCAACCGAGTGGCCTCTCGTCCACTTGCGCTCATGAGGCAAGGCTGAAGTCGATGCGTCTGCCATCTGTTGATCTAGATTGCCTATAGTCTCAGATTGATCATTTGTCTGAGGAAGTTCCAATACTGCACTTGGATCGATCGAGAAACTAATCCAATCGCAAAACTTAGCGAGGAAAGTTTGAGCAATCGAGAAAAATTAACAGAATACGATTAACACAAGTTCGAGCAAAAAACAAAGAATCAGATAGTGAAGTTTAAGGTAATTGCTCGCAATCAAGTACTAATCACGCACGAACAAGCAATTAAACACGTTATGAAGCAAAATATATCGAATTTGATCAAAATCAGAACGTGTTCTTCATGTTCTTCGCAAACAGTAACACGCGGAATCAATTCAATCCTAAAAATTGAAGTTTAAACTGCTACAGAACTGAACGCAATGATTATCTAACACTTAAACAAGCACAGAAACACCAAATTCAAGTCAATTCAGCACAGAATTAAGCTATTGGATCGAAAAAGGTTTTCGCGCCAAACTGTTCTTCGATGAACAGTATCCAGACAATGATTTTCGATGCAATTCTAACAATTTACGATTCAAAACAGAACGAATCTGCTCTGATACCAATTGTTAGGCCCTACGATTAACAACTCTACGATCCTAGGCTAGAATTCATAGTAATTCGATCGTTATGATAAGCAATTGAATTCGATCGAAAAACTCAAATGAAGAACAAGAGAGAGAATTCGAGTAGAGTGAGAAAGTTACTGTTGCTTCTCTCTCTAGAAATCGAATTGCAAGCCTTTCGGATCAATTCTAAAAACTTTCTCTATTCAGCTCAATTGATTTACATGTATTTATACCAAACAAACTTGGTATAAATATCTATCTAGTCCTAATCTAAGGACTACTATACAAAACGCCCCTAATTACAAGGACAGCTAATGAAATCAAGCACAATTTCAAATAGTATTCTACAATTGGTTTATTCTTGGCATGATTGTTGTCAGGACCCGTCGTCCCGCCCTAGTATTCCGTTCTAAATCTAAGTGTTAATGCTTTGTTATCGTGCGGGTTACGTAAAAATGCGAATAAAATTTTTCATTTTAAACGTGCATGCGGAAGTCTTATATACATGTCGAAAGAATATTCGTAATTCGTTCTACAAATCATCGAAATCGTGTCTTCACAAAATACAAGTGTGTGTGTGCGTGCAGCCAAAAGCTCCCTATGTGCCCGGCCTTCACAGGTCGTCATCCATACGCACACTCCCACCTCAAAAGCAGCCGGATAGCTTCAAAAGACTGGCCTCGCATAACGTTAGGATCACGTACCGTGATCGTCTGTACCTACAACACGTAACGTAAACAATGAGCCACCGAGGCTCAGTAAGCGGAAATTATGCATGTATGCACATGTCCTAACGATCGACAATCCACGTCGTCATTTTCTATCGCTCGTACACTTCTACTCGTACTCTTACTCTTCTCCTGACTCATACTCTTTTTCTTATACTCTTATTTCATTCGGGCCCTCGGCTTTCTATCCCACTATGTGCCATATCATAGAGATCTCAAGTGTGGAGGTTCTCACACTAGAAGGTCACCCGAAGGAATCTTCCCTTACTCAGTGTGGCCTCCACGCGGACGCTTCTCACTGGCAGCCAACACCGAGGCCACTAACCACGGAGGTCACCCGAAGGAATCTTCCCTCCGGGTAGTGTTTTACACGCTAGAAGGTCACCCGAAGGAATCTTCCCTTACTCAGCGTGTGCCCCGGGCCGCACCCTCCAGGTTGCATCTCCCGCATACGGGGTATTCCCCCAGCCTCTTATACAGGCCTTATGGCTTCATTCGCCATGGCCGCATAGGGGTAGCCGTGACTCTTCATTCGAGTCGACACCAACGCCAATATCGGCGAGTATACATCGCACACAGGCGATCTTATGCACGCTCATACCTCGCGCCTTACGTACTACGCATGCGTGCAAGTGCTCATGCTATGCTCATGTACATATGCAAACCATGCCATCATACGTAAAATTAAATCATGTCTTGACATGCATCTTTCACATAAATCACACGAGCACATAATTCGGAACGCAGGCAAGTTACGTGTCGTAGTTGAATTTCTACTTACCTGTCGTCCAAGCTTAAGTTAGCGTATTGTCTCGTGAGCTCCCTAAAGTCCGACCTTTTCATAAAAAGGTTAGAGGATTAGTACTTTGCTTTCGTTAGCTAACTCGTCGGAACAATTAATTTTGTTGTATTAATTATTTAGACTTGTGCTAATTCCCTAGACTTCAAACCACTTGACTTGCCTTATAGAATTTTTCCTAAGTCATTCGGTTTCGATCAAGACTTCTAATTGCTTAATTCCACCTAAGTTTCGATCCTTAAGAAATTTCTAACTTATAGCTTTTCAATTCCTCACATGCTAAGCTCGGCGAAGGTTATATAATTTGTAAGGTTTCGCTTGATTCGATTGGTACAATTGAAGTTCTCCAATTCCTAGCTTCGATCGAAACTATGCATGGGAAGTAATCACTTTCGGCCAATTAAATTTCTAATCTGCATGGGTTTCGCCGAGATTTGTTTCGATTCAAAAGTCACAGTTGCTAGCTTGTTTTCGATCGATACTCCCTTATACTAAACCCTAATTTCAATTGCTAGTTACTATGTGTTAGTTTCGCCCAAGGTCACTTTCGATGGTGGGAGTTTCGCCGAGATTTCTTTCGGTCGAAACCCTCTTTTTATTAGATAATTTCGATCAATTGTAGGGTTTCGCTCGACTCCCTTTCCAATTAGTTGGTGTTTCGCCGTGTCTTACGTCAGCAGTGACATCATTTAGGTTTCGATCGAAACCATGCAAAGTGGTTAGCCACTTTCGATCAATTGCATGGATTGGACTTGAGTTTCGATCGATACTCATGTATTAAAATGAGTTTCGGTCGATACTCATAACTTATGGAATTTACTATTCAAAATTAATTAATTCGACAACTAAATTCATGAATCCTATCGTCCGAAACCCTAAAATTAATCTCTCCACTTTCGATCAAAACACATTCCTCACTTTCGATCGAAAGTGTTCATCCCATCGAAACTGCTTTCTTCCCAAATTTCCAGTCGAAACTCATAAATTCCACCCCTTTCTGCTACCAAAATCGTATGATTCCTCCTAAAAGCGGAACCCCTAAGTTCTAAATCGTATATTGTACTATTCGATCACTAATTCGTTCAACTAGAAACCTTAATACAATTTCAAGCTCGACATTTAGGGTTTTCTCGTGTGTTCTCCAACTACCTTGCTTTTAATGTCATTAATGCACCTAACAGTACTTAGGATACGAAATTAAAAGCTCTAGGGGAGGTATTTCACTTACCAAACTCGAAATCCTAAGCAAGTTGGACAATCCTTGGTTCGAACTATCTCTCGGCCCTTCTCTTTTCCTTTGCTTTGATTTTCGTTGTTTGTGGGGTGAGGTTATGGAGTGTTGAGTAGTTATCTTAGATATTTTTCCTTAAACAATGTTAGTAGGCATAGCTTCGGTGTGGGCCTTCCTCATTTTAGGGAACTTTGTCTCTAAGGTTTGGCTAAGTATGGATTGGGCCTATATTAAAAATTCCTAGCCCAACTAGATAATTCATAGTCCAATTATCATTTGACTATCCTTAGTCATTTCCTCCACTATTTTTCCGATTATTCCTATTCATGAATTAGGAGTCATCGTAGACCCGTAATTATTAACTCGCACTTACTCATAATTCGCACATAGTTTACGAGCATAAAAATTCGTAACGTCACATAAGCATTCAACATATATGCAATTAACATGAAATCACGCTAGTCATACACGAAATTTATTGGCCGACCTAATTTACGGGGACTGGGGTCCTACAATTGTTTGAGTTAATGCATGTGATTATTGAGCTCTATCTTGCATATTCTGTGTTTAACTTTCCTTGTGAAGTGTAGAAGCGACTATTGGGTCTATATAGAAGGAAAAACTTCACGATTGAAGAGTACACAGCGAACACACAAACTATCGAATTCCTTAGACAATTGGAGCTTTACCTTGCGATTCATTCGTAGTTTGTGATTGAGCTTTCATTTGGAATCTGTAACCTTTGAGCGATCCTTAGAAACTCCAAATCCTAAAAACCTTAGTCTCCGTACGTGTGAGCGCACAAAGTAGCACGAGTGGAGTCTTACGCAAGTAGAGGGACGAATTTTTTGGATTCGGTGGCCTTTCGGTAGCAAGCTGCATCCAGTCGGGGAATAGGTTTCCTGGGTAAACGACGTGGATCGAAACTTGGCGTGCGTCAGCCTAGAAGGAGGTCTAGTGTCCATAGTGCTTCGGTTGATTACGGGTCAATCATAGTGTAACCGATAACACTTAGTGATTGATTGGAACTCTTGGGGAGATCACACCCCAAGGATAGGATAAACCCCAGTTGGGGATATAACCTGTTTAAAAATCTTTTCTCACTTTACTTTCTGCTATTTACTTTTCTTGTGAGACAAACCCGGAACGCGCGCTAATATCTAGGTGATATCGTAGAAATCATTTCTGAAACTAACGTGATATTTTGAAACATGGTTAGGGAGTTAACTTTGATACTCGTATTGATTTCTGGGAAATAACATACTCTGCAAATATCTTCTTATAGAAAAATAATTTTCAAAGAAGAATAAGCCAAATTTTTTATAGCCTAATTCACCCCCCTCTTAGGCATATTTTACACTTCACCATGTATATCCCGATTATGTGGTTCCATCGAGCTACAATTCACTTTTTGGAAAGGTTGGGAAGCTAAATTGTTTCACATTGATCTGATTTGATTGATTGAGGAATTTGATTAATATATATATTTTTTTCAGCTTATCGTATGGGCTCCAACAAGAGAAAGGGCAACCTAACACATGAAGAGGGCTCTTGATGACCGGTGGAATCTACCCTGGAGTTAGCAATGGTTCTGTTTAAATCTTCCTTGAAATGACCTTTTCAAGCCTTTCGAGAAGTTCTTTTATCTATTTCATCTCAAACGTTTGTGACTTCTGTTAGCTATTTTCACGTTTTTAGAAAAAGGAAAAATGTTTGGTTACTGTTACGAATTTATTATAGTGTCCTCAATGTAATTAAGTCTTAGCTTTATTTTGTTATTTAAAGAGTTGTAGTAGTTTGGGAAGACTTATTTAATTATGTATAAGTTAGGTGACTCGACTTTAATATACCAACTACTTGTGGTATATAAAGCCCAAACTTAACCTAGTTAGCGTTTATCGAAAGAATTTCAAAAGTAAGTCACCTTGTACTTTTCCTTAGAAAACACACTAACACACACTCAAGGTGTTCTTCACGTTTTACGCATAAAAGGATTTCTTTTGATCCTTGTTTGGTAATATAAGCGCCAACAAGTGGTATCTGAGCATAACGTGGTTCAATATATTCGATTTAAATCTAGTTTCGCTCGATTCAGACGTTATTTGAGGAAGATTTTGCTTGAAAAGTCATTTTATATTTTTTTTTTTCTCTTTTTTGGGTGTTTTCAAACCGTTTTCACTGATTTCTTTCCCCTTAGACATTAGAAAACTGATTATGAGTATTTTTCTGGTATTTCACGTCGATTTCCATCAAGTTTGAGTAGAACTTGAGCAAAACATGAGTCTTAAAATCTGTTTTTCTGGGTCTGTTCATCATTTTCGGGTAGACTAATAGAACAATACTAAGAAATTTGAAGGTTTCGGCCGAAACGTGCTCATTGTGCAGCGTTTCGCCCGATCAAATTCTCGGCAATTTTCAGTCTATTTATCTTTATCGCCCGATTCTTCTTTCCTGTAGATCAAATCGCCCGATTTACCACAGTAGCCGATTTTGGTCAATCGAAACGCCCAAATTCCAATTTGGACAAAAAATCAGCCGAAACCAAGCATCGATAATCTCGGTCGCCCGATTCACGATTCCATTTTATCTTTAGGATCTCTGTCGACCGATTCAATTCGTCGTTCGATTCTGGCACTTTGAAATTGAATCTCGCCCGACTTTGACACCCTAGAACCTGAATCGCACGATTCTCAGCACTTAGGACTAAATGCGCCCGAACTTGTATCTATAGGACTAGAATCGATCGATTGTCAACATTAAAAAATTAAGTCGACCGAATTTGATTTCTTAGAACTCAAAATCGCCCGATCCTCAAGCCTTAGGCAACATCATCCAATCTTAACATACGACAGACTACATAAAGTGAACTTGCGTATTTTGACTCAAAACTCAAAAATTCCTCAAACTTGACTATTACTGTTCGAAACTAAAAATTTCATTTCACGGATCTATTTAGCGTTAACGATCATAACCAAACAAAAACATGGACGGTCTTGCTATTGGATCTGACAACCGTGCACCACTGCTAAGATGGGGGAGTACGGCATTTGGAAGCAACGCTTCATTAACTTCATAGAAATCAAGGATGTAGACCTCGCCAATGACATGTTTTCCTCCAGTTTTGAGGGCCCCGGTCAATTTTGTCCATCATTTCTACTCAACCCGATGCAGTTCCTCCCATTCTAGAGCAAGAACTCCTAAGGATCCAATTCGATACAATGACGCCGAGAGAGCACGAGCCAGAGGGACAAGCTTGCTCGACACTACGTTCTTCAGGCTCTACCAAATGATATCTACAAGAAAGTAGACGCAATGGTCACTGCAAAGGAAATCTGGGATGAAGTGTGCAAAATGATGGTTGGGACAAAAGTTAGCAACCTATCTAAGAAATCTAGCATCCTCACTGCCTATGATTCCTTCAAAGCTAAGGAAGGGGAAGAACTTCGAGACAGTTATCTTCGTTTGCTGACCATCATCAATGAGATGAGAAAGATCAACATCCAACGTTCCAACCTTGAGCACAACATCAAATTCCTCTCCACACTTCAACCTGAGTGGGGACGGATTGCACTTCTGATTAAGCAACAGAACAGATCTAGATACTATGGACATTCATTCCCTACATGATAACCTCTCTCAATACTCCCAGTACGCCAAAGAAATCAAGAACGAAGGAAAGACAAATGTCGACATGGAACCCATTGCACTCGTGACCTCTAAATCAAGCCACAGAAGCTCGAAAACTTCTAAAGGAAAACATGTCATACAATCTGACACATCAGACAACCCTGAATCAGACCAAGAATCTGTGGACAAACTCGAATAAATCAGAAAGAAACTAGCCATGCTCTCAGAGATAGTTAATAAGATGAGCGCAAGAAATCATCATCTTTCTTCAACAAACAACGAACCTCCGGCGGGAAACAAAAGTTCGTTTCTCCAGAAGAACAAGAAATAAAGAAAATTGAAGCTTCAAAAAAGTGCTTCAACTGTGGAAAGCCGGTAACTTTGCCTCTGAACGCTTCAGACCAAAGAAGAAAAACACCGAATACTACAAGAAGAAGTTTCAGCTTTCCCAGTGCAAAGAGGCGGAAATTGTCCTTGTTGCTAAGGAAGAGGAATGGCTAGAGGACATGTCGGACGAAGAGGAGGACAAGATGGCCTTCATGGTGAATAGCAATGAATATGACTCGGATGAGGAGGAAACAGGCATCGGCTCAGACAGGACGGATGTCTCTTCATCTGACCTGGAGGTAAACACCCCATCTCTAAATGATAGTATTAAACTTGACGTAGGATAACCGAACTCTCCATGCATCGTAGGGATTACTTAGAACTTCAAAGAACTTTGAAAAAAATTATGCTTTACTAAGCAAACAACAGGAAGAGATAGCTATTCTTCAAGAATCTTTAAACTTGTCCGAAACTAAAGTGAAGACTTTAGGAGAACTTGTAGAAAATTAGGAAAAACAAACTAGCGATGCTTGTAGGAACTTAAAAGACAGTGAAGAAGAACGAGTAAATGTGTTGTCTCAATATGAACTACTCACTAACGAACGTGTTCGCATATACAAGAAAGTAAAAAAATTAGAGGATCTTCTCACCAAAAGTGGTCAAACTGAGCAAACCATCTTTCTCAACCAACCTAGAGATGTTGACTTCTATAATCCTCGCAAAGGATTGGGCTTTCAACTCACGACTAACTCAAAGAAAGATGAAGTGCTTCCTTTGTACAACATTAAACGCTTTTGGTTGAGCCTTGAAAATCTAATGCCCTTCGTAGGATCGACAGAGTTGATAGAATCTCACGAACAGAAACGGAGGAACAAAGATTGTGCCCAAATCTCGTGTAATTATACAGAACTCAATAATTAGTTAAAGTAAAAAGACAACGCTCTCTGATGATTACATGTCACCATTTGGCCCTAAAATTCAGGAAAGCACTGACGAACAGGATAAACCTATATATTCATCCATCTACATTCCAGAAATTATTCGCAAAATAGGTGACCTAACAGCCACTCTGGAATTAGAAAAGAAAGCCCATGAAGAAGAGAAAACTATTCTGTTAAGCAAAATTTACACTTGAAAACTTTCCTGACATTTACAAACATTCCACCTCTCGTCGTGTTACCGAACCCTCACATGTAAATGCAAGCAAATTACAAGGAAAACTCATTTATCTCTCACTAACTTTGTATCGCATGTACCCAAAGATAAAGACGTGAGTTCTAAGGAAACGAGGAAGGCTCGATCCGGCTCAGCAAAGAAGGCAACATTCCCTGACAAGAAGAAGAAACCGGCCTCGAACCTTACTTCTCATGTTTTCAATTCCTTTACATTTCCAAAAGTGACTTCTTGTAATGTCGCAGATCGTATTTCCTTATTCTATGCTCAAAAATCTAAATATCGTTATGTAAACAATGATATACTTCCACATCCTCATAACGATCTATTCAGCAAAGATGCTTCCACGTTGCATAGCTCTCGTCCTAAAAGTGTACCTCCCAAGCTCAACAATCATACTCTCAAAACTAAGAGAAAGAAATACACCACATCCAAAATCAAGCAGAATAAGAAATTAAGTCAAAGAGAAATTTGGATTCCAAAATCCCATCTGCATCCCATAAGTAACCCCAACTGCATCCCATAAGCAAATGTCATTTCTGGGTTCTCAAGTCAGTTCTCCAACAATCTGACAAAGAATGCAGCCTATCAACAAATACGTTAGATCCTCCACCTGCGATCAAAGATGGGCCCATTTTTAAATGGGTACTTAAGCTTACTTGATTTGTTTCGCAGGTCCGTCATGTGTGGTACTTAGATTCAAGTTGCTCCTCATACATGACTGGAAGCAAAGAGCTTTTGAGCAACTTTTCTGAGGGATTTCTCGGGAAGGTCTATGTCGGAAACGGTCAATCTACACCTATGGTAGGAACATGTGATCTCATCCATGACAGACTAACCATCAAAGGAGTCTCATACGTCGAAGGGCTGAGCTACAATCTATTCAGCATTGGACACTTCGGTGACAAATGTTACAAGGTGAATTTTGAGACTAACAAATGTAGCATCACCGATGACATTGGAAGCGAACTACTCACTGGCCATAGAAAGACGAATTTCTACTCTATTGATCTCGAGACTGTCCAACCGACGTGTCTCACCTCCCGTGCCTCCTTATATCAGCATGATCTCTGGCATCAGCGACTCACTCATCTCAATTTCAAAGACCTGAACAAACTGCGATCAGAAAATTTGGTCAAAGGACTTCCCTCATTTAGATATCACAAAGAGAATCTCTACTCGGTGTGTGAAATGAGAAAGATAAGGAAAGCAGCCTACCGGACTAAGCATATAGCTTCAACATCCAAACATCTCGAACTTATTCACATGGATCTGTGTGGACCTATGCGTACTCAGATCATCAATAGGCGAAGATATGTGTTGGTTATAGTGCATGATTTCTCGCGCTACACATGGACCAAATTTCTCAGAACCAAGGATGAAACCCCAGGTCTAATTATTGAGTTTATCAAAGCCGCACAAAACCTCTACCAACTAACTGTCCAAATCATCAGAACTAACAATGGGATCGAATTCAGGAACAAAAAGCTTAGCGACTTCTATGCGTCCCTCGGAATCACCCAACAATTCGCAGCGGCAAAAGAGCCCCAACAAAACGGCGTGGTTGAGTGCAAGAATAGGACCTTAGTTGAAGCAACTCGAACACTTCTCATTCACTCTCGATTACCTCACTTCTTGTGGGCTGAAGCAATGAACATAGCTTGTTTCACTCAGAATCGTGCCTCCCTTCACAAGAGTTCAACAGAACTCCCTACTAGCTAATCAATCGCAGAGTGCCAGACGTCTCTTTCCTGAGAGTTTTTGGATGAAAGTGCTACGTGGCCAACGATCGTGAAGATTGAGGCAAACTTGACCCAAAAGCGTTTGAAGGGATATTGGTAGGATACTCGACAACCTCCAAACTCTATCGAGTATACCACTGGAAAGCATTAATGTGTTGATGAAGTAGATCGAGTTGCTCCTGCACCAATCAGTCCAGAACCTGGACTTCTACGAGAGTTGACAAAGGATCAACCATGTACCTCTTCGGTGGGCGGATCTTCAAATTCCAATACAGTGAGCGATTTGGAACTCGATCTTTTATTTGGGGATCTCTTCTCATGACCATCGCCAACCACTGCTCCAACAACTTCTGCAGCACCGAGCAATGATGATTCTGCAGAGCCTAGCAATGACAATTCTCCTCCCATGTTGGAAAATCTCCATATTGATGATGTCAGTGAACTTCCAACTGATACTGACATCATTTCTAGCTCAGAAGCATACACACCTCAGCCCACAGATTCGCCAATAGAAATCTCTTCAGGATAGTCACTACTGCCCCAAACTGCAGAACCTATGGAACATCAGGCTATTCAAAGCGAAGAAACAATGACAGGTACCGTTGTAGCTGAATCATCATAACCTCATACAAGAAAGTGGACCCATGCACACCCAAACTCGCAGATAATCGGAGACCCATCCACTAGTGTAACAACCCGAGCCTCAACGATAAATGAAAGTCTTTACTCCTGCTTTCTCAGTCAAAAGGAGCCTAGCAAAGTAGCTGAAGCCCTTGCCGACTCAGATCATTGCAATGCAGGAGGAAATCAACCAGTTTGAAAGGTTGGCAATCTGGAACTTAGTGCCTAGACCAGCTGGAAAAACAATCATAGTCACTAAATGGGTCTTTAAAAACAAAAAGGATGAGTAAGGAGTTGTGATCCGAAACAAAGCTAGACTGGTAGCAAAAGGATACAATCAACAAGAAGGAATCGATTACGACGAGACTTATGGTCAAGTCGCAAGAATTGAAGCCATCAGTATTTTCTTAGCTTTTGTTGCACACAAGAACTTTACAATCTACCAGGTGGACCTCAAAACTACAATCCTCAACGGAGTCCTGAAGGAAGAAGTTTTTGTATCTAAGCCTGAAGGCTTTGAGCGAACAATTTCCCGACAATGTGTATCGACTCGACACAACTCTCTATGGACTTAAAGAAGCTCCCAGAGTGTGGTACGAGGTCCTCTCAGATTTTCTCATTTCCTCCAGATTCACAAAAGGGAAGATTGATACCACTCTTTTCATCAAGAAGGACGGCTCAAACATTTTGTTGGTACATATTTACGTCGACGATATCATCTTTGGCTCGACAGATTCAAGAATGTGTAGGAACTTTGGAGATCTAATGAAGCAGAAATTCGAAATGAGTATGATGGGGGAACTAAGCTTCTTCTTAAGCTCCAAGTTAAGCAACTTCACGATGGAATCTTCATCAACCAATCCAAGTACATTCACGACACCCTCATGAAGTACAACTTGGACAACTCCAATCCTTCCAGCACTCCCACGTCCACTTCATGCAAGCTAGATGCAGATACCTCAGGAAAATCTGTCAACCAAACAATTTATCGAGGCACGATAAGATCTCTGCTCTATCTCATGTCCAGTCGACCTGACATAATGTTCGCCACGTGTCTCTGTGCAGGATTTCAAGCTGATCCGAAAGAGTCTCACATGCTCACCGTCAAAAGGATCTTCAAATACCTTAAAGGAATTACCAACCTAGGTCTACGGTACCCAATGGACTCCGACTTCGAACTCGTCAGATACACGTGTAATTCCAAATTATCCAAGAACACTTCAACAGATTAAACCATCGTAGAATGTGAATAGTGTGCTTTAGAGGTTTAGTGTTGAATACGTGAGATTTTTGCAAATGGAAACTTAGATTAATGAGTGTTAGGGTTTAAGCTTAAATACCTTGTTAGGTATTTAAGTCCATTGGGCCCCTAACAAGCCCATTACAAATACAAACCAATTACATAAAATAAAACATCTATAAAATACATTGTAAAGAAATTACAAGACTTAGAATAAATATTTTGGACACTTCTAAAATATTCCTAACATTCTCCCCCTAAGTGTCCAAATTACAATCGAGCTTATTAACTAAGTCTTCATTTCTTTTTCTTCGAGCGAGGAGGAGGTGGAGGTTCTCTATGGGCCAAGTAGGTCTTCCTGAATCCTAGGGCAGTCTCGAACTGTCTGATGTCGTTCCGAAGAACGATTCGATATCTGATCTTCTCGACGAGTTTCCGTAGAACATCTTTCTCTTCCAGTTCTGTTCCTTCTAGTTTGTCATCTTCGGAAACTGTCTTCTTCTTAGCCAGGAGTTGGTTAAGGATAATCTTCAATGTCCCATATGAGAATTTGGAGATCTCTGACAGAAGAAGCACCTGCTTCACTTTCTTCTGAGCTTGTAGGTAAGTGACCCCAGGTTGTGGTTCAAGGAAGATAAATCCCTCTTCATACTTTTCGAGATCCTTATATCTGTTGTTTGGACGTGTCAGGTTGACCTTGCTCATTGCTTTCCAAGGCCATTTGGAAGTCATGAGCAACAAAATACTTGACCTGCCTCTGCATACACTCTTTGATAGCCCGATAGCCATCTCGTCTTGTGTGAGTGTCAAGGGGAAACATATTGCGATAAATGTTGTAGAGCTTGTTGAGTTCGCCCAGTAGAAGGTAGGGAGATCTGTTTCTGAATATTTTACAATTTTCCTGTCGTAACGATCAATAACAAAGACAGGGCCTACATATCTTCCTACCGCCCATTCGACATCCACAATATCACAGATGGCCGATTGATCTCTCATGTACTTACTGTATTGATCCCTACTCATTCCTTTCTTGGCCGTGACTTCCCAGAGCATAATCTGATGGCTAAGTCCCCTATACGTCCCTCTTAGGTGCTCAAAGCCTCGAAGATTCAGCTCGTTGACTCCCTTTATTTCTTCTTCCTTCCTCCAGATCTTTGGATAAAGATCCTCAAGAAAAGGTGCCTTGATCTTCGCGTTTCTCCAACGAGTTTCTATGAACTCGTAGCCTGGCGTCGGTTCCTCGGGCACCTGATGTTGAAGGAGTTCTGGAAGTTCTGGAAGATCTGCCTCAGGATTTTCTCCTTGCTCCTCTTTCTCTTGCGCAATGAAGTAGAAGTCTGCTGCTGCCGCCTTTAATAAATCACGAACATTTTCAATCCTGAGGCGGGACTCTTCTGCTGTCTCTGTTCTCGTCGTTCATTCCTCGTCTAAGATATATCTGTCAATGTAGCCTTCAGGATCCTTTGGACGAGGGGTTGTAGTTGTTTGGACTGGTTGGGTGGAGATCCTCGAGGGAGCAGACTTGACTTCACCAAGGGAAGTTGTCTGGTTCGGCTGTGGTGTAGCTTGTCTGCCTCTGGAGGACCTTGGTGGTGGATTGGGTGGTCGTGAAGAACTGCCTCCACGCGTTTGAACTCCGCGTCCTCTGCCTCTTCCGCCACGAATACTGGAGACTTGGTTCTCGGTCTCTTGCTACTCTCCCCCTCAGGACAATCCTGGTCGTCTGGATCGTCACGTTTTTGACTGGGTCCTTCTTGGCGGCATGTGTCAGTCGGTATGCTCGCATCAGGAGGTGTGATTACGCCACCTGCGACTAGCTTCCGGTAGAGGTCTTCTTCTTCAATGCTTCGTTTGCTGTCGAGATCAATTATGCGAGCAATACCAACATCAAGGAGCTCAAACAGAGGCACTGTGTACAAGATAGGTGTCGTCGGGTTGCGTGGTGGCAGGGTGAGAAGACGGGGAAGTACCGGCTGTTGAGGAGGAGGTTGGTCAAATATGGGAGCCTTCCCTTTGTCGGTGGAAGTTGCTTGGACCGCCTCCTTAATAAGTCCTTTGACCCGTGGTAGGGTTACGGTTTCAAAGAACTCGAACAACCGATTCTCCAAGTAGGCAGTCGTCATGTGAGTTGGAATAGATCCGGCGCCACTAGGGGTAGCCGTTGGCACACGTTCAGAACGAGGTTCTGTACGGTGGCCCTCGTCACCCGAAGTTCGTGGAACTTCGGGGTCCGTGGGTCTTCCGACGTCTCCTTCCGACACATCTTTCGGAGATGGTGCTCGGGTCGTTGTGGCCACGTCAGTGTGACGGGCTTGGGTGGAGCTGTCACCGGGATCGCCAAGGCGTCCCGTTAGCACGCGTCCAGAACTAGGTTCTGTACGGTGGCTCGCGGATGGTGAGCTGCTGAAATCATCAACATCCGAGAGACTTCCGTCCAATCCTTGAAGAGCCTCTATTTGGGGCTCTTCTATGAACGTTGAGACCTGAAGATCAGGCAGAGGCTCGGCCTGTGTCACGGAGATGGGTATTTCTAGAATTGGTTCAGACACAGGAAACCGAGCTGCTGGAAGCTTGGGGTGGTTTGTGTTGCGTTGAGACACTTATCTGTTGGGAGACAAGTGAATGGTCTGGTGGGGTTCGCTCATGCGTCGTTGGGTCGATTACGACGTCTTCTAACCTAGGGGTTGACCCGGCTTTTTCTGACTGAGCTAGAGTAGTCGTAGTTGTCTCAGGAACATCTATTAGTGGTTGTTCGAGTCTTTTGGCATGTGTTTGTTCCTCGAGCGATTGTTCAGTTATCGTTTGTTCAGAGGATGGTGGTGGTTGGTCAGGGATTGCTTCTTGAGATGTAGTATGTGGTGCATGTGGGATAAATTCGGTTTCTGTGGTTTCTCTCAGTATCTCACTTGCTTGTTCTCTCTCTCTCTCGTTTCTACTCTCTCGGTCTCACTAACCCCTGGGTTAGACTCGGGTGGGTCGGCCTGAGGGGTGGGGAATGTTGTACTTCTGATAGTAATTTTCAATGTCATCTGGGCTGGCTAGTAGTAAGATGGTGCGCGGAATTGGCATTAGTGTGCGCGAGTACTTCTCGTCGATCCTTTTTGAAGAAATTTGAGTTTGGGAGGGGTATAGTTTTCTTCTTGCGGCCTTGTTGGTATCCCCGGTGTTGTAGTCATAAAGTGGTGGATCATTAGTGAGAACCACCGGGGATAGGGCAGATTCTGTGTCTTTTTCGATTTGGACTTTGATCTCTGATGAAGTGATCGTCCAGGTCCATTGTGATTAGCTTGGCATAGTCGTATCCTTTCCTGAAGGCGATCCCGTGAAAGATTCGTAGGATCGTAATGTTGCATCTGTCCCACCCAGAGTGCTTTGGTGAGAAGCACTTGTTGACAATTGCGAAAAGAGTTCGCCACGGGTGTGGAATCATTGATTGTTGAAAACGGGAAACGAACTCGAGTGAGCTATAGTAACCCATTTTCAACATATCTGCGATGAGCTCGTCCTCGGATGCCTCATGTTCATAATCTGGTTGAATCGACAGTCGAAGAATTTGTCGAAGAAAGTCCCTGGTGATTCTGACGGTTTCGTTTGCGATTTGGGCTTCATAGTAAGTGGTGTTGTCTTGTGAAATTTTGGTAGTCATCGTTCCCCAGAACTGTTGAAGGTACACAGTTGGTGCAGGAACTGATGCAGAGAAGGCGTATCCCAGGTGGTGGTTTCTCAGAATGGATGGGATGATCTCTTCTTGACACTTGAAAGTGTTCAAGTCGAGTTGAAAGTTGTTGTCTTTGATCATAATCCATTTGGAGGTAGGGTAGACAAGGTCTGCTGGAGTAGTCATTCTGTCGAAACTGCAAAATGAGAGAAAAACGAATTGTGAATAAAGTATTATATGAAGATATGTGGAATTATTTTGAAGAATTTTGTTAAAGCAACAAACTGTTTGGTTTAAAATGTGTAAAGTGTTTATCACGAATGCAAAGTGTCGAAATTTTGATAAAGTATGTTTCGCGAACTGAAACAGATTTTTCAAAAGGTTTCAGAATTTGTTTTGCGAGTTAGTTTTGAAATTGAAATTTTTCGCGAATTGTAATTTGAATTGCGAACTTGATGATGTGCGGGTCCGTGAAGACTGAAGTTTTTCAAAAAAAATTCGCTAAGTCCGTTTTGCGAATTAGTTTGAAATTGAGAAGATTCAATTTGCGAATTGACTAATTCAAGTTTAGATTGGGAAATTCGGGATTGCGAACTGAATTTTTTTTTTTTTGTTTAAAAAATTTGTAAAGTATAGTTCGAAAGACTAGTTCGCAAGTTGGAAATTTTGCGAGGTACAAATTTTGCGAATTTGGAAATTTGCGAGTCTGTCAAAAGAATTTCGCGAATCGATTTTGAACTTTGAAAAGAATTTGGCGAAGTGTGAATTGACAGTTCGCGAAGTGCAAAAAAAGATTTGCGAATATAGATTTGCGAATTCGGCAGTTCCCTAATTGACAAGATTAAACACGACCCGCGAAACATTAGTTCGCGAATTGCATCTGGGAAGGCAGTTCGCGAATTTAGATTCGTAAAAATTTTAGTTGGTCAACCAGTCACTTTAAAAGTGCGAAAGCATTTTACTAACACATTTTACGAATTCATTTTGCGAACTGATTCTACGAATGAATTCGCAAAAACACATATTCAATTCGCGAATCACGAACAGAAAGATCAAAAATTAAATTTTTGAATAAAAACCCAGAAAAACCCTATTCGCAGAACATTGATTTCAAAAACGAAATTGAAGAATCCTGGCAACACAGTTCGTACTCTTTTTCACGATAATCATCTAAACAAAGTATGAGTTAGAATGATTATAGAACACACAAGATCAAACACAAAAAATAAAAACACAAAGACGAACTCCCTGTTCTTTTCCGATTTCGGGCCTGCAAAAAAAGCGAAGAGAATACATGAATAATTAAGATTTAAAGACTGTTTCTTCCTTACCTCAACGAAATCTGTGAGTGTGTGTGTGTGGGCGGAAAGCACAGCAACGAAAATCCAAAGTTGAGTTCGACGCGATTTGAGAGATTTTGAGATTTTAGGGTTCGTAAAATCTGATTTGGAGAAATTCGCGAATTAGATAAAGGAAATTTCGCGGGCCGAAAGATAAAGATTTAGTTTAAAACTGGGCCGCGAAATTTTTAGTCAAGGAGGCCCACCGAGAGTTCGCGAATTATCCCTTGGTGAAGTTTTGAAGAATCAGTTCGCAAATCAGAGATCTAAAACTTTTAGCGAACTAGTAGAAAGGAGATTTAAAAATTTATGGTTCGCTGATTTGGAAATAAAATGAATTTGCGAAATGTCCATGAGTTATCACGAAGTTCGCGGATTATGATTTCACAAATTGTTCACTAAAAGTTTAGCGAATTACTTACCAAAGATATTAAGTAATCTAGTAATAACCCAAATACTACCAATTTGACTTAATCAATCACTAGGATAACATCAAATCTATGGGTTTTTCAAGATCGATTTTCATGATACGATATCCTTATTGGAGAAGAAAAATCGTCGCCTTAGTCAAAAATTCGTCTTAATGTCGGGACAATAAATGACGTAAGTTTCCTTCATGTTTATTAATAGGTATATGTCAAATCTCATTGAAGTACCTTACATCTAAGGACTAACCCATTTCTAATTTTCTCGTTTACAGATGAATTGGCAGAAGCAGGAGGAAGAGAAGAAGCTCAAGGAACAGGCATAGTTAAGACGTGACTTTGAGCATAACTTGAATATGCTGGTTTTTTAGATTTTCCTTTTTTTGAGCTTATTCGTTGTTTTACTTGCTATTCTGCTTTGGGTCTTAATAGGGCATACGAGTTTTTGAGAGTTAGCTGCGTATTATGAATGTTTTATGTGTTTGAGAGAGTTGTTGTTTCTTGAAAAAGTATTTGTTGAAAAACTCCCCCTAGATACAATGCCTATCGAGTATCTTAAAAAATGATGGAATGAATTCACTTTCTCCCCCTCGATGCATGGATATAGCATTTCTCCCCCTCGATGTATTGCCATCAGCATTGGCGCTACACCGACTTATTGAACACAGGAAAATTTATTGAAAGATAGAAAGTAAGCAAAAAGAAAAATAATAAAGATCTAATTAACTAATTAACATAATAAACACGCACAGAATAAAAGAGAAGTAAAACATAGCAAATAGATAAATAGTGAACTGTAGGAAGGCATAATCGAAATTAAAAATTGAGGCTCAACATTCCCAACTTTGCAACTAAGAATTGGAAGCGTTTTTCATCCAATGCTTTTGTAAGCAAATCGGCTAGTTGAATCTCTGTATTGACAAAGTACATTTCTATTATGCCTCTTTCTACGTGGTCCTTTATGAAGTGATATCGAAGATCTATGTGCTTAGTGCGTGAGTGATGGACAGGGTTACATGTAATTGCGATAGCACTCTTGGAATCACAGTAAATAGGAATTCTATTTAGATCAAACCCGTAGTCCCGTAGTTGAGTTCTGATCCACAAAATTTGTGAGCAGCAACTTGCTGCAGCAACGTATTCTGCTTCCGCCGTGGAAGTTGACACACAATTTTGTTTCTTCGAGGCCCAACATACAAGCTTGTCGCCTAGGAATTGGATGTGTCCAGAAGTACTTTTCCTGTCTAGTCTGCAACCTGCAAAGTCTGCGTCAGAATACCCTATTAGTTTCATATTTGAGTTCTTAGGATACCACAGTCCAAGGTCTGGTGTTCCTTTCAGATACTTCAGGATTCTTTTGACAGCATGAAGATGCGACTCCTTTGGGTTAGCTTGAAATCGAGCGCAGAGGCATGTAGAGAATAAGATGTCTCGTCGACTGGCTGTGAGGTAGAGCAGTGATCCAATGATCCCTCTGTAATGAGTAACATCTACAGGTTCACCTAAGTGATCTGCATCGAGGGAGCATGAGGTGGACATTGGTGTGCTTGATGATTTGCTCCTGTCGATCCCATATTTTCTGAGAATATCGTGGATGTACTTTGATTGATTGATAAAAATCCCATCCTGAAGTTGTTTGATTTGTAATCCGAGGAAGAATGACATTTCTCCCATCATACTCATTTCAAATTGTGATTGCATCAGAATGCTAAATTCTTCACAAAGTTTAGGGTTAGTAGAGCCAAAAATTATATCATCCATGTAGATTTGCACAAGCATGATATTCACACCGTCTTTCTTTACGAACAAAGTAGTGTCAATTTTCCCTTTAGTGAAACTTGAGGAGATAAGATAGCACCTCATACCAGGCCCTTGGAGCTTGTTTAAGTCCGTACAGTGATTTGTCGAGTTTGTAAACAAAATCGGGATGATCAGCATTGAGAAATCCGTCTGGCCGTGACACATACACTTCTTCTTTCGGAATTTCGTTCAAGAAGGCTGTCTTTACATCCATTTGATAGACAGTAAAGTCTTTGTGTGCTGCATATGCAAGGAATAACCTAATAGCTTCAATTCTGTCTACAGGGGCAAACGTTTCATCGTAATCAATTCCTTCCTGTTGATTATATCCCTTAGCAACGAGCCTGGCTTTGTTTCGAACTACAACACCATCTTCATCGTTTTTGTTTTTAAATACCCACTTTGTTCCGATCACAGTCTTTCCTTTGGGACGAGGAACTAAGTTCCAGACTTTGAGACGTTCGAATTGATTAATCTCCTCTTGCATAGCCACTATCCAGTTAGGATCCCGTAGTGCGTCAACTACTCGTTTAGGTTCTGTTTGGCTCAAGAAACAGGTGAAATTACATTCATTTGAATGTGATCTTCTAGTCGTTACTCCTGTATTGGGATCTCCTATTATTTGATCTCTAGGATGATGTCGGACCCATTTCTTTTCGTGGGGTAATGTCGTTTCGTCTATTTGCGATTCCTCGCTTAGTGGATAGTCGATTGCAGACACGGTAGTGTTGCCTGCTGAAGTTGAAGAGGAGGCCTCTGTCTGTGTTGTTGTCAATGTTGTTGGGATCGAGGCTTCTGCATCGGAGGGAGGAATTGTCTGGTTAGGAATAGGTTCTGAATCATGAGTTGACGAACTAGGGCTGGATTCAGTATTTGGAAATGGATCGGTGGATGATCTTGTCTGATTTTGAGAGATATATATGTTCAAAAAGTAGATCCAGATCTAGTTCCTCTTGAGCTCGGTGAGTGAAGCTTGTGGGGTTGTTTTGTCTAGAGTAGTCAGTTGCTTGTTGATCTGGCTTCAAACTTCCTTTGTCTGATCCCGGTTCTGAAGAGTTCCGTTCAGAGGCATCTCTCGAACACTCTCCTTCTTCTGTATGAGAGTGAATAAGGTGTGGTGTTCTAGATACTCGTCCAAACTGCTATGTCCAATAGAAAGTTCGAGTCCCTCATCAAAGATGACATTTATAATTTCAATGATCATCCTTCTGTCTCTGAGAAATATCCTGTACACCTTAGATTGTGCAGAGTAGCCTACGAAGATTCCTTCAGTTGCTTTTGGATCAAGCTTGGACTTGTCTTCGCGGTCGTTGGCGACGAAGCACTTGCATCCAAAAATTCGAAAGTGGGCTATTAGTCTTCCATTTATAAGTTCATAGGGCATCTTACCAAATCTTAGATGAATGTTTGTGCGATTCTGTGTGTAACAAGCAGTATTCATTGCTTCACCCCAAAGGAAATGAGGTAGTGATGATTGGATGATCATTGTTCGAGCAGCCTCTACGAGTGTTCGATTTTGCCTTTCAACAACCGCATTTTGTTGAGGTGTGTAGATAGCAGAAAACTGTTGAGTAATCCCTATGGATTCGTAGAAGTCACTGAGCTGTTGATTCTTGAATTCTGTTCCATTGTTTGATCTAACTATCTTAACATTGCTCTGGAGTAGGTTCTGTGTTGTTCTGATTAGATTTGGAATATGTTCGACTGTCTCTGATTTAGTTCGTAAGAAGCGTACCCAAGTATATCGGGAAAAGTCGTCGATGATAACCAGCATATACCGCTTTACACTTATGCTTTCAGTTCGCATCGGGCCACACAGATCCATGTGTAAGAGCTCTAGAGGATGTTGAGTGGATGTTGTGTGTTTTGTAGGATGTGAAGCTCTCTTCATTTTTCCTTTCTCACAAGCAGAGCACATATGCTCTTTTTGGTAATTCAGTGGTGGTAGTCCAATAGCCAGTTTGTTGGTTGACAGCTTGTTGAGGGTCTTGAAGTTAAGATGAGATAACCGCTGGTGCCATAAGTCATTTTGAGTTGAAGTTGCTTTGGAGATTAGGCAGATATCAGTATTTGGTTTGACAGTTCTAATATCGATGGTGTAAAGATTTGTCTTCCGAGTTCCAGTGAGAAGTTCTTCACCATTTGCATTGAGAATTTTGCAAGTTTTCTTTAGAAACACAACTTGGAGTCCCAAATCACTGAACTGTCCTATTGATAAGAGGTTGTGTGTCAGTCCTTCAACATACGAGACTTGTTTGATTGTGAGTCGATTGCATATGAGATCGCCATAACCAAAGATTCTGGCTCCATTGCTATTACCAAAGCGTACCAGTCCTCCTGGTCTATCAACGTAGTTGCTCAACAGTTCCTTTGTCCCAGTCATGTGTGTGGAGCAACCAGAATCTAAGTACCACACATGAAGGGCCTGCAAAATAAAACTAGAGGGTTTTAGGTACTCATTGAAATATGAGTCCACCTCTATTATGTTTATTAGTCCGGTTAGATTCCCTAGATTTTCCTTTGTTGGTGGATGACACAGAGTCACTAATTATTTCTAGGGTTGGGGTTTGTTTTCCTGCAGTCCGAAGCTTAGGAACCCATTTGTGCTCTAGTAATGGTCTGTTGGCCCTTATTTTACCAAACAAGGATCAAAAGATTGGTTTGAATGTGTAAAACGTGAAGAACACCTTGAGTGTGTGTGTTAATGTGTGTTTTCTTAATCTAACGTACAAGGTGGCTTACCTTTCAATACTTTTGATCAAAACCCTAATTAGGGTTATTTGGGCTTTATATACCACACTTGATTGGTATATTAAAGCCCAATACAAAACTATGACTAAATATCATAAGTTACCCAAAACTATTACAACCCAACACATTAACCCAAGATTACATAATTAAAGGATGCTACAAAATATTCCTAACAATCTCCCCCTTAGCATCCTTTTTGCTTTGATGTCCTTTGCGTCTTCTTCTTCTTGGGTTTCTCCACAGCATCAATCGATTTCCCGAGTCCAAGTCTGAACTCGTAAGATCGTATCGTTCGTCGTAAGGATAATCGATCGTTGATGATGTCGATCAGCTTCTCGTACTTCTCCTGGGCTTCTGCTTCTTCGTTCCTTAGCTTCTCCAGAATCCATTCGAGTTTCACCCGAATAATTAGTAGCGTCCCATCGCTGAATTTGGCAATCTCGGATGCTTTCATCAGCCTCTTTTCTCCTTTGTAATTGGTGTAGACCACCGATGGATCGTCGTCATCATTGATTATGTGGCCGTCACCAAGACTTGAGTCGGGGACTTCGAAGGATGGCTTCGTGAGATTCACCCTTTTCATGTTGCTTTCCACCGCCATTTGAAGATCATGAGTCGAATTGAATTTGATTTGGCGCATCATAAATCGCTTAAGAGCAACATAACCTACTTTCAAGTCTGGATTCTGGAGTGTTCCAAGAAATCTGAAGCTGAAAAGTATCCGATCAACATCTTCACCTCGGATGTAGGAGAGATCGCCTTTAGTCAGTTCCTCAACCGTTCCATCTTCTCGCTGCACTTTGTAGATTGGAAACTCATAGTAGTCGAGACGACCTCGCCGAACTCCCAAGATCTTGCTGATTCTGGGCTTTGCCTTCTCTTCTCTTCTAAGAACGTTAACATCTGTATCTTTTGCTCTCCACACAAGCCCTCTACGAAGAGAGAGCAAGTATCGTATAGCAGTTGGTCTAGGAAGATGAGTTAGGCCTCTTAGACTCAGCTCGTCTAGCTCCTTGATCCTATCCTCCTTCCTCCAAATCCTTCTCCGTATCTCTTCTTGATATGGTGCTATCACTTTGACATTTTCCCACGGCGGCGTCTGTTCTTTCCTTATCTTCGATTTCGAGGGAGGGCACTCCTTATCGACGACAACGTGTTTGAGAAGCTCTGGAAGTTCTGGAATGTCTGCTTCGTAATCTTCACCTTCTTGGAGCTCATCATCGTCGATAAGTGCTAGGTCAACATTTGCCTTCATCAAGAAGTATCTGGCGTTGTCCAGTAAGCCCTTGGCCAAGGCTGGACGCATCGGCTTTGTTAACTAATCGTCGTTGAAGATGTACTTCTCTACCGCTGAGTGTGGGTTGTAAAGTGTTTCGAGAGATAGAGTAGGTGAGGATGGAGGATCAGAGGGAGTTCTTGGGTTTGTAAGGATAGGCAGTGATGGACTCACGGTTGATGAGGCGATCGTTTGGGTTGTATTGGTAGTAGTTCGGGTAGATTTTCTGGTTTGGGTGGGTGTAGGTGGTTTTGTTCTGGTGGATGTTCGGGTGGTTCTAGGTTGCGGTTATGGCTGCGACGGAGGCCCTGTCCCTTGTGTATTCTCCCCCTCGGGACGATCCCCACCGTCAGGATCGTCACGTGATTGTCGGGATGACTGGGCCTCGCTGGAGTTAGGCGGGTTGAAAGGAAGCTCCAGACGTCTAAGGACCTCCACTTCATATGCAGTGAGCGTCGGTGCGGAACGGAGTCGGGCCAGTAGAACGTCGATCAGTTCTGGAATGGGTACGTTCCACGGTCCTTCCTCAGCGCGAGGAGTTGGGTCAGGTTGTGGGATTATGACTTCGGTGACGGGGGCTTTGCCTTTGTCTCGAGTGGATGTCCCAATTGCATTGTAGACTTGGGCCATGATTGTGTCCTCGAGTCCTTTTGCAAACTCTGTGAGGCGCTCAGTTAGCCTGTCCTCCATCACGAACGGGGAAAGTAACCGGACGGAGTCACTGAGACGTTCCGTCGTCACAACATCAGTAGAGGGTACTGATGTGCCGCCCGTTTGCACAGGACTTAAACCGAGGCCACGGAGGCTCATCGTTGACATCAAAGCTGAGACGAACTCAGATTGATGGCCCAAGGTCGTAGCTGCAGTGATGTTGACTACGTTGGGACTTCCGCTGTGTTCCGTACTAGACTCTAGTACGGAGACATCATAGAGCGTTCGGTCTAGATCACTAAGATCTAGAGGTGCAGAGTCTATTGGTAGTGTCCTAGAAAGTGAAGAAATTATGGAGGGTGAGGGCACTAGACTCGTAGTGATCAAGGAAGGTGCAGTCTGAGGCGGAGTACTGCTTGTTACATCAACCATCTCCGAGCGAGGTGGTGACGAATGACGTGGCACCTCGTGAATATGTGAAACAATCATCTGTTGGGAGATGATTGAGTGGCTGGGGAGGGTAGTTTGCGCGATTGGACCCGATGTCGCGACTTCTACTCGGGGGAAGACAAGGTCATCCCCTGTACCTATGGGCTCGGTCCGGCTTATTAGTGGAGTAGTTGGTTTCGGAGGACGGTCGTGTTTTTGCTTTGTACGCCGTTCCTGTTGTCCTCCTCGGTCATCCCTTTTGGTTTTGCGCTTTCGTTTAGGCTGTGGGGATGAGGAGCTTCCTAGACCTACATTTGGCTGTGGGGGTTGGCTTGTCCCTGGGTTAGGTTCAACTGGGTTTTGTTGAGCCACGGGGACGTCGTCGAGGTTGTTGGCTCGTATATACTTGCGTAGCTCCGGCTCATTTGGATCGAGGAGGCGAAGTAAGTAGTCTGGGATGATCATGGCCTCCTGATCGATTTTGCTCTTCGTCGATTGAATTTTTATGAGCTTCGGAGACTGATAACCCTCGTCTCTCGATCGGCGTTCGATTTCGGGATGAAGATCCACGAAATGTTGGACGATGACGGGCAGATTAGTTGGGCGACATCATAATTTTTGTTGAAGACAATCCCATGGAAGATAAGCATGATGTTCCGGTTGCACTTGTCGGACCCGGAGTGCTTTGGCGAGAGGCACTTGTTGACAATGAGAAACAGAGTCCTCCAAGGTGCAGGGATGTCTTTGGCAGTGAACTCAGGTAAATGTATGGTGTTTTGGGCGTTAGGTTTGTGGCCCATGAATAGGAAGTCCCTGATTAGGTCGTCGTTGGAGGGATGGGGATCATATAGGAGTGAATGAGGTAGGTTTAGTATGGAACGGAGTATGGTTGGATTAAAAACAACTATGGTGTTGTCGATTATGGCGGAAAGGGCGGTTGTTTTTGGGTTATTGGTTGGTTTCTGAAGGGTAGACCAAAATTGTTGCACATACACTTCAGGGACTACCTCGGTGATGTTTAGGGCGGTTCTTAGAGGGTGGTTTGCGAGGATTTTAATAATGATAGGATCTGGGCATGAGGTATTATCAAAGTCCAGTTGATGGTTGTTGGGTGTTCTCTGTGCCCAGTCCTTGGAGGCGAAAATCTCATCAATTTGTCGCACCATTTTGGTAGATCTGCAAGATAAGTGCAATGGATTAGTGGAAATCGACCATTTTGACTTAGAAAGTATGCAAAAGTTGTGCAATTCGTTGTTAAGCATGTTAGGACTTAGAAAAATTTGGCAAAATATTGGCAACAATTGAAATTGGATTAAGTTAGCGGCGAAAGTGCCAATTTGAATTGATTTTGAGTTTCGGTCAATAATGTGTATCGTGCGATAAGTTGAATTTGGACTGTGGTTTCGATCGAAAGTGATGTTCAATTAGGGCGGTTCTTAGAGGGTGGTTTGCGAGGATTTTAATAATGATAGGATCTGGGCACGAGGTATTATCAAAGTCCAGTTGATGGTTGTTGGGTGTTCTCTGTGCCCAGTCCTTGGAGGCGAAAATCTCATCAATTTGTCGCACCATTTTGGTAGATCTGCAAGATAAGTGCAATGGATTAGTGGAAATCGACCATTTTGACTTAGAAAGTATGCAAAAGTTGTGCAATTCGTTGTTAAGCATGTTAGGACTTAGAAAAATTTGGCAAAATATTGGCAACAATTGAAATTGGATTAAGTTAGCGGCGAAAGTGCCAATTTGAATTGATTTTGAGTTTCGGTCAATAATGTGTATCGTGCGATAAGTTGAATGGTTTCGATCGAAAGTGATGTTCAATTAAGGTAAATTCGGTGAAAGTGAAATTATAACCAGTTTCGATCGAAATCCATATTTGATTTGAATAAGTGCGGCGAAAGAGTGAATCAATTCAGTTTCGATCGAAAGTTCAATGTGTGACAGATTTAGTCTCGAATCAATCGATTCAATTGAGCCTTGAGTTTCGATCGAAACTGTGGAATAGTGGTGTCGATCGATTGAAATCAATTATGTCGTCAGTTTCGATCGAAACTGTGAAAAATTGAAATGCTCTTTCGATCGAAAATGTGATAAATTGAATTGCCCTGTTTCGATCGAAAGTTGTAAAACCCTAGAAAAACGTCGATTTGAAAACACAAAATAAGAAAAATTTTCAGTAACAATCGATCGATTGGAATGTGAAATTGAAGCAAGAGAGTAGTTTCGAGTGAATCTAGGCGATGTGAAAACACATTAAAGCAATGATTCGCTCGAACACACGCAACCCTAATCTGCATAACCTGCACGAATGAGAAAAAAATCAGTTTAAGGCTGTAGATTAAGCGTTTTTCCTTACCAATGAGGGATTTGGAGTTGCAATAAACGGAAAAACAGAGTGAGACAGTGATGAGTTCGTGTGCGATTTCAGAGAGGGTTTATGAGTGAGTTTGAAAATCGATGAAGAAGAAGTGTTTCGGGCGAAACTCTATATAAATAAGTAGTCTCAGTTTCGCCGAGAATAATTGTGAAGAGTCAATTTTGATTTCGATCGATTGAAATGAGTTTCGAGCGAAAGTCAGTTTCGCCGAGACAAATGTCAAAGGATTTAAAAATCAATTTCAATCGTAGTGTGTTTCGAGCGAAAGTCAGTTTCACCGAGATAAATGTCAAAGGATGTAAAAATCAATTTCAATCGTAGTGTGTTTCGATCGAAAGTCAGTTTCGCCGATAAAATTATGAAGGTATTAAATTAAATTGAAATTTCAATCGAAACGTGTTTCGAGCGAAAGTCAGTTTTGCCAAGAAACTAATAAATCAAGAGTTAAAGCTCAGTTTCGATCGAAACTTGTTTAGTGCAATTGGCAAATCAATTTGAAAGGGTCTCGATCGATATGCAGTTTCGCCGAGAACTAATTGTGATATTTGAAATATTTGAATAATTTTAATTTTTGTTAGAAGCTTAAGGAGTTTCACCATACTATATAATTTAAATTTGATGAGGAATCATAAACTCCTTGTGTGAAGTATTTGTGCGAACCATTTAATAATGACTCCCCCTAAATTAGTGCATAAAAATGAAAGACTCCCCCTAGATTCATGCATAAAATTTTTATTAGTCTCCCCCTAGATATAATAGTAGGATTTTTTACTATTCATAACATATAGAGAAAAATTTAAATGATCTATTTACACAATATCAGGTTCATGTAGGGACAATCGATCATGTCTTATGGTTCAACAAGCCTAACCTAGATACCAAGAATTGGAATCGCTTTTCATCCAATGCCTTAGTAAATAAGTTAGCAAGTTGAAGATCGGTGTGGACAAAATGCATTTCGATTGTACCTTGTTCCACATGTTCCTTAATAAAGTGATATCTAATGTCTATATGTTTTGTGCGTGAATGATGTACTGGATTACTTGTTATAGCTATAGCACTTTTAGAATCACTAAAAATTGGGATATGATTTAACGTTATGCCAAAATCTCGCAGCTGGGTTCTCATCCACAAGATTTGTGAGCAGCAACTCGCAGCAGCGACATATTCTGCCTCTGCTGTCGATGTTGAGACACAATTTTGCTTTCGAGATGACCAGCTGACGAGTTTACCCCCAAGAAATTGAGCGGCTCCAGAAGTGCTCTTTCTGTCCAGCTTGCATCCTGCGTAATCAGCATCTGTGTATCCTACGAGTTCAAAGCTTGATTCCATCGGGTACCATAGACCTAGATTCGGAGTTCCCTTGAGATATTTGAAAATTCGCTTGACCGCGAGCATGTGAGATTCCTTTGGATCAGCTTGAAAGCGTGCACATAGACATGTGGCGAACATGATATCAGGTCTACTTGATGTAAGATAGAGCAAGGATCCTATCATGCCTCGATAAGTTGTCTGATTAACAGTTTTACCTGAGGAATCTGCATCAAGTTTGCATGAGGTTGACATTGGAGTCATGGCAGTATTTGAGTTGTCCAAGTTGTACTTCTTGAGTATGTCGTGAATGTACTTGGATTGACTTATGAAGATTCCATCGTGAAGCTGTTTAACCTGAAGTCCTAAGAAGAAATTTAGTTCACCCATCATGCTCATTTCGAATTTCTGCTTCATTAGATCCCCAAAGTTCCTGCACATTCGTGAGTCTGTAGACCCGAATATGATGTCGTCAACGTAGATCTGCACTAGCATAATGTCGGTTCCGTCCTTCTTGATAAAAAGAGTCGTATCTATCTTTCCTTTTGTGAAACCAGATGAGATGAGAAAATCCGAGAGGACCTCGTACCAGGCTCTGGGAGCTTGTTTAAGTCCATAGAGAGCTTTATCTAGTCTGTAGACGTGGTCTGGGCGTTGTTCGTTTACAAAACCTTCAGGCTGGGATACAAAAACTTCTTCTTTTAGTATTCCGTTGAGGAATGCAGTTTTGACATCCATCTGGTAGACTGTGAAATTCTTGTGTGCAGCGAAAGCTAAGAATATCCTCATGGCTTCTATTCTTGCGACTGGAGCATATGTCTCGTCATAGTCGATTCCTTCTTGTTGATTGTAACCTTTTGCCACCAGCCTTGCTTTATTCCGGATAACGACTCCTTGCTCGTCTCTTTTGTTCTTAAACACCCATTTAGTACCTATAATGGTTTTCCCAGCTGGTCTAGGTACAAGATTCCAAACTTTCAACCTCTCAAACTGATTGATTTCCTCCTGCATTGCAATTATCCAGTCTGGATCGGCGAGTGCTTCAGCTACTTTACTGGGTTCCTTTTGACTGAGAAAGCAAGACTAGAGGCTTTCGTTTATCGTTGATGCTCGAGTGGTTACTCCAGCGGAGGGATCTCCAATTATTTGTGAGTTTGGGTGGGCTCGAGTCCACTTTCTGGTACTAGGCTGTGAAGATCCAGCTGTGTTTGTATCTTATGTCGTTTCTCCACCTTGATCAGCCTGAAGTTCTATTTCTTCTCCAGGTTGTGGCATTACTGACTCTCCTGAAGAAATTTCTATTGTTGTATCATAAGGCTGAGGAGTTTCAGCGCCTGAGCTGGATATGATTTCTGTATCTGTTGGGGGTTCACTATCGTCATCAAGGTGAAGATTTTCCATCGTAGGAGGGGTATTGTCATTATTAGGCTCCGTATAATCAATATTTTCTGGTACCGCAGATGTTGTTGGAGCATTGTGTGGTGTCGGCTTTGGGAAGAGATCTTCAAATAAGAGATCAAGTTCTATGTCACTTAACGCCTTTGTTTTTGAAGATTCTCCCATAGAGGAAGTGCTAGGTTGATCCTTTGTTAATTCTCGTAGAAGTCCTGGTTCTGGACTGATTTGTGCAGAAACGACACGGTCTACTTCATCAAACGTTACGTTTATGCTTTCCATAACAGATCTTTTCTCTTTGAGATATATGCGATAGGCTTTTGATGTTGTTGAGTATCCCACCAGTATGCCTTCGAATGCTTTTGGGTCAAGTTTGCCTCTGTCTTCACGATCATTTGCCACATAGCACTTGCACCCAAAAACTTTCAGGAATGAGACGTCTGGCACTCTACGATTTATCAAATCATAGGGTGTCCTATTGAACCTCTTGTGAAGTGAACCACGATTTTGAGTGAAACAAGCTGTGTTCATTGCTTCGGCCCACAAGAAGTGAGGTAATCCAGAGTGAATGAGGAGTGTACGAGTTGCTTCAACTAAGGTTCTGTTTTTGCGTTCCACTACCCCATTTTGTTGAGGTGTTTTGGCTGCTGCGAACTGTTGGGTGATTCCAAGTGATGCATAGAAGTTACTGAGTTTTCTGTTCTTGAATTCTGTCCCATTATCAGTTCTGATGATTTGTACACTCAGTTGGTAGAGGTTTTGCGCGGTTTTGATGAACTCAATGATTAGACCTGGAGTTTCATCCTTGGTTCTCAGAAATTTAGTCCATGTGTAGCGTGAGAAATCATCCACTATGACTAACACATATTTTCGCCCATTAATGGTCTGAGTGCGCATGGGTCCACACAGATCCATATGAATGAGTTCGAGAGGTTTGGAAGTTGAGGCTATGTGTTTGGTCCGGTGGGAGGCTTTCCTTATCTTTCCCATTTCACACGCCGAGCAAAGATGCTCTTTGTGATATCTGAACGAGGGAAGCCCTTTTACCAAGTTTTCTGATCTTAGTTTGTTTAGGTCTTTGAAGTTGAGATGGGAAAGTCGCTGATGCCAGAGATCGTTCTGATGTAGAGAGGCTCGAGAAATAAGGCATGTCGGTCGAACAGTCTTGAGGTCAATGGAGTAAAGATTCGTCTTTCTGTGACCAGTGAGTAGCTCTCTTCCATTGATATCTGTGACACTACATTTGTTGGTCTCGAAGTTCACTTTGTAGCCTTTGTCGCAGAAACGACCTATGCTGAATAAATTGTAGCTCAGTCCTTCGACGTAGGATACTCCTTTGATGGTTAGCCTGTCATGGATGAGATCACCGGTTCCTAGCATGGATGCAGATTGACCGTTACCGAAGTAGACCTTCCCGAGGAATCCTTCAGAGAAGTTGCTCAACAGCTCTTTGTTTCCAGTCATGTGTGAGGAGCAACCTGAATCTAAGTACCACACATGACGGACCTGAAAAAAAAAATCAAGTAAGTTTTGGCACCCATTTATAGATGGATCCTCTTTTGATAGCAGGTGTAGTAGATTTCTTGTTCGTTGCTAGATTTAATTCTTTGCTAGGTTGTTTTGTAGCTGGTTTGAGAGTCCAAGCGTGATGATTTCATATAGGATGCAGTTGAGATTTCGGTATCCAAATCTGTTTTGGACTTGATTTCTTGCTTGGCTTGGTCTTGTAGATGTATTTAGTAGTATGATTGGACGTAGTGGGAGATGTGTCCTTAGAACGAGCGCTATGTGATTTGGAAACGCTATTGCTGAAGTGACTGTCATGAGAATGGGAAAGTACATCATTGTTGACATGACAGAACTTTGATTTTAGGGAATGGAATAACGAAACACGTTCTTCGACATTACAAGAAGTCACTTTTGGAAATGCTAAAGATTTTAAAACATGAGAAGAAAAGTTGGAGACTGGTCTCTTCTTTTTATCAGGGACTGTTGTCTTCTTAGCTGAGCCAGGTTGAACCTTCTTCGCTTCCTTAGATCTCACGCCTTTGTCTGTGAGCACATGCGATACCAAGTTAGTGTGAGATAAAGGTATTTTCTTTGTAGTTTGCTTGCATTTACATGTAAATGATTCTGGAATAGGACGGGAGGTGGAAGGTTTGTAAGCATCAGGAAAGTTTTCAAGAGTATAAATTTTGCTCAACAAAATAGTTCTCTCTTCTTCGTGAGCTTTCCTTTCTGACTCTAGAGAGGCTGTCAAAGAACCTATTTTGCGTATAATTTCTGGAATATATATGAATGAATAAATAGGTTTAGTCTGTTCGTCATTGCCTTCGGGTCCAAATGGTGACATGTAATCATCAGAGAGCGGTATCTCTCTTGTTTTGTAGCTATTATTGAGTTCGTCGTAGTCACACATGATTTGAGCCCATTCTTTGTTCTTCCGCCTTTGTTCATCAGATTCAGTCACCTCACTTGATCCGACGAAGGGCATTAGTCGTTCGATGCTTAACCCAAAACGTTTGATGTTGTACAGAGAGTTTACTTTATCTGCTTCAGGGTTAGTGGTGGGCTCAAATCCCAATCCTTCGTGGGGATTATAAAATTCAACATCTTTAGGTTGGCTAAGGAACATGGTTCGTTCACTTTGACCTCTTTTGGTGTTGATGTCCTCCAATTCCTTGATTTTCTTGTATAGTCGTACACGTTCGTTGGTGATTAGTTCGTATTGAGACGCTACATTTACACATTCTTCCTCGCTGTCTTTCAATCTTCTGCTCATATTGCTAATCTCTATTTCCTTGTTTTCTATATGATCTTCTAAAGTCTTCACTTTAGTTTCAGACAAGATCAAGAATTCATTAAGAATTGCTATTTCTTCCTGTTGTTTGTTCAACAGGGCATAATTTTTGTCGAAATTGCTTTGGAGTTCTGAGTGATTTTTACGATGCATGGAGAGTTTGGCTATTCTACGTTCAAGTTTAACAAAATCATGTAGGGATGGAGTGTATACCTCCAGGTCGGATGATGAAACATCTGTCCTGTCTGATCCAATGGCTGGCTCATCCTCGTCGGAGTCATCCTGTATGCTTTTCACCATGAAGGCCATTTCTTCTTCCTCCTCGTCAGATGTGTCCTCCAGCCATTCCTCTTCCTCAGCTACCAAGACTATTCCCGCTTCCTTGCGCTGTGAGAGCTGAAATTTCTTCTTGTAGTATTCAGTGTTTTTCTTCTTGGGTCTGAAGCATTCCGAAGCAAAGTGACCCGGCTTGTACTTCTGTTTCCCGCCCGAGGTTCGTTGTTTGTTGAAGGAAGAGGATGATTTATTGGCGCTCATCTTATTGACGGTATCTGAGATCATTGCCAGCTTCTTTCTGATGGATTCGAGTTCGTCCTCTGATCCTCGGTCAGATTCGGTGTTGTCAGAGGTGTCAGATGGTACGACCTGCTTTCCTTTAGAAGTCTTCGAGCTCCTGTTGCTTGACTTAGAAGTTACGAGTGCAATTGGTTCTATTTCAATGTTTGGCTTTCCTTCGTTCTTAATCTCTTTAGCATATTGCGAGTATTGTGAGAGATTATCGTGTGGGGAATGAATGTCCATCGCGTCCAGATCTTTGTTCTGTTGCTTAACCAGAACTGCAATTCGTCCCCACTCCGGTTGAAGTGTGGAGAGGAACTTGATGTTGTGTTCGAGATTGGAATGCTGGATGTTAATCTTTCTCATCTCGTTGATGATGGTTAGGAAGCGAAGGTAAGCATCTCGAAGTTCTTCCCCCTCCTTAGCCTTGAAGGAGTCATAGGCAGTAAGGATACTAGATTTCTTGGACAAAGTACTAACTTCTGTTCCGACCATCATCTTGCAGACTTCGTCCCAAATTTCCTTTGCAGTGACCATTGCATCGACTTGCTTGTAGACATCATTTGGTAGAGCCTGAAGTACATAGTGTCGAGCAAGCTTGTCTGCTCTGGCTCGTGCTTTCTCAGCATCGTTGTATCGACTAGGATCCTTAGGAGTTCTCCTTTCTGGAATTGCGGGAACTGCATCGGGTTGAGCGGGGATAATGGTCCAAAATTGGGCAGGTCCTTCAAAAATGGAGGAAAGCATGTCATTTGCAAGGTCTCCATCCTTGATTTCTATGAAGTTTATGAATCGTTGCTTCCATATGCCGTACTCCCCCCATCTCAGTAGTGGTGCACGGTTGTCAGATCCAATAGCAAGACCGTCCATGGTATGTTTGGTAATGATCGTTAACGCGAGATATATCTGCGAAATTGAACACTTTAGTTTTGAAAGAATGTAGTCAAGTTTGAGTAATTTCTAGTGTTGAGTCTAATTAGGTCTTGGTGAATTCTGTCGAAATAAGAGAGTTTGATGAACTTAGTGTACTGCTCGAGGATGGAACAATTGGTGTAAAGTGAAATTGATAATTTTGTTCAATTCAATTTGAGTGCTTGATCGACTCTAGTATGATATGAAAATAAGCTAAACGATTGGTCCTAAGTGTTGAGAGTCGGGCAATCGAAACTAAGTTAAGATTGGAAGATTCGAGCGAAGGTGTGAATTGGGAGAAAGAGTTTTGAAATTGTTAGTTTCGATCGAAAGATGGAATTTGATTTTGATTTGAAAAAAAAAATAGTTTCGATCGTCTGAGATTGAAATTGGCTAAGTGGAGAACAAGGTTTCGAGCGAAACAGTTAGTGCATTGGACTTTCGCCGAGATGTGTATCGATCGAAGCTGTGAAATTGTGCACTGTAGCGTTCGAAATGTGTATCGATCGAAACTATGAAATTGTGTACTGTAGCGTTTCGGGCGAAATATATTGGACTTTCGCCGAGATGTGTATCGATCGAAACTGTGAAATTGTGCACTGTAGCGTTCGAAATGTGTATCGATCGAAACTATGAAATTGTGTACTGTAGCGTTTCGGGCGAAAAATATTGGACTTTCGCCGAGAATTGTATCGATCGAAACTTGTGAAAATTGGTGGAAAATTCGTCGAAACTTAAGTTAATCGACTTTCGATCGAAACAATTGGACTTTCGCCGAGAATTGTATCGATCGAAACTTGTGAAAATTGCTGGAAAATTCGTCGAAACTTAAATTAATCGACTTTCGATCGAAACAATTGGACTTTCGCCGAGAAATCTTTCGAGCGAAACTGTGAAATAAGCGAAGAAATTCCCGGAAATTAAAATTGATTGAATCTTCTTTCAGTGAGTTTCGGTCGAAACCTTCAAATTCAATGGTACTGTTCGATTTGTTGCTCGAAAGTGATGCCCAGTTCAGTGAAAAAACAGATTTTTCAGACTCGTTTTTGCTTAAATCCGACTCAAACTTGACTGGAATCGACGTGAAGGAACCTAAATGTTCTCAAAATCAGTTTTCAAATGTCCTAGGAGAAAAGAATCACTGAGAACGATTTGAAAACTTCCAAAAAACAGTGAAAAAGCAGAGAATGAGTTTTCAAGCTAAAATCTTCGTCAAATCACGTCGAAAACGAGCAAAACTGGATTCAAATGGAAGATATTGATCCGCGTTAGGCTCTGATACCACTTGTTGGCCCTAATTTTACCATACAAGGATCAAAAGATTGGTTTGAATGTGTAAAACGTGAAGAACACCTTGAGTGTGTGTGTGTTAATGTGTGTTTTCTTAATCTAACGTACAAGGTGGCTTACCTTTCAATACTTTTGATCAAAACCCTAATTAGGGTTATTTGGGCTTTATATACCACACTTGATTGGTATATTAAAGCCCAATACAAAACTATGACTAAATATCATAAGTTACCCCAAACTATTACAACCCAACACATTAACCCAAGATTACATAATTAAAGGATGCTACAAAATATTCCTAACATGGTCTCTTTGTCTTAAGTTTAGACATGAATTTTTTTGGTTTAGCAGGTTTGACAGGTTCTTTTATAGCTTTAGGTTTTGATTCGTGTCTTGACTTTGTAATTTTGTTTTTAGGAATTGTTTTGTGAGTTTGCTTGGTGACATGATCATGCACGGAAAGCTTTGTTTTTGATTTAGAAGATAATTTTTTCGATACATGTCGAAATAAAGAAGGTACAAAAGTTTTGGAAGGAAAATACTCAATGACAAAAGGTGTATTGAGATCACTATTCTCCTTCAAGATATCTTCCTTTTTAACCCATACTTGCCCCTTCAATGGCGCTTTTGTGGGTCCTGAAAATTCAATGTATTAGTGCAGGAAATTTTGTTATGCGAAACTAAGGTGTATGAAATTGTGTGTAATCTTAATTTTTCTTTAAGTGAAGATATTTCCTGAGAAGTTTCTGCCTTTCTTTATCAAATGACTTCCTCTCGCTTTCAATAGTGGAGTGAAGGTCACTGATTTTCTTTATGCAATCAGGCATATATCCTGTTGCATATGTAACCATCGGTGCCATACTTTCCGAAACACCTGAGGTTTCTCCTTCATTTGGACGAGAAATATCTGACTCAAATTCAGTTATTGCTGGACAACTTCTTTCTTTATAACTATCATTTAATTCTGTGTAGTTAAAAGATGTTTGAGTTTTACTTTGTGTTGATGTCTCATTTTCACTGACAAAAGGCATGAGATTTGCCAGGCAACCTGTCTGCATAAATTTGAGATCATATAGATATGGTGAACTTGATATGCCTTGTTTTAACTTATATGGGTTTTCAAAACCTAGTCCTTTATAGGGACTATAAAAATCAACGTTAGCTGGTTTGTTCAAGAAGATCGTTTGTTCTGACTGATCTCGTCGGGTTAAAATGTCCTCCAATTTTTTTTGGAGTACAGTTTTCCCGTTCTTTACATAGTAAGTCATATTTAACTGTAGCGTCCATTGCCTGATCTCTACGAGATTTCATTTCCTTTTCTAAATCCTTGGCTTTAGCTTCGGATTTTTGCACTTGTATTTCTAGCTTAGCAATTTTTTCATTTGCTACAATTACACGATTCTTCTCACATGCATAATTATATCTAAACTTATATAATACTACTAAATTCTTCTCTAAGATAGCTTCTAGTTCCTTGATTTTCCTTTTCCCCAATTTGTTAGATTTATATAAGGATAAAAATTCATTTTTCATCTTAAGTAAAGAATCATAATCTGCTTCACTTACCTCCACTATGTCTGAATTTTTAGAGGTTTCTCTGTCTGACTCGCTACCTTCAGCTCCAGCTCCATTTTCTTCGCATCTAGTTTGGCCATTAGTGCCACATTCTCATTCTCGCTGTCTGAGGTATCTTCAAGCCAATGATCCTCTTCTGCCATTAAGACCAGTCCTTTTTCTTTTTGTTCAGCTAATTGAACTTT
The DNA here is from genome assembly GCA_027422505.1 of Craterostigma plantagineum. Classification (NCBI taxonomy): domain Eukaryota; kingdom Viridiplantae; phylum Streptophyta; class Magnoliopsida; order Lamiales; family Linderniaceae; genus Craterostigma; species Craterostigma plantagineum. Next base: position 11,696,653 of record JAPQWV010000011.1, on the reverse strand, counting down.
TGGGCGGTAATAGTTAACGTCCTTTTTCTTGGGCATTCTGCACTCTCTGGCAAAGTGTCCATTCTTACCGCAGTTGAAGCATTTTCCGCCTTGATGAGGAGTTTCAGAGTTGTTTTCCTCATCCTGAGTCTTTCCTTTAGAGTTGGAGGAAGTTCTTTGACGATTGGAGGAGGAACCAGTCTTCTTATAATATTTATTCTGCACGAAATTCGAGACCAGAGCGAGTTGCTTAGCAAGATCTTTGAGGGTGATCTCTTGGTCTCCATGTTTCGTAAGATCCTTGGATTCGTCATCAGAATCAGAGTCTTCTCCCTCCTTAACTTGTGATGACTGGATAATTTCTTTGTCCTTGGATTGTTTTCTTGATGATCGTTCAGTCATAAGAGCAAGTGAGTCGCTTCCTATTGATTTTATTTCCTCCCTTCGTTTCTCCACATGATTGTAATGTTGATTAAGATAGTCGAATAATGTATGAATGCTAACTTTGGTTAGGTCGTTCATTTGTCTTATCATAATTGCAGTAGCCTCCCATTCTGGATGAAGTGATCCTAAGAATTTGATATTGATCTCCATTACACTTTTTGTGACTCTCCATTCATCTTTAGCTCGTTTAGAAGAATAAGAAATCGATGGAAGGTTTCTTGGAGAGTTTCCCCTTTGTTAGCGTGAAAGCGGTCATAAGAGATGAGTGTGTTCGCCATTCTTGCCATTGTATTGACTTCTGTCCCCTGCATCATAATTCGAAGAGCATCCCACATTTCTTTTGTACTATCACCACATTGGAGTTGCATCAGAATGTCATTGGGAATGGCTTGCATCATGTATGATTTCGCCACTTTGTCTGCCTTTAGTCGCAGTATTTCTTCATCACTGCATTTGTCAGCAGTTTTCAAGATCCTCTGTTCTTCTCTTGCAGGAGTGGTGTCAGTAGTGGCGGGAATTATGGTCCAATACTGTGTAGGTCCATTGTAAATAGATTCCAGAAGGTTCTCTGATTGTCCTTGCTTTCTATGAAGTTGATGAACCTTCTCTTCCAGACTGCGTATTCTCCATGTCGGACGATGGGAGGTCTAACATCATTTTCCATACTAAAAGAGTCCATTGCTTGTGTTTGGATATGATCGTTAACGTGTAATGTGAGGAAAAATTCAAAGTCTAAAACTTTAGATTTCGACTTTGATTCGAAAAATAAGTTCGTGGAATTTTGTTCAGAGTCGTGGATTTCGCTATGTGAGGATTGCGATGTGTGTTGACGAGCGTGCTTTAACTAGAATTTAACAAGTTTGCAAAATGGCAAAGGTTCGCAAATCGCAAGATTGTACTGATTCGCAAACTAGTGAAGGATTCGCGAAATGTCCAGTGACATGTACAATTGTCCCAATTCGCAGAATGAGATGAATTCGCAAAAGTGTGAATTCGCAAAAGTGTGAAAGAGTCCGCGAATTTCTACCGGAAGTTGAGGTTCGCAAATATTCTTCGAACGTGTTCGCAAATTTTGCGGAGACTGAAGTTCGCAAAAATTCTTCGACTGGATTCGCGAAAATTCTTATCTTTTCTGGTTAGCGAACTTTCAAGAATGCGCAAAAATGACTATCAAGGAGTTCGTAAAATTTCTCTCAAAGATGCAATTCGCGAAATGTGGCAGTGAATATTTCCTGATTCGCAAACTTTGGTTTCGGAAAAAAAATTGAAGAAATATTTTGCGGGTTGACTTGATCCCTTCAATCCACCCGGTCCTCAACTTGAATTCGTGAAACTGAATTGCAAATTTAGAATTTGCGAATTCAAATCCAACTTAAGTGCCGTTCGCAATCTCAAAAGCAGACCAAACAATGAAGCTGTTCTTCAATTTCTCCAGCAGAAATCCAGAAGTTTAATGCAAATTGACAGAAACTGTAACGACCCTCACTTTTAAAATAAAAATAACCGCGGATTTTCCACAACGAAAACCGCGGAAGACCCAATTAATAAAAAGCTTTCTGCAAAATACAATATATTACGGCAGAATAAAAGTATTTTACACGCGCACACGGTTCACACACGTTATATTTAACAGTCACACTCAAATAGAATTTATTGATACACAAAAGACACTGAAACCTCTCCACAGGTTACATCCATGTACCGCCTTGCCCTCAAAAGACCATGGAGCACCGCCACCAGCCTCATTAGTTTTGACATGTTTCCACATTGAGCTCATCAGTACCTACATCACGTAAACTGAGCTCCTTGCCCAGTAGATGAAATAATGCATGATGCAATCGTGCACTCAATCCCCAAACCCGATATCTTACATAATATGCAAGCTCTTTCTTTTCTCACGCTAATTTCTTATTTCTCAAATTAGGGCCCTAGGTTAGACTCCACACCTCGCATGCCTCACAATAACGGTAGCCTACTCTGGAAGTTCACGCCAGGTCGCTCCTTCCGTATAGTATATATAAGACGGTCAAACCTCGGGAAGTTCACGCCCGGGTAGACAAAAATGTTTGTCTAGTTGACAGAACGCTCACACCTGTCTGCCGTCAGGTGCCATATTGAGTACTAACCCCGACTCTACAACGAGCACCAATCACAAAATCATTATCTACCCCACTTATGGAAGCGTTACCGTCTCCAATACGGTACATACGCTTTCATCACCGACCCATACGGTCTGAGCTTCTCTCGTTCTAGTATGAAATGCACGTGACAGATAATTGCATGATATACACAATTTATTTAAATCGAATAAATATATTCACATATTTCACGTAAAACATGCAAGCGTGAAAAAAATAAAAGCACACAACACATAAAAGCACATAATAGTTTACGTGTCGTAGGTGAATATTTCACCTACCTGTCGTCCTTAGTTTTGCAAGCGGTAATTCCTTAATATTCTGAACCTCTGGACCTTTTCGACGTAAAATATTCTCATATTAGTATATCTATTAGATCAAATTAACATGAATATTTTCGAACCCTAATTGTCGAAAACCCTAAAATTCTACATCCAATGTTACGATATCCTAATATCTCAAATTAATCCCAACTCTAATATTTAAAAAAAATCCACCAACACATTGAAACATTATATAAGTTAAATCATATAAGCTGACATAACTATCCCCAAGATGATATATATATAACCACAAACACAACACCATTATAATAATCACGAAATATATCCTATCTTAGTGAACCAAATCCAGATCATAACCAAAACAATCATTCTATGCTTCTCATCTGTACACGCTTCATAATAATTCTATTACCGAAAATCCTTTGTATAAATATTAAGACATACGTAACATAAGTAATTCGATAATATGAAATTTAACTCTAGTTTCCTAAAAATTTCTAAACTACCAAAGATATTGTTTTCAACAAACAATTCAGAACTATACTAAATTTCACGTATTCTAGTAACGAGGTTTTCCACGTGAGCACATAACCATTTCAAAGATCCGAGAAAACCCTAATAAAACCTTAAATGATTCACCTTAAACACATGTTAAAATTTACATAGCGACATAATTAACACAAGTCATGTAAAAACAAATAAGGGATAAACATATTTTTGTATTGTAAATGAAATATCTACCTTACCTCACGTATTAACTTTGGGCTTGTTAAGGTTAAGCTTGTCGAAGTTTCTCCGTTTTTCTTCTCGTTAAATATCCTCAGCCTTTTTACTAAATATTCTCATCTTTTGCTCAATCGTGTATGTATTTTCCTCCAATAATAGTTGGATATATATAGCATTAGGAAAGGAGAGGGTTACGAGTAGGTGATTGGTCGATGTGTTTTACCTTGGGGCTAAGTAAGTAATTCTTTCCTCTCATATTATATTAGTGTACTAAGTGTTCCACATGTAATGTCTCACGATCAAATGACTCACCAATTAGTCATACTTATCAATTGGTCATGCCTAATATCAACATCAATGCCCTTTTTTTTAATAATGCTTGTAGATATTTATTAAAGGTTATCTCAATTATGAGGGAACAAGAGACTCGTCCTTTTCTTCTTTCCTTAAGCAATTTCAACCCTTAAGTACAATGTTTTATTAATCCAATGGTCACTCTTATCATTTTAAATTATTTTCTAACTATATATTTGAATTAATTTCGAAAACTTATAAAATTAATATCTTCATTTCGTTCTGAAATGACTAATAAAATTTCGAAGTCTAATTACTTCAAAATTCCGTATTAAATTATTACAGGTATTACATTCTCCCCCCTTAGTAGAATTTCGTCCCCGAAATTACGCCATTAGAAATAAATCGGGATAACGACTTCTCATTTCATCTTCTCTTTCCCACGTGGCCTCTTCAACTGACTGATTTCGCCACAACACCTTGACTAACGAAATATCTTTATTCCGAAGTTGTTTTATCTCTCTCATTAAAATCTCTACCGGTTGTTCTTCATAGGTTAAGTCTGGCTTTAGCTGTTGGTAGAGAACTTCATTCCTCAATACATGGCTCGGATCCGCAATATATTTCCTTAATGCCGATACATGAAAAACGTCGTGAACTTGTGCGAGTGTCGCCGGTAGTTCTAACTGGTATGCAACTTCGGCAACTCGTTTAATTATTCTGAAAGGACCAATAAATCTAGAACTTAGTTTGCCCTTCTTCCCGAATCGTTTCACGCCCTTTATAGGGGATACTTTTAGAAATACCCAATCGTCTATTGCAAACTCTAGTGGTCTTCGTCGATGGTCTGCGTAACTTTTCTGACGACTTTGAGCCGTCCGCATTCTTTCTCGAATTTTGGCTATTGCCTCAGTCATTTCTCGTATCATCTCGGGACCCAATAAGGTTCTTTCGGCAACCACATCCCAATGAACTGGTGATCGACATTTCCGTCCATATAATGCCTCATACGAGGCCATTCCTATCGTAGCGTGATAGCTGTTGTTGTAGGAAAATTCGACTAACGGTAGGTATTTGCTCCAATTTCCCTTAAAATCTAAAACACACGCACGTAGCTTATCCTCCAAGGTTTGGATTGTTCTCTCTGACTGTCCATCGGTCTGGGGATGGTATGCGGTACTAAATGATAACTGAGTTCCCATTGCCTTTTGCAAACTCTTCCAGAAGTTTGACAGGAATCTCGAGTCTCTATCCAAGACGATCGATTTAGGAATTCCATGAAGTCGAACTATCTCCTGAATGTATAATTCTGCATAACGCTCCAAGGAAAATGTCGAACTTATGGGTAGGAAATGGGCTGACTTGGTCAACCTATCAACGACAAAATCCATGGTGATATGGTCCCATTTCCATTCAGGTATTGGCAGGGGTTGCAACATTCCTGCTGGTCTTTGGTGCTCGGCCTTTATGAGTTGGCACGTTAGGCATTGACGTATAAACTCTGCAATGTCTTTCTTCATCCCAGACCACCAGTAATTTATTTGCAGGTCTCGGTACATCTTCGTGGCGCCTGGGTGTATCGAGTACTGGGTTGCATGTGCCTCTATCATTATTGTTCGTCGAAGTTCTTGGTTGTCAGGTACATACAACCGATTTTTATATCGAAGACTTCCGTCCTCCTTGATTTCAAAGTCGTTCGGCATTGTTGGTTTGTCTTTGACTTTTTGTATAGTTCGTCTCCCTTCTGAGCTAAGGTGATCCTTTCGAGTAGTGTTGGTTGGAGGGTCAATGCCGCTAATTTCGTCTCCACTTCCCCCAGCGCAACTACTTCAACTCCAAGATGGTGAAGTTCTGCATTTACAACTTTCCTACTTAAAGCGTCCGCGACTACATTCGCTTTCCCTGGGTGATAGCTAATTACACAGTCGTAGTCGTTCACGAGTTCTAACCACCGCCTTTGTCTCATGTTCAGCTCCTTCTGCGTGAAGAAAAAATTCAGGCTCTCATGGTCTGTAAAGATCTCACACCGTTCTCCGTACAAGTAGTGCCCCCATATTTTCAAAGCGAACACCACTGCTGCGAGCTCAAGATCGTGAGTCGGGTAATTCTTCTCGTATTCCTTCAATTGTCGGGAGGCATATGCAATAACCTTCCCATTCTGCATCAGTCCACATCCCAAACAATTTTTCGAGGCATCACTATATACTGAAAATCCTCCAGTTCCCGAAGGTGTCGTAAGGATTGGGGCTGTAGTTAGCCGCTTTTTAAGCTCTTGGAAACTCTGCTCACAGGCTTCCGTCCATCTGAATGGAACGTTCTTTTTAGTTAGATTTGTGAGCGTCGAAGCAATACTGGAGAAATCCTAAATGAATTTCCGATAATACCCGGCGAGCCCTAGGAAGCTACGGATCTCTGTGGGGGTAGTTGGTCGTGGCCAATTACTTATCGCTTCGATCTTACTAGGATCTACGGAAATTCCACTGCCAGAAACGACGTGTCCCAAAAAGGTTACTTGCTCTAGCCAGAACTCGCACTTCTTAAATTTGGCATAAAGTTGTTTTTCTCGTAGAGTTCCTAAGACAATTCGTAGATGAACTGCATGTTCTTCCTTTGACTTGGAATAAATGAGGATATCGTCGATAAAGACAATAACAAACTGGTCCAGAAAATCCTTAAAAACTCGATTCATCAAGTCCATAAAGGCTGCAGGTGCATTCGTCAATCCAAAAGGCATGACCAAAAATTCATAATGGCCGTACCTCGTGCGAAATGCCGTTTTTGGGATGTCTGACTCCCGAATTTTTAGCTGGTGGTACCCCGAACGGAGGTCAATTTTTGAAAATACCTTAGCACCATACAGTTGATCGAACAGGTCATCTATCCTAGGTAATGGGTACTTGTTCTTAATCGTGATTTTATTCAGCTCCCGATAGTCGATGAACATCCTCATCGATCCGTCTTTCTTTTTCACAAACAATATTGGTGCTCCCCAAGGTGAAAAGCTAGGCTGAATAAATCCCTTCTGTAACAGCTCCTCCAGTTGTTCTTTTAACTCCTTTAACTCGTTTGGTGCTAATCGATAAGGGGCTTTAGCGATAGGACCCGCTCCTGGCACTAGGTCGATGGTGAACTGTATTTCTCGACTAGGGGGTAACCCCGGGAGATCATCGGGAAATACATCGGCGAACTCATTTACTATTGGCCCTTCAATTCTGGAAGATGGGCTTTCTCCACCTTTACCGCACATACTAAGAAAGATTCACAACCCGATCTCAAAAGTCGTTGAGCCTTAAAAGCCGGAATTCGAGGAATACAACTTTGGTTCGTTTTACCCGAAAAAGTAAATACCTCATCCTCAGGCAATTGAAATTTCACTATCTTCTTAGCACAGTCAATCACGGCTCTATATTTCGAAAGCCAATCCATCCCAAATATGATGTCATAATCGTTCATCGGGATCACAATCAGATCAGCTTCTAAATTTCTACCCTCGATGTTTATAGGACATTTCTGTACTGCCCTGTTGGTTCGAATTGGGTCCCCGTGAGGTATTATCACTAAATAACAACATTCAGACTGAGTAGGATAGATTCCTACTCTTTCCATATAGTTAGCCGACACAAACGAATGTGTGGCACCAGAGTCAATGAGAACAGACGTAGGCACGTGAAAGATATTCAACGTACCCGTCACTACAGCTGGGTTTGCTTCTGCTTCCTCATTCGTCAGGGTGAAAACCCTGCCTGGGACCGATGGAGGTCGGACCGGCTGTTGAGTCGAATTCATGGGTAGGTTCTCCGGACAGCTCCTCGCATAATGACTATTCTTTCCACATCGAAAGCACTGAGGGCCTGGGTTAGAACCGGATCTAAAGCAGACTCCGAAGTGATAACGTCCGCATTGTTGGCATCGAGGCGCGGGGTTTGGAGGCCTACTCAAAATATTTGTTGGCCCTTGGTTCATTGGGCGCCAGTTCTGTTGGCCCGGTCGATTGTTTTGATTATTTTTGCCAGGGCTTTTGCCAAAGAATTGACGCTTGCGATCACCTCCTCCTCCTTGCTGATTCTCATGTCTTCTTTTTGCCTCCTGGGCCTCCACAATCTGTGCCTCCGCCTGCTCCGCAATCATTGCCCGCTCCGCTACTTGTGTAAACTCCAGCTGTCGGACTCCCGTTATACTTAAGTCTCGATAAAGTTCAGGTTTGAGGCCCGTTATGAACCTTGTCACCTTCAACTGATTAGTGGACACCATGTGAGGGGCAAAGCGGGACAGCTCCTCAAACTTACGGATATACTCCGCAACTGACATCCCTCCTTGTTTCAGGTTCATAAATTCGAGCATCCTTCGTTCTTGTTCATGGGCTGAGAAGTACTTTTTGTGAAACAGCTCCTTGAAGTGCTCCCACAGCATCGTCACTGGGTTCTCTAGTACTTTCACTGTGTCCCACCAAAACCTAGCGTTTCCTCTTAGCATGGAAATGGCACAAAGAACCTTCTCCTCCTCTGGCACACGGCTATAGATGAACATGTCTTCGATCGTACGTAACCAGTCTTCTGCCACTACAGGATTAGTGGCATCAGCGAATGTCGGAGGATTTAGTTTTCTGAAACGTTCTCCGATAATTTCGACACGTTCTGGTTGCGGGGAGGAGCGATGCTCAAATGAATTCCGATGTTGTATCAGCTCATTTATCTGATCCGATTGACGTTGGATCAGTTCGGTTAAGCGCATTATCGTGGAATCACGCTCACTAGCAGGGGAATCAGATTCTCCCCTACGGCTTGACTCTCCCCCGTTTTCTCTACGTCCTCGCCTCATTTTTTATGGTGATCTATTCATCACATATACAACACATTTTAATAACACATAATCACATAAGTTATATATAAAAAAAAACTTACAGGCGAGGCTGGTTCTCCAGGCTTTTGAGCGGCAGTACATGGACAGTCTTCAGAACACATAAATCTAACGCTCTGATACCAACTGTAACGACCCTCACTTTTAAAATAAAAATAACGGCGGATTTTCCACAACGAAAACCGCGGAAGACCCAATTAATAAAAAGCTTTCTGCAAAATACAATATATTACGGCAGAATAAAAGTATTTTACACGCGCACACGGTTCACACACGTTATATTTAACAGTCACACTCAAATAGAATTTATTGATACACAAAAGACACTGAAACCTCTCCACAGGTTACATCCATGTACCGCCTTGCCCTCAAAAGACCATGGAGCACCGCCACCAGCCTCATTAGTTTTGACATGTTTCCACATTGAGCTCGTCAGTACCTACAACACGTTAACTGAGCTCCTTGCCCAGTAGATGAAATAATGCATGATGCAATCGTGCACTCAATCCCCAAACCCGATATCTCACATAATATGCAAGCTCTTTCTTTTCTCACGCTAATTTCTTATTTCTCAAATTAGGGCCCTAGGTTAGACTCCACACCTCGCATGCCTCACAATAACGGTAGCCTACTCTGGAAGTTCACGCCAGGTCGCTCCTTCCGTATAATATATATAAGACGGTCAAACCTCGGGAAGTTCACGCCCGGGTAGACAAAAACGTTTGCATCTGTCTAGTTGACAGAACGCTCACACCTGTCTGCCGTCAGGTGCCATATTGAGTACTAACCCCGACTCTACAACGAGTCACCAATCACAAAATCATTATCTACCCCACTTATGGAAGCGTTACCGTCTCCAATACGGTACATACACTTTCATCACCGACCCATACGGTCTGAGCTTCTCTCGTTCTAGTATGAAATGCACGTGACAGATAATTGCATGATATACACAATTTATTTAATCGAATAAATATATTCACATATTTCACGTAAAACATGCAAGCGTGAAAAAAATAGAAGCACACAACACATAAAAGCACATAATAGTTTACGTGTCGTAGGTGAATATTTCACCTACCTGTCGTCCTTAATTTGCAAGCGGTAATTCCTTAATATTCTGAACCTCTGGACCTTTTGGACGTAAAATATTCTCATATTAGTATATCTATTAGATCAAATTAACATGAATATTTTCGAACCCTAATTATCGAAAACCCTAAAATTCTACATCCAATGTTACGATATCCTAATATCTCAAATTAATCCCAACTCTAATATTTAAAAAAAATCCACCAACACATTGAAACATTATATAAGTTAAATCATATAAGCTGACATAACTATCCCCAAGATAATATATATATAACCACAAACACAACACCATTATAATAATCACGAAATATATCCTATCTTAGTGAACCAAATCCAGATCATAACTAAAACAATCATTCTATGCTTCTCATCTGTACATGCTTCATAATAATTCTATTACCGAATATCCTTTGTATAAATATTAAGACATACGTAACGTAAGTAATTCGATAATATGAAATTTAACTCTAGTTTCCTAAAAATTTCTAAACTACCAAAGATATTGTTTTCAACAAACAATTCAGAACTATACTAAATATCACGTATTCTAGTAACGGGGTTTTCCACGTGAGCACATAACCATTTCAAAGATCCGAGAAAACCCTAATAAAACCTTAAATGATTCACCTTAAACACATGTTAAAATTTACATAGCGACATAATTAACACAAGTCATGTAAAAACAAATAAGGGATAAACATATTTTTGTATTGTAAATGAAATATCTACCTTACCTCACGTATTAACTTTGGGCTTGTTAAGGTTAAGCTTGTCGAAGTTTCTCCGTTTTTCTTCTCGTTAAATATCCTCAGCCTTTTTACTAAATATTCTCATCTTTGCTCAATCGTGTATGTATTTTCCTCCAATAATAGTTGGATATATATAGCATTAGGAAAGGAGAGGGTTACGAGTAGGTGATTGGTCGATGTGTTTTACCTTGGGGCTAAGTAAGTAATTCTTTCCTCTCATATTATATTAGTGTACTAAGTGTTCCACATGTAATGTCTCACGATCAAATGACTCACCAATTAGTCATACTTATCAATTGGTCATGCCTAATATCAACATCAATGCCCCTTTTTTTTAATAATGCTTGTAGATATTTATTAAAGGTTATCTCAATTATGAGGGAACAAGAGACTCGTCCTTTTCTTCTTTCCTTAAGCAATTTCAACCCTTAAGTACAATGTTTTATTAATCCAATGGTCACTCTTATCATTTTAAATTATTTTCTAACTATATATTTGAATTAATTTCGAAAACTTATAAAATTAATATCTTCATTTCGTTCTGAAATGACTAATAAAATTTCGAAGTCTAATTACTTCAAAATTCCGTATTAAATTATTACAGGTATTACAGAAACAGATTCAGTAGTTCTCAGAACATAGAAAAACCAGCCAGCCGTCCAAGTTGCAGAATTATCTAAAAAAAAAATTAAACCCACGAAACAGAGCTTTGAACTGAAAGCCAAAAAAAATCAACAACTTATATTGACGATGCTTAAGAACTTGGAATGAAGTTTCCTCACCTACACGCTTGCTCTGATACCACTTGTAATTCCAGATTATCCAAGAACACTTCAACAGATTAAACCTTCGTAGAATGTGAATGGGGTGCTTTAGAGGTTTAGTGTTGAATACGTGAGATTTTTGCAAATGGAAACTTAGATTAATGAGTGTTAGGGTTTAAGCTTAAATACCTTGTGCCATTGGGCCCCTAACAAGCCCATTACAAATACAACCCAATTACATAAAATAAAACATCTATAAAATACATTGTAAAGAAATTACAAGACTTAGAAGAGACAGAAGAGACATAAAATAAAACATCAAAAATATTCCTAACAACACGGATGCTGATTATGCAGGATGCAAGCTAGACAAGAAGAGCACCTCATGAGCCGCTCAATTTCTTGGGGGCAAACTTGTAAGCTGGTCGTCTCGAAAACAAAATTGTGTCTCAACTTCGATAGCAGAGACAGAATATGTCGCCGGTGCTAGTTGTTGTTCACAAATTTTGTGGATGAGAACCCAGCTACGAGACTTTGGCATTTCACTAAATCGTATTCCCATCTTTAGTGACTCAGATAGTGCAATAGCTATAACTAGCAATCCCGTACATCACTCATGCACAAAACATATAGACATTAGATATCACTTTATCAAGGAACATGTAGAGCAAGGTACAATCGAAATGCATCTTGTTCACACAGATCTTCAAATTGCTGACTTATTCACTAAGGCATTGGATGAAAAGTTATTCCAATTCTTGGTGTCTAGGTTAGGCATGTTGAACCATGAGACATGATCGATTGTCCCTACATGAACCTTGTATTGTGTAAATAGGTCATTTAATTTTCTCTTGGAGGAGTCTTGAAAATATGCACTGATTTAAGGGGAGTCTTTGAGAAATATGTACAAATTAAGGAGGAGTATCTGAATTTCTTTTTCAATCGATTTTAGGGTAAAAAATCTTAAGATAGTAATTTCTATTACATTTGAATCAAAATCTCCTAGTCGCCGAAACTGAATTAAATCGACCGAAACTGAATTAAATCGACCGAAATTGAAATTTTAAAACCTTTATGATTTTTCTCGGTGAAACTGAGCATCGGCCGGAACTGATTTGAATCGATTGAAACTGAAATTTTAAAAGCCTTAATAATTTTTGTCGGCGAAACTAAGTATCGCCCGAAACTGATTTGAATCGATCGAAAATGAAATTTTTAAAGCCTTTATAATTTTTCTCAGCGAAACTTAGCATCGCCCGAACGATCGAAAGTGAAATCTTCAAAGCCTTTATACTGTTCTCGGCGAAACTAATTATCGCCCGAAACTAATTTCGATCGAAACTCTGCAGTTCCACCTTATATATATAGTGAACCGCCCGAAACTCAACCACTTTTCATCGATTCTCCCGACTTTCTCTCAAATTCTCTCTACAGTCACGCACAAATCTCGTCACCATTACACTCAAATCCTAATTTTTCCACGATTTTTGCAGTTCGACACTCACTTTAGGTAAGAAAAACATTAAATCTGCATGTTTTAACTGGTTTTATTCACGATCTTGCAGGATTCGCAGGTTAGGGTTTTAATGAATTCGTTCTAATCGCACCCAGATTGCATTTCGATCAAACTTCATTCGCCCGATTGACGAAACAAGGCGAAACTCCTTACAGATTTGATTTCAATTTTCAATCGGCCGATTAATTTTCAAAGTTTAATCGCCCGAAACAGAATTATAAGTGTATTGTGATTACTTCGCCTGAAACTGAATTCTAATTGCACTGTGATTGAATCGCCGGATTGAATACATCGCACGAAACTAAATTATAATTTTACTGTGATAGATCGCCCGATTGAAGACATCGCCGGTTGATGCTCAACTTTAATTTTTGGAATCGCCCGATCCGACTTTAATCACAATTGACTTATCAAATTTTCTAAGTCCCAAATCATACATTTAGTTTCAATCGTGAGAAACCTACACAATTACTACACGTATTTCACATTGTTTTGCGGAAACTTGAATTTCTTTTTCCTTACAGCATTTGGTTTCTCAAACGATTATCTACTAATCGTTTGATCCTATTTTACAGATTTATCAATATGGTGCGACAAATTGACGAGATATTTTCTTCAAAGGACCGAGCACAAAGAATAGCTAACGTGCAACTAGATTTTGAAACACCTCGTGCCCAGATCCTATCATTATCAAAATCCTAGCCAATCACCCTTTAAAAGCAGCCATAAAATCACCGAGTATGTCCCTGAAGTGTATGTACAACAATTCTGGGCCACTCATCAAAACCCAACAGATAACCCAAAAACAACCCATCTCTCCGCCAAAATTGACAATACCATTGTCGTTTTGACCCCAACCATCATTCGCTCCTTACGAAACCTCCCATACTCACTTCTCTATGACCCACATCCCTGTGAAGATGACCTCATCCGAGACTTTCTTTTCATGGGTCACGAACCTAATCCACAAAATACCATTCATCTACCTGACTTCTCCGCCAAGGACATACCCCGACCCTGGCAGACACTCTTCCTCATAGTCAACAAGTGCTTATAACCTAAGCACTGGGTCTGATCGCTGCAACCGCCAGATCATGCAGATTTTCCACGGCATCGCATTCAACAAAAATTACGACATTGCCCAATTGATATGGTCCGACTTCCTTGACCAACTGAGAAGACGGAAGCTTGGCGGAACAAAGGTCCTCCCCTATCTGAGATGGTTCCTTATGATAGTCCGGCATTTCTTTGACTCAACCCGGATATCGAGCATCGCCCCCAAGCCGAAGGCTCCATGTCCCCAAGCTCAGCAACTACACTTCCCAACGATCGTAACGAGGGGTCTTTCGAATCATTCCGATGTCGTTTGGTATTTTTCACAAAATCAAATCAGTGGTTCGAAATTATCAATTCGACTAAAGCGGCAGTCTGCCGTCTTTTGACAGTTTGACAACTGAAATGATTTCCAATCAATACCAAATTTTCCATATTGATTCTACACTTCCCGAGGATCGCAATGAGGGGTCTTTTGAATCATTCTGATGTCGTTTGGTATTTTTCGTAAAATCAAATCAGTAGGGTTCGAAATATACCTTCGGCGTACGTGATTACACCTCGGATGAGAGTCGCTGCGCCTCGTCTGGCTCCCGGGGCTTCCGGGCTAGATTGTCACGCCGGTATGACCTTGATCGAACCTCCGAGACTGCTCCCGATGGCTAGATGCAGTTCGGTTCGGGCGGTGGGCTTCTTCAAACGAACCCGGGGCTTGACGTGTGCTTGAGAAGTTCAAGAGTTAAGCTCACTTTTGTTCTTTGTTCTAATTCTCTATCTCATTTGTTGGGTAATATGGCAAGTTGAGAGCATAGCACAAAGTGCACAATCTTAGAGCACAATCACGTTAGATCTTTTTTTCCATTTTTGCATGTTCCAAAATTTTTTGTAGTAAAATTCCACTACAATAAGTTTATTTATTTCTCAAGACACATGTCATGCTTTCAAATACGCCAAGAGTGTGACTCACATGCCACCTCTTCCTTATGTGGCATGCAATGGAATTGACACATGTCCAAGATCATCAAGTCAACATGCATATTTTCAAGTAATTCCATTTCGGCCCCCGAGGTTTCTAAATTCTTAATTTAGTCCCTCAATTTTAAGTAATAAAATAATTAAATCCAATCTAATTATTTTATTTATAATTGAGCACCATTTAGTTAATTAAATTAAGCACTTAAGACAATCGCAAGTCCTAATTATTCCCGTGACCGTCACCGGAATTTAGCTAAATCATCGACACCTCGTGTCAACTATGCCACTACCTCAACGAATCCCATTCGTTAGGTTCTAGAGAAAAGCCCCCCGTTTTCGTTCAAGTTCATTACCATTTTTAAGCGCGACTCTCTAGGTCCATCTCAACTGGTATGGGAGGAATCCACGAGTCACGGTATTCGCCTAGCCTATCCCGCGGTACCGAACAGATCCCAGTTGGGAACGAATTTTGATCTAATCGAAATTCGGGAGAACCGACTACAGTGTATACATTTAAATACCTCTTACGCTTTTCACTTGCGTCCCGGTTAGGTGAGAGCCAAATAAATGTCAAACTCACTGACCTAACTCTATGTTATAATCGAGACCCAACCGATTATTTAAACTCCGCTCCGTATCTAATACGAGCGAGCTTTCTAAGCTTCGGCCAAAGGCTTTACAATCGTCATTCTCCAATTACCTCATAGGACGTTAACCTATACGAATATAGGCAGTGAATCCCGATAGCAGTCAAAGCCCGGCAATCACCTCCGTAAAGTCAGTTGCGTTTCGTCACTGGCCCATGTCCCATTTCCGAACACTTCCGGACCTAGCCAACTAGCGACAAATCGATGAAAGCAAATCCGTCAGTGACCCTATCGGTCCGAGGCTGCTATAGTCATTCGTTCAATAATTGACAACATCCTAGTCATGTGATCGAGACGAATACGAGCCGAATGTCCGAATACGCGATCTCTCCGATCACCGATATCTCCATCACGACCCACAACCTCTCAGGTAATCGGTGACACTACCGATACTATGTGGTCGTCAATGAATAAGTCATATTCCGATATCTAGTCACCCACCTAGAATCCTTAGACTTACGGACTTTTTATTTAATGCTGAGATTAAGGACTGTCCGGTGTCTCCTCCCTCGTCCCCACGAGAATCAGACGTCCAACTCAAACATTCGGGTGTTATTTATTTATCGCACCGCCAGATGCCAAGCAAACTTTAAATTCGATAAATAAATAATAATGCCTTTATTATAATGAAAATAATATTCACTACTTTATTTTAACAGCATATACAATAAAACTGTCTATCGACCTATACATCATTGTGCGCCCAATACTATTCCTAGTCCTCGTATGGCATTCCGAGGACACACTCCCTAACAGCCTCCCACTTGCACTCGAATGCCATGTGCTGCACCTAATGCCAGTCACAATGGTATCGCAGCCCCATTTTGTCCAGATGTTGTTCAATAACTGCCTGGGACAAGGGCTTCGTGAGTGGGTCCGCCACGTTCTCCGCGGTGGCGATTTTCTGCACGACGACCATCCCGTTTTCAACGAACTCACGTAGTACGTGATATTTTCTCTCGATATGTTTGGACTTGCTATGAGATCGTGGTTCCTTTGCTTGCGCAACTGCACCGCTATTATCGCACCAAAGTGTAAGCGGCCTGTCCGCAACTGGTACCACAGTAAGTTCCTCCAAGAACTTTTTCATCCAAACAGCTTCTTTAGCTGCCTCTGAGGCTGCTATGTACTCTGCCTCACACCTGGAATCGGCAGTCGTGCTTTGCTTGGAGCTTCTCCAAGACACTGCCCCACCGTTGAGCATGAATACAAAACCTGAAGTAGATTTTCGGTCATCCACGTCCGACTGGAAGTCCGAATCGATGTAACCTTCTACTTCTAGTCCCGCTCCTCCATAGACAAGCGTTAAGTCTTTAGTCCGTCTAAGGTACTTAAAGATATTCTTAACGGCAGTACAATGTCCTTTCCCTGGGTTTGCCTGAAACCGGCTAACCACGCTCACTGTGTAGGCAATGTCCGACCGTGTACCCAACATCGCGTACATCAGACTACCCACTGCAGACGCATAGGGTATCCCACTCATCCGTCGTCGGTCTTCCTCACTTTGAGGTGACATTGATTTCGATAAATGGACCCCATGTCGCATAGGTAAGAACCCTCTCTTAGAGTCATCCATTCTGAATTTCTTCAGGATTTTCTCTGAGTAAAGGGCCTGAGATAAGCCGATCGTTCTGTTCGCTCGATCCCTGAACAAGTGAATACCAAGTATATACGTCGCTTCTCCCAGATCTTTCATGGAGAATTCGGTTGAAAGCCACGCTTTCACCGACGAGAGCATCCCGATGTCGTTTCCTATCAAAAGAATATCATCCACGTACAATACAAGGAACGACACCATACTCCCACTGCTCTTTCTGTAGACACATGGCTCATCTACGTTTTTCTCGAATCCGAAGTTCCGAACTGCTTCATCGAAACATAGGTTCCAGCTACGAGAGGCCTGTTTCAGTCCGTAAATGGACCGATTCAGTTTGCACACTTTGTGAGCATCTGCATGCGACTCAAAACCTTTTGGCTGCTCCATATAAATCTCCTCCTTGAGGAATCCATTAAGGAACGCCGTTTTGACGTCCATCTGCCAAATCTCATAATCATAGTGCGCAGCTATCGCGAGCAATATTCGGATAGACTTAATCATGGCTACAGGCGAGAAAGTCTCCTCATAGTCGACTCCATCTGTTTGGTTATAGCCCTTGGCCACCAACCTGGCCTTGTATGTCTCAACTTGTCAGTCAGATCCAATCTTTCTCTTGTGGATCCATTTACAACCAATTGGTCTAAAACCGCTCGGTAGGTCCACAAGAGTCCAGACTTTGTTGGAGTACATGAGTCCATCTCAGCCCGCATAGCTTCAATCCATCTCGTTGAGTCAACATCGGATATAGCTTGATCGAAAGTAGCCGGATCTTCTCTTAGAAGTCCCCTAGTCGCAAACATAATCGTGTTTGACGTGTGACATGCCATATCGCTCTGGTTGGCGTGGCACCCTTTCAGATCGTCGCAACACTGCTTCGCTCGGACCATCTAATTCCAAATCCTGTGAGGGAGTTTCGGTCGACTGCTCGTCGAGAGTGACCTCTCGGCCAACGCCAAAATCTCGAATGAACTCTTCCTCGAGAAATGTGCGTGTAGGCCCACAACGACCCTCTGATCATCGTGTAAATAGAATAGGTACCCCATAGAGTCTTCAGGGTAACATATGAAACGACCTTTCAGAGACCTAGACTCCAATTTGTCTGCTTTCAAATTTTTCACATAGGCCGTAACCCCAAGTCCTACTATGTGATAAGCTGGGTAAACGACCAGTCCATATCTCATACGGAATGCCGTTAACAGACTTCGAGGGACATCTGTTTATGGTATAAGCCGTTGTCAAAAGCGCGTATCCCCACAATAACATCGGTAAATCTGTATAGCTTAACATAGAACGAACCATATCTAATAAAGTTCGGTTTCTACGTTCGGCCACGCCATTCATTTGTGGCGTGCCGGGCGGAGTCATCTGTGATAATATACCATTCTCCTTCAAGAACTGGTCAAACTCAACACTCATGTACTCGCCTCCTCGATCCGATCGAATGGCTTTAATGAGTTTCGATGTTTGTTTTTCCACCAAAGCCTTATACTCCTTGAACCTTTCAAGTGCATCAGCTTTATACCTCATCAGATACACGAGTCCGTAACGACTGTGATCATCCGTGAAGGTAATAAAATAGTGGAAGTCACCCCGAGCCTTCACATTGAATGGCCCGCAAACGTCCGTGTGAATCAAACCGATAATTTCCGTGGCTCTATTAAATGTCCCGGTGAAGGGTGATCGGGTCATTTTACCTTGGAGGCACGACTCACAACTCGGATAGGGATCTGATCCCAACGGTTTCAAAATCCCGTTCTTCTCCAACTCGTGGATCTTGCGTTTTCCAGCATGCCCTAATCGAAGATGCCACAAGTACCTCGCGTTTATTCCTGACTTTCGTTTGTTTTTGACAGTATACACAGATACGTCGTTCTGGGTGTTTAAATAGTACAAACCATTAAATAGTGTCGCGTTGCCAACATTTTTATTCCGATACTTAATGTGGCATGTATTATTATTAAAATTAAATACATAACCATTATTGCTGAAAACAGGAATGGAGACGATGTTCTTAAAACCCCTCGGGAGTACAAGACAATCGTCCAAATGCAACACATGCCCAGATAACAAAACAAGAGATCTTGATCCGACGTGGCTTGCCGAGAGACTATCCCCGTTTCCTACTCTGACCTCGATCTCCCGCTCCCCAAGCGCTCTACTTGGTCCAAGACCCTGCGTGGACACACAAATGTGAGTACTAGCTCCCGAATCCAATATCGAGGAAGTAGAGTATACAGAAGAAGAACAAACTGTTTCTAAAACATAAAGTTCCTTACCTGATGTAGCCTGCTCACTCTTGAGCTTCGGACAGTCCCGCTTCCAGTGGCCCAGCGCACCGCAGTGCGGACACCTATCCGTCGTCTTTACACCGGTCTGCTTCGATTTCCCAGAAGTTTTGTTCTTCTTAGAAACCTTCCCTGTTGGCTTGAGCTTGCTGCCCTTCTTCTTTTTGCCTTTTTGGGGCTTCGAAGAGGTGGCGACAAGTGCAGTCTGCTTTGCCCTCTTTATCTGACCTTGCGTCGTTGCTAACTGATTCATCAGATCAGGAAGCGTCAGCGTCATGCCGTTCAGATGATAGTTCACTATGAACGCATTGAAGGACGGAGGCAGATACTGCAAGATGAGATCGTTTTGTAATTCCCGATCAAATCGGAAATTAAGAGTCTTCAATCTCTCGATCGTGGTGATCATGTTCATAACATGTTCACCGACGTTCTCACCCTCAGACATCCTCGATCGGAAGAGCTGCGACGAAGCTGCATAGCCAATTGTCCTTGACGTCTCACCATAAAGCTCTTTCAGATGCTGAACCATCGCTCGAGCGTCATCCATACCCTCATGGCTATGCTGCAGCGAGTTACTCATCGATCCGAGGACATGAGCCTTTACGAGTTGCTCGTCGCGCAGTCGCTTGTCATAAGCGGCACGAGCCTGATTGCCCGCGCCCCTGGGGCCGGCAGCAACTCGGAGTCAAGGATATACACTAGGTTCTCAATCTGAAGGAAAATCCTTAGGTTGCGAAGCCAGTCTGAATAGTTCGACCCAGTCAACCTATTCTCCTTGAGCAGTATGTTTAAAGCGGTGGACATAATTAACACTGAGAGAAAAAGCTGCAGAAAATAAAAGGCATATTAAGTCGTTTGTATAGATCATCAAACGCGAACAAGGACTTCTATTCCCTTTGACTCCCACTATCTTTTCATAAACTCCATATTCTCCCATTGGATATTTTGGAAGTTTCGTTGATAACTTCGATAGTGGAGTTGATGTCCCCGTGGGCGGACGCAAACCTCAACCTTTGTCGTTTTATTGATTTGCAGGCGGTCCACGAAGTCGTGCTCCGCACGAATCCGACCTCGTCGAATGTCTCAACTATCTTTGTCTCAGTCAGGGACCCCCGCCGGCAAACTCGGAACAAGGCGGTGTGACTGTCTAAGTGCGACCTATCAACTTTGCTCAAAACCGCACACTTGAACCGTACGTTTTACCGCACAGTGTGGTCTTGGCGAGCGGCGCTAACGCACACGAGAAAATCGAAAAGAAAACAAATGCAAGGCGCCGGCATACCCGGAACCAAACCTTGCATTTAGGTTTCGTAACAACTTAACCCGAGCTTGATAGAAGACAGGGCATCCAATCCCTTACTCACTTAGTATTTTTTGGTAGTTTGTATTCTCATAGCATATCAAAAATTAAGCACGAGCACATAAATGTGTTAATTAAATTCCTAACCCTAGGAAAGCAATTTAAATGGACAAATGCGCGGGCTATTTCTAAACTGGTCCTATTACATGGGTCATAAAACGACCGGGTCTTTGATCTCCAAATGTCGACTCGTCGTCACGCGGCTTGTCGAACCCTCAAATCTCGCCTTGCATCGAACGACCGCCATTTTATCTAACTTATCTAATAAAGCGCTAAAATACAACACGAGGGGAATTATTTCCCGAACAACCCGTAATCCATGTACATACCGGGGGGCAACAAACGACCCTTAAACAAATAACCCGGTTAGAACCTAAGCCCGCATAATTGTCCCACATAAACATGCAACACAGAATTTAGACGCCGGGTGCCCGACCGACGTCACGAGCGACGATAGTCTCCAAACTACGTCGACCGTTCGTTCGCCACATTGGCTTTCGAGGCCTTCGGTCGAACCATGCATGAGGCGTAGCTCTGATACCACTGTTGGGGTGGGCTCGATTAATCGATGCCGGCCCCGGAACAACGCAACGTGGCGATAGCGGAAGCGCGTCATGAACCGAGCGGCGTAGGGTGCCAAATTTTCGATTTCCAACATCTAAATTTGACCTAGCGCCCTTCGGCTTCTCCCGAAGCCTCAAGATAATGTCCTGAGCCTCAGGAGACCACGTCTAATTCGAATTTCCCAAATTCGAATTTATTACAAATTTATTCGAATTAATAATTTCGTTCCAAACTAGTTCGAACAAAGCGGCAGCCGACAGTGTTTCGACTATTTGGCGACCGAAATGATTTCCGATCGATACCCAATTTTCAAGATTGATTCTACACTTTCCAACGATCGTAACGAGGGGTGTTTCGAATCATTCCGATGTCGTTTGGTATTTTTCATAAAATCAAATCAGTGGTTCAAAATTATCAATTCGACTAAAGCGGCAGTCTGCAGTCTTTTGACAGTTTGACAACCGAAATGATTTCCAATTAATACCAAATTTTCCAGATTGATTCTACACTTCCCGACGATCGCAATGAAGGGTTTTTTGAATCATTCCGATGTCGTTTGGTATTTTTCGTAAAATCAAATCAGTAGGGTTCGAAATATACCTTCGGCGTACGTGATTACACCTCGGATGAGAGTCGCTGCGCCTCGTCTGGCTCCCGGGGCTTCCGGGCTAGATTGTCACGCCGGTATGACCTTGATCGAACCTCCGAGACTGCTCCCGATGGCTAGACGCAGTTCGGTTCGGGCGGTGGGCTTCGTCCAACGAACCCGGGGCTTGACGTGTGCTTGAGAAGTTCAAGAGTTAAGCTCACTTTTGTTCTTTGTTCTAATTCTCTATCTCATTTGTTGGGTAACATGGCAAGTTGAGAGCATAGTACAAAGTGCACAATCTTAGAGCACAATCACGTTAGATCTTTTTTCCCACTTTTGCATGTTCCAAAATTTTTTGTAGTAAAATTCCACTACAATAAGTTTATTTATTTCTCAAGACACATGTCATGCTTTCAAATAGGCCAAGAGTGTGCTTCACATGCCACCTCTTCCTTATGTGGCATGCAATGGAATTGACACATGTCCAAGACCATCAAGTCAACATGCATATTTTCAAGTAATTCCATTTCGGCCCCCGAGGTTTCTAAATTCTTAATTTAGTCCCTCAATTTTAAGTAATAAAATAATTAAATCCAATCTAATTATTTTATTTATAATTGAGCCCCATTTTGTTAATTAAATTAAGCACTTAAGACAATCGCAAGTCCTAATTATTCCCGTGACCGTCACCGGAATTTAGCTAAATCATCGACACCTCGTGTCAACTATGCCACTACCTCAACGAATCCCATTCGTTAGGTTCTAGAGAAAAGCCCGCCGTTTTCGTTCAAGTTCATTACCATTTTTAAGCGCGACTCTCTAGGTCCGTCTCAACTGGTATGGGAGGAATCCACGAGTCACGGTATTCGCCTAGCCTATCCCGCGGTACCGAACAGATCCCAGTTGGGAACGAATTTGATCTAATCGAAATTCGGGCGAACCGACTACAGTGTATACATTTAAATACCTCTTACGCCTTCCACTTGCGTCCCGGTTAGGTGAGAGCCATGTAAATGTCAAACTCACTGACCTAACTCTATGTTATAATCGAGACCCAACCGATTATTTAAACTCTGCTCCGTATCTAATACGAGCGAGCTTTCTAAGCTTCGGGCAAAGGCTTTACAATCGTCGTTCCCCAATTACCTCATAGGACGTTAACCTATACGAATATAGGCAGTGAATCCCGATAGCAGTCGAACCCCGACAATCACCTCCGTAAAGTCAGTTGCGTTTCGTCGCTGGCCCGTGTCCCATTTCCGAACACTTGCGGACCTAGCCAACTAGCGACAAATCGAAATCGCGAAAGCAAATCCGTCAGTGACCCTATCGGTCTGAGGCTGCTATAGTCATTCGTTCAATCATTGACAACATCCTAGTCATGTGCTCGAGACGAATACGAGCCGAATGTCCGAATACGCGATCTCTCCGATCACCGATATCTCCATCACGACCCACAACCTCTCAGGTAATCGGTGACACTACCGATACTATGTGGTCGTCAATCAATAAGTCATATTCCGATATCTAGTCACCCACCTAGAATCCTTAGACTTACGGACTTTTTATTTAATGCTGAGATTAAGGACTGTCCTGTGTCTCCTCACCCGTCCCACGAGAATCAGACGTCCAACTCAAACATTCGGGTGTTATTTATTTATCGCACCGCCAGATGCCAAGCAGACTTTAAATTCGATAAATAAATAATAATGCCTTTATTATAATGAAAATAATATTCACTACTTTATTTTAACATCATATACAATAAAACTGTCTATCGACCTATACATCATTGTGCGCCCAATACTATTCCTAGTCCTCGTATAGCATTCCAAGGGCACACTCCCTAACAAAAACTTCTTCAGCAGGGATGTACGGTAGGTCGCTCTCGCTTAGATCCTCTGGAGTTCTGTCTACGCGCTCAATGGTGTAGTGAGGCGTTGGAAGTCCTCCTTTATCACAGTAGACGCCGAGTAGTTGGCTTATTGGAGGGAGACTCTTATAATGGCTCTTGGCTTGTGCCTTAGTCATCCCCAGCCTAACATCAGGTCCTAGTTTGGTCAGCATCCAGAGGTAGGTCGTCCTCTTTTGCTGATCCCATTGAGAGATCCCTCTAAGCTCGAACACGTTCGGCTTTTTCACTCTGTCCGGAGACCTCCAAATGTTCTCACGAACTTCTTCTAGGAAAGGGACTTCTATTTCGATGTTCTCCCATGGTGTGTCGATCCGAATGGTCCTTAGCGTTAGCCTTGGAGATGGAACCGCCTGTTGAGCGATTAACTATGGTAGCCTTGGGATATCTTGCTCGAAGTCTTCACCTTCCTTAAGCTCTTCGTCTTCTATGATTATGAGGTCTATAGACGCTTGTTGTAGAAAGCGCCGAACGTCGTGAAGCCGTCGTCTTTGATGCTCTTCGGGCATGGAATGGGTCATCCACTGTCCTTCGAAGATATACTTGTCTAGGACCTCGTGTGGATTGACGCCATGTCCAGAGGGTCCCGGTTGGTCTGGAGCGATAGAGGGAGTGGCTTGGGTAGCTGCTAGAGCTACAAGCATCGCAGCACTTGCTTCTTCTTCCGGAAGCAAGGGGCTTGAGTAGATCGGTGGTGTGGGCGGAGGCGTCCTGAGGTGAAAGGTTGGTGGGTCGATGTGGGCGGTGCGGTGCATGGTGTGGGTAGTATGGGTTTGTGTTTGGGTTTGGTGGGTAGTTTGGGTTTCACCAGCTCTAGTGCTTGCCTGTGCAGCCCCCGTGCCTTGTCCTTGGCCACTTGTTGATGTCCTTGGCCTCTTCTCCCCCTTATGATGGTCCTGATCGTCAGGATCGTCATGTCTGCGCCTGGAGTGGGAGCTTTGACCTCGGCATGATTGAGTAGGTGGCTCAGGATGGTCTACCAGTCGCCTATAGAGGGACTCTTCCTGAGGCGACCGTATGGTAAGACCGATGAGGCGGGCTAGAAGGATATCATGGAGCTCGGTGATTGGGATAATGTATGGGTTGATTAGGATGGAAGAGTGTTGTAGAGGGTCTGTGGGTGTGAGTTGTGGAGGTGTGAGGTTGGGTTGTGACGAGGTGCCTTCAGAGACAGGTGCTTTCCCGGTATCTCTTCGGGATGTCTCGAGTGCTTGGAGTACTCTCTCCGTGATCTTGTCTTCCATAGACTGTACAGCGGCAGAGAGAGCGGCATGGAACTGCTCGTTCGTCACAAAGGGCGCGGACGCCTCCTGAGATTGGACCAGGACGACTGATGTCGCCTGTTATCAACCCTTGAGTAGACACCGACTCTTCAGGTTGGCTCACAGTCACTTGAGGTTGTGACTGTATGAGACTTCCACCCAATCCTTGAGTCGAATCTTGAAGATTCGGCTCTATGGGCATTATGGCAGGCTCGGGTTGCGCCTACGATCCATACACCACGAGAGTAGTATCTGGTGCGTTGGTGACGGCCTGGAAGAGGGACTCCAGTTGAATGCTAAGTCTCCTTGGAGTCCTCCTCATCAGACTGATTTCCTCGTCCGTTTCCGTGTCAGACGGGGTGGCCGTGTGAGGAGTGAGGTCGCGATGGACGTCTTCCAGTGCCTAATCTGTCACCAGTGGAAGAGAGCTTTGCCCCAATTCTACTTCGGGCTGTGCCACTGGTTGAAGAACCTCCTCAAAGGTTTCTTCGAGCACGCCAACAATGACGGGCACTTCCACTTGTAAGTCATGAGTAGGAGCCTCGAGCGCCATCTCTGTAGCCACGACGTCTATCAACGTATCATCGACGTCAGGCATTGGCTCTTCGACTAATGGAGACTCCCGAGCTAGCTCCTGAGCGACATCATCAATCATCGCGTCCTCAGGGCTTAGCTGTTGTTGTTGTTGTTGAGGGCTAGTTCCAAGCACTGTCGGGGGCCTCGAATCATTTCCTTGGTGAGGTTCCTGTCCCGGCAGTATAGCTTGTAGACGTCTCCGTTGGGGTCTGCGAGACGAATGAGCTCAAATGAGATCGGCATCGACGGTTGGTCCAGGTCCGTGAGCCGCGGGTTGTGGAAGAACTTAAGCCTTGGTGGTTGGTAATTTCCGCCAGGAGGCAGAGTAGGGATTGTCTGGTGCAACGCCTTGATCTCCTTGATGATGATGCTGAGCCACCGAGCATAAGGCACGTTCTTTGATCGCCGGTTCTCCTTCTGCCGAATCTGGTCCGCGAGGTCGTTCCAGATCAACTGAGTGTAGTCATAACTTCTTGAGAAGGCGATGCCGTGTAAGATCCTCAAAATATTGCTGTTGCCCTTATCGAATCTTGCGTGCTTGGGCGACAGACACTTATTCACTATTCCAAATAGTGTCTTCCACGGGTGTGGGATCGGCTGCTCTGGACCTGACCTAATCTTGTGAGCGCGGTTGGTATCCCATGTGCAAGAAGTCTTGAATCATCTTAGCATTCGATGGGAGCGGGTCGTAATTATTGCTGTGGGGCAAGTCCAGTACCATGCCGAACTGGTTCTTGTCCATGCTGATATGCCGTGCCCCTATCCTTGTTGAGAATCTGAAGGCTCCATTGTCCACTTCTCCTTGTATGCAGCCCCAGAACTGCTGGAGATATACCATCGGCACTGATGCGGTGGCCGTTAACGCATGCCAGATGGGGTGGCCTTGTAGGATCGATACGATGATCTCGTCTGGACACCTGAACGTGCTCAGATCGAGCTGGAAGTTAGTATCGTGAACCTTTCGATAAAGGTTGTGATCGTAGATGTGGTTGTATTTCGGGTAGCGATCCATCTGAAAAATAAGATATATAAATGTTTATTAGTTCAATTTTATTTTCAGTCGAAATATGAATAAATTTCATCAAACTATAGTAATATTGCAAGGAATTGCATGTTCGATGAATTTTGAATTGAAATCGTATCAAGTGCATAGTGTATGCTCAATTTTGAAAAATCGTAATGGCATGAATGTAATTTCGGATGAAATATATATCGCGTGAAAGATAGTTCGAAATTTCGCTAAGTGTTTAATCGAAAAAAAATCATTGTTCATGCCGAGAAATTTTTTCGCTCTATAAAATTGATTTTCAAAATGATTTCCTATGCATTGATTTCAATTGTAATGACTCAGTTTGATTTTTCGATCGAGAAAATTTTATTCGCTAATGTTCGCTACAGAATAAAAGAAAAATTTTCTAAATGTTGAAGTTGAAATCGAGACTGTAGTCGGTCAATTTTACGATCGAGAAAAATCTCGCGTAAATTTACGATCGAGAAATTAATTCCCAGGTAGATTTACTATCGTAAAATTTTCTTCGATTGAATAAATTTTTCGATTTGAAAATTTGTCGAGCGGTGTGATTTTCGATTGTAAGAAAAATTTTCGCTGCGATATGTTTCTATCGAGAAATTAGTCAATGAAAGACTAAGTCAATCGTAGAGAAATTTTTCGATCAATTAAGTCCTAAGCGGCGAATTTTACGATCAAAAAAAATTAAGCGTTGAGAAATTAATTTTTCGCTGCAAAATTTTTGCGACCAAAGTGAAATTAAATCGAAAATTCTATTTTGCGATAGTAATTTTTACGCTCGATAAAATTTGCATCTAAACTGTCTATTCAGTGCTTATATTTTTCGCTTACAAAAATCCTAATTAGATTTCTCGATGGTAATAATTTTTCGGTCAAATCTTCTTATCTTAGCGACTAAATCAGAATTTTATCGATCGAAAAACTAATTCAATACAAACAGTATCTCAATTAAATCAGAATTCAATTAAGACTGTTTTTGATCGATAAAGCTCTTCGATACCTTTAAACATTAAAAAAAACCCAGTTTTATTGAAACTCAAATCTCAGTCGAAGATGCAGATTTTCCGAAGATTTATTCTACCAGTTTCATCAAGAACGTAGAAACTATGTTAGGTGCAGGCATTAATCTCAGATAACAGTATACGAAAATCTAAGTCTAAACATGCGAAAAACTTCAAAATGCAGATGCTAATGAAGGTAAATCATCCGCAAATATCAAAAGAATCTCATATCTACCTTAAACAGATAGTTTGGTGTTAAAAATCGAAAGATTTTTCAGAAAATGAGACTGTCTGTGAAAGTTTTTCGAGAGAGAATTTTTTGCGATTAGGTTGCGTGAGAAAAAGTTTCGACTGACAAGAAAGTGAACTTTTATTAATTCGCTGCAGATCAATGTTGGGTTTTGCGATTTGACGTTTTCCGATTAAATGGATCAAGCCCATTACTATTTGCGCTCGAGAAATTTGGATTCGAAAATTGCTTCTCAATTCAAATTTTTCGATCGCAAATTATCGCGGCCAATCAAAATCGTTTCCACCACTGTTTACGATAGAGAAACTTATGATCGTGAATTAAGTCTTCTATCTAGTTTCTCGATAGTAAGTACTTCTAAAATTTTCAGATTAACCCCTGTTTCGAGTAATATCACATTGTAAGGCTCCCCCTTGGAAGTAAAATAAATGCAATTGACTCCCTGTATTTTCCGTGTAATAACGTCTAACTCCTTTGGTAGAGATCAAAAAATCTGTACCACTTAGAAAGAGGACGTTAGAAATAATGGAGTTAATCAACAATTATTTTAGGCATGAAATATTTGGTCTTGTGACTAGCCCCTTTCCTTGTAGTGTCGACGTCTTGCTCCGTAATTTTGTTTGTAGGAATCTGAAACGCTTAGAGAAAAACGTCAAGAATATTTGGAGCTAAGGCACGAATTTTATATTTGCTCCCCCTCAAATAATGCAAAAATTGACTAACTATGCAAGCATATGAAATCTCTTCAATTCACGAGCATAGAACACACAATATTGCCTAGTAAGCACATATACATGGTCCCCAAAAACATGTACTAGAGGTATTGTGTGAGGGTAAGAGCAATGGAAAAAAACTTATCGCATTTAAACAATTCAGTACCAATGCAATTGAAAATTACATTTAGAATGTGCGAGAATAAAATAAATTCGCATTTAGTCAATTCAACGCATATGAAATATGGTATTTCATGTCAAAATGTGCGAAATTGATTTGTTTTTTTTTTTTGATTTTTTTTCATATTACTATTATTATAGTATGGGGTCAGATTATTTTGCTTTGATCAATCGTCACACCTAAAGTTTTACGAGACATTTGAAAGAAGAAAATGTCGTCAAGTCATGTCGTCAAACTAAAGTCCTAAGTTCATAGACTGGTCCATTTCGACAACTCTTACTAGGTTCGCTCTAGTTCTCAATTATTTTTAACTTGGGATTTTTATATTTATATCGCTCAAGTCAACACAAGCAATTTTAAGTCAATTTACCTGTGATCGAGGCATTTTTAATCATTTCACCTAAGCGAGAGACCGTTGTTGGTCTCGATTGCACCAAACAAGGAATCAAAGAGGCTTTGATGGAATGAATAAGGGAGAGGTTCTCACCTTCAAGTGTGTGTATTGTGTGAAAAATAGGATAAGCCTTTTGATCTTTGATTACCTTTCAAATGGTGTTGGTAATACCTTATATACCACATTAACCCTAGGTATATTAAGGCCCAAACACCAAAAATTAAATAATTACATTCTAGTCCAAAGCCCAAAACCAAGGGATAATTACAATCTTAATCACAAGACTTAAACTATTGACACAATCTATAAATATCCTAACAATCTCCCCCTTTGTGTCAATTGTTGGGAGTCTTGGATCTTGGGCGTTGTGGTGGTGGATCAGCGAGTGTGTGTTTCGCGAAGTCCTAACTTGAACTCGAAGGCACGGAGATTCCTTCGAAGCACGATTCGATCAGCTATCGCGTCAATGAACTTCGCGAACTTGGAGCGGCAGTGTGGGTCTTCTTCCGAAAGTATGCGGCAAATTCTCATGAGCTTGTCTTGAATGATGGTGAGTGTTCCATCCGAGAATTTTGCCACTTCGGAGCAGCGTAGTAGCCTCATCTTTCCCTTGTAGTTCGAGTAGGCGTCCGCTAGGTCATCTCCGTCGATCACATCGCCCTCTCGGTAGTCGTCCGCGTTCTTGAAAGATGGGCGAGTCAGGTTCACCTTCTTCAGGTTGTGTTCCACCGCCATCTGCAGATCGTGGGTGGCGAAGAATCTGACCTGTCGGAGCATGTGGCGCTTGAGAGCCACATATCCCATGGTGACCGGTTCAGCACGGACGAGATGTCCAGAACTTCTGAGGACGAGTCTGAACTGTTTCATGGATTCCAGCATGCTGTATAGGTCACCCAGGCGCAGAAACTTGAAGTCCGCCTCACTGACTTCACTGTAGCTCTCATCCTGCCTCATTACTATGAACACTGGGTAGGACATGTCCTTTCGATTCTTGGCGGAGGTCAGTGACTTTGCAGATGGGGGCCCGATTCATTTCCTGAGCGAGGTTTTCCTCATCGGATAGCGTCCTCTTCGTGCACTTGTTGCAAAGAAGGCTCCATCGATAGAGCTTCTTCTTTTCCTCGCTCCAATTTTGGATGTTCAGCAGCTCATACTCGTCGAAGGTTGTGATTATCTGCTCCTTGCACCGCCAGATCCTCTTCCTGATCTCTTCTTGAAACGGCGCCGCCAGATCCTCTTCCTCTTCCTCATCGGATAGCGTCCTCTTTTTGTTTTCCCACGGTGCTTCCGGTATATCCACCGTGGGCACATCCGTTTGAGCAGCAGGGGTCTCAGTTTGCTGCGCTTGGAATTGTAGGATGTTCTCGAGCTCGGCCGGTTCGGCGTCGTATTCCTCTCCGTTCTCGTCGTCTGCGGTGTTGATCAGCGTAAGCGAGGCTTCCATGAGCAGACGTCGAGCATTTTCCACCAACTTCCTAGCTGCTACTGCATCGGCGGGCGTGTATAGCCATTCATCGTTGAAAATGTAGGCTTCAATCTCGTTCTGTGCGCAGTAGACGTCCTCGGAAGCCAGGTTGGAATCGATGTTGAGAGGGGTATGGCTATGTGGTGGCGAGGGTGTAGCGTCGGAGGAGTTTGTGGATTGTGGGGAAGGTTGTGGTGGGGATTCTGGTGGTTCGATTGAGGTGATGGTTTTGGCGAGGATGATTTGGGTAACGGATGGTGTAGATGTGGTGGTGGCCTCTAACGTCGATGTGACAGTTAGAGGTTCGGAGACGGTAGTGGGTTGTGGTGAGGGTGATTTAGCTAGTGGCTCAGGGTAGATAAGGTGGGATTTTTGGCTAGTGAGGTGTGAGGTTTCTGTTGTGGGTGTCGTTTCAGGTCCAGAGGAGGAGGGCGGCGTTGATTGCATGAGTCCTTGGGACTGTGAGCCGTGCTGCCTATTCTCCCCCTCGCGGCGATCTTGATCATCATCTTGATCGTCGCGCCTGATCCCGCTAGACTCGCCTTGAGCACGGCAAGTCATTGGTTGAGTGATTATTCGCTTCATCTGCTGTTCTTCCTCGTCAAGTTCCGTCATGGATTCGAATCGGGCTCGGAGGATGTAGAAGAGTTCCTTGGCGGAGATGGAGGAGAGAACAGCGTCTGCGTCCGTGTGTTGCATGGGTGGTGGCGTCTCCGGGGCCACACCTTTGCCTTTGTCGACGGTGGACGCATCGAGACGCGCGTAGACTTTATCGAGGATAGACGCCTCAAGAGTCTTTGCAAACTCTTGAAGACAAGTCTCTAACGCGGTCTCAGTCACGAACTGGGGCAAGTTTAACAAGTTGGAATCACGAAGAAATCCAACTGTCACCGAATCGGAGAAGATAGCCGATTGGCCGCCCGTTTGCACAGGTCGGGAAAAGACGGGGTCACTCAGACTTCCCGTTGGCATCATCGATGAGACAGACTCAATCGAATGATGGCCTAGGCTCACGGTTGTTGTGATGTTGGCCGTGCTAGGCCTTCCGCTCTCAGTCACAGAGACATCACCGAGCGTTCTGACAGAGTCACGAAGACTCTGTGGTGCGGTAGAAGGTGTATGTGTCCTAGAGACGTATGAAACTATGGGGAGTGAGGGCACTATACTCGATGTGCACGAAGAGGATGCAGTCTGAGGCGAGGGACTGCTTGTGTCAACATCGATCATCTCCAAGTGGGATATCGATGGTATACGTGGCTCCTCGTGGAATGAAATACCTTCCTGTAGAGAGGAAGATAAGTGGGTTGGTGGGGTCGTTTGCGTGGTTGAGCCAGATGCCACGTCTTCTACTCGGGAGGTGAACACATCACCTCCTGTACCTATTGGTTCGGCTCGGCTTATTTGTGGCTGAGGAGGTCGATCGTGTTTTTGTTTCGATCGACGCTCCGTGGGGTGGCTTACGTCATCCTCACGCGACCGTTTTTTCGGAACGCGGGTGGAAGAGGATGCGGCGAACTGAAGACTTTTTGGAGGTGGTGGTGGGGGTTCGGCTAGTCCCGGGGTTAGGAGCAGTGGGGTTGATCTGCGCCGTAGGGACAGTGGATAGAGATCGGGGGCTTTCGCGGAATGTGGCGGTTGTGGCGCGATATTCTCGGACGTGCGGATTTGTCTGGTCTGCGTAGGCGAGAACTTCGTCCGGAATTATCATGGCGTGTCGATCCTTCGCCGGTGTGTTTTTCTTGGCGAACTTCTCGACAGTTGGGATGAGGAAGTGTTCCGCTGCTGGCCGGATGCGAATGTTGGTGGAGTGCAGGCGGAAGTGTTTGATGAGAGCAGGGAGCCACCGCATGTAGGGGACGAAGCGGTTTGTGACTCCCTTGGCGATTTCCTGGTCGCGACGTTGGATCATGGAGACGAGATCCATCCAGATTATGTCGGCGTAGTTGTACTTGCGGTTGTGGGCGATGCCGGTTAGGATGGTGAGGATTTGAAAGTTGCCGCGGTCCTGACCAGCATGCTTCCCTGACATACATTTGTTCACCAGCAGGTACAGCGTTCGCCATGGTTGAGGTAGATTGCGGGTGGTAACTTCACTGAGGACAAGTGGGCCCTTCTTCTTCTTGTTATCTGATTGATAGCCCAGTCTGTCAATGTCTTCAATGAGTTGTTCGTGCGTCGGTAGTGGATCGTAGGGTGAGTAGACTGGGAGTTGAAGAACTTCTTGTACTATCTTGCGAGTGAGGACCATCGTTTCTTGATCAATTTTGGCGGATAAGTTTTTGGCAAGATGGAGTGGTCCAGCTATCTGCAGCGTATGCCAGAATTGTTGAAGATACACCTGTGCATCTGGCTCGCCATGTGTGAGGGCGTGGCGAAGTGGGTGCCCTTTGAGGATTTCTACAATGACGGGGGCATCGCACCGAAAGCTGGCCAAGTCCACCATGTAGTTGTTGGGAATCAGGGCCGCCCAATGACTTATTGGGAAGATCTCCTCGGGTGGTGGGACATAGGTACGCGTGTTGAGTTCGATGCGAGCGACGTCCCTTTGGATTGCAGCCGCCTCAAGCGCTTCAAGTGTACCTTGATCTTTGTTGGTCATATCTGTGCTTGACAGTAATTGTAATATGATTAGTACGGATTAAATCGCGAGAATATGGACATAAATAAGTCGGGGGTGAAACAATGGAAGTGGCCTCAAATAACACATAGACATGTTGAGAGAATTTTCGCATTTTTGTGTAAAATTTCGTATGTAATGGAAAATTCGCTAAGTGTAACACGTAGAAATTTTCGCACGTAATGTTATTTTTCGCATATCAAGGAAATTTCGCAGATAGAGAAAATTTTGCATGCATTAGGAAATTGTCGCAAGTGATTCCACATAGACATATCGTGAGAATTTTTTCGCAGATTGTGTAATGGAAAATTCGCATATCAAGGAAAAGTTTCGCAGATAGAGAAAATTTTCGCAAGTGATAGCACATAAACATGTTCGTGAGAAATTTTCGCAGACTGAGTAAATTTCGCAAGTATGGAAAATTTTCGCAAGTTTAAGAAATCTCGCAAGTTGTCCAAAATTTTCGCATGTAAAGAAAATTTTCGCACGTTCAAGTGTTTCCGTATTCAGAGTGAATTTTCGCATATAAGGAAAATATTCGCAAGTTATATGAAAGTTTCGCGGAAGGAAAAAGCTTTATGCATTGAGAAATTTTCGTGTTTCACTGTGGTTGCGAAATAGTGAAGATGCGAAAATATGTAATATGAAGTGATGTGTTATGAGATTTTCGCGGGGTGACACTCACTGTAGCAGAAAAAAGTTTTGGCGTGAGGAAGAAAAATTTTCTCAGATAAACTTTCGCGGGACTTCACATACTGTATCAGCGAAAAAAAAATTTTAACTCATGTAAATTCTCGAATGAAAGTTTCGCATTTCCTTAGTCACTGTAGCAGCGAAAATTTTAACGTTAGAAATTTCTCGGATAAAAATTTCGCGGGACCTCGCTCACTGTAGTAGCGAAAATTTCAACGTGAGAAATTTCTCGAAAAAAATTTTCGCGGAACCTTGCTCACTGTAGCAGCGAAATTTATCGTTTAAAGCAATTTTTCTGGGAATATTTCTCGG
Organism: Craterostigma plantagineum; assembly: GCA_027422505.1. Lineage (NCBI taxonomy): Eukaryota > Viridiplantae > Streptophyta > Magnoliopsida > Lamiales > Linderniaceae > Craterostigma > Craterostigma plantagineum. The sequence continues at coordinate 11,662,331 of JAPQWV010000011.1, read as the reverse complement.
TGAAGAACACAGTGCAAAAACTTGCGAAACTACGCAATGAATTTTTGCCTTAGACTTACTCAAATCTCAACCAAAATGCAACAATCTGGACTCAATCGACTCGTAATTGGATGGGCAATGCATATTTGGGGGTATCAAACATCAAAAACCTAACATGCGTTCGATTCAGAGCCGAGAAAAATAAAACCTAACCTAACATATTTAAATCAAAAACGGGGAAAAACAGGACAAAATGAACGGAAATTGATTTATTTGAGGTGTATTCATACCGAAAAGCTGATTTGCGACAATGGAGTTAGCAAGAAACAGATTTTGAAAGCAGATTTGATGATGACGACGATGCGAGGAGTTGCGAAATTTTTGAAATAGGGTTGCGAAATTTTTGAATTTTCTTGGGAATTTTAGGATTGTGAACAACGTTAAGGGTTTTGGGGTTTTAGCGTTTTTTAGTCACTATTCATGCGAAATTTTGTGTAAATGGGCCGAAGTTCGTGGGCTTTGTCAAAGCTGGGTCCAGATCTGATTTTCGCGGGCTTGGTCAAAATTGGGTCCAATTGAAGTTCAATTCGTCCAATTTTGACCTAGTTTGACCAGAAAATTAAAAACCCAAAACATTTTAATCGGTCTAATTTTGACTCAGTTTGACCAAACTTTAAAATTTCAGCTCCAATTTTTTATTTTTAAATAGGCAAAATCAGAAACTCTACCTTAATCTAAAACTCTCCTTTTTAGCTAATGGAAAATCAGAAGCTCCCCCTTAATCGAAAACTTCCTTTTAAAAATAATAATGGAAAACTCAGACGCTCCCCCTTGATCGAAAACTCCCCCTCAAAAGACATAATTCAGAGGACACATAGACAATGGAGTGAAGTGGAGAAAGGAAATATGTACACTTTATCAAAGTTCATGTAGGGTCGATTGATCACAACTGAATATTCAACATGCCCAACATAGTCACTAGGTGTTGGAATCGTTTGACATCCAACGGTTTTGTGAAAATGTCGGCCAGTTGATCTTCGGTTGTGACGTAGTGCAATTCAATCGTCCCTTGTTCGACATGTTCTTCGATGAAGTGGTGACGAATATCTATGTGTTTCGTTCTCGAGTGATGTACCGGATTACTCGTCGTCACAATAGCACTTTTAGAGTCACAATAAATGGGAATTTTATCAACATGAAAATTAAAATCTCGTAGTTGGGTTCTCAAAAGCTGTGAACAGCAACTAGCGGCGGCGACATATTCTGCCTCCGTCGACGAAGTTGAGACACAGTTTTGTTTTCGAGACGACCAACTTACGAGTTTATCGCCCAAGAAGTGTGCAGCTCCAGAGGTGCTTTTTCGGTCCATCTTGCATCCTGCGTAATCCGAGTCAGAGAATCCAACCAGCTTGAAGTCCGATCGAGTGGGGTACCACAAACCCATATTGGGTGTTCCTTTGAGATAGCGGAGAATCCTTTTGACAGCAGTGAATGGGATTCCTTCGGTGTTGCCTGAAACCGAGCGCAGATTCCTGTCGAGAGAACGATATCCGGTCGACTAGTAGTGAGGTACAAAAGAGAGCCTATTATCCCTCGATAGACGGTTTGGTCAACGGGAGCACCAGATGGGTCCGCGTAGGGTCGGCCAGAGGGTGACATAGGTGTAGCCGCTGTCTTAGCATCCTTCATTCCATATTTCTCGAGGATGTCATGGATGTATTTTGACTGATTGATGAAGATTCCGTCGGGGAGTTGCTTTACTTGAAGACCAAGAAAGAAATTCAGCTCGCCCATCATACTCATTTCGAATTTCTCCTTCATCAATTCTGCGAACTCTTCACATAGTTGTGGTTCAGTCGATCCAAAAATGATGTCATCGACATAAATCTGTACAGTCATGATGTCCGGGCCACTCCGCTTGGTGAAGAGAGTTGTATCCAGACATCCTTTCTTAAATCCAGACTGTACAAGAAAGTCTGAAAGGACGTCATACCAAGCTCGGGGAGCCTGTTTTAGTCCGTAGAGGGCCTTGTAGAGTCGATATACATGATGAGGAAACTCTTCGCTCAAGAACCCTTCAGGTTGATCAACGTACACTTCTTCTTTGAGAAATCCATTCAGAAATGCAGTCTTCACGTCCATTTGGTAGACTTTAATGTTCTTGTGAGCAGCAAAGGCAAGAAAAATTCGTATGGCTTCGATCCTGGCGACTGGGGCGAAAGTTTCATCGTAGTCGATGCCTTCTTGTTGGTTGTATCCCTTAGCCACAAGTCTTGCTTTATTGCGGATAACAACACCGTCTTCATCCTTTTTGTTCTTGAAGATCCATTTTTTGCCGATAATGGATCTATTGTGAGGTCGTGGTACGAGTTCCCAAACTTCTAAACGTTCAAACTGATTTATTTCCTCCTGCATTGCAATCAGCCAATCAGGATCGTTGAGAGCTTCAGCTACTCGTGATGGTTCGACTTGACTGAGATAGCAAGCAAACAGACTTTCATTCATCGTAGCCGAACGTGTCGAGACACCAGAAGTGGGATCCCCAATAATCTGATCTGTAGGATGAGAGCGAGCCCAAAGTGGTACATTGGTCTGAGAGGAGCTGGCCGCATTTGTATCGGTTGGAGGTTCATTGGATTGGGGTCCGGTGTCCGAGGAAGAGATCTCAACCGTAGTAGATTGAGAGGGTTCAGCATCAGGATCAGCAACGTTCCCAGGGTTGGGTAAAATGTCGTCTTCATTGAGATTGAGCGCATCCAAGTTTGGAGGGACGACGTCATTGCCGATAACTGGTGGTGTAGATGGAGTGGGTGCAGTGGTAGGTTGAGTGGTGGCGGCGGGAGTCTTGGGGACTGGATAGAAGTACTCGAAAAGCAGGTCGAGGTCCAGTTCACCAGTATTGCCCTCAGATGAGGAAGTTCCCGCCGTTGAAGGTTGACCTTTTGTCAACGACTGTAGAAGACCGGGTTCTGGTCTGTTATGAGCAGAAGCCATGAGATCTCCTTCGCTTTCGTCAAAGGTGACATTTGTGCTCTCAATGACAGATCGTTTCTCCTTAAGATAGATTCTATATGCCTTCGAGTTCAGCGAATATCCAACAAAGATTCCTTCAAGTGCTTTTGGATCAAGCTTCCCAAGATGTTGGCGATCATTGGCCACAAAACATCGGCAACCGAAGACCCTTAGATAAGATATATCTGGGATACGACGGTTATTCAGCATCTCGTATGGGGTGCGGTTGAATCTTTTGTGGATTGAAGCCCGATTTTGCGTGTAGCAAGCCGTTTGAATAGCTTCGCCCCAAAGAGAGTGAGGAAGGCCGGATTGGATGAGGAGAGTCCTAGCTGCTTCAACTAGTGTCCTATTTTTACGCTCAACGACACCATTCTGTTCCGGTGTCTTCACAGCTGAGAACTGCTGAGTGATGCCCTGAGTGGCATAGAAATCACTGAGCTTCTTGTTCTTAAACTCAGTTCCGTTGTCCGTTCTGATAATCCGAACCTTCTGTTGATGAAGAGTTTGGGACGTGACAACAAACTCGATGATTATATCAGGAACTTCATCCTTTGTACGAATGAGTTTCGTCCACGTGTAGCGTGAAAAATCGTCGACAATCACAAGAATGTACCGTCTTCCTCCGAGTGTGGCCGTAGGCATTGGGCCACATAGATCCATGTGCAAGAGCTCGAGGATGAGCTTAGAGGACGGTGTTTCCTTGGAGACGTGAGATGATCGCTTCATCTTCCCCAATTCACAGGCAGAGCAGAGGTGTTCCTTATGATATGTCAGTTGGGGTAGACCGCTGACGAGTTTGTTTTGACGCAGTTTGTTGATGGTCTTGAAATTGAGATGTGAAAGACGCCGCTGCCATAGATCGTTCAATTTGGGTGCAGCTCGAGAGAGAAGGCATATTGGTCGAGAGGTCTTAAGATTGAGTACGTAAAGGTGAGACGTGCGCGTTCCAGAGAGAAGAGGTTGTCCCGATGCATCTATAATGCTGCAGATGTCAGATTCGAAGAGAACCTTGTATCCTTTGTCGCAGAAGCGACCAATGCTGAAGAGATTGTAGCTCAAACCCTCGACGTAAGAGATGCCCTTAATCGTCAGTTTGTCGTGGACGAGATCACCAGTTCCGAGAAGTGGTGCCATTTGACTGTTTCCGAAGGAGACCCTTCCGAGATAGCGCTCGGAGAAGTTGCTCAACAGCTCCTTGTTCCCCGTCATGTGTGTGGAGCAACGCGAGTCTAGATACCACACATGACAGACCTGCAATTATCAGTAAACGTTGGGTCCCCGTTTACGGACGGGGCCTTCTTGTGATACAAGTAAAATTTTCATGCGCTTAATAGGAAATGTGGTTTCTAAATCAGATTGTGTCGGTTCTAATTTAGCTTTCCCTTTGTCATTTGTTTGATGAGGCGGGATTATGGTTTTTCTAACCCATATTTTCCTATCTTGTGCTTGCATGTATGGCGCCTTATACATGAATTGGCGTGGGGGATGTGGTTGTCATTTTCGTGCTTCGGTTTTGGTCGCCTTTGGCTTGCGAGCAGTCGGTGAGTTTGCGTTTGACGACGAGAGACGTTTACGCTTAACCTTTGGTTTAGGCGAGATGGGAGAATTCAAAGACGTCGTAGAGGAGGTTCGCTTGCGTGTTCATGTGTGTCATATTCATGAAAGCGTGGGAGAACAAAGTCATTGCAGCAGCACATAGACATAAGCTTGGTAAAAGAAAGATAAGTTTTAGCAACATAATTGTCTACGACCTTAGGATATTGGGATTTAGTACATAGAGAGGAAAGACGAATATAGGATAGTCTTTTCTTCTTGTCATCGAAGAGTGGATTCTCCTTTATTTCATACGAACTCCCTTCCAGAAACGTCGAACTCACATTCCCTGTATCCATAAGAATACGAGAGTTAGTGTTAGAACATATGTCAGCTTCAGGAGACATCTTCGCCGTCCTCTTACATTTACATGTTCGAGAATCGGGTACTTGACTCGACGTAGAGGGATTGTTTGTACTGTGAAATTGTTCTAGTGTAGAGATTTTGCTAAGTAGTTCATCTCGCTCCTTTGCGAAGGTCTTCCGCTCTAATTCTAGTGTTCGTTCTAGTTCTGCTATGAGCAGAAGTTTCTCTGGGATATAGGTGTCAGAGATCGCTTCTTGGAAAGCAATTCCCTATTCTTTGGTTGGGAGTGGAGTTTCGACATCATCCGAAAGTGAAGGTATCTTAGTCTTATCCCTAGCATTCATTTCTGTGTAGTCATACGCAATTTCCCCCCAATGAATGTTCTGTACTCTTTTTTCTTCCGAGATGACAGCGGAGGATGATCTCACAAATGGCTTAAGTTGCTGGGGAGCACCATTTTTTATTTGCAGGAACGTAGTGTTACACATGTTATACCTTTTAACTGTTAGCGGTGTTGGATTGCAATTGCTGGTCAGGCCAATTCCCTCCCGGGCGTTGTAGAATTCTGTTTCAACTGGTTGGTTTAATAGGCATAGGATGCGTGTGTTTTCGTTTCTAAGGTGAAGTTGCTCTTCAAGTTCTTTCACCTTTCGGTACAGCCTAACCCTTTCCTTTGTAAGCAGTTCGTATTGGGATGCCATCAGACGACGAGATGTTTCGCATGAACTGATGGCCAGTGTGGTTTCCTTCACCTTATTCTCACTTTGCTTGTTCTTGCTTTGCAGACGTTTGACTAACGCTTAGGTCATTAGACGTTCATTTGCACAAGCGAGCTCTTCTACTTTTAAGCTAAGTAATGTATAGTTTTTTTCAAATTTTAGCTTAAGTTCTTCATACTCCCTAGCGTCTACGGTGGGTTTCTTAATGGTGTGACGGTGATTGAACACATCATCGAGTTGCGAAATTCGTACCTCAGACTCGGCGTTGGTAGGAGTCTTAGCTGTGTTCTCTTCGGTGATGGCCATCTCCTCGTCCTCACCATGTTCGACCAGCCTTGCCATGCAGTAATCTTCATCCTGAGGCTCCTCGTCTTCTGAAGTGTCGTTCAACCATTCAGCTTCTTCGGTAAGTAGAACTTGTCCACTTTCCATTTTGCGGGTCATTCTGGCCTTACGGTCGTAGTAGCCAGAGTCCTTCATGCGTGGGGCGTGGCATTCCTTGGCAAAGTGACCTGTCTTTCCACACCGAAAGAACTTCACAGACTTTTGAGGTGCTGAGTCCTCCTCTTTCTTTATCGGCTTAGATTCTTCCGTGGGAGTGGTCTTTTTGGTGCCGCTAAAGGTTCTTTGGCGATTGGAGGGGGATGAGGATTTTTTCCCGATCTTCTTTGTGACCATCTTTGTGAGCATTGCCAGTTGCTTGCGTAGATCACGAATATCTTCATCAGATTCTGTATCATCTTCGGATCCTGAAGAGGCGTCAGATACAACAGCTTGCAGCTTCCCTTTGTTTTGTTTGGCCTTAGCGATGGAAGATCGTTCGGTAGTTTTGTTTGAGAGGAGAGCCAGTGGGTCGACTCGAGTGTTGGTGGACTGACGTTGCACGTAAGGAGCATATGCAGACAGGCTGTCGTATAGAGCATGGATGGAGGTGTTGGAGAGGTCCTTACTCTGAATCATCATCACAGTTGCATTTCCCCAATGTGCTTTGAGGCTACCAAGGAAGCGGTTGTTGATGTCAAACTTGTCCCTCGTGATCTTGGCTTTCTTGAGTTCATTGATGACCTTCAAGTATCGGAGGTATGTGTCACGCAACTCCTCTCCTTCATAGGCTTGGAAGTGTTCATACTGCGAGAGACATGCTGATTTCCTCCCCTGAGCACTTTCAGTTGTGCCTGCCATGATTTCCACGAGCTCATCCCATATTTCCTTAGCAGTTGTGCAGCACTCGATGTGAGCGTAGACTTCGTTGCCCATATCCTGGAAGAGGTATCCTTTGGCAGTCTCGTCGGCCTGTACGCGAGCCTCTTCATCCCCATTGATGGAACCTCTTGGAGTGCGGCGTTCATCCATGGGAGGGTTGGCATTTGGCTGTGCAGGGATGATCGTCCAGAACTGTGCTGGACCATTGAAGATGGAGTCCAGAAGGTATTGAGAGAGTGGTGCGCCTTTGTTCCTGATGAACGTGAGGAATCGGTTTGTCCATATGCTGTAGTCGCCTTATCGCAGCATCGGTGGCCTGGTGTCGGAGCCCACTGTTGAGATGTCATTCGTGGTAGACATGGTTGGTGCAGTCGAATCGTCCGTGGTTTTGATCTTGTATAGATAAGAAAGTTACGAACAAACGAGATGAGAAATATAAGTTTTGAGAAAAAAAATCGTTTAAAGAATTTCTTAGAACTAAGTGAGCGTGTGTGATGGTTGATAATGTATGAAGGGAAAATATATCTTGAAATTAGGAGAAGTTCTAGAAATTTAAAAAACGAGATTTGAGGCGAAAAATAAAATTTATGTCAAAAGTGGTCTAGGGTGATATGACTAAAGTGTAAGGATCAAATCTTAAATAAGTTTGAGAAAAAATTACCCCGAGAAAATTTTACCACGAGAAAAAATTTAACACGTCAGAAAAGAAAAATTCGCAGGTAGAGACGTGATTGTATGAAGGATTATCCGAGAAATTATGTGTTGAGAAATTTCGGTGTTTGTGAGTTTTAAAGAGAAATTCTCGGAGGAAACATTCTCAGTTGAAAAATTTTTCGGATTTTGAAGTTTCGCATGTGAAAATGATTCTCAGTTGAGAATTTTAAAGCTTCGCAAGAAAATTTCGCAAGTTATAAAGATTATCGCAATTTGAGAATTTTATAGCTTCGCAAAAAAAAATTCGCAAGTTATAAAAATTTTCGCAAGTTGAGAATTTTAAAGCTTCGCAAGAAAATTTCGCAAGTTATAAAAATTTCGCGGTTTAAATAAATTCTTGAAATGAAATTTCTCGCATATAAAGTTTCTCGGATTTGAAAAAGGTGTCGCGTGTTGTAATGTGATTTGAGAAAGTTTCTTGGAAAAAAAAAATTCGCGGCTTAGAAAAATTCGCGGAATAAGCTTTCTCGGATATGGAATTTCTCGGATTATGAAGAGTGAGCAAATTTCGCAGATGAAGGTTTCTGAGTAAGCAAATTTCGCGTGTTAGAAAAATTCTCGGAATCAATTTCTCGTATATGAAATTTCTCGTATTTTAAAGGGTACGTGGTTGAGAAAAATGAAGCGACAGTGAGGTAAAAACAGAGAAATTTTCGCGGATTAAGTATTCTCGGATTTTGAAAGTCGATAGTTGCGAAAAAAATGCAGTATTGGTGAAAGTTTCGCGGTTTAAAAATTCTCGGGATCAACTTTCGCCTACAAGGAAATTTCGCGAACTTGAACGATCAAGCACAAAATTTCGCGGTCAAGAACGAGTTAGTACTGTTCCATTGCTTTTTCGCGTTTTGCCAGAAAATCGTCCCGTTCTTGCTCAAATCTCAACCAAAATCGCTCAAACTTAATCCTAATCTTCAGAAATTCTTCCCTAAACACATAATCGACCGATTTGTGAGCTAAAAACAACAAGAAATAGGTCAAATCGACCAAAAACAGAGAATGGCCGAGATGTCCTTTTCTGAAAAGTTTTTGCTTCTATCTTGCTCAAAACTCGTTAAAACTGATCCAAAAGTGTTTTAAAAACATCTTAGGCATAGAATCGATCTGGGGGAAGGTTTTAAACGCAAAACAAAGCATAAACACCCCAAAACGAGCTCAAAATGCCCGAAAGTGATTTTTATCCAAAAACACCTTTGATCTTTCTTAGAATCGAACGAAACTGGATTCAAATCTATGCAGATCGATCCACGTTTGCTCTGATACCACTTGTTGGTCCCGATTGCACCAAACAAGGAATCAAAGAGGCTTTGATGGAATGAATAAGGGAGAGGTTCTCACCTTCAAGTGTGTGTATTGTGTGAAAAATAGGATAAGCCTTTTGATCTTTGATTACCTTTCAAATGGTGTTGGTAATACCTTATATACCACATTAACCCTAGGTATATTAAGGCCCAAACACCAAAAATTAAATAATTACATTCTAGTCCAAAGCCCAAAACCAAGGGATAATTACAATCTTAATCACAAGATTTAAACTATTGACACAATCTATAAATATCCTAACAACCGTCGATTGGAATAAAAGGGTTGTAAGGATTTTAGTTTGGCTAGGACCTAGAAGGAAAGGAATTTAGAGGAAAGTGAGTTTATCTCTTCGTCATCTTCCATTTCTACGTCCGTCTCCCTTTTGTTTTTCGGCGTCTTCTCTTCTTTTTTTTCGATCTTTACTACTTCCTTTTCTTTTAAAATTATCCCTTTTTATGCTATGCTCAAGCTGAAGCTCCACTTCTCCACGAGGTTATAGGATATTTTCGTAGGCGAAGTTCTTCTTGTTGGTTCTCGGGCCGATACCGTGCTCCTCTTCTCCTAATCCCTGAGAGGTTTCAGAGATTATCTATTTGGAAAACTTCACGGTTATGGAATTCGTCCCCGAGGCTGCACTCCTCTTCTCGTTTCCCGTTATAAGACCAGATTATCGTTGGGGAAGTTCACTTCGTGGTGCTCCTCTTTCCAGCCGTTCTGACGAGCGTACGAGATTATCGCTGGAGAGGTTCACAGCAGGATCCATGCCACCTTCTAAGAGATAGTCGGAAGGCAGGTTCCTTTGGTCTGATTTTTGCGCGTTGAGCAATGCCTTCATTTGTTATCATCCTCCTTATTTTCTCCCGCTTTTTTCGTTTGAATAGCCATCCGAAGAGTATAGATTACGGATGAGGGCTGGGAATGGGATTCAAAGGAAGAAAAGGACGTCGGAGAAGGCTCAAATTGGATGACTAAGGTCTAATGAGTAAGAGGGAAAAAGATTTTACAAGGCCGATAGAGGAATAACCTAAGCGCCCTTATCATTTTCCTAACGATCTGAGGAAAGGTGATTATGAAGCCAAGTATCACTAGTTAAGACAAGCAATTGATGTGTGACTCACTCGAGAAATAGATCCAAGGAAAGAAATAATCAAGGCTTGAGACCTCTCGTATGTATAGTGGCTTTGTGTCTAGTGGAGCAACCTAATGACCTTTGGACACAAGAATGCGACTTAGACTGACAAAATCAAGCAATTAAATCGATCGCATGTCGGGGTAAAATTCTAAGTGACTTTAGATCAAAGCATCCTAAAGAATTTCTTCATCCCCCTATAGTATAGGTATATGTATAGTATTTTTATATGTATTAAGATATTTATTTATTTATTTAAAATTCACGCAAGATAAGACATATAAGCAAAGAAAACGCATAGCATAGAACATTTTGTAGCACATAAGATCTGGTAAAGCACGTACTACGGAAGATTCAACATGCCTAATTTTCCGACAAGGAATTGAAATCGTTTTTCATCCAATGCCTTGGTGAAAATGTCAGCTAGTTGGAACTCCGTGTTCACGAAATACATATCTATGGTGCATTTTCTATATGATCTTTGATAAAGTGATATCAAATGTCTATGTGTTTTGTGCGTGAGTGATGAACAGGATTGCAAGTAATAGCGATGGCACTTTGACTATCACTATATATGGGTATATTATTTAAGTTGTACCCATAGTCGCGAAGCTGAGTCCGCATCCACAGCATCTAGGAGCAACAACTGGCGGCAGCCACGTATTCCGCTTCGGCCGTCGAAGTTGATACACAGTTCTGCTTTTTGGATGACCAGCAGACCAGCTTTTCGCCTAGAAATTGAGCGCCACCGGACATGCTTTTCCTGTCCATTTGGCAACCTGCATAATCAGCGTCAGTATAGCCGATAAGATTGAAGTTCGTAGCCTTTGGATACCATAGTCCGAGGGTAGAAGTGCCTTTAAGGTAACGCATAATCCTTTTGGCCGCGAGCATATGGGATTCTTTTGGATCGGCTTGAAAACGGGCACATAAGCAAGTGGCAAACATGATGTCTGGCCGGCTCGAAGTGAGGTAGAGAAGAGATCCAATGATACTGCGATATAGTGTGACGTCGACCGACTTTCTAGCGGGATCGGCATCCAACTTCCAGCTTGGTGACATAGGAGTGCTGAGAGGCTTGCTCTGATCTTGATGGAATTTCTTCAGAATATCCTTAATGTTTTTGTCTGACTGATGAAAATCCCATCTTCGAGTTGCCTGACTTGTAGTCTTAAGAAAAACTGCATCTCTCCCATGTGACTCATCTCGAACTTATTATTCATATGATCTACAAACTTCGTGCAAAGCCGTGGATTTGTTGATCCGAAGATGATATCGTCGACGTATACACGAACGACCATCAGATCTTTGTCTTGTCATTTGATGAAGAGGGTTGTGTCTATAGTTCCTCGTATGAATCCAGACTTCACGAGGAAATCACTCAAGACATCGTACCAAGCACGTGGGGCTTGTTTTAGTCCATATAGAGCTTTGTCCAATCGATAGACGTGATCGGGATTTTCTTGATCAACGAAGCCTTCCGGCTGAGCGACACTTCTTATTTTAACACACCGTTGAGAAAGGCGGTCTTAACATCCATCTGATAGACTTTGAAGTCTTTGTAAGCTGCATAAGCCAGGAGACGGCGGATAGCTTCGATTCGGGCAACAGGAGCATATGTCTCGTCGTAGTCGATGCCTTCCTGTTGATTGTTGCCCTTCGCGACTCGCCTTGCTTTGTTTCGGATCACTTCACCATCTTCATTCTTCTTATTTTTGAATACCCATTTGGTTCCGATTATTGTTTTCCCATGTGGACGGGGTACTAAGGTCCACACTTGAAGACGTTCGAATTGATGAATTTCTTCTTGCATCGCAATTATCCAATCCGGGTCTCGTAGTGCGTCTGCTACTTTAGTAGGCTCATTTTGGCTTAAGAAGCAGCTGAAAAGATTGAGCTGACGACGTGTCCTTTCCGGATGGGAACTAGTCCACTTGTCCTCATGCGGCATGGCTGAGGAAGATACGTCAGCCAGTTGTGGTTCTAGATTTCCAATAATCTCCGATTGTCAATTGTTTGAGGAAGTTCCACTTCTGCACTAGGAACGACCGTCTCTGATAATTCTTCCTCACTAACCATTGTAGGTTCTTCGTTATTCTGTGGCAATTCAGAATCGAGTGAGGTAGGGACGTGAGAAGTACTAGGTACATCGGTCTCGTTAGGTGGAGAATCGACTTTAGGTGTGTATGACAGATATACGGGCTCGAAGAGAGAGTCCATATCATCTAATGCTTGTCTTAATGCTTCTTCTGACGTTGATTTCAAAGTTGTTGCCATCTTCTAAATAGGTTCTGAACTGTTGTATTCAGAAGCTATCTGGTTGGATACGGGTCCTGAACTGAGGTGTGCAGGAGCCGTCGGCTTAAGCACGGGTCCTGGACTGTCTTGACCAGAAGCCATATCCGCCACTTCGTGGAAAGTGACATTGTAGCTTTCTTTGATTGTGTGGTTGGACTTGATATATACTCGGTACGCTTTCGAGGTTGAAGAATACCCGACGACAGTCGCTTCGAATGCTTTAGGGTCGAACTTGGCACATTGCTCTCGGTCGTTCGCCACAAAGCACTTGCACCCGAAGACTTCAAAGAAAGAGATATTGGGTACTCTATTATTCACAATCTCGTACGGAGTCTTGTTGAACCTTTTGTGAACCACCATCCTGTTTTGAGTAAAACAAGCGGTATTAACTGCTTCAGCCCATAGAAAGTGTCGAAGTCCGGAATAAATCAGCATTGTCCGAGCTGCTTCCACTATGGTTTGATTTTTCCATTCAACGACCCCATTTTGTTGAGGTGTTTTTGCGGCTGAGAATTGTTGACTTATCCCAATTTTCTGATAAAATTCACTGAGACGTCTTTTCTTGAACTCAGTGCCATTGTCTATTCGAATGACTTGGATAGTCTGCTGCAGCAAGTTCCGAGTGGTGTTCACAAAATTAATAATCAAGTCACCGGTCTCATCTTTGGTTCGGAGGAACTTTGTCCAAGTGTAGCGAGAGAAGTCATCGACGATCACTAGCACGTACTTTCTTCCATTTATGCTTTGAGCCCGCATCGGCCCACAGAGACCCATGTGGATTAGTTCCAGTGGTCGAGATGTAGACGCAAGTTGCTTGATGTGATGGGATGCTCGCTTCAATTTTCCTAATTGGCATGACGAACACTGATGCTCCCTCTATAGTAGTATAGTTGGCAGACCATGAACCAACTTTTTCGTAGAAAGACGTTGGAGAGCTTTCATATTCAGATGAGACAGTCGTTGATGCCATATGTTGTTCCTATGTAAATCAATCTGAGATATGAGGCATACAGCTCTCGAGGGCCGCACGGACGTCCGGTTAATCGTGTAAAGATTTGATTTCCGAAGTCCATAGAGGAGTTCTGTGTCCTGACTGTCCAAAATTCTGCACCGGTCAGCATGAAAGACCACCTGGAAGCCTTTGTCACAGAAATGGCCTATGCTGAACAAGTTATGGCGGAGGCCTTCGACGTATGAGACATCTTCTATAATCAGATTCTTCAGAATGATATCCCCAAGTCCTAGAATCGGGGCTGAATCGTTGTTCCCAAATCTGACTTTGTCGTTTGGCTGATCTTTGTAGTTGCTCAGCAGTTCTTGCTTTCCCGTCATGTGTGTGGAGCAACCCGAGTCAAGGTACCACACATGATGGATCTGCAGAAACAGAATAGAGAGCTTTAGGTACCCATTTAAACATGGGTCCTCTCAGATTAGCAGAATTTTTTGGTTCTGATATAGTTCCTAAATTATTACTTGGGGGAGTTTTGATAACCCGAGCCACTTTCGGAGAAGTGGGTTTGGGTGTGACCTCTATGGGTGACTCGGCCTTTCCGGCTTTTGTCATCCTAGGCGAAGATTTAGGAACCCATTTCGGTTGAACCTTGGAGGGAAGGTTATTTCAGCACGTACAAATGCTTTGTTAGGTTTGATTGAGGAAAATATCTTTTCTTGATGTAATCTCCTAAGGTGTTTGGGGGATTTAATCTCTACGGGATACCTTAGGTGAGTACAAGCATGTACAACCCTATAGGCTTTCTTTATGGCTGGATCTTATTTCCTACAGTCTTCCTAGTGGCATTTGTTTCAGAATGATTAATTTTTGACGTAGAGCCTATTTCGAAGTTGTTATTTCTAAAGGTGATCGGCTAAAGTGAACAAGTAGAAGCAACTATCTTAAACGTGGAAATAGCTCTTTAATTTTTACGAGTGTCTTTTATTGTAACAGAAGGAATAACATGCTCATAAATAGTGAAATCTAGTGGCTCCTTCTTTATCTTAGTGCTAGACACTTTGGCTTTTGTTTTTAGTGCTGACACTACGCTCCCTGTAGACGTAGGTAAAGAAAAATTAGTCATCGCACTTTCAACGGAATTAATTATACAATTTTTATGTTTCAAAGGCGATTTTTCAATTTTCACGCTTTTCGTAATAGCGTGAGAGGTAGTTTGGGAGGACGAGAAGCCCTTGAGATTTTCCATCTACTTAAAGAATTTTTTTCTTTCAGCTTCGAAATTCTCTCATTCTCTATCTAGCTCTGCCTGTGATTCCTCTATCTGTTTTATGATAGGGGGTTTGTGGAGAGAATTTTTATAATTAACGGCTTTAACTTCCTCGTGGTGTGTTTGAGAGTCAGGAGATAGAACTTGAACTAAATTGCAGACGGGTATTAGAGTTTATTTCCTATTTTTGTCCCTTTCATTTAGTTCTTTGTAGTCAAAGGGGATTTCTGGACCATGTGGACCTTGTCTAATGGATGAATCGAAAGTACTTTCATATGACGATTCAGTAAAATTTCTAAGAGAGGTTATTCCTAAGCACATCTGTTTAACATTGTATATTTCTTTCTTTTGTAAAACACGCGGGTCAGTTAAACATATGTCTTCTATAGGATTATAGAACTCTCTATCCTTGGGCTTGTTCAAAAATATCGTCTGTTCGGATTGTCCCCTACGCGTAACTATATCATCTAATTTCTTAATTTGTGCATATAGTTTCTTGCGTTCCTCACCTAGGAGAGCATAGTTATTTTCTACCGTAAGTTTGGCGGCTTGACAGTCGTCTAGTTCTTCACTAAGCTCACTAACCTTAGCATTTGATATTTCTAATTGAGCTTCTAAGTTAGTGATCTTAGAGGTAGCTTTGGTTATTCTACAATTTAAAATGGCTTTCTCGTTGAGATTTCTAACAAAGCAATTGTAGTTATTTGCTAGCCTATCTTCGAGTTCCTTAATCTTTTCGCTCTGTTGTCCTAGTTGAGGTTGACTAGTCTCTCTTAGTAAGTTCATCTATTTTCACTAGAACTCCTAAGTTCTAATTCGAGACTATTTATCTTCTCCTGTGATCTCGCGAGTTTATCCTCTACTTCCTTAATACTTTTCTGCTCACGTTTCATGTTAACATGTTATTTTTTTATATGAATCTAACAGGGTCGATAATGTGGAAGAAGGGAGTACCTCTTGTGACGAAGTGGATGCGTTGTCGTCGTCCGTACGATTGGATGTCCCGGCGTCTGATTCATTGTCGAGACGGGCCATGAGAGCTAAGTTCTCTTCTTCAGAACTCGACGTGTCCTCGAGCCATTGGTCCTGTTCGGCCATGAGAGCTAGCCCGGCTTCCTTCTGTTTCGTCAATTGGAGCTTCCTGGAGTAGTTGTCACGAGTGAAAAAAGGGTGCAACACGAGGACTTCCAAGGGAGTCACCCATCCTAGTACTACTCTCGCCCAAGCACGCTTAAATTTGGAATTCTGATGGGATCCGGTGCATTAGTGCTGGTATGATCGCACCCATTTAGTTTGTTGCGCATTGTTGTTTTGTTTGTATGGGTGAAAATGTATTGAAAATTCGCAACAAAGACCGGTACCTTGCTCGGTAATCATGTTAGTTCGTGAATGTCGCAGTCGTAGATGTCTCGCATTTTCAACGAAAAAAATATAGCACGGAAGCACAATTCAAGTGATTAGTTGGCATCTCTCCTCTTCGGAAGAGTGCACTCTCTGGCAAAGTGACCTGACTTGCCACAGTTGAAGCATTTGTTAGCCTCCTTAGGATTCTTGACATCGGAACTCTCTGGTACACGTTCTTTGTTTTTAGAGCTTGTAGTCCGAAGTCGGTTGGCTGAGGTGAAGACTTCTTCTTGAAGTACTTCTTGCTCATCATTTGTCCTATGAGAGCTAGCTGATTTCCTAGTGCTTTCAGATTTGGCTCAACGTCGGAGTCCTCTTCTTCCGATTCTGAAGGTGAAAGAGGTCTAACGGTCTTTTCCTTTCTTGATCGTGAGCTCCTCTTCTCCGAGACTAAGGCAACAGTGTCTTCGTTTTGTTTGTCTTTCTGCTCCTTGAGAATCTCGCTTATATCATCCTCATGCTGTGCGAGATTGTCAAACACGGCATGGACATCCAACTCCTCTAAATCTTTATTTTGTCGAATCTGAGTGGATATCTTCTTCCATTCCGCGGGCAGAGAAGATAGAAATCTGATGTTTGTCTCCTTGTTGGTCTTCGTGATCTCTATCTTCCTCATCGCGTTGAGAAGAGTGAGGTATCGTTGGTAGATCTCGTATAGACTCTCTTCAGGCTTTGCTTTGAAGGAGTCGTAAGCGGTGAGAATGTTCGCCTTTTTGGCCTTTATGCCAACTTCCGTCCTCTGCATCATCCTATGCAGTTCATCCCACATTCCTTTCGCCGATGAAAGGCTATCAATCTGTCGGTATATGTCATTGGGGATGCCCTACATGAGGGTGTTCATGGCTACTAGATAAGCCTTAGCTCGAGCTCTCTCCTCGATTGTGTACTCCCTAGGCTCCTTCAGTCGCCTAGATGCAGGAATTTGAGGAGTTGTCGTTTCGTCACTGGGGACATGTACCCAAAACTGTGCGGGTCCCTCTTCTAGTGACTTCAGTAAATTCTCGGCTTGATCTTTTAGAGCTATGAAATTGAGTAAGCGGCTCCTCCACACAGTATATTCGCCTCGTTGCAAAATCGATGGATGGTTGTCATTTCCGAGCGAGTATGCATCCATTTTGTTTTGTAGTTGAGTTGTTGAAGGATCTTCGTTACATGTTTTGAATGTTTGAAGATGATGTAATGTGCTTCACAAGTGACGAAATTCGTTAGTAGCGTTTGATTCGAAAAGTAGATCGAGAATTATTTTCGATTCAATCTTTAAAGTTTGATCAAAAATAATTTCGTCGAAATTGAATATAGTATGTATTGTTTACGTGCGATATAGTTTGTCAGTGAAATGTTTTTCGAGCGAAATAAATCGCCCTAAATCGTTCCGTCGAGAAAAAATTCCGGATCGTGCATTTATTTCGATCGTAAAGAAACGGTACGTTAGTAAGTTTCTCGACAAGTCAAAATAAATCGGTTGACTGAAAAGTTTCTCGCGTGTAAATGATTTTTAGCTTGGTCAAACTTTAAAGTTCATAGTAATTCGATCATTATGATAAGCAATTGAATTCGATCGAAAAACTCAAATGAAAGAATAAAAGAGAGAATTCGAGTAGAGTGAGAAAGTTACTGTTGTTTCTCTCTCTAGAAATCGAATTGCAAGCCTTTCGGATCAATTCTAAAAACTTTCTCTATTCAACTCAATTGATTTACATGTATTTATACCATGGTAAAAATATCAAACTAGTCCTAATCTAAGGACTACTATACAAAACGCCCATAATTACAAGGACAACTAATGAAATCAAGCACAATTACAAATAGTATTCTACAATCTCCCCCTTTGTGCTTGATTGCGTCTCTGCGCCGTTTGTCCTCGTCGGGCGTAATACGATCTGCGTAAGCCCAGCGCATGCTCGTAGTTCCTCAGCGTGATCCTAAGCTCCAGTCGCTCCTCGATATCTTCAAGAAATTCCATTAGGGGCGGCTGTTCTCTCACGAACCTGTGGATCCTCAGCATAGTGTCTCTGTTGATTTCTTCCAACCTATGCTCGATGTTTTTCCTGACGACCTTGAGCGTCCCATCGCAAAACTTATGAATCTCAGTCTTCAGCATCAACCTATTCTTCTTTGCTATTGGATTGTGGTAGGTGACGCCTAGGACTGAGCTGATGTGCACGTGATTGTTGGGAAGCCCTTCGATCTCAGGTCCTTTGTTAGTGGAGCGGTCATGTTGACCTCTTCATATTGCTCTCCAGAGCCATCTGAAGGTCGTGTGCGGCATAGTACTTGACCTGGCGCATCATGAACCGGTAGCGCCCTTCGAGGTTCTTTCTTGATGAAGCCCTGAGGACCTTTGTACTTCTCCACGTATAGCTGATAAAGACTGTACACTTCATCGGCGGGGAGGTACGGCAGGTCGCTCTCGCTCAGTTCCTCTCGGGTCCTATCCACTCGTTCGATGATGTAGTGAGGTGTTGGAAGTCCTCCTTTGGCACAGTATATGCTGAGTAGTTGGCTTATTGGGGAGAGACTCTTATAATGGCTCTTGGCTTGTGTCTTAGTCATCCACAGCCTAACATCAGGTCCTAGTTTGGTCAGCATCTAGAGGTAGGTCATCCTCTTCTGCTGATCCCAATGAGAGATCTCTCTAAGCTCGAACTCGTTCGGCTTCTTCACTCTGTCCGGAGACCTCCAAATATTCTCACAATCTTCTTCGAGGAAGGGAATTTCTATTTGAATGTTTTCCCATTGCGTGTCGATCCGGACGGTCCCTGCGTTATCCTTGGAGAGGGAACCGCCTGTTGAGCGATTAACTCTGGTAGCCTTGGGATAACTCGCTCGTAGTCTTCACCTTCCTGAAGCTCATCGTCTTCTATGATTACGAGATCTATAGACGCTTGTTGTAGAAAGCGCCGAACGTCGTGAAGCCGTTGTCCTTGATGCTCCTCGGGCATGGAGTGGGTCATCCACTGTCCTTCGAAGATGTACTTGTCTAGGGCCTCGTGTGGATTGACGCCATGTCCAGAGGGTCCCTGTTGGTCTGGAGCGACTGAGGGAGTGGCTTGGGAAGCTGCTAGAGCTACAAGCATCGCAGCACTTGCTTCTTCTTCCGGAAGGGGCTTGAGTAGATCGGTGGGGTGGATGGGCGTCCTCAGGTGAAAGGTTGGTGGGTCGATGTGGGCAGTGCGGTGCGTGGTGTGGGTAGTTTGGGCTTGGTGGCTGGTTTGTGTTTGGGTTCGGTGGGTTTGTGTTTGGGTATGGTGGGTTCGTGTTTGGGTTGTTTGAGTTTCACCAGCTCCAGCGCTTGTCTGTGTAGCGCCCGAGCCTTGTCCTTGGCCACTTGTTGATGTCCTTGGCCTCTTCTCCCCCTCATGAGGGTCCTGATCGTCAGGATCGTCATGTCTGCGCCGTGAGTGGGAGCTTTGGCCTCGACAGGTGTCAGTCGGTGGTTCAGGATGGTCCACCAATCGCCTATAGAGGGATTCTTCTTGCGGCGATCGGATGGAAAGGCCTATTAGACGGGCGAGGAGAATGTCATGGAGCTCAGTGATAGGGATTGTGTATGGGTTGATGAGGATGGAGGAAGTGGCTAGAGGGTCGGTGGGTGTGGGTTGTGGAGGTGTGGGGTTGATTCGTGACGAATGGCCTTCAGAGGCAGGTGCTTTCCCGGTATCTCTTCGGGATGCCTCGAGTGCTTGGAGTACTCTCTCTGTGATCTTTTCTTCCATTGACTGTACAGCGGCAGAGAGAGCGGCCTGGAACTGTTCGGTCGTCACGAAGGGTGCGAACGCCTCCTGAGATGGCCAGGATTTCCATCTCCGTAGCCATGACGTCCATCAGTGTATCATCGACGTCGGGCATTGGCTCTTCGACCAATGGTGGCTCCTGAGCTAGCTCCTGAGCGACATCATCAATCATCGCGTCCTCAGGGCTTAGCTGTTGTTGGTGAGGGCTAGCTCCAAGCACTATCGGGGGCCCTCGAATCATTTCCTCGGTGAGATTCCTGTCCCGACAGTAGAGCTTGTAGACGTCTTCGTTGGGGTCCGCGAGACGAAGGAACTCGAATGAGATCGGCATCGACGGTTGGTCCAGGTCTGTGAGCCGTTGGTTGTGGAAGAACTTGAGCCTTGGTGATTGGTAATTTCCGCCAGGAGGCAGAGTAGGGATGGTCTGGTGCAGTGCCATGATCTCCCTGATGATGATGCTGAACCACCGAGCATAAGGCACGTTCTTCGATCGCCGGTTCTCCTTTTGCCGAATCTGGTCCGCGAGGTCGTTTCAGGTCAGCTGAGTGTAGTCGTAATTTCTTGCGAAGGCGATGCCATAGAAGATCCTCAAAATGTTGCTGTTGCCCTTATCAAATCCTGCGTGCTTGGGCGACAGACACTTATTCACTATTTCGAATAGTGTCTTCCACGGGTGTGGGATTCCGCTGCTCTGGACCTGAGCTAATCTTGTGAGCGGCGGTTGGTATCCCATGTGCAATCTTGAATCATCTCAGCATCGGAAGGGAGCGGGTCGTAATTGTTGCTGTGAGGCAAGTCCAGTAGCATGCCGAACTGGTTCTTGTCCATGCTGATATGCCGCGTCCCGATCCTTGTTGAGAATCTGAAAGCTCCATTGTCTACTTCTCCTTATATGCAGCCCCAGAACTGCAGGAGATATACCATCGGCACTGATGGGTCGTTAACGCATGCCATATGGGGTGACCTCTCAGGATAGAGACAATAATCTCGTCCGGGCATCGAAAGTTGCTCAGATCGAGCTGGAAATTTGTATCATGGACCTTCATATACAAGTTGTGGTCGTATATATGATTATATCTTGGATAGCGATCCATCTGAAAAATAAGATATAAAAGTTTATTAGTTCAATTTTATTTTCAGTCGAAGTATGAATAAATTTCATCAAACTATAGTAATATCGCAAGTAATAGCATGTTCGATGAATTTTGAATTGAAATCATATCGAATGCATAGTATATGCTCAATTTTGAAAAATCGCAATGGCATGAATGTAATTTCGAATGAAGTATAAATCGCGTGAAAAATAGTTCGAAATTTTTCTAAGTGTTTAATCGTGAAGAAGGACACTGTTCATGCTGAGAAAATTTTCGCTCGATAAAATTGATTTTGAAAATGATTTCCTATGCATTAATTTCAATTGTAATGACTCAGTTCGATTTTTCGATCGAGAAAATTTTATTCGCAAAGGTCCGCTACAGAGTAAAAGACTTAATAAAATTTTCTAAGTATTGAAGTTGAAATCGAGACTGTAGTCGGTCCATTTTACGATCGAGAAAAATTCCGTGTAAATTTACGATCGAGAAATTATTTCTCAGGTAAATTTACTATCGAGAAATTTTCCTCGATTGAATAAAATTTTCGATTTGAAATTTGTCGAGCGGAATGTGATTTTCGATTGTAAGTAAAATAATTTTTGCTGCGATATAATTTTATCGAGAAATTAATCAACGAAAGACACAAACCAATCGTCGAGAAATTTTCCAATCAATTAGATCCCAAGCGGCGAATTTTGCGATAGAAAAATTACGTGTTGAAAAGTTAATTTCTTGCTGCTAAATTTTTGCGATCAAATTGAAATTGAATCGAAAATTTCTATTTTGCGATAGTAAGTTTTACGCTCGATAAAATTTGCATAAGGGTATTCTCTAGATCAGCCTTAGCTCGAGCTCTTTCCTCCAGAGAGTATTCTCTAAGCTCCTTTAGTCGCCTAGAAGCTGGAATTGCTGGAGTAGCTGTTTCGTCCCCGGTTACATGAACCCAGAACTGTGTCGGTCCCTCTTCAAGGGACTTCAGTAGATTTTCGGCTTGATCCTTTAGAGCGATGAAATTCAGAAAGCGGCTTCTCCACACTGTGTATTCGCCTCTTTGCAAGATCGGCGGACGGTTGTCATTTCCGAGTGAGTATGCATCCATGTTTGTATTGTAGTCGAGTTGTTGAAGGATCTTCGTTAATTGTTTTGAAGGTTGAAGATGATGTAATGTGCTTCACAAGTGAAGAAATTCGTTAGTAGCGTTTAATTCCGTCGAGATAGAATGTACTGGGTACTGTTCTCGTGCGAGAAATTTTGTCAGCGTGATATTTTACGAGCGAGATAAATTGCTCAAAATCATTCGGTCGAGAAAAATTTCTTGATCGTGAATTTATTTTGATCGTAAAGAAACAGTACGTTAGTAAGTTTCTCGACAAGTCAAAATAAATCTGTTGACTAGAAGGATTTCTCGCGTGTAAATGATTTTCGCCTGGTCAAACGTCAAAAGGTTTGACCGAAAAAGTTTTTCGAGTGAAAGTTTTTACGCATGCAAAGTCAAAATAAGTCTCTCTCGAAAAAGTTTTTCGCTGTATAATGCTCGACAAATATTTTTAACTAAAATCATTTCTCCTGATGACGATTCTAGTACTGACTTCGTATTCTGACCGAGAAAAATTCTCGCGCTAAGTTTATCGATCGAGAAACTAATCCGATCGCAAAACTTAGCGAGAAAAATTTGAGCAATCGAGAAAAATTAACAGAATACGATTAACATAAATTCGAGCAAAAACAAAGAATTAGATAGTGAAGTTTAAGGTAATTGCTCGCAATCAAGTACTAATCACGCACGAACAAGCAATTAAACAAGTTATCAAGCAAAATATATCGAATTTGATCAAAATCAAAACGTGTTCTTCATGTTCTTCGCAAACAGTAACACGCTGAAGCAATTCAATCCTAGAAATTGAAGTTTAAACTGCTACAGAACTGATCGCAATGATGATCTAACACTTAAACAAGCACAGAAACACCAAATTCAAGTTAATTAAGCACAGAATTAACCTATTGGATCGAAAAAGGTTTTCGCGCCCAACTGTTCTTCGATGAACAGTATCCAGAAAATGATTTTCGATCCAATTCTAACAATTTACGATTCGAAACAGAACGAATATGCTCTGATACCAATTGTTAGGTCCTACGATTAACAACTCTACGATCCTAGGCTAGAATTCATAGTAATTCGATCGTTATGATAAGCAATTGAATTCGATCGAAAAACTCAAATGAAGAACAAAAGAGAGAATTCAAGTAGAGTAAGAAAGTTACTGTTGTTTCTCTCTCTAGAAATCGAATTGGAAGCCTTTCGGATCAATTAACTTTCTCTATTCAGCTCAATTGATTTACATGTATTTATACCAAACAAACTTGGTATAAATATCAAATTTGTCCTAATCTAAGGACTACTATACAAAATGCCCCTAATTACAAGGACAACTAATGAAATCAAGCACAATTACAAATAGTATTCTACACGTGTAAAGTCAAAATTGGTCTCCCTCGGAAAAGAGTTTCGCTAAATAATGCTCGAGAAATATTTCTAACTAAAATCGTTTCTAGTGTCGACGATTTTAGCACCGTCTTCGTATTCTGATCGAGAAAAATTATCGGGCCAAGTTTTTCGAGCGAGAAATTTATCCGATCGCAACACCTAGCGAGAAAAATTAGAACGATCGAGAAAAATCACAGATATGTCGCAAACGATCGAGAAAAATCACAGAAAAATCACAGATATGTCGAGAAAAATCACAGATATGTCGCAACACCTAGCGAGAAAAATTAGAACGATCAAAAATTAGAACGATCGAGAAAAATTAGAACAATTATCACAGATTCAAGCAAAAACAAAGAATTAGACACTGAACTTTCAGGTAATTGCTCGCAAACGGTTACTAACTACGCACAAACACGCAATTAAACACGTTATGAAGCACAATATGTCGAATTTGGTCAAAATCAGAACGTGTTCTTCATGTTCTTACGTAAACAGTAACTCACAAAATCGATCTATACGAAGTTCAAACAGCTACGAATTTGATCGCAATCAACATTTGACACCTAAACAAGCACAGAGACATCAAATTCAAGTCGATTAGGCACAAAATTATGCTATTGGATCGAAAACATATTTCACGCCAAACTGTTCTTCGTTGAACAGTGAACAGAATTAATTTTTTATCCAAATCTAACAATTTTTGATCCAAAACAGAACGAATCTGCTCTGATACCAATTGTTAGGTCCTACGATTAACAACTCTAAGATCCTAGGCAAGAATCCAAAGTAATTCGATGATAATGATAATCAATAAGATTCGATCGAAAAACTCATTTGAAGAACGAGAGAGAGAATCCGATTAGAGTGAGAAAGTTATTGTTGTTTCTCTCTCTAGAAATTGAATTGCAAGCCTTTCGGATCAATCTTCAAAACTTTCTCTATTCGACACAATTGATTTACATGTATTTATACCAAACAAACTTGGTATAAATATCAAACTAGTCCCAATCTAAGGACTACTATACAAAACGCCCCTAATTATAAGGACAACTAATAATATCAAGCACAATTAAACGTATACTCTACAGGAGGCTATCTATCTGTCTATAGATGTCGTTGGGAATGCCCTGCATTAGTGTGTTCTTGGCTATCAGATCTGCCTTTGCTCTTCTTTTCTCAGCATCGTCGTATTCGCTAGGTAGTTTCACTCGCCTAGTGGGTTTGACTGGAGGATTATTCGAGTTATCACCCTCTTGATTTATATAAAATGCTTTTGGTCCCACAAAGAATGATTTAAACAAGTCTTCAGCCTTATCTTTAAGCTCAATGAAATTCAAGAACCGACTCCTCCACACTGTGTATTCACCCTTTTTGAGAATTGGAGGATGATTGGCGTTACAAGAGAGTAAGCATCCATTTTCGTTTGTTGAGTTGATGAAGGATCTTCGTTTGTTGTTTTGATAATTTTAACTGACGTGATGTGTTTCACAAGTAGCAAAATTGTTAGTAGCATTTGATATTAAGAGATCGAGAATTATTTTTGATTCAATCTTTAAACTCTGATCAAAAATAATTTCGTCGATTTAGAATAGTACTACTGTTTTGCGCGCCAAGTACTGTTTGCGAAAAATTTTGAGCGAAAAAAACTTGACTTGTATGTAATTTTGATTCAATCTTTAAACTCTTGAATTGTTTAGTGAAGTTTTGGGATTGAAAGTTTTAAACGACGAAAAATTTTGTTGACCAGAATTCAAAATGTAAACTTTTTCAAAATATTGACTCGAAGCCTAGCGGTCGAAAAAGTTTTACGATGCGTTAATTGATTTTGTCTTCGTGGACAGTACCTAATGGAGTTTCTAGCTGAGTCAAAAATTATTACGTTGACCGAAAAAAATTTGCTAGCAAAAGTTATTTTAAATCCAAAGTCAAGCAACGATGTCTGACCGAGAAAGTTTTCGAGAGAGAAAGTTTTACGCGGGGTCAAAATGCTCAATTCTCGTCGAAATTTTTTTCGCTAATATAATGCTCAAAAAACTTTTCCCAAAAAGAAACGTTCTTGACAGCAGTGACTTCCCAAAAAACTTTTCGACCGAGAAATTAAATCTGATCGAAGAACTTAGCGAGAAAATTGAAATTACGCAGATAGTCACATAATACGGTTTAACACAGAATTCAAGCAGATACTGAGAATTAATCGTCAGAAGTACAAGTATGCTCGAAATCAGCTACTGATTACTCACAAACAGAAGATTAAACATTTGAAGCAAATAATGTTCAATTTAGCAAAAATCAGAACATGTTCAAACTCTTCTTCGCGCAAACAGTGAAATCTCATAATCAAAAATTCAGCTTAAATCATGATTCCGATTGCTACCGATCTAATCGCAAACGATTTATAACATCTAAATGAGCACAGAAACATCAAATTGAAGTCAAATAATCACAGAATTAAGCCTATCAGATCGAATTCGTTTTCGCGCCAAAACTGTTCTTCGCACAGAACAGTTTCAGAAATAAATTTCGATCCGAATTCTAACAATTTTAATTCAAAACGGAACGAAACTGCTCTGATACCAATTGTTAGGTCCTCAATTATCAACTCCTAGATCCTAGACGTAAATCCTAAGTAATTCGATTAGAATTATAGAAAATAAGATTTCGATCGAAAAACCTTCTTTGAAGAACTTGAGAGAGAATTCGAGTAGTGAGAGAATGAATTCTGATTTTCTCTCTCTAGAATTTGGATTGGTAGCCTTTCGGATCAATTGACTAAAATTCTCTATTAAGCTCAATGTGTACAAATGTATTTATACTAAACATATTTGGTATACATAACAAATAAGTCCTAGTCTAAGGACAAATACAAGTAAATCCCTTAATTAAAAGGACAACTAATTAAATCAAAGCACAACTAAACTGATGTTCTACAAATACTTTTAATTACTAATGCTTAAAAAAATCAATGTGTAAAGCCTAAAAATATAATAAAAATACTTTATTTTCATATATAAATAGATATCACGTTAATATTCCCTAATATGAACATATTAAAACATTTTTACTACATAATATACATAAGGTTAAATATGACATTTACACAACATCACCCCAGGCATAACTGCGATTGAAGAGACGCAATATTCCAATATGACATTGATATGCAAAATGAAATATTACCCCAAAACAATCACAACGATGACATATCACATTTATTCACATCACGGTGATATCCACATCACGGTGATGTGAGTATCACCTTGATGTTGGATCACCGGAAACAAACACCCCCTTAATGTAGTTTAGTATTTCAACTAGCATTTTTCTTTTGCAAGTTCCATACTCAGTAAATGTTATCGTTTTTGAAATAATCTTGTCCATAAATATTTAAACACTCTCTTGTATGCACAAATTTTCAAGTTTAGACATTCCTGGATAAAGAAATTATTGATCTTGGGCCTTTATTACTCTACATATCATTTCTAATAAAAAATTTATTGATTTCCCGCTTTAATTACTCCTTTTTTGCCATAATAATTAGAGACAACGACATTTTTACTCCTCAATGTATGGGGCATGGGCGTTTCCGATCCCTTATATTCCAAATGCCACTTTATTGCCCCATGTTAGCGCTTTTGGGGTTTTTTTGGTCCCCCGATTAAGTAGACGGAATTTAACACGTGAGAGCGCATGATCTCATTTCATCGTCGAAAAAATTTCATAATGTATTAAATTTTGGGAAAATTGAATGAACTCCAAAAGGGGTTAAATATGATACGTAAAAATGCACACGTGCATTTAAGTTGACGAAGAAAATCAACTATGATGTTTTAGGTCTACTAAAATGAAATTATGTGCCCTCACATGCTAAATTCCATCTGAAGATCGAGAGACCAAATACGGCCCAAATTTGGTATGTTGGGGGACTAAAAGTAAAAAACATGTTAACAACTCAGTTGGTTGAGTTAATCTTAAATTTGGACTTTTGTAAAAATAAATTTTATTTCCATAATAGCATTTTTTAATTGCGGTTGTGCCTTAGTTTTTTATGATGAAGTCGAAGGCGTCTTCCATGTACCTGCACAAGCATGCATGGTCTTGGCTTGTTCAGTTGCAATCGACGATCTCTTGTTCGGATAGTGAGCCTAGGGTTTTCGTCGAGATCTAATGTTATCTATGGCTGAGATGTATGTTTTAAGTAATGACATTGAGAAATAAGATATATGGAAGAACGCCATTTAGGTGTCTAACGTATGAAACATGTGTGTTTGGCTTTCCATGTTCTGATATACCTATATTCTCAATATTTTGTGCTGTTTTTGTCTTTGATAAAATTAATCGTTAGTTTGGACGGAATTATGGGTCCGCCGGCTGAGCTTACCCAATTTTTACAAGCTGAAGCTGTAATTCCGTCAAATCAAACAATTAAGTTTATCTGGGGAACTAAAATGTCTATAGGTAGCATTGGGGAATAAAAGTCGGATCCGAATGTATGTGAGACCAAAAATGCCAATATCCAAAACACTGCGGGAGGACAAAATATGGTGTTTGCCCTAATCAAATTGTCGTAATAACAAGATCCGAAGAAATAGGAGGTCTAAATTTACAACATTGGCCTTGATCCTCAACGGGAGTGACGATCCCTTTCTTCCACCAATCCATCCTCGAACGCACTGCACTCACATTCTCGAACTTCAAAGGTGTCTACTACGATAAGACGATGGCTTAATCTATAATCCATTTCTAGTAGCCTTAAACTCCTCGTGAGGCATATTGGCAAACGCATTGATCCCAAGCTTGTAAGGTTTGTTCTTGGCTTGGTTAGAATACTCGATATAATTTACGTTGCGGCAAAATCTTGAGGCGGCAGAGTTTTCTTGGTCCTGTCTATAAACACGTCCGTACTGCATCATGCACTACTTGTGTCTTCTAACATGGAAGAAGGTAAGGCCCGAGTTGCAGTTAGCGAGGAAATGTGCACTCAGTAAACACGTAAGAACTACGAGTTCAATTGCAAGAAAGACTGCTTCTATTAACATTTTTTTATTTTTTTGTTTATGCCTGTATATGAGATTTGCCTTACTGAATATGTTTTCTGGACTTTTCGTAAAAGCTTTTCCGATTAGCTTCTCCATCAAAAACTCAATATCATCATCTTCTTCAAAATTTCCAGTACTTTGAGCCAGCCAAGTCGGTAAAGACGACGCTCGAGCAAAGGTATTTGATAATGACTTGTTTCTTTCACTGAGCATGATGCCTACATCACACCAATGTGTCAGAAACCGTACAGTTTCTTGATTCATTTGTAGGTTTCCTTGTATGACTTGTTAGCTTTTATAATCTCTTGTTTCATTATAATCTCTTGTTTGATATAACTCGATGATGTATTAGTTGCACGTTATATGTCATCAGATTCATGTGCGTTGCTTTACGCATTTTTTTCGTTAAAAATTTGTCATTACTTTTGCAAGGTTGCTTAAAATATTTGTTGTTTCTAATTTGATAATACCTTATAAATATGCCGTCCAATGTTGTACAAAATTTGTTAAAGACTATAATTTAGCCAGCGCGGAAAAATGCATGTAACACATATACTAAGAAATAACTTCAATGAGCTTTCAAGGCTGAAGAGATGAGACATGATCATTAACCGGATGATAGTACAGATAATTTCTAGGCTCATTATGTAGAGTATACATTTTAGATTGTGCTTGATTTCATTAGTTGTCCTTGTAATTAGGGGCTTTATTTGTATATAGATTAGGACTAGTTAGATATTTATACCAAGTTTGTTTGGTATAAATACTTGTACAAACATTGTGCTTAATACAGAAAATTAGAGAATTGATCCGAAAGGCTGCAGAATTCATTTCTAGAGAGAGAAACACACAAAAACTTTCTCGCACTAAAGGTTTTCTCTCTCGTGTTCTTCGATCAAAGGTTTTCGATCGAACTTCAATCTTCATCATTCTAATCGATTTCCATAGAATTCATGCCTAGGATTAATTGTTTTGACAAATATGGACCTAACAATTGGTATCAGAGCAGATTCGTTCTGTTTTGAATCGAAATTGTTTTCTGGAACTGTTCACGCGAAGAACAGTTGTGGCGTGAAAAAGCTTTTCGATCTGAAGTGCCTAATTTTGTGCTTATCTGATTTGAATTTGATGTTTCTGTGTTTGTTCTAGCTATAGAAATCTTTGGCGATTTGATTCGTAGCAGTTTGAATGTCGATTTAGCAAAGTTAATCAGATTTGAATTGTTACTGTTTGCGCGAAGAACGAACTTGAACACGGTTTGATTTTGATTAAGATTGACATGTTTTGCTTCATAATGTGTTTGTTCGTGCGTATCAACCATCTGATTACGATAAAAAACCTGCGATCTCATAGACTAATTCATTGTCTTTGGTTGAATCAATGTTAATTAGGGTTCTGATTTTATTCGCAGAAATTCAATTTTTCTCGCAAAAGTATTCGATCGAAGAAATTTCTCGATCGCAAAACTCCGCGCGAAAATTTTTATCGGTCAGAGCACTAAGTCAGCTCTAAAACCGTCTTCACTAAGAACGATTTTAGTAAAAAAATTACTCGAGCAAATCTAGCGAAAAACTATTTCGACGAAGACCAATTTTGACCTTTGTGCTCGCAAAAGTTACCGTCGAAATTTTTTTTGGTCAAAACTTATACAGTTTGACCAAGCGAAATTACTTACGGTCGAAAAACTTTCCAATCAAAGAATTTATTTTGACTAATCAAGGAACTTACTTTAAGTACTGTTTCTTGCGATCGAAATCAATTCACGATTAAAGGATTTTTCTCAATCGAAAGTTTTTGACAAATTTTTCTCACTCGTAAATTTTCTCGCTGACACACTTTCTCGCACGAGAACAGTGACGTACATCTTAATTCCGACTGAATTATTTTTGATCGAAAATCTAAAAGATAGATTCTAAAATAATTCTCGATTGCTTTAATATCAAACGCTACTAACTAATTTGCTACTTGTAAAGCACATAACATCACTCAAATCCATCAAAACAACGAACGAAGATCCGTCGTCAACAACAAAAAGAAGAGATGGATGCTTACTCGGTAGGAAATGACAACCATCCACCTATCTTGCAACGTGGCGAATACATAGTATGGCGAAGCCGTTTCCTAAACTTCATAGCTCTGAAAGATCAAGCCGAAAATCTGCTAAAGTCACTTGAAGAAGGGCCCGCACAATTCTGGGTAAATGTAGCCGGTGATGACATGGTTACTCCTCAAATTCCCCCTACTAGGCGACTGAAGGAGCCTATGGAATATTCAATCGAGGAGAGAGCCCACGCTAAGGCTGATCTGATAGACATGAACACACTCATGCAAGGCATCCCTAACGACAACTATAGACCGATAGACAGCCTTCCAACGGCTAAAGGAATGTGGAATGAATTGCATAGGATGATGCAGAGGACGGAAGTTGACATCAAGGCCAAAAAGGCGAATATTCTCACTGCCTATGACTCCTTCAAAGCAAAGCCGGAGGAGAGCCTATACGATGTGTACCAAAGATACCTCACTCTTCTCAATGAGATGAGAAAGATAGAAATCTCGAAAACCAACATGGAGACTAATATCAGATTTCTATCCTCACTGCCCTCGGCCTGGAAAAAAAATATCCACTCAACTTAGACAAAATAAGGATCTGCAAGAGTTGGATATCCACGCCGTCTTCGATAATCTCGCCCAACACGAGGAAGACGTTAGCGATACTGAGAGAGAGCAGAAGGGCAAGCAGATTGAAGACACCGTTGCCCAGTCTCGCAAAGAGAAGATCGTTAGGCCTCCCTCCTCGTCTGAGTCAGAAGGAGATACAGAATCAGACGTCGAGCCAAGCATGAAGGCTCTAGGGAAGCAGTTGGCATTAATCGGACAAATGATGATGGAGGCCTAGTGCTAGGAAAGGATAAATAGTCTCGAATCAGGACTTTGGAGTTCTAGTGCTAAAATAGAAGAACTTACTAAGAGCCTACATTCTAGAGAGACTAGTCAACCACAATTAGGACAGCATGGCGAAAAGATTAAGGAATTAGAAGATAGGCTAGCAAATAACTACAATTGCTTGGTTAGGAATCTCAACGAGAAAGCCACCTTGAATTGTAGGATAACCGAAGCTACCACTAAGATCACTAACTTAGAAGCTCAATTAGAAATATCAAATGCTAAGGTTAGTGAGCTTAGTAAAGAACTAGATGCCTGTCAAGCCGCCAAACTGACGGTAGAAAATAATTATGCTCTCCTAGGTGAGAAATGCAAGAAACTATATGCTAAAATTAAGAAATTAGATGATATAGTTACGCGTAGGGGACAATCCCAACAGACTATATTTCTAAATCAGCCCAAGGACGTAGATTTCTATAGTCCAAAAGATGGCTTAGGTTTCACTAACCCACGTGTTCTACGGAAGAAAGAAATATATGATATTAAGCACATTGGTTTAGGAGTAACATCTCTTGGAGAATTTACCGAATCGACGTACCAAAATAATTTTGATTCATCTATGAGAAAAGCATCACATGTGTCTGAGATCCCCTTTGACTACACTGCGCAAATTGAAAGAGACAGAAATATAAAACCGTCATTAACACCTGTCTCTGGCCTACTTCAACTTCCCGACCCTCAAACAGTCCTCGAGGAAGCCAAAGACACTCATTATAAAAATTCTCTCTACAAACCTCCTGTAATAAAACAGAAAGAGGAATCCAAGCAAAAGTAGAAAAAGAAAGAGAAAATTTCGAAGCTCAAACGAAAAAGTTCTTAAAAGAGATGGAAAATCTCAAGGCTTCCTCATCCTCCCAAACTACCTCTCACGCTATTATGAAAAGCGTGAAAATTGAAAAATCACCTTCGAAAGATAAAAAGTGCATTAATAATTCTGTTAAAAGTGCTAAGACTACAGTTACTTTACCTACGTCTACAGGGAGCGTAGCGCAAGCACTAGAATCGAAGGCGAGAGTGTCTAGTCTTAAGAAGGAGCAAGTAGATTTGAGTATGCTTAAAGATGTTACTCCTTCTGTGCGAATAAATGACACTCGTAGAAATAAAAGAGTCATTTCCTCGCTTCAAATAATTGCTCTACATGTACTCTAAAGCCTATCATTCTTAGAAGCACTAATTTCGAAATAGGCTCTACATCTAAAGCTAAAATTAATCATTCTGAAACAAATGCCACTAGGAAGCTCGTAGGAAACATGATCCAGCCATAAAGAAAGCTTATTGCGCCGTACATGCTTGTACTCACCTAAGGTATCCCGTAAAGATTGAGTCCCCCAAGCACCTTAGGAGATTATCAAAAGAAAAGATCTTTTCCTCAGACAAGCCTACCAAATCATTTGTACGTGCTGAAATTAACCTTCCCTGCAAGGTTCAACCCAAATGGGTTCCTAAACCTCCGCCTAGGACGACAAAAGCCAAAAAGGCCAAGTCACCTAAAGAGGCAACACCCAAAACCACTTCTACGAAAGTGACATGGGTTATTAGAACTCCCTCAAGTAATAATTTAGGAATTATATCTGAACCTAAAATTAAATCTATTAATCTAACCCATGCTTAAATGGGTACCTAAAGCTCTCTAACTTGTTTTCGCAGATCCATCATGTGTGGTATCTAGATTCTGGTTGCTCCACACACATGACTGGAAAACAAGAGCTGCTGAGCAACTACAAAGACCGACCAAAAGGCAAAGTCAGATTCGGAAATAACGACTCAGCTCCCATTCTTGGATGTGGGGACATTATTTTGGACAATCTGACAATAAAAGATGCCTCTTATGTTGAAGGCCTCCGCCATAACTTGTTCACGATAGGCCAATTCTGTGATAAGGAATTTCAAGTGGTCTTTCACGCTGACCGGTGCAGAATTTTGGCCAGTCAGGACATAGAACTCCTGTATGGACTTCGGAAATCCAACCTTTACACGATCAACCTGACATTCGTGCGGCCCTCGACGGCTGTATGCCTCATCTCTCAGATTGATTTACAGAGGAACAGCTTATGGGATCAACGACTGTCTCATCTGAATATGAAAGCTCTCCAACGCCTTTCTACGAAAAAGTTGGTTCACGGTCTTCCAGCTATACTAATACAAATGGAGCATCAATGTTCGGCATGTCAATTAGGAAAGATGAAGCGAGCGTCTCATCATGTCAAGATAATTGTGTCTACTTCTCGACCATTGGAACTAATCCACATGGACCTCTGTGGGCCAATGCAGACACAGAGTATCAATGGACGCAAGTACGTGCTAGTGATCATCGATGATTTCTCTCGCTACACTTGGACCATGTTCCTCCGAACCGAAGATGAGACAGGAGACTTGATTATCAACTTTGTGAACACTACCCCAAATCTGCTGCAACAGACTATTCAAGTTATTCGAACAGACAACGGCACTGAGTTAAAGAATAAACATCTCAGTGAGTTTTATCAGAAGCTTGGAATTAGTCAACAATTCTCAGCCGCAAAAACGCCTCAACAAAATGGAGTGGTTGAAAGGAAAATAGAACCCTAGTGGAAGCAGTTAATACCGCATATTTTATCCAAAACAGGACGGTGGGTCACAAACGGTTCAACAAGACTCCGTACGAGATTGTGAATAACAGAGTGCCCAACATCTCATTCCTTAAAGTCTTCGGGTGCAAGTGCTTTGTGGCGAACGACAGAGAGCACCGTGTTAAGTTCGACCCTAAAGCATTCGAGGCAACTTTCGTCGGGTATTCTATAACATCGAAAGCTTACCGAGTATACATCAAGTCCAACCGAACAATTAAAGAAAGCTATAATGTCAATTTCCACGAAGTGGCAGAAATGGCTTCTGAACACATCAGTATAGGACCCGTGCTCAATCCGTTGGCTTCTGAAGATAACACCTCAGAACCCTTATTCACTGGTGTGTTGGCACAAAACCAACAGAAGATGGCAACAAATCAGCAATCACTGCCAGACGAAGCTCTGAGACTTGTGTTAGAAAACTTGGATTTCCTCTTTGAGCTATTACATCAACCATACACCCGACGAGGCCGATGTACCAAGTTCTTCAACTGTCCCTACCTCACCCGATTTAGATTTGCCACAGAATAATGAAGAACCTATCATGAGTGTTGAGGAAGAATCATCAGAGTCGCTCCTCCAAATGCTGATTTGGAACTTCCTCACACAAATGAACAATCGAAGATCATTGGAAATCTAGACCCACAAATGGTTGATGCATCTTCTTCAGCCTTGCCACATGAGCGCAAGTGGCCTAGAGCCCACCCGGTTGATTAGATAATTAGCGATCTTTCAAGCGGAGTAAGGACAAGGCATCAACACAGTCTTTTCAGCTGCTTCTTAAGCCAAAACGAACCTACTAAGGTAGCAGACGCAGTACAAGACCCGAATTGGATAATTGCAATGCAAGAGGAAATTAACCAATTCGAACGTCTTCAACTGTGAAAATTAGTACCCCGCCCGCATGGGAAAACTATCATCGGAACAAAATGGGTATTCAAGAACAAAAGAAGGAAGATGGCGAAGTGGTTAGGAACAAGGCACGATTAGTTGCAAAGGGATACAACCAACAGGAAGTTATTGAGTACGACGAAACATATGCTCCTGTTGCCCGGATTGAAGCCATTCGTCTCTTATTGGCTTATGCGGCTCACAAGGACTTCAAGGTCTATCAAATGGACGTTAAAACCGCATTCCTCAACGGCGTACTTAAAAAAAGAAGTCTATTTCGCTCAGTCAGACGGCTTCGTTGATCAAGAACATCCCGATCACGTCTATCGATTGAATAAAGCTCTTTACGGACTAAAACAAACCTCGCGTGCTTGGTACAATGTCTTAAGTGACTTCCTCGTAAAATCTGGATTTATTCGAGGAACAATCGATACGACGCTCTTCATCAATGGCAGACAAGGATTTGATGGTCGTTCAAGTCTACGTCGACGACATCATTTTCGATTCAACAAATCCACGGCTTTGCAAGAAGTTTGGAGATCTCATGAAGAGTAAGTTCGAAATGAGCCACATGGGAGAGATGCAATTCTTCCTAGGACTTCAAGTCAGGCAGCTCGAAGATGGTATTTTATCAGTCAAACAAAATACATTAAGGACATCCTGAAAAGGTTCCATCAAGATCAGATCAAGCCTCTCAGCACTCCCATGTCCACAAGCTGCAAGTTGGATGCCGATCCCACAAGAAAATCGGTCGACATCACACTCTATCGCAGTATAATTGGATCTCTTCTCTATCTCACTTCTAGTCGGTTGGATATCGTGTTTGCCACTTGTCTCTGTGCCTGATTTCAAGCCAATCCCAAAGAATCCCACATGCTCGCGGTGAAGCGTATCCTTCGCTACCTTAAGGGCACAACTACCCTAGGACTATGGTATCCTAAAGGTACGAACTTCAAACTTATCGGCTATACTGACGTCGATTATGCAGGTTGCAGAATGGACAGGAAAAGCACCTCCGGTGACGCTCAATTTCTAGGCGAAAAGCTAGTCTGCTGGTCATCCAAAAGCAAAACTGCGTCTCAACTTCGACGGCTGAGGCTGAATACGTCGCAGCGGCCAGTTGTTGCTCTCAGATGCTATGGATGCGGACTCA
Source organism: Craterostigma plantagineum (assembly GCA_027422505.1). NCBI lineage: Eukaryota > Viridiplantae > Streptophyta > Magnoliopsida > Lamiales > Linderniaceae > Craterostigma > Craterostigma plantagineum. Next base: position 11,626,502 of record JAPQWV010000011.1, on the reverse strand, counting down.
GCTTCGCGATTATGGGTACCATTTAAATAATATACCCATATATAGTGATAGTCAAAGTGCCATTGCGATTACGTGCAATCCCGTTCACCATTCACGCACGAAACACATAGACATTAGATATCACTTTATTAAAGATCACGTAGAAAAATGCACATTTGAAATGGACTTTGTGAACACGGAATATGAACTAGCTGACATTTTCACCAAGGCATTGGATGAAAAACGATTCCAATTCCTTGTCGAAAAATTAGGCATGTTGAATCTCTCGTGATGTGTGCATTACCTGATATGCTATGCGATTACATGCTCTATTCTATGTGTTTTCCATGCTCATTTGTCCTATCTTACGTGATTATTGAAAAAAAAACTATACATATACCTATAATATAGGGGAATGAAGAAATCTTTTTGATGCTCAATATACGTCACAATTAAATTTCCCTGACATGCGACTGACTGCTTGCTTAATTTTGTCAGTCTAAGTTGCATTCTTGTGTCTAAAGCTCATTTAGTTTGCTCCACTATACACAAAGCCACTTTATATAAGAGAGGATTCTAGCCTGATATATTTCACTTTCCTTGGATTTATTCTTGAGCGAGTCACACATCAATTGCTTGTCTTAACTAGTGATTCTTGGCTTCATACTGGCCTTTCGTTAGATCTTTAGGAAAATGATTAGAGCACTTAGGAAATTCCTCTCTTGGCCTTACAAAAGTGAAGTTCAATTCTTTAACACAGCCTTTAGTCATCCATCTTGAGCCTTCTCTGATATCCTTTTCTTCACTTGAAAATCCTTTGAGCCTTCAACCGAACTAATCAGTCTTTGATGGAATATTCAATCGAGAAAAGGAGGGGGAGAAAACGAAACGACAAAGAAAACGATGACAAAAGAAGGTGGAAAACGCGCATGAGGAATGCTCAACGCATGAAAACCAGTTCAAAAGAACCTGCCCCTCGACTATCATAATCTCATATCATTATAAGGGGGTATGGATCTTGCTGTGAACTTCTCCATCGATAATCTCGTACACTCGTCAGAACGGCTGGAAAGAGAAGCACCAAGAAGTGAACTTCTCCAACGATAATTCGGTCTTATATCGAGAAAACGAGAAGAGGAGCACGGCCTTGGGTTCGAATTCCACAACTGCGAACTTCTTCAAATTGATAAACTCTGAAACCTCGCTCGTGACTAAGACAAAAGGAGCAGGGTATCGGCCCAAGAACGAACAAGAAGAACTTCGCCTTAGTTATTCTCTCAGCCTCGTAGAGAAGCGGAGCTTCAGCTTGAGCAAGTGCAGAATGAGACAAATAAAGGATGAGAACAACGAACAATAAAAGGAAAAACGCCTAAAAGAAGGAGAACGACGAAGAAGAGGAAGAAGATCCTTAGTCCACAATCCCAAAACTATCATTCCCTTCTTAGTCAGAGCCAAAATAAAACCCTTCACAGCCTCTATGATTCCAAATTGACGACCTCTCGCAAAAGTGAAATGATTAAATACGCCTTGATCACAGGTAAATTGACTTAAGATTGCTTGTGTTGACTTGAGTGATATAAATAAAATAATTCCAGGGCAAAAATAATTGAGTGCTGGAGTGAACCCAGTGAGAGTTGTCGAAATGGATCATTCTATGAACTTAGGACTCTTTAAGTTTGACGACATGACTCGACGGTGATCCTTTCAAATGTCTTGTGAAATTTTAGGCGTGACTCGTAGCAAAATAATCTGACCCCATACTAATAATACTATTAATATACAATTAAAAAATAATAATAATAATAATAAAATTAAAATAAATAAAAAACTATATATATATATATATATATATATCGCACATTTTGAATGCATGTTTAACTTGCATTGGTACGGAATTGATAAAATGCGACTTTACTTGTTTATGCTCATACCCTCCCGCAACATTTTGAATACATGATTTGGGGACCATGTATCTAAGTGAAATTGCCTAAATTGCGTATAATAATGATTGTTACTTGTATTGATTTGCTTGATTATGTGATAAATCAATACATGTGCACTATTTGAGGGGGAGCATTTACAATAATTCCATGTTTTGAGCTCCAAATATTTTTGATGTTCTTTTCTTTAAGTGTTGCAGAAAATTTTCATTCTAAAATTGCTTGGGTCAATGCTTAAATAAGGAGGACCTCACAAAATTTCACGATCGTGAGCTCAAGACGTTGATAAAACAATATAGGGGGAGCCTTAGTAGATCAATTACTTCTTGATTAACTCTAATATTCTCGACATTTTGCTCTAAGTAATGCAGATTATCGAAGATCAATTTTGGAGCCGGATGTCACTTCTTCGAAAATACAAGGAGTTAATTGCATTTTCGTTTATAAGTAGAGGAGTAATTATGTGGTTTATTCTTAAAATTTAGGATCAATCTGAAATATTAAGGTAGACTTACTATCGAGAAATACAGACGAATTTGCAATTTTCAATCGCAGTTTCTCGAGCGCAAATTAAGTTGGGACCAAATTGTAATTTTCGCCTTCATATTGTCAAGCGAAAATTAAACAGGAACCAAAAAGATTTTTCGATCGGAATTGTCGAGCGAAAACTGAACAGTAACCAAATCAAAATTCTCGATCGTATGTTTCTCGATCGTAGACAGTAACGGGCTTAATTCTCTAAGTATCGTAAACGTCTAATCAGCCCAAATTAAACAAAATCATTAGTTTGCAGTCGAAAATCCTTAAATACACGCAAAACCCTCGATCGCAAAATTCAACAGTCAAATTTTCTCGCGAAAAACTTTTCTCTCAAAAGACGAAAGTAAAATCCTCAAAATCCTTCGATTTTTCAACTAATTTTCGTCTTTGAAGGTAGATTTGACTAACTTTAGGCGTTTTAGTTCATTTAAACTAGATTTGCTTCTGTATTTTGGAATATTTCGTTTTATTTTGTGATTATTTCTCGACTGTTCGTATTCTGAGAACTCAAACACTTGCTTGCAGTATTTTAGACCTTCTCTATTAATCTAGGTTACAAACTGATAATAGGCTAGTTTCGATGTTTCTTGATCGTTGTGAGTGAATATAACTTTGATTTTCTGCGCTATTAGTGTTCGATTGAAAGTTAGGACTGAACTGGAGTTTAAAGGTTTAAATGCATCGAAGAACTTTTTCTTGCTCGCAAATAGTGAAAACTGAAATTCGATTTGATTAAGTCACTGTTTGAATCGTAAAAGATCTTCGATCGCAACTATTTTCAAGTTAGTCACTACGATAAATAACGCTGATCGAAAAATAATTACAATCGAGAAATCGAATTTGGATTTTATGCGACCGAAATATTACTGAGAGGAATAGATAAAATAGATGCAATCCATTTCAAAAATTTCGAGCGCAAAACTTACAGTCGAAAATTTCGATTTCAATCTTGTTCTCTATCAAAAATTTTAAGCGGTGAAAAATTATTTTTCTCAATAAAATTTCTCGATCGTAAAACACGCCGCGAAACTTTGATCGATTGAAATTTTTCTCGATGGTTGACTTAGTCTCTAATTGAAAATTTCTCGATCGTAAAACTTTGCAGCGAAAAACCTCTTCAAATCGAAATATTTTCTCGCTCGTTAATTTTCATAGCGAATATTTTATTCACGCGCGAAAAAATTTTCGATCGTAAATTTACTTGGAAATCCAATTTTTCAATAGCAAATTTACACGAAGATTTTTCTCGATCGTAAAATTTCTCTACTACAGTACCGTGTCTAAAGGTCAAAACAAACATAGAAATTTCTAAGTCTTTTCCACTGTAGCCTTCAAAAGCGAATAAAATTTTCGATCGCTAAAATAAACGGATATCTTGATTTAAAATCAGCACTTGGGAAATTAAATTGAAATTTCAATTTTATGAGCGAAAAATTTCACGGAGTGAACAGTACCTTTAAACACTTAGATAAATTTTCGACTAAATTTTCATATGACTCTTATTCATAGGTCGAAATATCATTTTTTTTGTCACTATCGTATACCTATGTGCCAATCCATACATTCTTCAAATTAATTTCGACTCAAAATTTTGAACTAATGATTTACATTTCTTATGTGGATTTCAGATGGATCACTACCCCACATTCAATCACATCTACGAGAAGGCCTTATACCTCAACGTCCACGACACGAACTTCCAATTAGATCTGACCACCTTCTGGTGTCCAGATGACAAAATCGTGCCCATCCTACAAGGCCATCCACTATGGCACGCACTTACCGTGACAGCATCAGTGTCGATGGTCTACCTCCAGCAGTTTTGGGGGATGATCAAGAGCATCATCTTAGACAGGGCATACCACTTTACTGCGGTTGTAGGGACGAGGCACATCTGCAAGGGCAAGAACGAGTTCAGAGTTCTGCTTGACCTCCCTCACAGCCAAAACTACGACCCCCTCCCATCAGATGCAGAACTGGTGAGTGATTTCCTCCTGATGGGGTACCCTCCGCCGCTCACCAAGCTAGCTCAGATGCAGAGCAACAGGATTCCCCATCCATGAAGACACTATTCGGGATCATTAATAAGTATCTATCCCCGAAGCACGCAGGCTTCGACAAAGGCAACGGCCACATCCTCCGAATATTTCACGGAGTTGTGTTCTCGCGGAATTACGATTTCGCTCAACTGATCTGGAACGACCTCGCAGAACAGATCAGACAAAAAGAGAACAACCGGTCCAAAACGTGCCGTATGCGAAATGGTTCTCCGTCATCATCCGCCAACATATGGAGATGTACAAGCAGAACATTCCTCGTCTGCCTCCGGGAGGAACCTATCAGCCACCAAGGCTCAAGTTCTTCCACAAACCACGGCTGGTGGACCTAGCTCAACCTTCGATGGCCATTCCACTCAACCTTCTTCGGCTCGCCGACCCCGCGGGAGCTGAATATCAGTGATACTATCGGGAACATCACCATAATGAGCAAATGATTCGAGGGCCCCCGACAGATTTCCAAGTGAGCCCTCCACATCAGCGACAACAGCCTAGTCCAGAGGACACGATGATTGATGAAGTCGCTCAGGAACTAGAGCTGGAGCCGCCAACTCACGAGGAGCCAATGCCTGACTTAGATGCCACGCTAATCGATGTTGTGGCTGCAGAGTTGGAACAAGAGGCTCCAGCAGAAACGCTTCAAGTGGAAGTGCCCATACATGTTGGCGTGCTTGAAGAGCCAATCGAAGAGATTCCTCTATAAGAAGCACAGCCCGAGGCAAAAATGGGGCAAAACTCGCTTGACTGGTGATGGATCAGGCTCTTGAGGACGTTGAACGTGATCCTACTCCTCACACAGCCACCTCATCCGACACGGGGTCTGATGAGGAAATCAGCCTGATAAGAGGACTCCCAGGCGACTTAGCATACAAATCGAGTCCCTCTTCCCGGCCGTCACCACCGTGCCAGATACCGTGCTGATCACTTCTTCAATTATTGTCGGCACTTCTTCGCTCAATCTCGAGCCGCAACATACTCTATCGGTGTCTGGTTCGCAGGCCCAACCCGAGCCTGCCGAAATGCCCATAGAGGAGAATCTTCAAGATTCGACTCAATGATTGGGTGGAAGTCTCATACAGTCACAACCTCAAGTGACTGTGAGCCAACCTGAGGAGCCGGTGTCTATTCAAATGTTGATAACAGGCGACATTAGTCGTCCTGGAACATCCCAGGAGGCATCCGCCCCATTAGTGACTGAAGACCACCTCAAAGCTGCCTCTCCTCAACACTTAAATATTTTGAAGATAAGATTATGGAGAGCGTTCGTACGACTATCGAGACGTCCCGTCAAGATCGAGGAAAAGCACCCGTCTCGGAGCTAGCTTAAGCCCAAGCCGGCCTCACAACCTCACAACCCACTACCGCCGACCCTCTACAAAACCCTTCCATCCTCATCAACCCATACACCATCCCAATCACCCAGCCCACGATATTCTGGTAGCCCGCCTCATTGGTCTCACCATTCGGTCTCCTCAGGAGGAATCACTCTATAGGCGACTGGTGGACCATCCTAAGCCACCAACCCAAACGTGCCGAGGCCAAAGCTCCCAATCCAGACGACGACATAACGATCCTGACGATCAGGATCCTCATGAGGGGGAGAAGTGGCCAAGGACTGAAACGACGAGTGGCCAAGGACAAGGCTCGGGCGCAACGCAAACAACTGCTGGAGCAGGTGAAACCCAAATCCAAACACAAACACAAACCACCCACACCCAAACTACCCACACCACGACCGTACCACCACTCTAACCCATATCGACCCACCAAACTTTCACCTATGGACGCCTCCGCCCACACCACCGATTCTGACAAACCCCTTGCTTCCGGAAGATGAAGCAAGTGCCGCAATGCTCGTAGCCCTAACAGCTACTCAAGCTACTCCCTCGGTCGCTCCAGACCAACCGGGCCCCTCAGGACATGGCGTCAATTCACACGAGGTTCTAGACAAATACATCTTCGAAGGACAGTGGATGACCCATTCCATGCTCGAGGAGCATCAAAGACAACGACTTCAGGATGTTCGGTATTTCCTACAACACGCCTCCATAGGCTTCGTGATTATAGAAGACGACGAGCTTCAGGAAGGTGAAGACTAACAACAAGATATGCCAGGGCTACCAGAGTTGATCGCGCAACGAGCGGCTTCCCCCACAAGACTAACGCCAGGGACCGTTCGGATCGACACGCCGTAGGAGAACATCCGAATAGAAATCCCTTTCTTTGAAGAAGTTCGTGAAAACATTTGGAGGTCAGCGGACAGAGTTAAGAAGCCAAACGAATTCGAGCTGAGAGGGATCTCTCACTGGGATCAGCAGAAAAGGATGACATACCTCTGGATCCTGACCCAACTATGACCAGATGTAAGGCTGGGGGTCCCGAAGGAATGACTGAGGAGTCACTTCAAGGAGCTATCCCCAATATGCCAACTACTCAGCGTCTACTGTGCAAAAGGAGGACTTCCAACACCTCACTACACCATCGGGCGACTAGATAGAACTCGAGAAGATCTAAGCGAGAGTGACCTACTAGACATCCCCGCTGAATAAGTATACAACCTATATCAGCTGTATGTGGAGAAGTACAAAGGTCCTCAAGGCTTCATCAAGAAAGAAGGACTCGAGGGACTCTACCGGTTCATGATGCGCCAAGTCAAATACTTCGCTGCGCATGACCTTCAGATGGCTCTGGAGAGCAATATGAAGAAGGTCAACATGGCCGAACCGCTCAAAAAAGGACCTGATATCGAAGGGCTTCCCAACAATCACGTGCACATCAACTCAGTCCTAGGCATCACCTACCACAATCCAATAGCTAAGAAGATATGTTGATGCTGAAGACTGAGATTCATAAGTTTTGCGATGGAACGCTCAAGGTCATCAGGAGGAATATCGGGCAGAGGTTTGAAGAAATCAACCGAGAGAGATGTTGAGGATCCACAAGTTCATGAGAGAACAGCCGCTCTTGATGGAATTGCTAGATGACATCGAGGAGAACCTGAAGCTGAGGGAAACAGTAAGGGATTATAAGCATGCGATGGGCTTGCACTAAAGGTTTTCTCTCTCGTGTTCTTCGATCAAAGGTTTTCGATCGAACTTCAATCTTCATCATTTTAATCAATTTCCTTAGAATTCATGCCTCGGATTAATTGTGATGACAAGCAAGCACCTAACAGATTCAATTGAAGGAGCTTTTCATACCATGATACAGCGTAAGTTACTCAGTTTTTTATTGCGCAGCATAGTGTGTAAAATGGACAAATATACATGTTAAGTGTTTGCATTATGCCCAATTAAGTAGGTAAGGTAAAAGAAATAGTTATATGCATATGGGCCTCTGAATAAGGTCATATCGTTGTCTCGTGCTGATTATCCATTTTTAATAAATAGTCGTTACCATGAGTCAATCGATATTAATGTCCTATTGGTAAAGTAAATTACATTATGTTATTGACAAAATAGAATTAAATTGTTTTATTCTCATCTTGAAATATGGTTGGCATATCATAGTGTAATTAAGAAACAATCTAGTTCAACCATAAATTACAAGAGAGAAAAAAATCTACAAAATAAGTAAATCTAAATAACCCAATATGAGTTTGCCTTTTTTCTCCATTTATATAAAGTCTAACAATTCTTACACATTCCCACATCCTCTCCAAATCAAGAAGTCGAGAGTGATATGTCGTCACCAACTTCAAGTACCTCTCAGCCATCTCTTGAGGAGCTGATCGACCTACGCATAGATCCTCAGCTTTGCGACCTCCAATTGCGAGTTGCTGGTGTCCGTGGACCAAGAAATAAGGATTGTGTCTCTTACAGAGGATTCCCCGTACATTAACACGATCGTTACCGAATATAGCGCGACCTTTACTGAGGGCCCACCTCCCTCCTCATAATTGTGCATCGACTCTCTGGCGCAAGTAAGGCTTTCATCAGAGGATGAGGGTTTTCAGTGCCCCATTTGCATGGAGGAAAACGACGGTGGTGATGATGATGATCTGGAAGTGAGGGAAATGCCCTGCCACCATGGATTTCACCCACAGTGCATAGGGACTGGCTTAACATAAGTAGGATATGCCCAGTGTGTAGGTTCATTATGCCCGTTGACGAGGAGGAGAGGGTCGACGGGTGGAGGGTGAACGTCATCTACGTGGGAGAAAGATGTTGGGATTCCAATTTGGACTCAAGCTGGGATGATGGGTACGATTCGTACTTAGGCTGGGATGATGCTTACGATTCGGAATGACGTGTTGTATGACCATAACCAATAAATAGAGAGGATAGATTACTTAACACTTTTATATTCTCTTATTCATTGAAATGTATGATAAATTTAACTGATATTGCAATTTTAGTGTATGTTAGATACCTCAATTTATTATGATATCACTAATTCTGCCGGCGAAAATGAGAAACGACGCGCTCGATAAGATTTTCATCCTATGAGAGTTTCCAACGAAGCCAAGGATAAGATAATGCCGCTGTGTTCTAATACGAACTAAGGATGAAGATCATGCAAAAGGTTCGGCTGACTCAGCTAACACAAGAAGAAAATAGAGCCAAGAGAGTTTCAGAGTCCATGAGCTCGATAAGGCGCCATAGATTTAAAGGGCGTGTTTTTCATTAGTGCTAGTTCACTTATTATATTGCAGTTAGCAGCGACGTTTTAAGTGCCTCTAACTAGACCTATTTGAATTACTTATTCTACTTAGAATAAGTAATGCGAATGGTTCACCTATTTGCATTACTTATTCTAAGTTGAATAAGTAATGCGAATAGGTCATTAACCGTTTTCAACTACTATTTGTATTATAAATAGTAGCTGTAGCGTAGTGTTCTTGTGTGTATTTTTCATTCCTCTCATCTCTGTAAAAGTTCAGCTCAATCAATAAAATAGTTTTGTTCGTCGTGGACGTAAGATTCCAAAAGGAATCTGAACCACGTAAACATCCATGTGCTCGCACTTTCTTGTTTTTGATATGGTATCAGAGAGATACTGAAGGTGCGTACTTCGATATTTCATTGAAGTTGCGTTCGTCAAAGAAATATATCAAATTTCTTCCAAGAATCGATTGAGGAATTACGCTGAACACCATGGATGCATCTCCTCCACCTTCCACTTCTTTACCTTCCACTTCCCAGACGATTCTGATCCGACCCCTACTTTCTGAATAACAACGACAACTCAGGACAATTGCTCGTACATGAGCCTCTGACTGGGGAAAACTACGCAACATGGAGCAGATCGATGCTGATTGTACTCATTGGCAGGAATAAAGAGGGCTTTGTCACAGGGGAACTCAAACCACCAGTCGCAGACCCGCAGAATCCAAGCAACACCAAGAATCAAAACAGCGCATGGAGGCGTAATAATAATGTGATTATCTCGTGGATAATCAATTCCGTCTCCAATGAGATCTCGGTTAGTATCCTTTACAGTTCTTCAGCTAGAGAGGTGTGGTTGGATCTCCAGGAAAGGTTCGGGCAGACTAATAAACCGAGGATCTTTCAGTTAAAGAGAGTACTCATCAATCTGACCCAAGGTACCAATACCATTTCTGTGTATTACATGAGGCTTAAAACTTTATGGGATGAATTGGCTAGTTACAGACCAGAATGTGTGTGTACCTGCAAAGGAATCAAACAAAACAGTGTTTCTTGGATGAGGAATACATCCTCACTTTCTTGATGGGTCTCAATGACTCATATTCTAAAATCAGAGGTTCGATCTTGCTCATGGACCCAATTCCCTCCATCAACAAAGTATTTTCACTGCTCATACAAGAGGAAAAACAAAGGATGATTGGTGCAGTTCAGCTCAAGGTAGAAGAGCAGTGAGCCACATGGCAATGATGGCAGCAAGACCTAATTTGGAACATGCTAAGAAGAGCTACTATGGACCAAGAAAGGACCAGACAAGGCCTGTTTGCACACATTGCCAGAAGAAGGGCCATACCATTGAAACATGCTATCAGCTTCATGGATTTCCCCCGGGCTTCTAGCAGATTCAAAGAAACAGAGGAGCAAGAATGAATCAGGTCATGGTGGATACATCTAGCAGGGAGGCTCATTAGACTAATCAGACATCACAAGATTCAAGTGCTCAGACAGAAGGTCTTGTCCAACTGCAAGTAACCCCCTTCAGCTGTAGGGATTGAGAACCCTTGGTTAACCAGTCAGTCTTCAGCATGCTCCAAGACCATGGGGATCCACTTCTGCAGAAGGAAGCCCCATCAGGTATTCTACTATATTGCAATCTTCCTAGGCTCACAAATGGTAAGTTTTGGTTAATAGACTCTGGGGCTACCAAACATGTCTGTGGCAACATGAATCTCTTATTTGATTTGCACAAAATTAAGGAGTCTAGAGTAATCTTACCAGACAACACAATTATCAAGGTTGATAAGGCAGGATCAGCACACATAAATAAATTCATTACTCTACCTGATGTACTCTTTGTACCTCAATTCAGCTTTAACTTGATTTCTGTGAGCAGTCTGTCTACTAGCATTGGTTGCAAGTTTGTTTTTTAAGCTGGCAAGTTCATGATACAGGATCATTCCCAGGTTATACTTGGCAAGGGTAAGCAGATGACAGGACTTTACCTGCTCGAAGCTGAACCTGTTTGTCTAAATGCTGATGTTGAATCTGTTTTCTTAAATAAAATGTCTTTAGATGTGTGGCATGATAGGTTGAGGCATCCCTCAAATAAGGTGTTAGATGTACTTAATCCAGCTTTAAGACGTGATGTAGGGTCTATGAATTCCTTTTGTAAGATATGCCCTGTATCAAAACAGAAAAGAAACCCATTCCCAGTTGGAAATTAACTTGCTTGCTCTCCTTTTGACCTTGTGCATTGTGATATCTGGGGCCCATCCCATGTCCATTTCCCATCTCATGCAGGGCATTAATACTTTGACTATAGTAGATGACCATACAAGATTTACTTGGGTCTTTATGATAAAAAGCAAGTCTGAAGTTCAGGTCATACTGAGTTTTTTCTTAGTTTATGTTGAAACTCAGTTCAAGGGGAGGGTTAAGACGGTTAGATCAGTTAATGGAAAAGAATTTAATTTGATTGAGCTATTCAGACAGAAAGGAATCATGCGTCACTTGTCGTGCGTTCAAACTCCTCAACAAACTTCAGTTGTTGAGAGGAAACACCAACACCTTTTAAACGTAGCAAGGTCACTCCTCTTCCAGTCCGGCATACCTATTAAGTATTGGTCTGAGTGCATTCTCACTACCACTTTTCTCATAAATAGGTTACCTTCAAAGGTACAAGGTAACAAGAGCCCATATACATTGCTGTTTAGGAAACCTGTAGACTACCAGTTTCTGCGTCTGTTTGGCTCCCTCTGTTTCTGCTTCTCTCTTGCAGCAGGAGAAAGAAATTTGATGCAGAGCCAGAGAGTGTGTCTTCATTGGCTACCCAAGCGGAGTAAAAGGATACAAGTTCCTAGACATACAAACCAGAGAGATCATTACCTCGAGAGATGTCATCTTCAAGGAAGATGAATTTCCCTTCAGAAAACATAATGTACCAATGGAGAATCCCTTCACAGAGCACCAGACTTCTGATGAGAATCCCCAACTAGTAACTGATGACAGCCCACCTATGTCATCCCAATCAGAGGGACTCCAACCAGAGCACCAACCACCTCGAGAACCTGTCGGGAAGACATATAGACAATCAAAAAGGCCAGCATACCTGGAGGATTATCAGTGCAACAAGGTGACTGACAAAGGAAACTATATCCCATCACAGAAGCATTATCTATCAATAGTTCCCAGCCATACCAAGACTTCATCTGCGCTGTCTCCATGGCACAAGAACCTCAGAATTATGCACAAGCCTCAGGATCAAAACAGTGGTTGGAGGCCATGAATGAGGAGTTAACAGCCTTGGAAGAAAACAAGACATGGAGTATAGTGACACTACCAGAAGGAAAAAGGGCAATAGGTAGTAGGTGGGTGTACAAGATCAAGCACAACTCGAGAGGTGAGGTAGAAAAATATAAGGCTCGTCTAGTTACAAAAGGCTATGACCAACGGGAGGGTGTAGATTATAAAGACAATTTTGCACCCGTTGCCAAGCCCAACACAATTAAAATAATCCTATCCCTTGCGGCTAAACTTAGGTGGAACTTTGCACACTTAGATGTGAATAATGCATTCCTTAATGGGGAGTTGGATGAAGAGGTCTACATGGAGCTGCCACAAGGTTTCTATAGGAACTGCAATAGGACTGGCACAGGTAAGGAGGTCTGCAAACTGCACATGTCATTATACGGCCTAAAGCAATCATCAAGACAATGGAATAGGAAGTTTTCAGATGCTGTCAAGACTTTTGGATTCAAGCAATCTGACCATACATTGTTCGTTCGAGGCAGTGGTAATGATTAGTCATTTTATTAGTCTTGAGAGCACAGTTCAGGATTAACGACCTTGGAGACCTCAAGTTCTTTCTTGGCATTGAGGTGGCACGAAGTGAGGAAGGTATTTACATCTCTCAAAGACAATATACTTTACAATTACTTGGTGATACAAGATACCTTGCTTTCAAACCATTGTCAACTCCCATGAATCCAAGCAATAAGATAACTGAAGGTGATGGGGAGCTCTTGGCAGAACCGTTCCACTACAGGCGACTGTTTGGGAGGTTGTTTTACCTCACTTTTACCAGGCCTGATATCTCCTTCTCTGTGCACAAGCTGAGCCAGTACATCTCAGCACCTCGGACAGGTCATATGGTGGCAGCACACGACCTACTTAGGTAACTAAAAGCCTCACCAGGTCAGCGTGTTTTCCTCAGCTCAAATCCCAGTCTTGAGTTAACAAGTTTTTCAGATGCGGATACTAGGAAGTCTATCACTTGCTATTGCACCTTCCTGGGAGGTTCCTTATAACAAGGATAGCTAAGAAGCAAGCCACGGTATCTAGGTCCTCCGCGAAGGCAGAATACCGATCCCTATGCTCACTTGTGGCTGAGATCCTTTGGATCAGAACCCTCTTGGCAGAACTGAATACAAATATGCCTCAAACACCTGTGTTATTCTGTGATAATCACTCTGCCATGAAGCTGGCATCGAACCCCAAATTCCACGAGAGGGCGAAACATATAGAAATAGGTTGCCACTTTGTTAGGCATCATGTGGCTACAAGTGCAGTTAGACTACTCCCAATCAAGTCTGAACATCAGCTTGCTGATGTTTTTTACAGAGCCCTTAACAGGTCCTTCTCTCCAGCGTCTTTTAGTCAAGATGTCAGTAATAAACTTATTCTTTCCATTTTGCGGGGGCATATTACGAACTAAGGATGAAAATCATGCAAAAGGTTTGGCTGACTCGGCTAACACAAGAAGAAAACAGAGCCAAGAGAGTTTCAGAGTCCATGATCTCGATAAGGCGCCATAGAATTTAAAAGGCGTGTTTTTCAATAGTGCTAGTGACCAAATGTTGGAATTGTACAAGCCCCTGTCACGGTATCATGAGTTAATCCCATTTTTCATAAGCGGGATTACGACCATTACGCGGAAGCGCACGAACATGAGGTGTCTCGATGTCGTAAGTGAGATCACCACCGGATCATCTCGAGTACATGAACCGAAATGAGCTTGAAACTAACGAATTACCTGTGTTTATTGCAGACATCGTCGCAGGCGTCGGGACACGATCTTCGCCTCTTTCGCTCTACGGAGGTTGATGGAGAACCGTGTACTTCTTTAGAGCTCCCACGTTATAGTGATTTGTAACGCACCGTTCGATCGTAATGAACGGTTGATATGTGCTTTATGTATCTTGAACGAGAGCGTAATGTACAAAAGTTTTTATTTTTATGAGTGATTTGTGTGTCATGTGTTGAGTGTTAATGTAAAAGGCTCACATAAGGCCTTTATATAGAATCACTAGAAAGCCGGGCTTAATTATGTAGAGCAAGAGACGGGACCGGCCCAATACTATAAAGGGTTATTAGTCCGTCCATCAAAGATTAATAACCGGGCAATAAATAATAAATGATTACGGATCTAATAATCACAAATAATTAATTCTGTAGGCCAAAATAACGGGAATGGATTTAGTCATTCCAACTTTCTCCCACTTGGCCAAAGAACTTAATTAATAGTTTTTATACCGAGATTATACCGGTAACATTATATCCTTAATAATGACCTTATATCTAAACATCGAATCGGATATAGGCCAAATCTAAATTCGCATGAAATATATTCATTCCTAAGTCACAAACTCGACATCTTCGATATTAGGTCCATAACATAAGTGGTCCTCAATGTGATTTAGCTCGTAATGCCTAACATAATTGCGCAAGTCATAAGCAATAAAATCACATCGTCAAATATAAGTAGGATCCAAATTATTACATAGTGTGATCACATATAATATCTATTAAAACTAATGACCCTCTAAATCGAAATTTTCATGAAGTCCCAAGTTCCATACGTGCTCGCGAAACACTTTGGGAGGTAAGGCTTTCGTCAACGGGTCAGCTACCATAGCACTAGTATTGATGTGCTCAATGGATATTAGCTCATTTTGGATCCTTTCTTTCACAACAAGATACATAATATCAATGAGCTTTGACGCACTACTTGACTTGTTGTTCTTTGAAAAGAATACTGCATACTGATTATCGCAGTAGATTTTTAGTGGTTTTGTAATAGAGTTCACAATTTTGAGCCCAGCGATGAAGTTCCTGATCCAAATCGCATGGCATGATGATTCATAACAGGCAACGAAATCTGCTTCCATGGTAGAAGAAGTAGTAATCGTTTGCTTTGTGCTTTTCCAAGAAACAGGTGCACCAGATAACATAAACACGTATCCAGACATTGATTTTCTGGTGTCAAGGCACCTCGCATAATCGGAATCAGAGTACCCAATGGCCTCGAGAGTATCTGATTTCCTATAAACGAGCATGTAATCTTTGGTACCCTGTAAGTATCGCATAAGCTTTTTGGCATTCTTCCAGTGGTCCATTCCTGGATTAATCTAGTATCTTCCAAGCATGCCAACAATTTAGGCAATATATGGCCGCGTACATACTTGCGCATACATAAGGCTCCCGACAGCAGAGGCATAAGGGATACTATCCATTTCTGCTAACGCCAATTGGATCTTGGGACACTGTGATAAGCTGAATTTTTCGCCTTTACAGACCGGTGCAACCGTGGGAGAGCAATTATGCATGTTATATCTTTTAAGGACTTTTTCAATATAAGCTTTCTGAGAAAGGCCTAACATGCCACAAGTCCTGTCTCGGTGAATTTCTATGCCTATAACGTAATAGGCTTCACCAAGATCTTTCATATCAAATTTACTTGATAAAAATTCTTTAGTCTTACGTAAAATGCCTAAATCATTACAGGCAAGTAATATATCATCCACATACAATACAAGGATGATAAATTTGCTCCCACGGATTTTCATAAATATGCAATGGTCGACCAAATTTTCTTTGAAACCGAATGCACTGATCACCTCTAAAAATTTGAAGTACCACTGTCGAGATGACTGTTTAAGGCCATAAATGGACTTCTTAAGCTTGCATACCATGTGTTCCTTGCCCTCAACCAGAAAACCTTCTGGTTGCGTCATATAGACATCCTCATGCAAGTCACCGTTAAGGAATGTTGTTTTAACGTCCATTTGATGCAGTTCTAAATCATAATGAGCTACAAGGGCCATAACAATAAGGAATGAATCTTTATTAGAAACGGGAGAGAAGGTTTCATTATAATCAACACCTTCTCTTTGCTTAAACCCTTTAGTAACCAAACGGGCCATGTACCGTTCGACATTACCTTGAGGATTCGTTTTGGTTTTGAATACCCATTTACAACCTATCGGTCTGAATCCCTTAGGCAATTCTACAAGGTCCCAAACATCATTCAACTTCATTGAGTTTAACTCTTCATTCATGGCTTCAAGCCAATGAGTTCTTTGGTCGCATGTCATTGCATCGTTAAATGACACAGGATCATTTCCAATTGAATTATCACAGTCATCTAAATAGACGTAATCATCATGAAAAGTCGGCTTTCTCACTCGTTCAGATCTCCTTGGAGAATTTTGAACAACTGATGGAGAAGGATCGTCATTAAGCATATTCTCAATATTTAGCGATCCTCCCACCGATTTAGGGATCGATAAATCTCTTGACATAATGGGAACATTTGAAAATTCACGTTCCTTTTCAAGAGTTACTTTACGAGATATGCTTTGATCACAAGTGCCGACATTTTCTAAAAATATTGCATGTCTAGTTTCGACAACTCTTCTGGTATAAGATGGGCAATAAAATCGAAAACCCTTAGATCGTTCAGGGTAACCGATAAAATAACAGCTTATGGTTTTAGAATCAAGCTTTCGTAAGTTTGGGTTGAAAAGTTTAGCTTCGGCAGGACAGCCCCATACACGCAAGTACTGAATACTCGGTTCCTTTTCGCCCATATTTCATAAGGGGTTTTAGGCGTTGCCTTAGTAGGAACCCGATTAAGTATATGCATAGCTGTTTTGAGTGCCTCAACCCAAAGATATTCAGGTAAAGAATTTTGGCATATCATGCTTCGTACCATATCCATAAGGGTTCGATTTCGCTTCTCAGCAACACCGTTCTGCTGAGGTGTCCCTGGCATAGAAACTTGATCGGCAATGCCACATTCTTGTAAGAATAAGGCAAAGGCTCCAGGGTTGTGACCTGAGTCGGAAAATTTATCATAATATTCTCCTCCTCTATCAGACCTCACAACTTTGATTTGCAATCGCGTTGGTTTTCGACTTCGGCTTTATAAGTCTTGAAAACCTGGAGCGCTTCGGATTTTTCGTGAAGGAGGATGTCTGTAACGAGAGTGGTCATCAATAAACGTAATGAAGTATCGATCACCATTAATCCCAGCAGTGTATGGACCACTGATATCAGTGTGAATCAATTCTAATAGTCCATACTTCTGGTGGCACTACGTTTATTTCCTTGCGTAAATTTCCCTTTAATACACTTAATACAGATGTCAAAATTAGAGAAATCTAATTGATGAAGGTGCATTCTGTCTCTAGATATATGGCCTAAACGTTCGTGCCACGATATCGCAGAATTCTCATCGATTGTATTTCTTTTACCACTGGTTTGACTTGTACTAATTTCATATGCGGATCCCGTTAAATAAGCGGAAGAAGCATTTAAACGTAATTCGTGGAGGTTTCCCTCCAAATTTCCGGAGCCAACAACATGAGAATTTAACGAAATGGTAAAACCTTTATTCTCAAACTTAAACGAGAAGCCATAAGCGTCAAGTTGAGATACAGAAATAAGGTTTCTTGTAATACCAGGTACATAAGCAGTATTAAATAAGTCCAAAATGAAACCACTCTCCAAAATTGATCGGAGAGTTCCTACGGCTTCAATCGGAACATTATTTCCATTTCCAACAGCAATGTTGCATTCTCCTTTATTTAGCTTCCTCACGGAACGGAATCCCTGCAATGAACAGATTATATGCATAGAAGCACCAATCAATCCACCATGTATCAGTAGAAACATTAGCAAGGAAAGATGCATAACAAACGTAGCTAGATATTTACCCTTTTAGCCAACCACTCCTTGAATTTTGGACACTCCTTCTGAAAATGAGTAGTCTCGCGGCATAACTTACATTTGCGAGACTTCGAGCCCGAAGGACCAGCCTTGTTCTCAACATTAGTTTTATTAACCTGTTGCTTCTTTTTACCTTGCCATTTTCGTTTCTTGCCCTGACCTTGAGTAGTGATGTAGGCACGATCAGGAGTCTCCGCTCTAAGTCTTTCTTCTTGCTGATCACACATACTGATCAGTTCGCTCATTTTTCATTTCTCCTTCTGGGTATAATTGATCTTAAAAGGACCAAAAGTAGAAGGGAGAGATGTCATAATGAAATGAACGAGAAAGCCCTCGGATATCTCCATGCCATGGCCTTAAGTTGAGCAGCCATGTCATTCATTTTAAGGATGTGCCCACGGACACCACCAACGCCATTATATTTCAGAGTAACCATTTTTGTGATCAGTGTAGTAGCAAGAGCTTTGGAAGAACTTTGAAATTGCTCCTCAATTAAGTCAAGGAAGGTCTTGGCGTTATCGGAATCAGCAACACCACCTTGTATATTCGAGGATATGGAACGTTTGATAGTCATAAGCGACAAGCGGTTAGACCTTTCCCACTTATCATAAGCAGACCACTCTTGTTTTGTGCTGTCGTCTGTGAGTGGGTTAGGCTTTTCAGTCCGCAATGCGTAATCAAGGTCCATAATCCCAAGGACGGGGAGAACTTGCTCTTTCCATTTCTTAAAGTTGCTACCTGTTAGTGTTTCGATCGATGAAATTTGGCTCATAATAGTGGCTGCAATCACAGAGTCAATTAAGCTCGTTAGGAAAAGCACATGTTACAACGTGAACTCAACCACTTAAGAAGTACATTTAATTTGAAAAGAAATACATAAACTTTCCATTGAGAGAAAGCGTATAATGTAAACTTCCGTTGGGCCGTTTACAAAAATACGAATAAGCTTTTCTCCTTTAATCGTAAGTGCTAAAGTATGGAATTGATCATAAGTTTCCACTGAGAAATAGCGCATTATTATAACCTTCCGTTGGGCCGATTATAATAAAGGCACGTACATTTCACCGTTAAACTTTAGCATTAATTATAGTTTAAATCCACATCACAATAACCCTATAGACAAACAACATCACTCGACCACTCAGAATTTTTAATAAAGGCACGTTCATTTTTCGAAACTATAATTAAATTTTTTTTTCAATCAAATGCCAAAATATCCGTTAGGCTAATTGGCTTGATTCAATGAAAGTAAGTGTTGTTCATTATTCCTATTTATTTAATTGACAATCTTCCGTTGGGCCGATTTGCCAAAGAAAAAATAAGAGCCACAAATTTTAGTTCATGTATATATACGCTTTTCATTATGCGTAAAATTATCTTATACATGAAATAAATTACTATGATGCATATGTCATATTACGTACCATAACTAATTAATATCATTATTGTTATATTATTATAATTGTTATTGTTATTCTAAGTAATGGGAATGGTTCACCTATTTGAATTACTTATTCTAAGTAGAATAAGTAATGCGACCTTTTTCAACTACTATTTGTATTATAAATAGTAGCTGTAAGAGTAGTGTTCTTGTGTGTATTTTTCATTCCTCTCATCTCTGTAAAAGTTCAGCTCAATCAATAAAATAGTTTTGTTCGCCGTGGACGTAAGATTCCAAAAGGAATCTGAACCACGTAAACATCGCTGTGCTTGCACTTTCTTGTTTTTGATATGTTCCTTTTCCATAAAAAACTATCAAAACAAATTTGTTAGTGAGAGCATGTTAAAAATTTTAACGAAAAACTCAGATATCGCAGACCATTTATTGAGTTCCACCTAGGCATCAGTGAGTATAGGTAAGATGTGTGTTGCTGTAGTTTTGTTATTATTATATCGTTAGATATTCGCAAGTCTGGCGCTGTTGGTTTGGGACTCACATACAACATCTGATTACATTCATATAAATAAATTCCTTAAACTTTTGAAACAAATGTTTGTACTTTGTTCTGTCATTGTTTTTCAAATAGCAATGGTAATTATCAATTTGTCAGAAGCGATGATAAACCATTGAGGGAGTTGATCATACTCCATGAAATTGGTAGGTGTATTGTCTTGGTTTATTCAATTCTTAATAAACACAGTCTCAAGCGAGTCATTGCCTCCTTTTGTTAGGTTGTAAGTTAACGTAATTATATAGATGATTCGTATTACATATTTGAAAACAATGTCAATTTTCATTAAAGCAAAACATCTACGTTTGATATTTTACTTTTTCTTTTATCTCACTACCAAAATAAGGCAATTATGGTTAATTAATTATATAACATCAAGGTAATTATTGCTAATTAGTACGGCTTTAATCAAGGCCAAACTTGTTAAATATTGAAATCCGATCAATATACATTGAACCAGAGAATATCATTAAATTACCGCAAGAGGAAATACATTTTATAGATCACTCCAATCTCCATATAGGCCACAATAAATTATCCCCAACGCAAATCCCTGCCCACAGTTTGGTACTATTCATCCATCGGCCCTGTACTTTGTGGGATTATCCATGACAAGTGTCCACATAACCAGCTTTATACTGTTCAATTGCAATTAAGAGTATTGGTCTAAGGCCCGTGGCAAAACCAAGGCCCGTGTTGATAATCAGGGCTAGGCATGATAAGTAATCCGATGTGGGCAGGCTCGATTATTAATCCAGCCCAGGATAGTAATACTGAAATTACTTCAATACCCTTTTCAAATATTTAAAAATCATTTTCCAGCCCCCCAATTAAATCACTCATCTGTTGTATAACTGCAGGCAGCGAACAAGTGCGATGAAGAAGGGTTCGAAACTCATCTTTTTGATGTATCTATAAATGGTGTTTGTGTTTGTTTAATCTAACGAGCTCTTTCCTTCATAGCCATCACAGCTCGCAATCGCCGTCAGCTAATCCTCAGGCGAAACTGACCAAAAAAATTCGCATCCAACGTAATACATACACTATCATAGTAACACTAAATTCTAAGCCCAAGGATATAATGAGAATACCTGGAAATTGGGTGAAGCTTCGCAATAGTGTTGGAATTCAACAGAGTCGGTGCCCTAAATCGAGTGCCTGTTCTCTTAGTGATTGAGTGATGTTGTTTGTCTATAGGGTTATTGTGGTAATTTCTCAAGTTTATCCTACAAAATAATTCTACCTAATATTGCAAAGTGAACAATATTAATAATCCCATACAATTCAAACCGGCCCATTAATAATCCCAAGACAGAAATTATCAGTTCTAATCCTATCCAACATAGTAAACGTGGCAATATTTCATTGGATAAGTCCTCATATTTCTTCCTAATATATGAAAGTATGTTCTGGAAAAAAAATATTATTGCTCCTAATTTGGAATATATGGAGTTGCTAATTTCATTGAAACATCTTAATTGCTGCAAGAAAACTAAGTTGTAGTTGATGAATGATGACATGAGAGTAATCCAACTTAGCATGGATGCTCTGCGCTGGGTCTTTTATTTTGCTAATTAACTTTCTTTAATTGCCACTGGTATTTTTGGCAGTGTATCATATTAGTTTATTTGAAATATTTAACAGAATTATATTTCAAATCATTATCTATATTTATAAGTATATAAAAAGGAAAATTATGATATATAATGAAATTAAATTTAAACTAGTAATTCAATGAGAAAAGGGTAAATTGAGAAATAAAATTATTTACTAACTTGGGAATTTATAGCAAAAGATAGTTGGTAGTTTTTTCAGTTTTATTAGTATCCTTTTCGATAGACCAAAGCAACAATTTATATTCCCTCTCACACTTGATGTTTATTTTGTCCTCCAGAAATATTATTAATTTTTCTTTATCTAGTTTAATGCGGCCAAAATACATATTGGTGTTCACTATTTCGTTTTTTTTAAATCATGTTTCGACATACAGTAAAACCTCTTTTAATTAATAACCTTGGAACCACTGAATTTTATTAATTTAAAGAGATATTAATATATCAATAAATTGATTTAATTAACAGAAAAAATTTAAATTCAGATGATTTAGTATTTAAAATATGTTTATGATTATATTCATGAATAAACCCATTCTTTGTAACTAATTAAATATATTCATGTATATATACATTTTTTGTTGCAGCTAGAGAACTCGACATCGGAACTTTTGGCTGCAATTAAAAAAGGATGAAATTCAATTAGATTACGTTTTAAGAAAAAACAAGTAACAATAGATTCAGATTTTAGCAAATGCTCATAATATTTATAATTGTAACATATGGATTTTTAATTTATAATTTTAATGGGACATAATATATACAAAGGAATTTTCAGAATAATTATTATCTTATTATCTTATCGAATTTAATGATTTTTTTACAAAGGCCCAAGTCGGGACTGGAAGATTTTATTATTTTAGAGAGGTTATTAATTTATCGAGTATTAATTTATAGAGGTTTTACTGTAGTTCAAACTGTACGACGGTTTAATTCCCAATTTCTTGACTGCCTATTTCGAATTACATTTTCATAAATTAAAAAATAAAAGATAAAACTGTTTTAACTGGAACCATAGGTTGGACTCGTCAAGAACAAACTCGCCACATCATTTAACGTGGAAAAAAAGCCAATCAATAGAATTCATTCTTTTATTAAAACAGTTATAAGATTAGCAGCGGAATTAGAAGAATGATCAAATTGTATTTTCCTATAAATGATGCTTCTCAAGGTTTTGATGATGACAAGGGTTAAAACTGCTCGGTTTAGTCCTACATTCATGCATGGTTAATTTCGACTATTGATGCTTAGTTAATTCATTGCATTCATCTCTTCGGAAGGTTTTTATTTTTGGTGATTCTTCAAAAATATCACAATATCATGGCGATCCTCTCTTTGCCCGTCATCACTTTGTTTAATTAACTTACGTAGAGTCTCAAACGAAATGACGCCAACTAGGTGATGAAATTTGGTGATATTCAACGTTCACTGTGATGTGGTTATGTTAAAATGTCTTATATTTTAAATTCCTCGCTTCTTATTACACACCATCTAATATAGTTGTAAGGCTTGTAAATTCTTGGTTTGACCCCAAACTCGTTAAGTAATAGTATTATCATTCATTAAAGCATGACTGTTTTACTTTTATCATTAAAAAATGGCAACATTGCACCGTAACCGCCCAAAACTACTACAAATCGAACGTGCTTTTAATTTGCAGAATTGCAATTTAGATTCTTTTTTTTTCCGAAAAAACCATGTCTGGCATGAAATTGATAAGAACCGTCCAAAATCACACCACGCACAACCCCGTAGCTAAAATGAGGTTCGAACTTGAGTTACTGAAATTATCAGAATCTGTGAACAACAATGACATTGCGTAGAGAACTTCTGTCGTGGGTACTTATGTGTGTGTGCAATTTGTCACCCCAAGTCCATAAAAATAAAGAATTTACAGGGGTTCAACTGATTTCCACTGTACTTTCTATTACAAAGAATGAAAAACTATTAATTTGATCGAACAGAATCTTATAGTTGAAGACATAGGAGATGAAGACAATGAATGAATAACAAGCGACGAGAAATTCAAACATATGCTTGTTATCATTGGTACAAGGAGGGCCATTGATTTCTTGAGTGATACGACAACAATAGATAAACTAATAAACTAATGGTAGTAATATAAAAGGTGCTACTAATCTTTTGGTCCAAGTCAAGAAAGATGGATGATGAATACGAATAAAAACTTTGACCTTTTATTCAATTTGGCCTCCCTCGCCTAACCTTTCTATTTTAATAAAAACATACACGAACGAAAAAGCTTTGGATATTCACTTGTCGTTACCAAATTACTGACAGATTCGCCCTTAATATCTCCATTAAGGTAATGGCTCGAACAATTCTTGGAATCTTGAAGGGACCGTACCTATTATCTTGTCTCCGTTAACTCCTATCAACGCTTCAGTTCTTTGATTGATTTAGGAATTGCGTTGCTCTGATAAAAGCATTTCTGATTGAATTTGTTTCCTGAAAACTCAGCAGCTTAATTTTTCGTTGAATATGGAATTCTTGGGGACGTCCGAAGGCCAATTTGCTCTTCGCCGTCGCTGTCGTTGCTGTAGGAGCTGTTTACTTCTTATTTTCCTCTTCGAAGAAGCCAAAAGGTTTTTGTTGGTTTAAACTCTGATCTGACCCATTTACCTTCTTTAGATCATACTCTCCATAAAATCAATAATTGCTGGTCGATCTTGATTTCGCATAAAGGTTTAATCTTTCATTGTTTTGGTTCATTCGATGGTAAGGGTTTGGGGTTCTTCAATGAGGCTGCTGTTTATGTTGTTTCCTTTTGAGACTTAGATGATTATTATTCGGTTTTCGACAGTGTACTTAGATCCCGAAAATTTCAAGGAATTCAAGCTTGTCAAGAAAACGCAGATCAGCCATAACGTAGCTAAATTCAAATTTGCTCTCCCTTCCCCAACTTCTGTGCTTGGCCTCCCTATAGGACAGCACATAAGCTGCAAGTAAGTTCCATTTAACTCTTTCACTTGTGATAAAATGGCATATATTGGATCGTTAATGAGAATTCATCCCATCCCACACCGAAAATAGATTACCACCTAACTGTGTTGAGAGCTTGCTATTTATTTATCTCACATTGGAAAAAGAGCTCATGATATAAACTCAAAAGGCTACTATGTTTGCATTGACTCGGTGCCTATGTTCTGTTGAAAATAGGGGTAACGATAGCCAAGGTGAAGATGTGATCAAACCGTACACTCCGATTACCTTGGACTCTGATGTTGGATATTTTGAGCTAGTTATAAAGGTGTGCGCTCTCTTTATATCTGTGTTTGAGTTAAGTAGCAAATGCCAGATCATTTTTTTTTGTCTCATTATTTTGGCATGGTCATAGATGTATCCACAAGGGAGAATGTCCCATCATTTTCGGAAATTGTCTGAAGGTGATTATCTGGCTGTGAAAGGGCCAAAGGTAAGTGATTCTTTTTCTCTAGTTGATATTGGTACTCCCTTTTGCAATAACTTAAAAGGGCTAACTTGATATAGAACACACACGCACTCAAACGCTAAGGGTGTGTTTGGATCGAGGAAAACGTTGAGGAAAAGAAAACATGAGAGAAAATGATTTCACTAGCTTTTCCTTCTTTTTCCTCACATGGTTTTCCATGATTTTTTATTTAAGATCAATTTAAGTCTATTTTTCTTTCTTTCCTCACCGAATTCCGCATACCAAACGCACCCTAAACCAAACACACCCTAAGTAAACATACTCAAAAAAGAAAAAGAATATAATTCAGTGCTATTGGTTACATTTGGAAAAGTCTCCTTATTCATGATATTTTTACTCTAGGGTCGTTTCAAGTATCAACCTGGCCAAGTACGAGCATTTGGAATGATCGCTGGTGGTTCTGGAATCACACCTATGTTCCAAGTTCGTATGCATCGAAAAAGATACATAATTTGTATAAGATTATTTTTGCTATCTTGATATATTTCTATTTCGGGGAAATTCTCCAGGTTACTCGGGCAATTCTTGAAAGCCCAAATGACAAAACCATGGTCCATCTGATTTATGCTAATGTCACGTACGAAGATATTCTTGTCAAGGTAATAATCTACTATTTATTCGTCCTTTTGTGCTTTGCAAGCCTGTGAAACTAATCAATTGAACTAGTTACCTGGGCCTGATTTGATCTTCTTGCTATATATAAGAAAGAGGGATGGTTATGAATCCAATGGGGTAGTACTTAGTAGTAGCAAAGAAATCACCCTATTAATATCATTGTAAATGATGGAAGGATTACTTCAAGTTGTATTAATGTGGGCTTATTTTCTAATCATAGGGTGAGTTGGATAGCCTTGCTAAAACCTACCCAAACAGGTTCAAAGTGTACTACGTTCTCAATCAGGTAGCTTTTAATGCGTGTTATGCATTGCCAAACATTCCAACTCGAATCTTTTCTTCTCTATAGTAAGAGTTAAGACAAGTAAACTAATACTGATATATTCGTCCTACCTTTTGATATATATATATAGCCTCCTGAAATATGGAATGGTGGCGTTGGATTCGTCACAAAGGAAATGATCGAGGCTCACTGCCCACTACCATCATCTGATATTCAGGTTCCATAATTTGTTTTACGAAAAAACAAGTATTAATTAATTAATTACGAATTCATTCTTCAAGAAACTTATGTTTTATAAAATTCTGATGCAGATACTAAGGTGTGGTCCGCCTCCAATGAACAAGGCCATGGCCGCTCATCTCGAAGCTCTTGGATACTCTTCGGAGATGCAATTCCAGTTCTAGTTCTCTGTGTTTTCATTTGAGCATTGATTTCGAAATTTTTGCCTCAGATTACATTTGGCTTGTGCAATATATCCTTGTAATTGTCTGATAGTTACTAAGCTTTCACAGATGTCCATGTACTTGCTCGATATTTTATTGGTCCGTTTGGTTTCCCCCATAATCCATATGGTATAAATAATATTACCTTATTTAATGTTTGGTTTAGTATTTCCAGCCCGCAATTAGTATTTCAGCCCGATAGTAGAAGAAAGGCCCGTAATAAATAAACTGTTTTGTCAGGCAAGATAAATTATATTGGGCTTGTAATAAAAAAATTATACTGGACTTTTATAACCCCTCTTGTAACCGAACGCAGCATAGGTATTAATGAAGGTTTGCTGAATGTATTAAAATAAAGAAAATAGATATCGCAGCGTTGTACCACTTCATTGAAAAGCCATACACGTCTTCAATGAAGATAGCTCATTTTCTCTTCGTTTGGCTTCAAGTTACAATATCAATACTCCAACGCCGAAGGAAAATCTAGACGAAACAATTGCTAAAACTTAAGGAGGAAAAAATTGGATACTGATGGTGAGATATGTCGGGACACTCGATGTTGAAGTGTAAAATATGCCTAAGAGGGGGTGAATTAGGCTATAAAAATTTTTGGCTTGTTCTTCTTTGAAAAATACTTTCTTTAAGAAGATAATTGCAGAGTGTGTTATTTTCCAGAAAGCAGTAAGAGTATCAACGTTATCTCCCTAACCCTATTTCACAAAATATCACGTTATTATCAGAAAGTGTTCCAACAATATTACCTAGCTATTTGCAGGCGTTCCGGGTTTGTCTCACAGAAAGTAAATAGCTGAAAGTGAGACGAGGTTTTTATACAGGTTATATCCCCAAGTGGGGTTTAATCCTGTCCTTGGGGTGTGATCTCCCCAAGAGTTCCAATCAATTACTGAGTATTACCGGTTATGGTTACAAAATGATCGACCCTTACACTGTTGGGAAACCCCCGGGTGACCCGAGGCCCTGCCCCAGACGCAGCGGAATTTAAAATTTTTCCCGGGTTCCCCATACGGTTTCCCCAGGATACTCGGTTAAATAAAGAAAACTGCATGATCGACACGTATAAAAGAATAAGGATCTTACCCTTGTAGCGAAGATCCTTAGCTCCCGTAGCTCACGAACTGTGCCGAAAAGAATCACGCCGACCCCGTGACTTGCCGTAAACCTACACCACCCCCAAGGATGGCTAGAGATGGTGTGGAGTATTGTATAGAGATGTTTAGATGTGTATGTGATTTCTAAAACTCACAAACACTTAGGGTTTTCTCAAGAACAACCCCAAATGCTCTAGCTTCTCTCTAAAATCTCTAAGTTTAGTGTGAGAAAGCTTATAAACTTATTATGGACGAAAATCCCAAGTCTATAATTGTAAAACCAAGTTTTAAATCATGAAATAGACTTAAGATTTGTTTAAATGAGATCATGTCCTACATGACTCATTTTTGTTTGATTCTCTTGTTATTTTATCATCTAATGACTAGATATTGTCCCACAAATCATAACAAAAGAACAAGGAACGAAATTGGATTTGATTTGGATCAAATTTGACCAAAAAACTGTCGGTCACGGCCTCTGACACGACCTGTCACGGCCGTGACACATCATTGGACGACTTCTGCCGCTCGTCACGGCCTTGGTCACGGCCGTGACCATCTTCTGGAGGCTGTCACGGCCTGGGCATGAAGTGGCACGGCCGTGACACCATCGGGCACCATTTTTGCTCGCCTCTGCCAGTCGTCACGGCCACGTGCAAGGCTGTCACGGCCGTACAGCCCTGACAGCTTTGCGGCAGTTTAGTATTTCGACCCGATCGAGGGGTAAACGATGTCCGATTGACCTGAAATTTTAACCATAGTTAAAAGACTCACCAATTTTGATTTTGAATAAAGGGATTCTCAATCCGAGGTCTTGATTGGGAGATATGAATTTTTGAATCTACTGCTACTTTGCAGAGGGACTTCATGACCGTGGCAAGCCTTGCTTGTCATTGTGAACCCTATTTACGCTTCATTCTTCACCTTTTCCGTTCCATAAATTTCCGTCCATGTAAATACAGTTTCTAAAACATATATTTAACATTTTTATTAACGTCTCTAAGATCGTTAAATCATTTTACATCTCATATTAGTTAGGCACTATCACAGTGATCATTTTTAAGCCCGACTCTCTTGGTTCGTCTCAACCCGGTAAGGGAGGAATCAAAGAATTTGGTAAGCGACTAGTCAATCCCGCGGTACCAAATAGATCCCGTGTTGAGTACGATCTTCGATCTACGAACCGACTACAGATTATTGTCGTACGTATAGACCCTTCACAGATGTCCAGATCGAGTGAGAGTCATGGTTACGTCAAACTCACTAGACTCGACTCTATGACTAATTCGTGACTGGCAAAATTACTAAACTGCCCTTACGTCCCACGTAAGTCAGTTTGTAGCTTCGGCCGAAGACTTCGTAATTTCCCGTCCCCGAATATGCATAGGACATATATCTCAGTTACTAACGAGATAGTGAATCCCTAACGTTAGTCTAAGCACGGCAGTTACCCTTTGTTGTCAAGACCGCATGTCGCCGTCGACCCATGTTCGTTCTCGAACAAGGTGGGCCTAGCAAACTAGTGACATTTCAAGACCCCAAAGTCAACTCCGTCACCCTTCGGTCTAAGGTCCACGCACACTACTATAGTCAATCGATCGATCATTGACGCTACCCAGAGTAACGATAAGGCCCATGTGATCGTCGATTGCGAGTCGTGTCCAAGTACAAGTTAATCCCCTGATTCAACTATACCAATGTTACGACCTCCCGCTTCCCAAGCGAATGATTGTCACAACCATATAAGAGTCGTCAACAAATAAGTCGTAATTGACGCTCAGTCACCCTACTGAGGTCAAAGACTTATGGACTAATTTAATATCGGAGAATAATAGCTCACCGGTGCCCCTCTCTCATCCCATGAGAATCGGTGAATAAACTCACGATATATGGGATTTATTTATTTACCATCTCACCGGATGCCTAGTAAGACTTTATTGGTAAATAAATAATATGCCTTTTTGAAGAATAAATTATAAAGTATAAATTCCATTAATACGTATAAGAATACATTATTCAAATACATAATGAATAATACATCGATTATTAAATACATGCCCTATTCATTACATCCTCGAATGGCATTCCGAGGGCACATCCCCAACAATCTCCCACTTGCACTCAATGCCATGCGCTATGATATCGTAACCCCATTTTATGGAGGTGTCGATCAAGCACTGCCTGTGAGAGAGGCTTGGTGAACGGGTCCGCCACGTTACCCGCGGTGGCTATTTTCTGCACAGCTATGTAGCCATTCTCAACGAACCCACGCAGCACGTGGTATTTTCTTTCTATGTGTTTGGACTTTGAATGAGACCTAGGTTCCTTGGCTTGTGCTACTGCCCCACTATTGTCGCACCACAATCGTAGCGGGCGGTCCACTATGCCTGGAACAACTTGAAGTTTTTCTAAGAACTTTCTCATCCAAACACCTTCCTTTGCTGCCTCAGAGGCCGCAATATACTCAGCCTCAGTGGTGGAATCGGCAGTAGTGCTTTGCTTAGAACTTTTCCAAGTCACTGCTCCACCATTGAGCGTATAGATGAGACCAGAAGTGGATTTTTGGTCATCCACGTCCGACTGGAAATCCGAATCGGTATAACCATCTACCTCTAATTCTCCATTACCATAAATCAGTACCATATCTTTAGTCCGTCTAAGATACTTAAAGATATTCATTACTGCATTCCAATGTTCCTTACCAGGATTCGATTGGTACCGACTTACTATGCTCAAAGCATACGCAATGTGAGGTCGCGTACATAGCATCGCATACATTAGGCTACCTATTGCTGATGCATAAGGGATATCACTCATTTCCTTTCTTGCTTCCTCACTTTGAGGACACATGGATTTTGAGAGATGAATCCCATGTCGCATTGGCAAGAACCCTTTCTTAGATTCATCCATTCGAAATCGTTTCAGGATCTTTTCTAAGTAAAGGGCCTGAGATAGACCTATCATTCGATTCGCGCGATCTCTAAAAAGGCGAATTCCAAGAATATAGGTTGCTTCTCCCAGATCTTTCATGGAGAATTCGGTCGAAAGCCAAGCTTTCACCTCCGAGAGCATTCCGATATCGTTTCCCATCAAAAGGATGTCATCCACGTACAATACGAGGAACGATATCTTACTCCCGCTGACCTTCTTGTAAACGCAAGGCTCATCTTCATTCTTTAAGAATCCGTAGTTCCTAACAACTTCATCAAATCGAAGATTCCAGCTCCTAGACGTTTGCTTAAGTCCATAAATAGACCTGTTAAGCTTGCACACTTTGTGAACATCTGCTTGCGATGTAAAACCCTTGGGCTGCTCCATATAGATTTCCTCCTGGAGGAATCCATTAAGGAAAGCGGTTTTCACATCCATCTGCCAGATCTCGTAATCATAGTATGCTGCTATAGCAAGCAGAATACGGATAGACTTAATCATTGCGACAGGTGAAAATGTTTCCTCATAATCGATGCCCTCTTTTTGATTATACCCTTTCGCTACTAGCCTAGCTTTGTAGGTTTCAACCTGCCCATCAGATCCAATCTTTCTCTTATAGATCCATTTACACCCTATAGGTCTAAAACCTTCGGGCAGATCTACTAGAGTCCATACTTGGTTGGTATGCGTCGAGTCCATCTCTACTTTCATAGCTTCGACCCATTTCTTAGAGTCGACATCCATCATTGCTTGGTCAAAGGTAGCAGGGTCGTCACCAACGACCCCTTCAGTCGCAGCACCCCCGTGCTCGACATGTACCATACCATATCTCTCAGGCATGCGAGATATTCTACCCGACCTGCGCAATTCTGGGCGCGTCTCAGACTGCTCATCTGTGCCCTCAGGCACTGATGTCTCTGGAAGCGTTTCATCTAACTCTCCAAGAGTCACTTCTCTGCCAGCTCCACCTTCTCGAACGAACTGTTCCTCGAGAAAATGAGCGTGAATAGCTACGACAATCCTTTGATCATCATGGAAGTAAAAATAATATCCCATGCTATCATCGGGATATCCGACGAAACGTCCTTTCATGGACCTAGATTCGAGTTTGTCTGCTAATAGCTTTTTCACATAAGCGGGGCATCCCCAAACCCTTAAGTGATTTAAGCTGGGCTTCTTACCATTCCAAATTTCGTAAGGTACCCTATCTACAGTCGAAGGGGTTCTGTTCAAAACATAAACTGCAGTTTGCAAAGCATATCCCCATAACGATATGGGAAGATCTGTATAGCTTAGCATAGATCGAACTTTATCTAATAATGTCCGATTTCTGCGTTCGGCAACACCATTCAGTTGTGGTGTCCCGGGCGGTGTAAACTGCGAAATAATTCCATTTTCTTTCAAGAAATCATCGAACTCGAGACTCATATACTCGCCGCCTTGATCTGATCGTACGACTCTAATTTGTCTCCCAATTTGATTTTCCACTAAAGTCTTGAATTCCTTGAACTTTTAAAGCGTTTCAGACTTGTGCTTCAACAGATAAACCAAGCCGTAGCGAGAGTGATCATCTGTGAAAGTCACGAAATAATGGAAATTACCTCGGGCCGCTACACTAAATGGTCCACAAACGTCTGTATGGATCAAATCCAAAAGATTAATGGCTCTTTGAAAAGTCCCTGTAAAAGGAGACTTAGTCATTTTGCCGAGAATACAAAACTCGCACGTTGGATAGGAATCTGATTCCTTAGGCTTAATAATGCCGTGCTTCTCCAACTCTTGAATCTTTCGAACTCCGGCATGACCAAGTCTAAGATGCCACAAATACTTTTTATTTAACTCTAAGTTACGTTTGTCGGTAACTACATTCGCATGTTCTTGGACGTTAACGTAATATAAACCATTTATTAATGTTGCATTTCCGACGTATTTATTTCCAAAATAAATATCACAAATATTATTATTGAACCGAAATTCATAACCATTCTTACTCAAAGCAGGAATAGAAATAATATTTTCTAGCCCCTTGGGCAATACAAGTACATCGGATAAATATAATACATGTCTAGAACTTAATACAAGAGTTTTCGATCCAACATGACTAGCAGGTAAACTATGTCCGCTACCAACTTTGATCAAGACTTCTTATTCCACCAGCTTTCTACTTCGTTCCAGACCCTGGTTCAAAACGCAAATGTGAGCACTAGCTCCCGAGTCAAGAATCCACGAGTGGAAAATACAGTAAATGAACAATAAGTTTCCAAAACTTTACCTGATGCCCCAGAAGCTCGAAGCTTGGGGCAGTCCCTTTTCCAATGGCCTAGCTCTTGGCAGTGAAGACACCTATCAGTCGCCTTCGGAACTTTAGGCACGTTCATTTTTGCTTTGCCCTTTTTCTTAATCCCTCCTTTTGGCTTATTAGGCTTGGGCTTGGGCTTGTTCAACTTAGATCTCTTAGACCTTGTAATCGCAACAAGCGCAACCTCTTTTCCCTTTCCTTTCTTTAGCTTACGCTGAGTCTGAACCAGCGTGTTCATGAGTTCACGAAGGGAAAATCGTCTATCGCTCAGATTATAGTTTATAATAAACTGAGCAAATGAAGCTGGGAGTGACTGAAGGATCAGGTCAATCTGAAGCTCGTTGTGAATGGGACAACCGAGAGAAGCCAGTTCCTCGATGTACCCAATGAGCTTACGCACATGTGCCGCAACATCTGCGCCCTCAGGCATCTTGGTATGAAAGAGATTGTCGGCAGCACGGTATCGAGACGATCTCGACTGCTCGCCATACAACTCCTTCAGATGAATCAATATCTCGCGCATTTGCATACCCTCATGCTGGCGCTGCAGATCATTATTCATCCCAGCTAACATATAAGCCTTGACACGGGCACTAGCAGCCATCCATTTGGCATAATATTCCTTGTCAGCATCACTCGCACCCTCTTGGGGTTCGAGTGGTATGGGTCCCTCAAGGACATACTCTAGGCGTTCCAGAGTGAGGACTATCCTCAAGTTACGGAGCCAGTCCGCAAGGTTTGGACCCTCCAAACGATTTTGCGTGATCAGTAAATTGAATGGTGACGTCATTTTGTATACAAATTAGAAAGAAAACAATCTGCAGAAAATAAAGCATTGAAGGGGTCAACGTATTATTCTACAAGCACAAATAAGGACTAACAATTTGGCTTGACTCCCACTATTTTTCTCAAAATCCCATTTTCCCGATAGAGATTTCGGAAACCTCGTTGATAGTTTCATAGTGGTGTTGATTTCCCCGCTCCACAGAAATGAGCCTCAACCTAACAGTTTGTTGACCCATTACTCGAACGGCGCCGTGTCCCACACGAACCCATAGATGAACCCGTGTCTTACACGAGTCCATCTCATGAGTGTTTCAACAACTTTGTCTCCGGTCAGGAACCCTCACCCTAACAGGAATAATTGGGAAATAACCGTCTAAGTGTGACCTATCAACGTCAGGCTCAATCCTAACATTTAGAAATTCCCGCCTGTAGGATAACTCTTTATAAGGCGTGAATATGTTTCGGAGAGCGGCGTTTAGACAGTCACCCATAATATCCACGTCAAGAGTAAAAATGTTTGGCGTCGATAACTCGAGACAAACCGCACATATACTCAAGTCGTTTCAATAATGAGCTTGACTTTATTGTCTTAACGCACTCGGACCAACTACGACAAGAGCGAGATGGTTGGCGCCGATAACTCGGAACAAACCGCACACGACACTCAAGCCGCAATGGTTTCGAGCTTGATAGAAGACAGGAACCCTGTCCCTTTACCCACTTAGTATTTAGTCCAACCGGGAGAATACGTCTCACACACTTAAGCACTTAAACACGCACGTAACGTCAAACAAACATGCTAGTATACGCGGTAAACCTAGTTTGACCGTCTGCGTGAACTATTTCTACTCTACTACATTTATTTTATAAAATTACATCTCTTGTCTTCGGCCTCACACTATGTTCTCGAACGACCTCCAAGTCTTCAAACGGCCTTCTCGTGGACCCGTGTCGTACTCGTACAGCCATCATACAAAAATGAATTTTTCTAATATTAACTAAAATACAAAACGGGGGGATCAGCTGTCCCAGACAACCCGTATATTAACGAATAAAATACAAACCGGGGGGAACCTTGTCATCCTTAACGTATCACCCGGAAATAGAGCCTAAGTCCACGCCGACGTCTTAATACGTGTCATACAAACATGCATACAACATAAACACGTTCACAAAAATGCTCAAAGAAACCGAAACGAAATTTGGGCTAGGGACCCACAAGTTACGAACCGCGACGAGACTCCCACTAGGGTTTTCTCTCCACGTTGCTACGCTACGTCGGAAAGCTCGCAACTAAGCGACCTCCGACCAAGCGAGCGCTCGGTTTACAAACTCGAACTAAGTACAACTCATGCTTTGATGCTTGAGCAACTTAGTGACTTGCACAACCGAGTTCGTTTCGGACTCGTTTATGTCGTTTCTTAGAACCGAGCCTATGGCTCTGATACCACTGTTGGGAAACCCCGGGTGACCCGAGGCCCTGCTCCGGACGCAGCGGAATTTAAAATTTTTCTCGGGTTCCCCATATGGTTTCCCCAGGATACTCGGTTAAATAAAGTAAACTGCATGATCGACACGTATAAAAGAATAAGGATCTTACCCTTGTAGCGAAGATCCTTAGCTCCCGTAGCTCACGAACTGTGCCAAAGAGAATCACGCCGACCCCGTGACGTGCCGTAAACCTACACCACTCCAAGGATGGCTAGAGATGGTGTGGATTATTGTATAGAGATGTTTAGATGTGTATGTGATTTCTAAAACTCACAAACACTTAGGGTTTTCTCAAGAACAACCCCAAATGCTCTAGCTTCTCTCTAAAATCTCTAAGTTTAGTGTGAGAAAGCTTATAAACTTATTATGGACGAAAATCCCAAGTCTATAATTGTAAAACCAAGTTTTAAATCATGAAATAGACTTTAGATTTGTTTAAATGAGATCATGTCCTACATGACTCATTTTTGTTTGATTCTCTTGTTATTTAACCATCTAATGACTAGATATTGTCCCACAAATCATAACAAAATAACAAGGAACGAAATTGGATTTGATTTGGATCAAATTTGACCAAAAAACTCTCGGTCACGGCCTCTGACACGACTTGTCACGGCCGTGACACATCATTGGACGACTTCTGCCGCTCGTCACGGCCTTGGTCACGGCCGTGACCATCTTCTGGAGGCTGTCACGGCTTGGGCATGAAGTGTCACGGCCGTGACACCATCGGGCACCATTTTTGCTGGCCTATGCCAGTCGTCACGGCCACGTGCAAGGCTGTCACGGCCGTGACTGCCCTGACAGCTTTGCGGCAGTTTCGTATTTCGATCCGATCGAGGGTAACCGTGTCCGATTGACCTGAAATTTTAACCATAGTTAAAAGACTCATCAATCTTGATTTTCACCAAAGGGATTCTCAATCCGAGGTCTAGATTGGGAGATATGAATTTTTGAAGCTACTGCTACTTTGCAGAGGGACTTCATGACCGTGACAAGCCTTGCTTGTCATTGTGAACCCTATTTACGCTTCATTCTTCACCTTATCCGTTCCATAAATTTCCGTCCATGTAAATATAGTTTCTAAAACATATATTTAACATTTTTATTAACGTCTCTAAGATCGTTAAATCATTTTACATCTCATATTAGTTAGACATTATCACAGTGATCATTTTTAAGCCCGACTCTCTTGGTTCGTCTCAACCCGGCAAGGGAGGAATCTAAGAATTTGGTAAGCGCCTAGCCAATCCCGCGGTACCAAATAGATCCCGTGTTGAGTACGATCTTCGATCTACGAACCGACTACAGATTATTGTCGTACGTATAGACCCTTCACAAATGTCCCGATCGAGTGAGAGTCATGGTTACGTCAAACTCACTATACTCTACTCTATGACTAATTCGTGACTGGCAAAATTACTAAACTGCCCTTACGTCCCACGTAAGTCAGTTTATAGCTTCGGCCGAAGACTTCGTAATTTCCCGTCCCCGAATATGCATAGGACATATATCTCAGTTACTAACGAGATAGTGAATCCCTAACGTTAGTCTAAGCACGTTAGTTACCCTTTGTTGTCAAGACCGCATGTCGCCGCCGACCCATGTTCGTTCCCGAACAAGGTGGGCCTAGCAAACTGGTGACATTTCAAGACCCCAAAGTCAACTCCGTCAAAAACCCTTCGGTCTAAGGTCCACGCACACTACTATAGTCAATCGATCGATCATTGACGCTACCCAGAGTAATGATAAGGCCCATGTGATCGTCGATTGCGAGTCGTGTCCAAGTATAAGTTAATCCCCTGATTCAACTTATACCAATGTTACGACCTCCTGCTTCCCAAGCGAATGATTGTCACAACCATATAAGAGTCGTCAACAAATAAGTCGTAATTGACGCTTAGTCACCCTACTGAGGTCTAAGACTTATGGACTAATTTAATATCGGAGAATAATAGCTCATCGGTGCCCCTCTCTCATCCCATGAGAATCGGTGAATAAACTCACGATATATGGGATTTATTTATTTACCGTCTCACCGGATGCCTAGTAAGACTTTATAGGTAAATAAATAATATGCCTTTTTGAAGAATAAATTATAAAGTATAAATTCCATTAATACGTATAAGAATACATTATTCAAATACATAACGAATAATACATCGATTATTAAATACATGCCCTATTCATTACATCCTCGAATGACATTCCGAGGGCACATCCCCAACAATCTCCCACTTGCACTCAATGCCATGCGCTATGATATCGTAACCCCATTTTATGGAGGTGTCGATCAAGCACTGCCTGTGAGAGAGGCTTGGTGAACGGGTCCGCCACGTTACCCGCAGTGGCTATTTTCTGCACAGCTATGTAGCCATTCTCAACGAACCCACGCAGCACGTGGTATTTTCTTTCTATGTGTTTGGACCAGAAGGGAACTAGGCATACTAGAGCTAGGAGATCACTGGGGATCGAAGTTCTAAGGGCTGGAATCACTATCAGATGAGGCAGATGAGGATTCAGTGATATTCAGAGCCGTGGAGATCTCCTTAACAAACTTTTTAACCCTTTTTAAAGTGTCGTGAGATCTCCTCGAACTTCTTCATGTTATCATCCTTGATGCCTTTGATACTCCGTTTCAAATCAGCTATGGTTCCCTGCTCGCCGTCGCTCTCTTGATCCCTTTTCTTCGTGATTTCGAACGAGTTGCTTTCGAAGAGATTGGGGATCTGATCAGAGCAGCCTTTCGCTTCTTGTCGGAGGCAGATCCGGTGCCTTTGGTTTTCGTCATGATTGAGATCGAAGGATTGAAGAGCGAAATAATGAAGTGAAAAACTTAGGGTTGAATGAATTGAAGGAAGAAGAGATTGGATGGTTAAGGCCGAAAACT
The DNA here is from genome assembly GCA_027422505.1 of Craterostigma plantagineum. Lineage (NCBI taxonomy): Eukaryota > Viridiplantae > Streptophyta > Magnoliopsida > Lamiales > Linderniaceae > Craterostigma > Craterostigma plantagineum. Next base: position 11,588,492 of record JAPQWV010000011.1, on the reverse strand, counting down.
TCTTGGATAAGAATGAAAAGGATTTTGGAGCGGTGTGATATCGATTAGACGTGAGGTAGATAAGAAAAAGATTTCAAAGTTTGAAATTTCAAAGATCATTTGTGGAAAAGGAAACTACCCTTTAGATGGAATTTGCTGAAGGTAAGAGGATATCTCGTGGAAATTAAGGAAGGAAATAAGGACTTAAGATCATAAAAAAAAGGAATTTTTGGCTGAAAATAGATTTTGACATAAATCTCAAAGAGAATCTATTTAGAAAAATAATCTTCCCATCAGTGAAAGAAATAGGATAGGTAACGAAGGTAAAATCAAGAAAGAATACTAATAGAATCAAAGGATAAAGTCGAGGAGATCCTAAGGGGTAAGATCAAAGGAATACTTAGGGCTAACTTATCTAGTCACCTTTCCTATTTGAGCTCAATAATTCCTAATCTGTCACGAATATCACAAAATCTACTCTCAATGAGGGGTTTCGTGTAGATATCAGCCAGCTGATCATTAGTTCCTACGAAGCTTACGCTGATATTCCCTTTCTGGACATGATATCGAATAAAATGATGGTTCACCTCTATATGCTTAGTTCGAGAGTGTGTACGGGATTCTTAGTGATACTAATGTCACTAGTACTATCAGAGAAAAATAGGAATTTGGTCGTACCTTAAACCGTAATCACTTAAGGTCTATTTCATCCAAAGGATTTGCTGAGAACAACTTCCTAAGGCCATAATTCTGCTTCGGTTGTGGACAGAGCGACGGCATTTTGTTTCCGACTGGACCAAGTTACAAGGGAATTCCCTAGTAATTGGCAAGTACCACTAGTGCTTTTCCTATCTTCTCTAGAACCGGCATAATCAGCTTCCGAGTATCCCATTAATGGGAATTCCTTGGAATTTGGATACCACATTCCAAAATTGATTGTTCCTTTCAAATATCTAAGTATCCGCTTGACTGCTGTCAAGTGAGATTCCTTAGGACTCGATTGATATCTAGAACATAGACCAGTAGCAAACATAATATCGGGTCTGCTTGCCGTAAGATAGAGCAAACTTCCGATCATACCTCTGTATTTAGTTTGGCAAAAGGTGTTTCATCACTGTCAATTTTGGCGGTCTGATGCATAGGAGTGGGAAGTACCTTGGAATCAGCCATTCCGAATTTTCCAAGTAGTTCGTTCGTGTACTTCGTTTGACATATGAATGTTCCCGCGTCCAATTGCTTGATTTGCAATCCAAGGAATTACGTCAGTTCTCCCATTAGGCTCATCTCAAATTTCTGCTGCATAGACTTAGAAAAATTCTCGCAAAGAGTGATGTTAGTGCTGCCAAATATGTTATCATCAACGTATATCTTCACAAGTAGTATGTGATTCCCTTCGCATTTTATAAACAGAGTGTTATCTATTGTTCCTGTTGTAAAGCCCATGTCTTTTAGAAACCTACTCAATCTTTCATACCATGCCCTAGGGGCCAGTTTTAAACCATATAAAGCTTTGTTTAATTTAAAGACGTGATTTGAAAATTTTTCTTTTTCAAAATCGGAAGGTTGCTCGACATGAACTTCCTCATTTATAAAACCATTTAAAAATGCACTTTTCACGTCCATTTGAAAAAGCTTGAATCTTTTAAAAGATGCATATGCAAGTAAAATGCGTATCGACTCGAGCCTAGCTACGGGTGCAAAGGTTTCTTGAAAATCTATACATTCTTCTTGGGAATAACCTTTGACAACTAACATGGCCTTGTTTCGTGTCATATTACCGTTTTCGTCCAGTTTGTTGGGAAACACCCACTTCGTGTCTATTATGGACTTGTCGTTAGGTCTTTCTCCATGGCAATCACCCACGATTCATCGTCAAGAACTTCATTCACTGTCTTAGGTTCCATGGTTGATAATAGCACGTCATGTGATTCCTCAGCATATCATTTCGTACAGTTGCTCTTGTTTTGATCCCTGAAGTGATATTCCCTATAACTTGTTCAGTGGGATGGCTGGAGGCATGTTTGAATTTTCTGCGCTGTTGTTCGTCTGAAGCCTCAGGTTCCTCTGACATAGCATCTATGTAGCACCCGGGTTTCCCGTAGGTATTTAGGGCCAATAAATTAGCAAAATGTAACTCCGTGAATTATGTGCATAAACGTGATTTATGTGCTGAATATGACTTAAGCGCAGCTTCGTGTTTTACGAAATTGGGTGCGATTAAATAGTGCTTATGTGACTTACTTGAAATTGTGTGGAAAATTACGTGCTTAGGCGATTTCTTGAATTTAGTGCAATTAAATCGTACCAAGTGACCCCTAATTTATTTAGGAATTTTCGAAAGTTGGACAAGGAAATTGGATCATGAGAGAAAATTAGACTATAGTACTAATGGGCTATAATTAAATCCAAACTTAGGCCCAAATGAGACCTCAAACTTGAGCCCAACATCCTTAGAAATGAAGTTAGCAAACAAGATCCCTAAATTATGGAAAACCCACGCCAAGCTTGTTCCATCACAACTAAATATCTATGAAAAGCCATATGAAAGTTAAAAACCCCATAACCTTACCTAAGAACCCACGAAAAGAAAGAGGGAAGAAGAAAGAGCCGAGAGAAGAATAAACGTAGAGGACACTTCGAGCTAGCTTGGAACTCCGAAATTGTAAGTGACGAAAATCCCTTAAAACCATTTCTATTTTTATACTAAGAATTGTTTAGCTAAATTTCGAGCTTAGGTTTGTACTAAGGATGTTTGTTTGAGCAAATATGAAGTTAAGTAGCATAGCATGTGATTTAGAACTTAGAATGCTAGGTAGAACAAGCTGCGAAGTGAATTCGAGGGAGAAGAACGACGGAAAATCGAAGAAGATGATAAAATGTCGCATGAAATGTCGACTAAACCTATATCGACATTTTAATAAATGTCGAGATACCATGTAAATATTATGTCGACATTTCCTAATGAAAATGTCGAAACCCAAAGTCGAAGCTTTGTTAGGAATGATGTCGAGACCCACTTATGAGACATATCGAGATTTATTAAAAACGAGATGTTGAAAATGTCGAGCTTGTACATAACATGTCGAGACCCAAGGCAAAGATGTCGAAATGTTACATGAGATGTCCACGTAATGGATATCGACATTGCATGGATGTCGAGACCTTAAATCATGCAAATGTCGAAGTGCTAAAATAGAAAAGTCGAGGTAACTGCCGATATTAAAGTCGAGGTGAAATCTCATGTCGACATTTTATGTTCCAAGATGTCGAGATCTTTAAATCATTAAATGTCGAGTTCATGAACATATACAAAATGTCGAGTAATAGATAAAATGTCGGGCTCAAATAAATCGGTATAAATGTCGAAACCTTGCTGAGAAAGATGTCGAAATGTTAGGAAAATGTCGAGCTAAAATAATTAACAATGTCGAGACCTCACTTCCCAAGCAACCCGAGATTTATCAAATGTCGAAAGGTGATGTCGAAACCCTCATGCATCTCGATAATTAGCTCCTTCATATCGATATCTTGTAAATGTCGAAGATCGGTGTGAGTTGCATGTCGATAATCTCTAACTCAAATGCTGAAGTATAAATGTCGAGACCAATATCTATAAAAAAAGGTCGAGATGCAACGTCTAGATAAGATAGCAAAGAAATGTCGAGCTAGAGAAAATGTCGAGACTTGGGTGAATCCTATGTCAACATTTCCAGATACAAATGTCAAATAAATGTCGAGATTACTAAGTGTCGAGATTTCTAAATAATTCAAATGTCGCGGCCTAATTACCATACAACTCGAGATTTATTTCTAATAATGTCGAGACTCATGGTGAGCTTCATGTCGACATTTCCAATCATAAATGTCGAAGACCCTTGTCCACCATCTAAAATGTCGAACCTTTATATGTATAATGCCGAGTTTTATACCAAAACAAATGTCGAGATCTTTCCGACACCAAGCTCGAGGCTCGCCCGAAGCCAATCTCGTGAAATACCGATTAGACTAACACACCCATAATGTATATTTAGGGTTTGGAGATTAGCATACTTGAGCCACTAAATAAAATAGCGCACTGACACCAATTTTCATGCCTAAGGTCGGGACTTGGGAACACTTACGGGTCAGGTGACTGCTAATCTACGGACGACAAGTAAGTAGAAATCCAACTACGACACACAACTTGTTTTACGTGCCTTATTGCGTGATTTCGTGCCTACGTGGTTTTATGAATTTGTGAATTGATTAAAGTAGTTAAATGTGGTAAGTCTACATTGCATTTACCTGCATCTGCATATGCATACTCACGTGCACACACGAACGCGTGAGGGAGGGTCGTGGGATTGAGTGTGCGTAATGATGTGTCGCATGTACGCGACGAGGACTTGCCGATGTGGGCAAGTGTGTCGACTCGTAGTTGAGTCAGGGGCTGTCTACTATGTTACCAGGGCGGCGTTTTAGCGTCGTCGTACTATTATTTTAGATATATATATTGATATCCTATGGTTAGGATTTGGGCATGGCCCGTGGCGGTAAGGTGCGACCTGGAGGGTGCGACCTGAGGGTGTAAGCGACACAGGGTAGAACCCTGGTGTAGGCGACCTCAGCGTGGGCTACCAGCGTGAGCGACCGCCGGACAGTCGGGGACGACTGGGATCATATGGCGACCTAGGGGAACGATGTGCATCCTAGGGTTCGGCCATCCGGCGTGGACCGCTGTCGTGTTGTCCTTGAGGGACGTGAGCTCTTGTGGTGCATAGTGAGATTAGCCGAGGGCCCTGAGTGACACTAGTCTGAGTACGTTGGTACGATTGTTGTATGCATCGGCGTGGATTGCCTTTGCGAGTGTTGTATGCATCGGCGCGGATTGCCGTTGCGGGGGAGTGACACGTGCACACATGCATGATTTCTGCTTACTGAGCCTCGGTGGCTCATTCCTTACGTTGTGTGTTGTAGGCACTGGCGATCACGGTATGTGAGCGCGTTTTGAAGGCAAGGCCAACCTTTTGGAGCTTCGTGCTGCTTTTGGGGGTGGACGTGTGTGTGTGGATGACGACCTGTGAGGCCGGGCGCATAGGAGCTTTTGCTGTGCCGACACACCTTCGCCGTGGTAGACAGACCATGTCTGGAAACTGATGTTCGACATGCATTCTTTTGTCTTGTATAGAACAATGTTGCATTCCATAAATGAAAAATGAAAAATTTGTACGCGTTTTTGGTGCACTTCTTTATTTACAAACTCGCTAGGCATGTAGAATGCGCTAGAATAGGCGGTTAGGAAGTCGGGGCGCGACAGGGTGGTATCAGAGCCTCGGTCACAGGTTCTGTAGACTGTCCACACACACACACACCCAAAAGAGCGGAAGCGGCCTTGCAAGTAAGTGTTGAGTCTATGTGATTTTCTATGTTGTATAATTTATTGGCCATAGGACAATCAGGATAGGGTAGAAAGATGGTAAGAACGAGAGGAGAGTCGAGTGGTGGCGACGACCAGAACAGGGGAAACACGGCCCCTCCCGACAATCGGGACGCTACGATTTTCCAGCTAACGGAATTAGTCCGTCAGCAGTCAACGCAGATCCAACAACTGATCCAACAGAATACTGCTAATGCTGGGCCAACTCAGGCGGAAAGGACTGAGGTGGTGGGAGAACGATTCCGAAGGTTGAACCCACCGACCTTCGAAGACACAGCTGACTCAACAGCAGCTGAAGACTGGTTAAGGACTCTCGAAAGCATGTTCATCTATAGCAGGGTTCCAGAGGCGGAAAAGGCCCTCTGTGCTGCGTTCCTACTACGAGGGAGCGCAGGACACTGGTGGGACACCATCATGGTGTTAGAGAACCCCGCTACAATGAGCTGGGAAAGATTCAAGGAGTTGTTCAGGGGCAAGTACCTCACCGCCCCGATTCGAGCACAGCGCCTGAACGAATTCATCAATCTCAGGCAGGGACCGATGACGGTGGCTGAGTACATACGGAAGTTTGAGCAGCTGTCCAGATTTGCAGCACACATGGTCAGCACGGAAGCCCTGAAAATCGAACGCTTTTTGGAAGGATTGAAGCCCGAGCTCTACAGAGATGTGAGCATGGCGGGAATTCAGGGAGCTACTTACTCTCAAGTAGCAGAGAGAGCTGTGGTGGCTGAACAGGCGGAAGCCAGAATCTTGAAGGCACAAGAGGCCAAACGCAAGTTCGCGCAAATGAAAGGAGCGCAATGGAGCGGAGGAGACCAGAAACGGCAGTTCGTGCCTAAAGGGGGCAAGAAGAGATTTCAGAACCGGCCTCCTCAACAGCCTCAGGGGACGATGAACAGACCCCCAAATCCAAACCAGAACCAGGGAGCAGCGCAGGGCCCATATTGCCAGAGGTGTGGGAAAAGGGACTTTGGGAACTGCAACATGCAAGTCAACACCTGCTTTAGATGTGGGAAGCCGGGCCACTTTGTGAGACAGTGCCCGGAGGGTGCTTCGGGAAATCAGACCGGGAGTCAGGCAGGACCTCAAAGGGTGCCAGCACGGGTGTACACCATCACTTCCGAGGAAGCAGAAAACAACCCGGAGGTGGTAACAGGTACCCTACCGGTCCATCAAACTCCCACGTGCATTCTAGTAGATTCCGGGGCGACCCACTCGTTTGCGTCTGTGAAGTATGTGACGAAACTAGGGGTAACGCCTGAGCGAGTCGACTACGAGTATAGCGTAGCAATTCCAAGCGGGGCACCAACTAGGACTAGTCAAATGTTAAGAAATTGCCCAATCTTAGTCGGTAATAGAGAATTGCCGGTAGACCTGATAGTCATCCCGATGGACGATTACGAAGTGATCCTCGGGATGGACTGGCTCTCAAAGTACGGAGCAGTGATAGACTGTAACCAGTTACGTTTAGCTTAGAAGGGGAAGAGCCTGTCACCTTCAAGGGGACAATGAAGAGGAGAGGCATTCTGAGGATATCAGCCTTAAAAGCTCAGCGATTAGTCAATTCCGGATGCGAGGCATATCTGGTATTCGCACTGAAGGCGGAAGGGAATACCCCCACGAAACTCGAAGACGTACCCGTGATTAAAGAGTTCCCGGACGTATTTCCGGAAGATCTGCCGGGACTACCCCCGGACAGAGAAATTGAATTCACGATTGACCTGGTGCCGGGAGCAGCACCAGTGTCCAAGGCTCCATATCGCTTAGCGCCAACCGAATTAAAGGAATTGAAGGAACAAATAGATGAACTCCTACAGAAAGGATTCATTCAGACCAGCTTTTCTCCCTGGGGTGCGCCAGTCCTGTTCGTACGAAAGAAGGATGGCTCGATGAGATTGTGTATAGACTACAGGGAGTTGAACAAGCTGACGATCAAGAACAAGTATCCACTACCCCGAATAGACGACCTCTTCGACCAATTGCAAGGCGCCACAGTATTCTCTAAGATCGATTTGAGGTCGGGCTATCATCAACTGAAGGTCCGCAAGGAGGACATTCCCAAAACGGCATTCAGTACCAGATACGGGCACTTCGAATTCCTAGTAATGCCCTTTGGACTGACGAACGCACCGGCGGCCTTCATGGACCTAATGAACCGGGTGTTCGAAGCCTATCTAGACAAGTTCGTGATCGTGTTCATAGATGACATCCTCGTCTACTCCAAGACGAAAGAGGAGCACGAACAACACCTACGAGTAGTACTCGGAGTATTGCGGGAAAAGCAGTTGTACGCCAAGTATAAGAAGTGTGAATTTTGGCTGGATCAAGTAGCGTTCTTGGGGCACATCGTCTCGGGAGCGGGAATCTCGGTGGACCCGAGCAAAATCGAAGCAATTAATGATTGGCCACAGCCGACCAACGTAACGGAAGTACGAAGCTTCCTAGGCTTAGCAGGCTACTATAGGAAATTCATCAAAGATTTCTCTAGAATCGCCTCTACGCTGACAAGGTTGACTAAGAAAAACACGCCTTTTCAATGGAGCAAAGAGTGTGAACAAAGCTTCCAAGAACTGAAAGAGCGGCTTACTACAGCCCCAGTGCTGACAATACCCACGGGGACAGGAGGGTTCTCAGTGTATAGCGATGCCTCGAAGAATGGGATAGGATGCGTACTGATGCAGAACGGTAACGTGGTGGCTTATGCCTCACGACAACTGAAGGAGTACGAAAAGAACTACCCTACACACGACTTGGAGCTAGCCGCGGTAGTCTTCGCTCTCAAAATTTGGAGGCACTACTTGTATGGAGAAAGATGCGAAATTTACACCGATCACAAGAGTCTGAAGTACTTCTTCACCCAAAAGGAACTCAATATGAGGCAGAGAAGATGGCTGGAGTTGGTGAAGGACTACGATTGTGTGATCAACTACCACCCAGGAAAGGCGAACGTGGTAGCTGATGCTCTAAGCCGGAAATCTGTGAGCGCGGAACTTCAACAGCTCGACATGGAGATCGTACCATTGGGAGAAGTCGAGGTAAAGTTAGCAACCCTGACTCTGCAACCAACGCTACTGGAGCAGATCAGAAAGGCACAGGAAAACGATGAGTTTTACCTGAAAACTAAGGGAGCGCAAATCGAACAGTCAACAACAGACTTCACGTTTCAGAACGACCAAAGCTTATACTACAAGAATAGATTATACGTACCGAACGACGCGGATCTTAGACGAGTTATACTGACGGAAGCACATATCACACCATATTCGGTGCACCCAGGAGCTACGAAGCTTTATAGGGATCTAAGGACTAACTACTGGTGGCCGGGAATGAAAAAGGACGTAGCGACGTTCGTGAGCCGATGCCTCACCTGCCAGCAAATTAAGGCAGAACATCAGCGACCGGCAGGGACGCTGCAACCTCTGCCCATTCCGGAGTGGAAGTGGGACAATGTAACGATGGATTTCGTGAGCGGATTGCCGAGGAACGCGAAAGGACACGATGCAATTTGGGTAATTGTAGATCGACTTACGAAATCTGCCCATTTTCTGCCGATAAGTACAACGTTTACCATGGAGCGGTATGCAGAATTGTACATCCAAGAGATAGTAAGACTCCATGGGGCACCCATAACGATAGTTTCAGACCGCGATTCACGATTTCTATCTAAATTCTGGACGAGCTTACAAAAGGCCATAGGGACGAAATTGGCCTTTAGCACAGCATATCACCCGCAAACGGACGGCCAATCCGAGCGGACAATCCAAACGCTGGAAGATATGTTACGAGCCTGTGTACTTGACTTCAAAGGCAACTGGAGCAAGTACCTTCCACTTGTAGAATTCTCGTACAACAACAGTTACCAAGCTACAATTGGAATGGCTCCTTACGAAGCCTTGTACGGACGGAAGTGCAGATCCCCAGTGCATTGGGACGAAGTAGGTGAAAGGGCGATGCTAGGCCCAGATATGATACGGGAAATGACGGAAATTATCATGCTGATCCGAGAAAGAATGCGCACGGCGCAGAGTAGACAGAAGAGTTATGCGGATCGGAGACGTAGACCGCTAGAATTTGAAGTTGATGATTGGGTTTTCGTGAAAGTATCGCCAATGAAGGGCGTTAAGAGATTCGGCAAGAAGGGAAAACTAAGCCCAAGATACATTGGTCCCTTCAAGATAATAAAGAGAGTCGGCGAAGTAGCGTACCAACTGGAACTACCAGCATCGTTGTCGCAAGTACACAATGTGTTCCACGTGTCGACTTTGCGGAAGTATATCGCTGACCCAAGCCACGTGTTGATAAACGACTCACTGCATCGACACTTGAAACCAGACCTGAGTTATGAGGAAACCCCCGTAGAGATATTGATGCATGAGACGAAAAGGCTTAGGAACAAAGAGATTCCTCTAGTGAAAGTTCTGTGGCGGAATCAGTCAGTAGAGGAAGCCACATGGGAACGCGAGGATGAGATGAAAACCCGCTATCCTGAATTGTTCCGAACGGGCTGATTTCGGGGGCGAAATCCTCCTTAAGGGGGGGAGGATGTAGCACCCGGGTTTCCCGTAGGTATTTAGGGCCAATAAATTAGCAAAATGTAACTCCGTGAATTATGTGCATAAACGTGATTTATGTGCTGAATATGACTTAAGCGCAGCTTCGTGTTTTACGAAATTGGGTGCGATTAAATAGTGCTTATGTGACTTACTTGAAATTGTGTGGAAAATTACGTGCTTAGGCGATTTCTTGAATTTAGTGCAATTAAATCGTACCAAGTGACCCCTAATTTATTTAGGAATTTTCGAAAGTTGGACAAGGAAATTGGATCATGAGAGAAAATTAGACTATAGTACTAATGGGCTATAATTAAATCCAAACTTAGGCCCAAATGAGACCTCAAACTTGAGCCCAACATCCTTAGAAATGAAGTTAGCAAACAAGATCCCTAAATTATGGAAAACCCACGCCAAGCTTGTTCCATCACAACTAAATATCTATGAAAAGCCATATGAAAGTTAAAAACCCCATAACCTTACCTAAGAACCCACGAAAAGAAAGAGGGAAGAAGAAAGAGCCGAGAGAAGAATAAACGTAGAGGACACTTCGAGCTAGCTTGGAACTCCGAAATTGTAAGTGACGAAAATCCCTTAAAACCATTTCTATTTTTATACTAAGAATTGTTTAGCTAAATTTCGAGCTTAGGTTTGTACTAAGGATGTTTGTTTGAGCAAATATGAAGTTAAGTAGCATAGCATGTGATTTAGAACTTAGAATGCTAGGTAGAACAAGCTGCGAAGTGAATTCGAGGGAGAAGAACGACGGAAAATCGAAGAAGATGATAAAATGTCGCATGAAATGTCGACTAAACCTATATCGACATTTTAATAAATGTCGAGATACCATGTAAATATTATGTCGACATTTCCTAATGAAAATGTCGAAACCCAAAGTCGAAGCTTTGTTAGGAATGATGTCGAGACCCACTTATGAGACATATCGAGATTTATTAAAAACGAGATGTTGAAAATGTCGAGCTTGTACATAACATGTCGAGACCCAAGGCAAAGATGTCGAAATGTTACATGAGATGTCCACGTAATGGATATCGACATTGCATGGATGTCGAGACCTTAAATCATGCAAATGTCGAAGTGCTAAAATAGAAAAGTCGAGGTAACTGCCGATATTAAAGTCGAGGTGAAATCTCATGTCGACATTTTATGTTCCAAGATGTCGAGATCTTTAAATCATTAAATGTCGAGTTCATGAACATATACAAAATGTCGAGTAATAGATAAAATGTCGGGCTCAAATAAATCGGTATAAATGTCGAAACCTTGCTGAGAAAGATGTCGAAATGTTAGGAAAATGTCGAGCTAAAATAATTAACAATGTCGAGACCTCACTTCCCAAGCAACCCGAGATTTATCAAATGTCGAAAGGTGATGTCGAAACCCTCATGCATCTCGATAATTAGCTCCTTCATATCGATATCTTGTAAATGTCGAAGATCGGTGTGAGTTGCATGTCGATAATCTCTAACTCAAATGCTGAAGTATAAATGTCGAGACCAATATCTATAAAAAAAGGTCGAGATGCAACGTCTAGATAAGATAGCAAAGAAATGTCGAGCTAGAGAAAATGTCGAGACTTGGGTGAATCCTATGTCAACATTTCCAGATACAAATGTCAAATAAATGTCGAGATTACTAAGTGTCGAGATTTCTAAATAATTCAAATGTCGCGGCCTAATTACCATACAACTCGAGATTTATTTCTAATAATGTCGAGACTCATGGTGAGCTTCATGTCGACATTTCCAATCATAAATGTCGAAGACCCTTGTCCACCATCTAAAATGTCGAACCTTTATATGTATAATGCCGAGTTTTATACCAAAACAAATGTCGAGATCTTTCCGACACCAAGCTCGAGGCTCGCCCGAAGCCAATCTCGTGAAATACCGATTAGACTAACACACCCATAATGTATATTTAGGGTTTGGAGATTAGCATACTTGAGCCACTAAATAAAATAGCGCACTGACACCAATTTTCATGCCTAAGGTCGGGACTTGGGAACACTTACGGGTCAGGTGACTGCTAATCTACGGACGACAAGTAAGTAGAAATCCAACTACGACACACAACTTGTTTTACGTGCCTTATTGCGTGATTTCGTGCCTACGTGGTTTTATGAATTTGTGAATTGATTAAAGTAGTTAAATGTGGTAAGTCTACATTGCATTTACCTGCATCTGCATATGCATACTCACGTGCACACACGAACGCGTGAGGGAGGGTCGTGGGATTGAGTGTGCGTAATGATGTGTCGCATGTACGCGACGAGGACTTGCCGATGTGGGCAAGTGTGTCGACTCGTAGTTGAGTCAGGGGCTGTCTACTATGTTACCAGGGCGGCGTTTTAGCGTCGTCGTACTATTATTTTAGATATATATATTGATATCCTATGGTTAGGATTTGGGCATGGCCCGTGGCGGTAAGGTGCGACCTGGAGGGTGCGACCTGAGGGTGTAAGCGACACAGGGTAGAACCCTGGTGTAGGCGACCTCAGCGTGGGCTACCAGCGTGAGCGACCGCCGGACAGTCGGGGACGACTGGGATCATATGGCGACCTAGGGGAACGATGTGCATCCTAGGGTTCGGCCATCCGGCGTGGACCGCTGTCGTGTTGTCCTTGAGGGACGTGAGCTCTTGTGGTGCATAGTGAGATTAGCCGAGGGCCCTGAGTGACACTAGTCTGAGTACGTTGGTACGATTGTTGTATGCATCGGCGTGGATTGCCTTTGCGAGTGTTGTATGCATCGGCGCGGATTGCCGTTGCGGGGGAGTGACACGTGCACACATGCATGATTTCTGCTTACTGAGCCTCGGTGGCTCATTCCTTACGTTGTGTGTTGTAGGCACTGGCGATCACGGTATGTGAGCGCGTTTTGAAGGCAAGGCCAACCTTTTGGAGCTTCGTGCTGCTTTTGGGGGTGGACGTGTGTGTGTGGATGACGACCTGTGAGGCCGGGCGCATAGGAGCTTTTGCTGTGCCGACACACCTTCGCCGTGGTAGACAGACCATGTCTGGAAACTGATGTTCGACATGCATTCTTTTGTCTTGTATAGAACAATGTTCCATTCCATAAATGAAAAATGAAAAATTTGTACGCGTTTTTGGTGCACTTCTTTATTTACAAACTCGCTAGGCATGTAGAATGCGCTAGAATAGGCGGTTAGGAAGTCGGGGCGCGACAATCTAGTTCCAATGGAATTGCATTCACTTCTTTGTCAATAACCTGTAACTGCAGGAGACACAACTATACCTTCCTCATTAGCATTTGCGTTAGGAAATTCATCAAATATAACATACACAGAATCTTGAACAGTCTTCTTCCTATTATTAAACACTCTAAAAGCTTTGGAATGAAGGCTGTAACCTTGGAATATCCTTTCATCTACCTTGGAATCGAATTTTCCTCTCTTATCCCTATCATTCAAAATGAAACATTTGCAGCCAAATACATGGAAATACCTATGTTAGGGGTTTTATGGTTCCAAAGTTCGTAGGGAGTTCTCTTAATAATAGGTCTAAGGAAAATCCTATTCGAGACATAACAACCCGTACTAACAGCTTCGGCCCAAATTTGTCTCAGCATATTCCTAGCCATTTCTTGTAATACTCTATTTTTTCTCTCGACCACTCCGTTCTGTTGAGGCGTAATAGGGGCTGAAAAATTGTGACTATAACCATTTTCATCACAAAAAGATGCAAAAGATTTACTATTAAATTCTAGACAGTTATCACTCCTAATCTTACGAACCTTCATCTCTTTCTCATTTCTAGCTTCTTAATCAGTGGCGGAAGGTTATCTAAAGCCTCACTTTTGTGTGCAAGAAATAAGACCCATATGTCCCTAGTATAATCGTCTACGATAACAAGGGTATATCGTTTACCTTTCAATGACATAACTTGTACCGGATCAAAAAGGTCAATATGCAGCAGTTCCAGTGGTCTGGACGTAGATATCACATTCTTAGGTTTGCAAGACGTCTTGGTCTTTCCCCATTTGGCACGCTTTGCAAATTTTGTCCTTGGTGGCTTTCATATCTGAAATACCTCTCACCAATTCATTACATGATATGCGAGACATCAGTTCCATGTTGGCATGTCCCAAACGTCTGTGCCATAACCATGGGATATCCTGTGTAACTGCTAAACACTTGACGTTCTGGTTGGCAATATCATCAAGAGTGGTGCAGTAGATATTACCATGTCTAGATGCACTAAACACAACCTCATCATCCTTTTTGACAAAGCACTTATCTTTAGCAAAGGCTACGGTATGTCCATTATCACATAGTTGGCTAATGCTTATGTTCTAAGTTCTTAACAACCATACGTTATCTATAGTGATATTTAAATTGTTACCAACAGTACCAACTCCCACTATTTTGGCTTTTGCTTCATTAGCGTACGAAACGTAAACCTCCATCAACCGTCTTTAATGATACAAAATTACCTATATCACCTGTCATGTGGCGGGAGCACTCGCTGTCGAGATACCACCTGCTTTTCTTGCTGGAATTCTTCCTTCGTACCTGTAGAAAGAAGTACTCCTCTGAGTTACCCAATTTTTGTTGGGTCCTAACATGTTAGCGGGGAAATAACTTCTGTTAACATATGAGATATCGTTCTGCATAGACGGTGATCTCCTGTTACAATCAGATACAACAGTGGCATTTACAGGTGACTTCCTAGGTCTCCAAACATACTTAGCTTTTTCTACTACAACAGAAACACTTAAGCTTAGGCACAGAAAGTTTAGCATGCTTTCCTTCAGTGGAATAACCTATCCCTGACCTATCAATGTTCCTATGAGTACTTAACAGCATATCTAGGTTCTGCTTACCCGCAAGGAATCTATCAACTTTCTGTTTCTCTCCATCTAAGGAGTTCTTGACTACGATATCTCTGGATAAGTCAATGTTTTTCTTTTTTGTTTTCTCACAGTCACATGAAATTCACTCTTCTTAGCAGTAACTAACTCTCCTTTCAAATGTGAGATATCTAGATCAGCCTCATGTTTTTCCATAGCTAGGTGATCTCGCTGTTTCAACAGTTCCTTATTCAAGGAATTTAGTGACTTAATCTTTCTCTCTGCTTTTTGAAGTAAACCACACAATTCTTCCTTACTTTTTTCTATATCAGAAACAGATGAGTCACTTTCATAACCATTGTTATATAAACTATTTAGGATATGAATTTTCTCAATGGAGGAAGAACGAGATACCTGATCCTCGTCAGCCATATAAGCGTGATCCTCGTCCTCGCTTTGTTCCATTTCAGAATATATTATGTCACCATGGCCATCTGCTTCCTTGGTTTCTCATCGTTGATTGTAGGGCATTCATTTGTATAGTGGCCTAGTTTGTTGCATTGGAAGCATTTCTGAACCGGACGTGGAGATTCCCTTATTTTTGTTCTGGAATTTGTTGGAGTTCCCTTAGAATCTCTTTTTTTGCTCAAATCTTTTGAATCTCTTTGTAAGCATGGATAGGTCGCTCATCAAGCTTTTTTCGTCGTCAGAATCAGATTCTTCTTTGTTGTATTGGAATGCAATGGACTTCTGATTTTTGTTCCGCGACTTCTCATACATTGACGTTTGAATCATTTTGTAGGAGATAAGAGATCCAATCAGTTCGGAGATGCTAAGTTGTTAGGTCCTTTTTTTTCAACACAGATCGAATCGATTGATAATCTTCAGAAATTCAGATTTAAGATCGAAGATTACCTAGTTGAAAGCTTACGAGAGACGAAACATTGAAATCAAGGGTTTAACGCTAATTCATCTCTCCAAATTTCTCGATTCCAATTTTTTGATTACAAAACCATACAAAGAGCACTCCTAATTTTCTTAGGAGTTCACTTATATATACCACCTCGTGGTATATTTACACAAGTAGTCCTATACAATAACTAATTACAAGAGGAAATACATTTTATAGAGGAAATACATTTTATAGATCACTCCAATCTCCATATAGGCCACAATAAATTATCCCCAACGCAAATCCCTGCCCACATTTCGGTATTATTCATCCTTCGGCCCTGTACTTTGTGGGATTATCCATGACAAGTGTCCACATAACCAGCTTTATACTGTTCAATTGCAATTAAGAGTATTGGTCTAAGGCCGTGGCAAAACCATGGACCGTGTTGATAATCAGGGCTAGGCATGATAAGTAATCCGATGTGGGTAGGCTCGATTATTAATCCAGCCCAGGATAGTAATACTGAAATTACTTCAATACCCTTTGCAAATATTTAAAAATCATTTTCCAGTCCCCCAATTAAATCGCACTCATCTGTTGTATAACTGCAGGCAGCGAACAAGTGCGATGAAGAAGGGTTCGAAACTCGTCTTTTTGATGTATCTATAAATGGTGTTTGTGTTTGTTTAATCTAACGAGCTCTTTCCTTCATAGCCAACACAGCTCGCAATCGCCGTCAGCTAATCCTCAGGCGAAACTGACCAAAAAAATTCGCATCCAACGTAATACATACACTATCACAGTAACACTAAATTTTAAGCCCAATGATATAATGAGGATACCTGGAAATTGGGTGAAGCTTCGCAATAGTGTTGGAATTCAACAGAGTCGGTGCCCTAAAATCGAGTGCCTGTTCTCTGAGTGATTGAGTGATGTTGTTTGTCTATAGGGTTATTGTGGTAATTTCTCAAGTTTATCCTACAAAATAATTCTACCTAATATTGCAAAGTGAACAATATTAATAATCCCATACAATTCAAACCGGCCCATTAATAATCCCAAGACAGAAATTATCACTTGTAATCCTATCCAACATAGTAAACGTGACAATATTTCATTGGATAAGTCCTCATATTTCTTCCTAATATATGAAAGTATGTTCTGGAAAAAAAATATTATTGATCCTAATTTGGAATATATGGAACTGCTAATTTCGTTGAAACATCTTAATTGCTGCAAGAAAACTAAGTTGTAGTTGATGAATGATGACATGAGAGTAATCCAACTTAGCATGGATGCTTTGCGCTGGGTCTTTTATTTTGCTAATTAACTTTCTTTAATTGCGACTATTTTTGGCAGTGTATCATATTAGTTTATTTGAAATATTTAACAGAATTATATTTCAAATCATTATCTATATTTATAAGTATACAAAAGGAAAATTATGATATATAATGAAATTAAATTTAAAGTAGTAATTCAATGAGAAAAGGGTAAATTGAGAAATAAAATTATTTACTAACTTGGGAATTTATAGCAAAAGATGGTAGTTTTTTCAGTTTTATTAGTCTCCTTTTCGATAGACCAAAGCAACAATTTATATTCCCTCTCACACTTGATGTTTATTTTGTCCTCCCGAAATATTATTAACTTTTCTTTATCTAGTTTAATGCGGCCAAAATACATCTTGGTGTTCACTATTTCGTTTTGTTAAATCATGTTTCGACATACAGTAAAACCTCTTTTAATTAATAACCTTGGGACCACTGAATTTTATTAATTTAAAGAGATATTAATATATCGATAAATTAATTTAATTAACAGAACAAAATTTAAATTCAGATGATTTAGTATTTAAAATGTGTTTATGATTATATTCATGAATAAACCCATTCTTTGTAACTAATTAAATATATTCATGTATATATACATTTTTTGTTGCATCTAGAGAACTCGACATCGGAACTTTTGGCTGCAATTAAAAAAGGATGAAATTCAATTAGATTACGTTTTAAGAAAAAACAAGTAACAATAGATTCAGATTTTAGCAAATGCTCATAATATTTATAATTGTAACATATGGATTATTAATTTATAATTTTAATGGGACATAATATATACAAAGGAATTTTCAGAATAATTATTATCTTATTATCTTATCGAATTTAATGATTTTCTACAAAGGCCCAAGTCGGGACCGGAAGATTTTATTATTTTAGAGAGGTTATTAATTTATCGAGTATTAATTTATAGAGGTTTTACTGTAGTTCAAACTGTACGACGGTTTAACTCCCAATCTCTTGACTGCCTATTTCAAATTACATTTTGATAAATTAAAAAATAAAAGATAAAACTGTTTTAACTGGAACCATAGGTTGGACTCGTCAAGAACAAACTCGCCACATCATTTAACGTAGAAAAAAAAGCCAATCAATAGAGCTGATTCTTTTATTAAAACAGTTATAAGATTAGCAGCGGAATTAGAAGAATGATCAAATTGTATTTTCCTATAAATGATGCTTCTCAAGGTTTTGATGATGACAAGGGTTAAAACTGCTCGGTTTAGTCCTACATTCATGCGTGGTTAATTTCGACTATTGATGCTTAGTTAATTCATTGCATTCATCTCTTCGAAAGATTTTTATTTTTGGTGATTCTTCAAAATATCACAATATCATGGCGATCCTCTCTTTGCCCGTCATCACTTTGTTTAATTAACTTACGTAGAGTCTCAAACGAAATGACGCCAACTAGGGGATGAAATTTTGGTGATATTCAACGTTCACTGTGATGTGGTTATGTTAAAATGCCTTATATTTTAAATTCCTCGCTTCTTATTACACACCATCTAATATAGTTGTAAGGCTTGTAAATTCTTGGTTTGACCCCAAACTCGTTAAGTAATAGTATTATCATTCGTTAAAGCATGACTGTTTTACTTTTTATCATTAAAAAATGGCAACATTGCACAGTAACTGCCCAAAACTACTACAAATCGCACGTGATTTTAATTTGCAGAATTGCAATTTAGATTTTTTTTTTCCGAAAAAAACATGTATGGCATGAAATTGATAATAATCGTCCAAAATCACACCACGCACAACCCCGTAGCTAAAATGAGGTTCGAACTTGAGTTACTGAAATTATCAGAGTCTGTGAACAACAATGACATTGCGTAGAGAACTTCTGTCGTGGGTACTTATGTGTGTGTGCAATTTGTCACCCAAAGTCCATAAAAATAAAGAATTTACAGGGGTTCAACTGATTTCCACCGTACTTTCTATTACAAAGAATGAAAAACTATTAATTTGATCGAACAGAATCTTATAGTTGAAGACATAGGAGATGAAGACAATGAATGAATAACAAGCGACGAGAAATTCAAAATATGCTTGTTATCATTCGTACAAGGAGGGCCATTGATTTCTTGAGTGATACGACAACAATAGATAAACTAATAAACTAATGGTAGTAATATAAAAGGTGCTACTAATCAAGTCAAGAAAGATGGATGATGAATACTGATACCGCCAAAAAATGGATCTGCCGCGTCGGACGACTAACAGACCTCTTCCCGCCTAGATTCCACCACGCAGGTTACCTAATCGCTTGAAAACAGGATAAGGGTTGGGGGTCGTTTGCCCTCTTGCCTAGGTCAAGAGGGTAACTTCCATGTTCCAGGTGTAAAGCGGCATAAAAAGTGATGTGTAGTGTGTGTTTATGAGTAATTAACTGGACAGAGTAACGGTAGGATACGCCTGAAGAGAGACCTCGTTCTTGAGTGCCTTGGTAGTATTTATAGGCTTCTGCCCTTGGGGGGTTTTCCCACGGTTGAGACCCACGTTCCGCGATTCTAGGGGTCGAACTTCCTTATCGCCCATGATGGCACGTTTCCTAAACCTACCGAGTGTCAGGCGGTTATTCTGCACGTCTTACTTGCATCATCGTGGGCGAATCGTGGCAGTTTTCGAGTCGGATGACCGCTACTCTCGAGGGCAGGGTCTTCCCCCGGACTCGGGAAATATACCCGAGTCCTTCTTTTCCTCTCGGGTAGCTTCCTGGAGTGTTTTCGAGGGTACGCGTCCCTCGGATGGAGCGCCCGAGGACCTTATGATTGCGTTCCGAGAGGCTTGGTTCTTCGTCGCAGGTGTTGTCCTATAGTCCTCGGGCCCGTGGCGCTGGTAGGTACTCCTAGGATGAGGCTGTTAGGTCAGCGGAGATGGGTCGGGTGTTTTGCCGCGGGGTCGATTAGACCCGAAGGTAACAATAGTCCCCCCTTCGAGTAGTCCAAAAGAAGTATGGTGAATTTTGGACGTTTTTGTGGGGTAGTGGCGAAATATCCGATCCATTGCGACCCCGAGGGCTGTCATTGGGCTCTTATTCCGCATACTCTTTCCCGGGCATAGGCCCATTACTTCTTCCTTAGGGGCCTTAAACACCGTTCCAGCTTTCAATCCACGTGTCGCGCTTCTACTGGTCGGCTCTGATGGGACGTCTGGGCAGGGATTTTCGCGCCTCTTCCCAAGTTGACGCGGATCGCCAAATTTTTTGCGCGGATCGACACGGCCCGTTGATCCGGCTTCGATCCAAGGGCTCGGAACGATGGCGTGGGCCCTATATATACCCCACTTCCTTCGTCATTTCCCTTTCTTCTACTTTCTCTCACTAATATCTCTCCTCAAGAAGTTCCCGAGCGCCCGATCCATCCAGCCTTCCTTTCCCAGCTTTTTAGGTTTTCTCGTAAGTCTTCCTCCCCTTAGCCTTTTACTTTTGGTGCCATGACTTCTAGCTCTAGTGATAGCTCTCGTGTAGATTCGGGTAATTTTTCCGGGGGGTCGGGTGGATCTGGTAGCTCTAGTTCAAGTAGTTCGTCTGATAACAATAGTTCCTTTGTTGAGGGTTCTGGGAGCCCTAGGGTTGATGTGGGGGATAGCCCACGGGTAGATGTCGTAGGTCTTCGGGAGGGCTCCTCGAGGGCCTCTTCGGTAGATTCTGAGGCTACGTATACTGTCTCGACTTCGCTTCCGCCTCTTGCTTTTGGAGAGCCCTCCCCTCCCCTTGAAAGTGATTTCCCCAGTCCTGGGGCCTTCCGTCGGGCCTTTAGTGCCTGGGTCGGGGAGGTTGAGACCATCCGAGCTGCTCGCGAAGGTGTTCGTTGGCATCAAATCAAGGTCTCTACTTTCAGACGTTCAGATCTTCCTAGGTTAGTATCTCTCTCGGGTCTTCCCGATGATTTTGAAGTTAGAATTCCCTCTCCCATCGACCTAGCCAGTAATCCTCCCGAGGGTTTTGGTACTTATTTTTTGGATCAGGTCGAGATGGGGCTTAGATTTCCTCTACCCCGTTTTCTTGTAGATATTTGTCAATATTTTGGAATTTCCCCTGCCCAATTAGCACCGAACTCCTTTAGCCTTCTTCTCTCACTTGCTGTCATTCTTGCCCACTTTCGCTTTGAGCCCTCGATCCCTATGATCACCTCTTTCCTGAAGCTTAATAAGAAAGAGGAAGGGAAATTCTTCTTCACCCCTTCACGCACTCCTGTTCTCATCCGAGGCAATCCCTCCTCTCATAAGGGTTGGATGAGTAAATATTTCTTTGTTAAGCCCTCGGTAGACAGCGCCGAGTCCGCGCTACTCCCCTTCTCCTGGAGCGACAACCATACAATTTCCAATCCTCTTCCTCCCGAAACATCCTCTAGGATCGAAACCTTCTTGGCCAGGGTAGGCTCGAGGCGATATTGGGCCAAAAAACTCCGAGAAGAAGAACTCCTTTGCGCCCATGGTTTCTCTTCGAAAGGCGCCAAACTCACCATGACCCTAGGTATACCATTAGAGTCCCGATGCGCCCTACCTTTGGTTTAACCCCCGTTATGACGCATGTTTTGACTTCCTACTTCTCTTTTGCAGCTAATCGGATGTCTCTCGCCGAGGTCATTGCCATCGCTGACGAGGAGGATGAGGATCTTTGCCAGCCAACTCCCCAAGAAAATGCCCCAAATACCCGTTCAAAGGGTAAGGGTAAGGCCCCCGCTTCCTCCTCGGGGGTAAAAAAGTCTGCGCCGAAGCGAGCGGCTCCTTCCCAAGGAGGGGCTGCGGCGAAGAGAACCCGAGCTTCCTCAAGTCATCCTGTTTCCTCACCTCCGGGGGGTCCAATTGCGTTGGGTCGGGCTAAACAACCCGCTTTCTTCGATGATCCATCAAAGGAGGAGAGCTGGGAGTTCCTTCGGGAATTCCCTGATGAAGCTAACAGGCATTATACTCGTGAGCTCTCCTATCTTGACCTTAGAAGCCTTCTTGGTACTACCGTCGGGCAGGTATGTATTCCTCTCTGCTTTTCACTTCATCGGGCGACTTTGATCTTACCGAACCTCCGTTAATGTAGTCGCTCTCTCTGATGACCGAGGTCACGAAACGTCTCTCCCGGCTTGCTGAGCGAAATAAAACCCTGTCCCATGCCGAGGCCGAATTTCGCAAGAGGGTGGAGGAGCTTGAGCGAGAGGTAGTCGAGGCTAAGACTCGGGAGAAAAAGCTCCAGGAAGAAGCGGCAGAGCTCCAACGCCATCTTTCTCGATCGGAGGTGGCCCGGGTTGAAGATAGGAGGGAGTGGGAAAAGGATCTGGAGCAGAACTACGTCCCCAAGCGCACCCATCTAAACGATATGAAGACCTTCTTCAAGTGGGGCTTCTATGGGTGCATCTCCGAACTTCGAGCACACGGGTATAGTAGGGCGGACCACCCCTTCAAGTTTCTGAATGCCATCAGGACTTTGAAGGAGGCCCCTTCTGGGGGCTATTTGCCCGAACCCCGAGATGAGAGCGGTCCTTCGAGGACGCCAATTGTGCGGGCCCCCGCCGCAGTTGTGGCTGAGCCCCAGTTCGAGGAGATGCGAGGTGCCTCCGGGGAAGAAACCCGTGATGATGCTGAGGAGACCCAGGTACCGGGGGGTTCTGCTGAGGAAGAAGCCCTTGAGGAGCAAGCCGAGGAGGGAGAGGGAGAAGGCCAGGAGGTTGGAGCTTGCGGGGATGCTGAGAAGCCCGGGGAAGTCGCCGGGGGTGGAGATCAGGCCAGCTAGGCCGTTTAAACCTTTTCCTTTTGTGTCTTTTCTTTCTGTTGGTCGGGGAATGTAATGAACCCTAATATATATATATATCTCTTTTCTGTCCTCTCTGAACGTGGCCCCCCGGGGCATAATATATAATCGAATGTCGAGCCTTCGGGCATTTACCCTTCTTATCGCATTTGTTCTCTCTTGCTTCAGTTCCTCGTATGCTTCTACGTATTCTCGGGTAGTCTGCCCGACAACATGCTGCAAATCCCGAGGATGTACAGTGTTCTCGGGACATTTTACGGCATTGGGTCATTCCGAGACGTTCTCGCCCGGTCTTCATTAATTCCGTAAAAGTAGCGCAGACTTAGTCCAAGTGAAAACCGAACTTACTTAAAACAGTACGCTCGAGAATTTAGCAACGACTACTCCTAGAATATCAGGTACCGAGTCAGATGACCGTTTGAATTTTTGAATTTCGGGCTTACCGACTTCTCGCCCACGCAAAGGTCTCTCTATAAATACCGACAATCCTTTAGCTTTCCCTGGATATCCCCTCTCCTGTGTCTTCCCCTTTTTTGCTTCTCATTCTCAGAGTTTATATGGCTTCCTCTTCCTCTAAGGGCAAGCGTGCTGCTGCCTCTTTTCCCAAGGCGGAGTGTGTTCCTTTTGATTTTGGTAATTCTCCCAGCTTCGGGCCTGAATCGGGTTTTCGACCCGACCCGGCTTCTAGTGTGAAATCGCCAGTTCCTCAAGGTGATGCTGGAGACAAGAGTTACCGCAAGAATTTGGCTAGATGGTCTGCTGAAGCAGAAGAGGCTCGATCCAAGGTGAATCTCCCGTGGCATCGAACGAAAGTATCGACGCTTAGCCCTCAATCGCTTCGGGAGTACATCGAGAAGGCTAGGATCCCCTCTGATTATGAAGTTCAGCTGCCCGACCCCTTGCAAGTAATGTCTTCTCCCCCTCCTGGTTTCTTGGCGTTTTTTGCTGACCAGATAGACATGGGGTTGAGGTTCCCCATCCCTTTTTTCCTTCTCGACCTATGTGAGGCCTTAGGCATCTCTCCTGGACAGATATTCCCGAATTCCTGTAGTTTACTACTAGCTTTAGCCGTCGTTACTCGCAAACTTAATTTTCCTCTCACCACCAAGTTGGTTCTTAGTTTCTTCCGCGTGTGGGAGCGGGATGTTGGTAAATTTGTTTTCGTGCCTTCCACCGATGTTCTCCACGATAACTTTACTGCCACCAAGGGATGGATGAACAAATTCTTCTTTGTGCGTCCCTCACCCCAGCATCGGGACCGCAAGTTTTCCTTACTCCAGTGGCGAGATCACTGTCGGGCTTCGGTAAACGACCCCGACCTTCTGTTGGCTTTCATGGACCGTGTCGGGGGTCAGAGTTTCTCGGTGAGAGAGTTGATGTCGGCTGTTCCCTCTGATTCGGTTGCTCCTCCCCGCATTTTAGGTATGCCTTTCCTTTATCTTTGCTTGTTGGAGGGTAGCTTTCCGATTCTTATCATTCTTCCTCTCTCCAGTGAGTGACGGCTCGGGTGTTCTGCCCGTCATGGCGGTTCGGACCGGAGGCACTTCGGCACGTCCCTGGGAGGAGTCTGACGAGCGTTCGGCTGGTATGTCCGCGGATGAGATGCCAACTCCTCATCGTGAGGTAGTTCGATCTAAGCGAGTGAGACCCTCTCCGCCGACTCCTCCAGCTTCTTCCCGGGGAGGGCCCTCCTGCTCTCAGCCTGCCCCTCATCCTCATTTCCTGCTGGAGAAAGATGGAGAGTCGTCCTTATCCTATATGATGAATTTTCTTACTCCTGAGGAGAAGGGCTTCGCCAGAGAACTATCCGATGACCGCTTTTGGAAAGAATGGGCCTTAGCCTTAAGCCAGGTAGACTTATTTCTCGTTTTCTTCCTCTGGATATTCACTTACATCGCATACCTTCGTCCTTAGGCTTATTCCTTATCCTGCGAGGGGAATCGGCGGTACCGCCTTCAGCAGAAAATGGTCGAATCAGCGCGATCTTGCAATGTGGAGATGACCATGCGAGTCAGTGATGAGGCTCAGGAGGTGGGTCGCCTGAAAGATCAGTTGGCGAGAGCTCAATTTGAGGTAGGTAAGCTTCGCCAAGAGCTTCATTCAGAGAGGGAGATCCGTCGTAGTCGGGAGTATCAGTCCAACCCCAAACTGGTCCCTGTGGAGGAAGTATCCGAGGCGGCCAACATGTACTTTAACTTCGGATTTCAAGGGTGCTTGTCCCAGATAAGGGCGAATGGCTTTCCAGAAAGTGCTCATCCCTTTAATTTCCTTAATCCCGAGGCGGCCTTTATGGCTTTAGCTCCCCGACGTTCTCCCCCGAAGCCGGTGAAGGGAAAGAGCCTATGGGATGAGTTTGACCTAGGCGAGAGTAGTGATGCTTCCCGAGGTGGTGGTCCAGCCGAGAAGGATTAATTGGGCGACTTTATTTGGAATTCAGTTTTTAGTCCTTGCTTTTTCCTTGCTTTCCGTAGATGTTTTTATTTCCTGGTCTTCCTGTTTATTTGATGCGTTTTGGATTATTAAATAAATAAAGGATTTCTAATTACCTGAACGTTTCCTTTCGCTTGTTCTACTCGATGTTTAGTACTTCCTCCCTTTTTGATTACCCTTGATGAGTGCGCGAGGGATGAGGCCCCTTCTTCGGGCAGAGGGCGTCCCCTCATACCCCAAGAGAGCCTCGGCGTGTTGCCCAAGGAGATTTGTCCTGACGAGTCTTCTTTGACTCTAACTTAAATAGAGGTGGCGCTGCCTCGCGTAGAGGGATAACAGTGTGCGCAGGAGTGTTTTCCCTTTCGGGAATTTCTCAGCCTCTCTCAGAGGGAATTCGATGTGCGCAGTTTATATTACCCGAGGGGAGATGTCCCGAGGGGCCTTCTTTGCCTCTAGCTTGCATAGAGGTGGCGCTGCCTCGCGTAGAGGGATAACAGTGTGCGCAAGAAATATTTTCCCTTTAGGGAATTTCTCAGCCTCTCGTAGAGGGAAATCAGTGTGTGTAAAGGAGGTTGCCCAAGGGGGGGGTTATCCCGAGGGGTTCCCTGGGCGATTATCTCCTTGGGAGATGAGGCGTCTTCTACCCGGGTCTTCATGCCTTTTCAAGTTCTTCGAATTTCGACTCGGAGATTCCTCGTACGGAAAGGAAATAAACTTCATTAATAACTTGATATGGTTTACATCTCAAAAGCGATAGAAGTAAACTTAAGGAAATAGTAGGTAGAAAAACATATGCAAATAAGGGTATTCCCTTTAGGGATAATATTTCCGCAGTTTGCGGGCGTTCCACGGGCGATCGAGCTGCTTTCCCTGGGTATCCTCGAGATAGTAAGAGGCTTCCCCGGCTCTTTTAACCACTCGGTAAGGTCCTTCGAACTTGGGTTCCAACTTCTTCCTTCCTTCCTGATTTAGGATCTCTTTCATCACGAGGTCTCCTTCTTCGTACCTCTTGCTTCGGACTCGGCGATTATAGGACTTGGTCATTCTCCTTTGATAAGCGGTCATCCTGATGGCGGCTCTTTCTCTTCCTTCCTCGATAAGGTCGAGATCTTCGGTGCGGAGCTGGTCGTTGTCTTCAGAGTAAGTAAGGATTCGGGCACTTTCCATTCCTATTTCCGCGGGTAGTACGGCTTCGCTCCCATAGACCAAGCTGAAGGGTGTCTTATTGGTCCCTTCTCGAGGCGTCGTTCGATATGACCAGAGGACACTTTGAAGCTCATTGAACCAGGACTTCTCGAGCCCCTCGAGTCGGGTCTTTAACCCTTGCACTATAGTGCGATTGGTCACTTCAACCTGGCCGTTGCTTTGTGGATACGCTACCGAGGTAAATATTTGCTCTATCCCGAGCTCATCGCACCATTCCTTTAGCTTCCTTCCACTGAATTGCCTCCCATTGTCCGATACTAGTCTCCTAGGAATTCCGTAGCGGCAAATGATGTTCTTCCAAATGAAGGAGGTGATGGCGGCTTCGGTGATCTTGGCCAGGGCTTCGGCTTCGACCCACTTCGAGAAGTAGTCCACAGCTACCAGCAAAAACTTCTTTTGAGCAACGTTCCCAGAGAATGGTCCGACAATATCAAGTCCCCATTGATCGAAGGGGCACGGAGACGTTACTGACTTCATGGCTTCAGCAGGCATTCTCTGCAAACTGGCGTGTTTCTGGCAATTGAGACAACTTCGAACTGTCTTCATGGCATCCCCTTTCATTGTCGCCCAGAAAAAGCCTGCGAGGAGTGCCTTCCTTACCAAAGCTCGACTCCCGATGTGACTTCCACAAATCCCTTCATGTATTTCCCGAAGGACATACTCACCTTCTTCCTTGGATATGCATCGTAGGAGGGGTCCCGCGAAAGACCTTTTGAACAGAGTTGTATCGATTAAGGTGAACCTTTGAATCTTTCGCATGAGTTTTTGGGCTTGAGCTTTGGCCTCGGGAAGGATCTGGTGGCGCAGGTATTGGTAGATCTCGTATCTCCAATCTTCACGGGCAATGTCTTGCTCGGGCACGTTTTGGTCCTCGATCTGCCAAATGGCTGGGGCCTTTCCTTTTTCCTCAAGTGGGCCAATGGCGCTTGCCCACTTGGCTATCTGGTCTGCCTTCTCATTCTGGGCCCGGGTGATTAAGACGATCTTAAGTTCTTCGAAGCTTCCTTTAATTTCCTCGAACGCCTTCACGTATTTTTCCAAATTCTGACCCTTGACAGCAAAGTTCCCCTCTAGTTGTTGAACCACGAGTTGAGAATCCGAGTGTACCAACAATCGAGTGATCCCCATTCTCCGCGCAGCTCGGAGTCCAGCAAGTAGCGCTTCGTATTCTGTCTCATTGTTTGATGCCTTGTGGTCCAGCCTGATAGCCAGGTTGGTCTCTTCTCCCCAGGGTGATATGAGAAGTATCCCGACTCCATTCCCCGAGTTGCAAGAAGAACCATCCACGAACATATTCCATACTTCCTCGGGGGCGTCCCCGACTATCTCCACCATAAAATCGGCCAACGCCTGTGCTTTGATCGCGGCCCGAGGCTTAAATTGAATGTCGTATTCTCCTAATTCTGTTGACCACTTGACTACCCTTCCCGAGACGTCCGGCCGTGTAGCGATCTTCCCGATGGGTTGATTGATCAGCACCATAATCGGGTGTGATAGGAAATAGGGTCGCAACTTCCTAGCGGTGATAAGAAGGGCCAGCAGAAGTTTTTCGGAATTTGTGTACCTTGTTTCGGGGCCTTTCAAGATGTGACTGACGAAGTAGACTGGTTTCTGCACCCTTTCCTCTTCCCGAACCATTACGGAACTTATGGCCCGAAGCGAAGTTGGAAGATAGACTGTTAACTCCTCACCAGGCAATGGCTTGTTAAGCACGGGCAACTTCTTCAAATATTCCTTCAGGTCCTGGAAGGCTTTCTCGCACTCGGGTGTCCATTCAAAGTTCCGGACTTTGCGCAACACTTTGAAGAAGGGTAGGCTGCGGTCAGCGGATCGGGAGATGAACCGCGAAAGGGCTGTGATCCTTCCTGTTAACCTCTGAACCTCATTTAGACTTCGGGGGGATGTCATATCCAACAAGGCCTTGACTTTATCGGGATTAGCTTCGATTCCTCGCCTCGTTACCATATATCCTAAGAATTTGCCCGAACTGACTCCGAAGGTACACTTGTTGGGGTTCATCTTAAGGTTGTATCTTTGGGCGGTCGATAGCGTCTCTTGAACATCGGCTAAGAAGCGGCTTTGCTCTCGGGACTTGATTAGAATGTCGTCGACATAGACCTCCACGTTTCTCCCGATTTGATCCTTGAAAACCTTGTCCATCAGCCTCTGGTATGTCGCACCGGCGTTCTTCAGTCCAAAGGGCATAACTGTGTAACAGTAGGTTCCTCCGGCGGTTATAAAGCTTGTTTTTTCTTGATCTTCCTTTGCGAGTAAGATCTGATTATATCCCTGGAAAGCGTCGAGAAAACAAAGTAGCTCGTGTTCTGAGGTGGAATCGACCAACTGATCTATCCTGGGCAAGGGATAGCAGTCCTTCGGGCATGCTTCGTTCAAGTTCCGGAAATCCACGCACATGCGCCATTTGCCCGAGGATTTCGGGACCAAGACCACGTTCGAGAGCCATGTGGGGAACTGAACCTCCCGAACATGGCCTGCTTCCAACAGCTCCTCCACCTGTCGTCGTGCCTCGGCGTTCATTTCAGCGCTGAGATACCTCCTTTTCTGAAAGACAGGTCGAGTGGATCGGGAGACGTTCAATTTATGTTCGATGATCCCCCTGTCGATGCCTATCATGTCCTTAGAGGTCCATGCGAACGCGTCTTTGTTCCTTTTTAGCAATCCGATTAAGCCTTCCCTCAGGTCCTGAGGAAGATCCTTGGCAACTTTGACTATCCCTTCTGGCGGATTGATCACCACTTCTTCGGTTTCTTCTTCCTGGTCTTCTTTTTGGGCAGTTCCAATGGCATACAGCGTTTCTCTTCCTCTCGGATGATCCTCCTTTCGGGTTCTGGCGGACTTGGTCTCGGCGCGAACCTCTTCCACGTAGCATTTTCTGGCCATCTTGCGATCTCCCACAACGTCCCCAACCTTGTCCCCTACGGGGAATTTTATCTTTTGGTGTAGGGCCGAAGCAATGGCCTTGAAAGAGGTCAGGGCAGGTCTCCCTAGGATGATGTTGTACGGGCTCGTTCCATTGATGATCATGAATGGCGACATCCGCGTTTTCCGAGTGTCTCCTTTCCCGAGGGTGAGTGGGAGATGCAGGATCCCCACGGCCTCGATGCAGTGTCCCGTGAAGCCGAACAGAGCCGTTTCCACCCTGTCCATAGAGTATGCTCCCAAGTCCATTTGATCGAGGGCCTTCTTGTATATTATGTTGACGGAGCTTCCATTATCGACGAAAACCTTGCCAACATCATGGTTGGCCACCTCAGCTCGAATGACTAAGGCGTCCTCATGAGAATCGTCGCCTCCATGAAAATCCTCAGGACCAAAGCTGATAGTAGGTCCCGAGCGCTTACTTCCTATCTTGATTTCAAAGTTTTCCAACCGGCGAACCCCAGCCTTCCTTGCTCGGTTTGAATCCCCTCCTGTAGGTCCTCCCGAGATTATGTTGATCTGTCGGGGTGCGGTCCTTTCGGGTGATCTCCGGTGTCCCGCGCCTCTATTGTCCTGGTTCCTCAAAGTGTCATTCCTTACTGGCCTGGGGCCTCGCCTCTCGTCCCCTTCCGGTGTTCTTCTAGGCGCCCCTTTCTGATTTTGAGGCAGGCGGTCTTGTCGGGTGTTAAACCGATTCCCCGCCCCAGGATATCTGGGCCTGGTCCCGAAGCCACCCTCATTCCCCGCCAGCTTGGCTCGTGCTTCGGGGTTGGTTGTGATTAACTTTTCTAGCTCTCGATTAGCTGAAAACACTCCTCTGTAGTATGCCCGTATTCGTGGTGGTAATTGCAGTAAGTGTTAGATATTGGTCTCCTAGGGTTGCCTTCAATGTAAGGTGGTCGACGAAGAAAATCATTTTCCTCGCATATCTCCAGTGCTCGCATTTTGTTCACGCGCAGCTTCGGGTAATCCCCCCTAGGGAACGGAGGCGTCGGATAGGGGCGATCATCCCTTCGGGGAAACACCCTGCGATCTTGGTTTCTCGGTGGGCTCTTTCGACGCTCTCGTGGAGGACTTTTGCGTTTCCTATCCTCGGGTTCCCGAGCATGCGATTCTTCTACTCGGACATATTTCTCGACCCGAGCCACCAACTCCTCAACCGTGGTGGGATATTTCTTCACCAGCGATCTGAACAGATCCCCGTCCCTCAGGCCATGATGAAACGCTCCAATAAGCAACTCAGGCGCAATGTTGGGGACCTCCATCTTTACTTGATTGAAACGTCGAAGATAATCTCTTAGGCTTTCCCTGTCGCCCTGTTTAATGTTTAACAATTTTACTGCGGAAGAGGGGCGTCTTCTGTTGCTTGAGAAGTACTTCAAAAAGTGGCTGGTTAGGTCGTGAAAGCTTCTGATTCCTCCTGGGGGCAAAAGAGTGAACCATTGCTGGGCTCCTCCTGCTAGAGTAGTCACAAAGAGTCGGCATTTAATGGGGTCGCTAAGCTGGTATAACGCCGCATTTCCTTCAAAAGCAGCTAAATGGTCTTCTGGCGGCCCGGAACCATCATACTTCTTCATTTCAAAAGATCGGAAGTGTTCGGGCAGCGGAGCCGTGAGCACCTCGGGAGAGAACGGCGAGGCCCGAGGGATGATTGGGGCTTCGGGCGGATTTGCGAGATTTTGAAGCTGGCGAATCTCCTCTCTCATTCTTTCCAAGTCGGCCGCCTGTTGGTCGGCGTGCTGTTGATCCATGCGTTGCTGGTCAGCTCGTCTCCTTCTCTCGGCTCGGGCTCTCCTCTGCATTGACGCCAGGGTATGGTCACCGTCGCTCCGTTCTCCAGTGCCCGATTGAGCGTCTCGCTCCTCATTGTCCTCGTGCTGGCTTTCTTCTTGTCTGGCGTCACGTCCTCCATTCTGTCCGAATCCATTGCCTCTCCGGTTCCTCTCAGTCATCAGGACTCCCACGTCAGCACTGATTCTTTGCATCTCTTGCATGACTGCTGCGAACATCGCGGCTGGATTCGCCGGGTTCGGACTGTTGCCGTCGGGTTGCGGCTCACGATCATTTTCGACAACTACCATACTGAATTTCTACTAGTGAGAAACCTAAACGTTCCCACAGACGGCGCCAAGTTGATACCGCCAAAAAATGGATCTGCCGCGTCGGACGACTAACAGACCTCTTCCCGCCTAGATTCCACCACGCAGGTTACCTAATCGCTTGAAAATAGGATAAGGGTTGGGGGTCGTTTGCCCTCTTGCCTAGGTCAAGAGGGTAACTTCCATGTTCCAGGTGTAAAGCGGCATAAAAAGTGATGTGTAGTGTGTGTTTATGAGTAATTAACTGGACAGAGTAACGGTAGGATACGCCTGAAGAGAGACCTCGTTCTTGAGTGCCTTGGTAGTATTTATAGGCTTCTGCCCTTGGGGGGTTTTCCCACGGTTGAGACCCACGTTCCGCGATTCTAGGGGTCGAACTTCCTTATCGCCCATGATGGCACGTTTCCTAAACCTACCGAGTGTCAGGCGGTTATTCTGCACGTCTTACTTGCATCATCGTGGGCGAATCGTGGCAGTTTTCGAGTCGGATGACCGCTACTCTCGAGGGCAGGGTCTTCCCCCGGACTCGGGAAATATACCCGAGTCCTTCTTTTCCTCTCGGGTAGCTTCCTGGAGTGTTTTCAAGGGTACGCGTCCCTCGGATGGAGCGCCCGAGGACCTTATGATTGCGTTCCGAGAGGCTTGGTTCTTCGTCGCAGGTGTTGTCCTATAGTCCTCGGGCCCGTGGCGCTGGTAGGTACTCCTAGGATGAGGCTGTTAGGTCAGCGGAGATGGGTCGGGTGTTTTGCCGCGGGGTCGATTAGACCCGAAGGTAACAAATACGAATTAAAACTTTGACCTTTCATTCAATTCTGCCTCCCTCGCCTAGGGCGGGAAAAATACCGAAATACCGTCTTTATCGTATCGAATCGTATCGAAAATATCGAAAATTTGGTGTACCGAAGATTTTGGTATGGTATGATACCGTACCGAAAGTTTTCGGTACCGTAATGGTATGAAAGTTTTTAAAATTAGGTATATCGATTATATCGAATACCGAAATTCTAAAATTTTTAATATATTTTATACATATATATATATACACACCTATATATATATATATATATATATATATTATATTATTTCAAAAAATATAAAATGAAAAATTAAGGATATTCATAAACTTATTTAGCCCATAAAATTATTAACTTATACACAACTTTCTAATATTAGGCTCACAATATTTTAGTAATGTAACTCAAGTAACGTTTAATTTTTGCCTTTTTAATGTTTTTTTCATGATTTTTGAAAGCGTGAAGATGCAGTGCAATTACTATTTGTTAATCTTCACTAATTTTTTAAATATACCCGCTTCGTTCTAATTAATATGTATATAAAGTTGTATTTTGTGGTTATTTAAAGTTTTTTGTCTTACTAAGGAGACTAGCTAAAATATGTAAAATATTTAAGGTTAAAAAATCTTTTTATTTTGAAAAATTTGGTATTAATAATCTATCTTATTGGGGTCTAAGGAGTTTGAATTGATTAAAAATTCCAAAACAACGAAATAACGAGTCACGAGACATGCATGGTAAAAAACCCTTCGTATGAATGGTATAGAAGGTATGATACCGATACCATACCGAAATTTCGGTTGATACCGTATCGAAATTTAAGGTATACCGAAATTTTGGTGTGGTAGTAGTATGATTTTTTTGGATACCGAAATTTCGGTACAATATGCGGTATCACAGTTTGGTACGGTATACCGTACCGAACCACCCCTACCCTCGCCTAACCTTTCTATTTTAATAAAAACATACACGAACGAAAAAGCTTTGGATATTCACTTGTCGTTACCAAGTTACAGACAGATTCGCCCTTAATATCTCCATTAAGGTAATGGCTCGAACAATTCTTGGAATCTTGAAGGGACCGTACCTATTATCTTGTCTCCGTTAACTCCTATCAACGCTTCAGTTCTTTGATTGATTTAGGAATTGCGTTGCTCTGATAAAAGCATTTCTGATTGAATTTGTTTCCTGAAAACGCAGCAGCTTAATTTTTCGTTGAATATGGAATTCTTGGGGACGTCCGAAGGCCAATTGCTCTTCGCCGTCGCTGTCGTTGCTGTAGGAGCTGTTTACTTCTTATTTCCTCTTCGAAGAAGCCAAAAGGTATTTGTTGGTTTAAACTCTGATCTGACCCATTTACCTTCTCCATAAAATAAATAATTGCTGGTCGATCTTGATTTCGCTTAAAGGTTTAATCTTTCATTGTTTTGTTGGTTCATTCGATGGTAAGGGTTTGGGGTTCTTCAATGAGGCTGCTGTTTACGTTGTTTCCTTTTGAGACTTAGATGATTATTATTGGGTTTTCGACAGTGTGCTTAGATCCCGAAAATTTCAAGGAATTCAAGCTTCAAGAAAACGCAGATCAGCCATAACGTAGCTAAATTCAAATTTGCTCTCCCTTCCCCAACTTCTGTGCTTGGCCTCCCTATAGGACAGCACATAAGCTGCAAGTAAGATCCATTTAACTCTTTCACTTGTGATAAAATGGCATATATTGGATCGTTAATGAGAATTCATCCCATCCCACACCGAAAATAGATTACCACCTAACTGTGTTGAGAGCTTGCTATTTATTTATCTCACATTGGAAAAAGAGCTCATGATATAAACTCAAAAGGCTACTATGTTTGCATTGACTCGGTGCCTGTGTTCTGTTGAAAATAGGGGTAACGATAGCCAAGGTGAAGATGTGATCAAACCGTACACTCCGATTACCTTGGACTCTGATATTGGATATTTTGAGCTAGTTATAAAGGTGTGCGCTCTCTTTATATCCGTGTTTGAGTTAATTGCAGCAAATGCCAGATCATGTTTTTTTTGTCTCATTATTTTGGCATGGTCATAGATGTATCCACAAGGGAGAATGTCCCATCATTTTCGGAAATTGTCTGAAGGTGATTATATGGCTGTGAAAGGGCCAAAGGTAAGTGATTCTTTTTGTCTAGTTGATATTGGTACTCCCTTTTCCAATAACTTAAAAGGGCTAACTTGATATAGAACACACACGCACTCAAACGCTAAGGGTGTGTTTGGATCGAGGAAAACGTTGAGGAAAAGAAAACATGAGAGAATGATTTCACTAGCTTTTCTTTCATTTTCCTCACATGGTTTTCCATGATTTTTTATTTAAGATCAATTTAAGTCTATTTTTCTTTCTTTCCTCACCGAATTCCGCATACCAAACGCACCCTAAACCAAACACACCCTAAGTAAACATACTCAAAAAAGAAAAAGAATATAATTCAGTGCTATTGGTTACATTTGGAAAAGTCTCCTTATTCATGATGTTTTTACTCTAGGGTCGTTTCAAGTATCAACCTGGCCAAGTACGAGCATTTGGAATGATCGCTGGTGGTTCTGGAATCACACCTATGTTCCAAGTTCGTATGCATCGATAAAGATACATAATTTGTATAAGATTATTTTTGCTATCTTGATATATTTCTATTTCGGGGCAATTCTCCAGGTTACTCGGGCAATTCTTGAAAGCCCAAATGACAAAACCATGGTTTGTCCATCTGATTTATGCTAATGTCACGTACGAAGATATTCTTGTCAAGGTAATAATCTACTATTTATTCGTCCTTTTGTGCTTTGCAAGCCTGTGAAACTAATCAATTGAACTAGTTACCTGGGCCTGATTTGATCTTCTTGCTATATATAAGAAAGAGGAATGGTTATGAATCCAATGGGGTAGTACTTAGTAGTAGCAAAGAAATCACCCTATTAATATCATTGTAAATGATGGAGGGATTACTAAAAGGATTACTTCAAGTTGTATTAATGTGGGCTTATTTTCTAATCATAGGGTGAGTTGGATAGCCTTGCTAAAACCTACCCAAACAGGTTCAAAGTGTACTACGTTCTCAATCAGGTAGCTTTTAATGCGTGTTATGCATTGCCAAACATTCCAACTCGAATCTTTTCTTCTCTATAGTAAGAGTTAAGACAAGTAAACTAATACTGATATATTCGTCCTACCTTTTGATATATATATAGCCTCCTGAAATATGGAATGGTGGCGTTGGATTCGTCACAAAGGAAATGATCGAGGCTCACTGCCCACTACCATCATCTGATATTCAGGTTCCATAATTTGTTTTACGAAAAAACAAGTATTAATTAATTAATTACGAATTCATTCTTCAAGAAACTTATGTTTTATAAAATTCTGATGCAGATACTAAGGTGTGGTCCGCCTCCAATGAACAAGGCCATGGCCGCTCATCTCGAAGCTCTTGGATACTCTTCGGAGATGCAATTCCAGTTCTAGTTCTCTGTGTTTTCATTTGAGCATTGATTTCGAAATTTTTGCCTCAGATTACATTTGGCTTGTGCAATATGTGAAATCCTTGTAATTGTCTGATAGTTACTAAGCTTTCACAGATGTAGGGGTGGTTCGGTACGGTATACCGTATCAAAACTGTGATACCGTATACCGTACCAAAATTTCGGTATCCAAAAAAATCATACCAATACCATACCAAAATTTCGGTATACCTTAAATTTTGATACGGTACCTTACCGAAATTTCGGTATGGTATCGGTATCATACCTTCTATACCATCCATACTGAAGGCTTTTTACCATGCATGTCTCGTGACTCGTTAATTCGTTGTTTTGGAATTTTTATTCAATTCAAACCAATGTTTTAAAAACCGTATTGCGCAGTGTGTCGCGTTTTAGTGCTGGTAGCGCGTATCGTAAATAGCGTAGCGCATTGCGTGAGTATTTCGAGCAAAACATTTATAATGCAAATATATGTATATATACGTGATCAGCCTAGAACCATAAAAGTAAACATATCAATTTTAAGTAGCCTCAATATGAAAGTAAGCAAAGCAAGTCTAAGAAACATTCAGATATTAATCGTTACAAATATTTCGAAGTCAACACATTGAAACAAACCGTTCAATCTAAAATTAATTGGTCTTTTCTTGTTCTTGGTCCAGTTCTTCCGATGATTCAAGCAAGGTATTTACAGATTTACCCCCTAAATTCAGTTTAATTATCTTATACTCCTTAATTTGAATAATATAATGAATTTCTCAAATAGCGTGAGGATTATACGAAATAGCGTAAAAAGCGTAAAATATGGCGTATATAGCGTAAAACGCGTAAAATATAGCGCATATAACGCACGCTTTTTGGGAAAAACGCGAAATTTATTACGCTACAACGCGTTTTATGAAAATTTTGCGCTATTTACGCGACGAAGCGCGCTACAGTTGCGCTTTTTAAAACACTGATTCAAACTCCTTAGGCCCCAATAAGCTAGATTATTAATACCAAAAATTTTTCAAAATAAAAGGATTTTTTAACCTTAAATAATTTACATATTTTAGCTAGTCTCCTTAATAAGACAAAAACCTTTACATAACCACACAATACAACTTTATATACAGATTAACTAGAACGAAGCGCTATATTTAAAAAATTAGTGAAGATTAACAAAAAGTAATTGCATTGCATCTTCACGCTTTCAAAAATCATGAAAAATATTAAAAATGCAAAAATTAAATGTTACTTGAGTTACATGAGTAAAATATGATGGGCTTAATATTAGAAAGTTGTGTATAAGTTAATAATTTATGGGCTAAATAAGTTTATGAAGATCCTTAATTTTTCATTTTATATTTTTTTATAATATATGTAGATGTGTGTGTGTATATATATATATATAATATATTAAAAATTTTAGAATTTCGGTATTCGGTATAATCGGTATACCTAATTTTAAAAACTTGCATACCATTACCGTACCGAAACTTTTCGGTACGGTATCATACCTTACCAAAAACTTCGGTATACCAAAATTTTCGATATTTTCGATACGATTCGATACGATAAGGACGGTATTTCGATATTTCGATATTTTTCCCCAGCCCTAGATGTCCATGTACTTGCTCGATATTTTATTGGTCCGTTTGGTTTCCCCCATAACCCATATAGTATAAATAATATTACCTTATTTAATGTTTGGTTTAGTATTTCCAGCCCGCAACTAGTATTTCAGCCCGATAGTAGAAGAAAGGCCCGTAATAAATAAACTGTTTTATCAGGCAAGATAAATTATATTGGGCTTGTAATAAAAAATTATACTGGACTTTTATAACCCCTCTTGTAACCGAACGCAGCATAGGTATTAATGAAGGTTTGCTGAATTTATTCAAATAAAGAAAATAGATATCGCAGTGTTGTACCACTTCATTGAAAAGCCATACACGTCTTCAATGAAGATAGCTCATTTTCTCTTCGTTTGGCTTCAAGTAACAATATCAATACTCCAATGCCGAAGGAAAATCTAGACGAAACAATTGCTAAAACTTAAGGAGGAAAAAATTGGATACTGATGGTGAGATATGTCGGGACACTCGATGTTGAAGTGTAAAATATGCCTAAGAGGGGGTGAATTAGGCTATAAAAATTTTTGGCTTGTTCTTCTTTGAAAAATACTTTCTTTAAGAAGATAATTGCAGAGTGTTATTTTCCAGAAAGCAGTAAGAGTATCAACGTTATCTCCCTAACCCTATTTCACAAAATATCACGTTATTATCAGAAAGTGTTCCAACAATATTACCTAGATATTTGGAGGCGTTCCGGGTTTGTCTCACAGAAAGTAAATAGCTGAAAGTAAAGTGAGACGAGGTTTTTATACAGGTTATATCCCCAACTGGGGTTTAATCATGTCCTTGGGGTGTGATCTCCCCAAGAGTTCCAATCAATTACTGAGTGTTACGGTTATGGTTACAAAATGATCGACCCTTACACAACCGAAGCACTATGGATACTAGACATCCACCTAGGCTGCCACACGCCAAGTTTCGTTCCACGTCGTTTTCCCGGGAAACCTATTCCCCGACTGGACATAGCTTGCTACTGAAGGGCCACCGAATCCACCAATTCGTTCCTCCACGTGTGAAAGACTCCAACCGTGCTTCTTTGTGCGTTCAACACGTCCGAAGACACAACACGTCCGAAGACTAGGGTTTAGGATAGGGTGTTGCTAATGATCGCTCAAAGGGTACAAAATTCGCAAATTAACGCTCAATCACTCTATGGGATTCGTTTGCTTGAGTGTCCTTTTTTTGTACCCTTCAACATGAAGTGTTTATCTTCTATTGGACCTCGAATAGCTTCTACACTTCACAAGGAAAGTTAAGCACAGAATATGCAAGAGAAAGCTCAATTATCATGTGCGTTAACTCAAAGAATCATGCCAAGAATTAACCAATTAAGCTCAAGGGTCAACACATGATCATTTACCATAAATACTAAAGTCTTACTTTCCTTCCTAGGTAATGTCATCCGTTTGTCAGCACATTCCATATATAGATTCAATCAGCATATTACACATATAAGCCCAATCAATTAATCAATTTCCAAAATATAAATCCCAAGTCGCATAAGGAAAGATAGATCATTGATTCACTGATTTAGGAGTCAAATAAGATAGCACTCAAACGGATATATCATTGATATTCTTTCCTAAAATAAATCAATCACATTAATCACTTAATCAGAATATTTCTTTTCCATATATAGCATATTCATATCTGGGTGATCATATCGATATTCTTTCCTAAAATAGCTCAATCTCACAGACAGTTCACATATCACTGAATATAGTATATTTTCCATGTATAGCACACAATGAGATTCCATTCCTACGACAACATTCATAATCAGGTGATCATAGCAATATTCCAGTTAAGAACAAGATCACACAAATTCGATTATCTTAAAAATTTAATCACATTTAAGCATTAACAGAATAATTTTACATACTTAAACATCATAAATCATACATATCAAGTTTTCTAAATTATACACCCATAATACATAGTTACTTGGAATAATCAAAACTCTCATAATCATTTGGACCAAAAAGGTCTACAATCTTCCCTTTTTTGATGATGACAAGTAATTAATGCCTGTCTTAAGCATATGAGTACACTCGATATGAAACTATTTTAGCATATAGCATGTTTAAGTATCAAAGCATGTGACATATGATCAGAGCAAAAAATTTATCAAATTTCTAAGCATGCTCCCATGCCTCATTGCTAATCTTTCCTATGTAAAGCACAACAACAAAAACATACAACAATTACCAGGTCATATCATACGAAATGTCACAAGTCACCATGGAATGTGGCAATTGTCACATCATATCATATGGAATGTCACAAGTTAGCATATGTCGCAAATTATCAGATCATATCAGTTTGCTCCCCTGCCTATGTGCGGAATTCTTTAATCCTTAACAAATCACCAACTCAAGCACAGAGAGATTAAGACATAAGCATATAAAAGCAAGCCGATAGTATTAATTGCAAAAAATGAACGACCCGACACCAATCCAAAGCACGGCATTAATTGCCCAAATTCACCCCCTTCAGCATCAAAAAGGAGGGATCCAAAACACCACCAACTTACCAAAAACCTGCAACCAACCACAACCTACTAACCCCACCAGCAAAATAAAAGAACTTAGTACTAAGCACAGAAGGGAACTAGGCATACTAGAGCTAGGAGATAACTGGGGATCGAAGTTCTAAGGGCTGGAATCACTATCAGATGAGGCAGATGAGAATTCAGTGATATTCAGAGCCGTGGAGATCTCCTTCACAAACTTTTTAACCCTTTTTAAAGTGTCGTGAGACCTCCTCGAACTTCTTCATGTTATCATCCTTGATGCCTTTGATACTCCGTTTCAAATCAGCTATGGTTCCCTGCTCGCCGTCGCTCTCTTGATCCTTTTTCTTCCTGATTTCGAATGAGTTGCTTTCGAAGATATTGGGATCTGATTAGAGCAGCCTTTCGCTTCTTGTCGGAGGCAGATCCGGTGCCTTGGGTTTTCGTCATGATTGAGATCGAAGGATTGAAGAGGGAAAAAATGAAGTGAAAAACTTAGGGGTTGAATGAATTGAAGGAAGAAGAGATTGGATGGTTAAGGCCGAAAACTTCTTGGATAAGAATGAAAAGGATTTTGGAGAGATGTGATATCGATTAGACGTGGGGTAGAAAGAAAAAGATTTAAAAGTTTGAAATTTCAAAGATCATTTGTGGAAAAGGAAACTACCCTTTAGATGGAATTTGCTGAAGGTAAGAGGATATCTCGTGGAAATTAAGGAAGGAAATAAGGACTTAAGATCATAAAAAAAAGGAATTTTTGGATGAAAATAGATTTTGACATAAATCTCGAAGAGAATCTATTTAGAAAAATAATCTTCCCATCAGTGAAAGAAATAGGATAGATAACGAAGGTAAAATCAAGAAAGAATACTAATAGAATCAAAGGATAAAGTCGAGGAGATCCTAAGGGATAAGATCAAAGGAATACTTAGGCTAACTTATCTAGTCACATTTCCTATTTGAGCTCAATAATTCCTAATCGGTCAAGAATATCACAAAATCTACTCTCAATGAGGGGTTTCGTGTAGATATCAGCCAGCTGATCATTAGTTCCTACGAAGCTTACGCTGATATTCCTTTTCTGGACATGATCTCGAATAAAATGATGGTTCACGTCTATATGCTTAGTTCGAGAGTGTGTACGGGATTCTTAGTGATACTAATGTCACTAGTAGTATCAGAGAAAAATAGGAATTTGGTCGTACCTTAAACCGTAATCACTTAAGGTCTATTTCATCCAAAAGATTTGCTGAGAACAACTTCCTAAGGCCATAATTCTGCTTCGGTTGTGGACAGAGCGACGGCATTTTGTTTCCGACTGGACCAAGTTACAAGGGAATTCCCTAGTAATTGGCAAGTACCACTAGTGCTTTTCCTATCTTCTCTAGAACCGGCATAACCAGCTTCCGAGTATCCCATTAATGGGAATTCCTTGGAATTTGGATACCACATTCCAAAATTGATTGTTCCTTTCAAATATCTAAGTATCCGCTTGACTGCTGTCAAGTGAGATTCCTTAGGACTCGATTGATATCTAGAACATAGACCAGTAGCAAACATAATATCGGGTCTGCTTGCCGTAAGATAGAGCAAACTTCCGATCATACCTCTGTATTTAGTTTGGCAAAAGGTGTTTC
The DNA here is from genome assembly GCA_027422505.1 of Craterostigma plantagineum. Lineage (NCBI taxonomy): Eukaryota > Viridiplantae > Streptophyta > Magnoliopsida > Lamiales > Linderniaceae > Craterostigma > Craterostigma plantagineum. The sequence goes on along the minus strand of JAPQWV010000011.1, from coordinate 11,546,987 downwards.
ATCACTGTCAATTTTGGCCGTCTGATGCATAGGAGTGAGAAGTACCTTGGAATCAGCCATTCCGAATTTTCCAAGTAGTTCGTTCGTGTACTTCGTTTGACATATGAATGTTCCCGTGTCCAATTGCTTGATTTGCAATCCAAGGAATTACGTGAGTTCTCCCATTAGGCTCATCTCAAATTTCTGCTGCATAGACTTAGAAAAATTCTCGCAAAGAGTGATGTTAGTGCTGCCAAATATGTTATCATCAACGTATATCTTCACAAGTAGTATGTGTTTCCCTTCGCATTTTATAAACAGAGTGTTATCTATTGTTCCTGTTGTAAAGCCCATGTCTTTTAAAAACCTACTCAATCTTTCATACCATGCCCTAGGGGCCTGTTTTATACCATAGAAAGCTTTGTTTAATTTAAAGACGTGATTTGAAAATTTTCTTTTTCAAAGTCGGAAGGTTGCTCGACATAAACTTCCTCATTTATAAAACCATTTAAAAATGCACTTTTCACGTCCATTTGAAAAAGCTTGAATGTTTTAAAAGATGCATATGCAAGTAAAACGCGTATCGACTCGAGCCTAGCTACGGGTGCAAAGGTTTCTTGAAAATCTATACATTCTTCTTGGGAATAACCTTTGGCAACTAACATGGCCTTGTTTCGTGTCACATTACCGTTTTCGTCCAGTTTGTTGGGAAACACCCACTTCGTGTCTATTATGGACTTGTCGTTAGGTCTTTCCACAAGAGTCCACACTTGGCTCTTTTCGAATTGTGCTAGCTCTTCCTCCGTGGCAATCACCCACGATTCATCGTCAAGAACTTCATTCACTGTCTTAGGTTCCATGGTTGATAATAGCACGTCATGTGATTCCTCAGCATATCATTTCGTACAGTTGCTCTCGTTTTGATCCCTGAAGTGATATTCCCTATAACTTGTTCAGTGGGATGGCTGGAGGCATGTTTGAATTTTCTACGCTGTTGTTCGTCTGAAGCCTCAGGTTCCTCTGACATAGCATCTAGTTCCAATGGAATTGCATTCACTTCTTTGTCAATAACCTGTAACTACAGGAGACACAACTATACCTTCCTCAGTAGCATCTGCGCTAGGAAATTCATCAAATATAACATGCACAGATTCTTGAACAGTCTTCTTCCTATTATTAAACACTCTAAAAGCTTTGGAATGAAGGCTGTAACCTGGGAATATCCTTTCATCTACCTTGGAATCGAATTTTCCTCTCTTATCCCTATCATTCAAAATGAAACATTTGCAGCCAAATACATGGAAATACCTATGTTAGGGGTTTTATCGTTCCAAAGTTCATAGGGAGTTCTCTTAATAATAGGTCTAAGGAAAATCCTATTCGAGACATAACAACCCGTACTAATAGCTTCGGCCCAAAAATATTTTGGCTCAGCATATTCCTAGCCATTTCTTGTAATACTCTATTTTTTCTCTCGACCACTCCGTTCTGTTGAGGCGTAATAGGGGCTGAAAATTGTGACTATAACCATTTTCATCACAAAAAGATGCAAAAGATTTACTATTAAATTTTAGACAGTTATCACTCCTAATCTTACGGACCTTCATCTCTTTCTCATTTCTAGCTTCTTAATCAGTGGCGGAAGGTTATCTAAAGCCTCACTTTTGTGTGCAAGAAATAAGACCCATATGTCCCTAGTATAATCGTCTACAATAACAAGGGTATATCGTTTACCTTTCAATGACATAACTTGTACCGGACCAAAAAGGTCAATATGCAGCAGTTCCAGTGGTCTGGACGTAGATATCACATTCTTAGGTTTGAAAGACGTCTTGGTCTTTCCCCATTTGGCACGCTTTGCAAATTCTGTCCTTGGTGGCTTTCATATCTGGAATACCTCTCATCAATTCATTGCATGATATGCGAGACATCAGTTCCATGTTGGCATGTCCCAAACGTCTGTGCCATAACCATGGGATATCCTGTGTAACTGCTAGACACTTGACGTTCTGGTTAGCAATATCATCAAGAGTGGTGCAGTAGATATTACCATGTCTAGATGCACTAAACACAACCTCATCATCCTTTTTGACAAAGCACTTATCTTTAGCAAAGACTACGGTATGTCCATTATCACATAGTTGGCTAATGCTTATGTTCTAAGTTCTTAACAACCATACGTTATCTATAGTGATATTTAAATTGTTACCAACAGTACCAACTCCCCCTATTTTGGCTTTTGCGTCATTAGCGTACGAAATGTATCCTCCATCAACCGTCTTTAACGATACAAAATTACCTATATCACCTGTCATGTGGCGGGAGCACTCGCTGTCGAGATACCACCTGCTTTTCTTGCTGGAATTCTTCCTTCGTACCTGTAGAAAGAAGTACTCCTCCGAGTTACCCAATTTCTGTTGGGTCCTAACATGTTAGCGGGAAAATAACTTCTATTAACATATGAGATATCGTTCTGCATAGACGGTGATCTCCTGCTACAATCAGATACTACAGTGGCATTTACAGGTGACTTCCTAGGTCTCCAAACATACTTAGCTTTATCAACTTTCTTTAAAGGACAGTTGTATGCATAATGGCCATTTCTACTACAACAGAAACACTTAAGCTTAGGCACAGAAAGTTTAGCATGCTTTCCTTCAGTGGAATAACCTATCCCTGACCTACCAATGTTCCTAGGAGTACTTAACAGCATATCTAGGTTCTGCTTACCCGCAAGGAGTCTATCAACTTTCTGTTTCTCTCCATCTAAGGAGTTCTTGACTACGATATCTCTGGATAAGTCACTGTTTATCTTTTTTGTTTTCTCACAGTCACATGAAATTCACTCTTCTTAGCAGTACCTAACTCTCCTTTCAAACGTGAGATATCTAGATCAGCCTCATGTTTTTCCATAGCTAGGTGATCTCGCTGTTTCATCAGTTCCTTATTCAAGGAATTTAGTGACTTAATCTTTCTCTCTGCTTTTTGAAGTAAACCACACAATTCTTCCTTACTTTTTTCTATATCAGAAACAGATGAGTCACTTTCATAACCATTGTTATATAAACTATTTAGGATATGAATTTTCTCAATGGAGGAAGAACGAGATACCTGATCCTCGTCAGCCATATAAGCGTGATCCTCGTCCTCGCTTTGTTCCATTTCAGAATCGTTATATTATGTCACCATGGCCTTCTGCTTCCTTGGTTTCTCATCGTTGATTGTAGGGTATTCATTTGTATAGTGGCCTAGTTTGTTGCATCGGAAGCATTTCTGAACTTTCTTTCCGGACGTGGAGATTCCCTTATTTTTGTTCCGGAATTTGTTGGAGTTCCCTTTGAATCTCTTTTTTTGCTCAAATCTTTCGAATCTCTTTGTAAGCATGGATAGGTCGCTCATCAAGCTTTTTTTCGTCGTCAGAATCAGATTCTTCTTTGTTGTATTAGAATGCAATGGACTTCTGATTTTTGTTCCGCGACTTCTCATACATTGACGTTTGAATCATTTTGTAGGAGATAAGAGATCCAATCAGTTCGGAGATGCTAAGTTGTTAGGTCCTTTTTTTTCAACACAGATCGAATCGATTGATAATCTTCAGAAATTCAGATTTAAGATCGAAAATTACCTAGTTGAAAGCTTACGAGAGACGAAACGTTGAAAGCAAGGGTTTGACGCTAATTCTTCTCTCCAAAATTCTCGATTCCAATTTTTTTATTACAAAACCATACAAAGAGCACTCCTAATTTTCTTAGGAGTTCACTTATATATACCACCTCGTGGTATATTTACACAAGTAGTCCTATACAATAACTAATTACAATTTAGCCCAAGACTACTAATTTGCATAGCAAGACTAAGACAATTATATTATTGAATACAATTAAATAGTTCCAACAATCTCCCCCTTTGTATTCAATTTTCAACATTGCGCGGGTTTGTCTTCGTCTTGCAATGGAAAGAGTCCTCGAGTCCTTGAAATCTCCACTTTAGAAAATATTCAAGCTCAGCAGATCCTCTAGGCATCGGCTTTTTTCGAATCTTCCTTTGAAGTCCTTCCCCTAAATGCCGCAAGATGTACGAAGTATTCTTGCCGGATTTAGAAAGTTCGTGTTCCATTTCTCCCGTTCAAAGCACACGAAACTCGAAACTCCCCCTATTTGGGTTAACCTTGTGTTGAGATCTGGGAGTCCGATGTGAGGTTTGGAGAGATGGACAATGTTGGCAACTTCGATCAATGATGTAGTGGACACGGTTGGCAACTTCGATCCTTGATGCAGTGGACACGGTTGGCAATTTCAGTCCTTGATGATGCTTGAGTCATGTGTCGTTCGGTCCTCAGTCCTTGCTTATTCTTTCGGAAGGAAGGGTCTTGAGAAAGTTGAGGAGAGGGCTCGGGATTCAGCCATCTTCTCCGTTTCGCCAGATTCGTCTTCTCCGAATGGAAGTTGTCTGGTTCGGCCTCAAAGAAGCGTCTTTAGTTCCAGAAGAAGGTAGGCCGTCTCTTTCTTTCACTTCGAGAGCAGAGTTCGAAGTGATGGTTGGAAGATCTTCGTGAAAAGCGTCCATTCACACACCTGAAATCACTAAAAGCTCCCCCGAGGATTTAGTCGTTTAAAAAGATTCAAGGAGAGTTCATGATTCTAAAGTACACTCTAAAAGCATAAACATGAATTATAACAGTTAAAATTACTCCCCCTTAAATTCGTATTACTCCCCCTCAATTCATGCTCATTGGAAACATATAACGGAGTAATTTCAAAATAATAGAGTAATTTTTTATTCTCCCCCTTAATTCACGTTTTCGCACTCTAAGAATCATGACTCCCCCTCAAATAGTATTCATATAGTGTTTAACAATTTCGCAAAGATATACATATTCACCAAGATATGCATATGAGAATTTAACACATATGACGCAACAAGTAGTAACACATTATCATTTCAGCATATATGCATGAACCCCTATGCATGCATACTAAAATTTGCGTATCCATATAAGCAAGAAATATTTCGCTTTTAAACAAGTCTGTGCCAATGCATGTGCAAATACATTTGAAATGTGCGAAATCTTTCATGCATAAGAAAAATGCTAAGTAAAAATAAATGCAAAATACAAGAAAATGCATGAAAAATATGAAAAATATGAAAAGAAAAATAAAAGTAAAGAAAAATTTGAAACAAGATTATACGATTTTATTTTATTTTTCCTTTTTTTTGTTTTATTTTGGGGTCAGATTACGTCACCTTGATCATGTCCTCGCAAATATTTCACATGACACATAGAATAGGTATTTGCCGTCAAGTCATGTCATCAAACTAAAAAGTCATAAGTTCATAGAGTGATCCATTTCAACAACTCTCACGAGGTTCGCTCTAGCGCTCAATTTTGTTTTATCATGGGATTTATGTCAACACAAGCAAAATTCTATCAATTAACCTTCTATCAAGGCGCTTTTACTCATTTCATCAAGCGAGAGATCGTCGATTCGGAATCAAAGGGACTTATGGATTTAGTATTTTGGTTCTGACTTAGAAGGGAAGGAAAATATTTAGGAATCGTGGACTAAAGATGTTCCTTTTCTTCATTGTCCTCTTCACCGGCATTTTCTTTTCCATCCTTAAACGTTTTCATATTATTCTACACTTGCTCAAGCTGAAGCTCCTCTTCTCTACGAGGATGAGAGATTATCTAAGGCGAAGTTCTTCTTGTTGGTTCTCGGGTCGATACCGTGCTCCTCTTATTTTAATCCCTAGAGAGGTTTCAAAGATTATCGATTTGGAGAAGTTCACAATTACGGAATTCGAACCCAAGGCCGTGCTCCTCTTCTCTTTGTCTCGATATAAGACTAGATTATCGTTGGAGAAGTTCACTTCGTGGTGCTCCTCTTCCAGCCATTCTGTCGAGCACACAAGATTATCGAAGGAGAAGTTCACAGCAAGATCCATGCCCTCTTCTTATGATTTCTAGAAGATTCCAATAATTGGGAAGGCAGGTTCTTTTGGACTATTTATTGTGCGTTGAACATTCCTCGGTGTACGTTTTCCACCTCCTTTTGTCATCATATTCTTCTTTTTCTTTCATCGCCTTTTTCTCCCCTCCTTTCTCGTTTATATAACCCTTCGAAATTTATGAATTACGGTTGAAGGCTTGATCGGGATACAAATGAAGAAAAGGATATCGGAGTAGGCTCAAAAGGGATGATTAGAGGAATAATTTCAAGGATGATATTTTGATTTTGGACAAGTGGGGAATTTTCCTACGTGCCCTAGTCATTTTCCTAATAATCTAACGCAGTATGAGGCCAAGAAATAGAAGTTAAGACAAGAATTTGACGTGTGACTCGCTCAAGGACAAATTCCCGAAAATAATAAGGCTCAAAATCTCACATATATGATGTGGCTTTGTGTCTAGTGGAACAAACGAGCGACCTTTAGACAAAAGAATGCGACTAGACAGACAATATTAAGCAAATAGCCAGTCATATATCAAGGAAAGATTTTTGTGAACAAATCAAAGTAGATCGAGTAATCGTCACTCGCCATTTTTTCGTCGTTTTTGTTTAATTTTTTTTAAAATAATGCATGAAAAAAATGTTGTATGTGTTTTATATATTTTATTATTATTATTATTATTATATGTATATATATTTTATGAAGAAACAGATATAAGCATGATACCAAAACAAAGAAAGAAAAAAAATAAGTAAAAATGCATGAATTTTTTTTAATGTTTTTATTTTTATTATTCTTATTAATAGTTTTTTATTTTTCAAAAAAATGAAGATGCATGAGAATAAAAAGAGAAAAAAGGCATGAAGAGAGGTTCTTTTTTTATATAGTTATATGCGGAAAATGCGTAAAAAATTTGGCATTTAACATTTCAGCTCAGATGCATAATGTACCAAATTCTGATCCCTAGAAAATTAATAGCGACTCATCCTAGCATTTAAAAGAAATGTGTAAGGAATTTCGTCACCGAGTTTGTCGCTTAGGTAGGGAATTGTTGTAGTTGCTCTGCCGCTCGCCCTTGATCATGTATGTGGAGTAACTATCATCGAAGTACCACACATGAGGGAAAATCTACAAAATTAGCTGGACTTTGGTACCCATTGTAATGTGGGTCCTCCCTTATTAGTAGATAACGATTTAAACATACAAGGTGTCAAATTTAAATTTTGTCCTAAAACATCCATGAAAGAACCTTTACCCAAACTTGTTTGAGATTACTTAAATTTCGTGGAGAAATAGGAACTCATGTGGGAGCGATTTGACTCGGATAAAACTTTTCTGCTCGGGTGAAAGTGTGTTTGGGAGAAGGCTTAAAAATTTTCTCTGTGGCCAAGCGCATAAGATGTTTCTTGGAATAAACCTTGACCGGATATTGCATGTAGGAATACAAGCATATAGAATTATAAGCATCTATTGCACGTAAGTCGTATTTCCTATGGTTAGATTTCACACCTTTCACATTAGAATGAGAAAAATAATTTCGAAAATTATTTTCTAGTCTAGGCTTTTTAAATGAAAATTAGTATCATTCGAAGCACACGATGAAGTTTTTGCGCTAGAACTTGAAAAATTTGTGAAAGATTTTCTTTTTAGGAACGGGAGAGGAAGACTTTTGGTCTTTTTCCGTTGTGGAGCTTTTCCCTTCTCCCATTTCCGTGGGACTTGTTCCTTAGCTATAGAAAGTGCGGGACTTTTACTTTGAATTTCAACTTTGGTCAAATCGACGTAGAATTAGTAGAATTCGTTTCGATGGTAGGAATGAGATAATCTGTTTGCGTCCCTTTATCGTGTTTTGACATGGATGTAGCCTTAAGGTTGTCCATTCCTAAGAAGAATGCCTTCTTCAGCTTCAAAATTCTTCCTTTCGAGATTAAGAATTGCATGTAACTCCTCGATTTTCTTCACTATCGGAGGGATGTAAATAGAAGAATTTTCAGAATGTACAGTATTGGCATCCTCGAATTTAGAAGGATCTTCCAATGAGTTAATTGAATCATGGTCACAACTCTTGGGACTTTCCCGCTTTTTGTAACCATTATTCAATTCGGTGTAAGAACAGGGAATTTCAGCCCTAATTTTGGCTTTTCTCTTATTTTCTTCAAGCGCATTTATTTCTTTTGCGTTAGTAAAGACCATAAGAGCAGCTAATCCTAGACCCATGTACTTGATATCATAAAGTTGTTTACAATCAACTTTCTTCAAGTTCCATGGATTAGTAAAGCCTAAGCCTAACCTAGCATTATCAAATTCTGTATCCATGGGTTGATCTGTTTGTCCCCTTGCTGCAAGAAAATCTTCTAAATTCTTGATTATGGACCTATACTTAGTCTCATTCTGGTTCAAGCTCTTAGTTAAATCATCTATTTTCATACTAGAGCTCCTAAGGTTAGATTCGAGACTAGCTATTTCCTCCTTAGACTTAGTTAATTTGTCTTCTAACTCTCTTGTACTTTTCCGCTCATTTTTCATGTTAGCATACCTTGTTTGTAAGGATTCTAACATGTTAAACAATGTAGAGTTAGAAATCACTGTCTCCTTAGAGGATGTGTTAGTTTCGTCTTCGTGTGCCAAAGCCAAGTGCGTCTTTTGTTCGGGATTTGTATTCTCTTGCTTCTTGAGCGTGACTTGGTCTTTGTGGAATTCTTCTTTAACTCCTCAATTAATCGTAGTTGACGCCCAAACTTCTTTAGTTGTTCATCAATGTTGGAGCTAAAGTCGTCGGAGCTAGCGTCATCAGATCGAGTAATTGAGTAGGTGTCCATTTTGGTTTTAAAATTTTTATTTATTTATTTTTAAAATTTTGTTTGATATTTGGTTCGTAACGTGTTTTGTGATTTCGATGTTTTTTAATGCTGATTAAAATCTTTGGCTTTTAAAATTTCAGTTTCGAAAAGATTTTGATTTATAAAGTTTATTTAAAAATTTAATAGGATTAGGGCATGGTGGAGAACGCAAGATCTACGAGTTGGGGAAAAACGGGATTTTGAAACCGTTGGGATCAGATACCTATCCGACTTGTGAGTCGTGCCTCCAAGGTAAAATGACCCGATCACCCTTCATCGGGACATTTAATAGAGCCACGGAAATTCTCGGTTTGATTCACACGGACGTTTGCGGGCCATTCAATGTGAAGGCTCGGGGTGACTTCCACTATTTTATTACCTTCACGGATGATCACAGTCGTTACGGACTCGTGTATCTGATGAGGTATAAAGCTGATGCACTTGAAAGGTTCAAGGAGTATAAGGCTTTGGTGGAAAAACAAACATCGAAACTCATTAAAGCCATTCGATCGGATCGAGGAGGCGAGTACATGAGTGTCGAGTTTGACCAGTTTTTGAAGGAGAATGGTATATTATCACAGATGACTCCGCCCGGCACGCCACAATTGAATGGCGTGGCCGAACGTAGAAACCGAACTTTATTAGATATGGTTCGTTCTATGTTAAGCTATACAGATTTACCGATGTTATTGTGGGGATACGCGCTTTTGACAGCGACTTGTACCATAAACCAATGTCCCTCGAAGTCTGTTAACGGCATTCCGTATGAGATATGGACTGGTCGTTTACCCAACTTATCACATATTAGGATTTGGGGTTGCCCGGCCTATGTAAAAAAGTTGAAAGCAGACAAATTGGAGTCTAGGTCTCTCAAAGGTCGTTTCATAGGTTACCCTGAAGATTCTATGGGGTACCTATTCTATTCTATTCTCGAGGAAGAGTTCATTCGAGATTGTGGCGTTGGCCGAGAGGTCACTCTCGAGGAGCAGTCGACCGAAACGCCCTCACAGGATTTGGAATCGGATGGTTCGAGTGAAGCAGTCTTGCGACGATATGAAAGGGTGCCACGCTAACCAGAGCGATATGGCATGTCACACGTCGAACGATTATGTTGCGACTAGGGGACTTCTAAGAGAAGATCCGGCTACTTTCGATCAAGCTATATCCGATGTTGACTCAACGAGATGGATTGAAGCTATGCGGGCTGAGATGGACTCAATGTACTCCAACAAAGTCTGGACTCTTGTGGACCTACCGAGCAGTTTTAGACCAATTGGTTGTAAATGGATCTACAAGAAAAAGATTGAATCTGACGGACAAGTTGAGACATACAAGGCCAGGTTGGTGGCCAAGGGCTATAACCAAAAAGAGGGAGTCGACTATGAGGAGACTTTATCGCCTGTAACCATGATCAAGTCCATGCAAATATTGCTCGCGATAGCTGCGCACTATGATTATGAGATTTGGCAGATGGACGCCAAAACGGCGTTCCTTAATGGATTCCTCAAGGAGGAGATCTATATGGAGCAGCCAAAAGGTTTTGAGTCGCATGCAGATGCTCACAAAGTGTGCAAACTGAATCGGTCCATTTACGGACTGAAACAGGCCTCTCGTAGCTGGAATCTACGTTTCGATGAAGCAGTTCGGAACTTCGGATTCGAGAAAAACGTAGATGAGCCATGTGTCTACAGAAAGAGCAGTGGGAGTATGGTGTCGTTCCTTGTATTGTACGTGGATGGTATCCTTTTGATAGGAAACGACATCGGGATGCTCTCGTCGGTGAAAGCGTGGCTTTCAACCGAATTCTCCATGAAAGATCTGGGAGAAGCGACGTATATACTTGGTATTCGCTTGTTCAGGGATCGAGCGAACATAACGATCGGCTTATCTCAGGCCCTTTACTTAGAGAAAATCCTGAAGAATTCAGAATGGATGACTCTAAGAGAGGGTTCTTACCTATGCGACGTGGGGTCCATTTATCGAAATCAATGTCACCTCAAAGTGAGGAAGACCGACGATGGATGAGTGGGATACCCTATGCGTCTGCAGTGGGTAGTCTGATGTACGCGATGTTGTGTACACGACCGGACATTGCCTACGCTGTGAGCGTGGTTAGTCGGTTTCACGCAAACCCAGGGGAAGGACACTCGACTGCCGTTAAGAATATCTTTAAGTACCTTAGACGGACTAAAGACTTAACGCTTGTCTATGGAGGAGCGGGACTAGAAGTAGAAGGTTACACCGATTCGGACTTCCAGTCGGACGTGGATGACCGAAAATCTACTTCAGGTTTTGTATTCGTGCTCAACGGTGGGGCAGTGTCTTTGAGAAGCTCCTAGCAAAGCACGACTGCCGATTCCACGTGTGAGGCAGAGTACATAGCAGCCTCAGAGGCAGCTAAAGAAGCTGTTTGGATGAAAAGTTCTTGGAGGAACTTACTGTGGTACCAGTTGCGGGCAGACCGCTTACACTTTGGTGCGATAATAGCGGTGCAGTCGCGCAAGCGAAGGAACCACGATCTCATAGCAAGTCCAAACATATCGTGAGAAAATATCACGTACTACGTGAGTTCGTTGAAAACGGGATGGTCGTCGTGCAGAAAATCGCCACCGCGGAGAACGTGGCGGACCCACTCACGAAGCCCTTGTCCCAGGCAGTTATGGAACAACATCTGGACAAGATGGGGCTACGATACCATTGTGACTGGCATTAGGAGCAGCACATGGCATTCGAGTGCAAGTGGGAGGCTGTTAGGGAGTGTGCCCTCGAAATGCCATACGAGGACTAGGAATAGTATTGGGCACACAATGATGTATATGTCGATAGACAGTTTTATTGTATATACTGTTAAAATAAAGTAGTGAATATTATTTTCATTATAATAAAGGCATTACTATTTATTTATCGAATTTAAAGTCTGCTTGGCATCTGGCGGTGCGATAAATAAATAACACCCGAATGTTTGAGTTGGACGTCTGATTCTCGTGGGGACAAGGGAGGAGACACAGGACAGTCCTTAATCTCAGCATTAAATAAAAAGTCCGTAAGTCTAAGGATTCTAGGTGGGTGACTAGATATCTGAATATGACTTATTCATTGACGATCACATAGTATCGGTAGTGTCACCGATTACCTGAGAGGTTGTGGGTCGTGATGGAGATATCGGTGATCAGAGAGATCGCGTATTCGGACATTCGGCTCGTATTCATCTCGATCACATGGCTTGGATGTTGTCAATGATTGAACGAATGACTATAGCAGCCTCAGACCGATAGGGTCACTGACGGATTTGCTTTCGCGATTTCGGTTTGTCGCTAGTTGGCTAGGTCCGCAAGTGTTCGGAAATGGGACACGGGCCAGCGACGAAACGCAACTGACTTTACGGAGGTGATTGCCGAGCTTTGACTGCTGTCGGGATTCACTGCCTATATTCGTATAGGTTAACGTCCTATGAGGTTGGAGAACGACGATTGTAAAGCCTTCGGCCGAAGCTTAGAAAGCTCGCTCGTATTAGATACGGAGCGGAGTTTAAATAATCGGTTGGGTCTCGATTATAACATAGAGTTAGGTCAGTGAGTTTGACATTCACATGGCTCTCACCTAACCGGGACGCAAGTGAAAGGCGTAAGAGGTATTTAAATGTATACATTGTAGTCGGTTCGCCCGAATTTCGATTGGATCAAAATTCGTTCTCAACTGGGATCTGTCCGGTACCACGGCATTGGCTAGGCGAATACCGGGACTTGCGGATTCCTCCCGTGCCAGTTGAGACGGACCTAGAGAGTCGCGCTTAAAAATGGTAATGAACTTGAACGAAAACGGCGGGCTTTTCTCTAGAACCTAACGAATGGGATTCGTTGAGGTAGTGGCAAAGTTGATACGAGGTGTCGATGATTTAGTTAAATTCCGGTGATGGTCACGGGAATAATTAGGACGTCTTAAGTGCTTAATTGATTAACTAAATGAGGCTCAATTGTAATTACAATAATTAGATTGGATTTAATTATTTTATTGCTTAAAATTGAGGGACTAAATTGAGAATTTAGAAACCTCATAGGCCGAAATGGAATAAACTAAAAGTGTGCATGTTGACTTGGTCATTGAGCATTTTATGCCACATTGGTTGAGGTGGCAAGTGACTCATTCATTCAATAACATGACTAGTGTTAGGGAAATATTATAAACAAATCTTAGTGGAATTTTACTACAAAGGTGAGCATGCAAAAATGAGAATAGGTAGATCCAACATGAGGGTTTACTAAGCCTAAGTACTTGGTATTTTTACTCTCAACAAATAAACTAGAGAGAAAAGAAACAAAGTGAGTTGAAGTTAGAACTTCTCAAGCACACGTCAAGCCCCGGGTTCGTTTGACGAAGCCCACCGCCCGAACCGAACTGCATCTAGCCATCGGGAGCAGTCTCGGAGGTTCGATCAAAGTCATACCGGCATGACAATCTAGCCCGGAAGCCCCGGCAGCCAGACGAGGCGCAGCGACTCTCATCCAAGGTGTAATCACGTACACCGAAGGTATATTTCGAACCCTACAGATTTGATTTTACGAAAAATACCAAACGACATCGGAATGATTTGAAAGACCCCTCGTTGCGATCTTCGAGAAGTGTAGAATCAATCTGGAAAATTTGGTATTGATTGGAAATCATTTCTGTTGTCAAACTGTCGAAAGACTGCAGACTGCCGCTTTAGTCGAATTGACAATTTCGAACCACTGATTTGATTTTGTGAAAAATACCAAACGACATCGGAATGATTCAAAAGACCCCTCGTTACGATCGTGGGGAAGTGTATAATCAATCTGGAAAATTTGGTATCGATCGGAAATCGTTTCAATCGCCAAATAGTCGAAACACTGTCGGTTGCCGCTTTGTTCGAACTAGTTTGGAACGAAATTATTAATTCGACTAAATTTGTAATAAATTCGAATTTAGGAAATTCGATTAGACGTTGTCTCCTGAGGCTCAGGGCAGTATCTTGAGCCCTCGGGAGAAGCCGAAGGGCGCTAGGTCGAATTTAGATGTTGGAAATCGAAAATTTGGCACCCTACGCCGCTCGGTTCAAGACGCGCTTCCGCAATCGCCACGTTGCGTTGTTCCGGGGCCGGCGTCGATTAATCGGGCCCACCCCAACACTTTTCTTCATTTGAAACCCGTTCTCAGCCTTCAACCAAACTCTATACTCTTCGAATGGTTGTTCAAATGAGAAAAGGAGGGGGAGATCACAAAAGAAAAAGTAAGATGATGACAAAAGAAGGCATTGCTCAACGCACAAAAATCAGTCCAAAGGAACCGGCCTTCCGACTACCTTGTAGAAAGTGGCATGGATCCTGCTGTGAAGTTCTCCAACGATAATCTCGTACGCTCGTCAGAACGGCTGGAAGAGGAGCACCACGAAGTGAACTTCTCCAACGATAATCCGGTCTTATATCGGGAAGCGAGAAGAGGAGTGCAGCCTCGGGTACGAATTCCATAACCGAGAACTTCTCCAAATTGATAATCTCTGAAACCTCAATAGGGATTAAGAGAAGAGGAGCTTAGTATCGGCCCGATAACCAACAAGAAGAACTTCGCCTACGATAATCTCCTAGAGCCTCATGGAGAAGCGGAGCTTCAGCTTGAGCATAACATAAAAAAGGGATAGTTCTTCAAAGAAAAAGAGGGAGAAAAGATTTAAAAGAAGAGAGACGCCGAAAAAAAAGGTAGACGGACGTAGAATTGGAAGACGATGAAGAAATATGCTCACTTTCCTTTAAATTCCTTCCGTTCTAAGTCCTAGCCAAATTATAACCCTTACAACCCTTTGATTCCACATAGACGGTCTCTTGCTTAGGTGAAATGATTAAAAATGCCTCGATCACAGGTAAATTGACATAAAATTGCTTGTGTTGACTTGAGTGATAAAAATATAAAAATCCCAAGATAGCTAAATGAGAGCAAAAGCGAACATGGTGAGAGTTGTCGAAATGGACCAGTCTATGGACTTAGGACTTTAGTTTGTCGACATGACTTGACGGCATTTTCTTCCTTCAAATGTGTCGTAAAATTTTAGGCGTGACGATTGATCGAAGCAAAAGAATCTGACCCCATACTATATATATATATACACACATATATATATATATATATATCAAAATATATATATACATATATAATAATAAATAATAAAATTCGCACATTTTGACATGAAATATTATGTTTCATTTGCGTTGAATTAAATAAATGCGAATTTCTTTAGTATATCGCACATTCTAAATGCAATTATAGATTGCATTGGTACTGAATTGTTTAAATGCGATAAATTCTTCACTGCTTCTACCCTCACACAATATTTTAAAGTACATGTTTTCGGGGACCATGTACACATGCTTACTTGGTAAATTTGTGTGCTCGTGACTTGAATTGATTTCATATGCTTGCATAATTAATCAATTCCGGTGCATTATTTGAGGGGGAGCAAGTATAGGACTTGTAGATTAGCTCCAAATATTTTTGACGTTTTTCTCTGAGTATTTCAGATCTTTCAAAATTAAGGAGCAAGACGTCGACACTACAAAGAAAGGAGCAGACCAAATATTTCAAAGATAAAATTGCCAAAAATAATTGTTGATTAACTCCATCATTACTAACGCTTATCTCTGAGTGGTACAGATTTTTAAATTTCTGCCAGGGGAGCTAGACATTACTACACGGAAAATACATGGAGTTAATTGCATTTATTTTAATTACTAAGGAGGAGTCTTACAAAAGGTTTTATTTTGAAATAGGGGTCAATCTGAAAATTTTAGAAGTACTTACTATCGAGAAACTAGATAGAAGACTTAATTCACGATCATAAGTTTCTCGATCGTAAACAGTATTGGGAACAATTTGATTGGCCGCGATAATTTGCGATCGAAAAATTTGAATTGAGAGCAATTTTCGATTTCAAAAATTTCTCGAACGCAAATAGTAATGGGCCTGATCCATGTAATCGCAAAACGTCCAATCGCAAACCCAACATTGAATTAATGCTAGTTAATAAAAGTTAACTTTTGTCAGTCGAAAAACTTTTTCTCACGCAAAACCTAATCGATAGAAAAAATTCTCTCTCGCAAAACTTTCTCAGACGATACACAATCCTTCAAAAATCTTTCAATTTTTCACTTCAAATCGTCTGATTAAGGTAGAAATTCGATTCGGTTAACGATTGCGAATGTTATAACTTGATTTGCATTTCCATTCTG
This sequence comes from Craterostigma plantagineum, assembly GCA_027422505.1. Lineage (NCBI taxonomy): Eukaryota > Viridiplantae > Streptophyta > Magnoliopsida > Lamiales > Linderniaceae > Craterostigma > Craterostigma plantagineum. Next base: position 11,530,978 of record JAPQWV010000011.1, on the reverse strand, counting down.
TAGTTTTTCGCATATTTAGTTAAGATTTTTCGACTGTTCTTCAAAAACCATTTAAACGTATACTGTTTCACTAAATCTAGGCATGCTTCTTGGATTTTCTGAGTTAAATGACTGTTATTTAGACAGATTCGAGGTTTTTGATGAAACAGATAGCGTAAATCGTTGGAAAATTTCCATCTGTGATGATAAAATGAGTCTCGATGAAACTGGCCATTTTGAAGTTTTGAAGCTGTCGAAGAACTTTGTCGATCGCAAATAGACTTAATTGAATTGAGAACCTATTTGTGTCGATTTAGTTTTCGATCGCATAATTTTTACTTTGTCATCACGATGAAAGATTTTAATCGTTACACTTACCATCGAGAAATCCAATTATAATTTTCAGCGAGCGAAAAACTTATGCACTGACTAGACAATTTAAGATGCAAATTTTATCGAGCGTAAAACTTACGATTGTAAAATAAAATTTTCGATTTAATTTCAATTTGGTCGCAAAAATTTTAACAGTGAAAAATTAGTTTTTCAACACTTAGTTTTTCGATCATAAAATTTCTCGACGGAGTGACTTAGTCTTTCATTGACAAATTTCTCGATCGAAAAATATTGAAGCGACAATTTTTACTTAGGATCGAAAATCACATTTCGCTCGACAAATTCAAATCGAAAAATTTTATTCAATTGAGGAAAATTTCTCGATAGCAAATTTACCTGAGAAATAATTTCTCGATCGTAAATTTACACAGAATATTTCTCGATCGTAAAATTGATCGACTACAGTCTAGATTTCAACTTCAACACTTCGAAAATTTTTCTCTAAGTCTTTTACTCTGTAGCGAAAATCGCAAATAAAATTTCTCGATCGAAAAAAAAATTACACGGAAACGTTACAATTGAAATCAGTGTATAGGAAATAAAATTGCAATTCAATTTTATCGACCGAAAATTTTCTCGGCATGATCAGTGACTTACTGATTTAACACTTAGCGAAATTTCGAACGATTTTTCACGCGACAACTATTGTATTCGAAATTACAATAATGCCATCACGATTTTTGAAATTGAACATACACTATGCATTTCATATGATTTCAATTCAAGATTCATCAAACATGCTATTATTTGCTATATTACTATAGTTTGATGACATTTATTCATATTTCGATTGAAAATAAAATTGAACTAATAAACTTTTACATATCTTTTTTTTTCAGAGGGATAGATATCCAAGATACAACCACATATACGATCACAATCTGTACTTGAAGGTTCAGGATACGAACTTTCAGCTCGATCTGGACACATTTCGGTGCCCGGACGAGATCATCGTATCCATCCTCAGAGGCCACCCCATCTGGCATGCGTTAACTATCACCGCATCGGTGCCGATGGTCTATCTCCAACAGTTCTGGGGATGCATACAAGGATTCGTAGCAGATGGGACATTCTCCTTCATGACCCGAATCGGGACGCGGCATATTCACATGAGCAAGAGCCAGTTCGGCAGGATACTGGACTTGCCTCACAACGATAACTACGATTGGCCCAGGTCCAGAGCAGCGGAATCCCACAGAGATGATTCAGGACTTTCTGCACATGTGATACCAACCGCCGCTCACAAGATTGGCCCAGGTCCAGAGCAGCGGAATCCCACACCCGTGGAAGACACTATTTGGAATAGTGAATAAGTGTCTGTCGCCCAAGCACGTAGGATTCGATAAGGGCAACAACAATATTTTGAAAATATTCCACGGGATCGCCTTCTCAAGAAACTATGACTACTCACAGCTGATCTGGAACGACCTCGCGGACCAGATTCGGCTAAAGGAGAATCGAAGGTCGAAGAACCTATGCTCGATGGTTCAGTGTAATCATCAGGGAGTTCATGGAGCTACATGCAGAGAACATCCCTCGGCTGCCTCCTGGTGGAAACTACCAGCCGCCAAGGCTTAAATTTTTCCACAACCCACGGCTCACGGACCTGGACCACCCGTCGATGCCGATTCCACTCAACTTACTCAGGCTCGCCGACCCCGCAGAGCTGAGTATCAGAGATTCTGCCGGGAACACAACTTAACGGAGCAGATGATTAGAGGGCCCCCGGCAGATGTACATGTGAGCCCTCCCCAACCGCAACAACACCAACCAAGCCCTGACGACACGATGAACAATGTTGTCGCTCAGGAGCTTCAACAGGAGTCTCTTCTGGTCGAAGAGCCAATGCCCAACGTCGAAGATACTTTGATAGACGTCGTGGCTACAGAGATGGAACTCGAGGCTCCTGCACTCGAATTGCAAGTGGAAGTGCCCTTACATGTTGGCGTGCTCGAAGATACTTTTAAGGAAGTTCTTCAAAAAGAGGACAGCCCAAAACGGAAATGGGGCAAAGCTCTCTTCCACCGGTGACGGATCAGGCACGGGAGGACGTCTATCGCCACCCCGTCTGACACAGAGTCTGACGAGGAAATAAGTCTGATCAGGAGGACTCCCAGAAGATTGAGCATTCAACTGGAGTCTCTCTTTCCGGCCGTCACCGTCGCACCAGATACTCCGCTGCCCACAAGGACAAGTGTTGCTGGCACTTCATCGCTCAATCTTGAGCCGCAACCAACTCACATAGTATCTGGTTCGCAGGCGCAACCCGAGCCTGCAACAACACCCAGAGAGACGAATTCTCAGGATTCCACTCGAGGATTGGGTGGAAGTCTCATACAGTCACAACCTCAAGTGACTGTGAGCCAACCCCAAGAGTCGGTGTCTACTCAAGGGTTGATAACAGGCGACATCAGTCGTCCTGGTTCATCCATGGAGGCGTCCGCTCCCTTCGTGACGAACGAACAATTCCAGGCCGCTCTCTCTGCCGCTGTACAGTCAATGGAAGAAAAGATCACAGAGAGAGTACTCCAAGCACTCGAGGCATCCCAAAGAGATACCGGGAAAGCACCTGCCTCTGAAGGCCCTTCGTCGCGAACCAACCCCACACCTCCACAACCCACACCCACCGACCCTCTAGCCACTTCCTCTATCCTCATCAATCCATACACAATCCCCATCACCGAGCTCCACGACATTCTCCTCGCCCGTCTGATAGGCCTTTCCATCCGATCGCCGCAAGAAGAATCCCTCTATAGGCGATTGGTGGACCATCCTGAGCCACCGACTGACACCTGTCGAGGCCAAAGCTCCCACTCACGGCGCAGACATGACGATCCTAACAATCTGGACCCTCATGAGGGGGAGAAGAGGCCAAGCACATCAACAAGTGGCCAAGGACAAGGCTCGGGCGCTACACAGACAAGCGCTGGAGCTTGTGAAACCCAAACAACCCAAACACAAACCCAAACAACCCAAACACAAACCCACCATACCCAAACACAAACCGCCCACACCACGCACCGCATCGCCCACATCGACCCACCAACCTTTCACCTCAGGACGCCTCCGTCCACCCCACTGATCTACTCAAGCCCCTTGCTTCCGGAAGAAGAAGCAAGTGCTGCGATGCTTGTAGCTCTCGCAGCTACGCAAGCCACTCCTCCTGTCGCTCCAGACCAACCGGGACCCTCTGGACATGGCGTCAATCCACATGAGGCCCTAGACAAGTAGATCTTCGAAGGCAAGTGGATGACCCATTCCATGCCCGAGGAGCATCAAAGACAGCTGCTTCACGACGTTCAGCGCTTTCTACAACAAGCGTCCATAGATCTCGTAATCATAGAAGATGACGAGCTTCAGGAAGGTGAAGACTACGAGCGAGTTATCCCAAGGCTACCAGAGTTAATAGCTCAACAGGCGGTTCCCTCTCCAAGGCTAACGGTAGGGACCGTCCGGATCGACACGCAATGGCAAAACATTCAAATCGAAATTCCCTTCCTCGAAGAAGTTCGTGGGAATATTTGGAGGTCTCCGGATAGAGTGAAGAAGCCGAACGAGTTCGAGCTCAGAGGGATCTCTCATTGGGACCAGCAGAAGATGATGACCTACCTTTGGCTGCTGACCAAACTAGGACCTGACGTTAGGCTGGGGATGACTAAGACACAAGCCAAGAGCCATTATAAGAGTCTATCCCAATAAGCCAACTACTCAGCTTCTACTGTGCCAAAGGAGGACTTCCAACACCTCACTACATCATCGAACGAGTGGACAGGACCCGAGAGGAACTGAGCGAGAGCGACCTGCCGTACCTCCCCCCGATGAAGTGTACCGACTTTATCAACTATACGCGGAGAAGTACAAAGGTCCTCAGGGCTTCATCAAGACAGAAGGCCTCGAAGGGCTCTACCGGTTCATGTTGCTCCAGGTCAAGTACTATGCCGCACACGACCTTCAGATGGCTCTGGAGAGCAATATGAAGAAGGTCAACATGATCGCTCCACTCAACAAAGGACCTCAGATCGAAGGACTTCCCAACAATCACGTGCACATCAGCTCAGTCCTAGGCATCACCTACCACAATCCAATAGCAAAGAAGAATAGGTTGATGCTGAAGACTGAGATTCATAAGTTTTGCGATGAGACGCTCAAGGTCATCAGGGAAAACATCGAGCAGAGGTTGGAAGAAACCAACAGAGACACTATGCTGAGGATCCACAGGTTCGTGAGAGAACAGCCGCTCCTAATAGAATTGCTTGAAGATATCGAAGAGCGACTGGAGCTTAGGATCACTCTGAGGAACTATGAGTATGCGCTGGGCTTGCGCAAATCATATTACGCCCAACAAGGACAATCGGCGTGGAGACGCAATCAAGCACAAAGGGGGAGATTGTAGAATACAATTTGTAATTGTGCTTGATTTCATTAGTTGTCCTTGTAATTAGGGGCGTTTTGTATAGTAGTCCTTAGATTAGGACTAGTTTGATATTTATACCAAGTTTGTTTGGTATAAATACTTGTAAATCAATTGAGCTGACTAGAGAAAGTTTTGAGAATTGATCCGAAAGGCTTGCAATTCGATTTCTAGAGAGAGAAACAACAGTAACTTTCTCACTCTACTCGAATTCTCTCTCTTGTTCCTCATTTGAGTTTTTCGATCGAATTCAATTGCTTATCTATACGATCGAATTACTATGAATTCTAGCCTAGGATCGTAGAGTTGTTAATCGTAGGACCTAACAGTAATAAAAAATAAAAATAATAATAAATACATATATAATAATAAACTATACAATACACCTATAATTTAGGGGAATGAAGAAATCTTTAGGATGCTTGATCAACGTCACAATTAGATTTCCTGGCATACGACTGATTGCTTACATAATTTTGTCAGTCTAAGTTGCATTCTTGTGTCTAAAGCTGATTAAGTTTGCTCCAATAGACACAAAGCCACTTTACATAAGTGAGGATTTTGGCCTGTTATTTTTCCTTTCTACTGATTTATTCTTGAGCGAGTCACACATCAATTGCTTATCTTAACTAGTGATTATTGGCTTCATACTCGCCTTTAGTTAGATCCTTGGGAAAATGATTAGAGCACTTAGGAAATTCCTAACTTGGCCTTACATATATAAAATTTCAATCCTTTAATACAACCTTTAGTCATCCATGTTGAGCTTTCTCCGATATCCTTTTCTTTACTTGAAAATCCTTTCAGCCTTCAACCGAACACCTAAGTCTTTGATGGGATATTCAATCGAGAAAAGGAGGGGAGAAAAAGAGACGACAAAGAAAAAGATGACAAAAGAAAGTGGAAAACGTACACGAGGAATGCTCAACGCACAAAAAGTAGTCAAAAGAACCTGCCCCTCGACTATCACAATCTCATATCATTCGAAGGGGTATGGATCTTGCTGTGAACTTCTCCATCGATAATCTCGTACACTCGTCAGAACGGCTGGAAAGAGGAGCACCACGAAGTGAACTTCTCCAACGATAATCCGGTCTTATATCGAGACAACGAGAAGAGGAACACGACATTGGGTTCGAATTCCACAACTGCGAACTTCTTCAAATCCATAATCTCTGAAGCCTCACTAAGGATTAAGAGAAAAGGAGCGCGGTATCGGTCCGAGAACGAACAAGAAGGTCTTCGCCTTAGACAATCTCTCAGCCTCGTAGAGAAGCGGAGCTTCAGCTGAGCAAGTGCAGACTGAATCAAAGAAAAATCATTAAAGGATGAAGAATGATAAACAATAAAGAGAAATACGGCAAAAGGAGGAGAATGATGAAGAAAAGGAAGAAGATCCGTAGTCCACAATTCCAAAACTATCCTTCCAGTTAGGAATATTTTAGAAGTGTCCAAAATATTTGTTCTAAGTCTTGTTAGTTCTTTACTATGTTCTTTATACGTTTTACTTCGCTTAGATGGGTTGTAGTTGTATTAGGTTTGTTAGGGGCCCAATGGGCTTAAATACCTTACAAGGTATTTAAGCTTAAACCCTAACTATCACTAATCAAGTTTTGCAATATTCAAAACTCTAAAACACACATACGCCTCCAAAGCACTATTCACATGAACTTTCAAAGCTTTAATCCATTGAAGTTAATCTGTGTTTTTTTGGATAATCTGGACTTTACAAGTGGTATCAGAGCAAGCGTGTAGGTGAGGAAACTTCATTCCAAGTTTTTTAAGAATCCTCAGTGTAAGTTATTGGATTTCTCAGCTTTCTTTTCACAGCTCCAAATCGTGGTTTAAGTTCTTTTCTGATACTGTTCTGCAACTGTAAGAAGGTTGTTCGGTTAATATCTGTTCTGAGAACTACTGAATCAGTGCCTGTCAAGTTTGTGTCAAACTTCTGGATTTTTGCCTGGAGAAATTGAGAAACAACTTTGTTGTTCGATCTGCTTTTGGGCTCACGAACAACACTTGAGTTGGGTTGGAATTCGCCAATTCTAAGTTTGCGGTTCAGTTTCACGAGTTCAGATTGCGGACTGACCGTGAATTGAAGGAATCAAGTCAACTCGCGAATCATCGGTTCAAACCTTTTGTTTCGCGAAACCAAAGTTTACGAATCAGGAGTACGCATTGCCACAGTTCGCGAATTGAATGTCACAGAGAGAAATTTCACGAACTCTTTGATAGCTCTATTTCGCGGAATTCTTGAGAGGTCATTTTCGCGAGTTATCCATTTTTCGCGAATCTTCCATTTTGCGAACTCTTTCATTGCCAATTCTCTTGTTCGTGAATTCAGTTCGCCGACCAGAAAAAGACAAAACTTTCCGAATTCATTCGAAGAATTTTGCGAGTTCTTAGCGAACCTCAACCTCCGAAGAACATCGCGAATTCATTCACACTTTCGAATTAAACCCACTCTGCGAATTAGGACATTTGTAAGTGTCATTGGTCACTTCGCGAATCCATCATCAGTTTGCGAATCTGAACAATCTTGCGAATTTTTCATCAATTCGCAGACTTCTGCCAATTTGCGAACTATATCATCCCTTTTTCAAATAGGTCTTTCAACACACTTCGCAATCCTCACTTCGTGAAATCTAAGTCTCCGAACTAATTCCAAACTAAATTCTTGAGTCAAAGTCAAATTCTCAAAATTAGACTTTAATCCAATTTGATTGTAAATCAACTATCCTCACATTACACGTTAACAATCATATCCAAAACACAAGAAATGGACTCTTTCGGTATGGGAAATGATGTTAGACCTCCCATCATCCGACATGGAGAGTACGCAGTCTCGAAGAGAAGGTTCATCAACTTCATAGAAAGCAAGGACAATTCAGAGAACTTACTGGAACCAATTTACAATGGACCTACGCAGTATTGGACCATAATTTCCGCCACTACTGACACCACTCCTGCAAGAGAGGAACAGAGGATCTTGAAACTGCTGACCAATGCAGTGATGAAGATAAACTACGACTAAAGGTAGACAAAATGTCAAAATCATACATGATGCAAGCCATTCCCAATGAAATTTTGATGCAACTCGAATGTGGTGAAAGCGCAAAAGAAATGTGGGATGCTCTTCGAATTATGATGCAGGGGACAGAAGTCAATACAATGGCAAGAATGGCGAACACACTCATCTCTTATGACCGCTTTCATGCTAGCAAAGGGGAAACTATCCAAGAAACCTTCCATCGATTTCTTGTTCTTCTAAACGACCTAAAGATGAATGGAGTCACAAAAAGTGTAATGGAGATCAATATCAAATTCTTAGGATCACTCCATCCAGAATTGGAGGCTACTGCAATTATGATAAGACAAACCTAACCAAAGTTAGCATTCATACATTATTCGACTACATCAATCAACATTCCAATCACGTGGAGAAACGAAGGGAGGAAATTAAATCAATAGGAAGCGACTCACTTGCTCTTATGACTGAAGGATCATCAAGAAAACAATCCAAGGACAAAGAAATTATCCAGTCATCACAAGTTAAGGAGGGAGGAGACTCTGATTCTGATGGCGAATTCAAGGATCTTACGAAACATGGAGACCAGAAGATCACACTCAAAGATCTTGCTAAGCAACTCGCTTTGGTCTCGAATTTTGTGAAGAAGAAATATTATAAGAAGACTGGATCCTCCTCCAATCGTCAAAGAACTTCCTCCAACTCTAAAGGAAAGACTCAAGATGAGGAAAACAACTCTGAAACTCCTCATCAAGGCGGCAAATGCTTCAACTGCGGTAAGACTGGACACTTTGCCAGAGAATGCAGAATGGCCAAGAAAAAAGATGTTAACTATTACCGCCGGAAAGTTCAATTAGCTGAACAGAAAGAAAAAGGGCTGGTCTTAATGGCAGAAGAGGATCATTGGCTTGAAGATACCTCTGACAGCGATAATGAGAACGTGGCACTGATGGACAAACTGGATGACGAAGAAGATGGAGCTGGAGCTGAAGGAAGCAAGTCAGACAGGGAAACCTCTAACAACTCAGACATGGTGGAGGTAAGTGAAGTAGATTATGATTCTTTACTTAGGATGAAAAATGAATTTTTATCCTTATATAAATCTAACAAATTAGGTAAAAGAAAAATCAAGGAACTAGAAGCTAAGTTAGAGAAGAATTTAGTAGTATTAGATAAATTTAGATATGATTATGCATGTGAGAAGAATCGTGTAATTGTAGCAATTGAAAAGGTTGCTAAGCTAGAAATACAAGTGCAAAAATCCGAAGCTAAAGCCAAGGATTTAGATCAGGCAATGGACGCTACAACTAAATACGACTTACTATGTAAAGAACGGGAAAGACTGTACTCCAAAATAAAAAATTGGAGGACATTCTAACCCGACGAGATCACTCAGAACAAATGATCTTCTTGAAAAAACCAGCCAACGTTGATTTCTGCAATCCTCATAAAGGACTAGGTTTTGAAAACCCATGTAAGTTAAAACAAGGCATATCAAGTTCACCTTACCTATATGATCTCAAATTCATGCAGACATGTTGCCTGGCAAATCTCATGCCTTTGTCAGTGAAAATGAGACATCAACACATAGTAAAACTCAAACATCATTTAATTACACAGAGTTAAATGATAGTAATAAAGAAAGAAGTTGTCCATCAATAACTGAATTTGAGTCTGATATTCCATGCCCAAGTTAGTTTGCATCTCTTTTCTTCGGGAGAGTGCACTCTCTGGCGAACTGACCTGTTTTACCATAGTTAAAGCATTTGTTAGTCTCTTTGGGATTCTTCACCTCGGAACTCTCCGGAGCACGTTCTTTGTTCTTGGAGGTTGTAGTCCGAAGTCTATTGGCTGAGGTTGAAGACTTCTTCTTGAAGTACTTCTTGCTCATCATTTGTCCAATGAGAGCTAACTGTCTTCCAAGGGCTTTCATGTTCGGCTCGATGTCGGAGTCCGACTCATCTTCCGACTCTGATGATGAAGGTGGCCTAACGATCTTTTCCTTTCTTGATCTTGTACTCCTCTTCTCCGAGACTAAGACAACCGTGTCATCGGTTTGTTTGCCTTTCTGCTCTTTGGTAATCTCGCGAATATCATCCTCATGCTGAGCGAGATTATCGAACACGGCATGGACATCCAACTCCTCTAGATTTTTATTTTGTCGTATTTGAGTGGATATTTTCTTCCATTCCGTGGGCAGAGAAGATAGAAATCTTATGTTTGTCTTCGTTATTTCTATCTTCCTCATCTTGTTGAGAAGAGTGAGGTATCGTTGGTAGATTTCGTGTAGACTCTCATCCGCCTTTGCTTTGAAGGAGTCGTAAGCTGTGAGAATGTTCGCCTTCTTGGCCTTTATACCAACTTCCGTCCTTTGCATCATCCTATGCAGCTCATCCCACATCCCTTTTGCCGATGTAAGGCTGTCGATTTGTCTGTATATATCGTTGGGGATGCCCTACATAAGGGTATTCATGGCTACTAGATCAGCCTTAGCTCGAGCTCTTTCCTCCAAAGAGTATTCTCTAGGCTCCTTTAGTCGCCTAGAAGCTGGAATTATTGGAGTAGCTGTTTCGTCCCCGGGTACATGAACTCAGAACTGTGTCGGTCCCTCTTAAAGGGACTGCAGTAGAATTTTCGGCTTGATCCTTTAGAGCGATGAAATTCAGGAAGCGGCTTCTCCACACTGTGTATTCGCCTCTTTGCAAGATCGGCGGACGGTTGTCATTTCCGAGTGAGTATGCATCCATGTTTGAATTATAGTAGTCGAGTTGTTGAAGGATCTTCGTTGATTGTTTTGAGGGTTGAAGACGATGTAAAGTGCTTCACAAGTGACGAAATTTTTTAGTAGCGTTTGATTCGAAGATTAGATCGACAATTATTTTCGATTCAATCTTTAGAGTATGATCGAAATTAATTTCGTCGATATAGAATGTAATTTACTGTTTTCGTGCGAGAAATTTTGTCAGCGGGAAAATTTACGAGCGAAATAAATTGCCCAATATTGTTCAGTCGAGAAAACTTTCCTGATCGTGAATTTATTTCGATCGTAAAGAAACAGTACGTTAGTAAGTTTCTCGACAAGTCAAAATAAATCCGTTAACTAGAATAGTTTCTCACGTATAAATGATTTTCGCCTGGTCAAACGTTAAAAGGTTTGACTGAAAAAGTTTTTCGAGTGAAAGTTATTACGCATGCAAGGTCAAAATTGGTCTCACTCGAGAAATATTTCTAACTAAAAACGTTTCTGCTGATGACGATTCTAGCGCTGACTTCGTATTCTGACCGAGAAGAATTCTCGCGCTAGGTTTATCGATCGAGAAACTAATCCGACATCAAAACTTAGCGAGAAAAATTTGAGCAATCGAGAAAAATTCACAGAATACGATTAACACGAATTCGAGCAAAAACAAAGAATCAGATAGTGAAGTTTGAGGTAATTGCTCGCAATCATGTACTAATCATGCACGAACAAGCAATTAAACACGTTATGAAGCAAAATATATCGAATTTGATCAAAATCAGAACGTGTTCTTCATGTTCTTCGTCAACAGTAAAATTTCAGAATCAAATTAATCAAAATTCGACGTTCAAACTGCTACTGATTTAGTCACAATGATCATTTATCACTTAATCTAGCACTGAAACATCAAATTCAAGTCAATTAAGCACAGAATTAAGCTATTAGATCGAAAAACTTTTCGCACCAAATCTGTTCTTCGATGGAACAGTGTTCGAAATAAAATTTCGATCCAATTCTAACAATTTACGATTCAAAACAGAACGAATCTGCTCTGATACCAATTGTTAGGTCCATAGATTAGCAACTCTACGATCCTAGGCTAGAATCCATAGTAATTCGATCGTTTAGATAATCAATTGAATTCGATCGAAAAACTCAAGTTAAGAACACTAGAGAGATTTCAATTAGAGTGAGAAAGTTACTGTTGTTTCTCTCTCTAAAAATGGAATTGTAAGCCCTTCGGATCAATTCTCTAAACTTTCTCTATTGAGCTCAATTCATTTACAAGTATTTATACCAAACAAACTTGGTATAAATATCAATCTAGTCCTTAATAAAAAGACTAATACAAATAAAGCCCATAATTACAAGGACAACTAATGAAATCAAGCACAATTACAAATGGTATTCTACAAATGTGATATCCATGCATCGAGGGGGAGTAAGTAATTTATTAATAAAAGTTTTAAGATTCTCGATAGGCATATTATTTAGGGGGAGTTTGGGGTAACTATTCCAAAGTTCCAAAACATTGATGGGGAGTAATTATTTTCGCTTAAATTGATCTTCCAGAGTTACACAAGTCTCTCAGAAATGCGAAAAACAATCTCCAAATACATAATATAATCAGGATAAGCTCTCAAAACATTCTCAACGAGTTTTCATGAACTCTCAAAATACTCAAAACAATCTCAGAAGCTAGCACGTCCAATGAGTGCCCAAAACAGAATAGCGAGTAAAGCAACGAATAAGCACAAAAGAAAGAAAATCTCAAAGGCCAGCATATCCAAATTATGCTCAAAGTCACGCCTTAATTCTGCCTGTTCTTTGAGCTTCCTCTCTTCTTCCTGCTTATGCCAATTCATCTGTATATGTAAAAAATCAGAAAATAAGAGATGGGCAAGTTTTTAGACTTAAGGTACGTTGATAAGGTTTGAGACGTATCTTTATAAACACGAAGGGAACTTACATCATTTATTGTCCCGACATTAAGACGAATTTTTGACTAAGGTGACGAATTTTTCTTCTTCAGCTATTAGATCGTGCATCATGTAAATCGGTCTTGAAAAACTCATAGATTTGATGTTATCCTAGTGAGTGATCGAGTCAAATTGGTGGTATTTGGGTCATTACTTAATTATTTGGTATCCTTGGTAAGTTGAAAATTTAGTACATCAGTTTTATATCTTAGGTCACTTTCAAAATTTCATATCAATTATCAGATTTTTCAAAATTCTTAAAATCGCGAACTTCACTTTAGAATTTGTTTTGCGACACTGTTGGCCCTTATATTACCAAATAAGGATTAAAAGAAAGGTTTGAATGTGTAAACGTGAAGAACACCTTGAGTGCGTGTTAGTGTGTGTTTTTCTAAGGAAAAGTACAAGGTGGCTTACCTTTCTAATTCTTTTGATAAAACCCTAATTAGGGTAAATGGGGCTTTATATACCACAACTATTTGGTATACAACCCACTAAATAAACGCAAGATTACATAAATCAAAGGATGCTACAAAATATTCCTAACAATCTCCCCCTTACCATCCTTTTTGCTTTGGCGTCCTTGAAGTTGTCTTCTTCTTGGGTTCTGCACATGGTATGGAGATTTCCTGAGCCCTAAGAAGTACTCAAACGAACGTAACCTTCTTCGAAAGAAAATCTTCGCAGAGATGGTCTCGATCAGCTTTTCGTATTTCTCTTGAACTTCGTACTCTTCTTCTTTTAGCTGCTCGAGTATCTATCTGAGCTTCTTCCTGATAATCAGTAGGGTTCCGTCGCTGAACTTGTGAATCTCTGATGTCTTCATAAGTCTCTTTTCTCCTTTCAGGTTGATGTAGAAGATTGATGGATCGTGTGCCCTTCACCATAACTTGGATCTGGGACCTCAAAGGATGGCTTCGTCAGATTCACCTTCTTCATGTTGCTCTCGACCGCCATCTGTATATCATGTGTTGCGTTGAACTTGACTTGGCGTAGAATGAACCTCTTCAGTGCGTAGTAGCCAAGCCTTAGTTCTGGCATCTTGAGTGCTCCAAGCATTCTATATTCCCTCGCTATTTGTTCGACATCTTCTCCTCTGATGTAGGCGAGGTCGGCTTCATTCAGTTCTGCACATTCTCCATTTTCCCGCCGTACCTTGTAGATAGGCGTTTCCATGTCAGCGAACCTCGCTTTGCGAACCCCCATAATTTCTCCGATTCTGGGCTTCTTCGTCTCTTCCTTTCTCAGAGTATGTACGTTGCCCCCTTGTCCTCTGAACATCAGAATTCGTCGAAGCGACAGCAGGTACTGAACTGCTTTTGGTCTGGAGAGATGGCTCAGTCCTCTAAGTTCGTTGAGCTTCTTGATTCTATCCTCTTTTCTCCAGATTCTCCTTCGAATTTCTTCTTGATAGGGGGCAGTTACTTTGACATTCTCCCATGACAATTCCACCACCTCCTTTGTCTTCGTCTTCATTGGTGTACCTTCCTCATCGATGACGGTGTGTTGGAGTAACTCGGGAAGTTCTGGGATGTCTGCTTCGTAGTCTTCACCTTCCTCGAGTTCATCGTCATCGATAAGGTCCAGGCTGATGTTTGGCTTCATTAGAAAATATCTGGCATTCTCCATTAGTCCTCTGGCCATGGCTGGGTCCATTGGTTTGGTTATCCAATCCTCGTTGAAGATGTAGTTTTCCACGGCGCCATGTGGATTGTACAGTTCTTCGGTTTGTTGGATTGGTTCGTTGGTCTGAAGGGAAAGGATGGGAGATGATGGATATATTAAGGGACTGTCTTGGTTTGCGGGAAGAGGAGGTGAGAGGCTCATAGTTGGTGAGGAGGGCTGTTGGATTGTTTTGGTGGTAGTTCGGGCAGTTTTCTTTGTTTGTTTGGGTGTGGGTGGTTTTGTTCTGGTGGGTGTTTTGGGTGGCTCTAGGCTGTGGCGGCGTAGGTCGAGGCCCTATCCCTCGTTTCGTCTCCCCCTCGTGACGACCCAAACCGTCAGGGTCGTCAGGGTCGTCGGGGTCGTCACGTGAATGTGAGGATTGGGCCTTGCCTGGGTTCGTTGGGTTGAATAGAAGTTCCAGACGTCTGAGTACCTCCGCTTCATATGCAGTCAGCGTAGGCGCAGTACGGAGTCTGCCCAGTAGAACATCAATCAGTTCGGAGATTGGGACGTTCCACGGCCCGCCGTCAGCGTCAGGAGAGGGTGTGGCGTGGGGGGTAGCTTCTTCGGTGACGGGGGCTTTCGCTTTGTCTCGAGAGGACGTCCCAATGGCGCTGTAGACTTGGATCACGATCGTGTCCTCGAGATCCTTTCTGAGCTCAGCCAGGCAATCTTCCAGCCTTGCCTCCGTCACGAATGGGGAAAATGATCATTATGTTCCGGTTGCACTTGTCGGACCCTGAGTGCTTTGGTGAGAGGCACTTGTTCACTATTAGGAATAGGGTCCTCCAAGGTGCAGGGATGTCTTTGGCATTGAAGTCAGGGAGGTGAATAGAATTTTGGGTGTTAGGTTTGTGGCCCATGAGTAGGAAGTCCCTGATTAGGTCGTCCTTGGAGGATGGGGATCATATAGGACTGAGTGTGGCAGGTTTAGTATGGACCGAAGAATGGACGGGGTAAAGACAACTATGGTGTTGTCAATTATGGCTGAAAGACTGGTTATTCTTGGGATGTTGGTTGGTTTTTGAAGGGTGGACCCGAATTGTTGGACATATACTTTAGGGACTACCTCGGTGATGTTTAGGGCGGTTTTTAGAGGGTGGTTTGCTAGGATTTTAATGATAGGATCTGGGCATGAGGTGGTGCCAAAATCAAGTTGGAAGTTGTTGGGTGTCCTCTGTGTCCAGACCTTAGTAGCAAAGATCTCATCTATCAGTCGCACCATTGTAGTATATCTGTAAGATGAGATCAAGGGATTAGTAAGAACCAATCATATTAATTTAGAAATTTTGGAAATTTTTATGACACAATGTTCACATGATAGGACTTAGAGAAATTTCGGCATATATAATGTTCACATGATAGGACTTAGAGAAATTTCGTCGATAGGAACAAAACTGGAGAATTGATTGAAGCACTCGGCGAAACTTGGTATAGGAAAATCAATTTAGGGAGTTTCGACCGAAAGTCTAAGTTCAATAAGTGAAATCAGTTTAAAATTTGTAATGTCCAAGTGTCGACCGAAAGTCCGGAATTGTGCGATATAATCAAAGTATAATTGAATTCGGAAATTGGTTTCGGGCGATAGTGGAACGCAACTAATCAATTTTAGTTTGGAGTCAGTTTCGGCCGAAAGTCAGATTCAATTCAATTTCGATCTAAAATCGGATTTAATTTAGAAGGTTCGGCGAAAGTGAAATTCAAGTCAGTTTTGATCGAAAGTCAGATTCAATTAAAATTAAGCAATTGAAAGTAATTTAAATTGGTAAAGACCAGTTTCGGCCGAAAGTCCTAAATTAGCCAATTGAATTAAAATTAAATTGTATTGGATAGTTTCGGTCGAAAGTCGATCGAAAATCAATTTGAAAATGTTAAAGTTCAGTTTCGACCAAAAGTAAAAAGAAGTCGCTCAAATTGTTCGATTGAAACCCATAGAAGTAAAGATTATCGATATCAATCGATTTTAATGGGAAATTGAATCTGGGTTTTTGTTTCTGGCGAAGTTAGAACTAAATGTTAACACGATTGAAGCGCAAGTCGCACTAACCTTAATCTGCGTGATCTGCAAACGAGAATAATGTTCGTTAAAATCTGCAGATAATGCGTTAGCATAATTCTGTGCTTAATTGACTTGAATCTGGTGTTTCTGTGCTTGTTTAAGTGTTAGATCATGATTGCGATCAGTTCTGTAGCGATTTGAACTTCGTTTTTTGGATTAAATCGATTCTGTGACTTAATGTTCCGAAAAACATGAAGAACACGTTCTGATTTTGATTAAATTTGACATACTTTGCTTCATAACGTGTTTAATCGCTTGTTCCTGCGTAGTTAGTAAATGATTGCGAGCAATTACCTGTAATTTCACTATCTAATTCATTGTTTTGATTGAATCTGTGTTATTAGTGTTCTGTGATTTTTCTCGATCGTTCTAATTTTTCTCGCTAGGTTAACGATCAGGTTAATTTCTCGATCGAAAAACTTGGCGCGAGAATTTTTTCTCGGTCAGAATACGAAGTCAGCGCTTGAATCGTCAGCACAAGAAACGATTTAAGTTAGAAACATTTCTCGAACGTTATTCAGCGAAAATCTCTCAAGAAACATTTTCGATCAGACCTTTAAAGTTTGACCAAGCTTAAAACCATTTACACGCGACAAACTTTTCTAGTCAACAGATTTATTTTGACTTGTCGAGAAACTTACTAACGCACTGTTTCTTTATGATCGAAATAAATTCACAATCCGAAATTTTTCTCGACCGAACGATTTTGGGCAATTTATTTCGCAAAATATTTCGCTGACAGACTTTCTCGCACGAGAACAGTACACATTATATTCAATTTCGACGAAATTATTTTCGATCAAACTTTAAAGATTGAATCGAAAATAATTCTCGAACTATTTTACGAATCAAACGCTACTAACGAACGTTTTCACGTGTGAAGCACATTATATCATCTTCAAACCTTCAAGACACTTAACGAAGATCCTTCAACAACTCTACTAACAATGGATACATACTCGCTTGGAAATGACAATCGTCCGTCGATCTTGCTACGTGGCGAATACACGTTTGGAGAAACCGCTTCCTCAATTTCATCGCTTTCAAAGATCAAGTCGAGAATTTGCTAAAATCACTAGAAGAGGGACCCGCACAGTTTTGGGTGAATGTCCCCGGTGATGAATCGATAACTCCTCAAATTCCCGGATCTAGGCGACTGAAGGAGCCTATGGAGTACACAATCGAGGAAAGGGCTCGAGCTAAGGCTGATCTAGTAGCTATGAATACCCTCATGCAGGGCATCCCCAACGACATATATAGACAGATTGATAGCCTTTCATCGGCTAAAGGAATGTGCGATGAACTGCATAGGATGATGCAGAGGACGGAAGTTGCCATAAAGGCCAAAAAGGCGAACATTCTCACAGCTTACGACTCCTTCAAAGCAAAGCCGGAGGAAAGTCTATATGAGATCTACCAAAGATACCTCACTCTTCTCAACGAGATGAGGAAGATAGAAATCACGAATACCAACATGGAGACAAACATCAGATTTCTCTCTTTCCTGGCCGCGGAATGGAAAAAGATATCACTCAAGTTCGACAGAATAAAGATCTATAGGAGCTGGATATCCATGCCGTGTTTGACAATCTCGCACAACATGAGGATGATATAAGCGAGATTCAAAAGAGCCAGATCGAAGACACGGTTGCCTTAGTCTCAGAGTATGGGAGCTCAAAGCTAAGAAAAGAAAAGATCATTAGGCCTCCTTCTCCTTCAGAGTCGGAAGAAGAATCGGACTCCGACGTTGAGCCAAATATAAAAGCCCTATGGAAGCAGTTGGCATTGATAGGAAAGATGATGAGCAAGAAGTACTTCAAGAAGAAGTCTTCAACCTCAGCCAACAGACCTCGAACTACAAGCTCTAAAAACAAAGAACGTGCACTAGAGAGCTCCGAAGTCAAGAACCCAAAAGAGGCTAAGAAATGCTTCAACTGAGGCAAGCCAGGTCACTTTGCCAGAGAATGCACTCTTCCGAAGAAGAGAGATGCCAACTACTACTCCAGGAAGCTCCAATTGACTAAACAGAAGGAAGCTGGAGTAGCTCTCATGGCCGAACAAGACCAATGGCTCGAGGACACGTCGAGTTCTAAAGAAGAGAATTTAGCCCTCATGGTCCGTCTCGACAATGAATCGGACGCTGAAGCTGCCAATCATACGGACGACGACAACGCATTCACCTCATCACAAGAGGTAGTCTCTCCTTCTACATTATTGACCATGTTAGATTCATATAAAAAACAATATGCTAACATGAAACGTGAGCAGAAAAGTATTAAGGAAGTAGAAGATACACTTTCTAGGTCTCAAGAAAGGATAAATAGTCTGGAATCAGAACTTAGGAGCTCTAGTGCTAAGATAGAAGAACTTACTAGGAGCATACATTCTAGAGAGACTAGTCAACCTCAAATAGGACAGCATAGCGAAAAGATTAAGGAGTTAGAAGATTGGCTAGCAAATAACTACAATAGTTTGGTTAGAAATCTTAATGAGAAAGCCACCTTAAATTGTAGGATAGACGACCTACCACTAAGATCACTAACTTAGAAGCTCACTTAGAAATATCAAATGCTAAGGTTAGTGAGCTTAGTAAAGAACTAGACGCCTGTCAAGCCGCCAAACTGACGGTAGAAAATAACTATGCTCTCCTAGGTGAGGAAGGCAAGAAACTATATGCTAAAAAGAGATTAGATGATATAGTTACGCATAGGGACAATCCGAACAGGCGATATTTTTGAACAAGCCCAAGGATGTAGAGTTTTATAATCTTATAGAAGGCATAGGTTTTACTAACCCAAGAGTTCTACGAAAAAAGGAAATTTATGATATTAAGAACATGGATTTAGGAGTAACCTCTCTTAGAGAATTTACTGAATCAACGTATCAAAATAATTATGATTCATCTATTAGAAAAGCCTCACATGGGCCCGAGATCCCCTTTGACTACACTGAACTAAATGAAAGAGACAGAAATATGAAACCTTCTTTAACCCTGTCTGTGATTTAGTTCAAGTCCTACCTCCTTAATCTCAAGACACAACGAGGAAGTCAAAGACTTTCATTATAAAAAGTCTCTATACATACCTCCTCTAATAAAACAGATAGAGGAATCTCAAGTTAAATTAGACAAAGAAAGAGAAAATTTCGAAGCTGAAAAGAAAAAGTTCTTCAAAGAGATGAAAAACCTCAAAGCCTCCTCATCCTCCCAAACTACCTCTCATGCTATACCTCAAAGCGTGAAAATCGAAAAATCACCTTCGAAAGATCAAAAGTTTATTAATAATTCTATTAAGAGTGCTAAAACTAAAATTTCTTTACCTACGTCTACATGGAGCGTAGGGCAAGCACTAGAATCGAAGGCGAGAGTGTCTAGTCTTAAGAAGGAGCAAGTAGATTTGAGTATGCTTAAGAATGTTACTCCTTCTGTACGAAGAAATGACACTCGTAGAAATAAAAGAGCCATTCCTTCGCTTAGAGTAATTGCTTCTACGTGTACTCTTCAGCCCATCACCTTTAGATGGACCAATTACGAAATAGGTTATACATCTAAAGCAAAAATTAGTCATTCTGAAACAAATGCCACTAGGAAGACTCGAAGGAAACAAGATCAAGCCATAAAGAAAGCTTATGGCGCCGTACATGCTTGTACTCACCTAAGGTATCCTGTGAAGATTGAATCCCCCAAGCACCTCAGGAGATTATCAAAAGAAAAGATCTTTTCCTCAATCAAGCCTACAGCATTTGTACGTGCTGAAATTCAACTTCCGTGCCAGGTTCAACCCACTTGGGTTCCTAAAACACCTCCTAAGAAGACAAAAGTCATAAAGGCTAAGTCTCCTAAAGCCAAACCCAAAGTTACTTCCTTGAAGGCAACTTGGGTCGCTAAATTTCCTATCGAAAATAATTTAGGAATCATATTTGAACCTAAAACGAAATCTGCTAATCTGAGAGTACCCATGCTTAAGTGGGTACCTAAAGCTCTCTAACTTGTTTTTGCAGGTCCATCATGTGTGGTACCTCGACTCTGGTTGCTCCACACACATGAAGGGAAATCAAGAGCTGCTGAGCAACTATGAAGACCGACTGAATGGAAAAGTCAGGTTTGGAAACAACGACTCAGCCATAATTCTAGGACTTGGGGATATCATTCTGGAGAATCTGACTATAAAAGATGTTTCATATGTCGAAGGCCTCCGCCTTAACTTGTTCAGCATAGGCCAGTTCTGTGACAAAGGGTTCTAGGTGGTCTTTCATGCTGACCGGTGCAGAATTTTGGATAGTCAGGACACAGAACTCCTACAAGGACTTCGGAAATCAAATCTATACATGATAAACCTGACATCCGTGCGGCCCTCGATAGCTGTATGCCTCATATCTCAGACTGTAATTCAGAGGAACAGCTTGTGGCATCAACGCATGTCTCATCTCAACATCAAAGCAACGTCTCTCAACGAAAAAGTTGGTTCATGGTCTTCCAACTATAACTTTACAAAAGGAGCATCATTGTTTGGCGTGCCAATTAGGAACAATTAAGCGAGCATCTCATCATAATCAAACAAGTGGCCTCTACTTCACGTCCTCTGGAACTGCTACATATGGACCTCTGTGGACCGATGAAGAAACAGAGCATAAATGGACGCAAGTATCTGCTGGTCACAGTCGATGACTACTCTCGCTACACATGGACAAGGTTATCCGAACAAAAGATGAGACATGGGACTTGAACGTCAATTTCGTGAAATCTACTCAAAATTTACTGCAGCAGACTATCCAAGTCATTTGAACAGACAATGGTACTGAGTTCAAGAACAGATGTCTCAGTGAATTTTATCAGAAACTTGGGATAGGTCAACAATTTTCAGCCGTCAAGACTTCTCAACAGAATGGGGTAGTCGAACAAAAGAACAGAACACTAGTGGAAGCCGCGCGTACGATACTCATCCACTGTGGACTTCCACATTTTCTCTGAGCGGAAGCAGTAATACCGCCTGTTTCACTCAAAACAGGGCGGTGGTTCACAAGCTCTTTGACAAGACTCCGTACGAAATTATCAACTAACGAGTACCAAACATTTCATTCTTCAAAGTCTTCGGGTGCAAGTGCTTTGTGGCGAACGACCGAGAGCAACGTGCTAAGTTCGACCCTAAAGCATTCGAAGCCATTTTTGTCGGGTATTCTTCAACCTCGAATGTGTACCGAGTATACATCAAGTCCAACCACACAGTCAAAGAAAGCTACAACGTCACTTTCCACGAAGTGTCGGATATGGCTTCTAGTCACTACAGTCTAGGACCGGTGCTTAACCCGATGGCTCCTGCACACCTTAGTTCAGGACCCATATCCAACCAGATAGCTTCTGAATATAACAGTCCAGAACCTGCTTTCAATGGTGTGTTGGCACAAAACCAACAGAAGATGGCAACAACTCCGAATTCAACGTCAGAAGAAGCAACGAGACTTGCATTAGACGATTTGGTCTCTCTCTTCGAGCCAGTATATCGATCACACACTACTACATCTATAGTGGATTCTCCACCCGACGAGACCGACTTACCAAGTGCTTCTCACATCCCTACCTCACCCGATTCAGAATTGTCACAGAATAACGAAGAACCTACAGTGGTTATTGAGGAAGAATCATCAAAGACGATCGTTCCAAGTGCAGAATTAGAACTTCCTCAAGCAATTGATCAATCAGAGACTACAGCAAATCTAGACCCACAGATGGCTCATGCATCGTCTTCAGCCTTGCGTCATGAGCGCAAGTGGACTAGAGGTCACCTGGTTGATCAGATAATTGGCGATCCTTCGGATGGAGTGAGGACACGTCGTCAACATAGTCTCTTCAGCTGCTTCTTAAGTAAAAATGAGCCTACCAAGGTAGCAGATGCACTTCAAGACCCGGATTGGGTAATAGCGATGCATGATGAACTTCATCAATTCGAACGTCTTCAAGTGTGGACCTTAGTATCCCGTCCGCATGGGAAAACAATTGTCGGAACCAAGTGGGTGTTCAAAAACAAGAAGAATGAAGATGGTGAAGTGATCCGAAACAAAGCAAGGTTAGTTGCGAAGGGATACGATCAATAGGAAGGCATCGACTACGACGAGACATCTGCTCATGTTGCCCGAATTGAAGCTATCCGTCTTCTCCTGGCTTTTGTAGCTCACAAAGACTTCAAAGTCTATCAAATGGATGTTAAGACCGCCTTTCTCAATGGTGTGTTGAAAGAAGAAGTTTACGTCGCTCAGCCGGTAGGCTTAGTTGATCAAGAACATCACGATCACGTCTATGGATGGGACAAAGCTCTCTATGGATTAAAACAAGCCCCACATGCTTAGTACGATGTCCTGAGTGAATTCCTCACGAAGTCTGGATTCATACGAGGACTGATAGACACAACTCTCTTCATCAAAGAGAAAGACAAAGATCTGATGGTCGTTCAAGTATACGTCGACGACATTATCTTCGGATCAACTAATCCACGGCTTTGCACGAAGTTTGGAGATCTAATGAAAAACAAGTTCGAGATGAGTCACATGAGAGAGATGTAGTTCTTCTTAGGACTACAAGTCAGGAAACTCGAAGATGGGATTTTCATCAGTCAGACAAAAAACATCAAGGATATTCTGAAGAAATTCCATCAAGATCAGAGCAAGCCTCTCAGCACTCCTATGTCACCAAGCTGCAAGTTGGATGTCGATCCCTCTGGCAAGTCGGTCGACGTCACACTGTATCGCAGCATTATTGGATCTCTTCTCTACCTCACTTCGAGCCGGCCGGATATCATGTTTGCCACCTGCTTATGTGCCCGTTTTCAAGCCGATCCCAAAGAATCTCATATGTTCGCGGTCAAAAAGATTCTGCATTACCTTAAGGGCACTTCTACCCTTGGACTATGCTATCCAAAGGGTACAAATTCCAAACTTATAGGCTATACTGACGCCGATTATGCAGGTTGCCGAATGGACAGGAAAAGCACGTCCGGTGGCGCTCAATTTCTAGGCGAAAAGCTGGTCTGCTGGTCATTCAAAAAGTAGAACTGTGTGTCAACTTCGACGGCCGAAGCGGAATACGTGGCTGCCGCTAGTTGTTGCTCCCAGATGATGTGGATGCGGACTCAGCTTCGCGACTATGGCTACAATTTAAATATTATACCCATATATAGTGATAGTCAAAGTGCCATTGCTATTACTTGCAATCCTGTTCATCACTCACGCACAGAACACATAGACATTAGATATCACTTTATCAAAGATCATGTAGAAAAAGGCATCATAGATATGTATTTCGTGAACACGGAGTACCAACTAGCTGACATTTTCACCAAGGCATTGGATGAAAACGATTTCAATTCATGTTGGAAAATTAGACATGTTGAATCTTCCGTAATATGTGCTTTACCTGATCTTCTGTACTACTAAATGTTCTATGCTATGTGTTTTCTTTGCTTATATGCTTTATCTTGCGTGAATTTAATACATAATAAAAAAAATTAAATATATATAAAAATACTATACATATACCTATAATATAGGGGAATGACGAAATCCTTTAGGATGCTTTGATCTAAAGTCATTTAGAATTTACCTCGACATGCGATCGATTTAATTTCTTATTGTCAGTCTAAGTTCGCATTCTTGTGTCTAAAGGTCATTAGGTTTCTCCACTAGACACGAAGCCACAATACATAAGTAAGGATTCAAGCCTTGTTTTTTTCTTTCTTTGGATCTATTTCTCGAGTGAGTCACACATCAATTGCTTGTCTTAACTAGTGATACTTGGCTTCAAACTCACCTTGCCTTAGATCGTTAGGAAAATGATAAGGGCGTTTAGGTTATTCCTCACTCGGCCTTATAAAATTTTCCTCTCATTTGTCCTTAGGTCATCCACTTTAAGCCTTCTCCGATGCCCTTTTCTTCCTTTGAATCTCATTCCTAGCCTTCAACCGTATTATATACTCTTCGGATGGTTCTTCAAACGAGAAAAGGAGGGGGAGAAAATAAGGAGGATGATTACAGAAGATGGCATTGCTCAACGCGCAATCAGACCAAAGGAACATGCCTTCCGACTACTTTTTAGACGGTGGCATGGATCCTGCTGTGAACTTCTCCAACGATAATCTCGTACGCTCGTCAGAACGACTGGAAGAGGAGCACCACGAAGTCAACTTCTCCAACGATAATCCGGTCTTATATCGGGAAACCAGAAGAGGAGCGTAGCCTTGGGTACAAATTCCATAACCGTGAACTTCTCCAATCTCTGAAACCTCTCTAGGGATTAAGAGAAGAGGAGCACGGTATCGGCCCGAGAACCACCAAGAAGAACTTCGCCTACGATAATCTCCTATAGCCTCGTGGAGAAGCGGAGCTTCCGCTTGAGCATAGCATAAAAAGGGATAATTCTTAAAAGAAAAAGAGGGAGAAAAGATTGAAAAGAAGAAAGACGCCGAAAAAAAAAGGAGACAGATGTGGAAATGGAAGATGACGAAGAGATAAGCTCACTTTCCTCTAAATTCCTTCCCTTCTAAGTCCTAACCAAACTATAACCCTTCAGCCCTTTGATTCCAATCGACGGTCTCTCGTTTAGGTGAAATGATTAATAAATGCCTCGATCACAGGTAAGTTGACTTAAAATTGCTTGTGTTGACTTGAGCGATATAAATATAAAAATCCCAAGTTAGAAATTATTGAGTGCAAGAGCGTTGTCGAAATGGACCAGTCTATGAACTTAGGACTTTAGTTTGACGACATGACTTGACGGCATTTTCTTCATTCAAATGTCTCGTAAAAAATTTTAGGTGTGACGATTGATCGAAGCAAAATAATCTGACCCCGTACTATAATAATAGTAATATACATAAAAACATTTTTTTACATAAAAAAAAATTGTTTCGCACATTCTGATATGAAATTTTATGTTTCATATGCGTTGAATTTAATAAATGTGAATTTATTTTGTTATCGCACATTCTAAATGTAATTTTAGATTGCATTGATACTGAATTGTTTAAATACGATAAAATATTTTGCTGCTCTTACCCTCACGGAATATCTTAAGTACATGTTTTGGGGACCATGTATATGTGCTTACTGGATAAAATTGTGTGTTATATGCTCATGAGTTGAATTGATTTCATATGCTTGGATGTTAAGTCAATTTTTGCGCATTATTTGAGGGGGAGCAAATATAAAAATCGTGCTTCAGCTCCAAATATTCTTAACGTTTTTCTCTAAGCGTTCCAGATTCCTTCAACAAAATTAAGGGGTGAGACGTCGACACTACGAGGAAAGGAGCTAGTCACAGACCAAATTAACTCCATTATTTCTAACGTTTTTCTTTCTAAGTGGTACAGATTTTCTTTGCCGGGGAAGCTAGACGTAACAACACAGAAAATTCAGGGGGTTAATTGCATTTATTTTAATTCTCAGGGGGAGCTTTACAAATGTTCTCCTATTTGAAATAGAGGTCAATCTGAAATTTTTTGAAGTACTTACTATCGAGAAACTGAGCATAAGAATTAATTCGCAATCATATGTTTCTCGATCGTAAACAGTGTTGGATGATTTTGATTGGCCGCGATAATTTGCGATTGAGAAAGTTGAACTGAAGAGCAATTTTCGAGTAAAAAATTTCTCGAGCGCAAATAGTAATGGGCCTGATTCATTTAATCGCAAAATGTCAAATCGCAAACCCAACATTGACTTACAACGAATTAATAAAAGTTCACCTTTTTGTCAGTCCAAAAACTTTTTCTCATGCAACCCTAAATCGCAAAAATTTCTCTCGCGAAAAACTTTCTCATGCAGTTCAAATTTCTCAAAAATCTTTCGATTTCCAACACTAACTTGTCTGTTTAAGGTAGAAATGAGATTCTTTTGACATTTGCGTGTGATTCAACTTTGTTAGCATCTTCATTTTGTAGTTTTTCGCATGCTTAAGATTAGATTCTCGACTGTCTTTCAAAACTGAGAAAATCGTATACTTGTTTACAGTGATTTAGGCATGATTATGGGTTTTGTCTGAGATTAATGCCTGCACTTAAGAAAGTTTCGATGATCTTTGTGAATCTGGTAGTGTGAATCTTCAGAAAATCTGCATCTTCGACTCTGCTTTGAGTAGATAAAACTGGGCATTTAAATGTTTGAAGCCATCGAAGAACTTTGTCGATCGCTAACAGTCTTAATTGAATTCTGATTCAATCGAGATACTGTTTGACCGAAAAATTAATTACCATCGAGAAATCTAATTAAGTTTTTTTTGTAAACGAAAAACTTAAGCACTGAATAGACAATTTAGATGCAAGAGCGCAAAACTTACTATCGCCAAATAAAACTTTCGATTTGATTTTATTTCGGTCGCAAAAATTTGGCAACGAAAAATTAATTTTTCAACGCTTAATTTTTCGATCGTAAAATTCACCGCTAAGGGTTTAATTGATTGAAAACTTTCTCGACGATTGACTTAGTTTTTTTGTTGACTAATTTCTCGATAGAAAAATATCGCAGCGAAAAATTTTACTTAGAATCGAAAATCACGTACCGCTAAATTTCAGATCGAAAAATTTTATTCAATCGAGGAAAATTTTCGGTAGTAAACCTGAGAAATAATTTTCTCGATCGTAAAATTGATCGGCTACAGTCTCATGATTCCAACTTCAACACTTAGAAGTTTTCTTCTAAGTCCTTTATGCTGTAGCGAACATTAGCGAGTAAAATTTTTCGATCGCAAAATTAAACAGAGTTATCCCAATTGAAATCGATGCATAGGAAATCAATTTGACGACCAAATTTATCGAGGGAAAAATATCTCGGCATGAACAGTGACATTTCCCGCGAATCAAATACTTAGAAAACTCTTTTCACATGTTACATGTTTGATTCGAAATACAATCATGCCATTACATTTATGCATGGTACACGATTTCAATTCAAAATTCATCAAACACGTCATGACTTGATACAATATTATAGTTTGATGAAATTAAATCAATTTCGACTAAAATTAAAATTATGAACTAATGAACTTTTATATCTCTTATTTTTCAGATGGATCGCTATCCTACCCACATATACGAGAAGACATTATATCTCAACGTCCACGACACGAACTTCCAATTAGACCTGACCACCTTTCGGTGTCCAGACGACATAATCGTGTCCATTCTGCAAGGCCATCCACTATGGCATGCACTTACAGTGACGGCATCAGTGCCGATGGTCTACCTCCAGCAGTTTCGGGGGATGATCAAGAGCCTCATTTTGGATGGGGCATACCATTTCACGATGGTTGTAGGGACGAGGCACATCTGTATGGGCAAGAACGAGTTCAGAGCTCTACTTGACCTCCCTCATAGCCAAAACTACGACCCCCTCCCATCAAATGAAGAAATGGTGACTGATTTCCTCCAGATGGGGTACCATCCGCCGCTCACCAAGCTAGCTCAGGTCCAGATCAACGGTATCCCTCACCCGTGGAAGACATTGTTCGCGATTGTGAACAGCACGCGGGCTTCAACAAAGGCAACGGCCACATCCTCCGGATATTTCACGGAGTCGTGTTCTCGCAGAATTTACGATTTCGCCCAGCTGATCTGGAATGACCTCGCAGAACAGATCAGACAAAAGGAGAACAAATGGTCCAAAAACTTGCTGTATGCGAGATGGTTCTCCGGCATCATCCGCCAACACATGGAGATGTACAAGCAGAACATTCCTCGCCTGCCTCGTGGAGGAAACTGTCAGCCACCAAGACTCAAGTTCTTCCACAACCCGAGGCTGGTAGACCTAGCTCAGTCTTCCATGCCCATTCCACTAAACCTTCTTCGGCTTGCTGACCCCACAGGAGCTGAATATCAGAGGTACTGCCGGGAGAATCACCTCACCGAGGAGATAATTAGAGGGCCCCGACAGATTTTCGAGTTAGCCCTCCCCAACTGCAGCAACACCAAAGCCCTGAGGCCATGTTGATTGATGAAGTGGCCCAGGAGCTCGAGCAGGAGCTACTAACTCAGGACGAAGAAATTCCTGACATAGACGCCACGCTGATCGATGTTGTGGCTGCAGAGTTGGAACAAGAAGCTCCTACCGAAACATTTCAAGTGGAAGTGCCCATACATGTAGGCGTGCTTGAAGAAACCATTGAGGAGGTTCTTCAACAAGAAGCACAGCCCGCGACATAAATGGGCAGAGCTCGCTTCCACTGGTGACGGATCAGGCTCTAGGGGATGTTGAACGTGACCCCACTCCTCACACACCTACCCCATCCGACACGGAGTTAGATGAGGAGATTAGCCTGATAAGACGGACTCCCAGACGACTTAGTATACAAATGGAGTTCCTCTTTCCCGCCGTCACCATCACACCAGATACCACGCTGCTCACTTCTTCAAGTGTTGTCGGCACCTCTTCGCTCAATCTTGAGCCGCAACAACCACTACTGGTGTCTGGTTCGCAGGTCCAAACCGAGCCTGCCGTAACACCCATAGAGGAGAATCTTCCAAATTCGACTCAAGGATTGGGTGGAAGTCTCATACAGTCACAACCTCAAGTGACTGTGAGCCAACTTGAGGAGCTAGTGTCTGCTCAAGGATTGCTAACAGGCGACATCAGTCGTCCTGGTCCATCCTCGGTGGCGTCCGCACCATTTGTGACGAATGAGCAATTTCAAGCCGATCTCTCCGCCGCTGTTCAATCGCTTGAAGACAAAATAACGGAGAATTCTTACTTCCATAGAGACATCCCACAGAGACACCGAGAAAGCACCTGTCTCCGAAGGCACCTCGTTACAGCCCAACCTCACACCTCCACAACCCACACCCACCGACCCTTTAGCCAATTCATCCATCCTCATCAACCCATATACCATACTCATAGCCGAGCTCCACGACATCCTACTCGCCCGACTGATAGGCCTCGCCATTCGGTCGCCTCAAGAAGAGTCTCTTCACAGGCGTTTGGTGGATCATCACGAGCCACCTACTGATACTTGCCGAGGCCAAAGCTCCCACTCAAGACGCAGACATGACGAACCTGACGATCAGGATCCTCATGAGGAGAAGAAGAGGCTAAGGACATCTACTAGTGGCCAAGGACAAGGCTCGGGCGCAACGCAAACAAGCGCTGGAGCAGGTGAAACCCAAACCACCCACCAAACACAAACCACCCAAACTACCCACACCACACACTGCACCACCAGTCTAACCCACATCGAACCACCAACCTTTCACCTCAGGACGCCTTCGCCCATGTCACCGATCTACTAAGCCCCTTGCTTCCGAAAGAAGAAGAAGTGCCGCAATGCTCATAGCCCTAGCAGCTACTCAAGCTACTCCCTCGGTTGCTCCAGACCAACCGGGCCCCTCAGGACATGACTTCAATCCACACGAGGCTCTAGATAAGTATATCTTCGACGGACAGTGGATGACCATTCCATGCCCGAGGATCATCAAAGACGATGGCTTCAAGACGTTCGACGTTTTCTACAACAAGCCTCCATAGACCTCGTGATAGAAGACGACGAGCTTCTGGAAGGTGAAGACTACGAGCAAGACATCACAAGGCTACCCGAGTTGATCGTGCAACAAGCGGCTCCTTCTACAAGGCTAACGCCAGGGACCGTTCGGATCGACACGCCGTGGGAGAACATCCAAGTAGAAGTCCCCTTCCTCGAAGAAGTTCATGAAAACATTTGGAGGTCACCGGAGAGAGTTAAGAAGCCGAACGGGTTCGAGCTGAGAGGGATCTCTCACTGGGATCAGCAGAAGACGATGACATACCTTTGGTTGCTGGCCAAGCTTGGACCTGATGTAAGGCTGGGGATGACTAGAGAACAAGTCAAGAGCCACTATAAGGGTCTCTCCCCAATATGCCAACTACTCAGCGTCTACTGTGCAAAAGGAGAACTTCCAACACCTCACTACACCACCGAGCGAGTAGATAGAACACGAGAAGATCTAAGCGAGACCGTACATTCCTACTGATGAGGTATACCGTCTCTATCAGCTGTACGTGGAAAAGTACAAAGGTCCTCAAGGCTTCATCAAGAAAGAAGGACTCGAGGGACTCTATCGGTTCATGATGCACCAAGTCAAGTACTTCGCCGCAAATGACCTTCAGATGGCTCTTGAGAGCAACATGAAGAAGGTTAACATGACAGCTCCGCTCAACAAAAGACCTGAGATCGAAGGGCTTCCCAACAATCATGTGCACATCAGCTCAGTCCTAGGCATCACCTACCACAATCCAATAGTCAAGAAAAATAGATTGATGCTGAAGACTGAGATTCATAAGTTTTGCGATGGGACGCTCAACGTCGTCAAGAAAAACATCGAGCAGAGGTTGGAAGAAATCAATCGAGATACGATTCTGAGGATCCACAGGTTCTTGAGAGAACAGCCGCTCCTAATGGAACTGCTAGAAGATATCGAGGAGCGACTGGAGCTGAGGAACACGCTTAGGAACTTTGAGCATGCGCTGGGCTTGCACAAATCTTATTACGCCCGACGAGGACAAACAGCGCAGAGACGCAATCAAGCACAAAGAGGGAGAATGTAGAAGATCAATTCCAATTGTGCTTTGCGTTAGTTGTCCTTGTAATTAGGGGCTTTATTTGTATTAGTCCGTAGATTAGGACTAGACAGATATTTATACCAAATGCGTTTGGTATAAATACTTTGTAATCAATCGCAATCACTAGAGAACTTTTTGGAAATTGATCCGAAAGGCTTGCAATTCTATTTCTAGATATAGAAACAACAGTAACTTTCTCACCTTACTCGAATTCTCTCTTGTTCTTCATTTGAGTTTTTCGATCGAATCTTAATGTCAATTATCATCGAATTACTTAGAATTCATGCCTAGGATCATAGAGTTGTTAATCATAGGACCTAACACAATTATTAGGTCATAATTAATCAACTCTATGATCCTAGACCTGAATTCTAAGGTTATCGATTATAATTAATGAGAAACGAATTTCGATCGAAAACCTTCGTTGAGAGCTCGAGAGAGAATTTCGCTTAGAGTGAGAAGATTTCTTCTGTTTCTCTCTCTAGAAATCGAATTGCAAGCCTTTCGGATCAATTTCTGAAATCTTCTCATTAAGCTCAATGTTTGCATATCTATTTATAGCAAACATACTTGGTAGAAATAACATACTAAGTCCTAAAATAAGGACAAATACAATAAAAGTCCCAATCTACGAAGACAGCTAAACCATAATAAGAATCAATCTTCAACAGATAACTAGGTAAAATTCGCTGAAAAACAGAGGCTCCGCAAACCTGAGGTAACTATTTCGAAGAAAGAAATTTGTTTACAGTGCGTTTGGAATCGTATTTGAATGAAATCGCTTGATTTTAAGTTATGAATTTCAAAATCGTAACTTCAAATCCAAATTATTTGGCAAACATTAGGATTTCGAAATTCGGATTTCAAAACAGAGCTCGACTCGAGCTCGTGAAGCTCATCAAACCCGATTTCTAACTTTTTCTAAAATAATTTTAAAAAGTAAAAAATTAAAATAAAATAAAAATCTTGAATAATATAAAACAACAAGCTTGTGAGCCGGCTGGCGAGCTTTCGAGTGTCCATGGGTGGGCTGGAGCTCGAGCCGGCCCATTCGCGAACCCGTGACGAGCTTGACCTCGCCAATAGCTCGTCAAGCTCAAGCTGGCTCTTCGCGAATCCATGAAGAGCTCGACTCAGCTCATCGAGGTTGCGAATTTGTTCGACACATCGTCCACCCTCTTATTATTATTATTATTATTATTGTTATTATTATATTTTTAATTATTTTTATTTAAATATTATCATTGTTATACTAATATTATTATTATTATTATTAAATTACGAGTTACGTGCTCAGTTTCGGATTTCGAAAACGGACCATTTGACATGGAATTTCAAATTCGACGAATTATAAGAGTTTGGATTTCCCATCGGATTTTGGCGAAATCGAAATCAAAATCGGTACGATTGCCAAACGGAAGATTCTGGCGAAATTCTGATTTCAAATCGAAATCCGAATTCCAAACAAGGCATTAAAGAATTTGATTTTACAACATACCTTTTACTGACACAACTTAAGTCAAAGAAGAAGCCATGCTATTGGAAGATTTTCATCTTTTTGCTGCTCACTATCTCATTCTTCTATCAGCAACGAGTTGGAGGAAAAAAGAAAAGGGAAAAATATTAGAAGTTAGTGAGAGAGAGTGTTGCTAACCATAGTACACATGTTTTTTTCGTAATGTTTATGTTTTACAAGGCAAACATTGTCCACTAGATAGGTATTTGATTTACATCTTTGAAATGAAGAATTTAATGATAAATATATGGTAGTGGAGAGCAGGTGCAGACCCAGGATTCTATGCCGGGGGGGGGGGGGTGCATTACAAAAATTTTTTTGGTCCAACTTAACCGACTCAAGGACAAGTTTAGAAATGTTTACAGCAATGTATAATATACCTAAGAAATTTGATGATAAACATATGGTAGTGGAGAGCAGGTGCAGACCCAGGATTCTATGCCGGGGGGGGGCATTACAAAAATTTTTTTGGTCCAACTTAACCGACTCAAGGACAAGTTTAGAAATGTTTTACAGCAATGTATAATATACCTAAGAAATTTAAACTTAATTTTTATGTCAAATAAATTTCTGTCCAACTTAACCCACTTAACAAAGAAATATATATATAATATAATGTTCATTAGAATTTATAATTAATTTATGTCTATAAGTCAAATGAAAGATAAATGTATAATTTTATCTCTTATTTCTGTTTAAAGTTAAAACTAAATAGAAAAAAAAATCAATTAGGAGAAATGAATACCTTACTCTTTTAGTTTGTTTAAAAATAAACTGGAAAGAAAAAACCAATTGGGATTTGATCCCAGGCTAAATGAAATTGGAAGAATTTTTCTATAAGGCTAGGTACCATTGGACCAAATAATAATATCTATATCTCTTTATAGAATTTTTTTTAATGCCCAGGCACCATAATTATCTAGTTGTCAGCAGGCCGGCCAGGGGGTCAACGGACCCCCCGAGCACCGTCCGCCCCTGGTGGAGAACTAGTTGATAGATAGTTTGGGGTAGAGCTATCAAACAGGCAGGCCCGCCCCACCCCACCCGCCTTAACTCGTGGCCCAAGCGGGCTAGCTCGTTTCGGCCCGCTTTTAAACAGGATACTAAACTAGTAGCCCGTCCCGCCTCACCGTGGGTTGGCAAACTAGCCGGTAGGGGTGGGATCGGGTCGGGTTTTTCGGATATCGGGTTTTTAGGGTCGGGTACCTGACATGTGCGGGTTTTAATTTGATACCCGACCCGACAAAAATCGAGTACCCCATTGTACCCGATTATCGGGTTCGGATTGGGTTCAAGTTTCACTTTTTTTTTTTGAAATTTATTTCTTTGAACATTCCATCAATGGAGCTGCTCTCTTCTCTCTCTTTCTACTAAACGTAGACCGTAATGGGCCAGGTGGATAAATGGGCCTCGAACATTCTAATGGACAAGCTGTTCGACGCACCAAATCAATGGCGTCTTCTTCGCTGAACTTCAACTCCGTCGCACCGCCGCCGCAAAACCTAGCTATCGCCGCAGCAATCCACAAGCTGTTTCCTCTGCGTCGATCCCGAGGCTCGCTTACTTGTTGCCTTTCGTCTGACTAGGAGCTCGAATTCGAGGAAGGTGAAGGCGATTTGGAATTTTCCGGCGATGTATCCGATGTCGAGGAGCCGAGCTTTTCGACTTCGTTGCAGCTCTTTGTCAGGAACCTCCCCTTCAGCTGAGGTCTCGTACTTAGCTAAGCTGAGGGGCATTGTTTATGTGTCTTTTTTGGACTGGTGCCTGGTGGGATGTGTGTCATGTGTGTGTGGGCTGTCTGTGATGGGTTGTGGTGCGGGTACCCGATCGGGTAATTCAGGTAGCACTTTGCTACCCGAAACCCGACCCGAAGTATGTAATCGGGTATCGGGTTTAAACCCGAAAGCCGAATTTTCAACCCGATCGGGTTGGGTCGGGTACCCGAAACCCGACCCCGAATGCCCACCCCTACTAGCAGGCCAACCCGCTAATTATATTTCTTTTTATATTATTTTTTTTTCTGTTTTGTTTCTTTCAAATAACGCTTTTATTAATAAATAATGTGGGAATATTCAACATAAATCATTTATAATAGTTAGTATAAGTTCAATGATAAATCATTTATTAATAAATATTATTTATTAATATTTTTAAATAGCTTACAAAACATATATATTATATATAAAATAAATATATACCACATATATTTAATGACGGGCCAACCAGCCTTGCCCCGCCTCAACCGCGGCCCAAACGGGCTGCCCGTTTCGGCCCGCTTCTAAACGGGCCAGTAATTGGCCAACTCACCTCACCTATTTTTCATGGCTGGGCGGGCCAACCCGACGGACTCGGCCTGTTTTGACAGCTCTAGTTTGGGGTGTGGGGATTTAGTTGTAGATTTGTCTTGCTTAGATTATTAAAAAAATTTTCTTTTTATATGAGGTGTAGAATTATTAAGTAGTTAATGTTTACTCAACGTGTTTATTTATTAGTGCTCGCTTGGTTGATAGGTTTATATATAGGAGAATTTAATTAAGTAAGGGTTTATATAAAATGCATGGTTGGTTATTGGGTTTAAATAAACACATGTGAGGAGGTGTGTTTATTTAAACCCGTCTGCATGGGTTTAGTATGGTTTTATATAAGAGGTAATTACATTTCAGGCCCTATTAATAGTTATGCTTTGATTTTAGGCCCTATTTATGTCTCATATAGATAGAAGTGCCTCAATTGAAGTTTCATTTAGAAATAAGGACCTAATCCATGATAAAAGACATATTTGCCCATAATAAACAAAAAGAATTAGGAATCACTTACATCGTCTTCTTCAAACGAGCAAAGCAACCATGAAGTGGTATACAGTGTAAATGAAGTGGTACTGTAGATCCATGAACTGGTACTGGTGAATAGTGAAGTGGTATTGTAGACCCGTGAAGTGATACTGGG
This sequence comes from Craterostigma plantagineum, assembly GCA_027422505.1. Lineage (NCBI taxonomy): Eukaryota > Viridiplantae > Streptophyta > Magnoliopsida > Lamiales > Linderniaceae > Craterostigma > Craterostigma plantagineum. The sequence goes on along the minus strand of JAPQWV010000011.1, from coordinate 11,495,691 downwards.
GAACAGTGAAGTGGTACTGTAGACACATGAAGTGGTACTGTTGAACAGAGAAGTCGTACAGCAGAACCCTGAAGTGTTTCTGCAGAACCCTTAATTTGACGCGATCCAAAACTGAAACGTTTGGGAATTAAAATTTTTTTCTGAATAACGAATATGCATATCGAGTAACAATTTCTACAGTGCCTTACGAATGTTGAAATAACACTTAATTCAAACGAATTAACATGTTCTTGTGAAATAGCAAAAGTGTTATCTAAAATTAAGAAAGTGTTATCCAGAAAGGATGAAGTGTTGTCCAGCAAGCTTCTAACTCAACTATACTAATAGAGGACAATAGGTGACACTTAAATCTGTTTCCATACCCCTTTTTAAAGAAAATATTGTTCTACGTGTTTCACATGAGATACCTCTTATTTGTTTCGCAATGACAAATGATTTGACATTCGTACCACTGTAAAGAACATCTATTTACGCCAAAATTTTCCAGCGATTTCATTTTCAGCTCCACTAACCTTAAACGTCGAGCGATGGATCCGACATGGTGGCACGACGTAACATCCAAGCTATGGGTCTCTCGAATTTATACATATTAGCTGCAATTTTAGCCGAAAACATGGATCGATTTACGAGGAAACGCAGATCTCACTAAAACTTGGGTTCAATCTTGTGTTGCAGATCGAATGAGGAATCGAATAATGTTAGGTCATCGATTATCAACTCACACAATCCTAGGCATGAATTTTAAGGCAATCGACTAGAATGATAGAAATTAAATCTCGATCGAAAACCTTTCTTTGAAGAACACGAGAGAGAAACTTATAGTGTGAGAAAGTGTTTGTTGTTTCTCTCTATAATTTAATTCAAAAGCCTTTCGGATTGATTCTCTAATTTTCTGTATTAAGCTCAAATGTTTGTACTAGTATTCATACCAAACAAACTTGGTATAAATAACAAACTAGTCCTAATCTATGGACTAATACGAATAAAGCCCCCTAATTACAATGACAACTAATGAAATCAAGGACAATTGAATATAGTCTCTACAGTCTCCCCCTTTGTGCTTGATTGCTCTTCCGTTCCATTTGTCCTCGTCGGGCAAAGTACGATCTTCTCAAGCCCAGCGCATGCTCAAAGTTCCTTAGACTGTTTCGCAGCTCCAGGCGCTCCTCGATGTCATCAAAGAGTTCCAGCATCAGAGGTTGTTCTCTTACGAACCGATGTATGCACTGCATCGTCTCTCTGTTGATTACTTCCAATTTATGTTCTATGTTTTTCTTGATGACCTTGAGCGTTCCATCACAAAATTTGTGAATCTCAGTCTACAGCATCAATCTATTCTTCTCTGAAATTGGATTGTGATAGGTGATTCCTAAGACTGAGCTGATATGAATGTGATTGTTGGAAAGCTCTTCAATCTCAGGTTCTTTGTTAACAGGAGCGGTCATGTTAACCTTCTTCATGTTGCTCTCCAGAGGCATCTGAAGGTCGTGTGCGGCGAAGTATTTGACTTGTCGCATCATGAACCAGTAGAGTCCCTCGAGTCCTTATTTCTTGATGAAGCCTTGAGGACCCTTGTACTTCTCTACGTAGAGCTGGTAGAGACGGTACACCTCCTCGTAAGGAAGGTAGGGTAGGTCGCTCTTGCTGAGTTGTTCTCGAGTTCTGTCTGCTCTCTCAATTACATGGAACGGCGTTGGAAGTCCTCCTTTGGCGCAGTAGACGCTTACAATGATTCCTTGCTTGCGCTTTAGTCATCTTCATTTTCACATCTGGTCCGAGATGGGTCAGCATCCAAAGATACGTCATTCTCTTTTGCTGATCCCACTAAGAAATTCCTCTGAGCTTGAATTCGTTCAACTTCTTTACTTTATTCGGTGACCACCATATGTTTTCTCGAACTTCTTCATGAAAGGGAATTTCTATTTTGATGTTCTCCCATTGCATATCTATTCGAACGGTTCCCGGCATCATTCTTGGAGGGGGATCCTGCTCTTTGAGCAATCAGCTCGGGTAGTCTTGGGGGATCTGCTTCATGATCTTCACCTTCATGAAGCTCTTCGTCTTCTTTGAGCACAAGGTCCACCGAAGCTTGCTGCAAGAACTATCGAACATCCTTGAGCCGTTGTCTTTGATGCTCGTCGGGCATGGAGTGGGTCATCCACTGTCCATCGAATATGTACTTGTCGAGGATCTCATGTGGGTTGACTCCACTTCCAGATGGTCCCGATTGGTCTGGAGCAGTTGATGGAGTTGCTTGAGTCCGTGCTAGGTCGATGAGCATGGCAGCACTTGCTTCTTCTTCCGGAAGCAAGGGGCATGTGAAAGTCGGTGGTGTGGGCGGAGGCGTATTTAGGTGAAAGGATGGTGGGTCGATATGGGTTAGAGTATGGGTGGTGCGGTGCGTGGTATGGGTTTTCGGGTAGTTTGAGTGGTGGTTTGGGTTTGGCCTGCTCTAGCGCCTGTCTACGTTGCGCCTGAGCCTTGTTCTTGGCCTTCACCTTGGCCATTCATTGATGTCCTAGGCCTTTTCTCCCCCTTATGACGATCGTGATCATCTGGATCGTCATGTCGGCATCGTGTGCGGGAGCTTTGGCCTCGGCAAGACTGAGTAGGTGGCTCAGGGTGATCCACGAGACGCCTGTAGAGGGATTATTCCTGAGACATTCTGGTGGAAGGCCGATAAGGCGGGCGAGAAGAATGTCGTGGAGCTGGGTAATGGGAATGGTGTATGGGTTGATGAGGATAGAGGAGTCTGCGAGTGGGTCGATGGGAGTGGGTTGTGGGGTTGGGTGTGTTCGTGCTGAAGGGCTCTCGGAGACGAGTGCTTTCCAGTGTCCCGCTGGGATGTCTCGATGGCAGCGAGCACTCTCTCCATCATTTTGTCTTCTAGGAATTTGATGGCTGCATAGAGTGCGTCTGGAATTGGGCTTCAGTTATGAACTGGACGGACGCCTTCGTCGAAGATGGACCAGGTCGACTGATGTCGCCTGTTGGCAACCCTTGAGCAGACACCGGCTCCTCAGGTTGGCTCGGAGTCACTTGAGGTTGTGACTGTTGGAGACTTCCACCCAATTCTTGAGTCGAATCTCGGAGATTCTTCTCTACGGGTGTTTCGACAGGTTCTGAGTGAACCTGCGAACCAGACACCGATGGACTATACGGCGGCTCAAGATTGAGCGATGTCCACAGCACTAGAAGATAAGATCGGCGCGATGTCACGTGCGGTGGTGACAGTGGTGAAGAGGGACTCAAATGATACACTTAGTCGTCTCAGAGTCCTTTTTATTAATTGAATCTCCTCATCAGACTCGGTGTCTGATGAGGTAGCCGTGTCAGGTGAGAGTCCTCGTGATACATCCTCACAGGCTTGTTCCGTCATCTGAGGCTCGGAGGGCTGAATCCTTGAGATTAGAGCCTCGGTCTCTGGCGTAGTAGCCGGTGGTGGTGAGGTGTGTCCCGCTTTTGCTTCGAGCGATGCTTCTTGAGATAGTACCTCCTCAATAGGTACTTTGAACATGCTGACATGGATGGACACTTCAGCACCAAGCAATACTTGTGGAGCTTCGAGTTCCAACTCTTGAGCCACAACATCGACCAGCGTGGCTTCAACATCTGGCCTGCTTCCTCATGAGTTGGGGGCTCCATCTCTAGTTCCTGAGCCACATCATCTATCATCGTGTCTTCAGGACTAGCGTGTTGTTGTTGTGGTTGTGGAGGACTGACGTTGAAGTCTGTCGGGGCCCTCGAATCATCTGCTCAGTGAGATGATTTTCCGACAGTAGAGCCTATAGGTGTCTCCCGAGGGGTCGGCAAGACGAACCAGCTCAAATGGAATCGCCATCGACGGTTGGTCCAGATCCGTGAGCTTCGGGTGATGGAAGAACTTCAGACGAGGGGGCTGGTAATTTCCTCCATGAGGCAGGCGAGGGATGTCCTCGTATAGTTCCACGAATTGTCGAATGATAACAAAGAACCATCTCGCATACGGCACAGTTTTGGACTATTTGTTCTCTTTCTATCTGATCTGTTCTGCGAGGTCGTTCCAGATTAGTTGAGCGAAATCGTAATTTCGCGAGAACATTACTCCGTGAAATATCCGGAGGATGTTGCCGTTGCTTTTGTCGAAGCCTGCATGCTTCGGAGACAAACACTTATTGATTAATCCAAAAAGTGTCTTCCACGGATGGGGAATCCCGTTGCTCTGCATCTGAGCTAGCTTGGTGAGCGGCGGACGGTACCCCATTTGGAGGAAATCGTGAATCAGCTCAGCATCTGATGGCAGTGGGTCATAATTGTGACTGTAAAGGAAGGTCGAGGACGAGGCCAAAATTCTTCTTGTTAATGTTGATATGCCTAGTCCCGATCATTGAAGTGAAGCTGTACGCTCCTTCAATCACATGACTCGTGATCATTCCCCAAAACTACTGAAGGTAGACCATCGGTACGGAGGTAGTTACCGTGAGAGCGTGCCAGAGGGGATGGCCTTGTAGAATAGACACGATTATCTCGTCCGAACATCTGAAAGTTGTGAGGTCGAGCTGAAAATTTGTGTCTTGTACATTCAGGTACATGTTTCTGTTAGGTCCTACGATTAACAACTCCATGATCCTAGGCTAGAATTCATAGTAATTCGATCGTTTAGATAAACAATTGAATTCGATCGAAAAACTCAAATGAAGAACAAGAGAGAGAATTCGAGTAGAGTGAGAAAGTTACTGTTGTTTCTCTCTCTAGAAATCGAATTGCAAGCCTTTCGGATCAATTCTCAAAACTTTCTCTTTTGAGCTCAATTGATTTACAAGTATTTATACCAAACAAACTTGGTATAAATATCAAACTAGTCCTAATCTAAGGACTACTATACAAAACGCCCCTAATTACAAGGACGAAATCAAGCACAATTACAAATAGTATTCTACAATCTCCCCCTTTGTGCTTGATTGCGTCTCTGCGCCGTTTGTCCTTGTCGGGCGTAGTATGATCTACGCAAGCCCAGCGCATGCTCGTAGTTCCTCAGAGTGATCCTAAGCTTAGTCGCTCCTCGATATCTTCAAGCAATTCCATTAGGAGCGGTTGTACTCTCACGAACCTGTGGATCCTCAGCATAGTGTCTCTGTTGATTTCTTCCAACCTCTGCTCGATTTTTTCCTGATGACCTTGAGCGCCCCATCGCAAAACTTATGAATCTCAGTCTTCAGCATCAACCTATTCTTCTTTGCTATTGGATTGTGGTAGGTGATGCCTAGGACCAAGCTGATGTGCACGTGATTGTTGGGAAGCCCTTCGTTCTCAGGTCCTTTGTTGAGTAGAGCGGTCATGTTGACCTTCTTCATATTGCTCTCCAGAGCTATCTGAAGGTCGTGTGCGGCATAGTACTTGACATGGCGTAACATGAACCGGTAGAGCCCTTCGAGGCCTTCTGTCTTGAGGAAGCCCTGAGGACCTTTGTACTTCTCTGCGTATAGTTGATAAAGTCGATACACTTCATCGGCGGGGAGGTACGGCAGGTCGCTCTCGCTCAGTTCCTCTCGGGTCCTGTCCACTCTTTCGATGATGTAGTGAGGTGTTGGAAGTCCTCCTTTGGCACAGTAGACGCTGAGTAGTTGGCTTATTGGGGAGAGACTCTTATAATGGCTCTTGACTTGTGTCTTAGTCATCCCTAGCCTAACGTCAGGTCCTAGTTTGGTCAGCATCCAGAGGTAGGTCATCCTCTTCTGCTGGTCCCAATGAGAGATCCCTCTGAGCTTGAACTCATTCGGCTTCTTCACTATCCGGAGACCTCCAAATATTCTCACGAACTTCTTCGAGGAAGGAATTTCAATTTGAATGTTTTCCCATTGCGTGTCGATCCGGACGGTCCCTGGCGTTAGCCTTGGAGAGGGAACCGCCTGTTGAGCCACTAACCCTGGTAGCCTTGGGATAACTCGCTCGTAGTCTTCACCTTCCTGAAGCTCGTCGTCTTCTATGATTACGAGATCTATGGACGCTTGTTGTAGAAAGCGTCGGACGTCGTGAAGCCGTTGTCTTTGATGCTCCTCGGGCATGGAGTGGGTCATCCACTGTCCTTCGAAGATGTACTTGTCTAGGGCTTCGTGTGGATTGACACCATGTCCAGAGGGTCCCGATTGGTCTGGAGCGACAGAGGGTGTGGCTTGGGTAGCTGCTAGAGCCACAAGCATCGCAGCACTTGCTTCTTCTTCCGGAAGCAAGGGGCTTGAGTAGATCAGTGTTTGGGTATGGTGGGTTTGTGTTTGGCTTGTTTGAGTTGGTGTTTGGGTTGTTTGGGTTTGTGTTTGGGTTGTTTGGGTTTCACCGACTCCAGCGCTTATCTGTGTAGCGCCCGAGCCTTGTCCTTGGCCACTTGTAGATGTCCTTGAGCTCTTCTCCCCCTAATGAGGGTCCTTATTGGATCGAAAATAGATTTCGCGCCAAACTTGTTGGTCCCAATTGCACCAAACAAGGAATCAAAGAGGCTTTGATGGAATGAATAAGGGAGAGGTTCTCACCTTCAAGTGTGTGTATTGTGTGAAAAATAGGATAAGCCTTTTGATCTTTGATTAACTTTAAAAATAGTGAGGGTAAAACCTTATATACCACATTAACTAAAGATTAAATAATTACATTCTAGTCCAAAGCCCAAGCTAAAAGGATAATTACAATACTAAACCCAAGACTTAAACTATTGACACAATCTATAATATCCTAACAATCTCCCCCTTTGTGTCAGTTGTTGGGAGTCTTGGAACTTGGGCGTTGTGATGGTGGATTAGCGAGTGAGTGTTTCTCGAAGTCCTAGCTTGAACTCGAAGGCGCGGAGATTCCTTCGAAGGACCATTCGATCAGCTATAGCGTCGATGAACTTCGCGAACTTGGATCGACAGTTTGGATCTTCATCCGAAAGGATGCGGCAAATCCTCATGAGTTTGTCTTGGATGATAGTGAGCGTCCCATCTGAGAACTTTGCCACTTCGGAGCAGCGCAACAGCCTCATCCTTCCCTTGTAGTTCGACTAGGCGACCGCCGGATCATCTTCGTCGATCATATCACCTTCTCGGTAGTCGTCCGCAATCTTGAAGGATGGGCGAGTTATGTTCACCTTCTTCAGGTTGTGCTCCACCGCCATCTGCAGATCGTGGGTGGCGAAGAATCTGACCTGTCGGAGCATGTGGCGCTTGAGAGCTACGTAGCCCATGGTGACCGGTTCAGCCCGTACGAGATGTCCAGAACTTCTGAGGACGAGTCTGAAATGCTTCATGGATTCCAGCATACTGTACAGGTCAGTCACCTAGGCGCAGAAACTTGAAGTCTGCCTCACTTATTTCACTGTAGCTCTCATCCTGCCTCATTACCGTGAATACTGGATAGTGGACACGTCCTTTCGACTCTTGGCGAAGGTCAGTGACTTTGCAGATGGGGGCCCGATTCATTTCCAGAGCGATGTTTTCTTCATCGGACAGCGTCCTCTTTGTGCACTTGTGGCAAAGAAGGCTCCATCGATAGAGCTTCTTCTTTTCTTCGCTCCAATTTTGGATGTTCATCAGCTCGTATTCATCGAAGGCCATTATGATCTGCTCCTTGCGCCGCCAGATCCTCTTCCTGATCTCTTCTTGGAATGGTGCGGTGATATTTTTGTTTTCCCACGGTGCTTCTGGTATATTCGCTGTGGGCACACCCGGTCGAGCAGCAGAAGCCTCAGCGTGCTACGCTTGAAATTGAAGGATGTTCTCGAGTTTGGCGGGTTCAGCGTCGTATTCCTCTCCGTTCTCGTTGTCTGCAGTGTTGATCAGCGTAAGTGAAGCTTCTTTTAGCAGACGTCGAGCATTTTCCACCAACTTCCTGGCTGCTACTGCATCGGCGGGTGTGTACAGCCATTCATCGTTAAAGATGTAGGCCTCGATCTCGTTCTGTGTGCAGTAGACATCCTCGGAAGCTACGTTTGAATCGGTATTGAGAGGGGTATGGCTGTGTGGTGGCGAGGGTGTTGCGTCGGAGGAGTTTGTGGATTGTGGGGATGGTTGTGGTGGAGCTTCTGGTGGCTCGGTTGTGGTGATGGTTTTGGCGAGGATGATTTGGGTGTCGGGTGGTGGAGATGTGGTGGTGGCCTCTAACGTCGATGTGACAGTTAGAGGTTCTGAGATGGTGGGTGGAGAAGGTGTGGTGGTGGTCTCTAATGCCGATGTGACAGTTAGAGGTTCGGAGACGGTAGTAGGTGGTGGTGAGGGTGATTTGGCTAGTGACTCGGGGTTAATAGGGTGGGCTTTTTGGCTAGTGGGGTGTGAGGTTTCTGTTGCGGGCGTCGTTTCAGGTGCAGAGGAGGAAGGCGGCGTCGATTGTATGGGTCCTTGAGTTTGTGAGGCTTGCTGCCTATTCTCCCCCTCGTGGCGATCTTGATCATCGTCTTGATCGTCGCGCCTGATCCCGCTAGACTCGCCTTGAGTGCGGCAAGTCATGGGTTGAGTCATTCTTTTCTTCATTTGCTGTTCCTCCTCGTCGAGTTCCGCCATTGACTCGAATCTTGCTCGTAGGATGTAGAAGAGCTCTTTTGCGGAAATGGAGGAGAGAACAGCTTCTGCGTCCACATTTTGCGTTGGTGGTGGCGTCTCCGGGGCCACACCTTTGCCTTTGTCGATGGTGGACGCATCGAGACGCGCATAGACTTTGTCGAGGATGGACGTCTCAAGAGTCTTTGCAAACTCTTGAAGACGAGTCTCTAGCGCGGTCTCGATGACGAATTGGGGTAAGTTTAACAAGTTGGAATCACGAAGAAATCCAACTGTCACCGAATCGGAGAAGATAGCCGATCGACCGCCCGTTTGCACAGGACGGGAAAAGGCGGGGTCACTAAGACTTCCCGTTGGCATCATCGATGAGAGACTCGAACGATTGATGGCCTAGGCTCACAGTTGTTGTTATGTTGGCCGTGCTAGGTCTTCCGCTCTCAGTCACAGAGACATCACCGAGCGTTCTGACAGAATCACGAAGACTCTGTAGTGCTGTAAAAGGTGTATGTGTCCTAGTAACGTATGAAATTATGGGGAGTGAGGGCACTAGACTCGATGTTATTGAAGAGGATGCAGTCTGAGGCGAAGGACTGCTTGTTTCAACATCGACTATCTCCAAGTGGGATGTCGATGGCATACGTAGCTCCTCGTGGAATGAAATATCTTCCTGTAGAGAGGAGGATAAGTGGCTTGGTGGGGTTGTTTGCGTGGTTGAGCCAAATGCCACGTCTTCTACTCGGGAGGTGAACACATCACCTCCTGTACCTACGGGTTGGGCTCGGCTTGTATGTGACTGAGGAGGTCGATCGTGTTTTTGTTTCGATCGACGCTCCGTGGGGCGGCTTACGTCATCCTCACGCGATCGTTTTTTTGGTACGGGGGTGGAAGAAGATGCGGCGCGACTCGACGACTTTTTAGTAGTGGGGGTGGGGTTTTAGCTAGTCCCGGGGTTAGGAGCAGCAGGGTTGGTCTGCTCCGTAGGGACAATGGATAGTGGACGGGGACTCTCGCGGAATGAGGCTGTGGAGGTGCGATAGTCTTGAACAGGTGGGTTTGTTGGGTCGACATATGCGAGGACTTCGTCTGGGATGATCATGGCGTGTCGATCTTTTGCCAGTGTATTTTTCTTGGCGAACTTCTCGACAACGGGAATGATGAAGTGCTCGCTCGTCGGGCGGATGCGGATGCTAGTGGAGAAAATGCGGAAGTGTTTGATGAGCGCTGGGAGCCACCGCATGTAGGGTACGAAGCGGTTCGTGACTCCCTTGGCGATTTCCCGATCGCGACGTTGAATCATGGAGACGAGATCCATCCATATGACGTCGGCGTAGTTGTACTTGCGGTTGTGGGCGATGCCAGTTAGGATGGTGAGGATTTGGTGGTTTCCACGGTCATGGTCGGCATGCTTCCCCGACATGCACTTGTTCAGTAGGAGATATAGTGTTCGCCAGGGTTGAGGAAGGTTCCGTGTAGTGACTACACCGAGAAAGAGTGGGCCTTGCTTCTTCTTGGTTTCTGGTTGATAGCCCAATCTGTCGATGTCTTCAATAAGCTGTTCGTGCGTCGGTAGTGGATCGTAGGGTGAGTAGACAGGAAGTTGGAGGACTTCTTGTACAATCTTTCGGGTGAGGATTACTGTTTCTTGATCGATTTCTGCGGACATTGTTTTAGCAAGGTGGTGTGGTCCAGCTATCTGCAAGGTGTGCCAGAACTGTTGGAGGTAGACTTGAGCTTCTGGCTCGCCATGAGAGAGGGCGTGTCCGATGGGATGCCCTTTGAGGATCTCTATGATAATGGGAGCATCGCACCGAAAGTTGTCTAAGTCTACCATGTGGTTGTTTGGTATCAGGGTAGCCCATTGACTTATTGGGAAGACCTGCTCGATCGGCGGGACATAGGTTAGCGTATTGAGTTCTATGCGAGCGATGTCCCTTTGGAGTGCTGCCGCCTCAAGTGCTTCAATGGTGTCTTGATTTTTGTTGGTCATATCTGTGCTTGACAGTGATTGAGGCATAGTTAGTATGGACTTAATTGCAAGAAGATGGATTATAGGTAATTCATGAATAAAACGAAGTATAAAGTGCACAAAAACGTAAAGATATAGTAAAGTTAAAACTCAAGCTACGAAATTTTTTCTAACACTTAGAAGATGTTTATGTGAGATGAGAAAATTTTGATATTTGAGCAAGTCGAAGAAAAAACATTTCACATTTAGTGTAGAATTTCGCTTTGGAAAATTTTTCGCAAGTTGTCCAAAATTTTCGCATATCATGAGAAAATTTGCTGAGTATCACACATAGAGAAGTCAGGAGGACGTTTTCAGATTTAGTGTAAGATTTTCGCATGTAGTGGGAAATTTTCGCACATCAGGAAATTTCGCAAATTTTCGCATGCAGTGAGAAATTGTTGCATTCACGTTAAAGAGTATGTCGTATTCAGAGTAAAGTTTCGCAAAGAGTGGGAAAGTTTCGCATTTAAGTTATCACATTTATCAGATATCCAAAAATTTCTCGGTTAACATACAAAGTTATTAAATTTTCGCAAGTAGAGAAATTTTTCTAAGTTAGCAAACTTTCGCAAGTTTTGAATTTTTCTCAAGTGAAATGAAAGTTTCGCGGAGTGATAAAGCTTTGAAGAAACATCTGCTTAAGTGATGACTTTTTCTCGGGTTGAAATTTCTTATTTTTCACAAGTGAAAAGAGATTTCTCGGATAAAATTTTTGCAAATTGAGAAAGTTTAGTGATCCGCGAAAGAAGTGATTTGTATGGGTCCGAGAAAAAACTTAAGTTTGCAGATTGAGAAAATTTTGGTTACTGTAGTTGCGAAAGAGTGAAGATGCGAAAAATGTAATATGTTGTGAGGTGTATGAAAGTTTCGCGGGGCATGATTCACTGTAGCAGCGAAAATTTTGACGTATGGAAAAATTTTCTCGCACAAAACTTTCGCGGGACTTTACTCACTGAAGTAGCGAAACTTTAATGCAAGAAAATTCTCGGATGATTATTTTCGCGGGTCCTTAGTCAGTGTAGCAGGAAATTTCTAAAACAAAATTCGCGGGACCTCGCTCACTGTACCAGCAAAAGTTTTAATCATAAGAGAATTCTCGGATGAAAACTTTCGCTGGACATTACACACTGTAGCTTTAACATAAGAAATTTCTCGGATAAAATTTTCGGAACCTTACTCACTGTAGCAGCGAAAATCTATTGTCAAAGTATTTTTCCAGAAAATTTTCTCTGTGGAGAGCACTGTGCGGAATCGTACAAAACGACGCTGTGAATTTTTTGCCTTAGACCTACTCAAATCTTAACCAAAATGCAATAAACTGGATTCAAATCAACTCGAATTTGGACGGGCATTGCATTTTTGGGGGTTTTAAACACCTAAAACTTAACATCCGTCCTAATTGAAGTCGAGAAATAATATTAAACCTAGGAAAAATTAACAAAACGGGGCATAGTTATGATCAAATCGAATGGAAATTGGTTTATTTAGGATGTATTCATACCGAAAAGCTGATTTGCAACAATGGAGTTAGCAGGAAATGGATTATCAGTGCAGATTGAAGAAGACGATGATGCTAGGGTTTGAGAAATTTTTGAAAAAGGGGGTGCGAAATTTTTTTGAATTTTTTTCTCGGGAATTTGTAGGATTGTGAAAAACGTTAAGTGTTTTCGGGGTTTAGTGTCTGTTCATGCGAGATTTTGAGTAAAAATGGGCCGAATTTCGCGGGCTTGTTCAAAATTGGATCCTGGGCCGAATTTCGCGGGCTTGGTCAAAATTGTGTCCAATTGGATTTAAATTGGTCCAATTTTGACCCAGTTTGACCAAAAATTAAAATTTCAACCCAAAATTCAATTGGTCCAATTTTGACTTCATTTGACCAAAAATTTAAATTAAATTTCAGCCCTTTTTTTTTAAATAGGCAAAATCAGAAACTCCCCCTTAATTTGAAAATTCCCTCTTTAAATAACGGAAAAAGCAGAAACTCCCCCTTAATCGAAAACTCCCCCTTGAGAGATATAATTTAGAAGACACATAGAGAATGAAGTGAAGTGAAAAGACATATGTACACTTTATCAAAGTTCATGTAGGGTCGATTGATCACAACTGAATATTCAACATGCCCAACATAATCACAAGGTGTTGGAAGCGTTTGACATCCAATGGTTTTGTGAAAATGTCGGCTAGTTGATCTTCGGTAGTGACATAGTGTAATTCAATCGTCCCTTCTTCAACATGTTCTTTGATGAAGTGGTGACGAATATCTATGTGTTTCGTTCTTGAGCGATGTACCGGATTACTCGTCATCGCAATCGCACTCTTCGAGTCACAATAAATGGGAATTTTATCAACATGAAAATTAAAATCTCGTAGTTGTGTTCTCATCCACAAAATCTGTGAGCAACAACTAGCGGCGTGACATATTCTGCCTCCGTCGACGAGGTTGAGACACAGTTTTGTTTTCGAGAAGATCAACTCACGAGTTTACCGGCCAAGAAGTGTGCAGCTCCAGAGGTGCTTTTTCGATCCATCTTGCATCCTGCGTAATCCGAGTCAGAGAATCCAACCAGCTTGAAGTCCGATCGAGTGGGGTACCACAAACCCAGATTGGGTGTTCCTTTGAGATAGCGGAGAATCCTTTTGACAGCAGTGAAATGTGATTCCTTCGGTGTAGCCTGAAAACGAGCGCAGATTCCTGTCGAGAGAACGATATCAGGTCGACTAGCAGTGAGGTACAGAAGAGAGCCTATTATCCCGTGATAGACGGTTTGGTCAACGTGAGCACCAGATGGGTCCGCGTCGGGTCGGCCAGAGGGTGACATAGGTGTAGCAGCAGTCTTAGCATCCTTCATTCCATATTTCTCGAGGATATCATGGATGTATATGGACTGATTGATGAAGATTCCGTCGGGGAGTTGCTTTACTTGCAGACCAAGAAAGAAATTCAGCTCTCCCATCATACTCATTTCGAATTTCTCTTTCATCAATTCTGCGAACTCTTCACACAGTTGTGGTTTAGTCGATCCAAAAATGATGTCATCAACATAAATCTGTACAATCATAATGTCCGTGCCACTCCGCTTGGTGAAGAGAGTTGTATCCGGAGCTTTCTTGAATCCAGACTGAACAAGGAAGTCTGAAAGGACGTCATACCAAGCTCGGGGTGCCTGTTTTAGTCCATGAGGGCCTTGTAGAGTCTATATACGTGATGAGGAAACTCTTCGCTCAAGAATCCTTCAGGTTGATCAACGTACACTTCTTCTTTGAGAAATCCATTCAGAAATGCAGTCTTCACGTCCATTTGGTAGACTTTAATGTTCTTGTGAGCAGCAAAGGCAAGAAAAATTCGAATTGCTTCGATCCTGGCAACAGGGGCGAAAGTTTCATCGTAGTTGATGCCTTCTTGTTGGTTGTACCCCTTAGCTACAAGTCTTGCTTTATTGCGAATGACAACACCGTCTTCATCCTTTTTGTTCTTGAAGATTCACTTCGTGCCGATAATGGATCTGTTGTGAGGGCGTGGTACGAGTTCCCAAACTGGTAAACGTTCAAACTGATTTATTTCCTCCTGCATTGCAATCAGCCAATCAGGATCGTTGAGAGCTTCAGCTACTCGTGATGTTCGGCTTGACTGAGATAGCAAGCGAACATACTTTCATTCATTGTAGCTGAACGCGTCGAAACACCGGATGTGGGATCCCCAATAATCTGATCCGTAGGATGAGAGCGAGCCCAAAGTGGTACATTGGTCTGTGAGGAGCTAGCCGTATTTGAATCGATTGGAGGTTCATTAGATTGGGGTCCGGTGTCCGAAGAAGAGATCTCAATTGTAGTAGATTGAGAAGGTTCAGCATCAGCATCAGCAATGTTCATAGGGTTGGGTAAGATGTCGTCTTCGTTGAGATTGAGATCATCCAAGTTTGGCTGGACGACAACATCGCCGATAGCTGGTGATGTAGGTGGGGTGGGTGCAGCGGTAGTTTGAGTGGTGGCGACGGGAGTCTTGGGGACTGGATAGAAGTACTCGAACAGCAGATCGAGATCCAGGTCACCAGAATTGCCCTCAAATGAGGAGGTTCCCGCCGTTGCAAGTTGACCTTTAGTCAACGACTGTAGAAGACCTGGTTCTGGACTGATGTGAGCAGAAGCCATGAGGTCGCCTTCGTTTTCGTCAAAGGTGACATTTGTGCTCTCTATTACTGATCGTTTCTCCCTAAGATAGACTCTGTATGCCTTTGAGTTCAGCGAATATCCAATAAAGACGCCTTCAAGTGCTTTTGGATCTAGCTTTCCAAGATGTTGGCGATCATTGGCCACTAAACATCGGCAACCGAAGACCCTTAGATAAGATATATCTGGGATACGACGGTTATTCAGCATCTCGTATGGGGTGCGGTTGAATCTCTTGTGGATGGAAGCCCGGTTCTGCGTGTAACAAGCCGTTTGAATAGCTTCTTCCCAAATAAAGTGAGGAAGTCCGGATTGGATGAGGAGAGTCCTAGCTGCTTCAACTAGTGTCCTATTCTTAAGCTCAACGACACCATCCTGTTCCGGTGTCTTCACAGCTGAGAACTGCTGGGTGGTGCCCTGAGTGGCATAGAAATTACTGAGCTTCTGGTTCTTAAACTCAGTTCCGTTGTGAGTTCTGATAATCCGAACCTTCTGTTGATGAAGAGTTTGGGACGTAACAACAAACTCGATGATTAAATCAGGAACTTCATCCTCTGTGCGAACGAGTTTCGTCCACGTATAGCGTGAGAAGTCGTCGACAATCACAAGAATATACCGTCTTCCTCCGAGTGTAGCCGTAGGCATTGGGCCACATAGATCCATGTGTAAGAGCTCGAGGATGAGCTTAGAGGACGGTGTTTCCTTGGAGATGTGAGACGATCGCTTCATCTTCCCCAATTCACAGGCAGAGCAGAGGTGTTCCTTATGATATGACAGTTGGGGTAGACCGTTGACGAGTTTATTCTGACGCAGTTTGTTGATAGTTTTGAAATTGAGGTGTGAAATACGCCGGTGCCATAGATCGTTCAACTTGGGTGCAGCACGAGAGAGAAGGCAAATTGGTCGAGAGGTCGTAAGATTGAGTACGTAGAGGTGAGACGTGCGTGTTCCAGTAAGAAGAGATAGTCCCGAGGCATCGATAATGCTGCAGATGTCAGATTCGAAGAGAACCTTGTATCCTTTGTCGCAGAAACAGCCAATGCTGAAAAGATTGTAGCTCAAACCCTCGACGTAAGAGATGCCCTTAATCGCCAGTTTGTCATGGACGAGATCACCAGTTCCGAGAATTGGTTCTATTTGACTGTTTTCGAAGGAGACCCTTCCGAGATAGCGCTCGGAGAAGTTGCTCAACAGCTCCTTGTTCCACGTCATGTGTGTGGAGCAACCCGAGTCTAAATACCACACATGACAGACCTGCAATCATCAGCAAACGTTGGGTCCCCGTTTACGGACGGGACCTTCTTGTGATATAGTAAAATTTTCATGCGCTTAACGGGAAATGTGGGGTCTAAATCAGGTTGTGTTGGATCTAATTTAGCTTTCCCTTTGTGATTTGTTTGATAAGGCGGGATTACGGTTTTTCTAACCCATATTTGCCTGACTTGCGCTTGCATATACATTGTCTTATTCATGAATTGGCGTGAGGGTTTTGGTTGTTGTCGTCCTTCGGTTTTAGCCGTCTTTTGTTTGCGAGCAGTAGGTGACTTTGTATTCAGCGTAGGATGGCGTTTTCGCTTAACCGTGGGCGTAGATGAACTGGGAGAATGCAAGGGCGTCGTAGAGGAGGTTTACCTTTTTGGTCGGAGTGTTGCGTGTTCGTGTGCCTCATATTCATGAAAGCGTGGAAGAATAAAGTCAATGCAGCAACACATAGACATTAGTTTGTCAAAGGAAAGATAAGTTTTGGCAACATAATTGTCTACGTCCTTAAGATGTTGAGACTCAGGACACAGATTGGAAAGACGAATACAGGATGGTCTTTTCTTCTTGTCATCGAAAAGAGGGTTCTTCTCTATTTCAAATGAACTCCCTTCCAGAGACGTCGAACTCACATTCCCTGTATCCATAGGAATACGAGAGTTAGTGTTTGAACATGTTTCAGCTTCAGGAGTCATCTTCGCCGTCCTCTTACATTTACATGTTTGAGAATCGGGTACTTGACTCGATGTAGAGGGATTGTTCGTATTGTGAAATTGTTCTAGTGTAAAGATTTTGCTAAGTAGTTCATCTCGCTCCTTCGCGAAGGTCTTCCGCTCTAATTCTAGTGTTCGTTCTAGTTCTGCTATGCGCAGAAGTTTCTCTGGGATATAGGTCCGAGAGATCGCTTCTTGGAAAGCAGTTTCCTGTTCTTTGGTTGGGAGTAGAGTTTCGACATCCTCCGAGAGTGAAGGTATCTTAGTCTTATCACTAGCATTGTCATATGCGATTTCCGCCCAATGAATGTTCTGTACCCTCTTTTCTTCCGAGATGACAACGGAGGATGATCTCACAAATGGCCTAAGTTGCGAGGGAGCACCATTTCTTGTTTGCAGGAATGTAGTATTATACATGTTATACCTTCTAACTGTTAGTGGTGTTGGTTTGCAATTGCTGGCCAGGCCGATTCCCCCCGGGCGTCGTAGAATTCCGTTTCAACTAGTTGGTTCAATAGGCATAGGATGCGTGCGTTTTCGTTTCTAAGGTGAAGTTGCTCTTCAAGTTCTTTCACCTTTCGGTACAACCTAACTCTTTCCTTTGTAAGCAGTTCGTATTGGGATGCCGTCAGAAGACGAGATGTTTCGCATGAACTGATGGCCAGTGTGGTTTCCTTAACCCTAGTCTCACTTTGTTTATTATTGCTTTGCAGACTTTTGAAGTGTCGTTCACCCATTCAGCTTCTTCGGTGAGAAGAACTTTCCCACTTTCCATTTTGCGGGTCATTCTGGTCTTACGGTCGTAATAGCCAGAGTCCTTCACGCGTGGGGCGTGGTATTCCTTGGCAAAGTGGCCTGACTTTCCACACCGAAAGCACTTCACAGACTTTTGAGGTGCTGAGTCCTCTTCTTTCTTTATCGGCTTAGCTTCATCCGTGGGAGTGGTCTTTTTGGTGCCGCTAAAGATTCTTTGGCGATTGGAGGAGGATGAGGATTTTTTCCCGATCTTCTTTGAGACCATCTTAGTAAGCATTGCCAGTTGCTTGCGTAGATCACGAACATCTTCATCAGATTCTGTATCAGCTTCGGATCCTGAAGAAGTGTCAGATACAACAGCTGGTAGCTTCCCTTTGTTCTAATTGGTCTTAGAGGCGGAAGATCGTTCGATAGTCTTGTTCGAGAGGAGAGCCAGTGGGTCGACTCGAGTGTTGGTGGACTGAGGTTGCACGTAAGGAGCATAAGCAGATAGACTGTCGTAGAGAGCATGGATGGAGGTGTTAGAGAGGTCCTTACTCTGAATCATCATCACGGTTGCATTGCCCCAATGTGGTTTGAGGCTACCAAGGAAGCTGTTGTTGATATCGAATTTGTCCCTCGAGATCTTAGCTTTCTTGAGTTCATTGATGACCTTCAAGTATCGGAGATATGTGTCACGCAGCTCCTCTCCTTCATAGGCCTGGAAATGTTCATACTGCGAGAGACATGTTGATTTCCTCCCTTGAGCACTCTCAGTTGTGCCTGCCATAATTTCTAGGAGTTCATCCCATATTTCCTTGGCAGTTGTGCAGCACTCGATGTGAGCATAGACTTCGTTGCCCATAGCCTGGAAGAGGTATCATTTGGCAGTCTCATCGGCCTGTAGGCGAGCCTCTTCATCCTCATTAATGGGGCCTCTTGGAGTGCGACGTTCATCCATGGGAGGGTTTGCGTTTGGTTGAGCAGGAATGATTGTCCAGAACTGTGCTGGACCGTTGAAGATGGAGTCCAGTAGGTATTGAGAGAGTGGGGCGCCTTTGTTCCTGATGAACGTGAGGAACCTGTTTGTCCATATGCTGTAATCGCCTTGTCGCAGCATCAGTGGTGTCGGAGCGCACTGTTGAGATGTCATTTGTGGCAGACATGGTTGGTGCAGTCGAATCGTCCGTGGTTTTGATCTTGGATAGATAAGAAGGTTAGTAACGAACGAGATGAGAAATATGAGTTTAACGAGTAGAGTTTGAGAAAAATCGTTTAAAGAATTTCTTAGAACTAAGTGAACGTGTGTGATAGTCGAAAACGTGTGAAGGGAAAGTATATCTTAGAGTTCAGAGAAGTTCGAGAAATTTAAAAACGATTTTTGAGGAGTAAAATTTTCAAAAAGTGGTCTAGGTGGATATGTCTAAAGTGGAATGGAACAAGACTTGAATGAGTTTGAGAAAAAATTTCAACACGAGAAAGAATTTATCACGAGAAAGAAATGCGGTTTGAGAAGATGTTCGTGATTTCAAGATAAATTACCCAAGAAATTTTTGGTTGAGAAATTTTTGTGTTCGTGTGAGTTTAATGAAAGATTCTCGGACAGAAAAACGAAAAACAAATTCTCCGTTGAAAATGATTTTCTCGGATTTTAAAACTTGTCATGTGAGAAAGTTTCTCAGTTGAGGATTTTACGACTTCGCAAGAAATTTCGCATTGAGAAGTTTCTCGGATTTGAAAAATCGTGATTTTGAAAAATTTTCTCGAAGGAAATAAACTTTCTCGGCTGAAAATTTCTTGATTTGACAAACTTTCTCAGTTTCAAAGAATTTATGCGGATTTGCAAATTTTCTCGGTTTTTAAGAAATTTCTCGACTTAGATAAGTTCTATGAATAATCTTTCTCGAGTATAGAATTTCTTCGATTAACAGTGAACAGAATTAAATTTTCGATCCAATTCTAACAATTTTCGATCCAAAACAGAACGAATCTGCTCTGGTACCAATTGTTAGGTCATACGATTAACAACTCTATGATCCTAGGCTAGAATTCATAGTAATTCGATCGTTTAGATAAACAATTGAATTCGATCGAAAAACTCAAATGAAGAACAAGAGAGAGAATTCGAGTAGAGTGAGAAAGTTACTGTTGTTTCTCTCTCTAGAAATCGAATTGCAAGCCTTTCGGATCAATTCTCAAAACTTTCTCTTTTCAGCTCAATTGACTTACAAGTATTTATACCAAACAAACTTCGTATAAATATCAAACTAGTCCTAATCTAAGGACTACTATACAAACGCCCCTAATTGCAAGGACAACTAATGAAATCAAGCACAATTACAAATAGTATTCTACAGTTTCGCTCATAGATGTGGTTGTATGTAGGATAACGATCCATCTGAGAATTAATGGGAAATCACAGATAATTAGTTCAAAATACACAATTTATATTAAAAACTTTATTTGTATCAAACCATGATGATCCGGCATGTGATTGTATGTTTGATAATTTGGCAATTGAGAAACAGATATGAAGCACATAGGTCATACGAAGTGATGGTTTGAAAGTAATTTTTCGACACATGTATATATGCTATAGTTAACTGCAATCGAAAAATATTCTAAGTGTTTAAATCACTATTCACTCCATTCTTTTTATCGTGTGAGAATTAAAACATCTCAATTTTAATTTCCTAAGTGCTGAATTCAAATATAAACCTCCGTTCAATTTTGCGATCTAGAATTTTATTTCCTAAGTGTTGAAACGTTATTTGTGTCACTGTAGCTGAGAAATTTTACGCTCGAGAAAATTCCGTGTAAATTTGGGATCGAGAAAATTAAAATCCGTGCAAATTTACGATCGAGAAATATTTCTCGCTTTGAATAGAATTTTCGTCGTGATTTTAGTCGAGTGACAAAGTTTTTCGATTGTAAGTAAGCTTTTCGCTGCGAATTTGACGATCGAGAATTTCATCAATAAAAAGACTAAGTCAATCGCTTGAGAAAGTTACTTTTATTGATCAAATTTTCGCTGCGCGTTTACGATCGAAAAATTTTATCGTCGAAAAATTAATTTTATCGCTGCTAAACTGACCGAAATAGAAATGAAATCGAAAATTATTTTGCGATAGAACGTTTTGCACTCGAATTAAATTGCATCATTTTACCTATTCTACGCATTAATTTTTCGCTCGCACAAAATTCTAATTGAATTTCTCGATAGTAAGTGAATTTACAATCTGCATTACCTAATTTGTCGACTAAGTCAAAATTCAACGATCGAAAATCTTTTACGACGCAAACAGTATCCCAATTAAATTTAAATCCAATTGGAACGATTTGCGATCGAGAAAGTTCTTCGACTGCTTCATATGTTCAAAAACCCAGAAAGTCGAATCTTAGAAATTGAACTCTAAAACACAGATAATCAAAGATTTATCCTACCAGATTGATCGAAAAACCTAAAGACTGTCATATTAAGCAGAGATTGTATCAAATAATCACATAACAAGCTCTAAATCATGCAAAATAACCTACGGTTTTTAAAATATATCTCAGAAACAAAATCGTAAATCGAACGAAAATTCCAGAATGTGGATGCTAATGAAGAAAATCAATAAGCAAACACATAAAAGTAGTCGAATCTACCTGAGTTGAAAATAAAAAAATTGTTTGATTTTGAGATTCTGTCTTTCGGATGAGTTTTTTCGCGAGAGAAAAATTTTCGACTGTTGGTATTCGTGTAAGGGTTTTGCGTAAAAAAATTTCGACTGCAAAAAGTTAATTTTTAATTAATTAGTGGATTTGATGTGTTGGGTTTTCGATGGGACATTTTTGCTACTGAAATAGATCAGGCCCAACACTGTTTTCACACGAGAAACTATAGATGAGGCCCACTACTGTTTACGCTCGAGAAACTTTGAATTGAAAATTTTATCTCCTAGTCAATTTCTCGACCATAAGTTTTGCAATTGAGATAAAATTCAGGACCATCACTATTTACGCACGAATAAATTGGAATTGAAAATTACTCTTCTATCCAATTTCTCGATCGTAAGTTTCTCTTAAATTTTCAGATTGATCACATTTTCAATATAAGACCACAAACTTACTCCCCCTAAGTATAAACGACAGTGGAATTAACTCTTTGTATTTTCGACGGAATGACATCTGGCTCCAAAATTGATCTTCGAAATTCTGCAATACTCAGAGCAAAATGTCGAGAATATTAGAGTTAATTAGGAAGTAATTGTTTTAATAAGGCTCCCCTTGAATTGTTTTACCAATGTCCTGAGTTCACGATCATGAAAATTTGTGAAGTCCTCCTTTTCTCTTTTCTTAAGCATTGTCTAAAGCGAAGCAAAACGTGGAATCATTGTAGATGCTCCCCCTCAAATAGTGCACCTATATCGATTTATCAAGTAATCATGCAAATCAATACAAGTAACAATCATTATAACATGCAATTAATCAATTTAGACTAGATACATGTTCCCCTAAACATGTAATAAAGATTTGCGCGAGGGTATGAGCAAAATCAAATATTTGCATTTAAATCAATTCAATACCAATGCAAGTTAAATATGCATTCAAAATGTGCGATTTTTTTTTATAATAGTATGGGGTCAGATTATTTTGCTTCAATTGATCGTCACGCCTAAATTTTCGTATGACACTTGAAAAACACACTGTCGTCAAGTCTAGTCATCAAACTAAAGACTCAGGTTCCTTGAAAGATCCATTTTGACAACTCTCACTAAGTTCACTCTAGCACTCTATTATTTTTGACTCGGGGATTTTATATTTGTATCGCTCAAGTCAACACAAGCAATTTTAAGTCAATTTACCTGTGATCGAGGCATATTTAATCATTTCATCTAAGCGAGAGATCGTCGTTTTTGGAATCAAAGGGACTTTTAAGGGTTTAATTTGGCTATGACTTAGAAAGGAAGGAATTTAGAGGAAAAGGTGAGCTTATCTTTGTCGTCTTCCATTTCTACGTCCGTCTCCTTCTTTTCTTTCGACAAAATTTTTCCATCTTTTCAATCCCCTCCCTTATTATTTATTTATTATTATTTTTCTTCTTAATACCCCTTTTTATGCTCAAACTGAAGCTCCGCTTCTCAACGAGGCTCTAGGAGATTATCGTAGGCGAAGTTCTTCTTGTTGGTTCTCGGGCCGATACCATGCCCCTATTCTCTTAATCGCTAGAGAGGTTTCAGAGTTATCAATTTGGAGAAGTTCACGGTTATGTAATTCCTACCCAAGGCTACACTCCTCTTCTCGTTCATGATATAAGACCAGATTATCGTTGGAGAAGTTCACTTCGTGGAGCTCCTCTTTCCAGCCGTTCTGACGAGCGTACGAGATTATCGATGGAGAAGTTCACAGCAGGATCCATGCCTTCTTTTTGTAGTTTCAAATGCAGGTTTCTTTGGTCTTTTTTTTCTTGTGCATTGAACATTATCTTCTTTTGTCATCATCTCGTCTTCTTTTACTTTTCCTCCCCTACTTTCTTGTTTGAACAATCATTCGAAGAGTATAAAATCGGTTGAAGGTTGGAATGGGTTTCAAATGAAGAAAAGGAATTCGGACAAGGTCCAAAGTGGGTGACTAAGGGCTTTGGTATGAGAAAGGATTATATAAGGCCGAGTGAGGGATTACCTAATTGCCAAAATCATTTTCCTAATGATCTAAAGAAAGGAGAGTATGGAGCCAAGTATTACTAGTAAAGACAATCAATTGAAGTGTGACTTCACTCGAGAGATAGATCCAAAGAGAGAAAAATTGAAAGGCTAGAGACCTCACATTTGAAGGGTGATTTTGTGTAAAGTGGAGCAAACTAAAGACCTTTAGACACAAGAATGTGACTTAGACTGACAAAATTAAGCAGTTTAATCAGTCGTATGTCGGGAAAAAGTTTACGTGACTTAGACGGAAGCATCCTAAAGGATCTCGTCATCCCCATATATTATAGGTATAGGTTTAGTTTTTTTTTTTATTTTCACGCAAGATAAGATAAATGAGCATGGAAAACAAATAGAATAGAGCATGTGATAGCACGGAATATCAGGTAAAGCACATATCATAGGAGATTCAACATGCCTAATTTTCCGACAAGGAATTGGAATCGTTTTTCATCCAATGGCTTGGTCAAAATATCGGCTAATTGGTACTCCGTGTTCACAAAATACATGTCGATTGTGCCTTTTTCTACGTGATCTTTGATAAAGTGATATCTAATGTCTATGTGCTTCGTGCGTGAATGGTGAACAGGATTGCACGTTATCGCAATCATTGGCTATCGCTATATATAGGTATTTTATTTAAATTGTACCCATAATCGCGAAGCTGAGTCCGCATACTATCTCTTCGTGCGAGCAACAGCTGGCGGCTGGGACGTATCCAGCTTCAGCCATTGAAGTTGAGATGCAATTTTGCTTTTTGGGTGACCAGCAGACTATCTTTTCGACTAGAAATTGAGCACCACCGGAGGTGCTTTTCCTGTCCATTTGGCAACCTGCATAATCAGCATCAGTATAGCTGTTAAGTTTGAAGTTCGTACCTGTAGGATACCATAGTCCTAAGGTAGATGTGCCCTTGAGGTAGCAAAGAATACTCTTCACCGCAAGCATGTGGGATTCCTTGGGATCGGCTTGGAAGCGGGCACAACGACAGGTGGCAAACATAATGTCCGGCCGGCTAGAAGTTAGATAGAGAGATCCAATTATGCTGCGATAAAGTGTGATGTCGACCGATTTTCCTGCGGGATCGGCATCCAACTTGCAGCTTGTTGACATGGGAGTGTTAAGAGGCTTGCTCTGATATTGATGGAACTTTTTCAAGATGTCCTTGACGTATTAAGTTTGACTGATAAATATCCCATCATCGAGCTGCCTGCTTGAAGTCCTGGAAAGAATTGCATCTCTCCCATTTGGCTTATTTCAAGTTTACTCTTCATGAGATCTCCAAACTTCTTGCAAAGTCGTGGATTAGTAGAACCGAAAATGATGTCGTCGACGTAAACATGGATGACCATCAGATCCTTGTCTTGCCATTTGATGAAGAGGGTCGTATCGATTGTACCTCGGATAAATCCAGACATTACGAGGAAGTCACTCAAGACATCATACCAAGCACGTGGGGCTTGTTTTAGTCTGTAGAGAGCTTTATCGAATCGATAGATGTGATCGGGGAGTTCTTGATCAACGAAGCCTTCTCGCTGAGCGACATAGACTTCTTCTTTTAGTACGCCATTGAGAAATGTGGTTTTAACGTTTTTCATAGACCTTGAAGTCTTTATGAGCCGCGTAAGCCAATAAGAGACAAATGGCTTTGATTCGGGCAACATGAGCATATGTCTCATCGCAGTCAATGCCTTCCTGTTGGTAATATCCCTTTGCAACTAATCTTGCCTTGTTCCTGATCACTTCGCCATCTTCATTCTTTTTGTTCTTAAATACCCATTGCGTACCGATGACAGTTTTCCCATGCGGACGGGGTACTAATTTCTACACTTGAAGATGCACGAATTCATTTATTTTGCTTAGTAGGCTCATTTTGTCTTAAAAAGCAGCTGAAGAGACTGTGTTGATGATGTGTCCGTACACCGCTTGAAGGATGGCCAATTATCTGATCAATCGGGTGAGGTCTAGTCCACTTGCGCTCATGGGGCAAAGCTGAAGATGATGCATCAGCCATTTGTGGGTCTAGATTTCAAATGATCTCCGATTGATCACTTGTGTGAGGAAGTTCCAAGTCTGCATTGGGAAGGGGCGACTCTGATGATACTTCCTCAACAACCATGGTAGGTTCTTCATTATTCGGTGGCAATTCTGAATCGGGTGAGGTAGGGACCATTGAAGAGCTTGGCATCGGCCTCGTCGGGTGTAGGGCAGATGGTGACTGGCTGATGTAGAGGCTCACAGAGGGAATCCAAGTTTTCTAACACCAATCATATCTTGTTCCGGCTTTGATTGTTGAGTTGTTGCCATCTTCTGTTGGTTTTGTGCCAACACACCAGTGAAAACGGGTTCTGAGATGTCATCTTCAGAAGCAAGATGGTTAGGCACGGGTCCTGAACTGAGGTGTTCACGAGCCATTGGGTTAGGCTTGGGTCCTAAACTGGGGGTTTAGGAGCCATCGAGTTAGACTCGGGTCCTGAACTGAGGTGCTCAGGAGCCATCGCGTTAGGCTCGGGTCCTGAACTGAGGTGTTCAGGAGCCATATCTGTCACTTCGTGAAAAGTGACGTTGTAGCTTTCCTTAATCGTATGGTTAAACTTGATGTATGCTCGGTACGCTTTTGAAGTTGAAGAATATTCGACGAAGGTTGCTTCAGATGCTTTAGGGTCGAACTTTGCGCGTTGCTCTCTGTCGTTCGCCACAAAGCACTTGCACCCGTAGACTTTGAAAAATGAGAGTTGTGTACTCTCTTATTTAAGATCTCGTACGGAGTCTTGTTGAAACGTTTGTGAACCACCGTCCTGTTTTGGGTAAAATAAGCGGTGTTTACTGCTTCAGCCCAAAGGAAGTGTGGGAGGTCGGAATAAATCAGCATCGTACGAGCGGCTTCCACTAGGGTTCTATTTCTCCTTTCAACTACCCTGTTTTGTTGAGGTGTTTTTGCGGCTGAGAATTGCTGACTGATTCCAAGTTTCTGATAAAACTCACTGAGATATTCTTGAACTCAGTGCCGTTGTCTGTTCGAATAACTTGAATAGTCTGTTGCAGCAAGTTTTGAGTAGTGTTCACAAAATTGATAATCAAGTCCACTGTCTCATCCTTAGTTCGGGGAACTTTGTCCAAGTGTAGCGAGAGAAGTCATCGACGATAACTAGCACGTACTTGCGTCCATTGATACTCTGTGTCTGCATCGGCCCACAGAGGTCCATGTAGTTCCAAAGGACGAGAGGTAGACGCAATTTGCTTGACATGATGAGACGCTAGCTTCATTTTTCCTAATTGACAGGCCGAACATTGATGCTCCTTTTGTAGCACTATAGTTGGAAGACAGTGGACCAATTTTTTCGTAGAGAGGCTTTGAAGAGCTTTCATATTCAAATGAGACATTCGTTGATGCCATAAGCTGTTCCTCTGAATCACAATCTGAGAAATGAGGCATACAGCTATCGAGGGCCGCACGGACGTCAGGTTGATCGTGTAAAGATTGGATTTCCGAAGTCCGTTGAGGAGTTCTATGTCCTGATTGTCCAAAATTTTGCACCGGTCAGCGTGAAAGACCACTTGAAATCCTTTGTCGCAGAATTGGCCTATGCTGAACAAGTTATGGCAGAGGCCTTCGATGTAAGAGACATCTTTTATCGTCAGATTTTCCAAATGATATCCCCAAATCCTAGAATGGGGGCTGAGTCATTATTCCCAAATCTGACTTTGCCGTTTGATCGGTCTTTATAGTTTCTCAGCAGCTCTTGATTTCCCGTCATGTGTGTGGAGCAACCAGAATCGAGATACCACACATGATGGATCTGCAAAGACAATTTAGAGAGAGCTTTAAGTACCCATTTCAGAATGGGTCCTCTCGGATTAGCACATATAGAATTTGGTTCAGATATGGTTTGAGGGAGTTTTAATTACCCAAGTCATTTCAGAGAAGTGGTTTTGGGTTTCGCCTCTTTAGGTGACTTGACCTTCTTGGCGGTTGTCTTCCTAGGAGGAGATTTAGAAACCCAGTTAGGTTGAACCTTGCAGGAAAGGCTAATTTCAGCTCGTACAAATGCTTTTGTAGGCTTGGCCGTGGGAAGGATCTTTTCTTTTGATAATCTCCTCAGGTGTTTGGGGGATTCAATCTTTACGGGATACCTTAGGTGAGAGCAAGCACGAACAGCGCCATATGCCTTCTTTATGGCGGGATCTTGTTTCCTACGGTTTGTCCTAGATGCACTTGTCTTAGAATGATTAGATTTAATTTTTGAAGTAGAGCCTATTCGAAGTTGTTGCTTCTAAAAGTGATAGGCCGAAGCGAACAAGTAGAAGCAATTATTGGAAAAGTAGAAATGACCCTTTTATTTCTACGAGTGTCTTTTATTTGAACAGAAGGAGTAACGTCCTTAGAAACACCCAAATCTACTGCTTCCTTCTTTATCTTAACCCTAGACACTCTCGCCTTTGTTATTAGTGCTGGCCTATGCTCCCTGTAGACGTAGGTGAGATAGATTTAGACTTAACACTTTTAACAATTATCAATACATTTTTGATCTTTTGAAGGCGTTTTTTCTATTTTCACACTTTTCACAAGAGCGTGAGAGGTAGCTTGGGAGGTTGAGGAAGCTTTGAGATTTTCAATCTCTTTTAGAAACCTTTTCTTTTCGGCTTCGAAGTTCTCTCATTCTTTGTCTAATTTCGCCTGTGATTCCTCTATCTGTTTTATGATAGGAGGTTGTAGAGGGATTATTTACAATGAACGTCTGTGGCTTCCTCGTAGTATGTTTGAGGGTCAGGAGGTTGAACTAAATCACAGACAGGTGTTAGAGATGATTTTATATTTTTATCTCTATCATTTAGTTCTGTGTAATCGAAGGGTATTTGAGCCCTTTTTGTGGTTTTTCTCTTGGCGATTTCTAGAGCATCTTGTTCTTTTGCTTCAGTGAATACCTTGAGAGTGGTTAGCCCTAACCCCATGTGCTTTATGTCATACATTTCTTTCTTCTTTAGCACACATAGGTTAGTGAAACCTACGCCTTTTAAGGGATTATAGAAATCTAAATCCTTGGGCTGATTTAGAAATATAGTCTGTTGAGATTTGCCATTTCGCGAAAGAAGATCGTCTAATTTCTTAATTTTTGCATATAACTTCTTACATTCCTCGCCTAAGAGAGCATAATTGTTTTCTACCGTCAGTTTAGCGGTTTGACAGGCATCAAGTTCTTTACTAAGTTCACTAACTTTTGCATTCGATATTCCTAATTTAGTTTCCAAGTTAGTGATCTTAGTGGTAGCTTCAGTTAACCTAAAATTGAGGGTGGCTTTCTCATTGAGATACCTAACCAAGCAATTGTAGTTATTTGCTAGCCTATCTTCTAATTCTTTCATCTTTTCATTATGCTGCCCCATTTGAGGTTGACTAGTCTTCCTAGAATGTAGGCTCTTAGTGAGTTCTTCTATTTTAGTATTAAAGCTTCTAAGTTCTGATTCGAGACTAATAATCTTCTCCTGAAACTTAGAAGTTTGTCCTCTACTTCCTTTATACTTTTCTGCTCACGTTTCATGTTAGCGTATTTTATGTTATACGATTTTAACATGGTCAATAATGTGGAAGGAGAGACTACCTCTCGTAATGAGGTGGACGCGTCGTCGCCGTCCGTCCGGTTTAAGGCTTCGGCGTCCAATGTGTTGTCCACACGGGCCATGAGGGCTAAGTTCTCCTCTTCGGAATTGGACGTGTCTTCGAGCCGGTGGTCCTGCTCTGCCATGAGACTCCAGCTTCCTTTTGCTTTGAGAGTTGAAGCTTTCTGGAGTAGTAATTAGCATCTCTCTTTTTGGGAAGAGTGCGTTCTCTGGCAAAATGACCAGGCTTGCCACAGTTGAAGCACTTGTTGGGCTCTTTGGTGTTGTTGATTTTGGAGCTCTCTGGTACACGTTCTTTATTCCTAGAGCTTGAGGTCCGAAGTCGGTTGGCCGAGGATGAGGACTTCTTCTTGAAGTACGTCTTGCTCATCAATTTTCTGATTAAAGCCAACTGCTTCCCCAGTGCTTTCGTGCTTGGCTCAGCGTCTGACTCTGAATCTTCTTCTGACTCTGATGGAGAGGGAGGCCTAATGATTTTCTCTTTGCGAGGCTTTGTTCCACGTTTCTCTGAGACTTGGGCAACGGTGTCTTCAATCTGCTTGCCCTTCTGCTCCTTCTGAATCTCGCCCATATCTTCCTCGTGTTGGGCGACATTATCAAAGACTGCATGGATATCCAACTCCTCCAAATCTTTGTTTTGCCTGAGTTGAGTGGATATCTTTTTCCAGTCCGAGGGCAGGGAGGATAGAAATCTGATGTTGTTTCCATGTTTGTCTTAGAAATTTCTATTTTCCTCATCTCATTAAGAAGGGTGATGTATCTTTGATATGTGTCATGTAGGCTCTCCTCCGGCTTTGCTTTGAAGGAGTCATAAGCAGTGAGAATATTTGCCTTTTTGGCCTTGATGCCCGCTTCCGTCCTTTGCATCATCCTATACAGTTCATCCCACATCCCCTTAGCCATTGGGAGGCTGTCTATCTGCCTATAGATGTCGTTGGGGATCCCTGCATAAGTGTGTTTATGGCTATCAGATCTGCCTTAGCGCCTCGATGGTGTATTTCCTAGTCTCCTTCAGTCGTCTAGTAGCGGGAATTTGAGGAGTAACCGTGTCATCACCGGCTACATTGACCCAAAACTGTGCGGGTCCCTCTTCGAGTGACTTTAGCAGGTTTTCGGCTTGATCTTTCAAGGCTATGTAATTAAGAAAGCAGCTTCTAGACTGTATATTCACCGCGTTGCAAGATTGGCGGACGGTTGTCGTTTCCTAGTGAGTATGCATACATCTTTCTTTCTTTGTGGTAGAGTTGATAAAGGATCTTCGTTAGTTTTGATGAATGGATTTTGATGTAATATTCTTTACAAGTAGCAAGTTAGTTAGTAGCATGTGATAATTTTTTTTGAAAAAAATGATCGAGAATTATTTTTGATTCAATCGTTACTGTTTGATCAAAGATAATTTCGTCGATTAAACGTAATGATACTGTTTTCACGCGTCAGGTATTATTGGCGAAAGTTTTTTGAGCGAGAAAAATTAGCCTTAAGTCTTTCGGACGAGAAACTTTTTTAGTGTGTGAATTTATTTCGATCGTTAAGAAATATCACAGTTAGTACGTTTCTCGCGAAGTAAAAATAAATTGTTTGACCGAAAACGTTTTGCGATCCTAAAAGATTTATCGCTTGGTCAAATTTGAGAGTCTGACCGAGAAAGTTTTTCGATTGAAAAAAGTTGTGCACGCAAAAATCTGTTATAAATCTCTCGAAAAAAGTTCTCGCTGAAATAACGCTCGTAAAACTTTTACACTCTAATCACCTGTTAGGTCCTACGATTAACAGCTCTATGATCCTAGGCTAGAATTCATAGTAATTCGATCGTTTAGATATGCAATTGAATTCGATCGAAAAACTCAAATGAAGAACAAGAGAGAGAATTCGAGTAGAGTGAGAAAATTACTGTTGTTTCTCTCTCTAGAAATCGAATTGCAAGCCTTTCGGATCAATTCTCAAAACTTTCCCTATTCAGCTCAATTGATTTACATGTATTTATACCAAACAAACATGGTATAAATATCAAACTAGTCCTAATCTAAGAACTACTATACAAAACGCCCCTAATTACAAGGACAACTAATGAAATCAAGCACAATTACAAATAGTATTCTACAATCTCCCCCTTTGTGCTTGATTGCGTCTCCGCGCCGTTTGTCCTTGTCCGGCGTAATACGATCTGCGCAAGCCCAGCGCATGCTCGTAGTTTCTCAGAGTGATCCTAAGCTCCAGTCACTCCTCGATATCTTCAAGCAATTCTATTAGGAGCGGCTGTTCACTCACGAACCTGTGGATCCTCAGCGTAGTGTCTCTGTTGATTTCTTCCAACCTCTGCTCGATGTTTTTCCTGATGACCTTGAGCGTCCCATCGCAAAACTTATGAATCTCAGTCTTCAGCATCAACCTATTCTTCTTTGCTATTGGATGCCTAGGATTGAGCTGATGTGCACGTGATTGTTGGGAAGCCCTTCGATCTCAGGTCCTTTGTTGAGTGGAGCGATCATGTTAACCTTCTTCATATTGCTCTCCAGAGCCATCTGAAGGTCGTGTGCGGCATAGTACTTGACCTGGCGCAACATGAACCGGTAGAGCCCTTCGAGGCCTTCTCTCTTGATGAAGCCCTGAGGATCTTTGTACTTCTCCGCGTATAGCTGATAAAGATGGTACACTTCATCGGCGGGGAGGTACGGCAGGTCGCTCTTGCTCAGTTCCTCTCGGGTCCTGTCCACTCGGGCGATGATGTAGTGAGGTGTTGGAAGTCCTCCTTTATCACAGTAGACGCTGAGTAGTTGGCTTATTGGGGAGAGACTCTTATAATGGCTCTTGGCTTGTGTCTTAGTCATCCCCAGCCTAACGTCAGGTCCTAGTTTGGTCAGCATCCAGAGGTAGGTCATCCTCTTCTGCTTATCCCAATGAGAGATCCCTCTCAACTCGAACTCGTTCGGCTTCTTCACTCTGTCCGGAGACCTCCAAATATTCTCACGAACTTCTTCGAGGAAGGGAATTTCAATTTGAATGTTTTCCCATTGCGTGTCGATCCGGACGGTCCCTGGCGTTAGCCTTGGTGAGGGAACCGCCTATTGAGCTATTAACTCTGGTAGTCTTGGGATAACTCGCTCGTAGTCTTCACCTTCCTGAAACTCGTCGTCTTCAATGATTACGAGATCTATGGATGCTTGTTGTAGAAAGCGCCGATAGTCGTGAAGTCGTTGTCTTTGATGATCCTCGGGCATGGAGGTCATCCACTGTCCTTCGTGTGGATTGACACCATGTCCAGAGGGTCCAGGTTGGTCTGGAGCGGCTGAGGGAGTGGCTTGGGTAGCTGCTAGAGCTATAAGCATCGCAGCATTTGCTTCTTCTTCCGGAAACAATGGGCTTGAGTAGATCGGTGGGGTGGACGGAGGCGTCCTGAGGTGAAAGGTTGGTGGGTCGATGTGGGCGATGCGCTGCGTGGTGTGGGCGGTTTGGGTGGTTTGTGTTTGGTGGGTGGTTTGTGTTTTGGTATGGTGGGTTTGTGTTTGGGTTTCACCAGCTCCAGCGCTTGTCTGCGTGGCTCCCGAGCCTTGTCCTTGGCCACTTGTAAATGTCCTCGGCCTCTTCTCACCCTCATGAGGTGATCGTCAGGATCGTCATGTCTGCGCCGTGAGTGGGAGCTTTGGCCGCGGCAGGTGTCGGTCGGTGTCTCAGGATGATCCACCAATCGCCGATAAAGGGATTCTTCTTAAGGCGATCAGATGGACAGGCCTATCAAACGGGCGAGGAGTATGTCGTGGAGCTCGGTGATTGGGATTGTGTATGGGTTGATGAGGATGGAGGAAGTGGCTAGAGGGTCGGTGGGTGTGGGTTGTGGAAGTGTGGGGTTGGTTCGTGACGACGGGCCTTCAGAGGCATGTGCTTTCCCGGTATCTCTTCGGGATGCCTCGAGTGCTTGGAGTACTCTCTCTATGATCTTTTCTTCCATTGATTGTACAGCGGCAGAGAGAGCGGCCTGGAACTGTTCGGTCGTCACGAAGGGTGCGGACGCCTCCTTAGATGGACCAGGACGACTGACGTCGCCTGTTATCAACCCGTGAGTAGACACCGACTCTGTTAGGACCCGTCGTCCGACCTCGTAATTCCGTTCTAATCCTAAGTATCTAATGCTTTATTATCGCGCAAAAGCGTAAAAATGCGAATAAAATTTTTCTTCTTCTTTTATAACTACGTGCGGAAGTCTTATACACATGTCAAAAGAATGTTCGCAAATCGTTCTACAATTCCTCGTAGTCATGTCTATACAGAAGACAAGTGTGTGTGTGTGTGTGGAGCCAAAAGCTTCCTATGCGCCCGGCCTTCACAGGTCGTCATCCATACACACATCCCACCTCAAAAGCAGCCGGATAGCTTCAAAAGATCGGCCTCGCATAAAAGTCGGATCGCGTACCGTGATCGTCAGTACCTACAACACGTAACATAAACGATGAGCCACCGAGGCTCAGTAAGCAGAAAATTATGCATGTATGCACGTGTCCTAACGAACGACAATCCACGCCGTCGTTTTCTAACGCTCATACTCTTTTTCTTATACTCGTACTCTTTTTCTCATACTCTTACTTCATACGGGCCCTCGGCTTTCAATCCCACTATGCGCCATCTTATAGAGATCTCAAGTGTGGAGGTTCACACACTAGAAGGTCACCCGAAGGAATCTTCCCTTACTCAGTGTGGCCTCCACGCGAGCGCTTCTCACTGGTAGCCAACACCGAGGCCACTAACCACGGAGGTCACCCGAAGGAATCTTCCCTCCAGGTAGTGCTTTACACGCTAGAAGGTCACCCGAAGGAATCTTCCCTTACTCAGCGTGTGCCCCAGGCCGCATCCTCCAGGTTGCATCTCCCGCATACGGGGTATTTCCCCCAGCCTCTTATACAGGACTTATAGCTTCATTCGCCTTACTGGCCGCATAGGGGAAGCCGTGACTCTTCATCCGAGTCGACACAGACGCCAATATCAGCGAGTATATATCGCACACATGCGATCTTACGCACGCTCATACCTCGCGTCTTATACACTACGCATGCGTGCAAATGCTCATGCTATGCTCATGTACGTATTCTAATCATGCCATCATGTACATAATTTAATCGTATCATACGTACACATTTCATACAAAATTCACGAGCACGTAATTCACATAATTGTACGCAGGCAAGTTACGTGTCGTAGTTGAATTTCTACTTACTTGTCGTCCACGCGAAATTAGTATTCTCCCCGTTCGCTCCTAACGTACGACCTTTAATCATAAACATTATCGTATTAGTATTGCGTCTTTGTAAGATACCTAAGTCGAATTAATTTATCTAGCTTCATAAATTTCGTTAGGCTATAAATCGCTAGTTTCGAGTCTAGGCTATGTCCCCTGTCCAATAAATTCCTAAGTAAGGTTAGTATCGATTGTTAGTTGTTCGATTCATTCGATTTGTGGAGCTTGAAATCGTCCGATTCCGTGTGTGAAATAGTTGGAGAAATTCGGCGAATTTGTATGTTATTTAATTTTAGTCGATCGATTAGATAAGTGTGGATTTGCCCGATTCCTCGTTCACGCAATTTGCCCGATTTGTGTAGGCGTAGGTCATGGTTTTGCCCGATTCCCTTGCATGCAAAATGGCCCGATTCGATTGCTTGGAGTTCCATCGGCCGATTTGTAAATCGCCGTGTTCTTTCATCATCATGACGTCATCCCGAAATCGTGCATGGTGTGGGAAATTGTTTTCGGCAGATTTGAGGACTTGCAGAGATGGAGATCGCCGAGCGTTGGTCTCGACTTTCAAATCGCCCGATTTGTCCTAGGTTGCATAGCATTTCGCCCGATTTAGTGTTTGCTAAGCTTGTCTTCGGCGATTTGTTCTCCTCATGCCACGTGTAATATCTGCTTAAGTTATCCTATTTATCGCATGAAATCGCCCGATCTTAGTTTGCACTTCAATTTGTCCGACTCAAGAAAACCCTCAAATCGCACGACTTCGAGATTTTCTAGAGTTTGAATTGCACGATTAATTTGTTCCATACGTTTAATTTAATCGATTCCTCACGTGCAACATTTCGCCGTGTGTTAGTATTAACTCAAAATCGCCCGATTTACTAGGTTTTCTATTCGCACGATTAGTTGAGGCTTCGATTGGGTCTAATGCTTCCCAAGCTAAATCGCCCGATTCTACTGAGCTTTCAATCATCTTCCCAGAATCACCTTCATCGTTAAATCCTCCCAGAATTTTTCTAAGTTCTAAGGCTCCCTTCTTGGGAACGAAATCTCTAGGTTCTAAGTCGTATATAAAGTAGTTCCTAACACTTATTTACTTAAATCGGGGCCCTATCACGAGCTTATACCTCTCATTTAGGTCTTTTTCGAAATCTTCTTCAATTACTTTGCCTTTACTTCCATTAATACCTTCAACTACACCTAGTGTACGAAATTAAGAGCTTAAGGGAGAGTATTTTACTTACCAACTTCAAAGTCTTAAGCTGATTTGAGCACTCGTGTCCGAATTTTGCCTCTGTTCTTCCCCTTGCCCTTCCCTTGCTTTCGTTAGTTTCTTGACGGGTTAAAGTGTTTAGATGATTTTCTATTTCAGATATTTTCCTTGGCTTTTTGTTGGGTAGGGCATGGGCTTTTCCTAATTCTAGGGAAAATTGTCCCCATTTTGGGCCTTTCTCTCAATTTTGGACCCATTTTAATTCCTTAGCCCAAAATAAAATTCCTAGTCCAACTATAGTTAATCCTTTCATTCGCTATTTCTTCGAAAATTCATCTTCGTACATTTGGGGTCATCGTGAACACCAAGAATCCTTGGCGCTTAATCGCACGTAATTTCCCATGTAAATCACAGGCATAATATTTATACATCACGTAAGCATTCAACATATACGCAATTATCATGAAATCATGTAAAGCACACCCGAAATTTATTGGCCGACCTAATTTGTGGGGACTGGGGTCCTACATCCTTCCCCCCCTTAAGGAGGATTTCGCCCCCGAAATCAGTCCGTGTGAAACAACTCGGGATAACGAATTCTCATTTCGTCCTCCTGTTCCCATGTGGCTTCTTCCGTGGACTGGTTCCGCCACAGTACTTTCACTAAGGGAATATCCTTATTCCTAAGCTTCTTAGTCTCATACATCAATATTTCCACCGGAATCTCTTCGTAACTTAGATCCGGCTTCAATTGCTGATGTAGGGACTCGTTTCCTAGCACGTGGTTCGGGTCAGCTAAGTACTTTCGTAGGGTTGAGACGTGGAACACGTCATGCACTTGCGATAATGAGGCTGGCAGTTCTAATTGGTATGCCACCTCGCCAACCCTCTTCAGTATCCCAAATGGACCGATATACCTAGGGCTTAGTTTCCCTTTCTTCCCGAACCTCTTTACGCCATTCATCGGCGATACCTTAACAAACACCATATCGTCTTCTTCGAATTCCTGTGGTCGACGTCTTTGGTCAGCGTAGCTTTTCTGTCGACTCTGTGCCGTTCGCATGCGTTCGCGTATCGTGGCAATAGCCTCTGTCATTTCTTGTACGATGTCCGGGCCTAACATTGCTCGTTCACCAACCTCGTCCCAATGTACTGGGGATCTGCACCTACGCCCGTATAGCGCTTCATATGGTGCCATCCCGATGGTGACGTGGTAGCTATTGTTGTACGAGAACTCGATTAGTGGGAGGTACCTACTCCAATTCCCCTTGAAATCGACTACGCATGCTCGGAGCATGTCCTCCAACGTCTGTATCGTCTGCTCGGATTGACCGTCCATCTGCGGATGGTAGGCGGTACTAAAGGACAACTTCGTTCCCATCACTTTTTGCAAGCTCGTCCAGAATTTCGATAGAAATCTGGAGTCGCGATCTGAGACTATCGATGATGGAACGCCGTGCAGTCGCACTATCTCCTGAATATAAAGCTCCGCGTATCGTTCCATGGAGTACGTCGTGCTAATTGGTAGGAAATGGGCAGGCTTTGTTAGTCTGTCGACGATAGCCCAAATTGCGTCGTGCCCTTTCGTATTCCTTGGCAGTCCTACTACGAAGTCCATGGTAATGTTATCCCATTTCCATTCCGGAATGGGTAACGGTTGCAGGGTTCCTGCCGACCTTTGATGCTCGGCTTTTATTTGCTGGCACGTCAGGCATTGGCTCACGAATGTTGCTATGTCCTTCTTCATGCCTGGCCACCAGTAGTTTTCCTTTAAGCCTCTATACATCTTCGTTGCTCCTGGATGTACAGAGTACGCCGTGGCATGTGCTTCCACCATTATCGTTCTTCGTAGTTCAGCATCGTCTGGCACGTACAATCGGTTCTTGAAGTACTTCCGTCCGTCTTCCCGTACTATGAGATCTCTAGTCGTTTGTTCCGGCTGTGCTTCCTTAATCCTCGTATAGAACTCATCTGCTTCCTGTGCCGTCTTAATCTGCTCTAGCAGCGCCGGCTGCAAGGTTAGAGCTGCTAGTTGCGTCTCAACTTCTCCTAGTCGTACGACTTCTACTTCCAATAATTGCAGTTCCGCGCTCACTGCTTTTCGGCTTAAGGCATCGGCTACTACATTTGCCTAGCCTGGGTGGTAGTTGATTACGCAATCGTAATCCTTAACTAACTCTAACCACCTCCTTTGCCTCATGTTTAGCTCTTTTTGAGTAAAGAAGTATTTGAGGCTCTTGTGGTCCGTGTATATCTCACACCGCTCTCCATAGAGATAATGCCTCCAAATTTTGAGAGCAAAGACCACTGCAGCCAATTCTAAGTCGTGTGTCGGGTAATTCTTCTCGTACTCCTTCAGTTGACGAGAGGCGTATGCTACTACGTTCCCGTGCTGCATTAGCACGCACCCTAACCCGTTCTTCGACGCATCGCTATACACCGTAAATCCTCCAGTTCCCGAAGGTATTGTGAGAACTGGGGCCGTCGTAAGCCGTTCCTTCAACTCTTGGAAACTTCGTTCACATTCCACGGTCCAATGGAACGGGGTGTTCTTCCTGGTTAGCTTTGTCAGTGTAGACGCTATCTTTGAGAAGTCCTTGATAAACTTCCTATAGTATCCTGCCAGACCGAGGAAACTTCGTACTTCCGTCACGTTCGTCGGTCTGGGCCAATTGCTAATAGCATTTATCTTGTTCGGGTCTACGGAGATTCCTGCCCCGGATACTATATGCCCCAAGAAGGCGACTTGGTCAAGCCAGAATTCGCACTTCTTGAACTTGGCGTATAGTTGCTTGTCCCGTAGTATTCCCAGAACTGTTCTCAGGTGTTCTTCGTGCTCCTCCTTCGTCTTCGAGTAGATTATAATGTCATCAATGAAGACGATGACGAACCTATCTAAGTATAGCTTGAACACCCGGTTCATTAAGTCCATAAAAGTTGCGGGCGCATTAGTCAACCCGAATGGCATCACCAGGAACTCATAGTGGCCATAACGGGTACTAAAGGCCGTCTTCGGGACGTCTTCCTTCCGGATCCTTAACTAATGATAACCCGATCTTAAGTCGATCTTAGAGAAAACTGTTGCACCTTGCAGTTGATCGAACAGATCGTCTATCCTAGTGAGTGGGTACTTGTTCTTGATCGTCAACTTGTTCAACTCCCTGTAATCTATGCATAATCGCATGGACCCATCCTTCTTTTTCACAAATAGCACCGGTGCTCCCCAGGGAGAAACTCGGCTGTATGAACTCCTTCTGCATGAGCTCGTCGAGTTGATCCTTTAACTCCTTCATTTCCGTCGGTGCTAGCCGATATGGGGTCTTAGATACTGGCGCCGCTCCAGGTACTAGATCTATGGTGAATTCTATTTCCCTTTCGGGTGGTAGTCCCGGTAACTCCTCGGGAAATACGTCGGGGAAGTCCTTGACTATCGGCACTCCCTCGAATTTCGGGGAGGCGTTCTCTTCCGACTGGATAGCGAATACAAGATAGGCTTCGCACCCCGATCTGATCAGTCGTTGGGCTTTTAACGCTGATATCCTAGAGATCACAGTCCCTTTACTAGTCCCTACAAACTTAAGGGGTTCATCCCCATCCGCATTGGCGTGACTATCTTGCGGTGGCAGTCTATGACAGCTCCGTACTTCGATAGCCAATCCATTCCAAGGATCACCTCATAATCATTCATGGAAATAATTATGAGGTCTATGGGCAGTTCCTTATCCCCAATTACTATTGGGCAATCCCGTAAAACTTGATTAGTTTGGGTGGGATTCCCGTTCGGAACTGTTACCCTAAACTCGCACTCAGCTCGGTGAGGCGTTACTCCTATCCTCTTGACATACTTAGTAGACGCGAACGAGTGTGTCGCTCCTGAGTCGACTAGGATGCATGCGGGGGTTTCATAGAAGAGGAGGGTACCTGTCACCACGGCCGAGTTGTTTTCCGCTTCCTCGGAGGTTATAGTGTAGACCCGGGGCGGTACCCTTGGTGGTGCTGCTTGGTTTCCCGCTTGGCTCCCGGATCCACTTTCCGGACATGCCCTCAGGTAATGGCCTGTCAAGCCACATTTGAAGCAGACAGCATTCTGGGAGTTGCAGGCTCCCGGGTGTCTCCGTGCGCACTTCGGGCATACGGGTAGGTCCAGCTGGGGTCTACCCTGATTGGGGTTGAACTGTGGGGGTGGTCCAGGTCGATTCTGGAGTCCCTGCTTCCCTTCCTTGGCAATGAATTTCCGCTTTGGATTGCCCCCGCTCCCTTGCGGCCCTTGTACAAATTTGCGCTTTGCTTCTTGGGCGCGAGCAATCCTGGCCTCTGCCTGCTCCGCCACAAGCGCCCTCTCAGCCACTTGTGCATACGTGGCCCTTGTACTCCCGCCATGCTTACATCCCGATACAGCTCGGGCTTCAACCCTTCCATGAACCGCTCGACCTTGAGCGCGTCCGTGCCAACCATATGAGCAGCAAAGCTTGAAAGCTGCTCGAACTTCCTGATATACTCCGCCACTGTCATTGCCCCTTGGCGGAGGTTGATGAACTCATTCATCCGCTGGGCTCTGATGGGGCGGTGTAGTACTTTCCTCGGATAATCTCCTTAAACCGATCCCAGCTCATCGTTAGTGTGTTTTCGATGGCTGAGACGGTGTCCCACCAATGTCCGGCGCTCCCCCTCAGCAGGTAGGCAGCGCACATGACCTTCTCCGCCTCAGGGGTGCGGCTGTGCTGGAACATGTTCTCCAGCGTCCTCAGCCAATCCTCGGCGGATGTGGGGTCTACAGCATCCTTGAACAGTGGATGATTAAGCTTTCTGAACCTCTCCCCGATCATCTCAATTCGTTCGGGCGGGGGAGGTAGGTTGGCTGATTGCACACCAGCATTTTGCTGTTGGATCAGCTGTTGGATCTGGGCTGATTGTTGCCGGACCAGTTCCGTTAGTTGCAGGATGGTAGCATCCCGGCTATCGGTAGGGTTACTGGCATCCCTACCCTGGTCCGACTCCCTACTTCCTTCACCCCTAAGTCTAACCATCTTCTCAATCTATCCTGGTAATCCCTAAGGCCAATAAATTAAACCATACAAGCAATTCACATAACATAGTACTTACGTGCAAGGCCGCTTCCGCGCTTTTGAGTGTGTGTGTATGGACAGTCTGCAGGACCTGTGACCGAAGCTCTGATACCACTCTGTCAAGACCCGTCGTCCGACCTCGTAATTCCGTTCTAATCCTAAGTATCTAATGCTTTATTATCGCGCAAAAGCGTAAAAATGCGAATAAAATTTTTCTTCTTCTTTTATAACTACGTGCGGAAGTCTTATAAACATGTCAAAAGAATGTTCGCAAATCGTTCTACAATTCCTCGTAGTCATGTCTATACAGAAGACAAGTGTGTGTGTGTGTGTGTGGAGCCAAAAGCTTCCTATGCGCCCGGCCTTCACAGGTCGTCATCCATACACACATCCCACCTCAAAAGCAGCCGGATAGCTTCAAAAGATCGGCCTCGCATAAAAGTCGGATCGCGTACCGTGATCGTCGGTACCTACAACACGTAACATAAACGATGAGCCACCGAGGCTCAGTAAGAAGAAAATTATGCATGAATGCACGTGTCCTAACAAACGACAATCCACGCCGTCGTTTTCTAACGCTCATACTCTTTTCTCACACACTAGAAGGTCACCCGAAGGAATCTTCCCTTACTCAGTGTGGCCTCCACGCGAGCGCTTCTCACTGGTAGCCAACACCGAGGCCACTAACCACGGAGGTCACCCGAAGGAATCTTCCCTCCGGGTAGTGCTTTACACGCTAGAAGGTCATCCGAAGGAATCTTCCCTAACTCAGCGTGTGCCCCGGGCCGCATCCTCCAGGTTGCATCTCCCGCATACGGGGTATTTCCCCCAGCCTCTTATACAGGCCTTATAGCTTCATTCGCCTTACTGGCCGCATAGGGGAAGCCGTGACTTCATCCGAGTCGACACAGACGCCAATATCAGCGAGTATACATCGCACACAGGCGATCTTACGCACGCTCATACCTCGCGTCTTATACACTACGCATGCGTGCAAATGCTCATGCTATGCTCATGTACGTATTCTAATCATGCCATCATGCACATAATTTAATCGTATCATACGTACACATTTCATACAAAATTCACGAGCACGTAATTCACATAATTGTACGTAGGCAAGTTACGTATCGTAGTTGAATTTCTACTTACTTGTCGTCCACGCGAAATTAGTATTCTCCCCGTTCGCTCCTAACGTACGACCTTTAATCATAAACATTATCGTATTAGTATTGCGCCTTTGTAAGATACCTAAGTCGAATTAATTTATCTAGCTTCATAAATTTCGTTAGGCTATAAATCGCTAGTTTCGAGTCTAGGCTAAGTCCCCTGTCCAATAAATTCCTATGTAAGGTTATTATCGATTGTTAGTTGTTCGATTCATTCGATTTGTGGAGCTTGAAATCGTCCGATTCCGTGTGTGAAATAGTTAGAGAAATTCGGCGAATTTGTATGTTATTTAACTTAAGTCGATCGATTAGATAAGCGTGGATTTGCCCGATTCCTCGTTCACGCAATTTGCCAGATTTGTGTAGGCGTAGGTCATGGTTTCACCCGATTTCCCTTGCATGCAAAATGGCCCGATTCGATTGCTTGGAGTTCCATCGGCCGATTTGTAAATCGCCGTGTTCTTTCATCCTCATGACGTCATCCCGAAATCGTGCATGGTGTGGGAAATTGTTTTCGGCAGATTTGAGGACTTGCAGAGATGGAGATTGCCGAGCGTTGGTCTCGACTTTCAAATCGCCCGATTTGTCCTAGGTTGCATAGCATTTCGCCCGGTTTAGTGTTTGCTAAGCTTGTCTTCGGTGATTTGTTCTCCTCATGCCACGTGTAATATCTGCTTAAGTTATCCTATTTATCGCATAAATCGCCCGATCTTAGTTTGCACTTCAATTTGTCCGACTCAAGAAAACCCTCAAATCGCCCGACTTCGAGATTTTCTAGAGTTCGAATTGCACGATTAATTTGTTCCATACGTTTAATTTAATCGATTCCTCACGTGCAACATTTCGCCGTGTGTTAGTATTAACTCAAAATCGCCCGATTTACTAGGTTTTCTATTCGCACGATTAGTTGAGGCTTCGATTGGGTCTAATGCTTCCCAAGCTAAATCGCCCGATTCTACTGAGCTTTCAATCATCTTCCCAGAATCACCTTCATCGTTAAATCCTCCCAGAATTTTTCTAAGTTCCAAGGCTCCCTTCTTGGGAACGAAGTCTCTAGTTCTAAGTCGTATATAAAGTAGTTCCTAACACTGATTTACTTAAATCGGAGCCCTATCACGAGCTTATACCTCTCATTTAGGTCTTTTTCGAAATCTTCTTCATTTACTTTGCCTTCAATGCAA
Source organism: Craterostigma plantagineum (assembly GCA_027422505.1). Taxonomy (NCBI): domain Eukaryota; kingdom Viridiplantae; phylum Streptophyta; class Magnoliopsida; order Lamiales; family Linderniaceae; genus Craterostigma; species Craterostigma plantagineum. The sequence goes on along the minus strand of JAPQWV010000011.1, from coordinate 11,453,148 downwards.
TTAATACCTTCAACTACACCTAGTGTACGAAATTAAGAGCTTAAGGGAGAGTATTTTACTTACCAACTTCGAAGTCCTAAGCTGATTTGAGCACTCTTGTCCGAATTTTGCCTTGGTTCTTCCCCTTGCCCTTCCCTTGCTTTCGTTAGTTTCTTGAGGGGTTAAAGTGTTTAGATGATTTTCTATTTCAGATATTTTCCTTGGCTTTTTGTTGGGTAGGGCATGGGCTTTTCCTAATTCTAGGGAAAATTGTCCCCATTTTGGGCCTCTCTCTCAATTTTGGACCCATTTTAATTCCTTTGCCCAAAATAAAATTCCTAGTCCAACTATAGTTAATCCTTTCCTTCGCTATTTCTTCGAAAATTCCTCTTCGTACATTTGGGGTCATCGTGAACACCAAGAATCCTTGGCGCTTAATCGCACGTAATTTCCCATGTAAATCACAGGCATAATATTTATACATCAAGTAAGCATTCAACATATACGCAATTATCATGAAATCATGTAAAGCACACCCGAAATTTATTGGCCGACCTAATTTGCGGGGACCGGGGTCCTACAGACTCTGTGGGTTGGCTCACAGTCACTTGAGGTTGTGACTATATGAGACTTCCACCCAATCCTCGAGTCGAATCCTGAGGATTCGTCTCTATGGGTGTTGTTGCAGGCTCGGGTTGCGCCTGCGAACCAGACACCACGTGCGTTGGTTGCGGCTCAAGATTGAGCGAAGAAGTGCCGGCAACACTTGTCGTTGTGGTCAGTGTGATATCTGGTGCGTCGGTGACGGCTGGGAAGAGAGACTCCAGTTGAATGCTCAGTCTTCTCGGAGTCCTCCTGATCAGACTGATTTCCGCGTCAGACTCTGTGTCAGACGGGGTGGCCATGTGAGGAGTGAGGTCACGATAGACGTCCTCCAGTGCCTGATCCGTCACCGGTGGAAGATAGCGTTGCCCCATTTCCGTTTTGGGTTGTGCCTCTTGTTGAAGAACTTCCTCAAAAGTATCTTCGAGCATGCCAACATGTAAGGGCACTTCCACTTGCAGTTCGAGTGCAGGAGCCTCGAGTTCCATCTCTGTAGCCACGACGTCTATCAAAGTATCTTCGACGTCGGGCATTGGCTCTTCGACTAAAAGAGACCCTTGTTGAAGCTCCTGAGCGACAACGTCGATCATCGTGTCGTCAGGGCTTGGTTGGTGTTGTTCCTGACAGAATCTCTGATACTCAGCTCCCGCGGGGTCGGCGAGCCTGAGTAAGTTGAGTGGAATCGGCATCGACGGTTGGTCCAGGTCCGTGAGCCGTGGGTTGTGGAAAAACTTAAGCCTTGGCGCCTGGTAGTTTCCACCAGGAGGCAGCCGAGGGATGTTCTCTGCATGTAGCTCCATGAACTCCCCGATGATTACACTGAACCATCGAGCATAGGGCACGTTCTTCGACCTTCGATTCTCCTTTAGCCGAATCTGGTCCGCGAGGTCGTTCCAGATCAGCTCTGAGTAGTCATAGTTTCTTGAGAAGGCGATCCCGTGGAAGATCTTCAAAATATTGCTGTTACCCTTATCGAATCCTGCGTGCTTGGGCGACAATCACTTATTCACGATTCCGATGTGTCTTCCACGGGTGTGGGATTCCGCTGCTCTGGACCTGGGCCAATCTTGTGAGCGGCGGTTGGTAACCCATGTGCAGAAAGTCCTGAATCATCTCTGCATCCGTCGGGAGCGGGTCGTGGTTATCGTTGTGAGGCAAGTCCAGTATCATGCCGAACTGGCTCTTACTCACGTAAATATGCCGCGTCCCGATTCGGGTCATGAAGGAGAATGTCCCATCTGCTACGACTCCTTGTATGCATCCCCAGAACTGCTGGAGATAGACCATCGGCACCGATGCGGTGACCGTTAACGCATGCCAGATGGGGTGGCCTCTGAGGATGGATACGATCTCGTCCGGGCATCGAAATGTGTCTAGATCGAGCTGAAAGTTCGTATCCTGAACCTTCAAGTACAGATTGTGATCGTAAATGTGGTTGTATCTTGGGTAGCGATCCATCTGAAATATAAGATATGTGAAGGTTTATTAGTTCAATTTTATTTTCAGTCGAAATATGAATAAATGTCATCAAACTATAGTAATATAACAAATAATAGCATGTTTGATGAATTTTGAATTGAAATCATATGAAATGCATAGTGTATGTTCAATTTCAAAAAATGTGATGGCATTATTGTAATTTCGAATAAAATATTTGTCGTGTGAAAAATCGTTCGAAATTTTGCTAAGTGTTAAATCAGTAAGTCACTGTTCATGCCGAGAAAATTTTCGCTCGATAAAATTGATTTTGAAAATGATTTCCTATGCGTTGATTTCAATTGTAATGACTCAGTTCAGTTTTTCGATCGAAAAAAATTTTATTCGCAAACGTCCTCTACAGAGTAAAAGACTTAGTAAAATTTTCTAAGTATTGAAGTTGAAATTGATACTGTAGTCGACCTATTTTACGATCGAGAAAAATTCCGTGTAAATTTACGATCGAGAAATTATTTCTCAGGTAAATTTACTATCGAGAAATTTTCCTCGATTGAATAAAATTTTCGATTTGAAATTTGTCGAGCGGAATGTGATTTTCGATTGTAAGTAAAATAATTTTCGCTGCGATATAATTTTATCGAGAAATTAGTCAACGAAAGACTAAGTCAATCGTCGAGAAATTTTCAACCAATTAGATCTCAGGCGGCGAATTTGCGATCGAAAAATTAAGTGTTGAAAAATTAATTTCTCGCTGCTAAATTTTTGCGATCAAATTGAAATTGAATAGAAAATTTCTATTTTGTGATAGTAAGTTTTACGCTCGATAAAATTAGCATCTAAATTGTCTAATAAGTGCGTAAGTTTTCCGCTCATAAAAATCCTAATTAGATTTCTCGATAGTAAGTAAATTTTTCGGTCAAAATCTTCATCGTGGCGACTAAATCAGAATTTTACCGATCGAAAAACTAATTCTACACAAATAGTATCTCAATTAAATCTGAATTCAATTAAGACTGTTTGAGGTCGACAAAGTTCTTCGATGGCTTTAAAAACTCAAATACCCAGTTTCATCAAAACTCATATTACAGTCGAAGATGCAGATTTTCCGATGATCCATTCTATCAGATCCATTAAACTCAGATAAAGTTCAAAATCAAGCCTAAAACACCATGAAATAGTATGCGATTTTCTCAGTTTTGAAGAACAGTCGAGAAACTAACATAAATCATGCGAAAAACTACAAAATGCAGATGCTAACGAAGTTAAATCACACGCAAATGGCAACAGATTCTCATTTCTACCTTAAACAGACAATTTCGTGGTGAAGATCGAAAGATTTTTTGACAAGTTTGAACTGTCTGTGAAAGTTTTGCGCGAGAGAAATTTTTGCGATTTAGGCTTGCGTGAGAAAAAGTTTTTCGACTGACAAAAGTTAACTTTTATAACTAGCATTAATTCAATGTTGGGTTTACGATTGGACGTTTTGCGATTAAATGGATCAGGCCCATTACTATTTGCGTTCGAGAAATTTTTGAAATCGAAAATTGCTCTCAATTCAAATTTTTCGATCGCAAATTATCGCGGCCAATCAAAAATTATTCCCAGCACTGTTTACGATCGAGAAACTTATGATCGTGAATTAAGTCTTCTATCTAGTTTCTCGATAGTAAGTACTTCTAAAATTTTTCAGATTGACCCCTATTTCAAAATAAAACCTTTTGTAAATCTCCCCCTTAGTAATTAAAATAAATGCAATTAGCTCCCTGTATTTTCCGTGTAGTAACGTCTAGCTCCCCTGGCAGAAATTTAAAACTCTGTACCACTGAGATAAGCGTTAGTAATGATGGAGTTAATCAACAATTATTTTTGGCAATTTTATCTTTGAAATATTTGGTCTGCTCCTTTCTTCGTAGTGTCGACGTCTTGCTCCTTAATTTTGAAAGATCTGAAATAGTTAGAGAAAAACGTCAATAATATTTGGAGCTAAGCTACAAGTCCTATACTTGCTCCCCCTCAATAATGCACACGAATTGATTAATTATGCAAGCATATGAAATCAATTCAAGTTACGAGCACAAATTTACCAAGTAAGCATGTGTACATGGTCCCCGAAAACATGTACTTTAAAAATATTGTGTGAGGGTAGAAGCAGTGAAAAATTTTATCGCATTTAAACAATTCAGTACCAATGCAATCTAAAATTTCATTTAGAATGTGCGATATACTAAAGAAATTCGCATTTATTCAATTCAATGCATATGAAACATTACATTTGTTAGGAAATATTTTGTAGTGTTCAATTTCATTATATCATCTTTGTTGGTTAGCTTTATTAAACTTTTGGCTAGTTCTTAGTTGGGTTAGTTCTTAGTTATTCATGTAATGGACCTTCACAAGAGGCCCACCTATTATATACCAACTTGTGGTATAAATAGGAAAACCCTAACACATAGTTAGGTGTGCTTGTGTGTGTAGATCAAATAAACATTTTAGAGTGAGAGAGTCTCCTCAAGAACACCACCAAGCCCCACACGCTCCGAACCTAAATCCCGATCATTCGGCGTGTTTAATCCGTCCTCCGTCGTATTGTTGGTGAAATCCAGACCAACAACATTTCATGTCAAAATGTGCGAATTTTATTATTTATTGTTTATTTATTATTATATATATGTATAATTTTTTTTTTAATATGGGGTCGGATTATTTTGCTTCGATCAATCGTCACGCCAAAAATTTTACGAGACATTTGAAGAAGAAAATGCCGTCAAGTCATGTCGTCAAACTAAAGTCCTAAGTCCATAGACTGGTCCATTTCGACAACTCTCACCAGGTTCGCTCTTGCTCTCAATTAGTTATCTTGGAATTTTTATATTTTTATCACTCAAGTCAACACAAGCAATTTTAAGTCAGTTTACTTGTGATCGAGGCATTTTTAATCATTTCACCTAAGCGAGAGACCGTCTATGTGGAATCAAAGGGTTGTAAGGGTTATAATTTGGCTAGGACTTAGAACGGAAGGAATTTAAAGGAAAGTGAGCTTATCTCCTCATCGTCTTCCAATTCTACGTCCGTCTCTTTTTTTCGGCGTCTTTCTTTTTTTCATTCTTCTCTCCCTCCTTTTCTTTTAAGAACTATCCCTTTTTATGTTATGCTCAAGCTGAAGCTCCGCTTCTCCATGAGGCTCTAGGAGATTATCGTAGGCGAAGTTCTTCTTGTTGGTTCTCGGGCCGATACTGAGCTCCTCTTAATCCCTATTGAGGTTTCAGAGATTATAAATTTGGAGAAGTTCTCGGTTACGGAATTCGTACCCGAGGCTGCACTCCTCTTCTCGTTTCCCGATATAAGACCGGATTATGGTTGGAGAAGTTCACTTCGCGGAAGGCCGGTTCCTTTGGTCTGATTTTTGCGCGTTGAGCAATGCCTTCTTTTGTCATCATCTTATTTTTTTCTTTTATTATCTCCCCCTCCTTTTCTCGTCTTAACAACCATTCGAAGAGTATAGAGTTCGGTTGAAGGTTGAGAACGGGTTTCAAATGAATAAAATGACATCGGAGAAGGCTCAAAGTGGATGACTAAGGGCTAACGTGGGGAAATTTATATAAGGCAGAATGAGGAATATCCTAAACTCCCTTATCATTTTCCTAACGATCTAACGCAAGATGAGTATGAAGCCAAGTATCACTAGTTAAGACAAGCAATTGATGTATGACTCACTCGAGAAATAGATCCGAAGAGAGAAAAATAGAACAAGGCTTGAATCCTCACAATTATAGTGGCTTTGTGTCTAGTGGAGCAACCTAATGACCTTTAGACACAAGAATGCGACTTAGACTGACAAAATTAAGCAATTAAATCAATCGCATGTGCGGGTAAAATTCTACGTGACTTTAGATCAAAGCATCCTAAAGGATTTCGTCATACCCCTTTATATTATATATAGAAATATATATATTATTATCATATTTATATTTATTTTTATCACGCAAGATTTGAACAAATAAGCATAGAAAACACATAGAATAGAGCATTTGATAGCACATAAGATCAGGTAATGCACATATTACGGAAGATTCAACATGCCCAATTTTCCGACAAGGAATTGAAATCGTTTCTCATCCAATGCTTTGGTGAAAATGTCGGCTAGTTGAAACTCCGTGTTCACAAAGTACATCTCCAGCGTGCCTTTTTCTACGTGATCTTTGATAAAGTGATATCTAATGTCTATGTGTTTTGTGCGTGAATGATGAACAATATTGCAGGTAATGGCGATTGCACTCTGACCATCACTATGTATGGGTATATTATTTAGATTGTACCCATAGTCGCGAAGCTGTGTCCGCATCCACAGCATCTGTGAGCAACAGCTGGCGGCAGCTACGTATTCTGCTTCGGCCGTTGAAGTTGACACGCAGTTATGCTTTTTGGATGACCAGTAAACCAGCTTTTCGCCTAAAAATTGAGCGCCACCGGACGTGCTTTTCCTGTCCATTCGGCAACCTGCATAGTCAGCGTCAGTGTAGCCGATGAGTTTAAAATTCGTACCCTTTGGATACCATAGGCCAAGGGTAGAGGTGCCCTTAAGGTAGCGTAGAATTCTTTTGACCGCGAGCATATGGGATTCTTTGGGATCGGCTTGAAAACGGGCACACAAGCATGTGGCAAACATGATGTCCGGCCGGCTCGAAGTAAGGTAGAGAAGAGATCCAATGATACTGCGATACAGTGTGATGTCGACCGACTTGCCATAGGGATCGGCATCCGACTTGCAGCTTGGTGACATAGGAGTGCTTAGAGGCTTGCTCTGGTCTTGATGAAATTTCTTCAGAATATCCTTGATGTATTTTGTCTGACTGATGAAAATTCCATCATCGAGTTGCCTGACTTGGAGTCCTAGGAAAAACTGCATCTCTCCCATGTGACTCATCTCGAATTTGCTCTTCATGAGATCTCCAAACTTCTTGCATAGCCGAGGATTTGTTGATCCGAAGATGATGTCGTCGACGTATACTTGGACGACCATCAGATCTTTGTCATGCCATTTAATGAAGAGGGTTGTGTATATCGTTCCTCGTATGAATCCAGACTTCACGAAGAAATCACTCAGGACATCGTACCAAGCACGAGGGGCTTGTTTTAGTCCATAGAGAGCTTTGTCCAAGCGATAGATATGATCGGGATGTTCTTGATCAACGAAACATTCCGGCTGAGCAACGTAGACTTCTTCTTTTAACACGCCGTTGAGAAAGGCGGTTTTAACATCCATCTGATAGACTTTGAAGTCTTTGTGAGCCGCATAAGCCAACAGGAGGCGGATAGCTTCGATACGAGCAACAGGAGCATAAGTCTCGTCGTAGTCGATGCCTTCATGTTGATTGTATCCCTTAGCAACTAGCCTAGCTTTGTTCCAGATCACTTCACCATCTTCATTTTTCTTATTCTTGAAAACCCATTTAGTTCCGACCACTGTTTTCCCATGTGGACGGGGTACCAAGGTCCACACTTGTAGACGTTCGAATTGATTGATCTCCTCTTGCATCGCAATTGTCCAATCCGGGTCTCGAAGTGCGTCTGCTACTTTGGTAGGCTCGTTTTGGCTCAGGAAGCAACTGAAAAGACTATGTTGACGACGTGTCCTCACACCAACCGAAGGATCGCCAATTATCTGATCAACCGAGTGAACTCTCGTCCACTTGCGTTCATGAGGCAAGGCTGAAGTCGATGCGTCAGCCATCTGTGGATCTAGGTTGCCTATAGTCTCAGATTGATCATTTGTCTGAGGAAGTTCCAATACTGCACTTGGATTGATCGTCTCAGATGATACTTCCTCGATGACCACTGTAGGTTCTTCGGTGTTCTGTGGCAATTCTGAATCGGGTGGGGTAGAGGTGTGAGATGAACTTGGTACGTCAGTCTCGTTTGGTAGAGAATCCATTGTTGGTGTCGACGTGTATGACGATATACCGGTTCGAAGAGAGAATCCAAGTCGTCTATTGCAAGTCTCGTTGCTTCGTCTGACACTGATTCTGAAGTTGTTGCCATCTTCTGTTGGTTTTGTGCCAACACACCAGTGTTACAGGTTCTGAAATGTTGTCTTCAGAAGCCAACGGGTTAGGCACGGGTCCTGGACTGAATTGACCAGAAGCCATCTCTGCCACTTCGCGGAAAGTGACAATATAGCTTTCTTTAATAGTTCGGTTGGACTTGATGTATACTCGGCATGCTTTTGATGTTGAAGAATACCCGACAAATGTGGCTTCGAATGCTTTAGGGTCGAACTTTGCACGTTGCTCTCGGTCGTTCGCCACAAAGCACTTGCACCCGAAGACTTTAAGGAAAGAGATGTTGGGCACTCTATTGTTCACAATCTCATACGGAGTCTTGTTGAACCGTTTGTGAACCACCATCCTGTTTTGAGTAAAACAAGCGGTATTGACTGCTTCACCCCATAGAAGTATGGAAGTTTCGATTGGATCAACATCGTACGAGCGACTTCCACTAGTGTTCGATTTTTCCTTTCAACGACCCCATTTTGTTGAGGTGTCTTGGTGGCTGAAAATTGTTGACTTATTCCAAGTTTCTGATAAAACTCATTGAGGTGACTGCTCTCGAACTCAGTGCCGTTGTCTGTTCGAACGACTTGAATAGTCTGTTGCAGCAAATTTTGAGTTGTGTTCACAAAATTGATAATCAAGTCACCGGTCTCATCTTTCGTTCGGAGGAACTTAGTCCACGTGTGGCGAGAATAGTCATCCACAATCACTAGAAAATACTTTCTTCCATTGATACTCTGAGTATGCATCGGACCACAGAGATACATGTGAATTAGTTCCAATGGTCGAGAAGTAGACGCAATTTGCTTGACGTGATGAGATGCTCGCTTCATTTTTCCTAACTGACATGCCGAACAGTGATGCTCCCTTTGTAGTTGTATAGTTGGAAGACCGTGAACCAACTTTTTCGTAGAAAGACGTTGGAGATTTCATATTCAGATGAGACAGTCGTTGATGCCATAAGCTGGTCCTCTGTAAATCAGTCTGAGAAATGAGGCATACAGCTGTCGAGGGCTGCACAGATGTCAGGTTGATCGTGTAAAGATTGGATCTCCGAAGTCCTTGAAGGAGTTCTGTGTCCTCACTATCCAAAATTCTGCACCGGTCAGCATGGAAGACCACCTGGAAGCCTTTGTCACAGAATTGGCCTATGTTGAACAAGTTATGGCGGAGGCCTTCGACGTACGAGACATCTTTGATGGTCAGATTTTTCAGAGTGATATCCCCAAGTCTTAGAATCGGGGCTGAATCATTGTTGCCAAATCTGACTTTGCCGTTGGGTCGGTCTTTGTAGTTGCTCAGCAGCTCTTGTCTACCAGTCATGTGTGTGGAGCAACCAGAGTCGAGGTACCACACATGATGGATCTGCAAAAACAATTTAAAGAGCTTTAGGTAACCACTTAAACATGGGTCCTCTCGGATTAGCAGAATTTATTTTGGGTTCAGATATGACTCATAAATCTATTTTTGGAAGAGTCTTAATAACCCATTGCACTTTTGAAAAAGTGGGTTTGGGTTTTGCCTCTATAGGAGACTTGGCCCTTTTTGTCGTCCTAGGCGGAGATTTAGGAACCCATTTGGGTTGAACCTTACAGGGAAGGTTAATTCAGCACGTACAAATGCTTTGGAGGGTTTGACTGAGGAAAATATCTTTTCTTGTGATAGTCTCCTAAGGTGCTTGGGGGTTTTAATTTCTACGGGATACCTTAGGTGAGCACATTCATGTATAGCGCCATAAGCTTTCTTTATGGCTGGATCTTGTTTCCTACGTGTCTTTTTTGCGGCATTTGTTTCAGAATGATTATTTTTTGACGTAGAGCCTATTTCGAAGTTGGTGCTTCTAAAGGTGATCGCCTGAAGTGAATAAGTAGAAGCAACTATCTTAAAAGTGGAAATGGCTCTTTTATTTCTACGATTGTCTTTGATTGTAACAGAAGAAGTAGCATGCTCAGAAACATTTAATCTAATGGCTCCTTCTTTATCTTAGTGCTAGACACTCTCGCCTTTGTTTTTAGTGCTGACGCTACGCTCCCTGTAGACGTAGGTCAAGAGAAATTAGTCATAGCACTTTGAACAAAATTATCTTTACAATATTTATCTTTTGTTAGGAATATTTCAAAAAGTGTCCAAAATATTTATTCTAAGTCTTACAGTGTATTTTATATGTTTGTATTGGGTTTGTGTTTGTAATGGGCTTGTTAGGGGCCCAATAAGCTTAAATACCTCTCAAGGTATTTAAGCTTAAACCCTAACACTCATTAATCTAAGTTTCCATTTTGCAAGAAATCTCACGTATTCAACACTAAACCTCTAAAAGCATACCATCACATTCTACGAAGGTTTAATCTGTTGAAGTGTTCTTGGATAATCTGGAATTACAAGTGGTATCAGAGCAAGCGTGTAGGTGAGGAAACTTCATTCCAAATTCTTTAACATCGTCAGTATAAGTTATTGGATTTTTCAACTTTCGTTTAAAAGCTCAGTATCGTGGGTTTAATTTTTTCTGAGATAGTTCAGCAACTAAGACGGCTGGTTGGTTTCTACATGTTCTGATAATTTCAGAATCAGTTTCTGTCAATATGTGTCAAACTTCTGGATTTCTGCTGGAGAAACTGAAAAACAGCTTCGTGGTTTAGCCTGATTTTGAGATTGCGAACGACACTTGATTTGGATTTGAATTCGCCAATTCTAAATTAGCGATTCAGTTTCACGAATTCAAGTTGAGGACCGACCGTGAATTGAAGGAATCAAGTCAACCCGTGAAATATCTCTTCAATTTTTGCGAAACCAAAAATTTACGAATCAAGAAATACACACTGCCTCATTTCGCGAACTCTCTGATAGCTTTTTTGCGAATTCTTAAAAGTTGCCAACAGTAAAGATAGTATTTTGCGAATCCAGTAGAAGAATTGTGCGAATTTCGTTGCCCGCAGAATTTTGCAAATCCAGTCGAAGAACTTTTGCGAACTCCAATCTCCGCAAAATTTGCGAACTCGTTCGAAGAATTTTTGCGAACCTCAACTTCCGGTAGAAATTCGCGGACTTTTTCACACTTCTGTGAATTCATCTCATTCTGCGTATTGGAACAATTGTATATGTCACTGGACATTTCGCGAATCCTTCATTAGTTTGCGAATCAGTACAATCTTGCGGTTTGCGAACGCTTGTCATTTTGCGAACTTCATCAACACACATCGCAATCCTCACATAGCGAAATCCACGAATCTGAACTAATTTTTCGAGTCAAAGTCAAACTCTAAAGATTTAGACTTTGAACCAATTTCATTTCAAATCAACTTTTCCTCATATTACACGTTAACGATCATATCCAAAACACAAGCAGTGGATTCTTTCAGTATGGGAAATGATGTTAGACCTCCCATCGTCCGACATGGAGAATACGCAGTCTGGAAGAGAAGGTTCATCAACTTCATAGAAAGCAAGGACAATTCAGAGAACCTTCTGGAATCTATTTACAATGGACCTACACAGTATTGGACCATAATTCCCGCCACTACTGACACCACTCCTGCAAGAGAGGAACAGAGGATCTTGAAAACTGCTGACCAATGCAGTGATGAAGAAAAACTGCGACTTAAGGCAGACAAAGTGGCGAAATCATACATGATGCAAGCCATTCCCAATGACATTTTGATGCAACTCGAATGTGGTGATAGTGCAAAAGAAATGTGGGATGCTCTTCGAATTATGATGCAGGGGACAGAAGTCAATACAATGGCAAGAATGGCAAACACACTCATCTCTTATGACCGCTTTCATGCTAACAAAGGGGAAACTCTCCAAGAACCTTCCATCGATTTCTTGTTCTTCTAAACGAGCTAAAGATGAATGGAGTTACAAAAAGTGTAATGGAGATCAATATCAAATTCTTAGGATCACTTCATCCAGAATGGGAGGCTACTGCAATTATGATAAGACAAATGAACGACCTGACCAAAGTTAGCATTCATACATTATTCGACTACCTCAATCAACATTCCAATCATGTGGAGAAAAGAAGGGAGGAAATCAAATCAATAGGAAGCGACTCACTTGCTCTTTTGACTGAACGATCATCAAGAAAACAATTCAAGGACAAAGAAATTATCCAGTCATCACAAGTTAAGGAGGGAGAAGACTCTGATCCTGATGATGAATCCAAGGATCTCACGAAACATGGAGACCAGGAAATTACCCTCAAAGACCTTGCTAAGCAACTCGCTCTGGTCTCGAATTTCGTGCAGAAGAAATATTATAAGAAGACTGGTTCCTCCTCCAATCGTCAAAGAACTTCCTCCAACTCTAAAGGAAAGACTCAGGATGAGGAAAACAACTCTGAAACTCCTCATCAAGGCGGCAAATGCTTCAACTGCGGTAAGAATGGACACTTTGCCAGAGAGTGCAGAATGCCCAAGAAAAAGGACGTTAACTATTACCGCCGGAAAGTTCAATTAGCTGAACAAAAAGAAAAAGGACTGGTCTTAATGGCAGAAGAGGATCATTGGCTTGAAGATACTTCAGACAGCGATAATGAGAACGTAGCACTTATGGCCAAACTAGATCACGAAGAAGATGGAGCTGGAGCTGAAGGTAGCGAGTCAGACAGGGAAACCTCTAACAATTCAGACATAGTGGAGGTAAGTGAAGCAGATTATGATTCCTTACTTAAGATGAAAAATGAATTTTTATCCTTATATAAATCTAACAAATTTGGGAAAAAGAAAAACAAAGAACTAGAAGCTAACTTAGAGAAGAATTTAGTAGTATTAGATAAGTTTAGATATGATTATGCATGTGAGAAGAATCGTGTAATTGTAGCAAATGAAAAAATTGCTAAGCTAGAAATACAAGTGCAAAAATCCGAAGCTAAAGCCAAGGATTTAGAAAAGGAAATGAAATCTCATAGAGATCAGGCAATGGACGCTACAATTAAATATGACTTACTAAGTAAAGAACGGGAAAGACTGTACTCCAAAATAAAAAAATTGGAGGACGTTTTAACCCGACGAGATCAGTCAGAACAAACGATCTTCTTGAACAAACCAGCTAACGTTGATTTCTATAATCCCCATAAAGGACTAGGTTTTGAAAACCCATGTAAGTTAAAACTAGGCATATCAAGTTCACCTTATCTATATGATCTCAAATTCATGCAGACAGGTTGTCTGGCAAATCTCATGCCTTTTGTCAGTGAAAATGAGACATAAACACACAGTAAAACTCAAACATCATTTAACTACACAGAATTAAATGATAGTTATAAAGAAAGACGTTGTCCATCAATAACAGAATTTGAGTCAGATATTCCACGTCCAAATGAAGGAGAAACCTCAGGTGTTTCGGAAAGTACGGCACCGATGGTTACATATGCAACAGGATATATGCCTGATTGCATAAAGAAAATCAGTGATCTTCACTCCACTATCGAAAGCGAGAGAAAGTCATTTGGTGAAGAAAGGCAGAAACTTCTTCAGGATATATCTTCACTTAAAGAAAAATTAAGATTACACACAATTTCATACACCTTAGTTTCGCATGATAAAATTTCCTGCACTAATACATTGAAATTTTCAGGACCAACAAAAGAGCCATTGAAGGGGCAAGTATGGGTTAAAAAGGAAGATATCTTGAAGGAGAATAGTGATCTCAATACACATTTTGTCATTGAGTATTTTCCTCCTAAAACTTTTGTACCTTCTTTATTTCGCCATGTATCAAAAAATTTGTCTTCTAAATCAAAAACAAAGCTTTCCGTGCATGATCACGTCACCAAGCAAACTCACAAAACAATTCCTAAAAACAAAAATACAAAGTCAAAACACGAATCAAAACCAAAAGCTATCAAATAACCTGTGCACAAATGGGTTCCAAAGCTTCAGACTGCAGGAACTCAAATCCCAACCCTAGAAATAATTAGAGACCCTGTGTCATCCACTAACAAAGGAAAATCTTGGGAGTCTAAACGGACTAATAAACGTAATAGAGGTGGACCCATATTTCAATGGGTACCTAAAACCCTCTAGTTTTATGTTGCAGGCCCTTCATGTGTGGTACTTAGATTCTGGTTGCTCCACACACATGACTGGGACAAAGGAACTGTTGAGCAACTACGTTGATAGACCAGGAGGACTGGTACGCTTTGGTAATAGCAACGGAGCCAGAATCCTTGGATTTGGAGATCTCATATGCAATCGACTCACAATTAAACAAGTCTCGTATGTTGAAGGACTGACACACAACCTCTTATCAATAGGACAGTTCAGTGATTTTGGACTCCAAGTTGTGTTTCTAAAGAAAACTTGCAAAATTCTCAATGCCAGTGGTGAAGAACTTCTCACTGGAACTCGCAAGACAAATCTTTACACCATTGATATCAGAACTGTCAAACCAAAGACTGATATCTGCCTAATCTCCAAAGCAACTTCAACTCAAAATGACTTATGGCACCAACGGTTATCTCATCTTAACTTCAAGACCCTGAACAAGCTGTCAACTAACAAATTGGCTATTGGACTCCCACCACTGAAGTACCAAAAAGAGCATATGTGCTCTGCTTGTGAGAAAGGCAAAATGAAGAAAGCTTCACATCCTACAAAACACACAGCATCCACTCAACATCCTCTAGAGCTTTTACACATGGATTTGTGTGGCCCGATGCGAACTGAAAGCATAGGTGGAAAGAAGTATATGCTGGTTATCGTCGACGACTATTCCCGATATACTTGGGTACGCTTCTTACGAACAAAATCAGAGACAGTCGAACATATTCCAAACTTAATCAGAACAACACAGAACCTACTTCAGCGCAGTGTTAAAATAGTTAGATCAGACAATGGAACAGAATTCAAGAATCAACAGCTCAGTGACTTCTACGAATCCATAGGATTACTCAACAGTTTTCTGCTATATACACACCTCAACAAAATGGGGTTGTCGAAAGGCGAAATCAAACACTCGTAGAGGCTGCCCGAACAATGATCATCCAATCATCACTACCTCATTTCCTTTGGGCTGAAGCAATGAATACTGCTTGCTATACGCAAAATCGCACAAACATCCATCTTAGATTTGGTAAGACGCCCTATGAACTCATAAACGGAAGATTGCCCAACATTGCCCATTTTCGAATTTTTGGATGCAAGTGCTTTGTCGCCAACGACCGCGAAGACAAGTCCAAACTTGATCCAAAAGCAACTGAAGGAATCTTCGTAGGCTACTCCTCACAATCTAAGGCGTATAGGATATTTCTCAGAGACAGAAGAATGATCATGGAAAGTATAAATGTCACCTTTGATGAGGGACTCGAAATTTCTACTGGACATAGCAGTTTGGGACAAGTATCTAGAACACTACACCTTATTGACTCTCATAAAGAAAAGGGAGAGTGTTCGAGAGATGCCTCTGAATGGAGCTCGTCAGTACCGGGATCGGACCAAGGAAGTTTGAAGCCAGATCAACCACCAACTGACAATTCTAGACAACACAACCCCACATGCTTCAATCAACGAGTTCAAGAGGAACTGGATCTGGATCTACTTTTTGAACATATTTATATCTCTCAAAATCAGACAAGACCATCCACCGATACCTTTCTAAATACTGAATCCAGTCCTAGTTCGTCAACTCATGCGTCAGAACCTATTCCTAACCAGACAATTCCTCCCTCAGATGCAGAAGCCTCGATCCCAACAACTCTGACAACAACGCAAACAGAGGCCTCCTCTTCAACTTCAGCAGGCAACACTACTGCGACTGCAATCGACTATCCACTAAGTGAGGAAGCGCAAATAGACGAAACGACCTTACCTCACGAAAAGAAATGGGTTCGACATCACCCTACAGATCTAATAATAGGAGATCCCAATACATGAGTAACGACTAGAAGATCACATTCAAATGAATGTAATTTCACCTGTTTCTTGAGCCAAACAGAACCTAAAAGAGTAGTTGACGCACTACGAGATCCTAACTGGATAGTGGCTATGCAAGAAGAGATTAATCAATTCGAACGTCTCAAAGTCTGGAACTTAGTTCCTCGTCCAAAAGGGAAGACTGTGATCGGAACAAAGTGGGTATTTAAAAACAAAAAGGATGAAGATGGTGTTGTAATTCGAAACAAAGCCAGGCTCGTTGCTAAGGGATATAATCAACAGGAATGAATTGATTAAGATGAAACGTTTGCCCCTGTAGCCAGAATCGAAGCTATTAGGTTATTCTTTGCATATGCAGCACACAAAGACTTTACTGTCTATCAAATGGATGTAAAAACAGCCTTCCTGAACGGAATTCTGAAAGAAGAAGTGTATGTGTCACAGCCAGACGGATTTCTCAATGCTGATCATCCTGACTTTGTTTACAAACTCGACAAATCACTATACGGACTTAAACAAGCTCCAAGGGCCTGGTATGAGGTGCTATCCGACTTTCTTATCTCCTCAGGATTCACTAAAGCGAAAATTGACACTACTTTGTTCGTAAAGAAAGATGGCGTTGATATCATGCTTGTGCAAATCTACGTGGATGATATCATTTTTGGCTCTACTAACCCTAAACTTTGTGAAGAATTTAGCATTCTAATGCAATCACAATTTGAAATGAGTATGATGGGAGAAATGTCATTCTTCCTCGGATTACAAATCAAACAACTTCAGGATGGGATTTTTATCAATCAATCAAAATACATCCACGATATTCTCAGGAAATATGGGATCGACAAGAGTAAATCCTCAAGCACACCAATGTCAACCCCATGTTCCCTCGATGCAGACCACTTAGGTGAACCTGTAGATGTTACTCATTACTGAGGAATCATTGGATCACTGCTACCTCACTGCCAGTCGACCAGACATCTTATTCTCTACATGTCTCTGTGCTCGATTTCAAGCTAACCCCAAGGAGTCGCATCTTCATGCTGTCAAAAGAATCTTGAAGTATTTAAAAGGAACACCAGACCTTGGACTGTGGTATCCTAAAAACTCAAGTATGAAACTAATAGGTTATTCTGACGCAGACTTTGCAGGATGCAGACTGGACAGGAAAAGCACTTCTGGACATATCCAATTCCTAGGCGATAAACTTGTCTGTTGGGCCTCGAAGAAACAAAATTGTGTGTCAACTTCCACGGCGGAAGCAGAATACGTCGCTGCAGCAAGTTGTTGCTCACAAATTTTGTGGATCAGAACTCAACTACGGGACTACGGGTTCGATCTAAATAGAATTCCTATTTACTGTGATTCCAAGAGTGCTATCGCAATTACATGTAACCCTGTTCATCACTCACGCACTAAGCACATAGATCTTCGATATCACTTCATTAAGGATCATGTAGAAAGAGGCATAATAGAAATGTACTTTGTCAATACAGAGATTCAACTAGCCGACTTGCTTACAAAAGCATTGGATGAAAAACGCTTCCAATTCTTAGTTGCAAAGTTGGGAATGTTGAACCTCAATTTTTAAATTTCGAATATGCCTTCGTACAGTTCCAGATTTATCTATTTGCTATGTTTCACTTCTCTCTCATTCTGTGCGTGTTCATTATGTTATTTAATTAACTAGGATTTTCCTTTAGCTTAACTCTTTAATTTTTCAATAATTGTTTCTTGTTTCCAATAAGTCGATGTAGCGCTAATGCTGATGGCGTTACATCGAGGGGGAGAAATGCTACATCCATGCATCGAGGGGAGTAAGTGAATTCTTCAATCATTCAATTTTTAAGATACTCGATAGGCATTACATCTAGGGGGAGTTTTTCAACAAATACATAAAATTATTCAAAACACGAACAGATCGCTCAAACACATAAAACATTCATAATACGCAGATAACTCTTAAAAACTCGTATGCCCGATTAAGACCCAAAGCAGAATAGCAAGTAAAACAACGAATAAGCTCAAAAGAAGGAAAATCTCAATAACCAGCATATCCAAATTATGCTCAAAGTTACGTCTTAACTCTGCCTGTTCCTCGAGCTTCTTCTCTTCTTCCTTTTTCTGCCAATTCATCTGTAAACGAGAAAAATAAGAGATGAGTTAGTTCTTAGATGTAAGGTACTTCAAGGAGAGTTGAGACATATCTATTTATAAACACGAAGGAAACTTACGTCATTTATTGTCCCGACATTAAGACGAATTTTTGACTAAGGCGACGATTTTTCTTCTCCAACAAGGATACCGTATCATGAAAATCGATCTTGAAAAACTCATAGATTTGATGCTATCCTAGTGATTGATCGGGTCAAATTGGTAGGATTTGGGTAATTACTTGATTATTTGGTATCTTTGGTAAGTTAAAAATCTCGTACACTTACCTTGTTCTTCCTAGGTCATTTTGGAAATCAATTATTAAAATTAAGTTCGCATTCTTCACATTACAATATTTTTTTTGCGAACCAAATCTGCAGACCCGCAAAAGTACGCAAACTTATAGTTTGCGAATCGAAAGTACAATTCGTGAAATCATAATCTGCGAACTCCGTGATAACTCATGGACATTTTGCGAATTCACTCTATTTCCAAATCTGCGAACCGAAAATTTTAAATCTCCTTTCCTCTAGTTCGTCAAAGTGTTAATTTCTGATTTGCGAACTGATTATTCAAAACCTCACCAAGGGATAATTCGCGAACTCTCAGTGGGCCTCTTTAACAAAATTTTGCGGCCCAGTTTTAAATTAAAACTTTACCTTTTGGCCCGCGAAATTTTCGTTATCTTATTCGCGACTTCCCCAAATCAGATTTTACGAACCCTAAAAATTCTCAAAAACTCTCCAAAGCGTCGAACTCAGCCAATTTATTGGATTTTCGTTGCTGTGATTTCCGTCCACACCCACGCACTCATAGACTTCGTTGAGGTATGGAAGAAACAGTCCTTAAACTTTTATTATTCATGTGTTTTCTTCGATTTGCAGGGTTGACATCGGTAAAAGAACAGGGAGTAGTTTTGTCTGTGTTTATTATGTTAGATCTTGTGTGTTTTATACGATTATTGTGAAATAAACTCATACTTAGTTTAAATGATTATCGTGATAAGTGAGTACGACTGTGCAAACAAGATTTGTGAGTGTCAAATTTGAAATCAATGCTCTGTTCAGTTCGTAGGGTTTTTCTGGGTTCTTTATTCTTCAATTTTGTTTGAAATCAACGTTCTGCGAATAGGATTTTCTGGGTTTTATGCTTCAATTTCGTTTGAAATCAATGTTCTGCGAATAGGGTTTTATGGATTTTATTAAAAAATCTACGTTTTGATCTGTCAATTCGTGATTCGCGAATTGAATATGTGTTTTTTGCGAATGAATTCGTAGAATAAGTTAGTCAAATGACTTCGCACTTTTAAATTGACCAACAAAATTTTACGAATCTAAATTCGCTGTTAGGAAATATTTTGTAGTGTTCAATTTCATTATATTATCTTTGTTGGTTAGCTTTATTAAACTTTGGGCTAGCTCTTAGTTGGGTTAGTTCTTAGTTATTCATGTAATGGGCCTTCACAAGAAGCCCACCTATTATATACCAACTTGTGGTATAAATAGGAAAACCCTAACACATAGTTAGGTGTGCTTGTGTGTGAAAATCAAAGAAACATTTTAGAATCAAGAGAGCCTCTTTTTCTTCCACCAAGCCCCACGCCCTAACCCAAAAATCTAGATCATTAGGCGTGTTTAATCCGTCCAAAGTCGCATTGTTGGTGTAATCTAGGACCTACAAGTGGTATCAGAGCCCAACGCGACCGGATTTGCGAGTTTTGAGCAAGATTTGAGTGAAAAATTGCTTGAAAAACCATTTTCGTCACTTTCTGTTTTTGGGCGATTTCGACCTCGATTTGTTGTTTTTAGACATCCCAAAGGTTGATTATGTGTTTAGGAATGTTTTTCTGAAGTTTTGGAACAAGTTTCGTCGATTTTGAGTGAGATTTGAGCGAAAACGAGCCATTTTTCTGGTAAAAGTCGCGCAGCTATGGAACAGTAACATGTGTTCTTGGCCGAGAAATTTTCTTACCCGAGAAATTCTTAGCCGAGAAATTTCGCAGGCCGAGAAACTTTCGCTGCCCGAGAAATTTTCGCATCTACAGGCCGAGAAATTTCGCAGGCCGAGAAATTTTTCCGAGAAATTTCGCTGCTACAGCATGTGAAGCCCGCGAAATTTTCATACACTTCACTTCATCATACATATTTTCGCATCTTCACTATTTCGCATCTACAGTGATCCAAAAAATTTCAACTTCACTTTTTCGCATCTTCACTACTTCGCATCATCACTTCACTTCCATATCACTTGAGAAAATTCAAACTTGCGAAATTTTTTCCAGCTTGAAAACTCTTTCTAACTGCGAAAATTTAATACCGTTTTTAGAACAAATTTTCTCTGCGAAATTTTTGGAATACATGCGAAAATTTGGACAACTTGCGAGATTTCTCACTTGCGAAAATTTTCCATACTTGCGAAATATTACTCAATCTGCGAAAATTTCTCACGACGTGTCGATATGCTATAACTTGCGAAAATTTTTATACATGCGAAATTTTACTTTGAATGCGCAATCTTCTTGATATGCGAAACTTTTACTGTACATGCGAAATTTTCCTCTGAATGCAAAATTTCCTTATTTTCGCAACTCACTCTCACAACGAAATTTCTCGGGACAACATTTTTCGCACATTTCACACACCATTTTTCGCACCCCCCGAGAAATTTGCACCCAACCTTTAAACTTGATCCAAACACACCTTATAGCTTCAAATCTTGCAAAAATCACTCTTTAAAAATACACTTAAACGTTTTTGACCACCAAAAAAATTCTGGCCCCCCCTCGGATTAAAAAATTTATATCATTGGATAGAGAAAAATTTTCTAAGCCTATTGGACTTTGTCTATTTTACACTTTTAAAAATTTTCCGAAAAAATTTTTTTCTGGGCCAAAATTTTCGGTATAGACGATGTTTTTGTAAAATTTTTGAAGGCAAATCCAAAACGCGGCAACGATCACCGTACCCAACGATCGACCTAGGACGGTTTAGGCATATTATAGAAAAAGTTTTGGTAATACTCACGAAGTTTTCGAAATCATTTTATAAAATTTTTCGGTATCCACCAAAAATTTCGACACTCACGTTTTTTCGAAACTTCACGATATTTCTCGACGAACCAAACTTTTCGGAGTAAAAATTTTCCAAAGCCATTTTTTCTTTTTTATTTAAAATATTTTTGAAAACAAAAATGGATGCTCAAGCAAGGACAATCGCGAAATTAGAAGCACAATATGCTAATAATTACGCATTGTTAGAGACAAAATTGACGGAGCTAGCTGTAGCTAATGACGCTTTGGCTTCCGCTAAAGGAACATTAGTATCCTTCAAGTCAATTTTGACTAGCTTGGAATCTAAGGTAGCAATGAGTGAAAAGAGAGTCTGCGATCTAACTAAAAGCTTAGATATTTGCAAAGGTGAGCGAGATTGCCTCTCTTTGCAATATCAAATGCTCTTAGAGGAGCGCAATACATCTTCAAACTTAGATTCGAACGGGGAAAATAATTTACATTCTGAAAAACCTATTCCATGTGATATCCCGGAGACTCTTCGTAAATTGAAAGATTTGCAAGAAACTCTGGAATTCGAAAGAATAAGTTTTGGCGCGGAAAAGAAAAAGCTTTTAGAGAAGATTTCTAATCTTGAAAATTCGTTTGAGTCTGAAAAGGAAATTATTTTAAATGAGATTTCAAATCTTAAAAATTCCCCGTCTTTACCTGTCTCCAATGATCTTTTAAAAGATACATCTTCCTCGAAACAGGTAAAGAAAAGAAAGTCAAGCATCTTTGTTCCAAAAATTAAAACTGCTTTTTATACAAATTCTGAGTCACCTTTGACTGATACTGATATGTTTAGTAAAAGCAAAGCGCTTAAATTTTCAAAGGAACAATTAAAAGAAAAAATAAAGAGAGGAAAATCGACTTTCTTTTTGAAAAACTTGAACAAAAATTTTAATGATTGCCCCTCTTCGACTCCTATTAAAAGGAGAGCATGCGAAGAAGTTCAAAGCTCAAGCAAGCGAACTTCTCAAACTACACCCCTTCATCATTATAGAGTGAATGATGTGAACTCTTGTAGGCAATACAACTCATCATCCAATGACGCATATAGCGCCATAAGCTCATATTCCTACTTGAAATACCCAGTCCAGATTTATTCTAGAAAGCATCTTATGCGACTGGCTAGGGAGAAAATCTTTAGGTCTTCTACACCTAGGCACGCATTCACCTGCGCTGAATTGTCATTTCTCTCTAAGGTTCACCAAACTTGGATTCCTAAATCACAAATCAAATTGGATTGGACTTTAAAGGATGATTTAGGATCAATAGCTGAACCAAATGTGCTTAACTTGTTTTCTGCTAACAAGGGAGGACCCATCCAAAAATGGGTACCAAAGTCCCAATAAAGTTTTTGCAGATTCCCAGCATGAGTAGGTACTAAGAAAGCTGCTCCACACTCATGACTGGTATGCGACGAGGGCAGCTAATTTTATCCCAGCATGTATGGTACCCGGGTTGCTCCACATACATGACTGGTACACGACGTGAGCAACCACCCCCCGGCATGAATGGTACAAGAGTTGCTCCACATTCATGACCGGTATGCACTGCGAGCAACCAACCCCATCATGCACGTTACACGGATTGCTCCACGTGCATGAAGGGATGTCAGAGAAGCGAGCAATCATCATGACTTCTGTACAATCAGTGGGCGCGCCATCCAATCTCGATGCTTAGGCGATGTGGATCTCATGTACCAGACTCCACCGTCCACCCACTGCCATCCATTCCACCATGGTGCGCTACATGGAGACGTCCTAAGCCACCGTGATCCTCCTTACGCCCTCACCACCACTTCCACCAGACGAGTCTCAGAAGTGTCTGATCAACAGTTTTGGGCCACCCTCGTCGACATCACTCGTGGTCGCCTTTCAACGCGATCACGCCACGCCACCATAGTTCCCATGGATCAGTGAAACCCCCCTGATCCTAACCCAGGAACGAGCCTACCCTAGCCTCTCTAGTCTAGGTCTAGGTCGCGCGACATCCTCCTCCACGCAAAGATCCAATCAACGATCTCGGGAGGATGAAGTAAGTCGCTTGCAGGAGTTGCGAACCAACGACGACATGATCGCACTCCTCTGTCATATCTCACCATAACCCGGACCTCGCCCTTAGGTACAGGAGACGACTCGTTCGTTTCCCGAGTAGAAGTCGCGGCATCTGGTCCAACCGCGCAATTAACCCCTCCCAACCACTCAGCTATCCTTTCACAGATAGCTGTTTCATTCGCACAAGAGGAACCACGTTAGCCATCACCGCCCCACTTGGAGACGGTTGATGTTGAACATGCAGTGCCCCGCCTCTCACTGCACCTCTTCCACCCACATAGAGTCTAGTGTCCTCACCCACCGAAATTTTCAACTTTCTAGGACACAAACACTCTTTACGCACCGCAGGTTCTTTGTGAACTTGCCCGAACGCTTGATGACGTCCTTGTGACCGAGAGCGGAAGACCCACGACAGCCACCCTCAGCACAACTGTCGATGGGCCACGGATACGAGCTTGTCTCATCGTCCGTGCGAACAGAAAGCCTTTGTGGCTCTCCGGTTCTTTTTGTCCTGTGCAAACAGGCGGCACATCGGACACATGTTTCGATGTTGTGACGACGGAGCGTCTTTGTGACACCCGTCTGGTTAGTTACACCGTTCGTGATGGAGCCCCGACTCATAGCAATCAGCGAGGAACTTACACATTCCATGCCGCGCTCAACAAGGATCTATGAAGGAAAAGGTCCCATCACCGACACCACTCCACCACGCCTACGCCTACGCCACCACATGCTGCTCCGTCTCTCCAGTGTTTCAAAACTGAACCCGGAGGAACATCAATTGCTGCTACTCCTGAGAATCCCACTTGATTGCCTCACTCAACACCACACCACATCACCATCACCACCATCAACGCCAGAGGCAGACTCGTCCCACGGACGACGTGACGATCCCGAAGACGGAGATCATCTCAAGGGGGAGCAAAGGAGAAGAAATGAGTTGAAGATCGTACAGCAGCATCAGCAGCAACCATCATCCACCTCCACTCACACCACCTATGCCACCTCTCACAACACCTACTCCACCACCTCCACCAACTACGCCCCGCCGGAGGCTTCCACTATCTCCGCGCACATTCTTATGTGTCAGGCTATTATGTTCATAATGGAACACTCGAAGGAGCCACGGCACATCTCATCCACCACATTCCGCCACTACTGCGCTGACCACTCTGAAGATCGGGCTCCCTGCTCTTGAAAGTCACATTTCAATGGAGCCTTGGCACATTCTTTACGCCCCACGCCTACCTTCTTCTGGAGCCAGACGAGTCATTTTCGAGGCTGAACCAGACAACTTCCATTCGAAGACGACAAATCCGGCGCCAAGAAGAAGAAGATTGGAGAATCTTAACAAGTGAGTCCTAGCCGAGCCATCAATGCCTCCGCAAGAAGAGGAGATATCCCATGTAGGGGGAGTTTGCTAGGAATCGAGATCTCCAATATGCCCAACAAAGATATCCCGCGCTGAACTGAAGATTGAACACTAAGGGGGAGATTGTTAGGAAATATTTTGTAGTGTTCAATTTCATTATATTATCTTTGTTGGTTAGCTTTATTAAACTTTGGGCTAGCTCTTAGTTGGGTTAGTTCTTAGTTATTCATGTAATGGGCCTTCACAAGAAGCCCACCTATTATATACCAACTTGTGGTATAAATAGGAAAACCCTAACACATAGTTAGGTGTGCTTGTGTGTGAAAATCAAAGAAACATTTTAGAATCAAGAGAGCCTCTTTTTCTTCCACCAAGCCCCACGCCCTAACCCAAAAATCTAGATCATTAGGCGTGTTTAATCCGTCCAAAGTCGCATTGTTGGTGTAATCTAGGACCTACATTCGCGAACTGCCTTTCCAGATGCAATTCGCGAACTAGAGTTTCGCGGGTCATGTTTAATTTTATCAATTCGGGAATTGCCGAATTCGCAATCGTTTTCGCAAATTTTTATATTAATCGCACTTCGCGAACTGTCAATTAACACTTCGCCAAATTCTTTTCAAAATTCAAAATCGATTCGCGAAATCCCTTTGACAGACTCACAAATCTTCAAATTCGCAAAAAAATTTGTACCTCGCAAAAAATTTCCAATGTGCGAACTTTATTTCGAACTACATTACAAATTTGCGAATTGATTCTTCTCCATTTCAAACTAATTCGCAAAACGGACTTAGCGAACAATTTAAAAACTTCAGTCTTCATGGACCCGCAAGATTTGTTATTCAAATTACAATTCGCGAACATTTTCAATTTCAAAAACTAACTCGCAAAACAAATTCTGAAATCTTTTGAAAATCCGTTTCAATTTGTGAAACTCACTTGATCAAAATTTTAAAACCTTACATTTGTGAAAAACACTTTGAAAAATTTTGGGCCGAACAGTTCTTCGTTACTTCAACAAATTTCTTAAATACTTATTCATTCACAATTCGTTTCTTTTCTAAATTGCTGTTTCGACAGAATAACTACTCCAGCAGATCTCGTGTACTCTACCTCCAAATGGATTGTGATCAAGGACAACAACTTTCAAATCGACTTGAACACTTTCAAGTGTAAGGAAGAGATCATACCATCCATCCTGAGAAACCACCATCTGGGATACGCCTTCTCTGCGTCAGTTCCCGTACCTACCGTGTACCTTCAATAGTTCTGGGGAACGATGACTACCAAAATTTCACCAGACAACACCACCTACTATGAAGCCAAAATCGCAAACGAGACTGTCAGAATCACCAAGGACTTCATACGACAAATTCTTCGGCTGCCAATTCAACCAGAATATGAAGATGAGGCATCCGAGAATGAGATAATCGCAGATATGTTGAAAATGGGTTACTACAGCTCACTTGAGTATGTTTCCCGTTTTCAACAATCTATGATTCCACACCCGTGGCGAACCCTCTTCGCAATTGTCAACAAATGCTTTTCACCCAAGCACTCCGGATGGGACCGATGCAACATCACGATTCTCCGAATCTTTCACGGGATCGTCTTCAGGAAAGGATACGACTATGCCAAGCTAATAGGAATGGACCTGGACGATCAGCTTCATCAGAGATCAAAATCAAAATCGAAGAAGACACAGAATCTACCCTATCCCCGGTGGTTTTCAAAGAGGCCCTTCGAGGATTGGACGGAAGTCTCACCGATGATGATGACCTCAGCAGCCCATCATCGGAGAGCCACCGACCAGAACCTAGTTCTGGACGCGTGCTAACGAGACGCCTTGGCGATCTCGGTGATAGCTCCACCCAAGCCCGTCACACTGACGTGGCCACAACGACCCGAGCACCATCTCCGAAAGATGTGTCGCAAGGAGAGGTCGGAAGACCCCTGGAAACTGAAGTCCATCCGACTTCGGTTGACAAGGGCCACCGTACAGAACCTAGTTCTGAACGTGTGATAACGGCAAATCCTAGTGTTGCCGGTGCACCAACCCCAACTCCCATAACTGTGACGACGGCATATCTGGAAAATCGCCTTTTTGAGTTCTTTGAATCCGTGACCTTACCACGGGTTCGAGGACTCATTAAGGATGCCATGCAATCAGCCTCCATGGACAAAGGAAAGGCACCCATGGTAGACCAACCGTGACAGCCTCGCCTCATCTCACTACCACCACCACGAGTACCGCCTGAACCCAGTCCTTACAGCATGCCTCTACTTGAGCTCTTCGATGTAGGTATCTCTCGCATCATTACCCTCGACAACCAGCGGACTCCAGAAGAAGAAGATTTCTACAAGAAGCTGATTAAAGGAGGAATCATACCTAACCCAACCACATGTCGTCAAGAAGGCTCAAGTCAGAAGCGTCGTCATGACGATACTGATGATCAGGATCGTCCTGAGGGGGAGAAGAGACCAAGAATCACTCTCGGCGGACGAGGACGCGGTGTTCAAACTCGTGGAGGAGGTTCTTCCCGACAATCCAACCCACCAGCAAAGTCCTCTAGGGGCAGACAAACTACGCCAGGGCCGAACCAGACAATTTCCCTTGGCGAAGCAGAGTTTGGCTCTCTGAGGATCTCTACCCAATCAGTCCAAACAACCACAAACCCTCATCCAAATGATCCTCAAGGCTACATCGACAGATACATCTTAGAAGAGGAATGGATGACGAGAACAGAGACAGAAGAAGAATCCCGCATTAGGATTGAAAATGTTCGCGAGATTTTAAAGGCGGCGGCAGCAGACCTTTGTTTCATTGAGCGAGAGGAAGAGGAGCAAGGAGAAAATCCTGTGGCAGATCTTCCAGAGCTTCCAGAACTCCTTCGACATCAAGTGCTCGAGGAACCGACGCCGGGCTACGAATTCATAGAAACCCGTTGGAGGAACGCGAAGATCAAGGCTCCTTTTCTTGAGGATCTCTATCCAAAGATCTGGCGGAAGGAGGAAGAGGTAAAAGGAGTCAACGAGCTGAATCTTCGAGGCCTAATGCACTTAAAAGGGACGGCTAGAGGACTTAGTCATCAGATTATGCTCTGGGAAGGCTTAGCCCAAAGAGGTATGAATAGGGACTAGTACAGAAAATACCTTAGAGACCAAACAGCCATCTGTGATGTCAAGGATGTCGAATGGGCGGTAGGAAGATATGTGGGCCCTGTCTTTGTGATTGATCGATATGACAGGAAAGTCGAAAAATATACAGAAGCAGATCTTTCCTACTTCCCACTGGGAGAACTCAACAAGCTTTACAATATCTATCGCAACAAGTTCACCCTTGACACTCACACAAAAAGAGATGGTTACAGAGCTATCAAAGAGTGCATGCTGAGACAGATCAAGTACTTTGCATCACATGACTTCCAAATGGCCTTGGAAAACAATATGAGCAAAGTCAACCTAACCTGTCCGCTTAACAGATATAAGGATCTCGACAAGTATGGAGAGGGATACATCTTTCTTGAACCATCTCCTGGGGTCTCTTACCTTCAAGCTCAGAAACAGGAATTACAAGTATTCCTTCTTTCAGATGCCCCTAAATTTTCAGATAGAACATTGAAGATTATCCTCAACCAACTTGTAGCAAAGAAGAAGACAGTTGCTGAAGAAGACAAATTAGAAGGCACAGAGCTAGAAGAAAAGGAAGTTCTACGAAAACTCATTGAAAAAATCAGATATCGAATTGTTCTTCGGAATGACATCAGACAGTTCGAGCACGCCCTAGGATTCAGAAAGACCTACTTGGCCCACAGGGAACCTCCACCTCCTCCTCACTCAAAGAAGAAGAAGAAGTGAAGACTTAGAGAATAGGCTCATATGTACTTTGGACACTTAGGGGGAGAATGTTAGGAATATTTCAAAAAGTGTCCAAAATATTTATTCTAAGTCTTACAGTGTATTTTATATGTTTGTATTGGGTTTGTGTTTGTAATGGGCTTGTTAGGGGCCCAATAAGCTTAAATACCTCTCAAGGTATTTAAGCTTAAACCCTAACACTCATTAATCTAAGTTTCCATTTTGCAAAAAATCTCACGTATTCAACACTAAACCTCTAAAAGCATACCATTCACATTCTACGAAGGTTTAATCTGTTGAAGTGTTCTTGGATAATCCGGAATTACATCTTTCAAAGGCGATTTTTCATTTTTCACGCTTTTTTTAATGGCGTGAGAGGTAGTTTGGGGGACGAGGAAGCCTTGCGATTTTCCATCTCCTTAAAGAATTTTTTCTTTTCAGCTTCGAAATTCTCTCGTTCTTTTTCTAACTTAGCCTGTGACTCCTCTATCTGTTTTATGATAGGAGGTTTGTAGAGAGAATTTTTATAATTAATGGCTTTAACTTCCTCGTGGTGTGTTGAGAATCAGGAGGTAGAATTTGAACTAAATTGCAGACAGGAGTTAGAGTTTCTTTCCTATTTTTGTCCCTTTCATTTAGTTCTTTGTAGTCAAAGGGGATTTCTGGACCATGTAGACCTTGTCTAATGGACGAATCGAAAGTATTTGCATAAGACGATTCAGTAAATTTTATAAGAGAGGTTATTCCTAAGCGCATGTGTTTAACATCATATATTTCTTTCTTTTGGTTAGTGAAACCTATGCCTTCTATAGGATTATAGAACTCTATATCCTTGGGCTTGTTCAAAAATATCGTCTGTTCGGACTGTCCCCTACGCGTAACTATATCGTCTAATTTCTTTACTTTGGCATATAGTTTCTTGCGTTCCTCACCTAGGAGAGCGTAATTATTTTCCACGGTTAGTTTCGCGACAGGCATCGAAATCCTTACTAAGCTCACTAATCTTAGCATTCGATGTTTCTAATTGAACTTCTAAGTTAGTGATCTTAGAGGTAGCTTCGGTTATCCTACAATTTAAAATGGCTTTCTCGTTGAGATTTTTAACCAAGCAGTTGTAGTTATTTGCTAGCCTATCTTCTAATTCCTTAATCTTGTCGCTCTGTTGTCCTAGTTGAGGTTGACTAGTCTCTCTAGACTGGAGGCTCTTGGTAAGTTCATTTATTTTTGCACTAGAACTCCTAAGTTCTTGTTCGAGACTATCTATCTTCTCCTGAGATCTCTCAAGTTCGTTCTCTACTTCCTTTATACTTTTCTGCTCACGTTTCATGTTAGCATATTGCTTTTGATATGATTCTAACATGGTCAATAATGTGGAAGGAGTGACTACCTCATTTGAAGACGTGGATGCATTGTCGTCGTCCGTACGAGTGGATGTTTCGGCGTCCAATTCGTTGTCGAGACGGGCCATGAGAGCTAAGTTCTCTTCTTCGGAGCTCGACGTGTCCTCGAGCCATTGGTCCTGTTCGGCCATGAGAGCTACTCCGGCTTCTTGGAGTAGTAGTTTGCATCTCTTTTCTTCGGGAGGGTGCACTCTCTGGCGAAGTGACCTGCTTTGCCACAATTAAAACATTTGGTAGTCTATTTGGGATTCCTGACCTCGGAACTCTCCGGAGCACGTTCTTTGTTCTTGGAGCTTGTAGTCCGAAGTCTATTGGCTGAGGTTGAAGACTTCTTCTTGAAGTACTTCTTGCTCATCATTTGTCCAATGAGAGCTAGCTGTTTTCCAAGGGCTTTCATGTTCGGCTCGATGTCGTAGTCCGATTCCTCTTCCGACTCTGATGATGAAGGTGGCCTAACGATCTTATCCTTTCTTGATCTTGTGCTCCTCTTCTCCGAGACTAAGGCAACCGTGTCATCGGTTTGTTTGCCTTTCTGCTCTTTGGTGATCTCGCGGATATCCTCCTCATGCTGGGCGAGATTGTCGAACATGGCATGGACATCCAGCTCCTCTAGATCTTTGTTTTGTCGTATTTGGGTGGATATTTTCTTCCACTCCGTGGGCAGAGAAGATAGAAATCTTATATTTGTCTCCATGTTTGTCTTCGTTATTTCTATCTTCCTCATCTCATTGAGAAGAGTGAGGTATCGTTGGTAGATCTCGTTTAGACTCTCCTCCGACTTTGCTTTGAATGAGTCGTAAGCAGTGAGAATGTTCGCCTTCTTGGCCTTTATGCCAACTTCCGTCCTTTGCATCATCCTATGCAGCTCATCCCACATCCCTTTGGCCGATGTAAGGCTGTCGATTTGTCTGTATATATCGTTGGTATGCCCTGCATAAGGGTATCCATGGCTACTATATCAGCCTTAGCTCGAGCTCTTTCCTCCAGAGAGTATTCTCTAGGCTCCTTTAGTCGCCTAGAAGCTGGAATTGCTGGAATAGCCGTTTCGTCCCCGGGTACATGAACCCAGAACTGTGCCGGTCCCTCTTCAAGGGACTTCAGTAGATTTTCGGCTTGATCTTTTAGAGCAATGAAATTCAGAAAGCGGCTTCTCCAAACTGTGTATTCGCCTCTTTGCAAGATCGGCGGACGGTTGTCATTTCTGAGTGAGTATGCATCCATGTTTGTATTGCAGTCGAGTTGTTGAAGGATCTTCGTTAATTGTTTTGAAGGTTGAAGAGGATGTAATGTGCTTCACAAGTGAAGAAATTCGTTAGTAGCGTTTGATTCGAAAATTAGATCGAGAATTATTTTCGATTCAATCTTTAAAGTTTGATCGAAATTAATTCCGTTGAGATAGAATGTACTGGGTACTGTTCTCGTGCGAGAAATTTTGTCAGTGGAAAATTTTACGAGCGAGATAGATTGCTCAAAATCATTCGGTCGAGAAAAATTTCTTGATCGTGAATTTATTTCGATCGTAAAGAAACAGTACGTTAGTAAGTTTCTCGATAAGTCAAAATAAATATGTTGACTAGAAAAGTTTCTCGCGTATAAATGATTTTCGCCTGGTCAAACGTTAAGAGGTTTGATTGAAAAAGTTTTTCGAGTGAAAGTTTTTTACGCATGCAAAGTCAAAATAAGTCTTCCTCGAAAAAGTTTTTCGATGTATAATGCTCGAGAAATTTTTCTTTAACTAAAATCGTTTCTACTGATGACGGTTCTAGCGCTGACTACGTATTCTGACCGAGAAAATTCTCGCACTAAGTTTATCGATCGAGAAACTAGTCCGATCGCAAAACTTAGCGAGAAAAATTTGAGCAGTCGAGAAAAACTATCAGAATGCGATTAACACTAATTCGAGCAAAAACAAAGAATCAGATAGTGAAATTTGAGGCAGTTGCTCGCAATTAAGTACTAATCACGCACGAACAAGCAATTAAACACGTTATGAAGCAAAATATATCGAATTTGATCAAAATCAGAACGTGTTCTTCATGTTCTTCGCAAACAGTAACACGCAAAAGCAATTCAATCCTAGAAATCGAACTTTAAACTGCTACAGAACTGATCGTGATGATGATCTATCACTTAAACAAGCACGGAAACACCAAATTCAAGTCAATTAAGCGCAGAATTAAGCTATTGGATCGAAAAAGGTTTTCGAGCCAAACTGTTCTTCGATGAACAGTATCCAGAAAATCATTTTCGATCCAATTCTAACAATTTACGATTCAAAACAGAACGAATCTGCTCTGATACCAATTTTTAGGTCCTACGATTAACAACTCTATGATCCTAGGCTAGAATTCATAGTAATTCGATCGTTTAGATATGCAATTGAATTCGATCGAAAAACTCAAATGAAGAACAAGAGAGAGAATTCAAGTAGAGTGAGAAAGTTACTGTTGTTTCTCTCTCTAGAAATCGAATTGCAAGCCTTTCGGATTAATTCTCAAAACTTTCTCTATTCAGCTCAATTGATTTACAAGTATCTATACCAAACAAACTTGGTTTAAATATCAAACTAGTCCTAATCTAAGGACTACTATACGAAACGCCCCTAATTACAAGGACAACTGATGAAATCAACCACAATTACAAATAGTATTCTACATCATCCTTAGCAGTAGCGACTTCTGTTCCTAATTCGTATCCTAATTGAGAAATTTTTCGCACGTTTTTTTCGATCGAGAATTTATTCCGATCGAAGAACTTAGCGAGAAAAATTGAAACTACGCACCAGTTCACAGAATACAGATTTAACACAGAATTCAAGCAATACTGAAAATTGATCGATGAAATTGCAGGTATATGCTCGAAATTAGCTACTGAACCCTTACGAACAGACGATTAATCATGTTTCGAAGCAAATGATATTCAATTTTGCAAAAATCAGAACATACTCAAAGTGTTCGCGCGAACAGTAAATTCTCAGAATAAAAAATTCTGTCTAAATCCTGATTCTGATTGCTACGTATGTTAGGAAATATTTTGTAGTATTCAATTTCATTGTATTATCTTTGTTGATTTGCTTTATTAAACTTTGGGCTAGTTCTTAATTGGGTTAGTTCTTAGTTATTCATGTAATGGGCCTTCACAAGAGGCCCACCTATTATATACCAACTTGTGGTATAAATAGGAAAACCCTAACACATAGTTAGGTGTGCTTGTGTGTGTAGATCAAATAAACAATTTTAGAGTGAGAGAGCCTCCTCAAGAACACCACCAAGCCCCACACGACCCGAACCTAAATCTCGATCATTCGGCGTGTTTAATCCGTCCGAAGTCGTATTGTTGGTGAAATCCCGGACCAACAATTGGTATCAGAGCCCAACGCGACCGGATTTGCGTGTTTTGAGCAAGATTTGAGTGAAAAATTGCTTGAAAATTATTTTCGGCCATTCTCTGATTTTGGGCGATTTCGACCTCGATTTGTTGTTTTTAGACATCCCAAAGGTTGATTATGTGTTTAGGAATGTTTTTCTGATGTTTTGGAACAAGTTTCGTCGATTTTGAGTGAGATATGAGCGAAAACGAGCCATTTTTCTGGTAAATGTCGCGCTGCCCATGCTTTGTTCTTGGCCGAGAAATTTTCTTACCCGAGAAAATTCTTAGCCGAGAAAATTTCGCTGGCCGAGAAACTTTCACTGAACGAGAAATTTTCTTACCCGATAAAATTCTTAGCCGAGAAAATTTCGCTGGCCGAGAAACTTTTGCAATCCGAGAAATTTTCTAAGGCTGAGAAATTCGAAACCGAGAAACTTTCTTTCTCAGGCTGAGAAATTTCTATCCGAGAAACTTTTTAGATGCGAAACTTTCTCAGTTCACACTTCACGATTTTTTGCGGTCTCTCTCACACAGCTGCTTTTTCTCAACCCGCGAATTTTTCAACCTGAGAAACTTTTAAAACTGAGAAATTTTTCAAATTGCGAAATTTTCCAGAACTTCGAAATTTTCGCAACTCACTCTCTCAACGAAATTTCTCGGGACAACATTTCTCGCACATTTTCACACATCATTTTTCGCACCCCCCGAGAAATTTGCACCCAACCTTTAAACTTGATCCAAACACACCTTTTAGCTTCAAATCTTGCAAAAATCACTCATTAAAAATACACTTAAGCGTTTTTTACCACCAAAATTTCTGGCCCCCCCGGATTAAATAAGGTTTTTTTTTTTAAAAAAAAAAGGGTTTCTACCAATGGAAAATTTATATCATTGGATAGAGAAAAATTTTCTAAGGCCATTGGACTTTGTCTATTTTACACTTAAAATTTTCCGAAATAAATTTTTCTGGGCCAAATTTTTCGGTATAGACGACGTTTTTGTAAAATTTTGAAGGCAAATCCAAAACGCGGCAACGATCACCGTACCCAACAATCGACCTAGGACGGTAATTGGCACATTATAGAAAAAGTTTAGGTCACCCCCAAACTTTTCGGAGCCGAATTTCCAAATGCCAATTTCACACCAGCATGTATGGTACCCGGTTTGCTCCACATACATGACTGGTACACGACGTGAGCAACCACCCCCGGCATGAATGGTACATGGGTTGCTCCACATTCATGACCGGTATGCACTGCGAGCAACCAACCCCATCATGCACGTTACACGGGTTGCTCCACGTGCATGAAGGGATGTCAGAGAAGTGAGCAATCATCATGACTTCTGTACAAATCCGTGCAGAACCCGAACCTACAAAGAAGGGTTGACAAAAGTTCAACCAACCATCAGTGGGCGCGCCATCCAATCTCGATGCTTAGGCGATGTGGATCTCATGTACCAGACTCCACCGTCCACCCACTGCCATCCATTCCACCATGGTGCGCTACATGGAGACGTCCTAAGCCACCGTGATCCTCTTTACGCCCTCACCACCACCACCACCTGACGAGTCTCAGAAGTGTCTGATCAACAGTTTTGGGCCACCCTCGTCGACATCACTCGTGGTTGCCTTTCAACGCGATCACGCCACGTCACCATAGTTCCCATGGATTAGTGAAACCCCCCTGATCCTAACCCAGGAACGAGCCTACCCTAGCCTCTCTAGTCTAGGTCTAGGTCGCGCGACATCCTTCTCCACGCAAAGATCCAATCAACGATCTCGAGAGGATGACGTAAGTCGCTTGCAGGAGTTGCGAACCAACGACGAGATGATCGCACTCCTCTATCATATCTCACCATAACCCGGACCTCGCCCATAGGTACAGGAGACGACCCGTTCGTTTCCCGAGTAGAAGTCGCGGCATCTGGTCCAACCGCGCAATTAACCCCCCAACCACTCAGCTATCCTTTCGCAGATAGCTGTTTCATTCGCACAAGAGGAACACGTTAGCCATCACCGCCCCACTTGGAGACGGTTGATGTTGAACATGCAGTGTCCCGCCTCTCACTGCACCTCTTCCACTCACATAGAGTCTAGTGTCCTCACCCACCGAAATTTTCCACTTTATAGGACACAAACACTCTTTACGCACCGCAGGTTCTTCGTGAACTTGCCCGAACGCTTGATGACGTCCTTGTGACCGAGAGCAGAAGACCCACGACAGCCACCCTCACCACAACTGTCGATGGGCCACGGATACGAGCTTGTCTCATCGTCCGTGCGAACGGAAAGCCTTTGTGGCTCTCCGGTTCTTTCTGACCTGTGCAAACAGGCGGCACATCGGACACATGTTTCGATGTTGTGACGAGGGAGCGTCTTTGTGACCCCCGCCTGGTTAGTTACCCCGTTCGTGATGGAGCCCCAACTCATAGCAATCAGCGAGGAACTTACACATTCCATGCCGCGCTCAACGAGGATCTATGAAGGAAAAGGTCCCATCACCGACACCACTCCACCACGCCTACGCCTACGCCACCCACCACATGCTGCTCCGTCTCTCCAGTGTTCAAAACTGAACCCGGAGGAACATCAATTGCTGCTACTCCTGAGAATCCCACTTGATTGCCTCACTCAACACCACACCACATCACCATCACCACCATCAACGCCAGAGGCAGACTCGTCCCACGGACGACGTGACGATCCCAAAGACGGAGATCATCTCAAGGGGGAGTAAAGGAGAAGAACTGAGTTGAAGATCGTACAGCAGCATCAGCAGCAACCATCATCCACCTCCGCTCACACCACCTATGCCACCTCTCACAACACCTACTCCACCACCTCCACCAACTACGCCCCGCCGGAGGCTTCCACTACCTCCGCGCACATTCTTATGTGTCAGGCTATTATGTTCATAATGGAACACTCAAAGGAGCCATGGCACATCTCATCCACCACATTCCGCCACTACTGCGCTGACCACTCTGACGACCGGGCTCCCTGCTCTTGAAAGTCACATTTCAATGGAGCCTTGGCACATTTTTTTACGCCCCACACCTACCTTCTTCTGGAGCCAGACGAGTCAACTTCGTGGCCGAACCAGACAACTTCCTTTCGAAGACGACGAACCCGGCGTCGAGAAGAAGAAGATTGGAGAATCTTAACAAGTGAGTCCTAGCCGAGCCATCAATGCCTCCGCAAGAAGAGGAGATATCCCTTGTAGGGGGAGTTTGCTAGGAATCGAGATCTCCAATATGCCCAACAAAGATATCCCGCGCTGAACTGAAGATTGAACACTAAGGGGGAGATTGTTAGGAAATATTTTGTAGTATTCAATTTCATTGTATTATCTTTGTTGATTTGCTTTATTAAACTTTGGGCTAGTTCTTAATTGGGTTAGTTCTTAGTTATTCATGTAATGGGCCTTCACAAGAGGCCCACCTATTATATACCAACTTGTGGTATAAATAGGAAAACCCTAACACATAGTTAGGTGTGCTTGTGTGTGTAGATCAAATAAACAATTTTAGAGTGAGAGAGCCTCCTCGAGAACACCACCAAGCCCCACACGACCCGAACCTAAATCTCGATCATTCGGCGTGTTTAATCCGTCCGAAGTCGTATTGTTGGTGAAATCCCGGACCAACAACGTATCTAATCGCAATTGATCTAAACTACTTATGCGAGCACAGAAACATCATAATCAGATCAAATAAGCACAAAATTAAGGCTACGAGATCGAAATCAATTTCCGCGCGTAAATTGTTCTTTGCACGGAATAGTTGCAGAATTAAATTTCGATCTGATTTGTAACAATTTCGATTCAAAACAGAACGAATCTGCTCGGATACCAATTCTAGGTCCTCGATTATCAACTCCAACAATCCTAGGCATGAATTCTAAGGCAATCGACTAGAATGATAGAAATCGAATCTCGATCGAAAACCTTTCTTTGAAGAACACGAGAGAGAAACTTTTAGTGTGAGAAAGTGTTTGATGTTTCTCTCTAGAATTTAATTCAAAAGCCTTTCGGATTGATTCTCTAATTTTCTATGTTAAGCTCAAATGTTTGTACAAGTATTTCTACCAAACAAACTTGGTATAAATAACAAACTAGTCCTAATCTATGGACTAATACAAATAAAACCCCTAATTACAATGACAACTAATGAAATCAAGCACAACTGAATATAGTCTCTACAAATAAGTTGGAATCGTTAACACTGATGAGTGTGGGTCTTATAAACACAGGCATCTTTGGATGCTAATTACAGAAAAAAACCGATAAACATAAATCGCAAGAAACGGTGAGATTGTAGCCGAAAATATCAAAGTTCATGATCGAGCAAATCTTCAAGCTCGATTTCCGCCTAAAATCTCGACCATAGTGAGCAGATGACGTAAATCGATCTCAATATCTCATGGGTCGTAGTACATAAGAATAATTATTAAAGATTATGAAAAATAATGCTTCAAGCACAATCTAACAATCTCTTTAAATAACGACGAAATTTCTGATTTCAATAGTCGAATGATGTAATCGGACGCAATTTCATCACGGATCTTAATAACGGATGTGAGTTATCTATGTTCATGGAAAATTAAGAATTCTGACACAAGCCAATTTACAAGATTCCTGGGTAACACATTCTGCAAAGAATATGGCATATGACTTTCGGATAGTAACAAATCGTTAATCAAACATACCTTATTTCCTATTAGAAATAACGATTAATATATTGTTAACCTTTACACAAGCAAGGGACCGAAGCCAATTTCCACGATTCCTGGGTAACAAAACCCGCAAAAAAGATGACATATGACTTTCGGCTAGTAACAAATGGTTAACCTATAATACGAAACATTCTATTAGAAATAAACGATTAATATATTGTTCATAACACAACCTGTACACAAGCAAGGGACCGAAGCCAATTATACGATTCCTGTGTAACACATTCCGCAAAGAATATGACATATGACTTTCGGTTAGCAACAAATAGTAAACCAAAAATACCACATTTTGTATTAGAAATAATGATTAATATATTTGTTAGGTCCTTTTTTATCCAACACAGATCAAATTACAAAGAATCGGATAGTAAATCTGAATAATTCGAACACTTACGATTGAGATTTACCAACGTTGATGTTTGAGAGAGAAACGACGTTGAAGAACACAAAGGCGCTTGAAATTTTCTCTCTAAAATTTCCAATTCTAATTTTTCGATCCGAAACTATACTAAGCGCACTCCTAATTTTCTTAGGAGTTCACTTATATATATACCACCTCGTGGTATATTTACACAAGTAGTCCTACAAAATGACTAATTACAATTTAGCCCAAGACTACTAATTTGCATACCAAGACTAAGACAACTATATTAATTGAATACAATTAATTGCATACCGATGTGAGGTTTGGAGAGGTAGACACGGTTGGCAACTTCGGTCGTTGATGCAGTGGACATAGTTGGCATCTTTGGTCCTTGATGCAGTGGACACGGTTGGCAACTTCAGTACTTGTGATGTTTGAGTCACGTGTCGTTCGGTCCTCAGTCCTTGCTTCTTCTTCCGGAAGCAGGGGCATGAGAGAGTCGAGGAGGGGGCTCGGGGTTTTAGCCATCTTCTCCGTTTCGCCAGATTTCGTCTTCTTCGAATGGAAGTTGTCTGGTTCGGCCTCGAAGAAGCGTCTCTAGTTCCAGAAGAAGGTAGGCCGTCTCTTTCTTTGATTTGATTTTTTTTTGTTGTACCGAGCTTCCTTTGAATGTAGCGTTGTGAGAGAGCCCGGTTTCAGAGTGGTACGCGCGACGGAGTTTGGTGGGTGGACCGACCGATTGTGTATACATAACCCCTTCTCCCCCTCATGGCGAATCGTGTGAACGATGTCGGCATGTTAATTTTGAGGTAGGTAAGGACAATACCAAAAGGTCGGTGAAGGTAATAACCGGACGGAGCCACAAAGGCAATCCGTCGAAATGAGTACCGGGGCCACATAGGCGTCCCGTTGACATTAACTAGGAGCAAAGCTCGTAGAAGATGGGCGAAACCGTTGTTGCTTTGATGTTTCAACGGTCGGACTTCCTTCCGATCCTCGAAGCACGTCTTTTTAAAAGAACATGTCTACGGAAGTTCTAACGTAATCACAAAGATTAGGTGTATTGAAAAGTGTATGTGTCCTAAAAAATTTGAAAATTTTTGGGAAGTGAGGACACACTAGAGGCGAGTGATCAGTAAAAGCGTGGTACGGGGTGGAATACCACTTAGTTTAATATCTCCCATTTCCGAGTGAAACGGTGATAGCATATGTGGTTCTCCGTGATTTATGAAACACCTATCTTTTGAGAGATAAACGAGTGGGTAAGGCTCGGTTGAGCATGCGTCGTTGGACCTAATGTGACGACTTCTACCCGGGAGCTAATTAAAATTAGCACCTGTACCTATGGGGGTTGGTCCGAAAATTTATGTGAGATAAGGGAGTAATGTATCTTCAAAGACTTCCTAGGCATCATCGAAATAATCTTGCTTGGTCTCAAATGCTCGAATGCGTTCCGGGGTTAGGATCAAGTCGGATTAGACTGGACCATAGGAACATGAAATCCGTGCCTCCGGGTAATGTGAGAAGTGTTGCTCTTCTTGAATTAGCAAGCCGGAGCCGGTCGATGAATATTAGGAGCATTTGATCTTCGTTTCGATCTTCACCGTCGTCTTTATAAATATTTGTCCGTTTGAAAGCTCGAGATTCTTCATGGTACGTCCATCTTTGGATGTGGGAGAATAAATCCGAGAAGCGTATCGAAAAAGAAAGAATTTTTTTCTTCTTTTTTTTTACTTTTTTTTTTATTTTTTTCATTATATTTTTTTTTCATTTTTTCTTCCTTTTTTTTTAATCAACATCAACAAATAGTAAAAATCAAAGATTTGTCTCACATAATTGAACTTTGTAACTACACAATCTAGAGAAAACAACAATGAAAGCATATAAATAATCTCACGCAATAATTTTTCTCCTCTTTTTTTTCTTCTCTCTTTTTTTTTCTTATCTCCTTTTTTTCTTCTTTTTTTATCTCCCCTTTCTTTTTTTATATATATCTCCCCTTTTCATATATATATATGAGTATTATTAGTAAAGTAGTATTATATTTATATCTCCCAAAATATGCTTCGAAAATAAATTTTCTCCCCCTAAAAATCTGCGTAGTTAGCTTGACGAATATTAAGAATCTCATTCCGTTAAATCGCTCATTGTAAGTTTTCTTCCCCTCAAGAATTAAAAATTTGTGGTTCCTTAAAAATATAAAGGTTGCTCCCGAGTAGCTCCCCCTCAATTAAAGCTCATTTGAAAGTATTAATCGAAAAATGATATTTATCGTTTCCGTTCGTAATATGCATTTGAAATTTTTAAAACTCGTTTAAAGCGCCGAAATGCATATCGAAAATGTATCATTTGAAAAGTTTTCAAAGAAAATAGGTATATATTTTTCTTCGACGAAACTCATATGCATATGTAAGTTTGAAATATACCTCGTTGAAACTTATTTGTAGTAGCTCACTCCTCATCCCTTTATCATGTAAGTGGAGTCACTACGTCGAATTCCATACATGAGGGAAATCTGCAAAACTATCGGGTCTTTTGGTACCCATTGTCGTATGTGTCCTCCCTTATTAGCAGAAAACGAGTTAGTCGTAAATCGTTTAAAATTAGATTGTGAGCCTAAGTTGGTCGAAGATGTAGTCTTAGGAGTCCATATTTGACTAGGACTTTGTGACTTGATATCCGCCTTAGGAATCCATTTTTGTTTGATTTTACACGGATAAGTAATTCTAGCATGTGAATATGTGCTCCTAGAATGTGTACTTGTAAAGGTCTTCTCAGTACCTAGTCGTAATAGATGCTTTTTGGAACGAATATTGACTGGGTACTTCATGTAAGAATACGAGCAACTAGAGTGATAAGCATGTGAAGTAGAAGTGTCGTAATTCCTACGTGGAGAATGCACATTTTTCACATGAGAATAAAAATTTCGAAAATTATTTTCAAGTCTAGGCTTTGTAAGTGAAAAATTAGTAGAATCATTTGAAATACACGATGAAGTTTGTGCACTAGAACTTGAATTATTTTCGTGAAAAATTTTCTTGGAGGAGGAAGAGCCACTTTCAAAGTTTGTACTTCTAAAATTGATGGGCTTTAACGGAACATGTAGAAGTAACGGCTTTAGAAATTGGAGTATTTGATTTACTGGCGCTCAAAGGCTCTTTTTCTTTCTTAACCTGGCTAAAGATTAACTTTTCTTGTGAGGAAACTTTTAGATTAGATATTTCCATTAAAAGAGCATTCTTTTCCGCTTCAAAATTCTTTCTTTCCGTTTCTAATGTAGAATTTAAATCCTCTATTTTCTTAAGAATATGAGGTATATCGACGGAAGAAGAATTTTCAGAATGACGAGATTGTGCTTCCTTGGTCTTAGAAGTCGCAAAAAGATTTTCTAATTGATTAATATTAGAATAGAGCTTCCCACGTTCTTCTCTTAAGAAAGCATTGTTATTTTGAGCAGTGCTCTTCTCGGCTTGACAGACGTCTAGACTCTTTCTTAATTCACTAATCTTAGAATTAGATTTATCTACTTCGGCTTCTAGACTAGTGACCTTTTTGCTCTCAACTTCTAGTCTACACTTAAGGAGACTTTTCTCGTCTAAATTCCTAACAAGACACTTATGGTTGTTGTCTAGAATGTCCTCAAGTTCCTTCACTATAGAACTATATTTCACTAGTTCAATATGCTTAGTCTCACTAAAATTCAAGCTCTTAGTTAGTTCATCTATTTTCGCATTAGAGCTTCTAAGTTCTAATTCGAGACTATCTATTTTCTCCTTAGACTTAGTCAATTCGTCCTCCAACTCTCTCCTACTTTTTCGCTCATTTTTCATGTTAGCATACTTAGTTTGTAAGGATTCTAACATGTTAAACAATGTAGAGTTAGGGATCACAGCCTCCTGAGAGGATGTGTTAGTTTCTACTAGCTTCGCAATAATTTTCTCTAAAGAGATAACTCTAGTGTACCAGATATTGCGATATGATAGGATAATCTCATATTGTTCAGTGACTTCATTCCACTGAGTTGATTTGAGTTCGAGACGACTTAGCTCAGTTACTTTGTTTTGTAAAGTTTTTACTTCGTCTTGTAATTTCTTTATAGTTGGATTCATAATGTTTCTATTGTAATTTAATTTTGGGTTGGATATTTTGATCGTTGACGTGCTTTTGTGGATTTGAATTTTTAATATCGATTAAAATATTTGGCTTTTAAAATTTCAGTTTCGAAAAGTTTTTGGTTTAATAAGGTTTGATTGAAAATTCTTAGAGTAATACCAAAAGCATTTTCTATAATGTGCCAATTGAAGGTGTTATTGTGTAAACAAAAATAGTTTTCAGAGTAATATCGAATTTTTAAAATTTTGTGTAATTTTTGAAACAGATACGTTTTTTCGAAAAATATTTCAAGTTTTAATACGTTTTATGAAGAAAAGGAAGTCTTCGAGGGAAAATATTACAGGTTTTATAAAATGTTTTGAATTTCAATTAATTCCGTATAGATTTACGATCGTGGAAGTTTTGCGATTGTAAAACTTAAAATAAGTTTTGAAATTCAAGGCCAACAGAAAAATGACCGAAAACTGATTTTGCTGAAAATGTTTTGCGGGTCAAAAGTTATTTGTTGACCGATAAGTTTACGTTCGCAAAATATTTTCTGCGTTCGTAAAATTTTATGGTCGAGGTAAACAATTGAGTGCAAAGGAGAAGCGGATAGCAAACGGCTTTGTGATCCCAAAAGTTTTGTTTGGATTATTTTCAATATAATAATGCAATGATGATGAGTGATGATTATCCAATGAGATTAACAATGAAGTCCCACGCATGTAATGTAATGATAACAATAGCAAAGGGACAATGACGTGTAATGATTGATGTATGATGTGTGACTCTAATTTGTCTTTTTGCACAAGAAATTTTCGATCGTTACTAATGTACTATATTCGATGGCTAATTTTATTCTCTCGTGTACTTTCTCGATCACTATTTTCTACCATTTACAATTTGAGATCATGTACGAGGACTTTCACGATCGAGAACTATTTCAATCATTAACTATTTTCGATCGTAGAAGACAAGTAATGCAATTTCTCGATCTATGTTACTGTTTTCGATTATTATTTTATTCCTTCAGTATTATCTTCGATCGATCGGTTTTCAATTGCAAACTGTAGAAAAAAACTTCACTGAAGCTTACGAAACATTTATGTAAAATCAGATTTCAAATCGAAACAATTAATAATGTAGATTAAGCATGGGTTATCGATCGAAAATCATAGAATAACAGTTCTAACATAGGATCAAACCAGAAAACAGCAAAACATGATGAAATTTTTCAGAATTTGATGAATTTTATAAGAACATGACGAAAACAGCAAATTAGTCTGAAGTCCGGGTAATCGATCGCAATAATGAAATTGACAAGAGTATCACTCAATTTAGCGTAATCAAATCAAAATCAGTTCAATTTTCGAAAAATAAGATTAAGAACTCGAAGAACAATTTTCAATCAAATCTTCGAAATTCGATAAAATTTGTGGTTCGATCGAACGAAAACAAGCTCAGATCAATTAGAAACATATAATCGAACCTTAGTAACAGCAAAACAAGCCGAATTATGGAAGAACAGATCGCATTTCAGCTATGAACATCGCGCGTGAATAGTGCCTCGCGATGAATAGTAACTCGCAAAAAAAAAACAGATTTTCAAAATTTGATTCAAATCCTAACACGCTCGGCTCTGATACCAATTGTTAGGTCCTTTTTTATCCAACACAGATGGAATTACAAAGAATCGGATAGTAAATCTGAAGAATTTGAACACTTACGATTGAGATTTACCA
Organism: Craterostigma plantagineum; assembly: GCA_027422505.1. Classification (NCBI taxonomy): domain Eukaryota; kingdom Viridiplantae; phylum Streptophyta; class Magnoliopsida; order Lamiales; family Linderniaceae; genus Craterostigma; species Craterostigma plantagineum. The sequence goes on along the minus strand of JAPQWV010000011.1, from coordinate 11,409,013 downwards.
ACGTTGAGGTTTGAGAGAGAAACGACGTTGAAGAACACAAAGGCGCTTGAAATTTTCTCTCTAAAATTTCCAATTCTAATTTTTCGATCCGAAACTATACTAAGCGCACTCCTAATTTTCTTAGGAGTTCACTTATATATACCACCTCGTGGTATATTTACACAAGTCGTCCTACAAAATGACTAATTACAATTTAGCCCAAGACTACTAATTTGCATACCAAGACTAAGACAACCATATTAATTGAATACAATTAAATAGTTCCAACAATATTGTTAATAACACAACCTGTACACAAGCAAGGGACCGAAGCCATAATTTACACGATTCCTGGGTAACACATTCTGCAAAGAATATGACATGTGACGTACGGTTAGTAACAAATCGCTAACCAGCAATACTACATTAATTATTAGAAATAACGATTAATATATTGTTAATAACATAACCTGTACACAAGCAAGGGATCACGAGTAAAATCGCATAAAAACCGCTATTGTTAATACCAACCCTGAGTAAATCGCATAAAACCGCGAGTGAAATCGTAATTATTAATCGTTAGAAATAACTATTGTATAATCATTGTCATTAGAAATAACGTTTCATCTATTCCTAATACCGCATCAATCACGCTTAATAACAATTGATTATTTTTAATACCTAATATTTCACCATAAATAACGATTCATGAATTATTAATAACGATTCACAATACGCTAAAAGCCGCATAATCTCGGTGTTATTGGCCCAAACGACTAAAAGTCACGATGTTAATGTTGAACCGTGGTGTAAATAAAGTCAATTTGATCGTGCATCTTAGTAGTAAACACTTACATTACTGAATTTGATTTGATAAATTACATAAATTATGTTTCGTGTTGATTGAAATGTTTGAGATGAATTACCATTTGATGCACAACGAATAACATGTGATGTGCACCTAATAACATATGTTTCGCCTTCAATAACTTCTCATAAGAAGTTATTACCACTTTAGTCCTTAATCGTAACACTACATTCAAAGTAAATAACTGTTATTTATCCAAATAAGTATCAACAACCTTCATTATAATAATACTTTCATTACATTTCGTGTTTCGCCGGTAACGTTTTTAGTTTTGTACACGTTTTTTACTTTTTAGTCTTTATATTGAAAATCTTCAAGGTGAAGAAAATAAGCCTCGTCCGAGATAACAGAAACCCTAAATTCAAAAACAAAAATCACAATGAAACCAAGGAAGAACTTCCCTATTACACAACCACGAGATCGACAACCGGTTAACGAAGTCGCTGAGAAGGCAGTTGTGGGGTCGATTTGGTCCTCTTTGCCGGTGAAAGGCTCCAGCCGTCGAAAAATCGAGATTCCCAGAAACCGATGTCAACCAAAATTCTTCAGGGAGAAAATGAGGAAGATGTTTAAAGGAGCAAGCGAGGCACATAAAAATGCAGTGAAAAGGACCACGTTTTCTTCTTTCCTCTGCCTAAATCTGTGTCAAATCCCCGGCGGGAAACTGGTGGCATTGATGAAGCGTCTCAGTCAAGATGCCTCGAGTTTCAGGTTCGGGTCATCTTCTTTCGTACCATAATGTGTAATCTAACTAACTTAGGGAATTTCTGAAAATGAGAATAAGATTATGTGTATTTTGCCACGTTAAATAGGTGATTATGTGTAATCTAACTAACTTAGGGAATTTCTGAAAATGAGAATAAGATATAGATTGAGGTAAATAAATATTAGGGTATAAAATGGACTATAACCATTAATGGGCTAGACTTAAGACTTAGGCCCAAATTTAGGACAAAACTTCGGAAACAAAGTCCCATAAACTGAGGAGAATTCACGCCATAGTCCCACCCACCATACCTAAGATATTTTATTACATTATTAGCAAACCCAAAGTGTATGGTGAAGGGAAAGAACAAAGTTACTTCTCACTCCAAAAACGTTGAAGATAGAAAGAAGGTGGAGAAATCCGAACTTGGACTAGGAGAAGGTATAATCTTGTAATAATTTTAAGTTCTAAGTTTGGATTAGCAGGCCTAGGATGTTAGCACCACTCGAAATCTGCTTAAAACTTGTATTTTTAACCAACTTCAGTTTAGGGTTTTTATGTTCTTAAGATATTCAACGGTTCTTGGAAAAATGTGCTTTTAGATCGAAGTTTCTTCGCACGTTAGTTGTTAAAACTGTTAAGGCCGCCAAAGGTGAGGTTCACGAATTGAGGAGGTTCGCGAATTGGTAGTGAAATGAAGATGTCATGAACTAAACTAACTTGGCGAATGGAAGACGAGTTCGCGAAGTATAGGCTTGGCGAATCCATTGTAGTGGCGAACTAATGGACTTCGCGAACCATGAGTTGGGAAAAGCACTGTGCGAATTGAGAGGGGAGCATTTAGGTTCGCGAAACTAGAAGATACTTGGCATTCACGAATCGAACCAACTTGGCAAACTATGAGTTCACGAAGTGAAAGATGGTGAGGACTTCGCGAAGTCGAGAGAGAAGTGAGCTTGGCGAACTCCAAGCAATTCACGAATCCATTTAGAACCTTATTAGTTCGCGAAGTAGAAGAAAGTCGCGAAGTAAAAGTAGTTCGTGAACTACATAGAGTCACGAATTAGGTATCATGATAGTTCATGAAGCCCACGAACTTGACGAGGGTTTGAGGCATTCGCGAAGTGAAATTGGGTAGTGTTTCGCGAATTAATCTAGAATGTCGAATTGAATGAGAGTTCGCGAACTTAGAACTTCACGAGATAAGGAAGGTTGGCGAATTAGGACATTTCACGAATTATTAGAGCGAGGGGAACTTCACGAATTGTGAGAAGTTTAAAGTCATTTCGCGAAATGGGTTAGTTCGAACTTGGCGAATTATGAGAGTAGCACTTCGCGCATTAGGGTGATGCGAGTTAGTTCGCGAACTGTGGGGGTAAACTTCGCGAATTATATGGGTTTGAACTAGATCACGTTTTGAGGAAAAATATTTTTACATCATTTAATGCGAAAAATATTCTGATTTCAATGAGCATAGGCTCTTTCGACGCCCGATCATAAATATCCTATCAGTATTTTTGGGGTCAATTTCGGTATAAGCAAATAACGGTTTTCGACAAAATATTGGAAAGAAAATTTATACAGTCAATTAATGTGGTATATACACTAACTTTATACCCTTTTTATGTCTAACGGACAAAATATTAGGAAATTCACCAGACCGGTTAGCGATTAGCTTAAGGACGACATATAAGTGGAAATGCAACTACAACACATAAAATGTTTGTTTGTGCCTAACTTACGTGGCTATGTGATTTAGTGCTTAGGTGCTTATGTGAATTATATGACATGGGTATGATTACGGTACACATTATGGCATTAATGCACTATGCATATGCACGAGAATGCACGTAACACTTGGGAGTTATACGATGTTGAGCTTGCATAATTTTTGTCGCAACAAGCGAATGATAATTGCCGAGGTGGGCAATTGGTATCAAGTTATAAGATAAGTGAGGGGCTTCTTCTAGGGCACCGAGACGGCGTTGATGCGACTTTTGGGAGGTGGTGTGTGGATGGATTACGACTTGTGAGGCCGGGCGCATAGATATTCTTTTGCTGTGCATGTATACACATCTCGTGTAATTACGACTTGTATGAATTTAGGAATTTTTGTAACTCTTTTGTCATGTACAGAAATGACTTCCATTACATAAATGGAAAAATTATATACGATTCCGCACTTCCATTAAGTTAATACATCGTTAGGCACATAAGATAACATTAGAATAGGTAGTGAAGGCACTGGTCCTGACAGAGTGGTATCAAAACTTCGGTTACAGGTTCTGTAGACTGTCCATGCGCACGCACCCAAAAGTGTGGAAGCAGCCTTGCCAGTAAGTTCTTTGAGATCATGAATTTCTTGTGTTGCATGAATTTATTGGCTATAGGGCCTGTCAGGGTAGAACACAATAATGGTAAGAACTAGAGGCGAGAATAGTGGGGGTGGAGATCAGAATCGAGAGAACACAGCCTCTACTGATAACTGGGATGCAACCATCTTCCAACTAACAGAGTTAGTCCGACAGCAGTCCGCCAAGATTCAGCAGCTAATCCAGCATAACAACCCAAATACTAGACCTACTTAGGCAGAGAGAGCCGGGATAGTGGGAGAACGGTTCAGAAGGCTGAACCCGCCGACTTTTGAAGATACTGCCGATCCAACTGTAGGTGAAGACTATTAAGGACTCTGGAAAGTATGTTCGTGTACAGCCGGGTCCCAAAAACGGAGAAGGCCCTCTGCGCTGCATTCTTGCTCAGGGAAAGCGCAGGGCATTGGTGGGATACCATCAGGTGATTGAGAATCCTGCAACCATGAGTTGGGATAGATTTAAGGAGCTGTTCAGGGGCAAATATCTTACTGCTCCAGTTCGAGCTCAATGGATGAATGAATTCATCAACCTCAGACAGGGGTCGATGACGGTGGCCGAGTGCATCAGAAAGTTCGAACAGCTATCGAGATTCGCAGCACACATGGTGAGCACGGACGCTCTGAAAATCGAATGCTTTCTTGAGGGATTAAAGCCAGAGTTGCATCGGGATGTGAGTATGGCTGAATTGCAAGGAGCCACGTATGCGCAAGTGGCGGAAAGGGCAATGGTGGCGAAACACGCCGAGACCCGAATCGTCCGCACGCAAGAAGCGAAGTGGAAATTTGCACAGGTACAGGGATCACAATGGAGCGGGGGAAGTCAGAAGCGTCAATTTGTGCCCAAGGACGGAAAGCAGAACTTTCAGAATAAGCCACCACAATGCCCACAGGGGATACAAAATCGACCGCCAAACACGAACAATGGGGGACTTCCAGCGCCTATTCCGAACTGCCTGAAGTGCGGGAAAAGACACTTGGGCAACTGCTATGCCCAGACCAACAACTGATTCAGATGCGGGAAGTCGGGACACTTTGCCTGTGTTAGATCCTACGATTAACAACTCTAAGATCCTAGGCAAGAATTCAAAGTAATTCGACGATAATGATAATCAATAAGCTTCGATCGAAAAACTCATTTGAAGAACGAGAGAGAGAATTCGATTAGAGTGAGAAAATTACTGTTGTTTCTCTCTCTAGAAATATAATTGCAAGCCTTTTGGATCAATCTTCAAAACTTTCTCTATTCGACACAATTGATTTACATGCATTTATACCAAACAAACTTGGTACAAATACCAAACTAGTCCTAACCTAAGACTACTATACAAAACGCCCCTAATTACAAGGACAACTAATAATATCAAGCACAGTTAAACGTATACTCTACAATCTCCCCCTTTGTGCTTAATTGCGTTTCCGCACCGTTTGTCCTCGTCGGGCGTAATACGATCTGCGCAAGCCCAGCGCCTACTCGTAGTTCCTCAGCGTGATCCTCAACTCCAGTTGCTCCTCGATATCTTCAAGCAATTCCATTAGGAGCGGCTGTTCTCTCACGAACCTGTGTATCCTCAGCATAGTGTCTCTATTTATTTCTTCCAACCTCTACTCGATATTCCTCCTGATGACCTTGAGCGTCCCATCACAAAACTTGTTGATTTCAGTCTTCAGCATCAACTTATTCTTCTTTGTTATTGGATTATGGTAGGTGATGCCTAGGACTGAGCTGATGTGCACGTGATTGTTGGGAAGCCCTTCGATCTCAGGTCCTTTGTTGAGCGGAGCGGTCATGTTGACCTTCTTCATATTGCTCTCCAGAGCCATCTGAAGGTCGTGAGCGGCATAGTACTTGACTTGGCACATCATGAATGGGTACAGACCCTCGAGTCCTTTCTTGATGAAGCCTTGAGGACCTTTGTGCTTTTCCACATATAGCTGATATAAGTTGTAAACTTCTTCAGCAGGGATGTACGGTAGGTCGCTCTCGCTTAGATCCTCTCGAGTTCTGTTTACGCGCTCAATGGTGTAGTGAGGTGTTGGAAGTCCTCCTTTATCACAGTAGACGCTGAGTAGTTGGCTTATTGGAGGGAGACTCTTATAATGGCTCTTGGCTTGTGCCTTAGTCATCCCCAGCCTTATATCAGGTCCTAGTTTGGTCAGCATCCAGAGGTAGGTCATCCTCTTTTGCTGATCCCAATGAGAGATCCCTCTAAGCTCGAACTCGTTCGGCTTCTTCACTCTATCCGGAGACCTCCAACTGTTCTCACGAACTTCTTCTAGGAAAGGGACTTCTATTTGGATGTTCTCCCATGGCGTGTCGATCCAAACGGTCCCTGGCGTTAGCCTTGTAGAGGGAACCGCCCGTTGAGCGATAAACTCTGGTAGCCTTGGGATATCTTGCTCGTAGTCTTCACCTTCCTGAAGCTCTTCGTATGATTACGAGGTCTATAGACGCTTGTTGTAGAAAGCGCCGAACGTCGTGAAGCCGTCGTCTTTGATGTTCCTCAGGCATGGAATGGGTCATCCACTGTCCTTCGAAGATATACTTGTCTAGGACCTCGTGTGGATTGACGCCATGTCCAAAGGGTCCCGGTTGGTCTGGAGCGACAGAGGGAGTGGCTTGGGTAGCTGCTAGAGCTACAAGCATCGCAGCACTTGCTTCTTCCGGAAGCAAGGGGCTTGAGTAGATCGGTGGTGTGGGCGGAGGCGTCCTGAGGTGAAAGGTTGGTGGGTCGATGTGGGCGGTGCGGTGAGTGGTGTGGGTAGGTTTGGTGAGTAGTATGGGTTTGGTGGGTAGTATGTGTTTCGCCAGCTCCAACGCTTGTCTGTGCAGCGCCCGTGCCTTGTCCTTGGCCACTTGTTGATGCCCTTGGCCTCTTCTCCCCCTCATGATGGTCCTGATCGTCAGGATCGTCATGTCTGCGCCGAGAGTGGGAGCTTTGGCCTCAGCATGATTGAGTAGGTGGCTCAGGATGGTCTACCAGTCGTCTATAGAGGGACTCTTCCTGAGGCGACCGTATGGTAAGACCGATGAGGCGGGCCAGAAGGATATCATGGATGGGGTAGTGTATGGGTTGATTAGGATGAGTGTTATAGAGGGTCGGTGGATGTGGGTTGTGGAGGTGTGCGGTTGGGTTGTGACCAGGTGCCTTCAGAGACTGACAGTATGGTAAGACCAATAAGGCGGGCCAGAAGGATATCATGGATGGGGTAGTGTATGGGTTGATTAGGATGAGTGTTATAGAGGGTCGGTGGATGTGGGTCGTGGAGGAGTGAGGTTGGGTTGTGACCAGGTGCCTTCAGAGACAGTGATTTCCCGGTATCTCTTCAGGATGTCTCGATTGCTTGGAGTACTCTCTCCGTGATTTTGTCTTCCATAGACTGTACAACGGCAGAGAGAGCGGCTTGGAACTGCTCGTTCGTCACAAAGGGTGCGGACGCCTCCTGAGATGGACCAAGACGACTGATGTCGCCTGTTATCAACCCTTGAGTACACACCGACTCTTCAGGTTGGCTCACAGTCACTTGAGGTTATGACTGTATGAGACTAACACCCAATCCTTGAGTCGAATCTTCAAGATTCGACTTTATGGGCGTTGTGGCAGGCTCGGGTTGCGCCTGCGATCCAGACACCACGAGAGTAGTATCTGGTGCGTTGGTGACGGACGGGAAGAGGGACTCCACTTGAATGCTAAGTCTCCTTGGAGTCCTCCTCATCAGACTAATTTCCTCATCTGATTCCGTGTCAGACGGGGTGGCCGTGTGAGGAGTGAGGTCACGATGAACGTCCTCTAGTGCCTGATCCGTCACCAGTGGAAGAGAGCTTTGCCCCAATTCTACTTCGGGCTGTGCTACCGGTTGAAGAACCTCCTCAAAGGTTTCTTCGAGCATGCCAACATTCACGGGCACTTCCACTTGTAAGTCATGAGCAGGAGCCTCGAGTGCCATCTCTGTAGCCACGATGTCTATCAACATATCATCCACGTCGGGCATTGGCTCTTCGACCAATTGAGACTCCTGAGCTAGCTTCTGAGCGACATCATCAATCATCGCGTCCTCAGGGCTTAGCTGTTGTTGTTGTTGTTGAGGGCTAGCTCCAAGCACTGTCGGGGGCTCTCGAATCATTTCCTCGGTGAGATTTCTGTCCCGGCAGTATAGTTTGTAGACGTCTCCGTTGGGGTCCGCGAGACGAAGGAGCTCGAATGAGATCGGCATCGAAGGTTGGTCCAGGTCCGTGCGCCACGGGTTGTGGAAGAACTTAAGCCTTGGTGGTTGGTAATTTCCGCCAAGAGGCAGAGTAGGGATTGTCTGGTGCAGCGCCATGATCTCCCTGATGATGATGCTGAACTATCGAGCATAAGGCACGTTCTTGATCGCCGGTTCTCCTTCTGCCGAATCTGGTCCGCGAGGTCGTTCCAGATCAGCTGAGTGTAGTCATAATTTCTTGAGAAGGCGATGCCATGGAAGATCCTCAAAATATTGCTGTTGCCCTTATCGAATCCTGCGTGCTTGGGCGAAAGACACTTATTCACTATTCCGAATAGTCTTCCACGGGTGTGGGATTCCTCTGCTCTGGACCTGAGCTAATCTTGTGAGCGATGGTTGGTATCCCATGTGCAAGAAGTCTTGAATCATCTCAGCATCCGATGGGAGCGGGTCGTCATTATTGTTGTGGGGCAAGTCCAGTACCATGCCGAACTGGTTCTTGTTCATGCTGATATGTCGCGTCCCTATCCTTGTTGAGAATCTGAAGGCTCCATTGTCCACTTCTCCTTGTATGCTGCCCCAGAACTGCTGGAGATATACCATCGGCACTGATGCGGTGGCCGTTAACGCATGCCAGATGGGGGCCTTGTAGGATCGATAAGATGATCTCGTCTGGACACCTAAACGTGCTCAGATCGAGCTGGAAGTTCGTATCGTGAACCTTTAGGTAAAGGTTGTGATCGTAGATGTGGTTGTATTTCGGGTAGCGATCCATCTGAAAAATAAGATATATAAATGTTTATGAGTTCAATCTTATTTTCAGTCGAAATATGAATAAATTTCATCAAACTATAGTAATACTGCAAGTAATAGCATGTTCGATGAATTTTGAATTGAAATCATATCAAATGCATAGTGTACGCTCAATTTTGAAAAATCTAATGGCATGAATGTAATTTCGAATGAAATATATATCGCATCAAAGATAGTTCGAAATTTCGCTAAGTGTTTAATCGAAAAAAAATGTCACTGTTCATGCCGAGAAATTTTTCGCTCCGTAAAATTGATTTTGAAAATGATATCCTATGCATTGATTTCAATTGTAATGACTCAAATTGATTTTTCGATCGAGAAAATTTTATTCGCTAATGTTCGCTACAGAGTAAAAGACTTAGAAAAATTTTCTAAGTGTTGAAGTTGAAATCGAGACTGTAGGCGGTCAATTTTACGATCGAGAAAAATCTCGCGTAAATTTACGATCGAGAAATTAATTCCCAAGTAAATTTACTATCGTAAAATTTTCTTCGATTGAATAAAATTTTCGATTTGAAAATTTGTCGAGCGGTATGTGATTTTCGATTGTAAGAAAAAATTTTCGCTGCGATATGTTTCTATCGAGAAATTAGTCAACGAAAGACTAAGTCAATCGTAGAGAAATTTTTCGATCAATTAAGTCCTAAGCGGCGAATGTTACGTTCGAAAAAATTAAGCGTTGAGAAATTAATTTTTCGCTGCTAAATTTTTGCGACCAAATTGAAAGTAAATCGAAAATTCTATTTTGCGATAGTAATTTTTACGCTCGATAAAATTTGCATCTAAATTGTCTATTCAGTGCTTAAATTTTTCGCTTACAAAAATCCTAATTAGATTTCTAGATGGTAAATAATTTTTCGGTCAAAATCTTCTTATCTTAGCGACTAAATCAGAATTTTATCGATCGAAAAACTAATTCAATTAAATCGGAATTCAATTAAGACTGTTTGCGATCGACAAAGTTCTTCGATACCTTTAAACATTAAAAAAAAAACCAGTTTTATTGAAACTCAAATCTCAGTCGAAGATGCAGATTTTCCGAAGATTTATTCTACCAGTTTCATCAAGAACATCGAAACTATGTTAAGTGCAGGCATTAATCTCAGATAACACTCATAATCAAGCCTAAATCACTATAAAGCAGTATACGATTTCTCAGTTTTGAAATACAGTAGAAAATCTAAGTCTAAACATGCGAAAAACTTCAAAATGCAGATGCTAATGAAGGTAAATCACACGCAAATGTTAAACAGACAGTTTGGTGTTAAAAATCGAAAGATCGTTGAGAAATTTAAGCTGTCTGTGAAAGTTTTTCGCGAGAGAGATTATTTGCGATTAGGGTTGCGTGAGAAAAAGGTTTTCGACTGACAAGAAAGTGAACTTTTATTAATTCGCTGCAGATCAATGTTGGGTTTTGCGATTTGACGTTTTGCGATTAAATGGATCAGGCCCATTACTATTTGCGCTCGAGAAATTTTTTATTCGAAAATTGCTTCTCAATTCAAATTTTTCGATCGCAAATTATCGCGGTTAACCAACAATTGTTCTCAACACTGTCTTACGATCGAGAAACTTATGATAGCGAATTATTTCTTATATCCAATTTCTCGATAGTAAGTACTTCTAAAATTTTCAGATTAACCCCTATTTCGAGTAAAATCACATTGTAAGGCCCCCCCTTAGAAGTAAAATTAATGCAATTGACTCCTTGTATTTTCCGTGTAGTAACGTCTAACTCCTTGGCAGAGATCGAAAAATATGTACCACTTAGAAAGAGGACGTTAGAAATAATGGAGTTAATCAACAATTATTTAGGAATGAAATATTTGGTCTTGTGACTAGCCCCTTTCCTTGTTGTGTCGACGTCTTGCTCCGTAATTTTGTTTGTAGGAATCCGAACGCTTAGAGAAAAACGTCAAGAATATTTGGAGTTAATGCACGAATTTTATATTTGCTCTCCCTAAAATAATGCAAAAATTGACTAACTATGCAAGCATATGAAATCTCTTCAATTCACGAGCATAGAACACACAATTTTGCCTAGTAAGCACATATACATGGTCCCCAAAAATATGTACTAGAGGTATTGTGTGAGGGTAAGAGCAATTGAAAAAAAGACTTATCGCATTTAAACAATTCAGTACAAATGCAATTGAAAATTACATTTAGAATGTGCGAGAATAAAATAAATTCGCATTTAGTCAATTCAACGCATATGAAATATGATATTTCATGTCAAAATGTGCGAAATTGATTATTTTTTCATATTACTATTATTATAGTATGGGGTCGGATTATTTTGCTTTGATCAATCGTCACACCTAAAATTTTACGAGACATTTGAAAGAAGAAAATGCCGTCAAGTCATGTCGTCAAACTAAAGTCCTAAGTTCATAGACTGGTCCATTTCGACAACTCTTACTGGGTTCGCTCTAGTACTCAATAATTTTTAACTTGGGATTTTTATATTTATATCGCTCAAGTCAACACAAGCAATTTTAAGTCAATTTACCTGTGATCGAGGCATTTTTAATCATTTCACCTAAGCGAGAGATCGTCGATTGGAATCAAAGGGTTGTAAGGATTTTATTTTGGCTAAGACTTAGAAGGGAAGGAATTTAGAGGAAAGTGTGCTTATCTGTTCGTCATCTTCCATTTCTATGTCCGTCTCCCTTTTGTTTTTCGGCGTCATCTCTTCTTCTTTTTTCGGTCTTTACTCCTTCCTTTTCTTTTAAAATTATCCCTTTTTATGCTAGCTCAAGCTGAAGCTCCGCTTCTCCACGAGGCTATATGAGATTATCGTAGGCGAAGTTCTTATTGTTGGTTCTCGTGCCGATACCATGCTCCTATTCTTTTAATCCCTAGAGACGTTTCAGAGATTATCTATTTGGAAAAGTTCAGTTATGGAATTCGTCCCCGAGGCTGCGCTCCTCTTCTCGTTTCTCGATATAAGACCGGATTATCGTTGGAGAAGTTCACTTCGTGGTGCTCCTCTTTCCAGCCGTTCTGACGAGCGTACGAGATTATCACTGGAGAAGTTCACAGCAGGATCCATGCCACCTTCTAAGAGATAGTCGGAAGGCAGGTTCCTTTGGTCTGATTTTTGCGCGTTGAGCAATGCCTTCTTTTGTTATCATCCTCCTTATTTTCTCCCCCTCCTTTTTTCGTTTGAATAACCATCCGAAGAGTATATATTACGGTTGAGTGCTGGAAATGGGATTCAAAGGAAGAAAAGGGCGTTGGAGAAGGCTCAAATTGGATGACTAAGGGCTAAGGAGTAAGAGGGAAAAAGATTTTATAAGGCCGATTGAGGAATAACCTGAGCACCCTTATCATTTTCCTAACGATCTAAGGCAAGGTAAGTATGAAGCCAAGTACCACTAGTTAAGACAAGCAATTGATGTGTGACTCACTCGAGAAATAGATCCAAGGAAAGAAATAATCAAGGCTCGAGACCTCTCGTATGTATATTGGCTTCGTGTCTAGTGGAGCAACCTAATGACCTTTAGACATAAGAATGCGACTTAGACTGACAAAATTAAGCAATTAAATCGATCGCATGTCGGGGTAAAATTCTAAGTGACTTTAGATCAAAGCATCCTAAAGAACTTCTCCATCCCCCTATAGTAGAGGTATATGTATAGTATTTTTATATGTATTAGAATTTTTATTTATTTATTTATTAAATTCACTCAAGATAAGACATATAAGCAAAGAAAACGCATAGCATAGAACATTTTGTAGCACATAAGATCTGGTAAATCACGTATTACGGAAGATCAACATGCCTAATTTTCCGACAAGGAATTGAAATCGTTTTTCATCCAATGCCTTGGTGAAAATGTGAGCTAGTTGGAACTCCGTGTTCACGAAATACATACTATGGTGCCTTTTTCTACATGATCTTTGATAAAGTGATATCTAATGTCTATGTGTTTTGTGCGTGAGTGATGAATAGGATTGCAAGTAATAACGATGACACTTTGACTATCACTATATATGGGTATATTATTTAAATTGTACTCATAGTCGCGAAGCTGAGTCCGCACCACAGCATCTGGGAGCAACAACTGGCGGCTGCCACGTATTCTGCTTCGGCCGTCGAAGTTGACACACAGTTCTGCTTTTTGGATGACCAGCAGACCAGCTTTTCACCTAGAAATTGAGCGCCACCGGACGTCCTTTTCCTGTCCATTCGGCAACCTGCATAATCAGCATCAGTATAGCCGATAAGATTGAAGTTCGTAACCCTTTGGATACCATAGTCCGAGGGTATAAGTGCCCTTAATGTAACGCAGAACCCTTTTGACCGCGAGCATATGGGATTCTTTGGGATCGGCTTGAAAACGGGCACATAAGCAAGTGGCAAACATGATGCTTGGCCGGCTCGAAAAGAAGAGATCCAATGATACTGCGATAGTGTGATGTCGACCGGCTTTCCAGCGGGATCGGCATCCAACTTGCAGATTGGTGACATAGGAGTGCTAAGAGGCTTGCTCTGATCTTGATGGAATTTCTTCAGAATATCCTTTATGTATTTTGTCTGACTGATGAAAATCCCATCTTCGAGTTGCCTTACTTGTAGTCCAAAGAAGAACGGCATCTCTCCCATGTGACTCATCTCGAACTTGTTTTTCATAAGATCTCCAAACTTCGTGCAAATCCGCGGATTTGTTGATCCGAAGATGATATCGTCGACGTATACTTGAACGACCATCAGATTTTTGTCTTGCCATTTGATGAAGAGGGTTGTGTCTATCGTTCCTCGTATGAATCCAGACTTCACGAGGAAATCACTCAAGCGTACCAAGCACGTGGGGCTTGTTTTAGTCCATAGAGAGCTTTGTCCAATCGATAGACGTGATCGGGATTGTCTTGATCAACGAAGCCTTTCGGCTGAGCGACGTAGACTTCTTCTTTTAATACGCCATTGAGAAAGGCGGTCTTAACATCCATCTAATAGAATTTGAAGTCTTTGTGAGCTGCATAAGCCAGGAGAAGGCGGATAGCTTCGATTCGGGCAACAGGAGCATATGTATCGTCGTAGTCGATGCCTTCCTGTTGAATGTAGCCCTTCGCAACTAGCCTTGCTTTGTTCCGAATCACTTCACCATCTTCATTCTTCTTATTTTTGAATACCCATTTGGTTCTGATTATTGTTTTCCCATGTGGACGGGGTACTAAGGTCCACACTTGAAGACGTTCGAATTGATGAATTTTTTCTCGCATCGCAATTATCCAATCCGGGTCTTGTAGTGCGTCTAATACTTTATTAGGCTCATTTTGGCTTAAGAAGCAGCTGAAAAGATTGAGCTAACAACGTGTCCTTACTCCGCTCGAAAGATCGCCAATTATTTGATCAACCGGATGGGAACTAGTCCACTTCTGCTCATGCGGCAGGGCTGAGGAAGATACGTCAGCCAATTGTGGTTCTAGATTTCCAATGATCTCCGATTGTTCAATTGTTTGAGGAAGTTCCACTTCTGCACTTGGAATGATCGTCTCTGATAATTCTTCCACAGTAACCATTGTAGGTTCTTCGTTATTCTGTGGCAATTCTGAATCGGGTGAGGTAGGGACGTGAGAAGTACTAGGTACATCGGTCTCGTTAGGTGGAGTATCTACTATATGTGTGTATGACCGATATACGGGCTCGAAGAGAGAGTCCAGATCGTGTAATGCGAGTCTTAATGCTTCTTCTGACATTGATTTCAAAGTTGTTGCCATCTTCTATTGGTTTTGTGCCAACGCACCAGTGAAAACAGGTTCTGAACTGTTGTATTCAGAAGCTATCTGGTTGGATACGGGTCCTGAACTGAGGTGTGCAGGAGCCGTCGGGTTAAGCACGGGTCCTGGACTGTCTTGACCAGAAGCCATATCCGCCACTTCATGGAAAGTGACGTTGTAGCTTTCTTTGATTGTGTGGTTGGACTTGATATATACTCGGTACGCTTTCGAGGTTGAAGAATACCCGACGAAAGTCGCTTCGAATGCTTTAGGGTCGAACTTGGCACGTTGCTCTCGGTCGTTCGCCACAAAGCACTTGCACCCGAAGACTTTAAAGAAAGAGATATTGGGTACTCTATTATTCACAATCTCGTACGGAGTCTTGTTGAACCTTTTGTGAACCACCGTCCTGTTTTGAGTAAAACAAGCGGTATTAACTGCTTCAGCCCATAGAAAGTGTGGAAGTCCAGAATGAATCAGCATTGTCCGAGCTGCTTCCACTATGGTTCGATTTTTCCTTTCAACGACCCCATTTTGTTGAGGTGTTTTTGCGGCTGAGAATTGTTGACTTATCCGAATTTTTTCATAAAATTCACTGAGACGTCTGTTCTTGAACTCAGTGCCATTGTCTGTTCGAATGACTTGGATAGTCTGCTGCAGCAAGTTCTGAGTGGTGTTCACAAAATTAATAATCAAGTCACCGGTCTCATCTTTGGTTTGGAGGAACTTTATCCAAGTGTAGCGAGAGTAGTCATCGACGATCACTAGCACGTACTTTCTTCCATATATGCTTTGAGTCTGCATCGGCCCACAGAGATCTATGTGGATTAGTTCCAGTGGTCGAGATGTAGACGCAAGTTGCTTGATGTGATGGGATGCTCGCTTTATTTTTCCTAATTGGCATGACGAACACTGATGCTCCCTTTGTAGTAGTATAGTTGGCAGACCATGAACCAACTTTTTCGTAAAAAGACGTTGGAGAGCTTTCATATTCAGATGAGACAGTCGTTGATTCCATAAGCTGTTCCTCTATAAATCAATCTCAGATATGAGGCATACAGCTCTCGAGGGCCGCACGGACGTCAGGTTAATCGTGTAAAGATTTGATTTTCGAAGTCCATAGAGGAGTTCTGTGTCCTGACTGTCCAAAATTTTGCACCGGTCATCATTAAAGACCACCTGGAAGCCTTTGTCACAGAATTGGCTTATGCTGAACAAGTTATGGCGGAGGCCTTCGACGTATGAGACATCTTTTATAATCAGATTCTTCAGAATGATATCCCCAAGTCCTAGAATCGGGGCTGAATCGTTGTTCCCAAATCTGACTTTGCCGTTTGGCTGGTCTTTGTAGTTGCTCAGCAGTTCTTGTTTTCCTGTCATGTGTGTGGAGCAACCCGAGTCAAGGTACCACACATGATGGATCTCTTGTGACGATGTGGATGTGTTGCCATCGTCCGTACGATTGGATGTCCCGGCGTCTGATTCACTGTCGAGACGGGCCATGAGAGCTAAATTCTCTTCTTCAGAACTCGACGTGTCCTCGAGCCATTTGTCCTGTTCGGCCATGAGAGCTACTCCGGCTTCCTTGTGTTTCGTCAATTGGAGCTTCCTGGAGTAGTAGTTGGCATCTCTCTTCTTCGGAAGAGTGCACTCTCTGGCGAAGTGACCTGAGTTGTCACAGTTGAAGCACTTGTTAGCCTCCTTAGGATTCATTGGAACTCTCTGGTGCACGTTCTTTTTTTAGAGCTTGTAGTCCGAAGTCGGTTGGCTGAGGTTGAAGACTTCTTCTTGAAGTACTTCTTGCTCATCATTCTCCTATGAGAGCTAGCTGCTTTCCTAGTGCTTTCAGATTTGGCTCAACGTCAGAGTCCGACTCTTCTTCTGGCTCTGAAGGTGAAAGAGGCCTAACGGTCTTTTCCTTTCTTGATCTTGAGCTCCTCTTCTCCGAGACTAAGGCAACAGTGTCTTCGTTCTGTTTGCCTTTCTGCTCCTTGAGAATCTCGCTTATATCATCCTCATGCTGTGCGAGATTGTCAAACACGGCATGGACATCCAACTCCTCTAAATCTTTATTTTTTCGAATCTGAGTGCATATTTTCTTCCATTCCGCGGGCAGAGAAGATAAAATCTGATGTTTGTCTCCATGTTGGTCTTCGTGGTCTCTATTTTCCTCATCTCGTTGAGAAGAGTGAGGTATCTTTGGTAGATCTCGTATAGACTCTCCTCAGGCTTTGCTTTGAAAGAGTCGTAAGCGGTGAGAATGTTTGCCTTTTTGGCCTTTATGCCAACTTCCGTCCTCTACATCATCCTATGCAGTTCATCCCACATTCCTTTAGCCGATAAAAGGCTATCAATTTGTCGGTATATGTCATTGGGAATGCCCTGCATGAGGGTGTTCATGGCTACTAGATCAGCCTTAGCTCGAGCTCTCTCCTCGATTGTGTACTCCCTAGGCTGCTTCAGTCGCCTAGATGCAGGAATTTGAGGAGTTGCCGTTTCGTCACCGGGGACATGTACCCAAAACTATGCGGGTCCCTCTTCTAGTGACTTCAGTAAATTCTCGGCTTGATCTTTTAGAGCTATGAAATTGAGAAAGCGGCTCCTCACACAGTATATTCGCCCCTTGCAAAATCGGTGGACGGTTGTCATTTCCGAGCGAGTATGCATCCATTTTGTTTTGTAGTTGAGTTGTTGAAGGATCTTCGTTACGTGTTTTGAATGTTTTGAAGATGATGTAATGTGCTTCACAAGTGACGAAATTCGTTAGTAGCGTTTGATCCGAAAAATAGATCGAGAATTATTTTCGATTCAATCTTTTAAGTTTGATCAAAAATAATTTCGTCGAAATAGAATATAGCATGTACTGTTTACGTGCGAGATAGTTTGTCAGTGAAATTTTTTTCGAGCGAAATAAATTGCCCAAAATCGTTCGGTCGAGAAAAAATTCCAGATCGTGAATTTATTTCGATCGTAAAGAAACAGTACGTTAGTAAGTTTCTCGACAAGTCAAAATAAATCGGTTGACTAGAAAAGTTTCTCGCGTGTAAATGATTTTTAGCTTGGTCAAACTTTAAATGTCTGACCGAAAATGTTTCTCAAGAGAAAGTTGTTACGCGTGTAAAATCAAAATTGGTCTCCCTCGAAAAAAGATTTTCGCTAGATAATGCTCGAGAAATATTTCTAACTAAAATTGTTTCTAGTGTTGACGATTTTAGCACCGACTTCGTATTCTGATCGAGAAAAATTATCGCGCCAACTTTTTCGATCGAGAAATTAATCCGATTGTAGAACCTAGCGAGAAAAATTAGAACGATCGAGAAAAATCACAGAATACAATTATCACAGATTCAAGCAAAAACAAAGAATTAGACACTGAACTTTCAGGTAATTGCTCGCAATTGATTACTAACTACGCACAAACATGCAATTAAACACGTTATGAAGTACAATATGTCGAATTTGGTCAAAATCAAAACGTGTTCTTCATGTTCTTGCGCAAACAGTAACTCACAAAATCGACTTAATCCAAATACGAAGTTCAAACAGCTACGGATTTGATCGCAATCAACATTTGACACTTAAACAAGCACAGAGACATCAAATTCAAGTCAATTAGGCACAGAATTATGCTATTGGATCGAAAACAGATTTCGCGCCAAACTGTTCTTCGATGAACAGTGAACAGAATTAAATTTTCGATCGAAATCTAACAATTTTTTATCCATAACAGAACGAATCGGCTCTGATACCAATTGTTAGGTCCTACGATTAACAACTCTAAGATACTAGGCAAGAATTCAAAGTAATTCGATGATAATGATAATCAATAAGCTTCGATCGAAAAACTCATTTGAAGAACGAGAGAGAGAATTCGATTAGAGTGAGAAAGTTACTGTTGTTTCTCTCTCTAGAAATTGAATTGCAAGCCTTTCGGATCAATCTTCAAAACTTTCTCTATTCGACACAATTGATTTACATGCATTTATACCAAACAAACTTGGTATAAATACCAAACTAGTCCTAACCTAAGGACTACTATACAAAACGCCCCTAATTACAAGGACAACTAATAATATCAAGCACAATTAAACGTATACTCTACAGCCAGGTTATGCCCGGAGAGTACCTCAGGAGGCCAAGCAGAAAATCAGACAAGACAACCGGCCGTGCCAGCTAGGGTGTACACAATCACCTCGGAGGAGGCAGACGAAAACCCGTCCGTGTTGACAGGTATCCTATCTATCCACCAAACTCCCACGTACATACTAGTAGACTCAGGCGCCATGCACTCATTTGCATCTATTAAGTATGTGATGAGGCTCGAGGTTACACCCAGTAGGTCTGAGTGCGAGTTTAATGTGACTGTCTCGAATGGAAATCCAATTAGAACCACTCAAGTAGTACGAAACTGTCCCGTGATAGTGAGTGACAAGGAATGGCCTGTAGACTTGATAATAATTCCGATGAATGACAATGAAGTAATCCTCAAGATGGACTGGTTGTCAAAGTAACAGAGCTGTGATCGATTGCAATCGCAAAGTAGTCACGTTTAACTTGTAAGGAGTCGAGCCTTTCACGTTCGCAGAGACGGTAAAAGGAAGAAGCGTTTCTAAAATATCGGCACTAAAGGCTCAAAGATTGATGAAAACCAGATGTCAAGCGTATTTCGTTTTTGCAAAACGGATGAGAATTCCTCCCCAGAGTTGAAAGAAGTGCCAATAGTTCGAGAATTCTCAGACGTGTTTCCCGAAGATTTACCAGGGTTGCCACCTGACAGAGAGATTGAATTCACGATAGACCTAGTGCCTGGAGCAGCACCAATATCCAGGACACCATATCAACTAGCGCCAACAGAATTGAAGGAGCTCAGGGAGCAATTAGACGAACTTCTACACAAAGGATTTATTCAGCCGAGTTTCTCTCCCTGGGGAGTGCCGGTACTGTTTGTACGAAAGAAAGATGGCTCAATGCGATGTGCATAGACTATAGGGAGCTGAACAAAATAACGATCAAGAACAAATATCCCCTCCCAAGGATTGGCAATCTGTTTGACCAACTGCAAGGCGCCACAGCCACAGTGTTTTCAAAGATAGACCTGAGGTCGGGGTATCACCAGCTGAAGATTCGGGAAGAAGATATGCCGAAAACTGCCTTCAGTACGCGCTACGGGCACTCTGAATTTCTAGTCATGCCTTCAGGCTGACTAACACGCCAGCAACTTTTATGGACTTGATGAACCGTGTGTTCAAGACATTTTTGGATAAGTTCGTCATCGTGTTCATAGACGACATACTCATCTATTCGAAGACTAAGGAGGAACATGAACAACATCTGCGGATAGTGTAGAAGATCAATTCTAATTGTGCTTTGATTTCATTAATTGTCCTTGTAATTAGGGGCTTTATTTGTATTAGTCCGTAGATTAGGACTAGATAAATAGTTATACCAAGTGTGTTTGGTATAAATACTTTGTAATCAATCGCAATCAATAGAGAATGTTTTGGAAATTGATCTGAAAGGCCTGCAATTCAATTTCTAGAGAGAGAAACAATAGTAACTTTCTCACTCTATTCGAATTCCCTCTCTTGTTCTTCATTTGAGTTTTTCGATCGAATCTTAATGTCGAATTACTTAGAATTCGTGCCTAGGATCATAGAGTTGTTAATTGTAGGACCTAACAATTGGTATCGTAGCAGATTCGTTTTGTTTTGAATCGAAAATTGTTAGAATTGGATTGAAAATCATTTACTGATTACTGTTCATCGAAGAACAGTTTGGCGCGAAAAATTATTTTCGATCCAATAGCATAATTCTGTGCTTAATTGAGATTGAATTTGATGTTCTTGTGCTCGCTTAAGTGTTAAATGATGATTGCGATCAGATTTGTAGCTGTTTGAACTTCGTGTTTAGGATTAAATCGATTCTGTGATTTACTGTTTGCGAAGAACATGAAGAACACATTGTGACTTTGATCAAATTCGATATACTTTGCTTCATAACGTGTTTAATCGCTTGTTCGTGCATAGTTAGTAAATGATTGCGAGCAATTACCTGAAATTTCACTGTCTAATTCGTTGTTTTTGCTTGAATCTGTGTTAATCGTATTCTGTGATTTTTTTCGATCGTTCTAATTTTTCTCGCTAGGTTTACGATCAAATTAATTTCTCGATCGAAAAACTTGGCGCGAGAATTTTTTCTCGGTCAGAATACGAAGTCAGCGCTAGAACCGTCAGCACTAGAAACGATTTTAGTTTGAAACATTTCTCGAGCATTATTCAGCGAAATTTTTTTTCGAGAGAGACCAATTATGACTTTGCATGCGTAAAAACTTTTTCTCGAGAAACATTTTCGGTCAGACCTTTAAAGTTTGACCAAGCTAAAATCATTTACTCGCGAGCAACTTTTCTAGTCAACAAATTTATTTTGACTTGTCGAGAAACTTACTAACGTACTGTCTTTATGATCGAAATAAATTCACGATCCGAATTTTTTGTCGACCGAACGATTTTGGGCAATTTATTTCGCTCGAAAAATATTTCGCTGACAGACTTTCTCGCACTAGAACAGTACACATTATATTCAATTTCGACGAAATTATTTTCGATCAAACTTTAAAGATTGAATCGAAAATACTTCTCGAACTATTTTACGAATCAAACGCTACTAACGAACTTTGTCACGTGTGAAGCACATTACGTCATCTTCAAACCTTCAAGACACTTAACGAAGATCCTTCAACAACTCTACTACAAAACAAGATGGATGCATACTCGCTTGGAAATGACAATCGTCCGCCGATCTTGCTACGTGGCGAATACACCGTTTGGAGAAGCCGCTTCCTCAATTTCATCGCTTTAAAAGATCAAGCCGAGAATTTGCTGAAATCGCTAGAAGAGGGACCCGCGCAGTTTTGGATGAATGTCCCCGGTGATGAATCGGTAACTCCTCAAAGAATCTAGGCGACTGAAGGAGCCTATGGAGTACTCAATCGAGGAAAGGGCTCGAGCTAAGGCTGATCTAGTAGCTATGAATACCCTCATGTAGGGCATCCCCAACGACATATATAGACAGATTGATAGCCTTTCATCGGCTAAAGGAATGTGGGATGAACTGCATAGGATGTTGCAGAGGACGGAAGTTGCCATAAAGGCCAAAAAGGCGAACATTCTCACAGCTTACGACTCCTTCAAAGCAAAGACGAAGAAAAGTCTATATGAGATCTACCAAAGATACCTCACTCTTCTCAACGAGATGAGGAAGATAGAAATCACGAAGACCAACATGGAGACAAACATCAGATTTCTCTCTTCCCTGCCCGCGGAATGGAAAAAGATATCCACTCAAGTTCGACAGAATAAAGATCTAGAGGAGCTGGATATCCATGCCGTGTTTGACAATCTCGCACAACATGAGGATGATATAAGCGAGATTCAAAAGAGCAGAAGGGCAAGCAGATCGAAGACACGGGTTCCTTAGTCTCAGAGAATAGGAGCTCAAAGCTAAGAAAAGAAAAGATCATTAGGCCTCCTTCTCCTTCAGAGTCGGAAGAAGAATCGGACTCCGACGTTGAGCCAAATATTAAAGCCCTAGGGAAGCAGTTGGCCTTGATAGGAAAGATGATGAGCAAGAAGTACTTCAAGAAGAAGTCTTCAACCTCAGCCAACAGACTTCGGACTACAAGCTCTAAAAACAAAGAACGTGCACCAGAGAGCTCCGAAGTCAAGAACCCAAAAGAGGCTAACAAATGCTTCAACTGTGGCAAGCCAGGTCACTTTGCCAGAGAGTGCACTCTTCCGAAGAAGAGAGATGCCAACTACTACTCCAGGAAGCTCCAATTAACTAAACAGAAGGAAGCTGGAGTAGCTCTCATGGCCGAACAAGACCAATGGCTCGAGGACACGACGAGTTCTGAAGAAGAGAATTTAGCCCTCATGGCCCGTCTCGACAATGAATCGGACGCTGAAGCTGCCAATCATACGGACGACGACAATGCATCCACCTCGTCACAAGAGATCCATCATGTGTGGTACTTCGACTCTGGTTGCTCCACACACGTGACGGGAAATCAAGAGCTGCTGAGCAACTATCAAGACCGACTGAATGGAAAAGTCAGGTTTGGAAACAATGACTTACCCCAATTTTAGGACCTGGAGATATCATTCTGTAGAATCTGATTATACAAGATGTCTCATACGTAGAAGGCCTCCGCCATAATTTGTTCCGCATAGACCAGTTCTGTGACAAAGGGTTTCAGGTGGTCTTCAGGCTGACCGGTGCAGAATTTTGGATAGTCAGGACACAGAACCCCTACAAGGACTTCGAAAATCAAATCTATACACGATAAACCTGACATCCGTGCACCCCTCGACAGCTGTTTGCCTCGTATCTCAGACTGTAATTCAGAGGAACAGCTTATGGCATCAACGTATGTCTCATCTCAACATCAAAGCTCTTCAACGTCTCTCAACGAAAAAGTTGGTTCATGGTCTTCCAACTATAACTTTACAAAAGGAGCATCATTATTCGGCGTGCCAATTAGGAAAAAATGAAGTGAGCATCTCATCATATCAAACAAGAGGCCTCTACTTCACGTCCTCTGGAACTGCTACATATGGACCTCTGCGGAAAGAGACAGAGTATAAATGGACGCAAGTATCTGCTGGTCATAGTCGATGACTACTCTCGCTACACATGGACAAGGTTTCTCCGAACAAAAGATGAGACATGGGACTTGATCGTCAATTTCATAAACACTACTCAAAATTTGCTGCAGCAGACTATCCAAGTCATTCAAACAGACAATGGCACTGAGTTCAAGAACAGATGTCTCAGTGAATTTTATTAGAAACTTGGAAGTCAACCATTTCCAGCCGCCAAGACTCCTCAACAGAACGGGGTAGTCGAACGAAAGAACAGAACTCTAGTGGAAGCCGCACATACGATACTCATCCACTCTGGTCTTCCACATTTTCTCTGGAGGAAGCAGTAAATACCGCCTGTTTCACTCAAAACAGGACGGTGGTTCACAAGCACTTTGACAAGACTCCGTACGAAATTATCAACAAACGAGTACCCAACATTTCGTTCTTCAAAGTCTTCGGGTGCAAGTGCTTTGTGGCGAACGACCGAGAGCAACATGCCAAGTTCGACCCTAAAGCATTCGAAGCGACTTTCGTCGGGTATTCTTCAAACTCGAAAGCGTACCGAGTATACATCAAGTCCAACCACACAATCAAAGAAAGCTACAACGTCACTTTCCATGAAGTGGCGGATATGGCTTCTGGTCACTTTAGTCGAGGACCCGTGCTCAACCCGATGGCCCCTGCACACCTCAGTTCAGGACCCGTATCCAACCAGATAGCTTCTGAATATAACAGTTCAGAACTTGTTTTCACTGGTGTGTTGACACAAAACCAACAGAAGATGGCAACAACTCCGAATTCAACGTTAGAAGAAGCAACGAGACTTGCATTAGACGATTTGGACTCTCTCTTCGAGCCAGTATATCGGTCACACACTGCTACACCTATAGTGGATTCTCCACCCGACGAGACCGACGTACCAAGTGCTTCTCACGTCCTTACCTCACCCGATTCAGAATTGCCACTGAATAACGAAGAACCTACAGTGGTTATTGAGGAAGAACCATCAGAGACGATCGTTCCAAGTGCAGAATTGGAACTTCTTCACGCAATTGATCAATCCTAGACTACAGGAAATCCAGACCCACAGATGGCTGATGCATCGTCTTCAGCCTTGCCTCATGAGCGCAAGTGGACTAGATGTCACCCGGTTGATCAGATAATTGGCGATCCTTCGGATGGAGTGATGACACGTCGTCAACACAGTCTCTTCATCTGCTTCTTAAGTAAAATGAGCCTACCAAGGTAGCAGACGCACTTCAAGACCCGGATTGGGTAATAGCGATGCATGATGAACTTCATCAATTAGAACGTCTTCAAGTGTAGACCTTAGTACCCCGTCCGCATGGGAAAACAATTGTCGGAACCAAATGGGTATTCAAAAACAAGAAGAACGAAGATGGTGAAGTGATCCGGAACAAAGTAAGGTTAGTTGCGAAGGGATACAATCAACAGGAAGGCATCGACTACGACGAGACATATGCTCTTGTTGCCTGAATCGAAGCTATCCGTTTTCTCCTGACTCTTGCGGCCCACAAAGACATCAAAGTCTATCAAATGGATGTTAAGACCGCCTTTCTCAACGGCGTGTTAAAAGAAGAAGTCTACGTCGCTCAGCCGGAAGGCTTCGTTGATCAAGAACAGCCCGATCACGTCTGTCGATTGGACAAAGCTCTCTATGGACTAAAACAAGCCCCACGTGCTTGGTACGATGTCCTGAGTGAATTCCTCGTGATGTTTGGATTCATTCGAGGAACGACAGACACAACTCTCTTCATCAAAAGGCAAGACAAAGATCTGATGGTCGTTCAAGTATACGTCGACGACAGCATCTTCGGAGCAACTAATCCACGGCTTTGCACGAAGTTTGGAGATCTAATGAAAAGCAAGTTCGAGTTGAGTCACATGGGGGAGATGCAGTTCTTCTTAGGACTATAAGTAAGGCAACTCGAAGATGGGATTTTCATCAGTCAGACAAAATACGTCAAGGATATTCTGAATAAATTCCATCAAGATCAGAGCAAGCCTCTCAGCACTCCTATGTCACCAAGCTACAAGTTGGATGCCGATCCCTCTGGCAAGTCGGTCGACATCACACTGTAACGCATCATTATTGGATCTCTTCTCTACCTCACTTCGAGCCGGCCGGATATCATGTTTGCCACCTGCTTATGTGCCCGTTTTCATGCCGATCACAAAGAATCCCATATGCTCGCGGTTAAAAGGATTTTGTTACCTTAAGGGCACTTCTACCCTTGGCCTATGGTATTCAAAAGATACGAACTTCAAACTTATAGGCTATACTGACGCTGATTATGTAGGTTGCCGAATGGACAGGAAAAGCACGTCCGGTGGCGCTCAATTTCTAGGCGAGAAGCTGGTCTGCTGGTCATCCGAAAAGCAGAATTGTGTGTCAACTTCGACTGTCGAAACGGAATACGTGGTTGCTGCTAGTTGTTGCTCCCAGATGCTGTGAACTCAATTTCCTTTGCTTATATGCTTTATCTTGCGTGAAATAAATACATTTTTTATTAAAAATAATACTATACATATACCTATAATATAGGGGAATGACGAAATCCTTTAGGATGCTTTGATCTAAAGTCACTTAGAATTTTACCCCGACATGCGATCGATTTAATTGCTTAATTTTGTCAGTCTAAGTCACCTTCTTGTGTCTAAAGGTCATGAGGTTGCTCCACTAGACACAAAGCCACTATACATATGTGAGGATTCAAGCCCTGCTTTTCCTTTCTTTGGATCTATTTCTCGAGTGAGTCACACATCATTGCTTGTCTTAACTAGTGATACTTCGCTTCATACTCACCTTGCCTTAGATTGTTAGGAAAATGATAAGGGCACTTAGGTTATTCCTCACTCGGCCTTATAAAAAAGAAATTCCTCCCATTAGCCCTTAAGTCATCCACTTTGAGCCTTCTCCGATGCCCTTTTCTTCCTTTGAATCTCATTCCTAGCCTTCAGCCGTATTTTATACTCTTCGGATGGTTGTTCAAACGAGAAAATGAGGGGGAGAAAATAAGGAGGATGGTGACAAAAGAAGGCATTGCTCAACGCGCAATCAGACCAAAGGAACCTGCCTTCCGACTATTTTTAGACGGTGGTATGGATCCTGTTGTGAACTTCTCCAACGATAATCTCGTACGCTCGTCAGAACGACTGGAAAGAGGAGCACCACGAAGTGAACTTCTCCACCGATAATCCGGTCTTATATCGGGAAACGAGAAGAGGAGTGCAGCCTTGGGTACGAATTCCATAACCATGAACTTCTCCAAAAAGATAATCTCCGAATCCTCTCTAGGGATTAAGAGAAGAGGAGCACAGCATCGGCCCGAGAACCACCAAGAAGAACTTCGCCTACGATAATATCCTATAGCCTCGTGGAGAAACGGAGCTTCAGCTTGAGCATAGCATAAAAAGGGATAATTCTTATTAGAAAAAGAGGGAGAAAAGATTGAAAAGAAGAAAGACGCCAAAAAAAAGGAGACGGACGTAAAAATGGAAGATGACGAAGAGATAAGCTCACTTTCGTCTAAATTCCTTCCTAAGTCCTAACCAAACTATAACCCTTATAACCCTTTGATTCCAATCGACGGTCTCTCGCTTAGGTGAAATGATTAAAAATGCCTCGATCACAGGTAAGTTGACTTAAAATTGCTTGTGTTGACTTGAGCGATATAAATATAAAAATCCCAAGTTAGAAATTATTGAGTGCACGAGCGAACCTAGTGAGAGTTGTCGAAATGGACCAGTCTATGAACTTAGAACTTTAGTTTGACGACATGACTTGACGGCATTTTCTTCTTTCAAATGTCTCGTAAGTTTTAGGTGTGACGATTGATCGAAGCAAAATAATGTGACCCCATACTATAATAATAATAATAATAATATACATAAAAACTTTTTTTATATACATATAGATATATAGAAAAATAATTTGTTTTAATTTCCAAAAAAAATATAATAAATAAAAATATAAAAAATAAATAATAAAAATAAAAAAATGTCGCACATTCTAAATGTAATTTTAGATTGCATTGATACTGAATTCTTTAAATGCGATAAATTTTTCACTGCTCTTACCCTCACGCAATATCTTAAGTTCATGTTTTGGGACCATGTGTATGTGCTTACTGGATAAAATTGTGTGTTATATACTCATGACTTGAATTGAGTTCATATGCTTGCATGTTAAGTCAATTTTTGCGCATTATTTGAGGGAGAGCAAAATATAAAAATCGTGCATTACCTCCAAATATTCTTGACGTTTTTCTCTAAGCGTTTCAGATTTCTTCAAACAAAATTAAGGAGTGAGACGTCGACACTACAAGGAAAGGAGCTAGTCACAAACCAAATGAACTCTATTATTTCTAATGTTTTTCTTTCTAAGTGGTACAGATTTTTTAATCTCTGCCGGGGAAGCTAGACGTTACTACACAAAAAATACAGGGAGTTAATTGCATTTATTTTAATTCTCAGGGGGAGCTTTACAAATGTGATTTTATTTGAAATAGGGGTCAATCTGAAAAGTTTAGAAGTACTTACTATCGAGAAACTGAATATATAAGAATTAATTTGCGATCATAAGTTTCTCGATCGTAGACAGTGTTGGGAACGATTTTGATTTGCCGCGATAATTTGCGATCGAGAAAATTGAATTGAAGAGCAATTTTCGAATTAAAAATTTCTCGAGCGCAAATAGTAATGGGCCTGATCCATTTAATCGCAAAATGTCAAATCGCAAACCCAACATTGACTTACAGCAATAAAAGTTCACCTTTTTGTCAGTCGAAAAACTTTTTCTCACACAACCCTAAATCGCAGAAATTTCTCTTGCGAAAAACTTTCACAGACAGTTCAAATTCTCAAAAATCTTTCGATTTTCAACACCAACTTGTCTGTTTAAGGTAGAATGAGATTATTTTGACATTTGCGTGTGATTTAACTTCGTTAGCATCAACATTTTGTAGTTTTTCGCATGATTAAGATTAGATTCTCGACTGTTTTTCAAAACTGAGAAAACCGTATACTATTTTATGGTGATTTAGGCATGATTATGAGTTTTATCTGAGATTAATGCCTGCACTTAAGAAAGTTTCGATGTTCTTAGGTAGTGTGAATCTCCGACTCTGTTTTGAGTTTAGATAAAACTGGGCATTTATATGAAGCCATCGAAGAACTTTGTCGATCGCAAACAGTCTTAATTGAATTCCGATTCAATTGAGATGATGTTTGTGTCGAATTAGTTCTCGATCGATAAAACTCTGACTTAGTCGCTAAGATAGAAGATTTTGACAGAAAAATTAATTAGTTTAGATTTAATTGATTGAAAAATTTCTTGACGATTGACTTAGTTTTTCGTTGACTAATTTCTCGATAGGAAAAGTATCGCAGCGAAAAATTTACTTAGAATCGAAAATCACGTACCGCTCGACAAATTTCAAATCGAAAAATTTTATTCAATCGATGAAAATTTTCAATAGTAAATTTAACTGAGAAATAATTTCTCGATCGTAAATTTACGCGCATTTTTCTCGATCGTAAAATTGATCGGCTAGAGTCTCATTATTCCAACTTCAACACTTGGAAGATTTTTTTTCTAAGTCCTTTACACTGTAGCGAACATTAGCGAGTAAAATTTTCTCGATCGCAAAATTAAACGGAGTTATCTCAATTGAAATCAATGCATAGGAAATCAATTTGACGACCAAATTTATCGAGCGAAAAATATCTCGGCATGAACAGTGACATTTCCCGCGAATCAAATACTTATAAAATTTCGAACTCTTTTCACACGCTACATGTTTGATTCGAAATTACAATCATGCCATTACATTTTTTTAAATCAAGTATCCTATATGCATGGTACACGATTTCAATTCAAAATTCATCAAACATGTCATGACTTGATACAATATTATAGTTTGATGAAATTAAATCAATTTTCGACTAAAATTAAAATTATGAACTAATGAACTTTTATATCTATTATTTTTCAGATGGATCGCTATCCTACATATAACCACATATACGAGAAGACATTATATCTCAACGTCCACGACACGAACTTCCAATTAGACCTGACCACCTTCCGGTGTCCAGACGACATAATCGTGTCCATTCTGCAAGGCCATCCACTATGGCATGCACTTACAGTGACGGCATCAGTGCCGATGGTCTACCTCCAGCAGTTTTGGGGGATGATCAAGAGCCTCATTTTGGACGGGGCATACCATTTCACGACGATTGTAGGGACGAGGCACATCTGCATCAGCAAGAACGAGTTCAGAGCTCTACTTGACCTCCCTCACAGCCAAAACTACGATCCCCTCCCATCAGATGCAGAACTGGTGAATGATTTCCTCCAGATGGGATACAGTCCGCCGCTCACCAAGCTAGCTCGGGTCTAGAGCAACGGTATCCCTCACCCGTGGAAGACATTGTTCGGGATTGTGAACAAGTGCCTATCACCGAAGCACGCGGGCTTCGACAAACGCAACGGCCACATCCTCCGGATATTTCACGGAGTCGTGTTCTCGCGGAATTACAATTTCGCTCAGCTCATCTGGAATAAGCTCGCGGAACAGATCAGCCAAAAGGAGAACAAACGGTCCAAAAACTTGCCTCATGCGAGATGGTTCTCCGTCATCATCCGCCAACACATGGAGATGTACGAGCAGAACATTCCTCGCCTGCCTCTGGAAAGAAACTATCAGCCACCAAGGCTCAAGTTCTTCCACAACCCAAGGCTGGTAGACCTAGCTCAGCCTTCCATGCCCATTCTATTAAACCTTCTTCGACTTGCTGACCCCACAGGAGCTGAATATCAGAGGTACTGCCGGGAGAATCACCTCACCGAGGAGATGATTAGAGGGCCCCCTCCAGATTTTGGAGTTAGCCCTCCCCAACCGCAACAACACCAAAGCCCTGAGGCCATGTTGATTGATGAAGTGGCCCAGGAGCTCGAGTAGGAGCTAAAAACTCAGGATGAAGAAATTCCTGACATAGAGGCCACGCTGATCGATGTTGTGGCTGCAGAGTTGGAACAAGAAGCTCCTACCGAAACATTTCAAGTGGAAGTGCCCGTACATGTAGGCGTGCTCGAAGAAACCATTGAGGAGGTTCTTCAACAAGAAGCACAGCCCGAGACAGAACTGGGGCAGAGCTCGCTTCCACTTGTGACGGATCAGGCTCTAGGGGATGTTGAACGTGACCCCACTCCTCACACAGCTACCCCATCCGACACGGAGTCAGATGAGGAGATTAGCCTGATAAGACGGACTCTGAGACGACTTGGTATACAAATGGAGTCCCTCTTCCCCGCCATCACCATCACACCAGATACCACGCTGCTCACTTCTTCAAGTGTTGCCGGCACCTCTTCGCTCAATCTTGAGCCGCAACAACCACTACTGGTGTCTGGTTCGCAGGTCGAAACTGAGCCTGCCGTAACACCCATAGAGGAGAATCTTCCAGATTCGACTCAAGGATTAAGTGGAAGTCTCATACAGTCACAACCTCAAGAGACTATGAGCCAACCTGAGGAGTCGGTGTCTGCTCAAGGGTTGCTAACAGGCGACATCAGTCGTCCTGGTCCATCCTCGGAGGCGTCCGCACCATTTGTGACGAATGAACAATTTCAAGCCGCTCTCTCCGCTGTTGTTCATCGCTTGAAGACAAAATAATGGAGAGAGTTCTTACTGCCATAGAGACATCCCACAGAGACACCGCGAAAACACGTGTCTCCGAAGGCACCTTGTCACAATCCAACCTCACACCTCCACAACCCACACCCACCGACCCTTTAGCCAATTCATCCATACCCATCAACCCATACACCATACTCATAACCGAGCTCCACGACATCCTACTCGCCCGACTGATCGGCCTCTCCATCCGGTCGCCTCAAGAAGAGTCTCTTTACAAGCGATTGGTGGATCATCATGAGCCACCTACTGATACTTGTCGAGGCCAAAGCTCCCACTCAAGACGCCGACATGACGACCCTGACGATCAGGATCATCATGAGGGGGAGAAGAGGCTAAGGACATCTACTAGTGGCCAAGGACAAGGCTCGGGCGCAACGCAAACAAGCGCTGGAGCATGTGAAACCCAAACCACCCACCAAACACAAACCACCCAAACTACCTACACCACGCACCGCACCACCACTCTAACCCACATCGACCCACCAACCTTTCACCTAATAATGCCTCCGCCCACATCACTGATTCTGACAAGCCCCTTGCTTCCGAAAGAAGAAGCAAGTGCCGCAATGCTCATAGCCCTAGCAGCTACTCAATCTACTCCCTCGGTCGCTCAGACCAACCGGGCCCCTCAGGACATGGCATCAATCCACATGAGGCTCTAGATAAGTATATCTTCGACGGACAGTGGATGACCCATTCCATGCCCGAGGAGCATCAAAGACGACGGCTTCAAGACGTTCGACATTTTCTACAACAAGCCTCCATAGACCTCGTGATCATAGAAGACGACGAGCTTCTGTAAGGTGAAGACTACGAGCAAGACATCCCAAGGCTACCAGAGTTGATCGCGCAACAAGCGGCTCCCTCTACAAGGCTAACGCCAGGTACCGTTCTGATCGACACACCGTGGGAGAACATCCAAATAGAAATCCCCTTCCTCTAAGAAGTTCGTGAAAACATTTGGAGGTCACCGGAGAGAGTTAATAAGCCGAACGATTTCGAGCTAAGAGGGATCTCTCACTGGGATCAGCGAAAGAGGATGACCTACCTTTGGATGCTGACCAAACTTGGACCTGATGTAAGGCTGGGGATGACTAAAGAACAAGTCAAGAGCCACTATAAGGGTCTCTCCCCAATATGCCAACTACTCAGCGTCGACTGTGCAAAAGGAGGACTTCCAACACCTCACTACACCATCGAGCGAGTAGATAGAACTCGATAAGATCTAAGCGAGAGCGACCTATCGTACATCCCTGCTGATGAGGTATACCGTCTCTATCAGCTGTACGTGGAAAAGTACAAATGTCCTCAAGGCTTCATCAAGAAAGAAGGACCGATTCACGATACGCCAAGTCAAGTACTTCGCCGCACACGACCTTCAGATGGCTCTGGAGAGCAACATAAAGGTTAACATGACCGCTCCGCTCAACAAAGGACCTGGGATCGAAGGGCTTCCCAACAATCATGTGCCCATCAGCTCAGTCCTAGGCATCACCTACCACAATCCAATCGCCAAGAAGAATAGGTTGATGCTGAAGACTGAGACTCATAAGTTTTGCGATGGGACGCTCAAGGTCGTCAGGAAAAACATGGAGCAAAGGTTGGAAGAAATCAATCGAGATACGATGCTGAGGATCCACAGGTTCGTGAGAGAACAGCTGCTCCTAATGGAAATATTAGAAGATATCAAGGAGCGACTGGAGCTGAGGAACACGCTCAAGAACTTTGAGCATGCGCTGGGCCGGATTTTTCACGGAGTCGTGTTCTCGCGGAATTTACGATTTCGCCCAACTGATCTGGAACGACCTTGCAGAACAGATCAGACTAAAGGAGAACAAGCGGTCCAAGAATGTGCCGTACGCGAGATGGTTCTCCGTCATCATCCGCCAACACATGGAGATGTACGCGCAGAACATTCCTCGCCTGCCCCAAGGAGGAACCTATCAGTCGCCTCGGCTCAAATTCTTCCACAACCCAAGGCTGGTGGACCTTGCACATCTTCGATGCCAATTCCGCTCCACCTACTCAGGCTCGCCGACCCCGCAGGAGTTGAGTATCAGAGATTCTGTCGGGAACACAATCTAACTGAGGAAATGATCAAAGCTCTCTTCCACCGGTGACGGATCAGGCACTGGAGGACGTCCATCGTGACCTCACTCCTCACACGTCCACCCCGTCTAACACGGAGTCGGACGAGGAAATAAGCCTGATAAGGAGGACTCGAAAGAGACTTAGCATTCAACTGGAGTCCCTCTTCCCAGCCGTCACCAACGCACCAGATACTACGCTGACCACATCTAAAAGTGTTGCTGGCACTTCTTCGCTCAATCTTGAGCCACAACCAAATCTCGTGGTGTCTGGATCGCAGGCGCAACCCGAGCCTGCCACAACGCCCATAGAGCCGAATCTTCAAGATTCGACTCAAGGATTGGGTGGAAGTCTCATACAGTCACAACCTCAAGTGACTGTGAGCCAACCTGAAGAGTCGGTGTCTACTCAAGGGTTGATAACAGGCGACATTAGTCGTCCTGGTCCATCTCAGGAGGCGTTCGCACTCTTTCTGACGAATGAGCAGTTCCAGGCCGCTCTCTCTGCTGATGTACAGTCTATGGAAGACAAAATCACGGAGAGAGTACTCCAGGCAATCGAGACATCCCGAAGAGATACAGGGAAAGCACCTGTCTCTGAAGGCACCTCGTCACAACCAAACCTCACACATCCACAACCCACGCCCACCGACCCTCTACAGCACTCTTCCATCCTAATCAACCCATACACTATTCCAATCACCCAACTCCATGACATCCTTCTGGCCCGCCTCATCGGTCTTACCATACGGTCGCCTCAGGAAGAGCCCTCTACAGGCGACTGGTAGACCATCCTGAGCCACCTACCCAATCATGCCGAGGCCAAAGCTCCCACTCCCGGCGCAGACATGACGATCTTGACGATCAGGACCATCATGAGGGGGAGAAGAGGCCAAGGACATCAACAAGTGGCCAAGGACAAGGCTCGGGCGCTATGCAGACAAGCGCTGAAGCTGGTGAAACCAAACTACCCACCAAACCTAAGCACAAACCACCCACACCACGCACCGCACCGCCCACATCGACCCACCAACCTTTCACCTCAGGACGCCTCCGCCCACACCACCGATCCACTCAAGCCCCTTGCTTCCGGAAGAAGAAGCAAGTGCTGTGATGCTTGTAGCTCTAGCAGCTACCCAAGCCACTCCCTCTGTAGCTCCAGACCAATCGGGACCCTCTGTACATGGCGTCAATCCACACGAGGTCCTAGACAAGTATATCTTCGAAGGTTAGTGGATGACCCATTCCATGCCCGAGGAGCATCAAAGACGACGGCTTCAAGACGTTCGCCACTTCTTACAACAAGCATCCATGGACCTCGTGATCATAGAAGACAACGAGCTTCAGGAAGGTGAAGACTACGAGCGGGATATCCCAAGGCTACCAGAGTTAATCGCTCAACGGGCGGTTCCCTCTACAAGGCCAACGCCAGGGACCGTTCGGATCGACACGCCATGGGAGAACATCCAAATAGAAATTCCCTTCCTAGAAGAAGTTCGTGAGTACATTTGGAGGTCTCCGGACAGAGTTAAAAAGCCGAGTTCGAGCTTAGAGGGATCTCTCATTTGGATCAGCAGAAGAGGATGACCTACCTCTGGGTGCTGACCAAACTAGGACCTGATATAAGGCTGGGGATGACTAAGGCACAAGCCAAGAGCCATTATAAGAGTCTCTCTCCAATAAGCCAACAACTCAACGTCTACTGTGAGAAAGGAGGACTTCCAACACCTCATTACACCATTGAGCGCATAGAACTCGAGAGCATCTAAGCGAGAGCGACCTACCGTACATCCCTGCTGAAGAAGTTTACAACTTATATCAGCTATATGTGGAAAAGTACAAAGGTCCTCAAGGCTTCATCAAGAAAGAAGGACTCGAGGGTCTCTACCGGTTCATGATGCGCCAAGTCAAGTACTACGCCGCACGCGACCTTCAGATGGCTCTGGAGAGCAACATGAAGAAGGTCAACATGACCGCTCCGCTCGACAAAGGACCTGAGATCGAAAGGCTTCCCAATAATCACGTGCATATCAGCTCAGTCCTAGGCATCACCTACTACAATCCAATAGCAAAGAAGATTAGGTTGATGCTGAAGACTGAATCAACAAGTTTGTGATGGGACGCTCAAGGTCATCAGGAGGAATATCGAGCAGAGGTTGGAAGAAATCAATAGAGACACTATGCTGAGGATCCACAGGTTCGTGAGAGAACAGCCGCTCCTAATGGAACTGCTTGAAGATATCGAGGAGCGACTGGAGCTGAGGATCACGCTGAGGAACTACGAGTATGCGCTGGGCTTGCGCAGATCGTATTACGCCCGACGAGACAAATGGCGCGGAAACGCAATCAAGCACAAAGTGGGAGATTGTAGAGTATACATTTAATTGTGCTTGATCTTATAGTTGTCCTTGTAATTAGGGGCGTTTTGTATAGTAGTCCTTAGATTAGGACTAGTTTGATATTTATACCAAGTTTGTTTGGTATAAATACATGTAAATCAATTGAGCCGAATAGAGAAAGTTTTGAAGATTGATCCGAAAGGCTTGCAATTCAACTTCTAGATAGAGAAACAACAGTAACTTTCTCACTCTAATCGAATTCTCTCTCTCGTTCTTCAAATCAGTTTTTCGATCGAATCTTATTGATTATCATTATCATCGAATTACTTTGAATTCTTGCCTAGGATCTTAGAGTTGTTTATCGTAGGACCTAACAATATGTTACGAGCCTGTGTAATGGATTTCAAAGGTTGTTGGAGCAGATACCTTGCACTTGTCGAATTCTCATACAACAATAGCTATCAAGCTACAATTGGAATGGCTCCCTACGAAGCGTATACGGGCGTAAATCCAGATCTCCAGTTCATTGGGATGAGATCGGCAAACGGGCAATACTAGGCCCAAATTTGGTGCGAGAGATGACGGAAGTAATTGTGACGATACGTGAAAGAATGCGAACGACTCAAAGCACATAGAAAAGTTGTAGACCAATGACGCCAGCCGTTGGAATTTGCTGTAGACAATTGGGTGTTCATAAGTGTATCACCAGTCAAGAGGTTTGGAAAGAAGGGCAAGTTGAGCCCAAGGTACATTGGCCCGTTCAGAATAGTGAAACGAGTCGGCGAGGTAGCATATCAGTTGGAACTGCCAGCGTCGTTGTCATAAGTTCACGATGTCTTTCACATCTCGACGTTACGGAAATACATCACTGATCCAAGTCATGTATTGAGGAATGAGGTTCTGCATCAACAACTGAAACTCGGTCTGAGTTACGAGGAAACACCAGTCGAGATATTGATGCATGAGACGAAACGACTTAGGAATAAGGACATTCCTTTAGTAAAAGTGTTGTGGTGAAACCAGTCAACAGAGGAGGCTACGTGGGAACGTGAGGACGAGATGAGGGAACGTTGCCCCGAACTGTTCCAAACGGACTGATTTCGGGGGCGAAATCCTCTTTAAGGGGGGAGGATGTAGAACCCGAGTCCCCATAAGCTAGTTGGCCAATAAATTTGCATACACGTCCTTGTTTATGTTACAATATAAATTCCCTACGTGTTAATTATGTGCCTATGTGACTTTATGAATTTCGTGCTTATGCGATTATATGGATTTTGCGCACGTTGAATAGGTGATTATGTGATATCTAACTTACTTAAGTTTTCGAAAATGAAAGAATAAGATATAGATTGAGGTAAATAAGTGTTAGGGTATAAAATGGACTATAACCATTAATGGGCTAGGCTTAAAACTTAGGCCCAAATTTAGATCAAAACTTGGGAAACTGTAACACCAGTAAAATTTAAATACGGGATTAGGACGTAATTAATTTTGTACAAGCTCGAAATTAATGAATTTGATATTCGAGGGGATCGGGAGTCGAGCAAGAAGTTCGGTTCAAATAATATCCGATCTAAATAATTTGGACCCAATTTAATAGAATTCAATAAATAACACTTCCCAAGTTATTTTAGAACCCAAGTTGAAATGGTTAAGTAATTTAAGAAGGGCCCAATTGATTAAATGAGTGGGAAACACTTCAAGCCCAAACTTGGGCCCAAAAGAGGGAAAAACAAGATATTTTCCTCATTTTAAGGTTAGAAAACGTATGGGCTCCCTTACCCTAGCCTTAAGTAAAGAAAAATAAATCATTATTAAACATACAAAGGAAAAATAAAAAGAGAGGAAGAAGACGTCAAAACGAAGAAAGGAGCAAAAAGGAATTCCTGGCAAAGATCATCACACCCAAATCATTCAGTCAAAGCTTAAGGAAGAGAGGTAGGTGTATTCCTCACCTACAACACATGAGATAAGTTCAAGGATTTCGAAATTGAGTGTTTAGCCATCCAAATTCGAAAATGATGAACTTAAGTCTATATGATTTTAATGTTTGATTTGCTTGATGTGATGTGCTAAGTTTCGAACTCAAGATATGGGTTTTTTGGGTGAATATACATGTTTTGCATGCTTTATATGCTTAGGAGATGAATTCGGATATATGAGCAAAAATCGAGTAGATGACTTAGTTTCGGGCGATACCAACAGTTCATGTGCAAGTATGTTTATCAAATCGGGCGATTTAGAATCTATTGAATTTTAGAAGCTTATTTTAACTAGAATCGGACGATTTGATAAGAATTTCAACAAGTTCGGCCGATTGATTTCGCCGAGTGTATTCAAATCGGGCGAATCCCATTTTTCTTTCCAAATCGGGCGAAAGCCCATTGTCGCAAATCCAGCGATTGGGAGGGTGATGAAGATCTCGGCGAAACGTTACGTGGCATGGGCACAAATCGGGCGATTCCAATCGAAATCCAAAATCGAGCGATTCAAATCATGCCAAGTTCCGAGCGACGAACGAAATCGCCGATCCCCTATCAAATCGGGCGAATGCTCCTTCCTAAAACCAAATCAATCGGGCAATCTATCCAAAATCGGGCGATTCTAGCCAAATCCGAAATCGGGCGAAAGCAACATTCGCCGAATTTAAATCCTAAATTGGGCAAATTCCTTTTCAATGACCAAGAAATCCGCCGAACTCCCTTTTTCTTTATCGAATTTGGCGCGTTGACTTAGGTTAAGAATTAGTTGTGCCTTAATTCGAGTTTGGGCCCATTTCTACACTTAAGTCTATTTTGAGCAATAGGATTTAGAAGACTTTCGAAACTTTAAGTGATATGATTTGTACTTTTTATGTGATCATTATTATTGCTGCGAGAACTGAAATATGTGATTTAGTCTTGAGAAATCGCATGACGTACGTTATTTTATGTGATTTACAACATGTGCATAGCATATCACTTCATACCATAACATTTTGGGAGATGATGATCACATCACGTTAGTGATGGCACCCTACGGGGTTGTTTGAGCGTGGTTGAACGAGATGATTGTGAGGATGAGGTTAGACTCGCAGGGT
This sequence comes from Craterostigma plantagineum, assembly GCA_027422505.1. Classification (NCBI taxonomy): domain Eukaryota; kingdom Viridiplantae; phylum Streptophyta; class Magnoliopsida; order Lamiales; family Linderniaceae; genus Craterostigma; species Craterostigma plantagineum. The sequence goes on along the minus strand of JAPQWV010000011.1, from coordinate 11,370,472 downwards.
ACCCGGTGGGAGACAGACGTGATCAATCTGTCTACTCGGGTGTGAGCAACCCGAGGTGCAAACCGTTGGATATATTTTGCTCAGGGACGGCAGACAGGCGTGAACGACCTGTCTACTTGTGAGAGCGTGGTAGCGCAACCCGAGGTGCAAAACCGTCAGTGAGATAGAGTAGAGTGTGGGAACGAGCGCGCATTCATTGACCATGTGGTGAGGTGTCGGGTGTTTAAGGTTGAGTGCACGCTGCATTGGCATGAATGCATCTACTGAGCGTATCGCTCAAGCCTTGATTAGGTACTGATGAGTTCAACGTCGGGGAACGTCAAGACTAGGTTAGCGGCTGGTGGCGGTGACTCCACGGGCTTTTGAGGGCAAGGGCGGTACATGGATGCAACATGTGGAGCGGCTTTAGTATTTCTTATATTTTGGGGCTAAGGCCCGTGTAAAGACACTTTTGTAAAACAATATTTTTATTTATGTGTATTATCCCTTTCAAAAGTTTTTATTAAACGGGCTTTCTGTTGCTTTCGTTGCGAAAATCCGCCAATTATTTAAATTAGAAAAGTAGGGTCGTTACAGAAACAAAGTCCCGTAAAATTAGGACAATTCACGCCATAGTCCCACCCACCATACCTAAGATATTTTATTACTTTATTAGCAAATCCAAAGTCTATGGTAAAGGGAAAGAACAAAGTTACTTCTCACTCTAAAAACGTTGAAGATAGAAAAAAGGTGGAGAAATTCGAAGTTGGGCTATGAGAAGGTATAATCTTGTCATAATTTTAAGTTCGTAGTTTGGATTTAGCAGGCCTAGGATGTTAGCACCACTCGAAATCTGCTTAAAAGTTGTATTTTTAACCAACTTCAATGTAGGGTTTTATGTTCTTAAGATATTCATACGGTTCCTGGAAAAAGGTGCTTTTAGATCGAAGTTTCTTAGCACCTTACGTGTTAAAACTATTTAAAGGCCACGAATGGTGAGGTTCACGAATTGAGGACGTTCGCGGATTGGTAGTGAAATGAAGATGTCGTGAACTAAACTAACTTGGCGAATGGAAGAGGAGTTCGCGAAGTATAGGCTTGGCGAATCCATTGTAGTGGCGAACTCATGGACTTCGCGAACTCTGAGTTGGGAAAGCACTGTGCGAAGCTAGATGATACTTGGCATTTCACGAATTGAACCAACTTGGCGAACTAGAGTTCGCGAAGTGAAAGATGTTGAGGACTTCGCGAAGTCGAGAGAGAAGTTAGCTTGGCGAACTCCAAGCAAGTCACGAATCCATTTAGAACCTTATTAGTTCGCGAAGTAGAAGAAAGTCAGCGAAGTAGAAGTAGTTCACGAACTACATAGTGTCACGAATTAGGTATCATGATAGTTCACGAAGCCCACGAACTTGAACGAGGGTTTGAGGCGTTTGCAAAGTGAAATTGGGTAGTGTTTCGCGAATTAAGCTAGAATGTCGAATTGAATGAGAGTTCGGGAACTTAGAACTTCACGAGCTAAGGAAGGTTTGCGAATTAGGACCTTTCACGAATTATTAGAGCGAGGGGAACTTCACGAATTGTGAGACGTTTAAGGTCATTTTGCGAAATGGTTAGTTCGAACTTGGCGAATTATGAGAGTAGTACTTCGCGCGTTTGGGTTATGTGAGTTAGTTCGCGAACTGTGGGGGTAAACTTCGCAAATTATAAGGGTTTGAACTAGATCGCCTTTGAGGAAAAATATTTTTACATCATTTAATGAGAAAAATATTCTGATTTCAATGAGCATAGGCTCTTTCAACGCCCGATCATAAATAGCCTATCAGTATTTTTGGGGTCAATTTCGGTATAAGCAAATAAAGGTTTTCGACAAAATTTTGGAAAGAAAATCTATACAGTCAATTAATGTGGTATATACACTAACTTTATACCCTTTTATGTCTAAGTGACAATATATTACCAGACCGGTCAGAGATTAGCTTAAGGACGACATGTAAGTGGAAATGCAACTACAACACATAACATGTTTGTTTGTGCCTAACTTATGTGGCTATGTGATTTAGTGCTTACGTGCTTATGTGAATTATATGACGTGGGTATGATTTGGAGGCGCTCTGACGGTCGATGCGGAGTACAAGCAGTACGTTGTTGCGGCTAATGCGTCGATCGCGCAAAGTGTGATGGCAAGGGCCGATAGGACTCGAAGAAGGGACGAATCATTCGTTACGCCTCCTAAGAGTACTCCGCCTCCTATCAAGAAGGTCCGGATCAAAATGGATGCAAAGAAAACTGGGAAGACAAAAAAGACGGTGACAGCTCCAATTGCGAAAGAATATCTTGGAAAATTATCACTTTCCGTGGACGAAAGAGCACTTGTGGACTAGTTTATTGAGAAAGGCGACTACGAGTAAGTGTGTGGCCACGTTCTTTGATTTATTTTCGCTTTTCTATTCCATTACTAATAGTTGTTACAAATTCAGGGCCGTCCTTTGGGAACACGAGTTGATGACTTTGAAGGGCTCACATTTGTCTGAGATTATGGTCGAACATGCTGTCATTTCAGATTTAATCAACGTGTGGTTCAAGTACATTTCTTCTGCGTTTTACGAAACGCGTTATGGTGTTGGCGTAGCGATATATTTTCTTCCTACGCATGTAGTGGTGAGTGTGTATATATATCTTTGTTTGTTATTCGATGTTCTTCTTTAATTATTTTGATATATTATTCAGCAAAGTATTGAGGGCGTCTTGTCTAACGGGCAACTGACGTTATCGACAAAAAAAGGTATGGAGGCATTTCTCACTAAGCTTTCAACAATGACGAAGATGGAGTTGGACAAGCTAAACGGGACACTGCAAGAAACGTATAAGTACATTGTGCTCCCGTTGTATGGAGGCTTTCAGTGGCATCTGTTAGTCCTAGATGTCGGCAAAAATTGCTTCGTCCATTACAACTCCATGCCGAGTCCGGGTTACAATTCCGTCGCAAATCGCTGTGCAAGTCCTTGTAAATTATTCATTTGATGATACTGTCTATTCTGTAACGAATTTATTTTGATCCATCTAGGTATCGGTCATTCGGCAATACATGCGGCACTTGAAAGTTGACGAGCTAACTGATTCGAAATTATCAACTCCAAATTGTCGAAGACAACAAGCGGACAGCCTGGATTGTGGTGTTTGGTTGTGCCTGTTTGGCGAGGCCCTTAGACGCGACGATGTCTCGCTTGGGATGAGGTTAACAATAACGACGTCGACAACTTCAAGGCTCGCATACTGGAAGGATTATTGGGCTTCGCTGCGCAGCCGACGGCGTAGGGATTTTGTTACCTTCTTATCGAACATTATTAACCTTTTATCGAACAATATTTTCGTTTTGGCGACATTAACCTTTTGTTGAACAATGTTGGTGTTTTGGCGTTTGTGGTGTTAATGTAAAACAATGATATTAATGTCAGTGTAAAAGTTTGTGTTTTATTAGTGAAAACTATGATTAAGCAAAAAAAAAACTTACGTTATAACACAAAGATTATAACTGATAACATATGGACATATTGTCATGACAGATTGATCTATACTGATAACACATAGTTCGGAATTTTCTAGAAGCTTCGTGATGCATCTGGATGGTTCTGTGTGGTCAGTGTATACCACCATGATTGGCCTGAAATGTATTAACACATTTCAGAAGCAAGTACCTCTTCCCTATGTTAGTGAAATCAAGAAAAACTTACGTTATAACACCAAATAGTGGACTGATAATGGATTGTATTGTTGTCAATAACACTTCACCACTTCGATAAATTTCGATCGTTGATGCACGAGGTGTAAGATTTTCAGAAAGGAAGATATATAATTTGATGAATTTAAACCAACGAACTCACTGACAAATCAAATTTTATTGACGTTGAGGTTAATGGTCCGATGTTGTTTGTCATGTAACCAAGGTCCCCTTCTTGCAAACAGAGACTATACTTCATAATGTGAAATGTATATCACGAAACATATCTAAGTTCGACATTACATCACAAGCAACATTTATAAAACTTAACCCTAAACCCTAAACCCTAACCCGAACCCCAAAACCCCAAAACTCGAACCCCAAAACCCCGAACCCCTAACCCCAAACCCTAACTCAAATTGCTAATGCTTTACTTTATAACTGTAACACACTTATGGACCCTTTAAGCCAAAAAGTTATATTCCCGCCAATAGTCCCCTGATATTCCCGCCCAAGAGTACGCTGAAAAATTAAGATTCCCGCCTAAACTATAAACACAAGTGTTCCTTCTAATAACAGATACAAACTTACTCGTACCACTTTATGCTTTTTCCGAAAATAATTGCGAGGCCCGACCAAAAACATTGGAACCCGCTAAACACATATCTTTTGGAAACAGCGCTAAACACATACTTATTTCCAAAACATCCTTCAACCCTCTTTAATGGCACGAGATTGAAAAACCCCACAAATTTGACCCCACAAAATTCGATGACGACCCAACCTACAGAACACGAACACGATGGGATTCTTGCACTATGTCAACATGACAGCGAATTTTTTCTCTTCGAAGTAAGAGAATCACACTCTTTGTTAGATTTATTGCTAAAAATTAAACAGCATTTTCCAAGTACAAACAATACTCTATCTCCCTTAAGTACAAGTCACCTCTTAGTAACACAAAAACATCACTGCTTATTGATAACGATGTCAAGTTCATGGTGAGGCTGCACCGTGAGTTGAAAATGAAGGTCATTGATATGGTTGTATCGGACAAAATAGACACAACAGCTGCCGGGCCATCACAAGTTCAAGACTTAACTTATCGATGCTTACCTAATGCAAACTCAATCGATTGTTGGATTTGTGGAATTGAAGGCGAATGTTAAGTATTTGAGGGTGCTACAGACTTTCGTAGTAAGCTTAAAAGGTACGCAATTGCGTGAAGAAAGTCATTCAATTACATTGAAAATGACCCTCAGAAGATCATCACAGTCTGCAATGTGGAATGGTGTAAGTGAAATATACGCAGCTCGAATGAAAAATGATGGCATATTCAGCATAAGAAGTTGCACCCTCGACCACACATATGGGGAATCCAGTCTGCTAACTCTGGACCACCCAAAAGCAGACGCTAGACTGATTGCCGAGTTACTTCGGCCTAAGCTGGGTATCGAGCCTCTTTACAAGCATACTATGAAGAATGATATGCTGCGGGATTATGGCGTTGAAATTCCATATAACAGAGCATGGTCAGGGAAAGAAATAGCCATAAAGAATATTCATGGGATTCAACAAAAACATATATGTTGGTAAGGATAACCTTTCCATCAACGATTATAACAAGTCCTCTCGTGTGGATAACATTTCATTCAACATATATAACATATTGTTCCGTGAAGATTTCCTTCAACAAAAAGAACTTATATGTTCCTATGGTTAATAACAAATGTTTACTTATAACAAATACTTATAACATAGCAAAAACTAACATATGTCTTACAGTTACTAACAAATGTTTACTAAGTACTACTACATCGTTACGGAAATACATAACCTTCTTACCACTTTAAGGAACAGTGATTTTCGCTGAAATTATCCGACGATTGTATTTGCAATTCGAGAAACTTTGGACGACAAATAATCGACCCAATACGGTGGTGCGATGAAGTTATAAGGCTATGGGTCTCTCGAATCTACACGCATTACCTTTAATTTCAACTAAAAACATGATCCGATCCACAAATATTTTTATTATTTTCGTCAAACGATTTCGATGACGTTAATATCTTAATAAACCCTCGATAATGCGTCGAATGTGGTCTGCTGCAGGGTTGGGTGGTGATGGCGGACGAAAATAATATATACGAAAAATTAATCGCGAGGAACATATATTGTATTTTCCCTAAATTGTGTAAAAAAGAAATACTTATAACATAGCAAAAAATAACAAATGTCTTAATGTTAAGAACATATCGCTTACGCCTCATAACCCACGTTGACACTCTAGTAGCATATCACGGAAAAAAATAACGCTTTGTTTATCGTCAATAACACATTCTGTATACAAGCAATAGATCGGGAGGAATAGAACGAAAATCACAAACGACACTGAAAAATAGATGAAAACTGCATAAATCTCGGCGTTATTGACTCAATAAGGTAAAATAGACCTTGATTTCTCATGAATAAAAACTATATATTGATGTTTATATTGGATTAATACTCAAGCATGGTCGGGTTTTATATAAAATCATAAATGACAACCAAAAATGCTGAAAATCGTTCAAATCTCAACGTTAGTAGCAACTGGTAAACGTCCAAACCATGGGTACCTCGAATTTATACCGATTACTTGCAATTTATGTCGAATCTAGATTCGATTTACAATCATGTTCTCGAATTTGCACCCTAATTAGACAAGCAAAATCTACCTCGTGCGTCGTCAATATCATAATGAATCCAACATGACATGTCGTAATCGGTTGGATGGGGTAGTCAGAATTTTTTGTGGCGATTCAGTGTAAGAAAAATGAATTCGATCATTAAATAAAAAAATGTTATGTTGATAACATTTTGCAATAGAAACGTAACACAATATCATTGACAAGTAATGTTTCGATGTTATACAGTAACAATATGATGTAACTTAGTAACATAAAATGAAGTAAAAGTACCGCTCCATATAAGACCACGAGCAACACGTATAGACTTTCCCTGGAAAAAAATAAAAAATAAAAAAGCATTTTAGTAAGGGTATTTTCGTCAAATCACATTTTTGGGTCTATACTCGAATTTTACAGAAAATAGGTCTTCTAAACTAATTCCTTTTCTGACAGAGCCTGGACAGAAAGTTCAAAAGTTATCAAGGCCCGACATGAAATTCTCCCTTTTAAAAATTACATGGGGTCTGACTACCAATCGCCCCTTTTTATAAACTAATGGTTTAGAAAACCCACGAACCAAATAGTCATGTCTTAAACCCACCTTTAAAATTATTAAATCGCCAAACCAAAGAACCACTTAGTAAATTATCATTCCAACTCACGGCGACTCGAAACGGACAAACCGCTTACGATACGAGACTGAAACTCGGCCGCGCGCTTCTGTGAAAACTTGTGGTTTCTTTGTATGTTCTGTGCTAACTCTAGCCGCGGAAGCTGTTCTTGATTCGCTTGTGAATCCCTTTCTTTTTGACCGACACCCATATAATCGAAAATAAGTAAACCCGCCATCTTCAGCTCGGTCGGGCCGAATCTGTTTGCATCATTTAGTCTAATTGCTTCAATTATTCGAGCATTCCCTTTGAGGTAGTTCAGTAGTCTGCTGGCCGATCGATAGGTAGGTCTTGGAGGTTTGAGCTAATTTGAAAATCTATTGCTGTATTGCTATACGTCATTTTTCCTATTAATTTTAGTGATTCTAATAATGTTTGCATTTTTAAGCTGTTTGATTGATTCTTTTGTTGATGGCATCTTTTCTACATTCAGGATCACAGGGACAATGGTTTGGTGCTACTACTGTGGTAAAACCATTACTCATCCTAATTATATGGATGGCAAAATGTAACAAGCTACTTGGTCTTTGCGTTGATTTAGATAAATCATCTTATTTGGCATAATATTTTGATAAATAGTACTGAAAGTGAAAGGAAATTAATTTCTGTGTTACGGCGTGATCATAACAGATGTTGTACGTTGTGTGGAAGAGTTCTTGATGAGGACAACTTCTCGCAGGAACCCACTTTTGTTAAGAATTCGTCCGGGCAGGTTTGTGCTTCTTCGGTTTTCTTGACATATGTATTCCTCTTATGAGATAGTAAAGTTGGACTAGTGGTGAAATGAAGTTGTGTAGCGTGAACTCTGTTAGGGGAGTTGAATAGGTGTTCTTTTGGAGTCAGCATTAAGTTAATTTGGTTATGATGATTTTGTTGATTTTATCGTCTAATCGACTCATTTTATATATAGAGCCAATTATCAGGAAGTTATGTGAACACCATCCAAAGTGAGTTCTCAGCATCTCGAGCTAGGACATTGAAAGAAGGTAAATTTAGTCAATTTTGATGAGCAACAACTTGTATTACTCATCTCATGGATGCTTGACATGAATTCAGCAATTTCTGTCTTTTTTCCCTTTACAATAGTTGTGTTTACAATAACTGTTAGAAGCCAATTTGATTGATGTCATCGATTTTAAATTTCAAAAAACTCTTCATCAGTAAATCCTTGGTTATTACAGCATATGATGGGATTGAGAGTATAATGTATGCCCTAGATATTGATGGTGGAGAATCCATAGCTCGCCCAGCTTGTACACTATATCAGGTGGATCTCTTTCCTGCACTATACGTGCTTCCTAACTTAACGTCGTAGTCATATCTATGATTATTTTTTGCTTCTACAGATAGCAGTTGAGCGCCAGTTTACAAAGGGTCGTAGGAAGGAGCAAGTACAAGCTGCTTGCCTTTATATTATTTGTAGGTAAGGATAATAACTGGAATTTCATACTGAGTTATATTGATATTAGAAAGAAAGGGATAATGGAATACATGAATTGCTCTTCTAGGTTGAAAGTTTTTTTTATCAATTATTTCGCGGTGGGTGTTCATCGTGGCATTCTTTTTTTCTTTGAATACACTTCCAGCCAGACAAAATTACCTTCATTTTTCCTGCTTTATTTTGTGATTTGGGGTTTTGCTATCGCGGAAAATATCCATTCAAAGATCATGATTTGGAAATTTTAATTTGCAGGTGTATGTGTTTTCTCTGTACGTCTTCCTTTACTTATCTATATATTTGGATTTATTCCCTGAAGGTTAAGCTTCTCTCTATTGCTCCGGCTTTGATTGCCGTTTACTTTTGTTTGTAGGCAGAATCAAAAGCCTTTTCTTCTTATTGATTTTTCAGAGCATCTAAGGATAAACGTGTAAGTGAAAATTACGTCTCTGGATATATTATTATGCGTCACGTAATTCATCCTTGGCTTTAGTTGAAAGGAGATTGTGAAGTACCAAACAATGCAACGACTTTCTTAATAGAAGTTTACTGGAAGAAACAATTTCTTTAATTGCCTATCATCTGAATAATAAAACAATTTTTTGAATGTGATGCGAGGGGAATGATTTCAGGAGCTAGAGCATGTTGGGAGATATGTTAAGTGTTTTATCTCATTGTTAGCATTTTTAATTGGGCTGCGGGGTGTTTCCTCATCTGGACAATAGCCAGAGATTGTTGAGTTTTGATGGAATTTTGTGCACGAATTATATCGTCCTTCATTGTCTCTTCTGTCTGGGTAAGTAATATCCTCTTGCTTTTTCGGTGATATTTGACAGTTATGTGCTAGGGGCAGTATTCTTGCAGCTTTGTAAACTTCTAAGTCTTCTTGAGGATCCTATTGTTCAAAAGCCTGTTGATCCGAGCCTATTTATTCATAGATTTACTGATCGTAAGTGCCTTTTCCATTTTACTGCTGCTTTCCTGCTTTCGAATATTCCCTTAACCCATTGGTTCATTAACTTCATTTTTGCTCCATTTTTGAAATAAAATTGCATGCCATGCACTTAAAAGTTGGAGAATCATAATTCTTAGATTTGTCAAATGTCAATATACTTTTAAGTTTCTTGATTCAGTAAGATATGTAGTATATCTGGAATCAATTTATAATGTTAGACGATTTTCACATAGGAAATCTTTACATATATTTCTATACAAGAGATGGAGGTCATTCAATAATTCTCACTACCACCTATATTTTTCTCTCAGGCGTATCAGTACATATTAAAAAAGTGAGAAATCTAAAAGAAATGAATATGCCAGGCTCCTTCTGCTGCTGGCTCTGCCTGTCATACGTTTTCTTGATTCTGTATTTCTGTTTTGTTGTTTTCGTTATATAGGCTGCCATGGTTTAGGTTATAGTTCCTATCTCATCATATATGTGAAACTTTTGTGTTTTTATGATAAATATTTCTTTTAATCTTGGTACTACATCTCGATACTTTTAATCAGCAATACACACTTTCACCTGTTCATTACGTTTCAGAAAATCATCTGCATTATGCATCAAAGGATATAAATACAGCTTCTCACGGACTCTGCCTGAAAACGGATAGCAGTCCAGTTATTTTGTATTCAAGAGCCAGTTCAAATTTAATAGTTCGTTCACATTTCTTTTTGTAAAGTGTAAACTTATGTGGTGCTGTTAAAAAATTTATTATCCATTTCGTTGTTTCAATAAACTGTAATATTTTTTGCATAATGTTATTGGCATTTAAATAAGCATTTGACCTCCTTAGGTTTATTTGGTGGCCGAAAACCAAGTGTTTCCAAAACTGCACTTCGTATTCTTTATCACATGAAACGAGATTGGATGCAGGTATATTAACAAACTTGTTTAATTGCATATTATTTCTTGGGCGACTGTCGTAAGTTATTGTTTTGTTGAGTCAATTAATTCCTTCCAATACAGACTGGTAGAAAACCTAGTGGCCTATGTGGAGCTGCACTATATATATCGTCTCTCTCGCACGGTCTCAATTGTTCAAAGGCCGAGATTGTAAGTATATATTGTATTCACCATGCATCGTTAGTTCTTTAGAAAAACTTCTTGTATCTTCTTTCATCATAGAACTAATGGAGATTATCCTGTGCTGAATGATCTAAGTTGCAAATATTTTCTTATGCATCCACTAAAGTACTTGCTGAGAGCTTATGTATTGACATTGTTGATATTCATATTACGAACTACAGTAGATTTTACAGGGTTCGTGTGAATAAACATTTTTCTTCCATCATGATGAAGCATACCTGAAATCAATTAGTCATGTACACACGTGTTCTTGTTCTTGGGCAACCGCTCCATCATTATATACTAATTAAATGTCTGTTCGCCTTCATCCTATAGCTAACACAAATGTCTCAACTTATTGTTAGATTAAGGTTGTCCATGTATGCGAAGCAACACTGACAAAGCGCTTGATTGAATTTGAGAATACAGAGTCAGGAGGCTTGACGGTATGTACATGCTTTAGCAATTACTCTCATATGCTACTTGTGTATGAAATGTATCATAAGCTATGTCATCTAAGATTATCCTGTGCTAAAGTACTCATTATCTTGATAAGTTAAAAGAGCTAATATCATTTGATGTCTTCATAGTTGTAGATTATTTTGCCTCCAGTACCATGCAAATGACAGTACATTCAAGTAGAACTGTTTATCCTTATTAGATAGTTTCGGGATCCTAGGCAACATCTCTTAGCGGTCACTTTTAGAAAATGAGGTATCTGATTGTTTGAAATATTATTTGAATAGGTTGAGGAATTCAACTCTAGAGCCATTGAACTTGAAAAGGAAGAGCAGTTAATGAAATCACTAGATACAGGTTCGCAAATACCTGGAGCCTCCGAAGTTCTTTGTGAACATAAGGGTAGTGGGAAGTATTTTCGTCATGGTCTCTGTCAAAGTTGCTACACTGTAGTAAGTTTCTGATTTCACCACTAGTCAACTGTATATGATTGTTTTGATGATCTTTCGTAAAGTCTAATGTGTTGATTGTTGGTATAGTTCGTAGAACTTTCTGGTGGCCTTGACGGTGGGTCAGCGCCTCCATCTTTCCAGCGTGCTGAGAAGGAAAGGTTAATGGCGAGAGAAGCTGCCGCTAAGGTCTCTGAGAATTTGGATTCCACCGTATTGTCTGGCCCAGCTAAAGCCGAGAGTGAACACTCAAAAGTATATTGTCTTATTTTGTTAAACTACTGTTAATTTCATCGAAAATAAGAAGTCGTTAGCCAATATGTTTGATAATCTCTTAGTCGAAGGTTAAGATGGAATCAGTTGGAAGAAAGTATATCAGATAATCTGTTGGAGTCATGGCTCTGATGAAACTGTGTATATATTCTTATTTGCTTAATTACTTTCTCATGTTTCTTTTCTTTTTATGCTGCTTGATATTTATTAGCATGGCAGTGAAAGGAATATCGGGGATCCTAGTCAATGTGAAGGTGTGCAATCAGCAGAGGCAGATTTAGCAGGTATTTTGCCTTTGCTCTCACATAGAATGTATGTTTCTCTTCATTGCCTTTGTACTTTAGAAATTGTATGATGATTGATAATGCAGGATCTACGTTTCAAGATAAAATATCACATGATGACCAAACTGAAGGAATGCAAGATGATGATGATTCTGAGAAATCGGAGAGTTTTTCTGACATAGATGAGACGGAGGTTTATGACCTAATACGTTTTCTATACTAACATTATTATTCAGCTACTTTGATTTTCCTCAACCTACTTTCAAGTCTCTTTTATTTAGTTACAAATGGTTCTATGTGGTTTCATAATTATTTTGTCGTTTCTTTCGACGAATTTATTATTTACTGGACCAATAAATGATATATGCAGGTCAATGGTTATCTTCATACTGAGGAAGAGAAGGAACTGAAAAAGCTCATCTGGGAGACAATGAACAAAGAATATATTGAGGTATTGAAACGTTATTAATGTGAAGTCCGAGTAGTAATGAACATTACTTCACATGGTGTAGTAGACCATTAGATCTTTTTAGTTTTTGCAGGAATAGGAGACATGATATTCTCTGTTTATCTATTAATTCTTTGTAAAAGCTATAATATGTCTATTCCTAGGTTTGTACAGTTTCTTTGATAAGTATCTGTTTTTTATCATTAAGTTTTAATTCCCTTGAACTGCAGCACTTCATCTTTAATTTATATTGTCTGATTATATCAATTCCTTATGTAGATGAACTAGAAATGGTAAGTTTAGGAACACATTATAGATGTTCACAATTCCTCAGTTGAACGATGTATTTTGTTTTTCTTTTTCATGGAAGACTAGCTTTTCATTTATCAGTTTTGTACCACTAATCGAATCTTTTCACAGATCTAATGCTTCTCATATGCCAATGCAACTTGGGTATCATAAATTTCTACTGGTTTTGGAAACTTGAATTGCAGGAGCAGAGAGCTAAAGAAGCTGCAAAAAGAAAAACTGAGGTTGACTATAGTAACTGTTCCGGGGATGTCGAAGGAGCACTAAAGCTTAGGTATTCAATGAAAGAAGCTCATGATAAGCTGAGAAAGGTGGATCCTGATAATACAAATTAGCGGTTCTTCAATTGCTGTAGATTTTATGCGTTATATATATATATATATACATATATATATATATATATATACATATATATATATATATATATACATATATATATATGTTTAAACGTTCATATTCGTAAAGAAAGAAACATTTCACTTGCATCTGATAATGTTGTCGACAAGTATTTGCGACTCCAAGCAAATAGCTTGTGTATAGCTTATTTCAGCTTTTCATTTTCTGCTTATTTAGAGCATATCAAAGAGCACAGGGAGTATCTTGTGAATATATTCTCTATTATCAATTAGTCACGACCAAGTAGTTTTTGCTATTTTTGTGAGGCAGCCCCACTTGTCGATGCATCAGCATCACACTAGAATTCCTCTACTCCTCGCCCACATATAATTTTGGAAACCCTATGGAGATTTGTGGAATTTTAGAATTGATAATGATCTGCAGGAAAAACGACAGAAGCGTGCCGAGGATTTGAAAAATTTAGGCCCTGCTAAAACTCCTGGAGAAGCAGCAAAGCAAATGCTTAAGAAAAAGGTATTGGTTTGATGCTTGACAACAACCTATTAGAAGAATCAGTAAAGATGTGATCATGGTCTTGAAATTTGGTTTTGGCTACATATAGAATCAACTAACACAAAGTATATGTATTTTTGTATTTGTTTTCCTCTCTGTTGCTAGAAACACATCTTATAATTCCACTGACATGTTGTACTCATATTAGTACATGCATTTACGCGAATACGTTCCTTTTCTGCAGGTGTTTAGTTCTAAAATAAGATGGGATGCAGTAAAGGAGCTTTTGGATGAGCCTGTAAGTATCTAATGTTATTCTTGAAAATGTTTATGAAAATCTTAAGCTTGAGATAATTCTGTCCAGTCTAGGGTACATTTCATTTAGTGAAAGACTATGATGAATTTTATGTGTAACTGAATATGCAACTAATGGAATTATGATGGCTATAAACAGGAATATGAATTAAGATGATAATTTTGCATTTTAAAGTGACACGCATGTAGAAACTTGAGAGAGTGTGTCCAACTGAAGGATCGATCTCAAACTTACTTAAGTTGCAAATCTGAAAAAAAAGACCATGTTTTTTTTTTTCCTGAAACGATCGCTTGCATTAATTAACAAAGATACAAAGACTAAATAGCCCAAAGGGTCTCACCGGTACATCACAACCGGGAGAATAAAGGCTCACAGACGAGCACAACACATCCCACAAAGGGGCACAAACACCCCACAAGGGGAGAAAAGGTCTACAAGGAACAAAACCGACAGAAAACAAAACCCATAATCTACAACCAAGAACTAAAGAACCTATAACAGAAAAAGCTGTTAAGCTAAATCTACGATACTCTTCACTTTCACTTGGCCTTCAACTTCTGGGTTTTAATCAACATCGGACTGAAGCTCCACTAAGGGAGAAAAGGCTCCCGATCTAAGGGTCGAGAGAGATGAGTCCCACGACGAGAAACTCAAAACTGGCGAAGACGGTGGATGACGTGACTAGAGTTGGGGCGGTACTGCCGGAGGCGTGGCTGGAGGTGGGCGGCGGCTTGGCTGGAGGCAAAAGGTGGGGCGATACGGCCGGCGGCGTGGCTGGAGGCGGGGCGGCGTTGCCGGCGGTGGGGGACGGAGCTGCGTGGCCGACGTAGGGAGGCAGGACGGCTTGAGCAGTGGAGGTGGGAGGTGCGCGGAAATATCCTTGGCGGAGGAGACAGCGACGGCCACGGCCAGAGGCTACGGCGGCAGGGGGAGGAGGCGACAGCGACCGCGGTGGCAGGCGGAAGACAGTGGCATGAGGCTATGGTGGTGGGAATCGTTTTTTTTTTATTATTATTAAATGAAACGGAAACAGCTAAAAGAAGAAAAGCTCCCCCATCCTCCGTTAATGGAGGAGGGGGAGGAGGGGAAAATATGGTGGCGGCGGCTGTTGTTGAGTTAGGGTTTTATTTTTAGAGAGAAAGGGGGAAGGAAGAGAGAGAACTTATGATCGGGACTTGAAAATAAGGGAGAAATCGAAAAAAGACCATGTTTCTCATCTAACATAATTGAAAATAAAAAGATTGCTGTCTTAGGTGCAACTTATGAGCTCTGTGCTGACTATTATATTCTGATTTTCCTGACTTGATAAGATTCTCAACTAGTTACAGTTTGACATTATTATTCTACTTTATATATATATATATATATATATATATATATATATATATTGGCCGGGGATGATATATGTGATTTGTTTAGGTGAAGAGTGAAAAGATATGTTATTTGTTTTCCTTGTGAAGGTTGAAATCCCAGAGGATATGAGGAAAACCCGAATAGAACAAGGTCGCTATGGAGAAGAAGACCCTCCGCTTGAATTAGAAGAAGGCGAAGAAGATTCTGAGATCATTGAAGAAGACATTGATTTCTTTTTTTAGGCGATGAATACGTCCAGTTACGAATTAAGAGTTATATTATAAAAGACGATCAAAAGTGATGATGTTTGTTGTATTCTATTCGTATATATGTATCATTATAAGAGGTTTAGCACTTAATGGAATAAACCACTCAAGTGTTTTTATTATTGTATGCGACTGTTCGAACTCGGACATCATCGTGGCTGCTCTGGCAAGCTCCGACCTTGTTTTTAATTTTTTTTTTTTGTTATTTAAATTTTAAGTTTTCGAGCTTTATGGTCGAGTTCAGTTTATCGAGTAAATTATCTCACGAGTTGAACTTGAGAGCCATTACATATTACCGAGTTCGAATCTTATATGAATGACTTCGAGCTTAGCAGTGCGGCTTCATACCATTGATACACTTCGGAAGATATTAATCATCGTAGAAATAAATGTAAGCACCATTAAGTCCAGCTATGGATGATTAGCCGCCGAATAGTTCGATCCCAAATGGAAATCGAAACCGATTAACACAAATTCCGATTAAAAGTAGTATTTATTTATAACAAAGAATTTGATGAAATAATTTCTAGCTACATGCAAAGAAGCTCAAAAAGAGCAGCAACTTTTGCTACCTCGGTCTCATCAAAATCGCAAGGTGAGTGAGTGTGTTTCTCAGTTTCAGTTCGTTCATTTGGTCTCTTAAAACTGCTTTAATTTCCCATGCAATTGGCTGGATTTGATCCGATTCACGGTATTATTTTTATGTGCTCGCAAAATTAATCTTAAACCCATTCATCAAGAGTATTGTGCGGTTCCATTTCGTGGCTTTGTTTTCTGTCCCCATTTAGCTATGATTGTTGCTAGATTCGAACGAAGCTATCTTGACGCAAATTGCTAGCTTAGCATTTGAATTGCTGTTTTCTGCTGTTGATTTATGGTTTTGGGTGGTCGATTTCACTGAGGAGTTTTGTTCTTGCGCGGAATTTATCAATTAAAGATTAAAAGGGGGAAATTTTAGGGCAAATTGGCGATTGAATGGTGTAGTAGCTCAAGCAAATGGGAACTCAGGTTAATGGAAATGCCAATACTATAACCCATATGGAGACCCAAATCCACGACCCAAACCCGAGCCCGAATCCGTTGGGTCGAGAGGGAACGCTTTACACCCTCACGCTTGATGAGATACAAAACCAGCTAGGAGGTTTAGAGAAGCCTCTTAGTAGCATGAACCTCGATGAACTTGTCAAGTTTGTGTGGTTGGCCGAGGGTAATACCAGCGAAGTCACTAATTTTGGGTCAAATCCTCAGCAGCCCGCTTCTGTTTCTTCGTTGGATAGACAGTTTTCGAGTGATTTAAGGCAAAAGACCGTCGATGAACTGTGGCAAGATATCCAACAAGAAGGAAAAGGAAGCAGTGTCGTCAATCAAAAAGCTACGCTTGGAAAGATGACGTTGGAGGGTTTCTTGGCTAAGGCAGGCGTGGTGGCTGAGCCACAAAAAGTGAAGAAAAGCGTTATCGAAGCTACGGTTCATTCCCAGCAGTCTCAGTGGAACATGAATTACGCTGCTGCTTTGATCGTTCCTCAACAGCACCAGCCTCCAATTATGATGCCCGTTTATTCGCCGGAGGGCCCAATGGTCATGGCGTCTTCGACTGTGATTGGTGGTGGTGCATTATCAGAAGATGCACAGACGCCAACAAGGAAGAGAATGGCTCGTGTTTATGATATAGCGGAGAAGATCGTGGAGAGGAGGCAGAAGAGGATGATTAAGAACAGGGAATCTGCTGCAAGATCACGAGCTAGAAAGCAGGTTAATACATGCATTGCATTATCGTGTTGTTTGTATTGTTTGCTTTGACGTGTGATTTGCCGCCTGAAATGGGTTTTTTTCTCAATTGAAAGGCTTACACTCAAGAGCTGGAGAATAAGATCTCTCATCTTGAGGAGGAGAATGAAAGGCTCAGAAGACGACAGGTTGGAGAGAATCTCTCTCTCTCTCTCTCTGTGTGCATTTGATGCTTCTTCCTAGAAATTGCTCTTAGTTTTAGTTTTATTACGACTTTCTTTCATGCTGCATTACAATGATTGATTATACGTTTCGTTGGGCGTAATTTGCTGCGTAAGTGATTCCCTTTGGTTCATAACTTCGTGTTTAGAATTCTCAAACGGAACAAGACGACATATATATTGCTTGATGATATGATAGTGTACAAATGTAAATGAATTGCAGTTCTGTTGTTGTGTAATTGCTTCACACGGTATAACTTTGAATCTCTCTCTCTGTATCTCTCTCGTATACGCATCCATCCAATCTAGAAGCGGTTTACTCGAATGCATGGAGTGGACAAAAGCATGATTTCGAGCAATATTTGCTTATGAAAAATAAAATGTATCAAAACTTTGGTTGTTATCTTCCTCGATAATTTAAACTTGTTATATTTCTTTCTCCATTCACAGGAATGGGAAAAGGCGTTGCCTTCCATAATAACACCACCATCTGAGCCAAAGCGTCAACTCCGTAGAACCAGCTCAGCATCGTTCTAGTCTAGGGACGGGCCGAGCACTTCGGCTATGATCCTTTTTTTCTTTTGGAAAACAGCCTTAATATATAAATTTATTATTATTATGTGCATGTGCATTTTTAATTGTGTATGTAATGACCAACTCCTTACTTCAGATTATGAAACTCTCTGTTATAGTAACTTAGTTTATGGTTTAAAGCCCACTTGAAGAATCATAGTTCATGGCAAAACAACCCCTTCATACAGAAAGAAGACAATGAATGCTGTATAGATCTCACATAAAAACTACGTAGATACCAACTACAGAAATCAAAAGACAAAACAAACCACTAGCAAGCTAACTCTACAACTGATTTGGAAGGTTATGTTAATGTGAAATCTTGTTTAATCGCTTTCTCCTTGCTTTTACTCGTGGTTGCAGTTTTGGGGCAACATGTAACGACCATTGAAGTCAAAGTTTAATCCGTACCCGCATTGATCAGTGATGGCAAAAACAAAAATAAAATATCAGAAACTTATTTTCCATAATCATCATCCTCTCATGATTGTGTAGTTGGTAACAATGATACCATTACGGCGAGAGAAGATAAAAATAGCAAAAAGGAAAAACAAGAGTACGATCCTAGTGCGATGATTGTCTATCAGTCGGTCGGAATTATCTATACTCTTTTATTAAGTGCCAGGGCTGAAAGTTTGGTCCGTCAATTAAAATGAAAAATAATTATATTAATTAAAGAAACTCACCCACTAAAATGCATTTTTTATATTGTCAAATTTACCATTCTACTTTTAGTAATTATTACAGGTAAGAAACATATATATGTATATATATATATTATATATATATGTATATATATATATATATATATATATATATATATAGCACACACGTATGAGTGTGTAGAGGAAACTAGTTAATATAATTTGTCGCACATCGGAACTTAACATCACCCGACTCAATATATAAATCAAATAGGTCTCTTCTCCTACCAATTGGTCTCAATATATAATTCGTCCTATTTCATGTCCCATGTTGTAGAATTTTCATAAAAATTGATTCTTATGATTGTAAAAAAAATATATATATGGATATTAATTTGATCATCATAAAACAAAGAATAAAATAGATGTGTTTATTTATTTTTATCATATAAACCACATGAAATCTTTTGATTTGGTGAATTATAAAATTAAAAGAATTAACAAGGGAATTGCTATTCACCGCCCCGTTTTTCCTAATTACCGCCATCTTTTTCCTAGTTACCGCCCCCTAAAGGGCTTGAAAATGACGTTTTTGTCCTTATGATATTTCAATTAATTTAAAAAGAAAAACTAACTAAATATATAATTATGGTACGAAATACTGAAAGCTACATACACAAATAAATTCAAACGATCGATCTCGATACGAAAAAAAATTCGATTTAACATTTTAGAACCGAACGATCGATATTTTCGGTCCTACAGTGCGCGGACCGAACGATATTTTCGGCCAGGCTGTGTGCTGGCCGATCGACATTTTCGGCCCGCACGGGCCCGATCGAAATCTCAGTTCGGCCCGCGCAGGCCCGACCGAAACATCAGTTCGGCCCGCACAGGCCCGGCCGAAATCTCAGTTCTGCCCGCACAGGCCCAGCCGAAGTTTCAGTTCTGCCCGCACGGGCCCGGCCGAAATTTCAGTTCGGCCCATGCACAGCCCGAGAGGAGTAAAAGTTAAAACCGGAGCAAAACATGGGTTGGTCAGGCACACTGTTCTCGGCCCGGCATTTGTGTGCGCGGGTCGCGCGCTCGCACACAAGTCGGCCTGATTTGCACCCCCCCCCCCCCCCTCGCGCGCACGCGAGCGACTTACATGTGGCATAATATTAGCTATTTAATTTAAGCTAATAAAATTCACATCTATATATAAGGTGGGTGAAACCATGCTGTTTTTCCAATGCGGGACAACAACTCTTCACTTTAAATTCCTTCCAATTAATTCACCTTCACAAGCCCAAAATAAAGCCCATGTCTCTCAACCTAATATTTTCTCCAATTTGGGCACATTCATAAGCCCAAAAATTATAACAAAAAAAATTAATAATACAAAATAATAACAACAAAAAATATTAATATTACAAAATAATATCAATAAAAAATATTAATATTACAAAATAAAAACAAAAAAAAAATTAATATTACAAAATAATTTTGACAAATAAAATTACTACCTCTGTCCCGGTTATTTCTTCCCAAAGATTAGTAGACACGGAGATTAAGAAACCACATTATTTTAATATTATAATACACCTTTTGAGGTATGGAGAGAGAAAAGTTATTAGTAGACACGCAAATATAGAAGACTTTTTTTAATATTAATGGTGTAATTAGTTTAATTAGTGGGATAATTTTTTACCAAAAATGGAAATGGGAAGAATTATGTGGGACGCGCGAAATAGAAAGATGAGAAGAAATAAGTGGGACGGAGGTAGTAATAACAAAGAAAATTAATAATGCAAAATCATTACAACAAAATATATTAATATTACAAAATAATAACAACAAAAAAATTAATATTACAAAATAATAACTACAAAAAGTATTAATATTACAAAATATAACAAAAAAAATTTAAGCAGCCAAACCGAATTTTAGGCCCCTTGTATAGGCGGCCGAAGTGAGATTTCGGCCCTGCATGAGTGGGCCGAAATCAGATTTCGGCCACAGTTGTTCCGGACAAAACATAAATTCGGCCGGTCCAGGTCCGACCGAAACACAATTGTGTTTCGGCCGTGCCTTGTGGCGGCCGAAATTGTTGTTCGGCCGTGCCAAGCGCCGGTCGAAATTTTGGTTCGGTCGGGACTTTTTTCAAACCTATTTCGATCCGTGTTGAATGATTTTTACGACAGTATCGATCGATCGGTCCTAAAATCGATCGATCGGTCCGAAAATATCGATCGATCGGTCCGAAACTGTTTAATCAAATTTTTTTTTCGTATCGATCGATCGTTCGAATTTATTTGTGTATGTAGTTTTCAGTATTTCGAACCAAAATTATATATTTAGTTAGTTTTTTCTTTTTAAATTAATCTAAATATCATAAGGGTAAAAATGTCTTTTTAGCCCTTTAGGGGGCGGTGACTAGGAAAAAGTGGGCGGAGAATAGCAATCCAGAATTAACAAATGAACAAGAAAATTTGCGAACCACAAGATTTAAAATGGAACGGCTCTGATTATTTATGACATATAGGGGGCATATATTGTGAGATAGGTGATTTCACACGATTTGAGCGGGCTTGATCTGCGTGTGTCACCCTTATTTGCCGTATCTGAGGGAACTCCTTGATATTGTTAGTTGCTAGAGCTGTCAAAACGGGCTGGCGGCTCCGCTTGGCCCATTGCCTGCCAAAGCCCGGCTCGCCCCTAAAAAAGAAATATTTAAATAAATAAAAATGAAATATTGAAGCTTGAAATTACTTCTAACTAAATCTAATCTCTTTAATAATTATGAAACTTGATCAAATTAAAAATGGAGCTAAAAATATATTAAAAACCTATATAATTTATTTATATATCATTTTAATAAAAAACAAATATTTTATAATACTGGCAAGACGGGGGCCCGCGGGCCCATTTTACAGTTCTATTTGCCGCACATCAGAAAACTAAAATAATCAGACTCAGTAAATAGATATCTTCTCCTTTCATCAGTTTTAAGATAAACTACCATTTAACAAGAATTCATAAACTTAATCATAAAATGGAAGAGGTCAAATTGAAGATAACAAACTGGAACAAAGAAAGTATCAAATGAGAGCAAGACTCAACCTTGAGCAGTGAAACTTGAGATTTGGTGGGCTTACCACCAGCTTCGAAATCTATTGAAGCAAAAGGATTTTTAAAAGAAGTTTGTGACTAACGGAGATATCGAAAGATATAAGGCGGGATTAGTTGTGACAGGATTTACGCAGAAAGCAAATAATGATAATTGATTAGTTCTTTTCTAAAACAAGGATAACATCCAAGAGTGCTCATGTCCATAGCTGTGATTTTTACTCTGGTTTTCCATTAAATGGACGTCAAAACGACATTTTTAAATGGAGAGTGAGAAGAAGAAACATAAATATTGCTAAAGCTGAAAAATTGGGCGTGCCAGTGCGCCCGGGCCGGATTGATCGGGCCGCCCGACTGTTAGCGGGCTGGTCGGGCTGGCCCGAATTCCTATGGACCTAAGAGCATCTCCAACAGCTCCTCTACCTATAAAGTTGCAACAGTACAATTCCTCCAGCTATAGAGTTTGAACAGTATCACTGAACTCCAACAATCTCCTCTATATTTTCCTCTATACGGATTAATCACATTATAGTCTATTATATTTAACGGTAATCTACATAAAAATACCAATTTATATAAAAAAATTGCAAGTCAGACCCCCTCAGAAAAATTTTCATATAAGTACCCGTTCGATTGTGCGTACCATTTTTCCAGTCTTGACGTACGTTTCTGTATATGTATTAAGTATCATATCACGTGTATATATGGTACCCACATATGATACCTATATACGGTCTATATGGTACCTTAATGTGTAGTATGATGTACCATTTTCTTACTGTATAACGTACCGCAATATGTTTCCATATGGTACCTAAATGTGTTCTATGACGTACTTGCGGCGGAAGGGGTACCAATCTGCAAAAATTTTATTCTGACAGGTACCTGCATATAAAAAAAACCTGACAGGGGTCTGACTTGTGAATTTTTATATAAATGAGTATTTTTCTGTTAAATCCCCTATATTTAATTTAAAGTATGCATTTTCGTTATAATTTGGATTTTAAATAATTTATTGAAA
This sequence comes from Craterostigma plantagineum, assembly GCA_027422505.1. Taxonomy (NCBI): domain Eukaryota; kingdom Viridiplantae; phylum Streptophyta; class Magnoliopsida; order Lamiales; family Linderniaceae; genus Craterostigma; species Craterostigma plantagineum. The sequence goes on along the minus strand of JAPQWV010000011.1, from coordinate 11,347,625 downwards.
TACAATTTCACAATAATTAAGTGACCTAAAATATTCATTAACTTATTTTATAGTAAATGAAATAATCATATTAAATAAATATTTCTCTGTAAAACTAATATTATCATTGTTTTATTTATTTTCCAGAAAGAAGTATTCAATAAATTATAATATTAGTTGTTTGCTATAATTAAATAAATTTCTGCAAAATTATTGGAAAAAATTATAATATATATTTTACAATACATCATTTAATGTTAACATATTAATACTAAACGTATGGAGCTATTACAATAAAAATCATAATATGATTTATCTAACCATTATTGGCGCTAGTTAATGTAAGAAAAAAAAACTAAATACAAACAAAAATTAGAAAAAAAGTACACGAAAAATAGACAAAAAAAGATGAAATACTCGTGGAAAACAAAATTATTCTCTCTCCTTCACTATTCATCGTCGTCTTCATTTGATCGCACTATTCCTTCGTCAGTCTTCCCAAAAAGGAAAACCCCAATATTGAAACCCTATATTAAATTCAATCACATAATAAAAGAAACTCAAAAAGAAAAAATAAACACATAGCGGGTGAATAGTGCCCCGCTTCACATAGCGGGACACTGTTCATTTCTCCACAATTGGTGTGGCGTTTAGTGTGCCATTGGAGCTCCTCCAACCTTAATTCTGGCGTTTAGTGTGGCGTTTAGGGTGTCTTTGGAGATGCTCTAAGACTCTGAGACCCTAGTCGTGGCTTGATTGGTCGGGCCAGCCCGTCGGGCTTAACGAGCCTATTTAATATTTTATAGTATATATTTATTTAAAAAGAAATTATTTATTCATTATTAATCATCATTTATTAGATATTATACATAATATTACAAATTTTTATTTATTTTTCATTATTAATTATAATTTATTTGATGTTCTACATAATATTTACAAATATATAATTATAAAAAAATTAATATCCCATAAATACATCTAAAATACGTTATCTCATAAAATTGAATTTTATAAATGAAAAAAATATATATAAAACTAATAATAAACGGGCCCAGTTTGGCCACAAGCCCATTGGGCTTTCTGGCTCGCGGGCCTCCGACCTGCGGTCTGGGTCGGGCCAAATACGCCCAATTAGGTTTCGGGTTCTGGAATTTAGGCCCGAGACTGGTATTTTTTAGGGCCGAGTCGGGCTAGCCCATGGCAACTGTCACGCCCCTTTTAATTTACTTAGAATATTTTCTAACTGTTTGAGGTTCGTGCGGCTTAACTCGTTCTCGTCCAAGTTAGTCAGCCCTTCACAATCACTCAAATTCTTTCCCTCACAGAACTCTCGTTTTTAGAGTGCTTAAGCGTGCCTTCGTTGGTTTACTTCGTTTGAGTGAATAAAGCAAACAGCAACAGAGTTACAGGCAAAGCCCAACCTTTTTTTATATTTCAAAAAAGATTACAAGGACTCACAAGAACACATTTACAGCACTATCTCGGATGCCTAAAATACAAGGCAACATAAGCAATATATAGACTTCATCAAACCTTCAGTTGGCTAAGTTCAAACGGGCTGCAACAGCTCCGGGGAGGTTCCTTTGAAACTGTCAGGCTGCCAGGCAGTTTCTTGCTTGCTGGCTCAGGGAAGTTTTCGGCCAGGCTGAGTCTTGGAAGTGCTCGCCAGGCCAGGCCAACTGCCCTGGTAACTTCTCGCCAGGCTAGGCTAAACCGCCCTGGAAACTGTCGCAACTGCCTGCCGGGCCAGGCCAAGAATGTCGCCCGCGTGATTAGGCGCTGTACCAAGCCATCTTGGGACTTGGCCAAGAATGTCGCCCGCGTGATTAGGCGCTGCACCAAGCCAGCGCCAATGTCACGCACATCGTTTCCTCAGCGCGCGCGCGTCCTGCCCAAGGGTCCCGTACGCCGCGTATGAGTCCCGCACATTTCTGCCCGAGTGCCGCGTGCGCCGCGCGTGTCCATGACAACTTTGTGCCTGTGTGCTGCGCGTAGTGCCTACTCTACACGCGCCGATGCTGAGTGCCTTGTGCGCCCCGTGCACACTTTTGACTCGGCCATCGTGGCCAGGCAGCGCAGTGCCACGCGCGCTGTCCTGCCTTGCCCACGCGCAGTGTGCTGCGCGGGCTGTGTTCTTCGCAAGGCCTAGCCAGGCCCTGGCCAGGCGGGGCGTCCCACCAAGCAAATGCCCCCATAAGAATGGCACTAGCATTCTCAGCCAAAGGTGACGCACGGCCATGTCATGCCCCAAAGTTAGGGGTCTAACAAACTACCCCCACTCGAAGCGCTCGACGCCCTCGTCGAGGTTGTGGGGTTGTCAAGGTTCCTGAAGTACGCAGCAATCTCTTCTTCAAAGTTCCACAAGTCCACGTCTTTTTCCCAGCATCGACCTCAGTTTTGCCTAGCTATCCGACCGTATCACTTCGTTTGGTGATTAAGGATTTTGAGAATCTTCTTCTCGAATTCTCTTCGGACCAGCGCAGGTGCTCGCTTTTCTTGCTTCCTTGTCAAGTCCATGTTTCATTGAACTTCTTCAGAAAGCTAACGTGGAACATTGGATGAAGCTTGAGCCGATCTGGTAGCTTCAGCCGATAGGCCACATTGCATACCGCTTCATAACTTCGAATGGGTCATCATACTTCGGAATCTAGCCACGTTGAGCCGCTTTAGCACTAACCTGTTTCCACATCTGAGGGGTTAGTTTGACCACTTTCTCACCAATAGCAAATTCAACGTTCCGTCTCTTAGCCTCCGCATGTTTTCGCATGCGGCGCTGTACCTACGCCAGGCTGTCTTCAGCATCGTCCAACAGATATTGCTGTTCCCTTGCACGCAGGGCACCTACTATTTTCCTGTTGGACGGCCACTTCATGAGGAATAACAAGTTGCATTCCGTACACCAGCTCGAACGGGCATTTGTCTGTCGCTGAGGCTATGTGCATGCAAGTTGTAGCAGAATTGAGCCATGTCGAGCAGCGTCACCCAATTTTCTAATTAGCCGTGACATAATGCCGCAAGTACTCTTCCAACAGTTGGTTCATCCGCTCAGTCTGACCATCGGTCTGAGGGTGATTTGCCGTGGAGAATTTCAACTCTGTTCCCATTATGTTGAAAAGAGACGTCCAAAACTTGCCAGTGAAGCGTGCATCACGATCACTGATTATGTCTTGAGGCAGCCCAAAGTACTTCACCAGGGACTTGAAGAATAGGCCAGCCAATTGATCCGCCGGACAGGCCTAGAGCACAGGAATATAGACGGCATACTTAGAAAATCGATCAACGACCACAAGAATCGAAGCCATACCAGACACCTTTGGAAAGCCCGTTGCGGGTCATTAGTTTCCCGCAAGAGTTTGCGATGCAACGGGCCGACTGGTACATAGGCACGTGCTCCCTTTGTGAACAACAACTCGTCCTCCAGCCAATACTCTCGGACCTCACCATTTCTCACTTGCTCCACCAGCTTCTGATAGACAACATCAAGTTGGGACGCTTGTCGAATATTTTCAAGGAAGTCCGACTCGATCACGGTCAAGACAGCCACGTACTCCTCGATCTCTTTACGGCTTAAGGCATCTGCAACTATGCTTTCTCTGCCCGTGCACCCATTTGAAATCGAATTCCCCATGAATTCTTGCCAACGAGCCTGCTTTGGCGACAACTTCTTCTGGGTCCGAAAGTAAGTGTTAGCAACATTATCGGTCACTATAATGAACTTCGTACCGATTAGATAATGTCACCATGCGCCTAGAGTGTATCACGACAGTCATTTCCTTCTCATGTGTAGAATATCGCTCTTCGCCTCTTTCAACTCCGACTTTCAAAGGCAATGGGGTGCCTTTCCTGCACAGCACCCCACCAATAGCTCGCCCGAAGGCACCAGTGTGCACTTCGAACGGCTTGTCAAACCTTGACAGCTTTAGAACAGGCTCTAACGAGATGGCACTCTTCAAGGCATCAACAGCGCCTTGGCACTCCGCATTCCATAACCAGTTTGCCTCCTTTTTTAGCAAGTCCGTCAAAGGACTAACTATCTTTGAATAATCTTTTATGAAGCGCCGGTAGTAGTTTGCCAGTCCCAAAAATGACGGCAACTCCGTCACTTTGGAAGGCTCACGCCAATCAGTCACAGCCTGAACTTTGCGTGTGTCCATCTTTATCTCGCCTTGGCAGATTATGTGTTCCAAGAAGGAAATTTGTTCACTGCAGAACCCACACTTCTCCTTCTTGGCGTATAATTCGTTTTCCCTCAATTTCCCCAACACAAGTCTTAGATGCTGCAGATGCTCATCAAAATACTCAGAATAGATAACAATGTCATCCAAATATACCACCCTGAACCGATCAAGGTATTCGTACAGGACATTTTTCATCAAATTGCAAAAGGTAGTCAGGGCATTTGTAAGGCCAAACGGCATAACCAAAAACTCATACGAGCCGTACCTCGTCACGCATGTGGTTTTTGGCTGATCCCCTTTCTGTAATTCGCACTTGCCAATAGCCTGATCTCAGGTTTATTTTCAAGTAGTAGCGTGCCTTCGTCAGCTTGTCAAACAGATCAAGTGCATTCGGGATCGGGTACTTATTCTTGATAGATGCCTTGTTCAGCGCCCGATAATCCACACACATCCGCAGGGTTCCGTGTCTTGCTTCTTTTGAAAAGCACCGGCGACCCATAGGGAGCCTTCGAGTGCTGCACGAGCCCGGCCGCCAAGAGTTTGTTAGGGAGTGTGCCCTCAGAATGCCATACGAGGACTAGGAATAGTATAGGGCGCACGATGATGTATAGGTTGATAGACAGGTTTATTGTATATACCGTCAAATAAATTAATGAATATTTATTTTCATTATAATAAAGGCATTATTATTTATTTATCGAATTTAAAGTCTACTTGGCATCCGGCAGTGCGATAAATAAATAACACCCAAATGTTTGAGTTGGACGTCTGATTCTCGTGGGACAAGAGAGGAGACACCGGATGGTCCTTAATCTCAACATTAAATAAAAAGTCCGTAAGCCTAAGGATTCTAGGTGGGTGACTAGGTATCCGAATATGACCTATCCATTGACGACCACATAGTATCGGTAGTGTCACCGATTACCTGAGAGGTTTGTGGGTCGTAATGGAGATATTGGTGATCGGAGAGATTTCGTATTCGGACATTCGGATTGAGAAAAGAGGCTTCCATTTATTTGAATTATTGTGTATGGCTCGTATTCGTCTCAATCACATGGCTAAGATGTTGTCAATGATTGAACGAATGACTATAGCAGCCTCAGACCGATAGAGTCATTGACGGATTTGCTTTCGCGATTTCGGTTTGTCGCTAGTTGGCTAGGCTCGCAAGTGTTCATAAATGAGACACGGGTCAGCGACGAAACGCAACCGACTTTACGGAGGTGATTGTCGGGCTTTGACTGCTATCGGGATGCACTGCCTGTATTTGTATAGGTTAATATCCTATGAGGTAATCGGAGAGTGACGATTATAAAGCCTTCGGCCGAAGCTTGGAAAACTTGCTTGTATTAGATACATAGCGGAGTTTAAATAATCGGATCGGTCTCGATTATAACATAGTGTTAGGTTAGTGAGTTTGACATTTGCGTGGCTCTCACCTAACCAAGATGCAAGTGAAAGGCGTAAGAAGTATTTAAATGTATATACTATAGTCGGTTCGCCCGAATTTCGATTAGATCAAAATTCGTTCCCAACTGGGATCTGTCCGGTACCGTGGGATTGGCTAGGCGAATACCGGGACTCGTGGATTCCTCCCATGCCAGTTGAGACGGACCTAGAGAGTCGCGCTTAAAAATGGTAATGAACTTGAACGAAAACGGCGGGCTTTTCTGTGGAACCTAACGAATAAGATTCGTTGAGGTAGTGGCAAAGTTGATACGAGGTGTCGACGACTTAGTTAAATTCCAATGACTGTCATGGAAATAATTAGGACTTAAGATTGTCTTAAGTGCTTAATTTATTAACTAAGTGAGGCTCAATTATAATTATAATAATTAGATTGGATTTAACTATTTTATTATTTAAAATTGAGGGGCTAAATTGAGAATTTAGAAACCTCAAGGGCCAAAATGAAATTACCATAAAATAAAATTAAAAAAATAAAAATAAAAAAATAAAAGAAATATCTACACATCCACGTTGGGATGTGTAGAACTAATGACTCATTAGTTGAGTCATTAACAAGTGTTTGACACTTGTTCCATTATCTAATAATAAAAAAAAATAAAAAATTCAACCATGAATAAAGCAACGTGAGTTGCAAATGTTGCAAGAGAGACTTGGTTTTTTTTCCTTAACATAGAACAAAAGAAAAAATAGAGTTCAAGTGTAGAACTTCTCAAGCCACGTTGAACCAACGGGATCGTTCGACGAACCCGACGCCCGAACCGAACTGCGCTAGCCATCGGGAGCAGTCTCAGAGGTTTGTTCAAGGTCATACCGGCGTGACGATCTAGCCCGGAGGCCCCGGGATCCAGACGAGGTGCAGCCACGTCCATCCGAGGCGACGACAGAAGAAATCTCGTTCACCAAAGGTATACCTCGAACCCTAACGATTTGATTTACGAAAAATACCAAACGATATCGGAATAATTCGAAAGACCCCTCGTTGGAAACGACGGGAAGTGTAGAATTATTCTGGAGAATTTGGTATCGATCGGAAATCGTTTCGGTCGTCAAATAGTTAAAAGACGGCAGACTGCCGTTTTACTCGAATTAATAATTTCGAACCACAGATTTGATTTTGAAAAAAATATCAAACGATGTCGGAATAATTTGAAAGACCTATCGTTGCGAACGTTAGGAAGTGTAGAATTATTCTGGAAAGTTTGGTATTGATGAAAAATCATTTCGGTCTTCAAATAATCGAAAAACTTCTGGTTGCCACTTTGTTCGATTAATTTGGATCTAAATTATTAATTCAAATAAATTGGAAATAAATTCGAAATTTGATAATTCGAATTAACCATGATCTTCCGAGGCTTTGGGCAGCATCTTATACCCTCGGGAGAAGTCGAATGGCGTAAGGTTGAATTTAGATAATAAAAATCGAAAATTTGCCACCCTACGCCGCTCGGTACAAACTGCGCTTCCGCTGCGGCCACGTTGCGCTGTTCGGGGGCCGGCGTCGATTAATCGGGCCAACTCCAACATTGGTATCAGAGCAAAGGCTCATGAATGGTTCGACCGAAGGCCTCGAAAGCCGATGTGGCAAACGAACGGTCGACGTAGTTTGGAGACTATCGTCGCTCGTGACGTCGGTTGGGCACCCAACGTCAAAATTCTGTGTTGCGTGTTTATGTGGGACATTTACGCGGGCTTAGGTTCTAACCGGGTTATTTGTTTAAGGGCCGTTTGCCGCCCCCAGTATGTACATGAATTACGGGTTGTTTGGGAAATAATTCCCCCCGTGTTGTATTTTATCGCTTTATTAGATAAGTTAAATAAATGACGGCCGTTCGATGCAAGGCGAGGTTGGAGGGTTCGTCGACCATCGTATCAATGACTAGACGTTTGAAGATCGAAGATCCCGGTCATTTTACGACCTATGTAATAGGACCAGTCTAGAAATAGCCCGCATATTAGTCCATTTAAATTGCCTTACTAGGGTTAGGAATTTATTTAATGCATTTACGTGCTCGTGCTTAATTTTAATATGCTATGAGTTACAAAAATCTCCCGTACGAATACTAAGTGAGTAAAGGGATTGGATGCCCTGCCTTCTATCAAGCTCGGGTCTAGTTGTTACAAAATCTAAATGCAAGGTTTGGTTTCGGGTATGCCGACGCCTTGCATTTGCTTTTGTTTCGGCTTGCTAGGGTGCATTTGTGCCGCTCGCCAAGACCACACTGTGCGGTAAAACGTATGGTTCAAGTGTGCGGTTTTGAGCAACGTTGATAGGTCGCACTTAGACAGTCATACCGCCTTGTTCCGGGTTTGCCGGCGGGGGTCCCTGATTGAGGCAAAGATAGTTGAGACATTCGACAAGGTCGGATTCGTGCGGAGCACGACTTCGTGAGCCGCTGCAAACCAATAAAACGACAGAGGTTGAGGTTTGCACCCGTCCACGGGGACATCAACTCCACTATCGAAGTTATCAACGAAACTTCCAAAACATCCGTAGGGAGAATGGAGTTTATGAAAGGATAGTGGGAGTCAAACGGAATAATAAGTCCTTGTTCACGTTTGATAACCTATACAATCGACTTAATATGCCTTTTATTTTTCTGCAGCATTTTCTCTCTTTCTGAAATTATGTCGACCGCTTTAAATGTACTGCTCAAGAAGAATAGGTTGACTGGACCAAACTATTCAGATTGCCTTCGCAATTTGAGGATTTTCCTTGAGATTGAGAACCTAGTTTATATCCTTGACTCCGAAATGCCGCCAGCCCCAGGGGCGCGGGCATCCGAGCAAGCTCGTGCCGCTTATGACAAGCGACTGCGTGACGAGAAGCTCGTAAAGGCTCATGTCCTCGGATCGATGAGTAACGCACTGCAGTGTAGCCACGAAAGTATGGCTGATGCTCGGGTGATGGTTCAACATTTGAAAGAACTTTACGGTGAGACGTCTAGGACAGCTCGCTAAGCGACTTCGTCGCAGCTCTTCTGATCGAGGATGTCTGAGGGTGAGAAGGTTGGCTAACATGTTATGAACATGATCACCATGATCGAGAGGTTGGAAACTCTCAATTTTCGATTTGATCGGGAATTACAAAATGATCTCATATTGCAGTCCCTGCCTCCGTCCTTCAATGCGTTCATTGTGAACTACCATCTAAACGGCATGACGCTATTGCTTCCTGATCTGATGAATCAGTTAGCAACGGCGCAAGGTCAGATGAAGAGGGCAAAGTAGACTGCACTTGTCGCCACTTCTTCAAAGCCCTAGAAAGGCAAAAAGAAGAAGGGCAACAAGCTCAAGCCGACAGAGAAGGTTTCCAAGAAGAAATTATCTTCTGGGAAATCGAAGCAAATCGGTGTAAAGCCGACGGATAGGTGTCTGCATTGCGGTGCGCTGGGCCACTGGAAGCGGGACTGTCCGAAGCTCAAGGGTGAGCAGGCTGCGTCAGGTATGGAACTTAATGTTTTAGAAACAGTTTGTTCTTCATCTGTATACTCTACTTCATGGATATTGGATTCGGGGGCTAGTACTCACATTTGTGTTTCCATGCAGGGTCTGGGACCAAGTAGAGCGCTTGGGGAGCGTGAGATCGAGGTCAGAGTGGGAAGCAGGGATAGTATCTCGGCAAGCCACGTCGGATCAAGATCTCTTGTATTATCTTCTGGGCATGTGTTGCGTTTGTACGATTGTCTTGTACTCCCGAGGGGATTTAAGAACATCGTCTCCGTTCCTGTTTTGAGCAGGAATGGTTATGTATTTAGTTTTAATAATAATACATGCCACATTATGTATAGAAATAAAAATGTTGGCAGCGCAACACTAATAAATGGTTTGTACTATTTAAATACCCAGGACGATATATCTGTGAATACTGTGACAAATAAACGAAAGACGCGAATAAATGCGAGATACTTGTGGCATCTTCGATTAGGTCATACTGGAGAACGTAAGATCCACGAGTTGGAGAAAAACGGGATATTGACACCGTTGGGATCAGATCCCTATCCGACTTGTGAGTCATGCCTCAAAGGTAAAATGACACAATCACCCTTCACCGGGACTTTTAATAGAGCCACTGAAATTCTCGGTTTAATTCACACAGACGTTTGCGGGCCATTCAATGTGAAAGCTCGAGGTGACTTCCACTATTTTATTACCTTTACGGATGATCACAGTCGTTACGGACTAGTGTATCTGATGAGGTATAAAGCTGATGCTCTTGAAAGGTTCAAGGAGTATAAGGCGTTGGTGGAAAACCAAACTTCGAAAGTCATTAAAGATTCAATCGGATCGAGGTGGCGAGTACATGAGCGTCGAGTTTGACCAGTTCTTAAAGGAGAATGGTATAATATCACAAATGAATCCGCCCGGTACGCCACAATTGAATGGCGTGGCCGAACGTAGAAACCGAACTTTATTAGATATGGTTCGTTCTATGTTAAGCTATACAGATTTACCAATGTCATTGTGGGGATACGCGCTTTTGACAGCAGCGTATACAATTAACCGGTGTCCCTCGAAGTCTGTTAACGGTATTCCGTATGAGATATGGACTGGTCGTTTACCCAGCTTATCACATATTAGGATTTGGGGTTGCCCTGCCTATGTGAAAAAGCTGAAAACAGACAAATTGGAGTCTAGATCTATAAAAGGACGTTTCATAGGTTACCCCGAAGACTCTATGGGGTACCTATTCTATTTTCACGATGATCAAAGGATCGTTGTTGGCCTACATGCACATTTTCTCGAGGAAGAGTTCATTCGAGATTTTGGCATTGGCCGTGAGGTTACTCTCGAGGAGCAGTCGACCGAAACTCCCACACAGGATTCGGATGGTCCGAGCGAACCAGTCATGCGACGATCTGAAAGGGTGCGTCGCCAACCACAGCGGTATGGCATGTCACATGTCGAACAAGGTTATGTTGCGACTAGGGGACTTCTAAGAGAAGATCCCGCTACTTTCGATCAAGCTATATCCGATGTTGACTCAGCGAGATGGATTGAGGCTATGCGAGCTGAGATGGACTCAATGTACTCCAACAAAGTCTGGACTCTTGTAGACCTACCGAGTGGTTTTAGACCAATCGGCTGTAAATGGATTTACAAGAGGAAGATTGGATCTGACGGACAAGTTGAGACGTACAAGGCCAGGTTGGTTGCCAAGGGCTATAACCAAAAAGAGGGAGTTGACTATGAGGAGATTTTCTCACCTGTAGCCATGATCAAGTCCATCCGGATAATGCTCGCGATAGCTGCGCACTATGATTATGAGATTTGGCAAATGGACGTTAAAACGGCGTTCCTTAATGGATTCCTCAAGGAGGAGATCTATATGGAGCATCCAAAAGGTTTTGAGTCGCATACAGATGCTCACAAAGTATGCAAACTGAATCGGTCAATTTACGGACTGAAACAGGCCTCTCGCAGCTGGAATCTACGTTTTGATGAAGCAGTTCGGAACTTTGGATTCGTGAAAAACGTAGATGAGCCATGTGTCTACAGAAAGAGCAGTGGGAGTATGGTGTCGTTCCTTGTATTATACGTGGATGATATACTTTTGATAGGAAACGACATTGGGATGCTCTCATCAGTGAAAGCATGGCTTTCAACCGAATTCTCCATGAAAGACCTGGGAGAAGCAACGTATATACTAGGTATTCGCTTGTTCAGGGATCGAGCGAACCATACGATCAACTTATCTCAGGCTCTTTACTTAGAGTAAATCCTGAAGAAATTCAGAATGGATGACTCTAAGAGAGGGTTCTTACCAATGCGACACGGGATCCATTTATCGAAGTCAATGTCACCTCAAAGTGAGGAAGACAGACGACGGATGAGTGGGATACCGTATGCGTCTGCAGTGGGTAGTCTGATGTACGCGATGTTGTGTACACGACCGGACATTGCCTACGCTGTGAGCGTGGTTAGTCTGTTTCAGGCAAACCCAGGGGAAGAACATTGGACAGCTGTTAAGAATATCTTTAAATACCTTAGACGGACTAAAGACTTAACGCTGGTTTATGGAGGAGCGGGACTAGAAGTAGTTGGTTATACCGATTCGGACTTCCAGTCGGACGTGGCTGACCGAAAATCTACTTCAGGTTTTGTATTCGTGCTCAACGGTGGGGCAGTGTCTTGGAGAAGCTCCAAGCAAAGCACAACTGCCGATTCCACGTGCGAGGCAGAATATATAGCAGCTTCATAGGCAGCTAAAGAAGCTGTTTGGATGAAAAAGTTCTTGGAGGAACTTACTGTGGTACCAGTTGCTGACAGACTGCTTACACTTTGGTGCGATAATAGCGGTGCAGTCGCGCAAGCAAAGGAACCACGATCTCATAGCAAGTCCAAACATATCGAGAGAAAGTATCACGTATTACGTGAGTTCGTTGAAAACGGGATGGTTGTCGTGCAGAAAATCGCCACCGCAGAAAACGTGGCGGACCCGCTCACGAAGCCCTTGTCCCAAGCAGTTATGGAACAGCATCTGGACAAGATGGGGCAACGATACCATTGCAACTGGCATTAGGTGCATCGCATGGAATTCGAGTGCAAGTGGGAGGCTGTTAGGGAGTGTGCCCTCAGAATGCCAAACGCGGACTAGAAATAGTATAGGGCGCACGATGATGTATAGGTTGATAGACAGGTTTATTGTATATACCATCAAATAAATTAATGAATATTTATTCATTATAATAAAGGCATTATTATTTATTTATCGAATTTAAAGTCTACTTGGCATCCGGCAGTGCGATAAATAAATAACACCCAAATGTTTGAGTTGGACGTCTGATTCTCGTGGGACAAGAGAGGAGACACCGGATGGTCCTTAATCTCAACATTAAATAAAAAGTCCGTAAGCCTAAGGATTCTAGGTGGGTAACTAGATATCCGAATATGACTTATCCATTGACGACCACGTAGTATCGGTAGTGTCACCGATTACCTGAGAGGTTGTGGGTCGTAATGGAGATATTGGTGATCGGAGAGATTGCGTATTCGGACATTCCGTATTCGTCTCATCACATGGCTATGATGTTGTCAATGATTGAACGAATGACTATAGCAGCCTCAGACCGATAGAGTCATTGACGGATTTGCTTTCGCGATTTCGGTTTGTCGCTAGTTGGCTAGGCTCGGAAGTGTTCATAAATGAGACACGGGTCAGCGACGAAACGCAACCGACTTTACGGAGGTGATTGCCGGGCTTTGACTGCTATCGGGATTCATTGCCTGTATTCGTATAGGTTAATGTCCTATGAGGTAATCGGAGAGTGACGATTATAAAGCCTTCGGCCGAAGCTTGGGAAACTTGCTTGTATTAGATACATAGCGGAGTTTAAATAATCGGATCGGTCTCGATTATAACATAGTGTTAGGTTAGTGAGTTTGACACTTGCATGGCTCTCACCTAACCGGGATGCAAGTGAGCGTAAGAAGTATTTAAATGTATACACTATAGTCGGTTCGCCCGAATTTCGATTAGATCAAAATTCGTTCTCAACTGGGATCTGTCCGGTACCGTGGGATTGGCTAGGGAAATACCGGGACTCGTGGATTCCTCCCATGCCAGTTGAGACGGACCTAGAGAGTCGCGCTTAAAAATGGTAATGAACTTGAACGAAAACGGCGGGCTTTTCTGTGGAACCTAACGAATAAGATTCGTTGAGGTAGTGGCAAAGTTGATACGAGGTGTCGACGACTTAGTTAATTTCCAGTGACTGTCACGGAAATAATTAGGACTTAAGATTGTCTTGCTTAATTTATTAACTAAGTGAGGCTCAATTATAATTTAAATAATTAGATTGGATTTAATTATTTTATTATTTAAAATTGTGGGACTAAATTGAGAATTTAGAAACCTCAAGGGCCAAAATGAAATTACCATAAAATAAAATTAAAAAAAATAAAAAAATAAAAGAAATATCTACACATCCACGTTGGGATGTGTAGAACTAATGACTCATTAGTTGAGTCATTAACAAGTGTTTGACACTTGTTCCATTATCTAATAATAAAATAAAAAAAAAAAAATTCAACCATGAATAAAGCAACTTGAGTTGCTAATGTTGCAAGAGAGACTTGGTTTTTTTTCCTTAACATAGAACAAAAGAAAAAATAGAGTTGAAGTGTAGAACTTCTCAAGCCACGTTGAACCGACGGGATCGTTCGACGAACCCGACGCCCGAACCGAACTACGCTAGCCATCGGGAGCAGTCTCGGAGGTTTGTTCAAGGTCATACCTGCGTGACGATCTAGCTCGGAGGCCCCGGGATCCAGACGAGGTGCAGCCACGTCCATCCGAGGCGACGACAGAAGAAATCTCGTTCACCAATGGTATACCTCGAACCCTAACGATTTGATTTACGAAAAATACCAAACGATATCGGAATAATTCGTAAGACCCCTTGTTGGGAACGTCGGGAAGTGTAGAATTATTCTGGAGAATTTGGTATCGATCGGAAATCGTTGTGGTCGTCAAATAGTTAAAAGACTGCAGACTGCCGTTTTACTCGAATTAATAATTTCGAACCACAGATTTGATTTTGAGAAAAATATCAAACGATGTCGGAATAATTCGAAAGACCTATCGTTGCGAATGTTAGGAAGTGTAGAATTATTCTGGAAAGTTTGGTATTGATGAAAAATCTTTTCGGTCTTCAAATAATCGAAAAACTTCTGGTTGCCACTTTGTTCGATTAATTTGGATCTAAATTATTAATTCAAATAAATTGGAAATAAGTTCGAATTTTGATAATTCGAATTAACCGCGATCTTCCGAGGCTTTGGGCAGCATCTTAAACCCTCGGGAGAAGTCGAATGGCGTAAGGTTGAATTTAGATATTAAAAATCGAAAATTTGCCACCCTACGCCGCTCGGTACAAACCCGCTTCCGCTGCTGCCACGTTGCGCTGTTCGGGGGCCGGCGTCGATTAATAGGGCCCACTCCAAAAGAGTTCATCCAGTTGCCTTCTCAATTAGGCCAAATCTACAGGGTTTATGCGGTAAGGGGCCTGTCCTGGAAGCTTCACGCCAAGCTCCAACTCGATCCTGTGATCAATAGGATGTGGTAGCTTCGTAGGCAATTCTGGGGGCATCACGTCCGCAAACTCATCAAGTAAATCTTGCACCACCCTTGTCACCATTTCCATCTGATCAGGGTTAGTTTCCAACAGTGTGGCAAATTATGTCTCCTCGTCATGCCGAAGGCCAACCTTCAATTGCAAGGCCGATCATAACCTTGTCTTCTTCCCACTTGACTTGCGCTCTTTGTAATTCCTTTGCACAAATGACGGACAAGCATCGATGAATAAAATTCCGTGTAGGTGAGGAATTACTGCAACCTTGGCACGCACTAAGAACTATGTCCCGAGTATGACATCAAAATCATCGAGAGGGACACCACGAACCCGCAAGGGCCATGCCAGGAGCCAACTTTCAGTTCGACATTTGCCATGCCTTTGACAGGCGTTGCTTCATAATTCACCACTTACTTTGCTCGAGTGTTGGCCAAGTTCCAGGCCAAGCCACCTCTCGCTCGGCAATGAAATTGTGGGTCGCGCCCGTGTCCACCATGGTCAGCGCTTCCATGCCATTTAACATGGCTTTAACGTAAATCAAACCTTTTGACTGAGAGGAACTCTCTTCATCGTGGACAAGAGTTGCATAGGATTGACACGTGATGGTCCGGCCTCCTCGTCACTTGATTGCTCAGCAACTAAGGCCGAGTGTTTCGTTCGCTTTGGGAAATCTCACATACGATGGTCACCATTGCATAGGAAACAGCCCATGTTTGTCTTCTCCATCACAAGTGGCTGCTTCTCTTTCGACTTGGTGACCGTCACCTCCTTCGAATGCTTCTTCTTAGTGAACTTCTTTCCCTTCCGTCGCTCGGACTTTTCCTTTTTCTTCCCACGATCACGCCTGGCGCGATCTACATCAGGCCCAATGACAGCTTTAAAGTCCACCAAGCGATCAGCCGTGGCTGTCGCATCATTAACGTCATGGACACCTTGCCGATGAAGTTCGGCCTGCGCCCACCGTTGTAAGCCCGACATGAAGTTGAACAACTTGTCCTCCTCGGACATTTCACGTATGTCAAACATGAGTGAGTGAAACTCGGTCATGTATTCCCTTATGGTCCCTATGTGCTTCAACTTACGCAGGGACTCCCTTGCAATCCATACCGTATTGCCAGGGAGGAATTGATCCTTCAGTTCGTTCTTTAATGGCTCTCACATTTTGATCTCGTCTCGGTTTGCCGCAGCATCGCCCGAGAGTTTTGCCCTCCATCAAAGTTTCGCATCTCCCTCAAGATACGAACTTGCGACCGTCACCTTTGCAGTGTCTGGAACACAACTAGTCCGAAAATAGATCTCCATGTCCCAAAGGAAAATCTCCGGCAACTTGGCATCTCCTGTACCAATGAAATACCTAGGCTCACGGGCCTTCATGGTCTGGTTCCCTCCGGGAATGTTAGCAACTGCACGCCTTAGAAGACGCAACTTCTCACGCATCCTTTCAACTTGGGTGCTTGAAGCTTGCGATCCTTCTTCTAAAGCCAGCATCTTGTGGAAGATGACCTCCACAATTTTGCCTGGTGGTGGCGAAATAAGTTCGTACAACATGCGAGTTTCCGTTCCACCTCGGAAACCCAATTTTGCAGTGTAGTGTAATGATTATCCGCCATTGGGATGATCAAAGCAGAACCAGCGCTCTGATACAAAATGTCACTCCACTGTTAATTTACTTAGAATACTTTCTAAGTGTTTGAGGTTCGTGCGGCCTAACTCGTTCCCGTCTATGTTAGACAGCCCTTCACAATCACTCGAATTCTATCCCTCACAGAACTCTCATGTTTAGAGTGCTTAAGCGTGCCTTCTGGTTTACTACGTAAGCAAACAATAACAGAGTTATGGTCATAGCCCAACCTTTTCTTTTATTCCCAAAAAGATTACTAGGACTCACAAGAATACACTTTACAGCACTATCTCAGATGCCTAATATACAAGGCACCATAAGCAACATATAGACTTCATCAAGCCTTCAGTTGGCTATGTTCAAACGGGCTGCAACTGCTCCGAGGAGGTTCCTTAGAAACTGCCAGGCTGCCAAGCAGTTTCTTGCTTGCAGGCTCAGGGAAGTTTTCGACAAGGCTGAGTCTTGGAACTGCTTGCCAGGCCAGATCAACTGCCCTGGTAACTTCTCGCCAGGCTAGGCTAAACCGCCCTGAAAATTGTCACAACTTCTCGCCGATCCAGGCCGGCCGAGCCATCTTGGGACTTGGCAAAGAATCTCGCCCGCGTGATTAGGCACAGCACCAAGCCAGCGTCAATGTCCCGCACATCGTGTCCTCGGCGCGCATGCATCCCACCCAAGGGTCTCGTACATCGCGCATGGGTCCTGCACATGTCTGCCCGAGTGCCGCGTGACCGCGCGTTCATGCCAACTTTGTGCCTATGTGCTGCGCGCAGTACCTACTCTGCGCGCGCCGACGCCGAGTGCCTTGCACGCCCTGCACACACTTGGCTCACCCATCGTGGCCAGGCCAGCGCGCAGTGCAACACGCAAGGCCCGCCTGACAAGGCCCTAGCCTGACACGCAGTGCAACACGCAGTGCGCTGTGTTCTTCGGCCCGCCTGACAAGGCCCTAGCCAGGCGGCCCACCAAGCAAACGCCCCCCTATGCATGGCACGTGCTTTCTAAGCCAAAGGTGACGCATAGCCACGTCATGCCCCAAAGTTAGGGGTCTAACAGCAGCCATATGGTTATAAAATCAAAGGGCTTGTTGAACGTAAGGTGTGTAAGCTGAAAAATTCCTTATATGGCTTGAAACAAAAACATAAGCAATGCAACGAGAAAATGGATAAAACCTTAAAGAGAAGAAGGTTATATTCATACGATAGTAGACAGACGTGTCCACGTGAAAAGAACAATGTGTTGTCGTAGCTCTCTATGTGGATGATATGCTAATTCTTGGAACAAATTTAGAAATAGTAAATGTGACAAAATATTTTCTACAAAGTCAATTTAAATGAAACATTTAGGAGAATCTAAACTAATACTTGGTGTAAGGATCTTGAGGAAAAATAATTGTATCATGCTAGATCAAGATCATTTTATTGATAACTTGTTGAAAAAGTTTGTGTACTTTGACCTAAAACCGGCGAGCACTCCATATGATTCAAGCGTTGAGCTTATGAAAAATAGAGGAGAACAAGGAGCTCAAGTTAAGTATGCACAGATAATAGGAAGCTTACTTCATCTAGCCAACTACTCGAGACCCGATATAGCATATACACTAAAAACCCTAGTGATCATCATTGAGAAACCTTGGTGAGGTTGATGAGATATTTAAGAGGAACAATAAATTATGATTTTTTTTATAATGAACTATAAAGGGTTATCATGCAAGTTGGATTTTAGATTCAATTCGACACAAAATCCATGAGTGGATGTGTTTATGATGGAAGGTAGTGTCGTGGACGAGATCCATGAAGCAAACACTCATGGAGTGCTCAACTTTGGATTCTGAATTTATTGCTTTAGAGGTGGCTTGTGTTAAAGCTGAGAGGTATATCCGAGTAATAGTTGGCAGTCATTATGTCCAACTACAGTTGTAGTCTGTAATCTTTGTTTTTTTCGTTATTTTTAACTTCTACATTTTGTAGTTGTTATTTAATTTATTTGTTTATTAATAAATAATATGATTAAAATCTTAAAAAAGCCAAGATATTAAAATATACACGATAAAACTCATCAAAATACACGAAAGGACTTTTCAACACAATAGGAAAATGGTCCAAGAGTAACATAAAAGCACCTACGCCAATTCTTGGCCAGAACAGCTCTCGTACGAAAAATTGTGGTTGCATTCAGTGAAGCCGTTCTCGTACATGTCTGTGTGTCCTTCATGTCATGTGAACCATGTGACTCCCTCCAATATCGCTGCTACTCCTCGAATTGCGACAACTCTGCAAGTTGTTCTACGTGGTAAACGTTAACACATTCGCTAGAGACACTATGTAGTTAGACAAACGTTGGAAAATGGAGCAATGCCCATTGACTTCGTTAGGTTAGAGGTTAACTTAGCCGACCCTCTCGCAAAGCCATTAGGGAGGCAACCAGTTCAAAACACTACGACGAGTGAGTTTAATGCCTATTGACTTTTGATAATTGTGGAAGCCATCTTGCATGATTAGTGACCCCGTGAATAAGTTCAAAATGGTAAGAACGAAGAATTTTATCAAAACTGCAACATCATCCCTAAATTCATCCATGCTTATGGTGTGACGTTAAATAAATAAATAAATTTTTGTAGTGTTGAGAGAAATCACTTAATGAGTTTTGAGAGAGAATTGTCTCTAAGAAATTCACCTATAAGTGTTAGGTGGGGCAGTCTATATTGCACATGGCTAAAAGAGGCGCACAACCGCATTGAGATTAGATAATAATATAAATTGTTATGACAATAAAGTCCCTACTCCACAAAGTGATCTAGAGTTCCTAAGATTCGTTCTACTCATTCACAAGTGGAAGTAAACTTTTGTATCTAAGTTCTTGGTTCATAATTTCTAAAGAAAACACCGTGAATTATGCAATACTTTCTTGAGGTGTTAGTTCGTGCAAATATGTACTTCATACATGTCTTATTTGGTGGAATTTTGTAAATAAAATAACATCAATTTAATTCTCAATGGGGGTTTCAAGTATACCAAGATCCTTGAAGAACATTCAACATGAGAATAATATTGAGATTAATATTAATTGAAGGATAACATTGTAATAACAAAAAATATTAATGGGTTAAATTGTAATTAAGGCTAACCAAATTAATAGGTTTTAAACATGTGAGACTGTTATAATATGGTATAGATTTTACAGGTTATTGCACGTTCAACTTAGAGATCATATTTCATTATTAATAGTGGAGTTAGTATGGTTGTCTTTGTATTTACATGTCGTTTGTTGCCTTAGGGCATCGCAAATCGATACTCAGAAACTGAAAAAATGAAGTAATATCGCCCCAACTGTACCCCAAACGCAACTCAAAATGAGTTTGTTGCCTTCTATCTCAGTTTTAGAAAAATTAGATTAATTCTTGCAAGCAATACATACCGTTTATTTCTTTTAATATTAAAATAACCATATAAAAAATAAAAAGTAAATTAATTATATAAAATGACTCGTGTTATTGATAATACTTTCTCAATATTTTTTATACGAAAAATATTCTATCATTGATCTTATAAACTAATTTTTTTTGTTCGAATTTAATATAATAGTTTGGTCTAATTCATAAGTTTTTAAAATCAAGTAGTTGGAGTGGAGTTATAGTATCTAAACAAAATTCAACTTTATTTCAATTTCTAATTAAACTTCATCGATTCGATGATCTTCCGTCGTGAACTTCTTGAAATTGATTTTTGGAAAATTCATCTATATTTCTTGTACGACGGGTGACAGAGAACTCATTATTTGGCTGATACTGCATTTGTGCTTGAAAAAAAGTCATATTAAAATTGCATATGTTCTTATGATTTTTGAATGCGTAACAATCACGAACATTTAAATGTTGTAAGTCTATCATACTTTGACTGTGCTGTCAATGTCAGGAACCGAAACCAAAAACTTTATATCATTCCACCCATTCACATGAATTCATACACTTGCATAATTAATGTCATGATATATGCAAATAGAATAACAATATTTGGATTAAGGTATTAAAAGTTAGGATTTTCGAATGAATATGTATTACGAAAATTTAATTCTCGAAATATAGTATTTCGAGAATTATAATGCTCGAAATGGTATAATTATGAAAAGTAGATTTTTAATTGAAGGGTTTAGAAAATTTAAGACTTAAAAGTGAAGAGATTTTCAAAAAGTAAGAAAGGAGGTTTTGGAATTGGGGAGTTTTTGCAAGTAAGGTTACGAAAACTAAGTTATAAGGAAACTCATATTAATAATAAAATAATGGTTGATTACTTAGCTTAAGAGAAGCATTAGGTCTTTATCATTTGAATAGTTTTCAACATAAAGAATAGGATAAGAATGAAAACAATAATTCATTTAGCATAATCAACGAAAACTTGGAATAGTGAGAAGGGAGAGTAATCGAACTAAAAGCTTGGAAGGGTAAGAATCCTTACTATTATTTTTATGTTCTATTTCATAATCAAGCATATTAAGATGTATAGGAAGCACGGAAGTTGTATAAATTCATGTCTCACTTAGTTTCTAATTTTCGAAAAAATTGAACAAGTTGAACACGATTTGAAGCTTTTGTGATATTCCTTAGGTTCTTTAAGAAATAAGGTTTTGATCGAACGTTAGGATTTTTTTACAAGAAATAGTGTTTTTCATAAGAGTTGGAAGGTTGAAGTGAAAGGTTGGAAGGTTGAAGTGGAAGGTTGGAAGGTTGGAGTGGAAGGTTGAAGTGAAAGGTTGGATGGTTGGGATGGTTGAAAGGTTGGAAGGTTGAAGTGAAAGGTTGAAAGGTTGAAAGGTTGAAGTGGAAGGTTGAAAGGTTGGAAGGTTGAAGTAGAAGGTTGGAAAATTGAAGTTAAAAGTTTGGATTTACGCAAGTGAGAGGAAAACGAATGACTTTTGAGACAAATTTTCATTATTTAACAGGATTTCAACAATTTTGCAGATTTCCGAAATATGAGTATTCAACACTTAGGGAAAATTAGAAATGCATAAAGTTGATACTGATTTAAATATAACTTTTCAGGCAGAGAGTCTAGTATATTTTAATTAATAGACAGAAAGTTAAAAGACTACAGATAGTAATTAGATCATGCATAATAGAGCATGCATATGACGACATACACATTATTTTTTTGGGATCTCCTATTTGTCGAAAATGATATTTCTATAGGTCAGGATTCGGAAAAAGGCAAGGACAAAGTCGAGTGAGACATTAAGTCATATTGTGAGTATGATATGCAACATGTGTTCGATTTCTATGTGCTTTATGTGAATTGATTTATTGATGACTTTGTGACCTACGTGTTGAAATTTACGTGGTTATAATGTGCTGCCATGTGATACTTGCGTTTAGACACGAATGAAATATGTCATACAAGGTTAACGGTGTAGCATTGCATACACATAATAATGAAAGGAGAAACTGTTACGACTGCTACGACATCGGACGACATGATACACAACTACGGTTACATCCCTACAAATCGGGGGATTACAGAGCCCTGTACAGGCACACAAAATGATATCTACGGTTACAGAGTCTCATGCATGGGCGCCCGCTTGGCTAAAAGTACGAGTCTAGCTGGTCTATAACGGGAGTATCGAAAGAAAATGATCATATTGATTGCATTCGATCTATGGATCTTACGGACATGATTATGTGAACTACGGTTACGTGATTGAATAGATATGGACTATGCTTACATGACAAAGTATATGATTGAAATGTTACAGCCGTTATGGAAATGAACTGATTGTTTATCATAGTATATGATTCTGGATTGAAAGGAAAATGGTTACGTTACAGTTTATTTTATGCCATGGAATAACGTGTTGCAATCATACTCTGAATAATTGTTTCCGCAGTTGCTGTAGATATTTAGCAGCCGGCTTAGAGCGCATCTTCATTCCAAAAGCATGGATTCAAGGTTGGCCGGCTACGCTCTCATCCTACTCCCCTATGTAGGGGTGGGCATCGGGTTTGGTAGTCGGGTATCGGATAGTTCGGGTTCGGGTAGTTCGGGTTCGGGTTAAGATTCTCACTACTCGATCTCGACCCGATCTACGATGGATACCTGCTTGTCGGGTATATATCGGGTACCCGGTTTTTTAAATCAAAATTATGAATAAAAATATTATAATTCAATATACAAATCAAAATATCCATGTTACATATTAAATACTCCCTCCGTCCCAACAACTTTATCACATAAGTTGTTGGGCACGCAAATTAAGGGGGCATTATTACATTAATATAGTACAATGAAAAGGTAAAAAATGTATTTTTGACACGCCTTGTATAATATTTAATTTTATTATAATGATTGTTTGTGATAGTTTTTTTGCTAAATAAGGAAAGATGATAAAATTATTTGGACGCCCGAAATGAAAAAGTGTGATAAAATTAGTGGGACGGAGGGAGTATCACTTATAATATTTGGATATTTGTTTTTTAATAAATATAATATATACATATTTTATATGTTTATTTATATATTTTTTTAGAATATATTTTAAATTTTTATAATGAGATGATATAACATATCATTTCTTAATTATACAATTAAAATAAGAAATTAGTTGAAATATTATTTAAAACTTTAACGTAACTCAAGTTAGATATTGATATCTAAATATGTAATTATATATTTTTAATGTTATGTACAAAAACTATTTTTTTAAATATAATACACCGGGAACCCGAATAACCCGATCTGGTAGTAAATTACTACCCGATACCCGACCTGATTAATAATTATTGGGTATCGGGTTACGACAACTAACCCGAACTACCGGACCATAACTACCCGAACCCGATCACGTTCGGGTGAAACCCGAATACCCGAACCCGAACGCCAACCCTACCCCTATGTTCATCATGTGCATGTAGTTTTAAGAAAATAAGGGCTGTATGGTATTTAAATAAGTCCGTTGCGTTATTGTATGTACATTATGTGTGAAAGTGACTAGACCAGATGTGCGCTCCCGTTTATGTGCAAAAAGGAATGGATTCGAAAAGCGAAAAATTTTATGGGGAAGGTTTTAATAGTTGCGCAAATACGGTAATAGGAAAAGGGGCGCTACAGTCAATGTGGTGAATGATCAAATACTAAGAACTTTGCTAATGAATAGCTTGACTAGAAATATGTCATAATGAAAATAGTCAAATAATTTATAAATGAACGATGAGATGCGATTTTAAATAACAGATGTGAAAGAAGAAATTTCTTTATATATCTCCAATATATCAAACAATCACGCACATACATATCTCCGATATTTTCTCTTTTTTATTTTAATTTAATAATGGAAAAATTCCACATAATGGTACATATATTGGGACATATAAGGTTACAATTGATCTCGTTCGTTTAAGGATGTGTTTAGATCAAGGAAATAGATGAGGAAATAACAACAAAGAGAAAATGATTTCACTTGTTTTCCATTCCTTCTCCTCACCTGGTGGGAGGACTTTCCATACGTCTAGATTTAAATGTAGTTTAAGATTTCTTTTCTTTTCTTTTTCCTCACATATTTCTCGAATCAAGCAAACACAAAAATTAACTTTCTTTCCATTTCCTTTTCCTTTCCTCACCAAATTCTTTAAACCAAACATACCATAAGTGCTACAACAGTTCACAATCTATATTTGGTATGATCGTCAGGAATCAACATTTAAATATGACAGCCAACAATACAGCTTAGAAACATAATATCAGGAGAATGAAAATTCAGTGCAGTTTAGCAACTCAAACTACCATAAGGTGGGCATAATCCACAAGGGACAGCTATAAACAAGAGAATGGTTGCAAATCCAAACAGATTCAGACGTTGTATCCTTAACGTTGTACACGGTAAGCCATGTCTGCTGACTAAGATAATCAAGCATCGAAAGCGAGTTATCGCTCAAGTGGTAGATGCAATTGTGCTTGAAGCAGCCATTGGCAGATATAGAAGTACAATTGTAACCATCGATCAGCAGGGATTCCCCACCCAAATCATCTACCACAATCCACTTCCCTTGGGAGACGTCAAGCTCGTATACTTTGAATTTATTCCAAGAATCTCTCTTGAAATAAAGCACAAGCAAAAGTCTGCTCTGTGATTCTGCCAAGTACAGATTCGACCAAACCTCTCCCCTTCGGGCGATGAAGCTGCAAAGTATGCTTTAATCGGATGATTGGGCGTGGTCATATCCACGAGCATTAGCATGCCAGACATTGTCACGGCCAGTATCTGATTGTTAAAGCACACAACGTCTGATAAAATGACAGTAGTTGGGAACTTTACCGTGGCCCAGCAGTCAGCTCCATGTCTAGTGAGAGACAGCTTACCGCTGTATGATCATAGTCACGATCTCACCGTGGAGGCTAAAGACAGCAGCCTTTTCTACTGCAGAAAACCAGTGATAATAAGATTTCCCTATGATTTGTTCAAGCGAAGGTGGAGTGATGTGGACTCGGGTAAATGGGTTGAAGAGGCGTAGAAAGAAATCTTGACTGAACATGGCAATCCACCCTCGAGAAGTACCCCAACACCTGCAATCGTCAGGTTCTTGAACGGGCAAGGAGTAACACTTCAAGCTCGAGAAACTGAAGAATCTTCTTTTGCCAACATCGGTTCTGTTGAGCATGACCCACGATGATGTTCGAGAGCAGTTCCATTCTTTCCTCAGGTACACCGTGTTCCAATGCCGACAAACGATGGAGAATGAGATGAAATCTGCTATGTCGAGAAGCTTGTTTGCTATTAGGACAAGTACGTCGTATGGAAGCTCCGACCACCCAAACATTTCTTTTTTTTATATATTTTTCCTGCAGATGTAAGGGGATGAATTGAAGGGGAATTTGTTTCTCGACAAAGAGAATATTATACATTCACGATCACATACCCGGTGTGGAAGGAAAGAAATCACCATGGCCGTTTGAATATCAGAAGAACTAGTTTTATTCTTAAAACTCAAATTTATACAAAACCCTAGCACATAATACTCTCGTGTTTATAAAATTCTTGGAGCATGCTACTATATGAATAAAAACATAAAATCTAGTAAAAGAATTACACTTAATACAATTCAAGCTTTCTCACACGTAACTATAAGAATTCATTCTTAAAAGCCTCCAAGACTAAACCTATACAAGCCCTAAGCATAGACGTAACCTTTGGTGTTTAACATTCTCTAGTACATATGATAGTACAAACATATATAGCTCGACATCTATCTCAAAATTCATGTCGAGATCCATGTTGGAATTAACTTCGAAATTTAGATCTGAAAGTGATTACGAAATTTGTGTAGAACTCGACATACAACTCCGATTCCATGTCGGGATTTAACTTTGAAAGTGAATTCGAAATTTTGTATAACATATCGAGATCTTTGTTTATAAATCCCAACATACACCTCGAAATCTTGTTTATAAATATATCTCGACATCTTGTTTACATTGTCGAAACATATATATCTAGAAATCTAGTATATGATACTCGAGATTCTAAGATTATAATGTTGAAGTATATCTCGAAAGATTTATATAGACTATTGTGAATTCTAAAGTTATAATTCGAAACACATTGATTGAAGCAGATTTCGAAACATGTAAAATTCGAAACATAGCTTAAATGACAATTTCGAAACCAAGGCGTTCAAAACTTTAGGGTTTCGAAATTCATAAATGTTGAAACTAGGGTTTTCAAGCTAAGCCAGTTTCGTGAAATTGTAATTAGACTAACAAACCCTAATCTTAAATATTTCTATATTTAGGGTTCGAAGGTTAGCAACTTAAAGTACGATAAGCTAAATAGCTAAGGTACCAAGTAAGTGGAAGTCCCAACTACGACACATAAATGTATGTACATGAAATTATGTGTTATGTGCTTCTATGATTTTATGTGGCTTCTATGAATTTATGTGATTTCTTTTATAAATTTTTACATTAGATGATGGCATGACAAGCATATTCATGACATGATCATATGCACGCACGTTTAGTACAAAAGGCAGGATATGAGAACGGGCACAATATACGATCGCCTGAAAGCGATAAAGATTCGCCGATATGGGCGTCTGATGTGGACTCACAGTTGAGTCACGGCTCTTCTATGATATCATGGCGACGTCGTATGTCGTTACCGTCAAGACATGACATGTTCAAGGCAAGACATGATTTTAGGCTAATGCCCTCATGGCGGGTCGTGAAACCTGGAGGGTGCAAGCTGAGGGAGTAAGCGACACCGAGGATATCTCAGGTGTTGACTACCTCAGGATGGGCTACAAGTGTGAAGCGTCCGCGTGGCGTATGAAACCACATCGGGACAGAAAAGGCGCTCTAGGGTTAGCCTCCCTTGAGTGGGTATTGCCACTATTATATTTATTTATCCCTTGTGGATTCGAGCTCCATGATGGTAGCAAGATAGCCGAGGGCCCTATATGACAAGATAAGGCAAGGAAAATATGAGGTCTAGGGAGCATTGGCGCGGATGCCTTTGCAAATTAGGACACGTGCATGCCATGCATGGCTTTCACTTACTGAGCTTTATATGCTCATTCCACGTATTTATGTGTTGTAGGTTCATGGGATCATGGTACGTCATCTTTATGAATGCGAGGCCAAATTTTTTAAGCTTCCGGAGGACTTTTGAGGTGGCAGTGTGTACATGATACGACCTGAGTTGCGGGCCGTTAGATTATTTAGAATACGCATGTGCTCTCACCTCGTATTTATCTCCTAGGGATATTTTGCATTGTACAGAAGACTTTCCTTTATATAAAAGGAAAAAATTTTATACGCATTTTCGTATGTAGATTTCATTTATATCACATGCAGTCACATAAAATAGTAGTAAGAATGGGCGGTAGAAGTCAGGGGCGCCGTAGGTGGTATCAGAGCTTACGGTTACAAGTTCTGTAGACTGTCCAGTACACACACTCAAAAGCACGGAAGCGGCCTTGCTAGTAAGTTTTATGTTTCTATGAATGTTGTATGTGCATGATTTATTGGCCACAGGGCCTATTAAGGCATAGGAAAAGAATGGATAGAACACGGGGTGACGGCAGTGGGAGTGCGGACAAAGGCAAGCAACCCGCAACTCCTACTGATAGCCGAGACACGGCAATTATCCAGCTGACAGAACTCGTTCGCCAATAATCCGCTCAAATTCAAGAAATGATGCAACAGCGGAATACGGGCGGACAATCTAGCAGTGGACTTTCTCAAGCCGAAAGGGTTGAGATAGTAGGGTAAGGATTTCGTAAGCTCAATCCCTCGACGTTTGAAAATGCCATTGATCCTACTGTGGCTGAGGACTGGCTCCGAACTCTGGAGAATATGTTTCAGTACAGTCGCATTCCCGAGGAATAAAAGGTGTTTACCTTCCTACTGAGGGAAAGTGTAGGTCATTGGTGGGATAGCATTCTCGCCTTTGAAGATCCGATGACAATGGCATCGGAACGGTTTAAAGAACTCTTTAGTAGCAAATACTTCACCGCCCCTGTGCGAGCCCAACGAATGAACGAATTCATTAATCTACGACAGGGCTTGATGACAGTGGCAGAGTATATTCCAAAATTTGCACAGTTGTCCCGATTTGCGGCTCACATGGTGAGCACAGATACGTTAAAGGTGGAGCGTTTTGTGGAAGGACTGAAACCTGAACTATACAGAGACGTGAACATGGCCGGATCTCAAGGAGCTACCTATGCTCAAGTAGCTGAACGCGTTTTTGATGCCAGAGCAAGCTGAACTCCGAATTATGCGAGCCCATGAAGCAAATAGAAAGTTTGTCCAAGGACCGAAGTGGAGCGGAGGTAACCCAAAGAAGCCATTTAACCCCAAAAACGTCAGGCCCAAGTTCCACAACCGACCTGGACCCCCACAAAAATTTAGTCCTAATCAGGGAAGACCCCCGATGACCGTACCCCATGTCCCAGGTGCACACGGCGACATCTAGGCGTGTGCTACTCTCAGAATGCAATCTACTATAACTGTGGCAAGACAGGCCACTTCTCCAAGGCATGCACGGAAGTTGCACCTGGAAGCCAAGCACTTGTTCAAGCTAGGCCACCTATAGTACCTGCTAGAGTATACATGGTAACTTCTGAGGAGGCAGAAAACAACCCATATGTGGTGGCAGATTTCAGCAATGAAGGCACATCGTTTGATAAAGACAGGGACGCGAAGCTTACCTGATATTCACAATATCATCCGAGGAATGTTCACCCCTGAAGCTGGAAGAAGTTCCAGTAGTATGAGACGTTCCTGATGTATTTCCCGAAGAATTACCCGGACTTCCGCCGGATCGTGAGATTCAATTCACGATTGACCTAACACCAGGAGCTGCACCAATCTCCAAGGCACCGTACCGACTCGCTCAAGCTGAGCTAAAGGAACTGAGGGAGCAACTAGATGAACTATTTCAAAAGAGGTTCATTCACCCAAGATTCTAACCATGGGGAGCACCAGTTTTGTTTATTAAGAAGAAAGATGGGTCGATGCGGCTCTGCATCGTTATAGTGAGTTGAACAAGATCACGATCAAGAATAAGTATCCACTTCCACGAATCGACGACTTATTTGACCAACTACAAGGAGCGACTGTATTTTCTAAAATCGACTTGAGGTCAGGATATCACCAATTGAAGTTTCGAGAAGAGGATATCCCGAAGACAGCTTTTATTACCCGCTATGGGCACTTTGAATTCATAGTCATGCCTTTTGGGCTGACTAATGCGCCGGCAGCATTCATGGACCTGATGAACCGGGTATTCAAGCCATTCCTAGACTCGTATTCATCGATGACATTCTCATTTATTCGAAGACCAAGGAGGAGCATGAACAACACTTGAAAATCGTACTCGAAATATTGCGAGAAAAACAGTTATATGTGAAATTCAAGAAATGCGAATTCTGACTCAATCAAGTCGCATTTCTTGGACGAGTTATCTCAGGAGATGGAATTTCTGTTGACCCTAGTAAGATCGGGGCTATTAAAAACTGGCCTCAACCGACGAACGTGACAGAAATACGGAGTTTTCTTGGACTAGCCGGATACTACCGAAAATTTATCAAGGATTTCTCCAAAATTTCATCAACCCTGACGAAGCTAACGAAGAAGAATACTCCATTTCAACGGGATGGTGCTTGCGAACAGAGCTTTCAAGAACTTAAGCGACGAGTCACTACGGCCCTAGTGCTAACTATTCCCACAGGAACGGGAGGATTTTCTGTCTACAGCGATGCGTCTAAGAATGGCCTAGGATGCGTTCTAATGCAGAATGGGAAGGTAGTTGCATATGCTTCCCGAGAGCTAAAGGATTATGAGAAGAATTACCCAACACACGACTTAGAACTTGCCGCCGTCATTTTTGCTCTCAAGATCTGGAGACATTACCTATACAGCGAACGACGCGAGATTTTCACTGACCACAAAAGCCTCAAATACTTCTTTACCCAGAAGGAGTTGAATATGAGGTAAAGACGATGGTTAGAACTGGTTAATGACTACTACTGCTTAATTAGATACCACCCGGGAAAGGCGAAGGTACTGGCTGATGAACTAAGCCGCAAGACTGTAAACATGGAATTTCAGAGGTTTGATGTAGAAGTGATACCAATGGGTGAGATTGAAACGAAACTAGCAGCGTTAACACTTCGACCTACATTGATGGAGCAGATTATGAAGACCCAAGAGAATGACGAATTATATTTGAAAATTAAAGAAGTACAACGGAAGTTTATAATCGAAGACGTTTATATGTTCCTAACGACACCGAACTCCGAAAGACTGTCATGACGGAAGCCCATACCACCGTATATTCTATCCACCCAAGAGCAACGAAGATGTACAGAGATCCACGAACTAATTATTGGCGGCCAGGGATGAAAAGAGAAATCGTAAACTTTGTAAGCCAATGCCTGACGTGTCCGCAAATTAAGGCAGAACATCAATGATCGGCTGGAACTCTGCAATCCCTGCCAGTACCCGAATGAAAGTGGGATCACATTACGATGGACTTCGTTGTTGGCTTACCTAAGACCGTGAAAGTCCATTCCTGTATATGGGTCATCGTTGATCGATTGACCAAGTCTGCCCACTTTCTACCGATTAGCTCAACATTCTCAATGGAACGATACACAGATTTATACATTCAAGAGATAGTACGACTTCACGGAGTTCCAACCTAAATTATTTCCGATCGTGATTCAAGATTTCAATCCAAGTTCTGGATGAGGTTGCAAAAGGCCATGGGAACCAAGTTGTCCTTAAGTACTGCCTACCATCCCCAAACGGACGGTCAATCTGAACGAACAGTCCAGACATTGGAAGATATGTTAAGAGCCTGTGTGCTCGACTTTAAAGGAAATTGGAGCCGATACCTTCCTTTGATTGAGTTTTCATATAACAATAGTTTCCATGCAACGATCGGAATGGCTCCATATGAAGCTCTATACGGACGCAAGTGTAGATCTCCAATTAACTGGGACGAGGTTGGAGAACGAGCAATACTAGGGCCCGATCTAGTGCAAGAAATCACAGAAGCATTGCTCAAATACGAGAACGGATAAAAACAGCTCAAAGTAGACAGAAAAGCTACGCAGACCAAAAGCGTATACCACTGGAGTTCCAAGTGGATGACTTCGTATTTTTGAAGGTGTCCCCAACGAAAGGCGTGAAGCGGTTTGGGAAAAAGGGCAAGCTAAGCCCGAGATATATATGTGACGACCCTCATTTTCTAATTAAGATTAGTGGCGGATTTCCGCAACGTAAGCCACGGAAGGCCCGTCTAACAAAAATGTTTTCCTAAAATATAATATATTACAACAAAATATTATCTACAGAGTCAAGTCTATACAACGGCCGTAGCCTCAAAATAACGCCAAAAGAACAAAAATCCTAAGTCGCTCCACAGGTCTTCATCCATGTACCGCCCTGCCCTCAAAAGTCCGTGGAGCACCGCCACCAGCCTCCTCAGTCTTAACGCGCGTCGGCGTCAGACTCAGTACCTACAACACGTAAACACTGAGTGATTTGCCCAATAGGTGAATAAAAATGCATGTATGCACGAGAACGCTCATTCCCGAGCCCGATATCTCGCATGCAATGTTCGCTCTTTCTCTTTCCACATTCCTATCTCAAATCACAAAACACAGGGCCCTAGGTCAGACTCGACACCTCGCGCGCCCATAATAATAACATACGGAAGCTCACACTAGCAGCATTTTGACGATCACGCAACTGCCCTGCTAGGCCGCTCTTCCGTAAGCGGTAGCCTATGCCGACAGCGTTTTGACGATCACGCAACTACCCTGTCAGGTCGCTCCCTCCGCTGAAAATATAATCACGACGGTTTTGCACCTCGGGACGTTCACGCCCGAGTAGACAGATTCATCACGCCTGTCTGCCGTCAGGTGTCATACGAGTACCAATCTCGACTCCTCAACGAGTCAACAACAAAAACACAAACATCTCATTCTACCCCGCTCGTCAATATCTCAAATCATCACCGTCTCCATACGATGTAAATATCTCACCTCTGTGATATGATATGCATATGCCATGCATATAAACGTGATAATATAAAAAACATATTTTTCATGTGAGACATATGTAAAACACGTAATTCACTTAATCACTTAGAAGCACATAAATATCACATAGGTGTTTACGTATTGTAGATGAATAATTCACATACCTGTCCTCCTGATAAAATTAGTCGACAATCCTGGTGAATTCCCTACAGTTCGAATATCTGAGCACAAAATATTATTATTTCAGTATATTTACTAAGTCACCTAATTTCGAAATTTCCAAACTCTAAATTTCGAAATTCTAAAATTATCAAAACCCTAAAATTCATGAAAGCTTTAAAAATAATAAAATCCCTAAACTAAATAAACCCTAAAATATCAAAAACCCTAGAAATAGCAAAGCCCTAAAATACCAAAAAATTATTAAGTGTAGAAAACTTTTAAAATGCTGAGATTATATCAAGTGTCGAATTCCATAACCAATGTCGACGTTCTATAAATCTCGAGATCATATATCGAACCCTCAAATGTCGAGACCATATGTCAAACCCTTAAATGTCGAAATCATGATGATATCGAAATACTCTCTATTATGATGTCGACATCTATATTATTATTATCAAACATCTCGAGATCTTACATTAGTATATCTCAAACTCTCTGTATAATATATCTCTCGAATTTTATCTATTATATACCTTGAAATCCTTCTAATCATTACATAACAGGATCTATCTATGAGAAAGGCTGTTAAATCTCGAAATCATGTCTCGAGATTTATCTATGATGAGGTTATTAATTTTCGAGATCTGTTCATCATATATTTCGAAAACTTTTGTGGTATAACACCAATTCGAGAACTTTCGAAAATGTGATTCTCCTCAAAACCCTAAGCTGAATATATCGACACATCATGCATTTTATCCTACAAACATATATCATTAAGATCGGCTTCAAAATAATCCCTAACTTAGAAAAGAATACGCCTCTAATAATAATAAATTCTCAGAATATCTTCTATATCGAAACTATTAATTCATGAACTCAAAACCCTAGAATCCCCAAATATACTATATCTCGAATAGTCCTTATAAAATTTCACATAACTCTTTCTTAAGCTTCATACAGTTTAAACTCCTAATCACGTAGGTAAATGAAAGCTTATTAATCATATACTACGGATAAAAGAGCAACATAGTGTAAACAAGTCCCTTCCTTTCTCACTTCGGCTTCTTTGGATGGTTTAAGGGTTTTGAACGTGCTAAAGCTTCCTTAGGTTATCACAGATCCACACAATAATATATTGATACTAAAAACAAATTAGACACTAAGTATAAAAAAGGTTATACCTTACTCCCAAGTTCGATGAAGCCCCTTACGAGTTTACAACGTCTTTTGCTTACTTCTTGGTATTCTTTGTCTAATATTTTTCCTTCTTTTCTTTCGTTCCTATTCTTAGTAAGGGTTATATGGATATGTATTATGATTTTCGAACTTGGTAACTGAAGTGACAAGGTGCTGATAACATTTTCCTTTAGACTTAAGTAACGTTCCTATTAAAGCTTATCTTTAAACCTTGGGCCAATCTTTGAAAATTAAATTCGGCCCATCTCAAATCTTTCTACCATTATAATTTATTATGTTATCATTTTATTAATCATAGCCCAACATTGTCAATCTATATATTAATTTCAGATATTTTTGGTTAAATTTCGAAGTATTTTCGGAATGATTAAAATTTATGTTTTTATTTGTAATTTAATTTCTTATCAAACTTCCTAATTCACAAAATTACATATTTAACTACATCAAAATCCCGTATTAAAATTTACGGGTATTACATCCTCCCCCCCTTAAAAGAATTTCGTCCCCGAAATTACGCCGACTGGAATAACTTGGGATAACGAACTCTCATGTCATCCTCACGTTCCCAAGTGGCTTCCTCAACTGATTGATTCCGCCACAAGACCTTAACTAACGGAATAACCTTATTCCGAAGTTGTTTCATTTCATACATCAAAATCTCTACAGGCTTCTCTTCGTAACTCAAGTCGGGCTTGAGTTGTTGATAGAAAAGCTCGTTCTGGATCACGTGGCTTGGGTCCGCGACGTATTTTCGTAATGTCGATACGTGGAATACGTCGTGAACTTGCGCTATGAGACCGGCAACTCTAGTTGGTATGCGACCTCTCCAACCCGTCTGATAATTCTGAACGGGCCTATGTATCTGGGACTCAGCTTGCCCTTTCTCCCGAAACGCTTTACTCCTTTCATCGGGGAAATCTTCAGGAACACTTGATCATCTTCTGCAAATTCCAAAGGTCGTCGTCGATGATCTGCGTAACTTTTTTGACGACTCTGTGCGGTTCGCATCCTTTCCCTAATCTTCGTCACAGCTTCTGTCATTTCTCGGATCATATCGGGTCCTAACAATGTTCGCTCACCAATTTCGTCCCAATGGACTGGGGATCGGCACTTACGCCCGTATAAAGCTTCGTATGGCGCCATCCCGATAGTAGCGTGGAAACTGTTGTTGTATGAAAACTCTATGAGCGGCAAATATTTACTCCAGTTTCCTTTGAAATCGAGCACACATGCCCGTAGCATATCCTCGAGAGTCTGAATCGTTCGTTCAGACTGCCCGTCGGTCTGGGGATGGTAAGCAGTACTAAATGAGAGCTTAGTTCCCATCGCTTTCTGTAGGCTCTGCCAAAAGTTCGATAGAAATCTCGAATCTCGATCTGAGACGATTGAGGTTGGAATTCCATGGAGTCGAATATTTTCCTGAATATATAATTCAGCGTAACGTTCCATGGAAAACGTAGAACTGATTGGAAGGAAATGCGCTTATTTAGTTAGGCGATCGACAATCACCCAAATAGCATCGTGGCCTTTCGTCATTTTGGGTAACCCAACGACGAAATCCATTGTGATAAGATCCCACTTCCATTCTGGAATGGGTAGAGGCTGTAGGGTTCCACCGGATCGCTGGTGTTTTGCTTTAATCAATTGGCAGGTCATACATCGGTTCACGAACGCTGCGATGTCTTTCTTCATTCCTGGCCACCAGTATATTACTCGCAAGTCTTGATACATCTTCGTGGATCCTGGGTGTACCGAATATGTGGTCGCGTGTGCTTCCTTCATTATCGTTTGTTGTAACTCCTCGCTGTTAGGTACATAAAGACGATTCTTGTATAGTAAAGCTCCATCGTCTCGGATGTTAAAATCTTCGGGTTGTGCCTCCTTCATTTTTAAGTAGAGTTCGTCTTCTTCTTGCGTCTTCTTGATCTATTCTAGCAGCGTGGGTTGGAGAGTTAACGTTGCTAGTCTTGCCTCAACTTCACCCAAATTAACTACCTCTATTCCAAGCTGATATAACTCTGCATTCACCGCTTTACGACTTAGCGCATCTGCGACTACGTTTGCCTTACTCAGATGATAGCTGATAACACAATCGTAGTTCGGGTTTGTATAGGTTTAGTCTTGGAGGCTTTTAAGAATAAATTCTTATGATTACGTGTGAGAAAGCTTGAATTGTATTAAGTGTAATTCTTTTACTAGATTTTATGTTTTTATTCATATAGTAGCATGCTCCAAGAAGTTTATCAACACAAGAGTATTATGTGCTAGGGTTTTGTATAAATTCGAGTTTTAAGAATAAAACTAGTTCTTCTGATATTCAAACGGTTCTTGGAAAAGATAGTATTGATC
This sequence comes from Craterostigma plantagineum, assembly GCA_027422505.1. Taxonomy (NCBI): domain Eukaryota; kingdom Viridiplantae; phylum Streptophyta; class Magnoliopsida; order Lamiales; family Linderniaceae; genus Craterostigma; species Craterostigma plantagineum. The sequence continues at coordinate 11,312,048 of JAPQWV010000011.1, read as the reverse complement.
GGAGGTTTAGATAATTTCCATACCAAAAAGGTGTTTTCGAGTGGTATGATTTCGAGTTTGATAAAGTTCGAAGCTATATTAGTTTGCAGGGATGATTTCGAGATAAAAAATGAAGATAGGAAAATATCGAGTTAAAACTCGAGACACAATCTCGAGATGAAGCTCGAAATTTATGTCAAAATCCACTTTGATATTAACCTCGAAATTTTACGTAGGATCTCGAAATCAAGCTCGACATCTATCTCAAAATTCATGTCGAGATCCATGTTGGAATTAACTTCGAAATTTAGTTCTGAAAGTGATTACAAAACTTGTGTAGAAACTCGACATACATCTCGGATTCCATGTCGTGATTTAACTTTGAAAGTGACTTCGAAATTTTGTATAACATATCGAGATCTTTGTTTATAAGTGCCAACATACACCTCGAAATCTTGTTTATGAATATATCTCGACATCTTGTTTACAATGTCGAAACATATATATCTCGAAATCTAGTATATGATATTTCGTGATTCTAAGATTATAATGTCGAAGTATATCTCGAAAGATTTATATAGACTATTGTGAATTCTAAAGTTATAATTTGAAACACATTAATTGAAGCAGATTTCGAAAGATGTAAAATTCGAAACTTAGCTTAAATGAGAATTTCGAAACCAAAGCGTTCAAAACTTTAGGGTTTCGAAATTCATAAAAGTTGAAACTAGGGTTTTCGAACTAAGCCAGTTTCGTGAAATTGTAATTAGACTAAGAAACCCTAAGCTTATGTATTTCTATATTTAGGGTTCGAAGGCTAGCAACTTACAGTACGATAAGCTAAATAGCTAAGGATACCAGGTAAGTGGATCCCAACTACAACACATAATTGTATGTACATGAAAGTATGTGGTATGTGCTTCTATGATTTTATGTGGCTTCTATGAATTTATGTGATTTCTTATATAAATTATTTTTATTATATGATGGCATGACAAGCATATTCATGACATGAATATATGCACGCACGTTTAGTACAAAAGGCAGGATATGAGAACGTGCACAATATACGATCGCCTGAGAGCGATAAAGATTCGCCGATATGGGCGTCTGATGTCGACTCACAGTTGAGTCACGGTTCTTCTATGCTACCATGGCGACGTCGTATGTCGTTACCGTCAAGACATGTGATGTTCAATGCGAGCTGAGGGAGTAAGCCACAGCGAGGGTATCTCTGGTGTTGACTACCTCAGGATAGGCTACCAGTGTGAAGCGTCCGCGTGGCGTATGAAACCACCTTGGGACAGAAAATGCGCCCTAGGGTTAGCCTCTCATGAGTGGGTATTGCCACTATTATATTTATTTATCCCTTGTGGATTCGAGCTCCATGATGGAGCATAGCAAGATAGCAAGGGCCCTATATGACAAGATAAGGCAAGGAAAATATGAGGACTAGGGAGCATTGGCGCGGATGCCTTTGCAAATTAGAACACGTGCATGGCATGAATGACTTTCACTTACTGAGCTTTATAAGCTCATTCCACGTATTTATGTGTTTTAGGTTCACGGGATCACGGTACGTGATCTTTACGAATGCGAGGCCAAATATTTGAAGCTTCCGGATGATTTTTGAGGTGGCAGTGTGTACATGAATGCGACCTGAGTGGCGGGCCGATAGATTATTTGGAACACGCATGCGCGCTATCTTGTATTTATGTCCTAGGGATATTTTGCATCGTACAGAAGAGTTTCCTTTAGATAAAAGGAAAAAATTTTGTATGCATTTTCGTATATTATCACATGCAGTCATATAAAATAGTAGTACGAATGGGCGGTAGAAGTTAGGGGCGCCGCAACCATTCAAGATTAACTCCTAATGAGCAAACCTTGAACGGGTATCTAAGCTAAAAAAATATTAAAACACATCCATTTCAACGAAATAGAACATATTCGCATGGAAAAATGTAATTAAATAGAATATGGGGTTCAAAGTTACCGTAATCGTTCCAAATCAAACCAAAAATAACGAGCACGGCTGCCCAAGCACGAAACCCCAATCCTCAGCAAGATATGAAGATCAAAGTAGTTCCTGATTCAGCAACTTAGCCCCTAAATTGCCAAAAATCACCCAAATTGCCTGAAACCCTAATTTCAAACACAAAATTGGGCAAAATCAACGCCAAAATTCGCGAATTGTAACTTAATAACAGCAAAATCGAAATTTGTAACATGAAATCAAGCAAATAGGTACGGAAAGTTGACGAAAATTACGAGAAAATAAAAGACCCATTCGAAATCACCTTCGAAACACCGCTCACGTCCCTCGCCGTAAAGTCCCGGTCGGTAATTTCTCATCGTCGAATTCGTATGCTTTCGGTCGATTTTTTGGTACTAGCTCGATTGTGTCGTCTGAAAATGGGTTCGTGGTATTTTTATTTGAGCATAGGCGACGGTTCTCAAAATTTAACAGTCGCGAGTATTAAACCGTTGCCTATGATTTTCAATATTTTAAAAAAATAATTTGGGAAAAAGCATAGGCACGATTTTGCCTCAAAATCGTTGCCTATAATTTTCGAGCAAACCGTCGCCTATAATTCACAAATGTCAAAAAATAACAATAATGCCACCGCTTGACCTATAGGCGACGGTTTTATGCAAACCGTCGCCAAAACCTGCGAAGCCTACGCCTGACCTATAGGTGACCGTAGGAGATGAGGGCCGAGTTTAGGGACGATATGCGGGAGGAAATGAGGTCTGAGATGAGAGCAATGTTCGCTCAAATGGGCCTTCCGGTGCGCAACAAGGAGCAAGACGAAGTGGCCCGCGTCAATGTTGGATTTGACCCTCCCAACCACATACCGAGTTCTCGGGGTTCAGGAGGCAAAACCTTAGATCCAGTTCCCTTGTCGATGAATGTGATGGTATGCACTTATTCTTAATTATTGTTTAATGTGCAAAGACTTAATGTCTTTGTAACATTAACAATTTAAACTTTAAAAATCATATAGTATCCTAGGTTCGATTGATGTTATACATTGAAGGGACGTTAGAGGTTGTCAGTCTTGGCACACTCACCGAGAGCCGTTCCAAAATTCGTTGAACATCGGTTACGGTAGACAACGTTGTTGTCTCCGTTGATACCGTCGTTCTCGGCGAGGTCCAACTGCCTCTACCAACTATGCATCTGATAACTCTTGGAGATGCACTAGGCAGCTACGTTCGGCGGCCAAGAGTTAATACGTTCGACTAATGCGGTAATAAAGTAATCATTTTGATTTTCGATTAATAATGTTTAGTAACGTATTCTACTTGTAGACACAGAAAGGAAAGTCGCCAGCGAAAGCGCCAAAAGTGTCCATTCATCAAGATGACAACATCGCACGCCTCGATCAGAGGGACGTGAATAGTTTGGGCCCGCAGTGTCGCCAGCTCTTCCAATACCTTGCGCCACGGACGATCGATGTCTGTCAGCTTCCCTCTTATTCTGTCAGTTTGGGCCCGCGGTGTCAGCCTCGATCAAGTTGACTTCCTGGCTGATATTATCAAAAAGGCGCATCGAGCCGGCACTTACTTGTTCGTACTTTTTTGTGACTGGTAAGAAAATAAGATATATATTTTCTTAATTCACGACTTATGTTATGTATAATCATTTCGTTTCGTTTGTTGTAGTGACCATTTGATTCTATTGGTCATCGATTTTCCCTCGAACGCGGTGTTCGATTCACTCGCCCGAACATCGGCGTAAGGAAGATAAAAGTTCGTCCTCGAATAGATGCGTAAGTTTTTTATATACAATCAAGTTCAAATATTAGTAATATATTATAAAATTAATTTATTTTACCTACTTTCGAGTTTCAGGGCAATTTTGACGGCGTCGCTGTTGGGTGTAGTTGGAAATCGGAATAGAAATCGAAGGTTACTTCGAAGAGATGCAAGGTTTGCATTTTACATATGCATTTTCAAAGTTATTTTGGTTAAATTAGTATCATATGATATTGAATTACATGAAATTCTTTCTAAATTAGTGCCCACGACAATCGAGCAGGAGTGAGTTATGCGGCTTTTACGTCATGAGATACATGTACGATCTGCAATCGTATCGGCAGAGATGATACAACGAACATGCCAATGGTATTACTTTAAACCATCAGCTTCTTTAAGTTTCAAGTTTAATATATGTTTATAAGTATGTTTTAATATTATCCTCTCGTTTCATATTTTACAGATACTAGAGCGCTCCTCTGTAGCGACCATAGCCATCGCTACCGTTTCTAGCGTTTATCCTAAGTGCCTAACGATGCATTAATTAAAAGGGATGCGAAAATGAGGAAATTTTTTTCCCATTTTTATACATGTCATTTTCTATCCACATGTAAAACCTAGTTACACGGGACGTGTATACATTCGCAACAAAAGTAACCTATGCGCCCGGCCTCACAGGTCGTCATCCACGTACACACCACCCCCAAAAGACGCTCGGAAGCTTCAAAAGATGCATTGCCAGCTAGGCGATCACATACCGTGTCCACTCGCACCTACAACACATAACGTAAGGGAGAGCCGCCAGGATCAGTAAGTGAAAATTATGCATGAATGCACGTGTCCTAATTCACAAAGACAATCTGCGTCTATGCCTTCTACTTCTCTCATGCTTCTTGACCATTCATATCATATTGAGCCATCGGCTTTTCAATCTCATTATGCACCATTTTTTAGAGCTCATGCTCACACGGGGTATATACATTTGCGAAGGTACGCACACCGAGAGCTTACCCCGAAGCCACCTTTTCGATCCCAGTGTGACCTACCACACGGACACTTCTCACTAGTAGCCAACTCTGAGGTCGCCAACACCAGAGGTTCCCTCTGGGTTGCGTTTACCTCGTGTCGCATCCCCCAGGTTACATCATCCGCTACGGGGTACTCACCAACCTATCGTGAATCAGGTAATGCGGCATCGTGAATCGCCCTAGTGTATTCGCCTACCTATCGTGAATCAGGGTTTGGCATCGTGAATCGCCATAGTATATCCCCTATACCTATCGTGAATCAGGTGGCATCGTGAATCGCAATGGTAGCATAGGAGAGCCGTGACTCGACATTTAGTCGACACAAAAGCCAATATCGGCAATTTCCTATCGCTCACAGGCGATCCTATATCATGCACTCTCTCATGTCCTACTTTTCGTGCGTGCATATGCTCATGTCATGCTTTGTATAAAAATGCATTTCATGCCATCATCACGTTTCATGTACCATAAGCAAAACATGTCACGTAAAAATTCACATATGACATGTCATCAATCAAGTAACATCAAAGTAGCACGTTGGCACACAAATAATGCATGTACAAACCAGTTATATGTTGTAGTTGAATTTCCACTTACCTGGCGTCCGTCGATTTATAGCTACTGGATCAGCTTTAGTTCGCGATTCCTCACTCAATTCGCCAAATTAGGGATTTGCCAAGTCTCATCCATCTCTCAATTCGCGAACCTCCTCAGTTCGTGAACCTTTCACTTCACGGCCCTTAAACAATTTTAACACCTAAAATTCTAAGGAGCTTTGATCTAAAAGTGCCCTTTTAAGAACATTATGAACATCATCCGAACTTCAAACCCTTTCTTATAAACCTTCGTGAACCTACCCAAGTATTATGTCGTTTTTCTTGTCTAATAACGCTTAAAATACGTTAGCACGGGACTAAAAATGCACGACTAAAGTGAGGAAATATACACTCAATAATCAAAATCGGTACAGCCCTAACATGTGAGGTTCTCGTGATTACAACTTTAAAATATACTATCACTTTAGGTGAAAATATAAGACCGTGGTGAAATAATTATACCTATTCCAAGCTTAGAGAAGACCTCTTTAATCGGCTACTTCTTCTCTCTCGTTAGTTCTTCCTTCTCCTTAAGGTTTGAGAGCTTCGTTCTAATTATGTTTGAGAGATTAAAGAGTACTAGGTAGATATTTTGCAAAAAGTATGGTGATGGGTTTTGGTCATCGAAAATGTCCCCTAATTTAGGGAACTTGTTTTCTAGAAATTATCCCCAACAATTTTGGGCCTAAGTTAAATCCTAGGCCAATAATAATAATTGTAATCCAACTAAAATCATTAGGCCAAATTTCTATTCTTACCAATTAATATTATTATTTCTATTTGCTCATTCCCTCTTTTTCGAGGAATCCTCCTAAGTTAGATGTTATAACAGCACCTGATTTCATAAAATTCACTTAAGCACATAATTATTACACAAAGTTCATATATTCACCTAGGCATGAAATTCATAAAATCACACGGTTAAATGCACCAAATTTCATATAATCATTTAAGCATATACTTAGCACACACATTTCATATAGTCCTATAAAACGTGCGTGCAATTTATTAATCGCGTAGATCACGAATGCAAAATTATTGGCCCACTAGTCTTACGAGGACTCGGGTGCTACATCCTCCGCTTACGGCGTGAAGAAATCAACGAAGTACGAGAATTATGGGCGGATCATTTTCTGCACTCTTTGGCGTAGGTAGACTCTGGCGTATATATATATATATATATATATATATATATATATATATATATATATAGGTATTTGTTGGATGATTATAGTTATTGTTGAGATTATTAGTTATTGTTGATGTTTATTGTTGGGATAATGTTTTGGTGTATTTGGTTGATTTGCATCTGATTGTTGGGGGTGATAAAACCAAAAAAATAATTTAAAGAAAATATATCGTAGGCGACGGTTCCTGAGCCAGGAACTGTCGCCAAAACACAATATTTATAAAAACAAATAAAAGCTCCAGTGACGGTTGCTCAGAAGAAACCGTCGCCCATTGAAAATATTTAAAAAAGTAAAACGTCATGGGCAACGGTTTCTTCGGAAGGAACCGGCGCCAACACACTAAAAAACAATGCGACGGTTTCTTCTGTAGGAACCGTCCCCAACACACTAAAGACAGCAACCTGCGGTTGTATAGGCTACGGTTTTTAAGCAACCATCGCCTATATTTCCTCTTGGGCGACGGTTGAATCCTGCAATTGGGTGACGGGGCTCTGAGCAACGCGTAGAAACCGTCGCCCATGTGCTTTTCTGCACTAGTGATTTTCCTTTCATATTTTTGGTCTACTTGGAGAATTATGGGGAAATGCTGCTGAATGTTTTGTCAATATCCATGCTTAAAGATACATTTTCTAGTGATGGTATATGTTTAAGATGTGTTAGGTTGGAGTGATAAGGACCCTTAAAGCTCATCTGTTATTTACTTGTGAATTTTGGTTGCTTGTGTTGATGTCTATAAGTTATATGTACTTTAGGTGATTGGAATGGCTCGTGGTTGGATGTGTAGTAATCGAACAACAGTTGAATACTTGGATGGTGTTGAGGAGTTTATGAGTTGTGCGGAACAAAATATGAGAAAAAAAGAGGCAGTCGAAGAATTCTTCTCCGTGTCTTATTTCTAATAATCTAAGGTGGTGGAAAATCGATATGGTTAGGGAACATCTTATAGTCTCCTGTTTTAAATCTGGGTATACTAATTGGATATTGTAGCGACCCCCACCTTCTAATTGCTAATTAGCGATAACTCACTTAGGGCTTCGCAGCGAAAGCCGCGGAGAACCCATTTTACAAAAAAATTGTTTATACAAAAGGTTAATACGAACGGGCCGAAGCCCAAAACACCCTATCACTCGCCCACAGGTCGTTATCCATGTACAGCCCCGCGCCTTAAAAGCCCATGGAAGCTCCGATAGCCAGCCTCGATCATCAATTACCTACAACACGCAAACACTGAGCTATTGCCTATTAGGTGAAATAATGCATGCACGTGTGACTCGCTCACGTTCACTCACCCCCAATTCTTACCAATGCGATGCCACTCATTATCACTCATCACAACCGGGATACACTCACCACCTCACAACGGGCCCCGGGCTTCATACTGTGCACCATCACGCGAAATCACTACCACGATCACGATCACAACCACAACATAATCACAACACTACGGTAGTGGCCTACACTGAGCAGCCTCCCTGAGCCGTATCAGGTCACACTCTCAGGTCGCCTCTTCTGCCAACTGCGGTGCCCATGCTGGTAGCCTACGCCAGGTCCCGTAAGGGTACCCAGGTCGCACCCTCCAGGTCGCCTCCTCCCGCATGCGACAGCGTGGCCTACACTAGCGAGCCTACTTGGGGATATCCCAAGTCGCTCCTTTCTAGGTCGCCCGCAGTCTGCCGCACAATGTCCAACGGGCCAATGGCTCACTGTCACAGGCGTTGATGTACAGCAGATGCCCACGCTCACATGACTCCTCTACGGGTCGACAGCCAATATCGGCTACACGCTCAATAGGTACAGTACAGTACCACCGTTCCACCACGGTTCACTTTGTGAAATGACGTGTAATGCACATGCAAGTATTTAACGTGGTAATACATGATAACACGGTGCCAAACGAAACGTACATATACATGTAATTCACATAACCACACCGTAGCACGTAGAAGCACGTAAATCATGTGAATCACTTTAAAACACATACTATTCACATTAATCACATAAAACATATTTTCGACAAACACAAATAAGTTTACGTGTTGTAGATGGATATTCCACCTACCTGTCCTCCTGCTATCGTCAAATAAGAAATCCGTCGAAAACTGTCGATCCTCTGGATATAATAATATTATTAGTATCTGTACTAACTCTCGAACTACATTGGTATCAAATAATTATATTAAAGTATTATACTCGGGAATCAACAGTCAACCCGTTAAAATAATTCAAAATCGAGTCAACACCCGAAGTCAACACTCGAAAGCGACTTAGTCATAAGTCATCGCCCGATTATTAAGCACTAAAAGCTCATATTCATCGAATTGTCTCAAGTCGCCCGATTAATGGTCATGCAATTCGCCCGATTATTGCACTCCCTGAATCGCCCGATTTCATCAGGCAGGGCATGAGATCGTCCGATTTCACGTTGCGAAGTCGCCCGATTCCATAATCGCCGAGTGTTCAACTTTTCACAAATCGCCCGATTTGAGGTTCTTTTAGCTTAAATCGCCGAGCTCTCCATCTAAGCTGCAAATCGCCCGATTTGTATAGTCATCAAATCGTCCGATTTGCAATGTCCCCAAGCCATCCAAATCGCCCGATTTTCTATCCCTTAAATCGCCTGATTTCTCCTAGTAGATAAATATCCTACATATTTCGGCGATTCTAGTTTATAATCGATCGAAACTAATTAAAATTGTTATTTCCAAGACCCTATTTAGTTCCAATCGGCCGATACTCAAATGAAGTGGAATCGCCCGATTCACTTAAAAACCCTAAAAATAACATTTTATATACTATCGTGTTCATCTTTGAAAATCATTCGTAACCCAGAAATGTGTACACCCTGTGTTACCCTCGGAGATTACATACCCTGTGATAAAACACCCGATCCGTCTCTACTGACATAACCACCCTATTTTAAGAGTAACATCTATCCTTTGGCCCCTCGGGCAACCCGAATGCCTCGGGAAGAAAGACCCAGGTCAGCAACAGAGAGCTCACGTCAATAGCACCTCGGGTGATTATCCCGAGATCGGGGATAAGTGCACGAGACCCTACAGCAAAGGGGATCAATAAAACCTCGGATGATTATCCCGAGACCGGGGAACGAATGCATGAGACCCTCTAGCAAGGGGAAAAGTAACCCCTCGTCCACTACCCCGAGGCGCGAGGGTAATGCGCAACAGAGAGCTCACGTCAATAGCACCTCGGGTGATTATCCCGAGACCGGGGAACGAATGCATGAGACCCTCTAGCAAGGGGAAAAGTAACCTCTCGTCCACTATCCCGAGGCCCGAGGGTAATGCGCATCTTAGAAGACTTTGGCCTCCTACATAAGAAACTGCCACGATCCCCACTCCGTGGCGTCAGTATGCTAGGCGACAGGTAACTGCCCATAACGGAAACCATTACAAAGACGTGCCATCGTGGGTAGGTAATGGTCAAGCCCGAGGGAAACGGTGAAGCGGTAAAACTGCTCAAAAACCGCCCCAACTCGGATCCCCTATAAATACTGCATGCCTCGACCAAAACAGGTATCGATTTCTTACGTATCCTGCCGTTACTCTGTTCAATTCATCACTCACATACACATTGGAGCACGCCATTTTTATGCTACTTCAAGCCTGGAACATGGAAAATACCCTCTTGACCTAGGCAAGAGGGCAAACGACCCCCAAACCTTATCCTGTTTTCAAGTCTCCAGGCAAGCTCGCGGCGGAATTAAGGCGGGAAACGCTCGTGAGTCGTTCAAAGCGGTAGATCAATTTTTCGGCGGCATCAACTTGGCGCCGTCTGTGGGAACGCTAGCTTCTCTCAAAGTAGAAATTCAGTATGGTGGTTGTCGAAAATGATCACACACCGCCTCCCGATGGCAATGGGCAGAACCCCCTGACCCTGCCGCGATGTTCGTCGCGGTCATGCGCGAGATGCGGAGGATCGGCGCTGATGTGGGAGTTTTGATGGCCGAAAGAAACGAGAGAGGTAATAGAGACGGACAGAACAGAGGACGCAACGCTGGACGAGAAGATGCCCAGCGTGAAACGAACGGAGAGCATGACGCCGAGTCAGGGACGGGAGAGCACAGCGACGATCACCACACTCTGGCGTCAATACAAAAGGAGAGCCCGAGCAGAGAGGAGGAGACGCGCCGACCAGCAATGCGCTGACCGACAAACAGCCGACTTGGAAAGAATGAGGGAAGAGCTTCGCCAACTTCAGAATCTCGCCAACCCCCAAGAGGCTCCCATCCTTCCTCGGGCCTCGCCTTTTTCACCCGAGGTTTTGGCGGCTCCATTGCCCGGGCACTTCCGATCTTTCGAGATGGGAAAGTACGACGGTTCTGGACCCCCCGAGGACCACTTGGCTGCTTTTGAAGGCAATGCGGCGTTATACCAGCTAAGCGACCCCGTGAAATGCCGACTCTTTGGGACTACTTTGACGAGGGGAGCTCAACAGTGGTTCACTTTGTTGCCACCTGGAGGAATCAGAAGCTTCAACGATCTCACCAACCACTTTTTGAAGGACTTCTCGAGTAACAGGAGGCGGCCCTCATCGGCAGTAAAGCTGTTAAACATAAAACAGGCTGACACAGAGAGCTTAAGAGACTATCTTCGTCGTTTCAACCAAGTGAAAATGGAAGTCCCCAATGTCGCACCCGAGTTGCTTATCGGGGCATTTCACCACGGCCTGAGAGACGGGGACTTATTTAGATCGCTAGTGAAGAAATATCCTACCACAGTGGAGGAGTTGACAGCTCGGGTGGAAAAATACGTTCGGGTTGAAGAATTGCGGGCCCAGGAACCTGAGGACAGGAAGCGCAAGAGTCCTCCTCGAGAGCGTCGAAAGAGCCCACCAAGGAATCAAGACCGCAGAATATTCCCTCGAAGGGATGATCGCCCTTACCCGGTATCGGCACTTCCACGAGCGGACTACCCGAAGCTGCGGGTGAACAAACTTCGGGCGTTAGAAATATGCGAGGAGAACGATTTCCTTCGCCGACCCCCTTACATCGATGGCAACCCGAGGAGACCAATATCTAACACTTACTGCAATTATCACCACGAATACGGACATACTACAGAGGAGTGTTTTCAGCTGAATCGAGAGCTAGAAAAGTTAATCGCAACCAACCCCGAGGCGCGAGCCAAGCTTGCGGGGGATGAGGGTGGCTTCGGGACCAGGCCCAGATATCCTGGGGCGGGGAATCGGTTTAACACCCGACAAGACCGCCAGCCTCACAATCAGAAAGAGGCGCCGAGAAGAACACCAGAGACGGAAGAGAGACGAGGCCCAAGGCCAGTAGGGAACGACACGCGAAGGAACCAGGACAATAGAGACACGGGACGCCGGAGGTCACCAGAAAGGACTGCACCCCGACAGATCAACATAATCTCGGGAGGACCTACAGGAGGGGATTCCAACCGAGCAAGGAAGGTCGGGGTTCGCCGGTTGGAAAACTTCGAAATCAAAGTGGGAAGTAAGCGTTCGGGACCTACTATCAGCTTTGGTCCTGAGGATTTTCATGGAGGCGACGATTCTCATGAGGACGCCTTGGTCATTCGAGCTGAGGTGGCCAACCATGACGTTGGCAAGGTCTTCGTCGATAATGGAAGCTCTGTCAACATAATATACAAGAAGGCCCTCGATCAAATGGACTTGGGAGCATACTCCATGGACAAGGTGGAAACGGCTCTGTTTGGCTTCACAGGACACTGCATTGAGGCCGTGGGAATCCTGCATCTCCCACTCACCCTCGGGAAAGGGGACACCTGGAAAACACGGATGGCGCCATTCATGGTCATCAATGGAACGAGCCCGTACAACATCATCCTAGGGAGACCTGCCCTGACCTCTTTCAGGGCCATTGCCTCGGCTCTACACCAGAAGATAAAATTCCCCGTAGGGGACAAGGTTGGGGAAGTTTTGGGAGATCGCAAGATGGCCAGAAAATGCTACGTGGAAGAGGTTCGCGCGGAGATCAAGTCCTCAAGGACCCGAAGGGAGGATCATCCGAGAGAAAGAGAAATGTTATACACCATCAGAGTAACTAAAATGGAGGACAAGGAAGAAGAAACTGAGGAAATAATAATCAACCCGCCGGAGGGAGCAGTCAAGATCTCCAAGGGTTTACCTCGAGACCTTAAGGAGGACCTAATCAGATTGTTGAAAAGGAATAAGGATGTATTCGCATGGGCGTCTAAAGACATGGTTGGCATAGACCGGGGAATCATCGAACATAGGCTGAATGTCTCTCGGACTACCCGACCTATTTTCCAAAAAAGGAGACATCTCAACGCGGAGAAAGACGCCGAGGCCCGATGCCAGGTCGAGGAACTTCTCGAAGCAGGACACATTCGGGAGGTCCAGTTTCCTACATGGCTTTCTAACGTGGTCTTGGTTCCGAAGTCTTCGGGCAAGTGGCGCATGTGTGTGGACTTCCGGAACCTGAACGAGGCATGCCCGAAAGATTGTTACCCTCTACCGCGGATAGATCAGCTGGTAGACTCCACCTCAGGACACGAGCTACTTTGTTTTCTCGACGCCTTCCAAGGGTACAACCAGATTCTACTCGCCGAGGAAGATCAAGAGAAGACAAGCTTCATAACCGCCGGAGGGACCTACTGTTACACTGTCATGCCCTTCGGATTGAAAAATGCCGGCGCAACCTACCAGAGGCTGATGGATAAAGTCTTCAAGGAACAGATCAGGAGAAATGTAGAGGTTTACGTAGACGATATCCTGATCAAGTCTCGGGAGAAAGGCTGCTTCTTGCCTGATGTCCAAGAAACACTTTTAACCGCCCAAAGGTACAACCTAAAGATGAACCCTAGCAAATGCACCTTTGGAGTAAGTTCGGGAAAGTTCTTAGGGTACATGGTAACAAGGAGATGAATCGAGGCCAACCCCGACAAGATCAAAGCTCTAATGGACATGACATCCCCCCGGACTTTGAATGAGGTTCAAAGACTGACAGGAAGAATCACAGCCCTCTCACGTTTCATTTCTCGATCCGCCGACCGCAGTCTACCATTTTTCAAGGTATTACGCAAAGTCCAAAACTTTGAATGGACACCCGAATGTGAAAAGGCCTTCCAAGATCTGAAGGAATATTTGAAGAAGTTGCCCGTGCTCAATAAACCACTACCCGGGGAAGAGTTAATAGTTTATCTGGCGGCATCCCCTCGGGCAATCAGTTCTGTGTTGGTTCGGGAAGAGGAAAGAGTACAGAAACCTATCTACTTCGTGAGTCACATCCTCAAGGGTCCCGAACAAGGTACACAAATTCCGAGAAACTACTGTTGGCCCTCCTCATCACTGCCAGGAAGTTGCGACCCTACTTTCTGTCGCACCCGATTGTGGTATTGACTAACCACCCTATCGGGAAGATCGCCACACGACCCGACATCTCGGGAAGGGCAATCAAGTGGTCGACGGAGTTGGGAGAATATGACATCCAATTCAAGCCTCGGGCCGCAATCAAGGCACAGGCTTTAGCTGATTTCATGGTGGAGATGGTCGGAGATGGTCCCGAGGAGATGTGGAAGATGTTCGTGGATGGTTCCTCCTGCAGCTCGGGGAATGGAGTCGGAATACTTCTCATATCGCCTTGGGGGGAAGAACCTAGCCATTAGGCTAGATTACAAAGCATCAAATAACGAAACAGAGTATGAGGCTCTACTTGCTGGACTTCGAGCAGCACGGAGAATGGGAATCACCCGCTTGGTAGTGCACTCGGACTCCCAACTCGTGGTTCAACAGTTAGAAGGAAACTTTGCCATCAAGGGCCAAAATTTAGAGAAGTACGTCAAAGCATTCGAGGAAATCAAGGGGGGCTTCGAGGAGCTCCAGATCGTTTTAATCACCCGAGCCCAGAACGAGAAGGCCGACCAAATAGCTAAGTGGGCCAGCGCCATCGGACAACTCGAGGAAAAAGGAAGGGTCCTCACCATCTGGCAGGTTGAAGACCAAAATGTGCCCGATCCAGATATAGCCCGAGAAGATTGGAGATACGAGATCTACCAATACCTGCGCCACAAACTCCTTCCCGAGGACAAAGCCTTAGCCCGAAAACTCTTGGGAAGGGTCCAGCGTTTCACCCTGATCGACACGACATTGTTCAAAAGATCTTTCGCCGGACCTCTCCTCCGATGCGTTTCTAAGGAAGAGGGGGAATATGTCCTTCGAGAAATTCACGAGGGAATCTGCGGGAGCCATATCGGGAGTCGGGCGTTGGTGAGAAAGGCACTTCTCGCAGGATTCTTCTGGTCGACGATGAAGGGAGATGCCATGAAAACAGTCCGGAGCTGTCAGAGCTGTCAGAAACATGCGAGCCTGCAAAGAATGCCCGCGGAAGCCATGAAGTCGGTAACATGCCCGTGCCCTTTTGATCAATGGGGACTCGATATCGTCGGGCCATTCTCTGGAAACGTTGCTCAAAGGAATTTCCTGCTGGTAGCCGTGGACTACTTCTCGAAGTGGGTTGAAGCTGAGGCCATGACCAAAATCACCGAGGCAGCCATCACCGCATTCATCTGGAAAAACATCATTTGTCGATACGGGATACCAAGGAGACTAGTATCCGATAACGGAAGGCAATTTAGCGGGAAGAAACTAAAGGAATGGTGCGACGAACTCGGGATAGAACAAATCTTCACCTCAGTGGCATATCCTCAAAGCAATGGCCAGGTGGAGGTGACCAATCGCACCATCGTACAAGGATTGAAGACCAGACTCGAAGGACTCGAGAAGTCATGGTTCAACGAACTCCAAAGTGTCCTATGGTCATATAGAACGACGCCTCGAGAGGGAACCAATGAGACTCCCTTCAGCCTAGTCTACGGGAGCGAAGCAGTACTGCCCGCGGAAATTGGCATGGAAAGCGCCCGAATCCTCACTTACCCCGAGGACAACGATCGTCTCCGCATGGAAGACCTCGATCTGATCGAGGAAGGAAGAGAAAGAGCCGCCATCAGGATGACCGCCTACCAGAGGAGAATGACTAAGTCCTACAATCGCCGGGTCCGAGGCAAGAAATATGTGGAAGGGGACTTAGTAATGAAAGAGATCCTGAACCAAGAAGGAAGAAAGAAATTAGAGCCTAAGTTCGAAGGACCCTATCGCGTCATCAGGAAAGTTGGAGAAGCCTCTTACTACCTTGAGGATGCCAGTGGAAAATAGCTCGATCGCCCGTGGAACGCCCGCAAACTGCGGAAGTATTATCCCTAGAGGGGGGTACCCTCATTACGCATTTATTTCCTTTGATTTTTATATGTTCTTTTTCTAGCTTGCCTCTATCGCTTTGAGATGTAAGCTATACCAAGATATTAATGAAGCTTGCTTTCTTTCTATACGAGGAACGTTTGAAGCGAAAACTTAAAGTACTAAAAAGACATGAAGACCCGGGTAGAAGACATTCACAAGAAGGCAATCACTTTGAAACCCTCGGGACTATCTTCCCTTGGGTAAGCTCCTATGTGCACACTAAATTCCCTCTACGAGAGGCTGAGATATTCCTTCCCCAAGGGAAGGGAGATTTTTGCGCACATTGATATCCCTCGCGAGGCAGCGCCACCTCTATATAAGCTAGAGGCAAAGAAGGCCCCTCAGGACAACGGCCCCTCGGGTAATATAAACTGCGCACACTGATTATCCCTCTACGAGAGGCTGAGACAATCCCTTAGGGGAAAATATTTTTGCGCACATTGATATCCCTCTACGCGAGGCAGCGCCACCTCTGTATAAGCTAGAGGCAAAGAAGGCCCCTCGGGACAACGGCCCCTCGGGTAATATAAACTGCGCACACTGATTATCCCTCTACGAGAGGCTGAGACAATCCCTTAGGGGAAAATATTTTTGCGCACATTGATATCCCTCTACGCGAGGCAGCGCCACCTCTGTATAAGCTAGAGGCAAAGAAGGCCCCTCGGGACAATAACCCCTCGGGTATTATAAACCGCACATATTGATATCCCTTTACACGAGGCAACATCACCTCCAGGTGAATCAGAAGTCGGGAAGTATCTCATGGAATCGCCGAGGCTCTCCTTGGACCGGGGGGACGCCCTCGGCCCGAGGTAAGAGACCTCAAGCCACATGTCATCACAAACTACAAACTGCACGAAGCGGACATAAAGCAATCATACAGGGAGCCGTGATTCAGGTATCTTAAAAAAATACTTTATTTATCTAATACTGCAAATTTACGGCGGATAGGAAAGACAAAAAGCAAAGGCATATACGGAAAGCAAAGAATAACAAGGACTAAAGACCAAACTCTAAAGAAAATCGTCCGACTAATCCTTCTCGGCTGGACCGTCCCCTCGAGAGGCATCGCTACTTTCGCCCAACTCGAACTCATCCCAAAGACTTTTCCCCTTTATTGGCTTCGGTGGAGAGCGCCGAGGGGCCAAGGCCATAAAAGCCGCCTCGGGATTTAGGAAATTGAAGGGATGCGCATTTTCTGGAAAGCCATTCGCCCTAATCTGGGACAAGCACCCCTGAAACCCGAAGTTGAAGTACATGGTGGCCGCCTCGGACACCTTCTCCACGGGGACCAGTTTGGGATTGGCTTGATGTTCACGACCGCGACGGATCTCTCGCTCCGAGTGGAGCTCTTGACGAAGTTTGCCGACCTCAAACTGAGCCCTAGCTAGTTGATCTTTCAAACGACCCACTTCTTGAGCTTCTTCACTAACCTGCATGGTCATCTCCACATTGCAAGACCGCGCCGACTCAGTCATTTTCTGCTGAAGGCGATATCGCCGAACCCCCTCACAAGACAAGGAATAGGCCTGAAGACGAAAGGAAGAAATCAAAACGAGCACTCAATCGGAGAGGAAAAAGCTGTATCTACCTGACTAAGAGACAGAGCCCACTCCTTCCAGAAAAAAACCATCAGATAACTCCTTGGCAAAGTCCTTCTCCACGGGAGAGAGGAAGTTCATCATATAGGATAGAGAAGATTCCCCATCTTTTTCCAACAGGAAAGGGGGGGTGAAGAGGAGGTCGGGGTGAGGAAGGACCTTCGCGCAAAGAAACAGGAGGCGTAGGAGGCGATGGCCTTACTCGCTTAGGTTGCCCCACCTCTTGACGTGGAGTCGATGCCTCACCCTCGGGAGTATCTACCGAAGGCTCACCACGCTCCCTATGCGCGCGTACCGAGACACCTTTAGTACGGACGGCCAGAACGGGCAGGACACCTGAACCATCGCTTACTGGAGAAAGGAAACAGTCAAAGAAGAAGGGACCAAAGCATGGAAACAAAGGATGAGCATACCTAGAATGCGAGGAGAAGCAGTCACCCCAACGGGCACGTCGGACACCAACTCCTTCACAGAGAAGCTTCGGCCATCGACCCGATCCATGAACACCCGTAAGAGGTCGGGATCATTACCCGAAGCTTCACAAAGGTCAAGAAGGAAAAGGGGTATGGGGAACCTCAGCCCCATGTCTACTTGGTCAGTGAAGAATGTCAAAAAACCAGTAGGGGGTGAGGATGCTACTTGCAAGGGACCGGGCAGCTAACCTCATAGTCAGAAGGAATCCTGGCCTTCTCAAGGCATTCCTCAAGCAGCGGAGGGTTGAGGGTTGACACTTTTATCTGGTACCACGGAAAATTCACCTTTGACCGAGCATCCTCCGCCTCAGCGGACCATCTGGATAAGTTCTTGCGATAACTCTTGTCCTTATCGTCTCCTTGAGGGATTGGCGACTTCACGCCGAAAGCTGGGTCGGGCTTTATGCCCGAGTCGAACCGAAGACTCGAAGAACCACCAAAATTGAAAGGAACGTGCTCTGTTTTGGGAAAATAGTCAGCCACGCGTTTGCCCTTGGAGGAGGAAGAAGAAGCCATGAAAATTTTAGGAAGTAAAGAGCACAAATACGACACTATGAAGGAAGAAAGCACGGAAACGACAAATGGTAAAAGTGAGAAAGCCCCATATTTATAAATAAGTCCCAGACTTGGGTAAGGAGTCAGTAAGTTCAAATACAAACGGCTAGTTGACCAAGTCCGCGATATTCTCGGACGTTCGTGGCCGAATCCTAAGGAAGACCAAATCCTAAAGGTAGCACCGCTAAATTCTCGGGCACGGAATTTTAGGAGAAACTGTGCGCGGGTAATGCGTAATCTACACTATTTTTGGGTAAGCGGATGAGGGTCTGATCAAAACGGGCACTGCCGTGGTCCACAAGGTCGAGGAGGATACCCAGGACTCGAGTGCAAAATGGTGCCATCCTTGGGCATAATTCCGAGGGTTGGGAAGCTTGAAGATGAACAGTCAACGTAAGAGATTATACGTGTACAGGGAAGATAAATAACACCAGGAAAAAAAGGCCCGAAGGCTCTGCAGTCATTATGCCCCAAGGGGCTATATCCATACAAACCGAAGAGGAAAACATATATATATATATATATATATATATATATATATGTATATTAGGGTGCATTACAGTCATCCCAAAAAAAAGAAAAAGAAAAGAAAACACTCAAACGGCCGAACCGGCCTGACCTTCACCCCCAGCGACGACCTTGGGTCTCTCCACGACGGCCTCCTCCATCTGATCCTCATCCCCAGCATGCTCCTCTTGGACTTCTTCACCAACTGGCTCCTCAGGCACCTCAGTCTCCTCGGCCTCCTCCTGGATACCATCCCCCGAAGCACCATGCACCTCCTCGAGCACAGGTTCAATAACCCTCGCCAATCTTGGTGGTGGAATAGGCGTCCTCGAGGGACCGCTCTCATCGCGTGGCTCGGGCAGGTAGCCCTCGTTGGGGGTTTCCTTCAGGGTTTGAAGGGCGTCAAGGAACTCGAAGGGGTGGTCGGCCCGGCTATACCATGCGCTCGAAGACGGGAAACGCAACCATAGAAGCCCCACTTGAAGTAGGTCTTCATCTCCTTCAGGTGGTTGCGCATGGGGATATAATTCTGCTCCAAGTCTCCTTCCCAATCCTTCCGCTCATCTACCCGAGCCACCTCCGATCTCGAGAGATGATGTTGAAGTTCAGCGGCATCCTCCTGGAGTTTTTTCTCCCGAGCCTTAGCATCGACTACCTCTTGCTCCAATTCCTCTATCCTCTTGCGAAAGTCAACTTCGGCCTGGGATAACGCTCTATTCCGTTCGGAAAGTCGGGAGACACGCTTCATGGCCTCAGTCCCCAGAGAGAGCGACTATGTAGAAAGAACCTTAATAAGCTTAAAATGACTCGGCGGAGCAGAAAGCAGGAAGAAATACATACCTGCCCGAGGGTGACACCAAGAAGGCTCCTAAGGTCAGGGTAGGAAAGCTAGCTGGTATAATGCCTGTTGGCTTCATTAGGGAACTCCCGAAGGAACTCCCAGCCCTCATCCTTCGAAGGGTCATTAAAGAAGGCGGGCTGCTTAGCCCGACCCAATGCGACTTGTCCTCCCGGAGGTGAGGAAGCAGGCTGACTTGAAGAACCTCGGTTTCTTTTTGCTGAGGCCCCTCCTTGAGAAGAAACAGCTCTCTTAAGTGCAGATTTCTTCTCTCCTGAAGAAGTGGCGGGAGCTTTGCCCTTACCCTTGGATCGGGTATTCGGAGCAGTCTGAGAGGGATTAAGCCGTGGAACGTCCTCGTCTTCCTCATCCGCAAGAGCAATTACCTCGGCTAGCGTCATAAGTTGTTCTGCAAGGATGACATAGGAGAGGTTAGATTCTCGAGAGAGAAAAAGTTAGCCGATACCCGAGGGCGTCTTATTTATACCTAGGGAATCGGATGGGAGAACGGCTTTGGAGCAGAAACTATAAGCGTAAAGGAGCTCATCCGTTCGGAGTTTCTTAGCGTAGTAGCGACGCCCACTCAGTTTAGACAAGAAGGCCTCCACCCGAGCAGCTGGCTCAGGGGGAAGGGGATGAGAAATGAAGACATCATCATTCCAGGAGAAGGGAAGAAGCTCCCTCTCGACACTATTTGCCGAAGGCTTGACGTAAAAAAACTTACTCATCCAGCCTTTGTGGGAAGAGGGGTTACCTCGGATGAACCCGGGAGTGTGAGAGGGGGTAAAAAAGAACTTTCCCTCTTCCTTTTTGTTCAGCTTTAAGAAAGCCAAAAGCATGGTGATCGAGGGTTCATAAAGGAAGTGAGAGAGAATGACGGCTAAGGAAAGAAGGAGACTAAAGGAGTTAGGAGCTAATTGAGCAGGGGAAATCCTGAAGTATCTACAAATATCGACAATAAAGCGAGGCATGGGAAATCTAAGACCCATCTCAACCTGATCAAAAAAATATGTACCATAGCCTTCGGGGGGAGCGCTGGCTAGGTCGGTGGGGGAAGCGATCACGACTTCAAAATCATCGGGAAGGCCCGAAAGTGATTTCAATTTAGGAAGGTCTAAAGCTTTGAAAGTTGAGACTTTAATTCGGTGCCATCAGATACCCGGGCGACGAGCCCGAAAGTTCTCGACCTCCCCAATCCAGGCGCTAAAAGCCCGACGAAAAGCCCCCAGATTAGGAAAGTCCTCCTCACGAGGAGGAATCGGCTCCTGGATAACACGAGGGGGAGGGGCAAGGGGAATAGAAGTGGTGGCCTCAGAATCCAAAGAACGATCCCCCGAAGAACCCTCTTCAAGGCCTACGGAATCTGTCCTCAAAGGACCCTCCTGAGGAATTTCAACATCTACCCGAGGACTACCCCTCGCATTAACTACAGGACTGCCCGAGCCCTCAAAGGAATAGCTACTACTATCGGAAGAACTACTATCACTGCTGCCCGATCCCCCTGAGCCCTCAGTAGAACTACCCGGAATATTATGGGAACTCTCACCGGAACTAGAAGACATAGCTAGGCAAGAAAAGAAGCTAAAGGGAAGAAATACTTACAGGAACCTAAAAAGCTCGGAAGAAAGGGCAGAAGGGCTCGGGAACTCGGAAAACTTCGCGTAGAGAGAGAGTAGTGAGAGAAAGTGGAAGAAAAGGAAATGAAGGAAATATGTGGGGTATATATAGGCCCCATATGTCCTATCCGAGCCCTTGGATCGTGATCTTATCAACGGGCCATGTCGATCCGCGCCAACAAAACCACGATCCACGTCAATCTTCGGAACGCGCGCTAAAATTCCCGCCCAAACGTCCCATCAGAGCCATCCATCGAAATAGCGACGCGTGGCAGGGAAGAGGAAACGGTTTTGAAAAAAGAAAAGGAAGGAAAAACACTAGAAACATTGAGCGGTACACCCCAAGAGCGATTGGGCCTGACCAAGTACCATGGCGATCTCCAAGGACAATGACGGTTCGGGTATTTCACCACCACTACATACAACGTCCAAAATTCACCAAACTCTTTTGGACTAATCGAAGGGGGGACTATTGTTACCCTCGGAGATTACATACCCTGTGATAAAACACCCGATCCGTCTCTACTGACATAACCACCCTATTTTAAGAGTAACATCTATCCTTTGGCCCCTCGGGCAACCCGAATGCCTCGGGAAGAAAGACCCAGGTCAGCAACAGAGAGCTCACGTCAATAGCACCTCTGGTGATTATCCCGAGATCGGGGATAAGTGCACGAGACCCTACAGCAAAGGGGATCAATAAAACCTCGGATGATTATCCCGAGACCGGGGACGAATGCATGAGACCCTCTAGCAAGAAGTAACCCCTCGTCCACTACCCCGAGGCGCGAGGGTAATGCGCAACAGAGAGCTCATGTCAATAGCACCTCGGGTGATTATCCCGAGACCGGGGAACGAATGCATGAGACCCTCTAGCAAGGGGAAAAGTAACCCCTCGTCCAATATCCCGAGGCCCGAGGGTAATGCGCATCTTAGAAGACTTTGGCCTCCTACATAAGAAACTGCCACGATCCCCACTCCGTGGCGTCAGTATGCTAGGCGACAGGTAACTGCCCATAACGGAAACCATTACAAAGACGTGCCATCGTGGGTAGGTAATGGTCAAGCCCGAGAGAAACGGTGAAGGGGTAAAACTGCTCAAAAACCGCCCCAACTCGGATCCCCTATAAATACTGCATGCCTCGACCAAAACAGGTATCGATTTCTTACGTATCCTGCCGTTACTCTGTTCAATTCATCACTCACATACACATTGGAGCACGCCATTTTTATGCTACTTCAAGCCTGGAACATGGAAAATACCCTCTTGACCTAGGCAAGAGGGCAAACGACCCCCAAACCTTATCCTGTTTTCAAGTCTCCAGGCAAGCTCGCGGTGGAATTAAGGCGGGAAACGCTCGTTAGTCGTTCAACGCGGTAGATCAATTTTTCGGCGGCATCACCCTGAACTCAAACTTTTATTAGGATTTCATTTACTGAAAACCTCCTAAATCATATAAATGGAATAATTTATCCCGAACTATTGTAGAGGCCGAAATTTCTATTCCCGTATATGTTAAACTCTAGATCTTATGAATATATCATCTAGGAAATCACGAAAGCTCCTATCTTGTAATATAAACTCATATGGCCATGCGTTAAGTTCGAAAGTTTGGCTTTCCTAAACATTATGATTTTTCGAGAATCTCCTATGGTCATCAAATAATCGCATAAGAACAAATATACATATTAAAAGCATATTAATCACGCTATACACGAAAACTTTTGCGATACCTCACATCGAAATTTATGAATTTCGACTTGCTAAACCTCCTATGTTTGTTGAACTCTCGTTGTTAAACATCCTCTGTTCGAAACTCTTCGTTAATGAGGGCTTCTTCACATATGTTCATGATATATATGACTTCTTCGTAGTGCGTGAGAGATGGGATAACTAGGTGACGGGCTTTTCGTAGTGCGTGAGAGATGGGATAACTAGGTGACGGGCTTTTTCCTCTTATGCTAAGTGTTTGCTTTCCTCTTTAGCTTTCTTATCCAATTAGTTCTCTCTCTCTATATATATATATTAATTTACGTTTGGCAAAACATACACCTAAAACAAAGAACTCACGTTCTTTATATGGCAGCACTCCCTAAACATTTTAAATCTTGAAATCGTCTAAAGATCTCATATAATCATGTATGGATATCGAAAATAAATTGATCAGTACGAACAAATGGATTATACCTTTCGAAGACTATCACTTTCGAACTCCTTATATTGTTAGGTTCTCAATTTTCGTTGGAAGGCACCCTTTTTGTTTAACGTATCTTCTTTTCTTAAGGTTACCTCTCGTATTATAAATATACATAGATGCATATGGTTTGGTGTGGGTCAATTACCTTAAGGTTAAGTAACTATTATTAGTCATTCTTAGAAATAACATATATGCCTAACACGTGTACCTCTAGTCCTTAGATAGGTTGTATGTAGCTTGACCTGGAAGGCTTTCTTTAGAATATAATATAATCATCACGAAAACTTTTCACATACAATTTATATCTCACGGAAAATTGATGGGTTTTCTTGTATTATTATATGTATGTGTATATGTAAACATATCTAATTATGTATATTATATAGACCACGAAAACTTATTTCAACATTTCTAAATTGTACATTTATTCTTGTAACTACAACGTAATCCCGTATTAAATTTTTACGGGTATTACATGATATGGCATGGTGAGGTCATTTTGCTTGAAACTTGTTGTGTGGGGGAAGGAATTAGTACTAGATTGTCACCTAATGAAAATGAAGATGTGGTTGCTAGTTCCTCCGACGACTTTGATCGTATTGAATGTTGAGTGATGTACAACAGATTTTGGAGAACGACCTCCCATATTTGATAGTCTAGTTAGAGATGATAATATCCCCTTAACTGGTTGCTCGAAATACACTAAGTTGTCCGCAGTGTTTAAACTGTTAAGTTAGGGTAAAATTTAGGGTTTCGAACAAATGTTTCTCAACATTGTAGAAATGTTCGCCGATATGCCACCCGATGGCAACGAACTCCCGAAATCGACTTGCGATGCAAAGAAACTGCTTTGCCCGTTTAACTTATAGTAAAAAAGAATGCATGCGTGTCCCAAACGACTGTGTACTTTATAGAGGTGAGAATGAATCTGCTGATAATGTCCGAGTGTGACACTTGGCGTTATAAACGAAAGAGGAAGTCGGTGGTGCGCCTGCTAAGGTTCTATGGTACTTACCGATAGGTCCCAGGTTGAAACGCATATTTGCCATCGCAGACGAAGCTAAGTGCTAAGATGACACGATGAAGAAAGAAAAAAGGATGGTAAATTAAGACATCCGGCGGATTCCCCTCAATGGAGGAATATTGATACGCTTTTTCCTAAATTTGGAGTTGAGGTACGAAATCTTAGGTCACACTGATGGGATAAACCCACACGACGACATGAGTAGCCGTCACATAGCATGGTCAGTTTGCTCTGTGTATACAATCTCCCTTCGTGGCTTTCTATGAAGAGAAAACACATTATGCTGTCTGTTGACCTTTTTGGTCCATGAGCATTAGAGTATTTTGATGAACTATGTAGTTGAATGACATTAGGTGTATAAATTTAAGCAATTCGATTTGTATGAAATAAAATGTCTAAGTACATAATTATATTCGACTAAGCATGATTAATGCGGTATGAAATAATTAATTGTCTAAATATTTGATTCACATGTGATTCAGTGATTATTCAGTGGAACTATGTGATCGCATGTTACAGATGTCTGACATGCTAGGATATATCGATCTGTGCTATTTATGGAAATAATGTGTGAGATATCCTATCGGGTTATAAATGGAAAATAAGCTGTCTAAATATGAAATGTGATATACCCATTGAGAATCCTTTATTCCTAAATGAAAATCATATCTATGATCTTTTGAATGCATCCCACTTATTTTATTTTGAAATATCGATAGATATCTTTCTTTATTCAAATTAGGATATTATGTTTTGGAAAGATTTGATTGGTTGACTTTGTGGCTAAGATGTTAATATATATAGTATGTGCTGAAATGGATGAGATCTCTGAAATATGGAAAGTTATGCCATTATGTGTTAATTCAAAAAATATACGATCTAATCTGATCTATGTGCCAAATATGGAAATATATTTAATCTAACGCTATCTTATGTGCTAAACATGGAATAAATTCGGATTGGTTTATTCTATAGACTGATAGTTGGATATCACATATGTAAATGCAATTATGGAAAATATTATTCGAAATGCTTAAACATGCCTTGACTTTGAAATTAAGCTTATAAAGGAAATATAATCATGCTATTTTGGAGCTTATCCGTTGTGATAATTTATGATAAGCATGATTTACATGGCATGTTGACTACTCGAAAATTGCATGGATAATGTGCTTGATTTTGCGATTAATCTCTGATTGGGTTTCCATGTGTGTTGAATGAAAAAGGTTTATATATGAGCAACACTTCATATTTTCGAGTCACTTAGAATTTGCGAAGGTAACATTACGAGAGTTTGAGCAGAATACCATTGAGATATCTGAGCGTTCATTTGCGACAGCTTTCTGCCTAACTGAGCAATCACTTGCGAATTACTGACTGTAATGTGATATTCCAACCTCCCACCATATATTCTGTCTTTGGACGTGTTGTCTTTGAATGTGAGCAATACCAAGGAGGCAAGGTCGATGTTTACGCACCCGTGAAAGGAAGGACGAGTTCCGGGGCCCTTCGGTAGTGAGCTGTGTTCTGTCCGGAATTAGACTCACAGAGACGAACTTGGCGTGTGGTAACCTAGTGTATCTAGTGTTCGACTTGTTTCGATTGTGTATTGGGCTAATCAATCAGTTTTATATCTAGCTACGGTGCATTATAGTGATTGATTAAACTCGTGAGGAGCAAACCTGAAGGAGAGGAGTAAACCCCAGTTGGGGATATAACCTCTATAAAATCCTGTCTCGCATTTACTTTACAGTTATTTCCTTTTTGCGGTGAGACATAACCAATACGCATCTGATATTACTAGGATATATCAGGCATACTCATCACAAGTATTAGTACTCTCTAAGTCACTACATCGTAGGATTTGTGAAAAGAAGAAGCATAAATTTTTGTTAGCCTAATCCCCCTCTTAGGCACATTTTTGTCTTCACTATCTTTGCTAATATCTGGTCGAAACAACCTGGTAATGACATCGACGTCTAGTTAGCTCCGTTGATCGACGATCTAAAGACATTGTGGTGTGATGGCGTTGAAGTGTACGACGTGTATACAAGATCAAGGTTTATGCTACCTGCCATAATATTTTGTACAATTAATGACTTTCCAGCATACGGAATTTGTCTGGTTGGAGTATCAAAGGTAAGAAAGCATGCCCACTCTGTGGAGATTATACAGATAGTCAGTGGTTGAAAAACTGCAGAAAGCACATTTATACGGGCCATCAAAAATTTCTATCACGTACACACAAATTTCGAACAAAGAAAAAGTTGTTACCACTATTTAACGGCTTCATGAGATTGTCGCAAACATCAATGCTCAGTTCGGTAAGAAGTGCAAACCGCTAAAAGATAGCGTATGGAAAAAAGATCAATATTTTGGTAACTCCCGTATTGGGAGCACCTAGACATGCGACATTGCATCGATGTGATGCACGTGGAGAAAAATGTTCGTGACAGTATAGTTGGAGAACTTTTAAATTTGTCTGGCAAGACAAAAGATGGACTTAAATAAAGACATGATATGGTAGAAGTTGGAATGAGGCCTGAGTTAGCACCGATTGAAAAGGGAAAGAAGACCTGATAAAAGTATTTCAATACATTTATCATAGTATTTAACTGGGTTATAAGAGAGCTCTAGCAATCATTTTATGCGTTTATTCGCCCTATTTACACATATTTTGATATTGAAGGAGCTTAGGACGATTTTCGGGCGAAAAGGAGCGAAAACGAGGCAAAACGGAGCAAAAACGACGGAAACAGTCATGAATCACGGCCGTGACACCCAGTGCATCAGGCCCTGACACGAGATAGAAGACTATACTGCCGTAAGTATCTCTCAATCCAGATATCGGATTGAGAATCCCTTTGGCCAGTATCAAGATTGGCGAGTCTTATATCTATGGTTAAAATTTCAGCTCAATCGGACATCGTTTACCCCTCTATCTGAGAGAAATACCAAACTATCGCAAGGCTGGAAAAGTGTCATGGCCGTGACACCTCTGCACGAGGCCGTGACGCACGGCAGTGAGCTCCATTTTGTGCCCCGACAGTGTCACGGCCGTGACGGGCCATGTCCCAGGCCGTGACAGTAGCGAAAATCATTATAAAAGCCCAAATTCGACCCAAAAAGAGGGGAACACTTTCCAGAACTCAACCCTAACATATCAGAGACGAAAGAGAGCCGTCAAGAACAGAGAAACACCCCCAGAAGCGCAAGAGACGGATCAACGATGTGATCACACCGAATTGAACAAAAAAATAGAATCTTCCCCCAAGACAATCCCAGATCAATCAGAAGGGAAGATTATGAGTCCTCTACCCTTGTTCTCTATTTCTTTCGTCGTGTTTCTGTCAATTATGAGTAGCTAAATTCCCTCTGTGTTCGGGAGTAGATGAACGCTAGGTCGATTCGTGCTTAAGACATATATTTATCGTGACTCGTGTATTCTGATTATTTATCTATCTATGAAAGTGTTTCTTCACTTTAATATGTCTATGTCTTAAAGTGAATGTGTGGGAAATCGTTTAGGGCGACAGCTAAACAACGATTAGGCCGTTCGTAGATGATAGGATTCCAGTATAGGGCGAAAGCAAATACTCGATCCTCGCCGTTAGTAATTTTTGCGTTTTAGACCCCCACGAGCATCTAGGGCGACAGAAAATTCGTGAGTGGGTAGGAAATTACTGCGATTTAGTCTTGATCACGTATGAGCTATTTTATTGTCTTAGTCGACAGTACCTAGCGGGATTTGAATCCCGAGCACATCTTTACCATCTGAAAACTCTCGTACCAGTTAGCCGTGTTCTCTTATCTCTTATTACTTTAGGCTTGTTCTGTTAGGATAATTCATAAAACAATCTGCGTATTTTATTTAGGCTAGATATTGAGTCGATAGGTCACTACTAGTACTCAGTTTATTCCTTGTGTTCGATACTCGTTTACTCACTTTACTTCACTACAAACGATAGGTCCACTGCCTATCGCACGTTGGTGATAGTAATTGGATATTCGTTTTATTTTATCACTGTCGCACCTGCACTTTACATTAACACCACGTGTCGATCAAGTTTTTGGCGCCGTTGCCGGGGAATAAATTGATATTATTTTAGCCATTTTTAACGTATTTCTTAGTTTTCGTTTTGTCGTTACTATTTGCGTTATTTGTGTTATCTGCAGTATTTGTTTTTCCTACATCATTGCTAGTATTGTCATTCATTTGACGTAGTTATCAATTCCTTTGCTAATTTTCAATTCGCTTCTTGAAGGTACGATTCACCGGTGAATGACCCAAAGCCATCCATCGTGTCCCATCGTGCCTGTGCCCATTCATGTATGGACCGCACACTTCTTCATGCACCTGGATTATCATCTTTTTGGCCTCCCTTTCATCTAGACATTTCAACGGAATGTTGTTGGTTGACCTTTTAGTTTTATACAATTTATCTCCAAGACGGATCGAAGGAGGAAGCCGAGACTTCAAGTTAAGATTCCAGTAGAGACGAAGACCCTCAGACACCGATTCAGAGGATTCAGGAAACAGTCCAAGAGAGAGATGGAACTTAGCGTAACCAGATAAGGATGGGTAAGCATACTCGTTTAATAGATCCATTGTCTCAAGACTGAGAAATTGAAACTCGGTAACTAGAGGTGACCCCTAAAAAGATTCAGATCAGCTTCGACCAAACCTAGGGTCTACTACCGGTTCATTATTTTAGTTGGGCCGGCCCACTGACACAGACCCAGATTTCGAGCGGAAGTTATGAAGGAAAGTTAAATGCGACACCGACGGAGCTTCCACTAGCTCTCAGGACCATCTAGTCAGCTATTCAGAGGACAATTTGCAGGAATCGACTCAACAATCACGTGTAGAGGCAGCCGTAGATAGTCCATATACAGAAGTAGATATGGCGGACCACAGAGTGCCCGTCCACGAGGAGGAGTCATCACTACAGGACCTCCTCAAAAACACCGCGCTAGGCGGTACTTAGTCGGCGTTTGTCATCCCGCCGATCGAGAACATAACTTCAAGCTGAAGCACTCTTGGCTTCAGATGATTTTCCAAACGACCCAGTTCGAGGGAAACCCAGATGACGATCCTTACTCGCATCTGAAGGCATTTCCTGACGGTGACAGACACCATCACGATCAATAGGGTTCCGGGCGATGCAATCAAGTTGATGCTGTTCTCGTTCTCGCGCAAGTTCAAGGCGAGGGACTGGTTGGACATGTTGCCGCCCAGATCGATCACTACTTGGGAGGAGATGCGAGCCGCCTTCATCAACCACTATTTCCCACTGACTAAGGTGCTAAGGTTAAAGACGGAGATTTCTCTTTTCCACCAGAGGGACTCAGAAAACATGTACGAGGTGTGGAGCGCTACAAGGCGCTACTGAAGAGGTGCCCGCAGCATGTGATGTCGAAGGCAGCACAGATCAACTGATTTCACGAGGGGCTCAATGACCAGACTGTCCATATGCTAGACGGAACCGCAGGAGGAGGACTCGTGATACTCAATGCGACCAATGCTTGGAATCTGATTGAGGACTACTCGAAGAACAACTTCATGAGGGGTAACACGAGGATCAAGATGCCAGGCGTGTTGGGAGTGAGCGAGGAGACGGCCACAAATGCCAAACTCGAGGCGCTTCAGCAACAGATCGCTGCGACGAACTCTTAGTTGCAGACAGTCATCGGCGTACTACTCCCGAAATCCGGGCAAACTCACCCGTGAATGCCGTGACGACCACCGCACCGACTCAGCATACGTCATACGTACCACTGTGTGGGATCTGTTGCGCTGCCCACGAAACATCTGAATGCCAACTCGAGCAGTCGCTGGAGCACGCAGGTTACATGGAAAATTACCAAGGTGGCCAGCGAAGCTACCAGCCTCGAGCGCACCCCAATCTGGCGTACGGAAATCAGAATCATCAGGGCCAAGGACCACCGGGATTTCAGCCCAGGCCGTCAATTTTCCAAAATGGAGCGCCATGCCAATATCAGAACGCACCCGCCGGAGGATCCGATGATATGAAGAAGATGAAGGATATGATGAAGACGCTCCTCACGAACTTCAGCAGCACCACCGCAGCCCACGAGAGTCGGATGACAAAGATGGAGGAATACATGGAGGCGAATGACATCAGTGCTCAGAATACAGACGCCTCGATCAAGAGGTTGGAGCAGCAAGTGGGGCAATTAGCAAAGCAAATGGCGGGGCGAAATCAAGGATCACTCCCGAGCTACACCGAGACGAACCCCAAGGAGTATTGCAATGCGGTAACCCTGAGGAGCGGGAGAGGATTACAAGAAGCTCCCGCCAAGCAGAATTTAAAGGAAAAGTTGATTTCGAGGGCCACGACGAGCCAGAAGTGGAGGAAAGCAAGGGCGACGGAGTCGAGAAGATCAAGGATGATGAGGGAAAGACGCGACCATTCGTGAAGTCTTATCAACCAAACATTCCGTACCCAGCTCGGTTGATGGGATCTGCACCTGAAAAAGAGAAAGTTCAACCTAAAAAGGAAGAGGCTGCACCCGAAATAGAAAAAGCGAGGGAGAACGAGCAACCACTAGTGATGCCGTACCAGCCGAAGATTTCCTATCCAACACGGTTGAAGAATGACAAAGACGAGGCACTAATTGGGAGATTCATGGGTATGTGCAAAGAATTACATACTAACTTACCGTTTGTTGAAGTTATTGCACAGATGCCCAGTTTCGTTAAGTTCCTGAAGGACTTGCTGACGAATCGACGGAAGCTCGAACACGCTCCACGGTATACCTACGAGGAGAGTGCTTGGCAATACTCCAGAGCAAGATACCGAAAAAGGTCAAGGACCCAGGGAGTTTACTGTTCCTTGTCTGATAGGTGATTTAGTTGTTGAGCATGCTTTAGCTGATCTAGGCGCTAGTATAAATTTAATGCCGTACTCCATGTTTAAGCACTTAGGATTAGGTGAACCACGACCCACTAGGATGAGTATCCAATTGGTCGACAGATCGTTAAAATACCCCCTAGGTGTTATTGAGGATGTTCTAGTTAAGGTCGATAAGTTCGTTATCCCTACTGATTTTGTGATCCTAGAGATGGACGAGGATGAAATATTCCATTAATTCTAGGTAGACCATTCTTAGCTACAGGCGAGACTCTGGTAGATGTTAGGAACGGAACATTAACTTTGAATGTAAATGTCGAGAAAGTTACGTTTAATATGACTGACTCGATGGAAAAGAGCAGCGAGTACGATAATAGATGCTACTACTTGGATGTTTGTGAGCACGATTTCTCGTCTTCTGTGCAAGGTTTATCACAGTTGTTGAGCGAGGAGAAAGACGACGAGCCCATTATCGTCGTCGAGGAGAACAGTGACGAAGTTAAGGACAAGAGCCCAAGCGAGAAGCGACCGCCACTAGAGTTGAAACCACTGCCCGGCGAAAAGCGACGCCTCCAAGGTATGGATGTAACAACCGGTCCCATACCGAGTGTCACTATAGCATCGATCCCGCAGAAAAAGAAATGTGATAGAAAAGAACAGAAAAGATGTTTATCCTGTTACAGTGTATTCCAGAAGAAGGGTTGGTTGTAGTCTCACTATATAGGGACAGGTATACAGATAATGGGGAAGGAGTTTCGGACGGTATAGTGTAACCTTCAGGTTGACTTGAGAGGATTTCTTATGAGAATCTAACAACATGCTTAAAGTTTATGAAGATCGAGAGAAAGGGAAGTTTTAGAACCAAAAAAAGGAAATAGATCGATAGGTAAATACGAAGTTATATTTAGTTAATTATTTCATCCCCGATATGATTGCTGTGGACAGGAATACATGCCGAATATATGAAACATGATTGTAGTATATGATTTACAATGGTATCATGCTATCAGATATGGAGTTGTAAAAAAACAAAAAATTAAGGAGTGCCATCGGTGTCAAATGATTTGGAGATGGAATTTAGGAATTTTCAGTATGGAAAAAGGAAGCAGGGTAAACTATCGTCTAAAGGAAAAGTGAAAAAGTGTAAAATGCATCTGGACAACGAGTATACAATGAGGTTTCTGAAAGAATAGTATAGATAGAATATGAGGATTATGTTCGACTATGGTTGAAATCATCATAATAAGTGCAGCATATTGAAGTATAAAGTCGTTAATGATGGAGTAGCGGAACAAGTGGTCTTATTAGTCATATTCTTAATAGATTCTATTCGAGACATAACATACCGTACTAACAGCTTCGGCCCAAAAATGTTTTGGAGTATTATATTCGCTCAACATAGTCCTAGCCATTTCTTGTAATACTCTATTTTTCCTCTCAACCACTCAGTTTTGTTGAGGCATAATAGGGGCTGAAAAATTATGACTATAACCATTTTCATCAAAAAAAGATGCAAAGGATTTACTATCAAATTCTAGACCATTGTCATTCCTAATCTTACGGACCTTCATCTCTTTCTCATTTTCTAGCTTTTTGATCAGTGGTGCAAGATTATCTAAAGACTCACTTTTGTGCGCACGAAATAAGACCCATGTGTACCTAATATAGTCGTCTACGATAACAAAGGCATATCGTTTACCTTTCGATGACATAACCTGTACTGGACTAAAAAGGTCAAGATGCAGCAGTTCGAATGGTCTGGACGTATAGATCACATTCTTAGGTTTAAAGGACGTCTTGGTCTGTTTCCCCATTTGGCACGCTTTACAAATTCTGTCCTTGGTGGCTTTCATATCTGGAATACCTCTCACCAATTCATTGCATGATATGTGAGACATTAGTTCCATGTTAGCATGTCACAGACGTCTATGCCATAACCATGTGATATCCTCCGTAACTACTAGACACTTGACATTTTGGTTAGCAATATCATCAAGAGTGATGCAGTAAATGTTACCATGCCTAGATGCACTAAACACAATCTCATCATCCTTTATAACAAAGCACTTATCCTTGGCGAAGGCTACGGTATGTCAACCATCACATAATTGACTAATACTAATTAAATTATGTTCTAAGTTCCTAACAAACCATACGTTATCTATAGTGATATTTAAATTGTTACCGACAGTACCAACTCCCACGATTTTGGCTTTTGCGTCGTTGGCGTACGAAACGTATCCTCCATCAATTGCCTTCAACGACACAAAATTACCTGTAACACCTGTCATGTGGCGGGAGCACCCGCTGTCGAGATACCACCTGCTTTTCTTACTGAAATTCTTCCTTCGTACTTGTAGAAAGAAGTACTCTTATGAGGTACCTAATTTTTGTTGGGTCCTAACATGTTAGCGGGGAAATAACTTCTGTTAACATATGAGATATCATTCTGCATAGACGATGATCTCCTGCTAGAATCAGATACAACAGTGGCATTTACAGGTGACTTCTTAGGTATCCAAACATACTTAGTTTTACAACTTTCTTTAAAGGACAGTTGTATGCATAATGACCATTTCTACCACAACAGAAACATTTAAGCTTAGGCACAGAATGTTTAGCATGCTTTCCTTCAGTGGAATAACCTATCCCTGACCTACCAATGTTCATCGGAGTACTTAACAGCATATCTAGGTTCTGCTTACCCTCAAGGAGTCTATCAACTTTCTGTTTTTCACTATCTAAGGAATTCCTGAGTTCTACGATATCTCTCGATAAGTCACTGTTTTTCTTTTCTATTTTCTCACAGTCACATGGAATTCCCTCGATCTTAGCAGTAACTAACTATTCTTTCAGACGTGAGATCTCTAGATCAGCCTCATGTTTTTCCTTAGCTAGTTTATCTCGATGCCTTATCAGTTCCTTATTTAAGGAATTTAGTGACTTGATCTTTCTCTCAGCTTTCTGAAGTAAATCACACAATTATTCCCGACTTTCTTCTATATCAGAAACAGATGACCCACTTTCACAATCATTATTATATAGACTATTTAGGATATGAATTTTCTCAATAGATGAAGAGCGGGATACCTGATCCTCGTCAGCCATGTAAGCGTGATCCTCGTCCTCGCTTTGTTCTGGTTCAGGGTCATTTGATTCCGCCACCATAGCCTCCTGCTTCCTTGGTTTCTCATTGTTGGTTGATGGGCATTCATGTGCATAATGGCCTGGTTTGTTACATCGGAAACACTTCTGAACTTTCTTCCTAGATGTGGATATTCCCTTGCTGTTGTTCTGGAATTTGTTGAAGTTCCCTTTGAATTTCTTTTTCTGCTGGAACTTTTCAAATCTTTTTGTAAGCATGGCTAGATCTTTCATCAAGTCCTCTTCTTCGTCGTCAGAATCAGATTCTTCTTGGTTGGATTTGAAAGCAATGGACTTCTGATTTTTGTTCTGCGACTTCTCATTCATTGATGTTTGAATCATCTCGTAGGATATAAGACATCCAATCAGTTCGGAGATGATAAGTGCTTCTAGATCCTTTGCTTCGTAGATGGCAGTAACTTTTGCATTCCACTCTCGCGGCAGTGATCCCAGTATCTTTCTCACTTGTTCACTGTCGAGAACCTTCTTGCCGAGGGAGATCATTTTGTTGATGATTCCCATGAATATCGCGTACATCTGGCTTATATTCTCGTCAGATTCCATCGAGAACATTTCGTACTGATGAGTGAGTAGAGCCAGTCTTTCTTGCACAACTCGTTGAGTTCCTTCATGAGTAACTTGGAGCATATCCCACATGGCCTTTGCTGATGAGCAGGAACTGACCCGAATGTATTCTTACCGTGTGAGTGCGCATGCAAGCATGTTCTTCGCCTTTCAGTTTCGCGTGATTCCCTTTTTATCATCGGGATTGTAACTTTGGCAGCCTTTGGGGTTCCATCTTCTTTTGCAGCCGCGTATGGTCCGTTGATGATTGTCTCTCAAAGATCGAAGTCTACAGCGATGAGAAATTCGATCATGCAATTTTTCCACACTGCGTAGTTCGTTCCATCGAAGAGAGCTGGCCTAGAGTGGGATTGACCCTCTGCAAAAACATCAATCAAAAAAGCCATTAGTTCTTAACTCAGACGTGCTAGGTCTTTCATTGAGTAATCCGCTCTGATACCAAATGAAGCATAAAATATGCCTAAGAGGGGGGTGAATTAGGCTATAAAAATTTTGGCTTGTTCTTTTTTGAAAACTACTTTTCTTTAAGCAGATATTTGCAGAGTATGTTATTTCCCAGAAAGCAGTACGAGTATCAAAGTTATTTCCCTAACCCTGTTTCAACAATATCCCTTTATTTTCAGAAGTCGTTTCAAAGATATCACCTAGTTATTTGCACGCGTACCGGGTTTGTCTCACTGAAAAGTAAATCGCAGAGTAAAGTGAGACGCGATTTTTATACAGGTTATATCCCCGACTTGGGTTTAATCCTGTCCTTGGGGTCGATCTCGCCAAGAGTTCCAATCAGTCACTATGTATTACCCGTTACACTATGATTGACCCGTACACAAGCGAAGCACTATTGATACTAGACCTCGCTCTAGGCTGACGCACGCCGAGTTTCCATCCACGCCGTTTACCCAGGAAACTTATTCCCCGACTAAGATGCAGCTTGCTACCGAAGGGCCACCGAATCCACAAAATTCGTCCCTTCACGTGCGTAAGACTCCACTCGTGCTCCTTTGTGCGCTCATCGTGCCCGCATACACAACACATCCGAAGACAAGGTATTTAGGGTTTGGAGTTTCTAAGGGTCGCTCAAAGAGTCTAAGGAATTCGATAGCTTGTGTGTTCGTTGTGTACCCTTCAATCGTGAAGTGTTTCCTTCTATATAGACCCAATAATTGCTTCTACGATTCAGAAGGAAAGTTAAGCACAGAGTATGCAAGATAAAGCTCAATAATCACTTGCATTAACTCAAACAATCATGCCAAGAATAAACTAGTTAAGCTCAACGGTCATGCATGATCACTTGCCATAAATACCACAGATTAACATTCATTCCACGGTATATCATTCGTTGTCAGCATATTCCACATATATTCCACTCAGCATATTATCAACGGTAAGCTCAATCAATTCATTTCTTTCCCAAGCATACTTTCCATGTATTGTGATCTCACCCAATTTCAGCACATTCCATAAATAGACTCAATCAGCATCTTACCATAAGCCCAATCAATTAATCACTTTCCATAATATGAATCATAAGTCGCACAAGGAAAGCAGGATTATGATTCCCTGATTTAAGAGTCACTTAATTTCGCACTCAACGGAATCTCATTAATATTCTTTCCTAAAATAGATCAATCATATGTAAGCACTTTATCAGAATACCTTTTCCATATATAGCATAGTCGTTCATATCCGGATGATTACAGTGATATTCTTTCCATAAATAACTCAATCACGTGTACAGCTCACATATCATTTAACAGAATATATTTTCCATATATAGCACATAACAAGATTCCATTCATACGAAAATGTCCATAACTAGGTGATCACATAAATAATCCAGTTTAGCACAAGATCACACAAATTCAATCTTCGTAACACTTTTATCACATTTAAGCGCTTAGTCTAACATTTTCACATACTTAAACATCATATAACATGCATATCAAGTTTTCTAATTTGTACCCCCAATTTACATAATTACTTGGAATAATCAAAACTCTCATAATCATTTGGACCAAAAAGGTCTACAGAACAAAATAGGTCTTCCGCAACAAACTCGATGAACACGGTAATATCACCAGAAAGAAGGCGAGGTTAGTTGCAAAAGGTTATTACCAGGAGGAAGGTATTGATTTCGATGAAACTTTTGCTCCAGTAGCTAGACTAGAGTCCATACGTGTCTTACTTGCATATGCATGCTTTAAACGTTTTAAACTTTTTCAAATGGACGTAGAAAGTGCATTTTGAAATGGTTTTATAAATGAGGAAGTTTATGTAGAACAACCTCCAGGCTTTGTTAGAGAAGGATTTCCAAATCACGTTTTTAAATTAAATAAAGCATTACATGGTTTTTAAAGCAGGCTCTTAAGACATGGTATGAAAGGTTAAGTAAGTTTTTGATTGACATGGGATTCTCCACTGGTACTATTGATAACACCTTGTTTATTAAGTACGAAGGTGATCACATGATACTTGTCCAAATCTACGTTGATGATATCACATTTGGAAGTACTAATATCCTTCTTTGTGAGGAATTTTCCAAGTCTATGCAGAAGAAATTTCAGTGAGCTGAATGGGCGAGCTGAACTATTTCCTTGGGTTGCAAATAAAGTAACTTGACATTGGAACCTTCGTATCCCAGACGAAATACAGCAAGGAGTTGCTGACAAAATTCGAGATTAGTGATTCCAAGCGATTTCCACCCCATGCATCAGACCACCAAATAGACAGTGATGAATCAGTACTCTAGTTGATAAAACACAATATCGAGGTATGATCGGAATCCTTCTTCACTTAACTGCAAGTCGGCCTGATATTGTGTTTGCTGTTGGTATGTGTTCGAGATATCAGTCGGACCCTATGCAATCTCACTTGACAGCAGTCAAGCGTATACTTAGATATTTCATGGGTACTGTTAATTTTGGTCTGTGGTACTCTTATACGGATAATTCCCATTAATGGGATATCCGATGCCGACTATATCGGCTGTAGGGAAGATAAGAAAAGTACTAGACTTGCCAATTACTTGGAAATTCCATGGTAACTTGGTCTAGTATAAAGCAGAATACTGCTGCCCTCTCCCCAACCGAAGATGAATATATGGGCCTTAGGAAATTGTTGTTAACAAGTTCTTCGGATGAAGCAAACCTTAGTAGTTTGGGTAAGGTTATGACAAAATTCCTATTCAATGTGATAGCACTAGTGCCATTAGTATTACTAAGAATCACGTACATCACTCTTGTACTAAACGTATAGAAGTGAAACATCATTTTATACGGGACGATGTTCAGAAGGGGAATATCAGTGTCGAATTCGTAGGAACAAATGATCAGCTTGCTGATATCTTCACGAAGCCCCTAATTGAGGCAAGATTCTGTGACATCCGTGATCGATTAGGAGTCACCGAGCTAAATTTGGTTATTAAACTTGCCTAACTTCTGCCATCTGTTCTAGAATATGTTATTTTAGGTAAAAATTCATAGTTATCCTATTCAGAGATATCATTTCAACCTCTAGACCTTTTTATGAATCTCCGATCTTATAGATCTTATCCTTAAGTGCGATCTTATTATCTTAGGAAAAGATTCGTAGTTATCCGATTCTAAGACCTTCCTTAGCCATCTATATTATTTTCGAAATTTTAGATCTCCAAATCCTTCCTTAGAAATGTGATTACGATATTTGTGGAAGAAATTCGTAGAAATCACATTTCAGGCCTTAAGTATTTTAGGAAACTCGGATATCAAAATCTTTCCTATTCAGCTTTCCAATCCTTTCGTAAATTAAGAGCTCCCGTCAAATCACTATGAGATCCCTGACTCACTGACAGACAGTTTTCTACTTTCCCTTTGAAATTCAAAATTCGAATTTTGTAATCTCATACATATCCATTCCTCAAATAAATCATCCTATCATTTTTTAAATCCAAAACCACCTTCAAACTTCATATCAATCCTCAAATCATCTTTCCCAAAACCTTCCTCAATCATCAGCTCCTTAAATATGGTGAAAACGGCCGGAACCAAAACTGTCGCTGCGGAATCATCAAGCCGCAAACGAAAGGAGCCCATGTCCGATGAAACTCTGTCAGATCCACCTCCCAAGTCACCCAAACCAGTCTCACCCTCACCGACTTCTGCCGAAAAAACCCGTTCCAAAACCCAGTCTGCCGAAAAAGTCTCTTCTCCTGCCAAGATTGTCAAAAAGAAAAAAAAGAAAAGCAAGAAGGCCAGCCTCACTCCGACTGGAATGCCTACTCCATCGCCCGAACCTGAAAAATCTGTCTCAAACCAAGAACTTCCTGCTGAAACCCAGAAACAGCCATCACCAACCCCAACTCCTGAAATCTCCATCCCCAGTTGAAGAAGTTCAGTCATCTCCAAACAGACCACAAAGGAATCCGACATACCACCTCTTAATCTCTCCAAACCCAATGAGATTCCTGGCGAATGTAATACTCGTAAATTTTAATACGGGGTTTTCAAAATAATTAGGGATGTAATTATATGTCTTAAAGAAATTTAAGGAAAATTTAAGGGATAGAAACATCTAGTAAGGAAAATGATTGAGAATAAAGAAATAGACTAGTAAGAATAAATCAAACAATAGGACTAACTTTCGAAAGAGGTGAGATGAGAAGTTAAAATTCGGGTAAGCTTGTGGTATAATTTAGCTTACAATCTCGGGCAACCCAAGTTAGAAAATATGAATATTAAAGGGAACTCGGCAAGGGAATCTTCAAATATTATCATTGGAAATCGGGTATTCATAGATCAATTTTTAGGTTTAGAATTAGAATTGGATTTCGGATGTTGACCTAGTACAAATTCGACAACCTAGAGAAATTAATTTGAGTAACCCATGAGAGCAATTTCGAGTAACTCAGTACATAGAGGTTACTTACCATAAGAGGAAATTTTATGACCTACTAGTCCCATCACTCGCACACTTCTAAGCTCTTATACATATCAAAATATCATGATTATACTACCTAGGAAAGAGAACCCTTAGGAGATAGAATAAATACTTGGGCCAAGAGAAAACCCTCAAAAGGATCGGAGATTGGAACGACAACAAAAGAAGAACGCAAAGGAGGAACGAAATTTTCATCAAGGACAACCTTTAAGCAGCTTGGAAACTTTAATAAATCAAACATTGGGACGTGAGGTAGGTGAAACCTCACCTACAACACATGAACTTCTCTACGATTGTTATGTACACTAGTACAGATAAGGGAATAGGCTGCGGCACAATGGGCGACTGTTGTCAACAACAGACGCCAATTGGTAAAAATTTTGACAATTGGCGTCTGTTATTTTACCAACAGTCGCCCATAGTATATTCGTTTTTATTTTTTTTAATTATGTAAGACATTGGGCGACTGTTGTGGTCCATAACAGTCGCCCATAGTCGATTTAATTTTTTTATTTAATATTTACGGATCATTGGCGACTGTTATTACAACAACAGTCGCCCATAGTTTTTTCGTTTTTATTTTACTTTTATTACATCAGACTTTGGGCGACTGTTGTGAGCTGTAACAGTCGCCCATAGTGGATCTTTTTTTTTTAATATTTGAGGGTCATTGGCGACTGTTATAACTATAACAGTCGCCCATAGTTTTTTCTTTTTTATTTTTTTTATTATATAAGACATTGGGCGACTGTTGTGTACCGTAACAGTCGCCCATAGTCGATTTAATTTTTTTTTTAATATTTGAGGATCATTGGCGACTGTTACGCGGTACAACAGTCGCCCATTGTTAAATACAGATCGATTACACACACATCGAACACTCACACACACAACCCAGGCAGATCGAACGCTCACACACAACCGCCGCCCGCCCCTTTGCAGTCGCCCCCACCACTTGCTCAGCCGTCGCCCCCCCCCCCCCCCCCCTTTGCAGTCGCGCCCACCGCTTGCACAGCCGCCGCGCCGCTCGACGCAGCCCAACTTCCTCAGCTCGTTCCGCGCCACACCTCGCACCACCGCCACGTTCCCGTGCCCTCGCCGTTGCCGCCCAGCTCCTTGCTGTCGCCGCCGTCCCTCACCCGCCGTCTCACAGCCGCGCCGTGCCCCACCACTCACAGCCGCGCCAGCTCCCCATCGGTTGCTGTGGCCGCCTCCCAAACCTTGCAGCCGCAACCTCGCCGCCCCACCTCGCTGCCCCACCTCGCCGCCCCTGCCCTGCCCCGCCCTGCCCCTCTCAGCCGCAGCCACCGGCCCAAATTATAAGGTAATATATATTTCTTGTAACCCTAATCTATTTAATTTGGGAAAATTTAGATTTGCTTTCGATTTTGGTTCCGTATTGTGATTTAAGGTTTTATTAACGTCTTATACTATGTTAGAAATCATAATTGTTAAAAAAGGAAATTGCGACCCGACCCGATGGTACCCGATGTGTTCGATTGTCGGGTACCCGAGATTTTTATGTTTGGATAGTTATTTTTATGCTTAGTATTTGTTGGAATTGCCTATGATTTGCGAATTTATTGTTTTTGTTAAGTTTAGATATGTTCAAGGTTTGCTCATTTGGAGGAAACTTTGAATGGTCCCCCGGGACCGTTCCTAAACACACGCTATTGCTTTACGATGTAAATTTGTTTATTATCTAACTTAGGTGATTGGGATGGATCGAGTTTGGATGTCATCGAGGGGCCTTAGAAGTCGTCGCTCTTGGGAAAGTCATCGAGGGCCGTGATAGTGTTCATCATGTCCTAGTGTCCGAATAGAACGTCGTAGTCACCGTCGATCTCATAGCGCACGGAAGGGAGGGGGAATATCTTCCCGTACAAACCTCGGAGCTTTTGACATTAGGAGATGCATTGGGCAGCTTCGTACAGTGGCCCCACGATTTGACATTATCGTCAAATGCGGTATGTAAATAAATATGTAAATTTGATCAATAATAAATTAATTTGTATTTTCCTATGTAGGCTCCTATGCCGACATTAGGGAATTCTTCATTGGAGTCTAGCAGTGTTCGGCGCAATGACGATATCCCAGGTCTAGGCAAGTATTCTCGGTATGTATTCGATGTCATCTCCTCTCGGATTGATCGTTCTTTTGTATTCTCTATGAGAGATGTGTACTACAATCCGGGAGAAGAGTCGTTAGATACCGGCATCGACAGCACCGATATTGAGCACTTATTTAAGGGCGGGAGTTTGGATTCCAGCGTCATTCAACTTTTCTTGAGGTAGCTTCATTAATTTTTAGTTTAAATTTAACGTTAAATTTTATTGATTATCGTCCATTGTAGGTATCTTCGTTTGGAATTGGCGCCGGAGATTGCGTGTTTCAACCCTAATCGGTTAAGCTTGATGAACACGAACCCCTCGGAAGTTGAATATATGACTACAGTTTTTAAAAATTCGTATAACTCATCGACATACTTCTTCGCGCCTTACTGTGAAGGGTAAGTATAATTGCTTTATTATTTTATATTTAAAGTTTTTATTTTAAATAATATGCTTTGTTGTATTTATAGTGATCATTGGATACTGTTGGTCATCCATTATCCCGCGAACACTGTATATGTT
Organism: Craterostigma plantagineum; assembly: GCA_027422505.1. NCBI lineage: Eukaryota > Viridiplantae > Streptophyta > Magnoliopsida > Lamiales > Linderniaceae > Craterostigma > Craterostigma plantagineum. The sequence goes on along the minus strand of JAPQWV010000011.1, from coordinate 11,269,269 downwards.
TTCGATTCACTGGCACCTAAGGTGGGGATCAAAAAAATTGGAATTCGTGATCACGTGAACAAGTAACTGCAATATAAATAAACAACATGGTATACTTTTATTTTATAGATGCTTCTAATATATACTTTTGAATTTCAGTGCATTGAAGATTTCGACAATGTTTGGAGCGGCACAAGTTATGAAGAAGTCTTCCTCTACTACTTGGAAAGCATGCAAGGTTCGCAACTCTTTGAGCAATTTCTATTAAAAGTATAACGATATTAGGTTATAATATGATATTTGTTTAAACTTAGTGCCCACGCCAACCTGATGATAGTCAACTATGTGGAAACTTCGTCATGCGCTACATGTACGACATTGCGAGAAATATCGGCTATCAAACACAAAATCTGTCAAAGGTACGATAAAGTTGAAGCATTGATATCAAATATAGTTAGTTGTAACTTTTGTGAATCGTGTTCATATTTTAGGAATTGGAGCACGCTGTCTATGTCAAAGAGACGCATGAAGAAATTCGAGAGTTGTGGGCGAAGCACTTCATTGAAGTATGTCTGCAAAAAAGCACAAGTTTTAGGTGAAGACTTTGAACATTGTTTATGTAATTGTTCACTTGATACTTAGGTTGTTTTGTGATTATGTTATTGACATGCTTATGGTTATATTGAGTTGAATTTTCTTGTGTGTATCGTATATTATTGAGCCTTATTTATCTTGGGATTGTTGGGCTGTTTTATTATATACAGGTTTTTGGGTATTAGAAAACAAATAATATATTTAAAAAATCAAACTACTGGCGACTGTTGCAAACAAGGGTCGCCTATTCTGTCAACTATGGGCGACTGTTGCAACGAAACAGTCGCCAATACCTCCACAATGGGCGACTGTTGTTTGTCTAACAATCGCCCATCCCTGTTTTATGTAACGTTTTTTTTAGTTTTTATGTCTATGGGCGACTGTTATAGATAAGCAACAGTCGCCTATACCTCGATTATGGGCGACTGTTACTGTGACAACAGTCGCCCAAAGTCGAGGTATGGGCGACTGCTAACAACCGACGCCAATAGCCTGGGGTATGTGCGTCGGTGCCCTCGGCGACCCTGGGAAACAGTCGTCCATACTTAATAACAACAGTCGCCAAAAGTCCGTACTGTACTAGTGGTATCTATATGTTACTATTATGATATGTTTTCATGGCTTTACTTGAATCATGTGTTATCCTGTTTCTATGAAATTTATGTGGCACGTAAGCATGTTTATGGTTCTTTTGGAAAGGTTTTCAAAATGAATTAGGTGACCTATATGAAAACTGTATGAACCTTCAGTGTATTAAGTGTTTTAGAAACCCTAGATTCAGGTTTGTGAAAATGTCTATGTATATGTCCGTACCCGATGAATTTTAATATATGTGTTGTGTGAAAATTCGGATAGAGGGGTAAACCTTTGGATAGATTGAACTAATCTTGTAGTTAAGATGAATTTCGGGTAGGATGTTAAGTTAGAGGCTAGATGAGTACAAGTTCGGATAATTTAAAATGCATACATATAAGATTGTTTCATAACTAGTTTCGGGCCTTGAAAGAACATAGTTGAATTTCGCCGTGTTCCTTGAATAAATTCGGACAATTTATGTAACTTCTTGTCGTTAGTTGTTAAATCTCGGGTAGCCTAAGTATTAGTATGTGAGTTAACCTATATTATTATTAGATGTAGGCAAGAATGGGAAGAAGTACGGCGAATTTGCACATGAACATGACAAATTCGGATAACTTAAATTCTAACATGTGAGTTAGATAGATTGTGTTATTACCTAATAGAAATTTTAGTTTTAATTTCATGAACAAATTCGGGTAGCCCATGTAATCTCTTGAAAGTGGACCAACCTCGGGTAGTGTAAGATGTAGTATGTGACTTAGCTTAAATTGATTAATTATTTAGCTCAAGCACAATTTCGGGCAGTTCAATTTAAATCAGGGTTATAAGTAGGAAATTTGTGCAAATCATTCTCGGGCCCTAGCTAACTTCGCCGAACTAGGGTTTGTTAAGTGTTGATTTTGGGTAAACTTGTCGAGTAGCTTAAATTGCAAGTGAAATAGTTCCAAATTCGAATAGAGTATTGATATGTGAGCCTTAGGAAATTCTAGACTAAATTCGCCGTGTTCCGGTTTACTAAAGTGTTAACTTTGACCTTAGAACAAATTCGGGTACATGGATCAATCTATTGTGGTATGAAGAGCAAATTCGGGTAGTTTAAGTTTTAGTATGAAATTCGGATGTTGCCCTTTTAGTGGTATAAGTTCGCCGAGATATATATTTTTAGGTGATTGAAGAGCAAATTCGGGTAGCTATTAACCATGTTCGAGTGATTTAAGGTGACCCTTTGGGCACGTAAATTCGGGTCGAATGAATTATGCCATGTCTTTGTATGAAATTCCAGTGTTGACCATTGACCGAAATTCGGGCTGACGTGATCATGTGAATTTCGTGAATTATGTGCTTCACATGTATTAAATATTTTTACAGATTATATGTTGTTATTTGCACTGCACTTGCATTCTCTGTCAGTGCGAGGGGGTTGAGTACCGTGCGGAAGGGTAACGAATGGGGCGTCGTTGAGTGGTGTAGAATGAGAAAATAGCGGGTGAGCGCCACTCTAATGTGACCTGAGTTGGCTGCTCAAGCGAGATATTATTACGTTGGGCAGAGAGGGGAAACTCGGGTGAGTGCCACTCTAACGCGAGCGGCCTGAGTTGGCCGCCTGAGCGCGAACCTCTAGTTTCATATATTGAGTATACTCTGGAATAGGCTATTCTCACGAGAGCGACCTGAGGAGCCTACCCACTCTAACGTGAGCGACCTGAGTGGGATACCCGAATGCGTGTATTGTCGAGTCATGGGGAGTTGTGAGATGTGATAGGTCGTGATAAGGGTCGAGCGTGCATATTGTGAGATGTTTGGGGTGGGATCGAGCGCACGTTGCATACATGCATATTTCACCTACTGAGCATGGGCTTAGGGTTTATATCTTGTAGGTACCAAATCCGACGCTGATACACGTCGCGGCTTAGGCGGGCTGACGGCGGTGCTCCATGGACTTTTGAGGGCGAGGCGGTACATGGATACGACCTATGGAGTGACGTTAGGGTTTTTAATATTTTGATAGTTTGGGGTTACGGCTCGTGTATAGTAATGACGACATAAACGATATTATATATAATATATTTTATTTTGAAAAATATTTTTGTTAGACGGGTCTTCCGCGACTTACGTCTCGAAAATCCGCCAAATTATCTATTAGAAAGTTGGTCGCTACAACGAAGCACTATTTCTAGAAGAAAGCGCCAAAACCAACTACAAGAGCTTCAGTAAAAGGGATATCGCCATAGGTCGTGGCGTTGCTTTGATAAGTTGCTTCCTGGAAAAGTTATAAAATGTTGAAAGACTTTGGCTGGGAGCAGTTCCTTATTATCGGAAAGTCGTATTACCCTGAGGCGATCAAGCTGTTCTACGCCAATTTCAACTATGAGAAGCACGAAGAGCACATTAATATCCACTCTTATGTGCTGGGACACAGATTCACTTGGACCACTAAGAAAATAATTGAGATGCTAGGAGTTCCCGATAAAGTCTTCTATCACTACGACATGATTGACTGGTGCCAAGTTGACGATTTTGACCTCAATGATGTCCTTCGTACCCTCTGGAATACCCGCAACAAGCCAGTTTCTCCGATGGCGAAGCCCTGAATTAGTTATCCATCGACTACTTTTTCTTGCACAAAATCCTTAACATGAAACTGTGGAGTGCGAAGATCGGCAGCGGAGGCCACTCAACTACGATGAACTTCATGAGCACTTTTGTTGGTTATATGTATCTCAAATAGGAAGTTCAACTTCGGCTATGTTATCATGAAATTCATAATCAAAGCTTTTGAGAATAGCGACAAGCCACTACCATATGGGATGTTGCTCACTCACTTGTTTGAGTGTGAATGAATAGTCCTGCCGCCAGCATGGGAGGACAAGGCCAGACACGTTGTGGATCTGATAACTCTTCTGAAGTGAATGGGGATACATCACTCGAAAAACGGTTGGTTCAAGGCCAACGAGAAGAAGTCAGTGGAGAGTGCACAGAAAAGGTTTGCCGCAAAAGAAAAACAAAGGCTATGGAACTGAGCGACGATGACGACGATGCAGAGGAACTCAGTGTTGAGAAGGAAAGAATTTCAGCTATACACCTCGATATATCTGATATCAAGGCTGACAACCAAAAGCGCTTTAGGAAGATCAATGAGCAATACACTGAGCTGTCGCTGAAGTTGTCCAAGCTTACCAAGTTAATGAAGAAATCCTTTTCTAACTCCGCTGATTCCAAAGATTCCTCAAGCCAGTAGGCTGCCTTTGCTCTGATCCTAGTTGCCCTTAGGAAATATCCTTCTGTTCTACTCTACCAGTACGGTTCTTAGGTATTTCCCCATTTTTTTTATGATGAAGGGGGAGTAAGGTAAGCTTAGGTGTTTTTGCCGTCTAAGTGTGTGGAAGTAGTGGTTGGGTTGGAAGTTTGTGTTTAGGGAATCTCGTGGAACCCTTTTTATATAATATTCGCACTTTTATGATATATCTATGATGCTCTTATTCTGCGATGCGTGATATTATGATCTGACACGGTGATGCTCTGATACTTATCTGTGCTAATTAATTTTGAGATTTCTTGATAAGTGATAAGTGTCTGCTGCGATGATTAACTTCTGCTTGAATCAGGTTCGGAATATGCGCACTAAGGTAGGGGAGCACACTTACGGGTAAATTTCGAAGCTTTGCATATATATCTTTGCGTATGACATGAGATATTTGCACTTAGATAGGGGGAGCAAATTCATTCATGATAAATCTCTGCATGCCATATAGATAACCGCACTTAGGCAGGGGAGCAAATATGTACTATATGTGATTATATCATATGCCCTGTTATGTGTTTAAGGAACACTTAGACATATGCGCTAGGATTTGCGTGATCGAATATGCATACATGCTTCCGTGCTGCATCGATTACATGCCCTTTTTGGTCCATGAGCATTAGTGTTTTGATGAACTATATAATTGAATGACATTAGGTCTATAAATTTAAGCAGTTCGATTTGTATGAAATAAAATGTCTAAGTACATAATTATATTCAACTAAGCATGATTAATGAATGAAATATTAATTGTCGAAATATTTGATTCACATGTGATTCTATTGTGATTATTCGGTGAAACTATGTGATCGCATGTTAGAGATGTCCGACGTGCTAGGATATATCGATATGTGCTATTTATGGAAATAACCTATGAGATATCCTATCGGGAATGTTGCCTAAATATGGAATGTGATATAGCTGTTGAGAATCGTTTATTCCTGAATGAAAATCACATCTATGATCGTTTGAATTCATCCCACTGATTTATTTTGAAATATCAATAGATATTTTTCCTTTTGCAAATTAGGATATTAGATTTTGGAAAGATTTGATTGATTGACTTTGTGGATAAGATCCTAATATATATGGTATGGCTGAATGGATTCTCTGAAATATGGAAAGTTATGCCATTATGTGTTAATTCGAAAAATATATGATCTGGTCTGATCTATGTGCTAAATATGGAAAATATATTTAATCTAATGCTATCTTATGTGCTAAACATGGAAAATAAATTCAGATTGATTTATTCTATAAACTGATAGCTGGATATCACATATGGTAAAGGATGTTATGGAAAATATTATTCGAAATGCTTAAATATGCCTTGACTTCGAAATTGAGCTTATAAAGGAAATATAATCATGCTATTCGGAGCTTATGACCGTTGTGATAATTAACGATAAGCATGATTTACATGGCATTTTCACTACTCGAAAATTGCATGGATGATGTACTTGATTTTGCGCCTAATCTCTGATTTGAGTTTCCATGTGACTGTTGAATGAAAAAGGCTTATATATGAGCAACACTTCATATTTTCGAGTTACTTAGAATTTGCAAAAGTACCATTACGAGAGTTTGAGCAGAAACTTACATTGAGATATCTGAGCGTTCATTTGCGATAGCTTTCTGCCTACCTGAGCGATCACTTGCGAAGTACTGACTGTAATGTGATATTCCAACCTCCCACCATATATTCTGTCTTTGGCGCGTTGTCTTCGGACGTGAGCAATACCAACGAAGCAAGGTCGATGTTTACGCACACATGAAAGGAATGACGAGTTCCGGGGCCCTTCAGTAGCGAGCTATGTTCTGTCAGGAATTAGAGACTCCAAGAAACGAACTTGGCATGTAGTAACCTAGTGTATCTAGTGTTCGACTTGTTTCGATTGTGTAATGGAATGTCAATCAGGTTTGTATTCAGCTACAGTGCATTAAAGTGATTGATTAAACCTTTGAGGAGCAAACCTCAAGGAGAGGAGTAAACCTAGTTGAGGATATAACCTCTATAAAATCTCATTACAGTAATAAGTCTGGGAAGCAATAAAGGGGGATTACTCAGGGTGCTGGGTGAGAGGCCGGAAGACTGGAATGGCGAAGACCGGGGCCGTGGAGGACATGAAGAAGGTTATTGATAGGGAGGCCACGGAGGCGAGGGATGATCGCAACCCCTTCGATGTGCTTCGTGACTTTCTTGAGGATCCACCCTCTGTTTACATGGGCCCTGACGATGCAGCCCGTTTGAGGGGTAATCCATGATTGCGACAGGGGTTTGGTATGTGCGTCATCTGAACAAAAGAGACCACAGATGGTAGAGATTTGAGTTTTGCTTGCTTTGTGGCGTGTGTACTGTGAGTGTCTTCATGAGTGTTGATGCTTGTCGGTTGTGGTTGATTGTTCACAAGTAGCATGTTTACTGGACACACCTGTGTTGTACGCTTGACGCTTTATATAAGGGACATTTAAAACAAAAAAAACTTATCTTTTGACACCAAAACCTCGGAGAAGAGCTCATTGTACTCTTCTCTGTTGCTGTTGGGAAATACAAGCCTAAACTCGTCGTGGGTTAGCCGGAGGATGGCCGGTGATAGGCCTGGTTGGCCACATATTAGCAGAAATCGTTTTTTGCTTTCGAAGCCAAGCTTATGTCCCAGGTTTATCAAGGACCATCGGATTTCGCTCTACACATCGAAGGGACGAAGTTTAATGTTGCAGGTTTGAATTTGGACCGTTTGATGTGGCGCGCTTGATGATCAAAGGCTGAGATTTAAAGCAGAAAAGATGTTGTAGCACCTCTATAAGTGAAAGCAAGCTATGAGTATTAAGCTAGTGTTGACCGTTGGATGGCATGGAAATCTGATCTTACGGCCGATGACGAGCGCAACCTAAGAAGCAGTTGAAGCTGCTGTTATAAATTGCAGAAATCGAGATCAACCTATCACTTTTATGAGCTTGTATCTTTTGCTAGGGTGAGAATTATCGAAAGGTGTCAACTAGGATTTTGTAGTAGACATGGAGTTCTTATACACCGTGGTTGGAGATAATAAAATCGGAGCTCTGTTTGTCAGTGGAGTAGGCCCGAAGTCGAGGCCGAACCACGTCAATCCTGTTTTCTATTTTCTGTGATTTTGAGCTGTGATTTGCTTCGATCGAGCTTACGATTGCTCGATTAGGTTAGATCAATTCGCACAAGCATAAACATAGTTGAAAGGCGAATCGATTGCAGCTTGAATCTCAACAATTGGTGCTGTAAGCGTGGACGAGAAGATCGATCTTCAGATAATGGCCGCAACTCGATTGGAAATGGAGATCTTCAACGGAACGAATGCTTTTGGTCTATGGAAGTTGAAGATGAAGGCTATTCTCACTGAGAAAGGCCTTGAGGAGGCCTTGAAGCCTGATATGGAGATGGAGCCGAAGGAAATGATGGCACTGGTGAATAAGAAGCTCAAAGAAAAAGCATTTGCTACTTGTGTTTGAGCGATCAGGTCCTTCGCAAGGTTGCGAAGGAGACTTCGGCGGAGGAATTGTGGAAGAAGCTCGATGCATTGTACATAACGAATTCCTTGGCTATGTGTCTGTACTTAAAGAAAGCTCTATACGCATTTAGAATGCAAGATGAAGCTCAAATCGAACCACAGATTAACCAATTTTCGAAGATCATCTTTTATCTAGAGAACATCGGTGATGAAATGAAGAATGAAGATCAAGCTCTTCTCCTTCTTTGCGCATTGCCTAAAAGCTATGATTACTTCAAGGAGGCACTCTTGTATGGAAAAGAGAAGTTAAAACTCGAGGATGCGCTCTCAGCATGGAGCTCAAGGCAGCTCAATAAAAGAACTTCAAAAATCTCAAAAATTAAGATGCGGCGCATATGCTGTTTGTGAAGGGTAAATCGCAATCTTGGCAAACGAAGGGTAAAGGCAAGCAGAGAACTGAGCCTAGAGGTCCAGGTGTTATCACTGTCAAGAAGACGGTCACATTAAGATATTTTGCCGAAAGAGAGTTGGATCAAACTCGAATCAAGGAAATCACAAAGCTGTGGCAGATTTTGCATGTGCTGAAGTCTTGAATATATCTGAGCATGAGGAGAGTAACGAGTCGATCATTGACTCAGGGTGCAACTTTCATGTAACTTGCAACAGATATTGGTTGCTTGATTTCAAGGAAACATGCAAAAGAAGTGTTAAGCTTGGTAATGGGGAATCTGTCAAGTCTTGGGTGTTGGTTCTGTGGGATTGAGGCTTAAGTCTGGTGTTGTAGGGATCCTTAGGGATGTCAGGTTCATGCCTGAGATGAGGAGGAACCTTCTTTCAGTTGGAGAACTGGGTAAACGCGGCTGCAACATTCAAGCTTCAGGTGGCAAAATCAAAACGATCAAAGAAAGGAAGCTGATTTTTGAGGGATTTCGAAGGCAATGGTACCTATGTTTGGAAGGGTGCTCTATGGTGAAAAGCATACCTATGGAAACTATGAAATGTGGAGGGCTTATTTTGGTGCAAGAGAGGCCAAAGAAACCTCAGCTCGAGGTGGAGAAAGCAGTAGCAAAACCTATAGTTGGTGCACTGAAAACAGAATTTGTTGTAGTAAGTCTTGATAAAGTGAGCTTGGTTTGTGATGACTTTAAGCACAAGGTGGAGGTGAATTCACCAAAGGAAAAGAGTATTTTCAGTCCTCATATGAGGCTAACACCTGAGGTGGAAGAAAGCTCTGAATTCGACGGAGCCGAGGATGAAACAACTCATGAAAGTTGGACAGAAAAACATGAATTCTGTCGTTGAAGTTGAAAGTGATGATGCTTTGCAGGTTAACGAGTCTTCTACTGTAAAAGAGGACAAGGGAAAAGCAAAGGACATTTGTGAATGGGCTTGGAGGGAAGCTCTTGGAGCTGTGAAAGGAGAGTCTTAGGGAGAAAGGAAGATTAGAAACTCGAAAAGCCGAGTTGGTTCCAAGTGAGAGGTTTCAATCTCACTTGGGATCGACAAGGTCTCTCTCGATGCTCGAAGCTCCTAAGGGAGCTTGATGACCAACAGAGCTGAAAAATGAATCGCAGTGGAGCTTGATTGGGTTGCAAGAGGACTTTTGGAACATGCTGCAGAAAATTCCTGAAGCTGTGAAGGTGAACTCGACTGGTTTCTGGTAAGATTTATGGTGCTTGTTGCTCGCGTGTTAAAGCTGTTACGATGGAGCTTGATGCTGGGATTGGGAGTTCTAGGCTCGAGGTGGAGTTTGTTGGGAAATACGGGACTAAAATCGACATGGGTTAGCCGAAGGATGGTCAGAGATAGGTCTGGCTGGCCATAGGTTAGCAGAAATCGTTTTATATGCTTTTGAAGCCATGCTTAAGTCCCAGGTTTATCAAGGACAGTCGAATTTTTCTGAACACATCGAAGGGATGAAGTTTAAAGTTGAAGGTTTGAATTTGGACCGTTCGATATGGCGCGCTTGATGATCAAAGGCTGAGATTTAAAGCAGAAACGTTGTTGTAGCATCTCTATAAGTGAAAGCACGCTATCAGTATTAAGCTCCAGACAAGTGTTGACGGTTGGATGGCATGGAAATCTGATCTGACGGCTGATGATGAGCGTGACCTGGAAGCAGTTGAAGCTGTTGTTATAAATTGCAGAAATCGAGTTCAACCAATACCTTTTGCGAGCTTGTATCTTTTGCTAGGGTGAGAATTAAAGAAAGGTGTCAACTAGGATTTTGTAGTGGACATGGAGATCTTGTACCGTGGTTGGAATCAGAGCTTTGTTGGTCCGTAGAGTAGGCCCGAAATCGAGGCCGAACCACGTAAATCTGTTTTCAATTTTCTGTGATTTTGAGCTGCAATTTGCTTCAATCAAGCTAGCGATAGCTCGATTCGGTTAGAGAAATTCACACAAGCATAAACACAGTTGCAAGGCGAATCGACTGTAGCTTGAGTCTCAACAGTTGCATTGTCCCTCCATCCTCCTAGCGCCTCCATTCTCGCTTTCACTTGATCATTTGCGCAATCTCTCACAATTGCTCCATCCACCGCACCATTAAAGGCCATGAGTTCCTTCGCAAGACCTCGGTTTCTTTCATCCCTTGGATTTACTATTAGAATCAAGGGCTTTGATAGCCTCATCACGAAAGCATGTTCTCTGATCTCTTGTATGGCTCCACATCGCTGCACAAGCTCGATATGATGATTACTATAGCTATCTGCTTGCGAAGCATCATTTCGACAATTTGTCTTAGAAACCGCGCTTTTCTTGAGCTGTAAGGCATTCACTGCTGATGAAAAGTTTATCGGCTGAGCTTACTTGAACTTGATGCACTAGTTTTGATGGAGTTTAACACCTCGAGCAAAATCGAGGCGTAGCTTGTGAATTGTTCCATGGATTTTGTACCCCATTGACTCATGGGGTACTTCAGCCAGAGAAAGCGTTATTGGTGAGATGAACAATATCGAAGCACTGGTGACTGATGAGCTCCAAGGAGAGAAATTCATAATTATTGTGTTCTAGGATGAATTGTGAGATGAAGTTTGAGACTTCAGATCGAAAATCGCATAAAGAATTTGTGCGGTGCTGTGAGCTAGATTTAGCAGATTAGGGCATCATCTAGGTTTTTCAACGAAGAAGAAGAAGCTTTTAAGAAAGTGGTTTTTGCAGTGTGTTGATGCGTTTTAGAGCGATGTGGGTGGCTTCGGCACACACACGAATATATACTGGGAATTATGGATGTTAGGAATTTATTACAAAGGTAAAATTTGTAATATTGGCAATGGCAAAGAACTAGGTAAGAGTTAAGACCATTCGAGTATTGAAGACAATTAACTGAACTTTTTGAAGGAGGAAAAGGGCGTTTAATTAACGTTGGTCATATGTTCTTATCCGACAGGTGGTGAAGAATAATTTCAAATTTCCATGCGACTAAGGATCAAGGTTTTGAAACAATTTGGAACATGACCTGAAAACTTAGTGGTTTAAAGTAAAGATATTGCAAGAAATAATGATTTATTTCCTATAATATAAATGTCTTAACATACAAAACCAAGTTTTTATCTCCCAAGAGTCGTTCGATGCAACCCTCAAATTTAGCGATTCTCTATGAAGTTCATTGTAAATACCTATATTTAATGTATCAATGTGTAAGCAACATTTGGGCTCTGCATTTATGGCGTCGGAATTCAATGTTTTTGCAAGTGTTTACTTTGAAGACGCCATTCCAACAGGCGTTCGTCCGTGCATTCAATGCAATTTTTCTTTCATCACTCATTGTACCTTGGCATAGTGCATAGTGTAGATAATCAACGAATAAGAAACGTTTTCTTTCTGGATTTATGGTCCCGGAAACAAACAGTGGCACACACTATCCTTTAATAGTTCTCTATCTAATGTGTTGGATGCCCAGCTTTACAACCTCACAGCTTGGCGGCCATGGGATATTTGATACACCGGACAGTTCTTGATGAGCTAAAGCCTAGATGTGACAACAAAAATGTTGTTGTCAGGCTGCTCTTTTCATGGAAGGCAAGGAATTTGAAGAAAAACGGGGAGCCCATGAGTGTCGATCTTACGCTGTTGGATGAAAAGGAGGTATGCAGCCGGCTTTAGTGGTTGCCTTACGGAAATGAGTTATAATTTTTCCCTCTCGTTTGCAATGTCACGTTGATGCAGGCTTCCATCCATGTTCAGAGGGCTGATTGTTTTGACCGCTTTCTTAAGGAAGGACGTGTTTTTTCAATATCTATTTTGAAGTTGTCAATACGCCTATAATGTATCACATGACCGACCATCGATACATGCTAAGGTTCACCATTCGTACAACCATAGAAAAGGTTGGTGAGGAGTCTTACTTTATAGGACTTGATAGGTTTCCATTCCGTTCCTACGAAGCATTGCTAAAGTTGGCTGGCAACAATCAGGACCTACCGGGTATGTTCTTTTCTCTTATTTGTCTACTGTTTTATGCTTTAGTATTGTATTTACGGATGATAATTCTATCCAAAATTTGTGAGCGACTGGTTTCTTTTCCAATTTAGATATAATTGGGTTGCTGTCTCACGTGGTGGAGCCAGAACATGGAACCTGTGGTAGTGCTAGGCGAGCTGTCATGCGTGTTATTCTGGATGGGTATGCATGGTTTCGTGCGGTCGCTTCATGTTTCCAATAAATGTTTTCCTTTTCTAGTTTTGTGGACGTCTCCGTTACGATTTGGGACGATAAGGCGTCGTTGTTCTGCGATGCAGTCCGGCCTTCTGTTGGTCAGAACACAATTGTGGTGGTCACGAGTATTAACCCGAAAATATTTGGCGGTATTGCATTCCACCCTGCCTGTTCCATGCCGGGAAAAATATATGCTTTCAAGAAATTGCAATAATCATGAAAATACATATAAGCACGGCTGCAGCGGACATTTAATCATTTGATTCATGCTTTGCATTGAATGTATTTATTATTATCGTTGTTTTCTATTCTACTTACATATATATAATTTTGTAGGCTCTACTTAAATACTACATCTTCATCGAAACTGTACGTAAACTACGAAGTGGACCCTGTATGCTAGTTCATGAAGAGGTGTCATAATCATTTTGTGCACTCATTATACGCAATCTGATTGTATGATTACATTATGTGCAAGATGAATGCATTTGATAGGCCAATTTCGGTGTCATTAGGAGAAAGGAATGCTAATCTGACGCCTTGCCGTGTCTCCGACATACACGATTTCTTCCATCGGGAAACGGAGCAGGTATACCGTGCAGGTTCCTCGACGATCGTCTACAGTTTTGTTTTGTCATTCGTTGGTTGATTTTGAAGCTGAGATTAAAGATATCTTTTTAAGGTTAAGGAATTTGCATGCATTGCGAAGATTTCTGAGGCATTGTCTAGGAGTGGTTGGCATTATATATCATGTTCTATGTGTTCAAGCAAGTAAGAAAAATAAGAATCGGTGCCGAATTGCATCAATGTGTGGATCTGAAGGCGATTGGAATTCTACGGTATGCAGAACCTGCAGCCTTACGTTGTTATTTCTTATTTTGATTGAATCTTTATCTTTCTGTTATCTTTTACATGGTGTACCTTTGTAGGTTTCGAATTGAAGTAATCGTTGATGATGGAAGTGATACCGCGACGTTTGTTATATTTGATGGAGCAAGTAGGAAGTACACAAGCACCACTGCTGAGGAAATAGTCAACTCATCGGTCAGTTTATATAAATGTTAATTATTTACTATGAGTGTGTTGAATTTAATCCTCACTCCATTCGTTACATACGCCTATATATTTTGTAGCCTAATGATAGACTCGAAGGCAGTTTTGGTGATGATGCAATACCAAAGTGCATACTAAATTTGGTCGGAAGAACCTTTCTGTTCTACGTAAGATTTAAATTTTCTGACTTCCGAAGCATGTGTCGTAGCTTCGGTGTGTCCCGTATGATAGAACAAGTGAAAAACCAAGTTGTGGTCTCTGAAAGTCAGGTAATTTATTTGGATATTTATACATAACTAATCATCCCGATATCGATTCTTATTATGTGTTGTTAGGATGATGCATTTGATGGTGTTTTGACAAACTCTGAAGATGCACAAGAGGCGACTCTCAATAGTACCACGCTTGCTACCAGTGGTGTTGACGACATCCGTAGTGGAGCAGATGTACTTGAAGATTTTGAGGACAACGATAAGCATTCCGTTGAGACGATTGTTGATGACATGACTTCAGCACAGGATGGCATCGATTGCATTCCTTCAGTTGGGAGCTCCGATAGGCCCTCGCGTGGTTTGACGAAACAGGAACTTTCTGCGAGGGTAACCCAAAAAAAGTCCATGCTCCTGCTGGTGGGCGTGGCACTTACAATCGGCGAAAGTCGAGCGTAGAATGTGTTTGTTATGTTTTATTGGGAACGTGCTGCTTCTATGATTATATTGGAGTTGTGTTATGGTTATATATGATTTCCTTCTTGACTTGGCTATTAGTTTCCTTTGTCTATTAACTCATAAGTTGTTTCATGTGTTGGTCATCCTTGCTCGATGTTCTAATATGTGTGTCGCTATGTGTGTGCAGTGATAACTAGAAGAAATTATCTTTGTGTCTTGAGGTGTTGAACAATCCGCATCTTCATAATACAATCAGTGCAATGCTACTGTGTGAAGTTTCACGTGTTGCATAGATTCCCTTAATATTCTAATGCAATATGCTGATTGCGCTGTATGCATGCAATAATATCATTATGCAGTTATCTGACTGTGACACAAAGTATTGAAAGTTTAGCATGACAATGCTATGCAATATCGCGGAGTTATCTGATTATGACATAAAAGTATATTAGCACCTTCATGCCAATGCTATGCAGGATAAACTTAATGAGAGCTGCATGCAATTTTGCTACATTGTTAAGTTATGTGACCGGATGATCCTATTTTTAATATGGTCTTGGGTATAAGTATCCTATGTCTATTAGGTCATACGCTGTTTGATGTCTTGGACAACTTTGCTTAATATTCTAATACAATTTGCTGGTTGCGCTATGTGTGTCTAATAATGACCATAAGAAATTATCGCATTGTGTCGTGATGTATTTATCTTTCGGCATCCTCATATAACAATCGAACCTTTATAATATAATCAGTGTAACGCTACTGTGATGTTTCACGTGTCGCACAATTCCTCTTAATATTCTAATACAGTATGTTTATCGCGTTATATGCGTGCAATAATATCAATATGCAGTTACTTCATTGTGCTATAAAATATTGAATGATTAGTATCTTCATGACAATATCAAAATGGAGTTACTTCATTGTGCTATAAAGTATTGAATGATTAGCACCTTCATGGCACTGCTTTGCAAGATAAACTGAGTGCGAGCTGCATGCATTAGGCCAGTTCATGATTTTAGGTAATCGATACAGTATTCCGTACGGATTGCATACAAGTTCCATACACATTAACAAGTGCATTGGAAAGGTCGCCTACAAAGTATTTGTCACATCGTATTAAGTAAAGAATACATTGTTCTGTACATGCTATCGATTGCATTCGGGGAGTCACACCACCATTTGTCATTCCATACACATTAGGTAATATGTCTGTTTGTTTTACTTCAACTGTGTATGAGTATTTTATGTGCTGATCTAAGTTTGCGGTTGGGTGCCTTATGATTCTGTTGAACTAATTAAATGGATGTTTTATCACTTCGACATTATATTATAAAAAGACTCTGGATGATGAAATCTTTTATTTAGGTAATCAATACAATGATCCATACAAATTGCATACAAGTTTCGTCAATGTTTAATGCAAAAACATTATTTTGGTGACGTTTGATGTTGTAGTAAATGATATGACTATTTGAATTCGTGCTCATTCAAATCACATTATGAGTATGCATGTATAATACACGTTAGCGAATGCATTCGAAGAATCACATCCCCATTTCGTGCTACGCATTAACAAGTGCATTGAAAAGGTCATTTGTGACATGTATATTTGTTTTCCTACAGTTGTGACTGTTAGGTCCTCAGATTAACAATACTACGATCCTAGGCTAGAATTCATAGTAATTCGATCGTTTAGATAAACAACTGAATTCGATCGAAAAACTCAAATGAAGAACAAGAGAGAGAATTTGAGTAGAGTGAGAAAGTTACTGTTGTTTCTCTCTCTTGAAATCGAATTGCAAGCCCTTCGGATCAATTCTAAAAACTTTCTCTATTCAGCTCAATTGATTTACATGTATTTATAGCAAACAAACTTGGTATAAATATCAATCTAGTCCTAATCTATGGACTACTATACAGAACGCCCCAAATTACAAGGACAACTAATGAAAACAAACACAATTACAAATGGTATTCTACAATCTCCCCCTTTGTGCTTGATTGCGTCTCCGCGCCGTTTGTCCTCGTCGGGCGTAATATGAACTTCGCAAGCCCAGCGCGTGCTCGAAGTTCCTCAGCGTGATCCTTAGCTCCAGTCGCTCCTCAATATCTTCTAATAGTTCCATTAGGAGCGGCTGTTCTCTCACGAACCTATGGATCCTTATCATCGTATCTCGATTGATTTCTTCCAACCTCTGCTCGATGTTTTTCCTGACGACCTTGAGCGTCCCATCGTAAAACTTATGAATCTCAGTCTTCAGCATCAACCTATTCTTCTTTGCTATTGGATTGTGGTAGGTGATGCCTAGGACTGAGCTGATGTGCACGTGATTGTTGGGAAGCCCTTCGATCTCTGGTCCTTTGTTGAGGGAGCGGTCATGTTGACCTTCTTCATATTGCTCTCAAGCGCCATTTGAAGGTCGTGAGCGGCGAAGTACTTGACTTGTCGCATCATGAACCGGTAGAGCCCTTCGAGGCCTTCTTTTTTAATGAAGCCCTGCGGACCTTTGTACTTCTCCACGTATAGCTGATAAAGACGGTACACTTCATCGGTGGGGAGGTACGGCAGGTCGCTCTCGCTCAGTTCATCTCGGGTCCTGTCCACTCGTTCGATGATGTAGTGAGGTGTTGGAAGTCCTCCTTTGGCACAGTATACGCTGAGTAGTTGGCTTATTGGGTAGACACTCTTATAATGACTCTTGGCTTGTGTCTTAGTCATCCCCAGCCTAACATCAGGTCCTAGTTTGGTCAGCATCCAGAGGTAGGTCATCCTCTTCTGCTGATCCCAATGAGAGATCCCTCTAAGCTCGAACTGTTCAGCTTCTTCACTCTGTTCGGAGACCTCCAAATATTCTCACGAACTTCTTCTAGGAAGGGAATTTCTATTTAGATGTTTTCCCATTGCGTGTCGATCCGGACGGTCCCTGGCGTTAGCCTTGGAGAGGGAACCGCCCGTTGAGCGATTAACTCTAGTATCCTTGGGATATCTCGCTCGTAGTCTTCACCTTCCTGAAGCTCGTCGTCTTCTATTATTACAAGGTCTATAGATGCTTGTTGTAGAAAGCGCCGAACGTCGTGAAGCCGTCGTCTTTGATGCTCCTCGGCATGGAATGGGTCATCCACTGTCCTTCGAAGATGTACTTGTCT
Source organism: Craterostigma plantagineum (assembly GCA_027422505.1). NCBI lineage: Eukaryota > Viridiplantae > Streptophyta > Magnoliopsida > Lamiales > Linderniaceae > Craterostigma > Craterostigma plantagineum. Next base: position 11,251,801 of record JAPQWV010000011.1, on the reverse strand, counting down.
AGGGCCTCGTGTGGATTGACGCCATGTCCAGAGGGTCCCGGTTGGTCTGGAGTGACTGAGGGAGTGGCTTGGGTAGCTGCTAGAGCTACAAACATCGCAGCACTTGCTTCTTCTTCCGGAAGCAAGGGGCTTGAGTAGATCGGTGGTGTGGACGGAGGCGTCCTGAGGTGAAAGGTTGGTGGTTCGATGTGGGCGGTGCGGTGCGTGGTGTAGGTAGTTTGGGTGGTTTGTGTTTGGTAGGTGGTTTGTGTTTGGGTTTGGTGGGTTTGTGTTTGGGTTTCACCAGCTTCAGCGCTTGTCTGCGTAGCGCCCGAGCCTTGTCTTTGGCCACTTATTGATGTCCTTGGCCTCTTCTCCGCCTCATGAGGGTCCTGATCGTCAGGATCGTCATGTCTCCGCCGTGAGTGGGAGCTTTGGCCTCGGCAGGTGTCAGTCGGTGGCTCAGGATGGTCCACCAATCACCTATAGAGGGATTCTTCTTGCGGCGATCGGATGGAAATGCCTATCAGACGGGCGAGGAGAATGTCATGGAGCTCGGTGATGGGGATTGTGTATGGATTGATGAGGATGGAGGAAGTGGCTAGAGGGTCGGTGGGTGTGGGTTGTGGAGGTGTGGGGTTGATTTGTGACGAAGGGCCTTCAGAGTGCTTTCCCGGTATCTCTTCGGGATGCCTCGAGTGCTTGGAGTACTCTCTCCGTGATTTTGTCTTCCATAGACTGTACAGCGGCAGAGAGAGCAGCCTGGAACTGCTCGTTCGTCACCAAGGGTGCGGACGCCTCCTGAGATAGACCAGGACGACTGATGTCGCATGTTATCAACCCTTGAGTAGACACCGACTCTGTGGGTTGGCTCACAGTCACTTGAGGTTGTGACTGTATGAGAATTCCACCCAATCCTCGAGTCGAATCGGGAGGATTCGTCTCTATGGTTGTTAAGGCAGGCTCAGGTTGCGCCTGCGAACCAGACACCACGTTGGTTGGTTGCGGCTCAAGATTGAGCGAAGAAGTGCCGGCAACACTTGTCGTTGTGGTCAGCGTAGTATCTGGTGCGTCGGTGACGGCTGGGAAGAGGGACTCCAGTTGAATGATAAATCTCCTGGGAGTCCTCCTTATCAGACTTATTTCCTCGTCAGACGAGGTGGCCATGTGAGGAGTGAGGTCTCGATGGACGTCCTTCAGTGCCTGACCCATCACCGGTGGAAGTGAAGTTTGCCCCATTTTCGTTTCGGGCTATGCTTCTTGTTGAAGAACTTCCTCAAAAGTTTCTTCGAGCACGCCAACATGTACGGGCTCTTCCACTTGTAATTCGAGTGCAGGAGCCTCGAGCTCCATCTCTATAGCCACGACGTCTATCAGGGTATCATCTACGTCGGGCATTGGTTCTTCGACCAATATTGGCTCCTGAGCTAGCTCCTGAGCGATATCATCAATCATCGCCGTCCTCAGGGATTAGCTGTTGTTGTTGTTGATGAGGGCTAGCTCCAAGCACTGTCGGGGGCCCTCGAATCATTTCCTCGGTGAGATTTCTGTCCCAACAGTATAGCTTGTAGACGTCTCCGTTGGGGTCTGCGAGACGAAGGAGCTCGAATGAGATTGGCATCGACGGTTGGTCCAGGACCGTAAGCCGTGGGTTGTGGAAGAACTTAAGCCTTGGTGGTTGGTAATTTCCGCCAGGAGGCAGAGTAGGGATTGTCTGGTGCAGCGCATTGATCTCCCTGATGATGATGCTGAACCACCGAGCATAAGGCACGTTCTTTGATGGCTTGTTCTCCTTCTACCGAATCTGGTCCGCGAGGTCGTTCCAGATCAGCTGAGTGTAGTCATAATTTCTTGAGAAGGCGATGCCGTGGAAGATCCTCAAAATATTGTTGTTGCCTTTATTGAATCATGCGTGCTTGGGCGACATACACTTATTAACTATTCCGAATAGTGTCTTCCACGGGTGTGGGATTCCGCTGCTCTGGACCTGAGCTAATCTCGTGAGCGGTGGTTGGTATTCCATATGCATGAAGTCCTGAATCATCTCGGCATCCGATGGGAGAGGATCGTAATTATCACTGTGGGGCAAGTCCAGTACCATGCCGAACTGGTTCTTGTCCATGCTGATATGCCGCGTCCCTATCCTTGTTACGAATCGGAAGGTTCCATTGTCCACTTCTCCTTGTATGCAGCCCCAGAAGTGCTGGAGATAGACCATCGGCACTGATGCAGTGACCGTTAAGGCATGCCAGAGGGGATGGCCTTGTAGAATCGATACGATGATCTCGTCTGGACACCTAAACGTGCTCAGATCGAGCTGGAAGTTCGTATCGTGAACCTTTAGATAAAGGTTGTGATCGTAGATGTGGTTGTATTTCGGGTAGCGATCCATCTGAAAAATAAGATATATAAAAGTTTATTAGTTCAATTTTATTTTCAGTCGAAATATGAATAAATTTCATCAAACTATAGTAATATCGCAAGTAATAGCATGTTCGATGAATTTTGAATTGAAATCATATCAAATGCATAGTGTAAGTTCAATTTAAAAAATCGTGATGGCGTGAATGTAATTTCGAATGAAATATATGTTGTTTGAAAAATAGTTCGAAATTTCGTTAAGTACTAAATCAGTAAGTCAATGTTCATGCCGAGAAAATTTTCGGTAAAGAAAATTGAATTGCAATTTGATTTCCTATCTATTGATTTCAATTGAAAGAATTCTGTCTAAATTTTGCGATCGAAGAATTTTATCCGCTATTGTTAGCTACAGTGTAAAAGACTTAGAAAACTTTGGTAAGTGTTGAAGTTGAAAGCGTGACTGTAGTCGATCAATTTTACGATCGAGAAAAATTCCGTGTAAATTTACGATCGAGAAATTACGTCTCAGGTAAATTTACTATCGAAAAATTTTCTTCGATTGAATAAAATTCTCGATTCGAAATTTGTCGAGCAGAATGTGATTTTCGATTAAAAGTAGAAGTTTTTCGCTACGATATATTTTTATCGAGAAATTTGTCAACGAAAGACTAAGTCAAACGTCGAGAAATTTTTCGATCAATTAAGTCCTAAGCGGCGAATTTTACGATCGAGAGTTGAAAAATTAATTTTTCGCTGCTAATTTTTTGCGACCAAATTGAAATTAAATCGAAATTCTATTTCGCGATAGTAAGTTTTACGCTCGATAAAATTTGCATCTAAATTGTCTAGTCAGTGCATAAGTTTTTCGCTCGCAGAAAATTATAATTTGATTTTTCGATGGTAAGTGTAACGGTTAAAATCTTTTATCGTGACGACTAAATCAAAATTTTGCGATCGAAAACTAAATAAACACAAATAGTATCTCAATTGAATTGGAATTCAATTAGGATTATTTGCGATCGACAAAGTTCTTCGACAGCTTCAAAACTTCAAAACCCAGTTTCATCTAAACTCATTTTAACGTCACAGATGCAGATTTTTCCGAAGATTTAAACTGTCTGTTTCATCAAGAACATCAAATCTATAAAGAAAAACGGGATTTAACTCAGAAAATCCAAGAAACATGCCACGATTTTAGTGAAACAGTATACGTTTAACTAGTTTTTGAAGAACAGTCGAAATTGTTTTTACTAATCATGCGAAAAACTACAGAATGTAAATGCAAATCAAGTTATAACATTCACAATCGTTAACCGAATCGAATTTCTACCTTAATCAGACGATTTGGAGTGAAAAATTGAAAGTTTTTGAAGGATTTTTTATCGTCTGAGAAAGTTTTGCGAGAGAGAATTTTTTTCTATCGATTAGGTTTTGCGTGAGAAAAAGTTTTTCGACAAACAAAAGTTAACTTTTATTAACTAGCATTAATTCAATGTTGGGTTTGCGATTGGACGTTTTGCGATTAAATGGATCAGACCCATTACTATTTGCGTTCGAGAAATTTTTGAAATCGAAAATTGCTCTCAATTCAAATTTTTCGATCGCAAATTATCGCGGCCAATCAAAATTAGGTTTTGCGTGAGAAAAAGTTTTTCAACTGAAAAAAGTTAAACTTTTATTAACTAGCATTAATATGTTTTCGGGCTTGTGATTTGACATTTTGCGATTTAATGGATCAGGTCCATTACTATTTGCACACGAAAAATTCAAATTTTTCGATTGCAAATTATCGCGGTTAATCCAAATCGATCCCAACACTGTTTACGATCGAGAAACTTTAGATCGTGAATTAAGTCTTCTATCTAGTTTCTCGATAGTAAGTACTTCTAAAATTTTCAGATTAACCCCTATTTCAAAATAAAACCCTTTGTAAGACTCCCCCTTAGTAATTAAAATAAATGCAACTAACTCCCTGTATTTCTGTATAGTAACGTCTAGCTTCCCTGGCAGTGATTAGAAAATCTCTATCACTTAGAAAAACAACGTTAGAAATAATGGAGTTAATTTGGTCTGTGACTAGCTCCTTTCCTTGTAGTATCGACGTCTCACTCCTTAATTTTGAAAGATCTGAAATGCTCAGAAAAAAGACGTCAAAAATATTTGGAGCTAATCTACAAGTCTTATACTTGCTCCCCCTCAAATGATGCACAAGAATTGATTAATTATGCAAGCATATGAAATCAATTCAAGTCACGAGCACACAAATTTACCAAGTAAGCATGTATACATGGTCCCCGAAAACATGTACTTTAAAGTATTGTGTGAGGGTAGAAGCAATGAAAATTTATCGCATTTAAACAATTCAGTACCAATGCAATCTAACATTGCATTTAGAATGTGCGATACGCTAAAGAAATTCGCATTTATTCAATTCAACGCATATAAAACATAACATTTCATGTCAAAATGTGCGAATTTTATTATTATTTTTTATTTATTATTATTATTATATATGTATATATAGATATATATTATTTATGGGGTCAGATTATTTTGCTTCGATCAATCGTCACGCCTAAAATTTTACGAGACATTTGAAAGAAGAAAGTGCCGTCAAGTCATGTCGTCAAACTAAAGTCCTAAGTTCATAGACTGGTCCATTTCGACAACTCTCACTAGGTTCGCTCTTGCTCTCAATTATAGCTATCTTGGGATTTTTATATTTTTTTCACTCAAGTCAACACAAGCAATTTTAAGTAAATTTACCTGTAATCGATGCATTTTTAATCATTTCACCTAAGCGAGAGACCGTCTTTGTGGAATCAAAGGGTTGTAAGGGTTATAATTTGGCTAGGACTTAGAACTGAAGGAATTTAAAGGAAAGTGAGCTTATCTCTTCATCGTCTTCCAATTCTACGTCCGTCTCCTTTTTTTTCGGCGTCTTTCTGCTTTTCAATCTATTCTCCCTCTTTCTCTTTTAAGAACTATCCCTTTTTATGTTATGCTCAAGCTGATGCTCCGCTTCTCCATGAGGCTATAGGAGATTATCGTAGGCGAAGTTCTTCTTGTTGGTTCTCGGGCCGATACCGTGCTCCACTTCTCTTAATCCCTATAGAGGTTTCAGAGATTATCAATTTGGAGAAGTTCTCGGTTATGGAATTCGTACCCGAGGCTGCACTCTTCTTCTCGTTTTCCGATATAAGACCGGATTATCATTGGAGAAGTTCACTTCGTCGTGCTCCTCTTCCAGCCGTTCTGACGAGCGTACGAGATTATCGTTGGAGAAGTTCACAGCAAGAACCATGCCACTTTCTACAAGGTAGTCGGAAGGCCGGTTCCTTTGGTCTGATTTTTGCGCGTTGAGCAATGCTTCTTTTGCCATCATCTTACTTTTTCTTTTGTAATTCCCCCCTCATTTTCTCATTTGAACAACCATTCGAAGAGTATAGAGTTCGGTTGAAGGCTGGGAATGGGTTTCAAATGAAGAAAAGGACGTCGGAGAAGGCTCAAAGTGGATGACTAAGGGCTAACGTGGGGAAATTTATATAAGGCCGAATGAGGAATTTCCTAAACTCCCTTATCATTTTCCTGACGATCTAACGCAAGATGAGTATGACACCAAGAATCACTAGGTAAGACAAGTAATTTATGTGTGACTCACTCGAGAAGTAGATCCAAAGAAAGGAAAAAGGAACAAGGCTTGAATCCTCACGCATGTAGAGTGAATTTGTGTCTAGTGGAACAATCAAATGACCTTTTAGACACAGGAATGCGACTTAGACTGACAAATTTTAAGCAATTAAATCGATCGCATGTTGGGGTAAAATTCCAAGTGACTTTAGATCAAAGCATCCTAAAGGATTTCGTCATACCCCTTTATATTATATATAGAAATATATATTATATGTTTTTTATTTTTATATTATTTTTATCACGCAAGATAAGGACAAATAAACATAGAAAACACATAGAATAGAGCATGTGATAGCACAGAAGATCAGGTAATGCATATATTACGGAAGATTCAACATGCCTAATTTTCCGACAAGGAATTGAAATCGTTTCTCATCCAAGGCCATGATGAAAATGTCGGCTAGTTGAAACTCCGTGTTCACAAAGTACATCTCTATCGTGCCTTTTTCTACATGATCTTTGATAAAATGATATCTAATGTCTATGTGTTTTGTGCATGAATGATGAACAGGATTGCAAGTTATGGCGATTGCACTCTGGCTCTCACTATATATGGGTATATTATTTAGATTGTACCCATAGTCGCGAAGTTGTGTCCGCATCCACAGCATCTGTCAGCAACAGCTGGCGGCAGCTACGTATTCTGCTTCAGCCGTCGAAGTGGACACGCAGTTCTGCTTTTTGGATGACCAGCAAACCAGCATTTCGCCTAAAAATTGAGCGCCACCGGACGTGCTTTTCCTGTCCATTCGGCAACCTGCATAGTCAGCGTCAGTGTAGCCGATAAGCTTAAAATTCGTACCTGGATACCATAGGCCAAGGGTAGAGGTGCCCTTAAGGTAGCGTAAAATTCTTTTGACCGCGAGCATATAGGATTCTTTGGGATCGGCTTGAAAACGGGCACACAAGCAGGTGGCAAACATGATGTCCGGCCGGCTCAAAGTGAGGTAGAGAAGAGATCCAATTCTTCGTGATGTCGACCGATTTACCAGAGGGATCGGCATCCAACTTGCAGCTTGGTGACATAGGAGTGCTGAGAGGCTTGCTCTGGTCTTGATGAAACTTCTTCAGAATATCCCTGATGTATTTTGTCTGACTGATGAAAATTCCATCATTGAGCTGCCTGACTTGAAGGCTTAAGAAAAATTGCATCTCTCCCATGTGACTCATCTCGAATTTGCTCTTCATGAGATCTCCAAACTTCTTGCAGAGCCGAGGATTTGTTGATCCGAAGATGATGTCGTCGACGTATACTTGGACGACCATCAGATCTTTGTCATGCCATTTAATGAAGAGAGTTGTGTCTATCGTTCCTCGTATGAATCCATACTTCACGAGGAAATCGCTCAGGACATCGTACCAAGCACGTGGGGCTTGTTTTAGTCCATAGAGAGCTTTGTCCAAGCGATAGACATGATCGGGATATTCTTGATCGACGAAACCTTCCGGCTGAGCGACGTAGACTTTTTCTTACACGCCGTTGAGAAAGGCGGTTTTAACATCCATCTGATAGACTTTGAAGTCTTTGTGAGCCGCATAAGCCAGCAGGAGGCGGATAGCTTCGATACGGGCAACAAGAGCATAAGTCTCGTCGTAGTCGATGCCTTCCTGTTGATTGTATCCCTTAGCAACTAGCCTTGCTTTGTTCCGGATCACTTCACCATCTTCATTCTTCTTATTCTTGAAAACCCATTTAGTTCCGACCACTGTTTTCTCATGTGGACGGGGTACCAAGGTCCACACTTGAAGACGTTCGAATTGATTGATTTTCTCTTGCATTGCAATTGTCCACTCCGGGTCTCGAAGTCATCTGCTACTTTGGTAGGCTCGTTTTGGCTCAGGAAGCAACTGAAAAGACTGTGTTGACGACGTGTCCTCACACCAACCGAAGGATCACCAATTATCTGATCAACCGAGTGGCCTCTCGTCCACTTGCGCTCATGAGGCAAAGCTGAAGTCGATGCGTCGGCCATCTGTGGATCTAGATTGCCTATAGTCTCCGATTGATCATTTGTCTGCGGAAGTTCCAATACTGCACTTGGATTGATCGTCTCTGGTGATACTTCCTCGATGACCACTGTAGGTTCTTCAGTGTTCTGTGGCAATTCTGAATCGGGTGGGGTAGAGGTGTGAGATGAACTTGGTACGTCGGTCTCGTTCGGTAGAGAATCCAGTGCTGGTGTCGTCGTGTATGACCGATATACCGGTTCGAAGAGAGAATCCAAGTCGTCTATTGCAAGTCTCGTTGCTTCGTCTGACACTGATCCTGAAGTTGTTGCTATCTTCTATTGGTTTTGTGCCAACACACCAATGATTACGGGTTCTGAAATGTTGTCTTCAGAAGCCAACGGGTTGAGAACGGGTCCTGAACTAAATTGAGCAGGAACCAACGGGTGAGGCACGGGTCTTGGACTGAATTGACCAGAAGCCATATCTGCCACTTCGTGAAAAGTGACATTATAGCTTTCCTTAATAGTTCGATTGGACTTGATGTATACTCGGTACGCTTTTGATGTTGAAGAATACCCGACAAATATAGCTTCGAATGCTTTAGGGTCGAACTTTGCACGTTGCTCTCGGTCATTCGCCACAAAGCACTTGCACCCGAAGACTTTAAGGAAAAAGATGTTGGGCACTCTATTATTCACAATCTCGTACGGAGTCTTGTTGAACCGTTTGTGAACCACCGTCCTGTTTTGAGTAAAACAAGCAGTATTGACTGCTTCAGCCCATAGAAAGTGTGGAAGTCCCGATTGGATCAGCAATGTACGAGCGGCTTCCACTAGTGTTCGATTGTTCCTTTCGACGACCCATTTTGTTGAGGTGTTTTGGCGGCTGAAAATTGTTGACTTATTCCAAGGTTCTGATAGAACTCACTGAGGTGATAGTTCTTGAACTCAGTGCCGTTGTCTGTTTGAACAACTTGAATAGTCTGTTGCAGCATATTTTGAGTTGTGTTCACAAAATTGATAATCAAGTTACCAGTCTCATCTTTCGTTCGGAGGAACTTTGTCCACGTGTAGCGAGAATAGTCATCTACAATCACTAGGACATACTTTCTTCCATTGATACTCTGAGTCTACATCGGACCACAGAGATCCATGTGAATTAGTTCCAATGGTCGAGAAGTAGACGCAATTTGCTTGACGTGATGAGATGCTCGCTTCATTTTTCCTAATTGACATGCCGAACTGTGATGCTCCCTTTGTAGTTGTATAGTTGGAAGACCGTGAACCAACTTTTTCGTAGAAAGACGTTGGGGAGCTTTCATATTCAGATGAGACAGTCGTTGATGCCATAAGCTGTTCCGCTGTAAATCAGTCTGAGAAATGAGGCATACAGCTGTCGAGGGCCGCACAGACGTCAGGTTGATCGTGTAAAGATTGGATCTCCGAAGTCCTTGAAGGAGTTTTGTATCCTGACTATCCAAAATTCTGCACCGGTCAGCATGGAAGACCACCTGGAAGCCTTTGTCAGATAATTGGCCTATGCTGCACAAGTTATGGCGAAGGCCTTCGACGTGAGACATCTTTGATGGTCAGATTCTTCAGAATGATATCCCCAAGTCCTAGAATCGGGGCTGAATCGTTGTTCCCAAACCTGACTTTGCCGTTTGGTCGGTCTTTGTAGTTGCTCAGCAGCTCTTGATTACCAGTCATGTGTGTGGAGCAACCAGAGTCGAGGTACCACACATGATGGATCCGCAAAAACAATTTAGAGAGCTTTAGGTACCCACTTAAGCATGGATCCTCTCGGATTAGCAGATTTAGTTTTGGGTTCAAATATGACTCCTAAATCTATTTTTGGAAGAGTCTTAATAACCCATTGCACTTTTGCAAAAGTGGGTTTGGGTTTTGCCTCTATAGGAGACATGACCCTGTTGGCTTTCGTCGTCCTAGGCGGAGATTTAGGAACCCATTTGGGTTGAACGTTACAGGGAAGATTAATTTTAGCACGTACAAATGCTTTGGAGGGTTTGACTGAGGAAAAGATCTTTTCTTGTGATAGTCTCCTAAGGTGCTTGGGGGATTTAATTTTTACGGGATACCTTAGGTGAGTACATTCATGCACGGCGCCATAAGCTTTCTTTATGGCTGGATCTTGTTTCCTACGAGTCTTCCTTGTGGCATTTGTTTCGGAATGATTAATTTTTGACGTAGAGCCTATTTCAAAGTTGGTGCTTCTAAAGGTGATCGGCTGAAGTGAATACGTAGAAGCAACTATCGTAAAAGTGGAAATAGCTCATTTATTTCTACGAGTGTCGTTATTGTAACAGAAGGAGTAGCATGCTCAGAAACATCTAAATCTAATGGCTCCTTCTTTATCTTAGTGCTAGACACTCTCGCCTTTGTTTTTAGTGCTGACGCTACGCTCCCTGAAGACGTAGGTAAAGTGAAATTAGTCACAGCACTTTTAACAGAATTATTTTTACAATATTTATCTTTCAAAGGCGATTTTTCATTTTTCACGCTTTTTGTAATAGCGTGAGAGGTAGTTTGGGAGGACGAGGAAGCCTTGAGATTTTCCATCTCCTTCAAGAATTTTTTCTTTTCAGCTTCGAAATTCTCTCGTTCTTTTTCTAACTTTGCCTGTGACTCCTCTATCGGTTTTATGATAGGGGGTTTGTAGAGAGAATTTTTATAATTAATGGTTTTAACTTCGTTGTGGTGTGTTCGAGAGTCAGGAGCAAGAACTTGTACTAAATCAGCGACAGGTGTTATAGATGGTTGCATATTTCTGTCTCTTTCATTTAGTGCTGTGTAGTCAAAGGGGATTTCTCGATCATGTGGACCTTGTCTAATGGATGAATCGTAAGTATTTTCATAAGACGATTCGGTAAAATTTCTAAAAGCGGTTATTCCTAAGCACATGTGTTTAACATCGTATATTTCTTTCTTTTGTAAAACACACGGTTTAGTGAAGCCTATGCCTTCTATAGGATTATAGAACTCCATATCCTTGGCTTGTGCAAAAATATCGTCTGTTCGGATTGTCCCCTACGCGTAACTATATCGTCTAATTTCTTTACTTTGGCATATAGTTTTTTGCGTTCCTCACCTAGGAGAGCATAATTATTTTCCACGGTTAGTTTAGCGGCTTGACAGGCATCGAAATCCTTACTAAGCTCACTAATCTTAGCATTCGATGTTTCTAATTGAGCTTCTAAGTTAGTGATCTTAGAGGTAGCTTCGGTTATCCTACAATTTAAAATGGCTTTCTCGTTGAGATTTCTAACCAAGCAATTGTAGTTATTTGCTAGCCTATCTTCTAACTCCTTAATCTTTTCGCTCTGTTGTCCTAGTTGAGGTTGACTAGTCTCTCTAGACTGTAGGCTTTTAGTGGTTCATCTATTTTTGCACTAGAGCTCTTAAGTTCTTGTTCGAGACTATCTATCTTCTCCTGAGCTCTCTCAAGTTCGTTCTCTACTTCCTTTATACTTTTCTGCTCACGTTTCATGTTAGCATATTGCTTTTGATATGATTCTAACATGGTCAATAATGTGGAAGGAGTGACTACCTCATTTGACGACGTGGATGCGTTGTCGTCGTCCGTACGAGTGGATGTTTCGACGTCCAATTCGTTGTCGAGACGGGCCATGAGGGCTAAGTTCTCTTCTTCGGAGCTCGACGTGTCCTCGAGCCATTGGTCTTGTTCGGCCATGAGAGCTACTCCAGCTTCTTTCTGTTTTGTCAATTGAAGCTTCCTGGAGTAGTAGTTTGCATCTCTTTTCTTCGGGGAGTGCACTCTCTGGCGAAGTGACCTGCTTTGCCACAGTTAAAGCATTTGTTTGTCTCTTTGGGATTCTTGACCTCGGAACTCTCCGGAGCACGTTCTTTGTTATTGGAGCTTGTAGTCCGAAGTCCATTGGCTGAGGTTGAAGACTTCTTCTTGAAGTACTTCTTGCTCCTCATTAGTCCAATGAGAGCTAACTATTTTCCAAGGGCTTTCATGTTCGGCTCGATGTCGGAGTCCGTTTCATCTCCCGACTCTGATGATGAAGGTGGCCTAACGATCTTATCCTTTCTTGATCTTGTGCTCCTCTTCTCCGAGACTAAGGCAACCGTGTCATCGGTTTGTTTGCCTTTCTGCTCTTTGGTAATCTCGCGGATATCCTCCTCATGCTGAGCGAGATTATCGAACACGACATGGACATCCAACTCCTCTAGATCTTTATTTTGTTGTATTTGAGTGGATATTTCTTCCATTCCGTGGGCAGAGAAGATAGAAATCTTATGTTTGTCTCCATGTTTGTCTTCGTTATTTCTATCTTCCTCATTTCATTGAGAAGAGTGAGGTATCGTTGGTAGATCTCGTTTAGACTCTCCTCCGGCTTTGCTTCGAATGAGTCGTAAGCAGTGAGAATGTTTGTCTTCTTGGCCTTTATGCCAACTTCTGTCCTTTGCATCATCCTATGCAGCTCATCCCACATCCCTTTGGCCGATGTAAGGCTGTCGATTTGTCTGTATATATCGTTGGGAATGCCCTGCATAAGGGTATTCATGGCTACTAGATCAGCCTTAGCTCGAGCTCTTTCCTCCAGAGAGTATTCTCTAGGCTCCTTTAGTCGCCTAGAAGCTGGAATTGCTGGAGTAGCTGTTTCGTCCCCGGGTACATGAACCCAGAACTGTGCCGGTCCCTCTTCAAGGGACTTCAGTAGATTTTCGGCTTGATCCTTTAGAGCGATGAAATTCAGAAAGCGGCTTCTCCACACTGTGTATTCGCCTCTTGCAAGATCGGCGGACGGTTGTCACTTCCGAGTGAGTATGCATCCATATTCGTATTGTAGTCGAGTTGTTGAAGGATCTTCGTTAATTGTTTTGAAGGTTGAAGATGATGTAATGTGCTTCACAAGTGACAAAATTCGTTAGTGGCGTTTGATTCGAAAATTAGATCGACAATTATTTTCGATTAAATCTCTAAAGTTTGATCGAAATTAATTCCGTCGAGATAGAATGTACTGAGTACTGTTCTCGTGCGAGAAATTTAGTCAGCGTGATATTTTACGAGCGAGATAAATTGCTCAAAATCATTCGGTAGAGAAAAATTTCTTGATCGTGAATTTATTTCGATCGTAATGAAACAGTACGTTAGTAAGTTTCTCGACAAGTCAAAATAAATCTGTTGACTAGAAAAATTTCTCGCGTGTAAATGATTTTCGCCTGGTCAAACGTTAAAAGGTTTGATTAAAAAAAGTTTTTCGAGTGAAAGTTTTTACGCATGCAAAGTCAAATAAGTCTCTCTCGAAAAAGTTTTTCGCTGTATAATGCTCGAGAAATATTTCTAACTAAAATCGTTTCTACTGATGACGATTCTAGCGCTGACTTCGTATTCTGATCGAGAAAAATTCTCGCGCTAAGTTTATCGATCGAGAAACTAATCCGGTCGCAAAACTTAGCGAGAAAAATTTGAGCAATCGAGAAAAATTCACAGAATACGATTTACACAAATTCGAGCAAAAACAAAGAATCAGATAGTGAAGTTTGAGGTAATTGCTCGCAATCAAGTACTAATCACGCACGACAGGTAATTAAACACGTTTTCAAGGACCTAACACATTATGAGGTAATTGCTCGCAATTCTTCATGTTCTTCGCAAACAGTAACACGCAGATGCAATTCAATCCTAAAAAATCGATGTTCAAACTGCTACAGAACTGATCGCAATAATGATCTAACACTTAAACAAGCACAGAAACACCAAATTCAAGTCAATTAAGCTTTCACTGAAAGCTTGCTACGCTATGACAATAAACAAAAGTCAAGGACAGAGCCTAAAGAGAGTAGGCGTGTATTTCAAAACCTGTTTTCACACGGCAGTTGTATGTTGCACTTTCTCGCGTGACATCATCGACGGGAATTACGGTGTTATGCATGAATGAAGACGGCGCAGATGACGACGAGGTTACCAACATAGTTTACCGAGAAGTATTCAACAACATTCACCAAAATAATTAGTGTGCGAAAATAACTTTCCCGCTGAAAGATGTATAATACTGTATTCAAATGTTGTATTTCTAAATACTGCTGAGAATTTTATTTTACCAATTTCAGCAATTGAATGATGGGCATAAGATGCATTTTGTCCATACATCTATAACACAGAGCCTTACGTATTACATTACTGAGCGATGACGAGGTTACCAACATAGTTTCCCGGGAAGTATTCAACAACATTCAACAAAATAATTAGCGGGAAAATTACTTTCCCGATGAAAGATGTATAATACTATATTCAAATGCTTTATTTCTAAATACTGCTGAGAATTTTACTTCACCAATTTCAGCAATTGAATGATGAGCATAAGATGCATTTTGTCCATACACCTATAGCACAGTGCCTTACGTATTACGTTACTGAGCGACGACGAGGTTACCAACATAGTTTGCCGGGAAGTATTCAACAACATTCACCAAAATAATTAGTGTGGGGAAATTACTTTCCCACTGAAAGATGTATAATACTGTATTCAAATAACTTATTTCTAAATACTGCTGAGAATTATACTTTACCAATTGCAGCAATTAACTGATAAGCATAAGATGCATTTTGTCCATACACCTATAGCACAAAGTGTTAGGATATTTAATAGATTGTGTCAATAGTTTAGGTCTTAGGATTTATTTTGTAATTATCCTTTAGCTTAGGCTTATGACTATAATGTAATTATCTTATATTTAGTGATTGGGCCTTAATATACCTAGGGTTAATGTGGTATATAAGGTTTTACCAACTCACTTTTGAAGGTAATCAAAGATAAAAGGCTTATCCAAATTTTTCACACAATACACACACTCAAAGGTGAGAATACTCCCTTTTCATTCCATTAAAGCCTCTTTGATTCCTTGTTTGGTGCAATCGGGACCAACAAGTGGTATCAGAGCAAACGTGGATCGATCTGCATTGATTTGAGTCCAGTTTCGTTCGATTCCAAGAAAGATCAAAGGTGTTTTTGAATAAAAAATCACTTTCGTGCATTTTGAGCTCGGTTTGGGGTGTTTATACTTTGTTTTTGTGTTTAAAACCTTCCCCCAGATCGATTCTATGCCTAAGATGTTTTTAAAAAAACTTTTGGATCAGTTTTAACGAGTTTTGAGCAAGATTGAAGCAAAAACTTTTGGATCAGTACTAACGTGTTCTTGACCGCGAAATTTTGTGCTTGATCGTTCAAGTCCGCGAATTTTCCATGTCCGCGAAAGTCGATCTCGAGAATTTTTAAAAACTTTAATTTATACTACATTTTTTCGCAACTGCCCACATTCAAATCCGAGAAATTTTAAACCGCGAATCTTTGATCTATACTACATTTTTCGCAACTGCCTACTTTCAAGATCCGAGAAGTTTAAGCCGCGAAACTTTCACGTATACAGCATTTTTTTTCGCAACTGTTTACTTTCAAAATCCGAGAAACTTTCACCTGCGAAATTGGCTTACTTTTCATAATCCGAGAAATTCCATATCCAAGAAAGCTTATTCCAAGAATTTTTTTTGGCCGCGAAAATTTTCTCAACGTGCGAAATTTTTTAACTTGCGAAATTTTCTTGCGAAGCTTTAAAATTCTCAACGTGCGAAACTTTTTTAACTTGGGAAAATTCTCTTGCGAAGCTTTAAATTCTCAACTTGCGAAATTTTTATAACTTGCGAAAATTCTCTTGCGAAACTTTAAAATTCTCAACTAGCGAAATTTTTATAATTTACGAAGTTTTCTTGCGAAGCTTAAAAAAAATCTCAACTTGCGAAATCTTTATAACTTGCGAAATTCTTCAACTTGCGAATTTTTCTAACGTGTTAAATTCTTCTAGGGTTAAAATTTTCTCGGGTTAAATCTTTCTCAAACTTATTTAAGATTTGATCCTTACACTTTAGTCCTATCACCCTAGACCACTTTTGACATTAAATATTTTTCTCGCCTCAAATCTCGCTCTTAAATTTCTAGAACTTCTCCTAATTTCAAGATATATTTTCCCTTCATACATTATCGACCATCACACACGCTCACTTAGTTCTAAGAAATTATTTAAACAGTTTTCTTCTCAAAACTCTACACGTTAAACTCGTATTTCTCATCTCGTTCGTTACTAACTTTCTAATCTCTACAAGATCAAAACCACGGACGATTCGACTGCACCAACCATGTCTACCACGAATGACATCTCAACAGTGGGCTCCGACACCAGGCCACCTATGCTGCGACAAGGCGACTACAGCATATGGACAAACCGGTTCCTCACATTCATCAGGAACAAAGGCGCACCACTCTCTCAATACCTACTGGACTCCATCTTCAATGGTCCAGCACAATTCTGGACAATCATCCCTGCACAGCCAAACGCAAACCCTCCCATGGATGAACGCAGCACTCCAAGAGGTCCCATCAATGAGGATGAAGAGGCTCGCGTACAGGCCGACGAGACTGCCAAAGGATACCTCTTCCAGGCTATGGGCAACGAAGTCTACGCTCACATCGAGTGCTGCACAACTGCTAAGGAAATATGGGTTGAACTCGTAGAAATTATGGCAGGCACAACTGAGAGTGCTCAGGGGAGGAAATCAGCATGTCTCTCACAGTATGAACATTTCCAAGCCTACGAAGGAGAGGAGATGCGTGACACATATCTCCGTTACTTGAAGGTCATCAATGAACTCAAGAAAGCCAGGATCTCGAGGGACAAATTCGACATCAACAACCGCTTCCTTGGTAGCCTCAAACCACATTGGGGAAATGCAACTGTTATGATGATTCAGAGTAAGGACCTCTCCAACACCTCCATTCATGCTCTCTACGACAGCCTATCTGCCTATGCTCCATACGTGCAACCTCAGTCTAACAACACTCGAGTCGATCCGCTGGCTCTCCTCTCAAACAAGACTACCGAACGATCTTCCATCTCTAAGGCCAAACAGAACAAAGGGAAGCTACCAGCTGTTATATCTGATGCCTCTTCAGGATCCGAAGCTGATACAGAATCGGATGAAGATGTTCGTGATCTACGCAAACAACTGGCAATGCTCACAAAGATGGTCACAAAGAAGATCGGGAAAAAATCTTCATCCTCCTCCAATCGCCAAAGGACCTTTAGCGGCAGCAAAAAGACCACTCCCACAGAAGAATCAAAGCCGATAAAGAAAGAGGAGGACTCAGCACCTCAAAAGTCTGTGAAGTGCTTTCGATGTGGAAAGACAGACCACTTTGCCAAGGAATGCCACGCCCCACGCGTGAAGGACTCAGGCTACTACGACCGTAAGGCCAGAATGACCCGCAAAATGGAAAGTGGCAAAGTTCTGCTTACTGAAGAAGCTGAATGGGTGAACGACACTTCAGAAGATGAGGAGCCTCAGGATCAAGATTGCTGCATGGCAAGGCTGGTCGAACATGACGAGGACGAGGAGATGGGTCACACCGGTGGAAACACAGTTAAGACTCCTACCAACGCTGAGCCTGAGGTACGAATCTCGCAACTCGATGATGTGTTTAGTCACCGACCCACCATTAAGAACCCTACCGTAGACGATAAGGTTTATGATGAACTTAGGCTAAAATTTGAAAACAACTATGCATTACTTAGTTTAAAAATAGAAGAGCTTGCTTGTGCAAACGAACGTCTAATGGCCTCCGAAGCGTTAGTCAAACGTCTGCAAAGCAAGAATAAGCAAAATGAGAATAAGGTGAAGGAAACCACACTGGCCATCAGTTCATGCGAAACATCTCGTCTCCTAACTGCATCCCAATATGAACTACTTACCAAGGAAAGAGTTAGGCTGTACCGAAAGGTGAAGGAACTTGAAGAGCAACTTCACCTTAGAAACGAAAACTCACGCATCTTATGCCTATTGAACCAACCAGTGGAAACTGAATTCTACAACGCCCGGGGGGGGATTGGACTGTCTAGCAATTGCATCCAACACCGCTGACAGTTAAAAGATATAACATGTGCAACACTACGTTCCTGCAAACAAGAAATGGTGCTCCCCGCAGCTTAAGCCATTTGTGAGATCATCCTCCGCTGTCATCTCAGAAGAAACAAGAGAACAGAACATTCATTGGGCAGAAATCGCGTATAACTACACAGAATTGAATAATAGAGATAAGACTAAGATATCCTCACCCACGGAGGATGTCGAAACCTTACTCCCAAACGAAGAACAGGAAGTTGCGTTCCAAGATGTGCTCTCTCGCACCTACATCCCAAAGAAACTACTAATCATAGCAGAACTAGAACGACAACTAGAAGTAGAAAGGAAGGCCTTTGCAAATGAGCGAGATGAACTACTTAGCAAAATCTACACACTAGAAAAATTTCCCAATACGAACTATCCCTCTACATCGAGTCAAGTATCCGATTCTCAAACATGTAAATGTAAGAGGACGGTGAAAATGACTCATGAAGCTGACATATGTTCTAACACTAACTCTAATATTCTTATGGATACAGGGAATGTAAGTTCGACGTCTCTGGAAGGCAGTTCGCATCAAATAAAGGAGAACCCACTCTTCGATGACAAGAAGAAAAAACCATCCTATATTCGTCCTTCCTCTCTATGTACTGAATCCCACTGTCCAAAGTTCGTAGACAATTATGTTGTCAAAACTTATCTTTCTTTTACCAAACTTATGTCTATGTGCTGCTGCAATGATTTTGTTCTCCCACGATTTCATGAATATGAAACACATGAACACGCAACCCTCAGACCTCGCAAGCGAACCTTCTCTACGACGTCACTGAATTCTCCCATCTCGCCTAAACCCAAGGTCAAGCGAAAACGCCTCCCGTCGTCAAACGCAAACTCACCTACTACTCGAAAGCCAAAGGCGACCAAAACCGAAGCACGAAAACAACAACCACATTACTCACGCCAATTCATGTATAAGGCGCCATACATGCAAGCACAAGTAGGAAAATTTGGGTTAGAAAAACCATAATCCCGCCTCATCAAACAAACGATAAAGGGAAAGCTAAATTAGAATCAACACAATCTGATTTAGTAACCACATTTCCCATTAAGCGCATAAAAATTTTACATATATCACAAGAATGTCCCGTCCGAAAACGGGGACCCAACGTTTGTTGATGATTGCAGGTCTGTCATGTGTGGTATCTAGACTAGGGTTGCTCCACACACATGACGGGAACAAGGAGCTGTTGAGCAACTTCTCCGAGCGCTATCTCGGAAGGGTCTCCTTTGGAAACAGTCAAATGGCGCCAATTCTCGGAACTGGTGATCTCGTCCATGACAAACTGACGATCAAGGGCATCTCTTACGTTGAGGGTTTGAGCTACAATCTCTTCAGCATAGGTCGTTTCTGCGACAAAGGATACAAGGTTCTCTTCGAATCTGACATCTGCAGCATTATAGATGCATCGGGACTGCCACTTCTTTCTCGAACGCGCACGTCTCACCTCTACGTACTTAATCTCACGACCTCTCGACCAGTATGCCTTCTCTCTCGGGCTGCACCTAAGTTGAATGATCTATGGCACCGACGGCTTTCACATCTCAATTTCAAGACTATCAACAAACTGCGTCAGAATAAACTCGTCAACGGTCTACCCCAACTAACATATCATAAGGAACACCTCTGCTCTGCCTGTGAATTGGGGAAGATGAAGCGATCGTCTCACATATCCAAGGAAACAGCGTCCTCTAAGCTCATCCTCGAGCTCTTACATATGGATCTATGTGGCCCAATGCCTACGGCCACACTCGGAGGAAGACGGTATATTCTTGTGATTGTCGACGATTTTTCACGCTACACATGGACGAAACTCATTCGTACAAAGGATGAAGTTCCTGATATAATTATCGAGTTTGTTGTACGTCCCAAACTCTTCATCAACAGAAGGTTCGGATTATCAGAACTGACAACGGAACTGAGTTTAAGAACAAGAAGCTCAGTGATTTCTATGCCACTCAGGGCATCACTCAGCAGTTCTCAGCTGTGAAGACACCGGAACAGAATGGTGTCGTTGAGCGTAAGAACAGGACACTAGTTGAAGCAGCCAGGACTCTCCTCATTTAATCCGGCCTTCCTCACACTCTTTGGGGCGAAGCAATTCAAACGGCCTGTTACACACAGAACCGGGCTTCCATCCACAAGAGATTCAACCGCACTCCATACGAGATGTTGAACAACCGTTGTATACCAGATATATCTTATCTAAGGGTCTTCGGATGCCGATGTTTTGTTGCCAATGATCGCCAACATCTTGGGAAGCTTGATCCAAAAGCACTCGAAGGAATCTTTGTTGGTTATTCACTAAACTCGAAGGCATACAGAGTCTATCTTAAGGAGAAACGATCTGTCATTGAGAGCACAAATGTCACCTTTGACGAAAGCGAAGGCGACCTCATGGCTTCTGCTCATATTAGTCCAGAACCAGGTCTTCTACAGTCATTGACAAAAGGTCAACCTTCAACGGCGGGAACTTCCTCATCTGAGGGCAACTCTGGTGAACTGGACCTCGATCTACTTTTCGAGTACTTCTATCCAGTTCCCAAGACTCCCGCCGCCACCACTGAACCTACCGCTGCACCCACTCCACCTACACCACCAGCTATCGGCAATGACGTCGTCCCTCCAAACTTGGATGCACTCAATCTCAATGAAGACGACATTTTACCCAACCCTGGGAACATTGCTGATCCTGATGCTAAACCCTCTCAATCCACTACGGTTGAGATCTCTTCTTCGGACACCGGACCCCAATCTAATGAGTCTCAAATCGATACAAATGCGGCTAGCTCCTCACAAACAAATGTACCACTTTGGGCTCGCTCTCACCCTACCGATCAGATTATTGGGGATCCCACATCCGGTGTTTCGATGCGTTCAGCAATGATGAATGAAAGTCTGTTTGCTTGCTATCTCAGTCAAGTCGAACCATCACGAGTAGCTGAAGCTCTCAACGATCCTGATTGGCTGATTGCAATGCAGGAGGAAATAAATCAGTTTAAACGTCTACAAGTTTGGGAACTCGTACCACGACCTCACAACAGATCCATTATCGGCACAAAGTGGATCTTCAAGAACAAAAAGGACAAAGACGGTGTTGTCATCCGCAAACAAGACTTGTGGCTAAAGGGTACAACCAACAAGAAGGAATCGACTACGATGAAACTTTTGCCCCCGTTGCCAGGATCGAAGCTATAAGAATTTTTCTTGCCTTTGCTGCTCACAAGAACTTTAAAGTCTACCAAATGGATGTGAAGACTGCATTTCTGAATGGATTTCTCAAAGAAGAAGTGTACGTTGATCAACCTGAAGGGTTCTTGAGCGAAGAGTTTCCTCATCACGTTTATCGACTCTACAAGGCTCTCTACGGACTAAAACAAGCTCCCCGAGCTTGGTATGACGTCCTTTCAGATTTCCTCGTTCAGTCAGGATTCAAGAAAGGATCTCTGGATACAACCCTCTTCACCAAGCGGAGTGACCCTGACATCATGATTGTACAGATTTATGTCGATGACATCATTTTTGGATCGACTGAACCACAACTGTGTGAAGAGTTCGCAGATTTGATGAAAGAAAAATTCGAAATGAGTATGACGGGCGAGATGAATTTCTTTCTTGGTCTTCAAGTAAAACAACTCCCCGACGGAATCTTCATCAACCAGTCCAAATACATCCATGACATCCTCGAGAAATATAGAATGAAGGATGCTAAGACTGCTGCAACACCTATGTCTCCCTCTGGCCGACCCGACGCGGACCCATCTGGTGCTCCTGTCGACCAAACCGTCTATCGTGGGATAATAGGCTCTCTTCTATACCTCACTGCTAGTCGACCGGATATCGTTCTCTCGACAGGAATCTGCGCTCGTTTTCAGGCTACACCGAAGGAATCCCATCTCACTGCTGTCAAAAGGATTCTCCGCTATCTCAAAGGAACACCCAATCTGGGTTTGTGGTACCCCACTCGATCGGACTTCAAGCTGGTTGGATTCTCTGACTCGGATTACGCAGGATGCAAGATGGATAGAAAAAGCACCTCTGGAGCTGCACACTTCTTGGGCGGTAAACTCGTGAGTTGGTCGTCTCGAAAACAAAATTGTGTCTCAACTTCGTCGACGGAGGCAGAATATGTCGCCGCCGCTAGTTGTTGTTCACAGCTTTTGTGGATGAGAACCCAACTACGAGATTTTAATTTTCATGTTGATAAAATTCCCATTTATTGTGACTCAAAGAGTGCAATTGCGATGACGAGTAATCCAGTACATCACTCGAGGACGAAACACATAGATATTCGTCACCACTTCACCAAAGAACATGTCGAACAAGGGACGATTGAATTGCACTACGTCACAACCGAAGATCAACTGGCCGACATTTTCACAAAACCGTTGGATGTCAAACGATTCCAACACCTAGTGACTATGTTGGGCATGTTGAATATTCAGTTGTGATCAATCGCCCCTACATGAACTTTGATTAAGTGTACATATTTCCTTTCCACTTCACTCCATTGTCTATGTGTCTTCTGAATTATGTCTTTTGAGGGGGAGTTTTCGATTAAGGGGAGCGTCTGATTTTTCTATTATTTTAAAGTAAAGTTTTCGATTAAGGTGGAGCTTCTGATTTTTCCATTACTTAAAAAGGAGAGCTTTAGATTAAGGGGGAGTTTCTGATTATGCCTATATAAAAATAAAATTTTGTGTTGAAATTCTAAAGTTTGGTCAAACTGAGTCAAAATTGGACTGATTAAAATGTTTTGGGTTGAATTTTAAAATTTCTGGTGAAAAAGGGTCAAAATTGGACCAATTGAGCTTCAATTGGACCCAATTTTGACCAAGCCCGCGAAAATCATATCTGGACCCAGCTTTGACCAAGCCCATGAATTTTGATTTACACAAAATTTCGCATGAACAGTGACTAAAACCCCTAAAACCCCAAAACCCTTAACGTTATTCACTATCCTAAAATTCCCGAGAAAATTCAAAACTTTCGCAACCCCTCTCTCAAAAATTTCGCAACTCCCCGCATTGCGTCGTCGTCAAAATCTGCTTTCAAAATCCGTTTCTTGCTACCTCCATTGTCGCAAATCAGCTTCTCGGTATGAATACACCTCAGATAAATCAATTTCCAGTCACTTTAAGCTGTTTTGCCCCGTTTCGATTAAATTTGTTAGGTTAGAATAAATTTTTCGCGGCCTCTGAATCGAACTCATGATATGTTATTAATGTTTAATATCCCCAAATATGCATTGCCCATTCAATTACTAGTCGATTAAGCCCAGATTATAGCATTTTGGTTGAGATTTGAGTAGGCCTAAGGCTAAAATCATTGCGTCGTTTCGCATGCTTTCGCACTGTGTTCTTCACCGCGAAAATTCTCAAGAAAAAATTGCTTTAAAACGTTAATTTTCGCTGCTACAGTGAGGACAGTTCCGCGAAAATTTTTCCGAGAAATTTCTTACGTTGAAAGTTTCGCTACTACAGTGAGTGAGGTTCCGCGAAATTTTGTCCGAGAAATTTCCAGCGCTAAAATTTTCGCTGCTACAGTGACTAAGGAAATGCGAAACTTTCATTCGAGAATTTACATGTGTTAAATTTTTTTTCGCTGCTACAGTATGTGAAGTCCCGCGAAAGTTTATCTGAGAATTTTTTTTTATTCACGACAAAACTTTCTCTGCTACAGTGAGTGTCACCCCGCGAAAATCTCATAACACATCACTTCATACTACATACTTTCGCATCTTCACTCTTTCGCAACCACAGTGAAACACGAAAATTTTCTCAATGCATAAAGCTTTTTCCTTCCGCGAAACTTTCATATCACTTGCGAAATTTTCCTAACACATGCGAAAATTATCTCTATCTGCGAAATTTCCTTGATATATGCGAAAATGTCTCTCGACGTGTCTATGTATGATAACTTGCGAATTTTCTCATTACATGCGAAAATTTGGGCAACTTGCGCGATTTCTTAACTTGCGAAAATTTACCATACTCGCGAAATTTTACTCACTGTGCGAAAATTTCTCATGACATGTCTATGTGCAATCACTTGAGAAAATTTCCTAATGCATGCGAAAATTTTCCTATCTGGGAAATTTACCCAATATGCGAAAAGTAACATTACTTGCGAAAATTTTCTCTATCACTTAGCGAATTTTCATTACATGCGAACCTTTACACAATATGCGAAAATTTTCCACTATTGCAAACATTTCCCACTACATGCGAAATTCTCCACTGAATGCGAAATTTTCTTTACTTGTGACAATTCTCCTTAGATACGAAATTTTTTACTACATGCGAAAATTGTCTTCAATTCAAAATTACTAAGTGCTAAATCCTTTTGCATGCGAAACTTTTTTGAAACAACAGGCGAGACTTCCTCACTTGCGAAAATTTTCCATGTCTATTTGTTTAGCAAATTCTCTCATCTCACATTAATTCCTACTAATCATATTACAATTACTGTCAAGCGCAGATATGACTGAAAAAGATCAAAGCACAATTGAAGCGCTTGAGGCGGCTGCAATCCAAAGGGACATTGCTCGCATCGAACTCAGCACGCGTCTCTATGTCCCACCACCCGAGTAGATCTTCCCACTGAGTCAATGGGCGGCCTTGATTCCCAACAACTACAAGGTGGATCTGCACAGCTTTCGGTGCGATGCCCCCGTAATTGTCGAAATCCTCAAAGGGCACCCACTTCGCCATGCCCTCACATATGGCGAGCCAGAAGCACAGGTGTATCTTCAACAATTCTGGCATACACTGCAACTAGCTGGACCACTCCATCTTGCCAAACCTTATCCGCCCAAATTGATCAAGAAACCGTGGTCCTCACTCGCAAACTACTACAAGAAGTGCTTCAACTCCCAATCTACTCACCATACGACCCACTACCAACCCATGAACAACTCATCGAGGACATAGACCGGCTGGGCTATCAACCAGAAACCAAGAAGAAGAAGGGCCCACTTGTCCTCAGTGAAGTCACCACCCGCAACCTACCTCAACCCTGGCGCACACTGTACTTGCTGGTGAACAAATGCATGTCAGGGAAGCATGCTGGTCAGGACCGGGGAAACTCTCAAATCCTCACCATCCTCACCGGCATCGCTCACAACCGCAAGTACAACTACGCCGACATCATCTGGATGGATCTTGTCTCAATGATCCAACGTCGCGACCGGGAAGTTGCCAAGGGAGTCACAAACCGCTTCGTCCCTTACATGCGGTGGCTCCCAGCTCTCATCAGACATTTCCGGTTGCACTCCACCAACATTCGCATCCGACCGGCAGCGGAACACTTCCTCATCCCCACGATCGAGAAGTTCGCGAAGAAAAACACCCCGGCGAAGGACCGACACGCCATGATAATTCCGGACGAAGTTCTCGCCTACGCAGACCAGACAAATCCACACGTCCAGGAATATCGCGCCTCAACCGCCTCATTCCGAGAAAGCCCCAGACCCCTATCTACTGTCCCTACGGCGCAGATCAACCCCACTGCTCCCAACCCCGGGACTAGCCAAACCCCCACCACCACCTCCAAAAAGTCATCGAGTCGCGCCGCATCCTCTTCCACCCGCGCTCCGAAAAAACGGTCGCGAGAGGATGACGTAAGCCGCCCCACGAAGCATCGATCGAAACAAAAGCACGATCGACCTCCTCAGCCACAGATAAGCCGAGCCGAACCAATAGGTACAGGAGGTGATGTGTTCACCTCCCGAGTAGAAGTCGTGGCATCTGGCTCAACCACGCAAACGACCCCACCAACCCACTTATTTTCCTCTCTACAGGAAGATATTTCATTCCACGAGGAGCCACGTATACCATCGACATCCCACTTGGAGATAGTCGATGTTGAAACAAGCAGTCCCTCGCCTCAGACTGCATCCTCTTCATGCACATCGAGTATAGTGCCCTCACTCCCCATAGTTTCATCCATTTCTAGGACACATACACCTTTTACTGCACCACAGAGTCTTCGTGACTCTGTCAGAACGCTCGGTGATGTCTCTGTGACTGAGAGCGGAAGACCTAGCACGGCCAACATCACAACAACCGTGAGCCTAGGCCATCATTCGATTGAGTCCGTCTCATCGATGATGCCAACGGGAAGTCTAAGTGACCCCGTCTTTTCCAGTCCTGTGCAAACGGGCGGCCGATCGGCAATCTTCTCCGAGTCGGTGTCAGTTGGCATTCTCCGTGAATCCAACTTGTTAACCTTACCCACTTTCGTCACCGAGACCGCGCTAGAGACCCGTCTTCAAGAGTTTGCAAAGACTCTTGAGGCGTCGATTCTCGATAAAGTTTACGCGCGTCTCGATGCGTCCACCGTCGACAAAGGGAAAGGTGTGGCCCCGGAGACGCCACCACCGACTCAGAATGTGGATGCTGAAGCCATTCTCTCTGCCATTTCCGCGAAGGAGCTATTCTACCTTCTACGAGCAAGATTCGAGTCGATGACGGAACTCGACGAGGAGGAACAGCAGATGAAGAGAATGATGACTCAACCCATGACTTGCCGCGCTCAAGGCGAGTCCAGCGGGATCAGGCGCGACGATCAAGACGATGATCAAGATCGCCGCGAGGGGGAGAATAGGGAGCTAGGCCAACAATCCCAAGGACTCATGCACTCGACGCCGTCCTCCTCCTCCGGGCCTGAAACAATGCCCGTGACAGAAACCTCACACCCCACTAGCCAAAAAACTCACCTTATCTACCCTGAGTCACTAGCCAAATCACCCTCACCACCACCCACTACCGTCTCCAAAACTCTAATCGTCGCATCGACGCTAGAGACCACCCCCACACCGTCTCCACCCACAGTCTCCGAACCTCTAACTATCACATCGATGTTAGAGGCCACCACCACACCTACACCACCCGACACCCAAATCATCCTTGCCAAAACCATCACCACAACTGAACCACCAGAGTCTGCACCACAACCATCCCCACAATCCACAAACTCTTCTGACGCAACACCCTCGCCACCACACAGCGACACTCCTCTCAACACCGATTCCAACATAGCTCCCGAGGACGTCTACTGCGCACAGAACGAGATCGAAGCCTACATCTTCAATGATGAATGGTTGTACACACCCGCCGATGCAGTAGCAGCCAGGAAGCTGGTGGAAAACGCTCGACGTCTGCTAATGGAAGCCTCACTAACGCTGATCAACACTGCAGACAACGAGGACGGAGAGGAGTACGACGCTGAACCTGCCGAGCTCGAGAACATCCTACAATTCCAAACGCAGCAAACTGAGGCCCCTGCTGCTCAAACGGATGTACCCACGGTGGATATACCGGAAGCACCGTGGGAAAACAAAAAGATCACCGCGCCGTTTCAAGAAGAGATTAGGAAGAGGATCTGGCGACGCAAGGAGCAGATCATCACAACCTTCGACGAATATGAGCTGATGAACATCCAAAATTGGAGCGAGAGAAAGAAGCAGCTCTATCGATGGAGCCTTCTCTGCCACAAATGCACAAAAAGGACGCTATCCGATGAGGAAAACATCGCTCAGGAAATGAATCGGGCCCCCATCTGCAAAGTTACTGACCTCCGCCAAGAGTCCAAAGGACCTGTCCATTACCCAGTATTCACAGTAATGAGGCAGGATGAGAGCTACTGTGAAGTCAGTGAGGCGGACTTCAAGTTTCTGCGCCTGGGCGACCTGTACAGCATGCTGGAATCCATGAAGCAGTTCAGACTCGTCCTCAGAAGCTCTGGACATCTCGTACGTGCTGAACCGGTCACCATGGGATATGTGGCTCTCAAACGCCACATGCTCCGACAGGTCAGATTCTTCGCCGCCCACGATCTGCAGATGGCGGTGGAGCACAACCTGAAGAAGGTGAATCTGACTCGCCCATCTTTCAAGAACGCGGACGACTACCGAGAAGGCGATGTGATCGACGGAGACGATCCGGCAGTCGCCTACTCGAACTATAAGGGAAAGATGAGGATGCTGCGCTGCTCCGAAGTGGCAAAGTTCTCGGATGGAACGCTCACCATCATCCAAGACAAACTCATGAAGATTTGCCGCATACTTTCAGAAGAAGATCCTCTCTGCCGATCCAAGTTCGCGAAGCTCATTGACGCTATAGCTAATCGAATGGTACTTCGAAGGAATCTCCGCGCCTTCGAGTTCAAGCTAGGGCTTCGGGAAACACTCACACGCTAATCCACCACCGCTACGCTCAAGATCCAAGACTCCCAACATTGACACAAAGGGGGAGATTGTTAGGATATTTAATAGATTGTGTCAATAGTTTAGGTCTTAGGATTTATTTTGTAATTATCCTTTAGCTTAGGCTTAGGACTATAATGTAATTATCTTATATTTAGTGATTGGGCCTTAATATACCTAGGGTTAATGTGGTATATAAGGTTTTACCAACTCACTTTTGAAGGTAATCAAAGACCAAAAGGCTTATCCAAATTTTTCACACAATACACACACTCAAAGGTGAGAATACTCCCTTTTCATTCCATTAAAGCCTCTTTGATTCCTTGTTTGGTGCAATCGGGACCAACACAAAGCCTTACGTTTATGCGAATTACGCTACCAAGCATGTCTCCCTTGTTATATAACTTTTATGAAGAAATAGGATATTATTTTTCTCCCCCAACCAAAAGGCAACGAACAGTCAGATGAACAAGTTGACCCTGTGCATCGCACAAGGCGACACCTAGTAGTAAATTAAAACAAGAAAATGTATGAGTCGAGCCATAAGCTAACTTCAGTCCAGAATTTCATTTTTCTAGTTTTTCATTTTCTTTTCTTAATTATCATTATATCGAATCGGGTTCGGACCGGATTTTTGGCCAGTTCACGGTTTCTCAGTCCGAATGGCAGGTCCGATCCGGTCTTGAAAACTCTGGTTTCTAATGAGTAACGATGAGTGTTAGGCCATCTCAAACAGTAAAATCAATTCTCAAACACATTTTGCAGTAGTGTTGCATCAAACAGTAATTTTTTCCAATAGTTACACTATTTTCAAACTCCAAGAATATTATAACAATATTCATTTCCACATCAACTTTTATTACGTTTCAACACATATTTTACAAAATGACAAATTGGACCAGGCTACTATTTTAAATTTGGTTGGGAAAACGTGCAATAAAATTTATGATGAATGATAAAATCGTACGCACAAAAAACTGGAGAAATAAATATTCCTTAGAGTTTTCCATGCTATTTTCAGTTTCGTTAACTATGATTGTAGTTTTATTTTTCATGCTTGTATGTTATTCAAGATGTTTTTACTTCCATGCTTATATGCTAATTTCAATTCCCGCTAACTCTAATGTCCTTTTTAATGTGCTAAATTTGTAAAATATTAATATTGATGCCTTTTGTGGCCAAATATAAAGGAATAAGATAAATAACAAAAGTTAATTAAAACCCTCTTATGTTGAAAAGATATTAGCATTTAAGGGGACAATTTGTAAGGCTTAAAAATTTTAGGGAAATTTCCACTGGTACCTCGAGGTTTCGAGTTTTCCCCTTGGTATCCAAAGCTTTTTTCGATTCCCTCTGGTACCCTCGAGGTTTCGAATTTTTCCCGTTGGTACCCAAAACTGGATTTCAAATACTTAAAATAATCAGGAATTCAAAAACAGAATATTTTATTTAAAAAAATAATTTTAATTATAAAAAATAGTATGTAAAATTATAAAAATAGTTTTAAAAATATTTTCCGAAAAATTTAAAATAATCTTAAATTCAAATATAAAATATTTTTTATTTGAACAATAAGTTTAATAGTATATAAACTAGAAAAATAAATTTGCAAAAACTCTAAAATTATATATGCAAATAATCGAAAATTAATTATAAAAAATAACACTATATGCCAAAAATCTAAAACATAATCGAAAAATAGTTGAATTTTAATTTTAACTAGCCAAGCCAAGCGCCACCACCCTCCCCAAAAAACCAACCGGCCATTTCAGAAATTTCTTTACCTAGGAGATTCAGATTCAAGTAACAAGCCAATCTTCACCATCCCTTTTCACCGCTTGGTGAGGATTGGGAGGAACCATCGCATATTTAGTTAATAAGTTTCTGGTGTCTTTTTTTCTCCTTTCCTTCTTGGTGTTTCGCAGTTCTTCTCGTTCTTGTTTTATGAGTTCTTTGGGTATGTTTGTTCTGTTGATTTTTTTATTTTTCACATATTTAATTTGAGATTTTTTGCATATTTAATGTTTAGTTTATGTACTATTTTTTAAAATTAAAATTATTTTTTTTTAGTAAAAAATATTTTATTTTTGAATTTATGATTATTTGTATTTTAAATCCAATTTTGGGTACCAACCGAAAAAGTCGAAACCTCGAGGGTACCAGAGGGAATTGAAAAAAACTATGGGTACCAATGGGAAAACTCGAAACCTTGAGGGTACCAGTGGGAATTTCCCATTATTTTCAGATTATGAATTGAATGTGCTGGAAGGTTTTAAGCTCGTATCATAACATGGTACATGTGATTAATATTGAGACCGATTGGATGAAAGACGATAGTGTTATGGCTTGCTAATTTAACTACCTATCTAAGAACTAAAACGAAGAAAAGACCAAGAAAGAAACAGTTGTAGCATCAATTATTCAACATGTATAATATAAATTAAATTCAATGACTACATTAGTCATCCACCATGGGTTTTCAGGAGTTTAAAATATAGCTTTAAAATAATTCTGCAAAACAAAATCAGGGAGTGAAAAGATGTTGTTTTCCACAAGGTTTTGAAGACCGGACCAGACTGGCCGGTTCGGACCGAAAAACCGCGAGCCGGCCGAAAATTCGGTCCGGTCCCGGTCTGGTTTTCATTTTTTAAAAAAAATAGAAAAACAATTAGATTATGAATAATTTGGTCAAAAAGAACAAAATTAACGAAAACATGGGTTGGTCTGTTTGTCTAGGCGTCAAATATCATCTTATGGGCCTGGGTTCTAATCTCAGATAACCCATTATATCCGATTTTTTAATTAACTCTTCCCGACTTCTTATTTCTAAATTGACAGATTTAATAACCTATGCACAAATAATTTTTAAGGACCAACACAAAACATATGTATATTTTCTATGTTATTTGATTGATTCATTTATAAAATTAAATATTTATTATATTAAGATACCGGTTTTACTCCGGGTTGATTCCGGCTTGATACCGATTAAACCACTAAACTTTAAACTACTAAAATTTCCGACCCTATTCGAAAAGTCGGTTTCAGAACCTTAGTTCTCCACCAAGGACCTAATATGTAAATGGAGCGGGCTGAATATCATTATTTGCAATCGCTGATCTGTCAAAGTTAGGAGTGGTTAAATTACATGCAACACTCGGCAGCCTTTCTCTTTCTCCAACCTTCACAAAATCCGTCGAAGTTAATTTTCACTCAATTTGCTCAGTGATCTGTAGATCGAAGATGGCCTCAGTTCCGTCGAGTCCTCGTTCGGCGGAAGAGCTCTCAAAGGATTACAGTGGTCGTCGAGCTGGAATTCTCCGTTCTCTAACTGAAGGTACTCTGATGTACAACCAACTTACGATTCTTGAAAAAGAAAAAGGAAAGGGAAAGACCGGTTGTTACCTTTTCGGAAGAATTTAAAGGCTGATTAATGTTTCCTATTCTTTTTTTATTTACAGACGTTGAGGAGTTCTGCACGCTCTGCGATCCAGGTAACTTTCCTTTTTACTTCTTTTAGTTCGGATTCAGTCTATAGTTGATTTCGCCCTTTCGGGAATTTAGGTTTTTGGTCGATGTGCGTAAAAGCTGAGGTTTCTTTTACATGTGTCTAATTCTGGAATTGGTAATTCAAATGGAAATTGTTTTGGCTCTTCTGTTTTATTTGATTAGGATTAGGCTATGCTTGCTTTCATTTTGTTTCCATGGAAGTTTTGAATCATGATCATATGGATTCCTCAATGTCATCTACTAGTTCAAATTCATAGCATCTTCTGTTTTTATCGTTATTTATTTTGGTTTGATGGTGTTGGCTCATTTGGCGGTAATTGTTTCTTGACTCTGTTTGGTTGTTCGGTACCCATTTCCATTTTCGATTCGTCGAAAGAAATCCTAAATACCGAACTCTCAACGGTCTGTTTGCTTTTTCTGTTCAAAGTTTTCCATAAATGTTCAGTATCGAAACTACTCTTACAGCTTACACGTATCCCAGTTGCCTTGTCTGATTCTCCCTAGCTCCAACTTTGGAAAAAACAAAAAATATTCGATGAAACTCGTAGTTATAACTAACTACGGATACGAACAACACTTGTTCAAAATATGTCCCTTTTTCCCTATACATTTATTCTGTTCAATTCATCCTCTAATGTTTGTTTTTCATATATTTCAGAGTAGGAGAATCTGTGTCTCTACGGACGACCAAATGGAACCTGGAAAGTATCTTTTCCATATGAGGAAGTACCTCCCGAACTCCCAGAGCCAACCCTCGGGATCAACTTTGCCCGCGTGGGATGTATCGATGCGATTGGCTTTTACTCGTTGCTTCGTTCAGCGATTGCTGGTTGATCGCCCTGACATTTTACTTTGCAGCAAGGCTCAACTCTAACGAAAGGTATCCATCATCATATTGTTCTACCACCATGAAACAAAGCTTGCTAGGCATTTCGTAAAATGTTGCTTTCTTTGCATGAAAATTGTAGACCTTTTTGGTCCAAATGACTATGAGAGTTTCGATTATTCCAAGTAATTATGTAAATTGGGGGGTACAAATTAGAAAACTCGATATGCACATTATGTGATGTTTAAGTATGTGAAAATGTTCGATTAAGCGTTTAGATGTGATTAAACTGTTAAGAAAATCGAATATGTGTGATCTTGTGCATAACTGGAATATTTATGTGATCACCTTGTTATGAACGTTTTCGTATGAATGAAATCTCATTGCGTGATATATATGGAAAATATATCATTGAGTGATATGCAAATTGTCTGCGAGAATGAGTTATTTTAGGAAAAGATAATGCTGTGATCATCTTGATACGAATGATTGTATGTATATATATATATATATATATATATATATATATATATATGGAAAAGATATTCTGATTGAGCTGAAACGTGATTGATCTATTTCAGGAAGAATATTAATGTTATATCCGTTGAGTGCGATATTATGTGACTCTTAAATCAGTGAATCATGATCCTGATTTCCTTGTGCGACTTAGGATACATATTATGGAAAGTGATTAATTGATTGGGCTTATACGTGTTAAGATGCGGATTGAGTCTATTTATGGAATGTGCTGAAATCAGATGAGATCACTATACATGGAAAGTATGCTTTGCATTATAATCAGTAGATCAAATCTTTGTTTGTGCGAATTGGCTGTCATATTTCGGGACATAAATCAATTGATTGAGCTTCCCGTTGATAATATTCTGAGTGGAATATATATGGAATATGCTGACAAATGAATGAGATTACTGTGGAATGAATGTTAATCTGTGGTATTTATGGTAAGTGATCATGCATGACCGTTGAGCTTAATTGGTTTATTCTTGGCATGTTGTTTGAGTTAATGCACGTGATTATTGAGCTTTATCTTGCATATTCTGTGCTTAACTTTCCTTGTGAAGTGTAGAAGCGATTATTGGGTCTATATAGAAGGAAACACTTCACGGTTGAAGGCTACACAACGAACACACAAGCTATCGTATTCCTTGGACAATTTGAGCTTTACTTTGCGATTCATTCGTAGTTTGTGATTGAGCTTCAATTTGCGAATTTGTACTCTTTGAGCGATCCTTAAAAACTCCAAATCCTAAAAACCTTAGTCTTCGGACGTGTGAGGGCACAAAGGAGCACGGGTGGAGTCTTATGCACGTGGAGGGACGAATGTTGTTGATTCGGTGGCCCTTCGGTAGCAAGCTGCATCTAGTCGGGGAGTAGGTTTCCTGGGTAAATGACGTGGATCGAAACTTGGCGTGCGTCAGCCTAGAACGAGGTCTAGTGTCCATTGTGCTTCGGTTGTGTACGGGTCAATCATAGTGTAACCGGTAACACTTAGTGATTGATTGGAACTATTGGGGGCCAAAGGACAGGATTAAACCCCAGTTGGGGATATAACCTGTATAAAGATCTCGTCTCACTTTACTTTCTGCTATTTACTTTTCTGTGAGACAAGCCCGGAACGCGCGCTAATATCTCGGTGATATCGTAGAAATCATTTCTGAAACTAACGTGATATTTTGAAACAGGGTTAGGGATATAACTTTGATACTCGTACTGATTTCTGGGAAATAACATACTCTGCAAATATCTTCTTAAAGAAAAGTATTTTTCAAAGAAGAACAAGCCAAATTTTTTACAGCCTAATCCCCCCCCTCTTAGGCATATTTTACACTTCATTTGGTATCAGAGCCACGTTACTCAACGAAAGGCCTAACACGCCTGAGTTAAGATCTAATGGCTTTTTCGAATGATATTTTTGCAGAGGGTCAATCCCACTCTAGGCCACCTCTCTTCAACGGAACGAACTACGCAGTATGGAAGAATCGCAGATCGAATTTCTCATCGCTGTCGACTACAAGCTTTGGAGACAATCATCAACGGACCATACACGGCTACGAAAGAAGATGGAACTCCAAAGGCTGCCAAAGATTACAATGCTGATGATAAAAAGGGAATCACGCGAAACGCAAAGGCGAAGAACATGCTCGCATGCACACTCGCACGGGAAGAATACATTCGGGTCAGTTCCTGCTCATCAGCAAAGGCTATGTAGGATATGCTCCAAGTTACTCATAAAAGAACCCAACGAGTCGTGCAAGAAAGACTGGCTCTGCTCACTCACCAGTATAACTGTTCTCAATGGAATCTCACGAGAATATAAGCCAGATGTACGCCAGATTCATGGGAATCATCAACCAAATGTTCTCTCTCGGCAAGAAAATTCCCGACAGTGAACAAGTGAGAAAGATACTGAGATCACTGCCACGAGAATGGAATGCTAAGGTTACTGCCATCTATGAAGTAAAGGATCTGGAAGCAGTTAGCATCTCCGAACTTATTGGATCTCTTATATCATAAGAGATGATTCAAACGTCAATGAATGAGAAGTCGCAGAACAAAAATCAGAAGTCCATTGCATTCAAATCCAACCAAGGAGAATCTGATTCTGACGACGAAGAAGAAGGCCTGATGAACGTCCTAGCCGTGCTTACAAAAATATTTGAAAGATTCCAGCAGAAAAAGAAATTCAAAGCGAACTTCAACAAATTCCAGAACAAAAGCAAGGGAATATCCACGTCAGGGAAGAAAGTTCCGAAATGCTTCCGATGCAACAAATAAGGTCATTATGCACATGAATGCCCAGTAACCAACAATGGAAAACCAAGGAAGCAGAAGGCCATTGTAACAGAATCAAATGACTCCCAACCAGAACAAAGCAAGGTCCGTGATCACGCTTATATGGCTGACGAGGATCAGGTAGCTCACTCTTCCTCCATTGATAAAATTCAAATCTTAAACAGTTTATACAACAATGATTATGAAAGTGACTCATCTGTTTCTGATATAGAAGAAAGTAAGGAACAATTGTGTGATCTACTTCAAAAAGCAGAAAGAAAGATTAAGTCATTAAATTCCTTGAATAAGGAACTGATAAAGCAGCGAGATCACCTAGCTAAGGAAAAACATGAGGTTAATTTAGAGATCTCACGTTTGAAATGAGAGTTAGTTACTGCTAAAAAAGAGGGAATTCCCTGTGACTGTAAGAAGACAGAAAAGAAAAACAGTGACTTATCCAGAGATATTGTAGAACTTAGAAACTCCTTAGAGAGGTAAAAACTGAAAGTTGATAACCTAGACATGCTGTTGAATACTCCTAGCAGCATTGGTAGGTCAGGGATAGGTTATTCCACTGATGAAAAGCACGTTAAGCATTCTGTGCCTAAGTTTAAGTGTTTCTATTGTGTTAGAAATGGTCATTATGCACACAACTGTCCGTTAAAGAAAGTTGATAAAGCTAAGTATGTTTGGAGACCTAAGAAGTCACCTGAAGATGCCATTGTTGTATCTGATTCTAACAGGAGATCACCATCTATGCAGAATGATATCGCACATGTTAACAGAAGTTATTTTCCCGCTAACATGTTAGGACACAACAGAAATTGGGAACCTCAGAAGAATAATTCTTTCTACATGTACGAAGGAAGAATCCCGGTAAGAAAAGTAGGTGGTACCTCGACAGCGGGTGCTCCCGCCACATGACAGGTGATATAGGTAATTTTGTGTCGTTAAAGGCGGTTGATGGAGGATACGTTTCATATGCCAACGATGCAAAAGCCAAAATCGTGGGAGTTGGTACTGTAGGTAACAATTTAAATACAACTTTAGATAACGTATAGATTGTTAGAAACTTAGAACATAATTTAATTAGCATTAGTCAATTATTTGATGATGGACATACCGTAGCCTTCGCCAAAGATAAATGTTTTGTTAAAAAGGATGATGAGATTGTGTTTAGTGCATCTAGGCATGGTAACATTTACTGCATCACTCTTGATGATATTGCTTGTCAAGTCTCTAGCAGTTAGGCAGGATATCACATGGCTATGGCATAGACGTCTGGGACGTGCTAACATGGAACTGATGTCTCACATCATGCAATGAATTAGTGAGAGGTATTCCAGATATGAAAGCCACCAACGACATAATCTGTAAAGCGTGCCAAATGGGGAAACTGACCAAGACGTCCTTTAACCTAAGAATGTGATCTCTACGTCCAGACCACTGGAACTGCTGCATCTTGACCTTTTTGGTCCGGTACAGGTTATGTCATTGAAAGGTAAACGATATGCATTTGTTATTGTAGACGAGTATACTAGGTACACATGGGTCGTATTTCTTGTGCACAAAAGTAAGGCATTAGATAATCTTGCACCACTAATTAAGAAGCTAGAAAATGAGAAAGAGATGAAGGTCCGTAAAATTAGGAGTGATAACGCAGTAAATCCGTTGCATCTTTTTGTGATGAAAATGGTTATAGTCATAATTTTTCAGCCCCTATTACTCCTCAACAGAACGGAGTGGTCGAGAGGAAAAATAGAGTATTACAAGAAGTGGCTAGGACTATGTTGAGCGAATATAATACTCCACATTTTTGGGCCGAAGCAGTTAGTACTGCATGTTATGTCTCGAATAGGATTTTCCTTAGACCGATTATTAAGAGAACTCCTAACATAGGATATTTCCATGTATTTGGTTGCAAATGTTTCATTTTGAATGATAGGGATAAAAGAGGAAAAGTCGATTCCAAGGTAGATGAAGGGATATTCCTAGGTTACAGCCTTCATTCCTAAGCTTTTAGAGTGTTTAATAATAGGAAGAAGACTGTTCAAGAATCTGTGCATGTTACGTTTGATGAATTTCCTAACGCAGATGCTACTGAGGAAGGTATAGTTGTGTCCTGCAAATATAAAGGTTACCGACAAAGGAACGAACGCAATTCCGTTGCAACTAGATACTGAGTCAATTGAACCTGGGGCTTCAGACGAACAATAGCGCAGAAAATTCAAACATGCTTCCAGCCATCCCACTGAACAACTCATAGGAAATATTACTTCAGAGATCAAAACGAGAGCAACTGCACGAAACGATATTACTGAGGAATCACATGACGTGCTGTTATCAACCATGGAACCTAAGACAGTGAATGAAACGCTTAACGATGAATCGTGGATGATTGCCATGGAAGAAGAGCTAGCACAATTCGAGAAGAGCTAGGTGTGGACTCTTGTGGAAAGACCTAACGACAAGTCAATAACAAGCACGAAGTGGATGTTTCGCAACAAGCTGGACGAAAAGGTAATGTGACACGAAACAAAGCCAGGTTAGTTGCCAAAGGTTATTCCCAAGAAGAAGGTATAGATTTTCAAGAAACCTTTGCACTCGTAGCTAGGCTTGAGTCAATACGCATCTTACTTGCATATGCATCTTTTAAAAGATTTAAGCTTTTTAAATGGACGTGAAAAGTGCATTAATGGTTCCATAAATGAGGAAGTTTTTGTCGAGCAACCTCCCGATTTTGAATAAGAGGAATTTCAAATCACGTCTTTAAATTAAACAAAGCGTTAATATGGTTTAAACAAGCCCCTAAGGCATGGTATGAAAGATTGAGTAGGTTTCTAAACACTCTGTTTATAAATGCGAAGGGAATCACATACTACTTGTGCAGATATACGTTGATGATATCATATTTGGTAGCACTGACATCACTCTTTGCGAGAATTTTTCCAAGTATATGCAATTGGAATTTGAGATGGGCCTAATGGAGAACTCACGTACTTCCTTTGGTTGCAAATCAAGCAATTGGATACGAGAACATTCATATCTCAAACGAAGTACATGAAGAAACTATAAATTCGGAATGGCTGATTTTAGGTACTTCCCACTCCTATGCATCAGACCGCCAAAATTGACAGTGATGAACAACGTACGTCCTTTGACCAAACTAAGTATAAAGGTATGATCGGAAGTTTGCTATACCTTACGGCAAGCAGACCCGATATTATGTTTGCTACTGGACTATGTTCTAGATATCAATCGAGTCCTAGGAAATCTCACTTGACAGCAGTCAAGCGGCTACTTAGATATTTGAAGGGGACAATCAATCATGGTATGTGGTATCCAAATTCTAAGGAATTCCCATTAATGGGATACTTGGATGCGGATTACGCCGGTTCTAGGGAAGATAGGAAAGCACTAGTGGTACTTGTCAAATACTAGAAAATTCCCGTGTAACTTGGTCCAGTCGGAAACAAAATGCCGTGGCCCTATCCACAATCGAAGGGAATATGGCCCTAGGAAGTTGTTCTCTTCAAATTCTTTTGGTGAAACAGACCTTGAGTGATTATGGTTTAAGGTACGACCAAATTCCCATCTTCTGTGATAGTACTAGTGCCATTAGTATCACTAAGAATCTTGTACACCACTCTCGAACTAAGCATGAAACATCATTTTATTCAAGATCATGTTCAGAAAAGGAATATCAGCGATAGGAACTAATGATCAGTTGGCTGATATCTTCACGAAACCCCTTATTGAGAGTAGATTCTGTGATATCCATGACCGATTGGGAATTATTGAGCTCAAATAGAAAAGGTGACTAGATATGTTAGCGTTTAGTAGTTCACTGATCTTATCGTTAGGATCTCTGCGATTTTATTCCTTGATTCTATTAATAATTTCTTCATTATCTATTCAAATCCTTTCCATTCATGAAGAGATTATTTTTAGACCTCCTTCGACATTTATGTCAAAATCTATTTTCAGTCAATATTTTCTTTGATCTCTGATCTTTACTTATTTCCTTCCATAATTCCCGCGAGATATCATTTTATCCTTAGTTAATTCCATTTAACGGGCAGTTTCCTCTTCTACACTAAGTATTCTTTTTTAAAAATTCAAATTTTCGAATCCATTACTTATCTGACACACGTATTGTCGAGATCGCTTCTCTCTTTAACTTCTTTCCATCCTTATCCAAACTCTGCCTTTATAATCATCACTTCCTTGGTTCTTCAAACTCATCAAACCCTAAATTCCTCACTTCGTAATTTCCATCTCCTTCGATCACAACCATGGTGAAAACCAAAGGCGCCGGATCTGAGTCCGATAAAAAGCGAAAGAGTTCCCTGACTGAAACCCCACTCTCTCCAAAAGCCACCCGTTCGAAGTTAAGAATCAGCCCTAAATCCACGAAATCTCCTACGAAACCAAAGAAGAAGAAAGCAAAGATTGTCAAACCCCCTACTCCATCTCCTGCTTCCTCTCCTGATCAGCCTGCATCTCCTGAGAAAACTCATGCCTCTTCTCACGATCAGCCTGCATGTCTAGAGAAATCGGCCTCACTCGAAAAATCTGCCTCACCAGAAAAATATATTTCTGCTCAAATCGAAATCATCTCCACGAGACACCAGCCGTGATGCTAAAACGGCCGCACTATTCAACCCTAATAATCTAGAGGAAATCACCGACCAAATCAAATTCCTTACTGAGAGTGCCAAGGAACTTCACGGAAAGCTTCAGAAGCGACGCGTTGCACGAGGTAGGTGCGTTAAGTTTGATGAGTTGGCCGACAGCCAAGTCGTGACATGGCTGACGGAATATGGCTGGGAAAATTTCCTAAGGATTGACAAGTCCTTGTATGTGGAGGCGGTGAAACTCCTCTATGCCAATCTCACTTTCGTTGAAGACGGAACTAAGATCACAGTGAAGTCATATGTGCTCGGTAAGACCCTTGAATGGAATAGCATTAAAGTGAATGAGATGCTGGGAGTTGAGAATGAAGGGCTCCGCTACTTTGACTTTGTCCACTGGTGTACCTTTGAAGTACCCATGCGAGACTGTGCGAAAGCTCTCTGGAATTCCCCCTATAAGCCAAAGTTCAGGAGAAGCTTTGAACCAACTTCCCATAGATCTGTTCTTTCTCTACAAGGTCCTGCATTTTACGCTATGGAGCGCCCGTGTTGGCAGTGGAGGCCATTCCACTACAATGAACAACATGAGCATGCTGACTCTCTATATGGTGTCCCAAAATAGGCCACTCAACTTAGGATATTTCGTCCTTAAGTACATGATCTATGCCAGTCAGAGCTCAGATAAGGAACTTCCCTATGGTATGGTGCCGACACATCTGTTTGAGACCGATGGAATCTCACTGCCCAAGGCTTGGGACGACAGCTCTAAGCATGATGTGGATCTTGTTACACTGAAGCGTGTTGGTATACACTGTGATGCGCGCCAAGGCTGGTTCATAACAAGGGATTTGAAGACCCTTTCAAAGACTCCAATCAAGAAGAAAAGGGATGACGATAGCGACGACGAGCAAGGAACGATCGCAGATCTAAAAAAGAGTATTAAGGGCCTTAAGGATGAGAACCGCAAAAAGTTCAAAAAGATCTCACGGAATTTCAAAAAGGTTAACAAGTATCTGAAGGAGATCTCCGCGGCTCTTAATATTACTGAATCCTC
Organism: Craterostigma plantagineum; assembly: GCA_027422505.1. NCBI lineage: Eukaryota > Viridiplantae > Streptophyta > Magnoliopsida > Lamiales > Linderniaceae > Craterostigma > Craterostigma plantagineum. The sequence goes on along the minus strand of JAPQWV010000011.1, from coordinate 11,210,794 downwards.
ATCTGCCTCATCCGATAGCGATTCCAGCCCTTAGATCTTGTTCCTTACAAATTCCTAGCTCTGATATGTGATAAAAGGAATTTATATCGTATTTTATACCCCGTAAAAACGTAATATCGGTTGTTATTTATATAGAACTTCTTCGAATACCATATTTTTAGGTTTATTTTGCATATTCTACAGATATTGGAGAAAAGAAATACAACCGACTGGTTTGAAAAGAATCGAAGAGGCAGCCCATATTACGGCCCAAAAACAAATTGGTCCAAGATAAAACCAGCCCATGCCCTTTAACATCAACTAAAGAATGAAGAAAACATAAAACTACATGGAACTAATGCATTCAAGCAAACGACAAATGATAAGAAGAGAAGAAGACCCACAAGATAAAGAATTGCGACGATCGCAAGCACACCGCAGACAAATGAAGAAAAAAAGAGCTCGGCGCAAGGAAGAAAATGAACACTCAATCTTACGCATGCTTGAGCTGCAAAATGGAGATTTTTTTGTTCCCCATCGCCATCTATAAATAGGAGGATTAACGAGCGGAGCTGAGGAGACAGACGCACACAAAAAAAAGCCATATACTCGACCTATCAGTTGTCTGTACTCTTCGCTAGACCGAGAGCAAGAGCAGCGAAGGAAGCGAGCCAAGCGGGCTGCGGTTGGGCTGCGACTGTGAGTCGAGGGGCTGCTGTCCGGCTGGTTTGTGTGGGCTGAGGGCTGATCTCGGGACTGTGAAGCGAAGGCGAGGAGCTGCAACTGCTCGAGCTGTGAGCGGGTGCTTGTGCGCCACAGCTACGAGGTGGAACGTCAGCAGCTGCGGGGACTGACGGAGGGCTGATCCGAGCCGGGTTCACGAGCGAGGTAACTAATTTTCGGGCACGATTGGGCTGAGATGGGCTGCCGGCGTAGAAGGAGTAGTGAACGGGCAGTTCAAAGAACTCGTAAGGAAAGGAAAACCTGAGACGCCCACCACCTGTTCGGGAAAACTCCTCAACGAAATTCAGGGAAGAAACGTGGTTTTATCTTTGTTATTTACGGTCCTCGTTATGTTGATGTTTAATATGAGTGGCTAAATCCCGTAGTATTTGAGATTAGATGAATCCTAACGAGATCGTACGTATGTTGAACGTATTATTAATGTGCTTTTTATTATGACTCGGTTACGATATATGTTGTTGTTTTGATTATGTCTATGTGGTCGAAATAATTGTTGGGAAATAGAACGCTACGCTTGAGAAAGGGGCGACGATTAGACCACTCGTAAACGAGCGGAATAAACTCATCGCTAGAGATAGGTTGAACTACCCCGTCGGATTAGAGTCAAATCTAATAGTGGGATTCGTCGTATTTTAATGCGATCTGTGGTTGACTAGTTAGGGAAGCTTGCCCAGCTATTTAATTCATAGATTATTTGTTTACGACTCTTATGTGATAAGGCGCAGTTTCGTTAGTCGTATAAATTCGTACGCATGCTCTAGGAATCCTCACGGTATAATAATTAGCTAAAATATATAACTTATTTGTCGTTCGATTGAGCTAGGGGGATTCGAAGTCTCAAATACGTTTCCTTCACAAAGTCGTCGCGTTTATTATTATTATTAGCTTTTATTTAAGTGTTTATTGTGTTTTCTATTTTCCAAAACAAAAACATCGAATTTTCTACTAGGATATTTAAACGACGTTTTCTAGAGTATATAGTTCCTTTGGGTTCGATACTCGAATACCTGCCAATTCTATACTATTTTCGATAGGTACACTTGCATGTTGAGCGTAGGATAGTTCGTCGATATTCGTTTTATTTTTATTACTCGATCCGCTCGATCAAGTTTTTGGCGCCGTTGCCGGGGAACTATTGATATTTTGAGAACTTTAGTTTATTATTCTAGCTTATTATTTTTACTTATTTTTTTCCCGTTATTTTCGTTATTTTTATTATTATTATTTGCTGTTATTTTTTTTATTATATATATATTTTTGCTTAATCGGATTTCTTTTGGTCTAGGTACGTTTATTAATATTATTATTATTATTTCTTCAACTATCTATCTTATTTTTATCATCACTATTAAAAGAAAAATATTATTATAGTTATTATTATATCCTTATTATTATTAGCACTCTCTTATTTTTTATTTTTATTTTTAGCAATATATTTTGTTTTATTGGTTTTTATTTCTAAATCATTTCATGCTATTGTTATCTTTATTTTGTTGTCTAGGTACGTGAACGCTCGTGCATGACCCGAAGAAATTCCTCGCGACCAATCGTTGAAGGAGACCCGGAGATGAACGTTCCGACATAACCTACGAGAAAACGCAAGGCGAGTCGAAATGGCGACTCAAGATCGTGACGATATGCCGCTTGTAGCTAGAGAGCCTCCAATGAGAGAGCTGTGGAGAAACAACGTCGTAGGGTCGGTCGGCTCAGCGATAGTCCTTCCTCAAGTCCCGAACAACTTTGAGCTGAAGCATCATTGGCTTTAAATGCTTCAGACGACTGCTCAATACGATGGACTCTGCGAGGAAGACGCTTACCGACACATCCGAGACTTCCTATCCGTCACCGACACAATACGAGTACAAGGAGTAAACCCTGAAACGATCCGGCTCTACTTATTTCCGTTCTCCCTTAGAGGTAACGCCAAGGAGTGGTATAATCTACTACCTGAACGATCCATCACCACTTGGGACGAGATGCACGCCACCTTCATCACGCACTTCTTTCCACCGTCAAAGGTGCTGAAACTCAAAATGGACCTTACGGCATTCAAGCAGAAGGAAGGCGAGAATTTATATGACGTATGGACACGTTTCAAGACGCTTCTCAATCGCTTCCCACAACATGGTATGACGAAGAGCGAATTGATTCAGCGGTTCCATGAATCGCTGAATGATATTACCGTGCAACTACTTGACGGGGCATGCAATGGAGGCTTATGCAATTTAAGCGCGACGGAAGGGTGGAATCTAATCGAAGAATATAGCGCAAATAGCTTCCGGCGCGGGAGTTCTAGCAATAGAGGCAAACCACCGGGGATGTACGACGTTGATAATGCAACTGCGATAAATGCCAAGTTTGACACACTCCAACAACAAATCGCAGAACCTCCAAATGCAAACGTTGATGAATACGCTATTACCCACGCTAACAACAAAGTAGGTTGTTAATGCTATGCAGGTACAATCTGTCCCAAGGACTCCCGCAGCTGCTCCACCTCCTCATGCATACACAAATTATACTCCGCCATGCGCTACATGCGGCGAAAGTCACGACGCAACCCGTTGTCCATCCACTATTCCGATGGAGCACGTCGACTACATGGGTAACTACCAAGGCCAACGAAGCTACGTCCCGAACCGAGTTCATCCGAACTTGGCCTACGGTAATCAACAACAAGCTCCGCCAGGATTTCAAAACCAAAGAACGCAAGGATACCATGGCGCGAATGCTGAGCCCACCTCGTATAATCGCGTTGATAAGCTCGAGGGAATGCTCGAGAAGCTAATGGGAAAGCTCGACTCTCGCTTGGATAATCAAGAAGCACGGTTGCACAACACCGAGTCTTCCCTACGGGCCTTAGAGAAGCAAGTTGGGCAGATTGCCGAATCACTCCAACAACGTCCTTCCGGTTCATTGCCAAGTTACACCGAGCCCAATCCAAAGGACCACCATGTAAAGGCGGTGACACTTCGTAACGGGAGAGAGCTCGAGGAAGTACAGAAAACGAAGAAGAACGTTGAACCCACGCAACCGAGCGGCGAGGCCGACATACAAGAAGAAACTGTGTTTAAGCCACCTGTCAAGGCGTATCAACCAAATATTCCATACCCAGCAAGACTTAAACGGGAAATCGTTGTTTGGTAAATTTTTCGCTATTTTTAAACAATTACATATTAATTTACCACTTGTTGATGCCCTTGCGCAGATGCCCCGATGGGCAAAGTTTTTGAAGGATCTTATCACGAACAAGCGCAAGCTTGAAGATCTTTCCACCGTTGAGTTGCGAGGAGAGTGCTCTGCCATTCTACAGAACAAGCTACCGAAAAAGCTTAAGGATCCAGGGAGTTTTTCAATACCATGTTTAATAGGCGATTGAGTCGTAAGTAAGGCATTGGCCGATTTAGGAGCAAGTATTAATTTGATGCCTTATTCTATGTTTAAACGACTTGGTTTAGGAGAGCCCAAACCCACTAGGATGAGTTTACAATTAGCGGATAGATCTGTTAAGTATCCTAGGGGTATCATAGAAGATGTGGTGGTTAAAGTTGATAAATTTATAATTCCTGCAGACTTTGTTATTCTCGATATGGAGGAGGATGAAAATATTCCTCTAATATTGGGTAGGCCATTTCTCGCTACTGGAGGAACCATGGTCGATGTTCGTAACGGAACATTGACGTTAACCATAGATGGCGAAAAAGTCACATTCGATATGACCGAATCAATGAGAAATTTCGAGAAATTAGACGATAAATGTTTTTACATTGATGCATGGAACGACTTTCTATCATTGCAGGGACTATCACAACCAGAAACGTTTGCTTCGATGTTCGGACTAGCAGAGACTGAAGAGCCAATGCATGAACAATCTTTTGAGGTTGACCAATTAGACGCAGACGAAGACAAGGCGGAACCTAACATCGAAGTGCACCCGAACAAAAAAGAGGAAAAAGAAAAATGTTCGATAGAGGAGCCACCAACCCTTGAACTCAAGCAACTGCCCGATCACTTGGAGTATGCATTTCTCGAGGAAAACTCGAAGCTCCCCGTAATTATAGCATCAAATTTGGAGAAGAAACAGAAAATCATGCTCCTAGACCTGTTATGGGAGCATAAGAAGGCGCTTGCATGGAAGATATCAGATATCCGAGGAATCAGCCCGACCTTCTGCATGCATAGGATCCTAATGGAAGACGAGTTCAAGCCGGTGGTGCAACATCAAAGGCGTCTAAACCCGAACATGAAGGAGGTAGTAAAAGCTGAGGTAATAAAGCTACTTTATGCGGGCGTCATATACCCGATCTCAGACAGTGCATGGGTGAGCCCAGTTCAAGTGGTGCCAAAGAGGGAGGAATGACGGTGGTAACCAACGAAAAAAACGAACTCATTCCAACAAGGACCGTTACAGGGTGGCGAGTGTGCATCGACTACCGGAAATTAAACGACGCGACACGAAAAGATCACTTTCCTTTACCGTTCATTGATCAAATGCTTGAGCGTTTATCCGGTCATGAATTTTATTGTTTTCTTGATGGTCTTTCAGGTTATTTGCAGATCCCGATCGCACCAGAAGATCAAGAGAAAACGACTTTTACATGCCCATTCGGAACCTTTGCATATCGGAGGATGCCTTTCGGACTGTGAAATGCCCCGGCTACCTTCCAACGGTGCATGATGGCCATTTTCGACAAATTAATCGGTAAAGGAATGGAGGTATTCATGAATGACTTCTCGATTTTCGGTAACTCATTTGAAGTATGTCTTTCCAATCTTAAGGCGGTACTTAAACGATGCGAGGAAACGAACCTTGTGCTAAACTGGGAAAAATGTCATTTTATGGTTAGAGAAGGTATCGTTTTAGGTCACAAGATATCGGCTAGAGGAATCGAGGTAGATAGAGCGAAAATAGAAACTATTGAACGATTACCTCCACCCACGTCGGTAAAAGCAGTTTCTTAGGACATGTTGGTTTTTATCGTAGATTTATTATTTTTTCTAAAATTGCTAGACCTTTAACCCGCTTGCTAGAAAAAGATGTACCGTATGAGTTTACGACCGATTGTATGAATGCTTTTACTCTACTTAAAGATAAGCTTATTAATGCTCCTGTCATGGTAGCCCCCGATTGGAGGCTACCATTCGAACTAATGTGCGATGCCAGTGATTTTGCAGTAGGTGCAGTTTTGGGGCAGCGACGGGAAAAATATTTTCAGCCGATACATTATGCAAGCAAGACTCTAAATGAGGCACAATCAAATTATACTACCACCGAGAAGGAATTGCTTGCAGTCGTGTATGCAATCGACAAGTTCCGTCAATATCTTATCCTATCGAAGGTCATCATCTACACAGATCATTCAGCCATTAAGCATCTCTTTCCGAAGCCGGATGCAAAGCCGAGGCTGATCCGATGGATTCTACTACTCCAAGAGTTCGATGTGGAGTTCCGCGACCAAAAGGGAACGGAGAATCTTGCCGCAGACCACTTGTCGAGACTAGAAGAGACATCCTGCGACGTTACAAAAGATGAGACGATCCGAGACTACTTTCCCGACGAACATCTTTACGCTATACATGAGGTACCTGATGAACTTCCATGGTATGCCGATATTGCTAACTATCTTGTAGCGAGGATCTTACCAAGGGGATACACGAGTCACCAGAGGAAGAAATTCTTCTCGGACTTGAAGTATTACTTTTGGGATGATCCTTATCTATTTAGGATTTTTGCGGATAACATAATTAGGCGATGCGTAACCTTCCCCGAAACAATCGATATCTTGGGGCATTGCCACACGGGACCGTGCGGAGGTCATTATGGAGGCAACCGAACCGCACAAAAGGTACTAGAATGTGGATTCTACTTGCCAACAATTTTCAAGGACGCGCGAAGGTATGTAAAATGTGCGATAGGTGCCAACGGACAGGTAATATCTCTAAGCGCAATGAAATGCCTCAAAATTTCATTCTTATATCTGAAATATTTGACGTATGGGCATTGATTTTATGGGTCCATTTCCTACATCTTTCAAGAATCGATATATCCTAGTTGCGGTTGATTATGTATCAAAATGGGTAGAAGCGCAAGCGCACCTACTAATGATGCTAGGGTAGTCGTTAAATTTTTGAAATCTTTATTTTCGCGATTTGGTTCACCTCGTTGCATTATTAGCGATAAAGGTACGCACTTCTGTAACACCCAATTTGCAAAGACGCTCGAGAAATACGGCGTTAAACATAGTGTTACCACTGCATACCATCCTCAAGCTAGCGGCCAAGCGGAGGTCGTGAACAGGGAGCTGAAGCGGATACTAGAGAAGACCGTGGAACACCATAGGCGGGATTGGCGGAACAAGCTAAACGATGCTTTATGGGCGTACCGAACAGCATATAAGACGCCTATCGAATCTACGCCCTATAGACTTGTTTACAGGAAATCTTGTCATTTACCCGTCGAGCTTGAACACAAGGCGTATTGGGCGCTAAAAAAACTAAATTTTGATTTGAATCTTGCAGGTGAAAAGCGAAACTTACAGATCAACGAGCTCGACGAATGGAGACAGATGGCGTACGAAAATACTCGCCTCTACAAGGAGCGTACGAAGCTGTATCATGATCGTAAAATCATGAAAAGGGAATTTCAAGAAGGCGACCGGGTCTTGCTTTACAACTCGCGCCTGCGGCTGTTTCCTGGTAAACTGAAATCGCGATGGTCTGGACCATTTACGGTGACCCGAGCATTTCCATACGGAACTATCGAGATCACACATCCGGAGAAGGGGACCTTCAAGGTGAACGGGCACCGACTCAAGCATTACTATGGCGGTGACGTCGAGGCGCTCGAAAAAGAAACGATCCACCTCCTCAACACCACCCAACGCTAAAAATCACCGAACAATGTCTATCTAAAAGACATTAAAGAAAAGCGCTACTTGGGAGGCACCCCAAGCCTATCCTATGTTTACTTTATTTCTATGCGCATTTTTAGTTTTTATGATTTTGTTTTTCAACGATCGCAGGGAATTCAAAATCTCAAGTGTGGAGAGGAGTCGTACGAAGCATGCATATCGGACTATTCAAGGAAGTTCGTTTATCTTTCTATTCTCTTTTCCTTGTGTTACATGATTGTTACGTTGAGGACAACGTTAATCTTAAGTGTGGGGAGGGGAATTTCTGTGAAATTTAGGCGAACATGTTATATATATGCATGTCTTGATTTTTGGTACAAATTTTATCGAAAATTTGGCATAAAATGTTTTTCCCGAAAATTATGTTTCTTATCATGAATGGATGACATTATGTTTGGAATTTTGTGAGTAATTAGGATACATATGCGTGGTCTACTTCTTTCTTACATGATGAACTTGGCGGTACTTGAGACATTCGTACACATAACCCGATTTTTGTGAGATTTTTGAGCCTACGAGCTTTTTGCTCATTTCTTTGGTTGTGTGAATCATGCTTAGTTTATTTCTCTTCAGAACTTGCTTGTTATTGCGTTTTGAAACTACTTAATGTTTGATTGCGTGAAAATGAGAAAGGCATTAGGAATCAGTCCATGGCCAAAGTATCCAACCACAACTGACCCCGTAGTTAGCCACTTTGAGCCTGAGCCTTTTATTTGAAAAAAAAAACCGATTATAAATTGCCAACCCCGATTAAGCCTTCAGACATAAACCCATCGGAGCGATAGTAGAAGTGGAGGTTGAATGCCGGACTCAAGAAGCGCAACCCGTGCTAAATTTCCGAGCTGAGTGCCGAAAAAAAAGAAGAGAGAAAAAAGAAGAAGAAAAGAATGAAAAAAACAGAGAAAAAAAAGAGAGAGAGGCTTATATCGACTAAGAACCCTTCCTCCGATAATCTTTCACTCTCAAAAGCATATTATCTATTTTATACCCCGTAAAAACGTAATATCGGTTGTTATTTATATAGAATTTCTTCGAATACCATATTTTTAGGTTTATTTTGCATATTCTACAGATATTGGAGAAAAGAAATACAACCGACTGGTTTGAAAAGAATCGAAGAGGCAGCCCATATTACGGCCCAAAAACAAATTGGTCCAAGATAAAACTAGCCCAAGCCCTTTAACATCAACTAAAGAATGAAGAAAACATAAAACTACATGGAACTAATGCATTCAAGCAAACGACGAATGATAAGAAGAGAAGAAGACCCACAAGATAAAGAATTGCGACGATCGCACGCACACCGCAGACAAATGAAGAAAAAAAGAGCTCGGCGCAAGGAAGAAAATGAACACTCAATCTTACGCATGCTTGAGCTGCAAAATGGAGATTTTTTTGTTCCCCATCACCATCTATAAATAGGAGGATTAACGAGCGGAGCTGAGGAGACAGACGCACACAAAAAAGCCATATACTCGACCTATCAGTTGTGTGTACTCTTTGCTAGACCGAGAGCAAGAGCAGCGAAGGAAGCGAGCCAAGCAGGCTGCGGTTGCGGCTGCGACTGTGAGTCGAGGGGCTGCTGTCCGGCTGGTTTGTGTGGGCTGAGGGCTGATCTCGGGACTGTGAAGCGAAGGCGAGGAGCTGCAACTGCTCGAGCTGTGAGCGGGTGCTTGTGCGCAACAGCTACGAGGTGGAACGGCAGCAGCTGTGGGGACTGACGGAGGGCTGATCCGAGCCGGGTTCACGAGCGAGGTAACTAATTTTCGGGCACGATTGGGCTGAGACGGGCTGCCGGCGTAGAAGGAGTAGTGAACGGGCAGTGCAAAGAACTCGTAAGGAAAGGAAAACCTGAGACGCCCACCACCTGTTCGGGAAAACTCCTCAACGAAATTCAGGGAAGAAACGTGGTTTTATCTTTGTTATTTACGGTCCTCGTTATGTTGATGTTTAATATGAGTGGCTAAATCCCGTAGTATTTGAGATTAGATGAACCCTAGCGAGATCGTACGTATGTTGAACGTATTATTAATGTGCTTTTTATTATGACTCGGTTACGATATATGTTGTTGTTTTGATTATGTCTATGGGTCGAAATAATTGTTGGGAAATCGAACGCTACGCTTGAGAAAGGGGTGACGATTAGACCACTCGTAAACGAGCGGAATAAACTCATCGCTAGAGATAGGTTGAACTACCCGTCGGATTAGAGTCAAATCTAATAGTGGGATTCGTCGTATTTTAATGCGATATGTGGTTGACTAGCTAGGGAAGCTTGCCCAGCTATTTAATTCATAGATTAGTTGTTTACGACTCTTATGTGATAAGGCGCAGTTTCGTCAGTCGTATAAATTCGTACGCATGCTCTAGGAATCCTCAACGTATAATAATTAGCTAAAATATATAACTTATTTGTCGTTCGATTGAGCTAGGGGGATTCGAAGTCTCAAATACGTTTCCTTCACAAAGTCGTCGCGTTTATTATTATTATTAGCTTTTATTTAAGTGTTTACTGTGTTTTCTATTTTCCAAAACAAAAACATCGAATTTTCTACTAGGATATTAAACGACGTTTTCTAGAGTATATAGTTCCTTTGGGTTCGATACTCGAATACCTGCCAATTCTATACTATTTTCGATAGGTACACTTGCCTGTTGAGCGTAGGATAGTTCGTCGATATTCGTTTTATTTTTATTACTCGATCCGCTCGATCAATAGGATTAGCTCTAGTTTGTTTTTTCGCTGGTTCTTGGTTTGAGGGTCGAGGTTGGTTGCAGGTTTAGGTATGTTGGTGGTGTTGGTCCCTCCTTTTCGATACTGAACGGAGAGAAGTTTAGGCAATTAATGCCTTATTTTGTTATGTTGGAATATTATAATATAATCGGCTTGCTTGCTTTTATATGCTTATGTCTTAATCCTCTGTGCTTTAGTTGATGATTTGTTAAGGATTAAGGAACTCCGCACATACGCAGGGGGAGCAAACTGGTGTGATGTGATAGCTTGAGACATTCCATGATAAGTTGCGACATTCCGTTGTAACTTGTGACATTCCATGTGATACGATCTGGTAATTGCTAAATCTTTGCTTCTGTGCTTTACACAGGAATATTAGCAATTAGACAGGGGGAGCATGCTATGAAATTTGACAAATTTATTAGCTCTGATCATATATCCAAAATGGAGGAAACGTTTCCGAGATTATTGAATTTTTTAAAAATAAATCCAATTTATTATTTCAAATAAGAAAAGTCGAAAGATATGAATCCTATGGTGTTTTTCATAGCATCCATGTGAATAAAATGAAACTAATCAAAGACATGACTAATCGAAATTGAAACTGTAGATGGATAATAGTATTGAGAGAGACTAGTCCATCAAATACAGATCAAGACCGAACGGCATTGAGCAAAATATGTGGAGGAAATTGAGCACGAACAAGAGAGTATGTATTGTTACTTGACAATCAAAGTGTCTCGCATCTTGCAAAGAACCCACATTTTCGTTCCAGGTTAAAACACGTACAATTCCAGTATCACTCCTGCAACGACCCTCACTTTCTAATACTCATTAGCGGCAGATTTCCGCAACGCAAGCCGCGGAAGACCCGATTTACAAAAACTTTTTTTTCTAAAATAAATATATTACGACGAGACGTAATCTGCATTGTCTAATTTTACAAAGGTCGAAGCCCCTAAAACTATTTACGATAACTAACACATCCTAACATCGCTCCACAGATCGTCATCCATGTACAGCCTTGCCCTCAAAAGCTCGTGGAGTACCGCCGTCAGCTTGCCTTAGTTTAGACGTTTCGCAACGTCCGACCTATCGTACCTACAACACACAACATAAGGAATGAGCTGCCGAGGCTCAGTAAGCAGAAATCATGCATGTATGCACGTGTCACTCCCCTGCAAAGGCAATCCACGCCGATGCACATAACACTCCGCAAAGGCGATCCGCGCCAATGCTCCTAGTACTCATACTAGTATCACTCAGGGCCCTCGGCGAACTTACTATGCACCATAAGAGCTCAATATCCTCAACAGGACTGTGACAGTGACCCACGCTGGGTAGCCTACGCCAGGTTTTCCTAGGTCGCACACTCCCAGGTCGTCCCCTCTGCCATACGGTAGCCTACGCTGGTAGCCCACGCTAGGATTCCCCCTAGGTCGCTCCTTCCAGGTCGCTCCTTCCGAAAACAGGGCAGTTGCCTACGCCAGTTAGCCTACGCTAGCATAGCTAGGTCGCTCCTTCCTGGGTCGCTCCTCCTGCCTCATCATAATAACCGGCGTCGTACGCCGTATATGGTGCCATAGAAGTCGCCCGTGACTCCACTATGAGTCGACACACCGGCCTATATCGGCGGTTCCTCGTCACATACAAGCGACATAATATTATGCATACTCAGTCCCACGACCCTCCCTCATGAGTTCGTGCGTGCACGTGAATGTGCATATGCAAGTAAATGTAACATAAACTTACCACATTAAAATACTTCAATCAATTCACAAATTCATGAAACACGTAGGCACGTAATCATCAATTTAGGCACGTAAAACAAGTTGTGTATCGTAGTTGGATTTCTACTTACTTGTCATCCGTCGATTACCCGTTAATAGCTCAGCAATGTTCCTAACCTCGACCTTAGGCACAAAATCATCACATCAGTATATCATCTAAATTACTTGAATATCTACGTTACTGAATTTCCTAAGTATCACATTATTATATATTTAATACTATATTTGAAAGATCATTGCTTGAAACTACATTCGAAGGGTAACCGTTTGAAAAGAGTTCGCTAAGTCAAATTAACCCGTAAAACATTAAGCTAGGCCGAAGGTTTTAAATCCAAAGTAACCTTTCAATTTTGAAATAAGGGTTGACCCGAAAATATTAGCCAACATACGAAAATACATTATCTTAAAACTGATTTGGGGCCGGAAATAATTTTACTTAACATGATTGAGCATGAAATAGGGCAAAAGCCCAACAATGTAAACCGTCGGTCAAACTCCCACAAATCCGGTCAAAGCCCTAATCTTAAATCGCCCGATCCCACTTTCAAATGATGGTCAACCCGAAACACTTGCGGGTCAACGCTCGACTTCACGGGACTTTTGCCGCGTTGCAGAATCGCCCGATTGAACGCGCGAAGTCCAATTTAAGTTCGCGAGTCGCCCGATTGGACGCGCGAAGCCCAATTTAAGCCCGCGAATCGGCCGATTTCTCTCACAGGAATCACCCCGTGAAAATCAATCGGCCCGCGAAACCTCCCGTGATGCCCTTCACAGGAATCACCCCGCGAAACTGAAATTGGCCTGCGACGCCTCTCACAGGAATCACCCTTCAAGTCAGCCCACGAAAGACTATAGCCCGCGAGAATTCGATTTTTGGCCCGCGCAACATGTTTTACTCACACATCAAAACAACCCTTTGGGCCCGCGAAACACTTTCACGACCCGAAACCCATTCGGCCGATTTTCCTATTAGTTCGAATTCTATTGCACTCAAAACTTATGAAATAAAACGGCCCACGAATTAAAATCAATCAAAGCTCAAAATCGCCCGAAACCTAGAATTGGTCGAAACCTTCAAAATTAGATATATTATCAAAAATCCCTTTTTGAAATTCATCTCAACCCTTGCATCGTACACCTAAAAATTATTCTACCCGATTTCAATAATTCCCAAAATTTTCCCAAAACTAATCTACCATGATACTCTTTTTCAAAAACATCCTAGTTCTTGGAAAAAATGGTACATCCTAGAACAACAAACCTCATAAAATCGAAAATAAGTTAAGCACTTAAACTCGTATAAAATCACTTATCCTAAAGTGTCGCTACAAAGGTTTCTAGGGCTGAACTTAATTCTCCCGAAAGCAGTACACACTAACTCTTGCCCTCAAGAACATCATACATCTCGAGAATCATTATAACCCTATATCATTGTGTACTTACTCATAAACGTGGACAACTAGAAAATTCCAAAATTCCTAACTATTAAACTTTGGAACATTCCCCAAGCATAAAATAAATGCACCTTAGACATTAATTCCGTATTTATCCACTACCCTAATTCGCTTTTACAGAGGTCCTATAGCTGAATGCTTTAACTCACCAATAATACTTAACATGATCATTTTGTGAATCTGAAATTTATTCTAAACATGTGAATTATGAAACTTTCAAAAATAATCTATTCTAACACATAGTAAAAGAGGTGCTGCATCAGCTAGATGTCTGATGAAAGTAGATCTGAGAAGGCATATGACATGATTGAATGGCAGTTTCTAATCAGTTTATTACAGAAATTGAACTTTCCTGTCAAAATGGTGGCTTGGATTGAGGAATGCATTACTACAGTTTCATACCAGATCTCTATAAATGGAGCCTTGGAAGGGAAGATAAGAGGGGCTAGGGGAATCAGACAAGGGGATCCCATGTCACCACTTCTGTTTGTCTTGGTCATGGAATATTTAACAAGGAAACTAAAGCTGGCAGCATCTGGGAAATATTTTAGATTTCATCCTCAATGCAAACAGCTGCAGATAGTTAATCTATGCTTTGCAGATGATTTGATCATATTATGCAAAGCCCAGCAGAGATCTGTCAGAATCATCACTGAGTGTCTGTCCCAGTTTCTGCATACTACGGGATTGGAGGCAAACAATAACAAATCACATATCTATGCTGCTGGAGTGTCTGCTGCAGTTAGGAAAGAGCTGATAGCTATCACAGGATTTAGTGAAGGCAAATTTCCCATGCGATACTTAGGGGTACCTGTATCACCTACCATATGGAGCAGAAACGACTGTCAGGATCTGGTAGATAGGATTGTGAAGAGGATAACCTGCTGGACTGCTAGAAATCTCTCCTACGCAGGAGATGCTGTCTCATCAACTCGGTTCTGTTGGCTATGCATAGTTACTGGGGTTCAATATTCATACTACCTAGAAGTATGGTGAAGATTGTGGACCAAAAATGTAGGGAATTTTTGTGGGGCAGACATGAGAAGGGTCACAGGCCAGCGTTGGTGGCATGGGATCTAGTCTGCCGAAGGAAAAGCTGCGGGGGTCTCAACATTAGGGAATGTGGGGACTGGAATGTGGCTTGTATAGGAAGGCTAATGTGGGACATTGCGGGGAAAAAAGACTGCTTATGGATCAGATGGCTGGAAGGTGTTTACTTGCGGGGTGGGGACTTCTGGTCTCAGAATGCGCCGCAGGACTGCAGCTGGGCATGGAGGAAACTGATCAAACTCAGACAGATATTCAGAGCAGAGGAGGTGGCTAGCTACTGAGCATGGAAGATACACAATCAATCCAGCTTACAACTGGTTGGGTCGAGCTAGAGAGGTGAAATTTGACCTCGCTGAAGCAATATGGAATAGATGGTCTGTACCTAAGCACGCTGTGGTGCTATGGCTGATATTTCATGGGAAAATCTTGACCAGAGATCGCTTACTGCATTGGGGCATGCAGATTTCATACACGAAATGTCTCCTCTGTGGGACTTCAGATGAAACCATATGTCATCTTTTTCTACTATGTGAATTTAGTAACGCTGTCAAAAGGAGGATTCAGGTTTGGATCAAAACAAGAATTGCAGATGACTTGGAGGGCGTGAAGAGATTGATGAAGCAGCTGGCGAAGCGCAGGAACAAGGTGTGCAAAGTGAAATTAATGGTGATTACCACACTGATATATATGGTTTGGACTGAAAGAAATAGGAGATTACATGGGGAGGACCCAAAAGCCGAGAAGGATGTGGTAAGGATAGTCAAGAGAATCGCAATGGAACAGATCACTAGTTTAAAGATCTTAACTTCAAAGCCGGAGGAAAAGAGTTTTATGCAACAGTTACTGTTTTATTATGAGTAGATAGCATTGATGAATATTGCAAAAGTGTAATGTGTTGAACAATTGGATCTCGTGATAATGATAACTTCTTACCAAAAAAAAGCATGAATATATTTAATAAAGCAACTTTACATGTCAATTCCCACACCACACTAATCACGGATAAACCTTCTTCACATTTCCAATACCACTATAATAAATTCCCTAAGCACACAGTATGGATATTCACACAAAACCCGTAGTTTAGGCTAAAACGAATTACCAAGGTCACATACTACAAAGAAATCCCTCATTTTCCAGTTTGGAAGAGCTATCACTGATGGGTCGAATTTCCACTATTAATACTCAAACACCTAAACGTTCGACCCCCAAATCTTCAAATAAATCCCCAGAATCTCGCATCATTCGAAACACATAAGAACCCAGATTTTTTTAAACCCACATTTTGAGGTTTGATTTAAAGTATCTAAACACATGAAGTCCCCAAATCGAGCATAGAGCATAAATCTGGTCTAAAGCATTTTAAGGGGTCTTGAACGAGTTGTGGGTGAAAATAAATAATCTACCTCACTTCCTTAAGCTAGATTAAACGGTTTGTGGTGGATGGAGCTTGCCGAAATCATTTCTCCACTTCGTCTTCTTCGTTTCTTCTTCCTTCGGTTTTCTTCTTTCTCGTCTCTCTCTCTCCCTCGTTTTCTATCTTCTCCCTTATCACATGTTTCTTTCTTTGACTAATAATCATTGTTTTTGGTCTAAGGCTTACGGGATGACATGCCCCTAACGTGACTTTCCCCCCTTTGTTAAGCAATCCATTTATTGATAAATTTTGGGCCTTTTCTATCCCTTTAGCTCATTTCGACTTGGGCTTGATTAACTTTGTTGGCATCAAATAATTCTTTGACTTGTTTTCTAGTCGTGGACTTAGTTTTGCCAAGCATGTAACCACTTCAACGTGGCCTTCCTTTGCCATGAAGGGAACTTCTATTTGGGCTTTGTATTCTAACATTTATTTAACTAATGGATTCCCATTATTTTGGACTAATTTACTTAGAGAATATATAGTAGGCCAACATGAAAAATCGATTTGGGTCTTTTTGAATTTATTCACTTGGATCCTAATATTATTAGCTTTTAAATAAACCTTTTAATAGGGCCGAATTTCTTTATTAATTAAGTACTCCCAATTGGGCCTCAAAATGCCCCAATACTAATTTGGTCTATTTTATTTAGTGAATTCTATTGAGTTGGGCCAAGTTTCTCATTCGGCTTTTGATCCGCTCGAATATTAATTCTCCTAATCCGAAGGCTTAAAATATTATCATACCTTACTCCCATATTTAGAATTTACGGGTATTACATCCTCCCCCTTAAAAGAATTTCTCCCTCGAAATTCCGCCAATTGGAATAGTTCAGGGTAACGATCGGAAGTTATCCTTTGCTAGGCGATAGAGATGCAATAGGAAATTAGAAACGACTTTCGAAGATAGAGTAAAGTAGGATAGAGAATTCGAGATCAAGCGTGAAATTTGGGTCATCATTAGTCTTACAGATCTTGTTCAGGTCAGGTAAACTCACGAGATCATTCCGAGGCAAGTAAGCTTTTTGCATTAATTTCCTATGGTCTAAGAACTCATTGTAGTCGTCAGTCGCAGTAAGAAATTCCTAGTTCCGGACTATTCCTTAAAAGATCTGTCTAGCTTCCATTTCTAGAAACCTGGAAAGGATGTTCATGTAGTGACAGGAATTCAAGAAAGAAAGACATTCCAAAGAAGTAGAAAGAAGGGAAGCAAGATTACGAAGGCTAGAATAAGGTCGCCTCGAATTCGAATGGTTGACTCCCGATAAAGTGGGTCGCTTAAATCGGTTGGACTTGTATCGCCTTGAGGTTGGGCTAGGAAATAATAGGAATTGTTGTAGTTGTGGTTCTGTCAATGGTTGGGAACAATCGAGCATTCACCACGCTTCCGCTGCGCCACTCTGGCGTGGAACACGCATAACTCATTGAACGAGCCGAAAGATTGAGGCATAAGATGATTCTCCGATATTGTCAGATTTAAACTTGTGTTGAAATAAGTAGGATGTGGCTTCTTCGTCATACTTCAGAAAGAAGAGATATGCAAAGAGGAATGAGTATGTCTTTGTTGTAAATCGATAAGATGGAAATTTTGAAATATAATCAGAGCATTCATCAGTATTTAATAGTTACCGGCAAAATTTTGGTCGCGGACCGAGGTAATTTCTCCGTCTAACCATGGATGTGAAAAAAAAATTCACAATTTGTCGAAGAAATTACGAAACCTTTAGCTCAAATGTCGATAATTCTGCTTGGGCTGGTCTTACCTGTAAAACGGATATTACTCCTCTCGGGTAACTGGAGCTTATGATCTTTCCTACGGAAATCAAATACGTCTTCATATTTTGAAAGCTCGTCATTTTCGTGGAAGGAATTTCTGTTTCCTCTAGGTTTAGATTGAGCATCCGCACCGGAGCCAGTAAGGGTTGTACCAACGTCTAAGCTCAGTCCAACGGAAGAGATCCGTGCGTCCCACAATTTCTAGCACGGTGTCCCACCTTCCCGCATCGAAAGCATTGAAGGTAGGGTTTTAGTCCTAGGCCATAATTGATGCCCCTATGGAATTGCCCACATTGTAGGCAGCAAGGAATAGAATTTGGAGCTCGAGTAGAGAGGTTATGTTTCCACGGATTCGGCCTTGCTTGCAATTTAGGATCTTTGAAAAGTCAACTCTTTCTGTTAACTGCTTGCTCTACTTATTCATTTGCTTTTCTTTTCCCTAGTCGCACGTTCACAGTGCGGGAATTTACGAGGTTTGGACAAGCTTATAGGTTAGATCCTTAAGCTCATTAATTCGATCCTTAAGTTCATTGAGAGTGCTCAGGGGAGGAAATCAGCATGTCTCTCGCAGTATGAACATTTCCAGGCCTATGAAGGAGAGGAGTTGCGTGACACGTACCTCCGATACTTGAAGGTCATCAATGAACTCAAGAAAGCCAAGATCTCTAGGGACAAGTTCGATATCAACAACCGCTTCCTTGGTAGCCTCAAACCACATTGGGGCAATGCAAACGTGATGATGATTCAGAGTAAGGACCTCTCCAACACTTCCATCCATGCCCTCTACGACAGCCTGTCAGCCTATGCTCCTTACGTGCAACCTCAGTCCACCAACACTCGAGTCGACCCGCTGGCCCTCCTCTCGAACAAGACTACCGAGCGATCCTCCACCTCTAACCCCAAACAGAACAAAGGGAAGCTACCAGTTGTTGTATCTGACACCTCTTCAGGATCCGAAGCAGATACAGAATCTAATGAAGATGTTCGTGATCTACGTAAGCAACTGGCAATGCTCACAAAGATGGTCTCAAAGAAGATCGGGAAAAAGTCCTCATCCTCCTCCAATCGTCAAGGAACCTTTAGCGGCACCCAAAAAGACTACCCCTACGGAGGAAGCTAAGCCGATAAAGAAAGAAGAGGAATCCGCACCTCAAAAGTCTGTGAAGTGCTTTCGGTGTGGAAAGCTGGGCCACTTTGCCAAGGAATGCCACGCCCCACGCGTGAAGGATTCTGGCTATTACGACCGTAAGGCCAGAATGACCAGCAAAATGGAAAGTGGGAAAGTTCTTCTCACCGAAGAAGCTGAATGGGTGAACGACACTTCAGAAGACGAGGAGCCTAAGGATGAAGATTGCTGCATGGCAAGGCTGGTAGAACATGACGAGGACGAGGAGATGGTCAACACCGGTGAGAATGCCGCTAAGACGCCTACTAACACCGAGGCTGAGGTACGAATTTCGCAACTCGATGATGTGTTTAATCACCGGCACACCATTAAGAAACCCACCGTAGACGCTAGGGATTATGATGAACTTAAGCTAAAATTTGAAAACAACTATGCCTTACTTAGTTTAAAAGTAGAAGAGCTCGCCTGTGCAAACGAACGTCTAATGGCCTCAGAAGCGTTAGTCAAACGTCTGCAAAGCAAGAATAAACAAAGTGAGACTAGGGTTAAGGAAACCACACTGGCCATCAGTTCATGCGAAACATCTCGTCTTCTGACGGCATCCCAATACGAACTCCTCACAAATGAAAGAGTTAGGCTGTACCGAAAGGTGAAAGAACTCGAAGAGCAACTTCACCTTAGAAACGAAAACTCACGCATCTTATGCCTATTGAACCAACCAGTTGAAACATAATTCTACAATGCCCGGGGGGGAATCGGCCTGACTAGCAATTGCAAATCAACACCACTAACAGTTAAAAGGTATAACATGTGTAACACTGCGTTCCTGCAAACTAGAAATGGTGCTCCCTCGCAACTTAGGCCATTTGTGAGATCATCCTCCATTGTTATCTCGGAAGAAAAGAGGGTACAGAACATTCATTGGGCGGAAATCGCGTATGACTACACAGAAATGAATGCTAGGGATAAGACTAAGATACCTTCACTTTCGGAGGATGTCGAAACTCCACTCCCAACCAAAGAACAGGAAATTGCTTTCCAAGAAGCGATCTCTCGCACCTATATCTCAGAGAAACTTCTGCTCATAGCAGAACTAGAACGAACACTAGAATTAGAGCGGAAGACCTTCGCAAAGGAGCGAGATGAACTACTTAGCAAAATCTCTACACTAGAACAATTTCACAGTACAAACAATCCCTCTACATCAAGTCAAGTACCCGATTCTCAAACATGTAAATGTAAGAGGACGGCGAAGATGACTCCTGAAGCTGAAACTTGTTCAAACACTAACTCTCGTATTCCTATGGATACAGGGAATGTGAGTTCGACATCTCCGGAAGGGAGTTCATTTGAAGAAAAGGAGGACCCGCTCTTCGATGACAAGAAGAAAAGACCATCCTATATTTGTCTTTCCAATCTATGTACTGATTCCCAACATCTTAAGGACGTAGACAATTATGCTGCCAAAACTTATCTTTCCTTTGCCAAACTAATGTCTATGTGTTGCTGCAATGACTTTATTCTTCCACGATTTCATGAATATGAGGCACACGAACACGCAACACCCCGACCAAAAAGGCAAACCTCCTCTACGACGCCCTTGCATTCTCCCAGTTCATCTACGCCCACGGTTAAGCGAAAACGCCATCCAACGGTGAATACAAAGTCACCTACTGCTCGCAAGCAGAAGACGACTAAAACCAAAAGGCGACAACAACAACCAAAACCTTCACGTCAATTCACGAATAAGACAACGTATATGCAAGCGCAAGTTAGGCAAATATGGGTTAGAAAAACCATAATCTCACCTCCTCAAACAAATCACAAAGGGAAAGCTAAATTAGATCCAACACAACCTGATTTAGACCCCACATTTCCCGTTAAGCGTATGAAAATTTTACTTGTATCACAAGATGGTCCCGTCCGTAACGGGGACCCAATGTTTGCTGATGATTGCAGGTCTGTCATGTGTGGTATCTAGACTCGGGTTGCTCCACACACATGACGGGGAACAAAGAGCTGTTGAGCAACTTCTCCGAGCGCTATCTCGGAAGGGTCTCCTTCGGAAACAGTCAAATGGCACCAATTCTCGGAACTAGTGATCTCATCCATGACAAACTGACGATTAAGGGCATCTCTTACGTCGAGGGTTTGAGCTACAATCTTTTCAGCATTGGCCGTTTCTGCGACAAAGGATACAAAGTTCTCTTCGAATCTGAAATCTGCAGCATTATCGATGCCTCGGGACTACCTCTTCTCTCTGGAACACGCACATCTCACCTCTACGTACTCAATCTTACGACCTCTCGACCAATTTGCCTTCTCTCCCGTGCTGCACCCAAGTTGAACGATCTATGGGACCGGCGTCTTTCACACCTCAATTTCAAGACTATCAACAAACTGCGTCAGAATAAACTCGTCAACGGTCTACCCCAACTGTCATATCATAAGGAACACCTCTGCTCTGCCTGTGAATTGGGGAAGATGAAGCGATCATCACACATCTCTAAGGAAACACCGTCCTCTAAGCTCATCCTTGAGCTCTTACACATGGATCTATGTGGCCCAATGCCTACGGTTACACTCGGAGGAAGACGGTATATTCTTGTGATTGTCGACGACTTCTCACGCTATACATGGACGAAACTCGTTCGCACAAAGGATGAAGTTCCTGATTTAATCATCGAGTTTGTTGTTACGTCCCAAACTCTTCATCAACAGAAGGTTCGGATTATCAGAACTGACAATGGAACTGAGTTTAAGAACAAGAAGCTCAGTGATTTCTATGCTACTCAGGGCATCACCCAGCAGTTCTCAGCTGTGAAGACACCAGAACAGAATGGTGTCGTTGAGCGTAAGAATAGGAGACTAGTTGAAGCAGCTAGGACTCTCCTCATCCAATCCGGACTTCCTCACTCTCTTTGGGGCGAAGCCATTCAAACGGCCTGTTACACGCAGATCCGGGCTTCCATCCACAAGAGATTCAACCGCACCCCATACGAGATGCTGAATAACCGTCGTATTCCAGATATATCTTATCTAAGGGTCTTCGGTTGCCGATGTTTTGTGGCCAATGATCGGCAACATCTTGGGAAGCTTGATCCAAAAGCACTAGAAGGAATCTTTGTTGGATATTTGCTGAACTCGAAGGCATACAGAGTCTATCATAGGGAGAAACGATCAGTAATAGAGAGCACAAATGTCACATTTGACGAAAGCGAAGGCGACCTCATGGCTTCTGCTCATATCAGTCCAGAACCAGGTCTTCTACAGTCGTTGACAAAAGGTCAACCTTCAACGACGGGAACTTCCTCATCTGAGGGCAATTCTGGTGAACTGGAACTCGATCTACTCTTCGAGTACTTCTATCCAGTCCCCAAGACTCCCGTCGCCACCACTCAAACTACCGCTGCACCCACCCCACCTACACCACCAGCTATCAGCAATGATGTCGTCCCGCCAAACTTGGATGATCTCAATCTCAACGAAGACGACATTTTACCCAACCCTGGGAACATTGCTGATCCTGATGCTGAATATTCTCAATCTACTACGGTTGAGATCTCTTCTTCGGACACCGGATCCCAATCTAATGAGCCTCCAATCGATACAAATGCGGCCAGCTCCTCACAGACCATACCACTTTGGGCTCGCTCTCATCCTACCGATCAGATTATTGGGGATCCCACATCCGGTGTTTCGACACGTTCGGCTACGATGATTGAAAGTCTGTTCGCTTGCTACCTCAGTCAAGCCGAACCATCACGAGTAGCTGAAGCTCTCAATGATCCTGATTGGCTGATTGCAATGCAGGAGGAAATAAATCAGTTTGAACGTTTACAAGTCTGGGAACTCGTACCACGCCCTCACAACAGATCCATTATCGGCACGAAGTGGATCTTCAAGAACAAAAAGGATGAAGGCGGTATTGTCATCCGCAATAAAGCAAGACTTGTGGCTAAGGGGTACAACCAACAAGAAGGCATCGACTACGATGAAACTTTCGCCCCCGTCGCCAGGATCGAAGCAATACGAATTTTTCTCACCTTTGCTGCTCACAAGAACTTTAAAGTTTACCAAATGGACGTGAAGACTGCATTTCTGAATGGATTTCTCAAAGAAGAAGTGTACGTTGATCAACCGGAAGGGTTCTTGAGCGAAGAGTTTCCTCATCACGTATATCGACTCTACAAAGCCCTCTACGGACTAAAACAGGCTCCCCGAGCTTGGTACGACGTCCTTTCAGACTTCCTTGTTCAGTCTGGTTTCAAGAAAGGATCTCTGGATACAACTCTCTTCACAAAGCGGAGTGGGCCGGACATCATGATTGTGCAGATATATGTCGATGACATCATTTTTGGATCGACTAGACCACAACTATGTGAAGAGTTTGCAGAATTGATGAAAGAGAAGTTTGAAATGAGTATGATGGGCGAGCTGAATTTCTTTATTGGTCTTCAAGTAAAGCAACTCCCCGACGGAATCTTCATCAACCAGTCCAAATACATCCATGACATCCTCGAGAAATATGGAATGAAGGATGCTAAGACTGCTGCTACACCTATGTCTCCCTCTGGCCGACCCGACGCGGACCCATCTGGTGCTCCCGTTGACCAAACTGTCTATCGTGGGATAATAGGATCTCTTCTGTACCTCACTGCTAGTCGACCTGATATCGTTCTCTCAACAGGAATCTGCGCTCGCTTTCAGGCTACACCGAAGGAATCACATTTCACTGCTGTCAAAAGTATTCTCCGGGATCTCAAAGGAACACCCAATCTGGGTTTGTGGTACCCCACTCAATCGGACTTCAAGCTGGTTGGATTCTCTGACTCGGATTACGCAGGATGCAAGATGGATCGAAAAAGCACCTCTGGAGCTGCACACTTCTTGGGCGGTAAACTCTTGAGTTGGTCTTCTCGAAAACAAAACTGTCTCAACTTCGTCGACGGAGGCAGAATATGTCGCCGCCGCTAGTTGTTGTTCACAGCTTTTGTGGATGAGAACCCAACTTCGAGATTTTAATTTTCATGTTAATAAAATTTCCATTTATTGTGACTCGAAGAGTGCGATTCGACGACGAGTAATCCGGTACATCACTCGAGAACGAAACACATAGATATCCGTCACCACTTCATCAAAGAACATGTCGAACAAGGGACGATTGAATTGCACTACGTCACTACCGAATATCAACTAGCTGACATTTTCACAAAACCGTTGGATGTCAAACGATTCCAACACCTTGTGACTATGTTGGGCATGTTGAATATTCTGTTGTGATCAATCGACCCTACATGAACTTTGATAAAGTGTACATATGTCTTTTCACTTCACTTCATTCTCTATGTGTCACTAAATTATGTCTCTCAAGGGGGAGTTTTCGATTAAGGGGGAGTTTCTGATTTTGCCTATTTAAAAAAAAAAGGGGGGGGCTGAAATTTATTTAAATTTTTTGGTCAAATGAAGTCAAAATTGGACCAATTGAATTTTGGGTTGAAATGTTAATTCTTGGTCGAACTGGGTCAAAATTGGACCAATTTAAATCCATTTGGACTAAATTTTGACCAAGCCCGCGAAATTCAGCTCAGGGCTCAATTTTGACCAAGCCCGCGAATTTCAGCCCATTTACTCTAATTCTCGCATGAACAGTCACAAAACCCCAAAACACTTAACTCTTTTCACAATCTTACAAATACCCGAGAAAAATTCAAAACTTTCGCACCCTACTCTTCGAAAATTTCTCAACCTCTTGCGTCGTCGTCGTCTTCAAATCCGTCTTCAAACTCTGTTTATCTGCATTCTCCGTCCTCAAAATCAGCTTTTCGGTATGAATACATCGCAAATAAACTGCTTCTCGTTCGTTTTGCTTTATATATGCACCGTTCTGTTATTTTTTTTAGGTTTAAAAGTTTTTTTTTTCTCGGCTTAAAATCGGATGCATGTTAGTTTTTTGGAGTTTAAAAACCCCAAATCTGTATTGCCCATCCAATTTCGAGTCGATGAGTCCAGATTGATGCATTTTGGTTAAAATTTAAATAGGTCTAAGGCAAAAAATCATTGAGTCGTTTCGTACGTTTTTCACACAGTGTTCTTCTCCGAGAAATTTTTTTCAGAAAAAATACTCCAAACGATGGATTTTCGCTGCTATAGTGAGTGAGTTTCCGCGAAAGTTTTTATCCGAGAAATCTCTTGCGTTAAATTTTCGCTGCTACAGTGACTAAGGTCCCGCGAAACTTTTATCCGAGAAATTTCTTGCGCTATAAAATTCTCGCTGCTACATTGGATGAAGTCCCGCGAATGCTTTCATCCGAGAAATTTGTTTTCCTTACGTTAAATTTTTCTCCGCAACAGTGAAGTTATACCCCGCGAAACTTCATACACCTCACGTCATATTACATCTTTTCGCATCTTCACTATTTCGCAACCACGGTGAACCAAAAATTTCTCAATCCACAAAGCTTTTTCCCTCCGCGAAACTTTCATATAACTTGCGAAAAATTTCTCTGCTTGCGAAAAATCTTAATATCTTTTGAGAAAATATTTCAACCGAAAATTTTTGGATATCCTTTGAAATTTCATGACTTGCGAAACTTTTCCTTATATGAAAAATTTCATGGATAAACTGAGTGCGAAATTTCCTTGATATATGCGAAAAATGTCTCTCGACTTGTCTATGAATGATAATTAGCGAATTTTCTCATTACATGCGAAAAATTTGGACAACTTGCGAGATTCTTAACTTGCGAAAATTTTCCATACTTGCGAAATTTTACTCAATCTGCGAAAATGTTCTCTCGACATGGCTTTGTGTGATAATCAGGGAAATTTCTCATAGCATGCGAAAATTTTGGACAACTTGATTTCTTAACTTGCGAAAATTTTCCATCCTTGCGAAATTTTACTCAATCTGCGAAAATGTTCTTTCGACATGGCTTTGTGTGATAATCAGGGAAATTTCTCATAGCATGCGAAAAATTTTGGACAACTTGCGAGACTTCTCAACTTGCGAAAATTTTCCCTGCATACGAAATTTTACACAATATGCGAAAACTTTCTCGACATGTCTACGTGTTATAATCTGCGAAATTTTCATTACATGCGAAATTTTACACAAAATGCGAAAATTCTCTAGACATGACTATGTGTTATACTTAGCAAATTTTCTCATCACATGCGGAAATTTTTGGACAACTTGAATTTACCTACGCGAAATTCTACACTAAATGTGAAACTTCAATCTTGAAAATTTCTAAGTGTAGGAAAAAATTTCGTATGAATTCCTAAATTGTCTCATATCACATGAATACTTTCAATCCAAATGTTTTCTAAGTATTGGGAAAAGGACTCTAAGTTAGCTTTAATCTTAATTTTATTTTTCCGGGCACGTTTATGTCTCCTTTTATTGTTTCTCCCACATCCCTGTTCTGACAATCTAATCCATACTAATAATGTTATAATTACTGTCAAGTACAGATATGACCAGCAAAAATCAAGAAACAATTGAAGCACTTGAGGCAGCAGCACTACAAAGGGACATCGCTCGCATAGAACTCAATACGCTAACCTATGTCCCACCAATCGAGCAGGTCTTCCCAACAAGTCAATGGGCAGCCCTGATACCAAACAACCACATGGTGGACTTAGACAATTTTCGGTGCGATGCTCCCATTATCATTGAGATCCTCAAAGGGCATCCCCTCCGACACGCCCTCTCTCATGGCGAGCCAGAAGCTCAAGTCTACCTGCAACAGTTCTGGCACACCTTGCAGATAGCTGGACCACTCCACCGTGCTAAAACACTGTCCGCCAAAATCGATCAAGAAACTGTGGTCCTCACTCGCAAAATTGTCCAAGAAGTGCTTCAACTACCTGTCTATTCACCACACGACCCACTACCAAGTCACGAACAACTCATCGAGGACATAGACAGATTAGGCTATCAACCTGAGAACACGAAGAAGAAAGGTCCACTAGTTCTCAGTGAAGTCACCACTCGCAACCTACCACAACCCTGGCGAACGTTATATCTCCTAATAAACAAGTGCATATCAGGGAAGCATGCCGGCCAGGACCATGGGAACCACCAAATCCTCACCATCCTCACCGGCATCGCCCACAACCATAAGTACAACTACGCCGACATCATATGGACGGATCTCGTCTCCATGATTCAACGACGAGATCGGGAAGTCGCCAAGGGAGTCACAAACCGCTTCATACCCTACATACGGTGGCTCCCAATGCTCATCAAGCACTTCCGCATCTTCTCCACCGACATCCGCATCCGCCCGGCGAGCGAGCACTTCATCATCCCCACTGTCGAAAAGTTCGCCAAGAAAAACACTCCGGCGAAAGATCGACACGCAATGATCATTCCGGACGACGTTCTCGCCTACGCAGACCCGACAAATCCGCACGTCCGTGAATATCGCGCCTCAACCGCCACATTCTGCGAAAGCCCCCGACATCTATCCATTGTCCCTACGGAGCGGATCAACCCCAATGCTCCTAACCCCAGGACTAGCCAAAACCCCACCCCCACTACAAAATAGTCATCGAGTCGCGCCGCATCCTCTTCCACCCGCGTACCAAAAAAACTAACGCGTGAGGATGACATAAGCCATCCCACGGAGCGTCGATCGAAACAAAAACACGATCGACCTCCTCAATCACATACAAGCCGAGCCCAACTCGTAGGTACAGGAGGTGATGTGTTCACCTCCCGAGTAGAAGACGTGGCATTTGGCTCAACCACGCAAACGACCCCACCAATCCACTTATCTTCCTCTCTACAGGAAGATATTTCATCCCACGAGGAGCCACGTATACCATCGACATCCCACTTGGAGATAGTCGATGTTGAAACAAGCAGTCCCTCGCCTCAGACTGCATCCTCTTCATGCACATCGAGTATAGTGCCCTCACTCCCCATAATTTTCTTACGTTTCTAGGACACATACACCTTTTACCACACTAGAGAGTCTTCGTGATTCTATTAGAACGCTCGGTGATGTCTCTGTGACTGAGAGCGGAAGACCTAGCACGGCCAACATCACAACAACCGTGAGCCTAGGCCATCATTCGCTTGAGTCTGTCTCATCGATGATGCCAACGGGAAGTCTGAGTGACCCCGTCTTTTCCCGTCCTGTGCAAACGGGCGGCCGATCGGCTATCTTCTCCGATTCGGTGACAGTTGGATTTCTTCGTGATTCCAACTTGTTAAACTTACCCCAGTTCGTGACTGAGACCGCGTTAGAGACTCGTCTTCAAGAGTTTGCAAAGACTCTTGAGGCGTCTATCCTCGATAAAGTCTACGCGCGTCTCGATGCGTCCACCATTGACAAAGGCAAAGGTGTGGCCCCGGAGACGCCACCACCAACTCAAAATGTGGACGCTGAAGCTGTTCTCTCCTCAATTTCCGCAAAGGAGCTCTTCTACCTCCTACGAGCAAGATTCGAGTCAATGACGATACTCGACGAGGAGGAACAGCAAATGAAGAAAATAATAACTCAACCCATGACATGCCGCACTCAAGGCGAGTCAAGCGGGATCAGGCGCGACGATCAAGATGATGATCAAGATCGCCGCGAGGGGGAGAGGCAACAAGGCTCACAATCACAAGGACTCGTACAATCGACGCCGCCTTCCTCCTCTGCACCTGAAACAACGCCCGCAACAGAAACCTCACACCCCACTAGCCAAAAATCCCATCCCATTAACACCGAGTCATTAGCCAAATCACCCACACTACCACCTACTACCGTCTCCGTAACTCTAACCGTCACATCGGCGATAGAGACCACCACCACACCTTCTCCACCCACCGTCTCGAAACCTCTAACTACCACATCGACGTTAGAGGACACCACCATATCTACACCAACCGACGCCCAAATCATCCTAGCCAAACCATCACCTCATCCGAACCACCAGAATCTCCACCACAACCATCCCCACAATCCTCAAACTCCTCCGACGCAACACCCTCGCCACCACACAGCCATACCCCTCTCAATACCTATTCCAACATGGCTTCCGAGGACGTCTACTGCGCACAGAACGAGATCGAGGCCTACATCTTTAACGATGAATGGCTGTACACACCCGCCGATGCAGTAGCAGCCAGGAAGTTGGTGGAAAATGCTCGACGTCTGCTAAAGGAAGCCTCGCTCACTCTAATCAACACTGCAGAAAACGAGAACAGAGAGGAGTACGACGCTGAACCTGCCGAGCTCGAGAACATCCTACAATTTCAAGCACAGCAAGCTGAGGCTCCTGCTGCTCAACCGGATGTGCCCACGGCGGATATACCAGAAGCACCGTGGGAAAATAAGAAGATCACCGCGCCATTTCAAGAAGAGATCAGGAAGAGGATCTGGCGGCGCAATGAGCAAATCATCACGACCGTCAACGAATATGAGCTGATGAACATTCAAAATTGGAGCGAGGAAAAGAAGAAGCTCTATCGATGGAGCCTTCTTTGCCACAAGTGCACAAAGAGGACGCTGTCCGATGAAGAAAACATCGCTCTGGAAATGAATCGGGCCCCCATCTGCAAAGTCACTGACCTTCGCCAAGAGTCGAAAGGACGTGTTCACTATCCAGTGTTCACGGTGATGAGGCAGGACGAGAGCTGCTGTGAAGTAAGCGAGGCGGTCTTCAAATTTCTGCGCTTAGGAGATCTGTACAACATGCTGGAATCCATGAAGCAGTTCAGACTCGTCCTCAGAAGTTCGGGACATCTCGTACGGGCTGAACCGGTCACCATGGGCTACATAGCTCTCAAGCGCCATATGCTCCGACAGGTCAGATTCTTCGCCACCCATGATCTGCAGATGGCGGTGGAGCACAACCTGAAGAAGGTGAACCTAACTCGCCCATCTTTTAAGAATGCGGACGACTACCGAGAAGGCGATGTGATCGACGGAGATGATCGGGCGGTCTCCTACTCGAACTACAAGGGAAAGATGAGGCTGCTGCGCTGCTCCAAAGTGGCAAAATTCCCAGATGGGACGCTCACCATCATCCAAGACAAACTCATGAGGATTTGTCGCATCCTTTCGGAAGAAGATCCACACTGCCGATCCAAGTTCGCGAAGTTCATCGACTCTATAGCTGATCGAATAGTCATTCGAAGGAATCTCTGCGCCTTCGAGTTCAAGCTAGGACTTCGCGAAATACACACTCGCTAATCCACCATCACAACGCCCAAGTTCCAAGACTCCCAACAATTGACACAAAGGGGGAGATTGTTAGGATATTTATAGATTGTGTCAATAGTTTAAGTCTTGGGTTTAATATTGTAATCATCTTTGTAGCTTGGGCTTTGGACTAGAATGTAATTATTTAAATTTTTAGTGTTTGGGCCTTAATATACCTAGGGTTAATGTGGTATATAAGGTTTTACCAACAAAAATTTGAAAGGTAATCAAAGATCAAAAGGCTTATCCTATTTTTCACACAATACACACACTTGAAGGTGAGAACCTCTCCCTTTTCATTCCATTAAAGCCTCTTTGATTCCTTGTTTGGTGCAATCGGGACAAACAGTAAGAAGTGGCGAACGTCCTTGAGCCCTTGTCTCTGATGCTCGTCGGGCATGGAATGGGTCATCCACTGTCCTTCGAAGATATACTTGTTGAGAACTCGTGTGGATTGACACCATGTCCTGATAATCCCGGCTGGTCTGGAGCGGCTGAGGGAGTAGCTTGGGTCTGCGCCAGGGCCACGAGCATGGCGGCACTTGCTTCTTCTTCCGGAAGCAAGGGGCTTGTGAGGGTCGTTGGTGTGGGCGGAGGTGTCCTTATATAAAAGGTTGGTGGGTCAATTTTGGTTAGAGTGGTGCGGTGTGTGGTGGTGGTTTTTTGGGTAGTGGGTAATGAGGTTTCAGCGACTCCGGCACTTGTCTGCGTCGCGCCCGAGCTTCTTCCTTGACATCGTGTTTGTATTCGAGGCCTCTTCTCCCCCTCATGACGTCCCTGATCATCTGGATCGTTATGTCGGCGTCTGGAGCGAGAGCCTTGGCCTTGACAGGTTTCATTCGAGTCACGACGGTCGACGAAACGGCGGAAGAGGTCTTCTTCTTTCGGCATTCGAGTTGTCAGCTCTAGTGGGCAGGCGACTAAGATTGAGTGGAGATCGCTAATGGGTACGGTTGCGGGGTTGATTAGGTTGTGTGTGAGGATGGGTGTGGCGATTGGGAAGGGTTGTGTGGGTTGAGAGGGTGTGAGGATAAGTTGTGACGAAGACGGCTCTGAGACGGGTGCTTTCCCACGATCTTGGCGGGACGTCTCGATTGCAGTACGCACGCTCTCCATAAGCTTTTCTTCAAAGGATATTAATGCTTCTGAGAGAGCTGCCTGAAGTCGATCTTCGGTCACGAACTTGACGGACGCCTCCGTCGTTGATGGACCAGGTCGACAGATGTCGCCTGTTATCAACCCTTGAGCAGACACCGGCTCCTCAGACTGGCTCATAGTCACTTGAGGTTGTGAATGATCGAGACTTCCACCCAATCCTTGAGGTGAATCGTGGGGATTCTCATCTATGGGTGTTGCGGCAGGTTCTGTTTGATCCTGCGAACCAGACACCGGTAGGCTGTACTCCGGCTCAAGATGGAGCGATGAAATGTCCACAACACTTGAAGGGATGATCGGCGCAGTGTCTGACGTGGTGGTGACGGTGGTGAAGAGGGACTCTAGTTGTATGCTTAGTCTTCTTGGAGTCTGTCTTATCAATCGAATCTCCTCACCAGACTCCGTGTCGGATGAGGTGGCTGTGTGAGGAGAAGGTTCACATTCAGTGTCCTCATGAGCCTATTCCGTCACCAGTGGAAGTGAGCTTTGCGCCGCTTCTGCCTCGGGCTGTGCATCTCTCTGAAGAACCTCCTCAATGGGCTCTTCGAGCACGCCTACATGGACAGGCACTTCTGCTGGGAGCTCCAGATTTTGATCTTCAGCTTCCATTTCGAGAGCCCCCTTGTTAAACGATGTTCCCGGCAGTATCGTTGATATTCGTCTCCCAATGGATCGGCGAGACTCTATGGTCTTTGCTTGATTCTTTGACGACGCTTGATATTTGTCATTTAGTAATCGGTATTGCACTTTGTAGTGGTGTTGCTCCCATTTTGCTTTGGTAACCATCCCCCTCAAGATCGAGTTGGGGAGATCGTCATGCGATGGGTCAAAATGGGGCATCATCATTGGAAAGATTGCGTTGTCGGGACAAGATAATGGAGTTGATTGGTGATCACGATTACTCTACTTCTCGGTGTCAGATTCGTCATATTCGAAGGAATTTGTCTGGTTCAGCCTCGAAGAAGCCTATCTGGCTCCAGAAGAATGTAGGCATGGAGTGTGTTTTCTGACAATGTGTTTGGGCTCCTTGAGATTATCCATTCAATTGCATGAGAGCCCGACTTCAAAGTGGTTGGCGTGGCAGAAATAGTGGATACTCAGGTTAGTGTTCTCCTTTGCTGGAGTTGAAACATGGTGAATCTTCTTCTTCACGGCTCCAGATTCGTCATCGTCAAAGGAAGTTGTCTGGTTCGGCCTCGGCGAAGCACGTCTGGCTCCCGAAGAAGGTGTACGTGGGGTGTGTTTTAAGTTGTACCAATGCTCCTTTGGAATGTTCCTTTCAAATGCCATAGAGCCCGGTTTCAGGGTGGTACGCTCGGTGGAAATTTGGTGGGTGGTCCGACCTGTTTATTTGTACATATCCCCTTCTCCCCCTCATGGAGATTCGTGTGAACGAGAGCGACATGCTTGGATAGGAGGCTAAGAAGAACACAAACGACATGTCGGTTAGCGTAACAATCAGACGGAGCCACTAAGGCGATCCGTCAACACGGCTTCAGAGACAAACTCTGAGACGTGGCCTATGAGAACACGTCTTTGATGAACCGGGGCCACATAGGCAGCCCGTTAACATTGTTCTTGAGACTAGCTCAAAGACGATGGCCTGAACAGTTGTTGTTTTGATGTTGCAATGGCAGGACTTCCTTCCACTCATCGAAGCATGTCTTAAAATGACGTGTCTACGGAAGTTCTGATCTGGTCACGAAGTTCAGATAAGAAAAGGTGTATGTGTCCTAAAAATAATATAAACATTTAGTTAGTAAGGACATCTAGACTCGATGTGTTCAAGAAAGTTCAGTGGTGTGGGGCTGACTACCACTTAGTTCAATATCTCATTCTTCCAAGCGAAGCAGTGATAGATTACGTGGTTCCCCGTGATTTGATGAAACATCGGTCTATTGGGAGATCGATGAGTGGGTGAGTCTCGATTGTGCATGCGCCATTGGACCAAATGAGGCGACTTCTACCTGGGAGCTAATAAAATTAGTACATGTACCTATGGCGGTTGGTCCGAGTAATTTGTGAGCTAAGGGAGTTTTGTATCTTCCGCTATTCGATCTTATCAAGATTTTCCAAATATGGGTAGCTTAATGAGTTTGAGATCGTCAGTAACACTCGGCGGTGTTCCGCGGTTAGGTTGAGTTTGGTCTGACTGAACCATGGGAACTTGAAATCCATACATCCGGTATGAAGTGATGCTTGCTGCTTGATTTTGGTCAACGGTTCGGAGCAGGTCTTTTGAGGTCATTGCCGAGTTGTGCCTTTAGGGTACCATAAACCTAAGGTCGATGTGCCCTTTAGATAGCGAAGAATCCGCTTGACCGCGAGCATGTGAGATTCTTTGGGGTCGGCTTGGAAACGGGCACAGAGGCAAGTGGCAAACATAATATCCGGGCGGCTTGAGGTGAGATAGAGAAGAGAACCGATTATGCTGCTATAAAGTGTGATGTCGACCGATTTCCAGTGGGATCGGCATCCAACTTGTAGCTTGTGGACATAGGAGTGCTGAGGGGCTTGCTCTGATCTTGATGAAACTTCTTCAGAATGTCCTTGGTGTATTTGGTCTGACTTATGATGATGCCATCTTCGAGCTGCCTTACTTGGAGTCCCAAGAATAATTCCATCTCTCCCATGTGACTCATTTCGAATTTGCTCTTCATCAAATCTCCAGATCTCTTGCATAGCCGTGGATTTGTTGATCCAACGATGATGTCGTCTACATAAACTTGGACGACCTCAAGTCCTTGCCTTGCCATTTTATGAAGAGGGTCGTATCGATTGTCCCTCGGCTGAACCCAGATGTTACGCGGAAATCACTTAGGACATCATACCAAGCGCGATGAGCTTGTTTTAGTCTGTAGAGAGCTTTATCCAATCGATAGATGTGATCGGGATGTTCTCGATCGACAAAGCGTTCTAGCTGGGCGACATCAACTTCCTCCTTTAACACGCCATTGAGGAAGACGGTCTTAACGTCCATTTGATAGACTTTGAAGTCTTTGTGAGCCGCATAAGCCAAGAAAAACCAACAGCTTCCATTCCTCTGCCAAGTAAGAGAAAGCTGCGGGAATGGAAACCAGAAGCACGACTGTTGACTGCATATGATAAATCGGGATTGCTGCCAGGACTGATTGGCAGAGAGTTAGCCTACCAGCCATGGAGATTTTATTCGGGCACCATGAAGCTGCTCTTCTCTGCACTTTTGTCATCACATCTTTGTAAAGTTCTTTCGTGACCCGACCATGTATGATTGGGGTCCCTAGATAACTCTCAATGTCATCAATTAACTGCACTCCCAAGGCCTCCCTTAATTTTCTAGCTTTCGAATTTTCCGTATTAGCGGATGGCTTCGATTCGGGCTACAGGAGCATAGGTCTCGTCGTAGTCAATGGCTTCCTGTTGATTGTATCCCTTCGCAACCAACCTTGCTTTGTTCCGGACCACTTCCCCATCTTCCTTCTTGTTCTTAAACACCCATTTCATCCCGATAATGGTTTTCCCATGCGGACGGGGTACTAAGGTCCACACTTGAAGACGCTCGAATGATTTCATCTTGCATTGCTATTACCCAATCCGAGTCTTTTAGTGCGTCTCCTACCTTGCTTGGCTCATTTAGGCTTAAGAAGCAGTCGAAAAGACTGCGTTGATGACGTGTTCGTACTCCACTCGAAGGAACACCAATAATCTGATCAATCGGATGTGCTCGAGTCCACTTGCACTCATGTGGCAGAGCTGAAGTAGATGCATCGCCATTTGTGGACCGAGATTTCCAATTATCTCAGTTTGTTCATGAGGTTGCGGTAAGTCTGATTCTTCATTTGGATTGAGCGGCTCTGATGAGACTTTCTCATTAACTATGGTAGGTTCTTCCGTGATCTGTGGTAATTCTGAATCGGGTGAGGTAGGGACATTTGAAGATCTTGGTACATCGGCCTCGTCGAGTGAGGGATCCACTAAAGGTGTAACAATAATGGTGTCTGGCCGATATACAGGCTCAAAGAGATAGTCCAATTCCTCCAACGCAAGTCTCAAAGTTTCTTCTGACATTGAGTCCTGAGTTGTTGCCATCTTTTGTTGGTTTTGTGCCAACGCACCAGTGAGTACGGGTCCTGAACAGAGGTTTGGCACGGGTCCTTAAATGCCATTTCTGCCACTTCGTAGAAAGTGACATTGTAGCTTTCTTTGATTGAACGGTTGGACTTGATGTATATTCTGTACGCCTTAGAAGTTGAAGAATACCCAACGAATGTGGCTTCAAATGCTTTAGAGTCGAACTTAGCTCGTTGCTCTCTGTCGTTCGCCACAAAGCACGTGCACCCGAAGACCTTGAAGAATGAAATATTGGGTAATCGCTTGTAATTATTTCGTACGGAGTCTTAAGCACTTGTGAACCACCGTCGTGTTTTGAGTGAAACAGGCGGTAACTGCTTCAGCCTAAAGATAGTGTGGGAGGCCAGAATGAATCAGCATCGTGCGTGCGGCTTCCACTAAAGTTCGGTTCTTTCTTTCAATGACACCGTTCTGTTGAGGTGTCTTGGCAGCTGAGAATTGCTGACTAATTCCAAGCTTTTGATAAAATTCATTGAGGTATTTGTTCTTGAACTCAGTGTCGTTATCCGTTTTGATGACTTGGATGGTTTGTTGCAGCAGATTCTGAGTAGTGTTCACGAAATTAATTATCAAGTCCATGTCTCATCTTTAGTTCGGAGGAACTTCGTCCATGTGTAGCGAGAGTAATCATCAACAATGACCAGAACGTACTTGCATCTATTGATACTCTGTGTTTGCATCGGTCCACAGAGGTCCATGTGAAGCAATTCCACCGGACGTGAAGTAGAGGCAATTTGTTTTATGTGATGAGATGCTCGCTTCATTTTTCCTAGTTGGCACGCCAAACATTGATGCTCTTTCTGAAATGCTATAGTTGGAAGACCGTAAACCAACTTTTTCGTTCAAAGCCGTTGAAGAGCTTTAACATTGAGATGAGACATGCGTTGATGCCATAGGTTCTACCTCTGAATTACAGTCTGAGAAATGAGGCAAACAGCTGTCGAAGGCCGCACGGACATCAGGTTGATTTTGTAAAGGTTTGATTTCCGAAGTCCTTGGAGTTCTTTGTCCTGACTGTCCAATATTCTGCACCGGTCAAGACCACCTGGAATCCTTTGTCGCAGAATCGGCCTATGCTGAACAAGTTATGGCGGAGACCTTCGACATATGAGACATCCTTTATTGTCAGATTTTCCAGAATGACTTTGCCATTCGGTCGGTCTTGTAGTTGCTCAGCAGTTCTTGATTTCCCGTCATGTGTGTGGAGCAACCCGAGTCGAGGTACCACACATGATGGATCTGCAAACACAATTAGAGAGCGTTAGGTACCCACTTAAAAATGAGTCCTCTCAGATTAGCAGATTTATATGTTGGTTCAGATATGATTCCTAAATTAGTGTTAGTAGAAGTTGTAACAGCCCAAGTCATCTTCATAGTTGATTTGGGTGTGCCCTTTGTAGAAGACTTGGCCTTTACAGCTTTCGTCTTTTTAGGCGGGAATTTAGGAACCCATTTAGATTGAACCTTACAGGGAAGATTAATTTCAGCACGGACAAATGCTTTAGTAGGCTTGAGCGTGGAAAAGATATTTTCGTTGTATAGTCTCCTAAGGTGCTTGGGGGATTCGATCTTAACGGGATACCTTAGGTG
Organism: Craterostigma plantagineum; assembly: GCA_027422505.1. NCBI lineage: Eukaryota > Viridiplantae > Streptophyta > Magnoliopsida > Lamiales > Linderniaceae > Craterostigma > Craterostigma plantagineum. Next base: position 11,173,754 of record JAPQWV010000011.1, on the reverse strand, counting down.
AGAACAGGTATGAATAGCGCCATATGCTTTTTTATGGCTGGATTTTGTTTCCTACGGGTCATCCTAGAGGCATTTGTCTAAGAATGATCAGCTTTTATTGTTGAAGTAGAGCCTATTTCGAAATTAGTGCTTCTAAATGTGGTACACTTTAAAGAACAAGTAGAAGCAATTATTTTGAGAGAGGAAACAACTCTTTTATTCTACGAGTGTCTTTTATTTTTACAGAAGGAGATATGTTCTTAGAAGCAGTCCAATCTACGGGCTCCTTCTCTATTTTTAAAATAGACACTTCCGCCTTCGACTCTAAAGCTGGCTCTACACTCCCTGTAGACGTAAGCGAAACAGGATTGGAGTTAGAATTTAGTTTTGCATTTTTGATTTTGAAGGCAATTTTTCTTCTTCACGCTTTTTAGAATGATATTTTCATTTGAGGGAGATGCGTGAGAAATGGCTTGTGAGATAGGGGAAGTTTTGAGACTTTCCATCTCTTTTAGGAATCTTTTATTTTCAGCATCAAAATTCTCTCATTCCTTTTTCAAGGAGGCTCTTAATCCCTCTATTTTCTTAACTATAGGGGTATGTAGAGAGAATTTTCAGAATGATAATTTTGTACTTCCGCATTTGTAGAATGATCTTCAATAAAATCAACTGTTTCAAGGCTCCAGCCCTTGGGCGGTTCCCAAGTTTTGTCGCGTTGATTCAGTTCGGTGTAGGAACAGGGAATTTCAGCCCTAGTTTTGGCTTGTCTCTTGACTTCTTCTTCCTCAGTGGTTACTTTTGCGTCAGTAAAATGCATGAGAGAGGTCAGTCCGAGACCCATGTACTTGATATCATGGAGTTGTTTGCAGTTAACTTTCTTCAAGTTACGTGGGTTCTCAAAGCCTAAGCCATACTTATAATCATAAAATTCTAAGCCCTTGTGCTGATTCAAAAATATAGTTTGATCAGTATGAGCCCTTTTTACAAGAAGATCTTCTAATTTTTTAATTTTGTTGTATAACTTCTTACGCTCGGCGTCTAAGGTAGCATAGTCATTTAGAGCGGTGCTCTTTTCGGCTTGACAAGCGTCTAGACTCTTTCCTAAATCACTAATCTTGGAATTTGACTTAGCCAATTCCTCTTCGTGACTAGTGACCTTCTTAGTTGCTGCTTCAAGTCTACTTTTAATAAGACTCTTCTCTTCTAAGTTCCTTAGTAGACATTTGTGGTTATTGTCCAACCTGTCTTCTAGTTCCTTTACTATCGAACTATGCTTTTCTAATGTGATGCTCAGTCTCATACGGTTGGAGTCTCTTAGTTAATTCATCAATTTTGAGATTAGAACTCCTTACTTTTCTTCGAGACTGGTTATTATTTCCTTAGACTTAAGAAGCTTTTTCTCTACGTTTATACGTCGTTTCTGCTCAAGTACCAAGTTAGCAAATTTCAAATTTAATTCAGCTAACTGGTCAGAATTTGTAGAGTCAGAGAGTTTTACCCCTGGAGATGATGTGGATGCTTTGTCATCATCCATCTCTGCGGAAGTTCCATCTTCCTTTTCATCATCGAGGCACACCATTAGAGCAAGATTTTCGGCGTCAGAATCTGAGCTGTCATCTAGCCAGTGGTCATGTTCCTCCATTAGGGCTACTCCGACTTCCTTTTGTTTGATTAGTTGGAGCTTCCTGAAGTAGGAGTTAGCGTCCTTCTTCTTTGGAAGGGTGCATTCCCTGGAAAAAAATGACCTGTTTTTCCACAATAAAAACATTTTAGTGGGTATTTGGGTGTTGTGGCTTCTGAGTTTCAGTTGGCTTCTCTTTATTTTTCGAGCTAGTAGTTCGAAGTATGTTGGCAGAGGATGACGACTTCTTCTTGAAGTATTTCTACGTCATTATTTTAGTGACTAAAGCCAGCTGTTTCCCAAATTCTGTGATCTCAGAGGGAAGTTCTGAATCAGATGTGTCTTCATCCTCTGAGGAGCTAGGCAGCTTAATATGCTTTTCCTTACGTGAGCGGGAGCTCTTCTTCTCTTAAACTGGAGCTATGGAGTCCTCGGCCTGTTTTCCCTTTTGTTCTTTTTGTAACTCGCCTATGTCTTCTTCATGCTGTGCGAGGTTATCAAAAACAGCGTGAATATCCATCTTATCCAAGTCCTTATTTGTCGGAGTTGTGTAGAGATCTTCTTCCAATCGGTGGGCAGTGCTGACAGAAACCGAATGTTCATCTCCATATTTGTCTTTTTTATTTCAATCTTTCTCATTTCATTGAGAAGAGTGAGGTACCACTGATAAAGATCGTGTAAGCTCTCCTCATTTTTGGCTTTGAAGGAGTCATACGCTGTGAGTATGTTAGCCTTCTTAGCTTTAGCGCCGACTTCGGTTCTTTGTATCATCCGCTCCAGTTCATCCCACATTTCTTTCGCCGTTGGAATGCTATCGATTTGTCTATAGATATCATTGGGGATGCCCTCCATCAGCATGTTCTTAGATAGAAGATCTGCCTTTGCTCTTCTTTTCTCAGCTTCGTCGTACTCGCTAGGTGATTTTACTCGCCTAGTGGGTTCGATTGGAGGATTGTTCGAGCTATCACCTTCTTGATTTATGTAGAATATTTCTGGTCCCTCATGAAGTGATTTGAGTAGATCTTCAGCCTGATCTTTTAGTTCGATGAAGTTTAAGAACCCACTTCTCCACACAGTGTATTCGCCTCTTTTGAGAATTGGAGGACGTTTATCGTTTCCTAGATCATATGCATCCATTTCTTCTTCGAGTTGATGTAGGATCTTCGTTTGTTGTTTTGTTGGCTTGAATTCGGTGTAATGTGCTTGACAAGTAGCAAATTTGTTAGTAGCGTTTGATTCAGAAATGATCGAGAACTATTTTTGATTCAATCTTTAAAGTTTGATCAAAAATAATTTCTTCGATTTAAAGGGGTAATATTGTTTTCGCGCCTCAGGTACTGTTCAAAAATTTTCGAGCGTAAATTATTTTCGACGTTGAATGTTATTTTGCGACGACAAGCTGTGTAAACAGTGAAATCAATCGTAAAATTATTTAGTGAATTTTTGCGATCGAAAATTTTAAACGTCGAGAAATTTGTTGACCCGAATCCACAATATAGACAGTACTGACTCGAGAAATTGACAAAGTTTTTCGAGCGTAAAATTTCTTTAATTAAGTCAAATCTTAAATGGTTGACCGAAAAATTTTACGAGTGAAAACCAAATATGTCTGACCGACAAAGTTTTCGAGAGAAAAAATTTTGCGCGGGGTCACAATAGTCAATTCTCATCGGAAATTTTAATGCTCGAGAATTTTCTAAACACGTTCTTGACAACAACAACTTCAGTAACTAATCAGTATTCTGATTGAGCAAAATTTTTCGCACAGAAATTTTCGATCGTAGACTCAGCGAGAAAAATTGAAATTCACAGTTTAAACACAGAATACGATTTTAACACAGATTCAAGCAAATTCTGGAAATTAATCGATGAAAGTGCAGGTATGTGATCGAAGTAAGCTACTGAGTACTCACAAACAGAAGATTAAACATGTTTTAAAGTACATGATGTTCAATTCGATAAAAATTAGAACATGTATATACTGTTTTCGCGTGAATAGTGAAATCACAAAATCGAGAATTCAGCCTAATCCTGATGATTTATACTACTTCGACTAGCACAGAAACATCAAATTCAGATCAATTAAGCACATAATCAAGAAAATCAGATCGAAAATCATTTTTCGCGCCAAACTGTTCTTCGATGGAACAGTACCAGAATTCGAATTCGATTCAGTTCTAACAATTCTGCTTCAAAACAGATACGAATCTGCTCTGATACCAATTGTTAGGTCCTGAATTATCAACTCTAAGATACTAGACTTCAATCCTTAGTTAATCGATTAGAATTGTTTAGAATTCATAGTTCGATCGAGAAACTCATTTCAAACCTTGAGAGAGAATTCGTTTAGTGAGATGAAGATTTCTGACTTTCTCTCTAGAAATTGGATTGGCATCCCCTTGGATTAATTTCTAAAATCTCCTCTTTAAGCACAATGTTTGTACATCTATTTATACCAAACATACTTGGTATAAATAACATACTAAGTCCTAAACTAAGGACAAATACAATAAAAGCCACTAATTACAAGGACAACTAGTTAAATCAAAGCACAACTAAAATTGATATTCTGCAGAAACCCAAAAGGTCTCTTTTAGAAACATATGCAAATACCAATAGAGATTAAGCTCAACGTATGAGCAAGCAACTCTAACCTAGGTTAATAAAACTGATAATAAAGCTATTCCAAATATCCAAAACCATCAATGAACTTTTACCACAAACTAATTCCAAAATTCCACAACGATAGTGGTAACAGAATCAAATTCATTGTAGATGACATGTTTTAACCGTGAATGGTGAGCGCAAACTCGAGAATAGTCATATCTTAAGTTTTGTTGTAGACGCTTCTTTTTTGTCACAATTGCAACAATCTCCACTCCAAAACCCACTTTCTCAACCACGTACCGAGAAGAAAAAATCACTAATCTAGGTACGTGAGCCCCAAAGGGGACGAAGCCGCAAAAGAGAGGAAAGAAACCCCCAAAAGGGCAAAAGAAATCCCACGAAGGGGAAGATAAACTCCCAAAATGGGAGACCCAAACACCCACAAAGAGAAAAAGAACACAAAATATAACGGAAATGAAAGAAAAATGAGCTCCTCCCAACCTCCATGACTGGAGGAACGATGAGAATATATTCTTAAATCTAGGTTTTTTTAGAGAGAAGGCGGAGAATAAGTTTTAGAGAGAGAATTTTGGGAGGACCTCAGAAAGTGGAACAAGACATTTGAAAAGATTCATTAGAGGGTACCTAGCAGATTATTGGAGAAGGCAGTCAATATTGACAAGTTTATAGTGGCCTAGAGATTTAAGCAAAATGAAGGCATGGACGAAATAGTGGTTTGAGGGTCTGAATTGAAGCTTTAATCAAATTATTTATTGGAAGATTGCCGAGATGGAAAATTGTGTCCCTTGTAATGAGTGAGAAAAAATATTAATTAAACTGAGCATTTGTGCATGGTGTATTTGTTGACGCAATTGAGGTTGTTTCTAAGTAGGGACCTCTCACGCTTAGAACATCCCACAATAAAAAAAAATATAGTTAAAATAAGTTAGAGAATTGTGTATTTTCTCACACTATAAAGAGATAGTGATACTTGTTTTCCTTTATAAAGTGAGACGTAACCCTTATATTTTCATTATAGTGAAATTATTCCCTTTTCCCATGGTTTTTGTCCCGATTTGTGTTTGGGTTTTCCATGTTAAAATTATGGTATCTGATATTATATTTAATTATTCAGATGTTTCGACGATGTGTTACTTGACCTGGTCCGAAAACACATATCTGACCCAAAAGAAGAGAATCGTAAGAGTTGTCGGTTCCAAGGCTAGACGTGTTCAAACAGTTTGAAAAATCGTAACCGAACCGTAACCGAACCGGCGGTTAACTAACCGTGGTCAATAAGTAGTTCTTACCGTAATCAAACCATTATTAATACGGTCCGGTTAGGGATATCGAATTTCACAACCGTAAACCAGCGGTTCACATGAAAATTAAACCTTGGGTTTGAGTTTTATGATTTATTTTTTATTGTTTTATTAAATGAAGAAAAGGGTTGGAAGTCTACTTATAAATTTTGAATGATTCATATGAATTAGGAAGCATTATTTTTTTAGTATGTTTTCCGAGCGTAATATTACTTTGTTTCCGACTTCTTGTTATTCATGTTACTCTTTGTTACAAATTTTACATAATTTAAAGAAGCTATCGAAGAATTATTCGGTGACATAATCCTACACTTATTTTGATCTTAGATCATTGTGTTAAAAGTGCGCATTTTCAATAATATCCTTATACAATTTTGGGCTAATGTATTATCCAAATGAAAAAGTAGTTGAAATATTTTTCTAACATTCCTGAAGTATATTAAGTTGCTAAAGTATTTGAGCAATTATCATCTTTTTATATATTCATTGTGTAAATTATTTTTAATGTTTAATGCATTTTTTATAAATTTCTAAGTTGTAATGAAAATTTTAACATTATTTAAAATTTAATTTTTTTTTAGAAAAAGTGAACCGTAAACCCGCGGTTCGAACCGTAACTGAAGCCGTGGTTACCGTGGTTCGGTTACGGTTAGATTCAAACCGTAAACCGACGGTTCATAACTGTGAACCGTATCCGTATGAACAGGTGTATACATTGCGGAGACGTTCATTCTTCAACACTTTGTTGATGACTGGTCTCCAGTTCGGATCGACTAAACTCCCTGTTGCAGAAAATAATAATAAAAAAATCTATCTTGCTTTTCATTTTACCGGTGATGAAAGATGGGCTTTTTGCCATGGACTAAAAGTTGGATCGAATTTAATGTTGATGGCAACAAAACCAGGGTTTCCTTCACTACTATGTCACCAATTCACCTTCATACGCACACCACCGCAAAATTGCAATAAAGCACACATGTGGGGTGGCGATGGCGTGGTGATTCTTTTTCTTTTCCTTCATCTTGAGAGCTGCTGACTGGACAAACAAATGAGAATAGTATTTGAGTGCTGCTTCTTCAACCAAACAAAACTCAGAACGAAGAAACGACTGGAAATAGAGCATGGGTGATGATGTTATTGCAAGAACCAAGATATTTCCTCGGTTTACTCTCGGAGTGCTCAGAGGAAAGTTATTCGGCTTTCAGATAAAAACAGAGCTCATTCCTCGGTTTACTCTCGGAGTGCTCAGAGGAAAGTTACGACGAAAAGGCCGATCCATTGCCAGCTATAAATAATAAATACACAAAAGAGCTGATATTTCCTAGGATCTCAACCACATAGGTTGGGTTAGCATCGCCTTTCATCATTCAGTAATTCTTCCTCCAACAGAGTTAATATGAAATACAAACCTTCACATCATTTATTGAACAGGAGGACGATAATTATTGCACAGAAGCACTGCATAACATCTTGGCCTAAGCTGGGCAGTACAGAAACTATGTACATCTATAAATACGAGTACACTAGTGAAAACTCTTGCACTGCAGAGCCCCAAAACTACCTTCGTTAACTTTCGGACCAAGTATTTGCCCAACTTCGTGTTGAAAGGCAGGCAAACGGTCAGTGCAATACCTGAAAAAAAAAAAAAAAAAGTGATCTTCACAGATATCGGGCAGCAGAATAACACATAGTTTACCCAAGTCACCAGTTACTGCAGCCAATGCAAAGAAATAATAGATGTAATAATTAGAAGAGAAACAGATGGATCGAAATATGCAATGCAAATAGAAATTTAACGACACTTCCACAGATTTCTTATGTTACTACTTGCATAGCAATTCAATAATTGATTACTGTTTTTACCTATAAGTTCAAGCGTATCCAATTTGTGGGCACAGACGAGCCAAAAACAAATCATGGATCGATAAACCTGGAAAAGTTCGCCTTGCCCAGATAAACCTGTTGTAATTCCTCTCTCCATATCTGCAGCAATCAAGTACAGACGATGGATTATGATTAAATCTTTCGGATTCGCATGATTCAGAAAGAATAGGTGGAAAATTTACCATGTCACGAAATTCTAGCCTTATGTGAGGAACATTTGTCTTGTGTATGTCGTTTCCATCAGGTCCTCGTTTGAAGTATTCCTTGCCAATCCAGTGAGACTGCAAAAATGTTTGAAATTAACAGTTACAGCAGTGTTAAACTAGACAATAGAGTAGCAATAGAAGAAAAAAAAGATTAGTATGTGGAATTTTAAGCATCACAAATCACAGAAACGGATGCCTACCTTTAGAGCATGTGAAAAACCAGATTGACAAACAGAATTACGAGCAATCTCACATAGATCACATGAACTTAACTTCCACACCTGTAATTGGAGAGAATGAAAGATTTCGAGTAATCTGCTAGTAAGTATAAAAGAAACAAGACTCTGTATACTCACTGAAGCAGCTATACTGTATTCTTCTACCAAGGGTTCTTTTGTCAAGTGAATTTGCAAAGGGTCGTCAGTTGAAAGGGACACGTTGAGACCACGCAGGAAGAACATGGGAAACGGATTACGATGGTAGTCCAAGAATAACGAGTTATTGCTCAAAGGAGACATGGCAAGACCAATCTGTATTGACGAGTCAACGAAGACTATTTTGTTACGATTTCACATGGGAACAGATATTGTATGCACCACCTACCTGGGCAAGGTAGTACAGATATTGGAGGACTGGTGATTTCCTCAGATTGATCCCATGTGCAATATTATGGGAAGTGAGGAATGTTGCAGCCAAATGATCTATATCGCCAGCCTTATTCACAAATAATATATTAGTGGCGTATACAGTTAAAACTTGCACTGCCAAAAGAAATAGGTAATGATGAATCTAAAAATCTCACCTCTCCTGCATGGGGCCGGAACTTAATGGTTGTCATGCCTTTCGACTCGCGAAGCTGAAGATATACAATTGTGATACTCTAAATTCCAGATATTGAATAATGCACTTGAGGGAAATTTTGGAACAACGCCCAATAAATAGATTTCTATGCTTAGTGTGAATACCTTGTTCAATGTGTAAAGGTTTGCATAACAATAGTATGCATAGTATGAAAATGCAGGATTAAATATATTTGTCCACTGCGCTGGTGTAGGCATATGCTTTGTTGGCCGTCTTTCAGGCTTACTTTCATCATCCACAAGATCCAATCCAACCACCTGTCAAGCCACACGTCACAAAATAGGCAATAATAGTTGGAAAAGGACTAAAATGCTAGGATTTATAAATAGTACAACTTACATAGTAAATACATTGCAGTTCCTTTCTTGCGAATTAATAAATAATACTGAGAAAGGATGAGATGGGATAAAAAATAGCAAACCTGCTTTAAAAACAAATGTAGCTGCGGATGCGAGTCGGGATCTACAGTGACCTCAAATAGAGGCAAAAAGATGTTATCAAGTATGTTCTGGAATGAGGTCACAATCCCCATCTCCTTGTACACGTTGTAGAGTCTAGGTAGCTGAAATTTATAATTTTAACATGCTTTTATTTGGTCATTCGTAAAATATGGTGATACAGAAGTAACCCTAACATGCAGTAAAAGCAAGATTTATGCATGACGAGGACGAATCTGAACCATGCCGCTCATAAGCTATCAACTTTATTCTTCTAAGGCAAGGCATTTTATCCCACTATATAGGAATTTTCAAATGATGAACGACTTCTGAAGCAGACACATAACAAGCATAATCACAGGGTCTGAACATTAAGATCCTCGTTAGCTAGTTCTTCCAGTCTAAAGGGGCTACGGAACCTTCTACTCAAAAGGCACAAAACTTCCGATCCTCGTATATCATCGCATTCTGTAGAGGATTTTTACCATATATCAAAATTGCGAACAACATAAGTTTATTGTTATTTCGAACTTCAGGTTCAGTGTTATTTCTAATTAGTTTTCCTAACCATAGTTCGAGACTTTCATTCAGAAAGACTTGCAAAGTAGGACACAACATGCTACAAGCAACTGAGTGTAAGAATGCCATTAGCTGTCAAATGGATGAGAAATTTTTGTTTCCTCACCTGGATCAGCCAAACTACATTCTCGCTGTACAGATCATTGTTTACTATCCAACTCGCCAGTTGGTCCCATTCACTCATTTTTCTCCCATATATTGAGATCCTATATTCAGCCATCTGTACAGAAGAAAGGGAAGGAAAACGAATATAAGTTACCAAGTTATAAAAGAAGTTCGATTTTTAACTGCAAAACTATAATATTCTGATATGTACATCTTAATCAGTCTAGTACTAAACAAAAACATAGGGAAACAAACAGGAAAGAAATATATGAAATTAACATTTGCACGAGTACCAAATATAAGATCTCATTGACGACGATCCGATGTTAGGGTAGTATATTTAATATTATTATTTTCTTAATATTAGTAATATTTTATTTTGAATAAGATTTAGTTAGGGTAGAGAGATTTATTAGGGATATTTAGTTTGAATAAGATTTATTAGGGATCTGGGCTTATTTTAGATTAGTTTCTCTTATAAAAGGAGGGCCATCAGTAGCATAATGGGAGGTCGAGGTTTAGGATATTTGAGGGACGGTGTCTCTGACACTTGGATTGTGAGGGCCGGAGTTCTCGAACTCTGGGATTTAGCTATTAGGTCACTATTAGTATCGTTTATATCCGTGTGATTCATTCATCGTTATTAATAAAAGCTATTTTATTTGAATTTCTCGTCTACCACCTTTTTAATCCCTAACAAATTGGTCTGACCTGCCGCCAAACCACCCCCCCCCCCCCTCGAGGACTGTTCATCGCCAGAATCTGCGGGAACTGTTTGTGCCCGTGACGCGACCGAAGATGGAACAACGAATGGAAAGGTTAAAGAAGGCGGTGAATAATTTGGCCGAAAAACTTAGCGAGCTGGAATTGATGCTATTAGATCTTGTCAAATCAGGAGCTCGGGCAAGAGCTGCGAGACTAACGTTTGAAGAGTGGAAGCAACAATATCAAGTGAAGGTGGTATCACAATCCGCGTTGTCGGCTATTCAAACTCAAGCCAAGTTACACACCATTCCGGCTCAGACGCAAGCTCAGTTGATACCTCAACAGGAGCTTCAACGTGCTCAAATTGTCACAAGACCCAGTCATCAACGGCGAATGCTCCTCCAAGGGTTGTCCTTAATCTTCAAGGCGAAAGAAAAGCTCGCAGTGCAAAGAACGTCGTGGTAAGTGTAGAGGCATCAAACAAGCGGAAAGATCAAGTCAACGTATCGAAAAACGCACTTAGTACTAAAAAGTTTGAGAAGTACGTCACGAGAAGCAAGAAAGTTTCAAATAGCTTTTCCGTTGTGTCAACAACCAAGAAATGTAGCAAGGAAGACGTTCCGTGCGAGCCGACCAAGCAATAAGCTACGCGAGTTTCAAGATATGGGACCCTGGTGCCATTTACCGCCTCGAGGGGTTGATAATGTTAGGGTAGTATATTTAATATTATTATTATTTTCTTATTATTAGTATTATTTTATTTTAAATAAGATTTAGTTAGGGTAGAGAGATTTATTAGGGATATTTAGTTTGAATAAGATTTATTACGGATCTTATTGGGCTTTTAGATTAGTTTTTCTAATAAAAGGAGTGGCGTCAGTAGCATAATGGGAGGTCAAGGTTTAGGATATTTGAGGGCCGGTGTCTCTGATACTCGGATTGTGAGCGCAGACTCTCGGATTTAGCTATTAGGTCACTATTAGTGTCGTTATTAATAAAAGCTATTTTATTTGAATTTCTCGTCTACCACCGCTATAATCCCTAACATCCGATCCAATGGAAAACCTTTCATGAGGACTTATTACCTACTTCCACTTCACAGATTCTGAGGCTCTATATATCTAACTAGATCACCAAATTTAGGAATCCTTGATAGAAGACCAACCTGATATTTACTTGCAGCAAGATCTGAGAAAACTTGCTTTGTTAATTCTCCAAGGAAACGGCCTGTTGAAAATAATGGTAATGATGAATCGTAATATTGAACATGCATCAGCAGTTAACTTTTATTAACAAGATTTGCTAATTGAAAAAGCAGCATCACAGATCATGACAACACACTCCAAAGTATCATATGTGTCCCATGAGTTTCCAACGACAGTTTGGCAACTTTTTCATACACAAAACAGTTATCAAGAGAAAAAGAATAGCGGAAAACCTTGGATAAGATTATCCTGTTTAAGAAATATCTCTCTCAATCTACTCTGGCCACATGGATTGTACTTCAAATTGAACTTGTCAAAGCGGTGAAAAGTGCTTTTATCAGCATGAACATCCAACAGATCAACATTTAGATCGTACCTGCCAGTTTTGTGTATAGATGTATATGTAGCAAAAAGGGAAAATAATATAATTACTAAGGATTATGAGAATGATATTAACGGTCAACATTAACTAATGTAAAGTGCAATTATATTTCATGTTTTAAACATAAAACCTAAAATTGTTCTTTACCCTGTCAAGTCCAAGCTCTCAAACACTTCTTTCAAAGTAAGATATGTTCCGTCACGAAAGATGACAACCTGGAAACAGGCAAATCAGACCATTTTATGTTTCACAATTTCTTTTAAAGAAAAAAAGCATCCGCTCTTTGTATATTTTTCAACTCCAGACTACCTCATCAGGTTCCTTCCTCAACTTTGATTTGATAAACCTTAATAAATGTTTCTGGTTCATGCAAGCTGAGTGATGAACATGAGTGTCCACTTTCCTAACATTGTAAAAATCTCGATGTGGTGCACTTTTCTGAGCCAGAAATTCTCTGTCCGCATTAAGCATGAGGTGAAGGTTGAATTTCTGAGGATGCATCGTACAGAGTTAATGATACATATTTGAAATGTCCGCTCACAAAAATCAAATATTAATAAAATAAACCTGTTCCAAAGAACTAGTCTGTGGTGGCATAGAGTTCGAATATTTCCAGCTGCTATAACCTTGAGGATATGATGCAGGTCAGTGAAAAAAGTGGTTGCATCAGCTACAGGGAAAAGTTGTTCTTTTGCTGCAGTGATGAAACACCAGGTATTAAGATAGGCATATCGAGTAACTGACTTAATAATTCAAGGCAAGTGAATAAACTAATCTCATCTAACCTTCTTGATTTTCATAAACTTGAACCACTCCATCTTCCATTTGGAAAAAATGCTGCAGAAAATTGAAGTATTTTGTCAGAACATCGAAAGCAGAGAAAGCAGCAAAAAGGAACACAGACAGATGCAGTTAAGCACATCCGAATAGGATTGTTTGGTTTGCCAGTGAACATACATCAGTTTTCCCTTCGGGAGTATAATCAAATGGGTTTTCAATCGGCCTTGGAGTACTTGGATCAGATATAATTTCTTTTTCCCATGGAGCGATAGCTTCTCTAAGGACATAACTTTTCCGCAATTCTAGGCATTCTTGCAGAGTGCGGTAGACATCTACTTCATCCGGAGATGGAACCTCTACAGGTGAATAAATTGAAACAGAGAAAACAGATGAAGGAATAAATATCATTTGAAAGGTCGAAATAAAAGACAAGGTTTATCAATAATGATAACTAATAAATCCCGAGTGGCATTTAGCAATACTTGAAAAGGCTGTTAAGCATATATACCACTCGGAGAAATTCTCAATCGTACAAAACTTTCATGCTCGGGTTCTTTCCTTAGAATGTCTGCAGCTACAGGATCAGGTTGAACACCATGTAGGTCACCAGACACGCTATGTGACCGGATCATGTTGGATGCAGCCATGGACATTGGTTCAACATTTGCATTAATATGGCCAGGTACATTCTGAAAACGCATATGTTAGCACGATTTCTCATCAAGAATCATAGAAACAAATAAAACTTCTAAATTCAACATTCAACAAAAAAAAGATAGAAACCGAATGAAATGGACACAATATAAACATGAACTTCAGCTTCCAAGTTAAGAAAAGATGGATGCTAATTGTTTTACTGAGCTTACCGCATCTCCATTCGTATGAATATATGCTCCATCAAGATTAGCATTGTCTGTCATATCGTCTTCATCATCCGAACCTTCCACACTCTCAAAAGCACTTGCACTAGCGACAGGTGATTTAGGAGATGTGGGCCGGATAATATGTCCACCTCGAGTAGTTGAGCTTACACTAGCTTCCCCTGGGACGGAAGTTGGAAACGATTAACGTCACTTGATTACTTACATAATTTAAATAATAACTCAACCTGGCTTTATTAGTACTTATTAATTTAAAAAACAGCTCTGACGTACGGAGTTTACTAGGCTTATTACAGGATCAATTAAACAATTAAAAGTTCCCAGAAAAGGCTGAAAGAACGACATACGTCGCAAAGTGGACAAAACCAAGACGTTCTTAGAAAATCATTATAGAAATCAGGTAGCAAAGTAATGTATGCATATCCAGTTAAGAGTAACGACAAGCAAAAAAATTCTCAGGTAAATACAAATCATATTTTTTTCAGTGTCCAACATGTTATTTTTATAGAAGATTGGTGTGCTTCTACGTTTCAAGATAGGTCAAGCTTAATATCATGGCATCTACGGGCTATAACTGCCTCAAAAGTTTAAGCTCCCGAATTGCAGTCAAACCTGCTTAATCGACTAAGATCAAACTGCATTATTCTTGAAGAACATCAAACTTACACAAAAAAAAAAAATAAATAAATAAAAGATCTGCAATAGCTCCACATTGCAAATGCCACATAGGTTAACCACAAGTCATGAATTTGAATTTCGATTCTCAGTAATTTAGTCATTCTAGGATCGCACCAATGTAGATATTACAATCTAATTCTATACAAGCACACATCATCATAACTTGAGGTCAATAAACCAAACAACACCAGTGGAAACATTATTTCGCAAATTCAACTTACTAAGAATAATTCGAGCCACAGAAACTATGCAGCTTTCCATAAAATTTTCTAATTAACACCCAATATACACACAAATGCGGAACCAACAGCAAAATTGACGTCAAAATATCAACTCCTAACGAAATTGAAACATTTCAGAATTTATATACCCTCAGGTAGCGTGCGGAGCTTCGGAAGACCATGCGGAATCGCATCAACATGCACCAGCGAGCCATTAGTCATCTCATCAGCAGCAGCCGCACCTCCGCCGGATAACGCCGCCACATCCGGGAGCGAAGACGATCCACGGTGGTTCTGGTACGCTCCAACCTTCCTCCGCCGCCGCAACTTCGACGGATACTTCCTCAGCTGCTGCTCGACTTCCACGTCGTCGTCCGCAGCGATATCTTCCGTGTCCCTCTCGATTGCCTTCGCTAACTCGAGGAGCTGATTTAGGGTTTTCCGATGCATATAGTACGCCGACACGGCGACGAAAGAGGCTCCGACGAGAGCTGCCATTGCTAAATGGACTGAGTAAGCGTCCATTTCGTCTTTGCTCGTTTACTGTATAATATAGCCCGATCGTGGAGAGACAATACGAGTCACGCTCTGTTTCGTCAATTATTGCAATTGAGAGATGTTCGTTAGATAAACATAAACCCTACAAGTGAGCTGCGTATGTTGTAGAAGCGGTGATATATATACGAAGGCGAGCTGTGCAGAGAGAGAGAGAGAGAGAGAGAATTATTTGCAAATCATATTCGTTTATGCGTTCTGGATTTTATATTATTCTGTGGTGCTGTGAGTAATTAACATTTCTTTCTAGACAATGGCATTGGCATGGCAAGGGCTTTTTAATTATTTAGTGAATTTTTATTTCAATATTAATGAAATAGATTTGTTTGAGAATTTATTAACAAAATAACGGAAATCGCAGCTATTGGACGCGGCACGCATCCAATGGATGCGACGGCGCCAACAATAGCAGCGATTTCCGCTATTTTGTTAATAAATTCTCAAACAAACCTATTATTAATATTGAAATAAAAAAATCCCTAAATAAATAAAAAGCCCGGTCTATCCATAGGAATATTTTGAAAATCAAATCGCAAATTTATTTATCTATTTTTTAAATATGTCATTCAAATAACAACTAACATACCTCCCAGCACATATCGCTTCTAACATTATCTTGTTGATAACGTAGAAAAGGTTAAACCCACCACCACCACAGGCTTCGTCGTCGCCGCTGCCCCCGCATAGGAGACATCGTCACTGACCTTTATGCTCCCGTTATCCGGCGCAAGGACGGGGAGCGACGCTGTTTTATGATTTATATTTTTGTATACTATGTTGTTTTTTAATTGTGCCGTACGTTGCTTTTTTCCATTTCAGTATTTTGGTTGTATGAAGATGTTAGGTTGATTGAATTTGTTGTTTGTTGTTTTCATTCGCTTGGCTTGTTGTGTTGGTGGTTGTGTCTTTGGTTTTCGTTATCTATTTGTTTTTTTTTTGTCAGTTGTGTTGGTATGGTAGATTGTGTGTGTTGAGAGTTCAGTCTCCTTTTGTACGAATTATTATCCTTCCTTGTTCGAGGCTCTTTCAGAAGAAACGAGTTTTTTGCAGACGGAAAGAAGTGATGAGTACCTCAACTCTGAGTTTAATAGTCATTAATATGGAGTTTTAGGTCGATTTATAGTGGATTCTTTAGTTCTTGTTTTGACTTGAAAATAAGTTTCTTTCGCCTTTTTGTCTTTGCGTGTGGAAGCTTTGTCTCCTTTTAATAGGAGTGTCATGTCCTCTTCATGAGGTTTTTTCCTACTAGTTATTGATGTGACCAGGGGCTCTATGAGCTATTTAACCAGTTTGTATTGTCTTTATATGTAAGCTATTGTTTGAAAAAAACAGCTAGTATTATGAATTCATAGCATAACTTTTCAGCCAAGGATGGTAAGGTAAATTCAATTAAAGTAAAATATTTCGGTATTAAAACTTAATAAGGATTATCAAAAATAACATTTACAAATTGGCAGTTCAAAAGTTAAATAAGTAAAATGTGTTGCACACAGAAATTAATTGTAAAATGCGGTGTAAGAATATTATAAAATTAAATTAATATGAAATAGAACAACTTGAACTCAAGCATCATGTTGAAAACTGATCAACAAAATATTTTTTGCGGATTAACTTATATATTTACTTATTTATTATACTTTTTTCCTTTTTATTAAAAACGAGACTGGCACCGAACCAAAATATGATCGTTTCGAGGTTACATATCAGAATCGAACGGTTTGGTCTAGTTTTAAAATATTAATATATAATTCTCTTCTGTTTAATCAGAAAAATAAAAACAATCAAAGTTTGGTATGTCAACTTTAATCGTTATTTACCGTTCTTTTTCAACGGTTTCGTTCTATTTTTCACATTTAACAATTATCACTAAATATAATGGACACATGGGTGTTTGTTTGAGGTGATAAGAAATTATGGTGATACTCACATCACGGTGATATGAATATCACTAGAATGTGGATCAATGATATGTCATCAGTGTGTTTGTTTTGAGGTGATATTTCATTTTGCAGATCACCATAATATTGAAGTATTCTATTTGTTTAATAACTGTGATGTGTAGGGTGATGTTGTATAAATGTCCTATTTGACACTAGACATATTATTTAAATAGTGTTAAAATTTTTAAGGTGATATTTTGGGTGATAATGATTAATATTATAATATCTGCATTTTAATTTATAAGAATTATTTTAAATTCTATAATTTTTTAATATAAGTGTTAAATATTTTAAAATAACTAAATATTTTTAAGATTTAATTATGTTAATCATGTAATTAAAATATTTATAATGGCATATAAGGTAATAATTTTAAAAATACAAGGGGTATTTTTGTTCATTAAAAAAGTAGAAGGTCACCCACCACCATGATTTTTGATCACCTAGTTTTTTTGATATGATCCAAAACATGAAATATCAACCCATTTTTATCACCTAGTGATTTGTCATTTTTGTGATGGTTCATCACCTAGACTAAACAAATAGAGTGATATGGACGGATTTGTTTTCTTTGTTGTTCAGTATGCTTTTAGATTTATGGCGTCTAGTCATGCATTTTGATCGATCCATTAGTGTTGGAGGAGCAAAAAATGATCGTTTACCTTTTGGGCTGGAATTGGACATATATTAATATGCCATAACTTTAAATAAAAGACATTTAAGGTTACCTTTAAGGTAAAATCGAGACTTTGGTAATTCTAGCATGCATGGTGGGGGCTCCATATCACACATATATTACTATATTAGTGCTTTGAGCTTTTTTTTATGATCGTCGGAGGATCGATAGACTTCTTACTTTATTATCATAATACAACTATAACATTTGCAACTAAAAGTGTTGATGTGACCTTAATGGTGGGAAAACAAGAAACTTCACGTGGCTTATTTCTTCTAATGTGGGCGCCTATTCAACTGTCAAAAGCAACAAAGCAGGAAGAAGAAAACAAATGTTTTTTGGGCAGCTACTTTCGTCTGTTCACATAATAAAGTCGTAAGAAGTTTTTCTTCTATTCATATAGAATAGTAAAGCAGACGCACTCCTATAAATAGAGGGACTCAGACGAAGGAGAATCACCACCACAACCACAACGAGAGATCTTTTACGGTCATTTATTTTCTAGTTTTCTTTCTCCTTGTCGGTATAGTTGCTTTTGTATCACGTCAGTGTACGTGTCTGTAATCACTCCACATAATAAAGAAGTTCTACCCTCCGACCCGTGGACGTAGGTCATTCTGACCGAACCACGTAAATCTCGTGTCACTGTCTAAATTTATTTTTCGTCTCATTTATTTATTATCGTCATTTTTCGGGCAAAATAATTATCGGGGATTTCCGCATATCCTAACAAATTGGTATCAGAGCCAACCCAATATATTTTTTAGCCACCATGACTGATAGGGGTGACCTTCAGCCCAGCATTCCTCTTTACTCGGACACTTGAAGACAGCGACTTTTAGGACACATGGCCAGATGGGTAGTACACTTGGGGACCTGCCACCCTGTACGGAAAAAGTAAGGTGGGTCCTGACAGCAAAGCAACTTGAGCGGGAAACGTTGGGTAAGGTCGACCAGGGGACACGTGGCATTCTAGGAGTGGTCGACATTGTGAACAGAGAGGAGGCGCGCCAGTCTGACAACAGTACGACCGCAGGTGCTGTCTCTCCTAGGTTGTACCAGATGTCGCTATCAAGTGGTCCCGGAAGTGTGCCAGCTAGGAAAATAAAGGGAATTTGGGTATATGGGAACAGAAAGAGACGAGATCAACAGAGATTGAACACAACACACAAGACACTTAGATATTGGACGGTATTCATCTTCTTCGTGTTCATCATGAAAAAGCACTGTAATGAGCGAAGTAAGGTCGAGTGTGTAAATCCCGACTGTCAATAGTAAACACTATTTCCGGCGGCCCGTGGACGTAGGACATCTGTCCGAACCACGTAAAATCCCTGTCTCTTGCGTTTTCCTTCTTCCTTAGCACTAAAATCAAACCCTAAAACACGCCAAGAAATCAAGGCCCGGTCCGTTTCACCCATCACCGTCTTTCCCGAACCAAATATCGTTGATCGGGGTCATACCCGCATCAAATGGCGCCGTCTGTGGGAAACGATGGCTTGAGACGTGAGTGCGCTGGGTAGCAACAGCGAGGAAGGCAGGCTGTTTCTGGGTCTGTTTGAAGATAGGTTGAAGAAGGCAAGCCGAGCTTGTGTTGTCTGAAGGTGAAACGTGAGAGAGATAGTGGAAGGTTGCCGTCGTTAAAGGAGCAGTAGATCTCAGAGACGAATAGACGTTGGTCGCGATGGAGGAACAGCCGTCATTGGCACAAAACCTGCAAGGACGGTTCGAGGAAGTTGCGGGGAAAGCTGGGGAAAGTCCTACGCCTGCTCCGACGCTGGCTTCACCGATCGAGGCCCCAGCGGTTACACCAACGCCCACCTTTGCAGGGCCGTCCGGAGCCGTACCGCCTCAAACTCCCGTGACCATGACGGCGGAGCAGCTAGATCTGTTGGTAAAGAATGCAGTGGACGCGGCCATAGCCGCCAAGAAGGCGAGGAGCAAGGGCAAACGGAAGCAGCCCTTTTCTGTTCAGGGCAGAACCTCAGAGGGCCATGTCTCAGAGTGGGCAGAAACCGTAGGAGAAGACATGGTGGCCGGGGAAGAAGCCTTACGTTACCTGCCGGGCAGGGACTTGCCAAGAAGAGAGATTGTCCATGAAGAAAGAAATGTTGGGCCGTGGGCCCCAACACTTAGGCGAGAAGGACCTTCTAGGGGAGTTCAGGAAGGACCAGTGAACCTAAGGAATGCCGTACCTCTGACGACTATAGCCAGCGGATACATGGTGGAAGGAGAGGAGAAGGCTGGGGAACACCAGGCGGAAGTGAGGAGCTACGGTGCGCGCGGTCGAGAAGGAGCCGTCAGTTCCCAGGGACAGGAGCTTAGGAGGCAAGTGTCAGACCTCAGGAAAGTAATAGACGAGATCCGAAACAAGACAACCAGGCCCCATCTGCGAGGGCTGCATCAGGCCGGTACGCCTTTTGCCAAAAGGTTGTTGGAAGGGGAAGTGGCGCTCAACTTTAAGCAGTTGCCGTATGAGTATGATGGTACCACTGACCCGGAGGAACACGTGCTACGTTTCAAGAACACCATCCTACTGCATAACTTCTCGGAGGGAGTGAAATGCAGAGTCTTCCTAACAACTCTGGTGAGAGCCGCTCAGCAGTGGTTCAGCCAACTAGAACCAGAGGTTATCCACTCATTTGAGGAGTTCCAGGAGATGTTCATCAACCAGTTTGCTAGCGCTAGGAAGCCTCCTAAATCGGACATGTCATTGTTTAAAGTCAAGCAGCAATCAGACGAGAGCCTTCGATCTTACATCAGAAGATTTAACGTGGCAGCCTTGGAGGTACCCTCCGCCACCACTTCCGTTAAAATTAACGCTTTGGTTCACGGTTTGCAGGTGGGCGACTTCTTCGCGTCGCTCTCTAAAAAGCCCCCACAAACGTTCGAGGAACCGCTGGGCAGAGCGGATAAGTACATAAACCTGGAGGAAAGCAGGCTGGCAAAGATCCGAGAAGGAACGTCCAGAGTGGTGCCTAGAAAAGAAACACAAAACCATAATCGGAGCAAGGCAAACGTCCGGGCCACTCACCCCCCGCGATTAGAAGGCCTATGGCTGGTGGCCCGAACAGGTTCCCTCCTAGGTATCAGAGGTACACCCCTCTACGGACGAGTCTGGAGGAAGTCCTGGCTGTGGCATCAAGACATCCGGACATGCGGTACCCTCGAGCCAGTCCGCGGAGACACCCAAAACCTACATCAGGTCCCTTCTGTCGGTACCATAACGAACATGGACATCATACTGACAATTGCACGCATCTGAAGAATGAAATAGAGAGGTTAATAAAGGCAGGACATCTTAAGGAGTTTATATACCGAGATCGAAGGCTAGTCCCACCAGCACAACCCCGAGAGAGGGAAGGTCCGTTACCAGACAAGGGAAAGCAGCCTATGGTGGAACCCAACAGGCCGGGGCCTAGCCAGCCAAGAGCTCATATCCTCATCATAGTGGGAGGCCCAGAGGGTGGAGATTCACACAGAGCGCGGAAGTCGTACGCTCGAATGAGAGAGAGAGGAAAGTCCCGGGCAGAAGGCAGCCTAGTGGGTCAGATGGAGACTACAGGGAACATACAGTTCGGAGTGCGGGATGAGGTCGATGTCGTTCGGCCCCACAACGACGCTCTCGTGATCACCACGGACGTGGCAGGACATAACGTATCGCGGGTGTTTATAGACGGGGGTAGTTCAGCAGGTATCCTGTTCTTAGACTGTTTCAAGCAAATGAAATTGGGAACGGGGCTGAAACCGGTGGCCACCTCCTTATACGGTTTCGGCGGAGCTGGCATACAGCCTTTAGGCCAGGTCACACTCCCGTGGGACTAGGAGAAGCCCCTCGGCGGGTGGTACGAATGGTTAACTTCCTGGTCGTTGACGCGACTTCTTCATATAATATCATATTGGGGCGCCCAGCCATAAACGGATTCAGGGCAGTACCTTCGACGTACCATTTGAAGATCAAATTCCCAGTAGGAGACCAGGTGGGGGAGGTCTCAGGGGACCAGGTTAGCTCTCGCCGTTGTTACGCCAATGAGGTTAAGGTTGTGACAGGGGGAAAGGAAAAAGACGACGTTGGAGCCAAACAAGCCAAACGAACGAAGTTAGAGCAGGAATACGGGGAACCTTCGAAGTTGCAGCCACAACCTGACGAAGAACTGATGACAGTGGAACTTTACCCAGGAAAACAGGGTTTCACCACCCAGGTGGGGACGAAGATGGATGAGGGGATTGCATCGCAGCTGGTCGAATGCCTCAGGCGAAACGCTGACCTCTTTGCCTTTTCGCCAGCAGACATGACCGGGGTGGACCCGAGGATAGCCATGCACCACCTGAACATAATCCCAGGTAGCCACCCAGTGAAACAGAGACTCCGACAGTTCGGAGCCGAAAGGGACCACGATATCAGGGCGGAAGTGGAGAAGTTGCTCAAAGCCGGACACGTTCGAGAGGTGCAGTTTCCCACCTGGTTGGCCAATGTTGTTATGGTCAAAAAGGGAAATGGGTCCTGGAGGATGTGTGTAGACTTCCGAGACCTCAACAAAGCCTGTCCTAAGGATCACTATCCTTTACCGAGGATAGATCAGCTGGTAGACTCCACCTCTGGGTGTGAGATGTTAAGCATGATGGACGCTTATCAGGGGTATCACCAGATTAGGCTGAATCCGGAGGATGTGGATAAAGTTTGCTTCGTCACGGCGGGTGACACATATGGTTATGTCCGGATGCCCTTTGGACTTAAGAACGCAGGAGCTACCTATCAACGAATGGTTGACACAGTGTTTAAGAGCCAGTTGGGGCGTAACATGGAGGTGTATGTGGATGATATGCTGGTTAAGTCGACTTGGCCAAGGATCATGTTGCGAACCTAGAAGAAGCCTTCCAGACCATCCGGACCTGTGGGATGAAACTGAACCTTGCGAAGTGTACCTTTGGGGTGCAGTCGGGGAAGTTCCTGGGGTATATGGTGACCAAGAGGGGGATCGAGGTGAACCCCAATAAGGTGAAGGCTATACTGGAAATGCAGCCGCCACGGAACATCAAGGAGGTTCAACGCTTAACGGAAAGGTTGGCGGCACTTAGCAGATTCATCGCCAAGTCCGCAGATAAAAGCCTACCCTTCTTCAGAATACTCCGGAAAGGATGCCGATTCGAATGGACAGAAGAATGCCAATTGGCATTCGAAGGGCTAAGAAATTACTTGCACAATATGCCGTTATTGACCAAGCCCTTACCCGGTGACGAATTAATCTTGTATTTTTCTACAGGGGAGCAGGCCGTGAGTTCGGTTCTCCTGAAAGAGGAGGGTGACACCCAGAAGCCGGTATACTTCGTGAGTAAAATAATGCAGGGGGCCGAAAGCAGGTACTCCGAAATTGAGAAGGCAGCCTTGGCGGTGATGGTGTCGGTTCGGAGGCTACGCCCGTATTTCCTATCTCACAAAGTACGGGTACGTACCAATTTACTATTGAAACAGACTCTGAGTAGGCCAGACCTTTCTGGAAGGATGGTCAAGTGGGCAGTGGAGTTGGGCGAATACGACGTTGAGTTCGAAAGGCGACCCGCCATTAAGGGGCAGGCCTTGTCGGACTTCCTGCTAGAGTCTACCCGAGGAGAGGTGTCACCAACTTGGAAAGCTTATGTGGATGGCTCATCCACAGCGACTGGGGCCGGGGCAGGAGTCCTCATCATTACGCCAGATGGGGACGAACTACAGTTCGCTGTGACCTTCGACTTCCCAGCGTCTAACAATGAGGCCGAGTACGAGGCCCTGGTGAAAGGAATGGAGATCCTTAACAACCTGGGAGCTGCAGCAGTAATTATATACTCGGATTCCCAGTTGGTAGCTCAGCAAGTCCAAGGAAAATACGAGGCTAAGAACGAGAAGATGGTGAGGTATGCTGAGCGAGTGGGGAAGCTGAAAGCCTCTTTCGACAGCTTCGAGATACGGCAGATTCCCCGGGAGGAGAACGGTCGAGCCGATTCCCTGGCAAAGTTGGCTAGTGCCGCAATCCCGGAGGGGACCCGAAAGGTGACGATGCTGACAGCTAGCCGAGAGGACCGGACGGAGCAAGTGGGATGTATAGGAGAGGAAGAAGACTGGAGGGCTCCTATCCTGGAAGCCTTGTGTGATCCTGCACACAAGGATGCAGGAAAATTTCGGCAGAAGTTCTGCGTCATTGGAGGAGAGTTATACAAAAGGACTTTTGTACATCCCTATGCTCGATGCTTATCCAGAAATGAAGGGATGTTAGTGTTGGAAGAGGTGCATGAAGGGTGTGCCGGCGACCATGCCGGGTACAAGGCGGTAGCTCGGAGAGTGGTCAGGGCCGGGTACTTCTGGCCGACCCTATTGAGGGATGCTAAGGAACTGGTCAGACGATGCGAAAGCTGCCAGAAGCACGGCCCGAAGATCCATGTACCCGCGGAAGAACTGGGGTTGATGCATTCCCCTTGCCCATTTGACAAATGGGGGATAGACATAGCAGGGCCTATGCCAGTCGCCAAGGCTCAGAAGAAGTTCATCATAGTGGCTGTCGACTATTTCAGTAAATGGGTGAAAGCTAAGGCAGTGGCAAAATCGATGAAACTAACGTGATAGATTTCTTGTGGCATAACATTTGTTGCAGGTTCGGAGCCCCTCGGATCCTAATCTCCGATAATGGCACGCAGTTCTGTGGAGCCCGAGTCCGTGAGTTTTGTGCGGGGATGAAGATACAGCAGAGGTTCGTCTCAGTGGGACACCCTCAAGCTAATGGACAAGTGGAGGTCACCAATCGCACCATCCTCCACGGGATCAAGGCCAGATTGGAGCAGGAGGGTGGTAAATGGTTGGAGTCCCTTGACCCCGTGCTATGGGCATATCGCGTTACGCCGCGAGAAGCTACGGACGAAACGCCTTTCCAGTTAGTCTATGGATCTGCCGCCCTGATACCTGTTGAGATAGGGATGGAGACGCACAGGGTTATCCATTACGAAGAGGAGCAGAACGCACGACTCAGGAGAGAGGATCTGGACTTGATAGGGGAAATCAGGGAGTTGGCCTTGATAAGGATGGAAAAATACAAGAGTCGAGTAAAAGCGGCCTATGACCGGAGAGTAAGGCCTCGACAATTCCAGGTGGGGGACCTAATCTTGAGAAGGGCCGATGTACTTAAGCCGTTGAAGAAGATAGACTCGACATGGGAGGGTCCTTACAAGGTGGCCCGCGTTTTGGGGGGCGGCGCATACGAGTTGGAGGATGAAGACAGGCGCAGAATACCCCGCCCCTGGAACATCTCAAAGCTCAAGAAGTATTATACTTAGCGAGGGATTGGAGGGTTGTATATAAATCAAACAGGAAGGTGTACTCTTTCTCCTTCGCCAAGGTTTTATCCCAAGGGGGTTTTACTTGGCAAGGTTTTAACGAGGCACCATCCGTTGAATGAAATTGTTTTTTTCGGAAACTCGTGTCTCGATGGCTCCTCTCCCAAAATTGAGAATCACGAATCCTGTCTATAGACTACCCTGGATTCCCTAATGGCCCAGACGTGGCCGCGCAGATCGCGCACCTATAGCCCAGACGTGGCTGGCCCAGACGTGGCCGCGCAGATCGCGCACCTATAGCCCAGACGTGGCCGCGCAGATCGCGCACCTATAGCCCAGACGTGGCTGGCCCAGACGTGGCCGCGCAGATCGCGCACCTATAGCCCAGATGTGGCTGGCCCAGACGCGGCCGCGCATAGCCCAGACGTGGCTGGCCCAGACGTGGCCGCGCAGATGGCGCACCTATAGCCCAGACGTGGCTGGCCCAGACGTGGCCGCGCAGATTGCGCACCTATAGCCCAGACGTGGCTGGCCCAGACGTGGCCGCGCAGATCGCGCACCCATAGCCCAGATGAGGCTGGCCCAGACGTGGCCGCGCAGATTGCGCACCTATAGCCCAGACGTGGCTGGCCCAGACGAGGCCGCGCGGATTGCGCATCTGTGGCCCAGACGCGGCCGCGTAGATGCATACTAATGAGCACTAGATGCAGCTATGTAGATGACTCCCATGCAGGAGCGTCCTACTCCCAGGTCGCCACAGGTCCGCGCTCGGCGAACTTGGGCGAGGCTACTAGTGAAGAGCCTTGTTGGTGCCCAGGATTAGCCAAAGTCGACCTCGTAAAGGGGACAGGCCCGCCGATACCCAACGAACCTGGTGAAAAAGTTGGACGAGACCAACGCTTGAGGTACCATCGAATCCCCCAGGTACGCGTTTCTGCTTGTTAATATCGCCTTAAAGAGGAATTTCGAGACGAGCACAACCCGACGAAATAATAGTCGGGGAAAGTGAGGCTGGTGAGTCGAAAGGAACGCCCTTGGTGTACTTCGAATACGCTGACAGACCTCAGCACCATTCGAAGTAGGGGGAGTAGAGAGTGGTAATAATGCAGGACCTCAGCGAAAAAGGCCCAAAATATTTAAGTCTGTGTGCGATTAAGTTGGGAGGCAGACAAGAAAGCAAGGAAAACACGCCACAACATTACGCATACGGAACAACGGAGAAAAAAGCAATGAAGTGTTCAAAATAGGAAATAACAAAAGGAGTCCGAAAAAGGAAAATGACATTAATTGTTCAGAAGCAGGAAATAGATTAATGAGCTAGGGAGGTGGAGCGCTGGAACCGGTCGCGGAGTCGAGGACCTCCGAAGCAGTAGACAGCTCCTCCAACTTGGAGAGTTGGCCTAGAAGGACCTCAGGCGAGACCTCCAGCAAAGTAGGAGAGCAATGGGGGACCCCAACAGACCAGAAGTCCGAATTTGGGGCCGCCTCTGGATCTCCCATAAATGCCGGAGGGGCACTCATAGCGTCCATCGCGGCATCCAGCGTAGAGGTGGGCTCGCGTCCAGCAGCGAAACCTCCCAAGAAGTAATGTTGCATGAAGGGCGCGAAGTCCATCAGGGAAAGGGTGTCACGCAGATAACCCTCATGCCAACTTTGGCTCAACTGGGTCAGGAACTTCATACCGAGAGGAGAGCCCATGAGATGCTTCTGACAGAGCTGGATACCTTCCAGCTTCCCCGAGAAGTGACTACTCTCAACCTTAGTAGTGAAAGCCTGCTCCAACTCAACCTTCAGGGTTTCCTCTCTCTCAGCCAATAGTTCCTTGGCCCTCAGCTCGATTTGGACCTGCTGCGCATCTATGAGCTGATGCAAACGGGTCGTGAGCTCAGTCTCCTTAGCAGCAAGAGCAGCTGCACTTTCCACCTCCAACTGACGCGACTTCTCCAAAGCTAAGTCTTTTACACGAGCCTCGCACTCATTCTTCTCTTTCTCAAGTTCTTCCTCCAACTGGGCGATCCTTGAGTCCCGCTCTTCAATTGTCTCGAGCATGTGGCTCTCAGAAGAGGCGTGACCACCGGGTGTCAAACCCCGATGGGAGATCGCAGACAAGAGAGCAGGCAGTAGAAAGGACAGCTGAGACAACCAAGCCTGAATTAACAAAGTACCAAAAAATAAATCAACGAAAGGAGGCCAAGGGGGAGAATTACCTCGGCCCAATGATGAACAGCAAGCTCAGCGACAGAGGCGTCAGATCGGCGACGGAGCACTTTTTGTTGTTCGGGAGGCACGATGGCTTGGATGAACTTCATCTTCTCCTCAGGACTCAACGAGTCATAACTGTCGGGTAGGTTCAGCACCATCTTCCCGTCAGCCCGCTGATCGATACCCCACTCAGAGCCGTGGTGGACAAAAGGGGCGAACTCAGAAGTGTCAGGAGTGGGAGAGACTGTCTCCACACGTGGCCTCTTCCCCTTTGCCACGGCAATCTTCTTCTTTTTCTTCTTGGGAGGCACCGGCGAGGCATCTTTCTTGCTCGCATCACCTTCTGAGTCAGATAGCACCACATGAGGAGATGAGGATCCAACAGGAGATTTCCCTTTCACCTCCGAAGCTGGCAGGTCAGTCCCATCAAGACCTGCTGAGGGATGAGGCTCAGCGGGAACCTCGGATTCTTCTTGCTTCACAGGAAGGGCACGGAACGCATCGCTCCAAGAGAACGACATATCTGCAAAAAACATACTGAGTCAGAGAGGAAAATCTAAAAAGGAGGTCAGGAAGCAGGAGGGAAACCTGCTTACCCTTAGGATCGAAGGGTAGAAACTTTGAGGAGAGGTTGAAGTGATGGAGAAGGCCGGGATAGGTTACCAACTCAACCATGTTAAATTTCTTTTCAGGGGCCCTAAAGTTCAAGAGGTTAAGAGCCGCCTCATTCTCTTCGGAACATTCAGGCTGGACCCCTGACAGTCTTTGAGGCACCTGGTGAACCCAATGGTGATGAGGAAAGTCCCAGCTACTCTCTGTGGGGGCTACGAAGAAGTAAAAAGGGTGCCACTCCTTATCTTTGTGGGTACCCCTGCTGAGGAAATGAACGAGACCGCGCGGATTCGCGCACAGATAGAAAAAGGGGGGAGCAGACTTAAGCTGAAACTGGGAAAGAACAAGTTCTATAGAAGGTCTCCCACCTGCAGCGGTGACCAAGACATAAAAAGCGGCCAACTAACGTATAGAAGAAGGACTGAACTAATTCAAAGGGATACGAAAAGCCTGCGATACGGCGGCAAAGAAGGGGTGGACTGGAAAGCGTAGGCCGGCCCTTATCTGGCTCTCCCAGAAAGCAAGGGCCGGGGAAGGCGGAAAGTTGGCACGCTGGTTAGGATTCGGGACGGAGATGTGGAAGCCAGGGCTGTGAAAACCTTCTGGAACGAGCTTCTCTAGGCGCCGATAGGTCGACTTAGACGCGCCGATGTAGCACCCGGGTTTCCCGTAGGTATTTAGGGCCAATAAATTAGCAAAATGTAACTCCGTGAATTATGTGCATAAACGTGATTTATGTGCTGAATATGACTTAAGCGCAGCTTCGTGTTTTACGAAATTGGGTGCGATTAAATAGTGCTTATGTGACTTACTTGAAATTGTGTGGAAAATTACGTGCTTAGGCGATTTCTTGAATTTAGTGCAATTAAATCGTACCAAGTGACCCCTAATTTATTTAGGAATTTTCGAAAGTTGGACAAGGAAATTGGATCATGAGAGAAAATTAGACTATAGTACTAATGGGCTATAATTAAATCCAAACTTAGGCCCAAATGAGACCTCAAACTTGAGCCCAACATCCTTAGAAATGAAGTTAGCAAACAAGATCCCTAAATTATGGAAAACCCACGCCAAGCTTGTTCCATCACAACTAAATATCTATGAAAAGCCATATGAAAGTTAAAAACCCCATAACCTTACCTAAGAACCCACGAAAAGAAAGAGGGAAGAAGAAAGAGCCGAGAGAAGAATAAACGTAGAGGACACTTCGAGCTAGCTTGGAACTCCGAAATTGTAAGTGACGAAAATCCCTTAAAACCATTTCTATTTTTATACTAAGAATTGTTTAGCTAAATTTCGAGCTTAGGTTTGTACTAAGGATGTTTGTTTGAGCAAATATGAAGTTAAGTAGCATAGCATGTGATTTAGAACTTAGAATGCTAGGTAGAACAAGCTGCGAAGTGAATTCGAGGGAGAAGAACGACGGAAAATCGAAGAAGATGATAAAATGTCGCATGAAATGTCGACTAAACCTATATCGACATTTTAATAAATGTCGAGATACCATGTAAATATTATGTCGACATTTCCTAATGAAAATGTCGAAACCCAAAGTCGAAGCTTTGTTAGGAATGATGTCGAGACCCACTTATGAGACATATCGAGATTTATTAAAAACGAGATGTTGAAAATGTCGAGCTTGTACATAACATGTCGAGACCCAAGGCAAAGATGTCGAAATGTTACATGAGATGTCCACGTAATGGATATCGACATTGCATGGATGTCGAGACCTTAAATCATGCAAATGTCGAAGTGCTAAAATAGAAAAGTCGAGGTAACTGCCGATATTAAAGTCGAGGTGAAATCTCATGTCGACATTTTATGTTCCAAGATGTCGAGATCTTTAAATCATTAAATGTCGAGTTCATGAACATATACAAAATGTCGAGTAATAGATAAAATGTCGGGCTCAAATAAATCGGTATAAATGTCGAAACCTTGCTGAGAAAGATGTCGAAATGTTAGGAAAATGTCGAGCTAAAATAATTAACAATGTCGAGACCTCACTTCCCAAGCAACCCGAGATTTATCAAATGTCGAAAGGTGATGTCGAAACCCTCATGCATCTCGATAATTAGCTCCTTCATATCGATATCTTGTAAATGTCGAAGATCGGTGTGAGTTGCATGTCGATAATCTCTAACTCAAATGCTGAAGTATAAATGTCGAGACCAATATCTATAAAAAAAGGTCG
Organism: Craterostigma plantagineum; assembly: GCA_027422505.1. NCBI lineage: Eukaryota > Viridiplantae > Streptophyta > Magnoliopsida > Lamiales > Linderniaceae > Craterostigma > Craterostigma plantagineum. Next base: position 11,143,817 of record JAPQWV010000011.1, on the reverse strand, counting down.
AGATGCAACGTCTAGATAAGATAGCAAAGAAATGTCGAGCTAGAGAAAATGTCGAGACTTGGGTGAATCCTATGTCAACATTTCCAGATACAAATGTCAAATAAATGTCGAGATTACTAAGTGTCGAGATTTCTAAATAATTCAAATGTCGCGGCCTAATTACCATACAACTCGAGATTTATTTCTAATAATGTCGAGACTCATGGTGAGCTTCATGTCGACATTTCCAATCATAAATGTCGAAGACCCTTGTCCACCATCTAAAATGTCGAACCTTTATATGTATAATGCCGAGTTTTATACCAAAACAAATGTCGAGATCTTTCCGACACCAAGCTCGAGGCTCGCCCGAAGCCAATCTCGTGAAATACCGATTAGACTAACACACCCATAATGTATATTTAGGGTTTGGAGATTAGCATACTTGAGCCACTAAATAAAATAGCGCACTGACACCAATTTTCATGCCTAAGGTCGGGACTTGGGAACACTTACGGGTCAGGTGACTGCTAATCTACGGACGACAAGTAAGTAGAAATCCAACTACGACACACAACTTGTTTTACGTGCCTTATTGCGTGATTTCGTGCCTACGTGGTTTTATGAATTTGTGAATTGATTAAAGTAGTTAAATGTGGTAAGTCTACATTGCATTTACCTGCATCTGCATATGCATACTCACGTGCACACACGAACGCGTGAGGGAGGGTCGTGGGATTGAGTGTGCGTAATGATGTGTCGCATGTACGCGACGAGGACTTGCCGATGTGGGCAAGTGTGTCGACTCGTAGTTGAGTCAGGGGCTGTCTACTATGTTACCAGGGCGGCGTTTTAGCGTCGTCGTACTATTATTTTAGATATATATATTGATATCCTATGGTTAGGATTTGGGCATGGCCCGTGGCGGTAAGGTGCGACCTGGAGGGTGCGACCTGAGGGTGTAAGCGACACAGGGTAGAACCCTGGTGTAGGCGACCTCAGCGTGGGCTACCAGCGTGAGCGACCGCCGGACAGTCGGGGACGACTGGGATCATATGGCGACCTAGGGGAACGATGTGCATCCTAGGGTTCGGCCATCCGGCGTGGACCGCTGTCGTGTTGTCCTTGAGGGACGTGAGCTCTTGTGGTGCATAGTGAGATTAGCCGAGGGCCCTGAGTGACACTAGTCTGAGTACGTTGGTACGATTGTTGTATGCATCGGCGTGGATTGCCTTTGCGAGTGTTGTATGCATCGGCGCGGATTGCCGTTGCGGGGGAGTGACACGTGCACACATGCATGATTTCTGCTTACTGAGCCTCGGTGGCTCATTCCTTACGTTGTGTGTTGTAGGCACTGGCGATCACGGTATGTGAGCGCGTTTTGAAGGCAAGGCCAACCTTTTGGAGCTTCGTGCTGCTTTTGGGGGTGGACGTGTGTGTGTGGATGACGACCTGTGAGGCCGGGCGCATAGGAGCTTTTGCTGTGCCGACACACCTTCGCCGTGGTAGACAGACCATGTCTGGAAACTGATGTTCGACATGCATTCTTTTGTCTTGTATAGAACAATGTTCCATTCCATAAATGAAAAATGAAAAATTTGTACGCGTTTTTGGTGCACTTCTTTATTTACAAACTCGCTAGGCATGTAGAATGCGCTAGAATAGGCGGTTAGGAAGTCGGGGCGCGACAGGGTGGTATCAGAGTCTCGGTCACAGGTTCTGTAGACTGTCCACACACACACACACCCAAAAGAGCGGAAGCGGCCTTGCAAGTAAGTGTTGAGTCTATGTGATTTTCTATGTTGTATAATTTATTGGCCATAGGACAATCAGGATAGGGTAGAAAGATGGTAAGAACGAGAGGAGAGTCGAGTGGTGGCGACGACCAGAACAGGGGAAACACGGCCCCTCCCGACAATCGGGACGCTACGATTTTCCAGCTAACGGAATTAGTCCGTCAGCAGTCAACGCAGATCCAACAACTGATCCAACAGAATACTGCTAATGCTGGGCCAACTCAGGCGGAAAGGACTGAGGTGGTGGGAGAACGATTCCGAAGGTTGAACCCACCGACCTTCGAAGACACAGCTGACTCAACAGCAGCTGAAGACTGGTTAAGGACTCTCGAAAGCATGTTCATCTATAGCAGGGTTCCAGAGGCGGAAAAGGCCCTCTGTGCTGCGTTCCTACTACGAGGGAGCGCAGGACACTGGTGGGACACCATCATGGTGTTAGAGAACCCCGCTACAATGAGCTGGGAAAGATTCAAGGAGTTGTTCAGGGGCAAGTACCTCACCGCCCCGATTCGAGCACAGCGCCTGAACGAATTCATCAATCTCAGGCAGGGACCGATGACGGTGGCTGAGTACATACGGAAGTTTGAGCAGCTGTCCAGATTTGCAGCACACATGGTCAGCACGGAAGCCCTGAAAATCGAACGCTTTTTGGAAGGATTGAAGCCCGAGCTCTACAGAGATGTGAGCATGGCGGGAATTCAGGGAGCTACTTACTCTCAAGTAGCAGAGAGAGCTGTGGTGGCTGAACAGGCGGAAGCCAGAATCTTGAAGGCACAAGAGGCCAAACGCAAGTTCGCGCAAATGAAAGGAGCGCAATGGAGCGGAGGAGACCAGAAACGGCAGTTCGTGCCTAAAGGGGGCAAGAAGAGATTTCAGAACCGGCCTCCTCAACAGCCTCAGGGGACGATGAACAGACCCCCAAATCCAAACCAGAACCAGGGAGCAGCGCAGGGCCCATATTGCCAGAGGTGTGGGAAAAGGCACTTTGGGAACTGCAACATGCAAGTCAACACCTGCTTTAGATGTGGGAAGCCGGGCCACTTTGTGAGACAGTGCCCGGAGGGTGCTTCGGGAAATCAGACCGGGAGTCAGGCAGGACCTCAAAGGGTGCCAGCACGGGTGTACACCATCACTTCCGAGGAAGCAGAAAACAACCCGGAGGTGGTAACAGGTACCCTACCGGTCCATCAAACTCCCACGTGCATTCTAGTAGATTCCGGGGCGACCCACTCGTTTGCGTCTGTGAAGTATGTGACGAAACTAGGGGTAACGCCTGAGCGAGTCGACTACGAGTATAGCGTAGCAATTCCAAGCGGGGCACCAACTAGGACTAGTCAAATGTTAAGAAATTGCCCAATCTTAGTCGGTAATAGAGAATTGCCGGTAGACCTGATAGTCATCCCGATGGACGATTACGAAGTGATCCTCGGGATGGACTGGCTCTCAAAGTACGGAGCAGTGATAGACTGTAACCGTAAAGTAGTTACGTTTAGCTTAGAAGGGGAAGAGCCTGTCACCTTCAAGGGGACAATGAAGAGGAGAGGCATTCTGAGGATATCAGCCTTAAAAGCTCAGCGATTAGTCAATTCCGGATGCGAGGCATATCTGGTATTCGCACTGAAGGCGGAAGGGAATACCCCCACGAAACTCGAAGACGTACCCGTGATTAAAGAGTTCCCGGACGTATTTCCGGAAGATCTGCCGGGACTACCCCCGGACAGAGAATTGAATTCACGATTGACCTGGTGCCGGGAGCAGCACCAGTGTCCAAGGCTCCATATCGCTTAGCGCCAACCGAATTAAAGGAATTGAAGGAACAAATAGATGAACTCCTACAGAAAGGATTCATTCAGACCAGCTTTTCTCCCTGGGGTGCGCCAGTCCTGTTCGTACGAAAGAAGGATGGCTCGATGAGATTGTGTATAGACTACAGGGAGTTGAACAAGCTGACGATCAAGAACAAGTATCCACTACCCCGAATAGACGACCTCTTCGACCAATTGCAAGGCGCCACAGTATTCTCTAAGATCGATTTGAGGTCGGGCTATCATCAACTGAAGGTCCGCAAGGAGGACATTCCCAAAACGGCATTCAGTACCAGATACGGGCACTTCGAATTCCTAGTAATGCCCTTTGGACTGACGAACGCACCGGCGGCCTTCATGGACCTAATGAACCGGGTGTTCGAAGCCTATCTAGACAAGTTCGTGATCGTGTTCATAGATGACATCCTCGTCTACTCCAAGACGAAAGAGGAGCACGAACAACACCTACGAGTAGTACTCGGAGTATTGCGGGAAAAGCAGTTGTACGCCAAGTATAAGAAGTGTGAATTTTGGCTGGATCAAGTAGCGTTCTTGGGGCACATCGTCTCGGGAGCGGGAATCTCGGTGGACCCGAGCAAAATCGAAGCAATTAATGATTGGCCACAGCCGACCAACGTAACGGAAGTACGAAGCTTCCTAGGCTTAGCAGGCTACTATAGGAAATTCATCAAAGATTTCTCTAGAATCGCCTCTACGCTGACAAGGTTGACTAAGAAAAACACGCCTTTTCAATGGAGCAAAGAGTGTGAACAAAGCTTCCAAGAACTGAAAGAGCGGCTTACTACAGCCCCAGTGCTGACAATACCCACGGGGACAGGAGGGTTCTCAGTGTATAGCGATGCCTCGAAGAATGGGATAGGATGCGTACTGATGCAGAACGGTAACGTGGTGGCTTATGCCTCACGACAACTGAAGGAGTACGAAAAGAACTACCCTACACACGACTTGGAGCTAGCCGCGGTAGTCTTCGCTCTCAAAATTTGGAGGCACTACTTGTATGGAGAAAGATGCGAATTTACACCGATCACAAGAGTCTGAAGTACTTCTTCACCCAAAAGGAACTCAATATGAGGCAGAGAAGATGGCTGGAGTTGGTGAAGGACTACGATTGTGTGATCAACTACCACCCAGGAAAGGCGAACGTGGTAGCTGATGCTCTAAGCCGGAAATCTGTGAGCGCGGAACTTCAACAGCTCGACATGGAGATCGTACCATTGGGAGAAGTCGAGGTAAAGTTAGCAACCCTGACTCTGCAACCAACGCTACTGGAGCAGATCAGAAAGGCACAGGAAAACGATGAGTTTTACCTGAAAACTAAGGGAGCGCAAATCGAACAGTCAACAACAGACTTCACGTTTCAGAACGACCAAAGCTTATACTACAAGAATAGATTATACGTACCGAACGACGCGGATCTTAGACGAGTTATACTGACGGAAGCACATATCACACCATATTCGGTGCACCCAGGAGCTACGAAGCTTTATAGGGATCTAAGGACTAACTACTGGTGGCCGGGAATGAAAAAGGACGTAGCGACGTTCGTGAGCCGATGCCTCACCTGCCAGCAAATTAAGGCAGAACATCAGCGACCGGCAGGGACGCTGCAACCTCTGCCCATTCCGGAGTGGAAGTGGGACAATGTAACGATGGATTTCGTGAGCGGATTGCCGAGGAACGCGAAAGGACACGATGCAATTTGGGTAATTGTAGATCGACTTACGAAATCTGCCCATTTTCTGCCGATAAGTACAACGTTTACCATGGAGCGGTATGCAGAATTGTACATCCAAGAGATAGTAAGACTCCATGGGGCACCCATAACGATAGTTTCAGACCGCAATTCACGGTTTCTATCTAAATTCTGGACGAGCTTACAAAAGGCCATAGGGACGAAATTGGCCTTTAGCACAGCATATCACCCGCAAACGGACGGCCAATCCGAGCGGACAATCCAAACGCTGGAAGATATGTTACGAGCCTGTGTACTTGACTTCAAAGGCAACTGGAGCAAGTACCTTCCACTTGTAGAATTCTCGTACAACAACAGTTACCAAGCTACAATTGGAATGGCTCCTTACGAAGCCTTGTACGGACGGAAGTGCAGATCCCCAGTGCATTGGGACGAAGTAGGTGAAAGGGCGATGCTAGGCCCAGATATGATACGGGAAATGACGGAAATTATCATGCTGATCCGAGAAAGAATGCGCACGGCGCAGAGTAGACAGAAGAGTTATGCGGATCGGAGACGTAGACCGCTAGAATTTGAAGTTGATGATTGGGTTTTCGTGAAAGTATCGCCAATGAAGGGCGTTAAGAGATTCGGCAAGAAGGGAAAACTAAGCCCAAGATACATTGGTCCCTTCAAGATAATAAAGAGAGTCGGCGAAGTAGCGTACCAACTGGAACTACCAGCATCGTTGTCGCAAGTACACAATGTGTTCCACGTGTCGACTTTGCGGAAGTATATCGCTGACCCAAGCCACGTGTTGATAAACGACTCACTGCATCGACACTTGAAACCAGACCTGAGTTATGAGGAAACCCCCGTAGAGATATTGATGCATGAGACGAAAAGGCTTAGGAACAAAGAGATTCCTCTAGTGAAAGTTCTGTGGCGGAATCAGTCAGTAGAGGAAGCCACATGGGAACGCGAGGATGAGATGAAAACCCGCTATCCTGAATTGTTCCGAACGGGCTGATTTCGGGGGCGAAATCCTCCTTAAGGGGGGGAGGATGTAGCACCCGGGTTTCCCGTAGGTATTTAGGGCCAATAAATTAGCAAAATGTAACTCCGTGAATTATGTGCATAAACGTGATTTATGTGCTGAATATGACTTAAGCGCAGCTTCGTGTTTTACGAAATTGGGTGCGATTAAATAGTGCTTATGTGACTTACTTGAAATTGTGTGGAAAATTACGTGCTTAGGCGATTTCTTGAATTTAGTGCAATTAAATCGTACCAAGTGACCCCTAATTTATTTAGGAATTTTCGAAAGTTGGACAAGGAAATTGGATCATGAGAGAAAATTAGACTATAGTACTAATGGGCTATAATTAAATCCAAACTTAGGCCCAAATGAGACCTCAAACTTGAGCCCAACATCCTTAGAAATGAAGTTAGCAAACAAGATCCCTAAATTATGGAAAACCCACGCCAAGCTTGTTCCATCACAACTAAATATCTATGAAAAGCCATATGAAAGTTAAAAACCCCATAACCTTACCTAAGAACCCACGAAAAGAAAGAGGGAAGAAGAAAGAGCCGAGAGAAGAATAAACGTAGAGGACACTTCGAGCTAGCTTGGAACTCCGAAATTGTAAGTGACGAAAATCCCTTAAAACCATTTCTATTTTTATACTAAGAATTGTTTAGCTAAATTTCGAGCTTAGGTTTGTACTAAGGATGTTTGTTTGAGCAAATATGAAGTTAAGTAGCATAGCATGTGATTTAGAACTTAGAATGCTAGGTAGAACAAGCTGCGAAGTGAATTCGAGGGAGAAGAACGACGGAAAATCGAAGAAGATGATAAAATGTCGCATGAAATGTCGACTAAACCTATATCGACATTTTAATAAATGTCGAGATACCATGTAAATATTATGTCGACATTTCCTAATGAAAATGTCGAAACCCAAAGTCGAAGCTTTGTTAGGAATGATGTCGAGACCCACTTATGAGACATATCGAGATTTATTAAAAACGAGATGTTGAAAATGTCGAGCTTGTACATAACATGTCGAGACCCAAGGCAAAGATGTCGAAATGTTACATGAGATGTCCACGTAATGGATATCGACATTGCATGGATGTCGAGACCTTAAATCATGCAAATGTCGAAGTGCTAAAATAGAAAAGTCGAGGTAACTGCCGATATTAAAGTCGAGGTGAAATCTCATGTCGACATTTTATGTTCCAAGATGTCGAGATCTTTAAATCATTAAATGTCGAGTTCATGAACATATACAAAATGTCGAGTAATAGATAAAATGTCGGGCTCAAATAAATCGGTATAAATGTCGAAACCTTGCTGAGAAAGATGTCGAAATGTTAGGAAAATGTCGAGCTAAAATAATTAACAATGTCGAGACCTCACTTCCCAAGCAACCCGAGATTTATCAAATGTCGAAAGGTGATGTCGAAACCCTCATGCATCTCGATAATTAGCTCCTTCATATCGATATCTTGTAAATGTCGAAGATCGGTGTGAGTTGCATGTCGATAATCTCTAACTCAAATGCTGAAGTATAAATGTCGAGACCAATATCTATAAAAAAGGTCGAGATGCAACGTCTAGATAAGATAGCAAAGAAATGTCGAGCTAGAGAAAATGTCGAGACTTGGGTGAATCCTATGTCAACATTTCCAGATACAAATGTCAAATAAATGTCGAGATTACTAAGTGTCGAGATTTCTAAATAATTCAAATGTCGCGGCCTAATTACCATACAACTCGAGATTTATTTCTAATAATGTCGAGACTCATGGTGAGCTTCATGTCGACATTTCCAATCATAAATGTCGAAGACCCTTGTCCACCATCTAAAATGTCGAACCTTTATATGTATAATGCCGAGTTTTATACCAAAACAAATGTCGAGATCTTTCCGACACCAAGCTCGAGGCTCGCCCGAAGCCAATCTCGTGAAATACCGATTAGACTAACACACCCATAATGTATATTTAGGGTTTGGAGATTAGCATACTTGAGCCACTAAATAAAATAGCGCACTGACACCAATTTTCATGCCTAAGGTCGGGACTTGGGAACACTTACGGGTCAGGTGACTGCTAATCTACGGACGACAAGTAAGTAGAAATCCAACTACGACACACAACTTGTTTTACGTGCCTTATTGCGTGATTTCGTGCCTACGTGGTTTTATGAATTTGTGAATTGATTAAAGTAGTTAAATGTGGTAAGTCTACATTGCATTTACCTGCATCTGCATATGCATACTCACGTGCACACACGAACGCGTGAGGGAGGGTCGTGGGATTGAGTGTGCGTAATGATGTGTCGCATGTACGCGACGAGGACTTGCCGATGTGGGCAAGTGTGTCGACTCGTAGTTGAGTCAGGGGCTGTCTACTATGTTACCAGGGCGGCGTTTTAGCGTCGTCGTACTATTATTTTAGATATATATATTGATATCCTATGGTTAGGATTTGGGCATGGCCCGTGGCGGTAAGGTGCGACCTGGAGGGTGCGACCTGAGGGTGTAAGCGACACAGGGTAGAACCCTGGTGTAGGCGACCTCAGCGTGGGCTACCAGCGTGAGCGACCGCCGGACAGTCGGGGACGACTGGGATCATATGGCGACCTAGGGGAACGATGTGCATCCTAGGGTTCGGCCATCCGGCGTGGACCGCTGTCGTGTTGTCCTTGAGGGACGTGAGCTCTTGTGGTGCATAGTGAGATTAGCCGAGGGCCCTGAGTGACACTAGTCTGAGTACGTTGGTACGATTGTTGTATGCATCGGCGTGGATTGCCTTTGCGAGTGTTGTATGCATCGGCGCGGATTGCCGTTGCGGGGGAGTGACACGTGCACACATGCATGATTTCTGCTTACTGAGCCTCGGTGGCTCATTCCTTACGTTGTGTGTTGTAGGCACTGGCGATCACGGTATGTGAGCGCGTTTTGAAGGCAAGGCCAACCTTTTGGAGCTTCGTGCTGCTTTTGGGGGTGGACGTGTGTGTGTGGATGACGACCTGTGAGGCCGGGCGCATAGGAGCTTTTGCTGTGCCGACACACCTTCGCCGTGGTAGACAGACCATGTCTGGAAACTGATGTTCGACATGCATTCTTTTGTCTTGTATAGAACAATGTTCCATTCCATAAATGAAAAATGAAAAATTTGTACGCGTTTTTGGTGCACTTCTTTATTTACAAACTCGCTAGGCATGTAGAATGCGCTAGAATAGGCGGTTAGGAAGTCGGGGCGCGACAGCCGAACATCTTCCAATCATCCGCCCTCGCGCTGTCTCCAACAGTACTTCGCGATCGGGTTTGACGAGACGTAGACGAATCAGGGGCCGCCGCATCTGATGATGGGGCCTTCCGCTTCGACCCCCTTTTGGCGGCACCGCCCAGCGCGGCGGAGGATGCGGAGACGCCCGGTGAGGCCGAGCGAGCACTTTCTGTGGAGGAAGTATCGGACATAGCTTCGACGCGCAAAGGAGGAAATGGTGGAGACTGAGGCCGACTCGACTTAGAAACGGTAAATAAGGGCAGAGTAAAGCGAAATAATACCTAGGTGTCGTGGATAGAGAAGAAATCGGAACGTCGGCGATTCTGAGCACTGTGCAATTCGAAAGGAGGCGATGACGAAAACCCTAATGTGTCGATTGGGATTCCATTTTTTGTTAAGTATTATTTTGAAAAGGGGGGAAAAACGAAGAGAGACCGCCTCGAGGGATTCAAAAAGCAGAAATGATGGGTCTGGACACGTGTCGCCAGACGAATGGTGCCGCCCCCTGTTAAGTGCACAGAACCTGTCCAATAGGCGTAAATGCGACACAGACTGACTAAAGAGTCCAGGAGCACCGCAGACGAGGAATGCTCTTTCAAGTGTACTCCGAACCGTAATACCTGACGTATCACAATTCATAGCAGGGGGACTGGTTGATAGGGGTGACCTTCAGCCCAGCATTCCTCTTTACTCGGACACTTGAAGACAGCGACTTTTAGGACACATGGCCAGATGGGTAGTACACTTGGGGACCTGCCACCCTGTACGGAAAAAGTAAGGTGGGTCCTGACAGCAAAGCAACTTGAGCGGGAAACGTTGGGTAAGGTCGACCAGGGGACACGTGGCATTCTAGGAGTGGTCGACATTGTGAACAGAGAGGAGGCGCGCCAGTCTGACAACAGTACGACCGCAGGTGCTGTCTCTCCTAGGTTGTACCAGATGTCGCTATCAAGTGGTCTCGGAAGTGTGCCAGCTAGGAAAATAAAGGGAATTTGGGTATATGGGAACAGAAAGAGACGAGATCAACAGAGATTGAACACAACACACAAGACACTTAGATATTGGACGGTATTCATCTTCTTCGTGTTCATCATGAAAAAGCACTGTAATGAGCGAAGTAAGGTCGAGTGTGTAAATCCCAACTGTCAATAGTAAACACTATTTCCGGCGGCCCGTGGACATAGGACATCTGTCCGAACCACGTAAAATCCCTGTCTCTTGCGTTTTCCTTCTTCCTTAGCACTAAAATCAAACCCTAAAACGCGCCAAGAAATCAAGGCCCGGTCCGTTTCACCCATCACCGTCTTTCCCGAACCAAATATCGTTGATCGGAGTCATACCCGCATCAATGACGATAACAAAAATGTCAATTGAAAAGTTCGACAGAATTGTCAACTTTGTAATGTGGAGTCTCAAGATGGAGGCCATACACATTCAAGATGGTTGCGAGGTGGCGCTTGAAGGCGCAAAGAAGAAACCAACCGAAATGAAGGACGATCAATTTAATGAATTGGACAAGAAAGCCAGATCGGCTATTATCTTAAATCTCTCTTACGAGGTTTTACAAGAAGTTGCCACGGAGACGACGGCCATGGGTATGTGGGATGCGTTAAAAGTTATCTACATGAAGAAGACTAAGGAGAATCGGCTTTATTTAAAGCAGAAGCTATACAGTATGAAAATGACGGAATGTACTTCTATTCTTTCGCATCTCGATAAATTCGATTCTATCATTATTGATTTGGCGAACGTAGAAGTAAAGTGACGGACGAAGATCAGGCTATAATATTGTTGTGTTCCCTTCCCTCGTCTTTAAAGCATTTTCGTGACACCATAATCTATGGGAAAGATACGATATCGTATGCTAGTGTCAAATCCGCTTTACAATCGAAAGAACAGATAGACAGGGATATTACGGGAGAATCAAGTGGTAGACAGGCAGAAGGCCTATTTGCACGGGGAAGACCAGAGCGTAGAGATGCTGAAAGCAGTAGATCTAAAGAAAGGTCGAAATCAAGGTACAGAAATAAAATCTGTAATTTTTGCAAGAAAAAGGGTCACATTAAAGCTGATTGTTTTAAATTAAAAAATAAGGAGAAAAATAATCAGCAATATAATAAACCCGCCGAAGCTAGTTTAGCTGCTGATGAGAGCGATGGAACTATTTTTGTAGCAACTGCAAATATTGTTAGGTCTGATAATGAGTGGATCTTAGATTCAGGTTGTTCTTACCACATAAGTCGGGGTAGAGATTGTTTTTCCACATATGAAAAATTCGATGGTGGATATGTCTTAATGGGAAATGATGCTCCGTGTAAAGTTGTTGGTAAAGGCATAGTTAGGATCAAGATGTTCGACGGAATCATCCGAACGCTCACAGAAGTCAGACATGTTCCAGATATGAAGAGAAATCTTATCTCTTTAGGCACACTTGAATCTCAAGGGTGCAGGTTCTCAGGTGAAGGTGGAGTTTTAAAGATTGCCAGAGGTGCCCTTGTCGTGATGAAAGCTTGCAGGTCTGGAAATTTATATATTTTGCAGGGAACTACAGTTACAGGTTCCGCTACTGTTTCCACATCCCCGGAGATTGATACCACGAGATTATGGCATATGCGACTCGGACACATGGGAGAAAAAGGCTTGCCGATTTTAAGTAAGCGGGGCCTAATTTGCGGTCAAAGTACTGGTAAGATGGACTTTTGCGAACACTGTATTTTTGGAAAGCAGAAACGAGTCAGCTTCAACTCGCCAACAGTCCACAGGACGAAAGGTACTTTGGACTATATTCATTCTGATCTATGGGGTCCTTCTCGTGTTCCGTCCAAAGGTGGTGCAAGATACATGTTGACTTTCATTGATGATTTTTCGAGGAAAGTCTGGGTCTATTTTCTTAAGCAGAAAAGTGATGTTTTCTTAACGTTTAAACAATGGAAAGCTTTGATTGAAAAGTAGACAGGAAAACAGATCAAGTGGTTGCGGACAGATAATGGCTTAGAATTTTGTGGAAGCAAGTTCAACGAATTTTGCAAGAATGAAGGTATCGCTCGACATCACACTGTTCGAATGACGCCTCAACAAAATGGTGTTGCCGAGCGCATGAACCGGACACTTTTAGAGAGAGCTCGATGTATGATCTCTAAAGCTGGGTTGACAAATGATTTTTGGGCTGAAGCTATCGCTGCAGCATGTTATATTGTCAACCGCTCACCGTGTTCACCGATCAACTTCAAGACTCCTGAGGAAGTATGGTCAGGTACTCCTGCTGATTACTCCAACTTAAGAATTTTGGGTGCCCAGCTTATATGCACGTAAACGAGGGAAAGTTAGAGCCTAGAGCTAAAAAGTGTATTTTTCTCGGTTACGCTTCAGGGGTGAAAGGATATAGATTATATAATCCTGATCCCAAGTCACCCAAATTTATAATTAGCAAAGATGTTACATTTGACGAGTCCTCTATGTTCCATTATTCAGATGAGTCTACTAATTCTTCTAATGTAGAAAAGAAGGATAGTGTTCACAGCGAGGTGGAGCTCGAGATCAACAAAGATCCTTCAGATGACCCTGCTACGAGTTCAACAGGTCAAGAGGATGTGCCAGATCCTGATTCAGATCCCGTTGAATATGAAAGTATCGAGCAGGAATTTATATAGCCAGAGATAGGGAGAGACGAGAGATTCGACTACCACAGCGGTACGTAAATTAAGTTTCGTACGCTTTATCAGTGGCGCAAGAAAAAGGTGGAGGCGGCGAACCTTCTACCTATTCGAAGGCAATAAGGCGATGATAATTCTGCTGGTAGCGATGAATGAAGAAATGAAGTCTCTGCACAAGAATGGAACGTGGATTCTTGGGGCCCGCCCAAGAAAAAAAAATAGTCGGATGTAAGTGGGTCTTCAGAAGAAAGAAGGTTAATCTGGTACGGACGATGCAAGGTATAAGGCACGATTAGTCGCGAAAGGCTATAGTCAGGTACAAGGTGTTGATTTTAATGATGTTTTCTCACCTGTCGTTAGACATAGCTCTATTCGTGTATTACTTGCGTTCGTTGTCATGTATGATTCGGAGTTAGAACAGCTTGACGTCAAGACAGCGTTTTTACATGGCGATTTAGATGAACAGATTTATATGAAGCAACCTGAAGGCTTCATAGTTGAAGGAAAAGAAGACCAAGTTTGTCTACTGAAGAAATCCTTATACGGATTAAAGCAGTCTCCAAGACAGTGGTATAAATGGTTCGATTCTTTCATGTTGGGTCATGGTTTCTCCAGGAGCAAGTATGATAGTTGTGTTTACTTCCGGAAGTTAAATGACAGTTCGTTCATTTACCTATTGTTATATGTTGATGACATGCTCATTGCGGCTAAGAATCTTGCAGAAATTCACCAGTTGAAGGCCTTATTAAACGGTGAATTTGAGATGAAAGATTTGGGAGCAGCTAAGAAGATTCTTGGTATGGAGATTAGGCGTGATAGAGGAGCTGGTAAGTTACACCTGACCCAGGAAAGTTACCTCAGGAAGGTTTTGGAAAGATTTGGCATGAGCGATGCCAAACCAGTCAGCACTCTTCTTGCTAGCCATTTTAGGCTAAGCGCTGCTCAGTCACCATCATCAGATGAGGAAGAAGCGTATATGGCACGAGTTTCTTACTCGAGTGCAGTCGGCAGTATTATGTATGCAATGGTATGTACACATCCTGATATTTCACATGCTGTTAGTGTTGTTAGCAGATATATGGCTAATCCAGGAAAAGAACATTGGCAAGCAGTGAAGTGGATTCTCAGATACTTGAAGGGTACTCTAAGCTTTTGTTTGGAGTTTGGCAGAAACAGTGATACTCTCGTTGGCTTCGTCGATTCAGACTATGCAGGTGATCTCGATAAACGACGATCTCTTACTGGTTATGTATTTTGTATTGGAGGTTGTGCAGTTAGCTGGAAAGCTACTCTACAGCACGTAGTGGCGTTGTCTACTACTGAAGCAGAATACATGGCGATTACTGACGCGATTAAGGAAGCATTGTGGTTGACAGGGTTATTCGGCAAATTAACTCAGTCAGAGAGTTATTACGATTTTCTGTGATAGTCAAAGTGCGATTCATTTGACTAAGGATCAGATGTATCATGAAAGGACTAAACATATTGATGTTAAGTATCATTTTATTCGTGATATCATTGCAGATAAGAAGGTGTTTATCAAGAAGATCAACACGAAGGATAATCCTGCGGATATGTTTACGAAAGCTCTTCCAGTTTCCAAGTTCAAGTATTGCTTGGACTTGATTGGTATTTCAGAAATGGTGAACTAGCCCGTCGGGGCTAAGGTTGGAGGGAGACAGAGGTGTTACTAATCGAGGTGGAGTTTTTTTTTTCAGAATTAAGGTCAAGGTGAAGATTTGTTGATGTGACCTTAATGGTGGGAAACCAAGAAACTTCACGTGGCTTATTTCTTCTAATGTGGGCGCCTGATTCAACTGTCAAAAGCAACAAAGCAGGAAGAAGAAAACAAAAGTTTTTTGGGCAGCTACTTTCGTCTGTTCACATAATAAAGTCGTAAGAAGTTTTTCTTCTATTCATACGGAATAGTAAAGCAGACGCACTCCTATAAATAGAAGGACTCAGACGAAGGAGAATCACCACCACAACCACAACGAGAGATCTTCTACGGTCATTTATTTTCTAGTTTTCTTTCTCCTTGTCGGTATAGTTGCTTTTGTATCACGTCAGTGTACGTGTCTGTAATCACTCACATAATAAAGAAGTTCTACCCTCCGGCCCGTGGACTTAGGTCATTCTGACCGAACCACGTAAATCTCGTGTCACTGTCCAAATTTATTTTTCGTCTCATTTATTTATTATCGTCATTTTTCGGGCAAAATAATTATCGGGGATTTCCGCATATCCTAACAGAAAGAAATTTGGAATTACCTTTCTCAGGATTGAGATTGAGATCTGAATTATATGTATGTTGAATGCCAAAAGCCGAATAGTCACTTGTCGCTGTCAAAACTGCATTCTGACGCATCCCTGCTCTCGGCAATCCATGATTAACAAAGCTAAAAGACAAGTTAAGATCACAAAGTAAATCATGTTAGTAGTGACTAGTTAAGTCTAAGGTTCACGTAGACTATTATAGTCAATCGATCGTTTGTTGATACCTCCAAGTAGTAGAAGTCATGTGATCGTCTATTTACGAGTCAATTTCCAAATACATTCTCGTGTTCATATTCTTTCGCAAATAATACCCAACATGTCACCTATTAAGTGAAGTTGGGTTATAACCAATTGGGTAAGAAAGACAAAACAACTTACGGAGTATGGTTGTACTTTATTAATAAATATTTTAAAACTTAATCAAATCACCAGTATAATGGAGTTCTATAATTATCACATGGTTAAACACAAAACAATCATTCCACCTCACGTAAATTCAATATAATGTTTAAATATTCCCCAACATGTAAGTGCGAATATTTTAATTATTGGAATTTGTTATCTTTTCTGTACTTGGTGTTTTATCCTTTAGAACTAAATAAAATATCACAATCCAACCACGATTGAGGAACCAAAACAAGGACGTCAAGTGGATGTATAGATCAGAATTCAGATTTATCACATAAATTTAAATGCCAGCTTTATCTGATAGATACCGTTTTGTTCATATCCATTCCTAGTTTTTGTGAGGTTAGGTCACATGCCATATAGTATTGTCTAAGGTATTTGAGTCTTTGCTGTATTCCCCAAAACATATAGCAATAAAAATTACGGGAAAAAAAGGATTAATTTTTTACATGTCGACGAAAGTTATAGACCAAGAGCCATGTTAATTATACATTCTTATATAGGAAACTCTTTGAACATTTGATGGTTATCCAATGTCTAATTGGGCCTTGAAGTTGTTGCTCCATCACTAACGCTAATGTATATTATTCGTTGAGAACCAAAGTTCGAATATGTTGTGCTGACGATGATTATGATTCTTAACACGACTGAATGTGTAAGAATCATATTCGTATACCCTAATCGAGAGCATATTGGATCTTTTCGTGTTCTATACTTGAAACTTGAAATAGAACTTATACCATTGATTTTGACATTGAGCAATTATGTACCAAACATCTTCCTTTGTCTTTTTCTTTTCTTTTTTGATTATTTCGCCCATTCCCCCTCCTTTTATCAACAATTGAAAGGGTAAATTACGTTATGCCACATGTGGATATACTGAAATGCACGATGTTGTCCTACGCTTTCTTTAATGCGCACTCCCTGTTAGTTTGACCTTTTTAATGAATTTAAAGCTGAATGCCAAGAATTCAAAAGCAAATCCTCATTGGAGGCCACAATGATACGAACGGATGCTTGAAAAGTCAAAGAAACCTGATTAGAAGATATCATCTTTGAAGATAAAAGTGTGCCTAAGAGGAGGGGGTGAATTAAGAAATGGAATTGGACCAACTCCGAAAATCTGTAATTTCCATCAACAGACACAAGATAAACGATGATCCTCTTCCTAATATAGAACCCAGCTCTAGTCCAGCACCTACAGAGTCCGAACCCATCCCTGAACAAACAATTTCAGCCTCAGACGCAAACGATTCACCTTCTGCAGCACAGACCGAAAACTCACAAGCTTCCGCTAGCCAAAGTGCTGCCCCTGGATCGAGTTTTCGCTCAACGAGGAATCAGAAGTGGATGAATTTACACTGCCTCACGAAAAGAAATGGATTCGAAGTAATCCTACAGATCAAATCATAGGAGATCCCACTGTAGGAATAAAGACTAGGGGTTCAACTTCAAACGAGGGTAATTTTACCTGTGTTTTGAGCCAAACTAAACCTACCAGAGTAATCGACTCGATAGTTGCTATGCAAGAAGAAATAAATCAGTTTGAGCATCTCAAGGTCTGGAACTTGGTTTCCCGTCCAAAAGGGAAGACTGTGATCAGAACAAAATGGGTTTAAAAACAAAAAAGACGAAGATGGTGTAGCATCTGTAACAAAGCTAGGCTTGTAGCTAAGGGGTACAATCAGCAAAAAGGAATCGACTACAATGAGACCATTGCCACTGTAGCAAGAATCGAAGCCATTAGACTATTTCTTGCATGCGTAGCAGACAAATATTTTACTGTCTATCAAATGGACATAAATACTACTTCTTAAACGGGATTCTGAAGGAGGAAGTGTATGTCTCACAACCAGACGATTTTATAAGTGAAGAACATCCGGACTTATAAGCTCGACAAGGCCCTTTATGGACTTAAACAAGCTCCAAGAGCCTGGTACGAGGTCTTATCTAACTTCCTTATCAACTCAGGCTTCACTAAAGGGAAAATTGCCACCACACTATTCGTCAAGAAAAGTAATTCCGATACAATGCTCGTACAGATCTTTGTGGATGACATCATATTCAGCTCAACAGATCGAGAACTTTGTGTTGAATTCAGTAATTTGATGAAGGCACAGATTGAACTGAGCATGATGGGCGAAATGTGTTTCTTCCTCGGACTACAAATCAAACAAACAAGATGGAATCCTCATCAATTAGTCCAAGTACATTCATGATATTCTCAGGAAGTACTGCATAGATAAGAGCGAATCTTCAAGTACCCCAATGTCCACCACATGCAAACTCGACGCTGATTACTTGGCGAACCTGTTCACTTTACCCACTACAGAGGAATTATTGGGTCTCTACTCTATCTTACAGCCTGCCGACCAGATATTCTGTTTTCCACATATCTATGCGCAAGATTCCAGGCGGAACAAAGGAATCGCATCTTCACGGTGTCAAGAGGATTTTGAAGTATCTGAAAGGTACTACCGATCTCGAACTTTGGCATCCTAAGAACTCAGGTATGAAACTAATCGACTATTCTGATGCAGATTTTGCAGGCTACAGACTGGACAGGAAAAGCATCTCAGGCAACATCCAATTCCTTGGAGACAAAATCGTATCTTGGGCGCCTAAGAAACAAAATTGTGTGTCAACTTCTACCGCAGAAGCAGAATATATAGCCACCGCAAGTTGTAGTTCACAAATTTTGTGGATAAGAACCCAACTACGAGATTACGGTTTGATTTTAATATAATTCCTATTTATTGTCATTCCAAAAGTTCCATAGCAATTACGTGCAATCCTATTCACCACTCACGCACTAAGCACATAGACCTAAGATATCATTTCATCAAGGACCAAGTAGAAGGAGGCATAATTGAATTGCACTTCGTCAATACAGATATTCAACTAGCTGACTTGTTTACAAAAGCATTGGATGGGAAACGATTCCAATTCTTAGTTGCAAAGTTGGGATGTTGAATCTCAACATCTAAGTTTGATCGTGCCTCTCTACGGGTCATTACGTGTCTATCTGCTCTGCATTTTAAATTCTTCGTTATGTGCGTGTTTGTTAGTTAGTTAATTTTTCTGCTCTTTGTTTCTGTTTATTTTATAAAAAAAATATTCTTTGTGCTCAAATAAGTCGATGTAGAGCCAATGCTGATAGCACTACATCGAGGGGGAGAAATGCTACATCTGTAGAACCCGAGTCCTCGTAGGCTAGTAGGCCAATAAATATTCGCTTATGTTTTATACGATTTTGTGAATATCGTATGCTAACTATGTGACTATATACTAATTTACGTGATGTTCTATGCTTACGAGATTTTATGAATTTCATGCCTAAGTGATTATGCGAACATTGTGCACGTAATTAATTATCTTTGGGACATCTAACCTACTTGTGATTTTCGTAAGTATAGGGCAAGGGAAATTGAAGTAAATAATACTAATAATGACATTAGTTGGACTATAGGAATTATAATGGGCTAGGAACAAACATTAGAGCCAAAATGAAAAGCCCAACTTGGGAGGGGACAAAGCTTCCTTTATAAACGTATTTTCTTACGTTTATACGTATTATAATTGAAGTATTTGAAAGTTAAAATGGAGTCTTCATGTCAAATTTGGTAATTAATTATGAGTTTACATCATTTCGGACAGTTTTGCGGCAGTTTAGCATGTCTCATAGAATAAGGGGTTAAAGTTGACCGATAGATCTGAAAATTGGAGGGGAGCTAGAATACTTAATGACCTTGATTCTCACAAAATGGATTTGCATTTGAATGTCTACATCATGAGATATTAATTTTTGAACTTCATGCAATTTTTTCAGTGAATCAAAGTCAAGCCTTGTGTGCATGATTTCCAAGTTTTGCGACAGTTTCGAATTTTTAACAGATGAGGGGGTAAAAAGTTGTCCACTGAAGCTGATATTTTAACCAAAGGTAGAAGACTTGTTGATCTTGATTCTAACTGGCGGGATTTGGATTTGGAGCTCCAGATTGAGAGATATTAATTTCTGAAGTTACTATCGTGTTAGAGGTTGTGTTGGAGGTCAAAACACAAAAAAACGACTCCTACCTAACTTGTCTCTTCTTGGTCGAGAGTTCACCCATTATTCAAGGAAAGAGGCATGCGTTTGACCTAACTTTCGACATTGAAACACCCCATTCCATTTGAACTCAATAAAGAAGGCTAAAGTTGAAGGAATTCGGGGACAAAGCTAGCTTTTCTCAATGTGAACAAGTTAAAGCAAAGAAGACTTGCATGCACATGAGTTTGAGATCCCCTTGCTATAAATAGAGGAAGGAACCATTGGGAGAGAACACACGCATACACTTAGAGAAGAGAAAGAAAGGCTAGAGAGCAAGCTAGCTCATTCACTTGGCTTGTATGCTAGGTATTCGTAAACGACCCAACGAAGAACAAGGGTATGAAGCCATAAATCAGGGAAGATCTATATTTTCTTTGATGTTTATTCTGTTCTTAATTTAAAAAATGAGTAGCTAACTTCTTGTGTATTTGAGATGAGATGAACCCTGGCAAGATCGATCGTATGTTTTAAGTATATTTAATGTTAAGACTCGTTTATGAATTTATATGATTTCGATTATGTCAATGTGATTGAAATTCTTATTTATCTTATTCATGTCTACGTGTGTAAGATAAATTAATTGAGAAATCGCACGCTGTGCTCGAGAGAGGAGTGAACGATTAGAACACTCGTAAACGAGCGGAATAAACTCATCCTAGAGATAGGTTGAGCTACCACGCTGAATTAGAGTCAAATCTAATAGAGGGATTAATAATAATTTAATGCAATCTTCCATTAAGTAGTTAGGGAAGCTTTCCCGGCTATTCAAAACGAATGGGCGAAACAAAGCCATGCACACACAATCGATCGAAGGTGCGCTCCATGCATACCAATCGGGCGACGGAGAATGGTTCCATGAGGTCGAATCGAACGTTTAGGAGTTTCGATCGAAACTAAGTTTAAATAGGACTTCCGCCGAGTTGTGGGAATCAACATAAAATCGATCGATTTAGATCGCACAATCGATCGAAGGGAACTGAAATTTAGAAGATTGGCCGAATCGAGTGAATCAAATTTAGGGAACTTTCGCCGAGCTCATTTAACGTAACAAATAATTACTAACATGACCTAGTGTAGAAATCGAATGACTTAGGAAACTTAGCAAGATAAATCGAGTAATTTTGAGTTCTAGCGAAATAATATAGTCTAAATAACTGGTATGACGAAAACTAATTATGTCGATAAATTAGCTAAGGAAGGTAAGGTACTAATGCTTCAAATGAACGTAAATGGTATAGAAACTAATGAGTGTAGAAACTAATGCTTCAGATAAATAACTGGTAAAAACGACTTCCATTACGTAAATGGAAAAATTTCATGCAGATTTTCGTGTCTTCTTCAAATGAACGCACCATTAGGCTCTTAACACTACGATAAAATACGTAGCTAAGTTAGGGGTCCTGACAGAGTGGTATCAGATCTTCGGTCACAGGTCCTGCAACTGTCCATGCACACACACTCAAAAGCACGGAAGCGGCCTTGTTTGTAAGTATTGTGTTATGTGAAATATCTGTATAATATAACTTATTGGCCTTAGGAATTATCAGGATAGATCGAAAAGATGGTAAGACTTTGGGGTGAGGGCAGTAGAGAAGCGGATCAAGGTAGGCATACCACTATCCCTACCGATAGCCGGGATGCAACCATCCTACATCTTACGGAATTGGTCCGTCAACAGTCGGCCCAAGTCCAGCAGCTTATCCAACAGCAAAATGCTGGCGGACAATCAGCTAGCGGACCTCCCCCGACCGAAAGAATTGAAATGATCGGGGAGAGATTCCGTAAACTTAACCGCCCATCATTTGAGGATGCCGTTGACCCTAATTCGGCCGAAGATTGGCTCAGGACTCTGGAAAGTATGTTCCAGCACATCCGTACACCGGAAGCAGAGAAGGTCATGTGCGCTGCCTACCTACTAAGGGGGAGCGCAGGACATTGGTGGGATACCACCTCAGCCATCGAAAATCCAGTCACGATGAGCTGGGATCGGTTCAAGAACTCTTTCGAGGGAAATATTACACTGCTCCCGTCCTAGCCCAGAGAATGAACGAGTTCATCAACCTCCGCCAAGGGGCAATACGATGGCGGAGTATATTAAGAGATTCGAACAACTATCAAGGTTCGCCGCCCACATGGTAAGCACGGATGCACTTAACATTGAACGATTCATGGAGGGATTAAAGCCGGAGCTGTATAGAGATGTGAGCATGGCTGGAATTGAAGAACCCACGTACGCACAAGTGGCGGAAAGGGCATTAGTGGCGGAGCAGGCCGAGGCTAGAATCGTTCGCACCCAAGAAGCGAAACGGAAATTTGTACAAGGACCGCAGTGGAGCGGGGGCAACCAGAAACGGTAATTTGTCGCTAAGGGTGGAAAACAGAACTTTCAGAACCGACCAAGACCACCCCAATAGCCCAACCCAATTCAGGGAAGACTATAACTGAACCTACCAGTATGCCCGAGTGTACGCGGCGACACACAGGGGTCTGTTTCTCCCAGAATGCGACTTGTTTCAAATGTGGCAAGACGGGCCACTATCTCATGGCGTGTCTGGAAAATGCATCCGGGAGTCAAGCGGGGAATCAGGCAAAGCCACCGATGGTACCGGCTCGGGTTTACACAATCACGTCCGAGGAAGTAGAAAATAACCCGGTAGGAGTATCAGGTACCATCCTCATCCATCAAACTCCCACATGCATCCTAGTCGATTTCGGAGTGACGCACTCATTCGCATCCACTAAGTATGTCACGAGAATAGGAGTTGCCCCTCACTAGGCTGGGTGTGAGTATAGGGTAACCGTTCCAAATGGCGATCCCACTAGAACTAACTAAGTTCTACGGGATTGCCCAGTGATAGTTGGGGACAAAGAACTGCCCATAGATCTAATAATAATCCCATAGACTGCCACCGTAAGATGGTCACGTTCAGTATGGAAGGGAATGAACCCCTTACGAACGGGCAAATGGGCAAATGAGTTGAAGGAATTGAAAGAGCAGCTAGACGAACTAATGCAAGAAGGATTTATCCAACCGAGCTTCTCCCCCTGGGGAGCGCCGGTTTTATTCGTGAGAAATAAGGATGGATCCATGCGGTTGTGCATTGACTACAGAGAGTTGAACAGGCTAACAATCAAAACAAGTACCCACTCCCCAGAATAGATGATCTATTTGACCAGTTGCAAGGTGCAACATCTCTAAGATCGATTTACGCTCGGGATATCACCAGCTGAAAATCCGGAAGGAAGATATTCCGAAGACGGCTTTTAGTACTCGTTACGGGCACTATGAGTTCCTAGTTATGCCTTTTGGGCTAACTAACGCGCCGGCGGCTTTTATGGATCTAACGAACCGAGTGTTCAAGCCATACCTAGATAGGTTTGTCATCGTCTTTATTGATGACATCCTAATCTATTCCCAGACGAAAGAGGAACACGAACAATATCTAAGAACAGTTCTAGGCATACTACGAGAAAAGCAGCTGTACGCCAAATTCAAGAAGTGCAAATTCTGGCTGGACCAAGTCGCCTACTTGGGGCATATCGTATCTGGAGCAGGGATTTCTGTAGATCCGAACAAAATTGAAGCCATTAGTAATTGGCCCCAACCGACAAACGTGACTGAGGTACAAAGTTTCATCGGTTTGGCAGGATATTATAGGAAATTCGTTAAGGATTTTTCAAAGATCGCGCGACACTGACGAGGCTGACCAGAAAGAATACGCCTTTCCGATGGGATAAGGAATGCGAACAGAGCTTCCAAGAGCTGAAGAAGCGGCTCACGACCGCCCCTGTAGAAGATCAATTCTATTGTGCTTTGATTTCATTAGTTGTCCTTGTAATTAGGGGCTTTATTTGTATCCGTAGATTAGGAATAGATAGATATTTATACCAAATGTGTTTGGTATAAATACTTTGTAATCAATCGCAATCAATATAGAAAGTTTTGGAAATTGATCCGAAAGGCTGGCAATTCAATTTCTAGAGAGAGAAACAATAGTAACTTTCTCACTATACTCGAATTCTCTCTCTTGTTCTTCATTTGACTTTTTCGATCGAATCTTAATGCCGATCATTATCATCGAATTACTTAGAATTGATGCCTAGGATGATAGAGTTGTTAAACGTAGGACCTAACAATTGGTATCAGAGCAGATTCGTTCTGTTTTGAATCGAAAATTGTTAGAATTGGATTGAAAATCTTTTTCTGATTACTGTTCATCGAAGAACTGTTTGGCGCGAAAAATTATTTTCGATCCAATAGCTTTGAATTTGATGTCTCTGTGCTCGTTTAACTGTTTGGAGAAGCCGCTTCTCAATTTCATCGCTTTAAAAGATAAAGCCGAGAATTTGCTGAAATCACTAGAAGAGGGACCCGCACAGTTTGGGTGAATGTCCTCGGTGATGAATCGGTGACTCCTCAAATTCCCGCATCTAGGCGACTGAAGGAGCCTAGGGAGTACTCAATCGAGGAAAGGGCTCGAGCTAAGACTGATCTAGTAGCTATGAATACCCACATGCAGGGCATCCCCAACGACAAAAATAGACAGATTGATAGCCTTTTATCGGCTAAAGGAATGTGGAATGGACTGCATAGGATGATGCAGAGGACGGAAGTTGGCATAAAGGCCAAAAAGGCGAACATTCTCACAGCTTACGACTCCTTCAAACCAAAACCGGAGGAAAGTCTATATGAGAGATACCAAAGATACCTCACTCTTCTCAACGAGATGAGGAAGATAGAAATCACGAAGACCAACATGGAGACAAACATCAGATTTCTCTCTTCCCTGCCCGCGGAATGGAAAAAGATATCCACTCAAATTCGACCGAATAAAGATCTAGAGGAGCTGGATATCCATGCCGTGTTTGACAATCTCGCACAACATGAGGATGATATAAGTGAGATTCAAAAGGAACAGAAGGGAAACAGATCGAAGACATGGTTGCCTTAGTCTCTGAGAAGAGGAGCTCAAAGCTAAGAAAGAAAAGATCGTTAGGCCTCCTTCACCTTCAGAGTCGGGCGAAGAATCAGACTCCGATGCTGAGCCAAATATAAAAGCCCTAGGGAAGCAGTTGGCCTTGATAGGAAAGATGATGAGCAAGCTGTACTTCAAGAAGAAGTCTTCAACCTCAACCAACAGACTTCGGACTACAAGCTCTAAGAACAAAGAACGTGCATCAGAGAGCTCCGAAGTCAAGAACCCAAAAGAGGCTAACAAATGCTTCAACTGTGGTAAGCCAGGTCACTTTGCCAGAGAGTGCACTCTTCCGAAGAAGAGAGATGCCAACTACTACTCCAGGAAGCTACAATTGACTAAACAGAAGGAAGCTAGAGTAGCTCTCATGGCCGAACAAGACCAATGGCTCGAGGACACGGGACTTCTAAAGAAGAGAATTTAGCCCTCATGGCCAGTCTCGACAATGAATCGGACGCTGAAACTGCCAATCATGCGGACGACAACAAGAGATCCATCATGTGTGATACCTCGACTCTGGTTGCTCCACACACATGACGGGAAATCAAGAGCTGCTGAGCAACTATCAAGACCGACTGAATAGAAAAGTCATGTTTGGAAACAACGATTCAGCCCCAATTCTAGGACTTGAGGATATCATTCTGGAGAATCTGACTATTAAAGATGTCTCATACGTCGAAGGCCTCCGCCATAACTTGTTCAGCATAGGCCAGTTCTGTGACAAAGGGTTCCAGGTGGTCTTTCATGCTGACCGGTGCAGAATTTTGGATAGTCAGGACACAGAACTCCTACAAGGACTTCGGAAATCAAATCTATACGCGATAAACCTGACATCTGTGCGGCTCACAAAGACTTCAAAGTCTATCAAATGGATTTAAGAGCGCCTTTCTCAACGGCGTGTTAAAAGAAGAAGTCTACGTCGCTCAGCGGGGAGGCTTCGTTGATCAAGAACATTCGATCACGTCTATCGATTAGGCAAAGCTCTCTATGGACTAAACCAAGCCCTACGTGCTTGGTACGATATCCTGAGTGAATTCCTCATGAAGTATGGATTCATACGTTGAACGATAGACACAACTCTCTTCATCAAAATGCAAGACAAAGATATGATGGTCGTTCAAGTATACGTCGACGACATCATCTTCGGATAACTAATACACGGCTTTGCATGAAGTTTGGAGATTTAATGAAATGCAAGTTCGAAATGAGTCACATGGGAGAGATGCAGTTCTTCTTAGGACTACAAGTCAGGCAACTCGAAGATGGAATTTTCATCAGTCAGACAAAATACATCAAGGATATTCAGAAGAAATTCCATCAAGATTAGAGCAAGCCTCTCAGCAATCCTATGTCACCAAGCTGCAAGTTGGATGCCGATCCCTCTGCCAAGTCGGTCGACGTCACACTGTATCGCAGCATCATTGGATCTCTTCTCTACCTCACTTCGAGCCGGCCGGATATCATGTTTGCCACCTACTTATGTGCCCGTTTTCAAGCCGATCCCAAAGAATCCCATATGCTCGCGGTCAAAAGGATTCTGCGTTACCTTAAGGGCACTTCTACCCTTGGACTATGGTATCGAAAGGGTACGAATTTCAAACTTATAGGCTATACTGACGCTGATTATGAAGGTTGCCGAATGACAGGAAAAGCACGTCCGGTGGTGCTCAATTTCTAGGTGAAAAGCTGGTCTGCTGGTCATCCAAAAAGCAGCACTGTGTCAACTTCGACGGCCGAAGCGGAATACGTGGCTGCCACTAGTTGTTGCTCCCAGATGCTGTGGGTGCGGACTCAGCTTCACGACTATGGGTACAATTTAGATAAGGGTAAAATGCATATAACCCCCACGTGGTTTTGCTGAATTGCACATAAACCCCCGTGGTTTTTTTATTGCACGGTACCCCCTCGTGGTTTAACTAATGTTGCACAATAACCCCCGACCAGCAATTTTTGCCCAAAATTACACGCCCTCTTACTGCAGGTGGGTTAAGCTTGGATGATATTATTTACGGTTAATAACCCCAATTATTCACCTTCTTTTCAAAGGACAACTCCTGGGGGCAGCAATTTTTGCCCGAAATTGGATTATACGCGCTCAAATGACCATATTATTTACGGTTAAATGACCAGAATAACCCCAACTATTCATCTTCTAGTCATTTAACAGTAAATAATATGATCCAAGCTTAATCCACATGCAGTAAGAGCGCGTGTAGTCCAATTTCGGACAAAAGCTGCTGTCAGGGGGGGTATGGTGCAACATTAGTAAACCACGAGGGGGTACCGTGCAATAAAAAACCACGGGGGTTTATGTGCATTTCGGCGAAAGCACGAGGGGTTATATGCATTTTACCCTTTAAATAATATACCCATATATAGTGATAGTCAAAGTGCCATTGCTATTACTTGCAATCCTGTTCATCACTCACGCACAAAACACATAGACATTAGATATCACTTTATCAAAGATCATATAGAAAAAGGCACCATAGATATGTTGTTCGTGAACACGGAGTACCAACTAGCTGACATTTTCACCAAGGCATTGGATAAAAATGATTTCAATTCCTTGTCGGAAAGTTAGGCATGCTGAATCTTCCTTAATATGTGCTTTACCTGATCTTCTGTGCTACTAAATGTTCTATGCTGTGTGTTTTCTTTGCTTATATGCTTTATCTTGCGTGAATTTAATAAAAATAATAATTTTAATATTATACATATACATATAATATAGGGGAATGACGAAATCCTTTAGATGCTTTGATCTAAAGTCACTTAGAATTTTACCCCGACATGCGATCGATTTAATTGCTTAATTTTGTCTGTCTAAGTCGCATTCTTGTATCTAAAGGTGATTAGGTTGCTCCACTGGACACAAAGCCACTATACATATGTGAGGATTCAAGCCTTGTTTTTCCTTTCTTTGGATCTATTTCTCGAGTGAGGGACACATCAATTGCTTGTCTTAACTAGTGATACTTGGCTTCATACTCACCTTGCCTTAGATCGTTAGGAAAATGATAAGGGCGCTTAGGTTATTCCTCACTCGGCCTTATAAAATTTTTTTCCCTCTCATTAGCCCTTAAGTCATCCACTTTGAGCCTTCTCTGATGCCCTTTTCTTCCTTTGAATCCCATTCCTAGCCTTCATCCGTATTATATACTCTTCGGATGGTTGTTCAAACAAGAAAAGGAGGGGGAGAAAATAAGGAGGATGAATGCAAAAGAAGGCATTGCTCAACGCGCAATCAGACCAAAGGAACCTGCCTACCAACTATTTTTTAGACGGTGGCATGGATCCTGCTGTGAACTTCTCAAACGATAATCTCGTACGCTCGTCAGAACGACTAGAAAGAGGAGCACCACGAAGTGAACTTCTCCTACGATAATCCGGTCTTATATCAAGAAACGAGAAGAGGAGTGCAGCCTTGGGTACGAATTCAATAACCGTGAACTTCTTCAAAAAGATAATCTTTGAAACCTCTCTAGGGATTAAGAGAAGAGGAGCACGGTATCGGCCCGAGAACCACCAAGAAGAACTTCGCCTACGATAATCTCCTATAGCCTCGTGGAGAAGCGGAGCTTCAGCTTGAGAATAGCATAAAAAGGGATAATTCTTAAAAGAAAAAGAGGGAGAAAAGATTGAAAAGAAGAAAGACGCCGGAAAAAAGGAGACGGACGTAGAAATGGAAGATGACGAAGAGATAAGCTCACTTTCCTCTAAATTCATTCTCTTCTAAGTCCTAACCAAAATATACCCCTTACAACCCTTTGATTCGAATCGACGGTCTCTCGCTTAGGTGAAATGATTAGAAAATGCCTCGATCACAGGTAAGTTAACTTAAAATTGCTTGTGTTGACTTGAGCGATATAAATATAAAAATCCCAAGTAAGAAATTATTGAGTGCACGAGCGAACCTAGTGAGAGTTGTCGAATGGACCATTCTATGAACTTAGGACTTTAGTTTGACGACATGACTTGACGGCATTTTCTTCTTTCAAATGTCTCATAAAATTTTAGGTGTGACGATTGATCGAAGCAAAATAATCTGACCTCATACTATAATAATAGTAATATACATAAAAACATTTTCTTATATACATAAAAAAATGTTACGCACATTCTGATATGAAATTTTATGTTTCATATGCTTTGGATTGAATAAATGTGAATTTATTTGGTTATCGCACATTCTAAAGGTAATTTTAGATTGTAGTGGTACTGAATTGTTTAAATGCGATAAATTTTTCATTGCTCTTACCCTCACACAATATCTTCAATACATGTTTTTGGGACCATGTATATGTGCTTACTAGGTAAATGTGTGTGTTATATGCTCGTGACTTGAATTGATTTCATATGCTTGCATGTTTAGTCAATTCCCATGCATTATTTGAGGGGGAGCAAATATAAAAATCGTGCATTAGCTCCAAATATTTTTGACGTTTTTCTCTAAGAATTTCGGATTTCTTCAAACAAAATAAAGGAGTGAGACGTCGACACTTCTAGACAAATAGCTATTGTCACAAACCAAATATTTCAAAGGAAAACATGCCAAAAATAATTGTTGATTAACTCTATTATTTCTAACGTTTTTTCTCTAAGTGGTACAGATTTTTTTTTTCATTCTGCCAGGGGAGCTAGACGTTACTACACTGAAATCCAGGGAGTTAATTGCATTTACTTTAATTCTAAGGAGGAGCATTACAATGTGATTTTATTTGAGATAGGGGTCAATATGAAAATTTTAGAAGAACTTACAATCGAGAAATTGGATATAAGAATTAATTCGCAATCATATGTTTCTCGATCGTAAACAGTGTTGGGAGTGATTTTGATTGGCCGCGATAATTTGCGATCGAGAAATTGAATTGAAGAGCAATTTTCGAATCAATATTTCTCGAGCACAAATAGTAATGTGCCTGATCCATTTAATCGCAAAACGTCCAATCGAAAACCCAACATTAACTTACAGCGAGTTAATAAAAGTTCACTTTTTGTCAGTCAAAAAACTTTATCTCACGCAAACCTATATCGCAAAAATTTCTCTCTCGAGAAACTTTCACAGACAGTTCAAATCTCTCACAAATCTTTCGATTTTCAACGCCAAATTGTCTGTTTAAGGTAGAAATGAGATTCATTTGACATGCGTGCGATTTAACTCCATTAGCATCTGCATTTTGCAGTTTTTCACGTGATTAGGATTAGATTCTCGACTGTTCTTCAAACTGAGAAAATCGTATATTATTTTATAGTGATTTAGGCATGTTTACGAGTTTTATCGGGTTAATGCCTGCACTTAAGATAGTTTCGTTTTTTTTAATCTGGTAGTTTAAACTGTCGAAAAATCTGCATCTTAGACCACTAAGTTGAGTTTAGAAAGAAACTGGGTATTTGAATGTTTGAAGCCATCGAAGAACTTTGTCGATCGCAAAGAGTCTTAATTGAATTCCGATTCAATTGACATACTGTTTGTCTCGAATTAGTTTTCGATCGCTAAATTCTGACTTAGTCGCTAAGAAAGAAGATTTTGACCGACAAATCACTTACCGTCGAGAAATCTAATTAGGATTTTCTGCGAGCGAAAGAATTTAAGCTCTGAATAGACAATTTAGATGCAAATTAGATCGAGCGCAAAACTTACTAACGCAAAATAGAATTTTCGATCTCATTTTATTTCGGTCGCAAAAATTTAGCAGCGAAAAAAATTATTTTTTCAATGCTTAATTTTTCGATCGTAAAATTCGTCGCTTAGGATTTAATTGATTGAAAAATTTCTCGACGATTGACTTTGTTTCTCGTTGACTAATTTCTCCATAGAAAAATATCGCAGTGAAAAATTTTACTTAGAATCGAAAATCACGTACCGCTCGACAAATTTCAAATCGAAAAATTTTATTCAGTCGAGGAAAATTTTCGATAGTAAATTTACCTGAGAAATAATTTCTCGATCGTAAATTTACGCGGAATTTTTCTCGATCGTAAACTTGATCGGCTACAATCTCATGATTCCAACTTCAACACTTAGAAGATTTTTTTTCTAAGTCCTAGCGAACATTAGCGAGTAAAATTTTCTCGATCGCAAAATTAAACGGAGTTATCTCAATTGAAATCAATGCATAGGAAATCAATTTGACGACCAAATTTATCGAGCGAAAAATATCACGGCATGAACAGTGACATTTCCCGCGAATCAAATACTTAGAAAATTTCGAACTTTTTTCACACGTTACATGTTTGATCCGAAATTACAATCATGCCATTACATTTTTTTTAATCAAGTATCCTATATGCATGGTACACGATTTCAATTCAAAATTCATCAAACATGTCATGACTTGATACAATATTAGTTTGATGAAACTAAATCAATTTTCTACTAAAACTAAAATTATGAACTAATGAACTTTTATATATCTTATTTTTCAGATGGATCGCTATCCTACATATAACCACATATACGAGAAGACATTATATCTCGACGTCCACGACACGAACTTCCAATTAGACCTAACCACCTTCCGGTGTCCAGACGACATAATCGTGTCGATTCTGCAAGGCCATCCACTATGGCATGCACTTACAGTGACAACATCAGTGCCGATGGTCTACCTTTAGCAGTTGATCAAGAGCCTCATTTTGGACGGGGCATACCATTTCACGACGGTTGTAGGGACGAGGCACATCTGCATGGGCAAGAACGAGTTCAGAGCTCTACTTGACCTCCCTCACAGCCAAAACTACGACCCCCTCCCGTCAGATGCAGAACTGGTGAATGATTTCCTCCTGACGGGGTACCATCCGCCGCTCACCAAGCTAGCTCAGGTCCAGAGCAACGGTATCCCTCACCTGTGGAAGACATTGTTCGAGATTGTGAACAAGTGTCTATCACCGAAGCACGCGGGCTTCGACAAAGGCAACGGCCACATCCTCCGGATATTTCACGGAGTCGTGTTCTCGCGGAATTACGATTTCGCCCAGCTGTCTGGAATGACCTCGCAGAACAGATCAGACAAAAGGAGAACAAACGGTCCAAAAACTTGCCGTATGCGAGATGGTTCTCCGTTATCATCCGCCAAAACATGGAGATGTACGAGCAGAACATTCCTCGCCTGCCTCCGGGAGGAAACTATCAGCCGCCAGGGCTCAAGTTCTTCCACAACCCAAGGCTGGTAGACCTAGCTCAGCCTTCCATGCCCATTCCACTAAACCTTCTTCGGCTTGCTGACCCCACAGGAGCTGAATATCAGAGGTACTGCCGGGAGAATCACCTCACCGAGGAGACGATTAGAGGGCCCCCGACAGATTTTGGAGTTAGCCCTCCCCAACCGCAACAACACCAAAGCCCTGAGGCCATGTTGATTGATGAAGTGGCCCAGGACCTCGAGCAGGAGCTACCAACTCAGGACGAAGAAATTCCTGACATAGACGCCACGGTGATCGATGTTGTGGCTGCAGAGTTGGAGCAAGAAGCTCCTACCGAAACATTTCAAGTGGAAGTGCCCGTACATGTAGGCGTGCTCGAAGAAACCATTGAGGAGGTTCTTCAACAACAAGCACAGCCCGAGACAGAAATTGGGCAGAGCTCGCTTCCACTGGTGAAGGATCAGGCTCTAGGGGATGTTGAACGTGACCCCACTCCTCACACAGCTACCCCATCCGACACGGAGTTAGATGAGGAGATTAGCCTGATAAGACGGACTCCCAGACGACTTAGTATACAAATGGAGTCCCTCTTCCCCGCCGTCACCATCACACCAGATACCACGCTGCTCACTTCTTCAAGAGTTGTCGGCGCCTCTTTGCTCTATCTTGAGCCGCAACAACCACTACTGGTGTCTGGTTCGCAGGTCCAAACCGAGCCTGCCGTAACACCTATAGAAGACAATCTTCTAGATTCGGCTCAAGGATTGGGTGGAAGTCTCATACAGTCACAACCTCAAGTGACTGTGAGCCAACCTGAGGAGCCGGTGTCTGCTCAAGGTTGCTAACAGGCGACATCAGTCGTCCTGGTCCATCATCGGAGGCGTCCGCACCATTTGTGACGAATGAGCAATTTCAAGCCGCTCTCTCCGCTGCTGTTCAATCGCTTGAAGACAAAATAACGGAGAGAGTTCTTACTACCATAGAGACATCCCGCAGAGACACCGGGAAAGCACTTGTCGCCGAAGGCACCTCGTCACAACCCAACCTCACACCTCCACAACCCACAGCCACCGACCCTCTACTAAACTCATCCATCCTCATCAACCCATACACCATACCCATAACCGAGCTCCACGACATCCTACTCGCCCGACAGATCGGCCTCTCCATCCGGTTGCCTCAAGAAGAGTCTCTTTACAGGCAATTGGTGGATCATCCTGAGCCACCTACTGATACTCGCCGAGGCCAAATCTCCCACTCAAGACGCCGACATGACGACCCTGACGATCAGGATTATCATGAGGGGGAGAAGAGGCTAAGGACATCTACTAGTGGCCAAGGACAAGGCTCGGACGCAACGCAAACAAGCGCTGGAGCTGGTGAAACCCAAACCACCCACCAAACACAAACCACTCAAACTACCCACACCACGCACCGCACCACCACTCTAACCCACATCGACCCACCAACCTTTCACCTCAAGATGCCTCCGCCCACACCACCGATTCTGACAAGCCCCTTGCTTTCGGAAGAAGAAGCAAGTACCGCAATGCTCATAGCCCTAGCAGCTACTCAAGCTACTCCCTCAGTCGCTCCAGACCAACCGGGCGCCTCAGGACTTGGCGTCAATCCACATGAGGCTCTAGATAAGTATATCTTCGACGGACAGTGTATGACTCATTCTATGCCCGAGGAGCATCAAAGACGATGGCTCCATAGACCTCGTGATCATAGAAGACGATGAGCTTCTAGAAGGTGAAGACTACGAGCAAGACATCCCAAGGCTACCAGAGTTAATCGCGCAACAAGCGGCTCCCTCTACAAGGCTAACCCTCGGAACCGTTCGGATCGATACGCCGTGGGAGAACATCCAAATAGAAATACCCTTCCTCGAAGAAGTTCGTGAAAACATTTGGAGGTCACCGGGGAGAGTTAAGAAGCCGAACGAGTTCGAGCTAAGAGAAATCTCTCACTGGGATCAGCAAAAGAGGATGACCTACCTTTGTATGCTGACCAAACATGGACCTGATGTAAGGCTGGGGATGACTAAAGAACAAGTCAAGAGCCACTATAAGGGTCTCTCCTCAATATGCCAACTACTCATCGTCTACTGTGCAAAAGGAGGACTTCCAACACCTCACTACACCATCGAGCGAGTAGATAGAACTCGAGAAGATCTAAGCGAGAGCGACCTACTGTACATCCATGATGATGAGGTATACCGTCTCTATCAGCTGTACGTGGAAAAGTACAAAGGTCCTCAAGGCTTCATTAGAAAGAAGGACTCGAGGGATTCTACCGGTTCATGATGCGCCAAGTCGAGTACTTCGCCGCACACGACCTTCAGATGGCCCTGGAGAGCAACATGAAGAAGGTTAACATGACAGCTCCGCTCAACAAAGGACCTGAAATCGAAGGGCTTCCCAACAATCACGTGCTCATCAGCTCAGTCCTAGGCATCACCTACCACAATCCAATCGCCAAGAAAAATAGGTTGATGCTGAAGACTGAGACTCATAAGTTTTGCGATGGGACGCTCAAGGTCGTCAGGAAAAACATCGAGCAAAGGTTGGAAGAAATCAATCGAGATACGATGCTGAGGATCCACAGGTTCGTGAGAGAACAGGCACTCCTAATGGAACTATTAGAAGATATCGAGGAGCGACTGGAGCAGAGGAACACACTCAGGAACTTTGAGCATGCCCTGGGCTTGCGCAGATCTTACTACACCTGACGAGGACAAACAGCGCAGAGACGCAATCAAGCACAAAGGGGGAGAATGTAGAAGATCAATTCTAGTTGTACTTTGATTTCATTAGTTGTCCTTGTAATTAGGGGCTTTTTGTA
This sequence comes from Craterostigma plantagineum, assembly GCA_027422505.1. NCBI lineage: Eukaryota > Viridiplantae > Streptophyta > Magnoliopsida > Lamiales > Linderniaceae > Craterostigma > Craterostigma plantagineum. The sequence continues at coordinate 11,108,845 of JAPQWV010000011.1, read as the reverse complement.
TTAGTCCGTAGATTAGGACTAGATAAATATTTATACCAAATGTGTTTGGTATAAATACTTTGTAATCAATCGCAATCAATAGAGAAAGTTTTGGAAATTGATCCGAAAGGCTGGCAATTCAATTTCTAGAGAGAGAAACAATAGTAACTTTCTCACTCTACTCAAATTCTCTCTCTTGTTCTTCGTTTGAGTTTTCGATCGAATCTTAATGCCGATCATTATAATCGAATTACTTAGAATTCATGCCTAGGATCATGGAGTTGTTAATCGTAGGACCTAACAGCCCGGTTCTTACGATACCCTCGGGAACTGGAGGATTTATTGTGTATAGCGACGCATCGAAGAATGGGTTAGGATGCGTGCTAATGCAAAACGGGAAAGTAGTGGCTTATGCCTCTCGTCAACTGAAGGAGTACGAGAAAAATTACCCGACACATGATGTGGAGCTCGCGGTAGTGATCTTCGCTCTCAAAATTTGGAGACATTATCTCTATGGAGAGAGGTGTGAGATATACACTGACCACAAAAGCTTAAAGTATTTCTTCACGCAAAAGGAGCTGAACATGAGGCCGATGCGGTGGTTAGAACTAGTCAAGGACTACGACTGATAATTAATTACCACTCAGGCAGGGCAAACGTGGTAGCTGATTCATTAAGTCGAAAGGCAGTGAGTGCAGAACTACAATTACTAGAAGTGGAAGTTGTACAGCTAGGCGAAGTTGAGACGCAACTGGCGGCCTTAACCTTGCAACCCACATTGTTGGAACGAATCAAGAAGGCGCAAGAAGAAGATGAATTCTATACGAAAGTCAAGGGAGCACAGACGGAACAACCAGCAGAGAATTTTATGGTGCGGGAAGACGGAAAGTTGTATTTCAGGAACCGGCTATACGTGCCCAACAATGCAGAACTTCGAAGAACGATAATGACGGAAGCACACGCCACGACATATTCAGTTCATTCAGGAGCCACGAAGATGTACAAGGACCTATGGGAAAACTACTGGTGGCCAGGCATGAAGAGAGATATAGTGACATTGGTGGGTAAATGCCTGACGTGCCAACAAATAAAAGCCGAACATCAAAGACCAGCGGGAACATTACAGCCGTTACCTATTCCCGAATGGAAATGGAATAACATAACGATGGACTTCGTTGTCGGTTTGCCGAAGAACGTAAAGGGGCATGACGTGATATGGGTAATCGTCGACCGACTAACCAAGTATGCCCATTTTCTATCGATAAGCACGACGTTTTCTATAGAACGCTACGCGGAACTCTACATCCAGGAAATAGTACGCCTTCACGGAATTCCGTCGTCTATAGTCTCGGATCGTGACTCAAGATTTTGTCAAAATTTTGGACGAGCTTTCAAAAGGCGATGGGAACGAAGCTTTCCTTTAGCACTGCCTACCATCCGCAAACGGACGGTCAATCCGAACGAACGATCCAGATGTTGGAGGATATGCTACGAGCTTGTGTGCTCGATTTCAAAGGAAATTGGAGTAGGTACCTCTCACTAGTCGAGTTCTCGTATAACAATAGCTATCACTCTACCATTGGGATGGTGCCGTACGAAGCGCTATATGGGCGGAAGTGCAGATCCCCCGTACATTTGGACGATATCGGTGAACTGGCGATGCTAGGCCCTGATATAGTATGAGAAATGACGGAGGTTGTAGCAACAATACGAGCAAGAATACGAGCGGCACAAAGTAGGAAGAAGAGCTATACAGACCAAAGGCGCTGACCACTGGAATTCGAAATAGATGATTTGGTATTTGTAAAGGTATCGCCAATGAGGGGTGTAAAGAGATTGGGAAAGAAAGGGAAACTATGCCCCAGATATATTGGCCCATTCAGAATAGTGAAAAGAGTTGGCGAGGTAGCATACCAACTGGAATGGCCCACATCGTTGTCGCAAGTGCACAATGTATTCCACGTCTCAACACTACGGAAGTACCTAGCGGACCCGAATCATGTGCTGGGGAACAAGTTTCTACATCGACAACTGAAACCAGATCTGAGTTACGAGGAAGCCCCTGTAGAGATATTGATGTATGGAACTAAGAGGCTCAGGAATAAAGAGATTCCTTAGTGAAAGTATTATGGCGAAATCTGTCGACGGAAGAAGCCACGTGGGAGCATGAGGACGAAATGAGAATTTGCTATCCTGAGTTGTTCCAAAAGAGCTGATTTCGGGGGCGAAATCCTCCTTAAGGGGGGAGGATGTAGAACCCGAGTCCTCGTAAGCTAGTAGGCCAATAAATATTCGCTTGTGTTTTATACGATTTTGTGAATTTCATATGCTAACTATGTGACTATATACTAATTTACGTGCACGTTCTATGCTTACGAGATTTTGTGAATTTCGTGCCTAAGTGATTATGTGAACATTGTGCATGTAATTAACTATCTTTGGGACATCTAACCTACTTGTGATTTTCGTAAGTATAGGGCAAGGGAAATTGAAGTACATAATACTAATAATGACATTAGGTGGACTATAGGAATTATAATGGGCTAGGAACAAACATTAGACCCAAAATGAAAAACCCAACTTGGGAGGGGACAAAGCTTCCTCAAAATGAGGAGACATCACGCCATCTAAGTCCCATCACCATTTTGTTAAAATATCTAATCTAACTTTTTAACTCCATAACCCCATCTAGATAGAAACCAACGAAAGCTTAAAGGGAGAAGAAAGAAAGGAATCGAAGGAAGCTCGAAATTTCGCCCTCAAGCTAGCGAGGAATTTGAAACTAGTAAGTCAATTAATTAGTTTAAGCTATTATGATTGCCTTTACTAGGATTATTTAGTTAAATTATATTTATAATTAAGAAGACTTGAGGAGTTCAAGTGCACCATAGACGGCAAAAGCACTAACGTAGGGTGTGAACCTATATTTGATAGTTTACTCGAGATTAGTTAAGTATGGGATAGCCTAACGTGTTTTAGGGTTCATCACTTGTGCATGAGATAATCTTAAGTTAGTGCTGGACATTTTTGGGTGGAAGAAAACCTTAGAACTTACGAATTCTGAATTAAATTGAGCTATGAATGTGGTTTCGGGTAGATGATTTGAAGGTTCGATCGAATCGGGAAAATTTGGGTAACAAATCGGGCGATCTTAGTTGTGTGACAAATCGTGCAATTTCAAAATAAATTACATATAGCACACGTTCGGCGATTCTTGCATCGGGCGATTTAAGAAGCATTGATGATCGAATCGGGAGCGAGCTTGCATGCATGAGAAATCGGGCGATTTGTTGCATTATGAGGAATCAATCAATAGTAGGGTTTAAAAATAACAAATCGGGCGATTTGTATTTCGAGTAGAAACTCAGCAAGTTGCATGCGATTTTAGGAAATGACTCGAATCGGGTGATTTCAAGCCGAATGATTCGTGCAAATTCAAGAACGGCGAAACCCTCATGGTGTTCATGGAATTGGGAAAAATGAACGCGATGTCATGATGATGAGAACACGCCGCGATTTACAAATCGGCCGATGGAGGGTTTCATGCAATCAAATCGGGCGATTCCAAGTGCAAAACGAATCGGGCGAAACAAAGCCATGCACACACAATCGATCGAAGGTGCGCTCCATGCATACCAATCGGGCGACGGAGAATGGTTCCATGAGGTCGAATCGAGCGTTTAGGAGTTTCGATCGAAACTAAGTTTAAATAGGACTTCCGTCGAGTTGTGGGAATCAATATAAAATCGATCGATTTAGATCGCACAAATCGATCGAAGGGAATTGAAATTTAGAAGATTGGCCGAATCGAGTGAATCAAATTTAGGGAACTTTCGCCGAGCTCATTTAACGTAACAATCAATTACTAACATGACCTAGTGTAGAAATCGAATGACTTAGGAAACTGAGCAAGATAAATCGAGTAATTTTGAGTTCTAGCGAAATAATATAGTCTAAATAACTGGTATGACGAAAACTAATTATGTCGATAAATTAGCTAAGGAAGGTAAGGTGCTAATGCTTCAACCATTTTATTTAAAGGTCGTACTTTAGAAACTTCACGAGGGAGTACGCTAGTTTATCTTGGACGATAGGTAAATAGAAACTCAACTACGACACGTAACTTGCTTGTGTATGACCTACGTGCTTATGTGCTCACATGACGATATGTGAACTTTGCATGATTTGTTTTAGTTGTTATGCATGAGATCATGAAATGCATACACACATGAACATGACACGAGCATATGCACGCATGAATAGGATGAAAAACAGGAACGTGAGTGTGCGTGTTATAAGATCGCATGTGTGCGATAGATATTCGCCGATGTTGGCGTCTAATGTCGACTAAATCTAGAGTCACGGCTCTTCTATGCGACCATGGCGATGCAGGATGCCGAATTTACCTGTTATGATAGGTAGGGGGAATACCCCATAACGGGAGATGCAACCTGGAGGATGTGGCACGAGTGAAACGCGACACAGAGGGAACCTCTGGTGTTGGCGTCCTTGGTGTTGGCTACCAATGAGAATCGCCCACGTGATAGGCCACACTGGGACAAGAAAGGTGCCTTCGGGTAACCTCTCAGTGTGTGAACCTTCACATATGTATGAATCCTTTGAGGATTAGAGCTCTATGAAATGGCGCATAGTAAGACAGAAAGCCGAGGGCCCATATGAAACGAGAGGACAAAAGAGTATGAGCGTTAGTAAGATTCGGCGAGGATTGCCTTTGCGAGTCAGGACACGTGCATACATGCATAATTTCTACTTACTGAGCCACGGCAGCTCACTCCTTATGTTACGTGTTGTAGGTACCAGCGACCACTGTACGTGATCGTTTAGGATGCAAGGCCTATCTTTTGGAGCTTCTAGCTGCTTTTGGGATGGGAGTGTGTGTATGGATGACGACCTGTGAGGCCGGGCGCATAGGAGTTCTTTTGCTGTGCATGTACACACATTTCATGTGATTAGGACTAGCATGTGTTTAGGAATTACGTAATTTTTTTTACATGTAAGAACAACTTCCATTACGTAAATGGAAAAATTTCATGCGTATTTTCGTGTCTTCTTGAAATCAACGCACCATTAGGCTCTTAAGACTACGATAAAATACGTAGCGAAGTTAGGGGTCCTGACAACATCATGCATCGAGGGGGAGTAAGTGATTTTATCAAGTTCTTAAGATTCTCGATAGGCATTTTATTTTTGGGGAGTTTAATTCCAAAAATCCAATATTGAGGGGGAGTAGGTGTCATTTTATTTAGGGTGGTTTAATTCAAAAATCCAAATATTGAGGTGGAGTAGTGTTTTTTCGGGAAATAATTTTTCAAACGTTTCATAAACCTTTCAAAATACATAAAACACTCTCAAAATACGCAAAAACAACCTCAAAAGCTAGTGCGGCCTGTAAGGACACAATACAGAATAGCTAATGAAGCGATAAATAAGCACAAAAGAAGTGAAAGCTCGAACGCCAGCCTATCAAAATTGCGCTCAAATTACGCCTTAACTCCGCATGTTCTTCGGTCTCATTTTCTTGGTCTTGCTGCTACAACCAGTTCATCTGTATGAGCGAGAAAGCTGGGAATGAGATGAAACAAGATGAGTAAGTTGTAGATTTACGGTTTTATGGTGATGTTTGAGTCATGTCTATTTATGGCGTAATTTGAACAATAACATCGTTTTTTCCCGACAAAAATAATCAATGATACAGACCAATTTTTGACTTGAGGGTTGAGCGCCGCGAAAGAAAGCGATGCTTTCTTCGTCGATTTTCGGATTCTGCTTCATTCAATTCGATTTTGAAAAACTCGTCGATTTTGTTTTTTTTTTGGTCAAGTCAAAATGTCATAAGGCTAATTATTGAATTTTGTGTTATAGATTAGTAGAAAATTTTCACATAATCATTTTACGGGTGATTCGCAAACCCATAGTTATCCCTATCAATTTCTAAGTTCGCGAATTCAACTGATATTTCTTTATGAAATCTGACTCGTCAACTGACACTTTAGCTCACGGATCCACAATTTCAACTTTCAATCTTTGATTCGCGAATTCCACTTCACGAACTCTGCCTTTAACCCAATTCGTGAATACTTCAAATTGGATTCGTCAAGTTTTCTCTCTTTAGTTCGCGAACCATTGATTCAAATATTTCAACCTTTCAGTTCGCGAACGCAAGTCACAAGCCCTTTTGGACTTTCACATCGCAAATTCATAATGGAATCATAACGGGTCTGTCTTCCAAATCACTTTGCGGCCCAATCTACAGGCCCGTGAAGTAGACTTAGCCTTATCCGCCTCAATTCGCGAACGTAGCTTTACATACTTAGCGAATTCATCAAAGCTTAGTTCATAAGTCCAACAATCCGCTTAAAAACCTTTGATTCGCGAACTCAAGTTCACGAACTCATGTCAAGATCAATTTGCGAATTGACTTGGTGGGCCTTCGTTCCCTAATCATTTTGCGGCCGAATCTGCAGGCTCGCGAAGTTCACTTAACCTAATTCGCGGCATTTCATTCCACCTTTCCCAAATCATCAAACTCTCAAAATTCGTCAAATACTCTGAGCTCGTCAAACTCTCTTCGCAAGAACAGAATCTCAATCTGTCAAATCTCACTTATCCTCTGCAATTTACCTATTTTTCCTCGCCAAAATAACTCACTCACGCACCCACTAATCTAGTAGTGGTAAGAAATACATTCTTTAACCCTATTTTTCAGTGTTTTTGATGTTTGCAGATCTCAATTTTCAGGAGAACAGGACTTTTCCTGTTCATTTTTGGAAAAATTAGTCTGATTTGCTAATGGGCGTTCGATTTGCAGGATTTTTTCTAAAAGGGGTTGTTCCTTAAAAATGGGACTTCGAGTTCTGAGATGTTTTGTTTTAATGGGGTTTTCGCTGAAAAAGGAATTAGGGTTCGAAGTATTTTAAAGAAAAATAACTTTTTGATCTTTCGAACTTCACTTCACGGGTCCAAAGATGTTTCGCAAGTCCAATCTGACTTTGACTAAGTCAGTTCGCGAATTCCTTTCTTTTATTTGACTAAGATGTTTCGATTGTTTGACCCCTCAGCTTCGAGAATTCGAATCGTGATATTCAGCATTCGCGATTCGCAAGCTTCGCGAACTGATAATATTTCACAATCATGTGTTGACTTGGTCAACCCGCGAAATCTCACTCTCACAGACCCGCAATCCATACTTAAGAAATTTTCTGAAAAACTCAGCCACGAGTTGAAAGTTCGCGAACCTTAGAGTTCGTGATATACAATTCGCGATATTAGTCTGTTTCAACAATACGCGAACTCTCATTCTCACATACCTGCGAAACTCTCATTCCTTTTAAAACCAACCCGCGAACCACACTTAGAAAAACTTTGAAAAGTTTCCTCAAAAAGTATTTGGGCCGAACCATTATTTTTCATAAAAACAAATTTTAAAATGAAGCCCACAATATTCACATTTGCACTTTCTCTTTCATTATATACTTTCGCATTTTCTTTCGTATTGCAGTTTCGACAGAAATTCCCGAGGTCCAACAAAAAAAAGGGAACGTACAAAAAGAAAAATGACAACACTGGCAGATCTCGTATACCCAACCACAAAATGGATCGCAACCAAGGATAATAACTTCCAACTTCAACTGAGCACCTTCAAGTGCTAGGACAAGATCATCCTATCCATTTTTTTGAGGACCCATCACCTCGAGTATGCCTTCTCAGCATCAGTCCAAGTCCCTACAGTCTATCTACAACAACTCTTGGGGACGATGAAGGCCAAAATTGCTGCCGACAACATCGTATATTACGAGGCCCAAATCGCAAATGAGACTTTCCGGATCACCAGAGAGCTCATTCACCACGTCCTTCGGACGCCAAGTCAACCTGAATACGAACACGAGGCATCCGAGGATGAACTTATAGAGGACATGATGAAGATGGTATACTTCACTCCAATCAAATTCATCTACCATTTTCAGCAGTCCCTGATACCGCATCCCTGGCGAACACTCTTTGCATTCGTCAACAAGTGCTTCTCACCAAAGCACTCAGGATACAACCGCTGTAACATCAAAATTCTTCGTATCTTTCACGGGATCGTATTCAGGAAAAATTATGACTACGCCAAACTAGTCACAGTGGACCTGGACGATCAACTTCCTCAGTGGTTGAAGAAGATGAAGGGTCTGAACTTGCCCTACCTCCGGTGGTTCTCACTGATGATCCACCGCCAAAGATATATCTATTCCCCCGACACAGACCGAGTCTCAGCCTGTCGTACAGGCCTCAACGTTAATAGAAGCGCCTATCATTGAGACCCTTCAGGATTGGACGGAAGTCTCACGGATGATGACTTCAGCAACTCATCATCCGAGAGCCACCATAGAGGACCTAGTCCAGTACATGTGCTAATGGGAAGTGATGACCCGAGCACCATCTTCACAAGATGTGTCGCAAGGAGATGTCGGAAGACCCAAGGAGACTGAAGTGCTACATACTTCAATTGACGAGGGCCACCCTGACTCAGCCAGGGTGTTAACGGCTAACCCTAGTGGTGTCGGAGCTACTCCTACAGGTGTAACGACGGCCTACCTGGAAAACCGCTTTTTTGAGTTCTTTGAAACCGTCACCTACCACGGGTTCAAGGACTCATTAGGGCTGCAGTCCAGACCGCCTCAACGGACAAAGGAAAGGCTCCCATGGTGGAAAAACTGTCGTTGCAACCTCGCATCCTCTCTTTACAACCACGACCACACAATCAACCTGATCCATATCACATGCCAATACCCCAGCTCTGGTTGGTCAACTCCTTCAACTCGATGGTGAGCGAAACCCAGAAGAAGAAGAAGAAGAACTCTACAAGAAGATGCTCGCGGGCGAACTCATACCTCAACGGGATACCTACTGCCAAGAATGTTCCAGTCAGAAACGTCGTCATGGTGATCCGGAATCCTAAGGGGGAGAAGAGGTAAAGAACCACAACAACAGATAGCCGCGGACGAGGAAGAGGACGCGGAGTTCAGATTACTGGATCTCGATCATCCAATCCACCACCACCACCAAGGTCCTCCAGAGTTAGACGAGCCTCGCCAGGCCGAACCAGACAACTTCCCTTGGCGAAGTCGGGTTTGGCTCATCGAGGACCTCCACCCAAACAGTCCAAACAACCACAACCCCTCATCCCAACGATCCTCAGATCTACATTGACAAATACATCCTAGAGGAGGAGTGGCGGACAAGAACAGAGACGCAAGAAGAATCCCGCGCAAAGATTGAAAGCATCAGAAGTTTCTTAAAAGCGGCGACGTCAGATTTTTCTTCAACGAGCGAGAGGAAGAGGACCAAAGAGAAAACCCTGAAGCACACCTCCCGGAACTTCCAGATCTCCTTCAACACCAAGTGCCCGAGCGACCAACGCTGGGTTACACATTTTTAGAGACTCCTTGGGACAATAAGAAAATCAAGGCACCTTACCTTGAAGATTGTTAGCCTAGGATCTGGCGGGAGGAGGAAGAAATAAAGGGAGTCAATTAGCTAAAACTTCGAGGTCTCGAGCACTTAAAAGGGACGCCAAGGGTCTTCGTCATCATATCATGTTCTGGGAATCGTCAACAGAGGAGGAATGACTTAAGAGCAATAAAAATATATCTTAGAGCTCAACAGTCTATCTGCGACATCCAAGACATTAAGTGCGGGATGGGAAGATATGTAGGCCCTGTGTATGTGATCGAGAGGTACGACAGGTCCGTCGTAAGATATACAGAAGCCAATCTCCCCTTCTTTCCATTGGGCGAATTGAACAAGCTGTTCAGCTTGTATCGCAAGTTCATCTTCAACACTCATGCAAGAAGACAAGAATTCAAGGCGATCAAGGAATGCATGCTGAGGCAAATCAAGTTCTACGCTACTCATGACTTCCAAGTGGCTCTGGAAAGCAATATGAGCAAGGTCAACCTGACTCTGCCATTAGTAGGTACGAAGATCTTGATAACTTCGGCGAGGGTTACATCTTCTTAGAACCAGAGCTTGCTTTCACCTACCTTCAACGGAAGGAAAATGAGATGCAAGCATTTCTAGTATCAGAAGCTGCCAGGTTCTCTGATGGAACGATGAAGATAATCCTAAACCGACTCAGGCAAAGACTAGAGATGCTTCCAGACGATGAAATACTTGAAGGCACAGAACTCGAAGAACGATCTATCCTTAATCAAATCATCGGAGCAATACGAGAACGAATCATCCTTAGAAATGACATCAGACATTTCGAGATTGCTCTAGGATTCAAATCGTCGGACTTGCCCATAGGGAACCTCCACCTCCTCCTCGCTCAAAGAAGAAAAGTAAATGAAGACTTAGTATAGGTTTTATTGTAATTTGGACACTTGTGGGAAAATGTCGGAAATATTTTAGAAGTGTCCTAAATATTTATTCTAAGTCTTTTTATTTCTTTATGTTGTAGTTAATGTGTTATTATTCAATTTAGATGGGTTGTAGTTGTAATGGGCTTGTTAGGGGCCCAATGGGCTTAATACCTTTCCAAGGTATTTAAGCCTAAAACCTAACCCTTTGCAATCTAAGTTTTCCATTTTACAAACTTCACGTATTCAACACTCTAACCTCTAAGCACTATTAAGTAACATCAATCGAAGGTTAATCTGTTGAAGTGTTCTTGGATACTCTGGACGTACACAAAGGTATGATAAATTTAAAGCATCGATCATCAAATATCTTCAGTTATAACTTTTACGAATCGTGTTAATGTTTTAGGTATTGGAACACACCGTCTACGTCAAAGAAACACATGAAGAAGTTCGAGAGTTGTTGGCGAAGTACTTCATTAAAGTATGTCTGCAAGAGATGACATCCTTTTAGGTGAAGACTTCCCATATCGTTTTTTAATTCACTTGAAACTTTAGGTTGTTTTGTAATTATGCGATTGAGATGGATATTCGTAATGGTTATATTGAGTTGAACTTCCAATCTGTGTTGTTTTTGAATTGTCGGGCTGCTTATACTTCTTTTTGGGGTAGTATATTTAAAAAAAATTAGGAATCGGCGACCGTTGTTAGCCGAAAACGGTCGCCCATGCACTTTTCTATTTTTATTTTTTTTTAACTTCCAGCGACTGTTGTTAAGCCGGAATAGTCGCTGATACCTTAGGCTATTGGCGACTTTTGTTATCTAACAACAGTCGCCCATGCATAACAACAGTAGCCGATACTTGGCTATGTACGTCAGATAACAACAGACACCGATAGCCCGACCTATTGGCATTGGTGCTCCCGGTGTCCGCGACCAACGGTCGCCCATTACTAATAGCAACATGTGGTGACTGTACTAGTGTGTAACATCCTGAGAAACTTCCCAGGGGGTCACCCATCCCTAGATTTTCCCAAGTCAAGCACGCTTAACTTCGGAGTTCTATTGATGCACTCCCGAAAACGTAGGTCGACCTTGGTGATATAGTAGTACTATCAATTCTCTGATACGATTCTTAGCCTGACACACCCATACATTGTCAGTCTCAGATCCCCTCTCATCCGGTGTGGAATCGGTTCATTTATGTACCCCTTCGCCTAGAAGCCTGTCAGGAGCCTGGCACCGGCGATCCCCGCCCCCATCGGCTCCGGGCATCACATGCCCACCAGCAGCCTGGTTCATCCCCCGACCACACCGTATTGCAAGAGGTTGTGCTCTAATACCGTCTATAACATCTCTTCCCATACCGGGTATCTATAGCTGAAAAAGTCCATATGATTGTCGTTTAATATGGCCAACAGATCTTTGAGGTTGATCTTTAAAATTGACTTTTGAGTTGCGAATTAAATATGAGTTTTAAGAAATTACCTCAGGCGACTGGGAATCATTGTAATTCGATTTTGCTTTGTCTAAAATGAGATAAAGACTCAACTGCTCTTTAAATTGCATTTAATTCTTACATGTCTATGTTTTGTAAAAACGACATTTACCAAAGTCGGATTGGGCATGTCCAACGAGTTATAGATTGGTCAGTTCAGTTTCACTATTATCTTTAGTTCCGGTCGAGTCTCTTTAAGGAATTGTTTGTTTTTTGTTATTAGCATGTTATAAAGGAATCGTACGACTTGGATATGGGGTGGGATCGGGTCGGGTTTTTTCCGGTATCGAGTTTTTCGGGTCTGGTACCCGACATGTGCGGGTTTCAGTTTTGATACCTAACCCCGACCCAACAAAAATCGGGTACCCGAGAAACCCGATTTTCGGGTTCGGGTCGGGTTCGAGTTTCGTGTATTTTTTTCTTTTTTCAATATATTGGTTGTATTGTTTAAAAAAAAAACTTAATAATTAATTCAACAAAACCTTAGAAATCCCAAATCGATTACATGAAGATGAAGCCCGAAATCCCTAACCGCAAAAATGACACCCAAAATCAATACCCACGAATTCTAGCAATACATATAATGCTAACAGAACCTTAGAAATCATCGTGGACTCGAACATTTCAAGTCCTCAATAAATCCCAAAATATAAAATTAGGATTAATAAAATTCGAAAATTAGATGTGGACGTTGAGCGAGACGACGCAGTGTGGCCGTGGACAACTGTAGAACGGCGGCCGACGAGGACAAGGAAGGAGATTGGCGTGGCGATTGTGATGTAGACTGTGGTATATCGTGCGTGCATCTCTCTATGTGTCCCTATGAGTATATGTTCGTGAATCTCTATTCTCTACTATCTTGAGTGTGTGTGTGGACTGATGGGCTGCTAGGCTGATGGGCTGGGCTGCTTTTTTTTTTTAAATTTAATGCGGGTACCCGACCTGGTTTTTCGGGTAGCATATTGCTATCGAAACCCGACCCGAGCCCGATACCCGATAAAACCCGACTTTCCACCCCCGATCGGGTCGGGTCCGGTACCTGAAACCCGACCCCGATTGCCCACCCCTAAGTAATGATTATTTGCCGACTTCGCAAAATATTTTTAGCCGCTGAAACTTTTATGCTTTGAGGCCATCGCGATATCTTTTCTAGGTCATTTTCTTATTGTACGAGTTGCACGGAATGGTACAAAGACTAACAAAGAAATTTTCTTTTCTTTCTTTTTTTATTTGAATAAATATTTACCACAATAATTGTCTCATCGTTGAATTTCGTGCGACATTATACGCGATTACTTTTTCTTTCTTTCATTATCATTACCGTTTAGTATTATTGCAATTTTTATTATTACTTCAAACATGAACACGAAAACAAGATCAATTTGTGTTTAGCTTATTCGTTATAATTCTAGTCATAGTTCAAAGTTTCATCGTTTTATACATCAATTCTTAGAGAAAAGTAGTCTTACTTATCGGACATGCAATTTCTATAACTAATTAATTATATTGATTTTAAATACAACTCTTTCGCATAATAATTAAGCGGACATCTTCAAGTCTTAAAAACTTTGAACGCTCGAACATATAAACCTCAGAAAACCTCATCTCTGTTACTTTGTGATATAAAGTATTCCGAATTTGATGATATCAGAAGAATTTGAATACTTCGTACGATAAATCAATATTTTTTTATTATATTTTTAATTGAGGCTATTATCTACCACAAGAAGCTTCGAGGAAATTACGATATTTTTGTTTGCTCGTATCCATTCCCTCTCAGCACATGAAGAAGATACGTACAAGTCAGAACATGCAAGAACACATGCTCATTGCCCCAAACCGATCAATCATTCGAGGATCTTTTCACCCTTCGCACTGTTGTTAATCAATTCTAGTCATATCATATCATGATTTATTTAAAAGAAATGCTGCAACTTCGATTTCTTGTTCTTTATAATTGATTTTGAGAAAAGGTTTCACCAAATGTATGCAATTTGGGGTTTTGAAAACTATCAAAACATGTAATAATGTCTTTTATCCTTATATCCTCTTACTAAAATTTCCCAACTGTTATTTTCCTAGTCAGTACCAACACCGAAAAATTTAAGAAAATAGCCTTGGAAAAAGATTATTTTAGGAAGAAAAAGGAAAATCCAAGTGTGTGGAGACTATTATACCCCTACTGAATGGGGTCATAGTATTCGAGTTACGTGATAATTTAAAAGCGAAGTGTTTAAGGGTGGTAGGTATATGCAAAACAGTGTATCGAGTCATTTAAGTAGCACTAGTGGAGAAAGGCACATGGGCGACGGTTGTTATACGTCATGGGCGACGGTTGCAACGCGTCGCCTAGAGCCCCGACGCCCATCTGCACAACTTTGGGCGACGGACGTACACGCGTCGCCGAAGATACATTATGGGCGACGGGTCGTGCAGAAGCCGTCGCCCAAGGTAGTATGAGTGGGTGCTTTTCTTTTGTTCATAGGCGACGGTTTCTGGCAAGAAGCCGTCGCCCATGATGTAAAAATAATTTTTACTATAATATATGGGCGACGGATCCTTGGCTAGGAACCGTCGCCTATAACTATAATTTTTTTTAAAATATTTTTTCTGTTCTATTTGTGCCCCCAACAATCAATTCCAAAATCAACAACCAAATTCAAAATAACACAACAATCAATCAATAACTAATAATCGTAAATAAAATCAACAGTTACATCATCGTCCAACAAATAAATATCGATCGTCGCAACATAAACACAAACATATAACGTAAAATTTGTCTAACCTACATCAAAGATTGCATAAAATGCTCCGCCCACAATTCACGTACTTCATTGAGCTCTTCGACGCTGTAAGAGGAGTGCTCTAGTATCAATAAAACATAATAATGTTAAAACATACTAATAAACATATAATAAACTTGAAACTTAATGAAGCTGATGGTTAAAGTTTAATACCGTTGGCAAGTTGGTTGTATCATCTCTGCCGACACGATTGCAATAATATCGCACATGTATCTCATGACGTAAAATCCACATAACTCACTCCCTCTCAATTGCGGTGGGCACTAATTTTGAAAGATTTTCATGTAATTCAATATCGAATAATGGTAACAATTAACTCAAAGAACTTTGAAAATTCATATGGCAAATGCAAACCTTGCATCTTTTCCCAAGTAACCTTCGATTTTCTATTCAGATTTCCAACTGCACTCGTCAGCGAAGCCGTGAGAATCGCCCTGGAACTCGAATTAGGTAAAATAAATTAATGTTTTAATATAGAGTTACTAATATATGAACTTTATTGTATATAAAAAACTTACGCATCTATTCGAGGACGCCTTACGCCGATGTTCGGTCGAGCGAATTGAAGACATACCGCGTTCGAGGGAAAATCGATGACCAATAGAATCCAATGGTCACTAAAACAAATGAAACGAAATGATTATTTATAGCATAAGCTATGAATCAAGAAAATATATATCTTATATTCTTACCCGTCACAAAAAGGCACAAACAAGTAAGTGCCGGCCACATGCGCGTCTTTGATAATAGCAGCCAGGAAATCAACTTCACTATGTCTCATCATTTTCCATAGCCGCTAGACTCGGGTCGCAACACTTGAAATTCTCAGACTCCTTATTAAGATACCTGAGAATATGATTACTCAATAAAATGTATAAAAGCGAAA
This sequence comes from Craterostigma plantagineum, assembly GCA_027422505.1. Taxonomy (NCBI): domain Eukaryota; kingdom Viridiplantae; phylum Streptophyta; class Magnoliopsida; order Lamiales; family Linderniaceae; genus Craterostigma; species Craterostigma plantagineum. The sequence goes on along the minus strand of JAPQWV010000011.1, from coordinate 11,093,310 downwards.
AACAAAACTTGTAATGGCTTATTGTTTCAACGAAATATTAAATAATACCTCAAAAAAAGTTGAATAACTGAGGAATCCACACTCACGGGCTTGAACAGATCGACGAAGTCACTGTTGTCAATGTACACAAAGTAGTTTTCGTTGCTTGGATTGTAGTAGACATCTCTCATACAGAATGAGAGGAAGCTGAAATTCGTCGATCGTCGCGTGACACAAGGTAATCGAACAGCTGGTGAGACTGCGTGCCAAAACTACGCACGACCCTCTGATCGAGGCGTGCGATGTCATCTTGATGAATGGATACATTTGGCACTTTCGCTGGCGACTTTCCTTTCTTTGCCTACAAAGTAGAATATGTTACCAAATATTATTATTCTAAAATCAATAAATAGTCCTTTATTACTGCATTATTCGAACGTATTAACTCTCCTCGCCACTGAACGTAGCTGCCTAGTGCATCTCCAAGAGTTATCAGATGCATAGTTGGTACAGGCAGTTGGACCTCGCCGAAAACGACGATATCAATGGAGACAAAAACGTTGTTTGCCGTAACCAATGTTCCATGAATTTGGGAACGTCCCTCAGTGACGATGCCAAGACCGACAACCTCTAACTTCCTTCGATGTATAACATCAATCGAACCCTAGGATACTATACCATTTTAAAAGAATAAATTGTTAATGTTACTAAGACATTAAGAAGTTGCAAATTAAACAATAATTAAGAATAAATGCATACCTTCACATTCATCGACAACGGAATTGGATCTAAGGCTTCGCCTCCTGAACCACAAGAACTCGGTATCTGGTTGGGAGGTCATCTGAGCCGCGGGCCACTTCGTCTTGCTCCCTGTTCGGCACCGAAAGGCCCATTTGAGCGAACATAGCCCTCATCTCAGACCTCATCTCCTCCCGCATCTCGTCCCTAAACTCGGCCCTCATCTTCTCCCGCATCTCGGCAACTGGTCCCTCAACTGGTCCCTTAACTCGGCCATCATTTGTTCCATGGAAATCTGGCTCGAAGAGGGCCTCGATCGCTCGGATGGGTTGCTGAATACGCTCTGTATCGTCTCATCCTTCCCACATCCTCTAGGCCGCCCGCTATGATCGGGTTTTCCATGAATTCTCGACAACGAGTCTTTGTGCCTAGTAGGGACAAATTCTCCTCGCGCTTCTTTGGCGTGCACCTTTATCTGCCAAATACAAGTTATTGTAAGTAAGATATATATTGTGTGAGATACTTTTACAAAGTAATACACTTACCAATCTCTCAGCCAGCTCCCGATTCGCCGGGTTGTCAAGGTGATATTTTCCATCTTTTTCGGTTACGGAAATAGTCCTTAGTTCTATTATTACGTTGGAGTATTAATTCGGATATTTCCCTGTCTTCGGGGCATGTGCGTTAGCGAGTCCTCGTCAACCCATTCGAGTCGCCGACCTATATACCCCGCCGTGCCGAGATGGTGTGGGTATAAGTTGTGAGCCTGGCTTTGTTTAGCCTTCTGACTAATCTCCTGCAATATTCATAAAAAAAAAATAGGTGTGAATATATATATATATATATATATATATATATAGATAGATATGAAAAATTAGAGTAGTATCACTTTATCACCTGAAAGTCTGCGGCTTCCCTATAGTCCCTCCATGCTTGCAGTCCTTCTTGACTGAGGTGCTCGTACTCATTAGCAAACTCAGGCCCTTTCTTCTTCTCCTTGACATCATATTTGTGCTTCCAATTCTTGCGAAGCTCACCGGCTTTCTTGAGGACCTTCTTCTTTATAACAGGACTATCAAGCAAGTTCCAGGTCCGCTGATAATATATTTTGGGTATATTAAAATCAATTATATACAACAGATAACGAACACAAGTAAAATAATCATTAGTTTACCTTAACGTCTGCCCAGAGGACCTCCTTGAGCCCGTCGTCGATATGGCGCCAATTGGTCACGTAGTCGGTAAACTGTGATCTTGTCACGTGATCAATGTAGTTGCTAAATTTCACCCCTGGTATCATTGTCAGGGTCAGTGCATGTACCGGCATTGTTGAACTGCAAGATGCACTCATCCGAGGCAACGCTTATCTTCTTACGTAGATTCTTCATGCTGTATGGGCCTCTCTTGCGCCTATTCGTCCCGCTTGATTCGGTACCAGGCGAAGAAGTTGTTGGGGGATCCGAAGACATTGTACCTGAAAAAATAACAAGAAAAGATTTATTTAGCAAAAAAGACATGAAAACTGTAGATAAATGGAAAGTGAGTATCAAATTTTTAATAATACTTACAAATTTCTAATTTGTCAACAATACATTCCCTCGTCGTGATTTGGAACTATATATCTAAGAAAAATTTGTATCATCTTCCGCAATAGGGACGTGTTCCACACCGATAGGAAATGGGAATGTCTCACCGCTTCTGTCATAGTCCTCTTCATCATCCACATCACCGATGCCAACAACAGTTCTCTTTCATTGAAGAACAATATGCCATCCACTATTAGCAGGATCTTCAACGTAGAATACTTGTTTCGCTTGCACTGCGAGGATGAAAGTGTCGTCCACATAACCCACTTTCTGTAAGTCCACTATTGTTTATCCTAACTCTGGATCTATCCGAACGCCTCGCCTGTTATCAGCCCACTGACAACGTAGTAAAACAAATTTTACGTTGTTCTTGTAGACGAGTTCCCATATTTCTTCAATAAACTCATAGTATGAACTTGCATTACTCGTAACTTGAGCATCCTTTCCGCGAGATACTTCTCTCGACAACGCAACTAATGTGACCCCACTGTTCTGCGACGCACTCCTATCATCTCGCCTTTTCGTATAAAATGTGTACACATTGATGTCGTAACCTTCATAAGTCGCAACAGTCCATTCGGGTCCCCATGCCAGCCATTTTATCATCTCACTGCAATCCGATCCGGTATCTGCATAAAGTATCTTCGTTCTGAACCAGCCTAAAAATAGTCTATTATGCTCATTTATGTACCATAGCTCCGATATTTTGGATTTTCATGCCGTAGGTAGCCATGTGCTCCTACCATAAATGGGTGCACTTCAGGAATATGACGCAACATGAGGAAATGTGCACTTTCCCATAGTTCTCTCGATACAATCTTGTAATGCGGTTTCGTCAATGATTTCCTTCCTAGTCGTCCACCGCGGTGATCCCAACCGCATTTCCCTTCTATGTTGATAAAAATTCGGCAGCATTTCCCCACAGTTCTCCAAGTAGACGAAACAATATGAAAAGGATATACATCCAATCCATATGTCTACCCGGAGAACATTTAAGGGAAATGCAAACCAAATTTTTCATCAACATCGATGCTCAAACGCACATTACATCCTAAAGCGACGTGAACGTTTAAGAATGGTCCCCCAAGGTTTTCTCCTAAGGAGAAAACTTGAACGGTTATCCAAGCTTAAGTAAAAACTTAAATTCACAAAGACAAAAGCATAAAAATCAAATACGGGTTTCAAAACTTACGTATAGCTGTCCAAAGCACGAATTTCACCCAAACTTCGCCTAAAGATCGACAAGATAGCCCAAATCCTCCAAATTTGACCCAAAACCTACGCTTCACAAAATATAAGCTCAATATCATACTCAAAATTATGCACGTAATAATATTCTCTTTTTTAAGAGAAATATGAAAAATTCAATTTTCGATGAATTCAACCAAAAATCCCAAATTGTCCAAACTTCACCCAAAAACAAGGGACTTACCGTGTTCCGTAGCTCGGAATCGTCGAAAGAGTCGTCGCCGGTAAAATTCGCCGAGAGAGGAGAGGTCGCGGCCAATTTTCGACCAAAAATTCCAACTTGTCCAAACTTCACCCAAAAACCTTATTTCCACAAAGATCGAGCTCAATGTCAACCTTAAATCAACTATAGCACAGAACAAGCTATGTCGCATAAATCAAGCTCCAAAAATTCGATACCTAATTTTTTAAATAAAACCCCAAATTCAAACCATTCAAGCCGTATATCGCGAAATAGAAAGAGGGGAATTGAATAATGGAGTTCTTACCGTGTTCTCAAAGCTCGGATAGGTCGGAAAACGTTCGATTTCGCCGGAAAATCGCCAAATCCATGAGTTTTTTTTCGTCTCTGTGATTTGGTGAAGTGAGGAAGAAGATGACATAATAAACGGGTCATGGGCGACGGTTGTTACGAAATTTACACGTAACAATAGCCAGTGATGTAAAAAACAAACTTTTTTTAAATAAACCATGGGCGACGGGTTTTGACTTAAACAACCGTCGCCTATCATAAAAAAATAACTATGGGCGACGGGTTTTTGGTTCTACAGAAACTGTAGCCCATAGTTCCATAAAATAAAATTTTTAAAAAAATTAAATAGTTTGGGCGACGCATTTTCTGAGACAACTGTCGCCCAAAGTTTATTGATATCATAGGCGACGGTTTTTTCAGGACGACAAAAAATAACCAAATTGCCACCGCGTCTATTATAGGCAACGAGTTTGCCGTAGCCTATTTAATATTATCTACTAGTGTGGTTACGTAAATCCTTATTACAATAATATTTTCTGCTGCCTTTCAGCTATATAACGAGTGTATATTGTGTAGTATGTCATTCGAGTAATAGATCATGTGATCAAATCCTTATAACAATATTCTTTATAACGAATTCTCGGCATAACTCACTCTATAGCTGAGAATCCGATATTCCAGACAGTAATAAAATCACGAAAATTATCTTAAATAATTAACGTCACTGACTAATAAAACAAATGGAATACCCGTACTCACAACTAAATGAATTATTGGATAGACTACACATACGACACAGTTCTATTGGCATTTTCGTAAAAGTATGTTTGTATTGATGCATAATAGGCCATATCCTTCACATGCACATCTCTGTAGGAGCGAACAAATTGATTTGAATCTGTTTGAATTTGAAATAGGAAGCTTCCACGAAGAAACGATGTATAGTGATATGTGTGGGGGGTTTTTTAATTAAATAATTAAAAAAAAATCAACCATTAACAAAATAAACAACAAATGAAAATCATTAATAAAACAGACATTTTCGCCATCCCAAGTGACGGTTACTAACTCGTATCTTGGGAATACGAGTTACTTGTCCACGGTGGGAATACGAGTTACTTGTCCACGGTGGGCTGACATGGCATTTCAAGTAACTCGTCATTCCGAGTGACGAGTTACTCTTTTTTTTTTAATTTTAACTTATTTTATATTTATTAATTATATAATCCTCCAAATTATAATTTCATCGTTATCACATGTAATTTTACATAATAAAATCAATAAATGCATCTAATTTATTGTTTGTTTCGCGACGATTAAAATGATATGCATATCTTATATTTTTCGAATATCAAAAATATTTAAGTATTTTTATAGTGAAGTTGCTGCTAACAGTATTGTTTAATATTTGTATTTTAGGTATATATGAGGGGTATTTTCATTAGCTCATAGAAGTCTATATATATATATATATATATATATATATATATATATATATGTGTGTGTGTGTGTGTGTGACGTATCTATATCAATCGTTCTGTTAATCAATAAAAGAAATATTTTTTTAAGAACTCGTTACTTTTTCAATAACTTATAAAAATAATTAAATATTTTCGATATTCGAAAAATATAAGATATGCATATCATTTTAATCGTCGCGAAACAAACAATAAATTAGATGCATTTATTGATTTTTATTATGTAAAATTACATGTGATAATGATGATATTATGATTTGGTGGATTATATAATTAATAAATATAAAATAAGTTAAAACTAAAAAAAAAAGAAAAAGAGTAACTCGTCACTTGGGATGACGAGTTATTTGAAATGCCATGTCAGCCCATCGTGGACAAGTAAATCGTATTCACAAGATACGAGTTAGTAACTCGTCACTTGGGATGACGAAAATGTCTGTTTTATTAATGATTTTCAGTTGTTTATTTTGTTAATGGTTGATTTTTTTAATTATTTAATTAAAAACCCCGATATGTGTGGCAAATAGTTCTTTGTGGTATTTTCGATATGGTTACTTATATATACGGAGCCATCACAGACGTGACGAGGCATTCCTTTTTTCTATTAAAAACTTGAAATTAACTTAATTGAGTTAACATATGATTAAGGACAAGGTTGAACCGGCCTATAATCATATGATCAGACTCTGTACTAGGAATGTCAATTTTTTTGGACCCTGCCCATATCCATAAGACCCTATCCATTAATTATGGGTATGAGTCTTTAAAAATTAAACTTAATGGCTATGAGTAAGATCCAGACACAATTAAATTAATTTGGATCTTAAATGGGTATTACCCATTTACCAAAACCATTTAAACTAAAGTCCGAACTTACTATTCTTATCTATGTCCGATTGTGGCGCAGTATAGTGGGTGTGTTTAGCTATACATGTTAGGATACACACACAGAGAGAGAGAGAGAGATAATTTTCTAGATGAAGTATTTAATTGAAGCATTGGTCAAGTCAATATTCTCATTTAATTCAAGCCATGAATCTAATATATCATATCCCAAGTTTGATGGTTTTTCTTACAAGTAAATCTCTATGAGATATAAGTACAGTTGTTGTCCGATAACGCACTGTCAATTTGCAATAAAAAATATATAACATAACAACAGACTTCAAGAATGGTTCCTATTGTGGTTGCAGACGGATCCAACTTTTTTGGTTCGATTCGCGATTCGATTCGAAATTTTAATATTCGAATTCGAATATTTAGAGTACGAATTTGAGTAAGAATATTTTTTTTATTCGAGAAATATCCGAATATGAATATGAAATCACAATATTCGATTCGAATCTTAATCGAATTATTAATCTATAATTTAATATATATTATTTATAAATTTTAATATGTTATAATACTTGTAATTTAATAGGCCCATTAAAAAATATTTAAAATATAGTATAATTCAATATATATTTCAATATAATATATGACACTTCAATAAAACATTTAAATTATGATGCAATATATGTAGAAAATATATTTATAACAATTCAATATATATTTTAAATATAAATTGTTTATATTTTATTGAATAGATAATACAAGATTACTTTGACTACAAATATTCGATATCCGATTCAAATATTCAAGAAAATATTCGAATTCGAATAAGGACCGATTTTATGATTCGGTTAAATACTCGAGTAATCGTATTCGTATTCGATTGTTATTCGAATACGAATAGAATATTATCGTATTCGGCTCGATTCGATTAGTTTGCATCTCTAGTTCATATTCTACGTGCTGCAGGGCATTGGTGTATGTAACGCATGGCCAGCCTTTGAGGCGATAATGAGAAATAAATAACTTTTAACAATATTACTACATATAATAAATATATACTACTTATAAAATGAATAGTGTTTTTGTTTTCGTAGTTCTTAAACATCAAACATTGTAATCATTTCTTATTTACAGCTTAATGACTATTGCTATCATTGATATTGTTATATCAATTGATACTACAAAATACTTATTGGCTTATTTAGTTAATTTTCTGTTGAAAGTTAAATAGTCCTTCAATACCCAGTTAAGACCCGTTTACCTGTTAGATTTAATGGATTTGGGTCCATACCGAATTAATTGGACCCATCAAAGATTGGGTAGGGTCCATTTCCATCTATTCTAATTGGGTTTGGGTATGGATCTAAGGTGGCTCTACCCATACCTAGGGCTGGGGAAAAATATCGAAATACCGAAATACCGTCCTTATCGTATCGAATCATATCGAAAATATCGAAAATTTTGGTATACCGAAATTTTTGGTAAGGTATGATACCGTACCGAAAATGTTCGGTACGGTAATGGTATGGAAGTTTTTAAAATTAGGTATACCGATTATACCGAATACCGAAATTCTAAAATTTTTAATATATTATATATATATATATATATATATATATATATACACACCTATATATATTATATTATTCCAAAAAATATAAAATGAAAAATTAAGGATCTTCATAAACTTATTTAGCCCATAAATTACAACTTATACACAACTTTATAAGATTAGGCCCACCATATTTTACTTATGTAACTCAAGTAACATTTAATTTTTGCCTTTTTAATGTTCTTTTCAGGATTTTGAAAGCGTGAAGTTGCAATAATTACTTTTTGTCAATCTTCAATAATTTTTTAAATAAGCCGCTTCGTTCTAATTAATCTGTTTATAAAGTTGTATTTTGTGGTTATGTAAAGTTTTTTGTCTTACTAAGGAGACTGGCTAAAATATGTAAATTATTTAAGGTTAAAAAATTTTTTTATTTGAAAATTTTGGTATTAATAATCTATTTTATTGGGGCTTAAGGAGTTTGAATTGATTAAAAATTCCAAAACAACGAATTAACGAGTTACGAGACATGCATGGTAAAAAACCCTCCGTGTGAATGGTATAGAAGGTATGATACCGATATCACGAAATTTCGGTATGATACCGTATCGAAATTTAAGGTATACCGAAATTTTGGTATGGTATTGGTATGATGTTTTTGGATACCGAAATTTCGGTACGGTATACGGTATCACAGTTTTGGTACGGTATACCGTACCGAACCACCCCTACCCATACCCTACCCATTGCCATCCCTACTCTGTACACGTACATTGATAACTATATTTACTTAATTTACGCAAGATAATATATAGGCAACGCTGATTAATCCCGGTGAACGCCATGAGTTGTTCAATAATAGTGAAATTCAAATTCGATTATCACTATTAATCAATGTATGGGAAATACTATAGTGTTTTGCGAGGAGATATTTGTGTAGGAATAAACGTACCTCATATGACGTGAAATTGTCAGACCACAGTATTGCAAGACTGCACAATCGCACTAGTGCTTAGCTTATATTTCTGTGAGGCTGCACGACTACAGGAAACCTCGACTGCTAAGTGGTACGACTGCTAAGCTGTACGACTGCACGACTGGTGACACTCCACGGACAGCAAGACCGTAAGGCTGCGAGATTGTACTATTGTACTGGCATCAGCAACGTAAAAATGCTCCATAAATGTAAGACAGATGAAGATGTGTTTGTTAGGATCGATTTACGTGTTTAGAGTGGAGGTGAATAATCACTCGATTATCTTAATTAAGTTTGGTTTTGTTCTCGTTAAAGATCGGTGCATATGAGTGTGTTGACTAGCGGAAGAATTTGAACCAAGACCGGATGAAGATGTGGTGAATGTGTGTGTAAATATAGTTTGTTTCTGAAAGTTGAGAGCTTAATCTCCTACATCTCCGCTGCTTCCCGGTTAGAAAGATATCTCACTAGAAGCTCAACACTTGTGGTACAACGTCCTTAGCTAGGCTGATTTAATATAACTCTCTCAGCTATATTTTGCTATTTCCTAGTCTCCTCTTAGAAAGATTTTTACAGTCCGTTGAGAATACAATCACTAAATGTACCATTCTATTGAAGTTATTACTACGCTTTCTTTCTCGCTCGAGAACTTTATAGATGATTTGAATACTTGGATTTCTCTCACGTTCGTAGGATTTCAAAGTTGGTAAAGATGGTTCTTCAGATTGCATCCCTCCTATTTATAGATGGGTTGAAGTTGAAGTTCGTTGTGAGATAGTCTAGCTCGCACCGGACACAAGATTAATTGACCTTACTCAAAATGGGTCTGTCCGGTTGCTTTTACAGTCTGGGCTATTTCTGTCTTCATTCCTTATTTAACTCCACTTCAATTCATCTCCAGCTAGAAGTATTGCATTTAATCCTTGTCAGAAACCTTCAGGTTGCAGCGCTTGAATACTATTTGAATTCTATCCAGCGCGGCTAGTTCGGTATTACAGGTATCCGGTTTTATGAGTGGTACCGGTATTCAGTATCTTGATCTAGTTCATCTTATTCTGGCACTGTTTTGGATCTTTGCCTGTCCTGTCTTATTTAACCGGTATCTTATCTTTCTTATTTATTTAAGTAAATTCAATCACAAAAACTATTAATCTCATTAATTAAATTCATGATTTCTAGCAATGTTGAACACAATATCCTTAAAACAAATTCGCTCTCTCTACGTAAGTGTAAGATTTGCTTGAGCAGCTATTTTCCAGGATAAAACGAAAAAGTGATTATAGGTTGCACTAAACCTTAACCACACAACAAACTTTGAATATAGAAGTGCTGATGTACGACTGTTGCTTTGAGTGTTTTTTGTGAATGGTTTCGTTTTCTAAAATCTTTTACAAGCTCTCAATAAGTAGAGTTTCGAAATCTCTTGGCATTCGTCAAGGAGACCTTTGTTTTCCCCATGTGAATTAAGGTGGAGATTCTAAATTTCATGTGACCTTTGCGGTCTAGCATCCCTTCATATTCCAAAGGTGCAAGAACGTTTCGCTTATTGAATACATACCGGGGTCCAAACGGAACGGATTGATCAAGCACGCGTGTGTATTGGTGACACACATTTACCCATTTACATATTTCAATGCAAATTCCATTCACACCACGTAATATTCCTACAAAACCAAGAAAATGTGATTCTAACATTACTCCAGCCTTCAATTGATGGATAAAAGGCATATATCCTCCTATTAAATAGAGCCGTTCAATAATCATCTTACAACAAAATGTATATATACGAAGCTTCCGAGAAATTTCCTTTCGCAACCAACAAAATAAATCGTTATGTCAGAATATTTTCTACGCTTCTAAATACCAACTTATAAATCCTGTATCTAAAGATGAAGACTAGCTACTGATTGATTCACACAACCCTAGGAAACCGCCCAATTAAATAGTTCCCCCCTTATTACAACAACAGTTCTCTATAATTCTGTCCTTGGTTTAACTACACACCAAAGTTAAATCAGATTAAAATAATATCTATGGATAAGATGCCGTCCACGGATGCAACATGGCTGTTAGAAAATGGAAACATTAAGCCTTTGAGCAAAGAGTCAAGGCATGGCCATGGCCGTACAGCACATAGCATGTCTTCGTCATCCCTGCGTAAGAAATCCGACCTTGTGATTGTGTCCAAAGTCAAAGTCGGGTTTTTGAGGATTTTATTAGCCAATCTCCAAGAAGTTTTGCTCGGAACCAAGCTTTCGATTCTGCTCCTCGCAATCCCTTTCGCTATCGTGGCGAAATATCGCAATTTTGGAAATGTGAGTCTATATGGGTTTTTATTTCAAATGATCAATTGATTTTTCTTTTACCAAATTCATCACTGTAAAAATGCAGGTATGGGTTTTCGGCTTGAGCTTAATTGGACTCACTCCACTTGCCGAACGAATCAGTTTCCTTACCGAGTAAGAAGCAACAAGAGTTCTTTTAAACTTATCCATCCATGCCAAATCTGTACCAATATTCGTTATTAATTCGATTTTCGACGTTTGATATTATTGCAGGCAACTCGCTTTCTTCACGGGACCGACTGGTAAGCTCATATAACGCTTTCGTAAGGATTCACTTTAAACATTCTGATCAACCAAATTGCGATGTAGATAGCTTCATTGATGCATTTCGTATTATTGGTTAATCTTAAATTTATTTTCTTTTATTTTATTAGAGTCGGCGGGCTCCTAAACGCGACATGTGGCAATGCAACGGAGCTGATCATAGCAATTCTTGCCCTAATCGAGCACAAAGTCGATGTAGTGAAATATTCTCTTTGGGCTCTATACTCTCTAACCTACTATTAGTCCTTGGAACTTCACTTCTCTGCTGCGGAATATCCAACCTATCAAGACCGCAAACATTCGATAGAGTAAGTAATATATAAATTATGTCTTCTTTAATTATTTATTTAGAGTCATTCCATAGAAATTTATTAATATTTTTTTGATAGAATCAAGCGGACGTGAACTTTCTACTTCTATTGCTGGGATTGTTGTGCCATGTGTTGCCTTTGATGTTTAAATTCGCCGAAAAATCGCCCGAATTAACAGAAATCGGTAGCCTTCAACTTTCAAGGGTTAGCTGTGTGGTGATGATTGTGGCCTACGTTGCTTATCTTATTTTTCAGTTATGGACTCACAGGCAATTATTTGAAGCCGACGAAGAGGTAATTAAGAGAATTAAATAAATAAGTTTCTATGTGCTACCTAAGATAGAGAAAAGAAACATTTTTTGATTAATTATTATTAATATTATGTAAGGGCGAAGACGGTGGTGAATCGGACGGTGAGCCGGCCGTAATTGGATTTTGGAGTGCTTTTGTTTGGCTAAATTAATGACTGCAGTTGTAGCAGTGTTATCCGAATATGTGGTGGCAACTATTGAAGTAAGTAAAATTAGAATGGGAATCCTACACATAAATACCTATTTGAATAAAAACTTACAGATCAGTATCTATGTCAGAATTTTTACAGATAGATACCCGTTTAATTTGTACCAGTCTCTTCAGTCATGCCGTACCTTTCTTTGTGTGTATTGCGTACTATAACATGTTGATATAGGGTACCTAAATGTGTTTGTACGGCGTACCTAATGTGTAAAAAGGGCGTACCTAAATGTGCTAATACGGCTTACCATTTTCTAAACGTATTACGTACCATAATACGTTGATATAGGGTACTCAAATGTGTTGTATGGCGTACCTGCGGCGGATCGGGTACCTATCCGCAAAAATTTATTCTGTTAGGTACCTACATATAAAAAATGGTGACAGAGTAAATTACAAGTTTTTTACAGAAGGGCATTTATGTGTAAAGACCCCAAATTAGAATGATAAAATATTTAAAATAAAAATAAATAAAGCTTATGCTATTGAGTAAACGATTTTCTTTTATCAATAGGATGCATCGGATTCATGGGGCCTCTCCGTAAGTTTCATCAGTGTGGATTCTACTCCCAATCGTTGGAAATGCAGCTGAACATGCAGGCGCTAGTATTTTTGCATTCAAGAACAAATTGGTTAGTTATTATTATATATATACATATGTATTTATGAAAAATATGTGTATATCCTCTTAAGTTCTACTTGACTTTAATTTTTATTGAATGATGACTGAATGCGCCCAACAGGATATTTCATTAGTAGTGGCCCTCGGTTCAGCAACTCAGATTGCAATGTTTGTGGTATGATTAGTCGCTCTAAGGATATATATTATAGTTAGTTTAGATAATAGAAATAGTTTCCTAAATATGTTGATATATATTTCATTATCAGGTCCCCTTAAGTGTAATAGTTTGGTGGATCATGGGCATAAAAGTGAATCTTGATTTCAATGTGCTCGAGACGAGTGCCCTTGCTCTCTCCATCATCGTCACTGCAATAAGTCTACAGGTACCAGAGACGACTTATATATTATATTTATTACGAATATTTTTGTGATATATATTATTATGTAAATACAGGATGGCACATCACATTACCTGAAGGGGCTTATTCTACTGCTATGCTACGTCGTTATTGGGGCATGCTTTTTTGTTTTAAAATAGCCAAGTAAGCTTTATGATAATCGTAAAGATTTATCACCTGACATCATTTAATAAATAAATACATATTTAGGATCTCAATCAGTAGATCTTATATACATAATCTTCGGAATATTTGACAACATGGAGAAGAGTTCGTTGTGTTCTACGTTAAAAGACTCCTTGTGTCTGAACTCCTTTCATTAGTTTTCTTTTTAATTTTTTGAGGTTACCTGGATTTTCTCCATCTTCTCTATTTACAAATTTAAACCTTTCATGATATTTGTTAAAATGTCTACTTTTGCTCGAGGGGGCTCTTGTATCATGCTATGATGCAATGCTATCTCCGAAATATGACATTATTTGATGGGTTCCAGCCTTGCAAGCGAGCCGCCCACCAAAAGAAAAAAATAATAATATTGTAATAAAATATTGTAATATTATTTTATATATAAGAAATTAATGAACGGTTCATATTGAAGGGCGACGAGCCGGATTTTTGGCCACCCATTTCAAGCGGTTCAGAAGAGCTGAAGACAGCTATAAATAGGCTGATGATTCTTCATTTATTATCATCACAAGCTCATTTGAGTTTTACTATATAGAGTGGAGTAGTTCGAGTGAATTGTGAGGTTATCAGTTAAGGTAGAAACTGATAGCGTTCCACATCCACAAAGAGGTGTGAGGTAAACACGAGTGGTAAAAGTGAGATAGTAAAAATTCGAGGGTTGTAATTTTTACTATAGTGAAGAATTTGCCGACTCGACCGTGGTTTTTCCCTCTTTGTTAACAGAGGGTTTTCCACGTTGATCCTGGTGTTCTTTCTTACCTTACGGTAATTTTATTTTTACCGTGGTAGTACTGTGCGGGTCCAACAAATTTACCTCGTGGGTTCCACTTATCCCGATCGTCGTACCGAGCCAAACAGGGATGTTCCGCTGCGGGGCCCACTGACCATTGCGGGCCCAACTACCATTGCCAACAAGTAGTATCAGAGCATGATAGTATTCTGAGTATGCTCTGTGGTTGCAGCTTTGATTGATCTTCAACATCAGAAAAGATACTAGTAGGTTTCTGGTAGATTTTGACGGCCGTGGAGAACGATGGAGGAATGTTCAAGCTGACAGTAACGAATTACTACATATGGAAATCAAGGATGGAGGATTATCTTTATTGCAAAGGCCTGCATGATCCGATTGAAAATGAAGGCAAAATGCTCGAAGGCGCGAATGCTGTCCTATGGATGAAATTGCAAAAAAAGACGCTAGGTGTGATCCGACAATGGGTGGACATTACCCTCTACAACCACGTTCGAAATGAGATAGACCCCCACAAACTCTGGACGAAATTGGAGGGTATGTACGAGGTAATAAACGCACTGAGCAAGGTATTCATGATGCGCAAACTCATGAATGTGAAGCTGGACGAGGGACGATCAGTTGCTGAACATCTGAATGACTTTGAGGGGCTTGTAACTCAACTCACAAGTGCCAGTCTAATCCTTGATGATGCGCTACAAGCATGTCTAATACTGGGTTCTCTACCTGATAGCTGGGATAGCGTTGGTGGTATCGCTCACTAATTCGGCACCAAGTGGAGAAGTCACGATGGATATGGTGAAAAACAGACTCTATAATGAAGAGCTGTGACGGAAGGATGCTGCCAGTACCAGTACGGGAAATTAGGTCCTTGTCACGGAGAACAGGGGTCGAAGCAAGAGTAGAGACCAAAAGGATACGACAAGTCAAAAGATAGATCCAAGTCCAGGGAGATAAGGAAGTGGTACCATTGTGGAAAAATTGTCCACCTACAAAGAAACTGTAGGCTTCTCAACAGAAAAGAGAAACAAGATGACGATAAGAAAACGTCTGCAATCACCTCCAACGATGGTGGAGAGGTTACTCTAGTGAATGAAGCAGATTGCTATCATGTTGCGGATACGAGCACTGAATGGGTAGTGGACTCTGATGCCTCCTACCATTGTGTTCCAAGGCTTCTCCACATATAAGGCGGGAAACTTTGGCACTATCAAGATGGGTACCAAAGTGCTTCTAAAATAGTGGGGATCGGCTATCTGTATCCAGACGAGCGTAGGGTGCACATTACGGCTGAAAGATGTGCGACACATACCAGACCTGCGTCTCAACCTGATTTATATGAAGGTGCTGGACAACGAAGGATACTATAACGAGATGGGAAATAGCAATTGGACACTCACCAAAGGTTCATTGGTGGTAGCGAGAGGAAAGCTATGCTGCTCGCTGGACTAGATGCACGCAACGACATGTGCTAACCAACTGAACGCAGTTGAAGATGATGCTTCTCCAAATTTGTGGCACAGACGGCTGGCGCACGTAGGAGAGAATGGGTTGAATGTCTTGGCTAGAAAGTCCCTCATACCAGTAGTCAAGGAGAAAGCGCTGAACCCCTGCGATTATTGTTTATTTGGGAAGCAACATAGAGTATCATTTACGAAGAACTCAACCAGGCGAATGAAGAAGTTGTAGTTGGTACACTCTGACATATGCGGACCCATGGAAGTTGAATCTTTGAGAGGCAGTAAATATTTTTAGGACCAAGTGTTCTATTATTTTAAGAAGTTCCATGCGATGGTGGAAAGAGAAACAGGAATGCCCCTAAAGTCTCTACGCACAGATAATGGTGGTGACTACATCTCTCGGGAGTTCAGAGATTATTCCACGAAGCAGGGCATGGGGCATGAGAAGACAGTTCCTAGCACTCCTCAGCAGAATGGTGTCGCAGAGAGAATGAATCGAACCATTGTGGAGAAAGTCCGAGCGATACTCATGAATTAAGTCATTTTTGGGGGAAGCTGTCAACATTACAGTCTATCTTATGACTACCTTCATCGGCGTTGGATTTCGATATACCAGAGAAGGTGTGGATCGGTAGAGACATCTCATCGCATTTGAGAGTTTTTGGCTGCAAGGCATTCATGCATGTACCGAAGGAGCAAAAGAACGAAGCTCGACGATAAGTCAAATCCTTGCATCTTTGTTGGGTATGGAGACGAGGAGTTTGGCTACAGACTTTGGGATCCAAAGAAGAAGAAGACTGTTCGAAGTCGCGATGTGGTATTCCATGAGCACGAGACCATGGAGACTCAGACATGGATGTTACGAAATCCACAAGTGGCGGTGCAGACGGTTATACACCAGTCGGCATGCCATATGACGGTGCCACGGAGGAAGGAATGCAGCAATCAGAACCTGAACCAGAATAGCCAACCGTTGATAATGACGCACCTTTCGTAGATGAACACATTGAAGGTAGTGAGCAGGTGGAGCCTTTAGATGTACAAGAAGCAGTTGAACTTCAGCTGAGAAAGTCAATTAGGGAACGCCAACCGTTTACGAGGTATCCGAGTTTTGATTATGTTTTGATTACTGAAGAGGGGGAGCCAGAGAGCTTCCAGGAAGTACAATCTTGCAGGGACAAAGATTGTTGGACAAAGTCCATGCAAGAGGAGATGGATTCTCTAAAGAAGAATGATACGTACGAGTTAGTTCGATTGCCAAAAGGAAAGAAGACACTCAAGAACAAATGGGGGTACAAATTGAAGAAGGATGATGGCAAGCTGGTTGGATACAAGGCTCGATTAGTGGTCAAATGTTTCACTAAGAGGAAGGGAATTGACTTTGACGAGATATTTTCACTGGTCGTGAAGATGAGTAATCAGAGTCATACTAGGACTAGCTGCTACAATGGTCTTCAATTGGAGCAAGTCGACGTGAAGACCGCATTCTTGCATGGTGATCAAGATGAAGACATATATATGGAACAACCAAAAGGGTTCGAGGTTAGAGGTAAACAGGCCATGGTTTGTCGGTTCAAAAAAACTTGTAGGGACTGAAACAAGCCCCACAGTAGTGGTACAAGAATACTTTCATGGTCAGTCAGGGGTATGCAAATCCATGTGTTTACGTCCTTAGGTAATCTAACGGTAAATTTATCATTCTTCTTCTATATGTTGATGATATGCTAATTGTCGGACAAGATGTAGAGATGATTAGCAGGTTGAAGAAAGATTTGTCGAAGACGTTTGACATGAAGGATTTGGGTTCGGCAAAGCGGATTCTCGGAATGAAGATTACGCGAGATCGGAAAGCTGAGAAATTGTTGTTATTCCAAGAGCCATATATTGAACGAGTTCTAGAGCGGTTCAATATGAAGGATTCTAAGCCAGTTCGCCACTTGCCCCGCACTTTCAGTTGCGAAAGAAATCCGGTCCATCAACAAGCGAAGATAGAGAAGATGTCCTAGATGTTCCATATTCATCGGCGGTCGGAAGTTTGATGTACGCCATGGTGTGTACGAGGCCAGATATCGCTCATGCAGTTGGCGTTATGAGTTGATTTCTATTGAATCTCGGAAAATCACATTGGGAAGCAGTTAAGTGGATCATGAGGTACCTGAGAGGAACTTCCAAATTTGCCTAACATTTGGAAGTGCTAAATGTTTTCTTACAGGCTATACAGGTGTATGGCTGGTGATATCGACAACAGGAGTCAACGTCGGGATACATTCTCAGGAGGAGCTATCTCATGGCAGTCGAGGTTACAAAAATGTGTTTTATCAACTACTGAAACGGAGTATGTTGCAGCAATGGAAGCTGGCAAGGAGATGCTCTGGTTGAAGAGATTACTTCAGGAGTTGGGAGTTCAGCAGGAGGACAACATAATATTTTGCGACAGTCAAAGTTCTTTGGACTTGAGCAAGAATACTATGTAACATTCGAGGATGAAACACATCGACGTCCGTTATCATTGGCTCGGACTGGCTATTGTGGAAAAAACGTTCAAGCTGCAGAAGATCCACACAGAGAAGAATATTGCGGACATTCTGACGAAGGTTATTCCCAAATAGAAGACAGGGTTCTGCGCCGGAGTTGCCGGCATGAGCTATCGCTGAGGCGGTAGGAAATCTCCCCCGCAAATAATGAATGAGACTGGAGGGGGAGAATTGATGGGATCCAGCCATGCAAGCCAGCCGCCCAACAAAAGAAGAAAAATATATTATAATAAAATATTATAATATTATTTTATATATATAAGAAATTAATGATCTGTTCATATTGAAGGGCGACGCGACGGATTCCTGGCCACCCATTTCAAGCGGTCCAGAAGAGCTGAAGAAATCTATAAATAGGCTGATGATTGTTCAGTTATTATCATCACAAACTCATTCGAGTTTACTATATGGAGTGAAGTAGTTCGAGTGAATTGTGAGGTTATCCGTTCAGGTAGAAACTGATAGGGTTCCACATCCACAAAGAGGTGTGAAACACGAGTGGTAAAAGTGATAGTAAAAATTCGAGGGTTGTAATTTTTACTATAGTGAAGATTTTACCGACTCGGCCGTGGTTTTTCCCTCTTTGTTAACAGAGGGTTTTCCACGTAAAATTCTAGGGTTCTTTCTTACCTTACAGTAATTTTATTTTTACTGTGGTAGTTACTGTGCGGGTCCCACCAAATACCCCGTGGGTCCCACTTCTACCGATCTTCGTACCGAGCCAAACCGGGACTTGTTCCGCTGCATGGTCCATTGACCACCGTGGGGCCCACCACCATTCCCAACATTATTCTCATAGTAATAAAAATAAAAGAACTATTACAGCAAATGACAACTATCTTCACCATGCGGTTCCTACCGGCTACCACAACTATGGCTGAGATTCTAAGAAGAAGAAGGTTGCGACACAGAGAGCAGTCTCGAACAATGATGGTATCGCCACCGATTAAACCACGTCATAACCAAGTCTAATAATACGTATGAAATAACCATCAATGGGTGAAGGGGACATTGTGTTATCGCTTCGTTAAACACTCGATTTTGAGTCTGAGAATTAGTTTAGAGAACCCCACGCAAAAGATGGCAATTAAAAATCGAGGTGGAATAGCCAAACAGGTGGTAATGAATCGATTTGCACACGACACAGTTTGACATCTCCAAGCTTTGAAATCACTACGACAAAAAGGGGAATAGGCGACGGTTGTTCGACGATTTATCGGTGACGCCAAGAGCCCCGACGCCCATATACCATCTAATAGGTGACGGGTTGTTAACCGTCGCCGATACGGTTGTTCTTAACAACCGTCGCTTATACTATGTACGTTATTAGTAACGGTTGTTAACAACAACCGTTGCCTATACTACATTTTTAGTGACGGTTGTTACCAACAACCATGGCCTATACTACGTTATTAGTGACTGTTGTTGTAACAATCGTCGCCTAAACTACGATTTATAAATATAATTTTATCTTTTTATATTCCTAATAAATAAATTCAACGATTGTCAAATAATACAATCATCAACAATTTAGTCAAAACAAATTTCGTTATTCATTTGCACTGAAATAAATCATAATAGCAATACAAAGAGGTGATTGACATTATCTAAAAGGCTCGACTAGCTTGAATCCTACAAGTAAAGATGACACTTTGAAACACTCGGCCGGACTCCATTTGCGTGGGCTGGGTTCCACAGCATCCTTAAAACACTTCAGAGTTTTCTTTTGCTCGCCTTTCGCTTCATAGAGCGGACACAAATTTAGAGGCTGTTTAATGCATAAAATAAACATATCATTTTCCAAAAATATACAAACATAATTCGAACTTTGCAATAATCGAATGAGGATTGGTAGCATCGGATTTCGACATCTTTCCACTAAGGCACGCCGACGTATACTTAGCAGAAGATATGAATTTGGAAATTTAAAGAAGCGAAAAACGACCCGAAAAACGAACCTGAACAACGAACCCGAAAGAATCCTGCCATTCTTTGAGAAAGCTGTTATATTGTTATTCTCGGTCAGATCTTTTATCTTTGAAGAAATAAGCAAATAAAATTCAGCGAATGGTGTGAAACGAGTCACAAGTCGAGGCACGTGATACACACTCTCTTGAGGATGAAATTAGCCCGATAATACCCACGGTTTTATGGTAAACCCTTCCGAGACACAACGACTTACGTTTGGAATATAGCGGCATCTCAGATACGCCAAACTTCGGCAAACTAATACTCTTGCTTTAGGACTAACAAGTGTTAGGTCCTAATTTATCAACTCCTAGATCCTAGACTTAAAATCTAAGGAATTTGATTAGAATTGTAGTGAGAACTTCGAGAGAGATTCGAGTAGTGAGAGAATGAATTCTGACTTTCTCTCTCTAGAGTTGTTTTGCAAGCCTTTCGTGTACAAGTATTATACCAAACACACTTGGTATAAATAACAAGTGAAGCCTAAACTAAGGACAAATACAATAAAACCCCAATCTACGATGACAGCTAATAAATCAAAGCACAATTAGAAATGATATTCTACATTCTCCCCATTTGTGCTTGATTTCTCTTCCGCGCTGTCTGTCCTCGTTGGGCATAGTACGACCTGCGCAAGCCCAGTCGCTCTTGGATTTCATCAAGCAGTTCCATCAGGAGGGGTTGCTCTCTCACAAACTGTGAATATGCAACATCGTGTCTCTATTGATCTCTTCCAACCTCTTTTCTATATTCTGCCTGATGACCTTGAGTGTTCCGTCATAAAACTTATGAACTTCAGTCTTCAGCATCAACCTGGTCTTCTGAGCAATTAGATTGTGGTAGGTAATTCCTAAGACTGAGCTGATGTGTACGTGATTGTTGGGAAGCCCTTCGATCTCAGGCCCTTTGTTGAGCGGAGCGGTCATGTTGACCTTCTTCATGTTGCTCTCTAGAGCCATCTAAAGGTCTTGTGTGGCAAAGTAGTTGACTTGGCGCATCATGAACTGGTAGTCCCTCGAGTCCTTCTTTCTTGATAAAGTCTTGAGGATCCTTGTACTTCTCTACATATAGCTGGTAGAGATTGTACACCTCCTCGGCAGAGAGGTACGTTAGGTCGCTCTCGCTTAGTTCTTCTCGAATTCTGTCTACTCGCTCGATGACGTAGTATGGTGTCAGAAGTCCTCCTTTAGCACAGAAGACTCTCATAAGCTGGTATATCGGGGATAGTTATAGTGACTCTTTGCTTGTCCTTTGGTTATCCCAACCTAACATCTGGTCCAAGGTGGGTCAGTATCCAGAGGTAAGTTATTCTCTTTTGCTGATCCCAGTGAGAAATCCCTCTGAGTTCAAACTCGTTCGGCTTTTTGGCTTTGTCTGGTGACCTCCAAATGTGTTCTCGAACTTCTTCAAGGAAGGGAATTTCGATTTAGTATTCTCCCATGGCGTGTCGATTCGAACGGTCCCTGGCATGTCTTGTGGGGGAAACCGCTCGTTGCGCAATCAACTCTGGAAGCCTTGGGAGATCTTGTTCATGATCTTAACTTTCGTGAAGTTCTTCATCTTCTATCAGCACGAGGCCCACCGAAGCTTGCTGTAATAAGTGTCGAACGTCTTTGAGCCGTTGTCTCTGATGCTCGTCGGGCATGGAATGGATCATCCACTGTCCTTCAAAGATGTATTTGTCGAGGAACTCGTGTGGGTTGACACCATGTCCTGACGGTCCCGATTGGTCTGGAGCGGTTGAGGGAATTGCTTGGGTCTGCGCCAGGGCCACGAGCATGGTGACACTTGCTTCTTCTTTCGGAAGCAAGGGGCTTGTAAATGTCGTTGGTGTGGGCGGAGGCATCCTTATTTGGAAGGTTGGTGGGTCAATTTGGGTTAGAGTGGTACGGTGCATGCTGGTGGTTGTTTGGGTAGTGGGTTGTGAGGTTTTAGCAGCTCGGGCACTTGTCTGCGTCGGACCCGAGCTTCGTCCTTGACTTCGTGTTTGTATTCGAGGCCTCTTCCCCTCATGACATCCCTGATCATCTGGGTCGTCATGTCGGCGTTTGGAGCGAGAGCCTTGGCCTCGATAAGTTTCGGTCGGGTCAGGACAGTCGATGAGACGGCAGAAGAGATCTTCTTCTTCCGGCGTTCAGAGTGATCAGCTCTAGTAGGCGAATGACTAAAATAGAGTGGAGGTCGCTGATTGGTACGGTCGCAGGGTTTTTTAGGTTATGTGTGAGGATGGGTGTTGCGGTGGGTAAGGGTTGTGCGGGTTGAGTGGGTGTGAGGATAAGTTGTGATGAAGATGGCTCCGAAACGGGTGCTTTCCCTCGATCTTGGAGGGACGTCTCGATGACATTTCGCACACGCTCCATGATTTTGTCTTCAAAAGATCGCAATGCTTCGGAGAGAGCGGCCTTTAGACGATCTTCAGTCACAAATGGGACGGACGCCTCCGTCGTTGATGGACAAGGTAGACAGATGTCGCCTGTTGACAACCCTTGAGCTAACACCGACTCCTTAGGTTGGCTCGTAGTCACTTAATGTTGTGACTGTCCGATCCTCCTTGAGTCGAATCTTGGAGATTCTTCTCTATGGGTGTTGGGGCAAGCTCTGATAGAACCTGCGAAGCAGACACTTGAGTGTCGAGGCCTGTAGTGGGTGGAGTCTGAATCTAGACCTCGACAGACGCTGAGTGTGTAGACTGCGGCTCAAGATTGAGCGAAGTAGGGTCCGCAGCCCTTGGAGTGAGAATTTGCGTCGTGTCCGACAAGGTGGTGACAGGTGTGAAGATGGACTCGAACAGGACGCTCAGTCACCTTGGAGTCCGTCTTATCAAACTAATTTCCTCGTCTGATTCGGTGTCTGACGGGGTAGACGTGTGAGGTGATAATTCGTGTGCAACATCCTCACGTGCTTGTTCTGTCACCAAAGGCTCGTTGGGTTGAATCATCGAGATCAGAGCCTCGGTTTCTGGCGTTGTAGCCAGTGGAGGTGGGTTGTGCCTAGTTTCTGCTTCGGGCTGTGCTTCCGGTTGCAGGATCTCCTCAAGAAACCCTTGAAGCACGCCAAAAATAATGGCACTTCTGTTTGGAGCTCCTGGACTTGAGCTTCAGTTTTCAGCTCGTGGGCCACTTCGTCGATCATTGTGGCTCCAAGATCTGGTAGTTGAGCTTCTTGGATTGAAGATTCCTGTTCAAGCTCCTAGGCCACTGCATCGATCATCGCAGCCTCAGGGCTTGGGTGTTGTTATTGGGGAGGGCTCATAGTGAAGTCTGTCGGGGGCCCTCGAATCATCTGTTTCGTTAGATGATGTTCCCAACAGTAGCGTTGATATTCGTCTCTCGAGGAGTCGGCTAGACGAAGTAGCTCGAACGGAATGGCCACGGACGACTGGTCCAAATCCGTTAGCTTTGGGTTGTGGAAGAACTTGAGCCGATGTGGTTGGTATTCCCTCCAGGAGGTAGACGAGGGATGTTCTGCTCGTACATCTCCGTGAATTGTCTGATAATTACGGAGAACCATCGAGCATACGGTACACTCTTCGAGCGTTTATTCTCCTTCTGTCTGATCTGATCTGCTAGATCGTTCCAGATCAGTTGAGTGAAACCATAGTTCGATAGAAGGCGATTCCATGGAAGATACGGAGAATGTTGTAGTTGCCTTTATCGAAGCCGGCGTGCTTTGGCGATAGGCACTTGTTGATGATGCCAAAAAGTGTCTCCCAAGGGTGTGCGATGCCGTTGCTCTGAACTTGTTGGTGAGCGGCGGACGGTATCCCATGTGAAGAAAGCCGCACACTAGCTCCGCATCAGTGGGAAGGGGGTCGTAATTTTGGCTGAAGGGGAGGTCGAGGGCAAGCCCGAAGTCATTCTTGTTCATGCATATGTGCCTCGTCCCTACCACTGTCGTGAAATTGTACGCCCCTTCAATGATGTGGCTCTTGATCATCCCCCAAAACTGTTGTATGTAGACCATCGGCACCGAGGCCGTCACCGTAAGAGCATGCCGTAGGGGATGGCCTTGTAGAATGGACACAATAATGTCGTCCGGACACAGGAAGGTAGTCAGGTCGAGTTGAAAATTTGTGTCGTGAACTTTGAGATACATAGCTTTCTCATAGATGTGGTTGTAGGCTGGATAATGATCCATCTGAAAATCAATTAAGAAAAAAAAAAATCATTAGTCCAAGAATTTAAATTGAGTCGAAATTAACTTGAAGAATATATGAATCGGGACATAGGTATACGAAAGTGAATATTGAAGAGATAATGACATTTTGACATATGTATATAAGTCATATGAAAGTTTAGTCGAAAATTTTACTAAGTGTTTAATACCACTGTTCACTCCGTTTTCGCATGCAAAATTGTCATCTACTCCAGGGACGTAGGAAGCGTTATCATGAGATTCATCTTTCATAGCATATAATTCATTCGAAATATGTATTTTCTTAATAGTGGACGAGGAAGATACCTGTGACGACCTTTCTTTCTAATCGCTAGTTAGCGATAACTCATGTGGGTTTAGTAGCGAAAACCGCAGAGAACCCATTTTACAAAATCATTTCTTTATACAAACGTTAATAAAAGCGGGCCATAGGCCCAAATCATCCTATCACTCGCCCACAGATCGTCGTCATCCATGTACAGCCCCGCCCTCAAAAGCCTATGGAAGCTCCGATAGCCAGCCTCGATCGTCGATTACTTACGCAAACACTGAGCTATTGCCCAGCAGGTAAAATAATGCATGCAAGTGTGACTCACTCACGTTCACTCGCCTCCAATCCTCACCAATGCAATGCCACTCACTATCACTCATCACAACCGGGATATACTCACCACCTCACAACGGGCCCTGGGCACCATACTGTGCACCGTCACGCGAAATGACTACCACGATCACGAACACAACCACAACACTATCACAACACTACGGCAGTGGCCTACACCGAGCAACTCCCTGATACGTATCAAGTCGCCTCTTCTGCCAATGCAGTGCCTACGCTAGCCTACACTAGGTCCCGTAAGAGTACCCAGGTCGCAACCTCCAGGCCGCCTCCTCCCGCATGCGACAACGTGGCCTACACTAGATAGCCTACTTAGGGATGTCCCAAGTTGCTCCTTTCTACGTCGCCCGCAGTCTGCCGCATAATATCAAACGGCCCAGTGGCCTACACTCACATGCCTCATGTACGGGTCGACAGCCAATATCGGCTATATCCTCAATAGGTACAATACAGTACCACCGTTCCACCAACTCCGTGAAATGACGTGTAATGCACATACAGGCATTTAACGTACAACACATGGTAACATGATGCCAGATGAGACGTACATATACATGTAATCACATGATCACACAGTAGCACATAAATCATGTAAATCATTTTAAGCACATACTAGTCACATCACTCACATAAAACATATATTCGAAATAAGTGCAAATAGGTTTACGTGTTGTAGATGAATATTTCACCAACCTGTCCTCATGATACTGTCGACTAAGGGGTCCGGTGGAATCCCTAACTGCCGAACCTCTGAGCAAATAAATATTATTAGTATGTTTACTAATACTGTACTTGTATTAAAATAATTATATTTTGATTCTAGTCTAAGTTAAGTCAATACCCCACTTGACATCTAAATTGAGTTTTGCCAGAATATTTATTAAAATATTGGTCAAAGTCGGGTCAACCCTAATTCTTAAGAGTCTCAGAGAAAGTAAAGTATAATTGTCTGATTCTTGGTTGATTAAGTCTCACATTCGCCCGATTGTATCATGCATTAAACCCTACTTTCGCCCGATCATGTGTGGAAATGGTTTCGGTCGAGAGTCGTGCTATTTGCTTCAAGAATCGCCCAATTTGAGGCATACACAACCCAAGAATCGCCGAGTTTTCCTTCCCATAGAATCGCCCGATCGTGAACTTGTAGTGGTATCTTCCATCGGCCGATTCATCATGTATGGTAAGCTAGTCTCGCTCGATTCAGCATACTTCAAGCTCACTTTCGCAGAACGCTTTTATCACCATACAATCGCCCGATTTGTAGCACTCGAACCTAGTTTCGCTCGACTGGTCTTCCTAAGATTTTAGTTTCACCTGATTTGTCTAGCTTTGAAGTCACTTTCGCCGAAAATTCATTTAACTCTAGTTTCGACCGAAACTCAGTCAGCTCATAAATCGCCCGATACTAAGGTTCACTCAAATTTACCTAGAACTTAATAAATTTCAACATAAATCCCAACTAAGAATTCGCCCGACGTTCAAAACTAGTAATTCTTTCGAAAACCCTAAAAATGATATTCATATATTTTCATGTTCATCTTCAAAAATCATTCCTAACCCAGAAAGTGGTACATCCTAAAACAAACAAAATTTTCTGCTGAATACCATGAGTTCTAAAATGCATTGTATAGTTCAAGATTATGAAACTTACGTTACATTAGTTATCATGAACCTAGACCAATTCTCAAAAGCTTAAGGTTTTTTGAACATGATAAATACCAAACCTATTTTGATTAGCATATGATCAGGTATAAACACATATGTTTCGGATATTAAGTATACTAAGATTTACGAAGCATGAACGAAACCTAAGAACTTATGCTCTTAACCATCCATAGTATGATCGAGACTTCCTATAAACATTTATGAGCCTAATCCGTAACTCAAGGATTTAGGGTTTTCTTGCTCCCACAACTTTCGAAATCCTTGTATAAACATATCATAAATCACGTTAGATGCTTATTAATAAATATATAAAGTACAAAAAATGGTAGAATCTCATACATCACGTTGATTCTTTGTTTTTGCTATTGATTGCTCAACACTTCCTTCTTGTTAATCGGGGTTCTTTTTTTTTTATGGTGTAAGGTCCTTGTATATATATGTCAAAAATTACATGATGGGTGAGAGTATAACTCCACACAGTCAACCAGTAACTTGCTACTGGTAATACATGAGAAAAAAACACCTCAACCAACTACCATGCCACCCTCCAAAGTTGACGTATAGCCAATCTCTGGAATGCATACTTAGTGGACGTACCACTAATGCGCATAGTGACCAAAGCAAGCACACATCCAACAAGTCGATCAGGTGTTGTAACAATCCCCTCCTTCCAACGCTTGTTCCGAGCCTGCCAGATGTGATAGACAAGCGACGCTAGCACATGCCTATAAGCTGCATGAAGAAGATGTCTCCCATGCCATTTAGCCGTTGCCCATCTAATCCCCGCTCTCCACTCACGATATGGCCATGCCCACCGAATACGTCTCCTCAGCGGGCGCTGGCACTGCCGTGAATACGGACAATCAAAGAATAGGTGCTGGGCCATCTCAAAATGTAGCTCGTCGCAGAGGATGCACACCGGTGTTCCTGCCCTATGAGCTACCCAAGGCTTATCTCTAGTCGACAACCGATCATGTATGCCTAGCCAGAGAATGAACTCATGGCGTGGGATCTTCAACGGCCCTCCAAATAGTGTAGCCCAACAGGTGGGTTCCCTCCTAAACCGAATTGCATCCCTCGCCGATGTTGCCGTCATGATCCCCGCCGAAGAGCGTGTCCAAATCACCCCATCCCGATCTCCTCGAATCACCTGAGGAAGGAGGCGACTGATATCAATATACTCGACCGACCCCTGCCCTAGCCATTTCCATCATAATAGGCGATAATGCAATGGACCTAATGGGACAAGAAATCTCAATTATTAAAGAAAAAGTCGAGCAAATTGCCAAAGCTCGTGAAGAAATAAAAGAATCCAATGTCAAAGATGCTCTTAAAATCAAAGAGATTAAAGAGGCTATGGATAAGATCAGAAAAAGCTGAAAGCGACTTCAACAAAGGAAATTGGTCCACTATTAGCTTTAATAAAGCTAAAGATAACTTTATTGGCCAAATGGAGACTAGCTGTCAAGACTTCTTAACAAGTGGGGCGGCTAAGAAGAAAAATTTTCTTTACTTTAATTATTGTATTTTACTTTTCTCTTCTATTTATAGAGTCGAAGCTCATATGCTTCAGGTGTGCCTTTTCTTACGCTCTTTTGTACTCTCTCTCTCTCTCTCTCTCTCTCTCCCTTCATTGTAATCCCTTCTCTCTATTGTAAAATATTTTAAAAAATAAAAGTTGAAGTTCTTGTACGACTCCTCTCAAAAGTAAGTATTTAAATTTTGTTTTATATATCTATCTTTTGTCTCTCTTAGCCTTAATGGAAGGCTAATTTCCACGTTAAACTACACCAAGATGCCTTAATACTTAATCGTGGTTTTATATCATATTTATATATATATATATATATATATATAAATATGATGTATCTAATATTTTCTTTCATAAAAATCTTTTAAAAATCGATTAAAAGAATTAAATTTCGGATAAAGGTTGTGAAACAACTTGATTTTGATTAATTCTTTGTCGGCTCTTGGCAAAGCCCGTGTTGCCGAAAGATAGGCATTTGAGGTCATGGCTGTTACCGATTGAATTAATTCAAATGAAAATTTTATCATGTAAAGATCCTTGTATCCGATGATTTAATTCTAATAATTACAAAAATAAAATTTTAACTTTGTTTTGGAATTATAGTATATAGGCTGGAATACCTTGGGTCCGAACGGGATCAAACTGTTTACAGCTTGATAACTGGACTAATAGGTTTCACAACGCCACGTACCTTTTTCCAATTTCTTTTTGGTGTTTGGTATTTTGATTGAACTACTTTTCAACAAAGCTTTCTAATGAACGTTCGACTTTTGGTATGACGGCTTGACTACCTAAGGTCCGATTGGACTAAACTGGTTAAACAAAGTCCGTGTATCATTATCGAGGTTCAATAAGTTGTTTTTATCATATATCAATCATCACTTTTTCATTTAATTTTTAAATTATGTTTTAAATTATGTAAAAAGATCCTTCTTATGGTATCAGAGCCATGGTGGGGTATTAAGAAGTTAAGGTGTAGTTTAACATCTTATTCAAATGAATTTGATGCGAAGAAACGATACTGTTAAAAACAGTATTGAAGAGGAAGATGATGTTCCTCAAGATTTAGACAAATTAAATAGTTGGACAATTCCAAAAATAGATCATAAAATAATCTTTGAATTAGGAACCTTTGAAAAATTAGGTTTGAAACAGGTAGTCAAAACTACCGAAGAAACTATCTCTCTTAACAATGAAGAGATGGTTATTAGGCTTCTAAGCAATAGAGACTTAGAAAAATATAGAATAAACCATAAGTTTATTCATATCGGGTTAGTACAGGTAGCTTTTAAACCTTTGACCCTAGAAGGATTACCAGAGAGTTTTATAGCAGCTCTTAGAGATGGTCGAAATCTCGACTGGAAACAATCCCTTATGGGAATAATTCAGTCTAGTTTGGCACAAGGTCCGGTCTATTTTAATGTTTATCCAAATCTCCAATTATCATTGAGTGATGTCAATATTTTGGATGCTCTGACATTAAATGTCAAAACTCACGGATATAATTACGCTCCGGGATCGGAAGTAATTTGTATCTGTTCTAGGATTTATTATAAACCTCTTTATACACTGAATCCTCAGTGCAAAATTGTTGATAAACTTATCAACGGAACAGTTTTAATAGAAACCAATTTAGTAGATCTAATATTACAACTCGTAGATCTATTAAATGGGAAGAAATTCAATTCCCAGAAAATTGGGTTATTAAACGAGTTATGCCTCTGCAACCCAAAATCAAGAAAAATCCTACTCAAATAATACAGACAACAGATGGAACTGTTCAAATACACTTTGAGCAGGATAGAAAATCTGTTGATGTAAAAACTCCGAGATTTAGAATTACTAGATCAAGCTCTTCACATTATCATATATCACCATGTGATTATATGATAAGATCTCCTTCTAGAGCTTCGACTTCTCAGGTTAGAGAATCAACCTCTAGTGATTACCTTCAAAATAAGGTAGAAGAATTAAGAATTAATCCTGATAATATTGTTCATGGTGTTTTTAAAAATCAATAATGCCATTATATTTTCAAAATTTGATTTAAAATCAGGTTTTTGGCAAATTCAAATAGCCGAAGAAGATCGGTATAAAACATCTTTTACTGTCCCAATTGGACAATTTGAGTGGAATGTTATGCCTTTTGGTTTAAAAAATGCTCCTTCTGAATTTCAAAATATTATGAATGATATTTTTATCCCTTATAGTAATTTTATCATCGTTTATATTGATGATATTTTAATCTTTTCTTGAAACTCATTTTAAACATCTTGATATTTTCAAGAACATTGTTATTCAAAATGGATTAGTTATATCTAGCCCAAAAATAGTTTTATTTC
This sequence comes from Craterostigma plantagineum, assembly GCA_027422505.1. Lineage (NCBI taxonomy): Eukaryota > Viridiplantae > Streptophyta > Magnoliopsida > Lamiales > Linderniaceae > Craterostigma > Craterostigma plantagineum. Next base: position 11,062,783 of record JAPQWV010000011.1, on the reverse strand, counting down.
AAACTAAAGTCAGATTTTTGGGTCATACTATTGAAAAGGGTAATGTTAACCCAATTAATAGAAGTATTGAGTTTGTGTCAAAATTTCCAGACCAAATTCTTGATAAAACCAACTTCAAAGATTTTTAGGTAGTCTTAATTATATCTCTCCTTATTATAAAAATCTTGCGATTGATACATCTATTTTATATGATAGATTAAAAAAGATTCCATGTCAGTGGACAAATAGTCATACTGAAGCAATTAAAAAAATCAAAGATAAGGTTACTCATTTACCTTGTTTAACGCTTGCTAATCCTGATTGGCCAAAAATTATTGAAACTGATGCTTCTGATTTAGGCTTCGGAAGAATCTTAAAACAAGTTTCTCCAGGGGATAAAAAAGAATATTTAGTTAGATTCCATTCGGGGAAATGGAATAATGCTCAGAAAAATTATGCTACTATAGCTAGAGAAGTCCTCGCTATAGTTAAATGTGTCCTTAAATTTCATGATGATTTATATAGTCAAAAGTTTTTAATTAAAACTGATTGTCAAGCTGCGAAATTCATGTTTCAGAAAGATTTCAAACATGATGTCTCCAAACAAATGTTTGCGAGATGGCAGGCTCATTTAGCCCCATTCGATTTTGAAATATTTTATAAAAAAGAAAGTGATAATTGTCTTCCTGATTATCTAACTCGTGAGTATCTTTCATGAATTTTGCAGACATGTCCCAATATGGGAGAAATTTCCCCTCTAATAGAGGTGGAAGAGGTGGCAAAAATGTTACTGCTCAAATGGGCAATAAAAAGTTGGTAAAAGAAAATTTATCAGCATCCTCAAGTAATACCTTGAGTAGTGAAGAATTCAGAGAATTCCTTGAATATAAAAAGCAGAAAGCAAAGACTGTTGAAGGAACAGCTTACGCAAAAATAATTGCGGAAGAAGAAGATGAGGTTGACTATGAGAAAATTTCTCATAATGAGGTAATTATATTACTCGAATTCAAAGATTTAAAGTGGTCTGATGAACCTTGGACTTTAATGTCAAGGTATTTAGACAGAGCATCATATGCTGCTACATTTTATGAAAACGTGATACTTACGAAAATATTCTTAAGTCTACGTGAACCTGTGATTTTGAGCACTTTAGTGGGGGAAATACCCCGTATGCTTTGAAAAAAGGTTATACCTTTAGTAAAATCATTTTCAAGCAAATTATTTCGCCTGAAAAATGGGCTACACACCCATTAAAAGATAGGGAATATTTCCATCCTGAGTTAAAAACTCTTATTAAATTTAGTTATTACGATTATATCGATGCTTTTTATAAAGTATTTTTATACCAGAATGAAAGTAAAAAACATTCTTGGTGGATAAAAATTTGTGCGGATGTATAGAAGTCCGAAATTCCAAATTGGTTTTATCAATGGTGGCTTTCTTATGGAGCTACAATTGAAATTCTTAAGGAACCCTTTTTTGGATTATATCAAGAGTGGGTTAAAGTTTCTCTGATTCTTATAGAAACGGAACATAAAAAAGAATGTATTGAAGGAATGGCTTCCTTACATTTTTATACTGAATTTAGCATTCCATGGATATGGAGATGGACTCCTGAAGTGGGTTATACCCAACAAAAAATTTCATGTCTTAAACGAAACTTTTATATAAAGTTTTGGAAAAAAATGATAAGAAAAACAGCCACTGGTGAATATGAAAGCCAGCAGACGATCGATAAGATCGAAGAGAAAATTTCTCTTTATAAAAATGCGATTAATAATTGTGAGCAAAGAGAAGCTCCTAGTCCTTTTGAGATGATTTCGCAAAGGATTAATCTTCAAAAGGGTAAAATGAAACCCAATGAAATTATTGATGTTTACTTCGAAGAAATGAAGAAAGACATTGCAAAAAATTTCGGTATGGATATTGGAGATATTCGATGGGAACATCTTCAAAAAATGAAGATGACGAAGAATTTTGCCTTGCTGGTGAAGGACAAAATCCGGAAAATCCGGACGACTTTATTATTGAAGAGATAATAGGAGATAATGCAATGGACCTAATAGGACAAGAAATCTCAATTATTAAAGAAAAAGTCGAGCAAATTGCCAAAGCTCGTGAAGAAATAAAAGAATCCAATGTCAAAGATGCTCTTAAAATCAAAGAGATTAAAGAGGCTATGGATAAGATCAGAAAAAACTGAAAGCGACTTCAACGAAGGAAATTGGTCCACTATTAGCTTTAATAAAGCTAAAGATAACTTTATTGGCCAAATGGAGACTAGCTGTCAAGACTTTTTAACAAGTGGGGCGGCTAAGAGAAAAATTTTCTTTACTTTAATTATTGTATTTTACTTTTCTCTTCTATTTATAGAGTCGAAGCTCATATGCTTCAGGAGTGCCTTTTCTTACACTCTTTTGTACTCTCTATCTCTCTCCCTTCATTGTAATCCCTCCTCTCTATTGTAAAATATTTTAAGAAATAAAAGTTGAAGTTCTTGTACGACTCCTCTCAAAAGTAAATATTTAAATTTTGTTTTGTATATCTATCTTTTGTCTCTCTTAGCCTTAATGGAAGGCTAATTTCCACGTTAAACTACACCAAGATGCCTTAATACTTAATCGTGGTTTTATATCATATTTCTATATATATATATATATATATATATATATATATATATTAATATGATGTATCTAATATTTTCTTTCATAAAAATCTTTTAAAAATCGATTAAAAGAATTAAATTTTGGATAAAGGTTATGAAAAAACTTGATTTTGATTAATTCTTTGTCGGCTCTTGGCAAAGCCCGTGTTGCCGAAAGATAGGCGTTTGAGGGCATGGCTGTTACCGATTGAATTAAGTCAAATGAAAATTTTATCATGTAAAGATCCTTGTATCCGATAATTTAATTCTAATAATCACAAAAATAAAATTTTAACTTTGTTTTGGAATTATGGTATATAGGCTGGAGTACCTTGGGTCAGAACGGGATCAAACTGTTTACAGCTTGATAACTGGACTAATAGGTTTAACAACGCCACGTACCTTTTGTTGGTCCCTATTTGATCCAACAATACTGACTTAGAACGATTTACCACGCTAATGATGTGGATTTGAAAGCTTAGACGTGGGGTGTGACAGTGAAGAAGATGAATGCTTTGAAAATGCTTTGTTTTACTATTCAACACACACGCACTCACACATACTACACCAAAAATACACACCCTAATGAATTAGGGTTTGGGGGTATATATACCACATTAGTTGGTATATTTTACCCCTAGTAACTAAGAACTAGAATATTACAAACTAGCCCAAAGTTAATTAAATACAAACCAACTAAGATAAACACAATGAAATTGAACACTATATAATATTCCTAACACCTTTTTCCAATTTCTTTTTGGTGTTTGGTATTTTGATTGAACTACTTTTGAACAAAGCTTTCTAATGAAAGTTCGACTTTTGGTATGACGGCTTGACTACCTAAGGTCCGATTGGACTAAACTGCTTAAACAAAGTCCGTGTATCATTATCGAGGTTCAATAAGTTGTTTTTATCATATATCAATCATCACTTTTCCTTTAATTTTTAAATTATGTTTTAAATTATGTAAAAAGATCCTTCTTATGGTATCAGAGCCATGGTGGGGTATTAAGAAGTTAAGGTGTAGTTTAACATCTTATTCAAATGAATTTGATGCGAAGATGATACTGTTAAAAACAGTATTAAAGTGGAATATGGTGTTCCTCAAGATTTAGACAAATTAAATCGTTGGATAATTCCAAAAATAGATCATAAAATAATCTTTGAATTAGGAACCTTTGAAACATTAGGTTTGAAACAGGTAGTCAAAACTACCGAAGAAACTATCTCTCTTAACAATGAAGAGATGGTTATTAGGCTTCTAAGCAATAGAGACTTAGAAAAATATAGAATAAACCATAAGTTTATTCATATCGGGTTAGTACAGGTAGCTTTAAACCTTTGACCCTAGAAGGATTACCAGAGAGTTTTATAGCAGCTCTTAGAGATGGTCGAAATCTCGACTGGAAACAATCCCTTATGGGAATAATTCAGTCTAGTTTGGCTTCAGAGGAATCTTAAAACAAGTTTCTCCAGAGGATAAAAAAGAATATTTAGTTAGATTCCATTCGGGGAAATGGAATAATGCCCAGAAAAATTATGCTACTATAGCTAGAGAAGTCCTCGCTATAGTTAAATGTGTCCTTAAATTTCAGGATGATTTATATAATCAAAAGTTTCTAATAAAAACTGATTGTCAAGCTGCGAAATTCATGTTTCGGAAAGATTTCAAACATGATGTCTCCAAACAAATGTTTGCGAGATGGCAGGCTCATTTAGCCCCATTTATAGCAGCTCTTAGAGAAGGTCGAAATCTCGACTGGAAACAATCCCTTATGGGAATAATTCAGTCTAGTCTGGCACATGGTCTAGTCTATTTTAATGTTTATCCAAATCTCCAATTATCATTGACTGATGTCAATATTTTGGATGCTCTGACATTAAATGTCAAAACTCACGGATATAATTACGCTCCGGGATCGGAAGTAATTTGTATCTGTTATAGGATTTATTATAAACCTCTTTATACACTGAATCCTCAGTGCAAAATTGTTGATAAACCTATCAACGAAACAGTTTTAATAGAAACCAATTTAGTAGATCTAATATTACAACTCGTAGATCTATTAAATGGGAAGAAATTCAATTCCCAGAAAATTGGGTTATTGAACGAGTTATGCCTCTACAACCCAAAATCAAGAAAAATCCTACTCAAGTAATACAGACAACAGATGGAACTGTTCAAATACACTTTGAGCAGGATAGAAAATCTGTTGATGTAAAAACACCGAGATCTAGAATTACTAGATCAAGCTCTTCACATTATCATATATCACCATGTGATTATATGATAAGATCTCCTTCTAGAGCTTCGACTTCTCAGGTTAGAGAATCAACCTCTAGTGATTACCTTCAAAATAAGGTAGAAGAATTAAGAATTAATCCTGATAATATTGTTCATGGTGTTTTTAAAAACCAAGACGAGGAAATAACCGAGTCGGAAATGAATTTTCTTGTTTAATGGATTTTAAACCAAAAATTGATTTTAGTCCGGGATCACCGGCAAGAAAGAAAATTCAACAAGAATTTAATCAACCCAAATGGGAACTTTTTAGAAAATGGTTTTTCGAAAACTTAAATAAAGAAGATAAAAATATTATTCAAGAAAAATTTTATAAAGATCTTGAAAAACGAAATGAAAAATTTACCTTTCGTTCCTTGGTTTTTGTCAAGATAATTTACAAATATGATTTCTGTTCTTGAAAGGAACTATAAGCTATCGAATGGAAAAAATGTTTGCTCTATTTTTCCTCCTCAAACCAGTTTCCAAATGGAAAAAGAAAATGAAATTAGGTTTTTTAATGCTTTTCAAAAATTATTTGAAAAAGAAAATGATACGCTTTCTATTACTATTAATCATATTAATAGTCTTTTAAAACAACAAAATTATACAAATACGTATGTTATTGTTTTAGGAGAACAAAATTCTTTATTAAAAAAGAATATTGAAGAAATTTCGTCTTCAATAAAAGACATAAAAAATTATCTTTTAATAAACAAAGATAAAGTTGAAGAAAAAGCTAATAAAGCTTCTCCGAGTGTCAGCCTCCTCCTAAGATTATCGATTTTAAATTATAATCAATTTATAATACTTTTAATGAAGAATTAAATAAAATCAAACAAGGAAAATATTCCAGTAAACCTATTCAAACTAAATTTTATTACCCAAGACCAACCCCTCAAGATGTCTTGTTTGCAGTCGGGATCTTTTTACATAATTTAAATTATGTTTTAAATTATGTAAAAAGATCCTTCTTATGGTATCAGAGCCATGGTGGGGTATTGAGAAGTTAAGGTATAGTTTAACATCCTATTCAAATGAATTTGATGCGAAGAAAAGATACTGTTAAAACAGTATTGAAGAGGAATATGATGTTCCTCAAGATTTAGACAAATTAAATCGTTCGACAATTCCAAAAATAGATCATAAAATAATCTATGAATTAGGAACCTTTGAAAAATTAGGTTTGAAACAGGTAGTCAAAACTACCGAAGAAACTATCTCTCTTAACAATGAAGAGATGGTTATTAGGCTTCTAAGCAATAGAGACTTAGAAAAATGTAGAATAAACCATAAGTGTATTCATATCGGGTTAGTACAGGTAGCTTTTAAACCTTTGACCCTAGGAGGATTACCAGAGAGTTTTATAGCAGCTCTTAGAGATGGTTGAAATCTCGACTTGAAACAATCCCTTATGCGAATAATTCAGTCTAGTCTGGCACATGGTCCAGTCTATTTTAATGTTTATCCAAATCTCCAATTATCATTGACTGATGTCAATATTTTGGATGCTCTGACATTAAATGTCAAAACTCACGGATATAATTACGCTCCGGGATCGGATGTAATTTGTATCTGTTATAGGATTTATTATAAACCTCTTTATACACTGAATCCTTAGTGCAAAATTGTTGATAAACCTATCAACGAAACAATTTTAATAGAAACCAATTTTAGTAGATCTAATATTACAACTCGTAGATCTATTAAATGGGAAGAAATTCAATTCCCAGAAAATTGGATTATTGAACGAGCTATGCCTCTGCAACCCAAAATCAAGAAAAATCCTACTCAAATAATACAGACAACAGATGGAACTATTCAAATACACTTTGAGCAGGATAGAAAATCGTTGATGTAAAAACTCCGAGATCTAGAATTACTAGATCAAGCTCTTCACATTATCATATATCACCATATGATTATATGATAAGATCTCCTTCTAGAGCTTCGACTTCTCAGGTTACAGAATCAACCTCTAGTGATTACCTTCAAAATAAGGTAGAAGAATTAAGAATTAATCCTGATAATATTGTTCATGGTGTTTTTAAAAATCAAGACGAGGAAATAACCGAGTCGGAAATGGATTTTCGTGTTTAATGGATTTTAAATGTTGATTTCTAATTAAGATCTCGTTTATTTCTGCGATTGAAATTTTTATTCGCTAAGGCCACCTATAGAAAATTTTACTAAGTGTTGGAAGTTATACGCGAGGTACTGTAGCCGAGAAATTTTCCGATCGAGAAAAATTTTCGTGTAAATTACGATCGAGAAATTAGATTTCAGCACATTTATGATCGAGAAATTTTTCATGCGTGAATAAAATTTTTCGCTGAGAAAGTTAACGATCGAGAAAGTATTTCGATTTTAAATAAATTTTCGCTGCGAAATTTTACGATCGAGAAAATTGACAACGAGAAACTAGGTTAATCATCGAGAAAATTTTCGATCGATCAAAATTATCGCTGCGCATATTTGCGATCGAGAAATTTTATCGTCAAAAAATTAATTTTATCGCCGCTAAACGTTCGCCCGAGAACAAAATTGAAATCGAAATTACTGTTTACGATTGTAAGTTTTGCGCTCGAAACTTATATTGCACCTATTTGGTCTATTCCGTCAGTAATCTTTTCGCTCGCATAAAATCAAAATTCAATTTCTCGAATTTAATGATTTTTCGATCTGCGTTATTATTTTAACGACTTAGTAAAAAATTTAGCGATAAAAAATCTCTTACGATGCAAACAGTAAATCAATAAAATTGAAATTCAATTGACACTATTTGCGAGCGAGAAAGTTCTTCAACGCCTTTAAACGTTTGAAAACCCAGTTTAGTCTATCGCTGAATCAATCTTTAGGAACACAGAAAATCGAAACAACATATTCCCAGAATGCTTAGAAAACACCGAAACTATCTTAAAAATGCAGATTTAACTCAGATTATACACCTAAAATGTTTGTAAATACTGTACAATATCATTCGAGTTTTCAAATTCTGAACAGTCGAGATTTTAACACAGAATAATGCTAGAGATCACAGAATACAGATGCAAACGGGGTTTAAAGGCACGCAATACCCTAAACAATGTCGAGTCTACCTTATAAAGATGAAAATCAGTGAAAAGAATGCAAGATTTGAAGAATTTTGACTTTCGTTTTTGTGGAAAGGGTTTTTTCGCGAGTGAAGAATTTTTCGACTGTTGAATTTTGCGATAGAGGGTTTCTGTGTATATTTAGGGCTTTTCGACTGCAAACATTAATTTTGTTTAAGTGGGTTGATTAGACGTTTTTAGTACTTAGCAAATTCTAAGACCATTACTGTTTGCGATCGAGAAACTTATGATCGAAAATTTTCATCTGGTATGTACTCGACAAATTGGAAGCGAAAATTACCATTTGGTCCCAAATCAATTTTCGCTCGAGAAACTGTGATCGAAAACTACAAGATTCGCCCTAATTTTTCAATAGTAAGTTTTTCTATGATTTCAGATTGACCCTAAGTTCAAGTAAAGACCACATAATTGCTCCCCTATGTATGAAAATAACTGCAATTAACTCCCTGTAATTCAGGTTGGTGACATCTGGCTACATCTTCAAATTTTGTAAATCTGCAATACTTAGAGCAAAAGATGTCGAGAATATTAGAGTTAATTTTTGGTAGCAATTTTACTATTTAGGAGCCTCGTGAAACATTTTTAAGATAAGTTGGTTAAATTCAAATTCATAAAACACGTTAACGATCAAAATATTTAACCATCCAAAATTTAACCAATGCCGTACACTCCAAGTCGTGACTAATTCGTGAAGTCCTCCTCATTGAATCTGCAACACTTAGAGAAAGATCATCAAAATAGTTTGGAGCTCAAGGCATAAATTTTGTAAATGCTCCACCTCAAATAGTGCACCAAAACTTGATTTAGCATGAAAACACATAGAATCAATTTCAAGTACCAAACATGTAATACGCAAATTAGACAATTTGTCCTAGATACATGGTTCCCTAATCATGTATTAACATGAACAAAATATTTGCATTTTATTAATTCAGTTCAAACGCAAAATGATATTGCATATCAGAATTTGCGATTAAAAACTTTATTATATATTTTTATTAATATTATATTATATATATCTATATAATTTTTTTATGTATACTTATTTTATTAATAGTATGGGGTCGGATTATTTTGTTCCGATCAACGTCACGCCTAAAAATTTGCAAGACACTTGAAAGATATTATGCCGTCAAGTCACGTCAGCAAACTAAAGTCTGTTAGGAATATTTTATAGTGTTCAATTTCATTGTGTTTATCTTAGTTGGTTTGTATTTAATTAACTTTGGGCTAGTTTGTAATATTCTAGTTCTTAGTTAATAGGGGTAAAATATACCAACTAATGTGGTATATATACCCCCAAACCCTAATTCATTAGGGTGTGTGTTTTTGGTGTAGTATGTGTGAGTGCGTGTGTGTTGAATAGTAAAACAAAGCATTTTCAAAGCATTTATCTTCTTCACTGTCACACCCCACGTCTAAGCTTTCAAATCCACATCATTAGCGTGGTAAATCGTTCTAAGTCAGTATTGTTGGATCAAATAGGGACCAACAAGTGGTATCAGAGCAAACACGTTCGGATTTGAGTGAGATTTCTGAAATTTTGGGTATTTTTTTTCTTGGTCGAATTTCAGCTTGCTCTTGAGTTTTTGAGTTGATTCTGCTGATTTTGCAAGCTCAAGAGCTAAATATGTTGATTTTGAGTGATCTGAAGTGTTTACCCAACATTTCTTAGTTGATTTGAGTGAGTTTTAGGTGGAAATCGAGTCTGAAGTTCGTCATTCTGCCCAGAAATCTTTCAGATTGAAACACACAATCGGGCGAATGTGCACTGTAGTAAACATTAAATTTCAGCTGATTTGAGTTTCGCCGGATTTGATTTTACTTGATTTTGTATTTTCGCCACATTTGAGTTTCGCCCGAAACTCATTTTCATTGATCGAAACTTACATTTTCAAAAGGCATTTCTAATTTTACACGGCGAAACTAATCATCGCCGGAACTTCCTTAAATTGATTTGATTATCGCACAAAGTACGTTTCGATCGAAACTGTTCAATTGAAATTGAAAATTTTGCCTAAATCCTTCAAATTGATTTGATAAATCGCGGAGTACGTTTCGATCGAAACTGCATTGTAGTACCTTTTATAATTCTCTCAGCGAACTGACTTTCGCTCGAAACTCATTTCCATCGAAACTGAAATATTCAAATATTTAAAATCATCTACAGTACCAAAATTACTAGTTTCGCCCGAAAGGCTACAGTACCAATTACTAGTTTCGCCCGATACATTTCTCGGCGAAACTGATAATCGCCCGAAACCAGTTTCGATCGAAACTCATCCAATATATAGTGTTTCGCCCGAAACTCAATAATTTCTCATCAAATCACGCGAAACCCACAATCGATCGAACTGTGCATTTCTTTGAAATTAAAACTTTACTCGGCGAAACTGAGTATCGGCCGAAACTCATCTGCATCGATCAAAACTCATTTGGCGATCCAAACTCACTCTTCAAAATCACACATAAACGTTTTCAATCACCAACGGGCATAGTCAGTCCTAACGCCCGTTTATAATTTTCCTTCCAGTCCAAAACTTTTCGGTGTAGACTGCCTTTCTGTCAAATTTTTGAAATCAAATCCCTAAACGTGACAACGATCAATCATCCAATAATCTACTTAGGACAATATGCAAATTATAGAAAAAGTTTTGGTCATTTTATCGAAGTTTTCGAAATCATCACAAAATTTTTCGGTGCACGCCAAAAATTTTCGACGCCGACTTTCTTCGATACTTCACGATACTGCCAAACTTTTCGTCACTGAAATTTTAAAAGCCAATTTCTATTTTCAATTAAATATTATATTAATGAAAATGGATGCTCAAGCTAGGAAAATTGAGGAATTAGAAGCAAGACTTGCTAATAATTACTCTGTGTTGCTTAAGCAACAAGAAAGCCTAGCTTATGCTAATGAAGATTTGACAAACGCAAAGTCAAATATAATTAGCTTAGAAACTAAGTTAGAAGATAGTGAATATAGGGTCTGCGAGATGGCAAAAAATTTACGTTCTTGCGAAACTGAGCGAAATGAAATCTCATCAAAATATGAGACAGTCTTAGAGGAACAGCTTATGCTTTACTCTAAGATTAAACGATTAGAGAATGTTGTTTCGAATATAGGTCAAGCGGGTCAAAACTCTCCTTCTAACTTAATTCCTAACGGGGAAAATATTTTACATGATCAAAAACCTACTCTATGTGATACTCCAGAGACTCTTCGTAGATTGAAAGATTTACAAGATACTTTGAACTCTGAAAGGATAGGTATTGGCGCTGAAAAGGAAAGGCTTTTAAAGGAGATTTTATATCTCAAAAGTTCCCCGTCTTTATCTGGTTCCAATAATTTGTCAAGTGATACATCTTCCTTGAAACAGATAAATAAAACAAAAACTAAAAGAAGCATCCTTGTTCCTAAAACTGAGAAAGCTTTTAATAATCATTCTAAGTCAATTTTGACTGAAGCTGAAACGTTAAGTAAAAGCAAACAGCTAAAAATAGCTAAGGAACAAATAAAGATTAGGAAGGAGAAAGGAAAATCAATATTATCTTCGAAAATTAAAGTCGAAAATGTTCAAGATTTTTCCTCTCCCATTCCTATCAAAAGAGAACCGTGCAAAGAAGAAGTTCCAAGCTTAAGCAAACGAACTTCTCAAATCGCGCACATTCATCATTATAAAGTGAATGATGTGAGATCTTATAGGCAACATGACTCATCATGCAATGACGCATATAGCGCCGTAAGCTAATATTGCTATTTGAAATATCCAGTCCAGATTCATTCTAGAAAGCATTTTATGCGACTGGCTAGGGAGAAAATCTTTAGGTCTTCTAAACCTAGACACACATTCACCGGCGCTGAACTGTCATTTCCCTCTAAGGTTCACCAAACCTGGATTCCGAAATCACAAATCAAATTTAATGAGACTTTAAAGGATGATTTAGGATCAATATCTGAACCAAATGTGCTTAACTTGTTTTTTGCTAACAAGGGAGGACCCATCCAAAAATGGGTACCAAAGTCCCGATAAAGTTTTTGCAGAATCCCAGCATGGGTAGGTACTAAAAGAGCTGCTCCACACTCATGAATGGTATGCGAAGAGGGCAGCCAAACATCCCAGCGTGTATCGTATCTCGGGTTGCTCCACACACACGGCTGGCTAGCGATGCGGCAACCACTCGAGGGTACATTATAAACATGCATGACTCAAATGTACTTTAAATGTTAAATTTTCGCATGCATATGTGCTGAAATGTCTAATACCCCATGATAGGTACATTTTAACTGCATATATCTTAAAGAACTACAAGCTTAAACATTCACGTATGCATATAAGCTGAGTCGTTAAAATACCTATTTTAAGTGTTAAAATAGCGAAAAACGTGCATTCTAATGCATTTTTAAAGAACTGTAATTCTTTAGTTTGCATCTGATCTGAAAATAGATAAATACGTTCACGCTTGTTTAATTGGGAGATAACTTACCTGTTTAAACGTGCATGCATTGAGGGGGAGTATCACTCCATATTTGTGAGGGGAGAGTACATTTTTAGGGGGAGCACATCTTAGGTGCACGATTTGAGGGGGAGAAACTTCATTTAACCTATATACATATACGTATACATATTCCTATATTTATTATTACTATGATACTACTTATCTACTACTATTACGATAATATATATATATATATATATATATATGTATACATAGTAAAAAAAAAAAAGAAAAGCAAAAAAAAGGGGGAAAAGAAAGAAAAACCCTCTCAGACGCTTCCACCTCCCAAGACGGACTTCACTTGAAAACTCGACCCTCGAGAGTTCAAGAATTACAAAAGGCATGACATCCATACACAAACACAAAGATGATCTCAACCACCCTGCTCCGACTTGCTGATGAAGCAGCACTCACCAAAATTGACGGACGCATGGATTCTAGGTTCCCATGGTTCAGTCAGACCAAACTGAACCTAACCCCGGAACGTAGCCAAGTGTTAGTGAAGATAGTCCATAAGCCACATTCCCATTTGGCAATTCTTGACAATACCGAAGAACGGAACATACAAAAAATCTTCACCTCACAAAATTTTCGGGCCATCCCATATAGGTGCAGGAGCTGATTTTTATCAGCTCCCGGGTAGAAGTCGCCTCATTTGGTCCAATGGCGCATGCACAACCGAGCCTTACCCACTCATCGATCTCCCAAAAGACCGGTGTTTCATCAAATCACGGGGGAGCCACGTATGCTATCACCGCTTCACTTGGAAGCGGGAGATATTGAATTAAGTGGTAGTTAGCCCCACATCACTGAACTTTCTTGAACACATCGAGTCTAGGTGTCCTCACTTCCATAATATTTTATATTTTTTTTAGGACACATACACCTTTTCTCATCTGGACTTTGTGACCAGATCTGAACTTCCGTAGACATGTCATTCTAAGACATGCTTCAATGATCGGAAGGAAGTCCTACCGTTGCAACATCAAAACAACAACGGCATCAGGCCATCGTCTGCGAGCTACACTCCTAGATCGATGTTAACGGAACGCCTATATTGTTCCGGTTCTAAGCCCTGTTCTCACAGGCCGCGTCTCAGAGTTTAACTCTGAACTCGTGTCGACGGATTGCCTTAGTGGCTCCGTCTGGTTATTACCCGAACCGACATGTCGTTTGTATATTTTCTCGACTCCTATACAAGCATGCCGATCTCGTTAACACGAATCGCCATGAGGGGGAGAAGGGGATACGTATAAACAAACAGGTCGGACCACACACCATTTCCGCCGTGTGTACCACTATGAAGCCGGGCTCTCCTGCACTCAAACGTCAATTCAGAAGGAGCCTTGGCACATTTTATAACACATCCCACGCTCACCATCAATATTCCGCCGTGCTTTCTACGATGAAGCCGAACTCCACTAGAACCTACAATGTCACATTCGAAAGGAGCTTTGGCACATGTTAAAAGACACCCCACACATATCTTCTTCTGGAGCCAGACAAGCTTCCTCGAGGCCGTACCAGACAAATTCCTTCGACGAAGACGAATCTGTCGCCGAGAAGAAGACTGGAGAAGACTTGACGACTTCAAAATACGGAAAAACGAACAAGATGCAAACAGAATTTCAAAGATCTGCGACATCATCAAGAAACGAATATCGGGGCGTGGATCACAGCATACATCCGATCTACAACGTATAGCGTCAAGACAAGAGCGTTCTAGCTGGAAGTGCATTCAAACCCTCCACAAGAAGAGGAGACAGCCTTTGCAGGGGGAGCAATGGGAGATTGTTAGGACTCGAGAGATTCTCCATGTACCCAACAAAGATAACCCGCGCTGAATTAAAAATTGAACACTAAGGGGGAGATTGTTAGGAATATTTTATAGTGTTCAATTTCATTGTGTTTATCTTAGTTGGTTTGTATTTAATTAACTTTGGGCTAGTTTGTAATATTCTAGTTCTTAGTTACTAGGGGTAAAATATACCAACTAATGTGGTATATATACCCCCAAACCCTAATTCATTAGGGTGTGTATTTTTGGTGTAGTATGTGTGAGTGCGTGTGTGTTGAATAGTAAAACAAAGCATTTTCAAAGCATTTATCTTCTTCACTGTCACACCCCACGTCTAAGTTTTCAAATCCACATCATTAGCGTGGTAAATCGTTCTAAGTCAGTATTGTTGGATCAAATAGGGACCAACAAAGTCCTAAGTTCAAAGTATGATCCATTTTGACAACTCTCACTAGGTTCGCTCTAGCTCTCATTTACAAGGGATTTTTATTTATATCACTCAAGTTAACACAGGTCATATTAAGTCAATTTACCTGTGATCGAGGCGCTTTTAATCATTTAACCTATGCGAGAGAGAGTCGTTTTTGGAATTAAAGGGACTTTGAAGGCTTTAATTTGGCTATAATTAAGAAGGGAAGGAACAATATGGGAAAAGTGAGCTTTTGTCGTCTTCAATCTCTTCGTCTTTCTCCTTCTTTCGACACATTTCTTTTTCGTAGCTTTTGTCATTTTCTTCTTTGTCGTATCAGTCTACACTTGCTCAAGCTGAAGCTCCGCATCTCTACGAGGCTGAGAGATTATCTAAGGCGAAGTTCTTCTTGTTGGTTCTCGGGCCGATACCGTGCTCCTTTTCTCTTAATCCCTAGAATGGTTTCAGAGGTTATCAATTTAAATAAGTTCACAGTTATGAAATTCAAACCCAAGGCCGTGCTCCTCTTCTCGTTTTCTCGATATAAGACCGGATTATTGTTGGAGAAGTTCACTTCGTGGTGCTCCTCTTTCCAGCCGTTCTGACGAGTGTTCGAGATTATCGATGGAGAAGTTCAAACAAGATCCATGCCCCCTTCTAATGATTTGAGATTGTGATAGTCGAGAGGTAGGTTCTTTTGGTCTGCTTTTTGTCCGTTGAGCATTCCTCGTGTGCGTTTTCCACCTTCTTTTGTCATTATTTTCGTTGTTGTCTTGTTTTTCTCCCCCTTCTTAGGGTTTTCAAATGAAGAAAAGGAATTCGGAGAAAGCATAAAGTCAATGACTAAAGGCTATGGTAAGGGTTTGAAAATTAAATATTTGGCCGAGTGAGGAATTTTCTAATTGCCCTAGTCATTGTACTAACGATCTAACGCAAGGAGAGTATGAGGCCATCACTAGTTAAGACAAGCAATGATTGTGTGACTCGTTCAAGAATAGACCCGTCGAAAGAAACAAAAGGCTAGAAACCCCACTAATGATAAAGTGGCTTTGTGTCTAGTGAAATCAACTAAAGAACTATAGACACAAGAATGTGACGTAGACTGACAGAATTAAGCATTTAATCAGTCGCATGTCAGGGAAATTCATACGTGATTAGATCGAGCATCCTAAAGATATCGTCATTCCCCTAATATTATACTTATATCTATAATATTTTTCGATTTTCGTTAGTTTTTTTATTATTAATACGTGACTAGATAGAACATGTGAAAGCACATAGGAGCACGTAAGCACACATTACGAAAAGTTCAACATGCCTAATTTTCCGACAAGGAATTGGAACCGGTTTTGATCCAATGCCTTGGTGAAAATGTCAGCTAGTTGATATTTCGTGTCCACAAAATACATATCAATGGTGCATTTTTCTACGTGATCTTTTTATAAAGTGATATCGTATGTCTATGTGTTTTGTGCGTGAGTGCTGAACATGATTACATGTAATCGCAATGGCACTTTGGCTATCACTATAAATGAGTATATTATGTAAATTGTACCCATAAGCGCGAAGCTGAGTCCGCATCCATAGCATTTGCGAGCAACAGTTGGCAGCGGCGACGTACTCAGCCTCAGCCGTCGACGTTGAAACGCAGTTTTGCTTCTTGGATGACCAGCAGACAAGCTTTCCCCTAGAAATTAAGCGCCACCGGAGGTGCTTTTTCTGTCCATTCGGCAACCTGCATAATCAGCGGCAGTTTAGCCAACTAATTTGATATTTGTACCCTTAGGATACCATAAACCTAAGGTTGAGGTGCCCTTGAGGTAGCGTAGAATCCGTTTGACCGCAAGCATGGGTCAGCTGAAAACTGGCAAAGAGGCAGGTGGCAAACATAATATCCGGCCGACTTGAGGTAGAGAAGAGAGCCGATTATGCTGCGATAAAGTGTGATGTAGACCGCTTTTCCAGTGGGATCGGCGTCCAACTTGCAGCGTGTTGACATAGGAGTGCTGAGAGGCTTGCTCTGATCTTGATGGAACTTCTCTAGAATGTCATTTATGTATTTAGTTTGACTTATGAAGATGCCATCTTCGAGCTGCCTGACTTGGAGTCCCAAGAAGAATTGCATCTCTCCCGTGTGACTCATTTGAAATTTGCTCTTCATCAAATCTCCAAATCTCTTACACAGCCGTGGATATGTTGATTCGATGATGATGTCATCTACATAAACTTGGATGACCATCAAGTCTTTGTCTTGCCATTTTATGAAGAGGGTCGTATCGATCGTTCCTCGGTTGAATCCATACTTTGCAAGGAAATCGCTCAGGACATCATACCAAGCACGTGGAGCTTGTTTAAGTCCGTATAGAGCTTTGTCTAATCGATAGACGTGATCGCGATGTTCTTGATCAACATTCTGGCTGAGCGACAAGACTTCATCCTTTAACACGCCGTTGAGAAAGACGGTCTTAACGTCCATTTGGTAGACTTTGAAGTCGTTATGAGCCGCATAAGTCAAGAAAAGATGGATGGCTTCGATTTGGGCAACCGGGCATACGTTTCGTCATGGTCAATGTCTTCCTGTTGGTTGTAGCCCTTCACAACCAATCTAGATTTATTCTTGATCACTTCCCCGTCATCATTATTTTTTATCTTAAACACCCATTTCGTCCCGATAATTTCCCATGCGGATGGGGTACTAAAGTCCACACTTGGAGACGCTCCAATTGGTTGATCTTACTTGCATAGCTATTACCCAATCGTCTTTAAGTGCGTCTGCTACCTTGGTTGGCTCATTTTGGCTTAAGAAACAGCCGAAGAGACTATGCTGACGTCCTATCCTTAGTCTGCCCGAAGGTCGCCTATTATCTGATCAACCGGTGTGACGCCGGGGGCTGATGAGGGCGGGGAGTGATCGCCGGTGCCAGAGAGGTGCACGTACAAGGAGCGGCTCATGGCAGGCTTCTAGGCGAAGAGGTACATGAACGAACCGATCCGACAGCCGATTGAGAGGGGTTTCTGAGACTGACAATGTATGGGCGTGTCAGGCTAAGAATCGTATAAGAGAACTGATAGTACTACTCATATCACCAAGGTCGACCTACCTTTTCACGAGTCTAGCTATAGAAACTCCGAAATTAAGCGTGCTTGACTTGGGGCAATCTAGGGATGAGTGACCCCCTGGGAAGTTTGCCCAGGGTGCGTGTGAGCGAGGATGAAGCACGCTGAAAGGTTAAATGGTGGTACAGTGGGGCCAGACTATCAGTCGGAGTGTGGTGGGCCAACCCCACTGGTCTCGGTAGGGACTGGTGATATAGTGACATCCAGTATGTGACGGAATGTTACAGGTGGTATCAGAGCACAACCTCCCGCAGTACGGTGCTGGTTCGGGGACGAACCAGGCGGAAGCTGGTGGACATGTGACGCTCGGGGCTGATGAGGGCGGGAAGTGATCGCCGGTGCCAGAGAGGTGCACGTACAAGGAGCGGCTCATGGCAGGCTTCTAGGCGAAGAGGTACATGAACGAACCGATCCGACACCCGACTGAGAGGGGATCCTGAGACTGACAGTGTATGGGCGTGTCAGGCTAAGAATCGTATAGGAGAACTAGTAGTACTACTCATATCACCAAGGTCGACCTACCTATTCGGGAGTCCATCAATAGAAACTCCGAAGTTAAGCGTGCTTGACTTGGGGCAATCTAGAGATGGGTGACCCCTGGAAAGTTTGCCCAGGGTGCGTGTGAGCGAGGATGAAGTACGCTGAAAGGTTAAATGGTGGTACAATGGGGCCAGACGTGCATGTGAGCGAGGACGAAGCAAGCTGAAAAGTTAAATTAGTGGGGTCAGACTATTAGTCGGAATGTGGTGGGCCCAACCCCACTGGTCCTGGTAGGGACCGATGATGCAGTGACACCCGACATGGGACGAGATGTTACAACCGGATGGGCTCGAGTCCACTTGTGCTCATGGGGCGATGCTGAGGTAGATGAATCAGCTATTTGTGGACCCAAATTTCCAACATTATCAGATTGGTCAATTGTATGAGGTAGTTCCATATCTGCACTTGAGTTGATCGACTCTGATGATTCTTCCTCAATAACCATTGTAGGTTCTTCAGTATCTGAGGCGCTTCTGAATCGGGTGAGGTTGGGGCAGTACATCGGTCTCGTCAAGTGGAGGTGCCACTAAAGGTATAATATTTACGGTGTCTGGCCGATATACGGGCTCAAAGAGAGTCCAAATCATCTAAAGCAAGTCTCATAACATCTTCTAACATTGAATCCTGAGTTGTTGCCATCTGCTGTTGGTTTTGTGCCAACACACCAGTGAATACGAGTTTTGAACTGTCGCGGTCAGAAGCCAACGAGTTTGGCACGAGTCCTGAACTGAGGTGTGCATGAGCCATTTCTTCCACTTCATGGAAAGTGACATTGTAATTTTCTTTGATAGTGCGGTGAGACTTGATGTATACTCGATACGCCTTTGAAGTTAAAGAATACCCGACGAAAATCGCTTCGAATGCTTTTGGGTCGAACTTAGCACGTTGCTCTCTGTCGTTCGCCACAAAGCACTTGCACCCGAAGACCTTGAAGAAGGAAATGTTGGGTACTCGCTTATTATGATCTCGTACGGAGTCTTATCGAGGCGCTTGTGAACCATCGTCCTGTTGTGAGTGAAACACGCGGTATTTACTGCTTCAGGCCAAAGGAAGTGTGGGAGGCCGGAATGAATCAGCATTGTACGTGCGGCTTCCACTATAGTTCTGTTCTTCCTTTCAACCACCCCTACCAATCGTTACCCAGAAATTATTCCAGCTGACGGAATTTCGGGGGCGAAATTCTTTTTAAGGGGGGAAGATGTAATACCTGTAAAATTTAATTACGTGATTTGCGATCTAATGAGCGGTGAAAATGCTTAATTAGTAACCTTGTGGGATTAGTTAAATAAGGAAGCTAGGACTTTGAGTGAAAATTCTATTATAGCACATATTTTGAGTTTGATGTGTGATACGATGCTTCTTCCTGATTTCATGTCTTTAAGTGACTTATATGTTCGTAAGACTTCATGATATATGCTTTACAGTATTATATATGTTTGTTATGTGGTACATGACTTAGGTGATGATATTAAGACTTAGAAAGAATTAGCTAATATTTATATGTAGTATGGACAAGTTCGGTCGATTGAAATCAAGAACCAAGATTTGATCGATTATGGCAAGGATAGGAATCGGCCGAATTCAAGGCTTACAAAGAGAACATTCGCTGAACAGTTAGGGTTCGATCGGGCGATTGCAGTGTAATTTTGTTAGTTAT
This sequence comes from Craterostigma plantagineum, assembly GCA_027422505.1. Taxonomy (NCBI): domain Eukaryota; kingdom Viridiplantae; phylum Streptophyta; class Magnoliopsida; order Lamiales; family Linderniaceae; genus Craterostigma; species Craterostigma plantagineum. Next base: position 11,042,742 of record JAPQWV010000011.1, on the reverse strand, counting down.
TAGAGACTGAAATCGGACGATAGTATATAGTTCAATTTGGAATCGGCCGAATGTGAGTATAGATACTTAGATGATTCTGGGAGAAAGTGATTCGGTCGATACAATGTATAGATACAAATGTATATGTATATATATATATATGTATTCAAAGAACTAAGAGATAAATGAGTACACATAAAGTAATTAAATATTTGATGTGAGGAGAAAAAAGTTTTACTTAACAAGTGATGTAAAACACGTTACCTAATAGTCAATTCTTACACAACCTTCTAAATTCTTATACTTATCTACTAACCTATGGAAAGAAACCCCCATAACGAAAACCTTCAGAATAAAAGATGGAAGATAAAAGAGAACGAAAGCAAGGTTGTAATAAACACTATCAAGAACTAAATCGGCCAGACCAACAACTTCTAGCAAACCATAATTTCAGACATAAGGAAGGTAAGATCCTACTTACAAATCTTAAGCTTTATCGTAGCTTATATATATTATATTCTAGAAGTTAACAAAGCCTATAGGAATTTTCGAGTAGGTTAAAGATTTGAAAACCCTAGATTTAGATATAGATTCATACTAACCCATTTTAGTTCGATTAAGATCTATTTCAGGTGATATATGATATGCTTTAAGATTTGTAACTTCAGTATAGAATAATCTTTGGGGTATGGTTAGCAATTTTAAGGCAGATTTATAGAGCTTATGAGTTCCTAGGTAGAATGAGTACGAGTAGTTGAGTGCTTAAACCTTCGATCGAATTTAGAAATTTAATAAACTTTTGGGTAACACATGTATATTTAAGTTTCGAGTAAATTTAATTTGACAATTCAGTGAGAGTTTTATATAGAAGACAACGTCGGGAGACTAAGTTACATGTGGCTCTTACTAAACCTTTGAATTTCTTAGTATAAATAACCTGATAAAAGGGTAGGATGGGGCCTTAGTGAGTTTCAAGGTTAGAAATATTATTTTAATTATTGTTTGCAGAATGTAAATTAAAAGATAACTAAGTTTCGAATCTTTGAATTAAATATGTTATCTTATACTATAGGGAGGGTTTCGTAATCGGGCGATCATAGTATCAATTTTAAATGACCAATTGGAGATTAGTTTCGGGCTAATAGGTATTAAGCCTAGAACCTTCGCCGTATTGTATAAGAATTGAAGTTTTGGGCATAGCCAATCGGACGATTACACTTAGGGTGGGACTTTCGCTATGCTATGTAAATTTATTTAGGAATCGGGCGACACATGTATCTAATTATCGAATAGGACTAAGTATACTATGCATATCAGCGAATGTGAGTTTCAATATAAGACCAATCGGGCGATTCAACTTTTGAATATCACAGTCGAGCGATACAAGACCCAAGAATCGGATGAGTTGCATTGCAAAGGAAATCTCGGCGTAACTAAATCCCATGCATGGAGTTTCGGGCGACTTTGAGACTTGGAAGGAATCGACCGAAACTTGGCTTAATATATGATCAATCGGGCGAATGGATGCCTAATTTGAAAGAACTTGGCGAAACTGAAATGGAGTGGAATAAATCGATCGAAAGTGAAGCTTACATTCCATGAAATCGGGCGATTGGTAAGATGCATTTCGACCGATCGAAACTAGGTCATGTTGACGTCAACATGCGGCGAAAGTGAGATATCATACCAATACCAAAATCGATCGAAAGTGAGAGATCCTAAGCCATGACTCAATCGGACGAAACTTAGCCAAATACAAATCGGCCGAACCCTATATATATTATTCATACTATTATTGAGTATTGACTTCAGTTAGATTAGAAATTGAGCAATATATAGGGTTTTTAGTAAAATTAGTCTAGTCGAACAATTATTGCAGTCGAGTTATTTGATTTAAGTAGGACTCTGACATTATAATATTTCTCTCTAAGGGTAAAAAATTAAGGAAGTTCCAAGACAATAAATTACGTAAGCTCGGACGACAGTTAAGTGGAAATTGCAACTATAACACATGATTTTTATGTGCATGAAATTATGTGTTATGTGCTTTTATGAATTTATGTGCTTCTATGATTTTATGTGAATTCTTACGGGATTTATTTACGTTATACGATGACATGACATGCATATTCATGACATGAGCATATGCACGCATGACCAGTATAAGAGTCAGGGAAAGAGAGCGTGCATGAGTATAAGATCGCGTGAGAGCGATGTATATTTGCCGGTATAGGCATTTTTGTCGACTGAATGATGAGTCACGGCTCTTCTATGCTACCATGGCGATTCACGAGGCCAAATATTACCTGATTCACGAGAGGTAGGGGAAATACACATGGCGATTCACGAGCCCAAATATTGCCTGATTCATGAGAGGCAGGTGGATACCCCGTAGCGGGAGATGCAACCTGGAGGATGCGACTCGAGGGAATGAGCAGCACCGAGGGAACCTCGAGTGTTGGCGACCTCGTAGTAAGCTACCAGTGAGAAGCGCCGGCGTGTTAGACCGCATTGGGATGGAAAGGCGCCTTAGCGTTAAACGAAATTTGTGTGCCAGGATTAGCCTCTCAATGGGACTGCACTGCGATTGAAAGGCACTATTAGCCTCTCGGTGTGGATCGCATTGGGATTGAAAGGCACTATAGGGTTAAGCACAGATGGAGTACTCGGGTTTAGCCTCCCAGTGTGTGTACTACCACTTATTACACCCTTAGGGGTTTGAGTCTATATAGTGCATAGTAAGATTGAAAGCTGAGGGGTCCAAATATGTTATGAAAGGTCAAGAAGGATGTGAAAAGTAGATAGCATTGGTGCGAATGCCTTTTTCTATTTAGGTCACGTGCATTGCATGCATAGTTTTCACTTACTGAGCTTTATAAGCTCATTCCACGTTTTATGTGTTGTAGGACCCCGCGATCACGGTACGTGATCATTTTCACGGCGAGGCCACCTTTTGAAGCTTCCGAGGGCTTTTGAGATGGAAGTGTGTGCATGGATGCGACCTCATGGAGGCCCAATAGATAGATTTATTTTGACCCGCATGCGCGCTTTCCTATATAAATAGGACCCACGATGATTTTGTAGACAACTTTACGATTCCTTTTATAAAAGGAAAAATTTTATACGAAATTTCGCACGATCTATTTTGTCATAAGGACATTAGTCGTGTAGACTAGTTAAGAAAGTAGTGGTGGAAGGCGGGGCGCAACACCCCACCACTTGCACGAGCAGCCGCGCCTTGCAGACGCCCAACCTTCTCAGCTTGTCCAGCCCCACCCTCGCAGCTGCAGCCGCCACAACGCTCATCGTGCCCTCGCCGTCAATTCTACGGCCCACCTACCTCGCTGTCGCCGCCGCGCCTCAACGAGCCGCCTCGCAGCCGCGCCGCGCCCCACCACTCGCTGTCGCAGCCGCCCATCGTTTTCAGCGGCCCGTCCTGTAATACCCGTGAAATTTAATTACGGGATCACGAAATAATTAGCGGTGGAAAATAGTTAATTAGAGACATTGTTGGGTTAATTTCATAGATAAGGTTGGATTTTGGGTAAAAATTTATTTAGGACACATAATTATTTGAGCTTGATGTGTGATACAATGTTTCATGCTCTTATGTCTCTAAATGACTTATGAGTTTACGTGATTACATGCTACGTGATTTATAACTCCTATATCTGCTATGAATTATGACTTAAGGGATGAATGTGGGACTTAGAATCGACAGATAAGGATTCAAGACCAAGAATCGATCAAATTTCCATGTATAAAAGAGATAGAAATTGCCTAGCAAATAAGGGTAAGAATCAAGTTTCGACCGATTTCGTACTTATAGAGCTAGAATCGCCGGACATGTGGAAAGGATGTGAGTAGAATCAATCGATTGATATGTGAAGGATAAGAATTCGATCGATTCAATGTACAGATACTATTAAATATATTTATGAATCGCCGAGCAAACCAACAATCGAGCGATTTAGTGTTTACCAATTGAGATAGGCCGATTTCCATGCAAAAAGGAGTTGGAATCGTGCAATTTCAATCAAGAAATTTAGATAAATTTGAGGAGATAGCTTCGATTAATTTCATTGCAAGTAACTACCCAAAATCGCCGAGTGGGTTGGAATCGGGCAACTCATCCCTTAATCAAAGTGAATCGATCGATGGTTGGGTAAGATAGGAACTTAGGGCAACATTCGATTAACTAAGAATTTATACGAAAATATTAGTCACCTAGTTGTCACATCAACCCCATTCCCCTAAGTTTAGGTCTAATAATTATCTAGTAAATCAAATGAACGATAGATAAAGATCTGTATAAGAAATAAAAGGAGATAAAACCTTCATAAACATCTAAACTCAATCAAAAAGAAGAAGAAAGAACCGAGAGGAACTTTAACCAATAACATCTCAAGCAATCCTGAAATTCGAGTTTGGTAATTTGGCAAGTAAAAAATACTACTCATAACTCTTGTAAATTCGTAACTTATGAGTTATGTAAGAACCCTAACATTGAAAGTTAAGGAAACGTAGGAATCAAAGCGTAAGAAGAACACCAAAACCCTAGTTTAGGGGTAAAATCATATTCGAGTGTGTAGAACTTTTTGGTCCAAATGATTATGAGAGTTTTGATTATTCCAAGTAATTATGTATTATGGGGTACAATTTAGAAAACTCGATATGTATGATTTATGATGTTTAAGTATATAAAATTATTCGATTAAGTGCTTAAATGTGATTAAATTGCTAATAAAATCGAATTTGTGTGATCTTGTGCTTAACTGGGATATTGCTGTGATCACCCGGTTATGAATGTTTTCATATAAATGGAATCTCACTGTGTGCTATATATGAAAAATTTATTCTGTTAAGTGATATGTGAGTTGCACACGTGATTGAGTTATTTTAGGAAAGAATATCGCTGTGATCACCCGGATATGAATGAGTATGCTATATATGGAAAAAAATATTCTGATATAGTGGTTAAATGTGATTGATTTATTTTTGGAAAGAATATCATGATATATCCGTTTGACTGCTATATTGTTTGACTTTTAAATCTGTGAATCATGATCTATCTTTCCTTATGCGACTTGGAATTTATATTTCGAAATTAATTGATTGGGCTTATGTGTGGTAATATGCTGATTGAGTCTATATATGGAATGTGCTGACAAACGGTGAGATTACCTTGGAATGAAAGTAAGACTCTGGTATTCATGGTAAGAATTCATGCGTGACCGTTGAGCTTAATTGGTTTATTCTTGGCATGATTCCTTGAGTTAATGCACATGATTATTGAGCTTTCTCTTGCATATTCTGTGCTTAACTTTCCTTGAGTTCGTACTGATGAGTGAGCAGGGCCAATCTTCTTGTACAACTCGTTGGCCCTGCTCACTCATCAGTACGAACTGTTCTCAAGAATCTGACGAAACCATAAGCAGATGTATGTTAGATTCATGGGAATCATCAACCAAATGTTCTCTCTCTGAAAGAAGGTTCCCAACAGTGAACAAGTCAGAAAGATACTGAGATCACTTCCAAGAGAATGGAATCCAAGGTTAGTGCCATCTCGAAGCAAAGGATCTAGAAGCACTGAGCATCTCCGAATTGATTAGCTCTCTCATCTCTTACGAAATGATTCAAACGTCAATGAACGAGAAGTCGCAACACAAAAATCAGAAGTCTATTGCGTTATCCAACCAAGAACAATCTGATTCTGACGACGAAAAGGGAAGGCTGATGAACGACCTAGCCATGCTTACGAAGAGATTCGAAAGATTCGAACAGAAAAGGAGATTCAAAGGGTACTCTAGCAAATTCCAAAACAAAACAATGGAATCTCCACGTCCGGGAAGAAAGTTCAGAAATGCTTCCTATGCAACAAACTAGGCCACTATGCACATGAATGCCCAACAATAAACGATGAGAAACCGAGGAAGCAGAAGGCCATGGTGACAGAATCTAACGACTCTGAAATGGAACAAAGCGAGGACGAGGATCACGTTTATATGGCTGACGAGGATCAGGTATCTCATTCTTCCTCCACCGAGAAAATTCATATCCCCAAACAGTTTATATAACAATGATTATGAAAGTGGCTCATCTGTTTCTGATATAGAAGAAAGTAAGAAAGAATTGTGTGAATTACTTAAAACGCAGAGAGAAAGATGAGGCTGCTAATTTCCTTGAATAAGGATCTGACAAAGCAGTGAGATAGCCTAGCTAAGGAAAAACATGAGGCTGATCTAGAGATCTCACGTTTGAACGGATAGTTAGTTACTGCTAAGAAAGAGGAAATTCCGTGTGACTGTGAGAAATTAGAAAAGAAAAACAGTGACTTATATAGAGATATCATAGAACTCGGGAACTCCTTAGATAGAGAAAAACAGAAAGTTGATAGACTCCTTGAGGGTAAGCAGAACCTAGATATGCTGTTAAGTACTCCTAGGAACATTGGTAGGTCAGGGATATGTTATTCCACTGAAGGAAAGTATGTTAAACATTTTGTGCCTAAGCTCAATACATGGAGATGTACGAGAACATTCCTCGTTTGCCTCCTAGAGGAAACTAGCAGCCGCCCAAGCTCAAGTTCATTACAATCCCAGACTGATGAAACTTGATCGACCATCTATGGCCATCCCGTTCGAGCTGCTTCGTCTTGCCAACCCTCGGGGAAACTTGATCGACCATCTATGGCCATCACGTTCGAGCTGCTTCGTCTTGCCAACCCTCGGGAGATGAATACCAACGATATTGCTGGAAACATCATCTAACGGAACAGATGATTCGAGGGCCCCCGACAGACTTTGCAGTGAGCCCTCAACAACAACAACAACCAGGTCCCGTGAGATGATTGATGCAGTCGCCCAGGAACTTGTACAGGAGCCTCCAACTCAAGAAGCTCAACTACGAAATCTTGAAGTCGCGATGATCGACGCAGTGGCCCACGAATTGGAAGTTGAAGCTCAAGTTCAGCTGCTCCACGAGGAAGTGCATATTAATGTTGGCATGTTCCAAGGATCTACTGAGGAGATCCTGCAACAGGAAGCACAGCCCGAAGCAGAAACGGGGCACAGCTCTCCTCCACTGGCTACAATGCCAGAAACCGAGGCTCTAATCTCAACGATTCAGCCGAACGAGCCTCTGGTGATAGAACAAGCCCGTGAGGATGTTCCACATGGATTATCACATCATACGGCCACCCCATCAGACACTGAGTCAGATGAGGAAATTCGTTTGATAAGACGAACTCCAAGGCGACTAAGTGTACCATTCGAGTCCATCTTAACAACTGTCACCACCACATCAGACACATCGCCGCTTATCATCCAAGTGCTGAGGATCCTCCTTCACTCAATCTTGAGCCGCAACACGACGTGACCAGATCTGGAATTCCTCTGTCTGGTTCGCAGGTTCTATCAGAACCTGCCCCAACGTCCATAGATGAGAATCTCCAGGATTCGACTCGAGGATTGGATGGAAGTCTCAAACAGTCACAACCTCAAGTGACTTCGAGCCATCCTGAGGAGCCGGTGTTAGCTCAACGGTTATCAACAGGCGACACCAGTCGACCTGTACCATCTACGGAGGCTCCTTCCACCCGTTCGTGACGGAAGCTCGTCTACAGGCACTCTCTCCTCTGCTCTATCAAATTTTGAGGAACGATCTATGGAGAGAGTTCACGCAGCCATAGAGATATCTCGACGAGATACCGAGAAAACACCTATCTCTGAGGCCCGTCCGGACAAACCTCGTAACTTACTCTCACACCCACTCAACCCACACAACCCTTACCAGCCACTCCCATCCTCACACATGACCTCATAAACCCTACAACCGTACCCATCAACGACCTCCACTCCATTTTAGTCGTCCAGTTACTTGAGCTGACCACACGACGCTGAAAGAAGAAGATCTCTTCCGCCGTCTCGTAAATCGTCCTGACCCGAACGAATCATGTCGAAGTCAAGTCTCCCGCTCCAAACGCAGACATGACGACCCAGACGATCAAGGCCGTCATGAGAGGGAGAAGAGGCCTAGGATACAAACTAGAAGTCAGAGGCAGAGCTCGGGCATGACGCAGACAAGCGCTAGAGTCGCTGAAACCTCACAACCAACTACCCAAACAATCACCACCACGCACCTCACAACCCATACTCTTACCCGAATCCAAATCGAACCTCCAATGTTTCACCTAAGGACACCTCCGTCCACACCACCACAGACTTTCACAAGCCCCTTGATTTCGAAAGAAGAAGTAAATGCCGCATTGCTCGTGGCCTTGGCAGCTACTCAGGCCACTCCCAGCTCGACCGTTGCAGACCAATCGGGAACATCTGGATATGGTGTCAATCCACACAAGTTCCTCAACAGATACATATTCGAAGAACAGTGGATGACCGATACCATGCCAGATGACGTTCAAAGACAACGACTCAAGGACGTTCGACACTTCCTACATCAAGCTTCGGTCGACCTTGTCTTAATAGAAGACGAAGAACTTCAAGAAGGTGAAGATCATGAGCAAGATTCCCAAAGGCTTTCAGAGCTAACTGCTCAACGAGCGGATTCTCCTATGAGACTAATGCCTGGGTCCGTTCGGAGCAACACGCTGTGGGAAAACATCAGGATTGAAATTCCTTTTCTTGAAGAAGTTCGTGAACACACATGGAGGTCACCGAATAAAGTCAAGAAGCTGAACGAGTTCGAGCTCAGAGGGATCTCTCACTGGGATCAGCAAAAGAGAATGACCTATCTCTGGATGCTAACCCATCTTGGACCAGACGTGAGGCTGGGGATTTCAAAAGGACAAACGAAGAGTCATTACAAGAGTCTATCCCCTATTAGCTGCTAAGCGCCTATTGTGCTAAATGAGGTCTTCCAACACCTTTCTACGTTATAGAGCGAGTAAACAGAACTCGAGAAGAGCTAAGTAAGACCTACCTTACCTCCCTGCCGAGGAGGTGTACCGTCTCTACCAGCTATATGTAGAGAAGTGCAAGGGTCCTCAAGGCTTCATCAAGAAAGAATTACTCGAGGGAGTCTACAGGTTCATGTTGCGCCAAGTCAAATATTTTGCCGCACACGCCCTACAGATGGCTCAGTAGAGCAATATGAAGAGGGTTAACATGACTACTCCGCTCAACAAATGACCTGACGTCGAAGGGCTTCCCAACAGGAAGAATATCGAGAAGAGATTGGAAGAGATCAACAGAGAGACATGCTGAAGCTTCACAGGTTCGTGAGAGAACAACCGCTTCTGATGGAACTATTTGAGGACATCGAGGAGCGACTGGAGCTGAGGAACAGCATACGAAACAACGAGCATGCAGTGGGCTTACGCAGGTCTTACTATGCCCGACGAGGACAGACAGCGCGAAAGGGCAATCAAGTACAAAGGGGAAGATGTTGGTCCCTATTTGTTCCAACAATACTGACTTAGGACGATTTACCACGCTAATGATGAAAGATTTAAAGAATGAACGTGGGGTGTGAAAGTGTAGACTACGAATGCTTTCAAAATGGGTTCTTCCTTGTTCAACACACACGCACTCACACATACTACACCAAAAACACACACCCTAATGAATTAGGGTTTGGGGGTATATATACCACATTAGTTGGTATATTATACCCCTAGTAACTAAGAACTAGAATATTACAAACTAGCCCAAAGTTAATTAAATACAAACCAACTAAGATAAACACATTTAAATTGAACACTATAAAATATTCCTAACAATCTCCCCCTTAGTGTTCAATCTTCAATTCAGCGCGGGTTATCTTTGTTGGGCACATGGAGAATCTCTCGAGTCCTAACAATCTCCCCTTGCTCCCCCTGCAAAGGCTGTCTCCTCTTCTTGTAGAGAATTTGAATGCACTTTCAGCTAGAACTCTCTTGTCTTGACGCTATACGTTGTAGATCGGATGTATGCTGTGATCCACGCCCCGATATTCATTTCTTGATGATGTCGCAGATCTTTGAAATCTTGTTTGCATCTTGTCCGTGTCTTTTTCCATATTTTGAAGTCGTCAAGTCTTCTCTAGTCTTCTTCTCGGTGCCAGATTCGTCTTCGTCGAAGGAAGTTGTCTGGTTCGGCCTCGAGGAAGCTTGTCTGGCTCCAGAAGAAGGTATGCATGGGGTGTCTTTTAGCTTGTGCCAAAGCTCCTTTGGGATGTGGCATTGTAGATTCCAGTGGAGTTCGGCTTCATCGTAGTAAGCACGGCGGAATATAGATGGTGAGCGTGGGATGTGTTATAAAATGTGCCAAGGCTCCTTCTGAATTGACGTTTGAGTGCAGGAGGGCCCGGCTTCATAGTGGTCCGACCTGTTTGTTTATACGTATCCCCTTCTCCCCCTCATAGCGATTCGTGTTAACGAGATCGGCATGCTTGTATAGGAGTCGAGAAAATATACAAACGACAGGTCGGTTCGGGTAATAACCAGACGGAGCCACTAAGGCAATCCTTCGACACGAGTTCAGAGTTAAGCTCTGAGACGCGACCTGTGAGAACAAGGCTTAGAACCGGAGCCACATAGGCGTTCCGTTAACATCGATCTAGGAGTGTAGCTCGCAGACGATGGCCTGATGACGTTGTTGTTTTGATGTTGCAACGGTAGGACTTCCTTCCGATCATTGAAGCATGTCTTAGAATGACATGTCTACGGAAGTTCAGATCTGGTTACAAAGTCCAGATGAGAAAAGGTGTATGTGTCCTAAAAAAAATATAAAATATTATGGAAGTGCGGACACCTAGACTCGATGTGTTCAAGAAAGTTCAGTGATGTGGGGCTAACTACCACTTAATTCAATATCTCCCACTTCCAAGTGAAGCGGTGATAGCATATGTGGCTCCCCCGTGATTTGATGAAACACCGGTCTTTTGGGAGATCGATGAGTGGGTAAGGCTCGGTTGTGCATGCGCCATTGGACCAAATGAGGCGACTTCTACCCGGGAGCTGAGAAAAATCAGCTCCTGCACCTATATGGGATGGCCCGAAAATTTTGTGAGGTGAGGACTTTTTGTATCTTCCGTTCTTCGGTATTGTCAAGAATTGCCAAATGGGAATGTGGCTTATGGACTATCTTCACTAACACTTGGCATCGTTCCGGGGTTAGGTTCAGTTTGGTCTGACTGAACCATGGGAACCTAGACTCCATGCGTCCGTCAATTTTGGTGAGTGCTGCTTCATCAGCAAGTCGGAGCAGGGTGGTTGAGATCATCTTTGTGTTTGTGTATGGATGTCATGCCTTTTGTAATTCTTGAACTCTAGAGGGTCGAGTTTTCAAGTGAAGTCCGTCTTGGGAGGTGGAAGCGTCTGAGAGGGTTTTTCTTTCTTTTCCCCCCCTTTTTTTTCTTTTCTTTTCCTTTTTTTTGTTTTTTTGTTTTGTTTTTTTTCTTATAGGTATACATATATATATATATATATATATATATATATATTATCGTAATAGTAGTAGATAAGTAGTATCATAGTAGTAATAGATATAGGTATATGTATACGTATATGTATATGGGTCAAATGAAGTTTCTCCCCCTCAAATCGTGCACCTAAGATATACTCCCCCTAAAAATGTACTCTCCCCTCGTAAATATGGAGTGATACTTTCCCTCAATGCACGCACTTTAAAACATATAAGTTCTCTCCCAATAAAATAAGTGCGAACGTATTTATCTATTTTCAGATCAGATGCAAACTAAAGAATTATTGTTCTTTAAAAATTGCATATTAAAATGTACGTTTTTCACTTTTTCTCGCTCCCAATATGTAGGTATTTTTGACATTTCAGCTCATATGCATACGTGAATGTTTAAGCTCAAAGTTCTTTGAGATATATGCATAGCTAAAATGTACCAATTTAAAGACATGGGCATTTATCAATTCTGCTTATATGCATACGTAAAAGTTAAGCTTGAAAATTTTATAAGTTGTATGCATAATGAAATATACCTATAATAGGGTATTTATGCATTTCAGCTCATGTTTACATGCAAAAATTTTGAATTTAATGTCTTTTTGAAGCATGTGTAAATATAATGTACCCTCATGTGGTCGCTCGCCTTGCTAGCCAGCCGTGTATGTGGAGCAACCCGAGATACCATACACGCTGGAATGTTTGGCTGCCCTCTTCGCATACCAGTCATGAGTGTGGAGCAGCTCTCTTAGTACCTACCCATGCTGGGAATCTGCAAAAAAACTTTATCGGGACTTGGGTACCCATTTTTGGATGGGTCCTCCCTTGTTAGCAGAAAACAAGTTAAGCACATTTGGTTCAGATATTGATCCTAAATCATCCTTTAAAGCCCTATTCAATTTGATTTGTGATTTAGGAATCCAAGTTTGGTGAACCTTAAGGGAAATGACAATTCAGCGCTAGTGAATGTATGTCTAGGTCTAGAAGATCTAAAGATTTTCTCCCTAGACAGTCGCAGAAGGTGTCTTTCAGACTTAATCTGAACTGGATATTGCATGTAAGAATACGAGCATAAAGCATTATAAGCATCAGTAACAGGAGTACTAGTATTCCTACGACAATAATGCACGTCATTCACATTGTAATGATAAGTGTGCGGGATTTGAGAAGTTCGTTTGCGTAAGCTTGGAACTTCTTCGTTGCACGCTTCCCTTTTGATAGGAATGGGAGAGGAAAAATCTTGAACATTCTCGACTTTAATTTTGGAAGATAATACTGATTTTCCTTTCTCCTTCCTAATCTTTATTTGTTCCTTAGCTATTTTTAGCGCTTTGCTCTTACTTAACGTTTCAGCTTCATTCAAAGTTGACTTAGAATGATTAGCAAAAGTTTTCTCAGTTTTAGGAACAAAGCTTTTAGTTTTTGTTTCATTTATCTGTTTCGAGGAAGATGTATTACTTGAGAGATTATGGGAAACAGATAAAGACGGGGAATTTTTGAGATATAGAATCTCCTTTAAAAGGTTTTCCTTTTCAACGCCAAAACCTACCCTTTCAGAGTTCAAAGTATCTTGTAAATCTTTCAATTTACGAAGAGTCTCTGGAGTATCACATAGGGTAGGTTTTTTATCAGGTAAATTATTTTCCCCACTAGAAATTAAGTTAGAAGAACATATTTGATCTGCTAGACCTATATTCGAAGTAACATTCTCTAATCGTTTAATCTTAGAGTACATCATACGCTGTTCATCTAAGACAGTCTCATATTTTGATGAGACTTCATTTTGCTCAGCTTCGCAAGAACGTAAATTCTTAGTCATCTCGCAGACCCTATTTTTACTATCTTCTAACTTAAATTCTAAGCTAATGATCTTTGACTTTGCGTTGGTCAAATCTTCATTAGCATAGGCTAGGCTTTCTTGTTGCTTAAGCAACACGGAGTAATTATTAGCAAGTCTTGCTTCTAATTGCTCAATTTTCTTAGCTTGAACATCCATTTTAATTAATATAATATTTAATTGAAAAATCAAAATTGGCTTTTAAATTTCAGTGACGAAAAGTTTGGTTTACTCGAGAAGTATCGTGAAGTATCGAAGAAAGTCGGCGTCGAAAATTTTTGGCGTGCATCGAAAAATTTTGTGATGATTTCGAAAACTTCGAGAAAATGACCAAACGTTTTCTATAATTTGACAATGATGTCCTAAGTTGATTGTTGGATATAAATGATCGTTGACACGTTTTGTGGATTTGCTTAAATATGTATATATATATATATATATATATATAAAATATATATATATATATAATATATATATATATTATATATATATATATATATATATATATTTTTATCAAGAACGTTTAAGTGTGATTTTCAAAGTGTGATTAAGTGAGATTTGAATTTCCCGATTAAAATTGATGAAGATTTTGGCTGAAAATTCTAAGTGTGAAATCGATAGCAAAAAACCGGGCGAATTTGCAAATTCTAGCAACAGTACCAAATCGTGCGCTTCAGTAATTGAAATTGAAATTCCTACAGTGAATTTATTAAAATCGTGCAATTGAGTGACTGAAATTGAATTCAAAGGACCAAAGAAGATTGTTTAAATGGCACGATTTGGTGCGATTGATTTTAATAGTTTTGGGCGATTGATTGAACTTGCTACAGTAAAATCGCTGAAGTCCTCTGAATTTTTTATTATTATTATTTTTATTTTTTTTTTACAGTGAATCATTCGCGTTGTAATCGGTAGATTGTTGAATTTGCTAGTGAAATCGCTACAGTGAATTTCCGCTACAGTGAATTTTTTGCTACAGGAAATCGCTACAGTGAAATTTGCTAAAAATTGTTTGCAATCGGCCGATTCTGTGTGACGATGATGAGTCACCAATCGAAAGTTTACTAATTTTTTTTTTTGACCGAAAGAATATGTTTCGCCCGAAACTGTCTTTATATTTTATATAACTTTTTTTTTTAATAATGGCAATCGGGCGAAAGTTTGATTTGGGAATTCAATAGTGTCATCGCCCGAAACTCAGTATTTCCCACTTTCGCCGTTACTTCTTTTTTTTTATAGTCACTTTCTTGTGTTGACCAGTCGAAATTCGGGTTTGACCAGTCCAGTTTCGGGTTTGACCAGTCAAAATTCGATTAACCAGTCAACTTTCGGGTGTTGACCAGTCCAGTTTCGGGTTGACCAGTCCAGTTTCGGGTTTGACCAGTCAAAATTCGCCCGAAACTGAATAAAAACGCCCGAAACTGAGTAAATTGGTACTGTAGCTGTTTCAGGTACTGTAGCAATCGCGCAATTTGTTCATCCACCCGATTCTGGACTGAAAATAACGAAAAACAGGCGTGATTTCTACCCAAACTCACCCAAATCAACTAAAAAAGTTGGGTAATCACTTCAAATCACTTGAAAACAACCTAATTACCTCTTGAGCTTGCAAAATCAGTAAAATCAACTCAAAAAACTCAACAAATGGCAGAAATTCGAACCCAAAAAAAATACCCAAAAATTTCAAAAATTGTTCAAATTCGAACGTGTTTCGCTCTGATACCACTTGTTGGTCCCTATTCGATCCAACAATACTGACTTAGGACGATTTACCACGCTAATGATGAAAGATTTAAAGAATGAACGTGGGGTGTGAAAGTGTAGACTATGAATGCTTTCAAAATGGGTTCTTCCTTGTTCAACACATACACACTCACACATACTACACCAAAAACACACACCCTAGTGAATTAGGGTTTGGGGGTATATATACCACATTAGTTGGTATATTATACCCCTAGTAACTAAGAACTAGAATATTACAAACTAGCCCAAAGTTAATTAAATACAAACCAACTAAGATAAACACATTTAAATTGAACACTATAAAATATTCCTAACAGAAGAGAATGTAGAATATCATTTGTAATTGCGCTTAGATTTTATTACCTGTCCTTGATAGGGGCTTCATTTGTAGTTGTCCTTAGATTAGGACTTAAATTTTATTTATACCATGTAGTTTGGTATAAATACTCGTACACACATTGTGCTTAATAGAGAAAATTAGTCAATTGATCCGAAAGGCTGCCAATCCAATTTCTAAAGAGAGAAACAGCAAGTATTTTCTCTCACTAACTGAAATTCTCTCTAGTGTTCTTCAATGGAGTTATTCGATCGAATCTTAATGATAATCATTCTAGTCGAATTGCTTAGGATTGAAGCCTAGGATCGATAGAGTTGATAAGTAAGGACCTAATGAGATGAGTTGTGCCCCGTTTCTGCTTCTGGCTGTGCTTCCTGTTGCAGGATCTCCTCAATAGATCCTTGGAACACGCCAACATTAATAGGCACTTCCTCGTGGAGCTCCTGAACTTGAGCTTCAAATTCCAATTCGTGGGCCATTGCGTTGATCATCGTGGCTTCAAGATCTTGTAGTTGAGCTTCTTGAGTTGGATGCACCTTTTTCAAGTTCCTGGGCGTTGCATCAATCATCTCAGCCTCATGACTTGGTTGTTGTTGTTGAGGGCTCACTACAAAGTTTGTCGGGGGCCCTTGAATCATCTGTTCCGTTAGATGATGTCACGACAGTAGCGTTGGTATTCGTCTCCCGAACGGTCTGCAAGACGAAGCAGCTCGAACGGGATGGCCATCGATGGTCGATCAAGTTCTGTCAGTCTTGGATTGTGAAGGAACTTGAGCTTGGGCGGCTGGTAGTTTCCTCTAGGAGGCAAACGAGGAATGTTCTAGTACATCTCCATGTATTGAGCGATGATAACAGAGAACCATTGTAATACCCGTGAAATTTATACGGGACTAGTATGTAATTAGTTCGAAATTATTTTGTAATGTTCGAAATTAATGAAGTTGATTTTCGAACGGAACCGACTTTCTGGGAGCAAGCCGAAAATATTAATTGGGCCGACAGTAAATAAAAAAAATCATATGGGCCGAGAAAGCTAGGGAGCCCAAGAAATAAAATAGATCAAATAATAATAGAGGCCACATGAAATTAGAGAAGGCCCAATTTGAGTGAAATAATTGATTAAGCAAAATGGCCCAAGATAATTAGTATGGCCCTATTGAGTTGAGGATAAACATAAGAATGAGAAGAAGCTACCTTAATTCATGGGAAACCCAGGGAAACCCACGTTGAAAGCCATGCCTTTACTAGATATTTATCCTAAAAATATCATTATTAGTCAAAGTGGAAAACGTGAGAAGTGAGAGAGAAAGAAAAAGAAAAACTCCATTTGCAAACCTCCAAATTGACGTAAAGAGCAAAAGGAGAAAAGAAGGAATACAAAAACCAAGGAAGAAAGGGGCCGAACAAAGGTGGTAAGAATCCCATCTATAAGCTCATATAATTATTGCTTTAGTTTAAGAGATTTGCTAAGTTTAGGGTATTAGTGACAAACACAGGAAGAAGAGACGAAGGTGAAGCAAGTTCTTGGCAAGCTCCACCCGATTTCCACTCTAAAGAATTAATTCAAATTTAGCTTGGAGGATAGGTAGGTGGTTTTTAACCCCTACAAACCCTTTTTAAACCGTATTACTTTCCTGAAAATTATTAGAATTCGAACGGAAGGCCATTTGGGTTCGAAGTTTTAAGTTTTATAATTTTAGGAATTTTCGTGATGTGCTATGATGTGAATTCGAGCTCAATATATGAGTTCTATGATCTGCTTACATGATTACGTGAATCTGAAAGTAGTTTAAGTGATTCTGGAAAAGTTAGGATTTGTTCATAGTTCGCGAATTCGAACATATTATTCGAATATGATATACTCGAAAAATATTCGAATAGAAGACTCGAAAATGGTACTCGAATAAAAGGAGTTCCACGGGCCGTGATATAGTTAGCGAATTCGAACATATTATTCCAAAATAATATACTTGAAAAAGATTCGAATAGGATACTCGGAAGATTACTCGAATAAAAGGAGTTTCGTGGGCCGCTTTATATTCGGCGAATTGAGTGAAATTGATTTTAAAATGAATAGGGAGTCTGTCGAATGGATTTCGGGTCGCGAAGTTTTGTCACGGGCCCAAAAGGTTTTCGATGTGTGAGTGAAACAAGTTTTCGCTGGCCAGAGTTCGGGCTTCGCGGGTCGGAGCTGTTCGCGAGCTGTGAGATAGATCCAGACCGACTTTAAGTTATCGAGGGTCGACCTCACTTTCGCGGGGTGATTCCTGTGAGTGCGGCGGGCTTCTCGCGGGCTTAAACCAGGTTTTGCGGGCCTGATCGAACGATTCGCAAACTCGGCGATGGTTTCGCGAATTGGGACTTTGACTCGATGGTTTGCTGGTTGACCAATTTCAATCGGGCGATTCGCAAAACGTAGCGAGTGATTTCGCGAAGTCGGGCGTTGACCCGAACGTTTCGTGGGTTGACCAGTTTATAAAACGTAGATCGGGCGAAATCAGATTTGGGCTTTGACCAAAGTTGACGACGAGTTATTTTGGGCTTTTGCCCTATGTTAGGCCCAATTAATATAAATAAAATTATTTTCAGCCCAAATCAGTTTAAAATAAAATATTTTCATACTATAGTTTATATTTTAGGGTCAACCCATATTTTAAAGTTAAATATTATTTTTGGATATTAAAACACCTAGGTTGATATTTATACGAGTTATGTGGTTTCGGTTTATACATTACATGTGATTTATTATATGTGCATTGCACGACATGGACGTGAGAGGTTGGTGGTGTATCGTATTTATACGGTGACGCCTTACTCTGTTGGATGAGTAGAGTAGAGTTACCGATTTCGATAGTCAGGTCTAGCCTCGATAGGGCACCTGGTGGGAGAGGTGGTTTGCGACACCCATCTACTCGAGATTGAGCCACCCGAGGTGTATACCACCTTATATTATTTGGCTCAGGGACTGCTGACAGATGTGCGATTTCTGTCTACCCGGGTTAGTAGTATACTACTCGGAGAAAACCGTCGGGTTGAGATTGAGTGCGGAATGTACGAGTTTATGAACCTGAAGCAAGGGGTATGCGGGTTGCGGAGTATATTCGCAAATTTGACGAGTTATCACGTTTTGCTCCTCATCTCGTAGCAACGAATACGTTGAAGGTTACGAGATTCCTACGGGGACTGAAACCCGAATTCTATCGAGATCTAAGTGTGGCGAGATTCCGCCAAGCAACAAAGCGTGCGTTGATAGCCAAATAGGCGGAAGGAGTGGTGAGGGAGGCACAGGAAGCAAACTGAAAGGGGGAGAGTCAGCAAGGAGGAAGTAGCCAGAAACGACAATTCTTCGGTAAAGGCCCGAAGAATAAAGGCAATCGACCGGGTCAGCAGATGTGGCGCCCGAACTTTAGCCAGGGACCAACCAACGTCATCAATCGACCACCGATGCCAGCGCCACATTGCCTACAGTGTGGGCGAAATCACTTCAGTAATTGCTATGGACCGCGACCGGGGCAGAGTTTGCAATACTTCCGGTGTGGAGAGACTAGACACATCGTGCGGAGCTGCACGAAGGGACAGCCTTTATTACAGAAGCAGCCGCAGAAGCAAATTCGACCTCCACACGTACCTGCACGAGTTTTCACAATAACCAACGAGGAGGCGGAGGCAAACCCAGTCGTAGTGACTGGTACGTTGAACATCTTTCACGTACCGTCTTCCATTCTGATCGACTCTGGAGTCAAACATTCGTTTGTGTCGGCCTATTTTGTGACCAGGACGGGAATATATCCCACTCGTTCTTTGTGCAACTAGATAGTGTCCTTACCCCCACAGGGATCCAACTCGGACGAATCTAGTAGTAGAAAATTGTCCTGTTAGAATCGAGAGTAGAGAATTGAATGTAGATCTGATATTGATCCCGATGAATGATTACGACGTCATAATTGGGATGGATTGGCTCTCAGAATACAACAATCATAGACTGTGCAAAGAAAGAAGTTAGGTTTCAATCAACCGAGGGAGGAGAGTTTGAATTTTCGGGAAAGACGAACAACAAACGAATCCCACGAATTTCTGGCTTGAAAGCTCAGCGACTCGTAAATACGGGTTGCAAGTCATTTCTGGTCCTTAGCCCAATTAATTTAAAGAAAATTATTTCAGCCCAAATTAATTTAAAATAAAATATTTTCATACTATAGTTTATATTTTAGGGTCAACCCATATTTTAAAGTATAAATATTACTTTTGGATATTAAAACATTCGGCCTAGGTTGATATTCATACGAGTTATGTGGTTTCGGTGTATATGTTACATGTGATTGATTATATGTGCATTGCACGACATGCAGGTGAGAGGTTGGTGATGTACCGTATTTATACGGTGACGCCTTACGGTGTCCGATGAGTGGGGTAGAGTTATCAATTTCGGTAGTCAAGTCTAGACTCGATAGGGCACCTAGTGGAGAGGGGGTTTGTGACACCCATCTACTCGGGATTGAGCCACCCGTGGTGTATACCACCGGATATTATTTGGCTCAGGAACGGCTGACAGATGTGAGATTCCTGTCTACCCGGGTTAGTGGTATACGACTCGGGGAAAACCTCGGGTTGAGATTGAGTGCGGAAGGATTGACACGGGACGGCCGGCGTGGGCTACCGCATGGTTTATGGCGTACCTTGCCATTGCGCGTGTGGGTGCTGAGTTGTAACGACCCGTCCCATACCGGGTGTCACTATAGCATCGGTCCCTACCGGGACCAGTGGGGTTGGGCCCACCATACTCCGACTGATAGTCTGGCCCCACTGTACCACCATTTAACCTTTTAGCGTGCTTCGTGCACTCGCTCACACGCACCCTGAGAAACTTCCCAGGGGGTCACCCATCCCTAGATTGCCCCAAGTCAAGCACGCTTAACTTCGGAGTTTCTATAGATGGACTCCCGAAAAGGTAGGTCGACCTTGGTGATATGAGTAGTACAATCAATTCCCTTATACGATTCTTAGCCTGACACGCCCATACATTGTCAGTCTCAGGATCCCCTCTCATTCGGGTGTCGGATCGGTTCGTTCACGTACCCCTTCGCCTAGAAGCCTGCCAGGAGCCGCTCCTTATCCGTGCACCTCTCTGGCACCGGCGATCACTCCCCGCCCTCATCGGCCCCGGGCGTCACATGCCCACCAGCTTCCGCCTGGTTCGTCCCCGAACCAGCACCGTAGTGTGAGAGGTTGTGCTCTGCTACCACCTGTAACGACCCGTCCCATACCGGGTGTCACTATAGCATCGGTCCCTACCGGGACCAGTGGGGTTGGGCCCACCACACTCCGACTGATAGTCTGGCCCCACTGTACCACCATTTAACCTTTTAGCGTGCTTCGTGCACTCGCTCACACGCACCCTGAGAAACTTCCCAGGGGGTCACCCATCCCTAGATTGCCCCAAGTCAAGCACGCTTAACTTCGGAGTTTCTATAGATGGACTCCCGAAAAGGTAGGTCGACCTTGGTGATATGAGTAGTACTATCAATTCCCTTATACGATTCTTAGCCTGACACGCCCATACATTGTCAGTCTGAGGATCCCCTCTCATTCGGGTGTCGGATCGGTTCGTTCACGTACCCCTTCGCCTAGAAGCCTGTCAGGAGCCGCTCCTTATCCGTGCACCTCTCTGGCACCGGCTATCACTCCCCGCCCTCATCGGCCCCGGGCGTCACATGAGTCCAACATAGGGCCCTATTATGTGATGAGATGTGATGTAGGTTCGAGCGTGCATTATCATGTTGTGAGGATTGGGACCGCGATGAGTGCACGCATTCATCGCATATTTTACTACCACCTACTGGGCAATTTTGCTCAGGGTTTTACTTTTGTAGGTAAGACCGAGCCCGACACCGATGAGTGTTAGGGTGAAAGTAGGCTGACTGGCGGCGGTACTCCACGGGCTTTTGAGGGCGGCGCAGTACATGGGACGCGACCTGTGGAGAGGCGTAGGAAAGTCGGGTTTAGATTTTTGGGGCTTCGGCCCGATGTATTATAGTGATGTTTTTTGTAATCCGACTCTTAGTTCAATATGTAAATTATTTTCCTTAAAAAGTTTTTGTAAAATCGGGTCTCCGCGACTTTCGTTTCGGAAATCCAACAATTAACTTAACTAGGAAGTAGGGTCGCCACAACCATCTCGCATATGGTACATTCTTTGAGCGCTTGTTCTCTTTTATTCTGATCTGCACTGCCAAATCGTTCCAGATCAACTGTGCGAAATCGTAGTTCCGCGAGAACGCTATTCCATGAAAGATCCGTAAAATGTTGCCATTGCCCCTGTCAAATCCTGCGTGCTTTGGCGACAGACACTTGTTGATAATTCCAAACAGCGTCTTCCAAGGATGAGGGATCCCATTGCTCCGTACTTGAGCTAGCTTGACGAGCAGTGGAAGGTATCCCATGTGCTGCACCATTTCCGCATCAGTTGGCAAGGGGTCATAGTTGTGGCTGAAGGGGAGGTCGAGGACGAGCCCAAAGTCGTTCTTGTTCATGCTTATGTGCCTCGTCCCGATCACGGAAGTGAAGCTGTACGCTTCTTCAACTACTTGGCTCTTGATCATCCCCCAGAACTGTTGGAGGTACACCATTGGCACCGAGACCGTCACCGTAAGTGTGTGCCAAAGGGGATGGCCTTGGAGTATTGAGACTATGATCTCGTCTGGACATCGAAATGTCGTCAGACGAGTTGATAGTTTGTATCCTGTACGCTGAGGTACATGTTATGCTCGTAGATGTGATTGAATCGAGGGTAATGATCCATCTATAATGATAAGAAGTAAGGCTCATTAGTTCGATTTTAATTTTGAAGTCGAAATTTGATTTTATCAAACCATAATATTCTGTCGATTCATAGCAAATATAGTAAAAATTTTGGAACTTGAATTATGTATGTTGCACACAGGTTATACGAAGTGAAGTTTATAGTCATGGTGAAATTTCGACATTCACATATAAGGCATATAAAGTTTCATCGAAAATATTGTAAGTGTTGAACACCATTATTCACACCGCCAAAGTTTTCGCTGAGAATTTAGAAATCAATTTTAATTTCGTAAGTGCTAATTTTGAATTCAAGTCTCCGTCAATTTTGCGATCCAAATTTAATTGCTAAGGTCCGCTACAGTGGAAAATACTTCGATATTTTTTTCTAAGTGCTTAAACTTAAGGTGTGCTACTGTAGCCGAGATATTTTACGTTCGAGAAAACAATTTGTGTAAATTTACGATCGAGAAAATTTTCGCAAATAAAAGTTTTCGTCGTGATTTGTCGAGCATGAAAATCTTTCGATTTTTTAAAAATGGTTTTGCTGCGAAGTTTTTCGATCGAGAAAGTAGTCAGCGAGAAAGTAAGTTAATCGCCGAGCAAATTTATGATCAAACAAAATTATCGCGGTGTTTGTACGATCGAGAAATTTTAGCATCGAAAATTAATTTTATCACAGCTAAACTTTGCGACCGAAATAAAATTGAAATCGAAGATACTATTTTCGATGGTAAGTTATTCGCTCGTAAAGGAATCACCGCTAAAATTTGCGACCGAAATAAAATTGAAATCGAATATACTATTTTCGATGGTAAGTTATTCCCCCGTAAAAGAATTGTATCTTTTTATCTATTTCACTTAATAATTTTTCGCTCGCGTAAAATAAAAATTAGATTTCACGATGGTAAGTGATTTTGCGAACTACGTCATCTATCTTAACGACTAAGTCAAATTTTAGCGATCGAAAATCCTTTACGCTGCAAACATTACCTCAATCAAACTAAAATTCGATTGAAACTGTTTGCGCTCGAGACAGTTCTTCGACTGCTTCAAACATTCAAAAACCTCATTTTAGTCGAAACTTAAATTTTAGCTTTAAAACGTAGAAAGTCGAAGATCTCACCATCAGAGTGACCGCAAACACAAAGACTATCTTAACTCATAAATCTAAACCCATCTTAAGCACATAAGCAGTTCTAATCGTTAGAAAATAGCCTTCGAGGCTTCACAGTTAAAGACAGAGGAAATCTAACATAAAATCCGGCGAAAGATTACAGAATGTCGATACAAACTGAAATCAATCAGACGCAAACACTTAATGGATGTCGAATCTACCTTTGAAAGACGAAAACTGAGATTAAAAGATTTTGAGTGAGATTTTGAGTTCGTCTTTCGTTTTTGAGTTTTTGCTCGAGAGATTTCAATCGACACGGTTATGAGGGTTTTGCGTGAGATATAGTTTTTCAACTGCAAACATTAATTTCGTTTAAGTGGATTGATTTGACGTTATCGATGCTTAGCAATTTCTAAGCCCATTCCCGTTTAAATCGAGAAACTTATGATCGAATACATTTTCTATCCAGTTTCTCGATGGTAGGTATATTTACTCCCCATGTTGTAAAATTAAAATGCAATTAACTCCCTGAAATTCCGAGCAGTGACATCTGGCTCCAAATCCGATTTTCGAAAAATCTGCATTACTTAGAACAAAATGTCCAGAATGTTAGAGTTAATCAACAAGTATTTTTAATAAAGGCTCCCCCTGAATTTTTGTATCAGTGCCGTAAGCTCCAATTCGTGAAGTCCTCTTCGTCGAAGTGGATTGTAGCAAATAATCATTATTGTCAATAATCTGCAACACTTGGATAAAAGTCATCAAAAATTTGGAGCTCAAGGCATGTTATTTTGAACATGCTCCCCCTCAAATAATGCACCTTAATTGATTTAATCATATAAGCGAGGAAATCAATCTAAGTAGCAAATATTCAAACCGGCGCAATTTTGATCAATGTAACTTAGATACATAGTCCTCTAATCATGTAATCAAACTTATGCACGAGGGTATGGGCAAAAATAATAGATCGCATTTAATCAATTCAGTGTACATGCAAATAAAATTGCATATCAGAATGTGCAAATTATCTTATATATATATATATATATATATATATATATAATAAGAAAAATAGGAAGAAAGATTTCAAGAAAAATTATCATTTATCTATATAATTTATTTTTCGTATGAATATTAATATGATTAATAGTATGGCATCAGATTATTTTGCTTCGATCATTGTCACGCCTAAAATTTTTCAAGACATTTGAAAAGATCATATGCATCAAGTCATGCCGACAAACTAAAGTCCTAAGTTCTTAGAATGGTCCGTTTCCACAACTTTCACTAGCTTTCACTCTAGCGCTCATTTATTTTTACCTTGGGATTATATTTATATCACTCAAGTCAACACAAGCAATATTAAGTCAATTTACCTGTGATCGAGGCGCTTTTAATCATTTCTCCTATGTGAAAGACACTCGATTTGGAATCAAAGGGGTTTTGAAGGATTTTAATTTGGCTCTGAGTTAGAACGGAAGGAAAATTTTTGGTAAAAAAGTGAGCTTTTGTCGTCTTCCATTTCTTCGTCATTCTCCTTTTTTTCGGCATTTTTTCGTATCTTTTGTCATTCTCATCCGTTGCTTTTTTCCGTATCAGTCTACACTTGCTAAAGCTGAAGCTCCGCTTCTCTACGAGGCTGAGAGATTATCTAAGTCGAAGTCCTTCTTGTTGGTTCTCGGGCCGATACCGTGCTCCTTTTCTCTTAATCCTTAGAGAGGTTTCAGAGATTATCGATTTGAAGAAGTTCACAGCTATGGAATTCGAACCCAAGGCCGTGCTCCTCTTCTCGTTTCCCGATATAAGACCGGATTATCGTTGGAGAAGTTCACTTCGAGGTGCTCCTCTTCCATCCGTTCTGACAAGCGTACAAGATTATCGATGGAGAAATTCACAGCAAGATACATACCCCCTTCTAATGATTGGAGATTGTGATAGTTGAGAGGCAGGTTCTTTTGGTCTGCTTTTTGTGCGTTGATCATTCCTCGTGTGTGTTTTCCACCTTCTTTTGTCATCTTTTTCTTTGTCGTATCCTTTCTCCCCATCCTTTTCTCGTTTGAACATCCCATCGTATACTTAAATAGTCGGTTGAAGGCTCAAAGGGGTTTCGAATGTAGAAAAGGTATTCGGAAAAGGCTCAAAATGGATGACTAAAGGCTAAGTTAAAGGATTGAAATTTAAACTATTTGGCTGAGTGAGGAATTTCCTAAGTGTCCTAATCGTTTTCCTAACGATCTAGCGCAAGACGAGTATGAGGCAAAGAATCACTAGTTAAGACAAGCAATTACTGTGTGACTCACTCAAGAATTGATCCTTCGAAAGAAATAAACGGAAAGAAACATCACTAATATAAAGTGGCTTTGTATCTAGTGGAATCAACTAATGATCTTTAGGCACAAGAATGCGACTTAAACTGACAAAATTAAGCAATTAATCAGTAGCATGTCCGGGAAAATCATACGTGACTAGATCGAGCATCATAAAGATATCGTCATTCCCCTAATATTATAAGTATATATATAATATTTTTTGGACTTTATTTTATTAGGATAATTTTATTTATTATATAATTCTTTATTTTTCACACAAGATATAGCATTTAAGAGCGGAAACACATAGCATATGATATATTAAAGCACGTAGGAGCACGTAAAGCAGATATTACGGAAGATTCAACATGCCTAATTTTCCAACAAGATATTGGAATCGTTTTTCATCCAATGCCTTGGTGAAAATGTCAACTAGTTGATACTCCGTGTTCACAAAATACATGTCAATCGTGCCTTTTTCAACGTGATCTTTTAAAAAATGATATCTAATATCTATGTGTTTTGTGCGTGAGTGGTGAACAGGATTACACGTAATCGCAATGCCACTTTGGCTATCACTGTAAATGGGTATATTATTTAAAATGTACCCATAATCGCAAAGGTGAGTCCGGATCCACAGCATTTGCGAGCAACAGCTGGCATCCGCGACGTATTCAGCCTCAGCGTTGACGTTGAGACGCAGTTCTGCTTTTTGGATGACCAGCAGACTAGCTTTTCGCCGAGAAATTGAGTACCACCGGAGGTGCTTTTCCTGTCCATTCGGCAACTGCAAAGTCAGCATCAGTATAGCCAATTAATTTGAAATTTGTGGATTTAGGATACCAAAGTCATAAAGTGGTGGTGCCCTTGAGGTAGCGCAAAATGCTCTTGACCGCGAGCATGTGGGATAGAGAAGAGACCCTATGATGCTCTGATAGAGTGTGATGTCAACCGCTTTTCCAGTGGGATCGGCATCCAACTTGCAGCTTGTTCACATAGAAATGCTGCGGGCGGCCGAGGCACCGCGCGCGCACCACGGGCGGGCGGCCGCGGCGCCGCGCGCGGAGCGGGCGCGCCCGAGGCTTGCTCTGATCTTGATGGAATTTCTTCAGAATATCCTTGATATCTTTCGTCTGACTAATGAATATCCCATCATCGAGCTGCCTGACTTGAAGTCCTAAGAAGAACTGCATATCTCCCATGTGACTCATTTCAAACTCGCTCTTCATTAAATCACCAAATCTTTTGCAAAGGTTGATCCGATGATGATGTCATCTACGTAAACTTGGACGACCATCAAGTCCTTGTCTTGCCACTTGATGAAGAGTGTCGTATCAGTCGTTCCTCGGACGAATTCAGACTTCACGAGGAATTCGCGCAAGACATTATACTAAGCACGTGGGGCTTGTTTTAGTCGGTAGAGAGCTTTGTCCAATCGATAGACGTGATCGGGGTGTTCTTGATCAACAAAGCCTTCTGGCCGAGAGACATAGACTTTCTCCTTTAACACGCCATTGAGAAAGGCGGTCTTAACGTCCATTTGGTAGACTTTTAAGTCCTTATGGGCCGCATAAGCCAAGAAAAGCGGATGGCTTCGATTTGGGCAACAGGAGCATATGTCTCGTCATAGTCAATGCCTTCCTGTTGGTCGTAGCCTTTCGCAACCAGTCTTGCTTTATTCCTGATCACTTCTCCATCTTCATTCTTTTTGTTCTTAAACACTCATTTCGTCACGATAATTGTTTTCCCATGAGGACGTGGTACTAATGTCCACACTTGGAGACGCTCGAATTGGTTGATTTCGTCTTGCATTGCTATTACCCAATCCGGGTCTTTAAGTGCGTCTGTTACCTTGGCTCGCGGATTTTGGCTTAAGAAGCAGCTGAAGTGACTGTGTTGATGTCTTGTCTGTACTCCACTCGAAGGATCACCAATTATTTGATCAACAGGATGTGCTCGAGTCCACTTGCGCTCAAGTGGAAAAGCTGAAGTAGATGCATCAGCCATTTGTGGGTCGAGATTTCCGAAAATCTCAGGTTGTTCATTAGATTGAGGTAGTTCATGCACTTGGATTGAGCGATTCTGAATCGGGTGAGGTGGGAACATTTGAAGAGCTTGGTACATCGGCCTTATCGGGTGGAGGATCCAGTAAAGGTGTAGCAGTGATGATGTCTGACCGATATATGGGCTTAAGGAGAGAGTCCAAGTCCTCTAACGCAAGCTTCATAGCTTCTTCTGACGTTGAATCCTGAGTTGTTGCCATCTTCTGTTCGTTTTGTGCCAACATACCAGTGAATACGGGTTCTGAACTGTCGTATTCAGAAGCCATCTGGTTAGGCACGGGTCCTGGACTGATGTGCCCATAAGCCATCTCTGCCACTTCGTGGAAAGTGATATTGTAGCTTTCTTTGATAGTTCGGTTGGACTTGATGTGTACTGGTACGCTTTTGAAGTTGAAGAATACCCGATGAACGTGGCTTCGAATGCTTTAGGGTCGAACTTAGCACGTTGCTCTATCTTTCATCGCAAAGCACTTGCACCCGAATACCTGGAAGAAGGAAATGTTGGGTACTCGCTTGTTAATGATCTCGGACGGAGTCTTATCGAAGCGTTTGTGAACCACAGTCCTGTTCTGAGTGAAACAGACGGTATTTACTGCTTCAGCCCAAAGGAAGTGTGGAAGGCCGGAATGAAAACTGCTGAAAACTGTTTAGGTGTCTTCGCGGCTGAAAACTGCTGGATCCCAAGTTGCATATAAAAGTCACTGAGGTAATTGTTCTTGAACTCAGTCCCATTGTCCGTTCGGATGACTTGGATAGTCTGCTGCAGTAAGTTCTGAGTAGTATTCACAAAATTTACGACCAAGTCCCCTGTCTGATCCTTAGTTCGTAGGAACTTCGTCCAAGTGTAGCGAGAGAAATCATCAACGATAACCAGCATGTACTTGCGCCCATATATACTCTGGGTCTGCATCGGTCCACAAAGGTCCATGTGTACAGTTCCAAAGGACGTGAAGTAGAAGCAACCAGTTGACGCTCGCTTCATTTTTCCTAGTTGACACGCTGGACATTGATGCTCTTTCTGTAGTACTATAGCTGGAAGACCGTGAACCAACTTTGTCGTTGGAAGACGTTGAAGAGCTTTAATGTTGAGATGAGACATGCGTTGATGCCATAAGTTGTTCCTCTGTGTAGAATACCATTTGTAATTGTGCTTGATTTCATTAGTTGTCCTTGTAATTTGGGCGTTTTGTATAGTAGTCCTTAGATTAGGACTAGATTGATATTTCAACCAAGTTTGTTTGGTATAAATACATGTAAATCAATTGAGCTGAATAGAGAAAGTTTTTAGAATTGATCCGAAGGGCTTGCAATTCGCTTTCTAGAGAGAGAAACAACAGTAACTTTCTCACTCTACTCAAATTCTCTCTCTTGTTCTTCATTTGAGTTTTTCGATCGAATTCAATTGTTTATCTAAACGATCGAATTACTATGAATTCTAGCCTAGGATCGTAGAGTTGTTAATCGTAGGACCTAACAATTGGTATCAGAGCAGATTCGTCCTGTTTTGAATCGAAAATTGTTAGAATTAGATCGAAAATCATTTTCTAGATACTGTTCATCGAAGAACAGGTTTGGCGCGCCTTTTTCGATCCAATAGCTTAATTATGTGCTTAATTGACTTGAATTTGGTGTTTCTGTGCTTGTTTAAGTGTTAGATCATCATTGCGATCATATCTGTAGCAGTTTGAACATCGATTTTTAGGATTGAATTGCTTCTGCGTGTTACTGTTTGCGAATAACATGAAGAACACGTTCTGATTTTGATCAAATTCGATATATTTTGCTTCATAACGTGTTTATTTGCTTCTTCGTGCGTGATTAGTACTTGATTGCGAGCAATTACCTCTAACTTCACTATCTGATTCTTTGTTTTTGCTCGAATTTGTGTTAATAGTATTCTGTGAATTTTCTCGATTGCTCAAATTTTTCTCGCTATGGATCGGATTAGTTTCTTGATCGATAAACTTAGCACGAGAATTTTTCTCGGTCAGAATACGAAGTCCGCGCTAGAATCGTCATCAGTAGAAACGATTTTAGTTAGAAATATTTCTCGAGCATTATACAGCGAAAAACTTTTCGAGAGAGACTTATCTTGACTTTGCATGCGTAAAAACTTTCACTCGAAATACTTTTTCAGTCAAACCATTTAACGTTTGACCAGGCGAAAAACTACTATTTCTTTACGATCGAGAAACTTATTAACGTACTATTTCTTTACGATCGAAATAAATTCACGATCAAGAAATTTTTCTCGACCGAATGATTTTGAGGAATTTATCTCACTCGTAAAATATCACACTGACAAAATTTCTCGCACGAGAACAGTACTCAGTACATTCTATCTCGACAGAATTAATTTCGATCAAACTTTAAAGATTGAATCGAAAATAATTGTCGATATAATTTTCGAATCAAACGCTACTAACGAATTTTGTCACTTGTGACACACATTACATCATCTTCAACCTTCAAAACAATTAACGAAGATCCTTCAACAACTCGACTACAATACAAACATGGATGCATACTCACTCGGAAATGACAACCGTCCGCCGATCTTGCAAAGAGGCGAATACACAGTGTGGAGAAGCCGCATTCTGAATTTCATCGCTCTAAAGGATCAAGCCGAAAATCTACTGAAGTCCCTTGAAGAGGGACCGACACAATTTTGGGTTCATGTACCCGGGGACGAAACAGCTACTCCAGCAATTCCAGCTTCTAGACGACTAAAGGAGCCTAGAGAATACTCTCTGGAGGAAAGAGCTCGAGCTAAGGCTGATCTAGTAGCCATGAATACCCTTATGCAGGGCATTCCCAACGATATATACAGACAAATCGACAGCCTTACATCGGCCAAAGGGATGTGGGATGAGCTGCATAGGATGATGCAAAGGACGGAAGTTGGCATAAAGGCCAAGAAGGCGAACATTCTCACTGCTTACAACTCATTCAAAGCAAAGCCGAAGGAGAGTCTAAACGAGATCTACCAACGATACCTCACTCTTCTCAATGAAATGAGGAAGATAGAAATAACGAAGACAAACATGGAGACAAACAAAAGATTTCTATCTTCTCTGCCCACGGAATGGAAGAAAATATCCACTCAAATACGACAAAATAAAGATCTAGAGGAGTTGGATGTCCATGTCGTGTTCGATAATCTCGCTCAGCATGAGGAGGATATCCGCGAGATTACCAAAGAGCAGTGGCAAACAAAACCGATGATACGGTTGCCTTAGTCTCGGAGAAGAGGAGCACAAGATCAAGAAAGGATAAGATCGTTAGGCCACCTTCATCATCAGAGTCGGAAGATGAATCGGACTCCGACATCGAGCCGAACATGAAAGCCCTTGGAAAACAGTTAGCTCTCATTGGACAAATGATGAGCAAGAAGTACTTCAAGAAGAAGTTTTCAACCTCAGCCAATAGACCTCGGACTACAAGCTCCAAGAACAAAGAACGTGCTCCGGAGAAATCCGAGGTCAAGAATCCCAAAGAGACTAACAAATGCTTTAACTGTGGCAAAGCAGGATACTTCGCCAGAGAGTGCACTCTCCCGAAGAAAAGAGATGCAAACTACTACTCCAGGAAGCTTCAATTGACAAAACAGAAAGAAGCTGGAGTAGCTCTCATAGCCGAACAGGACCAATGGGTCGAGGACACGTCGAGCTCCGAAGAATAGAACTTAGCCCTCATGGCCCGTCTCGACAACGAATTGGACGCCGAAACATCCACTCGTACGGACGACGACAACGCATCCACGTCTTCAAATGAGGTAGTCACTCCTTCCACATTATTGACCATGTTAGAATCATATCAAAAACAATATGCTAACATGAAACGTGAGCAGAAAAGTATAAAGGAAGTAGAGAACGAACTAGATAGAGCTCAGGAGAAGATAGAGAGTCTCGAACAAGAACTTAGGAGCTCTAGTGCAAAATAGATGAACTTTCTAAGAGCCTACAGTCTAGAGAGACTAGTCAACCTCAACTAGGACAACAGAGCGTAAAGATTAAGGAATTAGAAGATAGGCTAGCCAATAACTACTATTGCTTGGTTAGAAATCTCAACGAGAAAGCCATTTTAAATTGTAGGATAACTGAAGCTACCTCTAAGATCACTAACTTAGAAGCTCAAATAGAAACATCGAATGCAAAGATTAGTGAGCTTAGTAAGGGATTTCGATGCCTGTCAAGCCGCTAAACTAACCGTGGAAAATAATTATGCTCTCCTAGGTGAGGAACCCAAGAAACTATATGCCAAAGTAAAGAAATTAGACGATATAGTTACGCGTAGGGGACAATCCGAACAGACGATACTTTTTAACAAGCCCAAGGATATAGAGTTCTATAATCCTATAGAAGGCATAAGTTTCACTAACCCGTGTGTTTTACAAAAGAAAGAAATATACGATGTTAAACACATGGGCTTAGGAATAACCTCTCTTAGAAATTTTACTGAATCGTATTATGAAAATACTTTCGATTCATCCATTAGACAAGGTCCACATGGTCCAGAAATCCCCTTTGACTACAAAGAACTAAATGAAAGGGACAAAAATAGGAAAGAAACTCTACGGAATAACACTCGTATATATTGAGCTCGTAATGGTACCTCGCAATTCAAAAGTCTTTCTACGGCTGAAGAATGAGCTGTGTGCAATTTAGTTGCAAGCTGACAATAATTACAATCGTATGAATGGTGTGGTTTTGACCGGGCCAGTTGTCCTATCAATTAGAGTAAATAGAGGTCAATCAAAGAGATAACTACTCATTAGTATACTATAAATATGAGTTTCGTAAATCAATACGAAATACTTATATTTTTTTTTCATAATCTTGATAGTGACTATGCGTCAAGTCTGGGCCCCCACCAACGATTGTACCTTGATGTGTCACAATAACATCATGTTCCATTTCGATATTGATCTCTCTAGTTTCATTCATCCGTCGCACTCCTAGTTATGGAGGTCATCGTTGTTGTCCGAAAGGAAAATTGTTCAGATGGCCTTGATTCATATTCTTGTTGCGGTTTCCTAAAGAGTTATCCTGGGACTGATTTTGTTGATGGCCATAGAACGCTACATCATATGAGAGTTGAGAGAGTGAAATATCCTATTGTTAGAGAACCAATTGGGACGTTGATCAATATTTTGACCACTTCTCAGTATGAAGGTCTTGGGGTTTCGACATTGTGGTGGTGAAGATTTCGAAATGAAGTCCAAGACTTGTGACGACCAGATACCTTTTCTTTATCCGGATCAAGTTCTCTGATAGCTTCTGTCACATAGACCTTTAAAGATGCGGATGTGGTCTCAATGGTTATGTTATCTTCTTTGTCAATTGTTGAGGCAATGTGAATTCTTGTTCTGTACGTCAACCGCATGTGCTGTCTCTATGCCAATGATAAAGCTTAGGGCCTCCTCAAAGATGTGCCATTGATCCATCATTGGTGTAGACAATCGGCTTTTCTCCAAGCAATATATATTTTTTTTGGTAGAATGAGATTTTCATTTACAACGAAATCAATTAGTGTTTACGACAACCAAAGCTCTATAGACGTGTATACGAACAGACATGCCAAAAAAATTAGATTTGGTAACTCTCTGTTGGTTAAAAAATGCCTCCGAATTCCACTTCATCTCACGCACGATCCGCAGAGATAATTGTTCCCCAGAATTCCAACCTAACTCTGAATGCATTCGGTGATTCCTCTCTCGCCAGATGTAGTACAGGGTAGCAGCTATGCATGCCATACGGACTCCTTGGTGAATGATGCGCTTCCATCCCTCTGTTTTTATCCATCTTCTCAGCTCCTCAAAACCATTGACAACCTTAGGTAACTGCAACCAGCCCGAGAGCTTTAGTAATAAATATTGACAGAAAGGGCATTCAAGGAACAAATGTTCCATAGTCTCATCAGATAGCCCAAACATAGTCGGCACTTCGCATTAGAAATATTTAGTCCTCATCTACTCCATAGCTAGTACAAATAAAAGGGGGGGATATGGGATCACCCTGCCTCAAACCCCTAGCTCCCTGAAAGCAGCCAGCTTGAGTCCCATTTATGAAAATGGTGTATGAAGCACTAGAGACACATTCCATGACCCAATTGACAAACTTCAGAGGAAATCGAAGACGGCATAGCCAGTTCCTTAGGAAGTCCCAGTCTAATGTATCATAAGCCTTGCGTATATCAACTTTCAATAGGGCTCTGGCAGAGGCAGCTTTCCTGTTATACATCCTAATAAGATCCTGGCAAAGTAGGATGTTGTGCACAATCGATCTCCCTTCCACAAAGGCACTTTGATTGTCGTGAATGATGCTAGGCAGTAGAGGTTTAAGTCTGGAGCATAGCATCTTAGAGATGCATTTATAGATGGTATTACAGCACGATATAGGCCTTGGGCAGAGGTGGGACTGAGGCACGGAATGGTCTTGTTCAGCATTGGGAGCATCTTCCGTGTTTCAAAAAACTCCAACACAACTTAGGTGATCTGGTTTCCTAGTATAGGCCATGCTTGTTTGGAGAAATTACTTCCATATCCATCCGGTCCAGGAGCCACATCATCGTGTATGGATTTCAGTGCTTCCCAAACTTCTGCCCTGGGAAATGTTGAACCAATTTCAATTGATCAGCTATAGAAAGGGTGTATCCCTCAGTAGCAACCCTAGCTTTAGGACCCTGAAGTCTCTGCTTGATGCCCAACATTCCCTGGAAATACTCAATAAAGTGTTCCTGAACCTCCTCTCTATCAGATAATAGCTTCCCATCTGAGTCATAAATGGACAAAATTCTGTTCTTGTACGTTCTTTGTTTGATCACTGCATGAAAGTATGCTGAATTCCTATCCCCCTTTTCTAGCCATCTGGCTTTAGCCTTTTGCCTCAAAAATCTATCATTAGCAATACTCACGAATCTGTAGTCCTTTCTGAGTTTCTCTTCTTTCAGCAACAGATCAGGACACAAGTGATTTTCATTTAGAGCCAATTGACATTCCTCAAGCTTTGCTCGCATCAAATCTGTCCGGGTTACAATATCTGAAACATCTCTCTGTTGAGCTGTTTCAAGGGTCTCTGTAGCTGGGTCAGATTTCTGCAAACTTGCTTCGTGTACCCAGTGTTTCCATTCCAATGGGAGCCTACAATATTCTGAAAGGAAGGGGCAAGGCTCCACATATTAAAGTACTTAAAAGGCTTCTTACGTTCAGGCCTTGTGGTAGTACTCCTTAGGAGAATTGGGGAATGATCCGAGACTCCTTTACCCAGAAAAATTGTGGAATGATCACAGTATTTAGAGATCCAGTAGATGTTTCCAAATGCCCAATCAATTTTGTCAGTAGTGTGGTGTTTTCAGCATATGGGAAATTTTATTTTGTGTACTAAACTTTGTTGGAGGTGGAATTGGTAAGGTTCCTACCAATTATTAGATTTCAGATAGGCCTAGGGCATGTTCTCTTCATAGTGTGTAATTTGATTGATTGAGTTTAAGCGTAGTGAAACTCCCGACATTTAGTGATAATGTGGTCAAGGTGAAGATGCACGAATGCAATTGGCTTTGATACCAAGAGAAAAATAGAAACAAAAGTTCTTAATATTATAAAGTGATGTATTGCATGTGTTTTCAATAGATGAAGTCTCTTCAATGATTTTCCCATGAAATCAGCTAAAGTTCCATAATTTAGATGATTGCCCATAAAATTCGTACACGGCTTAGTCAATCGAGAACTCGTCATTGGCCAATTACAATCTTGAGCGAAGGTCATTGCACTTTGAGATCCTTCATCAGCCAAAATATCTCCACTGATTGAGCTGTTAGTGTGAGTAGATTCATCCTTATCACTCCATGATTTACGATATTCCTTATCACTCCAATTACTTACACAGATATTATGGTACAACTTCTATTTCGGTTAATAAGGCGCATTGAAAATGGCTTTTTTAATAAAATAAATAAAAAAATATAAACCATTAACAAAATAATTATGAAATCAAAACCATTAATAAAATAGAGATCTTCTTAATCTGTTTTACGAGTTAGTAACTCGTATAAAATTCATACGAGTTACTCGTCCATGCTGGCCCGCTGACCTGACATGGCACTTCAAAGTAACTCGTATAAATAGATTACGAGATATTTCTTGTAACTCGTATAATATTCATACGAGTTACGTTAGTGCCCGACCAACCTGCATGCGCATGCAGTGTCAGTCAATAATTCGAGTAACTCGTAAATAATAGTTACGAGTTACGTTCGTATTGCAATTTCATGCAATAATTCGAGTAACTCGTAACTAATAATTCGTTACGCGTTAGGTGACTCGTAATTATTCGTTACGCGTTAGATTTCTATAAATACCCCCTTGTCGATTTTTAACACAACACAAAGAAATGGCGTCGAGTAGTGTACAAGTCATAGTATATTTCGGCGGTGAATAATTCAATCATCTGACTCTATCGTCAAATATAGTATCGTCCTATTGCGTATATGCGAATTCGTCGCAACACCAATTTTTCCGAGTTTATATCGTTGTTGTTCGAAATTACGGGTGCAGTAATTGTTCGTTGATTGTCCATGCAAAAAATGAATATTTTCAACATACCTGCCTCTTTCATCAACTACTCCAAATCTCCAACGACAACGATGTTCAATTTTTCATACACCCCGATTCGGAGAACAATTGTTTTTGAGGTGTTTGTTGAAATAATTGAAAATTCAAATTTTGCTTTGAACGAAGAGCCTCAACGAAATTTTGAGGAGCCGGGCGCGTTTCCTGCATTTGAAGTTGGTTCTTCGAGTTATACATGTCCTGGTTGTCCCGATATTGTCTCGGTTACAACAGGGTTCAGCAATGTTTCTCTGGAGATGCCGACGCTTGGTGTTCTATTCAATATGTCGGAATCCGTGTCAGAACCCGTTCCAGATTTCGTGCCTGAACCCGAGGAAGACGTTAATGTTAGTGATTCGGCAGCAGACGATGAGGATCCACTGTCCGAGTTACTCGATCCCAACGAGCCCGATGAGAACAACGACGACGCTGCGCCAGATGATACAACTCCACTGGACTCTGCTACTCCAACGCTGTTTCAGTCCGTCCCATATTGCCAAACGTACCAAACGTCACCTCCTGATGATGACGACTACGGTGGTTACGGGGAGTTGTACGACAGAGATAGCCCTATGTTTTGTAGAGGTATGATTTTTCCAACTAAGAAACATTTACAGCGTGCCGTCGATGATTTTTCGATCAGGGTTGCTAGACGCGAGTATTACGTTATAGAAAGCATCAGTACACGTTGGAGGGTTCCCACACAATATTGTCTAAGGATCTAATCATAATAGTTCTATCTATCGCATCCTCGTCTAACAACATATCCCTACTACGGTGATTGTATGCATCGTCAACACCGAATTTTCAACAGGTCCGTAAGAAGAATCAAAAGTCATTCTACAGTAAATAAAACTATTAAATAAATCAATCATGATTACTATTGTAACAATATCGACGATAAAACTAAATACTTCGTAAAATACAAAATAGCATATAACGAGGCACGGATCGCTCACCGGAGGTAATCGCGCGTAGATAGTCACGAGGGTCGAGGCGGCTGGCAGCAGGACGTCGGCGGGTCGCGGGACGACGTGTCGCGGGGCGGCTGGCCTGTTCGTCATCTTCTTCTCGTCTTCTTTCGTCTTCGTCTGTTCGTCTTCGTTGGTCCGATCTAGGGTTTAAAAATTAGATCTAACTCGTAAGATATACGAGTTACGATTTATAACTCGTATTAACTTTATACGAGTTACGCCATATGTACGCACTCGCCGGAGAGGATAAGTAATTTGTATACTGTTTTTACGGGTTACGTACACTAGTACAGAAATTGGAATAGGCTACGGCACTATGGGCGTCTGTTGTAAAAATAGACGCCTATAGTCAACGATTTAGATTTTGGGCGACTGTTGTTCGAGTAACAGTCGCCAATTCGTTCCTCGTTTTTTTGACATTCGCCGACTCTTGTTAGCCCAACAGTCGCCAATTCATTCCTCATTTTTATTCTTTTTTTATTATTTCAGCATTTGGCGACTGTTGGTGCGTCAACAGTTGCCCATGATGTTATTTTCATTTTTATTTTTTTTTGTAATTTCGACATTTGGCGACTGTTGCTCTCTCAACAGTCACCCATAATGTTTTCGTTATTATTTTTTTAATATATACGACATTCGGCCACTGTTGTTCTTTGTAACAGTCGCCCATGGTCATTTTAAATTTTTGTATTATTATTGAGCATCTTTGCCGACTGTTACATTGCACAACAGTCGCCGATGCTTCAAAATTACTGATCGAACACACTCACACACGCACACAGACGCTCGCACCGATCAAACGCAGCACACACACATTGGACACGCGTTCAAGCCACCGTGCCTCGCCGTCCTTCCGCCGCCCCGCCCGTCGCAGCCGCGCCCCACCACTTGCACAGTCGCCACGCCTCGCAGCCCAACGTTCTCAGCTTGTCCCGCGCCACCCCTCGCAGCCCAGCCGCCACCACGTTCGTCGTGCCCTCGCCATCGCCGCCCACCTGCCTCGCTGTCGCCGCCGCCCCTCACCAACCGCGTCGCCGCCACGCCGCGCCCCACCACTCGCTGTCGCCGCCCCAACCCTCTCAACCGCAACCGACAACCCTCGCCGCCCCAACCCTCGCAACCGCAACCGACAGCCCTCGTCGTCCCGCCCCTCTCAGCCGCAGCCGCCGGCCCAAATTAAAAGGTAGTATATTTTTTTGTAGCCCTAATTTATTTAATTTGGGGAATTTAGGTTTGCTTTCGATTTCGGTTTCATGTTGTGATTTAAGGTTCAATTAACGTCCTATACCATGTTAGAAATCATAATTGTTAAAAAAAAATTGAGACCCGGCCCGATGGGTTCGTGCCGGGTACCCGAGATTTTTGTGCTTGGATAGGTATTTTTGTGCTTCGTATTTGTTTGAAATTGCCTATGATTTGCGAATTTATTGTTTCGTCAAGCATAGATATGTTCAAGGTTTGCTCATTTGGAGGAAACCTTGAATTGTCCACTTGGACTGTCTTAAACGTTCACTATCGCTTTACGATGTAAATTTATTTGTTACCTAACTTAGGTGGTTGGGATGGATCGGGTTTGGATGTCTAGTAAGCGAACAACGGCCGAATATTTGAATGGTGTAGAAGAGTTTATGAATTGTGCGGATCAAAATCGCAAAAAAAAGAGGTAATCCAAGATTCCATGTCTTGGTCGTAATTGTATTAACACAAAGTGGTGGAATAGTGAGATTGTTAGGGATCATCTGATAGTCTCAGGTTTTAAACCTGGTTATACAAATTGGATATGGCACCGGCTTGCTTTACGCTGAGCAAGCTAAGAAATTAAGTTTTTGCGAATGTCTTAAAGGTATTAAAGTTCCCACTGGATATGCTAGCAACATACGTAGATATGTCTCATTGAAGGATTTGAAGTTAGTCGGATACAAGTCTCATGACTGTCATGCACTGATGCAATTCGTGGTATCATGGCTAAGCATGTTCGTCAATGCATATCGAAATTGTGCTTCTTTGTCAATGCTATATGCAACAAAGTTCTTGATCCTGAGGTGCTAGATGAGTTGCAGGCTGATGTGGTAGTGACATTGTGTCGGTTCGAGATGTCCTTTCCTCCTTCATTTTTCGATGTTATGGTGCATCTCGTCGTTCATTTAGTTCGAGAAATCAAGACATGTGGACCGGTCTACATGAGATACATGTATCCTTTTGAACGATATATGAAGATTCTCAAAGGATATGTTTGAAATCGATATCGACCTGAAGGTAGCATAGTTGAAGGATACACAACAGATGAGTGTGTTGAGTTTTGCACTTCCTACTTGGCAAATGCTCAATCGATAGGGTTGTCGACTTCTCGCCACGATGGATGAGTAGGAGGAAAGCCATTGTCGAAACCACAATTCATTACGGTATCAAGAGATTTATGGGAGTCAGCACAGTTTTTCGTCTTATGGCATATTCCTGACGTGCATCCTTTCATGGAGGAACACATGGCTTCATTACGACGATAATATCCTAATAGAAGTGAAATCTGGTACATAAAGGAGCATAACCGATCTTTTCTAGGTTGGTTCAGAACGAGGACGAGAAAATGGTTCAGATTGCAGTCAAATGATTAAGTGGCTTGCTTGGGGAGCCGAATGGAATGTCGCAACATAAGAAGGGTACGACATTAATGGGTATACTTTCTACACGAAGAAGCGAGACGATAAAAGCGCGTCGCAGAACAGTGGGGTCATATTAGTTGCATTGTCAAGAGAAGTTTCTCGTGGGAAAGATGCCCAAGTGTCGAGTAATGCAAGTACGTACTATGGATTTATCGAAGAAATCTGGGAACTCGTCTATAAAAACAATGCTTTGTTTTACTTTGTTTTAGTCGTCTATACCCGAATTGGGATTTACGATGGTTGATTTGCAAAAATTGGGCTACGCGGACGATCCTTTCATTCTGGCAACGCAGGCTAAACAAGTATTCTACGTACAAGATCCGGCTAATATTGGATGGCATATTGTCCTTCAAGGGAATAAGAGTATTGTTGGTATTGTTGATGCGGACGATGAAAGGGAATATGACGTGTGCGATGAAACATTTCCGTTTCCTACCGGTGTGGAACATGTCGCTATCGTTGATGATGACGCAACTTTTCATAGATATATCGTTCCGGGGAATGTATTGTTGAAAAACGTATGTGAAATCTTTTAAATTGTGTCCCCTTTTCTACGAATTTCGACTGAATTTTGTTGAAATTAAATAAATTATTTTTCTTTGTGATTGTTGTTTTTTTCAGGGTACATATTGCTCACGACGAGATGTCTTCAGAGCATCTTATGTCTTCCTCGACTGGTAACGAGTCGAGCGAGTCGGTTAAGCGTACGAGTGGTCCATATAACAGCAAGGGCTTAAGAAGACGATTAAATCCGGAGTCCGAGGAGTGTATTCTCCAGTTCGATGAGAAGGGCAATGTTATTGGCCCTGACCAAGATGCAAGGGCGAAGTTTAGCAACTACATCAGTCTAGTGGCGAGGGCGCATGTGGAGGACTTCATCACAGATTGGCGCCAGATCAACCCCGAGCTCAAGGAGGCGCTTTGGCAAGATATTAAGGTGATTTAATTGGTATAGTTAATGTACTAGAAAATATTAACTTGTAATATAATTAATTTTGTATTTATTATTCGACAGACTACGTGGAAGTTGCCAGATAATCCGGCTATCAAGGCGAAGGTCCTCTGAACTTCAAGTAATAATATTGATTTATTCCGTTTTACTAAGAGCGATCTAAATTTGTGCTTATGCATATTGCAAGAAATTAGTGAGAAGGCTAGACAATGTCAATCTCATAATATGTATCCTCACCATCTCGGCACGTGGGGGTATAGAGGCCACATGGCCAATTGGGAAAAAGAGGACTCGATTGCGAACCTCGCTAATTTTCCCACGAACTTGATAGTGTCGTAGAAAGAGGGAAGTGGACGAGGTGCAAACTTCATTCGGAGTCGAATCGTAAGAACGAAAGACGGGTCATTCATATTTCCGTGTGACGCGAGCCGAGAACTAGCCGAGAAACTAGTGAGTTTTACACTCTAATTTTATTTCTGAATAGATTTGACAAATTAATCATGTTTAACTAATAGACGATACAAATTGACAGGCACGGGTGAACGAAGAAGAGAGTCGAGGAGAATTTGTCCTCACGAGGCAACACGACGCGTTGACGAAGGCTTTGGGAAAGCCTGATCACAGCGGGCATCCTAGGGGTTTCCCTTCCCACTACTCAATTGTGTTCGGCAACCCAACTGATGGCCAGAGGGGTTCTTGTAGCTTTCCGTCGATGGATCAGTTGAGGGCCGAGATGGAGATTAAATTGAGAGAGGAGGTTAAGGCCGAGGTGGAGGCCAGATTGAGAGACGAGGTGAGGGCCGAGGTAAGGGCCGAGGTGAGGGCCGAGATGAGTGCGATATTCTCCCAAATGGGGATCGTTATGCTGAACACGAACCAGGAACACAATTCCAATACCGGCTCCGGCACCCTAGCACATACTGTCCGAAGTTCTTTTGGATCGGCCTCACTCGATCCATTTCCCTCGTTGAATCCCGTTTCGGTAAAACTTATATGTTTTAACGTTTATTGTTTAACGTATCGGATTTATTTTATATTAATATTTTATTTATTAGAAATCGTATAGTATCCCAAGGTCCAACTAGCGATTCGTAAAATCCGCGGGGCCTTAGAAGTCGTCGCTCTTGGGACAGTCGTGGAGGGACGTGATAGTGTTCATCATGTCCCAGTGTCTAAATCGAACGTCGTAGTCACGGTCGATCTCATAGCTCATGGAAGGGAGGGGGAATATCTTCCCGTACAAACCTCGGAGCTTATGACGTTAGGAGATGCACTGGGCAGCTTCATATAGTGGCCCCACGATTTGACATTGTCGTCAAATGCGGTAGGTAAATAG
The DNA here is from genome assembly GCA_027422505.1 of Craterostigma plantagineum. Classification (NCBI taxonomy): domain Eukaryota; kingdom Viridiplantae; phylum Streptophyta; class Magnoliopsida; order Lamiales; family Linderniaceae; genus Craterostigma; species Craterostigma plantagineum. The sequence goes on along the minus strand of JAPQWV010000011.1, from coordinate 11,000,612 downwards.
GTATGTAAAATTGATCAATAAAATAAATTAATTTGTATTTTCCTATGTAGGCATTTCCTATGCCGACATTAGCGAATTCTTCATTGGAGTCAAGAACTGTTCGGCGCAACGACTGCGATATCGCAGGTCTAGGCAAGTATTGTCGGCATGTATTCGATGTCATCTCCTCTCGGATTGATCGTTCTTTTGTATCTCTATGAGAGATGTTTACTACTGTGACGCCCGGGGCCGAAGAGGGCGGGGAGTGATCGCCGGTGCCAGGGTGCACGGACAATGAGCGGCTCCTAGCAGGCTTCTAGGCGAGGGGTACATGAACGAACCGATCCAACACCAGAATGAGAGGGGATCCTGAGACTGACAATGTATGGGCGTGTCAGGCTAAGAATCGTATAAAAGAATTGATAGTACTACTCATATCACCAAGGTCGACCTACCTTTCCGGGAGTCCATCTATAGAAACTCCGAAGTTAAGCGTGCTTGACTTGGGGCAATCTAGGGATGGGTGACCCCTGGGAAGTGTCTCAGGGTGCGTGTGAGCGAGTGCACGAAGCACGCTAAAAGGTTAAATGGTAGTACAATGGGGCCAGACTATCAGTCGAAGTGTGGTGGGCCCAAACCCACTAGCCCCTGTTGGGACCGAAGCTATAGTGACACCCGGTATGGGACGGGTCGTTACAGGTGGTATCAGAGCACAACTTCTCGCAGTACGGTGCTGGTTCGGGGACTAACCAGGCGGAAGCTGGTGGGCATGTGACGCTCGGGGCCGAAGAGGGCGGGGAGTGTAACGACCCGTCCCATACCGGGTGTCACTATAGCATCGGTCCCTACCGGGACCAGTGGGGTTGGGCCCACCACACTCCGACTGATAGTCTGGCCCCACTGTACCACCATTTAACCTTTTAGCGTGCTTCGTGCACTCGCTCACACGCACCCTCAGAAACTTCCCAAGGGGTCACCCATCCCTAGATTGCCCCAAGTCAAGCACGCTTAACTTCGGAGTTTCTATAGATGGACTCCCGAAAAGGTAGGTCGACCTTGTTGATATGAGTAGTACTATCAATCCTTTTATACGATTCTTAGTCTGACACGCCCATACATTGTCAGTCTCAGGATCCCCTCTCATTCGGGTGTCGGATCGGTTCGCTCACGTACCCTTTCGCCTAGAAGCCTGCCATGAGCCGCTCCTTGTCCGTGCACCTCTCTGGCACTGGCGATCACTCCCCGCCCTCATCGGCCCCGGGAGTCACATGCCCACCAGCTTCTGCCTGGTTCGTCCCCGAACCAACACCGTACTGCGAGAGGTTGTGCTCTGATACCACCTGTAACGACCCGCTTCATACCGGGTGTCACTACAGCATCGGTCCCTACTGGGACCAGTGGGGTTGGGCCCACCACACTCCGACTGATAGTCTGACCCCACTGTACCACCATTTAACCTTTTAGCGTGCTTCGTGCACTCGCTCACACGCACCCTGAGAAACTTCCCAAGGGGTCACCCATCCCTAGATTGCCCCAAATCAAGCACGCTTAACTTCGGAGTTTCTATAGATGACTCCTTAAAAGGTAGGTCGACCTTGTTGATATGAGTAGTACTATCAATCATTTTATACGATTCTTAGTCTGACACGCCCATACATTGTCAGTCTCAGGATCCCCTCTCATTCGGGTGTCGGATCGGTTCGCTCACGTACCCCTTCGCCTAGAAGCCTGCCATGAGCCGCTCCTTGTCCGTGCACCTCTCTGGCACTGGCGATCACTCCCCGCCCTCATCGGCCCCGGGAGTCACATGCCCACCAGCTTCCGCCTGGTTCGTCCCCGAACCAACACCGTACTGCGAGAGGTTGTGCTCTGATACCACCTGTAACGACCCGCCCCATACCGGGTGTCACTACAGCATCGGTCCCTACTGGGACCAGTGGGGTTGGGCCCACCACACTCCGACTGATAGTCTGACCCCACTGTACCACCATTTAACCTTTTAGCGTGCTTCGTGCACTCGCTCACACGCACCCTGAGAAACTTCCCAGGGGGTCACCCATCCCTAGATTGCCCCAAGTCAAGCACGCTTAACTTCGGAGTTTCTATAGATGGACTCCCGAAAAGGTAGGTCGACCTTGGTGATATGAGTAGTACTATCAATCCTTTTACACGATTATTAGCCTGACACGCCCATACATTGTCAGTCTCAGGATCCCCTCTCATTCGGGTGTCGGATCGGTTCGTTCACGTACCCCTTCGCCTAGAAGCCTGCCAGGAGCCGCTCCTTGTCCGTGCACCTCTCTGGCACCGGCGATCACTCCCCGCCCTCATCGGCCCCGGGCGTCACAGGGAGTGATCGCCGGTGCCAGGGTGCACGGACAATGAGCGGCTCCTGGCAGGCTTCTAGGCGAAGGGGTACGTGAACGAACCGATCCAACACCAGAATGAGAGGGGATCCTGAGACTGACAATGTATGGGCGTGTCAGGCTAAGAATCGTATAAAGGAATTGATAGTACTACTCATATCACCAAGGTCGACCTACCTTTTCGGGAGTCCATCTATAGAAACTCCGAAGTTAAGCGTGCTTGACTTGGGGCAATCTAGGGATGGGTGATCCCATGGTAAGTTTCTCAGGGTGCGTGTGAGCGAGTGCACGAAGCACGCTAAAAGGTTAAATGGTGGTACAGTGGGGCCAGACTATCAGTCGGAGTGTGGTGGGCCCAACCCTACTAGTCCCGGTAGGGACCGAAGCTATAGTGACACCCGGTATGGGACGGGTCGTTACAACTACAATCCAGGAGGAGAGTCGTTAGATGCCGGCATCAACATCACCGATATTGAGCACTTATTTACGGGCGAGAGTTTGGATGCCAGCGTCATTCAACTTTTCTTGAGGTAGGTTCATTTGTTTTATGTTTAAATTTAACGTTTAATTTTATTGACTATCGTCCAGTGTAGGTATCTTCGTTTGGAACTGGTGCCGGAAATTGTGTGCTTCAACCATAATCGGTTAAGCTTGATGAAAAATGACCCATCGGAAATTGAATATATGACTACAGTTTTTAAAAATTCGTATAACTCATCGACGTACTTCTTCGCGCCTTACTGTGAATGGTAAGTATAAGATTTGCTTTTTTATATATAATGTTTTTATTTTACATAGTATTTTTAGTGATCATTGAATACTGTTGGTATCCATTATGCCGCGAACACTGTATATGTTTTCGATTCGTTGGCACCTAAGGGGGGATCAGAAATATTGGAATTCGTGATCACGTGAACAAGTAAGTGCAACATAAAAAGCAGCATGGTATACTTTTATTTTATATGACATACTTCTAATATATACTTTTGAATTTCAGTGCATTGAAGATCTCAACAATGTTTGGAGCGACTCAAGTTAAGAGGAAGTCTTCCTCTACTACTTGGAAAGCTTGCAAGGTTCGCATTTCTTATGAGCGATTTGTATTGAAACTATAACGACATTAGCTAAATATATAATATGATCTTTGTTTAAACTTAGTGCCCACGACAACCGGGTGATAGTCAGCTATGTGGAAACTTTGTCATGCGCTACATGTACGACGTTGCGAGAAATGTCGGCTATCAAACGCAAAATCTGACAAAGGTACGATAAACTTAAAGCATTGATATCAAATATATTTAGTTGCTTTTATGAATCGTGTTCATATTTTAGGAATTGGAACACGCTGTCTACGTCAAAGAGATGCATGAAGAAATTTGAGAGTTGTGGGCAAAGCACTTCATTGAAGTATGTCTGCAAGAGAGTACATAGTTTTAGGTGAAGACTTGTTTAAATTGTTATGTAATGCTCACTTGAGACTTTAGGTTGTTTTGTGATTATGTTATTGACAGTTTATGGTTATATTGACTTGAACTTTCTTCTGTGTGACGTGTATCATTGAGCGTTGTTTATTTTGGGATTCGGGCTGCATATTATATATACAGGTTTTTGGGTAGTAAAAAATAATTAAACAACAGTCGCCAATACTACACAACTACGGGGACTGTTACTACACAACAGTCGCCTATACGTACCACTATGGGCGACTGTTATGCCAAGGAACGTTCGCCCATTCTTGTTTTATTTTAGTTTTTTTCGTTTTTGAACCTATGGGTGACTGTTCTTACCAGCAACAGTCGCCCATAGTGCAGGAATGGGCGATTGTTGCGGAACAACAGTCGCCCATAGTTGACGTATCAGCGACTCTTAACAACAGTCGCCAATAACCCGAAGTATGTGTGTCGGTGCTGTTGGCGTCCCCGGGTAACAGTCGCCCAAGAACAGTCGCCAAAAGTCCTTACTGTACTAGTGGTAACTCTTATAAAGTTTATATGAAAATCTCTATATGGTTTTGATTTCATAATTGTTTTGTTAATGATTTATATTTTTTTAATTACTTTATTAAAAAATCCCACTGAAAATGGTCATGCCTCGGAAGTCGCACACGTTTGGTGTAGTCTTTGCTTTATCGTATTCGGCATAATGGCTGTGTTTGTCCATGCGAAGCGACCCCAGGGAATCCCATGGTGATTAATTCATTGTTCATGAGATCGCAAAACATCCATTTGCCCTGATGGTCGAGCTCAAACCCTGAGATTTTTTCGGGACTCCCGAATATTTCATTAAAGTCGCCCATAGGCCGTTACCTGCTATATACATATACTTCAAATTCATCTTTACTTTATTTATATATATAAAGAGATTTGTTACGGTGCCCACCTACCGTGAGCAACCACCATGAGCACCATAAGCAAATCTCTCAATATTTGCGTTTTTCGATTCCCAACACCTCCGTAGACCCTCCCATATCCACTGCTAACCTAAATTGCCCTCTCCAACACGTTATTTTTAAGAAAATCATCACATTGGTACGTCGTCCACATGTGAACAATAATGAATTTTCTTAAAAATTATCGTGTTGGAGATGGCGATTTAGGTTAGCAATGGATATGAGAGGGTCTACGGAGGTGTTGGCGACGTTGGGAATCGAAAAGCGCAAAATATTGAGAGATTTGCTTATGGTGCTCACGGTGGCTACTCATGGTAAGTGGGCACATATATATTTAATTTCGTGAATAGCTTTTATTTTATTTATTTTTAATTGTTTTTAACCTTTAAAATATATTATGCATGAATCCTTCAATTAGGTGAAGTTAAACATGCGTGGGTCCGATCAATCTCAACGCACAAATACCTCGGCTTTGGAAGAAAGAAGATCAGTGATGCCCAATTCACTAGAATCAGTGTACTCATAAAAACAAAACATTGTGGTAAAATGTCACATTACACATTTAAACGATACCTACTATTATGATATAATTACAAATTTTCTTTAAAATCAGCATCACATGATTCACGTCAGTGCGTGTCATGATTAATATGATCATCTGTCAACTTTCGGCTTGTAACTACTGTTGTTTGACTTGGACTATTTATTTTGGACCGGGGAGTATGGCCCGGAAATATTATATGTATTACCACAGTTATTCGGGTATCATATCACATTAAAAATGTGATTGTCATTTCTTGGATTAAATAATGCTATCGTGATGGTAAAATGCTTTTAAGTGGGAGAAGCACTGATTTAGATCGTGGATCTTCACACTAATGTTGTTTGACTTTTGCATGCCTACTATCGAAAGTTCTATGTGAGTGGACGTGTATTATAGGGGACTGAGACATTTGTCTAACGATCAATCAAACAATTTAACGTAGCTAGATATGTAGATCTCACGTCCTTCATATTTCATTCTTTTCACCAAGAATGTGGTGTATATACAATGCATAACATCGCTGTGTAAATGAACACATGCAGGAAGATGTATTAAAATTATGTTTCATATATATGTCACTTATGTACTTGTTTTCTTCTTTTTACCCACCAAAATGAAGTCTAGAAACTACATCTCTTAGTTAGACTCGTGATTTTGGATCAGATTGTATCTATTCAAGTGGCTAATAGAGAATCTAATTCTATTACACGAGGTTAAGCGACGCTTTGATAGGTAGTCAATTTTTTTGTTCCACTGTAAATTAATATATAATATATCTATGACTAATATACTTAAAGGATGTTTACAAAATTTTAAAAATTAAAGAAAAAAAAATGATGATTGATACATGATAAAAACAACTTATCGAACCTCGATAATGATACACGGACTTTGTTTAACCAGTTTAGTCCAATAGGACCTAAGGTAGTCAAGCCGTCATACCAAAAATCGAACTTTCATTAGAAAGCTTTGTTCAAAAGTAGTTCAACCAAAATACCAAACATCAAAAAAGAAATTGGAAAAAGGTAGGTGGCGTTGTTAAACCTATTAGTCAGTTATCAAACTGTAAACAGTTTGATCCCGTTCGGACCCAAGGTATTCCAGTCTATATACCATAATTCCAAAACAAAGTTAAAATTTTATTTTTGTGATTATTAGAATTAAATCATCTGATACAAAGATTTTTACATGATAAAATTTTCATTTGACTTAATTCAATCGGTAACAGCCATGCCCTCAAACGCCTCATTTCGGCAACGGGCTTTGCCAAGAGCCGACACAAAATTTAATCAAAATCAAAATTTGTCACAACCTTTTATCCAAAATTTAATTCTTTTAATCGATTTTAGAAGATTTTTGTAAAGGAAAATATTGAATACATCATATTAATATATGCATAGAAATATGATATAAAATCACGATTAAGTATTAAGGCATCTTGGCGTAGTTTAACGTGGAAATTAGCCTTCCATTAAGGCAAAGAGACAAAAGATAAATATATAAAACAAAATTTAAAACTTACTTAAAAGAGACGAGTCGTACGGAAGGCTTCAACTTTTATTTCTTCGAATATTTTACAGAAGAGGGAATTCTCAAAGAGAAGAGAGAGATTACAAGATAGCATATGAGCTTCGACTCTATAAATAGAAAGAGAAAGGTAAAATACAAAATTAAAAATGAAGAGAATATTTTCTTCGTAGCCGCCCCATTTGTACAGAATCTTGACAACTAATAACCATCTGGCAAGTTCTTCGTTCTTATCCTTAGCTTTTATTAAAGCTAATAATATTTCATTTTCCATTGTTGATGTCATAATCAACATTATTTTAGTCCATCAATAGCCTCTTTAATTCTTTGTGCTTCTTTGGCTCTAGACTCTTTAATTTCTTCAGGAGTCTTGACTATTTGAGCCACTTTGTCTTTAATAATGGCAATTTCTTCTCCCATAAGGTCCATTGCATTATCTCCAATATCTTCGATAATAATGTCATCCGGATTTTCCGGATCTTGTCCTTCACCAGCAAGGCAAAATTCTTCATCTTCTTCAGCTTTTGAAGAAGTCTCCATCGAAATATCTTCAATATTTACACCAAATTTTTTGCAATGTTTTTGTTCATTTCTTCGAAGTAGACATCAATGATTTCGTTGGGTTTCAGTTTTCCTTTCTAAAGATTTATTCTTCTATTTAGAGTTTCAAAGGGACTAGGGGCTTCCCTTTGTTGACGATAATCGCATTTTTGTAAAGAGAAATTTTCCCTTCCATCTTATCGAACGTTTGCTGGCTTTCATATTCACCAGTCTGTGTTTTTCTAATCATTTTCTTCCAAAATTTTATATAAAAATTTCTTTGAAGACAAGGAATTTTTGTTGGGTATAACCCACTTCTGGAGTCCATCTCCAAATCCACGGGATAGAAAATTCGGTATAAAAATGTAAAGAAGCCATTCCTTCTATACATTGTTTATTATGCTCCGCTTCTATTAGAAATGGAGATACTTTAACCCATTCTTGGTAAAATCCAAAGAAAGGTTCTTTTAATATTTCATTAGATGCGCCATATAATAGCCACCATTGGTAAAACCAATTAGGAATATCTTTTTTATAAACATCTGAGCAAATTTTAATCCACCAAGAGTGTTTTTTATTATCATTTTGATATAAAAATACCTTATTAAAGGATTCATTATAATCATTAATTATATTTAATCAACATTTTTGATTCTGGATGGAGATATTCTCTATCCTTTAGAGGATGAAGTGCCCAATTTTCAGCAGTTATTATCTGTTTAATAATAATTTTACTAAAGGTATAACCTTTTCTTTGAGCAGTTTGGGTAGTACCCGCACTAAAATGCTCAAAATCAGCTGTTCCAGTAGCCTTTAAAATATTCTCGTAATTATCACGAGATTTATAAAAAAGAGCAGCATATGATGCTTTCTCCAAATACCTGGACATTATTGTCCATGGTTCATCAGACCATTTTAAATCTTTAAATTCTAACAGAAGTATTACCTCTGTATGATTCTTTTTCTCATAATCGACGTCTTCGTCGTCATCTGCAATTATTTTTGCATAAGAAGTACATTCTTTATTTTGCGATTGCGCCTTTTGTTTCTTATATTCAAGAAATTCTTTGTAAATGGGATCTTCCTCATTCCAGCCATTGCTTGAAGACGCATAAAATTGTGAAAGATTTTCTTTCACAACTTTCTTGTTACCCATTTGGGCGATGACACGACCACGACCACGTCCACCTCTATTAGAGGCGAAACCTCTCCCATATTGGGACATTGCTGCAATTTGCAAAAAACTCATGTTAAATATCCACGAGTAAGATAATCAGGAAGACTATTATCACTTCCTTTTTCACAAATTATTTCAAAGTCAAAAGGAGCTAAATGAGCCTGCCATCTCGCAAACATTTGTTTCGAGACATTATGTTTAAAATCTTTTTGAAACATGAATTTCGCAGCTTGACAATCAGTTTTTATTAAAAACTTTTGATTGTAAAGATCATCTTGAAATTTTAAAACGCATTTTACTATAGCGAGAACTTCTCTGGCTATAGTGGCATAATTTTTCTGAGCATTATTCCATTTTCCTGAATGGAGTCTAACAAGATGCTCAAATTTGTCGTCTGGAGAAACTTGTTTTAATATTCCTCCAAATCCAATATCAGATGCATCTGTCTCAATAATTTTTTGCCAAGTAGGATTAACAAGCATGAGACAAGGAAGATGAGTGACTATTTTTAATTTTCTTAATTGCCTCAGTATGACTATTTGTCCACTAACAAGGCGTCTTTTTTAATCTATCGTATAAAATAGATGTATCAATTGCAAGATTTTTATAGTAAGGAGAAATATAATTTAAACTTCCTAAAAACTTTATAATTGAGTTTTATCTAAAATTTGGTCACGAAATTTTGACGCAAATTCGATGCTTCTATTGATTGGAGTAATATTACCCTTTTCAATAGTATGACCCAAAATCTAACTTTTGTTTGAAATAAAATCATCTATGGACTAGATATAACTAACCCATTTGAACAATAATTTTCTTGAAAATATCAAGATGTTAAAAATGAGTTTCTGTATCTGTAGAAAATACCAAAATATCATCAATATAAACAATTATAAAATTACTATAAGGAATGAATATATCATTCATAATATTTTGAAATTCTGAAGGAGCGTTTTTCAAACCAAAAGGCATAACGTGCCATTCAAATTGTCCAAATGGGACTATAAAAGCGGTTTTGTACCGATCTTTTCTTCAACTTGGATTTGCCAAAAACCCGATTTTAAATCAAATTTTGAAAATAATATTGCATTATGCAATCGATCAAGTAAATCCTTTTTATTAGAAATGTGATATCTAATCCATTTTAAAACTTTATTTAAAGGTTTGTAATTAATTACTAACCTCGGAGCTCCTCGTTCTTTTTCGGTAGCATTATTTACATAAAATGCAGAGCAAGACCAAGGAGGTTTTGAAGGTTTTATTAAACCTTTATGTAAGAGAGAATTTATCTCTTTCTTACATAATTCTAATAATTCAGCATTCATCTGGCAAGGACGAGCTTTAGTGGGAATATTTTTCTCACTAAAGTCTTCCTCATAAGGTAGAGAACCAATATGTTTCTTCCTGTTCCAGAATGCATTTGAAAGATCATTGCATATTTGCAATGTAAATTCGTTATGAATCATTTTAATTTTTTCTTGTAACTTAGGATTTTGGATTTTACCTTCAATCGTTAGTATACTAATTTCTTGTTTTAAATAATTAATTTGATTTTCGTTTGCTTTAATAAGAATAGAATCCTTAATCTCACTAAGAATTCGTGAGATTGGTTCAGTAATGAATTTAAAGTATACTTCTTTATTTTCGAAGCTTCCTTTAAATTCTCGTTCATCAATATTAGTGATAGGAAATATTTTCCTAAGGAATGGAGTACTAAGAATTACCTGGTTCGTGATATTCTTGACAAGCAAGAAAGATGTAGGAATACAGACCTTATTTTTACAAATATAGGCCTTAGGAATTTTATAATTAATTTGCAACCTTTCTCCACTAGCAGAGCTAAGAGAATGAGTTGTCTTATAAAAATATTGAGTAGATATTATACCTTCTTGAATACAGTTTAAATCTGCACCGCTATCATAAGAGCAATAAGATCTTTTTGATAATTTTTATCAATAAGTAGTGAGATTTTCACTAACCATTTTTGAGAAGTATTGACTTCGAGAGTTGAAAGAAAATTATCATTTTATGTCGTACTGACAAACTCATCCTGAGATTTAGATGAGGATTCATCTAAAATTTCTTTTCCTTTTTCAAGTTTAGAAAGTCTTCTTTCTACGTTATTATTACTTAATTTTAATTCTTTAATTTCATTTTCAGAATTGAAATTTCTATAGTTAAATCTTTGATATTAACTGGAGATTCATTAAATTTATTTTTGTTTCTAAGTAATTTCATTACTTCTGACATTTTATATGGTTCAGATTTTGGAATAACTTCTTTAGAAGTTTCTTCTTCATTTTGAATAATTCTTTTGATAATCAGATATTTTAAATTTGGATCTTCAGTTTCTTTAAGCATTTCTAAGAGATTATTGTCAAGAACATTAATCTCTTGGAATTGAGATATAATTTGATATAGATTATCATTTTCTGATTCAGATTCTGATTTATCTGAATTTTTAGAGCAAGGTTGTCCTAATTGACAGTTTCTACATTCATCAGATTCTGATGAAATATCTTCAATAATATTATTTTCATCATTCGAAGAGTATTCTAATTCACTATCGGATTCAAGAAGAATTTTTTATAGTGTTTCTTTTAATTCATTATCAGTGACTAAATTATTAATTTTCTTTTTGGTCCAGCATGTGCTTGCTTTATGACCAATTTTCCCACATTTTCGGAAGAGAGTTGCAAGAGTTACCTGCCAAAAAGAAGCCAACTGAGAAGGCCAGTTTTGAGGGCAATGACAAGCTAGAAGTGGAGGAAAGCAAAGGCAACGATATCGAGAAGAACAAAGCTGAGAAGGAGAAGGTCGAGGCTGAAAAAGGAAAGGCAAAGGAGATTGAGTGACCACCAGTGAAGCCATACCAGCCAAAGATCCCCTACCCAGCTCGGCTGAAGAAACACGAGGCACAGTTCGGTAAATTTATGAACATGTGTAAAGAATTACATATTAACTTACCGTTTGTCGAAGCTATTACGCAGATGCCCAGCTTCGCCAAGTTCTTGAAGGACCTATTGACGGACAGGAGGAAGCTCGAACATGTTTCCACAGTATGCCTACGAGGAGAATGCTCGGCGATACGTCAGAACAAGATGCAGAAGAAGCTCAAAGACCCAGGGAGTTTTACGATTCCCTACCTTATAGGAGATTTAGTTGTTGAACGTGCTTTAGCTGATCTAGGAGCTAGCATAAATTTAATGCCGTATTCCATGTTTAAGCGCTTAGGACCAGGTGAACCACGACCCACTAGGATGAGCCTTCAATTAGCTGATCGAACCCTAGAGGATTTATTGAGGATGTCCTAGTTAAGGTAGGTAAATTCATGATTCCCGCCGATTTCGTTATCTTATATATGGAAGAGGGTGATAATGTCCCATTGATACTAGGTAGACCATTCTTAGCTAGCGATGAGACTATGATAGATGTTAGAAATGGGACGTTAACTTTGACGGTAGATGGCGAGAAGGTTACGTTCAATTAGGCTGAATCGCTGAAGAAGAGTAATGAGCATGACGATAAGTGCTACTACTTAGACACTTTTGAGCATGATTTTCTTTTTTCGGTGCAAGGTCTATCACAGTTTCCCTATGAGCAGGATACAAAGAAAATTTTGGCAATCGTGTGGACAGGAAGTCGACGAGCCCATCATAGCTATCGACGAGTGTAGCGAAGAAGACAAGGAAAAGAGCTCGGCCGATGAGACACCGGTCCTAGAATTGAAGCCGCTACTCGACCACCTCGAGTATGTGTTTATTGGCAGCAACGGAGGGTTACCAGTCATCATCATCGAGCCTCGACGACCGACAAAAGGGGCAGCTCTTGGATGTGTTGAAAGCACACAAGAAGGCCTTGGCGTGGAAGATATCCGACATCAGGAGAATTAGTCCTAGTTACTGTACGCACAAGATTTTGATAGAGGACGAGTTCAAGCCGGTCCAACGTCAAAGGCGACTTAACCCCAACATGACGGATGTCGTGAAGAAGGAGGTGATTAAGTTGCTAGACGCAGGGATGATTTATCCCATTTCAGATAGCGCTTGGGTGAGTCCAGTCCAAGTGGTCCCAAAGAAGGGAGGAATGAAGATCGTCACTAACGACAAGAACGAGTTGATTCCAACACAGTAACTGAGTGGCGCGTGTTCATCGACTACAGGAAATTGAACGACGCCACGATAAAGGACCATTTCCCTTTACCGTTCATCGACCAAATATTAGAAAAATTATCTGGTCACTCATTTTACTATTTTCTTGATGGTATTAGGATACCTGCAGATCCTTATAGCACCTGAGGACCAGGAGAAGACCACATTCACCTACCCCTTCGGCACATTTACGTACCGAAGGATGCCATTTGGTCTGTGCAATGCTCCAGCCACCTTCCAGTGATGTATGATGGCTATATTCGACGAGTTGGTAGGTGGGGTAATGGAGGTGTTTATGGATGATTTTTCTGTATTTAGATCATCATTCGATGTTTGTCTTGCTAATCCGAAGCTCGTACTCGCACGTTGCGAGGATACGAACTTGGCACTTAATTGGGAAAAGTGCCACTTTATGGTTCGAGAGGGTATAGTTTTGGGACACAAGATTTCCTCTAAAGGAATCGAAGTGGACCGAGCTAAGTTAGAAACGATAGAAAAACTACCCGTTCCCTCGAACGTAAGGTCAATTAGAAGTTTTCTAGGACATGTTGGGTTTTATAGTAGATTTATTAAGGACTTCTCTAAGATTGCACGACCCATGTCTAGATTACTTGACAAAGACGCCCCGTTTGAGTTTAATCATGAATGCCTACATGCATTTAATTTACTTAAGGAGCGACTTATCGCAGCGGCTATTATGGTCGCCCACGACTGGGGGTTAACATTTGAACTAATGTGCGATGCGAGTGATTACGCAGTGGGAGTTGTGCTAGGGCAGCGCAAGGACAACCATTTCAGGCCGATCTACTACACGAGTAAGACGCTACACGCAGCCCAAGCAAATTACACGGCCACCGAAAAGGCGGATGGGATTCTCTGTCCCAAGCTCATGTCCCAATGTGTGTACCAAATCACCGAATGTTGACACTTGTCAAATCCTGTGGTTCAGAAATTGTTTTAATTATTTTCTAAATTTTTTAATTACATAATCGATCAAGTTATAAAATATTTCTTATTTCATGTCATTTATATGGTAAAAACAAATAAACAACACTAAATATTTCTTTGTTTCATTACGATCAAATTGATACCCATATCTTATATTTTTCGATATCTATAAGAGTTATTTTTTCATATATTCTACAATCTGGTACACATATTGGGACAGGGTTTGGGACAGAGGATCCCATCCGCCGAAAAGGAGCTTTTAGCCGTCGTGTTCGCCTTCGATAAATTCAGGTCCTACCTTATTTTATCGAAAGTCATTATTTTCACTGACCACTCTGCCCTTAAGTATTTACTAGCGAAGCCGGACGCCAAGCCTCGGCTAATCAGATGATCCTGCTCCTTCAAGAGTTTGACATAGATATCCGAGACAAGAAAGGTGCAGAGAATCTGGCGGCGGATCACCTCTATCGACTAGAGGAGTCCGAAATTTACAACAAGGACGGCAAGGAGATTCAGGATACGTTCCCAGACGAGCACTTGTACGCGATAAAAAAGTGACGATATTCCTTGGTTTGCAGATTATGATAATTATCTTGTCACGAGGGTCCTTCCAAAAGGATATACAAGTCAGCAAAAGAAGAAATTCTTTTCTGATTTGAAGTACTACTTTTGGGTAGATCCGTATCTTTTCAGGCGATGTGCAGACAAGGTGATACGACGATGTGTCGCTTCTCCTGAGACGACAAGGATTCTCAGTCATTGCCACAACGGACCAACTGGAGGGCATTACGCTACCAATCGAAAAGTTCAGAAGGTACTGGAAAGAGGTTTCTATTGGCCTACGATTTTCAGAGATGTCCAACGGTACGTTGACATTCGTGACCAATGTCAGCGCGCAGGTAATATCTCTAAATGCGATGAAATGCCTCAAAACGTTATCTTAGTTTGTGAGATTTTTTATGTTTGGGGTATAGACTTCATGGGTCCGTTTCCTAGCTCGTATAATAATAAGTACATTCTGGTTGCTGTAGACTATGTGTCTAAGTGGACCGAGGCGCAAGCTTACCCACGAACGATGCTAGGGTTGTTGTTCGATTTTTACGAGCACTATTTTCACGATGGGGCACCTAGATGCATCATTAGCGATAGAGGCACTCATTTTTGTAACACCCAATTTTCACGAACATTAGAGCGTTATGGTGTTAGACACGGCTTATCCACCCTGTATCATCCTCAGGCTAGCGGTCAGGTAGAAGTAGTGAACCATGAGTTAAAACATATCCTAGAGAAAACTATAGACGGGAACCGTAAGGAGTGGGGATAAGCTTAATGATGCACTTTGGGGGTATAGGACTGCGCATAAGACACCAATAGGCACTACTCCGTATAGATTGGTCTACGGGAAGGCATGCTACCTCCCCGTAGAAATCGAACATAAAGACTTTGGGCAATAAAGTCTTTAGACATGGATTTGGGGAAAACCGGCGGAAAGCGGCAGCTCCAAATTATGAGCTTGACGAATGGCGTTTATCAGCTTATGATAACGCTAGGATGTACAAGGAGCGCTCGAAGGCCTACCATGACAGAAAAATCAGGGACAGACGAGAATTTCAAGAAGGGGATCAAGTCCTCCTCTTTAATTCTAGACTTAGGCTTTTTCCTGGCAAGCTCAGATCACGTTGGTCGGGACCGTTCACTATCGCTCGTATTTTCTCATACGGTACTGTTGGGATTTCAGGTATGCGACAGGGTACTTTCAAGGTGAACGTACATCGGTTGAAGCATTACCATGGAGGCGAGGAAGACTTGAGCGACAAGGAGGTATTATACCTCGACTTCCAGCCAGCATAAGAGCATAGGAGGTACGTCAGGCTGAGATGTTAAAAGTAGCGCTTCCTGGGAGGCAACCCTTTTCCATTTATGTTTTAGGCATTATTAAAAAAAATTAATAATCTAAATTTATATATATATTAAATTAAATAAGACAACAATAATAATAATGATAACATTAAAAATTTTAAATAATAGTCAATTTATTGCGAATATTGAGGATGGTTACAACACAGAATCTAGAGACAAGATAGAAACATGGTTACAATACCATACAATGTGTGAAGGTCCAACACAAAAGCAATTAAAACTGTGAATAACATAAAAGACAGAACAATAGTTTATTTTGCTTCATAAGGGCGGTTACACACAAGTGCACCTTGTGAGAACCCAACACATGAAAGCTAGTAAAACTCCGAACAAACCCAGAAGAAGAGCAAGGTAGAGTGATAGCATATCTAAATTATGACGAATCCTTGCATACTATTCACTCTCATTTTCACGGTCTTGCTGCTGTTCCCAATTCATAGTGGCTAGCTAACCCAGAATTTCGAAAATAAGATTGCTAAAGACGTGGGATTTATGGTAGATGATGCTATTGTGTTGTTCTACCAACGTCTATTTATAGGCATGAATGGTATAAAAATATCATTATCATACCCGAAAAATCCATCAAATGATACAGACGAATTTTAGACTTGAGGATTTGACGCCGCGTGAGAAAGTGATATTTCCTTTGTCGATTATCATATTTTTCCCCGCGCAAATCGCTCTCAAAAATTAGTCGATTGCGTGTTAATCATAGTTAAAATATATATTAAATAATAATAATACAAAAAAAATTATTATTCACGGCCCTGCGCATAGAAGCCACGGCCGTGAATATCATTAGTTCGCCCCTGCCGAGGTTCACGGCCTTGTGCTTAGGCATTAACGGCCGTGAATATTAAGGCCACAATCCCATGTCACCTACTGCCTAGAGTCACGGTCATAGGTTACGACCTCACGGGGCGTAATTGGATGCGTGGTCCCTGAGTCTAATGACATGCATGTTGAGGTTTGGTGTGCAGTTATGTTACCTGTCTCCACAGGCGGGTTCTCGTCTGCTTCATCCGAAGTGATCGCATATACTCGAGCTGGTGCGGTCGGTGGTCTTGCTTGATCCCCGGCTTGATTTTCTGACGTTCCTTCCGGGCACTGCCTCACGTAGTGTCTCGGCTTTCCACATTTGAAACAAACATTGGCTTGCATATAGCAGGTGCCGGTGTGTCGCTTTCCGCACCTTAGGCAATTTGGATTCGATGCTGGGAACCTTTCTTGTTCGGGTTTGGTGGCTTGTGGGTTCCCCTGTGGGTGTTGTGGAGGCCTATTCTGGAAGTTCTGCTTCTCGCCTTTGGCTACAAACTGTCTCTTTGGATTGCTTCCGCCCCATTGTTCTCCTTGGGCCTGGGCGAACTTTCTCTTTGCCTCTTGTGCCCGAACGATCCGGGCCTCCGCCTGCTCCGCCACTGAGACTCTCTCCGCCACTTGTGCATAGGTGGCTCCCTGAAGTCCAGCCATACTTACGTCCCGATACAGTTTAGGCTTCAGGCCTTCAAGGAAACGTTCAATCTTCAAAGCCTTTGTGCTCACCATGTGGGCAGCGAACCTCGACAGCTGCTCAAATTTCCTGATGTGTTCAGCTATGGTCATTGACCCCTGTCTGAGGTTGATGAACTCATTCAAGCGCTGAGCTCTCACTGGGGCCGTAAGGTACTTGTCTCCGAATAGTTCCTTAAATCTTCTCAACCCATGATCGCGGGGTTTTCGAGCACCATGATCGTGTCCCACCAATGCCCGAGCTTCCCCTCAGCAAGAACGCGGCGCATAGGGCTTTCTCCGCTTTTGGGACTCTGCCATACACGAACATGCTTTCTAAAGTCCTTAGCCAATCTTCGGCCGTATTCGGATCAGCTGTATCATCAAACGTTGGTGGGTTCAGTCGGCAAATCTTTCGCCCACTATCTCAGTCCTGTCAGCTTGGGTCTGCCCAGCATTGGAGTTGTTCTGCTGTATTAGCTGTTGGATTTGTGCTGATTGCTGACGAATCGGTTCTGTGAGATGGAGGATCGTCGTGTCTTGACTATCGGCAGGGGCCGTGTTTCCCCTATTCGGGTCATCACCACCACTACTTTCTCCCCTAGTTCTCACCATCGCATCTTAGTCTATCCTGACAGTCCTACGGCCAATAAATTATGCAACCCAAAAAGTTCTCATAAATTTAACACTTACTTGCAAGGCCGCTTCCGCTCTTTTGGGAGTGTGTGTATGGACAGTCTACAGGACCCGTGACCGAAGCTCCGATACCAACTGTAGCGACCCTAGCCATCGCCACCATTTCTAACGTCATCCTAAGTGCCTAATGGCATATTTAAATGAAGGAACTGCGGAAATGCGTATGAAATTTTTCATTTTTCATTTACATGACGGAACTTTGTCCAATACATGCCAAAAGAATGCTTCCGCGTTAACAGAAATTCTTTAGAGTTCTAATTACACACTAATCCTAACTTGTATATACTCGGGACCGTTGCGATGGCACAGCAAAAGCTCCTATGCGCCCGGCCTCACAGGTCGTCATCCATACACACACGTCCACCCCAAAAAGCACTCGGAAGCTTCAAACGATTGGCCATGCCAGCTAGGCGATCACGTACCGTGATCGTATGTACCTACAACACATAACATAAAGAAATGAGCCACCGAGGCTCAGCAAGTAGAAATTATGCATGTATGCACGTGTCCCATCCCTACAAAGGCAATCCACGCCAATGCATAAACCACTACGCAAAGGCGATCCGCGCCGATGCACTTAACACTCCGCAAAGGTGATCCGCGCCGATGCTCATCATACTCGTAAACCTCACTCAGGGCCCTCGGCTAATTTCACTATGCACCACAAATGAGCTCACGTCCACTAGGGACAAATATGACAGCGGTCCACGCCGGATGGCCATACCTAGGATGCACACCGTTCCCCTAAGTTGCCATATGTACCCGGTCGTCCCCGACTGTCGGCGGTCGCTCACGCTGGTAGCCCATGCTAAGGTTGCGTACACCAGGGTTCCACCCTGTGTCGCTTATACCCTCAAGTCGCACCCTCCAGGTCGCTCCCTACCGCCACGGGCATTGCCCAATCATATTATAAACATACATATACATGGCCCTTTCGCCAACGGGCACTGCCCTAATATATTTCATTATATACAGAATAATAGTATATGTATACGGCCCTTTCGCCAACGGGCATCGCCATAATATATTTCATTATATACATAATAATAGTATATGTATACGGCCCTTTCGCCAACGGGCATCCCCCTAATATATTTCATTATATACATAATAATATATTTATACGGCCCTTTCGCCAACGGGTCTTCGCCCTACCATATTTCATTGCGTATACAATAATAGTAATATATGTATACGGCCCTTTCGCCAACGGGTCTCCGCCCTAATATACTTCATATACATATAGTTATTTACATAATATTACGACGATGCTAAACGCCGCCCTGGTAGCATAGTGGACAGCCCTTGACTCAACTGCGAGTCGACAACACATGCCCATATCGGCAATGTATCAGTCGCTTTCAAGCGATACCTTATATACACATACTCGACTCATATAACCCTCCCACATATGATCGTGTATGCACGTGAGTATGAAAATGCAACAAATGCCATACGCACTTACCAAGAGACAGCATATCAATTAGTCCACGTAAATCATGTAATCATCGAGGCACATAGTCACGTAATATCAAGCATACACAATTCAGGTAGGCATCGAAGCACCTAGTCATACAATATAGCACGTACACACAAGTTATGTGTTGTAGTTGAATTTCTACTTACTTGGCGTCCGTGGATTTGTCGCTACCTGACCCGGGTATTCTCCTAAGTCCAAACCTTAGGCATAAAATATTGGTGTCAGCATACTATTTTAATTAATCGCTTAAGTATGCTAAATCTCTATGGGAGGAACATATTTGGTAATTCTAGTCGGGTTCGAAATTTCTCACATGACCCGTGAAGTTCCTAAATTCATTAAGTCTGTTTCGCGAGTTCAAGATTCTAGAATTCTTTTAATTTGCTAAGTATAGTTTGCGAAGTCTAACATGTTATCCTGAGTTCCCAAATTGTTGGACCCGCGGAGTGCCATGAACTCGTGGAGTGTTAGACCCGTGAGATCTAGCAAAAAAATGGGTTAAGTATAGTTCGCGAATTATCTCTAAGTTCCTAATTGGATTCGCAAAGTTTGCTTGATTCGCGAAGTTTATGAGTTCGCGAGGCAGGTCGAGTTCGCAATCCTTGGTTCGTCGAGTTGCTCAGTTTGCGAAGTGAATTCCGCGGCTTCATGGACCCGCAAACTTCCACGGATTCGCGAAGTTGAAGCCAAGTGAGTTCGCGAACTTCACACTCTAATTCATGGTTTGCGAAGTCTAAAGAACTCGCACTAATTCGCAACTCCTCACTTCACGTGTCCTTACTCAATTCGCGAAGTTCGTTTCTCAAAACTTAGGATTCACAAAGCTATAGGTTCGCCATCCTCTCTCACCCCGCAAATCGATGAGTTCGCGAACTACAATGGGCCCGCAAAGTGCTATTCGCAATGTGAGTTCGCAATCTTCATGCCGTCAAGGGTTCGCAAAGTAGTTCCAACCCGCAAAACCTCCGCTTGATTCGCAAAACGGGTTCGTCAAATAGGATCGGCCCGCGAAGTGGGTATGAGTTCGCAAAACAGGGCCCGCCAAGTTTGCGTGGCCCGTGAAACGTGTTTTGACTCTTGGTTCGCAAAGCTCGCCGAGTTAGCAAATGGTAGCAGCCCACGGAATGATGAATTCGCAATCCTCCATGGATTCGCCGAACTTCATCGCGTGAAATGGTTTGCGATCCTTGAGTTCGCGACGTGCTCGATTCGCGAACTGGCCTCGCCGGACTCGCAAAGTCCATCAATTTGCCAAACGTTTGTTGCATGGGGTTCGCGAACCGAGTTTGCGAAATGCCTCGGCCCTTAGTTTTTAAAATATGTGGGTCCGCAAAACACCTCTAAAACACTTTTCAATTCGCAATGTACTAGCTTTAAGGATCAAAAAGTTACTTTTCTCAAGAACATTTTAGAAGTCGATAGGAATTGCTAAAAATCCTAAAATCTGAGCTTAACAAAAATGCAAGTTCTGACCTATTTTCCGTGCTTAATAAGTCCTAATCGTGTTACCATGAAATTAAAAAAGCTAAACTAAGGTTGGAACAAAATTTCGAGAGTTAGAATCGCGTGAGTCCTAGTAAGTGGGTATCTTCTTGTTTCATAATTCCTTTCGAATACCTTACGAGCATTTAACCCTAAGCTAGAAACTTGGGGAACAATAGGAATATTCATACCTACTTCTTCGAGGCTCCAGTTCGATTTTCTCCTCTCTCTCTCTCCCCTTTCGTTCCCTTTTAGTGTGAGAGTGGGTTGTAGATATTTTGTTATTTAAAGGTATGGTGGGTTATGTAGATGTTGACGTGATCTTCCCTTGAATTAAGGAGCTTTGTCTCCAAGATTTTTATTTAAGAATTTGGGCCAATAGTAGAGTTCAATTCTGGGCCTAATAGTGAATTATAACTTCTTGGACCATTTATGTTATATTTGGACTAAGCCTACAAATTATTTTTGGGCTTGAGTTGGGTTCCATCCTAGTCCAACTACAATTATAGCCAAATTTTATCATTAGCTCCATTTCCCTAATCCTAATTTCAAAATCCCTAATTAGATTTGGAAGTCACATGGCACAATTTAAAAGTACCAATCTCCACCAAATAAATTAAGCACGCATTTTAACATGTAAATTTCACATAATTCACACGAGCACAGAGTAATTTCATTAAATGCACATAATCGCATCCATCATTTACGCAAATTATTGGCCTCTAATACTTACGAGGACCCGGGTGCTACAGCCTAAGTGTGACCTATCAACTTATGCTCAAATCGCACAGAATGTACCGCCACCTGCTGCATACGCTTCGTGGGGAGCGGACTGGTATGACGAGCGGCGTCCAAGATGCACCCGAGACGCTAACATTGGGGCAGGATATACGACGCCAACTTACTCGGAACAATTCGCAGAACTCCCCAACGCTAGACATCTCGAGCATGATAGAAGACATGAATCCAACTCCTTTACCCACTTAGTATTTATCAAACGGGAGAATAAACCATCTCACATAAGAACACATTGAACATGCATATCACTTCAAAAATCAACAAGCACGTAGGTAGTAAATTGACCCTAGGAAAGTAAACTACCAAACAACACAAGCGGGTTATTTCTAGTCTATCCCTATTACATGCGTATTCAAAAAAAACTCGGGTCGTCGCACAGGTCTTGAAGTCGTCAAACGTCATTCGTTACTCGAACGGCCTCAAAGTCACCTAACGTCCACCACCTTGTCACCGCCGGGGGGGTTGTCAACCATCAAATGGGCCCGTGTTCGTAAAAAGGGTAAATGACAACACGGGGGATCATAAGTCCTGAACAACCCGTATAAAACAAATACAACCCGGGCGGACGTAACCCTTAACAAATGACCCAGAAATCAAATTCCTAAACTCGCAAGTGCGCCTTAAATCACATTCATAACGAGCACGTTGACAATTACGTGATTTTAAAAAGAAACAAAAATTTGGCATTAAAAGGGCCAAGCCCATTAAAAGGCCCGTTAAGGCTTTGAGCGTGAAGCCCTAACGCAGCCGCCGCGACTCAAATCGCTCAGCCGTCAATCTACCCGGAGAGCCTCGACGGAGGATGCCACCGGTGTGGAGCCAGAGCAAAGCCGGAACCGCCGGCGGCGGCGGCGACGCGCCGCGCGCAATGCCCGATTTCAGCCCGTCCTTAATTTTGCCGCGGCTAAACTGTTGTCGTCGCTGCCGCTCGGCGCGGCGGCACCACCTTGGAACGGCGCCGGAGCCACCATGGCGGGTGCCGGACCTAGAGCTCACGGCTGATTGGGCCTGCTCCGAGCAGCCCGATGGTATGAGCGCGCAGCTGCACGCTACCATCTAAGTTCTCAAGTTCCTAAATACCTAAAATATTTGAAACTGTATTCGAAATATCATTATTTAGGAACAATTTGCTCAGTTAAATTAACCCGTGAAACTTATACCTCCCATAAGGCATGATATTATTATTTTACTCCATTGTGCTTCGTGAAGCTCCCTATTCATAATTAGTGATATTCCTAGCCCCTTACAACTCGTGACCTACATGTACCTTATACTATTATTTTATTTATTATTATATTATTATTTCTTTTTAATGCTTCATGAACATCTTACACGTACAATTCCCAACTCCACATTCATAAAGTGCTCCTTGATTTGTGAAATATCCCACGCATGAGTCACCTCCCACTAACCCTATTTCTCTTGATTTTCATTGGTTCAGGAAGTCTTCTCCAATACATTAAGTTTCTCTGTTCAACTATTCAACCCAGCAAACATATAATTCGTCAACTAGGATTTGCAGAGGTTCGCCATGTTGGGTTCGCAAACGGGGTTCGTCAAATGGATTCGCCAAATGAGTTCACCAAATGGCTAGGATTCGTCAAGTTTTGCGTTCGTGAAGTTTAGTACCATGTTCATCTTCGATTCGCGAAATGCTATAGAATTGGGTTTGCCAACTTGCAACTCGCCAAGTGCCTTCGGCCCGCGAACTTTTGGTTTCCAATTCGCGAAATTACTCAGCCAGGGTTCGCGAAGTTGATTGCACCCCATGGATTCGTGAAGTTCCAAGCTCCTCGATTCGTGAAGTTTCCCAGGTGATTCGCGAACTTTTGTGATTCGCGAACCTCACTGTGTCCAGCACTTACGCAGTTTTTAACACTTAGAATTTCTAAAGCTTCGATCGAAGATCCATCTTTTCTAAGAACTGTTTAAATATCACATGAACTCTATCGTATTTCCTAAACCCTCGACCACTTAACTGTACAGCCCTAGTCTTATGTAATTTTGGACTTAACCATTCTCAAAACGTGTTAAAACCCAACAATTAAAGTAGGAATATATATATATATATATATATATATATATATATATATATATATATATATATATATCCTAAAAATTTACCGTATGTTTCAAAGTTATTAAAACCCTAATCAGTTCTAAGTTTTAATGTCTACTAATTTCTTACACACTTTAGATTCTGGAGATCTTCTAAGACCTCGCCTCATATAATCGTATTCTAACCTGCTAATTAATAGAACAAAAATAATTAATTGCTTAGAGTGATTATACCTTACGAGCACTACTATGTTTGAATTTCCCTATATGGCTTATTGCTCAAGCTCTTTGGACGATCACCTTAGTGTTCAACGCGTTTTACGATTTGAATGATCTTATACCATAAAAGGGATTCTTGATAAACATTAAACTATCGATAAGGTTTATTTGATGGGACAGATACTGACGTGATTTTTCTTTAATACTAACCAATATTTATCTTCAAGTACTTGGGCTTTATAGTACACCCCAATTCCTATTTAGTCCAATTTTTACTCTTCTTACTATTACATGGCTTGAATTTCCTATAGCAAGTTAATTTATCAAAAATTTCTTCTACCCAAGAACATATATAATATATAAATATATATGTATCTTATATTAAATTACTTCTAAATTCCAACGTAATTCCTTACCCAGTTAGTTATCCTAACAGTACGTAAGCATATATGTATAGTATCACATGTACGTGAAATCATATAGGCATGTAATATCCAATTCCATAATCATATAATATGTATGCATATTTATTGGTCGAACATTGATTTTATATGACTTGATCGAACTTAGCTATAGTACCCGAAATATTATTAGCAGGTAATTGCACCAATTAATTTACGATGTTATAGCTAATTCCCTTGTAATCCTTGCCACTTATTTAATTAATCCAACCAAGTTTCCAATGAAACATTTTCACCGCTAATTAAATCGTAAATCCCATATTTAAGTTTTACGGGTATTACAAGTACAAATAAGTGACTGTACACACACTGAGAGGCTAATCCTAGTACGCAATCTGTGCTTAACCCTATGGTGCCTTTCCATCCCAATGTAGTCCACATTGAGAGGCTAATAGTGCCTTTCAATCCCAATGAGGTCCACGTTGAGAGGCTAACCCGAGCACACAAATTGCCGTTAACCCTAAGGCGCCTTCCCATCCCAATACGGCCTGACACGCGGGCGCTTCTCACTGGTAGCCTACTACGAGGTTGCCAACACCCGAGGTTCCCTCGGTGCCGCTTATTCCCTCGAGTCACATCCTCCAGGTTGCATCTCTCGCTACTGGGGTATTCACCTACCTATCGTGAAGCAGGTAATTCGGCATCATGAATCGCCATGGTGTATTTCCCCTACCTTTCGTGAATAAGGTAAATTCGGCATCATGAATTGCCATGGTAGCATAGAAGAGCCGTGACTCGACATTGAGTCTACAACAATGCCTATATCGGCAAATATTCATCGCCCTCGGGCGATCTTATACTACGCACGCTCTTTTTCCCTGACTCTTGTACTAGTCGTGCGAGCATATGCTCATGTCATGAATCATGTAAATATGCATGTCATGTAATCACATAAATTAACTTATACATATAGAGAGTCACACATAGTCATAGATGCACGTAGTCACATAGGTCATACACATAAAATTATGTGTTGTAGTTGCGATTTCCACTTACCTGTCGTCCGAGCCTAACTATTTACTGCCTTGAGACATCTTCACTTCGTGACCCTTAGACATGACATTACAATATCAGTATCATACCTACCTAAATTAGATCATTAAACTGAAATGACCTAATTTGGCTATACTATTTTACTAAGGCACTTAGTTGTTCGATTCTAATTTAAATTAAGTTAGGGTCTGGACTATTTGACTTTACTTGATTCGCTATGCTGAAAACCCTAGTTTCGTCCGATTCTCCCATCCTCTAAGTTGCATATTTATCATGCCTTGAAATCGTCCAATCATCATGACTTGACATTAAGTTCGCCGATTATTGGCTTTGAATTCATACGATTTGTTTTATGCATAGCAAGGGTTTCGTCTATTACCTAATCGTCCGATTTAAGGCATTTACAATTAGAATCGCCGAGTTGTCACTAGTACAGTACGGACTTTTGGCGACTGTTGTTATTAAGTATGGGCGACTGTTGCCCAGCGTCGCCGAGGGCACCGACGCACATACCCCAGGCTATTGGCGTCGGTTGTTAGCAGTCGCCCATACCTCGACTTTGGGCGACTGTTGTCACAGTAACAGTCGCCCATAATCGAGGTATAGGCGACTGTTGCTTATCTATAACAGTCGCCCATAGACATAAAAACTAAAAAAACGTTACATAAAACAGGGATGGGCGACTGTTAGACAAACAACAGTCGCCCATTGTGGAGGTATTGGCGACTGTTTCGTTGCAACAGTCGCCCATAGTTGACAGAATAGGCGACCCTTGTTTGCAACAGTCGCCAATGGGTAGTTTGATTTTTTAAATATATTATTTGTTTTTTAATACCCAAAAACCTGTATATAATAAAACAGCCCAACAATCCCAAGATAAATAAGGCTCAATAATATACGATACACACAAGAAAGTTCAACTCAATATAACCATAAGCATGTCAATAACATAATCACAAAACAACCTAAGTATCAAGTGAACAATTACATAAACAATGTTCAAAGTCTTCACCTAAAACTTGTGCTTTGTTGCAGACATACTTCAATGAAGTGCTTCGCCCACAACTCTCGAATTTCTTCATGCGTCTCTTTGACATAGACAGCGTGTTCCAATTCCTAAAATATGAACACGATTCACAAAAGTTACAACTAACTATATTTGATATCAATGCTTCAACTTTATCGTACCTTTGACAGATTTTGTGTTTGATAGCCGATATTTCTCGCAATGTCGTACATGTAGCGCATGACGAAGTTTCCACATAGTTGACTATCATCAGGTTGGCGTGGGCACTAAGTTTAAACAAATATCATATTATAACCTAATATCGTTATACTTTTAATAGAAATTGCTCAAAGAGTTGCGAACCTTGCATGCTTTCCAAGTAGTAGAGGAAGACTTCTTCATAACTTGTGCCGCTCCAAACATTGTCGAAATCTTCAATGCACTGAAATTCAAAAGTATATATTAGAAGCATCTATAAAATAAAAGTATACCATGTTGTTTATTTATATTGCACTTACTTGTTCACGTGATCACGAATTCCAATTTTTTTGATCCCCACCTTAGGTGCCAGTGAATCGAAAACATATACAGTGTTCGCGGGATAATGGATGACCAACAGTATTTTTAGATCCTCAATTAACGGAGTCAAGTATACGTCAATGTCATTACCAGGTTGTTTCGGACCAGATATTAGACACGAAAGCATGATATGCTTTCTTTTCATCGAAAGCCAGGGAGGGAGGTTGTACATACAAAGCAGCACCGGCCAAGTGCTGTGACGGCTGCTCAAATCCCCGAACGGGTTTATCCCATCGGTACAAAGCCCAAGTCTTAAATTCCGTGCATCATTTCCAAATGTCGGAAACAACGAATCAATGTTCCTCCATTGAGGAGAATCTGCCGGATGTCTCAATTTTCCGTCCTTTTTCCTTTCCTCATCATGCCATCTAAGCATTTTAGAATCATTGGCGTTGGAGAACATTCGCTTAAATCTAGGTATTATCGGCAAATACCATAGAACCTTAGCAGGAGCCCCACCGACTTCATCCTTTCGTTTGTAACGCCAATTGTCACATGTCGGACATTTATCAGCCGATTCATACTCACCTCTATATAGCACACAGTCGTTGGGGCACGCATGTATTCTTTCGTACTGCAAGTTCAAAGGGCACAACAGCTTCTTTGCATCGTAAGTTGACACCGGAAGTTCATTCCCATCGGGAAGCATATCGGTAAGTGTTTCTAAGAGTGTTGAGAAACATTTATCCGAAATCCCAAATTTAGCCTTAATGTTCAACAATTTGAACACAGCAGACAATTTTGTATATTTACAACATCCGTTGTACAAGGGGATATTATTGTCCCTAAGCAGACTGTCAAATATGGGAGGACGTTCATCGAAATCCTCTTGAACATCACGGAGCATGTCCTCAATACGATCATTATCAGATGAATTACTATCAGCTAAAACATCTACATCTGCCTCGGCTTGCACTCTTGTACTAGATCCTTCATCCACCCGACCAGCTACAGACTCACCGTGACATATCCAATTTGTATAACCAGGTTTAAAACCCGAGACTATCAGATGATCCCTAACAATCTCACTATTCCACCACTTTGTGTTAATACAATTACGACAAGGACATGAAATCTTGGATTGCCTCTTTTTTCTACGATTTTGCTCTGCACAATTCATAAACTCTTCTACACCATTCAAATATTCGGCCGTTGCTCGCTTACTAGACATCCAAACTCGATCCATCCCAATCACCTAAGTTAGATAATAAACAAATTTACATCGTAAAGCAATAGCGTGTGTTTAGGAACGGTCCCGGGGGACCATTCAAAGTTTCCTCCAAATGAGCAAACCTTGAACATATCTAAACTTAACGAAAACAATAAATTCGCAAATCATAGGCAATTCCAACAAATACTAAGCATAAAAATAACTATCCAAACATAAAAATCTCGGGTACCCGACAATCGAACACATCGGGTACCATCGGGTCGGGTCGCAATTTCCTTTTTTAACAATTATGATTTCTAACATAGTATAAGACGTTAATAAAACTCACAATACGGAACCAAAATCGAAAGCAAATCTAAATTTCCCAAATTAAATAGATTAGGGTTACAAGAAATATATATTACCTTATAATTTGGGCCGGTGGCTGCGGCTGAGAGGGGCAGGGCGGGGCAGGGCAGGGGCGGCGAGGTGGGGCAGCGAGGTGGGGCGGCGAGGTTGCGGCTGCAAGGTTTGGGAGGCGGCCACAGCAACCGATGGGGAGCTGGCGCGGCTGTGAGTGGTGGGGCACGGCGCGGCTGTGAGACGGCGGGTGAGGGACGGCGGCGACAGCAAGGAGCTGGGCGGCAACGGCGAGGGCACGGGAACGTGGCGGTGGTGCGAGGTGTGGCGCGGAACGAGCTGAGGAAGTTGGGCTGCGTCGAGCGGCGCGGCGGCTGTGCAAGCGGTGGGCGCGACTGCAAAGGGGCGGGCGGCGGCTGAGCAAGTGGTGGGGGCGACTGCAAAGGGGCGGGCGGCGGTTGTGTGTGAGCGTTCGATCTGCCTGGGTTGTGTGTGTGAGTGTTCGATGTGTGTGTAATCGATCTGTATTTTAACAATGGGCGACTGTTGTACCGCGTAACAGTCGCCAATGATCCTTAAATATTAAAAAAAAATTAAATCGACTATGGGCGACTGTTACGGTACACAACAGTCGCCCAATGTCTTATATAATAAAAAAAATAAAAAAGAAAAAACTATGGGCGACTGTTATAGGTATAACAGTCGCCAATGACCCTCAAATATTAAAAAAAAAAGATCCACTATGGGCGATTGTTACAGCTCACAACAGTCGCCCAAAGTCTGATGTAATAAAAGTAAAATAAAAACGAAAAAACTATGGGCGACTGTTGTTGTAATAACAGTCGCCAATGATCCGTAAATATTAAATAAAAAAATTAAATCGACTATGGGCGACTGTTATGGACCACAACAGTCGCCCAATGTCTTACATAATTAAAAAAAATAAAAACGAATATACTATGGGCGACTGTTGGTAAAATAACAGACGCCAATTGTCAAAATTTTTACCAATTGGCGTCTGTTGTTGACAACAGTCGCCCATTGTGCCGCAGCCTATTCCCTTATCTGTACTAGTGTGTCCAATCGTCCGATTCCATGCATGAGACCCCACCTTCGCCGTTTGTTTCTTTCTTCACAAATTGCCCGATTGAAGTTTGCATTTGTACCTTCCAATCGCCCGATTGCATAGGACTAAGTGGCTTCGCCAGATTGGTCTTGATTGAGATCACATTCGCCCAACTTGAGAGGTATTTAGACCCAAAATCGCCGAGTGTTGACGTCACCATTTTATCACC
Source organism: Craterostigma plantagineum (assembly GCA_027422505.1). Lineage (NCBI taxonomy): Eukaryota > Viridiplantae > Streptophyta > Magnoliopsida > Lamiales > Linderniaceae > Craterostigma > Craterostigma plantagineum. The sequence continues at coordinate 10,971,006 of JAPQWV010000011.1, read as the reverse complement.
CGATTCCATGCACTAATATATCACATTTCGCCGAGGTTTTTATAGCTCAACCAATCGCCCGATTCATTTCCTATCCTTAAAGCATTCGCCCGATTTTAGTTTCGCCGAGCTTTTCCATTATCACACTATTTGATTGGTTAGTTCTCAAATCGCTCGATTGGTTACTTATCTAACCTAGGTTTCGGTCGATTTCTTCATATATTATAACTTACATTCGCTGAAATTTAAATTAATAGTTGGTCTCGAATCAGGTAAGACTAACGAAACCCTAAACTCTTAATTCATGATTGTCTATGTGGTTTATTACAATCGATCGAAACTTCCTGAAGTCGTCGAGTTCTCATTTTATTCCTTGAATCGCTCGATTCCATGCCTCAAAACTTCAAATCAATTAATTCATCATCTAAAACTAGTTTCGCTAAGGGTCTGCTTAAGAAGCGAATTGCCCGAATCTAGTTTAATTTACCAATCGCTCGAATGCTCATATAATCCCCCTTAACTTTCGATTGAAACTTGTAATTCTTCTCTATTTTAAAGCTGCCTCCTTATTCATAGCCTGATTTATACCTTGCTAATTTTCTAGATGAACCGCGTAATATCTAAGCTGTCCTGTTAGTATAGTTTGTACTCAAAACCCTAAAATCATCACTTAGTGTAAAAATCGAACCTCTCATCAAAACTATGCTAATCTAGGAAAACTGTACGTCATAATCTTTTCTTCTACCTTTTAGTTATGTGAGGTACTGGGCAGCATAGCATAATATAGTACTTAAATTGGTTTACGACCATAAGCTATACCTTTCTTTGGTAGAAATTCTCGTCTTTGATTTACACCTTATTTTCTTGGATTCATCTTGTTCGACTCTATCTATTTCTTAGGGTTTCTAGCTGTATGAACTATACAATTGAAAGGTTTTCTTCCTTACTCAAGTCCACACTATCGAGGCTTTAAATAACTATAAAAGTTATCGATAGTTTCTTTGATGGGACATACAATGACGTAAGTTTCCTTTTGTCCTAAGTAATTCCATTATTAATGTTTATCCCAATGGTGGGCTTAAGTAGGGATTTTATTCAGCCCATATATATAATAATAGTAATTCAAATTTATTCTTACTAGTACTAACTACTAAAATTGCATCATTCGATTCTAGTTTAATTACCCTCTTGTTTAAATTCGATCCTTACCAATATGACTGTTAACTATTTTCCTAAGTCTCAACACTACCTTTCGGGTCATATTTCACATAGAATACCTATAACATATAGCATGTCGTCATTTAGACGCATCTAATGTCGCAAAACATGTGTCATGCAGTCACATAAGTCATACAAAATGCATCCATATGTATTGGCCGACACTAGTCCATGCTACGTATAAGTGTTTCCCAAAATTTTCTAAGTCTTAATATTGTCATCCAAATCATATATTTCTAATTAAATATCTTCCATTTCTAATTATATCGTAAATCTCGTAATTTGATTTTACGGGTATTACATCCTTCGCTTAGAAGAATTTCGACCCCGAATATCGTCAGCTGGAATAATTCAGGGTACCAATTGGTAGGGAGTTGATCTAGCTTAGTTAGGTGATAGAAAACCACCCAATTGCTTGTAAAGGTACTTATTGCCAAGGAGGATAAAAGATCGAAGTCGTTGATCTCAGATCGAAGGCTATCTTGGTCTAAGTACTAGGAATTTAACAAAGGGTCTCAAATAATTTTTGATGATCGAAAGAAATAAGATATTGATGAAGTAGATATGAAGATTGTTTAAGTTAGTCGAACGTACCACCTCAAAGAGTTAACGAGAAAAATTATAGTTCTAACTCAGACAGGGATTGAAAGTCATTAGCGTCTATCACGCTTTCACTGCACCATTCTGATACCGAACAAATATGTTTCTCAGGATGATGTTTCTCAGGATGAGCAAAAGATTGGGCATAGGGTTATACCCCAGATCCTATTGGATCTTAAGTTTCAGGAATTCAGGTACGACTTCCTATTTCGAAAACCTATCGGTTATGATTACGATTCAGGTCAATACTCGAACTGGTATCAACTAACTCAGCTAAGAGTAACCCCGAGTCTCAACATAAATGGCAGATACAAAGGAATGAATGCTAAGTTCACTAGAAATGCATGTTGGAATTTAATGGATTATAAGGGTACCTGCCACCACGGACGGATTGTTTTCCGCCTCTTCAGATGTAAGCATGTATATTCGAGCAGGCACCGTTTGCGGTCTAGCCTGATTTACTGCTTGACTTCCGGATGCATTTTCCGGACAAGCTTTAGAGTAGTGGCCGGCTTTGCCACATTTAAACAGGTCGCGTTTTGTGAGAAGCAAATGCCCAGATGTCGTCATGCACATCTTGGGCATAATGGTATGTTTGGTTGGCGCCTCCCCTGATTCGGATTAGGCTGCTGGGGTGGTCCGGGTTGGTTTTGTGCATTAGGCTTTGCGTTCTTATCAGCGAACTGTTTCTTCGAATTGTTTTCGCTCCAGTTAGTTTCTTGCACAAACTTTCTCTTTCGGACATTGCTTGCGATAGCCGCGCACTATGACTATGAGATCTGGCAGATGGATGTGAAAAGCAGTGGGAGCAAAATATCGTTTCTCGTATTGTACGTGGACGACATCCTTTTGATAGGAAATGATATTGGAATGCTCTCGATGGTTAAAGCGTGGCTTTCGACCGAATTCTCCATGAAAGACTTGGGAGAAGCTACCTACATCTTCGGTATTCGCCTTTGTAGAAATCGAGCGAATCGTATGTTAGGACTCTCCCAGGCCCTTTACTTAGAAAAAGGACCTAAAGCAATATAATATGGACAACTCTAAGAAAGGGTTCCTTCCTATGCGACATGGGATTCACCTTTCCAAGGCTATGAGCCCTCAAAGTGAGTTGGAGCGGAAAGAGATGAATGAAATCCCCTATGCATCCGCAGTGGGTAGCTTGATGTATGCGGTGCTTTGCACGCAACCTAACTTGGCGTACAATGTGAGCATAGTCAGATGGTTTCAGGCTGACCCTGGTGAGGAACATTGGATAACAGTCAAGACTATCCTCAAGTACCTCAAACGGACTAAGGACATGATGGTGGTCAATGGTAATGGAGAATTGGAAGCGAAAGGGTATACGAATTCGGATTTCCAGTCTGACGTGGACAACCGGAAATCTACTTCAGGATTCGTCTTTACGCTCAATGGTAGAGCAGTGTCTTGGAAAAGTTCCAAACAGAGCACTATTGCAGATTCCACCTGCGAAGCAGAGTATATAGCGGCCTCAGAGGCAGCTAAGGAAGGTGTTTGGATGAGAAAGTTCTTGGAAGAACTTGGTGTCGTTGAGAATACTGGCACTATTGCTCAGGCGAAAGAACCGAGGTCTCACAACAGGTCCAAACATATAGAAAGAAAGTACCACGTGTTACGTGGATTCGTTGAGAATGGCCACATAGCCATGTAGAAGATTGCGACCACGGAAAACGTGGCCTACCCGTTCACCAAGCCTCTATCACAAGCATTATTGGCTAGACGTCTCGGAAAGATGGGTTTTATATACTGCAGTTCATGGCATTGAGTGCAAGTGAGAGATTGTTAGGAATATGCCATTGAATGCTATACGAGGATTAGAATGTATAGGGCATTAGCTTATTTATCATTCGACCTTTTATGTAATAAGATATTTTCGTGTGTTTATTGAAATGCATTGTTCGTTTATTAGATATAAGAGTTCTTTACTTAGCATCTGGTAAAGCAATAAATGAACAAATCAAAATGTGTCGAGTTGAGTCACTATTCTTTATGGCCACAAGAGAGGAAGGCACCCGTGGACTCTTAACCTCGAACATTAAAAGCCCGTAAGTCTGAGGCACCATTTGGGTGCTGGATAACCGATCATGGCTTATTTGTCGATGTCTATCTTGTGCTGATATCCCGCTTGGAAGCGGAGGTCATGACTTGTTATACGAATCGAATCAAGGGATTGAATCGTTTCATGGACACTGACTCTCGGGTCGTACGGTCGAATATGGCTTACTACTCAAGGAGTGTCAATGACCGACGACAACACTATAGTAGTCTACGTGAACCTCAGATCGAAAGGGGCTTTGACGGTGTTGACTTCGAAGTCTCGACTGTCACTGGTTCCCCTCGACGATTTGTTGTTGCATGGGTCAGTGGGCCAGCTGCGGTCTTCATGACGATTTTGATTGTCGGGCTTAGACCGCCGAGTACGAATTCACTGTCTCTTAAGTAATCGAGATAAGTCTCCTATGAGGACGGCGAAAGGAAATTACGAAATCCTTCGCCAAGGTATTGAACTAACTCACGTGAGACATGAAGGGTAGTTTGGTAATTTGACTCAAATCCGTTTTATCATAGAATCGAGTTTAGTGAGTTAGACATAGACCATGGCTCTCACTCGACTGGGATACAGCTAAAGAGTTTATACATAGCACTATTAAAATTGGATACATCCATCGATATTGTACAGGCCCTCCTAAAATTGCCTCTCGCGCAGGATGAATAGGCAAATGTCATAATGTCAAAAAATGATGGAGGAAAAATACTTTCTAACTTGCATAAAGTCAAAGCAATTCCATCTTCAAGATGCTCCAATTCCATTTTATTTTATGTCGTTGAGCAAAGTTTTTTGAAGAAAATGCCTCACATAGATTATCATTCAGCAAACCACGCACTGAAATCGGCAACAATTGGTGCAGGATAATGCGGCAATCATGTGTTTCAGACCTGTAATTTCGCAGCTTGTAGCCTTAATGCGCTTAGACAAATTTGCAGCATAGCCGTCGGGAAATTTCACTGAAGCTAAAAATACACATAACATTTTTCTGCAGCCACAGATAATGTATAGCATGCAGGAGGAACCACATAAGAATTCCCTACGAGTTTTGGGTGTAGCTGATGCCTTATCCCTAATGCTTGTAAATCAAACCGAGCACCAATTTATCTTTCAATTTCCCCTTAAGATCTAATAATGTGCTGATGATGTTATCAAACAAATTTTTCTCTATATGCATAACATCCAAGTTATGTCGCAATCTGAGCGTTCTCCAATATGGCAACCTGAAAAAGATGCTATATTTTCTCCAATTTAGCTCCTCATCGCGCTTTCTCTTTTTTGGTTGCGTCTTTCCAAATGCACTTGAATGTACATAACTTAATTGCTCAACCACTTCATCTCTTGTCAAAGGAACAGGCTTATATCGATGTTCTTTCTTCCATCAAAGCACTTTTGACATCACGCCATTTATGATCCCGAGGCAAAACCGACGATGGCCCATGTAGCAAACTTTTTTTCCGTTCTTTAACCAGAAGCTACATGTTTCTTTGTTGCATACCGGACATGCTAAATACCTTTTAGTACTCCAGCCAGATACCATTCCATAAGCTGGAAAGTCATTATACTCCACAACAGAGCTGCTCGTAGGCGAAACATAGTACCAGTAAAGGCATCGTGTGTCTCCACTCCCATAGATCCATTAATTCATCAATTAATGGTTCCAAAAACACATGTATGTCGTTTCCTGGAGATGTTGGACCCGGTATAAGCATTGACAAGATGAAAAATGGGGCTTTCAGACATTTCCATGGGGGCAAATTGTACGGCAGAAGAACAACTTGCCATGTGATGTGGCATAAGCTCATGTTTGAGAAAGGATTAAAACCATCTGTTGCTAAACCATGTCTAATATTACGGGGATCCTGAGCAAATGAGTAGTGTTTTTTGTCAAACTCTTTTCATTCGTCTGCATCAGCTGGATGCCTGAACTCTCCATCATTTTTGCATTTTCCCTTGTGCCATCTCATATCTTCGGTTGTTATTTTATATATAAACAACCTCTGTAATCTTGGCTTTAATGAAAAATAACGTAAAACCTTTTGCGGTACCTTTAGACGTTTTTTTCCCACCGTTTTTGTCATGACCATTGTCACTAAACTTAAAGCGAGATGCTGAGCATGTTGGACACTTATCCGCATTTTCGTCGTCCTTCCTGAACAGCACGCAATCATTCACACAAGCGTGAATTTTTCATAGTTCAGCCCAAGATCCCTGATTATCCTTTTAACCCCATAATACGAGCAAAGGAGGGTCTCACCATTTGGAAGCGCCTTCTTTAACACTTCAAGTAACATTGAAATGACTTGTTGCTCCATCTGCTAAGAATCTTCAAATGCATTAGAGTCAAGAGAAATGATAATTTTGAGAAATTTTCACATGCTCGATAAAGCTCTTTATCAGCATCTTTCAGTAGTCTCATAAATTTATCGGATTCCCATTTTGGCACAACATTTTCATCTCTCGCAGACTCATCTCCTTCCCAAGCATTCGTTGTTGCTGATGTATAGCAATCTCCTAGTATGCTTTGCATGCCAGTCCTATTTAAGTCATTGGGCTCATGCTCGTTGCTGCTTTCTTCATCGGTATCAAACTCTTCTATATCAGACTCATCACACTCCTCACCATGAAGAATCCAAAGGTCGTAGTCTCGAATTATGCCATACTGTAGCAAAGCAGCTTCAACGTCATAACGACTTTGAAAGCACGCATTGTTGCATCTCTTACAAGGACATCTAACTTTTCTTTCCTCTCCAACGGAAGAATAGGCAATATCCAAGAACCGTTGGACTCCATTCTCGTACTCTGGGGATGCTCTATTCGCTAGTCCCATCCAACTTTTATCTGTTCATATATATGAAATTGAAGACTTGAAATTCTACTAAGATAAAATATAATAAATTAAGGAAAAGTAGAAAGACTCATGAAAAGCCACACAAATATAATATTGAAAACATAAACTTTGAACTCTCAACATAGTGCGTCAATGTCTCCAACAAAGAACATGTAAGAACTATAAGATTCACTCGGTTCAGATTCCACATAAGAATTAATGCTGGAAACCGGATTGTCGTTTCAGTACCTTGAAATTCTTGAGAACTCTGATTAGCCTATGACGATGGATTCATTGCCCATAAAAGAATGAACAGACGAAAAACACACGATTTACTCCCCAAATGTCCAAAAGAGGGGGAAAACACCCGAAAGCTCAAGGAACGAACCTACCCATCGCTGAAAGAGAGTGAGAACTGAGGGATTGTAGAGTACAGGTTGAGAGAGATGTGGTTCATAGCTCTTGGAATTGAAGGTTTGGGAATGAATAAATGTAGGAATCGTGTAGTTGATGATAATTAGTGATAATTTATTGTTATCAATATTTAATTATATTTTAGTGATGATGTCATATTGATACAAATATTTCTATTGATGATAAAGTGATGATATTTAATGTTATCATTATTAGCTTTGCATTAATGACACCATTCTTTTGCCACAAAGGACGCCAAGTTTTTAGTGTCAAGGAGTAGTGACGTGAGAAAATATTGTCACATTTTATCACAATTAGTGACAACGAGTTGTGGCGGAATTTTTTTGTCACTTTCTTCTTCTTGTGATATTTGCTCATTCGAGGCTTCGGTTTCTTCAGTCTCTGGTTGATTGGGTTCGCACACAGATTCATCATCTTCACTGGAATCATCCAGGTGCTGAATTTCTAGTTGGTTGCTTAGCCGGTTGATGTTCTGTGGGGTGTTGTTCTCATGTTGAGATTCTTCAAACACCACATGTGAAGATTCTTCTATGCTCGGGCTTTTGCAATTGAACACCCGGTATGCCCTGCTGACCGCTGAATATCCTAAGAAGAAGCGTTTTTCAGCCCGATTGTCGAAGGTGGCTAGATGATTCTTTCTCGTTGTCGTGGATGTAGCATCTGCTTCCAAAGGTTCTGAAATAACCAATGATGGGGATGTTGCTAGTTCAGATCTTGTAGGGTATCTTTCCTTGACTTTTGCATATCATTGACCGGTTGTAGCAGGCGGTGTTGATAGCCTCTGCCCAAAACTTCTGTGATATATCAGCATTGACCTGGTCGCTTCCTTGAGCGTTCGATTTCTCCTTTCAGCAACTCCATTTTGCTGAGGTGTCCTGGCAGCAGACGACTCATGCCGTATGTCATGGTCCTCAAGATAGGATGTTAGAGTAAAGTTAAGGAATTAAGTTCCTCGGTCACTCCTAATCGTTTTTATCCTAAGGTTACTTTCATTTTCTACTCCTATGAAAAATTTTATTAATTCACTTGGGGTTTGATCTTTAGTTTTTAGAAATATCACCCAAGTGAATCTAGAGTAGTCATCAACTATTACCAGTGTATACGTAGTTCCTCCCAGACTGATTACCAAAACTGGACCAAACGAGTCCATATGTAATAGACCTAGACATCGATCTGCCAATAAATTTCATTTACTTTTAAAGGTTGATCAAATTTGTTTATCTAGTTGGCATGTTGAACAGGTTTTATCTTCAACAATGTTAGCTTCAGTAAACCTCTAACTAGGTTATTTCTACTTAAGGTTGAAATGGTTTTAAAATTCAAGTGATTTAATCTTTTTGCCAAAGCCAACCTCTGGACTCACCGGCGACCAAACACGTTGGAGTATGTGCAGTCTGTTCAGTCTAGTTTATTGTGTAGGTGCCATTGGTTGTTCATCCGATCATTACAGTATTCCCACCCTTGTTTTTAACAAGGCATTTATCATGTTTAGATCTGACTTCATATCATGTATCACTTAGTTGACTGACACTAGGTTATAGTGTAGGTTTCTAACTAAGTATACATTCCTAAGGGTTAAGTTGCCATAGGTAATCTTACCCTTACCTATGATCTCACCTTTGCTGTTATCCCCAAAGGTGATGGTCATTTTGGTACATGGGTTGATGTCCGTGAGAAGTCTTCTTTCTCCGGTCATGTGCCGACAGCAACCGCTGTATAGAAACCAGTTGGACCGATTGAGCTCGTGCAAGTATTCCTGCAATAACAGATAGAATCTTTGGTACCCATATGAACTTGGGTCCAGTCAGAAATTAGATTCTTAGGGATCCAGACTTGGATTACCCTAACATGTCTACCGATAACCGGGTCGATTAGGTATTTATTCTTATTGTTATTTTGTGACCGGTATCTAGAGTCTGTATCTTGGGGGCTCCGGTCTAGTATTATTAGTATGATAAGAGTTCCCCTTAGTTGTTGGGGTCTTTCCATTCTTTGTGGGACATTATTCTTATTACTATTTACTTTAGTAGTATTCCTCCTTACCGGTTGCGATATTGTCTTTTTGTGAGGGACTAGGGGTTTATTATTATTTCATATCCCAACCCAGTCCTTCTGGAGCTATTTTCCAGATGTACTGGACTAGGGCTATAGTCAAAGGGGCGAACGAATTTCACTACCTTTGTCGAGTCAGGCGGCTGATATGATGTTAACGCCTCCTCAGTTTTCGCTTGTTCCTGTAGCCAAGACCCATCCGGTCATTGGTATCCTTCATTATTCCTTGACGGAAGTTGAGTGTTTTAGACGATTTTGTCCAAGACTGGACTATCGTCGACAGCTTTTGGTTCTCCGAGTCCTTCAGCTCAGCGGTCTCCTTTGACCTGTTGTTTTCTTCCTCTAGTTGGGTGATTCTCTCAACTAGGGATACGGTATCTTCCTGTACCGGTGCCTTTTTTTGCTACTTTCAGCTTTTCGTAGAGCTTTCACTATTCGTCGGTCATCTCTTCACAGCTGAACTCAGGAGCTGACTGATCGTCCTCTTGGATTAAATGATCTGCCATGGGACATGCGTTCTCTTCCCCACTTTCATGCTCGCTCAACTCTTCTTCAGAGCTTGATTTTTCTGAATCGGTGTCGTCCCATTTGGGCTTGTTTTTCCCGGCATTAGTGCACGGGATTTTCGTTTGACCGATTTCTTCTTCTTTTTAGGGCAGTCCACGATGAAGTGCCCTTCCACGCCACAGTTAAAGCACACGTTCGAATCCTCATCTTTATCAATGTGCCTACCTCGTGACGGCTTGTTTGGAGTCCTATTCATGATTCTCCCGAACTTAGAGAGCAATCGCCTTTTCGCTCATTTCCGCAGCATCCTCTGAGGTAGATGCTTCTGCCACCCCCAGTGCCTTGACCGGTTGGAGCGGCATCGTTTCTCCAGTCTCATCTGGAGTTTGAACTCGTAGGCCTTCAAATCTGCAAAAAGGTCATGCAGCATAAGCTTGCTCAAATCTTTCGATTCTCGCATGGCCATTGTCTTGACGTCCAATTCTCATGGAAGAGGTTTCATGACTCTGATAGCCATGTCCCTGTTCTCGAGCTGTCTAACCAACGTTGAGAGGTCGCTGATGATGGAGCAGAATCGTTCTTCAATGTCGGCCATGGTATTGCCTGGTTTCATCCTTATGGTGTCATATTTCTGGATGGCCATGACAAGTTTATTTTCATTTGTATGCTCGTTTCTTTCGCATATCTGGCAGAGTTTGGCACACACCTCCTCGTGGTTGAGCACATCATAACCTGCCTGAAGATACTCTTGTCCAAAGTTTTGAACAAAGTATCTTTGGCAATGTTGTCGAGGTTTGCCTTCCTCCTTTAACCATCGTCAGTTCGCTCATTTCCTTTGGGATTTCTCATGGTTCGTTGGGATGGGCGGCATGACGCGGGTTCGTCTTCTTGTAAATGAAGGTCCCCGTGTTTATCACATCTACCATTTCGTTGTCTTGTGCATAAGATGGGTTATTATCCTTATCTTCTATTCAATGAAGTTTTCCCTGCTAAACATCGGCAGCTTACTCGAAGACGTCATGGTGAATCAAGCAACCTGCTCTGATACCACTTATTAGATGGGGTGAATAAACACTTGTAGTTTTTCGGTTCTCAACCGGTTGGGATTGGATACTGGTGCTTGATACTCGCGTATGTGACTTTGTGTGGAAGCGAGACCGATCAGTTATTAAACTGAGACGAGATATGTGATTTGATGTGTACGTGTATGGTTGTAAAAGACACAGCGATTTGTGACGTTCGGAGCAAAGTCTCCTACGTCCCCCCTTTCCCGCATGAAAGGCTATCACTAGAAGATTCGGTTTCGATACCACCCCTGTCGTATAACCTTCTTAGCTAGACTCACTCGTACAGCCCCCCGGCTATACTTGCTAACTAAACTCCTAGCGCTCACTACTAGACAGCTTTTTACAGTCCGTCTCTTTCAAGAGCTTTTTACAGTCCCTTGAAGAAACTCACTTACTAGATAGTACAGTGAGGACAACACCTAAGATATTTTTCTTTGCTTTGAGTGCTTTGAGCTTGATTTCTTTCTCTAGATTTTGCAATGAAGTGTCGTAAACGTCTTGATGCCTCTTCTCTACTATCTATAGCTGGACTTTGTTGAGAAGACCGTTGTGAGATAGCTCCTCGTACCGGACAGTGCATTTAATGCCTTTTACCCAAAATGGGTCATGTCCGGTCTTTGTTGCAGTTCGCGTTGTGCCATTTGCTCCATTCATTTATAAGCTTGGCTATACTTCAACTTGGCTCCTCCTTGCAGCCTTGCATTGAATGCTTGTTAGAAGTCTTCTGTTTGTCGCGCCTTGAATAATTTTGAATCTATCCACGTGGCACATTCGGTATCTCTATTCCGGTCTTCAGTGAGCTTCCGATAGAGTCTTCATCCGGTTGCCGGTTGCACTTGTTGAACTGCTGACTGGTATCCGGTCTCACTTATGTCTAACCGGTATACTCAGTTAAGTTGAGCTCAATCACCAAAATGGTTTATCTGAATTCTTTAAATTCATGATTTCTAGAATATACGTTGTAATTGTGCTTTGATTAGCTGTCTTCATAATTAGGGGCTTTTATTGTATTCCTCAAGGAGGAGATCTATATGGAGCAGCCAAAAGGTTTTGAGTCGCATGCAGATGCTCACAAAGTGTGCAAACTGAATCGGTCCATTTACGGACTGAAACATGCCTCTTGGAGCTGGAACCTACGTTTCGATGAAGCAGTTCGGAACTTCGGATTCGAAGAAAACGTAGATGAGCCATGTGTCTACAGAACGAGTAGTGGGAGTATGGTGTTGTTCCTTGTATTATACGTGGATGATATCCTTTTAATAGGAAACGACATCGGGGTGCTTTCCAGTCGGACGTGGATGACTGAAAATTTACTTCAGGTTTTGTATTTGTGCTCAACAGTAGGGTAGTGTCTTGGAGAAGTTCCAAGCAAAGCACGACTGCCAATTCCACGTACGAGGCAGAATACATAGCAGCCTCAGAGGCATCTAAAGAAGCAGTTTTGATGAAAAAGTTCTTGGAGCAACTTACTCGGGAAGCAGTTGCTGACAGACCGCTTACACTTTGGTGCGATAATAGCGGTCCAGTCGTGGAAGCAAAGGAACCACGATCTCATAGAAAGTCCAAACGTATTGAGAGAAAATATCACGTTTTAGGTGAGTTCGTTGAAAACGGGGTGATCGTCGTGCAGAAAATCGCCACCGAAGAAAACGTGGCAGACCGTTCACGAAGCCCTTGTCTCAGGCAGTTATGGAACACGATCCGGACAAAATGGGGCTACGATACCATTGTGACTGGCATTAGGTGAAGCACTTGGCATTCGAGTGCAAGTGGGAAGCTGTTAGGGAGTGTGCCCTCGGAATGCCATACAAGGATTAAGAATATTATAGGGCACACGATGATGTATATGTAGGGGTGGGTAAACGGGTTCGGGTTTTGGGTACCCGACCCGACCCGATCGGGTGTTTACCCGATTTAATCGGGTAGCCGAATCCGATCAAAATTTTCGGGTCGGGTTTCTGGTAGCTTTGAGCTACTCGAGATACCCGATCGGGTATCCAATATTTTCGGCCCAAATAATTAAATAGTCTATAATTACTAATTGGCCCAAAAGAAAAAGATCATTTTAATACTTAAAATAAAGGCCCAGCCCAATAAACAAACAAAATTAAAAAAAAACATCACCAGACCACGGCACACACACGACAGACGCCAAGTATAGCTCGCAGTCGCCGTACACCAGTCACCATCCCGCCATCGTAGCTCGTCGACCGCCGTCAGGTCAGCCGTCAACCACCCGAAGACAACACCATCGGCCACTATCCGTCCATTAGCCACCACAATTCGTCCAAAAAGGTATAAATTCTTACGACTCCTAGTTTTCTATTTCGAAAATTTGTTGTTTTTTTGTCAATTTTTACGTTTCAAGAGATGATTTTAAGTATTTATTAACGTTTGATGCATGTTTAAATTCATGGGTGGCCGATTTTGGTTGTTTATTTGGCATTAAGGTTCGAATTTTAACATGTGTTTGATCTTGAATTGAATTGTGATCGAATTTTAACATGTCTAAATAAAATTTAAAAAACAATGAAAACCCGACCCGACCCGCGGGTACCCGACGGGCTTCGGATACCCGATTGTCGGGTACCCGACATTCGATCGGGTGGGGCTCGGGTTTGAAAATCACTACCCGATTTTTTTGGGTACCCGATCCGAGAAACCCAATACCCGAAATACCCGACCCGATCCCACGCCTATGTATAAGTTGCTAGACAGTCTTATTGTATTTACTATCAAATAAAGTAATGAATATTATTTTCATTTTAATAAAGGCATTATTATTTATTTATCGATTTTAAAGTCTGCTTGGCATCCGTCAGTGCAATAAATAAATAACACCCAAATGTTTGAGTTGGACGTCTGATTCTCGTAGGGACGAGAGAGGAGACACCGGAAGGTCCTTAATCTGAACATTAAAGAAAAACTTCGTAAGTCTAAGGATTTTAAGAGGGTGACTAGATATCCGAATATGACTTATCCATTGACGAACACATAGTATTGGTAGTGTCATCGATTAGCTGAGAAGTAGTGTGTCGTGATGGAGATATCGGTGATTGGAGAGATCGCGTATTCGGACATTCGGCTTGTGTTCATCTCAATCACATGGCTAGGATGTTGTCAATGATTGAACGAGTGACTATAGCAGCCTCAGATCGATAGGGTCACTACCGGATTTGCTTTCGCAATTTTGAATTATCGCTAGCTGGCTAGGCCCGCAAGTGTTCAGAAATGGGACACGGGCCAGCGGCGAAACGCAACCGACTTTTCGGAGGTGATTGTCGGGCTTTGACTGCTATCGGGATTCACTGCCTATATTCGTATAGGTTAACGTCCTATGAGGTAATCGGAGAACGACGATTATAAAGCCTTCGGCCAAAGCTTGGAAAACTTGCTCGTATTATATACGGAGCGGAGTTTAAATATTCGGTTCGGTCGCGATTATAACATAGTGTTAGGTTAGTGAGTTTGACATTTGCATGGCTCTCACTTAATCGGGACACAAGTGAAAGGCGTAAGAGGTATTTAAATGTATACACTATAGTCGGTTCGCCCGAATTTCGATTAGATCAAAATTCGTTCTCAACTGGATCTATCCAGTACCGCGGGATTGGCTAGGCGAATACCGGGACTCGTGGATTCCTCCAATGCCAGTTGAGATGGACCTAGAGAGTCGTGCTTAAAAATGGATGAACTCGAACTAAAACAACGGGCTTTTCTCTGAAACCTAACGAATGAGATTCGTTGAGGTAGTGGCATAGTTGATACGAGATGTCGACGACTTAGTTAAATCCTAGTGAGGGTCACGAAAATAATTAGTACTTAAGATTGTCTTAATGCTTAATTAATTAACTAAGTGAGACTCAATTATAATTAAAATAATTAGATTGGATTTAATTGTTTTATTATTTAAAATTGAGGGATTAAATTGAGAATTTAGAAACCTCAAGGGCCAAAATGAAATTAACATAAAATAAAATAAAAAAAGAAAAATAATGATAAAGCATGCCACGTTATTTATTGTGTACAAATGATGATTCATTTGTTTTTTTTACATGTGTAAAAATTAAAAAAATTAAAAAAAAAAATAAAATGCATAAATAAACGTGGTATGCGGAATATTTTAAAAAATGGCCTTTGACATAGTCAACGTTAAAAAATAGCCCCGTCGATTTTTTATGTTTTTTAAAAAAATTCGAATTAAGGGTATTTACTTCATTTGACAGGACATCTTTTTAAAAATTGCAGGGGGACCCCTGCTATATAGCACAGGTCCCCTGCTCAGTGGACCTATGCTATATAGCAGGGGTCCCGTCCATCTTGTGCGCAGTATGGGCGGGACCCCTGCAAGTGTGCGGGGACCCTGCGCTGTGTGCGGGGGACCCTGCGCTGTGTGCAGGGGGACCCCTGTGCTGTGTGCGGCTGTAGGGACCATGCGCTCTGTGCAGGGGGACCCCTGCGCTGTGTGCGGGGGACCCTGCGCTGTGTGGAGGGGGACCCCTGTGCTGTGTGCGGCTGCAGGGACCCCTGTGTTGTGCGCGGGTCTCATGCACTGTGTGCGGGGACCCATGCGCTGTGTGCGGGGACCCCTGCGCTGCTGCCCGCACACAGCGCTAGGGTCCCTGCACAAACCGCAGGGGTCCCCCACACACACGGCTGGGGTTCCGCCCATGCTGCAGGGGCCCTGCCCATGTTGCAAAAAAATAAAAAAATTACTTATTGGGGATTTGAACCCATGATCTACTACTTGAACGTCTGACTACACAACCAATGGACTACGACCCGCCCATCCACCCTTTTGTGACCCCGATAACAGATATCGATTTCAAAAAGTGGGACCCATTTAGTAAGGGTATAACTGTCATTATACACTTGGAGGCTATTTTTTTAACATTGACCATGTCAAAGGACAATTTTTTAAACGACCCGTGGTATGCTAAAGGAAAATGAGATGGACTTGATATTTTCCTAAGAATAACAAGAGAGAGAGGTAGAAAAGTTCTACAATTTCTCAAGCCACATAGTTGAACCGACGGGTTCGTTTGACGAGTCCGGACGCCCGAACCAAACTGCGTCTACCCATCGGGACCAGTCTCAGAGGTTCGTTCAAGGACATAACGGCGTGACGATCTAGCCCGGAGGCCCCGAGAACCAGACGAGGTGTTGCGACGTCCATCAGGTGACGACAGAAGAAATCACGATCACCGACGGTATAATTTCGAACCCTAGTGGTTTGAATTACGAAAAATATCAAATGACATCGGAATAATTCAAGAAACCTTTGTTGCGAACGTCGGGAAGTGTAGAATTTTTCTGGTAAATTTGGTATCGATCGAAAATCATTTCGGTCATCAAACAGTCAAAAGACGGCAGGGTGCCGCTTTACTCGGCTTGATAGTTTCGATCCACAGATTTGATTTTACAAAAAACACCAAACGACATCGGAAAAATTCGACACCTCGTTACGAACGTCGGGAAGTGTAGAATTGTGCTGGAAAATTTGGTATTGATCGGAAATTATTTCTGTCGCCAAATAGTCGAAAAACAGCTGACTGCCGCTTTATTCGATTAACTTGGATTAAATTATCAATTCGAATAAATTCGAAATAAATTAAAATATTGATAATTCGAATTAATCGTGGTCTCCCGAGGCTTAGGGCAGTGTCTCAGCCCCTCGAAGAAGCCGAAGGGCGTTTGGTCGAATTTAGATATTAACAATCGAAAATTCGTCACGCTACGCCGCTCGGTTCAAAACGCGCTTCCGCTAAAGCCACGAGACTAACTTGTATATATACCAAGTTTTTTCGTATAATTACTATTGTACGCATCGAATATTCATCGAGAAAGTAATTGATTTGATACCGAAGTCTTGCAATTCCAATCCTAGAGAGAGAAACACAAGAAACTTTCTCACACTACAAGCATTCTCTCTCAAGTTCTTCATTTGAGGTTTTCGATCGAAACTTAAATTTCAATAATTCTAATCGAAATACTTAGGATTGCTTGCCTATTATCTTAGAGTTGATAATCGAAGACCTAACAATTACTAACAGATACTCTGTTGATGATCTAACATTTTAAACAAAAAACTTATCAGAATAAAAATTATCTTAGGTGTTGTATTTGTGTATCTAAAAGGAATCGCGTGGTTTAAAATACGAACGCCAAATCAAATCCGTTAGTAAAAATTAGGAGTTCAAAATATGGCTTTGGGATAAGGTTCGGTAGCTCGGCGAGCCAGCTCGAGGTTGTGCTACTTTTGTTACTTTGATTAGTATTTATGAAAAACTTATTACGGGTCGAATTTGGATTTCAAAATAAGAAGCTTCTTCTATTTGGATGAAATCAAAATCAAAATCGTGTTTGGAGGAAATCCGGTTGAAATCATAATTCAGGTATCCAAACCAGCCATTACTAAATTTCCATAATGTATATTTCAAGAGTCGCCATATCCACGTGATACAATACCGAATTCAAGGAAATGAAGCGTGTGAAGTGAAGTTTCCTTGAAATCTTTCGACTCGGTCGTCCATTCCAATGTTTCCACAGGCATTAAATTTCTAACATTAAGAAGCAAATACTGCCAACACAAGGTCAAGCTTAGCTTTACCAATGTTCCTTCCTTGCCAGTGCCTAAGCACATAAGATTACACGCACAAAAGACAAACCAATGGCCGGCACGGCATACTTAGTAAAAAATAAATGTTAAATTTTATACATATGTACGCACATAAACATGTATTAGCCCTCACCATATATTTTGTGCTAAATATTTTTCTTGAATGATCAGCCGCCCTACGCTTTGAAAAGTCCCCTTTCCATTCTTTTCTTGGTGAAGAATTTCTCGCATGAGCACATCGCAATAAGATCAAATTCTACGTTAAAATCCTTTCTATATCTAATCATGAGAAGCGACGGTACTCAAACAAGGTTCAACCACAACAACGTAGCTACAGAAGGTAGGAGATCGTTTAGTACTACACATCATGATACAGGCGGTGAAAACCGGCGATTTCCTACTCGTAATAGCACAACTCATCATCAAGCCTCGGAATTAACCAATGTGTTTTATGGGATCAATGGTGGTGAGTGCAACGAGTATGACTTCGATTCGAGCACGAGAAGTGTTAGCAGTAGAATGACTCAAGAGTGGTTAGAAGATGCTAAACGTTTGGTGGCTAATAACTCTTCTTCACCTCCTTCGAGAGGGACGAATATCGGTTCGCCCATTAGACTAATCGGTTCGCCGAGGTTTTCTTCCCAAGGGAGGCTCTCAGTCTCGTCTCTCGATAGGCGGGACCCACTCTCAAGATCTGCCCGAAGGTAAAATATAGAAAAAAGGAATTACAGGGTTTTAATGTATTCATGATTATTATTGTGATTATTTCAAAAAAATAACAGGCTAAGGGGAGGACCTGAGGGAATCGGTAGTGAGATCCTCTCAAGAACAGCTATCCATCATCGGGCAATCAAAAGCTCTGATCCATTTATTACCGATCCTTCGACCCGCCCGTTTCTCCTGAACGCCACAACAGGCCACCGAGCCCCAACAGCCCGGTGGGGTCCACACGTTTTCCTCCTCGCCAGTCAATTCACCGTAGAACCCGTTTCCAAACTGGCCCTAACCCTAACCTGACCATGATTAGTAATAATAATATAACTGCCATATTAACTAATGAAAATAATTTATTTAAAAATCTATCGAGTCCTAACTACAATAGCACAATCTTGGAAGGTGAAGTGCCAGTGTCTCCTCCTAAGAATCTGATTGAGTTGGGTCATAGGAGGTCGATTTCGTCAGGCACGTGCTCGGTTAAGGGCAATGTGCTTTTGTCTCCACCGAGGAATTTGATCGAGTCTGCTCAAATAAAGCCCATTTCTTCTAACATATGTAGTAAAGATAGATTTGTGAGGGAAGAGAAAAGCATAAATGATGAGGTCATGGTTAGCGAAAGCTGTGGTGTGAATGGTACTGGAGATTTGAATTATTTCTTGAGAGAGCAAAGGTTGAAGATTGAGAAGCTTCTAAGTGGAGAGATTAACGGCAAAGCCCATATTGTGCTATCGGGACCATCGAATAGTAAGGGATCTTTTTTTTTCCGGCTTTCTATTACTGTTCCTATCGACCACTTCATGCATATCAAACTAGTGATTACCTACCTACAAATTCTTTATACTGATACAAGGCCATGTACATTTAAGTTTCTTGTTCTTTCTTAGAATAAAATTTTGCGTTTCAACAATGAGTTAGGTACTAGTTCAATGGTAGCGGCAATATGCTACGCATGGTTACTGGAAAATCAAGAAAGGGCTGGTAAGAAGAAAGGCGAGCTTGAACGTGGCAAGAAAAACAATTATATGGAGTTTGTTGTGTCCGTTATGAACATAAGAAGAGCGAAGATGTGGAGACAAAAACAAGTGGCTTGGCTGTTCCACCATGTTGGTTTAGACGCTATTTCTTTGCTCTTCTCAAATGAGGTATTTTATAGTGTTTTCGTTTTATGAATTGTCAGCGCTATATCATAGTAATCCCATCGGTATTTACTGAGATTTTAACTGTTATTACTCTAAAATCTAAGGTTGATTTAGAGACTTTAATGATGTCTAAGCAACTGAGCTTACTGGTGGTGGGTGAAGACATCCTTAAAACCAACGGAGAGGTTCGAAAAACTTGTACTTCGAGGGTTGTCATATCATACAAAATGCATCATCGTTGAAACTTAACCTTATTCCTCCAACTAATCTCTTTTCATATAGGTTCTCTCAAGCTGTACTGTTCTTACGGACAACTACTGCGAGGTCTCATATGAGCTCCTTCAGACACCAGTCGTGAAGAAGCTTCTGGTACTCGAAAATATATCAAAAGAAAGTGATGAGTATATATTCGATCAAATTTATACACTACCAACCAACTCATGGAAATTTTCAACTTTCTTTCTGCAAATCAGCTAGCGGGTATTCTACTAGATACAGCAAATTTGAGCAACTCAACGAAGAAATCCATGACGAGAGATGCCGAGGCAGTTCAGCTTCTCTCAGTTTCTTTTGCGCCAAAGTATACGAATACGATTTTCGATCAATGTACACTCCCTTATATGACTCTATCTCCACGCATCGATCATTTAATTAACCTCCGAAAAATGATAACGTTCGGAAAATAGTTTAATTATATATTTCTGATGCAGTGATGCAAGATCAAAGAGACGAAGACTTCATCGAAGCCATGCGTCGAACTTATGGTGAAGCACCGGGTGAGATCAAGTTTTAGATTATAATTTATTATGACTTAGACCATCTCCAACCGATAAACGCTTTCTCAAATTCAAACGTATTCTCAAACTAAAATTGCACTAATTCTTCTCCAACCGATCAACTCATTCTCAAACTCAATAGACTATGTTGTAGTATTCACTTCCACACTAATTTTTACAAATTTTCAATACTACCCACATATTATACAACTTTACAAATTAGACTACAAATATTATTTTAGATTTAATCAAAAAAAGGAATAATGTTAATAATAAAAAATATATTTATACATATAAAAAGCATCGATTAATGTTTATTAAACGACAACTACAAAATATTTATCATATAAAAAAGCATCGAAAATATTTATTAAAAACACAACTACATAACACGGGAACCAAAAACTAATTCGAGATGCATACAGTGGCGGAGGCAGAAAGTCAGTTTAGTGGGGTAATTACCCACTATTTTTAGATTTCAATTGGCCCCATTACCCACTATTTTTAGAAAAATTTCACTGGGGTCCACATAGTATAAATTTCTCTAAGTTTCATCTTATCGTTATATAATTTACAGTAAATTATTAATAATTTTTTTCCAGTGGGGTCCAGTGACCCCACTGGACCTCATCTAGCTCCGCCACTGGATGCATATAAAAAATATCTGTACAATAAAAAAGCTACATAACTTTCATGCATCATTATTTGTTCAGTCCTCCCACAAATGATCAATTAACAGATTACGAAGTGCAATGTGATCATCTTTATTTCTAATGTTTTGGTACCGGGATATGAATTCTCGAGATCGAGAATTTTCATCTCTCACCAAGTCGACCTCCGGCCCGGCGGTGGCGTTTCCATCTCAATTTCAATTGGTGAACTTAAATCACGTTCATCCTCTATAATCATGTTATGCAAAATTATACGTGTAGTTATTATATCATGTAGGACTTCTTTTTTCCAATAACGTACTGGCCCACCTAAAATTCCAAAGCGTGATTGAAGAACTCCAAACGCACGTTCAACGTCTTTCCTAAATGATTCTTGTTTCATTGCAAAAATTCCTATAATGCCAGTTTCACTTTTAATATTGCGTGCTCGTTGGGTTAAGATGTCGGAATTTAAACTATGTGAGCAAAAAAATATATTTAGACGGACAACAATTAAATGAAATCTAGAAGAATCAAACAATTTCTCTATACATAGCTTTGGTACAGTACAATTTATTCATATATAAAGTTTGAACAGTAGAAAGAAACTCCAACAATTTCCTCCCTATAAAACATTTCTCAATATTTTCCATTATATACTAAATTTTCTATAAATTTATATTCTAATATTTTCTATTTATAATAATTAAATTACGTATATTACAAATGAATTCATTTTATAGTTCAAAAACTATCAAAGTCGATCTTGTATTCAATTTTCAAAAAACAAAATTTATAAAAATTAAATTATAAAATATTAGGAAGTTCTTTTATTTTGAAATAAAATTACCATAAAATCACTACACCCACTTCGAATCATTTTCAAAATTGTTAGTTAACTATTAAATGTTAATTTTATTAGATTTATTAATAACCTTTAAATAAAAATTATTATTATTAGTCACATCAATTGTTGTCCTCTCTCTCTCTCTCTCTCTCTCTCTCTCTCTCTCTTGACTATTGTTCATCATCTTCTCCACGATGAAAATCGATTTCGACCTAAAATCCACATGAAATCCCAAACCAACTGAAACCCAAAATAGAAAACCAAAAGAAATAAAGGTCCTATATGTAAATATAATGTTCAGACGCGTCCTTTCAGTTTCAAACCCATCTTTGAGTTTTAATTAGGATAGAGAAAGTTTAAATCGCATTTTGGGTCTGATTTTGGAGTTCGATTGGAGTAGTTTTACTCCATTTTTGGGATTTGCAGCTCCATTGGAGTTGTTCTTAAGACGAAAGTAATTGGTTAAATTAAACTAAATGACGATCTGTTGAATTTTATGTAAGAACAACACAAATGAAGAAAACAAATCAACTTGAGAACACAAAATAATATAGAGGCATGCATGAAGCATTGCCCTAAAAAGCTATTTCAAGAGATTAATCAAATAGCTTCCCAGGGTACAACTAGATCTTCAATCGTAAGTATATGTGTGTTCGTCGATTGGAGCAGGAGAGGAGGATAATTTATAGATTAGCGATGGTTAACGTATGGGTCATGTAGTTCAAAAGACATCTTATAATATTAATTACTATTTAATGTCTAACTCATAACTTCCTCTTTAGTTTCATGCATTGCATTTATTAAAGCAAGATGAAGAATAAAGAAGTATGTTAACAATCCCCCACTAAATGAAAACTTGTTCCCAAGTTTTTATATCATGTTATATAATTTGGAAAATGCCGCATAGATTGGGGTGTTTCACTATGAAACTATGAACCACGACTTAGGCAACACGATTTAAGTCCACAGGAAAATAAGTTGAACGAATCTTACGAACTTATATTTCTTTTGTAGAATAGTGATCCTATTTGCACAACATTTTCTTTTCTCCTCTTCTCAACGCGGTTGACTACCTCTCTTCAGCCATGTGCTTCCCTGCAAATTAAATCTGTGAGTGCTTTAGAAAGATTAGCCAAATCTATCATATGGGCGGCCACACCCAACTCTCACATACGTAAACTTTTGACTAGCGTTCCGTCATACGCTTATCTAGTTTATTAAGGAAATAAATATTCCATCCTCCGACTATCTTTAAGGAATCTCGAACCATAGAAATAAGAATAATTACGAAAATTGCTTCAGGTCTTAGTTCTTGTTTTGCTTTTACCCTTATGAACCAATTGCTCATGTTAGTTGAGCAATGGTAGGGTTTCCACAAGTCCTAGACATCAAGGGCCACAATTCCCATTTCTCTCGTGGTCTTCTCAACTAAAAACCTCCCTACAGGTTTTGTCAAGGGATCGGCCGTGTTTGTAACGACCCGTCCCATACCGGATGTCACTATAGCATCCGTCCCTACCGGGACCAGTGGTGTTGGGCCCACCACACTCCAACTGATAGTCTGGCCCCACTGTACCACCATTTAACCTTTTTAGCGTGCTTCGTGCACTCGCTCACACGCACCCTGAGAAACTTCCCAGGGGGTCACCCATCCCTAGATTGCCCCAAGTCAAGCACGCTTAACTTCGGAGTTTCTATAGATGGACTCCCGAAAAGGTAGGTCGACCTTGGTGATATGAGTAGTACTAACAATTCCCTTATACGATTCTTAGCCTGACACGCACATACATTGTCAGTCTCAGGATCCCCTCTCATTCTGGTGTTGGATCGGTTCGTTCATGTACCCCTTCGCCTAGAAGCCTACCAGGAGCCGCTCATTGTCCGTGCACCCTGGCACCGGCGATCACTCCCCGCCCTCTTCGGCCCCGGGCATCACAGTGTTCCCCTCAGACTTTACATAATCTATTGAGATTATTCTTTCTTTTATCATTTGTTTTACCACATTATGTCTCAAACGAATGTGGCGATGTTTTCCATTATAAGTTTTATTTTTGCAACACAAATTGCAGCCTTGTTGTCACAATGGATTGATATTGAGGTGATCAAACTCTTATCAATCACAATGTCTAACAAAAATTCCTTAAATATTCAGCTTCCACAAGCTAATCTAAAGCAATGAATTCAGAATCCATTGTAGAGCGTGCTATCAACGTTTGCTTTGTTGACTTCCATGACACAACCCCTCCTCCCATTAAGAACACATAGCCACTAGTAGACCTTGTGTCACTAGATCCTATATCCAATTCGCATCTGTATAACCCTCAATAATTTGAGGATGTCCACTATAAAAAGTACCACAACTATTATCCCTTTGAGGTATTTTAATACTCTAACAAGGGCCATCCAATGGGAACCATTGGGATTTTTCGTATACCGACTTAATCTTCCAATCGCGTAAGATATGTCGGGCCTCGTATAGTTTGATAAGTGAAGTAAGCATCCCAATATTTGAGCATATGTTGTTTGATCTTGGGGGTTCTCCTTTATTTTTAAATAATGCCTCATTTTCATTAAATAGTGTACTAACGGGTTTGACGTCATAGTAACCAAATCTTTTGAGGACCTTTTCTATGTAGTGGTCTTGTAGTAACATGATACCTCCACTTGTCCTCAATATTTCAACTCTGAGCATCACATTTGCTTCCCCTAAATCCTTCATGTCAAAGGTGTTGGAAACTACAGCTTTTGTTTCTTCAATAATATTAATATTTGTTCCAAATATTAACAAAGTCGTCTGCATATAAAGCAATTATAACCATTTGCTTGAGATCTTTTTTGATGTAAACACATCGATCAGCTGAAGAGGGTATAAAACCTTGGTTTTCTAAAGTGCTGCCAATTTTCTCATGCCATTGTTTTGGGGCTTGTTTTACTCCATAAAAGGATTTTTAAGTTTGAATACTTTCTTATCTTGACCTTGCACTCTATAACCTCTGGTTGCAACATGTAAATTTCCTCTTCAAGATCTCTATTCAAGAATGCTGTTTTAACATCTATTTAATGTATAACCAAATTGTGAATGACCGCCAAGCTTATTAGCATTTGAATAGAAGATATCCTTGTTACTGGTGCAAAGGTGTCGAAATAATCTAGATTCTCTTGTTGAGTGAAGCCTCTTGCAACCAATCTAGATTTATATTTTTCCACATTCCCATCTAGTAAGAGTTTTTTATTAAACACCCTTACTTGTAATTGTCTTAGACCCTCGAGGTAGGTCAACCAATTCCCAAGTATTACGCTTTAAAATGGAAGATAGCTCAGATTTTATACTTTCTTTCCTATTTTCCGCTTCCTTATACGAGATCGCATCGTGATAGATTTTAGGACCTTGCTCTACTAAATAAAAATAGTAGTCTTCTCCCATAATATTTTGAGTTCTTCTCCTTTTTCCGATTACTTGATTCTCGGTGAGGTCTTGAGATTCAAGCTCCTTAGGTGGATTTCTTTCAACCTCAGCTAATTGTTTTAATGGAAAATTTGACTCAAAAAATTCAGCATTTTTTGATTCAATAATTGAACCTTCTTCAATTTCTTCGAATTTTAACACAAGAAATCTATATGCCGCCGATTTTTCAGCATATCCCACAAATAAACAATCAGTTGTCCTTGAACCAATTTTTCATTTCTTTGGTTCAGTTAATAATACTTTTACAAGACAACCCCATACTCAAAGATATTTTAGATTTGGAGCATAACCTTTCCAAATCTCATATGGGGTTTTACCTGTTCTTTTATGTGGTACTTGAATTTGTAAGAAGCAAGATGTTAAAATCGCTTCCCCCCACCATTACCTGGTGCTCCTGAATTTATAAGCATAGAATTCATCATTTCTTTGAGAGTTCTATTTTTTCCTTAAGCTACTCCATTAGATTCAAGTGATACGGTGGAGTAATTTCATGAATAATTCCATGACCTTCGCAAAAATTGTCAACCAAAAGAAACTCTCCTCCTCGGTCGAATTTTAATCTTTTTATTTTCCTCCCGAGTTGATTTTCAACCTCTTGTTTGTAAATAACAAACTTAGAAAAGGCTTCGCTCTTCTGATTTAAAAGATATAATCTTGCAAATCTAGAACAATCATCAATAAATGTGATATAATATTTGTTCCCTCCTCTAGATTCACAATTTTTTCATATCTCCAAGATCACTATGGGTCAGATCAAGTAGTTGTGTTGATCTTTTCACACTATAACACGTCTTTTTTAAGAGTTTAGATTCAATACATATTTCACATTTCTTTGCATTATTTGAATCCATTTTAGGAATTATTCCCTCAGCCATCATTTTTTTCATGTAATTTTTGTTTACATGACCCAGTCTTTCATGCCATAAACCGAAAGAACTCACAAGGTAAGGTGAAGAATTTATTCCATTCATGATAGAGTCCACATTAAGTACAAAGAGACCATTGGTCTTATAGCCTTTGCCTACAAATATATTATTCTTTGTGAGAATAAGTTTCCCACGCTCAATAGTGATTGTGATGCCTGCATCATCCAACAAGGAAGCCGAAACCAGGTTTGCTCTTATAGCTGGGGACATAAAGGACATCTTCAAGGTAAGAGTCTTTCCTGAAGTTAATTTTAACTCCACATCTCCCTTCCCTTTGACGGCCGTTGCATGAGAGTCTCCAAGGAAGACTTCACCATCATTTGTCTCGACATATTGGACAAAATCCCCTTTATTTTTTGCGATATGTTTGGTTGCACCAGAGTCAACCAACCAAACATCTTTCTTCATGGTTGAGACCATGTTAATTTCGGAGGTTACGGCCACCACGTTGTCATCCGCTCCTTGGACAACATTTGCTTGTTTCTTAAAATTTCTATTATCATCATTGTTGACAATTCTCCTTCGGCATTGGGCTGATGATGTCCCGGTTTCCACACACAAAACAAGATCCTTTCATTTTATTAATAAAAGACGGCTTATGTTTCAAGTACTTGTCACCTTTGTAATTATAGGGTCCATTTTTCGCCGCATCCACTACTTTTCCCATTCCCATCACAAGATTTGCCTTAGATTTGAAATCCTTGGCCACCAATGAGATTTGTTTTCTATTTTGCTCTTCGATGATGATATGCTTCATCACCTCATCCAGTCCATTTTTTATTCTTGTGTTTAAGTTGTTGCTTATAGTCACTCCAAGATGGAGGTAACTTGTAAATAATTGTGTCTGCAACATACTCCATTGGAAGATTAATTTTTTCACCCTTGAGACCTTCCAATAAGTGCAAATAAATATTTTATTTGATCATGCAGACTTGTACCCTCGACCACTTCCCATCGATTGAAGCCGGAGCAAGCAAATTCGTGTTTAACAGAATCCTCAGCTGTGTACTTTTGACTCATGGAGTCCCAAATCTCCGTAGCATTTGAGTACCCTACATACACATCAAATAAAGTATTTGACAAAGTCGAAAGGATAGTCCCTCGACATGCTTTGTTTGCTTGTTCGCACCCAACAATATTCATCCCTTCATTAAGAGGATTATTTAGAACCCATGACATCCCATGCATGTCAAGTAAAGTATAACTCTCTCCTTCCACCGTTTGAAATTAGTTCCCGAGAAAAACACGAGAGGTGTCGGGATACTTCACTATGGTAGGATTGAGTGGTTGAAAAGGAGGATTATTGAAACCCGGATTCAACCCATCTCTTTTTTGACTCATTGTTTCGTTGATAGGCGTATCACTTGGAACTCCATTTTCTTCTTGGGCGTTGTCACCTTTATGGTCGTTGATGAAACCTTCATATTGAAAATTCCCTTGAGCATCCTTCATTGGAAAATAGCTTTTTAGATTGTAAGAACAACACAAATAAAGAAAGCAAATAAACTTGAGAACACAAAATAATTTAGAGGCATGCATGAAGCATTGCCCTAAAAAGCTATTTCAAGAGATTAATCAAGCAGCTTCCCAAGGTACAACTAGATCTTCAATCGTAAGTATATGTGTGTTCTACGATTGGAGCAGGAGAGGAGGAGAAATTATAGAGTAGCAATGGTTAACGTATGGGTCATGTACCTCAAAAGACATCTCATAATATTAGTTACTATTTAATGTCTAACTCATAACTTCCTCTTTAGTTTCATGCATTGCGTTTATTGAAGCAAGGTGAAGAATAAAGAAGTATTTACAATTCATATGTACTCATACGTTTCACCAATGCATGTGAATGAGAATTAATTCCAACATTATATATGACGAGTGCAGGGAACAGTTTTGCCAAAGACTTGGGTCGATCAAACGGCTCGAGTGATATTAGGACAAAGAAGTTATCACCAGTCGCAGGTACTGTCTTCTATGCTATGCAAAGGTTGTTAAGCTAATATGTCTTCTGCAAAGAGTGCTTAGCTCCATAGATTAAGTTTTCTTTTTTTTTTTCTTGCAGGTAAACCTACTGAAATATCTCCTACGGCGGCACAGCAGAAACCGGTTGTGGCCTCGCGTGGGAAGAACAGAAACTTCTTTGTCAAGTTGTTCGGCTTTGGCTCAAAATGATAAGAAAAAGGATTTTCGAGCTATATGTAGCTTACTACCTCCATCAGCATTATTGATGACGTGAAATGAAGGTACTATGAAAAGATTGAAGCCCCGTAAATGAAGGTTCTTAATAATATTGACATATATTAAAATTATAGTCGGTATTACTTTGTTTTTGTGGCAAACAAGTTTTTTTTTTTTTTTGTTGAGAAACGACTCACCGAGTCTTCCGAAGTTTGTAATGTTATAGTTTGTTGTTATTGCTTCATATCTCTTTCCTTCTCTTTTTTTTTTGTTTAAATAAATGCAAGAATAGGAATGAGTATGTATGGCCAAATAAAGAGCGTGATAGAGTTAAAAACTGCTATCCTAAGTTCGATAGACTTCAAAAGGGCATCATATGGAGAAACGTTAGTTTAGAAATTGCATGGGCAGTAAAATACGAGGACGAAAATTTTAACCTCATAATTAGGGATGAAAATTGCACGAGCAGCAAAGATGATGACGAAAATTGTAGAGTATACATTTAATTGTGCTTGATATTACTAGTTGTCCTTGTAATTAAGGGCGTTTTGTATAGTAGTCCTTAGATTAGGACTAGTTTGATATTTATACCAAGTTTGTTTGGTATAAATACATGTAAATCAATTGAGCTTAATAGAGAAAGTTTTGAAGATTGATCCGAAAGGCTTGTTCAATTTCTAGAGAGAAAAACAACAGTAACTTTCTCACTCTAATCGAATTCTCTCTCTCGTTCTTCAAATGAGTTTTTCGATCGAATCTTATTGATTATCATTATCGTTGAATTACTTTGAATTCTTGCCTAGAATCTTAGAGTTGTTAATCGCAGGACCTAACAATTGGTATCAGAGCAGATTCGTTCTGTTTTGAATAAAAATTGTTAGATTTGGATCGAAAATTTAATTCTGTTAACTGTTCATCGAAGAACATTTTGGCGCGAAATCGTTTTCGATCCAATAGCATAATTCTGTGCCTAATTGCCTTGAATTTGATGTTTCCGTGCTCGTATAAGTGTCAAATGATGATTGCGATCAAATCCTAGCTGTTTGAACTTCGTGTTTGGATTAAATCAATTTTGTGAGTTACTGTTTGCATAAGAACATGAAGAATACGTTCTGATTTTGATCAAATTCGACATATCGTGCTTCATAACGTGTTTGATTGCGTGTTCGTGCGTAGTTAGTAATCGATTGCGAGCAATTACCTGAAAGTTCAGTGTCTAATTCCTTGTTTTTGCTTGAATCTGTGATAATTGTATTCTGTGATTTTTCTCGATCGTTCTAAATTTTCTCGCTAGGTTTGCGATCGGATTAATTTCTCGATTGAAAAACTTGGCGCGATAATTTTTCTCGGTCAGAATACGAAGTCGGTGCTAAAATCGTCAACACTAGAAACGATTTTAGTTAGAAATATTTCTCGAGCATTATTCAGCGAAAATCTTTTTCGAGGGAGACCAATTTTGACTTTGCACACGTAAAAACTCTCTCTCGAGAAACATATTCGGTCAGACATTTAAAGTTTGACCAAGCTAAAAATCATTTACACGCGAGAAACTTTTCCAGTCAACCGATTTATTTGGACTTGTCGAGAAACTTACTAACGTACTGTTTCTTTACGATTGAAATAAATTCACGATCCAGAAATTTTTCTCGACCGAACGATTTGGGGCAATTTATTTCGCTGGAAAAATATTTCACTGACAAACTATCGCGCCCGTAAACAGTACACATTATATTCTATTTCGACGAAATTATTTTTGATCAAACTTTAAAGATTGAATAGAAAATAATTCTCGATCTATTTTTCGAATCAAACGCTACTAACGAATTTTGTCACTTGTGAAGCACATTACATCATCTTCAAACATTCAAAACACTTAACGAAGATCCATCAACAACTCAACTACAAAACAAAATGGATGCATACTCGCTCGGACCGTCCACCAATTTTGCAACGAGGCGAATATACCGTGTGGAGGAGCCGCTTCCTCAATTTCATCGCTCTAAAAAATCAAGCCGAGAATTTACTGAAGTCGCTAGAAGAGGGACCCGCACAGTTTTGGGTACATGTCCCCGGTGACGAAACGGCAACTCCTCAAATTCCCGCATCTAGGCGACTGAAGGAGCCTAGGGAGTACACAATCGAGGAGAGGGCTCGAGTTAAGGCTGATCTAGTAGCCTTGAAAACCCTCATGCAAGGCATCCCCAACGACATATACCGACAGTTTGATAGCCTTTCATCGGCTAAAGGAATGTGGGATGAACTGCATAGGATGATGCATAGGACGGAAGTGGGCATAAAGGCCACAAAGGCGAACATTCTCACCGCTTACGACTCCTTCAAAGCAAAGCATGAGGAGAGTCTATACGAGATCTACCAAAGATACCTCACTCTTCTCAACGAGATGAGGAAGATAGAGATCATGAAGACCAACATGGAGACAAACATCAGATTTCTATCTTCTCTGCCCGCGGAATGAAAGAAAATATCCACTCAGATTCGACAAAATAAAGATCTAGAGGAGTTGGATATCCATGCCTGTTTGACAATCTCGCACAGCATGAGGATGATATAAGCGAGATTCTCAAGGAGCAGAAAGGCAAATAGAACGAAGACACTATTGTCTTAGTCTCGGAGAGGAGGAGCTCAAGATCAAGAAAGGAAAAGACCGTTAGGCCTCCTTCACCTTCAGAGTCGGAAGAAGAGTCGGACTCCGACGTTGAGCCAAATCTGAAAGCACTAGGAAAGCAGTTAGCTCTCATAGGACAAATGATGAGCAAGAAGTACTTCAAGAAGAAGTCTTCAACCTCAGCTAACCGACTTCGGACTACAAGATCTAAAAACAAAGAACGTGCACCAGAGAGCTCCGATGTCAAGAAGCCTAAGGAGTCTAACAAATGCTTCAACTGTGGGAAGCCAGGTCACTTCGCCAGAGAGTGCACTCTTCCGAAGAAGAGAGATGCCACCTACTACTCCAGGAAGCTCCAATTGACAATACAGAAAGAAGCTGGAGTAGCTCTCATGGCCGAACAGGACCAATGGCTCGAGGACACGTCGAGTTATGAAGAAGAGAATTTAGCTCTCGTGGCCCGTGTCGACAACGAATCATACGCCGAAACATCCGATTGTACGGACGACGACAACGCATCCACTTCGTCACAAGAGGTAGTCTATTCTTCCACATTATTGACCATGTTAGATTCATATAAAAAACAATATGCTAACATGAAATGTGAGCAGAAAAGTATTAGGGAAGTAGAGGATAAACTTGCGAGATCACAAGAGAAGATAAATAGTCTCGAATCAGAACTTAGGAGCTCCAGTGCAAAGATGAACTTGCTAAGAGCCTACATTCTAGAGAGACTAGTCAACCTCAACTAGGACAACAGAGTGAAAAGATTAAGGAATTAGAAGATAAGCTAGCAAATAACTACAATTTCTTGGTGAGAAATCTCAACGAGAAAGCCATTTTAAATTGTAGGATAGTGAGCTTAGTAAGGATCTAGATGCCTGTCAAGCCGCCAAACTGACAGTAGAAAACAATTATGCTCTACTAGGTGAGGAACGCAAGAAAATATATGTTAAAATTAAGAAATTAAATGATATAGTTACGCGTAGGGGACAATCCGAGCAGACGATATTTTTAAACAAGCCCAAGGATATAGAGTTTTAGAAGGCATTGGTTTCACTAACCCCCGAGTTTTACGGAAAAAGGAAATATATGATATTAAGAACATGGGTTTAGGAGTAACCTCTCTAGAGAAATCACTGAATCAACATATTAAAATAGTTATGATTCCTCTATAAGACAAGCCTCACATGGGCCTGAGATTCCCTTTGACTACACAGCACTAAATGAAAGAGACAGAAATATGAAACCATCTTTAACACATGTCTCTGATTTAGTACAAGTTCTTGCTCCTGACTCTCAAACACACTACGAGGAAGTTAAAGACGTTAATTATAAAAATTCTCCCTACAAACCAAAACCCCCTATCATAAAACAGATAGAGGAGTCACGGGCAAAGTTAGAAAAAGAACGAGAGAATTTCGAAGCTGAAAAGAAAAAATTCTTTAAGGAGATGGAAAATCTCAAGCCTTCCTCGTCCTCCCAAACTACCTCTCACGCTATTACAAAAAGCGTGAAAATTGAAAAATCGCCTTTGAAAGATAAAAATTATAAAAATAATTCTATTAAAAGTGCTATGACTAATTTTACTTTACCTACGTCTACAGGGAGCGTAGCGTCAGCACTAAAAACAAAGGCGAGAGTGTCTAGTACTAAGATAAAGGAGCCACTAGATTTAAATGTTTCTGAGCATGTTACTCCTTCTGTTACAATAAAAGACACTCGTAGAAATAAAAGAGCTATTTCCACGTTTAAGATAGTTGCTTCTACTTGTTCACTTCAGCCGATCACCTTTAGAAGCACCAACTTCGAAATAGGCTCTACGTCAAACATTAATCATTCTGAAACAAATGCCTCTAAGAAGACTCGTAGGAAGCAAGATCCAGCCATAAAGAAAGCTTGTGGGCCTGTACATGGCTGTACTCACCTAAGGTATCCCTTAGAGATTAAACCCCCCAAGCACCTTAGGAGATTACATCAAGAAAAGATCTTTTGCTCAACCAAATCTAGCAAAGCATTTGTACGTGCTGAAATTAACCTTCCCTGCAAGGTTCAACCCAAATTGGTTCCTAAATCTCCTCCTAGGTCAACAAAAGCCAAAAAGGCCAAGTCATCTAAAGAGGTCAAACCCAAATCCACTTCTCCGAAAGTGGCTCGGGTCATCCAAACTCCCTCAAGTAATAATTTTTAGGAACTATATCAGAACCAAAAAATATGCTAATCTGAGAGGACCCATATTTAAATGGGTACCTAAAGCTCTCTAATTTGTTTTTGCAGATCCATCATGTGTGGTATCTTGACTCGGGTTGCTCCACACACATGATGGGAAATCAAGAACTGCCGAGCAACTACAAAGACCAGCCAAACGGCAAAGTCAGATTCGAGAACAACGATTCAACCCCGCCATAACTTGTTCAGCATAGGCCAGTTATGTGACAAAGGGTTCCAGGTGGTCTTCCGTGCTAACCGGTGCAAAATTTTAAACACTCACGACATAGAACTCCTCTATGGACTTCGGAAATCAAATCTTTACACGATCAAACTGACGTCCGTGCGGCCCTCGAAAGCTGTATGCCTCATATCTCAGATTGATTTACAGAGGAACAACTTATGGCATCAACGACTGTCTCATCTGAATATGAAAGCTCTTCAACGTCTTTCAACGAAAAAGTTGGTTCATGGTCTGCCAACGATACTACTACAAAGAGAGCACCTGTGTTCGGCATGCCAATTAGGAAAAATGAAGCGAGCATCTCATCACGTCAAGCAAATTGCATCTATATCTCGACCATTGGAACTAATCCACATGGATCTCTGTGGGCTGACGCAGACTCAGAGCATAAATGGAAGAAAGTACGTGCTAGTGATCGTCGATTATTTCTCTCGCTACACTTGGACGAAGTTCCTCCGAACCAAAGATGAGACTGGGGACTTGATCATTAACTTTGTGAACACTCAAAATCTGCTGCAACAGACTATCCAAGTCATTCGAACAGACAATGGAACTGAGTTCAAGAACAGACATCTCAGGGAATTTTATCAGAAACTTGGGTAAGTCAACCATTCTTAGCCGCAAAAACACCTCAACAAAATGGGTTCGTTGAAAGGAAAAATCGAACCATGGTGGAAGCAGCTCGGACAATGCTGATACATTCAGGACTTCCACACTTTCTATGGGTTGAAGCAGTTAATACCGTTTGTTTTACTCAAAACAGGACGGTGGTTCACAAAAGGTTCAACAAGACTCCGTACAAGATTGTGAATAATAGAGTACCCAATATCTCATTCTTTAAAGTCTTCGGGTGCAAGTGCTTTGTGGCGAACGACCGAGAGCAAAGTGCTAAGTTCGACCCTAAAGCACTCGAAGCGACTTTCATCGGGTATTCTTCAACCCCGAAAGCGTACCTAGTATATATCAAGTCCAACCACACAATCAAAGAAAGCTACAATGTCACTTTCCACGAAGTGACGGAGATGGCTTCTGGTCAAATCAGTCCAGGACACGTGCTTAACCAGATGGCTCCTGCACACCTCAGTTTAGGACCCGTATCCAACCAGATAGCTTCTGAATATAACAGTTCAGAACCTATTTTCACTGGTGTGTTGGCACAAAACCAACAGAAGATGGCAACAACTTTGAAATCAACGTCAGAAGAAGCATTAAGACTCGCATTAGACGATCTGGACTCTCTCTTCGAGCCTGTATATCGGTCACACACTGCTACACCTATAGTGGATTCTCCACCAGACGACATCGATGTACCTAGTACTTCTCACGTTCCTACCTCGCCCGACTCAGATTTGCCACAGGATAACGAAGAACCTACAATGGTTACTGAGGAAGAATCATCATAGACGATCATTCCAAGTGCAGAAGTGGAACTTCCTCAAACAATTGAACAATCAGAGATAATTGGAAATCTAGAACCACAACTAGCTGACGTATCTTCCTCAGCCCTGCCGCATGAGCACAAGTGGACTAGTTCCCATTTGGTTGATCATATAATTGGCGATCTTTCGAGCGGAATAAGGACACGTCGTCAGCTCAATCTTTTCAGCTGCTTCTTAAGCCAAAATGAGCCTACTAAAGTAGTAGATGCACTACGAGACTTGGATTGGATAATTGCGATGCAAGAAGAAATTCATCAATTCGAACGTCTTCAAGTATGGACCTTAGTACCCCGTCCACATGGGAAAACAATTATCGGAACCAAATGGGTATTCAAGACAAAGAAGAATGAAGATGGTGAAGTGATCCGGAATAAGGCAAAGCTAGTTGCGAAGGCCTACAATCAACAGGAAGGCATCGACTACGACGAGACATATGCTCCTGTTGCCCGAACCGAAGAAATCCGCCTTCTCCTGGCTTATGCGGCTCACAAAGACTTCAAAGTCTATCAAATGGATGTTAAGACCGCCTTTCTCAATGGCGTGTTAAAAGAAGAAGTCTACATCGCTCAGGCGGAAGGCTTCGTTGATCAAGAACATCCCGATCACGTCTATCGATTGGACAAAGCTCTCTATGTATTAAAACAAGCCCGACGTGCTTGGTACGATGTCTTGTTTGAATTCCTCGTGAAGTCTGAATTCATACAAGGAACGATAGATACAACCCTCTTCATCAAATGGCAAGACAAAGATCTGATGGTCGTTCAAGTATACGTCGACGACATCATCTTCGGATCAACTAATCCGCAGCTTTGCACGAAGTTCGGGGATCTAGTGAAAAGCAAGTTCGAGATGAGTCACATGGGAGAGATGCGGTTCTTCTAAGGACTACAAGTCAGGCAACTCGAAGATGGGATTTTCATCAGTCAGAAAAAATACATCAAGGATATTCTGAAGAAATTCCATCAAGATCAGAGCAAGCCTCTTAGCACTCCTATGTCACCAAGCTGCAAGTTGGATGCCGATCCCACTGGAAAGCCGGTCGACATCACACTATAACGTAGTACATTGGATCTCTTCTCTATCTCACTTCGAGCCGGCCAGACATCATGTCTGCCACGTGCTTATGTGTCCGGTTTCAAGCCGATCCCAAAGAATCCCATATGCTCGCGGTGAAAAGGATTCCGCATTACCTTAAGGGCACTTCTACCCTCGGACTATGGTATCCAAAGGGTACGAAATTCAATATTATCGGTTATACTGACGCTGATTACGCAGGTTGCCGAATGGACAGGAAAAGCACGTCCGGTGGCGCTCAATTTCTAGGCGAAAAGCTGGTCTGTTGGTCAACCAAAAAGCAGAATTGTCTGTCAAATTCGACGGCCGAAGCGGAATACGTGGCTGCCGCCAGTTGTTGCTCCCAGATGCTGTGGATGCGGACTCAGCTTCGCGACTATGAGTACAATTTAAATAATATACCCATATATAGTGAAAGTGCCATCGCTATTACTTGCAATCCTGTTCATCACTCACGCACAAAACACATAGACATTAGCTATCACTTTATCAAAGATCATGTAGACAAAGGCACCATAGATATGTATTTCGTATACACGGAATACCAACTAGCTGACATTTTCACCAATGCATTGGATGAAAAACGATTTCAATTACTTGTCGGAAAATTAAGCATGTTGAATCTTCCGTAATATGTGCTTTACCTGATCTTCTATGCTACTAAATGTTCTATGTTATGTGTTTTATTTGCTTATATGCTTTATCTTGCGTGAATTTAATAAATAAATAAAATTTTAATACATATAAAAATACTATACATATACCTATAATATAGGGGAATGAAGAAATTCTTTAGGGTGCTTTGATCTAAAGTCACTTAGAATTTTACCCCGACATAAGATTGATTTAATTGCTTAATTTTGTCAGTCTAAGTCGCATTCTTGTGTCTAAAGGTCATTAGGTTGCTCCACTAGACACAAAGCCACTATACATACGTGAGGTGTCAAGCCTTGTTCATTTCTTTCTTTGGATCTATTTCTCGAGTGAGTCACACATCAATTGTTTGTCTTAACTAGTGATACTTGGCTTCATACTCACCTTGCCTTAGATCGCTAGGAAAATGATAAGGGCGCTTAGGTTTCACTCGGCCTTATAGAGTTTTTCCCTCACATTAGCCCTTAGTCATCCACTTTGAGCCTTCTCCGATGCCCTTTTCTTCCTTTGAATCCCATTCCCAGCCTTCAACCGCATTCTATACTCTACGGATGGTTATTCAAACGAAAAAAGGATGGGGAGAAAATAAGGAGGATGATAACAAAAGAAGGCATTGCTCAACGCGCAAAAATCAGACCAAAGGAACCTGCCTTCCGACTATCTCTTAGAAGGTGGCATGGATCCTGCTGTGAACTTCTCCTTCGATAATCTCGTACGCTCGTCAGAATGACTGGAAAGAGGAGCACCACGAAGTGAACTTGTCCAACGATAATCCGGTCTTATATCGAGAAAAGAGAAGAGGAGCACAGCTTCGGGTACGAATTCCATAACCGTGAACTTTTCCAAATAGATAAGCTCCGAAACCTCTCTAGGGATTAAGATAAGAGGAGCACGGTATTGGCCCGAGAACCAGCAAGAAGAACTTCGCCTACGATAATCTCCTATAGCCTCGTGGAGAAGCGGAGCTTCAGCTTGAGCATAGCATAAAAAGGGATAGTTCTTAAAAGAAAAAGAGGGAGACAAGATTGAAAAAAAAGAGACGCAAAAGGAGACGAACGTAGAAATGGAAGAGGACGAAGAGATAAGCTCACTTTCCTCTAAATTCCTTCCCTTCTAAGTCCTAGCCAAACTAATCCTTACAACCCTTTGATTCCAATCGACGGTCTCTCGCTTAGGTGAAATGATTAAAAATGCCTCGCCACAGGTAAATTGACATAAAATTGCTTGTGTTGACTTGAGTGATATAAATATAAAAATCCCAAGTTAAAAATCATTGAGTGCTGCGAACCTAGTGAGAGTTGTCGAAATGGACCAGTCTATGAACATAGGACTTTAGTTTGACGAAATCACTTGACGACATTTTCTTCTTTCAAATGTCTCGTAAAATTTTAGGTGTGACGATTGATCAAAGCAAA
Organism: Craterostigma plantagineum; assembly: GCA_027422505.1. NCBI lineage: Eukaryota > Viridiplantae > Streptophyta > Magnoliopsida > Lamiales > Linderniaceae > Craterostigma > Craterostigma plantagineum. Next base: position 10,933,272 of record JAPQWV010000011.1, on the reverse strand, counting down.
ATAATCTGACCCCATAGTAATATGAAAAAAATAATTCAAAAAAAAAATTTCGTACATTTTGACATGAAATGTTATATTTCATATGCGTTGAATTGACTAAATGCGAATTTATTTTATTATCGCACATTCTACATGTAATTTTCAATTGCATTGGCACTGAATTGTTTAAATGCGATAAATTTTACATTGCTCTTATCTTCACACAATACCTCTAGTACATGTTTTCGGGGACTATGTATATGTGCTTACTAGGCAAAATTGTGTGCTATATGCTCGTGAATTGAATTAATTTCATATGCTTGCATTTTTAGTCAATTTTTGCGCATTATTTGAGGGGGAGCAAATATAAAAATAGTGCATTCGCTCCAACTATTCTTCACTAAGTGTTTCAGATTCCTTCAAAGGAGTCAGACGTCGACACTACAAGGAACGGAGCTAATCACAGACCAAATTAACTCCATTATTTCTAACGTCTTTCTTTCTCAGTGGTACAGATTTTTATTTCAGCCAGGGAAGCTAGACGTTACAACACAGAAAATACAGGGACTAAATTGCATTTCTTTTAATTCTGAGAGGGAGCTTTACAATGTGATTTTATTTGAAATAGGGATCAATCTGACAATTTTTAGAAGCACTTACAATCGAGAAATTGGATATAAGAATTAATTCGCTATCATCAGTTTCTCGATCGTAAAACAGTGTTGGGAACAATTGTTGATTAACCGCGATAATTTGCGATCGAGAAAATTGAATTGAAGAGCAATTTTCGAATCGAAAATTTCTCGAGCGCAAATAGTTATGGGCCTGATCCATTTAATCGCAAAACGTCAAATCGGAAACCCAACATTGAATTACAGCGAGTAAATAAAAGTTCATCTTTGTGTTAGTCGAAAAACATTTTCTCAGCAACCCTAAATCGCAAAAAATTCTCTCTCGAGAAACATTCACGAGCACTTTCATCTTCACAAAAAACTTTCGATTTTTTCCACAACAAATTGTCTGTTTAAGGTAGAAATGAGATTATGTTGATAGTTGCGTGTGATTTAACGTCGTTAGCATATGTTTTTTGAAGTTTTTCGCATGTTTACGTTTAGATTTCCATCTGCTCTTCAAAACTGAGAAATCGTATACTGTTTTATAGTGATTTAGGCTTGATTATGAGTGTTTTCTGAGATTAATGCCTGCACTTAACATAGTTTCGAAGTTCTTGATGAATCTGGTAGTATAAATCTTCAGGAAATCTGCATCTTCGATGAGATTTGAGTTTCAATAAAACTGGGTAATGTTTAAAGGTATCGAAGAACTTTGTCTATCGCAAACAATCTTAATTGAATTCCGATTCAATTAAGATACAATTTGTGTCAAATTAGTTCTCGATCGATAAAAATCTGACTTAGTCGTTAAGATAGATGATTTTGATCGAAATCTTACTTACCATCGAGAAATCTGATTAGGATTTTCTGTGAGTGAAAAACTTAAGCACTGAATAGACAATTTAGGTGCAAATTTTATCGAGCGCAAAACTTACTATCGCAAAATAGAATTTTTGTTTTAATTGGATTTTGGTCGCAAAATTTAGCAGCGAAAAATTAATTTTTCTACGCTTAGTTTTTTGATCGTAAAATTCGTCGCGTAGGACTTAGTTGATTGAAAAATTTCTCGACGGTTGACTTAGTCTTTCGTTGCCTAATTTCTCGATAGAAATATATCGCAGCGAGAAAAATTGTTACTTACAATCAAAAATCACATACCGCTCGACTAATTTCAACTCGAAAATTTTATTCAATCGAGGAAAATTTCTCGATAGTAAATTTACCTGAGAAATAATTTCTCGATCGTAAATTTACACGGAATTTATCTCGATCGTAAAATTGATCGACTACAGTGTCAGGACCCGCTGTCCTCGCTACATAATTCTAACGTATCCTATGTGCCTAACGATGCTTTACCTTAAAAGGGATGCGGAAATGCGTATGAAATTTTTCCTTTTTCATAAAGGAAGTCGTTTCTATACATGACAAAAGAATTACATGAACTCCTAACGTCATATGAACCCTAATTACACGAGATGTGTATACATGCAAAGCAAAAGAATCTCTATGCGCCCAGCCTCACAGGTCGTCATCCATGCACACACTCCCATCCCAAAAGCTGCTAGAAGCGCCAAAAGTTTGCCTTGCCATCTAAGCGATCACGTACCGTGGTCGCTCGCACCCACAATGCATAACGTAAGGGGTTAGCGATATGCTCAGTAAGTAAAAATCATGCATGATGTGCAAGTGATAAAGTCCCGCAAAGGCAATCCACGCCAGTGCATCCTAAGTCTCGTAGATAAAGCTCAATCTCATATCTTTTATCTCAGTGCCCTTGCCAGACTTTTACCCAGGCGTACACCGTTGTTGGTCCCGATTGCACCAAACAAGGAATCAAAGAGGCTTTAATGGAATGAAAAGGGAGAGGTTCTCACTTTCAAGTGTGCGTATTGTGTGAAAAATAGGATAAGCCTTTTGATCTTTGATTTTCTTTATAATTGTGTTGGTAAAACCTTATATACCACATTAACCCTAGGTATATTGAGGCACAAACACTAAAAATTTAAATAATTACATTCTAGTCCAAAGCCCAAGCTACAAAGATGATTACAATATTAAACCCAAGACTTAAACTATTGACACAATCTATAAATATCCTAACAATCTCCCCCTTTGTGTCAATTGTTGGGAGTCTTGGAACTTGGGCGTTGTGATGGTGGATTAGCGAGTGTGTGTTTCGCGAAGTCCTAGCTTGAACTCGAAGGCGCGGAGATTCCTTCGAAGGACTATTCGATCAGCTATAGCGTCGATGAACTTCGCGAACTTGGATCGGCAGTGTGGATATTCTTCCGAAAGGATGCGGCAAATCCACATGAGTTTGTCTTGGATGATGGTTAGCGTCCCATCTGAGAATTTTGCCACTTCGGAGCAGCGCAGCAGCCTCATCTTTCCCTTGTAGTTCGAGTAGGCGACCGCCGGATCATCTCCGTCGATCACATCGCCTTCTCGGTAGTCGTCCGCGTTCTTGAAAGATGGGCGAGTTAGGTTCACCTTCTTCAGGTTGTGCTCCACCGCCATCTGCAGATCATGGGTGGCGAAGAATCTGACCTGTCGGAGGATATGGCGCTTGAGAGCTATGTAGCCAATGGTGACCGGTTCAGCCCGTACGAGATGTCCCGAACTTCTGAGGACGAGTCTGAACTGCTTCATGGATTCCAGCATGTTGTACAGATCACCTAAGCGCAGAAATTTGAAGTTCGCCTCGCTTACTTCACAGCAGCTCTCGTCCTGCCTCATCACCGTGAACACTGGATAGTGAACACGTCCTTTCGACTCTTGGCGAAGGTCAGTGACTTTGCAGATGGGGGCCCGATTCATTTCCAGAGCGATGTTTTCTTCATCGGACAGCGTCCTCTTTGTGGACTTGTGGCAAAGAAGGCTCCATCGATAGAGCTTCTTCTTTTCCTCGCTCCAATTTTGAATGTTCATCAGCTCATATTCGTTGAAGGTTGTGATGATTTGCTCCTTGCGCCGCCAGATCCTCTTCCTGATCTCTTTTTGAAATGGCGCGGTGATCTTCTTATTTTCCCACGGTGCTTCTGGTATATCCGCCGTGGGCACATCCGGTTGAGCAGCAGGAGCCTCAGCTTGCTGTGCTTGAAATTGTAGGATGTTCTCGAGCTTGGCAAATTCAGCGTCGTACTCCTCTCCGTTCTCGTTTTCTGCAGTGTTGATTAGAGTGAGCGAGGCTTCCTTTAGAAGACGTCGAGCATTTTCCACCAACTTTCTGGCTGCTACTGCATCAGCGGGTGTGTACAGCCATTCGTCGTTAAAGATGTAGGCCTCAATCTCGTTCTGTGCGCAGTAGACGTCCTCGAAAGCCATGTTGGAATCGGTATTGAGAGGGGTATGGCTGTGTGGTGGCGAGGGTGTTGCGTCGGAGGAGTTTGAGGATTGTGGGGATGGTTGTGGTGGAGATTCTGGTGGTTCGGATAGGTGATGGTTTTGGCTAGGATGATTTGGGCGTCGGTTGGTGTAGATGTGGTGGTGTCCCCTACCGTCGATGTGGTAGTTAGAGGTTCCGAGACGGTGGGTGGAGAAGGTGTGGTGGTGGTCTCTATCGCCGATGTGACGGTTAGAGTTACGGAGACGGTAGTAGGTGGTAGTGTGGGTGATTTGGCTAATGACTCGGTGTTAATGGGATGGGATTTTTGGCTAGTGGGGTGTGAGGTTTCTGTTGCGGGCGTTGTTTCAGGTGCAGAGGAGGAAGGCGGCGTCGATTGTACGAGTCCTTGTGATTGTGAGCCTTGTTGCCTCTCCCCCTCGCGGCGATCTTGATCATCATCTTGATCGTTGCGCCTGATCCCACTTGACTCGCCTTGAGTGCGGCACGTCATGGGTTGAGTTATTATTTTCTTCATTTGCTGTTCCTCCTCGTCGAGTTCCGTCATTGACTCGAATCTTGTTCGTAGGAGGTAGAAGAGCTCCTTTGCGGAAATTGAGGAGAGAACAGCTTCAGCGTCCACATTTTGAGTTGGTGGTGGCGTCTCCGGGGCCACCTTTGCCTTTGTCGATGGTGGACGCATCGAGACGCGCGTAGACTTTATCGAGGATAGACGCCTCAAGAGTCTTTGCAAACTCTTGAAGACGTGTCTCTAACGCTGTCTCAGTCACGAACTGGGGTAAGTTTAACAAGTTGGAATCACGAAGAAATCCAACTGTCACCGAGTCGGAGAAGATAGCCGATCGGCCGCCCGTTTGCACAGGACGGGAAAAGACGGGGTCACTCAGACTTCCCGTTGGCATCATCGATGAGACAGACTCAAGCGAATGATGGCCTAGGCTCACGGTTGTTGTGATGTTGGCCATGCTAGGTCTTCCGCTCTCAGTCACAGAGACATCACCGAGCGTTCTAATAGAATCATGAAGACTCTGTAGTGTGGTAAAAGGTGTATGTGTCCTAGAAACGTAAGAAATTATGGGGAGTGAGGGCACTATACTCGATGTGCATGAAGAGGATGCAGTCTGAGGCGAGGGACTGCTTGTTTCAACATCGACTATCTCCAAGTGGGATGTCGATGGTATACGTGGCTCCTCGTGGGATGAAATATCTTCCTGTAGAGAGGAAGATAAGTGGATTGGTGGGGTCGTTTGCGTGGTTGAGCCAAATGCCACGTCTTCTACTCGGGAGGTGAACACATCACCTCCTGTACCTATGGGTTGGGCTCGGCTTGTATGTGACTGAGGAGGTCGATCGTGTTTTTGTTTCGATCGACGCTCCGTGGGGCGGCTTACGTCATCCTCACGAGTTCGTTTTTTCGGCACGCGGGTGGAAGAGGATGCGGCGCGACTCGATGACTTTTTTGTAGTGGGGTGGGGTTTTGGCTAGTCCCGGGGTTAGGAGCAGTGGGGTTGATCTGCTCCGTAGGGACAATGGATAGAGGTCGGGGGCTTTCGCGGAATGTGGCAGTTGAGGCGCGATATTCACGGACGTGCGGATTTGTCGGGTCTGCGTAGGCGATAACGTCGTCCGGAATGATCATTGCGTGTCGATCTTTCGCCGGAGTGTTTTTCTTGGCGAACTTTTCGACAGTGGGGATGATGAAGTGCTCGCTCGTCGGGCGGATGCGGATGATGGTGGAGAAGATCCGGAAGTGCTTGATGACCATTGGGAGCCACCGCATGTAGGGTATGAAGCGGTTTGTGACTCCCTTGGCGACTTCCCCATCTCGTCGTTGAATCATGGAGACGAGATCCGTCCATATGATGTCGACGTAGTTGTACTTGTGGTTGTGGGCGATGCCGGTGAGGATGGTGAGGGTTTGGTGGTTCCCACGGTCCTGGCCGGCATGCTTCCCTGACATGCACTTGTTTATTAGGAGATATAACGTTCGCCAGGGTTGTGGTAGGTTGCGAGTGGTGACTTCACTGAGAACTAGTGGACCTTTCTTCTTCGTGTTCTCAGGTTGATAGCCTAATCTGTCTATGTCCTTGATGAGTTGTTCGTGAGTTGGTAGTGGGTCGTATGGTGAATAGACAGGTAGTTGAAGCACTTCTTGGACAATTTTGCGAGTGAGGACCACAGTTTCTTGATCGATTTTGGCGGACAGTGTTTTAGCACGGTGGAGTGGTCCAGCTATCTGCAAGGTGTGCCAGAACTGTTGCAGGTAGACTTGAGCTTCTGGCTCGCCATGAGGGAGGGCGTGTCGGAGGGGATGCCCTTTGAGGATCTCTATGATAATGGGAGCATCGCACTGATTGTCTAAGTCCACCATGTGGTTTTTTGGTATCGGGGCTGCCCATTGACTTGTTGGGAAGACCTGCTCGATTGGTGGGACATAGGTTAGCGTATTGAGTTCTATGCGAGCAATGTCCCTTTGTAGTGCTGCTGCCTCAAGTGTTTCAATTGTTTCTTGATTTTTGCTGGTCATATCTGTACTTGACAGTAATTATAGCATTATTAGTATGGATTAGATTGTGAGAACAGGGATGTGGGTGAAACAATAACAGGAGACATAAACGTGCCCGGAAAAATAAAATTAAGATTAAAGCTAACTTAGAGTCCTTTTCCAATACTTAGAAAACATTTGGATTGAAAGTATTCATGTGATACGAGACAATTTAGGAATTCATACGAAATTTTTTCCTACACTTAGAAAATTTTCAAGATTGAAGTTTCACATTTAGTGTAGAATTTCGCGTAGGTAAATTCAAGTTGTCCAAAAATTTCGCATGTGATGAGAAAATTTGCTAAGTATAACACATAGTCATGTCTAGAGAATTTTCGCATTTTGTGTAAAATTTCGCATGTAATGAAAATTTCGCAGGTTATAACACGTAGACATGTCGAAAAAGTTTTCGCATATTGTGTAAAATTTCGTATGCAGGGAAAATTTTCGCAAGTTGAGAAGTCTCGCAAGTTGTCCAAAATTTTTCGCATGCTATGAGAAATTTCCCTGATTATCACACAAAGCCATGTCGAGAGAACATTTTCGCAGATTGAGTAAAATTTCGCAAGGATGAAAAATTTTCGCAAGTTAAGAAATCTCGCAAGTTGTCCAAAATTTTCGCATGCTATGAGACATTTCCCTGATTATCACACAAAGCCATGTCGAGAGAACATTTTCGCAGATTGAGTAAAATTTCGCAAGTATGGAAAATTTTCGCAAGTTAAGAAATCTCGCAAGTTGTCCAAATTTTTCGCATGTAATGAGAAAATTCGCTAATTATCACTCATAGACAAGTCGAGAGACATTTTCGCATATATCAAGGAAATTTCGCACTCAGTTTATCCATGAAATTTTTCATATAAGCAAAAGTTTCGCAAGTCATGAAATTTCAAAGGATATCCAAAAATTTTCGATTGAAATATTTTCTCAAAAGATATTAAGATTTTTGGCAAGCAGAGAAATTTTTCGCAAGTTATATGAAAGTTTCGCGGAGGGAAAAAGCTTTGTGGATTGAGAAATTTTTGGTTCACTGTGGTTGCGAAATAGTGAAGATGCGAAAAGATGTAATATGACGTGAGGTGTATGAAGTTTCGCGGGGTATAACTTCACTGTTGCGGAGAAAAATTTAACGTAAGGAAAACAAATTTCTCGGATGAAAGCTTTCGCGGGACTTCAGCCAATGTAGCAGCGAGAATTTTATAGCGCAAGAAATTTCTCGGATAAAAGTTTCGCGGGACCTTAGTCACTGTAGCAGCGAAAATTTAACGCAAGAGATTTCTCGGATAAAAACTTTCGCGGAAACTCACTCACTGTAGCAGCGAAAATCCATCGTTTGGAGTATTTTTTCTGAAAAAATTTTCTCGGCGAAGAACACTGTGTGAAAAACGTACGAAACGACTCAATGATTTTTGCCTTAGACCTATTTAAATTTTAACCAAAATGCATCAATCTGGACTCAATCGACTCGAAATTGGATGGGCAATACAGATTTGGGGTTTTTAAACTCCAAAAAACTAACATGCATCCGATTTTAAGCCGAGAAAAAAAAAAACTTTTAAACCTAAAAAAAATAACAGAACGGTGCATATATAAAGCAAAACGAACGAGAAGCAGTTTATATTCATACCGAAAAGCTGATTTTGAGGACGGAGAATGCAGATAAACAGAGTTTGAAGACGGATTTGAAGACGACGACGACGCAAGAGGTTGAGAAATTTTCGAAGAGTAGGGTGCGAAAGTTTTGAATTTTTCTTGGGTATTTGTAAGATTGTGAAAAAGAGTTAAGTGTTTTGGGGTTTTGTGACTGTTCATGCGAGAATTAGAGTAAATGGGCCGAAATTCGCGGGCTTGGTCAAAATTGAGTCCTGGGCTGAATTTCGCGTGCTTGGTCAAAATTTAGTCCAAATGGATTTAAATTGGTCCAATTTTGACCTAGTTTGACCAAGAATTAACATTTCAACCCAAAATTCAATTGGTCCAATTTTGACTTCATTTGACCAAAAAATTTAAATTAAATTTCAGCCCCCTTTTTTTTTTAAATAGGCAAAATCAGAAACTCCCCCTTAATCGAAAACTCCCCCTTGAGAGACATAATTTAGTGACACATAGAGAATGAGGTGAAGTGAAAAGACATATGTACACTTTATCAAAGTTCATGTAGGGTCGATTGATCACAACGGAATATTCAACATGCCCAACATAGTCACAAGGTATTGGAATCATTTGACGTAGTTGATCTTCGGTAGTGACGTAGTGCAATTCAATCGTCCCTTATTCGACATGTTCTTTGATAAAGTGGTGACGGATATCTATGTGTTTCGTTCTCGAGTGATGTACCGGATTACTCGTCATCGCAATCGCGCTCTTCGAGTCACAATAAATGGGAATTTTATTAACATGAAAATTAAAATCTCGAAGTTGGGTTCTCATCCACAAAAGCTGTGAACAACAACTAGCGGCGGCGACATATTCTGCCTCCGTCGACGAAGTTGAGACACAGTTTTGTTTTCGAGAAGACCAACTCACGAGTTTACCGCCCAAGAAGTGTGCAGCTCCAGAGGTGCTTTTCCGATCCATCTTGCATCCTGCGTAATCCGAGTCAGAGAATTCAACCAGCTTGAAGTCCGATTGAGTGGGGTACCACAAACCCAGATTGGGTGTTCCTTTGAGATAGCGGAGAATTCTTTTGACAGCAGTGAAATGTGATTCCTTCGGTGTAGCCTGAAAGCGAGCGCAGATTCCTGTCGAGAGAACGATATCAGATCGACTAGCAGTGAGGTACAGAAGAGATCCTATTATCCCACGATATACGGTTTGGTCAACAGGAGCACCAGATGGGTCCGCGTCGGGTCGGCCAGAGGGAGACATAGGTGTAGCAGCAGTCTTAGCATCCTTCATTCCATATTTCTCGAGCATGTCATGGATGTATTTGGACTGGTTGATGAAGATTCCGTCGGGGAGTTGCTTTACTTGAAGACCAAGAAAGAAATTCAGCTCGCCCATCATACTCATTTCAAACTTCTCTTTCATCAATTCTGCAAACTCTTCACATAGTTGTGGTTTAGTCGATCCAAAAATGAAGTCATCGACATATATCTGCACAATCATGATGTCCGGCCCACTCCGCTTTGTGAAGAGAGTTGTATCCAGAGATCCTTTCTTGAAACCAGACTGAACAAGGAAGTCCGAAAGGACGTCGTACCAAGCTCGGGGAGCTTGTTTTAGTCCGTAGAGGGCTTTGTAGAGTCGATATACGTGATGAGGAAACTCTTCGCTCAAGAACCCTTCCGGTTGATCAACGTACACTTCTTCTTTGAGAAATCCATTCAGAAATGCAGTCTTCACGTCCATTTGGTAAACTTTAAAGTTTTTGTGAGCAGCAAAGGCGAGAAAAATTCGTATTGCTTCGATCCTGGCGACGGGGGCGAAAGTTTCATCGTAGTCGATGCCTTCTTGTTGGTTGTACCCCTTAGCCACAAGTCTTGCTTTATTGCGGATGACAATACCGTCTTCATCCTTTTTGTTCTTGAAGATCCACTTCGTGCCGATAATGGATCTGTTGTGAGGGCGTGGTACGAGTTCTCAGACTTGTAAACGTTCAAACTGATTTATTTCCTCCGGCATTGCAATCAGCCAATCATGATCATTGAGAGCTTCAGCTACTCGTGATGGTTCGGCTTGACTGAGGTAGCAAGCGAACAGACTTTCATTCATCGTAGCCGAACGCGTCGAAACACCGGATGTGGGATCCCCAATAATCTGATCGGTAGGATGAGAGCGAGCCCAAAGTGGTATATTGGTCTGTGAGGAGCTGGCCGCATTTGTATCGATTGGAGGCTCATTAGATTGGGGTCCGGTGTCCGAAGAAGAGATCTCAACCGTAATAGATTGAGAAGATTCAGCATCAGGATCAGCAATGTTCCCAGGGTTGGGTAAAATGTCGTCTTCGTTGAGATTGAGATAATCCAAGTTTGGCGGGACGACATCATTGCTGAAAGCTGGTGGTGTAGGTGGGTAGGGTGCAGCGGTAGTTTGAGTGGTGGCGACGGGAGTCTTGGGACTGGATAGAAGTACTCGAAGAGTAGATCGAGTTCCAGTTCACCAGAATTGCCCTGAGATGAGGAAGTTCCCGTCGTTGAAGGTTGACCTTTTGTCAACGACTGTAGAAGACCTGGTTCTGGACTGATATGAGCAGAAGCCATGAGGTCGCCTTCGCTTTCGTCAAATGTGACATTTGTGCTCTCTATTACTGATCGTTTCTCCCTAAGATAGACTCTGTATGCCTTCGAGTTCAGCGAATATCCAACAAAGATTCCTTCTAGTGCTTTTGGATCAAGCTTCCCAAGAAGTTGGCGATCATTGGCCACAAAACATCGGCAACCGAAGACCCTTAGATAAGATATATCTGGAATACGATGGTTATTCAGCATCTCGTATGGGGTGCGGTTGAATCTCTGTGGATGGAAGCCCGGTTCTGCGTGTAACAGGCCGTTTGAATGGCTTCGCCCCAAAGAGAGTGAGGAAGTCCGGATTGGATGAGGAGAGTCCTAGCCGCTTCAACTAGTGTCCTATTCTTACGCTCAACGACACCATTCTGTTCTGGTGTCTTCACAGCTAAGAACTGCTGGGTGATGCCCTGAGTAGCATAGAAATCACTGAACTTCTTGTTCTTAAACTCAGTTCCATTGTCAGTTCTGATAATCCGAACCTTCTGTTGAAGAAGAGTTTGGGACGTAACAACAAACTCGATGATTAAATCAGGAACTTCATCCTTTGTGCGAAAGAGTTTCGTCCATGTATAGCGTGAGAAGTCGTCGACAATCACAAGAATATACCGTCTTCCTCCGAGTGTAGCCGTAGGCATTGGGCCACATAGATCCATGTGTAAGAGCTCAAGGATGAGCTTAGAGGACGGTGTTTCCTTAGAGATGTGTGATGATCGCTTCATCTTCCCCAATTCACAGGCAGAGCAGAGGTGTTCCTTATGATACGACAGTTGGGGTAGACCGTTGACGAGTTTATTCTGACGCAGTTTGTTGATAGTCTTGAAATTGAGGTGTTAAAGACGTCGGTGCCATAGATCGTTCAACTTTGGTGCAGCACGGGAGAGAAGGCAAATTGGTCGAGAGGTCGTAAGATTGAGTACGTAGAGGTGAGATGTGCGTGTTCCAGAGAGAAGAGGTAGTCCCGAGGCATCGATAATGCTGCAGATGTCAGATTCGAAGAGAACTTTGTATCCTTTGTCGCAGAAACGACCAATGCTGAAAAGATTGTAGCTCAAACCCTCGACGTAAGAGATGCCCTTAATCGTCAGTTTGTCATGGATGAGATCACCAGTTTCGAGAATTGGTGCCATTTGACTGTTTCCGAAGGAGACCCTTCGAGATAGCGTCCACTTACTGAGCTTTATAGCTCATCCCATGTTTTTATGTGTTGTAGACGCAGTGAACACGGTACGTGAACCTGTGAAAGGCGAGGCTGGGCGCTGCATCCCATGTTTTTATTACGCTGTGTTTTGTAAAATATGTTTGTACTGTATGTAAAACATTTGAACAATATTTGTATTGTAAAATAGTAATGTGTGATGAGTTTGTAAAATCGAAAAATTCTATCGGTATTTCGTATGTAATATATTTATAATTTCTATAGTCACGTCAGTTAGTGTAAGATAATAGTAGTAGATGGCGGGGCGCCAGAAGTGCTTTCGGTGTGGAAAGCTGGGCCACTTTGCCAAGGAATGCCACGCCCCACGCGTGAAGGATTCTGGCTATTACGACCGTAAGGCCAGAATGACCCGCAAAATGGAAAGTGGGAAAGTTCTTCACACCGAAGAAGCTGAATGGGTGAACGACACTTCAGAAGACGAGGAGCCTAAGGATGAAGATTGCTGCATGGCAAGGCTGGTAGAACATGACGAGGACGAGGAGATGGTCCACACCGGTGAGAGTGCCGCTAAGACGCCTACTAACACCGAGGCTGACGTACTAATTTCGCAACTCGATGATGTGTTTAATCACCGGCACACCATTAGGAAACCCACCATAGACGCTAGGGATTATGATGAACTTAAGCTAAAATTTGAAAACAACTATGCCTTACTTAGTTTAAAAGTAGAAGAGCTCGCCTGTGCAAACGAACGTCTAATGGCCTCAGAAGCGTTAGTCAAACATCTGCAAAGCAAGAATAAACAAAGTGAGACTAGGGTTAAGGAAACCACACTGGCCATCAGTTCATGCGAAACATCTCGTCTTCTGACGGCATCCCAATACGAACTCCTCACAAAGGAAAGAGTTAGGCTGTACAGAAAGGTGAAAGAACTCGAAGAGCAACTTCACCTTAGAAACAAAAACTCACGCATCTTATGCCTATTGAGCCAACCAGTTGAAACAAAATTCTACAACGCCTGGGGTGGAATCGGCCTGGCTAGCAATTGCAAATCAACACCACTAACAGTTAAAAGGTATAACATGTGTAACACTGCGTTCCTCCAAACTAGAAATGGTGCTCCCTCGCAACTTAGGCCATTTGTGAGATCATCCTCCATTGTTATCTCGGAAGAAAAGAGGGTACAGAACATTCATTGGGCGGAAATCGCGTATGACTACACAGAAATGAATGCTAGGGATAAGACTAAGATACCTTCACTTTCGGAGGATGTCGAAACTCCACTCCCAACCAAAGAACAGGAAATTGCTTTCCAAGAAGCGATCTCTCGCACCTATATCCCAGAAAAACTTCTGCTCATAGCAGAACTAGAACGAACACTAGAATTAGAGCGGAAGACCTTCGCAAAAGAGCGAGATGAACTACTTAGCAAAATCTCTACACTAGAACAATTTCACAGTACAAACAATCCCTTTACATTAAGTCAAGTACCCGATTCTCAAACATGTAAATGTAAGAGGACGGCGAAGATGACTCCTGAAGCTGAAACTTGTTCAAACACTAACTCTCGTATTCCTATGGATACAGGGAATGTGAGTTCGACGTCTCCGGAAGGGAGTTCATTTGAAGAAAAGGAGGACCCGCTCTTCGATGAACAGAAGAAAAGACCATCCTATATTTGTCTTTCCAATCTATGTACTGATTCCCAACATCTTAAGGACGTAGACAATTATGCTGCCAAAACTTATCTTTCCTTTGTCAAACTAATGTCTATGTGTTGCTGCAATGACTTTATTCTTCCACGCTTTCATGAATATGAGGCACACGAACACGCAACACCACGACCAAAAAGGCAAACCTCCTCTACGACGCCTTGCATTCTCCCAGTTCATCTACGCCCACGGTTAAGCGAAAACGCCATCCAACGCTGAATACAAAGTCACCTACTGCTCGCAAGCAGAAGACGACTAAAACAAAAAGGCGACAACAACAACCAAAACCTTCACGTCAATTCACGAATAAGACAACATATATGCAAGCGCAAGTTAGGCAAATATGGGTTAGAAAAACCATAATCCCACCTCCTCAAACAAATCACAAAGGGAAAGCTAAATTAGATCCAACACAACCTGATTTAGACCCCACATTTCCCGTTAAGCGTATGAAAATTTTACTTGTATCAAAAGATGGTCCCGTCCGTAAACGGGGACCCAACGTTTGCTGATGATTGCAGGTCTGTCATGTGTGGTATCTAGACTCGGGTTGCTCTACACACATGATGGGGAACAAAGAGCTGTTGAGCAACTTCTCCGAGCAAATATGCATGTATGCACGTGCCAACTAGCAAAGGCATCCGCGCCAATGCTTTCTAATACTCACATACTCATATCGTTCTTATTTCTTTCTCATTTCTTTTTCATTTGTATCTGGGCCCATAGCTAACTTACTTCTCGCACCACCATAACATGAGCTCAAATCCTATACGGATAAAAATACGATAGTTGGCCCACACTGGCTAGGACAAAACTAGGATTTATCTCCAGTTTTTCCATTCACCAGGTCGCCCCTCTATCTGGCCATCGTCCCTTTTTCATTGCGGTTGTCTTTCCTGGCACTCTGGCTTACGCCATGTGTCTCGTCCAGGTGACCCTCGTCCGCTACCTAAATAATTTAGGTACATACATTCGACGGCTTACCCCCGTCATGGTGCCTTTGTAGAAGTAGCTATACTATGACTCTTCATGAGTCTACATCAAATACTAATGTCTTCAAACATATTTTGTTTTCAAGACGATCATATACTGTGCATACTCATACTTCTAATCCTCACATCATTCGTGTATTTACATGCTCATGTCACATAATAATGCAATAAATGTTTACTATGCAAAAGCATATCGAAACATTTCACTTCATCAGTCATCACCACATATTCACATCAAAGCATATAGTCACATAAAACAAATACATATAACACAAATTATGTGTTGTAGGTGAGATTCCCACTTACCTGACGTCCTTAAGCTAATCGCTAACCGGTCTGTTGAGTTTCCTAAAATATCGTCCTTTAACCACGAAAAGACAATAAAATCAGTTTATATATTATATTAGTTGACTACGTAAATTTTCGTTCGAAAATTCCATCAAAAAGGACGTTTGCCTATACCGTAAATTGACCCTGAAGACACCGAGAGGCAAATTATGACCGGGCGTTACGAGAGACTATGCCCATTAGACTCAGAATATTTTTCTGATTAAATGGTATAAAAATATTTTTCCTCAAAAAGTGTTTTATTCGTAGAACTTAAAACGTTTTATTCGTAGGGGTTCTGATTCGCGAAGTGCATTACATGAACCCGCGAAATTCTACACAGTTCGCGAAGTGTTACACAGATTCGCAAACCCACACACAATTGGCGAAGTCACTGTTCATTCGCAAAAGTTACTGTTCATTTGCAAAAGTCACTGTTCATTCGTAAAGTCATTGTTCACTTCGCGAATTCACTGTTCACCCGCGAAGTTACTATTCACCCGCGAATTCACTGTTCATTAAAATCCATTTCTTTTTCATTTGTATCTGGGCCCATAGCTAACTTACTTCTCGCACCACCATAACATGAGCTCAAATCCTATACGGATAAAAATACGATAGTTGGCCCACACTGGCTAGGACAAAACTAGGATTTATCTCCAGTTTTTCCATTCACCAGGTCGCCCCTCTATCTGGCCATCGTCCCTTTTTCATTGCGGTTGTCTTTCCTGGCACTCTGGCTTACGCCATGTGTCTCGTCCAGGTGACCCTCGTCCGCTACCTAAATAATTTAGGTACATACATTCGACGGCTTACCCCCGTCATGGTGCCTTTGTAGAAGTAGCTATACTATGACTCTTCATGAGTCTACATCAAATACTAATGTCTTCAAACATATTTTGTTTTCAAGACGATCATATACTGTGCATACTCATACTTCTAATCCTCACATCATTCGTGTATGTACATGCTCATGTCACATAATAATGCAATAAATGTTTACTATGCAAAAGCATATCGAAACATTTCACTTCATCAGTCATCACCACATATTCACATCAAAGCATATAGTCACATAAAACAAATACATATAACACAAATTATGTGTTGTAGGTGAGATTCCCACTTACCTGACGTCCTTAAGCTAATCGCTAACCGGTCTGTTGAGTTTCCTAAAATATCGTCCTTTAACCACGAAAAGACAATAAAATCAGTTTATATATTATATTAATTGACTACGTAAATTTTCGTTCGAAAATTCCATCAAAAAGGACGTTTGCCTATACCGTAAATTGACCCTGAAGACACCGAGAGGCAAATT
The DNA here is from genome assembly GCA_027422505.1 of Craterostigma plantagineum. NCBI lineage: Eukaryota > Viridiplantae > Streptophyta > Magnoliopsida > Lamiales > Linderniaceae > Craterostigma > Craterostigma plantagineum. The sequence continues at coordinate 10,917,054 of JAPQWV010000011.1, read as the reverse complement.
ATGACCGGGCGTTACGAGAGACTATGCCCATTAGACTCAGAATATTTTTCTGATTAAATGGTATAAAAATATTTTTCCTCAAAAAGTGTTTTATTCGTAGAACTTTTATTCGTAGGGGTTCTGATTCGCGAAGTGCATTACATGAACCCGCGAAATTCTACACAGTTCGCGAAGTGTTACACAGATTCGCAAACCCACACACAATTCGCGAAGTCACTGTTCATTCGCAAAAGTTACTGTTCATGCGCAAAAGTTACTGTTCATTCGTAAAGTCACTGTTCACTTCGCGAATTCACTGTTCACCCGCGAAGTTACTATTCACTTTGCGAATTCACTGTTCACTGCGAAGTTACTGTTCACTTCGCGAATTTACTGTTCACCCGCAAAACTCACTTCGCACACCTCAATTCACAAACCTCATTCGCATATCTTCAGTTCGCAAAAAAAAAAAAAATCAGTTCACACTCCCATTTTGCGAACTCATTCAAACTCACAATTCGCGAACTCTTAACAATTCGCGAAATTAATATCACACACACAGTTCGCAAAATTCATTCAACCCGCAAAGTTCGCGAAATTTCTTCCAACTTGCAAAACTCTCAATTCGCGAACTAATTCGCGAACTACTCAAAATTCGCAAAGTCTTATTTCACGATCACGCAAACACTGTTAATACCCAAAAACTTAAAACTTTCCATTAAAATCCATTTCCTTCAAGAACACGATGAACATCTTAAAAACTTCAAAATATATTTAGACCCTTTAAATTAAAAATCTGTATAAAACCTAAGCAAATCTAACTTCTCACACTTAGAACATATTAAATCATAATTAAAAACATAGAAATCAAGGTAAGAAATTTATACCCCTTTCCAAGCTTAAGTTCAACCTCTACAGTTTGAGTTCTCCGTCTTCTCTCTAGATTAATTTTTCTTATGATTGAATAAATGATTAATTTTACTTCTCCACTAGTACTTTAGACAACAAAGGACAAAACCCAACGTTGATATTTACCTAATCCAAAAAGTATTGTCTCCCACTTGTCTTCCTTCCTTAATTGTAATTAGTTTATTATTATAATATTTCCTAACTTCAAAGGTTCAAAGTTCAATTCATAAAAACACTTTGCACTTCCACACTTCACGAATCCTTATGATTCGCGAAGTATACTTCACAAACTCAAACACTTCGCGAATCTTTTAACTCGCGAAGTCTACCTCACATATTCATAATTCGCCACTTAAAATTGGCCCGTGAAAATTCTTATTTCATGATTCGCGAATCTCATATTCACCGACGTCCTAATTTCACATAAGCACATAATAAATAAAAATATGCAGTCATATAATCACGTAATATGCATGCAAATTTATTGGCCGGCTTACTTACGGGACCCGGGTATTACATTCTCCCTCCCTTAAAGAGGATTTTGCCCCCGAAATCAGGTTAGTTGAAACAATTCTGGGTAGCGACTTCTCATATCATCTTCACGTTCCCATGTAGCTTCTTCGACCAACTGATTCTGCCATAATACTTTTACTAATGGAATCTCTTTATTTCGTAGTCTCTTTACTTCATACATCAAAATTTCCACTGGCTTCTCTTCGTAACTCAAATCTGGCTGAAGTTGTTGATGCACAAATTCATTCTTTAATACATGATTCGGATCAGCAACATATTTTCTCAGTGTTGACACATGAAAGACATCGTGAACTTGTGCCAATGAAGCTGGTAATTCCAGTTGGTAAGCTACCTCACCGACTCTTTTAATTACGCTAAAAGGTCCAATATATCTTGGGCTTAACTTGCCCTTTCGCCCGAACCGTTTCACGCCTTTCATCGGAGATACTTTGATAAACACCCAGTCATCTATTTCAAATTCCAACGGTCTGCGTCTTTGGTCTGCATAACTCTTTTGTCGACTTTGAGCCGTTTGCATTCTTTCTCGTATTTTTGCTATTGCCTCAGTCATCTCTTGAACCATGTCAGGTCCTAACATCGCACGTTCACCGACTTCATCCCAATGTATGGGAGATCGGCATTTGCGTCCATACAAAACTTCATACGGTGCCATCCCAATAGTTGCATGATAACTATTGTTGTAGGAAAATTCAATCAACGGCAAATATTTGCTCCAGCTTCCTTTAAAATCCAAAACACATGCTCGCAACATGTCTTCCAATGTTTGAATGGTTCGTTCGGATTGACCATCAGTTTGAGGATGATAAGCTGTACTGAAAGACAACTTAGTTCCCATCGCCTTCTGTAAGCTCATCCAAAATTTGGATAAAAACCGCGAATCTCGATCTGAAATTATCGATAATGGAATCCCGTGGAGTCGAACTATTTCTTGAATATACAGTTCTGCATAGCGCTCCATGGAAAATATCGAACTTATGGGTAGAAAATGAGCTGACTTGGTTAATCGATCGACTATAACCCAAATAGCGTCATAGCCTTTTAAATTCTTTGGTAATCCAACAATGAAATCCATCGTAATATGATCCGACTTCCATTCAGGTATCGGCAAAGGCTGTAATGTTCCTGCCGGTCGTTGATGCTCCGCTTTTATTTGTTGACAAGTCAGACATTGACTTACGAACGTCGCAATGTCTCTTTTCATTCCCGGCCACCAATAATTTATTTGTAAGTCTCGATACATTTTTGTAGCCCCTGGATGTACCGAATAGGTTGTGACATGTGCTTCCTTCATTATAGTTCTTCGAATTTCCGCATTATCAGGTACGTATAAACGATCTCTGTAATATAAACTTCCATCATCTTGTATCTTGAAATCCGATACATGTTGTTCCATTTGAGTGTCTTTGATCTTTAAATAAAGTTCATCTTCTTCTTGTGCCTTCTTAATTTGTTCCAGTATTGTCGGTTGTAAAGTTAACGCAGTCAATCGTGCTTCGACTTCTCCCAATTGAACTACCTCCACTTCCAGTAGATATAACTCCGCACTTACAGCTTTTCGGCTTAACGCATCAGCCACCACATTTGCTTTGCCCGGGTGATAACTGATCACACAATCATAGTCTTTGACTAATTCTAGCCACCTTCTTTGCCTCATATTTAATTCCTTCTGAGTGAAAAAATATTTCAGACTCTTGTGATCCGTGTAAATTTCACACCGCTCCCCATATAAATAATGCCTCCAGATATTTAGAGCGAACACCACTGCGGCTAACTCCAAATCATGAGTCGGATAATTCTTTTCATACTCCTTTAATTGTCGAGAAGCATAAGCTATCACATTTCCATGTTGCATTAATACACAACCTAAGCCATTTCTTGATGCATCGCTATAAACCGAAAATCCTCCAGTCCCAGATGGTATGGTAAGAATGGAGCTGATGTGAGTCGTTTCTTCAATTCTTGAAAACTTTGCTCACACTCCTCACTCCAATAGAATGGAACATTCTTCCTTGTTAGCTTCGTCAATGTTGATGTAATCTTTGAGAAATCTTTAATGAACTTTCTGTAGTATCCAGCTAAGCCAAGAAAACTCCGTACTTCCGTGACATTGGTTGGTTGTGGCCAATTGTTGATAGCTTCAATTTTGCTAGGATCCACAGAAATTCCTTCTCCAGAAACAACGTGACCTAGAAATGCAACTTGACTCAACCAGAACTCGCATTTCTTAAACTTAGCATATAATTGATTTTCCCGTAATATTTCAAGAACAGTCTTCAAATGTTGTTCGTGTTCTTTCTTCGTCTTGGAATAAATAAGAATGTCATCAATAAACACAATGACAAACTTGTCCAGAAACTGCTTGAACACTCGATTCATTAAATCCATAAATGCCGCTGGCGCATTAGTCACTCCGAAAGGCATAACTAAGAATTCATAGTGTCCATATCGAGTACTAAACGCCGTCTTTGGAATGTCTTCTTTTCGAACCTTCAATTGATGATACCCCGATCGTAAATCTATTTTTGAAAACACTGTGGCACCTTGAAGTTGATCGAACAAATCATCAATTCTTGGTAGTGGATATTTGTTCTTAATTGTTATTTTGTTCAGCTCTCTGTAATCGATACATAGTCGCATCGACCCATCCTTCTTTCGCACAAACAGAACTGGCGCTCCCCAAGGAGAATAACTGGGTTGGATAAATCCCTTCTGTAATAAATCATCCAACTGCTCTTTTAACTCCTTTAATTCAGCTGGCGCTAACCCATAAGGAGTCTTTGAGATTGGAGCAGATCCTGGTATTAAATCGATCGTAAATTCAATCTCTCGATCTGGTGGTAGTCCTGGTAAATCTTCTGGAAAAACATCAGGAAAATCTCGTACCACAATCACCTCTTCTAATTTTGGCATTGAACGATCCTCTGATTTTATTGCGAAAACTAGGTAAGCTTCGCATCCCACCTTAATCAAACGTTGCGCCTTTGTCACTGAAATTCTAGAAATATTCCTTTCCTTGATTGTCCCCACGAAACTGAAAGGCTCGTTCTCTTCAATATTGAACGTAACTGTCTTGCGATTACAGTCAATGACAGCTCCACATTTTGATAGCCAATCCATTCCAAGAATCACCTCATAGTCGTTCATTGGAATAACTATTAAATCAACAGACAGTTCTCGTCCATTCACTAACACAGGACAATTTCTTAAAACCAGATTAGTTCGCATTGCAACTCCATGTGGAACAGTCACATCATATTCATAATCAGATAGGTTAGGTGTAATCCCGAGTCTCGCCACATACTTAGTGGATGCAAATGAATGCGTGGCTCCTGAATCTACTAATATGCATGTTGGGACTTGGTGTATAAGTAGAATACCTGCAACCACGGACGGATTAGCCTCCGCTTCCTCTGAAGTCAGCGAATACACTCTAGCCGGTACAGCTGGTGGTCTCACTTGATTCATAACTTGACCTCCTGATGCATTTTCTGGACATGCTCTCGCAAAATGCCCCGTCTTCCCACACTTGTAACAAGTAGCATTCTGTGAAAAACATATTCCCAAATGACGTCGCCCACATCTCGCGCAAATTGGTATTGGTGCTGAGGGTCTCCCCTGGTTAAGATTTTGTTGTTGTGGTGGTCCAGGTCTGTTCTGAAAATTTTGCTTCCCGCCTTTAGGAATAAATTGTCGTTTCTGATTTCCACCCCTCCAGTTTGCTCCTTGTACGAATTTTCGCTTTGCCTCCTGAGCACGAATAATTCGTGTCTCAGCCTGTTCTGCCACCATCGCTCGCTCCGCCACTTAAGCATATGAAGCTCCTTGTATTCCAGCCATATTAACGTCTCGGTACAACTCTGGCTTCAGACCCTCAAGGAATCGTTCGACCTTCAAAGCATCAGTGCTCACCATATGAGTCGCGAACCTTGACAGTTGTTCAAACTTTCTGATATACTCTGCCACAGTCATCATCCCTTGCTTGAGATTGATGAACTCATTCATGCGTTGAGCTCGCACAGGAGCAGTAAAATATTTGTTCCTGAACAGCTCCTTGAAACGTTCCCAGTCCATTGTGGTAGGATTTTCAATGACTTGTATGGTGTCCCACCAGTGACCTGCACTTCCTCGCAGTAAAAATGCAGCACTTAAAACCTTCTCATTCTCAGGGATTCTGCTATATTGGAACATGCTCTCTAAAGTTATAATCCAATCCTCAACAGATTTTGGGTCAATGGCATCTTCAAAAATAGGAGGGTTCAGTCTGCGAAATCTTTCGCCCACAACTTCAACTTGATTAGCCTGAGACTCTCTATTATTTCTTGCCCCCTCAGAGTTTCGCTGCTGAATCAACTCTTGAATCTGTTGAGACTGCTGACGAACTAACTCGGTGAGCTGAAGAATAGTTGAGTCTCGATTATCAGTCTGGGTTGCATTTTCCCATCGTGATTGTTTACCCCGCTGCCTTCTCCTCTGGTTCTAACCATGTTGTTTCTCTTACCCTAACAGTCCCTAAGGCCAATAAATCATGCTATGCAAGAAATTTATAATATCATATAACTTACGAACAAGGCTGTCTTCCGCGCTTTTGAGTGTGTGTACATGAACAGTCTACAGAAACTGCAACCGAAGCTCTGATACCAACCTGTGGCGCCCCGCCATCTACTACTATTATCTTACACTAACTGACGTGACTATAGAAATTATAAATATATTACATACGAAATACCGATAGAATTTTTCGATTTTACAAACTCATCACACATTACTATTTTACAATACAAATATTGTTCAAATGTTTTACATACAGTACAAACATATTTTACAAAACACAGCGTAATACCCGCCACACAGGTCGCATCCATGTACACACCACCCTCAAAAGTCACCGGAAGTTCCAGAAGGACCAGCCTCGCCTTTCACAGGTTCACGTACCGTGTTCACTGCGTCTACAACACATAAAAACATGGGATGAGCTATAAAGCTCAGTAAGTGGAAATATGCATGTATGCACGTGCCAACTAGCAAAGGCATCCGCGCCAATGCTTTCTAATACTCACATACTCATATCGTTCTTATTTCTTTCTCATTTCTTTTTCATTTGTATCTGGGCCCATAGCTAACTTACTTCTCGCACCACCATAACATGAGCTCAAATCCTATACGGATAAAAATACGATAGTTGGCCCACACTGGCTAGGACAAAACTAGGATTTATCTCCAGTTTTTCCATTCACCAGGTCGCCCCTCTATCTGGCCATCGTCCCTTTTTCATTGCGGTTGTCTTTCCTGGCACTCTGGCTTACGCCATGTGTCTCGTCCAGGTGACCCTCGTCCGCTACCTAAATAATTTAGGTACATACATTCAACGGCTTACCCCCGTCATGGTGCCTTTGTAGAAGTAGCTATACTATGACTCTTCATGAGTCTACATCAAATACTAATGTCGTCAAACATATTTTGTTTTCAAGACGATCATATACTGTGCATACTCATACTTCTAATCCTCACATCATTCGTGTATGTACATGCTCATGTCACATAATAATGCAATAAATGTTTACTATGCAAAAGCATATCGAAACATTTCACTTCATCAGTCATCACCACATATTCACATCAAAGCATATAGTCACATAAAACAAATACATATAACACAAATTATGTGTTGTAGGTGAGATTCCCACTTACCTGACGTCCTTAAGCTAATCGCTAACCGGTCTGTTGAGTTTCCTAAAATATCGTCCTTTAACCACGAAAAGACAATAAAATCAGTTTATATATTATATTAATTGACTACGTAAATTTTCGTTCGAAAATTCCATCAAAAAGGACGTTTGCCTATACCGTAAATTGACCCTGAAGACACCGAGAGGCAAATTATGACCGGGCGTTACGAGAGACTATGCCCATTAGACTCAGAATATTTTTCTGATTAAATGGTATAAAAATATTTTTCCTCAAAAAGTGTTTTATTCGTAGAACTTAAAACGTTTTATTCGTAGGGGTTCTGATTCGCGAAGTGCATTACATGAACCCGCGAAATTCTACACAGTTCGCGAAGTGTTACACAGATTCGCAAACCCACACACAATTCGCGAAGTCACTGTTCATTCGCAAAAGTTACTGTTCATTCGCAAAAGTTACTGTTCATTCGTAAAGTCACTGTTCACTTCGCGAATTCACTGTTCACCCGCGAAGTTACTATTCACTTTGCGAATTCACTGTTCACTGCGAAGTTACTGTTCACTTCGCGAATTTACTGTTCACCCGCAAAACTCACTTCGCACACCTCAATTCACAAACCTCATTCGCATATCTTCAGTTCGCAAAAAAAAAAAAAAATCAGTTCACACTCCCATTTTGCGAACTCATTCAAACTCACAATTCGCGAACTCTTAACAATTCGCGAAATTAATATCACACACACAGTTCACAAAATTCATTCAACCCGCAAAACTTCACACAGTTCGCGAAATTTCTTCCAACTTGCAAAACTCTCAATTCGCGAACTAATTCGCGAACTACTCAAAATTCGCAAACTCTTATTTCACGATCACGCAAACACTGTTAATACCCAAAAACTTAAAACTTTCCATTAAAATCCATTTCCTTCAAGAACACAATGAACATCTTAAAAACTTCAAAATATATTTAGACCCTTTAAATTAAAAATCTGTATAAAACCTAAGCAAATCTAACTTCTCACACTTAGAACATATTAAATCATAATTAAAAACATAGAAATCAAGGTAAGAAATTTATACCCCTTTCCAAGCTTAAGTTCAACCTTTACAGTTTGAGTTCTCCGTCTTCTCTCTAGATTAATTTTTCTTATGATTGAATAAATGATTAATTTTACTTCTCCACTAGTACTTTAGACAACAAAGGACAAAACCCAACGTTGATATTTACCTAATCCAAAAAGTATTGTCTCCCACTTGTCTTCCTTCCTTAATTGTAATTAGTTTATTATTATAATATTTCCTAACTTCAAAGGTTCAAAGTTCAATTCATAAAAACACTTTGCACTTCCACACTTCACGAATCCTTATGATTCGCGAAGTATACTTCACAAACTCAAACACTTCGCGAATCTTTTAACTCGCGAAGTCTACCTCACATATTCATAATTCACCACTTAAAATTGGCCCATGAAAATTCTTATTTCATGATTCGCGAATCTCATAATTCACCGACGTCCTAATTTCACATAAGCACATAATAAATAAAAATATGCAGTCATATAATCACGTAATATGCATGCAAATTTATTGGCCGGCTTACTTACGGGACCCGGGTATTACAGCACTTCACAGACTTTTGAGGTGCGGATTCCTCTTCTTTCTTATCGGCTTAGCTTCCTCAGTAGGGGTAGTCTTTTTGGTGCCCCTAAAGGTTCTTTGACGATTGGAGGAGGATGAGGACTTTTCCCGATCTTCTTTGAGACCATCTTTGTGAGCATTGCCAGTTGCTTACGTAGATCACGAACATCTTCATCAGATTCTGTATCAGCTTCGGATCCTGAAGAGGTGTCAGATACAACAACTGGTAGCTTCCCTTTGTTCTGTTTGGGCTTAGAGGTGGAGGATCGCTCGGTAGTCTTGTTCGAGAGGAGGGCCAGCGGGTCGACTCGAGCATTGGTGGACTGAGGTTGCACGTAAGGAGCATAGGCTGATAGGCTGTCGTGGAGGGCATGGATGGAAGTGTTGGAGAGGTCCTTACTCTGAATCATCATCACGGTTGCATTGCCCCAATGTGGTTTGAGGCTACCAAGGAAGCGGTTGTTGATATCGAACTTGTCCCTAGAGATCTTGGCTTTCTTGAGTTCATTGATGACCTTCAAGTATCGGAGGTACGTGTCATGAAGCTCCTCTCCTTCATAGGCCTGGAAATGTTCATACTGCGAGAGACATGCTGATTTCCTCCCCCGAGCACTCTCAGTTGTGCCTGCCATAATTTCTACGAGTTCATCCCATATTTCCTTGGCAGTTGTGCAGCACTCGATGTGAGCATAGACTTCGTTGCCCATAGCCTGGAAGAGGTATCCTTTGGCAGTCTCATCGGCCTGAAGGCGAGCCTCTTCATCCTCATTAATGGGGCCTCTTAGAGTGCGACGTTCATCCATGGGAGGGTTTGTGTTTGGTTGAGCAGGAATGATTGTCCAGAACTGTGCTGGACCTTGAAGATGGAGTCGAGTAGGTATTGAGAGAGTGGGGGGCCTTTGTTCCTGATGAACGTGAGGAACCTGTTTGTCCATATGCTGTAATCGCCTTGTCGCAGCATCGGGGGTCTGGTGTCGGAGCCCACTGTTGAGATGTCATTTGTGGCAGACATGGTTGGTGCAGTCGAATCGTCCGTGGTTTTGATCTTCAATAGATAAGAAGGTTAGTGACGAACGAGATGAGAAAGATGAGTATAACGAGTAGAGTTTGTGAAAAATCGTTTGGGGAATTTCTTAGAACTAAGTGAGCGTGTGTGATGGTCGATAATGTATGAAGGGACAGTATATCTTGAAATTTGGAGAAGTTCTAGAAATTTAAAAACGAGATTTGAGGCGAGAAAGAAAAAAAATTATGTCAAAAGTGGTCTAGGGTGACAGGACTTAAGTGTAAGGATCAAATCTTAAATAAGTTTGAGAAAAATTTACCCCGAGAAAAATTTTTAACACAAAAAAAAACTTAACACGTCAGGGAGAAAAAATTCGCAGTTTGAAGTGACGTGATTATATGAAGAATTATCCGAGAAATTATGTGTTGAGAAATTTCGGTGTTTGTGAGTTTTAAAGAGAAATTCTCGGAAGAAAAATTCTCAGTTGAAAATTTCTCGGATTTTAAAATTTCGCATGTGAGAAAGATTCTTAGTTTTGAGAATTTTCAGGTTTGAGAAGAAATCTTCATGTTGGAAGAAGTATCGCGGGTCGGAGTGTGATTTGAGAAAGTTTCTCGGATTTGAAAATCGTGATTTTAAAAAATTTCTTGTCGGAAAGAAACTTCCTTGTCTGAAACTTTCTCGGATAAAGAATTTCGAAAAGTTCTTGGCTGAAAATTTCTCGACTTAGTAATATTTCTCAGGTTTTGAAAGTGAGCAGTTGAGAAAAGATGAAGTTACACAGAGGTAATTTCGCGGTTTAGATCATTCTCGGAAAGAAATTTCTCGTATATAAAGTTTCTCGGATTTGAAGATAGGCCGTTGAGAAAAAAATGCAGTGAAAGTGAAATTTTCGCGGTTCTAGGTAAATTCTCGGAATCAAACTTCGCAGATGTGAAAATTTCGCGGACTCGAACGATTAAGCAAAAATTTTCGCGGTCAAGAACGAGCTTTCACTGTTCCATTGCTATCATGCGTTTTGCCAGAAAATCGTCCAGTTCTTGCTCAAATCTCAACCAAAATAGCTCAAACTTGATCCTAAATTTCAGAAATTTTTCCCTAAACATATAATCCGATTTGTGGGCTAAAAACAACAAAAAAAAAACAGATCAAATCGACCAAAAACAGAGAATGGCCGAGATGTCCTTTTCTGAAGAATTTTTGCTTCGATCTTGCTCAAAACTAGTTAAAACTGATCCAAAAGTGTTCTAAAAACATTTTAGGCATAGAATCGATCTGGGGGAAGGTTTTAAACACAAAAACGAAGCATTAAAACTCCAAAACGAGTTCAAAATGCCCGAGAGTGATTTTTGCCCAAAACACCTTTGATCTTTCTCGGAATCGAACGAAACTGGATTCAAATCAATGCAGATCGATCCACGTTCGCTCTGATACCACTTGTTGGTCCCGATTGCACCAAACAAGGAATCAAAGAGGCTTTAATGGACTGAAAAGGGAGAGGTTCTCACCTTCAAGTGTGTGTATTGTGTGAAAAATAGGATAAGCCTTTTGTCTTTGATTTTCTTTCAAATTGTGTTGGTAAAACCTTATATACCACATTAACCCTAGGTATATTAAGGCCCAAACACTAAAAATTTAAATAATTACATTCTAGTCCAAAGCCCAAGCTACAAAGATGATTACAATATTAAACCCAAGACTTACTATTGACACAATCTATAAATATCCTAACAACCGTAAAGAGCTCTATCCAACCACGGGCATCAGCCCAAAGTATGAGGGCATCAACCCACCATACTAAAGCACGAAGGCATCAACCCAACCACGCTAATCAGGGATCTAAGGGCATCAGTCCAACCATGAGGGCATCAACCCAACCATGGAAATCCCCCGACGCATCAACGTCGTTCATATACTGGCGATGCATCGACGTCGCCGACGACACATCAACACCGTCTCGGTGCACCGGAAGCCGCCCACTAACTTAGCTTATGACATCATACACCTCGGCATTTATTTTTTCGCTATTTGCGACATAATCATGCACAGTCACCATTTTATTAACCCTAAGTGTTTCGTGCATGCTCGTGCATATGCAGAATGCATTAATGCCATAACGCTAATTAAAATCATGAAATCATATCATACACATTCACATAAGCACGTAAGCGTCTCATCACGTAATCACATAAATTAGGCACGTACACACATGTTATGTGTTGTAGTTGGATTTCCACTTACCCGGCGTCCGTAGATTTCTAGCTACTGATCCGGCGAAATTCCTAATTTTCAACCTTAAGCATAAAATTATAACATCAGTATACTATTAAACTCGAGTCAACCTACGAAAATAAATAGATAATTATTTATAAGTTTGCGAATTCTAGAAACCCTAATTCGTGAAATAGTTTAATTCATGAAGTGGTATAATTCGTCTAGTAGTTCGGATTCGCCAATAGGGTCCGCAAACAGACCAAGATCGTGACACTCCAATTCGCAAAATTCTCTCCATGGTTCGCGAAGTGAAGTTAAGTCTACCTGAGTTCGTGAAATTCGTGGCATAATTTACTAGGTGTATATGATTATCGGTATTAACACTTCACGTGAATTCCTAAAAACATCAATTTATTCCCTTTGGACTTTGCGTGCACACTTTCCAACCTCTCAAAATTCGTGACTCTTATTGCCTGGTATATATATAATTCACCAAGTGTAAGTCCATTCTAACTTATAATATTTCTTTATTCAATTGTGCTTCGTGGACTTCCCTTTTGTACTCAATTTGTGAGATGCTCATTGGTTGGTTAAATGGTTCACGATGACTCACCTTTCCATTAACTTATTTATGTTGTGATTGGTTTACTAACTCCATAATAATTCGCCAAGTGTAGCCTCTAACAAATCGTGAATAAACATCATACACAATTCGCCAAACTACATGATATTAGTAGTTATATCCATACTTTATGATGAATTCGCAAAATCACAGCTCACATGAATTCGTGAAGCTCATGATTCGCCAAATTTACTCGGCCCGTGAAATATGTGTGAGTTCGCAAAATGATCACGGCCCGCGAAAGGTATAGGGTCGCGAACCAGTTAATTCGCGAATAGCCGAGTGTGTCACTTGAGTTCGCGAAATCAAGAGTTCGCGATCCTCGTTTGAACGCGCAAAACCTTGGAAGGGTCTATTCGTGAAGTTTTACTACCTTTATTAATACCGTTTCGCAAATCGTCCAACCCGTAAAATTTTCCAGGTCGAATTCGCGAACTCATACGCTGTGAGATTTGGGATTCGCGAAACTTGAGTTTTGCGAATCTTGTCTTACAAATACAACTTTCAGTTTGACGAACTCTATTTTTAAGGATTAAAAAGCGGCTTTTCTAAGAACACGTTGAAGATCGGTATGAATCTCCTAAACCTAAAATTCGAGCTTAACAAAAAGGCAAACCTAGACTTATTTTTCGTTCCCTAAAAATTCCTAATTTATGTTAATCTAGACTTAGAACACCAAATCAAGGCAAGAAAGAGTGTGTTTAAGAACTAAAATCGCCCAAGTCCTAACGTATGCTATTCTCGTGCTTCTAATTCCTAAATGACATTAATTCCCGGGATAAAATATAAGCATCACAGTTAGGGACCGATACCTAGCTCGAACTTGTGTGGTTTTCAACCCCCTCTCGTTCCCTTTTTGCTTGAGCTCTCGGTGGTCCTTCTCCAATGGAGTTCGTGAGGTTCCAAATGGTTTTTAGGTAATTATTTGTTTATTAAGTGATGGTGATGGGATGTATGGAACGAAATATCCCATAAATTAGGGAAAGTTTGTCTTAGCAATATCCCTAGGTGAGTTTGGTCCCAAGGTTTTAATTTAGCCCAATTCTTAAATCTAGTTCAAGCTTTATTCATGGCCCAAATTTCCTTTAGCCTATTTTCGAAAATTTCCTAAATCAATTAAGGAGTACATGGTACAAATTAGTTGCACCAAATTTCACAAAATCACCTGGACACGTAATTTTCCCCACTAAATTTCACGTAAGTCACATAGGCACGAAATTAACGCACGAAAGGCACATAATTTTAATTAACATTCACGTAACTTATTGGCCCTACTATTCACGAGGACCCGGGTGCTACATCCTCCCCCCTTAAAGAGGATTCGCCCCCGAAATCAGCTTGTTTGGAACAATTCCGGATAGTGGTGTCTCATCTCGTCCTCGCGTTCCCAAGTGGCTTCCTCTATCAACTGATTCCGCCACAGAACTTTCACTAGTGGAATTTCCTTATTCCTAAGCCTTTTTGTTTTGTGCATCAAAACCTCAACGGGTATTTCCTCGTAACTGAGATCTGGCTTCAGTTGTTGGTGTGGAAATTCGTCCTTCAGCACATGATTCGGATCAGCAATGTACTTTCGTAAGGTTGAGACGTGAAACACATCGTGGACTTGTGATAATGATGTCGGTAGTTCCAATTGGTAGGCTACTTCACCAACTTTTTTCATTATTCTGAATGGACCAATATACCTCGGGCTCAGTTTTCCCTTCTTCCCGAACCTCTTAATGACTTTCACCGGTGACACTTTCACGAAAACCCAGTCATCAACTTCGAATTCTAATGGTCTACGTCTCCGATCCGCATAATTCTTTTGTCTGCTATGTGCTGTTTGCATTCTTTCTCGTATCACTGCGATGATTTCTGTCATTTCTCGTACCATATCTGGGCCTAGCATCGCCCTTTCACCGACTTCATCCCAATGCACTGGGGATCTGCACTTACGCCCATATAAGGCTTCGTAAGGGGCCATTCCAATCGTGGCTTGGTAACTATTGTTGTACGAGAATTCCACGAGTGGAAGGTACTTGCTCCAGTTGCCTTTGGAATCGAGCACACATGCTCTTAGCATATCCTCCAACGCCTGGATGGTTCGCTCAGATTGACCGTCCGTTTGCGGATGATAGGCCGTGCTGAATGACAGTTTTGTCCCCATCGCCTTTTGTAAGCTCGTCCAGAACTTTGATAGGAATCTTGAGTCACGGTCTGAAACTATCGACAATGGTATTCCATGTAGTCTCAATATTTATCGGATGTACAGCTCCGCGTACCGCTCCATGGAAAACGTCGTACTAATCGGCAGAAAATGGACAGATTTCGTAAGTCGGTCTACAATTACCCAGATTGCATCGTGCCCTTTCACGTTCTTCGGCAATCCGCTTACGAAATCTGTCGTTATGTTGTCCCATTTCCATTCCAGTATGGGAAAGGCTGTAACGTTCCTCCGGTCGTTGATGCTCCGCCTTAATCTGCTGACAAATAAGGCACTCACTCACGAACTTGGCTACATCTTTCTTCATTCCTGGCCACCAGTAGTTCGTCCGTAAGTCTCTGTACAATTTTGTAGCTCCAGGATGTACTGAGTACGGTGTGGTATGAGCTTCCGCCATTATGGTTCGTCGGATCTCCGCATTGTCGGGTACATACAACCGGTCCTTGCAGTACAAACTCCCGTTCTCTCGGAACGCATAGTCTGTTATCGACTGTTCTGTCCGCGCTCCTTTGATTTCATGTAAAGATCATCCTTTTCTTGCGCCCTTCTGATCTGTTCCAGTAAGGTAGGTTGGAGGGTTAAGGCTGCCAATCTGGCTTCGACTTCGCCTAACGCTACATCCTCCACTTCAAGCAATTGTAACTCTGTGCTTACTGTCTTTCGGCTTAGTGCATCTGCTACCACATTCTCTTTGCCTGGGTGGTAGTTGATTTTGCAATCGTAATCTTTCACGAGTTCCAGCCATCGCCTCTGCCTCATGTTCAACTCTTTTTGCGTGAAGAAGTACTTCAGGCTCTTGTGGTCCGTGTAGATTTCGCACCTTTCTCCGTATAGGTAGTGCCTCCAAATCTTCAGGGCAAAGACCACTGCTGCCAATTCCAGGTCATGTGTCGGATATTGTTTCTCGTATCCCTTCGTGAGGCGTAGGCCACTACGTTCCCGTTCTGCATTAACACACATCCTAATCCGTTCTTCGAAGCATCACTGTATAGTGAGAATCCCCCGGTTCCTGATGGTATCGTGAGAACTGGGGCCGTAGTCAGTCGCCTTTTCAGTTCTTGGAAGCTCTGCTCACATTCCTCGCTCCATTGAAACGGTGTGTTCTTCTTCGTTAACTTCATCAGCGTTGAGGCGATTTTCGAGAAGTCTTAGATGAACTTCCTGTAATAGCCTGCCAAGCCGAGGAAGCTCCGTACCTCTGTCACATTTGTTGGTGGAGGCCAGTTGCTGATGGCTTCGACTTTGCTGGGATCTACTGCCGCTCCGGAGATAATATGTCCTAGAAGGGCGACTTGGTCCAGCCAAAACTCGCACTTCTTGAACTTGGCGTACAGCTGTTTCTCCCGTAAAACTCCAAGAACCGTTCTCAGGTGTTGCTCGTGTTCCTCCTTTGTCCTTGAATAGATCAGAATGTCGTCTACGAATACTATGACGAACTTATCCAAAAACTGCTTGAACACGCGATTCATTAGATCCATAAAAGATGCCGGCGCGTTAGTCAGCCCGAAAGGCATGACTAGGAACTCGTAATGTCCATAGCGCGTACTGAAGGCAGTTTAGGGATATCTTCCTCCCGAATCTTTAGCTGGTGATATCCTGATCGTAGGTCGATCTTTGAAAACACCGTAGCGCCTTGTAGTTGATTAAATAGATCATCGATCCTTGGGAGGGGATACTTGTTCTTGATCGTTATTTTGTTCAACTCCCTGTAGTCAATACACAGTCGCATGGTTCCGTCTTTCTTTCTTACGAACAGGACTGGCGCTCCCTAGGGAGAGAAACTCGGCTGAATAAATCCTTTTTGTAGTAGTTCATCTAATTGCTCCTTGAGCTCCTTCAATTCTGTCGGCGCTAACCGATAAGGCCCCTTGGATATAGGTGCTGCTCCAGGCACTAGGTCTATGGTGAACTCAATTTCCCTATTAGGTGGCAACCCTGGTAAGTCTTCGGGAAAAACGTCTGAGAAATCTCGAATCACGGGTACTTCTTCCAATTTCGGGGATGAACTCTCTTCTGACTTCATCGCAAAAATGAAATATGCTTCACATCCCACTCGGATTAATCGTTGGGCCTTTAACGCCGATATTCTCGATACACTCCTTTCCTTTACTACCCCCGCGAAAGTAAAAGGCTCACTTCCTTCTATGTTGAACGTGACAACTTTACACAGTCGATCACAGCTCCATATTTCGACAACCAGTCCATCCCAAGAATGACCTCATAGTCGTTCATTGGGATGACTATCAAATCTATGGGTAATTCCCTGTCGCCAACTAATACTGGGCAATCCCTCAGTATTTGATTCGTTTTAGTCGGACTCCCGTGTGGCATGGCTACACTATATTCGCACTCAGATTGACGAGGTGTGACCCCGAGTCTTGTCACATACTTGATAGATGCAAATGAGTGCGTGGCCCCTGAGTCTACTAGTATGCACGTGGGAGTTTGGTGGATAGATAGGATACCTGTCACCACGGACGGGTTTTCCTCTGCTTCCTCCGAGGTGATTGTGTACACCCTAGATGGCACCATCTGGGGTCTTGTATGGCTTCCGGCTTGATTT
Organism: Craterostigma plantagineum; assembly: GCA_027422505.1. Classification (NCBI taxonomy): domain Eukaryota; kingdom Viridiplantae; phylum Streptophyta; class Magnoliopsida; order Lamiales; family Linderniaceae; genus Craterostigma; species Craterostigma plantagineum. Next base: position 10,899,699 of record JAPQWV010000011.1, on the reverse strand, counting down.
CTTGTCGCCCATTCCAGGCATTGCCTCGAGAAGTGCCCCGACTTCCCGCATTTGAAGTTGGTCTGGGCATAACAGTTACCGGAATGTCTCTTCCCGCACTTTGGGCAGCTCGGGATAGCGGGTGCTGGAAATCGCCCTTGATTGGGTTCGGCGGTGTATTTGGAGTTCCTTGCGGGCGTTGTGGTGGCTTATTCTGAAAGTTCGGCGTCCCGCATTTGGGAGCGAACTGGCATTTCTGACTTCCTCCGCTCCACTGCGATCCTTGGACTTGTACAAATTTTCTCTTAGCCTCCTGGGCACGAACGATCCTGGCCTCTGCCTGTTCCGCAACCATCGCCCTTTCTGCCACCTGAGCATACGTGGCTCCTTGCAATGCAACCATACTTACATCACGATACAATTCTGGCTTTAATTCCTCCAGAAAGCGTTCAATCTTCAGAGCATCCGTGCTCACCATATGAGCTGCGAATCTCGACAGCTGTTCGAACTTTCGGATACTCGGCAACCGTCATCGTTTTCTGCCTGAGATTAATGAACTCGTTCATCCATTGCGCTCAGATTGGGATGTGAGGTATTTGCCCCTGAACAGCTCCTTGAATCTGTCCCAGCTCATGGTTGCAGGGTTCTCGATCACCATGATCGTATCCCACCAGTGCCCTGCGCTTCCCCTTAGCAAAAGCGCAGCGCAGAGGCCTTTTCTGTTTCTGGGACCCTGCTATACACAAACATGCTTTCGAGCGTTCTTATCCAATTTTCCGCGGCTGTTGGATCGGCTGTATCCTCAAATGTCGGCGGGTTCAGCCTACGGAACCGCTCCCCCACTACCTCTGCTCTTTCGGCCTGTGTAGGCCCAGTGTTCTGGTTGCTCTGCTGCATTAACTATTGGATTTGAGTTGACTGCTGGCGTACCAACTCCGTGAGCTGGAGTATGGTTGCATCCCGATGTCTGTAGGGGCTGTGTTTCCCCGGTTCTGGTTATCACCTCCACTAGTTTCACCCCTAGATCTTACCATCCTTCCTGATCTACACTGACAATCCTATGGCCAATAAATTATACAACACAAAAGTTCACATGAACACAACACTTATAGGCAAGGCAACTTCAATGCTTTTGGGTGTGTGTACATGGACAGTCTACAGAACCTGTGACCGAAGCTCTGATACCACTCTACCAGGAACCGCTGTCCACGCTACCTAATTCTAACGTATCCTATGTGCCTAACGATGCTTTAACTTAAAAGGGATGCGGAAATGCGTATGAAATTTTTCCTTTTTCATAAAGGAAGTCGTTTCTATACATGACAAAAGAATTACATGAACTCCTAACATCATATGAACCCTATTACACGAGATGTGTATACATGCACATCAAAAAAATCTCTATGCACCCAGCCTCACAGGTCGTCATCCATGCACACACTACGATCCCAAAAGCTGCTGGAAGTGCCAAAAGTTTGCCTTGCCATCTAAGCGATCACGTACCGTGGTCGCTCGCACCCACAACGCATAACGTAAGGGGTTAGCGATATGCTCAGTAAGTAGAAATCGTGCATGATGTGCAAGTGATAAAATCCTGCAAAGGCAATCCACGCCAGTGCATCCTAAGTCTCGTAGATAAAGCTCAATCTCATATCTTTTATCTCATGGCCCTTGGCAGACTTTTACCCAGGCGTACACCGTAAAGAGCTCTATCCAACCACGGGCATCAGCCCAAAGTATGAGGGCATAACCCAACCATACAAAAGCATGAGGGCATCAACCCAACAACGCTGATGAGGGATATAAGGGCATCAACCCAACCATGAGGGCATCAACCCAACCATGGTAATCCCCCGACGCATCAACGTCGTTCATAAACTGGGGACGCATCGACGTTGCCGACGACACATCAACGCCGTCTCGGTGCCCCGGAAGCCGCCCACTAACTTAGCTTATGACATCGTTGCCCACCTCGGCATTTATTTTTTCGCTATTTGCGACATAATCATGCACGGTCACCATTTTATTAACCCTAAGTGTGTAGGACCCCGGTCCCCGCAAATTAGGTCGGCCAATAAGTTACATATGTGACCAATGTAATTTCATGTTAATTTTGTATATGTTATATGCTCATGTGATGTTACGAATTTTACGCTCGTGAGTGTTACAAGTATTATGTGCAATTAAGTGCCAAGGATATGAATTCGTGATGACCCCAACCTTGGAAAGGAGAATTTTTCGAAAATAGTAAAGGAGAGGAAGATGCAATTTTAGATGGGCTAAGATTTCTTATGGACTAGGAACTTAATTATTATTGGGCTAGAACCTAATATTAGGCCCAAAGTGAGTTAAATCAAGTGGGGAGACAAGCCTTCCTCAAAATAAGGAAAACCCACGCCAACCTATGCCTTACCCCTCATATCTAAATAAAATACCTAGCAAAAATTATCAAAACTCCATAAGCATACTTGAAAACTAACGAAAGCAAGGGAAGGAAAAGAGGAATGAGCCGAGACGAAATCCACACCATAAGCACCCCAAATTAGCTTAGGATCTTGAATTGGTAAGTAAACTTCCTTCCCTAAGCCTTTCAATTCGTAATTTTGGTAGTATGGGATGAATTAATGTCATTAATGCAAATTTCAGTCTAAGAAGGAATGCGAAAATCCTAAGTGTGAGGCATAAGCTCATGTTAAGGTCCCTACTTGGATAAATCAGTGTTGGGATTGCCCAATGTACGATTTAGGAACCATGCAATTGATTTCTCGAGATAGGAACCAACCGATTTTGGGTAGAGAAGGGATGGAATTGAAGAGTTTCGACTAGGTTAATGAGATAAATGTAGTTTCGATGGGATGAATTTTAGGGTTTCGATCGAAAGTGAATAGGGAATTAGAGCTTCGATTGAGTGCTATTAGCCAATGGACTTTCGATCGAAAGTAGGGAATTAATTCTAGAGTTTCGGACGACATTTGAATACATCCAAGTTCGATTAAATCAATTTGCAAGATAGTAAATTTAACAAGTCATGAGTTTCGACCGAAACTCATTTCATTACTTGAGTATCGATCGAAACCTCGTACCAAACCCTCAAATTGATCGAAAGAGATCCTCAATGCATGTATAGTTTCGGGCGAAATGATGATAATGACGTAAGAATGATGAAATGGCGCAGCGAAACTCCCTCAATTAAGCGAAACTAACATAGGCTAACCATCGATTTGAATTAGAATTTAGCATAAAGGAGTTTCGATCGAAAAGTCTGCTTTCGGTCGAATTAGATCTCGGCGAAACTTGTATGAATAAGCCAAATCAATCGAAACCTAAAATCTATCCCATGTGATTGATCGAATGAAATAACTTGATAGGGTTTCGGCCGAAAGAAAACTCGGCGAAACTCAACCCTATCAAGCCATCGATCGAAACTAGGGTTTAGGGTACAACAATTTAATTAAATCGAATCGGGCAAAGTAGGTCTCAATAGCGAATCACTTCGCCGAGCTTCTTATGCTAGGAATTTTAATGTTTGGACTTATAATTTAATCGGGAATAACAACTTAGGAGGGATTGAACACTTAGAAGTTTCGATCGAAACCGAATCACAATTTTGGGACTTTTGCCGAGACGTATGGGTGAAGCATTAATTTCCTAAGTTAACTTAATCGAGGGTAGGAAATCAAATGACTTAAGAAAAAATTCAAAAAAGGCAAATTGAACAATTTGGAGTCTAGAAAATTTGTACAAATCCAAATAATTAATAAGACGGAATTTAATTATCTTGACGAATCAGCCAAGGAAAACAAGGTACTAATACTTCAATAATTTTATTTAAAGGTCGAACGTTAGGAGCGAACGAGGACGTACGCTAATTAAGCTTGGACCACAGGTAAGTAGAAATTCAACTACGACACGTAACTTGCCTGCGTTCCGAATTATGTGCTCGTGTGATTTATGTGAAAGATGCATGTTAAGACATGATTTAATTTTACGTATGATGGCATGGTTTGCATATGTACATGAGCATAGAATGAGCACTTGCACGCATGCGTTGTACGTAAGGCGCGAGGTATGAGCGTGCATAAGATCGCCTGTGTGCGATGTATACTCGCCGATATTGGCGTTGGTGTCGACTCGAATGAAGAGTCACGGCTACCCCTATGCGGCCATGGCGAATGAAGCCATAAGGCCTGTGTAAGAGGCTGGGGGAATACCCTGTATGCGGGAGATGCAACCTGGAGGGTGCGGCCCGGGGCACACGCTGAGTAAGGGAAGATTCCTTCGGGTGACCTTCTAGCGTGTAAAACACTACCCGGAGGGAAGATTCCTTCGGGTGACCTCCGTGGTTAGTGGCCTCGGTGTTGGCTGCCAGTGAGAAGCGTCCGCGTGGAGGCCACACTGAGTAAGGGAAGATTCCTTCGGGTGACCTTCTAGTGTGAGAACCTCCACACTTGAGATCTCTATGATATGGCGCATAGTGGGATAGAAAGCCGAGGGCCCGAATGAAATAAGAGTATAAGAAAAAGAGTATGAGTCAGGAGAAGAGTAAGAGTACGAGTAGAAGTGTACGAGCGATAGAAAACGACGACGTGGATTGTCGATCGTTAGGACATGTGCATACATGCATAATTTCCGCTTACTGAGCCTCGGTGGCTCATTGTTTACGTTACGTGTTGTAGGTACAGACGATCACGGTACGTGATCCTAACGTTATGCGAGGCCAGTCTTTTGAAGCTATCCGGCTGCTTTTGAGGTGGGAGTGTGTGTATGGATGACGACCTGTGAAGGCCGGGCACATAGGGAGCTTTTGGCTGCACGCACACACACACTTGTATTTTGTGAAGACACGATTTCGATGATTTGTAGAACGAATTACGAATATTCTTTTGACATGTATATAAGACTTCCGCATGCACGTTTAAAATGAAAAATTTTATTCGCATTTTTACGTAACCCGCACGATAACAAAGCATTAACACTTAGATTTAGAACGGAATACTAGGGCGGGACGACGGGTCCTGACAGAGTGGTATCAGAGCTTCGGTCACAGGTCCTGTAGACTGTCCCTACACACACACTGAAAAGCGCGGAAGCGGCCTTGCTTGTAAGTATCATGTTATGTGAATTCTTTGTATGGTTTAATTTATTGGCCTTAGGAATTGTCAGGATAGGTAAAAAATGGTAAGACTTAGGGGTGAAGGAAGTAGGGAGTCGGATCAAGGTAGGGACCCTAATAACCCTCCTGATAGCCGGGATGCTATCATCCTGCAACTGACTGAACTGGTCCTGCAACAGTCGGCCCAGATTCAGCAGCTGATCCAGCAGCAAAACGCTGGTGGACAATCAGCCAACCTACCTTCCCCACCTGAACGAATTGAGATGATCGGGGAAAGGTTTAGAAAGCTCAACCCTTCCCAGTTTGAGGATGCGGTAGACCCCACGTCCGCTGAGGATTGGCTGAGGACGCTGGAGAACATGTTCCAGCACAGCCGCACCCCGGAGGCGGAAAAGGTCATGTGCGCTGCCTACCTGCTAAGGGGGAGCGCCGGACACTGGTGGGAAACCGTCTCAGCCGTCGAAAACCCCCTAACGATGAGCTGGGATAGGTTTAAGGAAATCTTCAGGGGAAAGTATTACACCGCCCCTGTCAGAGCACAACGGATGAATGAGTTCATCAACCTCCGCCAGGGAGCAATGACAGTGGCGGAGTACATCAGGAAATTCGAGCAACTCTCAAGGTTTGCCGCTCACATGGTCAGTACGGACGCGCTCAAGATCGAGCGGTTCATGGAAGGGTTGAAGCCCGAGTTTTACCGGGATGTGAGTATGGCTGGGATCCAGGGAGCCACATACGCACAAGTGGCTGAAAGGGCGCTGGTGGCGGAGCAGGCAGAGGCTAGAATTGCTCGCGCCCAAGAAGCCAAGCGCAAGTTCGTACAAGGGCCGCAAGGGAGCGGAAGTAACCCAAAGCGACAGTTCACTCCCAAGGGTGGAAAGCCGAACTTTCAGAATCGACCAGGACCACCCCCACAGTTTAACCCCAACCAGGGTGGACCTCAGCAGGACCTACCCGTATGCCCTAAGTGTGCGCGGAGGCACACGTGAGTCTGCAACTCCCAAAACGCCGTCTGCTTCAAATGTGGCAAGACGGGCCACTATCTCAGGGCATGTCCGGAAGGTGGATCCGGAAGCCAAGCTGGAAACCAAGCAGCACCACCAAGGGTACCAGCCAGGGTTTTCACTATAACCTCCGAGGAAGCGGAAAATAACCCGGCAGTGGTGACAGGTACCCTTCTCGTCTATGAAACCCCCACATGCATCCTAGTCGACTCGGGGGCGACCCACTCATTTGCTTCCACTAATACGTCACAAGGGTAGGAGTCACGCCTCACCAAGCTGAGTGCGAATTTAGGGTTACAGTTCCGAACGAGAATCCTACCCAAACTAATCAAGTTTTACGGGATTGCCCAGTAGTGATCGGAGATCAGGAACTGCCCATAGACCTCATAATAATTCCCATGAATGATTACGAGGTAATACTTGGAATGGATTGGCTATCGAAGCACGGAGCTGTCATAGACTGCCACCGCAAGATAGTCACGCTCAATACGGATGGAAATAAACCCCTCAAGTTCGTAGGAACTAGCAAGGGAACCATGATCTCTAGGATATCAGCGCTGAAAGCCCAACGACTGATCAGATCAGGGTGCGAAGCCTATCTGGTATTCGCTATCACGTCGGAGGAGGATCCCTCTCCGAAATTCGAGGAAGTGCCGGTAGTTAAGGAGTTCCCTGACGTATTCCCCGAGGAATTACCGGGACTACCACCCGAACGAGAAATAGAGTTCGCCATAGATCTGGTACCTGGAGCGGCGCCAGTATCTAAGACCCCCTATCGGCTAGCACCGACGGAGATGAAGGAGTTAAAGGACCAACTCGACGAACTTCTGCAGAAGGAGTTCATACAGCCGAGTTTCTCTCCCTGGGGAGCGCCGGTGCTATTCGTGAAGAAGAAAGATGGGTCTATGCGACTATGCATAGACTACAGGGAGCTGAATAAGTTGACGATCAAGAACAAGTATCCACTCCCTAGGATAGACGATCTATTCGATCAACTACAAGGCGCGACAGCTTTCTCCAAGATCGATTTAAGATCGGGCTATCACCAACTGAGGATCCGGAAGGAAGATGTCCCGAAGACGGCCTTTAGTACCCGTTATGGCCACTACGAGTTTCTGGTGATGCCATTCGGGCTGACTAATGCGCCTGCAGCGTTTATGGATTTAATGAACCGAGTGTTCAAACCCTACTTAGATAAGTTTGTCATCGTCTTCATTGATGACATCCTAATCTACTCACGGACGAAGGAGGAGCACGAAGAACACCTGAGAACAGTTCTAGGAATACTACGGGAGAAGCAACTATACGCCAAGTTCAAGAAGTGCGAATTTTGGCTTGACCAAGTCGCCTTCTTGGGGCATATAGTGTCAGGAGAAGGGATTTCTGTGGACCCAAAGAAGATAGAAGCTATTAGCAACTGGCCCAGGCCGACGAATGTGACGGAAATACGAAGTTTCGTCGGTCTGGCAGGATACTATAGGAAGTTTATAAAGGACTTCTCGAAAATAGCGTCGACACTGACGAGGCTGACCAGGATGAATACTCCATTTCAATGGACCATGGAATGTGAACGGAGCTTCCAAGAGTTGAAAGAAAGGCTTACGACGGCCCCAGTTCTCACAATTCCATCGGGAACTGGAGGATTCACCATTTATAGCGATGCGTCTAAGAACGGGTTAGGGTGTGTGCTAATGCAGAACGGGAATGTAGTAGCGTACGCCTCTCGTCAACTAAAGGAGTACGAGAAGAATTACCCGACGCACGACTTAGAACTGGCGGCAGTGGTCTTTGCTCTCAAGAATTGGAGGCATTACCTCTATGGAGAGCGGTGTGAGATATACACTGACCACAAGAGCCTCAAGTACTTCTTCACGCAAAAGGAGCTGAACATGAGGCAAAGGAGGTGGTTAGAGTTAGTTAAGGATTACGACTGTGTAATCAACTACCACCCAGGCAAGGCGAACATAGTAGCCGATGCCTTAAGCCGAAAAGCAGTTAGTGTAGAACTGCAACTGCTAGAAGTAGAAGTCGTAAGGTTAGGCGAGGTTGAGGCGCAGCTAGCAGCCTTAACTTTGCAACCGACACTGCTGGAGCAGATCAAGACAGCGCAAGGAGCAGTTGTATGCGAAGATTAAGGAGGCACAACCGGAACAACCAACTGGAGACCTTATGATACGGGGAGACGAACGATTATATTTCAGGAATCGGTTGTATGTGCCAGACGACGCCGAACTACGACGGCTAATAATGACGGAAGCACACGCTACGGCGTACTCGGTACATCCAGGAGCAACGAAGATGTACAGAGACCTCAAGGAAAACTACTGGTGGCCAGGCATGAAAAAGGACATCACGACCTTCGTGAGTCAGTGCCTGACGTGCCAGCAGATCAAGGCCGAGCATCAAAGGCCGGCGGGAACCCTACAACCGTTACCCATTCCGGAATGGAAATGGGATAACATTACCATGGACTTCGTAGTAGGACTGCCTAGGAATGCAAAAGGGCACGACGCGATTTGGGTAATCGTCGATCGACTAACCAAGTCTGCCCATTTCCTACCAATCAGTACGACGTTTTCCATGGAACGGTACGCGGAGCTCTATATCCAAGAGATAGTGCGACTGCACGGCGTTCCATCATCGATAGTCTCGGATCGCGACTCCAGATTTCTATCGAAATTCTGGACGAGCTTGCAAAAGGCGATGGGAACGAAGCTATCTTTTAGTACCGCCTACCATCCGCAGACAGATGGTCAATCCGAGCGGACGATACAGACATTGGAGGACATGCTGCGAGCATGCGTACTCGACTTCAAAGGGAATTGGAGTAGGTATCTTCCATTGATCGAGTTCTCGTACAACAACAGCTACCACGTCACCATCGGGATGGCACCGTACGAAGCACTGTATGGGCGTAGGTGCAGATCCCCAGTACATTGGGACGAAGTGGGCGAACGGGCAATGTTAGGTCCCGATATAGTACGAGAAATGACGGAAGCCACTTCTATGATACGAGAAAGAATGCGAACGGCACAGAGTCGACAGAAAAGCTACGCAGATAGAAGACGTCGACCACTGGAATTTGACGAAGGCGATATGGTGTTTGTGCCACCAATGAAGGGCGTGAAAAGGTTTGGAAAGAAAGGAAAGCTAAGTCCTAGGTACATAGGACCATTCAGAATACTGAAAAGGGTAGGCGAGGTAGCATATCAATTGGAGCTACCTGCGTCACTAGCGCAAGTGCATGACGTGTTCCACGTCTCGACACTACGAAAATACCTAGCTGACCCAAACCACGTGCTAGGAAACGAGTCCTTACATCAACAATTGAAGCCGGATCTGAGTTACGAGGAGACTCCGGTGGAAATATTGATGTACGAGACTAAAAGACTAAGTAATAAAGATATTCCCTTAGTGAAAGTACTGTGGCGGAACCAGTCCACGGAAGAAGCCACATGGGAACGGGAAGACGAAATGAGAATTCGTTAACCCGAGTTGTTTCACACGGGCTGATTTCGGGGGCGAAATCCTCCTTAAGGGGGGGAGGATGTAGGACCCCGGTCCCCGCAAATTAGGTCGGCCAATAAGTTACATATGTGACCGATGTAATTTCATGTTAATTTTGTATATGTTATATGCTCATGTGATGTTACGAATTTTACGCTCGTGAGTGTTACAAGTATTATGTGCAATTAAGTGCCAAGGATATGAATTCGTGATGACCCCAACCTAGGAAAGGAGAATTTTTCGAAAATAGTAAAGGAGAGGAAGATGCAATTTTAGATGGGCTAAGATTTCTTATGGACTAGGAACTTAATTATTATTGGGCTAGAACCTAATATTAGGCCCAAAGTGAGTTAAATCAAGTGGGGAGACAAGCCTTCCTCAAAATAAGGAAAACCCACGCCAACCTATGCCTTACCCCTCATATATAAATAAAATACCTAGCAAAAATTATCAAAACTCCATAAGCATACTTGAAAACTAACGAAAGCAAGGGAAGGAAAAGAGGAATGAGCCGAGACGAAATCCACACCATAAGCACCCCAAATTAGCTTAGGATCTTGAATTGGTAAGTAAACTTCCTTCCCTAGGCCTTTCAATTCGTAATTTTGGTAGTATGGGATGAATTAATGTCATTAATGCAAATTTTAGTCTAAGAAGGAATGCGAAAATCCTAAGTGTGAGGCAAAAGCTCATGTTAAGGTCCCTACTTGGATAAATCAGTGTTGGGATTGCTCAATGTACGATTTAGGAACCATGCAATTGATTTCTCGAGATAGGAACCAACCGATTTTGGGTAGAGAAGGGATGGAATTGAAGAGTTTCGACTAGGTTAATGAGATAAATGTAGTTTCGATGGGATGAATTTTAGGGTTTCGATCGAAAGTGAATAGGGAATTAGAGCTTTGATTGAGTGCTATTAGCCAATGGACTTTCGATCGAAAGTAGGAAATTAATTCTAGAGTTTCGGACGACATTTGAATACATCCAAGTTCGATTAAATCAATTTGCAAGATAGTAAATTTAACAAGTCATGAGTTTCGACCGAAACTCATTTCATTACTTGAGTATCGATCGGAACCTCGTACCAAACCCTCAAATTGATCGAAAGAGATCCTCAATGCATGTATAGTTTCGGGCGAAATGATGATAATGACGTAAGAATGATGAAATGGCGCAGCGAAACTCCCTCAATTAAGCGAAACTAACATAGGCTAACCATCGATTTGAATTAGAATTTAGCATAAAGGAGTTTCGATCGAAAAGTCTGCTTTCGGTCGAATTAGATCTCGGCGAAACTTGTATGAATAAGCCAAATCAATCGTAACCCAAAATCTATCCCATGTGATTGATCGAAAGAAATAACTTGAAAGGGTTTCGGCCGAAAGAAAACTCGGCGAAACTCAACCCTATCAAGCCATCGATCGAAACTAGGGTTTAGGGTACAACAATTTAATTAAATCGAATCGGGCAAAGTAGGTCTCAATAGCTAATCACTTTCGCCGAGCTTCTTATGCTAGGAATTTTAATGTTTGGACTTATAATTTAATCGGGAATAACAACTTAGGAGGGATTGAACACTTAGAAGTTTCGATCGAAACCGAATCACAATTTTGGGACTTTCGCCGAGACGTATGGGTGAAGCATTAATTTCCTAAGTTAACTTAATCGAGGGTAGGAAATCAAATGACTTAAGAAAAAATTCAAAAAAGGCAAATTGAACAATTTGGAGTCTAGAAAATTTGTACAAATCCAAATAATTAATAAGACGGAATTTAATTATCTCGACGAATCAGCCAAGGAAAACAAGGTACTAATACTTCAATAATTTTATTTAAAGGTCGAACGTTAGGAGCGAACGAGGACGTACGCTAATTAAGCTTGGACCACAGGTAAGTAGAAATTCAACTACGACACGTAACTTGCCTGCGTTCCGAATTATGTGCTCGTGTGATTTATGTGAAAGATGCATGTTAAGACATGATTTAATTTTACGTATGATGGCATGGTTTGCATACGTACATGAGCATAGCATGAGCACTTGCACGCATGCGTTGTACGTAAGGCGCGAGGTATGAGCGTGCATAAGATCGCCTGTGTGCGATGTATACTCGCCGATATTGGCGTTGGTGTCGACTCGAATGAAGAGTCACGGCTACCCCTATGCGGCCATGGCGAATGAAGCCATAAGGCCTGTGTAAGAGGCTGGGGGAATACCCCGTATGCGGGAGATGCAACCTGGAGGGTGCGGCCCGGGGCACACGCTGAGTAAGGGAAGATTCCTTCGGGTGACCTTCTAGCGTGTAAAACACTACCCGGAGGGAAGATTCCTTCGGGCGACCTCCGTGGTTAGTGGCCTCGGTGTTGGCTGCCAGTGAGAAGCGTCCGCGTGGAGGCCACACTGAGTAAGGGAAGATTCCTTCGGGTGACCTTCTAGTGTGAGAACCTCCACACTTGAGATCTCTATGATATGGCGCATAGTGGGATAGAAAGCCGAGGGCCCGAATGAAATAAGAGTATAAGAAAAAGAGTATGAGTCAGGAGAAGAGTAAGAGTACGAGTAGAAGTCTACGAGCGATAGAAAACGACGACGTGGATTGTCGATCGTTAGGACATGTGCATACATGCATAATTTCCGCTTACTGAGCCTCGGTGGCTCATTGTTTACGTTACGTGTTGTAGGTATAGACGTTCACAGTACGTGATCCTAACGTTATGCGAGGCCAGTCTTTTGAAGCTATCCGGCTGCTTTTGAGGTGGGAGTGTGTGTATGGATGACGACCTGTGAAGGCCGGGCACATAGGGAGCTTTTGGCTGCACGCACACACACACTTGTATTTTGTGAAGACACGATTTCGATGATTTGTAGAACGAATTACGAATATTCTTTTGACATGTATATAAGACTTCTGCATGCACGTTTAAAATGAAAAATTTTATTCGCATTTTTACGTAACCCGCACGATAACAAAGCATTAACACTTAGATTTAGAACGGAATACTAGGGCGGGACGACGGGTCCTGACAAAGTGTTTCGTGCATGCTCGTGCATATGCAGAATGCGTTAATGCCATAACGCTAATTAAAATCATGAAATCATATCATACACACTCACAAAAGCATGCACGCGTCTCATCACGTAATCACATAAATTAGGCACGTACACACATGTTATGTGTTGTAGTTGGATTTCCACTTACCCGGCGTCCGTAGTTTTCTAGCTACTGATCCGGCGAAATTCCTAATTTTCAACCTTAAGCATAAAGTTATAACATCAGTATACTATTAAACTCGAGTCAACCTACGAAAATAAATAGATAAATATTTATAAGTTTGCGAATTCTAGAAACCCTAATTCGTGAAATATTTTAATTCATGAGGTGGTATAATTCGTCTAGTAGTTCGGAATCGCCAATAGGGTCCGCAAACAGACCAATATTGTGACACTCCAATTCGCAAATTTCCCTCCATGGTTCACGAAGTGAAGTTAAGTCTACCTGAGTTCGTGAATTCGTGCCATAATTTACTAGGTTAATATAATTATCGGTATTTACACTTCACGTGAATTCCCAACAACATTATTTAATTCCCTTTGGACTTTGCGTGCACACTTTCCAACCTCTCAAAATTTTGACTCTTATTGCCTAGTATATATATAATTCACCAAGTGTAAGTCCATTCTAACTTATTATATTTCTTTATTCAATTGTGCTTCGTGGACTTCCCTTTTGTACTCAATTTGTGAGATGCTCATTGGTTGGTTAAATGGTTCACGATGACTCACCTTTCCATTAACTTATTTATGTTGTGATTGGTTTACTAACTCCATAATAACTCGCCAAGTCTAGCCTATAACAATTCGTGAATCAACATCATACACAATTCGCCAAACTACATGATATTAGTAGTTATATCCATACTTTATGATGAATTTGCAAAATCACAGCTCACATGAATTCGTGAAGCTCATAATTCGCCAAATTTACTCGGCCCGTGAAATATGTGTGAGTTCGCAAAATGATCACGGCCCGCGAAAGGTATGGGTTCGCGAACCAGTTAATTCGCGAATAACCGAGTGTGTCACTTGAGTTCGCGATCCTCGTTTGAACGCGCAAAACCTTGGAAGGGTCTATTCGCGAAGTTTTACTACCTTTATTTATACCGTTTTGCAAATCGTCCAACCCGTAAAATTTTCCAGGTCGAATTCGCGAACTCATACGCTGTGAGATTTACGATTTGCGAAACTTGAGTTTTCCGAATCTTGTGTTACAAATACAACTTTCAGTTTGACGAACTCTATTTTTAAGGATTAAAAAGCGGCTTTTCTAGGAACACGTTGAAGATCGGTACGAATCTCCTAAACCTAAAATTCGAGCTTAACAAAAAGGCAAACCTAGACTTTTTTTTTTGCCCTAAAAATTCCTAATTTATGTTAATCTAGACTTAGAACACCAAATCAAGGCAAGAAAGTGTGTGTTTAAGGACTAAAATCGCCCAAGTCCTAACGTACGCTATTCTCGTGCTTCTAATCCCTAAATGATATTAATTCCCGGGATAAAATATAAGCATCACAGTTAAGGACCGATACCTAGCTCGAACTTGTGTGGTTTTCAACCCAACCTCTCGTTCCCTTTTTGCTTGAGCTCTCGGTGGTCCTTCTCCAATGGAGTTCGTGAGGTTCCAAATGGTTTTTAGGTAATTATTTGTTTATTAAGTGATGGTGATGGGATGTATGGAACGAAAATCCCATAAATTATGGAAAGTTTGTCCTAGCAATATCCCTAGGTGAATTTGGGCCCAAGGTTTTAATTTAGCCCAATTCTTAAATCCAGTTCAAGCTTTATTCATGGCCCAAATTTCCTTTAGCCTATTTTCGAAAATTTCCTAAATCAATTAAGGATTACTTGGTACAAATTAGTTGCACCAAATTTCACAAAATCACCTAGACACGTAATTTTCCCCACTAAATTTCACGTAAGTCACATAGGCACTAAATTAACGCACGAAAGGCACATAATTTTAATTAACATTCACGTAAGTTTATTGGCCCTACTATTCACGAGGACCTAGGTGCTACATACAGTCTCGATTTCAACTTCTACACTTAGAAAATTTTTCTAAGTCTTTTACTCTGTAGCGAACATTAGCGAATAAAATTTCTCGATCGAAAAATTAAATGGAGTCATAACAATTGAAATCAATGCATAGGAAAACAATTTGAAAATCAATTTTATCGAGCAAAAAATTTCCCGGCATGAACAGTGCCATTACTCGCAACTAAACACTTAGAAAATTTTCAAACTATTTTTCACACGTTAGGTGTTTAACTCAAAATTACCATCACGCATTACATTTTTTTAAAATCTTCCTATATGCATATCATACGATTTCAATTCAAAATTCATCAAACATGTCATGACTTGATACAATATTGTAGTTTGATGAAATTAAGTTCATTCTCGACTAACACAAAAAATTATGAACTAATGATTTGTTATATTTTTTCAGATGGATCGCTATCCAACATATAATCACATATACGAGAAGTCCTTATACCTGAATGTCCAGTTGTCCACGACACAAACTTCCAATTGGACCTGGCTACCTTCCGGTGTCCAGACGACATTATTGTGTCTATCCTTCAAGGACATCCACTATGGCATGGACTTACCGTGACGGCATCAGTGCCGATGGTCTACCTCCAGCTGTTTTCGGGGATGATCAAGAGCATCATCTTGGACGGGGGATACCATTTCACGACGGTTGTAGGGACGAGGCACATCTGCATGGGCAAGAACGAGTTCAGAGCTCTACTTGACCTCCCTCACAGCCAAAATTACGACCCCCTCCCATAGATGAAGAACTGATGGCTGATTTCCTTCAAATGGGGTACCATCCACCGCTCACCAAGTGTTAGGATATTTAATAGATTGTGTCAATAATTTAGGTTTTAGGATTTATTTTGTAATTATCCTTTAGCTTAGGCTTAGGACTATAATGTAATTATCTTATATTTAGTGATTGGGCCTTAATATACCTTGGGTTAATGTGGTATATAAGGTTTTACCAACTCACTTTTGAAAGTAATCAAAGATAAAAGGCTTATCCAAATTTTCACACAATACACACACTCAAAGGTGAGAATACTCCCTTTTCATTCCATTAAAGCCTCTTTGATTCCTTGTTTGGTGCAATCGGGACCAACAAGTGGTATCAGAGCAAACGTGGATCGATTTGCATTGATTTGAGTCCAGTTTCGTTCGATTCCAAGAAAGATCAAAGGTGTTTTGAATAAAAAATCACTTTCAGGCATTTTGAGCTCGTTTTGGGGTGTTTATGCTTTGTTTTGTGCTTAAAACCTTCCCCCAGATCGATTCTATGCCTAAGATGTTTTTAAAAAAACTTTGGATTAGTTTTAACGAGTTTGAGCAAGATTGAAGCAAAAACTTTTCAGAAAAGGACATCTCGGCCATTCTCTGTTTTCGGTCGATTTGACCGATTTCTTGTTGTTTTTAGCTCACAAATCGGTCGATTATGTGTTTAGGAAAGAATTTCTGAAGTTTAGGATCAAGTTTGAGCGATTTTGGTTGAGATTTGAGCAAGAACGGGACGATTATTTGGGAAAACGCGTGAAAGCAATGGAACAGTACTAACGTGTTCTTGACCGCGAAATTTTGTGCTTGATCGTTCAAGTCCGCGAATTATCCATGTCCGCGAAAGTCGATCCCGAGAATTTTTAAACCGCGAAACTTTTACTTATACTACATTTTTTCGCAACTGCCTACTTTCAAGATCCGAGAATTTTAAGCCGCGAAACTTTCACTTATACAACATTTTTTTTCGCAACTGTTTACTTTCAAAATCCGAGAAACTTTCACCTGCGAAATTGACTTACTTTTCATAATCCGAGAAATTCCATATCCAAGAAAGCTTATTCCAAGAATTTTTTTTTGGCCGCGAAAATTTTCTCAACGTGCGAAACTTTTTTAACTTGCGAAATTTTCTTGCGAAGATTTAAAATTCTCAACTTGCGAAAGTTTTACAACTTGCGAAATTTCTCTTGCGAAGCTTTAAATCCTCAACTTGCGAAAGTTTTATAACTTGCAAAAATTCTCTTGCGAAGCTTTAAAATTCTCAACTTGCGAAATTTTTATAACTTGCGAAAATTCTCTTGCGAAACTTTAAAATTCTCAACTAGCGAAATTTTTATAATTTACGATGTTTTCTTGCGAAGCTTAAAAAATCTCAACTTGCGAAATCTTTATAACTTGCGAAATTCTTCAACTTGCGAAATTTTCTAACGTGTTAAATTCTTCTAGGGTTAAAATTTTCTCGGGTTAAATCTTCCTCAAACTTATTTAAGATTTGATCCTTACACTTTAGTCCTTTCACCCTAGACCACTTTTGACATTAAATATTTTTCTCGCCTCAAATCTCGCTCTTAAATTTCTAGAACTTCTCCTAATTTCAAGATATATTTTCCCTTCATACATTATCGACCATCACACACGCTCACTTAGTTCTAAGAAATTCTTTAAACAGTTTTCTTCTCAAAACTCTACACGTTAAACTCGTATTTCTCATCTCGTTCGTTACTAATTTCTAATCTCTACAAGATCAAAACCACGGACGATTCGACTGCACCAACCATGTCTACCACGAATGACATCTCAACAGTGGGCTCCGACACCAGGCCTCCGATGCTGCGACAAGGCGACTACAGCATATGGACAAACCGATTCCTCACGTTCATCAGGAACAAAGGCGCACCACTCTCTCAATACCTTCTGGACTCCATCTTCAACGGCCCAGCACAGTTCTGGACAATCATCCCTGCACAGCCAAACGCAAACCCTCCCATGGATGAACGCCGCACTCCAAGAGGTCCCATCAATGAGGATGAAGAGGCTCGCGTACAGGCCGATGAGACTGCCAAAGGATATCTCTTCCAGGCTATGGGAAATGAGGTCTACGCTCACATTGAGTGCTGCACAACTGCTAAGGAAATATGGGATGAGCTCGTGGAAATCATGGCAGGCACAATTGAGAGTGCTCAAGGAAGGAAATCAGCATGTCTCTCGCAGTATGAACACTTCCAGGCCTATGAAGGAGAGGAGCTGCGTGACACATATCTCCGTTACTTGAAGGTCATCAATGAACTCAAGAAAGCCAGGATCTCGAGGGACAAATTCGACATCAACAACCGCTTCCTTGGTAGCCTCAAACCACATTGGGGAAATGCAACTGTTATGATGATTCAGAGTAAGGACCTCTCCAACACCTCCATTCATGCTCTCTACGACAGCCTATCTGCCTACGTGCAACCTCAGTCTAACAACAATCGAGTCGATCCGCTGGCTCTCCTCTCAAACAAGACTACCGAACGATCTTCCATCTCTAAGGCCAAACAGAACAAAGGGAAGCTACCAGCTGTTATATATGATGCTTCTTCAGGATCCGAAGCTGATACAGAATCAGATGAAGATGTTCGTGATCTACGCAAACAACTGGCAATGCTCACAAAGATGGTCACAAAGAAGATCGGGAAAAAATCTTCATCCTCCTCCAATCGCCAAAGGACCTTTAGCGGCAGCAAAAAGACCACTCCCACAGAAGAATCAAAGCCGATAAAGAAAGAGGAGGACTCAGCACCTCAAAAGTCTGTGAAGTGCTTTCGATGTGGAAAGACAGGCCACTTTGCCAAGGAATGCCACGCCCCACGCGTGAAGGACTCAGGCTACTACGACCGTAAGGCCAGAATGACCCGCAAAATGGAAAGTGGCAAAGTTCTGCTTACTGAAGAAGTTGAATGGGTGAACGACACTTCAGAAGCCGAGGAGCCTCAGGATCAAGATTGCTGCATGGCAAGGCTGGTCGAACATGACGAGGACGAGGAGATTGGTCACACCGGTGAAAACACAGCTAAGACTCCTACCAACGCTGAGTCTGAGGTACGATCTCGCAACTCGATGATGTGTTTAGTCACCGACCCACCATTAAGAACCCCACCATAGACGGTAAGGTTTATGATGAACTTAGGCTAAAATTTGAAAACAACTATGCATTACTTAGTTTAAAAATAGAAGAGCTTGCTTGTGCAAACGAACGTCTAATGGCCTCCGAAGCGTTAGTCAAACGTCTGCGAAGCAAGAATAAGCAAAATGAGAATAAGGTGAAGGAAACCACACTGGCCATCAATTCATGCGAAACATCTCGTCTCCTAACTGCATCCCAATATGAACTACTTACCAGGAAAGAGTTAGGCTGTACCGAAAGGTGAAGGAACTTGAAGAGCAACTTCACCTTAGAAACGAAAACAAACGCATCTTATGCCTATTGAACCAACCAGTGGAAACAGAATTCTACAACGTCCGGGGGGGGATTGGACTGTCTAGCAATTGCAATCCAACACCGCTGACAGTTAAAAGATATAACATGTGCAACACTACGTTCCTGCAAACAAGAAATGGTGCTCCCCCGCAGCTTAAGCCATTTGTGAGATCATCCTCCGCTGTCATCTCAGAAGAAACAAGAGAATAGAACATTCATTGGGCAGAAATCGCGTATGACTACACAGAATTGAATAATAGAGATAAGACTAAGATATCCTCACCCTCGGAGGATGTCGGAACCTTACTCCCAAACGAAGAACAGGAAGTTGCGTTCCAAGATGTGCTCTCTCGCACCTACATCCCAAAGAAACTACTACTCATAGCAGAACTAGAACGACAACTAGAAGTAGAAAGGAAGGCCTTTGCAAATGAGCGAGATGAACTACTTAGGAAAATCTACACACTAGAAAAATTTCCCAATACGAACTATCCCTCTACATCGAGTCAAGTACCCGATTCTCAAACATGTAAATGTAAGAGGACGGCGAAAATGACTCATGAAGCTGACATATGTTCTAACACTAACTCTAGTATTCTTATGGATACAGGGAATATGAGTTCGACGTCTCTGGAAGGCAGTTCGCATCAAATAAAGGAGAACCCACTCTTCGATGACAAGAAGAAAAAACCATCCTATATTCGTCCTTCCTCTCTATGTACTGAATCCCACTGTCCAAAGTTCGTAGACAATTATGTTGTCAAAACTTATCTTTCTTTTACCAAACTTATGTCTATGTGCTGCTGCAATGATTTTGTTCTCCACGATTTCATGAATATGAAACACATGAACACGCAACCCTCAGACCTCGCAAGCGAACCTTCTCTACGAAGTCACTGAATTCTCCCATCTCGCCTAAACCCAAGGTCAAGCGAAAATGCCTCCCGTCGTCAAACGCAAACTCACCTACTACTCGAAAGCCAAAGGCGACCAAAACCGAAGCACGAAAACAACAACCACATTACTCACGCCAATTCATGTATAAGGCGCCATACATGCAAGCACAAGTTAGGAAAATTGGGGTTAGAAAAACCATAATCCCGCCTCATCAAACAAACGATAAAGGGAAAGCTAAATTAGAATCAACACAATCTGATTTAGTAACCATATTTCCCATTAAGCGCATAAAAACTTTACATATATCACAAGAATGTCCCGTCCGAAAACGGGGACCCAACGTTTGTTGATGATTGCAGGTCTGTCATGTGTGGTATCTAGACTCGGGTTGCTCCACACACATGACGGGGAACAAGGAGCTGTTGAGCAACTTCTCCGAGCGCTATCTCGGAAGGGTCTCCTTTGGAAACAGTCAAATGGCGCCAGTTCTCGGAACTGGTGATCTCGTCCATGACAAACTGACGATCAAGGGCATCTCTTAGGTTGAGGGTTTGAGCTACAATCTCTTCAGCATTGGTCGTTTCTGCGACAAAGGATACAAGGTTCTCTTCGAATCTGACATCTGCAGCATTATAGATGCCTCGAGACAACCTCTTCTCTCTGGAACACGCACGTCTCACCTTTACATACTCAATCTTAAGACCTCTCGACCAATATGCCTTCTCTCTCGAGCCGCTCCCAAGTTGAACGATCTATGGCACCGACGTCTTTCTCATCTCAATTTCAAGACCATCAACAAACTACGTCAGAATAAACTCGTCAACGGTCTACCCCAACTGACATATCATAAGGAACACCTCTGCTCTGCCTGTGAATTGGTGAAGATGAAGCGATCGTCTTACATTTCCAAGGAAACACCGTCCTCTAAGCTCATCCTCGAGCTCTTACACATGGATCTATGTGGCCTAATGCCTACGGCCACACTCGGAGGAAGACGGTATATTCTTGTAATTGTCGACGATTTTTCACGCTACACGTGGACGAAACTCATACGTACAAAGGATGAAGTTCCTGATATAATCATCGAGTTTGTTGTTACGTCCCAAACTCTTCACCAACAAAAGGTTCGGATTATCAGAACACACAACGGAACCGAGTTTAAGAACAAGAAGCTCAGCGATTTCTATGCCACTCAGGGCATCACCCAACAGTTCTCAGCTGTGAAGACACCGGAACAGAATGGTGTCGTTGAGCGTAAGAATAGAACACTAGTTGAAGCAGCTAGGACTCTCCTCATTCAATCCGGACTTCCTCATTCTCTTTGGGGCGAAGCTATTCAAACGGCTTGTTACACACAGAACCGGGCTTCCATCCACAAGAGATTCAACCGCACTCCATACGAGATGTTGAACAACCGTCGTATACCAGATATATCTTATCTAAGGGTCTTCGGATGCCGATGTTTTGTTGCCAACGATCGCCAACATCTTGGGAAGCTTGATCCAAAAGCACTCGAAGGAATCTTTGTTGGTTATTCACTAAACTCGAAGGCATACAGAGTCTATCTTAAGGAGAAACGATCTGTCATTGAGAGCACAAATGTCACCTTTGACGAAAGCGAAGGCGACCTCATGGCTTCTGCTCATATTAGTCCAGAACCAGGTCTTCTACAGTCGTTGACAAAAGGTCAACCCTCAACGGCGGGAACTTCCTCATCTGAGGGCAACTCTGGTGAACTAGACCTCGATCTACTTTTCGAGTACTTCTATCCAGTTCCCAAGACTCCCGCCGCCACCACTGAACCTACCGCTGCATCCACTCCACCTACACCACCAGCTATCGGCGATGATGTGGTTCCACCTAACTTGGATAATCTCAACCTCACCGAAGACGACATTTTACCCAACCCTGAGAACATTGCTGATCCTGATGATGAACCTTCTCAATCTACTACGATTGAGATCTCTTCTTCGGCCACCGGACCCCAATCTAATGAGTCTCAAATCGATACAAATGCGGCCAGCTCCTCACAAACAAATGTACCACTTTGGGCTCGCTCTCACCCTACCGATCAGATTATTGGGGATCCCACATCCGGTGTTTCGACGCGTTCAGCCACGATGAATGAAAGTCTGTTTGCTTGCTATCTCAGTCAAGTTGAACCATCACGAGTAGCTGAAGCTCTCAACGATCCTGATTGGCTGATTGCAATGCAGGAGGAAATAAATCAGTTTGAACGTCTACAAGTTTGGGAACTCGTACCACGACCTCACAACAGATACATTATCGGCACGAAGTGGATCTTCAAGAACAAAAAGGACAAAGACGATGTTGTCATCCGCAATAAAGCAAGACTTGCGGCTAAAGGGTACAACCAACAAGAAGGAATCGATTACGATGAAACTTTTGCCCCCGTTGCCAGGATCGAAGCTATAAGAATTTTTCTTGCCTTTGCTGCTCACAAGAACTTTAAAGTCTACCAAATGGATGTGAAGACTGCATTTCTGAATGGATTTCTCAAAGAAGAAGTGTACGTTGATCAACCTGAAGGGTTCTTGAGCGAAGAGTTTCCTCATCACGTATATCGACTCTACAAGGCCCTCTACGGACTAAAACAAGCTCCCCGAGCTTGGTATGACGTCCTTTCAAATTTCCTCGTTCAGTCAGGATTCAAGAAAGGATCTCTGGATACAACCCTCTTCACCAAGCGGAGTGACCCTGACATCATGATTGTACAGATTTATGTTGATGACATCATTTTTGGATCGACTGAACCACAACTGTGTGAAGAGTTCGCAGATTTGATGAAAGAAAAATTCGAAATGAGTATGATGGGCGAGATGAATTTCTTTCTTGGTCTTCCAGTAAAACAACTCCCCGACGGAATCTTCATCAACCAGTCCAAATACATCCATGACATCCTCGAGAAATATAGAATGAAGGATGCTAAGACTGCTGCAACACCTATGTCTCCCTCTGGCCGACCCGACGCGGACCCATCTGGTGCTCCTGTCGACCAAACCGTCTATCGTGGGATAATAGGCTCTCTTCTATACCTCACTGCTAGACGACCGGATATCGTTCTCTCGACAGGAATCTGCGCTCGTTTTCAGGCAACACAGAAGGAATCCCATCTCACGCTATCAAAAGGATTCTCCGCTATCTCAAAGGAACACCCAATCTGGGTTTGTGGTACCCCACTCGATCGGACTTCAAACTGGTTGGATTCTCTGACTCGGATTATGCAGGATGCAAGATGGACCTAAAAAGCACCTCTGGAGCTGCACACTTCTTGGGCGGTAAATTCGTAAGTTGGTCGTCTCGAAAACAAAACTGTGTCTCCACTTCGTCGACGGAGGCAGAATATGTCGCCGCCGCTAGTTGCTGTTCACAGCTTTTGTGGATGAGAACCCAACTACGAGATTTAATATTCATGTTGATAAAATTCCCATTTATTGTGACTCAAAAAGTGCTATTGCAATGACGAGTAATCCGGTACATCACTCGAGAACGAAACACATAGATATTCGTCACCACTTCATCAAAGAACATGTCGAACAAGGGATAATTGAATTGCACTACGTCACAACCGAAGATCAACTGGCCGACATTTTCACAAAACCGTTGGATGTCAAACGATTCCAACACCTAGTGACTATGTTGGGCATGTTGAATATTCAGTTGTGATCAATCGTCCCTACATGAACTTTGATTAAATGTACATATTTCCTTTCCACTTCACTCCATTGTCTATATGTCTTCTGAATTATGTCTTTTGAGGGGGAGTTTTCGATTAAGGGGGAGCGTCTGATTTTTCTATTATTTTTAAAGTAAAGTTTTCGATTAAGGGGGAGCTTCTGATTTTTCCACTACTTAAAAAGGAGAGCTTTAGATTAAGGGGAGTTTCTGATTATGCCTATATAAAAATAAAATTTTGTGTTGAAATTCTAAAGTTTGGTCAAATTGAGTCAAAATTGGACTGATTAAAATGTTTTGGGTTGAATTTTAAAATTTCTGGTCAAAAAGGGTCAAAATTGGACCAATTGAGCTTCAATTGGACCCAATTTTGACCAAGCCCGCGAAAATCATATCTGGACCCAGCTTTGACCAAGCCCATGAATTTCGGCCCATTTACACAAAATTTCGCATGAACAGTGACTAAAACCCCTAAAACCCCAAAACCCTTAACGTTATTCACTATCCTAAAATTTCCGAGAAAATTCAAAACTTTCGCAACCCCTCTCTCAAAAAATTTCGCAACTCCCCGCATCGCGTCGTCATCAAAATCTGCTTTCAAAATCCGTTTCTTGCTACCTCCATTGTCGCAAATCAGCTTCTCGGTATGAATACACCTCAGATAAATCAATTTCCAGTCACTTTAAGCTGTTTTGCCCCGTTTCGATTAAATTTGTTAGGTTAGAATAAATTTTTCGCGGCCTCTGAATCGAACTCATGATATGTTATTAATGTTTAATAACCCCAAATAAGCATTGCCCATTCAATTACGAGTCGATTAAGCCCAGATTATAGCATTTTGGTTGAGATTTGAGTAGGCCTAAGGCTAAAATCATTGCGTCGTTTCGCATGCTTTCGCACTGTGTTCTTCACCGCGAAAATTCTCAAGAAAAAATTGCTTTAAAACGTTAATTTTCGCTGCTACAGTGAGGACAGTTCCGCGAAAATTTTTCCGAGAAATTTCTTACGTTGAAAGTTTCGCTACTACAGTGACTAAGGAAATGCGAAACTTTCATTCGAGAATTTACATGTGTTAATTTTTTTTTCGCTGCTACAGCATGTTAAGTCCCGCGAAAGTTTATCTGAGAAAATCTTTTTCCCTCACGACACAACTTTCTCTGCTACAGTGAGTTTAGCCCCGCGAAATTCTAATACACTTCACTTCATATTACATAATTTTCGCAACTACAGTGAACAAAAATTTTCTCAGTCCACAAAGTCTTTTCCCTCAGCGAGACTTTCATAGAACTTGCGAAAATCTTCCATACTTGCGAAATTTTACTCAGTTTGCGAAAATTTTCTCACGACATGACAATGTGCTATCACTTGCGAAATTTTCATAACACATGCGAAAATTATCTCTATCTGCGAAATTTCCTTGATATATGCGAAAATGTCTCTCGACTTGTCTATGTATGATAACTTGCGAATTTTCTCATTACATGCGAAAATTTGGGCAACTTGCGCGATTTCTTAACTTGCGAAAATTTTCCATACTCGCGAAATTTTCCTCACTGTGCGAAAATTTCTCATGACATGTCTATGTGCAATCACTTGCGAAAACTTCCTAATGCATGCATTTACCCAATATGCGAGAAGTAACATTACTTGCGAAAATTTTCTCTATCACTTAGCGAATTTTCATTACATGCGAACTTTTACACAATATGCGAAAATTTTCCACTATTGCAAACATTTCCCACTACATGCGAAATTCTCCACTGAATGCGAAATTTTCTTTACTTGTGACAATTCTCCTTAGATACGAAATTTTTGACTACATGCGAAAATTGTCTTCAATTCATAATTACTAAGTGCTAAATCCTTCTGCATGCGAAATTTTTTGAAACAACAGATAGGACTGAAAAAGATCAAAGCACAATTGAAGCGCTTGAGGCGGCTGCAATCCAAAGGGACATTGCTCGCATCGAACTCAACACGCGTCTCTATGTCCCACCACCCGAGCAGATCTTTCCACTGAGTCAATGGGCGGCCCTGATTCCCAACAACTACAAGGTGGACCTGCACAGCTTTCGGTGCGATGCCCCCGTAATTGTCGAAATCCTCAAAGGTCACCCACTTCGCCATGCCCTCACATATGGCGAGCCAGAAGCACAGGTGTATCTTCAACAATTCTGGCATACACTGCAACTAGCTGGACCACTCCATCTTGCCAAAACCTTATCCGCCCAAATTGATCAAGAAACCGTGGTCCTCACTCGCAAACTACTACAAGAAGTGCTTCAACTCCCAATCTACTCACCATACGACCCACTACCAACCCATGAACAACTCATCGAGGACATAGACCGGCTGGGCTATCAACCAGAAACCAAGAAGAAGAAGGGCCCACTTGTCCTCAGTGAAGTCACCACCCGCAACCTACCTCAACCCTGGCGCACACTGTACTTGTTGGTGAACAAATGCATGTCAGGGAAGCATGCTCGTCAGGACCGGGGAAACTCTCAAATCCTCACCATCCTCACCGGCATCGCTCACAACTGCAAGTACAACTACGCCGACATCATCTGGATGGATCTTGTCTCAATGATCCAACGTCGCGACCGGGAAGTTGCCAAGGGAGTCACAAACCGCTTCGTCCCTTACATGCGGTGGCTCCCAGCTCTCATCAGACATTTCCGGTTGCACTCCACCAACATTCGCATCCGACCGCAGCGGAACACTTCCTCATCCCCACGGTCGAGAAGTTCGCGAAGACCCGGCGAAGGACCGACACGCCATGATAATTCCGGACGAAGTTCTCGCCTACGCAGACCAGACAAATCCACACGTCCAGGAATATCGCGCCTCAACCGCCTCATTCCGAGAAAGCCCCAGACCCCTATCTACTGTCCCTACGGCGCAGATCAACCCCACTGCTCCCAACCCCGGGACTAGCCAAACCCCCACCACCACCTCCAAAAAGTCATCGAGTCGCGCCGCATCCTCTTCCACCCGCGCTCCGAAAAAACGGTCGCGAGAGGATGACGTAAGCCGCCCCACGGAGCATCGATCGAAACAAAAGCACGATCGACCTCCTCAGCCACAGATAAGCCGAGCCAAACCAATAGGTACAGGAGGTGATGTGTTCACCTCCCGATTAGAAGTAGTGGCATCTGGCTCAACCACGCAAACGACCCCACCAACCCACTTATCTTCCTCTCTACAGGAAGATATTTCATTCCACGAGGAGCCACGTATACCATCGACATCCCACTTGGAGATAGTCGATGTTGAAACAAGCAGTCCCTCGCCTCAGACTGCATCCTCTTCATGCACATCGAGTATAGTGCCCTCACTCCCCATAGTTTCATCCATTTCTAGGACACATACACCTTTTACTGGACCACAGAGTCTTCGTGACTCTGTCAGAACGCTCGGTGATGTCTCTGTGACTGAGAGCGGAAGACCTAGCACGGCCAACATCACAACAACCGTGAGCCTAGGCCATCATTCGATTGAGTCCGTCTCATCGATGATGCCAACGGGAAGTCTAAGTGACCCCTTCTTTTCCAGTCCTGTGCAAACGGGCGGCCGATCGGCAATCTTCTCCGATTCGGTGTCAGTTGGCATTCTCCGTGAATCCAACTTGTTAACCTTACCCACTTTCGTCACCGAGACTGCGCTAGAGACCCGTCTTCAAGAGTTTGCAAAGACTCTTGAGGCGTCGATTCTCGACAAAGTTTACGCGCGTCTCGATGCGTCCACCGTCGACAAAGGGAAAGGTGTGGCCCCGGAGACGCCACCACCGACTCAGAATGTGGATGCTGAAGCCATTCTCTCTGCCATTTCCGCGAAGGAGCTATTCTACCTTCTACGAGCAAGATTCGAGTCGATGACGGAACTCGACGAGGAGGAACAGCAGATGAAGAGAATGATGACTCAACCCATGACTTGCCGCGCTCAAGGCGAGTCCAGCGGGATCAGGCGCGACGATCAAGACGAAGATCAAGATCGTCGCGAGGGGGAGAATAGGCAGCTAGGCCAACAATCCCAAGGACTCATGCACTCGACGCCGCCCTCCTCCTTCGGGCCTGAAACAATGCCCGTAACAGAAACCTCACACCCCACTAGCCAAAAAACACACCTTATCTACCCTGAGTCACTAGCCAAATCACCCTCACCACCACCCACTACCGTCTCCAAAACTCTAATCGTCACATCGACGTTAGAGACCACCCCCACACCGTCTCCACCCACAGTCTCCGAACCTCTAACTATCACATCGATGTTAGAGGCCACCACCACACCTACACCACCGGACACCCAAATCATCCTTGCCAAAACCATCACCACAACTGAACCACCAGAGTCTCCACCACAACCATCCCCACAATCCACAAACTCTTCTGACGCAACACCCTCGCCACCACACAGCGACACTCCTCTCAACACCGATTCCAACATAGCTCCCGAGGACGTCTACTGCGCACAGAACGAGATCGAAGCCTACATCTTCAATGATGAATGGCTGTACACACCCGCCGATGCAGTAGCAGCCAGGAAGCTGGTGGAAAACGCCCGACGTCTGCTAATGGAAGCCTCACTAACGCTGATCAACACTGTAGACAACGAGGACGGAGAGGAGTACGACGCTGAACCTGCCGAGCTCGAGAACATCCTACAATTCCAAACGCAGCAAACTGAGGCCCCTGCTGTTCAAACGGATGTACCCACGGTGGATATACCGGAAGCACCGTGGGAAAACAAAAAGATCACCGCGCCGTTTCAAGAAGAGATCAGGAAGAGGATCTGGCGACGCAAGGAGCAGATCATCACAACCTTCGACGAATATGAGCTGATGAACATCCAAAATTGGAGCGAGAGAAAGAAGCAGCTCTATCGATGGAGCCTTCTCTGCCATAAATGCACAAAAAGGACGCTATCCGATGAGGAAAACATCGCTTAGGAAACGAATCGGGCCCCCATCTGCAAAGTTACTGACCTCCGCCAAGAGTCCAAAGGACCTGTCCATTACCCAGTATTCACAGTAATGAGGTAGGATGAGAGCTACTGTGAAGTCAGTGAGGCGGACTTCAAGTTTCTGCGCCTGGGCGACCTGTACAGCATGCTGGAATCCATGAAGCAGTTCAGACTCGTCCTCAGAAGCTCTGGACATCTCGTACGTGCTGAACCGGTCACCATGGGATATGTGGCTCTCAAACGCCACATGCTCCGACAGGTCAGATTCTTCGCCGCCCACGATCTGCAGGCGGTGGAGCACAACCTGAAGAAGGTGAATCTGACTCGCCCATCTTTCAAGAACGCGGACGACTACCGAGATGGCGATGTGATCGACGGAGACGATCCGGCGGTCGCCTACTCGAACTATAAGGGAAAGATGAGGATGCTGCGCTGCTCCGAAGTGGCAAAGTTCTCGGATGGAACGCTCACCATCATCCAAGACAAACTCATGAAGATTTTGCCGCATACTTTCAGAAGAAGATCCTCTCTGCCGATCCAAGTTCGCGAAGCTCATTGACGCTATAGCTAATCGAATGGTACTTCGAAGGAATCTCCGCGCCTTCGAGTTCAAGCTAGGGCTTCGGGAAACACTCACACGCTAATCCACCACCGCTACGCTCAACATCCAAGACTCCCAACAATTGACACAAAGGGGGAGATTGTTAGGATATTTAATAGATTGTGTCAATAGTTTAGGTCTTAGGATTTATTTTGTAATTATCCTTTAGCTTAGGCTTAGGACTATAATGTAATTATCTTATATTTAGTGATTGGGCCTTAATATACCTAGGGTTAATGTGGTATATAAGGTTTTACCAACTCACTTTTGAAAGTAATCAAAGATAAAAGGCTTATCCAAATGTTCACACAATACACACACTCAAAGGTGAGAATACTCCCTTTTCATTCCATAAAAGCCTCTTTGATTCCTTGTTTGGTGCAATCGGGACCAACACCAAGCTTGCTCAGGTTCAGAGCAACGGTATCCCTCACCTATGGAAGACACTGTTCGGGATCGTGAACAAGTGTCTATCTCCGAAGCACGCCCGCTTCGACAAGGGCAACGGTCACATCCTTCGGATTTTTCACGGAGTCGTGTTCTCGCGGAATTATGATTTCGCCCAGCTGATCTGGAACGACCTTGCAGAACAGATCAGACAAAAGGAGAACAAGCGGTCCAAGAACGTGTCGTACACGAGATGGTTCTCCATCATCATCATCCGCCAACACATGGAGATCTACGCGCAGAACATTCCTCGCCTGCCCCCGGGAGGAAACTATCAGCCGCCCTGGCTCAAATTTTTCCACAACCCAAGGCTGGTGGACCTTGCATAGCCTTCCATGCCAATGCCGCTCCACCTACTCATGCTCGCCGACCACGCGGGAGCTGAGTATCAGAGATTATGTCGGGAACACAATCTAACCGAGGAAATGATTAGAGGGCCCCCGGCAGATGTACATATGAGCCCTCCCCAACCGCAACATCACCAAAGCCCTTACGACGCGATGATAGATGTTGTCGCTCAGGAGCTTCAACAGGAGTCTCCATTGGTTGAAGAGCCAATGCCCGACGTAGATGAGACATTGATAGACGTCGTGGCTACTGAGATGGCGCTCAAGGCTCCTGCACATGAATATCAAGTGGAAGTGCCCGTTAATGTTGGCTTGCTCGAAGAAACCTTTGAGGAGGTTCTTCCACCGGTAGCACAACCTGAAGTAGAAATGGGGCAAAGTTCTCTTCCACCGGACGGATCAGGCACTGGAGGACGTCCATCGGGACCTCACTCCTCACACGGCCACCCCGTCTGACACGGAGTCTAACGAGGAAATAAGCCTGATAAGGAGGACTCCCAGGAGACTTAGCATTCACCAACGCACCAGATACTATGCTGACCACATCTACAAGTGTTGCTGGCACTTCTTCGCTCAATCTTGAGCCGCAACCAAATCTCGTGATGTTTGGTTCGCAGGCGCAACCCGAGCCTGCCACAACACCCATAGAGCCGAATCTTCAAGATTCGACTCAAGGATTGGGTGGAAGTCTTATACAGTAACAACCTCAAGTGACTGTGAGCCAACCTAAAGAGTCGGTGTCTACTCAAGGGTTGATAACAGGCGACATCAGTCGTCCTGGTCCATCTGAGGAGGCGTCCGCATCCTTTGTGACGAACGAGCAGTTCCAGGCCGCTCTCTCTGCGGTTGTACAGTCTATGGAAGACAAAATCACGGAGAAAGTACTCCAAGCAATCGAGACATCCGGAAGAGATACCGGGAAAGAACCTGTCTCTGAAGGCACCTGATCACAATGCAACCTCCCCTCACAACCAACACCCACCGACCTCTACAACACTCTTCCATCCTAATCAACCCATGCACAATCCCAATCACCGAGCTCCATGACATCCTTCTGGCCCGCCTCATCGGTCTTACCATACGGTCGCCTCAGGAAGAGTCCCTCTATAGGCGATTGGTAGACCATCCTGAGCCACCTACCCAATCATGTCGAGGCCAAAGCTCCCACTCCCGACGCAGACATGACGATCCTGACGATCAGGACCATCATGAGGGGAGAAGAGGCCAAGGACATCTACAACTGGCCAGGGACAAGGCTCGGGCGCTACGCAGACAAGCGCTGGAGCTGGTGAAACCCAAACACAAACCACCCAAACCCAAACTACCCACACCACGCACCGCACCGCTCACATCGACCCACCAACCTCTCACCTCAGGACGCCTCCGCCCACACCACCGATCAA
The DNA here is from genome assembly GCA_027422505.1 of Craterostigma plantagineum. Classification (NCBI taxonomy): domain Eukaryota; kingdom Viridiplantae; phylum Streptophyta; class Magnoliopsida; order Lamiales; family Linderniaceae; genus Craterostigma; species Craterostigma plantagineum. Next base: position 10,868,416 of record JAPQWV010000011.1, on the reverse strand, counting down.
CTCAAGCCCCTTGCTTCCGGAAGAAGAAGCAAGTGCTGCGATGCTTGTAACCGTAGCAGGTACTCAAGCCACTCCCTCGGTCGCTCCAGACCAACCGGGCCCCTCCGGACATGGCGTCAATCCACACGAGGTTCTAGACGAATACATCTTTGAAGGACAGTGGATGACCCATTCCATGCCTGAGGAGCATCAAAGACAACGGCTTCAGGACGTTCGGAATTTCCTACAACAAGCCTCCATAGACCTCGTGATCATAGAAGACGGCGAGCTTCAGGAAGGTGAAGACTACCAACAAGAAATCCCAAGGCTACCAGAGTTGATCGCGCAACGAGCGGCTTCCCCCACAAGACTAACGCCAGGGACCGTTCGGATCGACACGCCGTGGGTGAACATCCGAATAGAAATCCCTTTCCTTGAAGAAGTTCGTGAAAACATTTGGAGGTCACCGGAGAGAGTTAAGAAGCCGAACGAGTTCGAGCTTAGAGGGATCTCTCATAGGTATCAGCAGAAGAGGATGACCTACCTCTGGATGCTGACCAAACTAGGACGTAATATTAGGCTAGGGATGACTAAGGCACAAGCCAAGAGCCATTATAAGAGTCTCTCTCCAATAAGCCAACCACTCAGCGTCTACTGTGACAAAGGAGGACTTCCAACACCTCATTACACCATTGAGCGCGTAGATAGAACTCGAGAAGATCTAAGAGAGAGCGACCTACCGTACGTCCCTGCTAAAGAAGTTTACAACTTATATCAGCTATATGTAGAAAATTACAAAAGTCCTCAAGGCTTCATCAAGAAAGAAGGACTCGAGGGTCTCTACCGGTTCATGATGCGCCAAGTCAAGTACTATGCCGCACACGACCTTCAGATGGCTGTGGAAAGCAACATGACCGTTCCGCTCAACAAAGGACCTGAGATCGAAGGGCTTCCCAACAATCACGTGCATATCAGCTCAGTCATAGGCATCACCTACCACAATCCAATAGCAAAGAATAATAGGTTGATGCTGAAGACTGAAATCAACAAGTTTTGTGATGGGACGCTCAAGGTCATCAGGAGGATATCGAGCAGAGGTTGGAAGAAATTAATAGAGACACCATGCTGAGGATCCAAAGGTTCGTGAGAGAACAACCGCACTTAATGGAACAGCTTGAAGATATCGAGGAGCGACTGGTGTGGCGACCGAACTTTTTAACTAGGATTAGTGGCGGATTTCCGCAACGTAAGCCGCGGAAGGCCCGTCTAATTAAAACGTTTTCCTAAAATAATATACATTACTATAAAACTCCGTCTACAACTTATCTCTGTGCATGGGCCAAAACCCCAAAATATCAAAAGACCGAACCCTAACATCGCTCCACAAGTCGCATCCATGTACCGCCCCGCCCTCAAAAGTCCGTGGAGCACCGCCACCAGCCGCCTCAGTCTTGACGCGTATCGGAGTCAGACTCAGTACCTACAACACGTAAACACAAAGCAATTTGCCTAGTAGGTGAATAAAATGCATGTATGCAAGTGTGCACTCAATCCCAATCTCAATATCTCACATGCCATGCACACTCTTCCTTTTTCCCACATTCCTATCTTACATCACATGGGGCCCATGGTCAGGCTCACGTGCGCAATAAATATCATGGGTGGTCACGTGATTCCACCCGTAATCAGCGGTAAGCTACGGCGGTAGTGCACTGATCGATCACGTCAGTGGCCACCTACCAGGTCGTCTCTTCCACAATAAATTATGGGCGATAAAGCCCGTATACATATATATATAATCATCTGGCGTTTTGCACCTCGAATAGACCACATCCGAGTAGACAGATCGATCATGTCTGTATCGTCCAGGTAATCTGTGAGCCTAACAACTCGTAATTATCTTAATCTACACCACTTAACAATTCCTCGCATCATCACCGTCTCAATACCACTTAATAAATTTACTAAGTCATATGAATTTCGAAAATGCTAAAATTATCAAAACCCTAAAATTTATGAAATCCTAAAAATAATGAAATTCCTAAAATAAATAAACCCTAAAATATTGAAAATTTATTAACTAAAATACAATGCCGAAATCTTTTCTGACTTGATGATGTCGAGATCTATACAAGCATAACTAATGTCGAGATCTATAATATGTCGAAATCTTGGAAATGTCGAGACATCCTTGTATAAAAATGTCTCCAGAAAGAAATGTCGAGACCTTCTAATATAAATGTCGAGATTGTTGAATCATGTCTAGACCTATAAAAGATGTCGAATTCTTCACACAATGTCGAGATCAGAATGAAATCGAAATATCGAGATCTTTAAAAGGCAAGTGTCGAGATCTCATTATTATTAACGCATTCTCGAAATCATGTTATTAGACATATCGAAATCCTTTTATTATATATCCATCTATCTATAATAAAAATACAACACTCAACATACCTTGAAATCATTAGTGGTCTATATCTCGACATCTATCTTTCGAATTTATTACATATCTCGAAATCATTAGTGGGATTATACCATGTCGAGATCTAAAAATCATGATCCTCCCAAAAACCCTAAAACCATGGATACATATTCTATCGACATCAGCTACATAACTCATTCCTAACTCCGAGTATGATGCAGCTGAAAAGTATTAAGACCCACCCAACAACTCATATTGTTTCTACAAGTAGTCCACAGCTAAAATCTTCGATCTCAGCTTATAGAAGCTATATTATAAATCTGAGGTTTATTCTTAACATATGGCTTACGAGACTTCCCACAATCCATTCTAATCATATAGTAACTTCACGTTATACCTTATAATAACAGGAGTGTATTAATTAAAACACCTCTACATGTAAATTCCATACCTCTCTTTGAAGCTTAGTTCTTGGAGAGCTCAAACGTGTGTTTCACTTATCTTACTAAGGGTTTCTTATTTAACTTTCCAAGCTTAGAGATATATATTTGCTTGACATGTCATTAGGTTGGGAAATGAGAAAGTAAAGCCATATAGGTGACGTTATTTACCTCCTTGTTAAGCAATGTTGATCATTATCCTATTTCTCCTTAAGACTAAATTGAATTATTACTATGGTGATATAGAAAGATTTTTGGGCCTATCTTGTTCTATTATTGTTCTCTTCATCTTAATTCATATGATGTGGGTTTCGTTATTTTGATATGATAAGTTGTTGATATGTATACGGAACCATTCGATAATTGTGTTGATTAGACAACTGGATGACATTATTTCCCTTACTATTAACCAACTTGATTCCTAATGTTTAGCTTTGCAAATTTGGGCCTTAGAATACTTAAACTTGGGCCTATGTTTTGAATACTTAAATGTAGCCCAACTAATTTATCCCGAAAATCGTACATATTGTATTTAATTCTTTGGGTAAATTTCGAAATAGATGTTGACTATTAAAATTCATATTTTCATTATTAAATTCCCTAAATAGCAAAATCCCGCATTAATTTTTTACGTGTATTGCATCCTCCCCTCTTAAAAGAATTTCGTCCCCGAAATTCAGTGGTGGAGGACTCACGTTTGGTTCTATGACTAGCCTTTATTCGTGTATTCCCCATACCCTATATGTGTACTTACTTCTATTCTCATCACACTTCCGCTGCGCATTCTAGGCGATAAGGAGTTTTAGAAATAGGGGCAAACCCTGGAATCAGATCTATCGTTTTTCACGATTAAGGGTTAATTCCGGGAGATCATTGGAAAATACATCAGCATGCTAATTAACTATCGTTACGCTTTTCAGTTCTGGCTGAGGTAATTCCTCCACCTTCAACGCATATACGAGATAAGACTCACGACCGGACCTCAAAAGTCACTGAGCCTTTAGAGCAGAAATTCGTGGAACACGAGTCGAGTTGGCTTTACCCGAAAAAGTAAACACCTCTTCTTCGGCAATTGGAATTTTACGACCTTCATGTTAAAATTTATAATGGCTCTGTATCTCGAGAGCCAATTCATCCCAAAGATGACATCGTAGTCATTCATTGGGATCACAATTAGGTCGATGCTCAAATTTCTACACTCAACGTTCACGGAGCATCATTTTAGCACTTGGTTAGTGCTTCGTCGGATCTCTATAAGGCAGAGAAACTACAGAGTTGCATTTAGATATGGTAGGAGAGATCCCACCTTTTCTACGTACTTGGCCGGCACGAACGAATTTGTGGCCCCAGAGTCAATTAACACGGAAGTCGGAACGTCATAGATAGTCAACATACCCGTTACTAAGGAGGGATCCGCTTCAGCCTCCTCGTTTGTTAATGTAAAAACTCGCGTTGGCACTAGAGGGGGGCGGATTAGGGGTTGATTCGGAACTTGAGGCACATTCACGTGACATGTTCTTGCAAAATGCCCAACCTTTCCGCATCGAAAACACTGTGGAGTCAGGTTTGGTCCCGTTCTCTGACATGCCGTAGTGGTGGCGTCCGCACTGTTTACACTGTGGTACGGTGTTTGGAGGTCGGTTTGGAACGTTCACCGGTCCTTGGTTCGGCCTCGGTCGCCAATTCTGTCGACCCTGCTGATCTCCGTGATAGTTTGGTGCCTTGTCAAAGAACTGGCATTTCTGGTTTCCTTCTCCTTGTTGTCTTTCTGCTTTCCGCTTTGCGTCCTGTGCCATCTCAACCCTACTTTCCGCCTGCTCGGCTAAGATTGCTCGCTCAGCGATGCGTGCATAGTCTTCCCTTCGGTGTCGTACATACTTACGTTTCGAAATATCTCGGGTTTGAGACCTTCCAGAAAACGCTCGATCTTTAGCTCGTCGGTAGCTACTATATGTGGCGCAAACCTCGAGAGTTGCTCGAACTTGCGGATGTAATCAGCTACTGATATTCCTCCTTGCTTGAGATTGATAAATTCATTCAGCTTCCGCGTCCTATCCGGCGTCGTAAAATACTTTCCTTGGAATAGACTCTTAAACCTTTCCCAGGTCATCGTAGTGGAATCCTCAACCACCTGAATTGTATCCCACCAGTAGCCCGCATTCCCACGTAGCATGAATGTGGCACATGTCACCTTTTCTGTATCGGGTAAGTGGCTCACGCGGAACATGTTCTCGATAGTCCTAAGCCAATCCTCCGCATCGGTAGGATCGGCGGCTTCCTCAAACATAGGGGGTTTAATCTTCGGAACCTCTCCCCGGCCGCTTCTACACGTTCTAGGCCCGGGGATGAGTGACGTTCCGAAGAGTTCTGAAGGTGAATGAGATCATTGATCTGATCGGACTGTCGTCGAATCAGATCGGTCAGCTGACGGATGATAGAATTGTCGTTAGGTGGGGATTCAGATCCCGCCCTACGACTCGAACTGCCTACCTCTCGACGTCCTTTCGGCATTTTTAACTAATTCTACAATCATTCACATAAGCCATATATCAGATAACACTTAATCACGTAATCAAGTAATGAACTTACAGGCCAGGCTGGTTCTCCAGGCTTTTGAGTGGCAGTACATGGACAGTCTGCAGAATATAGAGCCTAGGCTCTGATACCACCTGTGGCGACCCTACTTTTCTAACTAGGATTAGTGGCGGATTTCCGCAACGTAAGCCGCGGAATGCCCGTCTATTTAAAACTTCCTAAAATAATATACATTACTATAAAACTCCGTCTACAACGTTATCTCTGTACATGGGCCAAAACCCCAAAATATCAAAAGACCAAACCCTAACATCGCTCCACAGGTCGCATCCATGTACCGCCCCGCCCTCAAAAGTCCGTGGAGCACCGCCACCAGCCGCCTCAGTCTTGACGCGTATCGGCGTCACACTCAGTACCTACAACACGTAAACACTGAGCAATTTGCCCAGTAGGTGAATAAAATGCATGTATGCAAGTGTGCACTCAATCCCAATCCCAGTATCTTACATGCCATGCACACTCTTTCTTTTCCCACATTCCGAGCTTACATCACATGGGGCCCATGGTTAGGCTCACGCGCGAAATAAAAATTATGGGTGGTCACGTGATTCCACTCGTAATCAGCGGTAAGCTACTCGGGTAGTGCACTGATCGATCACGTCAATGGCCACCTACCAGGTCGTCTCTTCCACAATAAATTATGGGCGATAAAGCCCGTATCTATATATATATATATATATATATATATATATATAATCATCTGGCGTTTTGCACCTCGAATCGACCACATCCGAGTAGATAGATCGATCTTGTCAGTCTCGGCAAGGTAATCTGTGAGCCTAACAAGACGTAATTATCTTAATCTAACCCACTTAACAATACCTCGCATCATCACCGTCTCAATACGGTGGAAATAATCTCTCTGCCTGATATGATATGCACATGTCATGCTATGCATATACGTGATGGTACATAAAAACGTGGTTTCACATAAAACGTACATAAATCATGTAAATCACGTAAGTCACATAAATCATCGTATCACATAAAGCACAAAAATCACATATGTGTTTACGCATTGTAGATGGATGATCCACCTACCTGTCCTCCTGCTATTGTCAAATAAGAAGTCCGGTGTAGTCCCTATATATCGATCATCTGAATATAATAAATATTTTCATATTAATAAATTTACTAAGTCATACGAATTTCGAAAATGCTAAAATTATCAAAACCCTAAAATAATGAAAACCTAAAAATAATGAAATTCCTAAAAATAAATAAACCCTAAAATATTGAAAATTAATTAACTAAAATACAGTGTCAAAATCTTTTCTAACTTGATGATGTCGAGATCTATACAAGCATAACTAATGTCGAGATCTATAATATGTCGAAATCTTGGAAATGTCGAGACATCCTTGTATAAAAATGTCTCCAGAAAGAAATGTCGAGACCTTCTAATATATATGTCGAGATTGTTGAATCATGTCGAGACCTATAAAAGATGTCGAATTCTTCACACAGTGTCGAGATCACAATGAAATAGAAATATCGAGATCTTTAAAAGGTAAGTGTCGAGATCTCATTATTATTAATGCATTCTCGAAATCATGTTATTAGACATATCGAAATCCTTTAATTATATATCCATCTATCTATAATAAAAATACAACACTCAGCATACCTTGAAATCATTAGTGGTACTATATCTCGACATCTATCTTTCGAATTTATTACATATCTCGAAATCATTAGTGGGATTATACCATGTCGAGATCTAAAAATCGTGATCCTCCAAAAAACCCTAAAACCAGGGATACATATTCTATTGACATCAGCTACAAAACTCATTCCTAACTCCGAGTACGATGCACCTGAAAAGTATTAAGACCCACCCAACAACTCAGATTGTTTCTACAAGTATTCCACAGCTAAAATCTTCGATCCAGCTTATCGAAGCTATATTATAAATCTGAGGTTTATTCTTAACATATGGCTTACGAAACTTTCCACAATCCATTCTAATCATATAGTAACTTCACGTTATACCTTATAATAACAGGAGTGTATTAATTAAAACACCTCTACATGTAAATTCCACACCTCTCTTTGAAGCTTGTCACGTTATACCTTAAGACTAAAATGAATTATTACTATGGTGATATAGAAAGATTTTTGGGCCTATCTTGTTCTATTATTTTTCTCTTCATCTTAATTCATATGATGTGGGTTTCGTTATTTTGATATGATAAGTTGTTGATATGTTATGGAACCATTCGATAATTGTGATGATTAGACAACTGGATGACGTTATATCCCTTACTATTAAGCAACTTGATTCCTAATGTTTAGCTTTCCAAATTTGGGCCTTAGAATACTTAAACTTGGGCCTATGTTTTGAATTTTTAAATGTAGCCCAACTAATTTATCCCGAAAATCGTACATATTGTATTTAATTCTTTGGGTAAATTTCGAAATAGATGTTGACTATTAAAATTCATATTTTCATTATTAAATTCCCTAAATAGCAAAATCCCGTATTAATTTTTTACGGGTATTACAACTGGAGCCTGAGGATCACGCTAAGGAACTACGAGTATGCGCTGGGCTTGCGCAGATCGTGTTACGCCCGACAAGGACAAACGGCGCGGAAACGCAATCAAGCACAAAGTGGGAGATTGTAGAGTATACATTTAATTGTGCTTGATATTATTAGTTGTCCTTGTAATTGGGGGCGTTTTGTATAGTAGTCCTTAGATTAGGACTAGTTTGATATTTATACCAAGTTTGTTTGGTATAAATACATGTAAATCAATTGAGCTTAATAGAGAAAGTTTTGAAGATTGATCCGAAAGGCTTGCAATTCAATTTCTAGAGAGAGAAACAACAGTAACTTTCTCACTCTAATCGAATTCTCTCTCTCATTCTTCAAATGAGTTTTTCGATCGAGTCTTATTGATTATCATTATCGTCGAATTACTTTTAATTCTTGCCTAGGATCTTAGAGTTGTTAATCGTAGGACCTAACAAAAATTGTAACCTCAAATAACTAGGGACAAAAATAGCACGGACAATAAAATATGGTGACGAAAATTGAAATTCCGCCGAGAAAAAGCAACAAAAGGTCAAATGGGCCGAAAGAAATAAAGGAAAGCTCAATCACATAATATTGGGCCAGCCTGGAGCTAGTCAGGAACTTACTGGGCCAAGTATGAATTTTGATGGACCTGACCAATATCACTTGAGCCATCTCGTAAATCAACTATCGGATTTATTAGGTCAATTTAAATTATTGGCATGAGTACTAGACTAGACTTCATAAGTTTTGGATAGTAGACTCAGGTGTGATCATATGACTTACAACGAGAATAATAGATTTAATTTCTATTAAGTCAAATTTCCCCAATATGTTACCATAAAAAAAAAATAATAAAATACCTATCAAGAAAATTGGAATCTCAAAAATATTCTCTAAGATAATCTCTAATGTGCTCTATCACCGAATTTTACTTCAAGGTTATTATCTGTAGAAAAAATTACTAGTGAACTAAACTGTTATGTTAGATTCTCACCAAACAACGTAATTTTTCAAGATAGGGACACGGGGAATATTGTTGGTGAAGGAAAACAAGAAAACGGGTTATATCTTTCGAAATACCTAATATATCCCTGTGCACCGTACAACGCTCTTTGAACTTGAATGATACTTTGCATCAGAAATCGGACATCCTTCTGACAAAACCCTAAAAACACTATTCTGAATATTTATCATGATTCTAGTAACTACGATATTTGCAAGTTTTCAAGCAAACTAGATTGTTTTTTATTCTTCCTTCAGCAAAACAGAAAATTTCTTTTAGTTATTACACTCAGATATTTGGGGACCACCTCTTTTTTTGGTAACCGGGGGAAAGCCGATGGTTAAACCCGGGGTCGACCCACTACCTGCTAAGCAGGCCGACCAGGTCAATAGCACAATATGGAACGGTCGAGGAACTGACTGAAGGCGATCTGTCCTACATCAGAGGTGAAGACGTTGATCAGATACTGGGAAGCTTCAGATTTCTTGGAACACTTAAAAATCCAGACTTAAAGGTGGGATAGTCGCTCTTAAGCAATTCATGATGCGCCAAATCAAATTCCATACGACTCACGACAATCAAATGGCGGTAGAAAGCAACATGAAGAGGGTGAATCTCACGAAGCCATCCTTCGAAGTCCCCGACCAAAGTCTTGGTGAAGGCCACATAATCAATGAAGACAACGATCCATCAGTGGTCTACATCAACTACAAGGGATAAAAGAGGCTGATGAAAACATCCGAGATTGCCAAATTCAGCGATGGAACGCTGCTGTTCGAAGCAAACTCGGAAGGATTCTGGAGCAGCTAAGGTTCGAAGAAGCAGAAGTCCAGGAGAAGTACGAGAAGCTGATCAACATCATCTCAGATCGAATATCATTACGAAGAACGATACGATCATACGAGTTCAGACTTGGACTCAGGAAATCGGTCTATGCTGTAGAGAAACCCAAGAAGAAGAGGACACCAAGGACACCAAAGCGAAAAGGATGCTAAGGGGGCGATTGTTAGGAATATATTGTAGCATCCTTTAATTTATGTAATCTTGGGTTAATATGTGTTTATGTAATGGGTTGTTGTTGTTTGGGGTGACTTGGAATATTTAGTAAGAGTTTGGGACTCGGCTTTAATATACCAAATACTTGTGATATATAAAGCCCCAACTTACCCTAATTAGGGTTTATCAAAAGAAATCAAAAGGTAAGCCACCTTGTACTTTTCCATAGAAATACACACACTAACACGCACTCAAGGTGTTCTTCACGGTTTACACATTAAATCCTTTCTTTTGATCCTTATTTGGTAATAAAAGGGCCAACAATAACCAATGCACCCTATCTATATGATGTCAAATACATGAAATTAGGTTGTATGACAGATCTCATGCTTTCGTCGGTGAATCTGAAACATTACAAGGGAAGATGAGACGCAAATACGCAAGAAAGCTGAGATATCGTTTGATTACAAAGAATTGAATGATATAAAGATAGAAAATGTCCAGCAATAACTGAATTTGCGTCAGATATTCTCCGCCCAGGTGAAGGAGATACCTCAAAAGAATCAATGAGTGAGATGCCAATGACTATGTATGCAAAGGTGTGTTAGGAATATTTTAGAAGTGTCAAATATATTTCTAAGTCTTTGTATTCTTTACTATGTATTTATATGTTTTATTATTTGATTAGTGGGTTGAACTTGTAATGGGTTGTTAGGGGTCCAATGGGCTTAAATACCTTAGCTTAAACCCTAAACTCATTAAGTAAGTTTCCATTTCTAAAATCTCACGCCTACAATAAGCTTAAACCTCAAAACAACTATTCACATCAATTGAAGGTTTAATCTATGTAGTGTTCTCGGATAATTTGGAATTACAAGTGGTATCAGAGCCAAGCGTGTAGGTGAGGAAACTTCATTTCAAAGCTTTGAAAATTGAGCAGAGTGAGTTCTTGGATTTTTTTTGGTTACTTTCACAAAGCTCAAACTCGTGGTTTTAGCCATTTTGAAAGACAGTTGAGTGCTGCTATCAGTTCTGAGTACTATCTAATTGGTGTCTGTCGGATTTGTGTCGGAATTGTTGGATTTCTAACAGAAAGTTTTGAAGAACAGCTCTGTTGGGTTTAGGTTTGCGCACTAAAGAATTTCTGTCCTTTTTGCGGATTGTTCATCTCACAAGACTACTTCGCGAATCAAGTCCGCACTCCTGGTTTGCTAAATTCAAAGTTCGCACATCGTCACACTTTGCAAAGTACCATTTTGCGGGTTCGAAGTTGAAGTTTACAAGCCGTCAGATTTTCAAAGATCTACGCTTCAGTTTCAATTTCACTTCACGAATCTAGGTCTCAGTTCGCGAACTCTAATCACTTTGCGAACTCGGACCACTTCACGAACTAAGTTCATTTTTGCGAACTCGAACCACTTCGCGAACTCTAATCACTTTGCGAACTCGGACCACTTCGCGAACTCAGTTCATTTTTGCGAACTCGAACCACTCGCGAACTCCAATTCACTTTGCAAATTCGGACCAAGTTGCGAATCGTCTGTACGAATTCCAACCCAGTTTGCGAATCTTCCATCAACCCATGAAGCAATTAGTTTGCGAACCCAGAAAACTTTACGAACTCAAAATCAGTTTCACGGAACCATAAAGTTTGTAAACTAGATCGCGAACTCCCAGACCAATTCGCGAAGCAACACATCATTTTTTTCCAATTCGCAAACGAGATCAATTTTCAGTTCGTAAACTCTCATTCCTATCCAAATTTTACGAAACAGACCCGTGTCTCAAAGTCAATTCTCAAATTTGATTTTGACAAAAATTCTCGATCCAATTCAATTTTCCACACATTACACGTTAGCGACCATATCCAAAACACAAGAAATGGACTCTGTCAGTATGGGAAATGATGTTCGACCTCCAATTATCAGACACGGAGAATATGCAGTCTGGAAAAGGAGGTTCATCAATTTTATTGAAAGTAAGGACAATTCTGATAACTTGCTGGAATCTCTTTTTAATGGACCCATGCAGTACTGGACCGTAATCCCAGCCACTACTGACACTACTCCTGCAAGAGAAGAACAGAGGATCTTAAAAACTGCTGACCAATGCAGTGATGATGAAAAACTGCGACTAAAGGCGGACAAAATGGTGAAATCATACATGATGCAAGCCATTCCCAATGACATTTTGATGCAACTCGAATGTGGTGATGGCACAAAAGAAATGTGGGATGCTCTTCGAATTATGATGCAGGGGACAGAAGTCAATACAATGGCAAGAATGGCGAACACTCTCATCTCTTATGACCGCTTTCATGCTAACAAGGGGGAAACTCTCCAAGAAACCTTCCATCGATTTCTTGTTCTTCTAAACGAGCTAAAGATGAATGGAGTCACAAAAAGTGTAATGGAGATTAATATCAAATTCTTAGGATCACTCCATCCAGAATGGGAGGCTACTGCAATTATGATAAGACAAATGAACGACCTAACCAAAGTTAGCATTCATACATTATTCGACTACCTCAATCAACATTCCAATCACGTGGAGAAACGAAGGGAGGAAATCAAATCAATAGGAAGCGACTCACTGGCTCTTATAACTGAACTCATCAAGAAAACAATCCAAGGACAAAGAAGTTATCCAGTCATCACAAGTAGGGAGGAGACTCTGATTCTGATGGCGAATCCACTGATCTTACGAAACATGGAGACCAGGAGATCACCCTCAAAGATCTTGCTAAGCAATTCGCTCTGGTCTCAAATTTTGTGCAGAAGAAATATTATAAGAAAACTGGATCATCCTCCAATCGTCAAAGAACTTCCTCCAACTCTAAAGGAAAGACTCAAGATGAGGACTGGTCTTAATGGCAGAAGAGGATCATTGGCTTAGACAGCGAGAATGAGAACGTGGCACTGATGGCCAAACTAGATGACGAAGAAGATGGAGCTGGAGCTGAAGGAAGCGAGTCAGACAGTGAAACCTCTAACAACTCAGACATGGTGGAGGTAAGTGAAGCAGATTATGATTCTTTACTTAAGATGAAAAATGAATTTTTATCCTTGTACAAATCTAACAAATTAAGTAAAAGAAAAATCAACGAAAACGAGAAAATATGAGATTAGTAAGTTTTTAGACTTTAGACACTTAGATATGGTTTGAGGCATATCTATTTATAAGTACGAAAGGGAACTTACGTCATTATTATCCCGACATTAAGACGAATTTTTGACCAAAGTGCCGTAAAAGAAAAATGATGTTTTTCTTCTTCGACTATCGGACCTGCATCAGGAAAATCAATCTTGAAAAACTCATAGATTTGATGTTATCTGGTAATTGATCGAGTCCAAATGGTGATTTTTTGGCTAATTTCTAACATTTTTTTTTTGGTCACTGTCAAAAGTTTATCGCAAATCTATCTAAGATCATTCTTGAAACCAATTTTCAAATTTTCCTATTGGATTCGCAAAAGCATTCTTTTGTGGAGTGTGGAGTCTAGATCCTCTGCCGTTTTCTGTTTGCGAAAAGCTACATTCGCGAATCCTTACATATTCGTTATTTTGCGAACCAACTGTCCAAATGCATATCTTCGTATTCGCCAAGCTTCACTTTATAAATTGAGGGTTCGCGAACTACACTGGATTCGCAAATTCCTTGTGGGCCCTCATTAAATTTCGCGGCCCAAATCTTTTCTCAGCCCGCAAATCTGGCTTAACCATATTTGCGAAAATCCTAAAATTCCCAAATCATAATTCTTTTTGTGTGTTTTGTGATTTTATTTGTGTTTAATACTCATTTCGTTTCATAATATGTTTAATTTCATCGTGAAAAATGAGAGTTACAATTGCGTGGACTGAAGTTTTAAATGTCGATTTTGAAATTAGCTTTCAGCAAAGAGGGTTTCTGTGTTTTTCTTCGAATTTCATTTTTGATCTTTCGGTTTTTTCTTCACGAATTGAAAATGTGTTTTGCGAATCAATCCGTAAAATAAGTGGTTAAATGAATTCACTGTTTACAGTTGACTATTTGACCAACTAAAACTTTGCGAAATTCGAATGTCGCAAACTGCCAATTTCTTCAGATGCAATTCGCAAACCAGTGTTTTGTGTGTTGTGTTTGACCTGGTCAATTCACAAACTGTCGAGTTCGCTATCTCTATTTCGCAAATCTTTTCTAATCGCAATTCCCACTTCGCAAAATTTTTTCAATGATTCAAAGTCGATTCGCTAACTTCCTTTTAACAGACCCGCAAACCTCTGAATTCGCAAAATGAGTAGTTAGCAAATTACAACTCGCGAATTTGTCTTTCGCACTTCAATTCGAAATTTTTTAAAATCAAGTTCGCGAACCTTGAATTTCACGATTCCAAATTGACTTAAACAGTTAGTTCATTTGGAATCGTGAAATTAAACAGTTAGTTCAATTTGGACTAAGTTCAATTCGCAAACTGAACCCTCTCAGCATTCCAACTAATTCGCGAAACTAACTTCAGGCTTTAACAGACCCGCATATCATCGTGTTCGCAAAACTGCATGTTCAAATTCGATCTGAAACAAACTCGCAAAATCAATTTTGAAGCCTTTTGAACTAACTGTTTAAATTCGCGAACCCTTGTCAAAATTTCAAAACTTCAAATTCGTGACTTTGAAATTTTTTATGGGGCCGAACAGTTCTTTGTTGATTAAACCATATTTTTCTAAGAATTCCAAATATCTTCTCATAAGACTTTATTCACAACCTTGTTTACTCTTATATTGCAGTTTCGACAGAATGACTACTCCAGCAGATCTCGTCTACTCAACCTCCGAATGGATTGTGATCAAAGACAACAACTTTCAACTCGACTTGAACATTTTCAAGTGTCAAGAAGAGATCATCCCATCCATCATGAGAAACCACCACCTAGGATACGCATTCTCTGCATCAGTCCCAGTTCCTACTGTGTATCTTCAACAGTTCTGGGGGACTATGACTACCAAAATCCCTAAATGATATTAATTCCCGGGATAAAATATAAGCATCACAGTTAAGGACCGATACCTAGCTCGAACTTGTGTGGTTTTCAACCCAACCTCTCGTTCCCTTTTTGCTTGAGCTCTCGGTGGTCCTTCTCCAATGGAGTTCGTGAGGTTCCAAATGGTTTTTAGGTAATTATTTGTTTATTAAGTGATGGTGATGGGATGTATGGAACGAAAATCCCATAAATTATGGAAAGTTTGTCCTAGCAATATCCCTAGGTGAATTTGGGCCCAGGTTTTAATTTAGCCCAATTCTTAAATCCAGTTCAAGCTTTATTCATGGCCCAAATTTCCTTTAGCCTATTTTCGAAAATTTCCTAAATCAATTAAGGATTACTTGGTACAAATTAGTTGCACCAAATTTCACAAAATCACCTAGACACGTAATTTTCCCCACTAAATTTCACGTAAGTCACATAGGCACTAAATTAACGCACGAAAGGCACATAATTTTAATTAACATTCACGTAAGTTTATTGGCCCTACTATTCACGAGGACCTAGGTGCTACATACAGTCTCGATTTCAACTTCTACACTTAGAAAATTTTCTAAGTCTTTTACTCTGTAGCGAACATTAGCGAATAAAATTTCTCGATCGAAAAATTAAATGGAGTCATAACAATTGAAATCAATGCATAGGAAAACAATTTGAAAATCAATTTTATCGAGCAAAAAATTTCCCGGCATGAACAGTGCCATTACTCGCAACTAAACACTTAGAAAATTTTCAAACTATTTTCACACGTTAGGTGTTTAACTCAAATTACCATCACGCATTACATTTTTTTAAAATCTTCCTATATGCATATCATACGATTTCAATTCAAAATTCATCAAACATGTCATGACTTGATACAATATTGTAGTTTGATGAAATTAAGTTCATTCTCGACTAACACAAAAAATTATGAACTAATGATTTGTTATATTTTTTCAGATGGATCGCTATCCAACATATAATCACATATACGAGAAGTCCTTATACCTGAATGTCCAGTTGTCCACGACACAAACTTCCAATTGGACCTGGCTACCTTCCGGTGTCCAGACGACATTATTGTGTCTATCCTTCAAGGACATCCACTATGGCATGGACTTACCGTGACGGCATCAGTGCCGATGGTCTACCTCCAGCTGTTTTCGGGGATGATCAAGAGCATCATCTTGGACGGGGGATACCATTTCACGACGGTTGTAGGGACGAGGCACATCTGCATGGCAAGAACGAGTTCAGAGCTCTACTTGACCTCCCTCACAGCCAAAATTACGACCCCCTCCCATAGATGAAGAACTGATGGCTGATTTCCTTCAAATGGGGTACCATCCACCGCTCACCAAGTGTTAGGATATTTAATAGATTGTGTCAATAATTTAGGTTTTAGGATTTATTTTGTAATTATCCTTTAGCTTAGGCTTAGGACTATAATGTAATTATCTTATATTTAGTGATTGGGCCTTAATATACCTAGGGTTAATGTGGTATATAAGGTTTTACCAACTCACTTTTGAAAGTAATCAAAGATAAAAGGCTTATCCAAATTTTCACACAATACACACACTCAAAGGTGAGAATACTCCCTTTTCATTCCATTAAAGCCTCTTTGATTCCTTGTTTGGTGCAATCGGGACCAACAAGTGGTATCAGAGCAAACGTGGATCGATTTGCATTGATTTGAGTCCAGTTTCGTTCGATTCCAAGAAAGATCAAAGGTGTTTTTGAATAAAAAATCACTTTCAGGCATTTTGAGCTCGTTTTGGGGTGTTTATGCTTTGTTTTTGTGCTTAAAACCTTCCCCCAGATCGATTCTATGCCTAAGATGTTTTTAAAAAAACTTTTGGATTAGTTTTAACGAGTTTGAGCAAGATTGAAGCAAAAACTTTTCAGAAAAGGACATCTCGGCCATTCTCTGTTTTCGGTCGATTTGACCGATTTCTTGTTGTTTTTAGCTCACAAATCGGTCGATTATGTGTTTAGGAAAGAATTTCTGAAGTTTAGGATCAAGTTTGAGCGATTTTGGTTGAGATTTGAGCAAGAACGGGACGATTATTTGGGAAAACGCGTGAAAGCAATGGAACAGTACTAACGTGTTCTTGACCGCGAAAATTTGTGCTTGATCGTTCAAGTCCGCGAATTATCCATGTCCGCGAAAGTCGATCCCGAGAATTTTTAAACCGCGAAACTTTTACTTATACTACATTTTTTCGCAACTGCCTACTTTCAAGATCCGAGAATTTTAAGCCGCGAAACTTTCACTTATACAACATTTTTTCGCAACTGTTTACTTTCAAAATCCGAGAAACTTTCACCTGCGAAATTGACTTACTTTTCATAATCCGAGAAATTCCATATCCAAGAAAGCTTATTCCAAGAATTTTTTTTTGGCCGCGAAAATTTTCTCAACGTGCGAAACTTTTTAACTTGCGAAATTTTCTTGCGAAGATTTAAAATTCTCAACTTGCGAAAGTTTTACAACTTGCGAAATTTCTCTTGCGAAGCTTTAAATCCTCAACTTGCGAAAGTTTTATAACTTGCAAAAATTCTCTTGCGAAGCTTTAAAATTCTCAACTTGCGAAATTTTTATAACTGCGAAAATTCTCTTGCGAAACTTTAAAATTCTCAACTAGCGAATTTTTATAATTTACGATGTTTTCTTGCGAAGCTTAAAAATCTCAACTTGCGAAATCTTTATAACTTGCGAAATTCTTCAACTTGCGAAATTTTCTAACGTGTTAAATTCTTCTAGGGTTAAAATTTTCTCGGGTTAAATCTTCCTCAAACTTATTTAAGATTTGATCCTTACACTTTAGTCCTTTCACCCTAGACCACTTTTGACATTAAATATTTTTCTCGCCTCAAATCTCGCTCTTAAATTTCTAGAACTTCTCCTAATTTCAAGATATATTTTCCCTTCATACATTATCGACCATCACACACGCTCACTTAGTTCTAAGAAATTCTTTAAACAGTTTTCTTCTCAAAACTCTACACGTTAAACTCGTATTTCTCATCTCGTTCGTTACTAACTTTCTAATCTCTACAAGATCAAAACCACGGACGATTCGACTGCACCAACCATGTCTACCACGAATGACATCTCAACAGTGGGCTCCGACACCAGGCCTCCGATGCTGCGACAAGGCGACTACAGCATATGGACAAACCGATTCCTCACGTTCATCAGGAACAAAGGCGCACCACTCTCTCAATACCTTCTGGACTCCATCTTCAACGGCCCAGCACAGTTCTGGACAATCATCCCTGCACAGCCAAACGCAAACCCTCCCATGGATGAACGCCGCACTCCAAGAGGTCCCATCAATGAGGATGAAGAGGCTCGCGTACAGGCCGATGAGACTGCCAAAGGATATCTCTTCCAGGCTATGGGAAATGAGGTCTACGCTCACATTGAGTGCTGCACAACTGCTAAGGAAATATGGGATGAGCTCGTGGAAATCATGGCAGGCACAATTGAGAGTGCTCAAGGAAGGAAATCAGCATGTCTCTCGCAGTATGAACACTTCCAGGCCTATGAAGGAGAGGAGCTGCGTGACACATATCTCCGTTACTTGAAGGTCATCAATGAACTCAAGAAAGCCAGGATCTCGAGGGACAAATTCGACATCAACAACCGCTTCCTTGGTAGCCTCAAACCACATTGGGGAAATGCAACTGTTATGATGATTCAGAGTAAGGACCTCTCCAACACCTCCATTCATGCTCTCTACGACAGCCTATCTTCCTACGTGCAACCTCAGTCTAACAACAATCGAGTCGATCCGCTGGCTCTCCTCTCAAACAAGACTACCGAACGATCTTCCATCTCTAAGGCCAAACAGAACAAAGGGAAGCTACCAGCTGTTATATATGATGCTTCTTCAGGATCCGAAGCTGATACAGAATCAGATGAAGATGTTCGTGATCTACGCAAACAACTGGCAATGCTCACAAAGATGGTCACAAAGAAGATCGGGAAAAAATCTTCATCCTCCTCCAATCGCCAAAGGACCTTTAGCGGCAGCAAAAAGACCACTCCCACAGAAGAATCAAAGCCGATAAAGAAAGAGGAGGACTCAGCACCTCAAAGTCTGTGAAGTGCTTTCGATGTGGAAAGACAGGCCACTTTGCCAAGGAATGCCACGCCCCACGCGTGAAGGACTCAGGCTACTACGACCGTAAGGCCAGAATGACCCGCAAAATGGAAAGTGGCAAAGTTCTGCTTACTGAAGAAGTTGAATGGGTGAACGACACTTCAGAAGCCGAGGAGCCTCAGGATCAAGATTGCTGCATGGCAAGGCTGGTCGAACATGACGAGGACGAGGAGATTGGTCACACGGTGAAAACACAGCTAAGACTCCTACCAACGCTGAGTCTGAGGTACGATCTCGCAACTCGATGATGTGTTTAGTCACCGACCCACCATTAAGAACCCACCGTAGACGGTAAGGTTTATGATGAACTTAGGCTAAAATTTGAAAACAACTATGCATTACTTAGTTTAAAAATAGAAGAGCTTGCTTGTGCAAACGAACGTCTAATGGCCTCCGAAGCGTTAGTCAAACGTCTGCGAAGCAAGAATAAGCAAAATGAGAATAAGGTGAAGGAAACCACACTGGCCTGCGAAACATCTCGTCTCCTAACTGCATCCCAATATGAACTACTTACCAGGAAAGAGTTAGGCTGTACCGAAAGGTGAAGGAACTTGAAGAGCAACTTCACCTTAGAAACGAAAACAAACGCATCTTATGCCTATTGAACCAACCAGTGGAAACAGAATTCTACAACGTCCGGGGGGGATTGGACTGTCTAGCAATTGCAATCCAACACCGCTGACAGTTAAAAGATATAACATGTGCAACACTACGTTCCTGCAAACAAGAAATGGTGCTCCCCGCAGCTTAAGCCATTTGTGAGATCATCCTCCGCTGTCATCTCAGAAGAAACAAGAGAATAGAACATTCATTGGGCAGAAATCGCGTATGACTACACAGAATTGAATAATAGAGATAAGACTAAGATATCCTCACCCTCGGAGGATGTCGGAACCTTACTCCCAAACGAAGAACAGGAAGTTGCGTTCCAAGATGTGCTCTCTCGCACCTACATCCCAAAGAAACTACTACTCATAGCAGAACTAGAACGACAACTAGAAGTAGAAAGGAAGGCCTTTGCAAATGAGCGAGATGAACTACTTAGGAAATCTACACACTAGAAAAATTTCCAATACGAACTATCCCTCTACATCGAGTCAAGTACCCGATTCTCAAACATGTAAATGTAAGAGGACGGCGAAAATGACTCATGAAGCTGACATATGTTCTAACACTAACTCTAGTATTCTTATGGATACAGGGAATATGAGTTCGACGTCTCTGGAAGGCAGTTCGCATCAAATAAAGGAGAACCCACTCTTCGATGACAAGAAGAAAAAACCATCCTATATTCGTCCTTCCTCTCTATGTACTGAATCCCACTGTCCAAAGTTCGTAGACAATTATGTTGTCAAAACTTATCTTTCTTTTACCAAACTTATGTCTATGTGCTGCTGCAATGATTTTGTTCTCCCACGATTTCATGAATATGAAACACATGAACACGCAACCCTCAGACCTCGCAAGCGAACCTTCTCTACGAAGTCACTGAATTCTCCCATCTCGCCTAAACCCAAGGTCAAGCGAAAATGCCTCCCGTCGTCAAACGCAAACTCACCTACTACTCGAAAGCCAAAGGCGACCAAAACCGAAGCACGAAAACAACAACCACATTACTCACGCCAATTCATGTATAAGGCGCCATACATGCAAGCACAAGTTAGGAAAATTGGGGTTAGAAAAACCATAATCCCGCCTCATCAAACAAACGATAAAGGGAAAGCTAAATTAGAATCAACACAATCTGATTTAGTAACCATATTTCCCATTAAGCGCATAAAAACTTTACATATATCACAAGAATGTCCCGTCCGAAAACGGGGACCCAACGTTTGTTGATGATTGCAGGTCTGTCATGTGTGGTATCTAGACTCGGGTTGCTCCACACACATGACGGGGAACAAGGAGCTGTTGAGCAACTTCTCCGAGCGCTATCTCGGAAGGGTCTCCTTTGGAAACAGTCAAATGGCGCCAGTTCTCGGAACTGGTGATCTCGTCCATGACAAACTGACGATCAAGGGCATCTCTTACGTTGAGGGTTTGAGCTACAATCTCTTCAGCATTGGTCGTTTCTGCGACAAAGGATACAAGGTTCTCTTCGAATCTGACATCTGCAGCATTATAGATGCCTCGAGACAACCTCTTCTCTCTGGAACACGCACGTCTCACCTTTACATACTCAATCTTAAGACCTCTCGACCAATATGCCTTCTCTCTCGAGCCGCTCCCAAGTTGAACGATCTATGGCACCGACGTCTTTCTCATCTCAATTTCAAGACCATCAACAAACTACGTCAGAATAAACTCGTCAACGGTCTACCCCAACTGACATATCATAAGGAACACCTCTGCTCTGCCTGTGAATTGGTGAAGATGAAGCGATCGTCTTACATTTCCAAGGAAACACCGTCCTCTAAGCTCATCCTCGAGCTCTTACACATGGATCTATGTGGCCTAATGCCTACGGCCACACTCGGAGGAAGACGGTATATTCTTGTAATTGTCGACGATTTTTCACGCTACACGTGGACGAAACTCATACGTACAAAGGATGAAGTTCCTGATATAATCATCGAGTTTGTTGTTACGTCCCAAACTCTTCACCAACAAAAGGTTCGGATTATCAGAACACACAACGGAACCGAGTTTAAGAACAAGAAGCTCAGCGATTTCTATGCCACTCAGGGCATCACCCAACAGTTCTCAGCTGTGAAGACACCGGAACAGAATGGTGTCGTTGAGCGTAAGAATAGAACACTAGTTGAAGCAGCTAGGACTCTCCTCATTCAATCCGGACTTCCTCATTCTCTTTGGGGCGAAGCTATTCAAACGGCTTGTTACACACAGAACCGGGCTTCCATCCACAAGAGATTCAACCGCACTCCATACGAGATGTTGAACAACCGTCGTATACCAGATATATCTTATCTAAGGGTCTTCGGATGCCGATGTTTTGTTGCCAACGATCGCCAACATCTTGGGAAGCTTGATCCAAAAGCACTCGAAGGAATCTTTGTTGGTTATTCACTAAACTCGAAGGCATACAGAGTCTATCTTAAGGAGAAACGATCTGTCATTGAGAGCACAAATGTCACCTTTGACGAAAGCGAAGGCGACCTCATGGCTTCTGCTCATATTAGTCCAGAACCAGGTCTTCTACAGTCGTTGACAAAAGGTCAACCCTCAACGGCGGGAACTTCCTCATCTGAGGGCAACTCTGGTGAACTAGACCTCGATCTACTTTTCGAGTACTTCTATCCAGTTTCCAAGACTCCCGCCGCCACCACTGAACCTACCGCTGCATCCACTCCACCTACACCACCAGCTATCGGCGATGATGTGGTTCCACCTAACTTGGATAATCTCAACCTCAACGAAGACGACATTTTACCCAACCCTGAGAACATTGCTGATCCTGATGATGAACCTTCTCAATCTACTACGATTGAGATCTCTTCTTCGGCCACCGGACCCCAATCTAATGAGTCTCAAATCGATACAAATGCGGCCAGCTCCTCACAAACAAATGTACCACTTTGGGCTCGCTCTCACCCTACCGATCAGATTATTGGGGATCCCACATCCGGTGTTTCGACGCGTTCAGCCACGATGAATGAAAGTCTGTTTGCTTGCTATCTCAGTCAAGTTGAACCATCACGAGTAGCTGAAGCTCTCAACGATCCTGATTGGCTGATTGCAATGCAGGAGGAAATAAATCAGTTTGAACGTCTACAAGTTTGGGAACTCGTACCACGACCTCACAACAGATACATTATCGGCACGAAGTGGATCTTCAAGAACAAAAAGGACAAAGACGATGTTGTCATCCGCAATAAAGCAAGACTTGCGGCTAAAGGGTACAACCAACAAGAAGGAATCGATTACGATGAAACTTTTGCCCCCGTTGCCAGGATCGAAGCTATAAGAATTTTTCTTGCCTTTGCTGCTCACAAGAACTTTAAAGTCTACCAAATGGATGTGAAGACTGCATTTCTGAATGGATTTCTCAAAGAAGAAGTGTACGTTGATCAACCTGAAGGGTTCTTGAGCGAAGAGTTTCCTCATCACGTATATCGACTCTACAAGGCCCTCTACGGACTAAAACAAGCTCCCCGAGCTTGGTATGACGTCCTTTCAAATTTCCTCGTTCAGTCAGGATTCAAGAAAGGATCTCTGGATACAACCCTCTTCACCAAGCGGAGTGACCCTGACATCATGATTGTACAGATTTATGTTGATGACATCATTTTTGGATCGACTGAACCACAACTGTGTGAAGAGTTCGCAGATTTGATGAAAGAAAAATTCGAAATGAGTATGATGGGCGAGATGAATTTCTTTCTTGGTCTTCCAGTAAAACAACTCCCCGACGGAATCTTCATCAACCAGTCCAAATACATCCATGACATCCTCGAGAAATATAGAATGAAGGATGCTAAGACTGCTGCAACACCTATGTCTCCCTCTGGCCGACCCGACGCGGACCCATCTGGTGCTCCTGTCGACCAAACCGTCTATCGTGGGATAATAGGCTCTCTTCTATACCTCACTGCTAGACGACCGGATATCGTTCTCTCGACAGGAATCTGCGCTCGTTTTCAGGCAACACCGAAGGAATCCCATCTCACGCTGTCAAAAGGATTCTCCGCTATCTCAAAGGAACACCCAATCTGGGTTTGTGGTACCCCACTCGATCGGACTTCAAACTGGTTGGATTCTCTGACTCGGATTATGCAGGATGCAAGATGGACCTAAAAAGCACCTCTGGAGCTGCACACTTCTTGGGCGGTAAATTCGTAAGTTGGTCGTCTCGAAAACAAAACTGTGTCTCCACTTCGTCGACGGAGGCAGAATATGTCGCCGCCGCTAGTTGCTGTTCACAGCTTTTGTGGATGAGAACCCAACTACGAGATTTTAATATTCATGTTGATAAAATTCCCATTTATTGTGACTCAAAAAGTGCTATTGCAATGACGAGTAATCCGGTACATCACTCGAGAACGAAACACATAGATATTCGTCACCACTTCATCAAAGAACATGTCGAACAAGGGACAATTGAATTGCACTACGTCACAACCGAAGATCAACTGGCCGACATTTTCACAAAACCGTTGGATGTCAAACGATTCCAACACCTAGTGACTATGTTGGGCATGTTGAATATTCAGTTGTGATCAATCGTCCCTACATGAACTTTGATTAAATGTACATATTTCCTTTCCACTTCACTCCATTGTCTATGTGTCTTCTGAATTATGTCTTTTGAGGGGGAGTTTTCGATTAAGGGGGAGCGTCTGATTTTTCTATTATTTTTAAAGTAAAGTTTTCGATTAAGGGGGAGCTTCTGATTTTTCCACTACTTAAAAAGGAGAGCTTTAGATTAAGGGGGAGTTTCTGATTATGCCTATATAAAAATAAAATTTTGTGTTGAAATTCTAAAGTTTGGTCAAATTGAGTCAAAATTGGACTGATTAAAATGTTTTGGGTTGAATTTTAAAATTTCTGGTCAAAAAGGGTCAAAATTGGACCAATTGAGCTTCAATTGGACCCAATTTTGACCAAGCCCGCGAAAATCATATCTGGACCCAGCTTTGACCAAGCCCATGAATTTCGGCCCATTTACACAAAATTTCGCATGAACAGTGACTAAAAACCCCTAAAACCCCAAAACCCTTAACGTTATTCACTATCCTAAAATTCCCGAGAAAATTCAAAACTTTCGCAACCCCTCTCTAAAAAAATTTCGCAACTCCCCGCATCGCGTCGTCATCAAAATCTGCTTTCAAAATCCGTTTCTTGCTACCTCCATTGTCGCAAATCAGCTTCTCGGTATGAATACACCTCAGATAAATCAATTTCCAGTCACTTTAAGCTGTTTTGCCCCGTTTCGATTAAATTTGTTAGGTTAGAATAAATTTTTCGCGGCCTCTGAATCGAACTCATGATATGTTATTAATGTTAATAACCCCAAATAAGCATTGCCCATTCAATTACGAGTCGATTAAGCCCAGATTATAGCATTTTGGTTGAGATTTGAGTAGGCCTAAGGCTAAAATCATTGCGTCGTTTCGCATGCTTTCGCACTGTGTTCTTCACCGCGAAAATTCTCAAGAAAAAATTGCTTTAAAACGTTAATTTTCGCTGCTACAGTGAGGACAGTTCCGCGAAAATTTTTCCGAGAAATTTCTTACGTTGAAAGTTTCGCTACTACAGTGACTAAGGAAATGCGAAACTTTCATTCGAGAATTTACATGTGTTAAATTTTTTTTTCGCTGCTACAGCATGTTAAGTCCCGCGAAAGTTTATCTGAGAAAATCTTTTTCCCTCACGACACAACTTTCTCTGCTACAGTGAGTTTAGCCCCGCGAAATTCTAATACACTTCACTTCATATTACATAATTTTCGCAACTACAGTGAACAAAAATTTTCTCAGTCCACAAAGTCTTTTCCCTCAGCGAGACTTTCATAGAACTTGCGAAAATCTTCCATACTTGCGAAATTTTACTCAGTTTGCGAAAATTTTCTCACGACATGACAATGTGCTATCACTTGCGAAATTTTCATAACACATGCGAAAATTATCTCTATCTGCGAAATTTCCTTGATATATGCGAAAATGTCTCTCGACTTGTCTATGTATGATAACTTGCGAATTTTCTCATTACATGCGAAAATTTGGGCAACTTGCGCGATTTCTTAACTTGCGAAAATTTTCCATACTCGCGAAATTTTCCTCACTGTGCGAAAATTTCTCATGACATGTCTATGTGCAATCACTTGCGAAAACTTCCTAATGCATGCATTTACCCAATATGCGAGAAGTAACATTACTTGCGAAAATTTTCTCTATCACTTAGCGAATTTTCATTACATGCGAACTTTTACACAATATGCGAAAATTTTCCACTATTGCAAACATTTCCCACTACATGCGAAATTCTCCACTGAATGCGAAATTTTCTTTACTTGTGACAATTCTCCTTAGATACGAAATTTTTGACTACATGCGAAAATTGTCTTCAATTCATAATTACTAAGTGCTAAATCCTTCTGCATGCGAAATTTTTGAAACAACAGATAGGACTGAAAAAGATCAAAGCACAATTGAAGCGCTTGAGGCGGCTGCAATCCAAAGGGACATTGCTCGCATCGAACTCAACACGCGTCTCTATGTCCCACCACCCGAGCAGATCTTTCCACTGAGTCAATGGGCGGCCCTGATTCCCAACAACTACAAGGTGGACCTGCACAGCTTTCGGTGCGATGCCCCCGTAATTGTCGAAATCCTCAAAGGTCACCCACTTCGCCATGCCCTCACATATGGCGAGCCAGAAGCACAGGTGTATCTTCAACAATTCTGGCATACACTGCAACTAGCTGGACCACTCCATCTTGCCAAAACCTTATCCGCCCAAATTGATCAAGAAACCGTGGTCCTCACTCGCAAACTACTACAAGAAGTGCTTCAACTCCCAATCTACTCACCATACGACCCACTACCAACCCATGAACAACTCATCGAGGACATAGACCGGCTGGGCTATCAACCAGAAACCAAGAAGAAGAAGGGCCCACTTGTCCTCAGTGAAGTCACCACCCGCAACCTACCTCAACCCTGGCGCACACTGTACTTGTTGGTGAACAAATGCATGTCAGGGAAGCATGCTCGTCAGGACCGGGGAAACTCTCAAATCCTCACCATCCTCACCGGCATCGCTCACAACTGCAAGTACAACTACGCCGACATCATCTGGATGGATCTTGTCTCAATGATCCAACGTCGCGACGGGGAAGTTGCCAAGGGAGTCACAAACCGCTTCGTCCCTTACATGCGGTGGCTCCCAGCTCTCATCAGACATTTCCGGTTGCACTCCACCAACATTCGCATCCGACCGACAGCGGAACACTTCCTCATCCCCACGGTCGAGAAGTTCGCGAAGACCCGGCGAAGGACCGACACGCCATGATAATTCCGGACGAAGTTCTCGCCTACGCAGACCAGACAAATCCACACGTCCAGGAATATCGCGCCTCAACCGCCTCATTCCGAGAAAGCCCCAGACCCCTATCTACTGTCCCTACGGCGCAGATCAACCCCACTGCTCCCAACCCCGGGACTAGCCAAACCCCCACCACCACCTCCAAAAAGTCATCGAGTCGCGCCGCATCCTCTTCCACCCGCGCTCCGAAAAAACGGTCGCGAGAGGATGACGTAAGCCGCCCCACGGAGCATCGATCGAAACAAAAGCACGATCGACCTCCTCAGCCACAGATAAGCCGAGCCAAACCAATAGGTACAGGAGGTGATGTGTTCACCTCCCGATTAGAAGTAGTGGCATCTGGCTCAACCACGCAAACGACCCCACCAACCCACTTATCTTCCTCTCTACAGGAAGATATTTCATTCCACGAGGAGCCACGTATACCATCGACATCCCACTTGGAGATAGTCGATGTTGAAACAAGCAGTCCCTCGCCTCAGACTGCATCCTCTTCATGCACATCGAGTATAGTGCCCTCACTCCCCATAGTTTCATCCATTTCTAGGACACATACACCTTTTACTGGACCACAGAGTCTTCGTGACTCTGTCAGAACGCTCGGTGATGTCTCTGTGACTGAGAGCGGAAGACCTAGCACGGCCAACATCACAACAACCGTGAGCCTAGGCCATCATTCGATTGAGTCCGTCTCATCGATGATGCCAACGGGAAGTCTAAGTGACCCCTTCTTTTCCAGTCCTGTGCAAACGGGCGGCCGATCGGCAATCTTCTCCGATTCGGTGTCAGTTGGCATTCTCCGTGAATCCAACTTGTTAACCTTACCCACTTTCGTCACCGAGACTGCGCTAGAGACCCGTCTTCAAGAGTTTGCAAAGACTCTTGAGGCGTCGATTCTCGACAAAGTTTACGCGCGTCTCGATGCGTCCACCGTCGACAAAGGGAAAGGTGTGGCCCCGGAGACGCCACCACCGACTCAGAATGTGGATGCTGAAGCCATTCTCTCTGCCATTTCCGCGAAGGAGCTATTCTACCTTCTACGAGCAAGATTCGAGTCGATGACGGAACTCGACGAGGAGGAACAGCAGATGAAGAGAATGATGACTCAACCCATGACTTGCCGCGCTCAAGGCGAGTCCAGCGGGATCAGGCGCGACGATCAAGACGAAGATCAAGATCGTCGCGAGGGGGAGAATAGGCAGCTAGGCCAACAATCCCAAGGACTCATGCACTCGACGCCGCCCTCCTCCTCCGGGCCTGAAACAATCCCCGTAACAGAAACCTCACACCCCACTAGCCAAAAAACACACCTTATCTACCCTGAGTCACTAGCCAAATCACCCTCACCACCACCCACTACCGTCTCCAAAACTCTAATCGTCACATCGACGTTAGAGACCACCCCCACACCGTCTCCACCCACAGTCTCCGAACCTCTAACTATCACATCGATGTTAGAGGCCACCACCACACCTACACCACCGGACACCCAAATCATCCTTGCCAAAACCATCACCACAACTGAACCACCAGAGTCTCCACCACAACCATCCCCACAATCCACAAACTCTTCTGACGCAACACCCTCGCCACCACACAGCGACACTCCTCTCAACACCGATTCCAACATAGCTCCCGAGGACGTCTACTGCGCACAGAACGAGATCGAAGCCTACATCTTCAATGATGAATGGCTGTACACACCCGCCGATGCAGTAGCAGCCAGGAAGCTGGTGGAAAACGCCCGACGTCTGCTAATGGAAGCCTCACTAACGCTGATCAACACTGTAGACAACGAGGACGGAGAGGAGTACGACGCTGAACCTGCCGAGCTCGAGAACATCCTACAATTCCAAACGCAGCAAACTGAGGCCCCTGCTGTTCAAACGGATGTACCCACGGTGGATATACCGGAAGCACCGTGGGAAAACAAAAAGATCACCGCGCCGTTTCAAGAAGAGATCAGGAAGAGGATCTGGCGACGCAAGGAGCAGATCATCACAACCTTCGACGAATATGAGCTGATGAACATCCAAAATTGGAGCGAGAGAAAGAAGCAGCTCTATCGATGGAGCCTTCTCTGCCATAAATGCACAAAAAGGACGCTATCCGATGAGGAAAACATCGCTTAGGAAACGAATCGGGCCCCCATCTGCAAAGTTACTGACCTCCGCCAAGAGTCCAAAGGACCTGTCCATTACCCAGTATTCACAGTAATGAGGTAGGATGAGAGCTACTGTGAAGTCAGTGAGGCGGACTTCAAGTTTCTGCGCCTGGGCGACCTGTACAGCATGCTGGAATCCATGAAGCAGTTCAGACTCGTCCTCAGAAGCTCTGGACATCTCGTACGTGCTGAACCGGTCACCATGGGATATGTGGCTCTCAAACGCCACATGCTCCGACAGGTCAGATTCTTCGCCGCCCACGATCTGCAGGCGGTGGAGCACAACCTGAAGAAGGTGAATCTGACTCGCCCATCTTTCAAGAACGCGGACGACTACCGAGATGGCGATGTGATCGACGGAGACGATCCGGCGGTCGCCTACTCGAACTATAAGGGAAAGATGAGGATGCTGCGCTGCTCCGAAGTGGCAAAGTTCTCGGATGGAACGCTCACCATCATCCAAGACAAACTCATGAAGATTTTGCCGCATACTTTCAGAAGAAGATCCTCTCTGCCGATCCAAGTTCGCGAAGCTCATTGACGCTATAGCTAATCGAATGGTACTTCGAAGGAATCTCCGCGCCTTCGAGTTCAAGCTAGGGCTTCGGGAAACACTCACACGCTAATCCACCACCGCTACGCTCAACATCCAAGACTCCCAACAATTGACACAAAGGGGGAGATTGTTAGGATATTTAATAGATTGTGTCAATAGTTTAGGTCTTAGGATTTATTTTGTAATTATCCTTTAGCTTAGGCTTAGGACTATAATGTAATTATCTTATATTTAGTGATTGGGCCTTAATATACATAGGGTTAATGTGGTATATAAGGTTTTACCAACTCACTTTTGAAAGTAATCAAAGATAAAAGGCTTATCCAAATGTTCACACAATACACACACTCAAAGGTGAGAATACTCCCTTTTCATTCCATAAAAGCCTCTTTGATTCCTTGTTTGGTGCAATCGGGACCAACACCAAGCTTGCTCAGGTTCAGAGCAACGGTATCCCTCACCTATGGAAGACACTGTTCGGGATCGTGAACAAGTGTCTATCTCCGAAGCACGCCCGCTTCGACAAGGGCAACGGTCACATCCTTCGGATTTTTCACGGAGTCGTGTTCTCGCGGAATTATGATTTCGCCCAGCTGATCTGGAACGACCTTGCAGAACAGATCAGACAAAAGGAGAACAAGCGGTCCAAGAACGTGTCGTACACGAGATGGTTCTCCATCATCATCATCCGCCAACACATGGAGATCTACGCGCAGAACATTCCTCGCCTGCCCCCGGGAGGAAACTATCAGCCGCCCTGGCTCAAATTTTTCCACAACCCAAGGCTGGTGGACCTTGCATAGCCTTCCATGCCAATGCCGCTCCACCTACTCATGCTCGCCGACCACGCGGGAGCTGAGTATCAGAGATTATGTCGGGAACACAATCTAACCGAGGAAATGATTAGAGGGCCCCCGGCAGATGTACATATGAGCCCTCCCCAACCGCAACATCACCAAAGCCCTTACGACGCGATGATAGATGTTGTCGCTCAGGAGCTTCAACAGGAGTCTCCATTGGTTGAAGAGCCAATGCCCGACGTAGATGAGACATTGATAGACGTCGTGGCTACTGAGATGGCGCTCAAGGCTCCTGCACATGAATATCAAGTGGAAGTGCCCGTTAATGTTGGCTTGCTCGAAGAAACCTTTGAGGAGGTTCTTCCACCGGTAGCACAACCTGAAGTAGAAATGGGGCAAAGTTCTCTTCCACCGGACGGATCAGGCACTGGAGGACGTCCATCGGGACCTCACTCCTCACACGGCCACCCCGTCTGACACGGAGTCTAACGAGGAAATAAGCCTGATAAGGAGGACTCCCAGGAGACTTAGCATTCACCAACGCACCAGATACTATGCTGACCACATCTACAAGTGTTGCTGGCACTTCTTCGCTCAATCTTGAGCCGCAACCAAATCTCGTGATGTTTGGTTCGCAGGCGCAACCCGAGCCTGCCACAACACCCATAGAGCCGAATCTTCAAGATTCGACTCAAGGATTGGGTGGAAGTCTTATACAGTAACAACCTCAAGTGACTGTGAGCCAACCTAAAGAGTCGGTGTCTACTCAAGGGTTGATAACAGGCGACATCAGTCGTCCTGGTCCATCTGAGGAGGCGTCCGCATCCTTTGTGACGAACGAGCAGTTCCAGGCCGCTCTCTCTGCGGTTGTACAGTCTATGGAAGACAAAATCACGGAGAAAGTACTCCAAGCAATCGAGACATCCGGAAGAGATACCGGGAAAGAACCTGTCTCTGAAGGCACCTGATCACAATGCAACCTCCCCTCACAACCAACACCCACCGACCTCTACAACACTCTTCCATCCTAATCAACCCATGCACAATCCCAATCACCGAGCTCCATGACATCCTTCTGGCCCGCCTCATCGGTCTTACCATACGGTCGCCTCAGGAAGAGTCCCTCTATAGGCGATTGGTAGACCATCCTGAGCCACCTACCCAATCATGTCGAGGCCAAAGCTCCCACTCCCGACGCAGACATGACGATCCTGACGATCAGGACCATCATGAGGGGAGAAGAGGCCAAGGACATCTACAACTGGCCAGGGACAAGGCTCGGGCGCTACGCAGACAAGCGCTGGAGCTGGTGAAACCCAAACACAAACCACCCAAACCCAAACTACCCACACCACGCACCGCACCGCTCACATCGACCCACCAACCTCTCACCTCAGGACGCCTCCGCCCACACCACCGATCTACTCAAGCCCCTTGCTTCCGGAAGAAGAAGCAAGTGCTGCGATGCTTGTAACCGTAGCAGGTACTCAAGCCACTCCCTCGGTCACTCCAGACCAACCGGGCCCCTCCGAACATGGCGTCAATCCACACGAGGTTCTAGACGAATACATCTTTGAAGGACAGTGGATGACCCATTCCATGCCTGAGGAGCATCAAAGACAACGGCTTCAGGACGTTCCGAATTTCCTACAACAAGCCTCCATAGACCTCGTGATCATAGAAGACGGCGAGCTTCAGGAAGGTGAAGACTACCAACAAGAAATCCCAAGGCTACCAGAGTTGATCGCGCAACGAGCGGCTTCCCCCACAAGACTAACGCCAGGGACCGTTCGGATCGACACGCCGTGGGTGAACATCCGAATAGAAATCCCTTTCCTTGAAGAAGTTCGTGAAAACATTTGGAGGTCACCGGAGAGAGTTAAGAAGCCGAACGAGTTCGAGCTTAGAGGGATCTCTCATAGGTATCAGCAGAAGAGGATGACCTACCTCTGGATGCTGACCAAACTAGGACGTAATATTAGGCTAGGGATGACTAAGGCACAAGCCAAGAGCCATTATAAGAGTCTCTCTCCAATAAGCCAACCACTCAGCGTCTACTGTGACAAAGGAGGACTTCCAACACCTCATTACACCATTGAGCGCGTAGATAGAACTCGAGAAGATCTAAGAGAGAGCGACCTACCGTACGTCCCTGCTAAAGAAGTTTACAACTTATATCAGCTATATGTAGAAAATTACAAAAGTCCTCAAGGCTTCATCAAGAAAGAAGGACTCGAGGGTCTCTACCGGTTCATGATGCGCCAAGTCAAGTACTATGCCGCACACGACCTTCAGATGGCTGTGGAAAGCAACATGACCGTTCCGCTCAACAAAGGACTGAGATCGAAGGGCTTCCCAACAATCACGTGCATATCAGCTCAGTCATAGGCATCACCTACCACAATCCAATAGCAAAGAATAATAGGTTGATGCTGAAGACTGAAATCAACAAGTTTTGTGATGGGACGCTCAAGGTCATCAGGAGGAATATCGAGCAGAGGTTGGAAGAAATTAATAGAGACACCATGCTGAGGATCCAAAGGTTCGTGAGAGAACAACCGCACTTAATGGAACAGCTTGAAGATATCGAGGAGCGACTGGTGTGGCGACCCAACTTTTTAACTAGGATTAGTGGCGGATTTCCGCAACGTAAGCCGCGGAAGGCCCGTCTAATTAAAACGTTTTCCTAAAATAATATACATTACTATAAAACTCCGTCTACAACTTATCTCTG
Source organism: Craterostigma plantagineum (assembly GCA_027422505.1). Classification (NCBI taxonomy): domain Eukaryota; kingdom Viridiplantae; phylum Streptophyta; class Magnoliopsida; order Lamiales; family Linderniaceae; genus Craterostigma; species Craterostigma plantagineum. Next base: position 10,835,028 of record JAPQWV010000011.1, on the reverse strand, counting down.
TGCATGGGCCAAAACCCCAAAATATCAAAAGACCGAACCCTAACATCGCTCCACAAGTCGCATCCATGTACCGCCCCGCCCTCAAAAGTCCGTGGAGCACCGCCACCAGCCGCCTCAGTCTTGACGCGTATCGGAGTCAGACTCAGTACCTACAACACGTAAACACAAAGCAATTTGCCTAGTAGGTGAATAAAATGCATGTATGCAAGTGTGCACTCAATCCCAATCTCAATATCTCACATGCCATGCACACTCTTCCTTTTTCCCACATTCCTATCTTACATCACATGGGGCCCATGGTCAGGCTCACGTGCGCAATAAATATCATGGGTGGTCACGTGATTCCACCCGTAATCAGCGGTAAGCTACGGCGGTAGTGCACTGATCGATCACGTCAGTGGCCACCTACCAGGTCGTCTCTTCCACAATAAATTATGGGCGATAAAGCCCGTATACATATATATATAATCATCTGGCGTTTTGCACCTCGAATAGACCACATCCGAGTAGACAGATCGATCATGTCTGTATCGTCCAGGTAATCTGTGAGCCTAACAACTCGTAATTATCTTAATCTACCCCACTTAACAATTCCTCGCATCATCACCGTCTCAATACCACTTAATAAATTTACTAAGTCATATGAATTTCGAAAATGCTAAAATTATCAAAACCCTAAAATTTATGAAAACCTAAAAATAATGAAATTCCTAAAATAAATAAACCCTAAAATATTGAAAATTTATCAACTAAAATACAATGCCGAAATCTTTTCTGACTTGATGATGTCGAGATCTATACAAGCATAACTAATGTCGAGATCTATAATATGTCGAAATCTTGGAAATGTCGAGACATCCTTGTATAAAAATGTCTCCAGAAAGAAATGTCGAGACCTTCTAATATAAATGTCGAGATTGTTGAATCATGTCTAGACCTATAAAAGATGTCGAATTCTTCACACAATGTCGAGATCTGAATGAAATCGAAATATCGAGATCTTTAAAAGGCAAGTGTCGAGATCTCATTATTATTAACGCATTCTCGAAATCATGTTATTAGACATATCGAAATCCTTTTATTATATATCCATCTATCTATAATAAAAATACAACACTCAACATACCTTGAAATCATTAGTGGTCTATATCTCGACATCTATCTTTCGAATTTATTACATATCTCGAAATCATTAGTGGGATTATACCATGTCGAGATCTAAAAATCATGATCCTCCCAAAAACCCTAAAACCATGGATACATATTCTATCGACATCAGCTACATAACTCATTCCTAACTCCGAGTATGATGCAGCTGAAAAGTATTAAGACCCACCCAACAACTCATATTGTTTCTACAAGTAGTCCACAGCTAAAATCTTCGATCTCAGCTTATAGAAGCTATATTATAAATCTGAGGTTTATTCTTAACATATGGCTTACGAGACTTCCCACAATCCATTCTAATCATATAGTAACTTCACGTTATACCTTATAATAACAGGAGTGTATTAATTAAAACACCTCTACATGTAAATTCCATACCTCTCTTTGAAGCTTAGTTCTTGGAGAGCTCAAACGTGTGTTTCACTTATCTTACTAAGGGTTTCTTATTTAACTTTCCAAGCTTAGAGATATATATTTGCTTGACATGTCATTAGGTTGGGAAATGAGAAAGTAAAGCCATATAGGTGACGTTATTTACCTCCTTGTTAAGCAATGTTGATCATTATCCTATTTCTCCTTAAGACTAAAATGAATTATTACTATGGTGATATAGAAAGATTTTTGGGCCTATCTTGTTCTATTATTGTTCTCTTCATCTTAATTCATATGATGTGGGTTTCGTTATTTTGATATGATAAGTTGTTGATATGTATACGGAACCATTCGATAATTGTGTTGATTAGACAACTGGATGACATTATTTCCCTTACTATTAAGCAACTTGATTCCTAATGTTTAGCTTTGCAAATTTGGGCCTTAGAATACTTAAACTTGGGCCTATGTTTTGAATATTTAAATGTAGCCCAACTAATTTATCCCGAAAATCGTACATATTGTATTTAATTCTTTGGGTAAATTTCGAAATAGATGTTGACTATTAAAATTCATATTTTCATTATTAAATTCCCTAAATAGCAAAATCCCGCATTAATTTTTTACGTGTATTGCATCCTCCCCTCTTAAAAGAATTTCGTCCCCGAAATTCAGTGGTGGAGGACTCACGTTTGGTTCTATGACTAGCCTTTATTCGTGTATTCCCCATACCCTATATGTGTACTTACTTCTATTCTCATCACACTTCCGCTGCGCATTCTAGGCGATAAGGAGTTTTAGAAATAGGGGCAAACCCTGGAATCAGATCTATCGTTTTTCACGATTAAGGGTTAATTCCGGGAGATCATTGGAAAATACATCAGCATGCTAATTAACTATCGTTACGCTTTTCAGTTCTGGCTGAGGTAATTCCTCCACCTTCAACGCATATACGAGATAAGACTCACGACCGGACCTCAAAAGTCACTGAGCCTTTAGAGCAGAAATTCGTGGAACACGAGTCGAGTTGGCTTTACCCGAAAAAGTAAACACCTCTTCTTCGGCAATTGGAATTTTACGACCTTCATGTTAAAATTTATAATGGCTCTGTATCTCGAGAGCCAATTCATCCCAAAGATGACATCGTAGTCATTCATTGGGATCACAATTAGGTCGATGCTCAAATTTCTACACTCAACGTTCACAGAGCATCATTTTAGCACTTGGTTAGTGCCCGTCGGATCTCTATAAGGCAGAGAAACTACAGAGTTGCATTTAGATATGGTAGGAGAGATCCCACCTTTTCTACGTACTTGGCCGGCACGAACGAATTTGTGGCCCCAGAGTCAATTAACACGGAAGTCGGAACGTCATAGATAGTCAACATACCCGTTACTAAGGAGGGATCCGCTTCAGCCTCCTCGTTTGTTAATGTAAAAACTCGCGTTGGCACTAGAGGGGGGCGGATTAGGGGTTGATTCGGAACTTGAGGCACATTCACGTGACATGTTCTTGCAAAATGCCCAACCTTTCCGCATCGAAAACACTGTGGAGTCAGGTTTGGTCCCGTTCTCTGACATGCCGTAGTGGTGGCGTCCGCACTGTTTACACTGCGGTACGGTGTTTGGAGGTCGGTTTGGAACGTTCACCGGTCCTTGGTTCGGCCTCGGTCGCCAATTCTGTCGACCCTGCTGATCTCCGTGATAGTTTGGTGCCTTGTCAAAGAACTGGCATTTCTGGTTTCCTTCTCCTTGTTGTCTTTCTGCTTTCCGCTTTGCGTCCTGTGCCATCTCAATCCTGCTTTCCGCCTGCTCGGCTAAGATTGCTCGCTCAGCGATGCGTGCATAGTCTTCCCTTCGGTGTCGTACATACTTACGTTTCGAAATATCTCGGGTTTGAGACCTTCCAGAAAACGCTCGATCTTTAGCTCGTCGGTAGCTACTATATGTGGCGCAAACCTCGAGAGTTGCTCGAACTTGCGGATGTAATCAGCTACTGATATTCCTCCTTGCTTGAGATTGATAAATTCATTCAGCTTCCGCGTCCTATCCGGCGTCGTAAAATACTTTCCTTGGAATAGACTCTTAAACCTTTCCCAGGTCATCGTAGTGGAATCCTCAACCACCTGAATTGTATCCCACCAGTAGCCCGCATTCCCACGTAGCATGAATGTGGCACATGTCACCTTTTCTGTATCGGGTAAGTGGCTCACGCGGAACATGTTCTCGATAGTCCTAAGCCAATCCTCCGCATCGGTAGGATCGGCGGCTTCCTCAAACATAGGGGGGTTTAATCTTCGGAACCTCTCCCCGGCCGCTTCTACACGTTCTAGGCCCGGGGATGAGTGACGTTCCGAAGAGTTCTGAAGGTGAATGAGATCATTGATCTGATCGGACTGTCGTCGAATCAGATCGGTCAGCTGACGGATGATAGAATTGTCGTTAGGTGGGGATTCAGATCCCGCCCTACGACTCGAACTGCCTACCTCTCGACGTCCTTTCGGCATTTTTAACTAATTCTACAATCATTCACATAAGCCATATATCAGATAACACTTAATCACGTAATCAAGTAATGAACTTACAGGCCAGGCTGGTTCTCCAGGCTTTTGAGTGGCAGTACATGGACAGTCTGCAGAATATAGAGCCTAGGCTCTGATACCACCTGTGGCGACCCTACTTTTCTAACTAGGATTAGTGGCGGATTTCCGCAACGTAAGCCGCGGAAGGCCCGTCTATTTAAAACTTCCTAAAATAATATACATTACTATAAAACTCCGTCTACAACGTTATCTCTGTACATGGGCCAAAACCCCAAAATATCAAAAGACCAAACCCTAACATCGCTCCACAGGTCGCATCCATGTACCGCCCCGCCCTCAAAAGTCCGTGGAGCACCGCCACCAGCCGCCTCAGTCTTGACGCGTATCGGCGTCACACTCAGTACCTACAACACGTAAACACTGAGCAATTTGCCCAGTAGGTGAATAAAATGCATGTATGCAAGTGTGCACTCAATCCCAATCCCAGTATCTTACATGCCATGCACACTCTTTCTTTTCCCACATTCCGAGCTTACATCACATGGGGCCCATGGTTAGGCTCACGCGCGAAATAAAAATTATGGGTGGTCACGTGATTCCACTCGTAATCAGCGGTAAGCTACTCGGGTAGTGCACTGATCGATCACGTCAATGGCCACCTACCAGGTCGTCTCTTCCACAATAAATTATGGGCGATAAAGCCCGTATCTATATATATATATATATATATATATATATATATATAATCATCTGGCGTTTTGCACCTCGAATCGACCACATCCGAGTAGATAGATCGATCTTGTCAGTCTCGGCAAGGTAATCTGTGAGCCTAACAAGACGTAATTATCTTAATCTAACCCACTTAACAATACCTCGCATCATCACCGTCTCAATACGGTGGAAATAATCTCTCTGCCTGATATGATATGCACATGTCATGCTATGCATATACGTGATGGTACATAAAAACGTGGTTTCACATAAAACGTACATAAATCATGTAAATCACGTAAGTCACATAAATCATCGTATCACATAAAGCACAAAAATCACATATGTGTTTACGCATTGTAGATGGATGATCCACCTACCTGTCCTCCTGCTATTGTCAAATAAGAAGTCCGGTGTAGTCCCTATATATCGATCATCTGAATATAATAAATATTTTCATATTAATAAATTTACTAAGTCATACGAATTTCGAAAATGCTAAAATTATCAAAACCCTAAAATTAATGAAAACCTAAAAATAATGAAATTCCTAAAAATAAATAAACCCTAAAATATTGAAAATTAATTAACTAAAATACAGTGTCAAAATCTTTTCTAACTTGATGATGTCGAGATCTATACAAGCATAACTAATGTCGAGATCTATAATATGTCGAAATCTTGGAAATGTCGAGACATCCTTGTATAAAAATGTCTCCAGAAAGAAATGTCGAGACCTTCTAATATATATGTCGAGATTGTTGAATCATGTCGAGACCTATAAAAGAGTCGAATTCTTCACACAGTGTCGAGATCACAATGAAATAGAAATATCGAGATCTTTAAAAGGTAAGTGTCGAGATCTCATTATTATTAACGCATTCTCGAAATCATGTTATTAGACATATCGAAATCCTTTAATTATATATCCATCTATCTATAATAAAAATACAACACTCAGCATACCTTGAAATCATTAGTGGTACTATATCTCGACATCTATCTTTCGAATTTATTACATATCTCGAAATCATTAGTGGGATTATACCATGTCGAGATCTAAAAATCGTGATCCTCCAAAAAACCCTAAAACCAGGGATACATATTCTATTGACATCAGCTACAAAACTCATTCCTAACTCCGAGTACGATGCACCTGAAAAGTATTAAGACCCACCCAACAACTCAGATTGTTTCTACAAGTATTCCACAGCTAAAATCTTCGATCTCAGCTTATCGAAGCTATATTATAAATCTGAGGTTTATTCTTAACATATGGCTTACGAAACTTTCCACAATCCATTCTAATCATATAGTAACTTCACGTTATACCTTATAATAACAGGAGTGTATTAATTAAAACACCTCTACATGTAAATTCCACACCTCTCTTTGAAGCTTAGTCACGTTATACCTTAAGACTAAAATGAATTATTACTATGGTGATATAGAAAGATTTTTGGGCCTATCTTGTTCTATTATTTTTCTCTTCATCTTAATTCATATGATGTGGGTTTCGTTATTTTGATATGATAAGTTGTTGATATGTTATGGAACCATTCGATAATTGTGATGATTAGACAACTGGATGACGTTATATCCCTTACTATTAAGCAACTTGATTCCTAATGTTTAGCTTTCCAAATTTGGGCCTTAGAATACTTAAACTTGGGCCTATGTTTTGAATTTTTAAATGTAGCCCAACTAATTTATCCCGAAAATCGTACATATTGTATTTAATTCTTTGGGTAAATTTCGAAATAGATGTTGACTATTAAAATTCATATTTTCATTATTAAATTCCCTAAATAGCAAAATCCCGTATTAATTTTTTACGGGTATTACAACTGGAGCCTGAGGATCACGCTAAGGAACTACGAGTATGCGCTGGGCTTGCGCAGATCGTGTTACGCCCGACAAGGACAAACGGCGCGGAAACGCAATCAAGCACAAAGTGGGAGATTGTAGAGTATACATTTAATTGTGCTTGATATTATTAGTTGTCCTTGTAATTGGGGGCGTTTTGTATAGTAGTCCTTAGATTAGGACTAGTTTGATATTTATACCAAGTTTGTTTGGTATAAATACATGTAAATCAATTGAGCTTAATAGAGAAAGTTTTGAAGATTGATCCGAAAGGCTTGCAATTCAATTTCTAGAGAGAGAAACAACAGTAACTTTCTCACTCCAATCGAATTCTCTCTCTCATTCTTCAAATGAGTTTTTCGATCGAGTCTTATTGATTATCATTATCGTCGAATTACTTTTAATTCTTGCCTAGGATCTTAGAGTTGTTAATCGTAGGACCTAACAAAAATTGTAACCTCAAATAACTAGGGACAAAAATAGCACGGACAATAAAATATGGTGACGAAAATTGAAATTCCGCCGAGAAAAAGCAACAAAAGGTCAAATGGGCCGAAAGAAATAAAGGAAAGCTCAATCACATAATATTGGGCCAGCCTGGAGCTAGTCAGGAACTTACTGGGCCAAGTATGAATTGGGATGGACCTGACCAATATCACTTGAGCCATCTCGTAAATCAACTATCGGATTTATTAGGTCAATTTAAATTATTGGCATGAGTACTAGACTAGACTTCATAAGTTTTGGATAGTAGACTCAGGTGTGATCATATGACTTACAACGAGAATAATAGATTTAATTTCTATTAAGTCAAATTTCCCCAATATGTTACCATAAAAAAAAATAATAAAATACCTATCAAGAAAATTGGAATCTCAAAAATATTCTCTAAGATAATCTCTAATGTGCTCTATCACCGAATTTTACTTCAAGGTTATTATCTGTAGAAAAAATTACTAGTGAACTAAACTGTTATGTTAGATTCTCACCAAACAACGTAATTTTTCAAGATAGGGACACGGGGAATATTGTTGGTGAAGGAAAACAAGAAAACGGGTTATATCTTTCGAAATACCTAATATATCCCTGTGCACCGTACAACGCTCTTTGAACTTGAATGATACTTTGCATCAGAAATCGGACATCCTTCTGACAAAACCCTAAAAACACTATTTCTGAATATTTATCATGATTCTAGTAACTACGATATTTGCAAGTTTTCAAGCAAACTAGATTGTTTTTTATTCTTCCTTCAGCAAAACAGAAAATTTCTTTTAGTTATTACACTCAGATATTTGGGGACCACCTCTTTTTTGGTAACCGGGGGAAAGCCGATGGTTAAACCCGGGGTCGATCCACTACCTGCTAAGCAGGCCGACCAGGTCAATAGCACAATATGGAACGGTCGAGGAACTGACTGAAGGCGATCTGTCCTACATCAGAGGTGAAGACGTTGATCAGATACTGGGAAGCTTCAGATTTCTTGGAACACTTAAAAATCCAGACTTAAAGGTGGGATAGTCGCTCTTAAGCAATTCATGATGCGCCAAATCAAATTCCATACGACTCACGACAATCAAATGGCGGTAGAAAGCAACATGAAGAGGGTGAATCTCACGAAGCCATCCTTCGAAGTCCCCGACCAAAGTCTTGGTGAAGGCCACATAATCAATGAAGATAACGATCCATCAGTGGTCTACATCAACTACAAGGGATAAAAGAGGCTGATGAAAACATCCGAGATTGCCAAATTCAGCGATGGAACGCTGCTGTTCGAAGCAAACTCGGAAGGATTCTGGAGCAGCTAAGGTTCGAAGAAGCAGAAGTCCAGGAGAAGTACGAGAAGCTGATCAACATCATCTCAGATCGAATATCATTACGAAGAACGATACGATCATACGAGTTCAGACTTGGACTCAGGAAATCGGTCTATGCTGTAGAGAAACCCAAGAAGAAGAGGACACCAAGGACACCAAAGCGAAAAGGATGCTAAGGGGGCGATTGTTAGGAATATATTGTAGCATCCTTTAATTTATGTAATCTTGGGTTAATATGTGTTTATGTAATGGGTTGTTGTTGTTTGGGGTGACTTGGAATATTTAGTAAGAGTTTGGGACTCGGCTTTAATATACCAAATACTTGTGATATATAAAGCCCCAACTTACCCTAATTAGGGTTTATCAAAAGAAATCAAAAGGTAAGCCACCTTGTACTTTTCCATAGAAATACACACACTAACACGCACTCAAGGTGTTCTTCACGGTTTACACATTAAATCCTTTCTTTTGATCCTTATTTGGTAATAAAAGGGCCAACAATAACCAATGCACCCTATCTATATGATGTCAAATACATGAAATTAGGTTGTATGACAGATCTCATGCTTTCGTCGGTGAATCTGAAACATTACAAGGGAAGATGAGACGCAAATACGCAAGAAAGCTGAGATATCGTTTGATTACAAAGAATTGAATGATATAAAGATAGAAAATGTCCAGCAATAACTGAATTTGCGTCAGATATTCTCCGCCCAGGTGAAGGAGATACCTCAAAAGAATCAATGAGTGAGATGCCAATGACTATGTATGCAAAGGTGTGTTAGGAATATTTTAGAAGTGTCAAATATATTTCTAAGTCTTTGTATTCTTTACTATGTATTTATATGTTTTATTATTTGATTAGTGGGTTGAACTTGTAATGGGTTGTTAGGGGTCCAATGGGCTTAAATACCTTAGCTTAAACCCTAAACTCATTAAGTAAGTTTCCATTTCTAAAATCTCACGCCTACAATAAGCTTAAACCTCAAAACAACTATTCACATCAATTGAAGGTTTAATCTATGTAGTGTTCTCGGATAATTTGGAATTACAAGTGGTATCAGAGCCAAGCGTGTAGGTGAGGAAACTTCATTTCAAAGCTTTGAAAATTGAGCAGAGTGAGTTCTTGGATTTTTTTTGGTTACTTTCACAAAGCTCAAACTCGTGGTTTTTAGCCATTTTGAAAGACAGTTGAGTGCTGCTATCAGTTCTGAGTACTATCTAATTGGTGTCTGTCGGATTTGTGTCGGAATTGTTGGATTTCTAACAGAAAGTTTTGAAGAACAGCTCTGTTGGGTTTAGGTTTGCGCACTAAAGAATTTCTGTCCTTTTTGCGGATTGTTCATCTCACAAGACTACTTCGCGAATCAAGTCCGCACTCCTGGTTTGCTAAATTCAAAGTTCGCACATCGTCACACTTTGCAAAGTACCATTTTGCGGGTTCGAAGTTGAAGTTTACAAGCCGTCAGATTTTCAAAGATCTACGCTTCAGTTTCAATTTCACTTCACGAATCTAGGTCTCAGTTCGCGAACTCTAATCACTTTGCGAACTCGGACCACTTCACGAACTAAGTTCATTTTTGCGAACTCGAACCACTTCGCGAACTCTAATCACTTTGCGAACTCGGACCACTTCGCGAACTCAGTTCATTTTTGCGAACTCGAACCACTCGCGAACTCCAATTCACTTTGCAAATTCGGACCAAGTTGCGAATCGTCTGTACGAATTCCAACCCAGTTTGCGAATCTTCCATCAACCCATGAAGCAATTAGTTTGCGAACCCAGAAAACTTTACGAACTCAAAATCAGTTTCACGGAACCATAAAGTTTGTAAACTAGATCGCGAACTCCCAGACCAATTCGCGAAGCAACACATCATTTTTTTCCAATTCGCAAACGAGATCAATTTTCAGTTCGTAAACTCTCATTCCTATCCAAATTTTACGAAACAGACCCGTGTCTCAAAGTCAATTCTCAAATTTGATTTTGACAAAAATTCTCGATCCAATTCAATTTTCCACACATTACACGTTAGCGATCATATCCAAAACACAAGAAATGGACTCTGTCAGTATGGGAAATGATGTTCGACTTCCAATTATCAGACACGGAGAATATGCAGTCTGGAAAAGGAGGTTCATCAATTTTATTGAAAGTAAGGACAATTCTGATAACTTGCTGGAATCTCTTTTTAATGGACCCATGCAGTACTGGACCGTAATCCCAGCCACTACTGACACTACTCCTGCAAGAGAAGAACAGAGGATCTTAAAAACTGCTGACCAATGCAGTGATGATGAAAAACTGCGACTAAAGGCGGACAAAATGGTGAAATCATACATGATGCAAGCCATTCCCAATGACATTTTGATGCAACTCGAATGTGGTGATGGCACAAAAGAAATGTGGGATGCTCTTCGAATTATGATGCAGGGGAAAGAAGTCAATACAATGGCAAGAATGGCGAACACACTCATCTCTTATGACCGCTTTCATGCTAACAAGGGGGAAACTCTCCAAGAAACCTTCCATCGATTTCTTGTTCTTCTAAACGAGCTAAAGATGAATGGAGTCACAAAAAGTGTAATGGAGATCAATATCAAATTCTTAGGATCACTCCATCCAGAATGGGAGGCTACTGCAATTATGATAAGACAAATGAACGACCTAACCAAAGTTAGCATTCATACATTATTCGACTACCTCAATCAACATTCCAATCACGTGGAGAAACGAAGGGAGGAAATCAAATCAATAGGAAGCGACTCACTGGCTCTTATAACTGAACTCATCAAGAAAACAATCCAAGGACAAAGAAGTTATCCAGTCATCACAAGTAGGGAGGAGACTCTGATTCTGATGGCGAATCCACTGATCTTACGAAACATGGAGACCAGGAGATCACCCTCAAAGATCTTGCTAAGCAATTCGCTCTGGTCTCAAATTTTGTGCAGAAGAAATATTATAAGAAAACTGGATCATCCTCCAATCGTCAAAGAACTTCCTCCAACTCTAAAGGAAAGACTCAAGATGAGGACTGGTCTTAATGGCAGAAGAGGATCATTGGCTTAGACAGCGAGAATGAGAACGTGGCACTGATGGCCAAACTAGATGACGAAGAAGATGGAGCTGGAGCTGAAGGAAGCGAGTCAGACAGTGAAACCTCTAACAACTCAGACATGGTGGAGGTAAGTGAAGCAGATTATGATTCTTTACTTAAGATGAAAAATGAATTTTTATCCTTGTACAAATCTAACAAATTAAGTAAAAGAAAAATCAACGAACTAGAAGCTAACTTAGAGAAGAATTTAGTAGTATTAGATAAGTTTAGATATGATTATGCATGTGAGAAGGATCGCGTAATTGTAGCAAATGAAAATGTTGCTAAGCTAGAAATACAAGTGCAAAAATCCGAAGCTAAAGCCAAGGAGTTAGAAAAGGAAATGAAATCTCATAGAGATCAGGAAATGGACTCTATAACTAAATATGACTTACTATGTAAAGAACGGGAAAGACTGTACTCCAAAATCAAAAAATTGGAGGACATTTTAACCCGACGAGATCAGTCAGAACAAACGATCTTCTTGAACAAACCAGCTAACGTTGATTTCTACATCCCCATAAAGGACTAGGTTTTGAAAACCCATGTAAGTTAAAACAAGGCATATCAAGTTCACCTTATCTATATGATCTCAAATTTATGCAGACAGGTTGCCTGGCAAATCTCATGTCGTTTGCCAGTGAAAATGAGACATCAACACAGTAAAACTCAAACATCATTTAACTACACAGAATTAAATGATAGTTATAAAGAAAGAAGTTGTCCAACAATAAATGAATTTGAGTCAGATATTCCACGCCCAAATGAAGGAGATACCTCAGGTGTTTCGGAAAGTAAGGCACCGATGGCTGCATATGCAACAGGATATATGCCTGATTGCATAAAGAAAATCAGTGATCTTCACTCCACTCTAGAAAGCAAGAGAAAGTCATTTGATGAAGAAAGGCATAAACTTCTTCAGGAAATATCTTCACTTAAAGAAAAATTAAGATTACACACAATTTCATACACCTTAGTTTCGCATGACAAAATTTCCTGCACTAATACATTGAAATTTTCATGACCCACAAAAGAGCCGTTGAAGGGTCAGGTATGGGTTAAAAAGGAAGATATCTTGAAGGAGAATCGCGATCTCAATGCACCTTTTGTCATTAATTATTTTCCTTCCAAAACTTTTGTACCTTCTTTATTTCGGCATGTATCGCAAAAATTATCTTCTGAATCAAAAACAAAGCTTTCCGTGCGTGATCATGTCACCAAACAAACTCACAAAACAATTCCTAAAAACAAAACTACAAAGACAAGACAAGAATCAAAACCAAAAGCTATCAAAGAGCTTGTCAAACTTGCTAAACAAAAAAAACTCATGTCTAAGCTTAAGACAAAGAGACCTTCACAAGAGCACAAATGGGTTCCAAAGCTTCAGACTGCAGAAACCCAAATCCCAACCCTAGAAATAATTAGTGACATTGCGTCCTCCACTAACAAAGGAAAATCTAGGGAGTCTAAATGGACTAACAAACATAATAGAGGTGGACCCATAATCAAATGGGTACCTAAAACCCTCTAGTTTTATTTTGCAGGCCCTTCATGTGTGTACCTAGATTCTGGTTGCTCCACACACATGACTTGGACAGAGGAACTGTTGAGCAACTACGTAGATAGGCCAGGTGGGCTGGTACGCTTTGGTAATAGCAATGGAGCCAGAATTCTTCGTTATGGCGATCTCATATGCAATCGACTCACAATTAAGGAAGTTTTGTACGTAAAAGGACTAACTCACAACCTCCTCTCTATCGGACAGTTCAGTGATATAGGACTCCAAGTTATGTTTCAGAAGAGAACATGCAAAATTCTCAATGCCAATGGTGACGAACTACTCAGTGGAACTCGCAGAACAAATCTATACACCATTGACATTAGAACAGTCAGACCAAAGACGAATATATGTCTGATCTCCCGCGCAATCAGTTCAAAGTTAGCTATGGCACCAGAGGTTATCTCATCTTAATTCAAGACCCTCAACAAGCTGTAACCAACAAACTGGCTATTGGACTTCCATTACTGAAGTATCAAAAAGAGCATATGTGCTCAGCTTGTGAGAGAGGAAAAATGAAAAGGCGACACATCCTACAAAACACATCGCATCCGCGCAACATCCATTGGAACTATTACATATGGATTTGTGCGGCCCAATGCGAACTGATAGCATCAGTGGAAAGCGATACATGTTGGTTATTGTCGATGACTATTCCCGATATACTTGGGTCCGCTTCTTAAGAACTAAATCCGAGACAGTCGAACATATTCCAAATCTCATCAGGACAGCGCAAAATTTGTTGCAACGCAGTGTTAAAATAGTTCGGTCTGACAATGGAACGGAATTCAAGAATCAGCAGCTCGGCGAATTCTACGAATCCTTCGGAATTTCTCAACAATTCTCCGCCGTTCACAATCCACAACAGAATGGAGTTGTCGAAAGGTGAAACCGAACACTTGAGGAAGCTACCCGGACAATGCTAATACAATCTTCACCACCGCACTTTCTCTGGGCAGAAGATATGAACACTGCCTGCTATACACAAAACCGTACGAATATTCATCTTAGATTTGGAAAGACACCTTATGAACTAATAAATGCACGATTACCCAATATTGCACATCTACGAATTTTTTGATGTAAATGCTTATAGCCAACGACCGAGAAGATAAATCTAAACTAGATCCAAAGGCTACTGAAGGAATTTTTGTAGGATACTCTGTGCAATCCAAGGCATACAGGGTCTATCTAAGGGAAAGAAGAATGATCATTGAAAGTGTGAATGTTACTTTCGATGAAGATTTAGGTGAATCCTCGAGAGACACTTCAGACCACAATGGGGGGCACGATCAACAACAAGCAGCGAACGAATCTCGACATAGCAACCCCACATGTTTCAATCAACAAGCCCAAGAAGAGATGGATATGGATCAACTGTTTGAACATATGTACACCTCTCTAAATCAAGACACATCAACCACCGATTTCCTTCGACACCCAGAACCCAGTGCTAGTCCATCACCTTCTGAAACCGAACCTATTCCTGAACAAACATCTCCACCCTCAAACGCCGAAGCCCCGATCTCCGCAACACAACAGAGGACTCATCCACTTCCGCTTGTCACCCTACTACTTCGGTGATCGAGTATCCACTAAATGAGGGATTGGAAATAGATGATACAACACTACCTCATGAGAAGAAATGGGTTCGAAGTCACCCAGCAAATCAAATAATTGGTGATCCCACTGCAGGAGTAAAGACTAGAGGTTCGATCTCACACGAGTGCCATCTAACCTACTTCTTGAGCCAAACAGAACCTATCAGAGTGATAGACGCACTACAGGATCCGAATTGGATAGTAGCTATGCAGAAAGAAATCAATCATTCGAGCGTCTCAAGGTCTGGAACTTAGTCCCTCGTCGCAAAAGGCAAGACAATAATCGGAACAAAATGGGTGTTTAAAAAAAAAGACGAGGATGGTGTGGTAATCCGTAACAAAGGTCGACTTGGAGCTAAAGGGTGCAATCAGCAAGAAGGAATTGATTATGATGAGACTTTTGCCCCTGTAGCAAGAATTGAAGCCATCAGACTATTTTTAGCATATGCAGCACACAAAGATTTTATTGTTTATCAAATGGATGTAAAAACTGCATTATTGAATGGGATTCTGAAGGAAAAGTCTATGTCTCACAGCTAGATGGATTTCTCAGTCAAGAACATCCGGACTTTGTCTACAAACTCGACAAGGCTCTATATGGATTAAAGCAAGCACCAAGAGCTTGGTACGAGGTCTTATCCGACTTCCTTATCCACTCAGGCTTCACAAAAGGAAAAATTGACACCACACTGTTCGTCAAAAAGGCTGGGCTTGATATCATGCTAGTGCAGATTTATGTGGATGACATCATCTTCGAGTCTACAAATCCGGAACTCTGTGTCGAATTTAGCACGTTGATGAAATCACAATTTGAGATGAGTATGATGGGGGAAATGTCCTTTTTCTTTGATTGCAAATCAAGCAGCTTCAAGATGGAATATTTATCAACCAGTCAAAGTACATCCACGACATTCTCAGAAATTATGGGATTGAAAAGAGCAAATCTTCCAGTACTCCAATGTCGACATCATGCACACTCGACGCTGATCACTTGGGTGAACCCGTCGATCCAACACATTTTAGAGGAATTATTGGGTCTCTGCTCTATATCACTGCTAGCCGACTAGATATTCTCTTTTCCACATGTTTATGTGCTCGATTCCAAGCCAATCGAAAGGAGTCCCATCTCCATGCTGTCAAAAGAATACTAAAGTATCTGAAAGGAACACCAGACCTTGGACTTTGGTATCCTAAAAACTCAGGTATGAAACTGATAGGACATTCTGATGCAGATTTCGCAGGATGCAGATTAGACAGGAAAAGCACTTCTGGCAACATACAATTTCTTGGAGACAAACTTGTCTGTTGGACTTCCAAGAAACAAAATTGTGTGCCAACTTCAACGGCAGAAGCAGAATATGTGGCTGCTGCAAGTTGCTGCTCACAAATTTTGTGGATTCGAACCCAACTACGAGACTACGGGTTTGATTTCAACAAAATTCCTATTTATTGTGATTCCAAAAGTGCAATAGCAATCACTTGCAATCCTGTTCACCATTCACGCACTAAGCACATAGACCTACGTTATCATTTTATAAAGGACCAAGTAGAACGAGGCATAATAGAAATGTATTTTGTCAATACAGAGATTCAACTAGCCAATTTGTTTACAAAAGCATTGGACGAGAAACGATTCCAATTCTTAGTGGCAAAACTGGGGATGTTGAATCTCAATCTCTAATTTCGATTATGCCTCCCTACAAGGTCAATTTTGTGTTTCTGCTATTTTTTTGTTATCTCTATTCTGTGCGTGTCTCTTATTTCGTTACTACTTTCCTTTTTCTTAGATTTATTTTCCATTCCAAATAAATTTTCTCGTTTCAAATAAGTCGATGTAGCGCCAATGCTGATGGGCCTAGATCGAGGGGGAGAAATGTTATATCCATGCATCGAGGGGGAGTAAAGACTTTATTCAATTTTAAGTTTACTCGATAGGCATTGTATCTAGGGGGAGTTTGAAAGAGTCTAGTCGGAACTTAAAAATATTACAGGACGTTCTTATTCAAGAAATCCAATTATTTAGGGGGAGTTCCCAACAATACATAAAATCTTCAAAATACAAACAGCTTCTCAAACACATAAAACACTCATAATACGCAAATTACTTCCAAAGGCTTGTATGCCCTGTGAAAACCCAAAACAGAATAGCGAGAAACAACAAATAAGAACAAAAGAAGAAAAAGTTCAAAGGCTAACGTATTCAAATTGTGCTCAAAATTACGCCTCAAGTCTGCCTGTTCTTTGAGCTTCTTCTCTTCTTCTTGTTTCTGCCAATTCATCTCTTTGTGCGAAAACGAGAAAATATGAGATTAGTAAGTTTTAGACTTTAGACACTTAGATATGGTTTGAGGCATATCTATTTATAAGTACGAAAGGGAACTTACGTCATTTATTATCCCGACATTAAGACGAATTTTTGACCAAAGTGCCGTAAAAGAAAAATGATGTTTTTCTTCTTCGACTATCGGACCCTGCATCAGGAAAATCAATCTTGAAAAACTCATAGATTTGATGTTATCCTGGTAATTGATCGAGTCCAAATGGTGATTTTTTGGCTAATTTCTAACATTTTTTTTTTGGTCACTGTCAAAAGTTTATCGCAAATCTATTCTAAGATCATTCTTGAAACCAATTTTCAAATTTTCCTATTGGATTCGCAAAAGCATTCTTTTGTGGAGTGTGGAGTCTAGATCCTCTGCCGTTTTCTGTTTGCGAAGCCTACATTCGCGAATCCTTACATATTCGTTATTTTGCGAACCAACTGTCCAAATGCATATCTTCGTATTCGCCAAGCTTCACTTTATAAATTGAGGGTTCGCGAACTACACTGGATTCGCAAATTCCTTGTGGGCCCTCATTAAATTTCGCGGCCCAAATCTTTTCTCAGCCCGCAAATCTGGCTTAACCATATTTGCGAAATCCTAAAATTCCCAAATCATAATTTCTTTTTGTGTTGTCTTTTGGTTGATTTTATTTGTGTTTAATACTCATTTCGTTTCATAATATGTTTAATTTCATCGTGAAAAATGAGTTACAATTGCGTGGACTGAAGTTTTAAATGTCGATTTTGAAATTAGCTTTCAGCAAAGAGGGTTTCTGTGTTTTTCTTCGAAATTTCATTTTTGATCTTTCGGTTTTTTCTTCACGAATTGAAAATGTGTTTTGCGACTCAATCCGTAAAATAAGTTGGTTAAATGAATTCACTGTTTACAGTTGACTATTTGACCAAATAAAACTTTGCGAATTCGAATGTCGCAAACTGCCAATTTCTTCAGATGCAATTCGCAAACCAGTGTTTTGTGTGTTGTGTTTGACCTGGTCAATTCGCAAACTGTCGAGTTCGCTATCTCTATTTCGCAAATCTTTTCTAATCGCAATTCCCACTTCGCAAAATTTTTCAATGATTCAAAGTCGATTCGCTAACTTCCTTTTAACAGACCCGCAAACCTCTGAATTCGCAAAATGAGTAGTTAGCAAATTTACAACTCGCGAATTGTCTTTCGCACTTCAATTCGAAATTTTTTAAAATCAAGTTCGCGAACCTTGAATTTCACGATTCCAAATTGACTAAACAGTTAGTTCAATTTGGAATCGTGAAATTAAACAGTTAGTTCAATTTGGACTAAGTTCAATTCGCAAACTGAACCCTCTCAGCATTTCCAACTAATTCGCGAAACTAACTTCACGCTTTAACAGACCCGCATATCATCGTGTTCGCAAAACTGCATGTTCAAATTCGATCTGAAACAAACTCGCAAAATCAATTTTGAAGCCTTTTGAACTAACTGTTTAAATTCGCGAACCCTTGTCAAAATTTCAAAACTTCAAATTCGTGACTTTGAAATTTTTTATGTGGCCGAACAGTTCTTTGTTGATTAAACCATATTTTTCTAAGAATTCCAAATATCTTCTCATAAGACTTTATTCACAACCTTGTTTACTCTTATATTGCAGTTTCGACAGAATGACTACTCCAGCAGATCTCGTCTACTCAACCTCCGAATGGATTGTGATCAAAGACAACAACTTTCAACTCGACTTGAACATTTTCAAGTGTCAAGAAGAGATCATCCCATCCATCATGAGAAACCACCACCTAGGATACGCATTCTCTGCATCAGTCCCAGTTCCTACTGTGTATCTTCAACAGTTCTGGGGGACTATGACTACCAAAATCTCTCAGGACAACAACACTTACTATGAAGCCCAAATCGCAAACGCGACCGTCAGAATCACTAGGGACTTTCTTCGACAAATTCTTCGGCTGCCGAGTCATAGATTATGAACGTGAGGCATCCAAGGACGAGCTCATCGCAGATATGTTGAAAATGGGTTACTATAGCTCACTCGAGTTTGTTTCCCATTTTCAACAATCAATGATTCCACATCTGTGGCGAACACTTTTCGCAATTGTCAACAAGTGCTTCTCACCAAAGCACTCAGGAGGGGACAGATGAAGCATTACGATCCTCCGAATCGTTCACGGGATCGTCTTCAGGAAAGGATACGACTATGCCAAGCTAATCACAATGGACCTGGACGATCAGCTTCATCAGAGATCAAAGTCCAAATCGAAAAAGACACATAATCTGCCCTATCCCCGGTTCTCACTAATGATCCACCACTTTATGACTACAACACTTGGGATACCAACAAGGCCGCAAGAAGAAAACTACACCCCTCCCAAACTCAAACTACACCCCTCCCAAACTCAAATTGCGGCCACCTTACTACTTGCTAGCCCAGATGACATTGAAAAGTACTGCCAGAAGTACAACATTCCCCACCCCATGACTCAGGCCGACCCACCCGAGTCTAACCCAGGGGTTAGTGAGACAGAGAGAGCGGAAACAAGCGAGAGAGAAAGAGAGAGTGAGATTCTGAGAGACACCACGGAACAAGTGATAACCCCACACGAACCGCAAACTACCCCTCAACAAACAATCCCTGACCAATCGCTCATGGAACAACCACAAATAGACGTTCCCGAGACAAGTACAACTGCACTAGCACAGTCAGAAGAAGCCGGGTCACCCCCTAGGATAGAAGACGTCGTACTCGCCCCAACGGCGCATGAGCGATCCCAACCTGACCATTCACTTGTCTCCCAACAGACTAGTGTCTCAAATCCCCCGAACCACAACATATCCCAGAATCCTCGTGCCCACTATACCAGAAAATATAATTCCTATGGCGCAGCCCGAGCCTCAGCCTGATCATCAGGCCTCAACGTTCATAGAAGAGCCCACAATAGAGGCTCTTCAAGGATTGGACGGAAGACTCTCGGATATTGATGATATCAGCAGTTCACCATCCAAGAGCCACGTACAGAACATAGTTCTGGACGCGTGCTAACGGGACGCCTTGGCAATCCCGGTGAGAGCTCCACCCCAGCCCGACACACTGACGTGGCCACAACGACCCGATCACCATCTTCTAAAGATTTGTCGCAAGGAGAGGTCGGAAGTCCCGAGGAAAATGAAATTCAACGAACTTCGGTCGACGAGGGCCACCGTACAGAACTTCATTCTGAACGTGTGATAACGGCTGCCCCTAGTGGTGCCGGTTCTACTACCACAGTCATGACGACCGCCTATTTGGAGAATCGGTTGTTTGAGTTCTTCGAAACCGTCACCCTACCACGGGTTCAAGGACTCATTAAGGAGGCGGTCCAAGCAACCTCAACAGACAAAGGAAAGGCTCCCATGTTCGATCCACCGCCTCCACAACAGCCGGTACTTCCCCGTCTTCTAACCTTACCACCACGAAACCCAACAAAACTGGACCTGTACACCATGCCTCTGACCGAACTTTTTGAAATTGGGATTGCTCGTCTCCTAGAACTCGACAGCAAACGAAGCTTCGAAGAAGAAGACCTCTACAAGAAGCTGGTCGCAGGTGGCATCATTCCACCACCTGATACATGCCGCGAAGAAGGCCCCAGTCAGAAACGTCGTCATGACGATCCAGACGACCAGGATCGTCCCGAGGGGGAGAGCAGCAAGAGACCAAGAACCAAGTCTCCGGTTACTCGCGGCGGAAGAGGCAAAGGGCGCGGAGTTCACGCATGGAGGCAGTTCGTCGCGACCACCCAATCCACCACCAAGGTCCTCCAAAGGCAGACAAGCTACACCAGGGCCGAACCAGACAACTTCCTTTGGTGAAGTTGAGTCTGTTCCCTCGAGGACCCCTACCCAATCAGTCCAAACAAGCACAACACCTCGTCCCAAGGATCCTCAAGTCTACATTAATAAGTATATCTTAGAAGAGGAATGGAGGACGAGAGCAGGAACCTCAGAGGAATCCCGCCTCAGAATCGAAAGCGTTCGTGAACTCTTAAAGGCGACGGCGGCAGACTACTGCTTTATCGAGCAAGAAGAAGAGGAGCAAGGAGAAAATCCTGAGGCAGATCTTCCAGAACTTCCAGAACTTCTCCAACATCAGGTGCCCGAGGAACCAACGCCGGGTTATGAGTTTATTGAAACCCGTTGGAGGAATGCAAAGATCAAAGCACCTTTCCTTGAAGATCTTTGTCTGAAGATCTGGCGGAAGAAAGAAGAGATAAAGGGAGTCAATGAGCTACATCTTCGAGGTCTTGAGCATCTTAAAGGAACGTCAAGGGAATTAATCATCAGATTATGCTCTGGGAAGTCTTAGCCAAGCAGGAATGAATAGAGATCAGTACAGAAGATACCTCAGAAATCAGATGGCCATCCGTGATATCAAGGACGTTGAATGGGCGGTGGGAAGATACGTGGGTCCTGTCTATGTGATTGATAGATATGATGGGAAAACCGAAAAATACACAGAAGCAGATCTTCCCTACTTCCCCCTGGGCGAACTTAACAAGCTTTATAACATTTATCGCAACAAGTTCACCCTTGAGACTCACACAAGACGAGATGGTTACCGAGCTATCAAAGAGTGTATGCTGAGGCAGGTGAAGTATTTCGCATCACATGATTTCCAAATGGCCTTGGAAAGCAACATGAGCAAGGTCAACCTGACACGTCCAGACAACAGATATAAAGATCTCGACAAGTACGGAGAGGGATATATCTTTCTTGAACCACAGCCTGGGATCACTTATCTACGAGTACAGAAAAAGAAACTGCAAATGTTTCTTCTGTCAGAGGCCTCCAAATTCTCAGATGGAACATTGGAGATCATCCTAAACCAACTCATGGCTAAGAAGAAGACGACTTCAGAAGATGACAAACTAGAGGGGACGGAACTAGAAGAAAAAGATGTTCTACGGAAACTCGTCCAAAAAATCAGATATCGACTAGTTCTGCGGAACGACGTCAGACAGTTCAAGACTGCCATAGGATTCAGGAAGACATACTTGGCTCACAGGGATCCTCCGCCTCCTCCTCGCTCGAAGAAAAAGAAATGAAGACTTAGTTGATAGGCTCAATTGTAATTTGGACACTTAGGGGGAGAATGTTAGGAATATTTTAGAAGTCCAAAATATTTATTCTAAGTCTTTGTATTCTTTACTATGTGTATATATGTTTTATTATTTGACTAGTGGGTTGAACTTGTAATGGGTTGTTAGGGCCCCAATGGGCTTAAATACCTTTCAAGGTATTTAAGCTTAAACCCTAAACTCATTAAGTAAGTTTCCATTTCTAAAATCTCACGCCTACAATAAGCTTAAACCTCAAAACAACTGTTCACATCAATTGAAGGTTTAATCTATTGAAGTGTTCTTGGATAATCTGGAATTACAAGGTGTAATACCCGAATCCCATAAGTAAGCCGGCCAATAAACATGAATACATATTATATGATTATGTGACTGCATATTATGTGTTCAGTTAATTATGTGCTACGTGATACATGACTTATAAGATAGTATTGTAGCGTCCCGATTCATTTAACCTTATTTGCGCAGCTATTACATTTTTCCCATAAAATTTTTTGCTTTTATTTCCTTCGTAGCCATTCCCTTTGAACATTAATGGAGGTGTACATCTATCTATTCACGTTCACTCATACGCACATATATGTACACCACAATTATTTTAACATCGTATAGAAATCTTACTAATGTTCCTTAAACTATATGCAAACTATGAACTGCGGGGAGTAGGATGAGAGTGTAGCCGACCAACCTTGTATCCATGCGTTCGTATCGTGGATGCGTTCTAAGTAGCCTATTAGATATCTACAACACTGTAACAATTAGAGTATGATCGCAACATGTTATTCCGTAGACGTATAGTAAATAAAACTGTAATAAGAAATAAATTCGTTTCTCATAAATATCATAACATTTCTTTTATATACCCATTCCGTAATTCCCTTGTTCATAAAACCATCGTCCATAAGATTCGTTGATCAAATGCCATTCAATACTTCCATTATATGCCATTGATCATATAAGTTCCATAGATAAGCAATTCGTACTGTAAATACTTTAAATCGTCTAACCATCATTCAAATGATCCTTAAATCGATGCATTTCTATATGCCATTTATTTTCATACTCCCGTTATAGACTAGCTAGACTGTACTGTATGCCCAGTCGGCGCCCATACATGGGACTCTGTAACCATTCCGTAATCCCCCAATTTGCAGGGTTACGTATTGCCTGTACAGGACTCTGTAAAATCCCCCTATTTATAGGGATATATTGCCGTAGCATCTGTAAAATCTCCTTTCATTTATTACGTGTATGCAATGCCGTGCATTATGATACATATTTCATATGAGAACACGTTACGTTCACATAATTCACGTCAATTTACAGTTAACACGTATATTATAAAATCATGAATCAGTTAATCCATATAGGGCACGTAGGCACATAAGACACATTAGTTATCAATCAGGACATATAGCCATAAATTTCAAATCAATCAATAAATTCGTATAAAACATATAAGCATATAAATCAATTAGAAACAGAACACATGTTGCATATCATACGCACATTTACGCTTATATTTCCGTTCGTTTATTCGACCTCTTCCTTGTCCTTATCGGGATCCTGACCTATAAAATTATTATGTTCGGTAAATATGAGACCCCTAATACGTAGTACGACAATCTATAGTCGGTTCGTAAAATACGAAGATCGTACCCGACACGGGGACTATCCGGCACCGTGGGATTGGTTAGGCGCTTACCGAATTCTTGGATACCTCCCTTGCCGGGTTGACACGAAGCAAGAGAGTGGGGCTTAAAAAGGATCACTGAGACAGTATCTGATAATTTGAGATGTGTTATTATTTAACGAGCTTGGAGTCGTTAATAAAATGTCAAATAAAGTTTTGGAAACTATATTTACATGCACTTAGATTCCTGAAATGAGACGATGAAGTATGGATCGAAAATAGGGTTCACAGCCACGAGCAAGGCTCGTCAAGGCTATGAAGCCCGCCTGAAAAGTAGCAGTAGATTAAAAAATTCATAGCTCCCAATATAGACCTCGGTCACATTAAAATCTATATTGGTGAGTCTTCGAACTATGGTTAAAATTCTAGGTCAATCGGACATTGTTTATCCATTGATCTGCGTGAAACACGAAACTACCGCTAACCTGCCGAAAGTGTCACGGCCATCAAGGTACTGTCATAGGCCAGGAAGGGTACTGTCGTAGGTCTGAAGCATAGTAGTGAGCTCATTTCGTTCCCCGACAGTGTCACTGCCATGAAGGACTTGACCCTTGCCATGAAGGCTGCAGTCACGGCCGTGAATGGCCTTGTCTCAAGCCGTGAAGGCCGGCTGCGGCCGGCCAAGGCTTATGTCGTAGCCGTGAGGGATTTGTTCACGACCGAGAAGCACTTTGCGAGTGGCCCTGAACGTCATTTTCTTGGTCAATTTTGATCCAAATCTCATCCAATTTCGTGCCCTGTTTCTTTATTAGACTTGTGGGACATTGTCTAGTCATTAGATGATTTGAAACAAAGGAATCAAACAAGAAATGAGTCATGTAGGACATGATTTAATTTGAATTCATTTTCAAAGGTTGAAAAATAATTTTGATGAATAGGCTTGGAGTGAATTTCGTCCATGTGAGGTCTTACTCCTTTCTCACTCTAAACTTAGAGTTTTAGAGAGAGTTGAGAGAAAACTTAGGTTGTTATTTGAAAAACCTAACTTTGTGAGTGAGTTTTAGTAAATGACACACATATGCACATCTCTTCTAAACATCTTCCCTTCCTCTCTAGCCATCCTTGGGAGGAGGTGGAATTTGGATACTTCCCGAGGTCGCGTGACGATCTTTCCAAGGCGTTGGAGCACGAAGAGGTCATGGCGTTGCTCGGAGCGAACTACGACAACCGGGACGGCAATGCGAGAGCTAAGATCTTCGCTACGGAGGTAAGCGTCTAAAACCCTAATACGTGTCATGCATGTTTTCTCTTAATAACCAAGCGATTTGGGGCTAACCTTACGGGGATCCCCAGAAAAATTTTAAACTTCAGCTGCGTCCGGGATTAGATCTCGGGACACCTAGGGTTCCCCAATAGTTGTATATGGGTCATGCCTGGTTTTAAAAACGACACAAACGAACCCGAAATGATCTCGGTTGTGCAAATCACTGAGTCATTCGAGCGTCATGGCATGAGTTGTTCTCGATTCGAGTTTGCAAACCGCATGGTCGCAACACCGTCTCGTTGCGAGCGGTCCGACGTATTGCAGCACCGTGCGGATATTAGTTTAAGAGTGTACTTTACAAAGATTGCTTAGATCTAGTGGTCTAGAGTAGATCTGCGTAAAACATGTTAGACGTGGTTTCAATCGAAATTTTCAGCGATACCTAACACGAGAAGAGGCTCGTTGGCTTGGGGCGAAGCGTTGACTCCAACGACTTTCGATTCGAGTTTGAGGGACTCGTCGAAAGCTCAAAAACAAGCGGTTGCCCATTGTCGTGCGTTAAATTACGCATTACTTTTACTGGGACTGTGATGTTCAACGGATTCGAGTCTGAACTCCGGTGATGGCAAAGTCCGACTTCGGTGGAGTAGCGATAAGGGCCAGTGGCATTGTTTTTGTGTTCCGGGCTGTTTTGAAAATCTGATCGGCCGATAAGGTTTTGGCCCAATTCCATTCTGTAGGTCCTAGATTACACCAACAATGCGACTTTGGACGGATTAAACACGCCTAATGATCTAGATTTTTGGGTTAGGGCGTGGGGCTTGGTGGAAGAAAAAGAGGCTCTCTTGATTCTAAAATGTTTCTTTGATTTTCACACACAAGCACACCTAACTATGTGTTAGGGTTTTCCTATTTATACCACAAGTTGGTATATAATAGGTGGGCTTCTTGTGAAGGCCCATTACATGAATAACTAAGAACTAACCCAACTAAGAGCTAGCCCAAAGTTTAATAAAGCTAACCAACAAAGATAATATAATGAAATTGAACACTACAAAATATTTCCTAACAATCTCCCCCTTAGTGTTCAATCTTCAGTTCAGCGCGGGATATCTTTGTTGGGCATATTGGAGATCTCGATTCCTAGCAAACTCCCCCTACATGGGATATCTCCTCTTCTTGCGGAGGCATTGATGGCTCGGCTAGGACTCACTTGTTAATTCTCCAATCTTCTTCTTCTTGGCGCCGGATTTGTCGTCTTCGAATGGAAGTTGTCTGGTTCAGCCTCGAAAATGACTCGTCTGGCTCCAGAAGAAGGTAGGCGTGGGGCGTAAAGAATGTGCCAAGGCTCCATTGAAATGTGACTTTCAAGAGCAGGGAGCCCGGTCTTCAGAGTGGTCAGCGCAGTAGTGGCGGAATGTGGTGGATGAGATGTGCCGTGGCTCCTTCGAGTGTTCCATTATGAACATAATAGCCTGACACATAAGAATGTGCGCGGAGGTAGTGGAAGCCTCCGGCGGGGCGTAGTTGGTGGAGGTGGTGGAGTAGGTGTTGTGAGAGGTGGCATAGGTGGTGTGAGTGGAGGTGGATGATGGTTGCTGCTGATGCTGCTGTACGATCTTCAACTCATTTCTTCTCCTTTGCTCCCCCTTGAGATGATCTCCGTCTTCGGGATCGTCATGTCGTCCGTGGGACGAGTCTGCCTCTGGCGTTGATGGTGGTGATGGTGATGTGGTGTGGTGTTGAGTGAGGCAATCAAGTGGGATTCTCAGGAGTAGCAGCAATTGATGTTCCTCCGGGTTCAGTTTTGAAACACTGGAGAGACGGAGCAGCATGTGGTGGCGTAGGCGTAGGCGTGGTGGAGTGGTGTCGGTGATGGGACCTTTTCCTTCATAGATCCTTGTTGAGCGCGGCATGGAATGTGTAAGTTCCTCGCTGATTGCTATGAGTCGGGGCTCCATCACGAACGGTGTAACTAACCAGACGGGGGTCACAAAGACGCTCCGTCGTCACAACATCGAAACATGTGTCCGATGTGCCGCCTGTTTGCACAGGACAAAAAGAACCGGAGAGCCACAAAGGCTTTCTGTTCGCACGGACGATGAGACAAGCTCGTATCCGTGGCCCATCGACAATTGTGCTGAGGGTGGCTGTCGTGGGTCTTCCGCTCTCGGTCACAAGGACGTCATCAAGCGTTCGGGCAAGTTCACAAAGAACCTGCGGTGCGTAAAGAGTGTTTGTGTCCTAGAAAGTTGAAAATTTCGGTGGGTGAGGACACTAGACTCTATGTGGGTGGAAGAGGTGCAGTGAGAGGCGGGGCACTGCATGTTCAACATCAACCGTCTCCAAGTGGGGCGGTGATGGCTAACGTGGTTCCTCTTGTGCGAATGAAACAGCTATCTGTGAAAGGATAGCTGAGTGGTTGGGAGGGGTTAATTGCGCGGTTGGACCAGATGCCGCGACTTCTACTCGGGAAACGAACGAGTCGTCTCCTGTACCTAAGGGCGAGGTCCGGGTTATGGTGAGATATGACAGAGGAGTGCGATCATGTCGTCGTTGGTTCGCAACTCCTGCAAGCGACTTACTTCATCCTCCCGAGATCGTTGATTGGATCTTTGCGTGGAGGAGGATGTCGCGCGACCTAGACCTAGACTAGAGAGGCTAGGGTAGGCTCGTTCCTGGGTTAGGATCAGGGGGGTTTCACTGATCCATGGGAACTATGGTGGCGTGGCGTGATCGCGTTGAAAGGCGACCACGAGTGATGTCGACGAGGGTGGCCCAAAACTGTTGATCAGACACTTCTGAGACTCGTCTGGTGGAAGTGGTGGTGAGGGCGTAAGGAGGGTCACGGTGGCTTAGGACGTCTCCATGTAGCGCACCATGGTGGAATGGATGGCAGTGGGTGGACGGTGGAGTCTGGTACATGAGATCCACATCGCCTAAGCATCGAGATTGGCTGGCGCGCCCACTGATTGTACAGAAGTCATGATGATTGCTCGCTTCTCTGACATCCCTTCATGCACGTGGAGCAATCCGTGTAACGTGCATGATGGGGTTGGTTGCTCGCAGTGCATACCGGTCATGAATGTGGAGCAACTCTTGTACCATTCATGCCGGGGGTGGTTGCTCACGTCGTGTACCAGTCATGTATGTGGAGCAACTCGGGTACCATACATGCTGGGATAAAATTAGCTGCCCTCGTCGCATACCAGTCATGAGTGTGGAGCAGCTTTCTTAGTACCTACTCATGCTGGGAATCTGCAAAAACTTTATTGGGACTTTGGTACCCATTTTTGGATGGGTCCTCCCTTGTTAGCAGAAAACAAGTTAAGCACATTTGGTTCAGCTATTGATCCTAAATCATCCTTTAAAGTCCTATCCAATTTGATTTGTGATTTAGGAATCCAAGTTTGGTGAACCTTAGAGAGAAATGACAATTCAGCGCAGGTGAATGCGTGCCTAGGTGTAGAAGACCTAAAGATTTTCTCCCTAGCCAGTCGCATAAGATGCTTTCTAGAATAAATCTGGACTGGGTATTTCAAGTAGGAATATGAGCTTATGGCGCTATATGCGTCATTGGATGATGAGTTGTATTGCCTACAAGAGTTCACATCATTCACTCTATAATGATGAAGGGGTGTAGTTTGAGAAGTTCGCTTGCTTGAGCTTTGAACTTCTTCGCATGCTCTCCTTTTAATAGGAGTCGAAGAGGGGCAATCATTAAAATTTTTGTTCAAGTTTTTCAAAAAGAAAGTCGATTTTCCTCTCTTTATTTTTTCTTTTAATTGTTCCTTTGAAAATTTAAGCGCTTTGCTTTTACTAAACATATCAGTATCAGTCAAAGGTGACTCAGAATTTGTAGAAAAAGCAGTTTTAATTTTTGGAACAAAGATGCTTGACTTTCTTTTCTTTACCTGTTTCGAGGAAGATGTATCTTTTAAAAGATCATTGGAGACAGGTAAAGACGGGGAATTTTTAAGATTTGAAATCTCATTTAAAAATATTTCCTTTTCAGACTCAAACGAATTTTCGAGATTAGAAATCTTCTCTAAAAGCTTTTTCTTTTCCGCGCCAAAACTTATTCTTTCGAATTCCAGAGTTTCTTGCAAATCTTTCAATTTACGAAGAGTCTCCGGGATATCACATGGAATAGGTTTTTCAGAATGTAAATTATTTTCCCCGTTCGAATCTAAGTTTGAAGATGTATTGCGCTCCTCTAAGAGCATTTGATATTGCAAAGAGAGGCAATCTCGCTCACCTTTGCAAATATCTAAGCTTTTAGTTAGATCGCAGACTCTCTTTTCACTCATTGCTACCTTAGATTCCAAGCTAGTCAAAATTGACTTGAAGGATACTAATGTTCCTTTAGCGGAAGCCAAAGCGTCATTAGCTACAGCTAGCTCCGTCAATTTTGTCTCTAACAATGCGTAATTATTAGCATATTGTGCTTCTAATTTCGCGATTGTCCTTGCTTGAGCATCCATTTTTGTTTTCAAAAATATTTTAAATAAAAAAGAAAAAATGGCTTTGGAAAATTTTTACTCCGAAAAGTTGGTTCGTCGAGAAATATCGTGAAGTTTCGAAAAAACGTGAGTGTCGAAATTTTTGGTGGATACCGAAAAATTTTATAAAATGATTTCGAAAACTTCGTGAGTATTACCAAAACTTTTTCTATAATATGCCTAAACCGTCCTAGGTCGATCGTTGGGTACGGTGATCGTTGCCGCGTTTTGGATTTGCCTTCAAAAATTTTACAAAAACATCGTCTATACCGAAAATTTTGGCCCAGAAAAAAATTTTTTCGAAAAATTTTTAAAAGTGTAAAATAGACAAAGTCCAATAGGCTTAGAAAATTTTTCTCTATCCAATGATATAAATTTTCCGTAGGCTTATTGAAAAATTTCAACCCTTTTTTTTTTTTTTTTTTTTTTTTTGCTCCTTAAAACCTTATTTAATCCGAGGGGGGGCCAGAATTTTTTTGGTGGTCAAAAACGTTTAAGTGTATTTTTAAAGAGTGATTTTTGCAATATTTGAAGCTATAAGGTGTGTTTGGATCAAGTTTAAAGGTTGGGTGCAAATTTCTCGGGGGGTGCGAAAAATGGTGTGTGAAATGTGCGAAAAATGTTGTCCCGAGAAATTTCGTTGTGAGAGTGAGTTGCGAAAATAAGGAAATTTTGCATTCAGAGGAAAATTTCGCATGTACAGTAAAAGTTTCGCATATCAAGAAGATTGCGCATTCAAAGTAAAATTTCGCATGTATAAAAATTTTCGCAAGTTATAGCATATCGACACGTCGTGAGAAATTTTCGCAGATTGAGTAATATTTCGCAAGTATGGAAAATTTTCGCAAGTGAGAAATCTCGCAAGTTGTCCAAATTTTCGCATGTATTCCAAAAATTTCGCAGAGAAAATTTGTTCTAAAAACGGTATTAAATTTTCGCAGTTAGAAAGAGTTTTCAAGCTGGAAAAAATTTCGCAAGTTTGAATTTTCTCAAGTGATATGGAAGTGAAGTGATGATGCGAAGTAGTGAAGATGCGAAAAAGTGAAGTTGAAATTTTTTGGATCACTGTAGATGCGAAATAGTGAAGATGCGAAAATATGTATGATGAAGTGAAGTGTATGAAAATTTCGCGGGCTTCACATGCTGTAGCAGCGAAATTTCTCGGAAAAATTTCTCGGCCTGCGAAATTTCTCGGCCTGTAGATGCGAAAATTTCTCGGGCAGCGAAAGTTTCTCGGCCTGCGAAATTTCTCGGCTAAGAATTTCTCGGGTAAGAAAATTTCTCGGCCAAGAACACATGTTACTGTTCCATAGCTGCGCGACTTTTACCAGAAATATGGCTCGTTTTCGCTCAAATCTCACTCAAAATCGACGAAACTTGTTCCAAAACTTCAGAAAAACATTCCTAAACACATAATCAACCTTTGGGATGTCTAAAAACAACAAATCGAGGTCGAAATCGCCCAAAAACAGAAAGTGACGAAAATGGTTTTTCAAGCAATTTTCACTCAAATCTTGCTCAAAACTCGCAAATCCGGTCGCGTTGGGCTCTGATACCACTTGTAGGTCCTAGATTACACCAACAATGCGACTTTGGACGGATTAAACACGCCTAATGATCTAGATTTTTGGGTTAGGGCGTGGGGCTTGGTGAAGAAAAAGAGGCTCTCTTGATTCTAAAATGTTTCTTTGATTTTCACACACAAGCACACCTAACTATGTGTTAGGGTTTTCCTATTTATACCACAAGTTGGTATATAATAGGTGGGCTTCTTGTGAAGGCCCATTACATGAATAACTAAGAACTAACCCAACTAAGAGCTAGCCCAAAGTTTAATAAAGCTAACCAACAAAGATAATATAATGAAATTGAACACTACAAAATATTTCCTAACACATTCATTTGAAGACTTTAAATGATTGGGCCATGTTAATAGTTCTAATGGGCCTTCAAATAGTTTCATCCCAATAAGTAACCCGAATGGGCCTAATGTGCCCAAGACAATCCCAAATTTCGTTTCGACTTCTTTGAGCATTTGTTGTCGCATACGTGTTTATGTTATGTATGTATGATACATTAATGACGTCAGTGGAGACTTAGGTTCTATTTCCGGGGTGATATGTTAATGGTGACAAGGTCCACCCCATTTGTATTTTATTTGATATAATACGGGTTGTCCGAGATAGCTGATCCCCCCCGTTTTGTACTTTAGTTTTTAGAAAAATTAGTTTAAGTATGGTGGTCGTACGAGTACGAGACTAAAATATGGAAGTTCGAGGATTTGGAGGTCGCTCGATGACATGACGTTACCCCCGAAGATGAAGAGATGTTATTATTGTAAAATAAATGTAGTGGAGTAGAAATAGTCCACGCCGATAGTCTTGTAGGCAAACTAGGTTTACCGCGATTTCGTGCATGTTTGTTTGACGTTACGTGCATTATTATGTGCTTGCATGTGAGATGTACTCTCCCGTTAGACAAAATATTAAGTGAGTAAATGGACTTGGTTCCTGTCTTCTATCGAGCTTGAAACTGTTGCGTCTTGAGTGTGTGTGCGGTTTGTTCCGACTTATCGGTGAGAATCATTTCGCTCTTGCTGTAGGTAGCTCGCGTGCGTTAAGACAACAAAGTCAATCTCGTTATTGAAATGACCTGGGTGTTTATGTAGTTTGTTCCGAGTTATCGGCGCCAAACATTTCGCTTTTGTCATAGATATTTCGGGTGACAGTTGAAACGCCGCTCTCCGAAATATATTCACGCCTTATAAAGTGTTATACTACGGACGAAAATTTCTATATGTTAGGATTGAGCCAGACGTTGATAGGTAGCACTTAGACCGGTTATTTCCCTATTATTGCTGTTAGGGTGAGGGTTCCTGAGTGGAGACGAAGTTGTTGAAACACTCATGAGATGAGCTCGTGTGGGACATGGGGTTGTTTAGGGGTTCGTGTGGGACACGGCGCCTCCGATTAATGGGCCAACAAACTGTTAGATTGAGGTTTATTTCTGCAGAGCGGGAAACTCAACCCCACTATGAAACTATCAATGAGTTATCCAAAATCTATATCGGGAGAATGAGATTGTGAGAAAAATAGTGGGAGTCAGGCCAAGTAAAGAATCCTTATCAGAGCCTGATGAATAATACGTTCAACCCGATAATTGTTATGCCTTCTGCGTTATATTTCTCTCTGTTATGATTGACAAACCCATTATATATTTATACTGCTTTATTGTTCGGTGGGACTGAATTTGGATTTGATCCAATCTAATGATGGTCCTAATATGGATTTTTCGAAAATGGACATTCTCGTAAAATGGATCGTTTGGTAATAATTTGCAACTAGCCATTGTGACACAAGTTGACATAAAGTACTACTCTATAAATGGGTTGTAAAAAGGAGCAATCTTGGATGGCTCTATATCTGATATTCGATAAGCCTATCAGTCCAATACGCATAAAGAATAAGAGAACGTACAAGAAGGGTCCAATTGGGTTGAACAAGTATTTCTAAGGGCGGGCATTGGAAATAGAACTTACCTAAACTTTGAGTTTGAGGGTCTTCTATTTTGAATAATATGTTTTTGAAACTAATTATTTTTAAACAATGTACTCGATTCTAGAAAAGTTGAGAGGTACTCACTTATTAGTTTAGAACGTACAGATTCAGGTGGGAGTGTTCAGCATTGAGAGATTATGATCAATGTGAATTGCGGACAAAGTGTCCAAATAATTACATTGGATAAATATTTCTGTTTAAATTTGGGTACATTTCAGTTAAATAAATTGCCTTAAGATAATGAAGGGGTTCTTGTATACATTATTTTGAATAAATGTATACGATTTTATTTTTGAAATAAATTCGCAGGCAATAAATAACTGTTAGATTATAATATTGTATTATTGTCCAAATTTAAAACTGTGAAATCAATTACCAACAAACGCAACTTTGAGTTGATAAAGACGAATTTATTGATTTGGTCATGCCGAAGTTCGAGATTCAAGTGTTGGATAAACATGACATTGTTAAGTCGTGGGAATCTCGTAAAATCAGCAAATGTGACAAATCACCCTTCACAGGGAATTAATAAAGGAATCATAAATCTTCAGGGTTTGACCCGCACTAATGTTTTTCGACAGAATATTGTATTTGCCCAAAGTAATTTCTATTAATTGTAAACTTCACAAAACCACTTTCTTGGAGATTAGTTTATGTGCTAAGTTAAAAATTTTAAATCATTCGTAAGATCGGGGAATAAACTGCGAGATAATAGAAGCATTTTGATTTGAACAAATTGGTTAATTACACTCAAGTCTGAAATGAGTCCATTAGAGAGAACGTCAACTTTTTACAGTTCTAACTAAGAACGTTGTTGTGGTTGCCTTAACAACATTATCTAGAGGCGAAAAGTTAGGCTTCATGCACGCGACCATCTGTTGATAGTCATCACACATGCGCTTCAACAGTTGTTAATAATCAAATAATACTGGATAAAATTTGATTAATGCTGAACTACATGGTTCCCATATGGTGTGAGTTTGCGTATGAAAAATAATTAACGTTCTATACAAAATTCCTTTGAGGTCAATTAACTCAGTACCTTACGAAATTTGGAATTAGTAAGAAACCGAGCTTAAATCATATACTGGGGTTGCCCCATTTGAGTGATAAAGCTTATGACAGACGTATGTATGATAAACTAGAATATTAAGGTCGTTGTTATCTTTGTGCTCAGGAAACTTCTCATTCCACAATATTTTTGGAAGATGAAGCCTTTAGAGGCTCACGATTCTTGAAAAATGGTTTGTTCGAGAACGATGAGTGGGAGTGGTAACACTGGGAGTGTTGACCGGAACACGTTAACGATATTTTAGTGCTAGACTGCACTTAAAGAAAAGTCCTTGATACACCCAGAATTGTGTGGGTCAGGTAGTGTCTCGCCAGCCTGAGAGATATTATACAATACAAGTCGAGCACAGGGGTTGCTGCGAGCTGTATAGTACACATCAAGCACGTGGTTGTTGCTGAAGGGATATGTTAAAAACAATCCCACTACCCTTGACTAGCAATAATGGTTATAAACTCGCTGAGACGGCTTGATTCTGCGGAAGTAGATGAACTCTATGCACAACAACGATGTCATGATTAGATCTAAAAGACTAAAACATACAAAGCAAGGCTTGTGTAAAATAGGTTGAGCAATTAAAGATATGCTTTGACTCTGAGGAAACCTTTTCGATTGTTGCGATGAAATTCACTAAATCATATTCACACAGATGCACGCTTTTATGAGATCTGTCAGACGGATGTGAAAATAGTATTTCTCTGGGAGACGTAAAATGAAAAGCCCAACGTTTCACATCAGCAAACAGATGCTAATAGTGTGCAAAGTTATTGAAAGAGTCGCACAGACTTAGTTAAGCCTCCAGGAGTTGGTGTCTTTGGTTTGATGAAATAGTTGAGAACAATGGATACATAAGTAGAAAGATAGCATTATGTATCGCAATAAAAGCAGTGGGAGTTAGATATAATCTTCATATTGTACGAGAGATATTGTCCTTGAGAAAGGAAACAATATCGAAATACTTTGAATGGTAAAAGCGGGGCTTTTGACCAATTCTCAATAAACGACTTGGGATAAGGGACCTACATTCAGGGAACAACCTATTTGAAAATAGGGTTTAGTATATAATGATAGGTATATCTCAGGCCCTTTGCTTGGAAGACGAGGTCAATTACAAGAAAAGGGTTCTTACCTGCGATTTAGTTTTATATGTTTTCGTTGCGAGACAGATAGAAAAGCTGAATTGAGTCCCATAAATGTTTATATTTAGTGGCCTTGTAAAAGCGGGGTTTGACTCGCGCTTCGACAAAAGATAAATACGCGTGAAGCGTTTGTCAAAATTCAGGCTGCCCAGGTAAGAACAATGGTCCATGATATTGGTTTATACAAATGGACACATATGAGTGGATAATTATACTTATTTTCCAACTTTCAGTTTGACGTGTGTAGAATATCAATTAGAGTTGTGCTTTGATTTCATTAGCTGTCTTTGTAATTTGGGGCTTTACTTGTATTTGTCCTTAGTTTAGGACTAGCTTGTTATTTATACCAAGTTTGTTTGGTATAAATACCCTGTACACATTTGAGCTTAATACAGAAAATCATTGAATTGCTCCGAAAGGCTTCACAATCCATTTGTAGAGAGAGAAACTAAAAAATCAGTATCTCACTAACCGAATTCTCTCTTGAGGTTTCAATTGAGTTTTTCGATAGAGATTCAAATCTTAATCATTCTAATCAAATTACTTAGGATTGTGGTCTAGGATCGTAGGAGTTGATTATAGAGGACCTAACAATTGGTATCGGAGCAGATTCGTTCTGTTTTGAATCGAAAATTAGTAGAATCGGATCGAAATTCTATTCTGGAACTGTTTCGCGCGAAGAACAGTTTTGGCGCGAAAAATAATTGGAACTGATAGCTTTAATTCAATGCTTATTTGACTTGAATCTGATGTTTTTGTGCTCGCTTAGGTACTAGGGTTGCCATTAAATCGGTAGCGATTAGAACATTGATTTAGCAGAATTGGTGAATCTGATTACATATTGTTCGCGCGAAGAACAAGTTAGAACATGTACAGATTTTGACTAAATTCTACATATTTTGTTTCATGACATGTTTAATTGCATGTTCGTGCGTACTCAGTAGCTGTAGCAAACAAACACATGCAATTTTGCTTCGTAATTCGTTGTTTTTGCTCGAATTAGTGTTAATTAGGGTTCTAAGATTGTTTGCGCGATTTCAATTTTTCTCGCTGAAGTCTTCAATCGAATTAATTTCTCGATCGAAAAACTTCGCGCGAGAACCTTTTTCGGTCAGAACACTAAGTCAGCGCTAAAGTCGTTGAATGCAGTAGCGATTTTAGTTGGAGAAATTTCTTGAGCTTTACACAGCGAAAATCTTTTTCGACGAGATTTATTATGACTTTGCGCGTGCGAAATTATCTCTCAATAAACATTTTGGTCAAACGTTTAAGTTTGACCTAGCAAAATCATTTGCCCTCGAGAAACCTTTCCAGTCAACGGACATATTTTGACTCAACGAGAAACTTACTAAAAGTACTGTTACTTTGTGATCGAAATAAATTCACGATCCAGAAATTCTTCGCGACCGAAAGATTTTGAGCAATTTATCTTGCTCGAAATATTTCTCGCTGACCGGTTACGCACGAGAACAGTAACTATTACATTCTACTTCGACGAAATTATTTTTGATCAAACCTTAAAGATTGAATCAATAATATTTCTCGACTGCTTTCGAATCAAACGATATTAACTAATTTGCTACTTGTGAAGCATAGTGCATCATTTCAAACCATCAAACCAACCAACGAAGATCCTTCATCAATTCCAAAAATGGATGCTTATTCTCTTGGAAACAACAAACGTCCTCCAATTCTCAAACGAGACGAATGCACAGTGTGGAGAAGTTGGTTCTTTAACTTCATTGAACTTAATGATCAGGCTGAAGATTTACTTAAATCACTCTACGAGGGACCGGGAGAATTTTCCGTCAATCAAGAAGGTGATAGTTGGAATAATCCCGCAGTTGAACCCACTAGGCGACTGAAGACTCTTAGCGAGTACACTGAGGCTGAAAAATGAAGAGCGAAGGCAGATCTGATAGCCAAGAATACATTGATGCAGGGCATCCCCAATGATATTTACAGTCAAATAGATAGCCTGCCAATGGCTAAAGGGATGCGGGATGAACTGGAAAGGATGGTGCAAAGAACCGAAGTAGGCGTCAAGGCTAAGAAGGCTAACGTACTCACCGCGTATGATTCCTTCAAAGCTAAGTATGAGGAGAGCTTACATGATCTCTATCAGCGGTAAATCACCCTGCTCAACGAAATGAGGAAAATTGAGATCAAGAAGACATATATGGAGATGAATATTCGGTTTCTGTCCTCACTGCCCACCGAATGGAAAAAGATACACTCAACTCCGACGGAACAAAGACTTGGATGAGAAGGATATTCATGTTGTTTTTGACAACCTCACACAACTTGAAGAAGACATCTGCGAGATACAAAAAGAGCACAAGGGCAAACAGGCCGAAGACTCCATTGCTCTAGTTTCAGAGAAGAGGAGCTCCCCCTCACGCAAGGAAAAGCATGTCAAGCTTTCTAGCTCTTCAGAGGACGAGGAACCATCAGATTCAGAACTTCCTCCTGAAATAAGAGAATTTGGGAAACAGTTGCCTTTTATCGCCAAAATGGTGACGAGCAATACTTCAAGAAGAAGTCGTCATTTTCTGCTAATCGTCTTCGAGCTACAAGCTCGAACAATAAAGAGAAGCCCACTGAGTCCTCAGAAGCCGCAACTTCAAAGACTGACTAAAGTGTTTCAGCTGTGGGAAAGCTGGTCACTTTGCCAGAGAGTGCACCCTTCCAAAGACGAAAGAAGCTTCAACTTACAAAATAGAAGGAAGGTGGAATAGCTCTTGTACCATTTGTAATTGTGCTTGGATTTTATTAGATGTCCTTGTAATTATGGGCTTCATTTGTAGTTGTCCTTAGCTTAGGACTTAAATTGTATTTATACCAAGTATGTTTGGTACAAATACTTGTACACACATTGTGCTTAATAGAGAAAATTAGTCAATTGATCCCAAGGGTGTCAATACAATTTCTAGAGAGAGAAACATCAAGTATTTTCTCTCACAAATAGAAATTCTCGCTAGTGTTCTTCAACGGAGTTTTTCGACCGAATCTTAATGATAATCATTCTAGTCGAATTGCTTAATATTGAAGCTAGGATTGATAGAGTTGATAATTGAGGACCTGACAATTGGTATCAGAGCAGATTCATATATGTTTTGAAGCTGAATTGTTAGATTTAGATCGAAATTGAATTCTGAAAAGTTTCTCGTTCACTAGAACTTTTTGGCGCGAAACTTAGATTTTGATGTCTATGTGCTCGCAATAGTGCTATATATCATTTGCGATTCGATGTGTCAAATTAAAACACTGAATTTGAGCGGATTTCGATTTTGCTTTAGTTACTATTTGCTTAAATTTGCTATATTTTGCTTCATAACATGTTTAATTGTCTGTTAGCGCCTGTTTAGCATAAAGATTCGTGCAATTACCTGTAATTTCACTGCCTAATTTGCTTGCTTGAATCCGTGTTAAAATCGTATTGTGTTTTAACTGTGAAACTCCAATTTTTCTCGCTATGTCTTCGATTGAAATTAATTTCTCGATCGAAAACCTTTGGGCGAGAAATTTTGCTCAATTAGAATACGAATTAGGAACAGAAGTCGCTGCTGCTAAGAGCGATTTACGCAAAAAAAATTCACGAGGGTTATGTTAGCGATATTTTTTTTTCCGAGAGTTTTATAATAGATTTTGCACGCGTAAAAATTTCCATCGAAAAACTTTCTCAGTCAGACTTTCAAGTTTGAACAAAAAGAAAAATCATTTGCGCTCGTAAAACTTTTTCGGTCAACCAGTTTATTTTGACTCAGCGAGAAACTTACTAACAATATTGTTTCTTAACCATCGAAATAAATTCACGCACTGGAAAAGTTTCTCGATCGAAAGATTTGAAGCAAATTTTTATTTCGAAGAAAGTATTTTTGATCAAACTTTAAAGATTGAATCAAAAATAATTCTCGATTACTTTCGAATCAAACGCTACTAACAAATCTGCATTGTGAAGCACAATACACCGAAATTCATCTATCAAAACAACAAACGAAGATCCTTCATCAACTCTACGAATGATGCTTGCTCACTTGGAAACGACAACCGTCCGTAAATTTTGAAACGCGGTGAATACACTGTCTGGCGAAGCTAAAAGATCAGGTAGATGATCTTCTTCAGTCACTTGAGGAAGGTCTAGCTCAGTTCTGGGTCAACGTACGTGGCGTCAACACAGCCAATCCTCTTATTCCCGCTATTAGACTACTTAAAGAGCCTGGGGAATACACGGCTGAGGACACACCCATGCAAGGCATCCCAAATGACATCTACAAAATAGACAGCCTTCTAACGGCTAAAAGAATGTGGGATGAACGGTATAGAATGATGCAAAGAACGGAAGTGGGCATCAAGGCCAAGAAGGCAAACATTCTCACGGCTTACATCTCCTTCACAGCA
Source organism: Craterostigma plantagineum (assembly GCA_027422505.1). NCBI lineage: Eukaryota > Viridiplantae > Streptophyta > Magnoliopsida > Lamiales > Linderniaceae > Craterostigma > Craterostigma plantagineum. Next base: position 10,795,299 of record JAPQWV010000011.1, on the reverse strand, counting down.
AAACCAGAGGAGGGCTTACATCAGAGATATCTCACACTTCTCAACGAGATGAGGAAAATAGAAATCACCAAGACGAACATGGAGACAAACATCAAATTTATATCCTCTATACCCTCAGAATGGAAGAAGATATCCACTCAAATAACACAGAACAAAGATCTTGAGGAGTTGGATATTCACGCCAATCTCGCACAACATGAGGAAGATATAAGCGAGATTCAGAAGGAGCAGAAGGGCAACCAGATCGAAGACACAGTTGCCTTAGTCTCAGAGAAGTGGAGCACAAAGTCACGAAAAGAGAAGATCATCAAGCCTCCTACCCTTACAGAGTCAGAAGACGAATCGGACTCTAACTTTGAGCCACACATCAAAGCGTTGGGAAAGCAGTTGGCTCTAATTGGAAAAATGATGAGCAAGCAATACATCAAAAAGTCCTCATCATCAGCCAACGACTTCGGACTTCAAGCTCAAAAAACAAAGAACGTGCACATGAGACCTCCGAAGTCAAGAACGCCAAAGAGCTGAACAAGTGCTTTAACTGCGGCAAATCGGGTCACTGTGCCAAGGATTGCACTCTTCCAAAGAAGAAAGATGCCAATTACTACTCCAAGAAACTTCAGCTCAAAAAGCAGGAAAAGGCTGGAGTAGCTCTGATATCTTAACACCACTGGCTGGAAGACATGTCAAGCTCTGAAGAGAAGAATCTAGCCCTCATGACCCTCCTAGACGAAAACTCAGTTGCCGAAATCTTATGGCCTTTAGGACTAACAAATCTTATGGCCTTTACTAACGCAAAAGAAATAGATGCTTTAGAAGAAGACAAGAGAAAGCCTAGACTCGGGCTGAAATTCCTTTTTCTTACACCGAATTGAATCAAAGTGACAAAGCTAGGGAACTTCCCAAGGGCTGGAGCTTTGAGTCAATTTATCTTCCCGAAGATCGTTCTAAATCGGAGGAAGTGGCAATCCACCATTATGAAAATTCTATTTTTATATACCCCCTATTGTTCGGAAAATAGAAGGGTGCCTCTTTAGCAAAAGAACGAGAGAATTTTGAAGCGGAGAAGACAACGTTCACAAAAGAGATGGAAATCCTCAAAGCTTCCTCTTTATCCCAAACAGTTTCTCACGGATCTCCCTCACAAGATAAAGCTATTTTGAAAAGCATGAAGAAAGAAAAATCGCCTTCCAAAGAACAAAAATCCAAGAATAATGTTCTTAAAAATCCTATCTCTAACACGGTTTTCACTACGTCTATAAGGAGCATAGTCAATGAGCTAGAGATACCAAAGGCGAGATTGTCTAGCTTCGAAATAAAGGAGTCTCTAGATGTTAAAATTCCAAGCTTATCACCTCCTTTTGTAAAAATAAATGACACTCGTATAAATAAAAGGGCAGTTTCTTCTCTCAAAATAATTGCTTCTATTTGCTCCTCAAAGCCTACCACATATAGAAGCAGTAATGTAGTACCCGAGTCCCGTAACTAGCCCGCCAACAAATTTGTCATATTATGTGTTTTACGTGACTACATGAATTTCATGAATTAATTACGTGGCCGCACGATTTCATGAATTCGGTGCATATAATTATGTGCTTACGTGATTTTATTATTTCGTGTATATGATTATATGCCTAGATGATATCTAACATGGTAGGATTTTCGAAAAATATAATGAGGGAAATTAAGATAATAATAGTGATAATAGAAATTGGACTATGAGTGTAATTGGACTATGCTTAAAACCAAACTTAGGTCCAAAATGATTTATAGGTTTGGTCCAAGTTAGTGGGAATTTGATAAATTCTAAATTTCAAGGCCCAAGTAGGACTTGAATCTTGGCCCAAAACATTAAAGAAAAATCTTAGCAACAAGGTTCCTTAGATTAAGTAAAACTCACGCCACCACAAGTCCCATCAACATACTTCGAATATTTTAATACCTAACGAAACCTTAGATAGTGAGTTGAACACGAAGGAAAGAAGATATTTTCATACCATCAACATTCGATCTAGTCGAGAGGGAAAAGAAAAAGAAAAGGGATAAGTCGAACCAAAAATCAAATCTAAGCTTGGAAGAAGGTATAAACTCCTTATTACTCTATGTTTTTATTCATATCTCAACGTGTTAGGTATATTAGACACAAAAGTTAAAAATACTTAGAATGAGTACAAGTTTAGTTCCGGGGTTTAAAGCTTTTAGAATTCTAATAATCACATTTTAACAGCTTGAATTTTAGTAAGTATAGTTTTCACACCATGATTTTATGTTTTAATCCAAGTGGTAGCGAGCTCTAAGGATTTTAAATACGAAAATTTCATGTACTAGGATTTGTACAAATCTTAATTGTCTAGGGTTTTGAAAGTGTTTAAGTTCTTAAGAATGCTCAAACTGTTCTTGTAGAAACCCAGCTTTTGATCGAGAAGACTAAATATTTTAGAAGATAAAAGTGTTTCTACTAGGGTCGCGAAGTATGAACTTCGCGAACCCCAACTCGCGAACCACCCGTGAAAATTAACTTCACGAATTGAAGAGGGAGTTCGCGAACTGAATTATAGGGTTTCACGGGTCGAAGTAAGGTAATATAGGAACTTCACGAATTGTAACTTCAAGTCACTTTGCGAACCATATAGGTTGGCGAACTACAAATGACACCACGAACTTCACGAACTTATAAGCTAATCGACTTCGCGAATTAGAATTTTTGCACTTCGTGAATTAGGAAGAGCTTGACTTCGTGAATGGGGAAACAATTGGCGAACTCCGTAAGTCACGAATCCAAAAGTTTTACATGCATGAATTCACGAAGTTATAGTTCGCGAACCTACACAAATTTCGCGGGTTGATCGAGCTTGGCGAACCCATCAAGCTTGGCGAATTGCATAAAGTCATGAATGCACTTCGCGAAATTATTAATAACTTAAAGCTACTTCGTGAACATTAGTGTTTGACGAATTGTGTGTGTGTAGAGTGGAGCTTTTCGCGAATCAAGATGAAAGATAGGTAGAGTTCTTGAAACATTTATGTGCTATGTGTTTCACGAATTAAGCTAGGTTGTCGAACCCATAGGGATTCAATTTCACGAACTTAGCGAGATTTATTTCACGAACCCTGGAGTTTCACGAACTCGAGAGGAAAAAGTGAGACTTCGCAAATTAATAAAGAGCTTGTGAAATACTAGTTTCGCGAATTGAAGTAAGGAAGTCTAAAGGATTCGCGAAATGAGAGCAAAGTAATGATAATTACTTCGCGAACTACATGTGGTCGCGAACTAGGATGCAATTCGCGTACCCTATGTGTATAAGATATTTCATGAATTTAGAAAGAAAGAGTTTGGCGATTTGTGAATTCCACGAGTCATTTAAATGTCACGAATTATAAGTCTAAAATAAGTCACTAGTTAGGTGTGTTTCACGAGTCTTGATCTTTTATGAAATCAACATTAACGAATTCAAGACCTTAACTAGTTAAGCAATTTCGATAGTGTACTAACATTATAATTTTGTGCTCAAGGACGGGAATTAGGAGAACTCACGGGTCAGGTAGCAGTTAAATCTACGGACGACAAGTAAGTGGGACTTTTCAACTACAACACATAGAATTATGTGCGCATTATTTACGTGGCTATGTGCTTCGATTTTATGTGATTCATTACATGACAAGAACTGCACGTTACATGACATGGTATGACAAGTCATCCGGCATTTTCATACATCATCTTCATGTGCATAGACGAGTCCCACGGGAGTTTTAAGACATGACATGTGTTACGTATCATCACCGGGGTGCGATAAGTAGTCGCTAATATTAGTATGTCAGCATTTTTAAGACAAGACACGTGCAAGACAAGATGTGTAATAGGACTCTTCTAATGCTACGAGGTGACTTTCTATGTCACCGTTTTCAAGACAAGACATGTGCAAGACAAGACATGTAATACGGGCAAATGCCCTCGTAGCAAGATTAGCCGAGGACATACAAGACAAGACACGTGCAAGACAAGATGTGTATTAGACCCTACAAGACAAGACAAGACAAGACATGATTTTGTGAGGATTAGTAAGCATTGGCACGTATGCCTCTTGAAGTCATGACATGGGCACAACATGCATAAGTTTCCACTTACTGGGCTTTATAAGCTCATCCCACGTTTTATGTGTTGTAAGTACGAGCGAACATGGTACGTGATCGCCTAGCTGGAAAAGCAGTCTTTTGAAGCTTCCGAGTGACTTTGGGGACGGTGTGTACGTGGATGACGACCTGTGAGGCCCGGCGCATAGGAATACTTTTGCTGTGCAAATTGTACACAACCCGTGTAACTAAGACTAACATGTAATTAGGAAACTAATGTATTCTTTTGATGTGTACAGAAATGAAGTCCTTTATGAAAAAGAAAAAAAAATTATGTGAAGTTTCGTATCTCTTTTAAGTCATCGCATCGTTAGGCACTTAAGATAAGGCTAGAATTGGTAGCAATGGCTAGGGTCGCTACTTTCAAATAGGCTCTTCTTCTACAATACAAATTAATCATTCTAAAACAAATTCCTCTAGGAAGACCCGTAGGAAACAATATCTAGCCATTAAGAAAGCGTATGGTGCTATTCATGCTTGTTCTCACCTAAGGTATCCCGTAAAGATCGAATCCCCCAAGTACCTTAGGAGACTATCCAATGAAAAGATCTTTTCCTCGGTCAAGCCTACCAAAGCATTTGTCCGTGCTGAAATTAATTTTCCCTGCAAGGTTCAACCGAAATGGGTTCCTAAATTCCCGTATAGAAAGACGAAAGCCAAACATGCCAAGTCTTCTACAAAGGGCAAACTACCTCAACTTCTTCGAGATTGACTTGGGTTGTTAAAGCTCCTACTAGCACTAATTTGGAAACCATATCTAAACCAACACTTAAATCTGCTAATCTGAGAGGACCCATTTACAAGTGGGTACCTAAAGTTCTCTAATTTGATTTTACAGATCCATCATGTGTGGTACCTCGAGTATGGTTGCTCCACACACATGATGGGTAATCAAGAGCTGCTGAGCAACTACCAAGACTAACAAAATGGAAAAGTCAGATTTGGGAACAAAAACTCGGCTCCGATTCTCGGCTTCGGAGATATAATTCTGGAAAATCTGACAATAAAGGATGTCTCCTACGTCAATGGTCTCCGCCATAACTTGTTCAGCATAGGTTAGTTCTGTGATAAAGGATTCCAGGTGGTCTTTCATGCTAACCGGTGCAGAATATTAGACAATCAGGACAAATAACTCCTCCAAGGACTTCGGAAATCAAACCTTTACACGATCAACCTGACGTCCGTGCGGCCCTCGATAGCTGTTTTCCTCATCTCCCAGATTGTAATTCAGAGGAACAGTTTATGGCACCAACGCATGTCTCATTTCAACGTTAAAGCTCTTCAACGTCTTTCAACGAAAAAGTTGGTTCACGGTCTTCCAACTATAGTCTTACAAAAAGAGCATCAATGTCCGGCGTGTCAACTAGGAAAAATGAAGTGAGCGTCTCATCATGTTAAACTAGTTGCTTCAACTTAACGTCCTTTAGAACTGCTACACATGGACCTTTGTGGATCGATGCAGAAAGAGAGTATTAATGGACGCAAGTACATACTAGCTATCGTTGATGATTTCTCTCACTGCACTTGGACCAAGTTCCTTCGAACTAAGGATGGGACGGGGGACTTGGTCGTAAATTTCATGAACACTTGCACTGCGTTCAAGAACAAGTACCTCAATAACTTTTGTCAGCAACTTGGGATAAGTCACCAATTTTCAGCTCAAAGACACCTCAACAAGGAAGAATAGAACTCTAGTGGACCCCGCACGTACGATGCTGATTCATTCTAGCCTTCCACACTCGTTTGGGCTGAAGCAGTAAATACCACCTACTTCATTCAGAATAGGACGGTGATTCACAAGCGCTTCGATAGGACTCCGTACGAGATCATTAACAAGCGAGTACCCAACATTTCCTTCTTCACGATCTTTGAGTGCAAGTGCTTTGTGGCGAACGAGTATACATCAAGTCCAACCGAACTATCAAAGAAAGCTACAATGTCACTTTCCACGAAGTGGCAGAGATGGCTTCTAGACACATCAGTCCAGGACCCGTGCCTAACTACATGGCTTCTGAATACGACAGTTCAAAACTCATATTCGCTAGTGTGTTGGCAAAAAACCAACAGAAGATGACAACAACTCAGGATTCAACGTCAGAAGAAGCTATGTGACTTGGGTTAGAGGGCTTGGACTATCTCTTTGAGCGCGTATATCGGCCAAACACCATCACTGCTACACCTTTAGTGGATCCTCCACTCGATGAGGTCGATGTACCAAGCTCTTCAAATGTCCTCACCTCACCCGATTCAGAATTACCACAGAACACTAAAGAACCTCCCATGGTCGTTAAGGAAGTATCATCAGAATCGCTCAATCCAAGTGCAGAAATGGAACTACCTCAATGTAATGAACAACCTGAGATTTTCGGAAATCTGGACCCATAAATGGCTAATGCATCTACTTCAGCTTTTCCTCTTGAGTGCAAGTGGACTCGAGCGCATCCGGTTGATCAAATAATTTGTGATCCTTCGAGTGGAGTACGGACAAGACATCGACGCAGTCTCTTCAGCTGCTTCGACATAGATATTATATATCATTTTATAAAAGATCACGTAGAAAAAGGCACGATTGACATGTATTTTGTGCACACAGAGTATCAATTAGGTGACATTTTTACCAAGGCATCGGATGAAAAAAGATTCCAATTTCTTGTCGGAAAATTGGGCATGTTGAATGTTCCATAGTATGTGCTTTACGTGCTCCTATGTGCTTTCATATATCCTATTCTATGTGTTTTTGCTCTTAAATGCTATATCTTTTGTGAAAAATAAAGAATTATATAATAAATAAAATTATCCTAATAAAATAAAATCCAAAAATATTATTATACTTGTAATATTAGGGGAATGACAATATCTTTAGAATGCCCGATCTAGTCACATATGATTTTCCCTGACATGCGACTGATTAATTGCTTAATTTTGTCAGTCTAAGTCGCATTCTTGTGTCGAAAGATCATTAGTTGATTCCGTTAGACACAAACTCACTTTATATTAGTGAGGTTTCTAGCCATTTATTTCTTCGACGGAATAATTCTTGAGCGAGTCACACAGTAACTGCTTGTCTTAACTAGTGATTCTTGGCCTCATACTCGCCTTGCGTTAGATCGTTAGGAAAATGATTAGGGCACGTAGGAAATTCCTCACTCGGCCAAATAGTTAAAATCTCAATCCTTCAACTTAGCCTTTAGTCATCCATTTTGAGCCTTCTCCGAATACCTTTTATTCATTTGAAACCCTTTTGAGCCTTCAACCGACAATTTAAGTATACGATGGGATGTTCAAACGAGAAAAGGAGGGGGAGAATAAGATACGACAAAGAAAAAGATGACAATAGAAGGTGGAAAACGCACACGAGGAATGCTCAATGCACAAAAAACGACCAAAAGCACCCTCTCGACTATCACAATCTCCAAACATTAGAAGGGGGCATGGATCTTGCTGTGAACTTCTCCATCGATAATCTTGAGCTCGTCAGAACGGCTATAAGAGGAGCACCTCGAAGTGAACTTCTCCAACGCTAACTCGGTCTTATATCGAGAAACGAGAGGAGCACGGCCTTGGGTTCGAATTCCATAACTGTGAACTTCTTCAAATTGATAATCTCTGAAATCTCTCTAGGGATTAAGAGAAAAGTAGTACGGTATCGGCCCGAGAACCAACAAGAAGAACTTCGCCTTAGATAATCTCTCAGCCTCGTAGAGAATCGAAGCTTCAACTTGAGCAACTGTAGACTGATACGAAAAAAAATCAAAGGATGAGAATGACAAAAGATACGAGAAAATGCTGAAAAAAAGAGAATGACGAAGAAATGGAAGACGACAAGAAACTCACTTTTCCCAAAAATTTTCCTTCCCTTCTAAGTCAGAGACAAATAAAAATCCTTCAAAGTCCCTTTGGTTCCAAATCGACGGTCTTCCGCATAGGTGATATGATTAAAAGCGTCGCGACCACAGGTAAACTGACTTAATATTGCTTGTGTTGACTTGAGTGATATAAATATAATAATCCCAAGGTAAAAATAAATGAGCGCTAGAGTGAGACCTAGTGAGAGTTGTCGAAACGGACCATTCTGTGAACTTAGGACGGACCATTCTATGAACTTAGGACTTTAGTTTGTCGGCATGGGTTGACGAATATGATCTTTTCAAATGTCTTGAGAAATTTTAGGCGTGACAATGATCGAAGCAAAATAATCTGACCTCATACTATTAATATATTAATATTCATACGAAAAAAATTATATAGATAAATGATAATTATTCTTGAAATCTTTCTTCCTATTTTTCTTATTATTGTCTGTTATGAAAAATTATATATATATATATATATATATATATATAAGATAATTCGCACATTCTGGTATGCAATTTTATTTGCATTTACACTGAGATGATTAAATGCGATATATTGCTTTTGCTCATACCCTCGTGCATAAGTTTGATTACCTGATTTGGGGACCATGTATCTAAGCTACATTGATCAAAATTGCGCGATTTCAATATTTGCTACTTAGATTGATTTCCTCACTTACATGATTAAATCAATTAAGGTGCATTATTTGAGGCGGAGCATGTTCAAAATAACTTGCCTTGAGCTCCAAATATCGTTGATGACTTTTATCCAAGTGTTGCAAATAATTGACAATAATGATGCTTTGCTACAATATATTTTGACGAAGAGGACTTCACGAATTTTCATGAATTGGAGCTTACTGCACTGATACAAAAATTCAGGGGGAGCGTTTATTAAAATTACTTGTTAATGAACTCTAACATTCTGGACATTTTGTTCTAAGTAATGCAGATTTTTCGAAAATCATATTTGGAGCCAGATGTCACTGCTCGGAATTTCAGGGAGTTAATTGCATTTTAATTTTACTACATGGGGAGTAAATATGTGCTTTTAAATCAAATAGTGGTCAATCTGAAAATATAAGAATACTTACCATTGAGAAACTGGTTAGAAAATGTAATTTTCGATCATAAGTTTCTCGATCTTAAACAGGAATGGGCTTAGAATTGCTAAGTGTCGATAACGTAAATCAGCCCACTTAAACGAAATTAATGTTTGTAGTCGAAAAACTATGTCTCACGCAAAACCTCATAACAATGTCGATTGAAATCTCTCGAGCGAGAAACTCAAAAACGAAAGACGAACTCAAAATTTCACTCACATCTTTAAATCTTACACAGTTTTCGTCTTTTAAAGGTAGATTCGACATCCATTAGGTGTTTGCGTCTGATTGATTTCAGTTTGTATCTACATTCCGCGCCGGATTACATGTTAGATTTCCTCTGTCTTTAACTGTGAAGCCTCGAAGGCTATTTTCTAACTATTTAGACCTGTTTTTGTGCTTAAGATGGTTTAGATTTACGAGTTAAGATAGTCTTTGTGTTTTCGGTCACTGTGATGGTGTAGATCGTTGACTTTCTACGTTTTAAAGCTAAAATTTAATTTCGACTAAAAATGGGGTTTCTGAATGTTTGAAGCAGTCGAAGAACTTTCTCAATCCCAAACAGTTTCAATCGAATTTCAATTCGAATGAGATACTGTTTGCAGTGTAAGAGATTTTCGATCGCTAAAATTTGACTTTGTCGTTAAGATAGATGACGTAGGTCGCAAATCACTTACCATCGAGAAATCTAATTTTGATTTTACGCGAGCGAAAGTGAAATAGATAAAAAGATACAATTCTTTTACGAGCGAATAATTTACTATCGAAAATAGTATCTTCGATTTCAATTTTCTTTCGGTCGCAAATTTTAGCGGTGATAAAATTAAATTTTTGACGCTAAAATTTCTCGATCGTAAAACGCAACGATAGTTTGTTTGATTGTAAATTTGCTCGACGATTAACTTAGAGTCTCGCTGACTACTTTCTCGATCGAGAAACTTCGCAGTGAAAGCCATTTTCAAAAAATCGAAAAGATTTTCATGCTCGACAAAATCAAGACGAAAAATTTTATTCAAGCGCGAAAAATTTCTCGATCGTAAATTTACACGAAAATTTTCTCGATCGTAAAATTTCTCGGCTACAGTACCACGCCTTAAGTTTAAACACTTAGAAAAGTTTCTCGAAGTATTTTCCACTGTATGGGACCTTCATAAAAATTTCAATCGCAAAATTGAACGGAGACTTGAAATCAAATTAGCACTTAGGAAATTAAAATTGATTTCTCAATTCTCGAGGAAAAACTTTGGCGGAGGGAATATTGGTGTTCAACACTTTATATGCCTTATATGTGAATGTCGAAATTTCATCATGACTTTTATTAAATCTGCTATGAATCGACAGAATATTATGGTTTGATAAAATCAAATTTGACTTCAAAATTAAAATCGAACTTATGAGCTTCTTCCTTCTTATCATTTCAGATGGATCATTATCCTCGATACAATCACATCTACGAGCATAACATGCACCTCAGCATACATGACACAAACTATCAACTCGATCTAACGACATTTCGTTGTCCAGACGAGATCATAGTCTCAATACTCCAAGGCCATCCTCTTTGGCACGCACTTACGGTGACAGCCTCGGTGCCAGTGGTGTACCTCCAACAATTCTGGGGGATGATCAAGAGCCAAGTAGTTGAAGGAGCGTACAGCTTCACTTCTGTGATCGGGACGAGGCACATAAGCATGAACAAGAACGACTTTGGGCTCGTCCTCGACCTCCCCTTCAGCTACAACTACAACACCTTGCAAACTGATGCAGAAATGGTGCAAGATTTCTTCCACATGGATACCGACCACCGCTCGTCAATCTAGCTCAAGTACAAAGCAATGAGATCCCTCATCCTTGGAAGACGCTGTTTGGAATTATCAACAAGTGTTTGTCGCCAAAGCACGCAGGATTTGATAAGGGCAATGGCAACATTCTACGGATCTTTCATGGAATAGCGTTCTCGCGGAACTACGATTTCGCACAGCTGATCTGGAATTATTTGGCAGAGTAGATCAGAATAAAAGAGAACAAGCGCTCAAAGAATGTACCATATGCGAGATGGTTCTATGTTATCATTGCTCAATACATGGAGATGTACGAGAACATTCCTGCCTCCTGGAGGAAACTACCAAGCCCCCAAGCTCAAGTTCTTTCACAATCCCAGACTGACAGTACTTTATCGACTACCGATGGCCATCCCGTTTGAGCTATTTTGTCTTGCCGACCCCTCGAGACGAATACCAACGATACCACCGGGAGCATAATCTAACGGAACAGATGATTCGAGGGCCCCCGACAGACTTCGCAGTGAGCCCTCAACAACAACAACCAAGTCCTGAGGCTGAGATGATTGATGCAGTCGCCCATGAACTTGAACATGAGCCTCCAACTCAAGAAGCTCAACTACAATATCTTGAAGCCACGATGATCGACGCAGTGGCCCATGAATTGGAAGTTGAGCTCGAGTTCAGGAGCTCCACGAGGATGTGCCTATTAATGTTGGCGTGTTCCAAGGATTTATTGAGGATATCCTGCAACAGGAAGTACAACCCGAAGTAGAAACGGGGTACAACTCACTTCCACTGGCTACAACGCTAGTAACCGAGGCTCTGATCTCAATTATTCAGCCCCACGAGCCTCTGGTGACAGAACAAGCCCGTGAGGATGTTGTACATGGATTATCACCTCACACGGCCACCCCATCAGACACTGAGTCAGATGAGGAAATTCGTTTGATAAGACGAACTCCAAGGCGACTGAGTATACCATTCCAGTCCATCTTAACAACTGTCACCACCATATCAGACACAGCGCCGCTTATCACTCCAAATGCTGAGGATCCTCCTTAGCTCAATCTTGAGCCGCAATACGACGTGACCGGCTCTGGAATTCCTGTGTCTGGTTCGCAGGTTCAATCAGAACCTGCCCCAACGTCCATAGATGAGAGAATCTCCAAGAATCGACTCAAGGATTGAATGGAAGTTAATGTTTGCATTCGAAAACCTTTATCGCACGCATAAATCCCAAATTGAAAAACCCTTAATCTCAAAATTAAACAGTTGAAAAAACGTTTCACTCGGGAAAAACTTAAAAGGAAGCAAAATTCCTTCAAATCTTTTATTTTTCAACAGATTTGCGTGCATTTAAACTCTGGTTGCGGCTGCATTTTGTGATTTTCGCTTTATTTGTTGATAAATTTCTTGTCTATAAACTGTTTGAAAACCTGTGTGCAAATTTCGGAAATCTAAGACCTTTAGATGTGTTTATCTGGGTCGATCCCTATGTTCTATCATAGTTTAAGTGATTTCAATCATTCTGAGAGTAGGAATTTTCGATAATCTGCGACTAAGAGTCGCAATCTAAGGTTCGACTAAAACTGGGTTTTTGAATGTTTGAAGCAGTCGAAGAACTTTCTCGATCGCAAACAGTTTCAATCGAACAATTTGATTGAGGTGTTGTTTGCATCGTAAAAGATTTTCGATCGCTAAAATTTTGACTTACAATCGGGAAATGTAATTTTGATTTTATGCGAGCGAAATATTAATGAGAGGAATAGATAAAACATGTGCAATTCAATTTGTTATGAGCGCAAAACTTACTATCGAAAACAGTAATTTCGAATTCATTTTATTTCGGTCATAAAACTTTGGCGGCGATAAGATTAATTTTTTCGACGTTAAAATTCTCGATCATAAATACGCAACAATGATTTTGTTTAATCTTGATTGACGAAGTGGCGTGTGAGTTGGAACTCGAAGCTCCAAATCAAGCTCTCAGAGCTGAAGTGCCAATTTGTCCAAGGGTCTATTGAGGAGATCCTTCAACAGTAAGCACATCCCAAAGTAGAACGGTGCACAGCCCAATGCCACAGGCCACAACGCCTGCGACTGAGGCTCTAACCTCAACGATTCAACCTAACGAGCCTCTAGTGATAGAACCGGCCAGTGAGGATGTTGATCGTGAGCTATCACGTCACACGGCCACCCCATCGGACACTGAGTCAGATGAGGAGATTCAATTGATAAGACAGCCTCTCGCACGTCAACTTATATCCACCGAGTGTGTCTCCCACACTGTCACTACATCAGACCCGACACTGGTTACATCTCCAAGGGCTGAGGATCCTTCATCGCTCAGTCTTTAGCCGCAACCCGACCCTTCCGCGTCAGTCGTGGTCGAGGTGCAGCCACAGCCTACTATCGGCCATGACCTACAAAGGTTTGATACACAGGTTCAATCAGAACATGTGATCGACACGCGGTGTGCTAATATAAATTGCAAGTGCGACAGGTGATAAATAAAACGAATACTTAATTACTACCACCAACGTGCGATAGGCAGTGGACCTATCGTTTGTAGTGCAATAAAACGAGTAAACGAGTATCGAACACGAGGAATAAACTAATTACTAGTAATAACCTATCGACTTGATATTTAGCCTCAATAAAATACGCAAGTTATTTATATTACGAACTAACTTAACACCAATCCTAAAGAAACAAGGGATTCAAAGAACACAGCTAAAACTGGTAAGAGAGCTTTCAGATAATAAAGATGTGCTCGGCATTCGAATCCCGCTAGGTACTATCGGCAAAAATAATAAAATCGCTCCTACGTGATTAAGACTAAATCACAGTAATTTCCTACCGACTCACGAATTTGCTGTCGCTCCAAACTCTCACAGGGATCTAAAATTCAATAATACTAACGGCGAGGATCAAGTATCGCCCTATACTCGAATCCTATCATCACGAACGGCCTAATCGTTTAGCTATCGCCCTAAACGATTTTCCACACATTCACTTTAACACGTAGACATATCAAAGCGAAGAAACACTTTTATAAATAGATAAATAGTCGAAACACACGAGTCACGATAATATATGTCTTAACTATGAAATATCCTAGCGTTCATCTAATCCCAAACACAGAGGGGATTTAGCTACTAATTATTAGCGGGAAAACAACGAAGGAAATAGAAAACAGGGAATGAAGACTCATGATCTTGAGTACTGATGGATCATAGATGGAATTGCGGATGAATCTTCGTTTCTCGTTCAATTCGGTATGGATTATTCGTTGATCCATCTCTTGCGCTCCCTTCCAAGCTCTTTCTCGTCTCTTGATGGATTAGGGTTAATATCTGATAGGTGTCCCTTCTTTTTGAATCGAAATCGGGCCTTTATACTGAAATTCGCTAGTGTCACGGCCTCGGACATGGGCCTTCATGGCCATGACAACCTTCGACTAAGATTTCAATCCTCTCTGCCGGTCTTCACGGCCTAGTGACGTGTCGTTCACGGTCGTGACGACAACGTTCGGTCATTCTTTAGCTCACTGCTGACTGTCACGGCCTATTGCATGAGGCTTCACGGACGTGACTCTCTTAAGCATTTGCTTGTCCTCAAGTAAATTACAAGTCAGAGAATGCATCAAATCAAGATAACGGTACAATCATTCGCAACTTATCATCATAGCTACAAAGCACAAAATGGAATCAAGCAAACAATCATGAACTACTAGTGATCGGCTATCAACCTGATTTTCCTCAGCACTGCTAATCAAGAATCATACCTCACAGGATTCGCTCAAAATCACTCAGTGTATAGGCTAGCATACAGTGAATTGCTCTAATCGTGCGCTAATCCAACCCCTATCATAGGCTTGCAAGTTAATCGCATATTTACTACTTAAAGTGCAAGCATAGATCTGAGGGTCTTTTCGGATCGAAATGGGTCAACTAATAATGAAGTGACAAGCATAGATACTGACGCGCGTAATCTTAAGGCTAAGATACATAAAGCGAAAAATCAAAGAATATAGCATGATCAAACTGACAGTCACATGTCCCAACATAAGACTCAACATTCTCGCTCTGAAATTCTAGACTTTTCTGCCATTCTGATAAGTTAGGATTTTACGTTATGTTATATCGTAAAAAGCGTATTTTCGACCCGTTATTTATTTGAATATACTTGAGTATCCTACCTTTATGCTATATTTCATATTTATAGATATCGGAGCAAAAAGGGCTATCGTCGAGGAATTATACATACAAAGTACGGATTGGACTACAATGGTTGATGGAGTTTTAGCCCATGAAAGTTATTTAGCCCACTAAGAGACCAACACTTGCTTAAAGAATAAATAAAAAAATCAAAGGATGGCCAAGATACATACACGTGCAAGGAGAGAGAAGAAATCTACACGTCTTGAATCTAGACCAAGTATTCACGTTTGAATATTTATGCGAGAGCTTCAAAGAAAGTCAGAGATATTATTGAGAAGATTCGAATATGATCAAATATTGGCCTATTTGGTTAAGTCGGCTGGTATTTTCTATATAAAGGGGACGAAGAAGAGATATCGAGGGCAGCGAATAACAGATAGACTTGGCGGCTGATAAAAAAAAGAAAGAAAAGACCAGCGAAGGAGGTGAACTGGGAAGCATAACTGCGACCGAAAATAAAAGAGCTGCGACAAAAGACGATCGACACTTGCGAGGCGTTCCTTCCGTGATAAGCATATTATTTCTCTATTATTTTGACATTGAATATTTTGTGTTTTTATTTTATTAATATGTTAGGGTAGTTTCTTTTGTAATTAAGGCCTTGATAGGCCGAATAATGACTACGTATTAATATCTTTCTTTTCCTATTTGATCTTGTGATTCGAGTCATGTGTTCCATGTTTGCGCTTAATGCTTGTGTATGCCTAATCAACATATGCATGTTTATTTGATTGGTTTATGAGACGGACAAAGTGATTAGACCGGTTAGAACAATAGACATCGAACATCACTACGTAAAACTGACCAGAGATGGAATTCGGTTTCGTATGTGTGGTTTTCGAATCCTTAAGCGCCGAAGCGTTTAAGTTCGGGGAATTTCTTAGAGACTTAATGCGTGCGTAGAAACTACAATCCTATAGACATATACGGGTTGGTTCTCTATCGCATAGAATCGCTATTGCGGGACAAACGAGTAGCGATTGTCTTAGGAAATTTTACCTTGACTGTGATTCACGACGGTTAGATAGGATAGATTTTATGAAGACGTAGGAATTATTTGTGTTGAACATGTGCCTTGGTCACTCGTCGTTGATTGATCTTTATCTAATCTATTTTATTTGCGTCTATATTATTATTTGCGTTTTTATCTCGTTTAAATAAATCATAAAACTAAAAACAAATTCCCTTAGTCTAAATTAGAATTAGGTTTAATATCTTAGATTAATCAAGCTATCTTCGTAGATCGATACTCGGACTTCGTCCGTTTTACTACTTGCACGACCTATTACACTTGCTAGTATTTGAGCGTGTCAAGTTTTTGGCGCCGTTACCGGGGATAGCTATATTATTAATTTTAGGATTTATTCTGAATTTTAGTTTAAACATTTTATTATTTTATTTTATTATATTTTTGTCAATTCGCTTATATTGATTTTTCATTCTTTGCAGACAATTCCTATTAGTGCATGACACGAAGCTCGAGAAACGTACCATTGCTATTTGACGCAGAAATCGAAGCGACGCGTCGCCGTAACAATCGAAATCGTAGACTGAGAATGGACAATCAAGAACACGAGGAAGAACAGATGGTTCTGCCACGGCCCACCTTACTAAGTCGAGCGCTTCCGGGAATTTTCGATGATAGCGACCCGATTGCCATCCCTCCGGGACCAAATAATCATTTCGAGATTAAACCCGTTACTATACAGATGGTGACGGGTTCAGCACAGTTTCATGGGCTTACAAATGAGGACGCAAATTCACATATTTTGAAATTTACTCAAATCTGCAGAACTATTAAGTATCCAGGCGTCTCTACGGAAGTGATAAAGCGGACATTTTTTCCCTTTTCTTTGACAGGTAAGGCGTCTGAATGGTTCTCATCATTGCCACATGCATCTATCACTAGTTGGGAGCAACTAGTGGAGTGCTTTCTGGGCAAATATTACCCACTGTCAAGGACCAGCGAAATTAGGAGCCAACTAGTAAACTTCAAACAAGAAGGTGGCGAATCTCTAAGCGATGCATGGAGTAGGTACAAGAGCCTTCTACGACAATGCCCGAACCACAGCATACCCCTGAGCGTCCAGATGCAGTCATTTTTCTTAGGACTGAGTACACCAAATAAAAGGATCGTCGATGGCGGATTCACACGAAACTTTATGGAGTTAGGCGACGAGGAAGCACTCCAGGCCATCGAGCGAATTGCAGCCTACCCAGCAAGATATAGTGAGCATGACATAGACCGACGGATGGTTGGAGTACATGAGATAAGTAGCTCATTGGAGGCGCAATTGGAAGCCATACATAAACGGTTAGACCAGATACACTCCAGGGACCCTGAGGCGGTGAAGTACATCCACAATAGGCAAAAGAATGCGTACTCCAACACATACGACCGAAGCTGGCGAGGCCATCCGAATCTGTGGTACAAAAACTCGCACTCTTAAAGCCTCTAGAAGCTCAAAATCAACAGAGTGCGCCACCAACAAAACAAAAAGCCGATTGGGAGATAGCATTTGAGAAATGCTATAGCTATCAAGGCGATCAGAGTCGTAAGATAGACGAACGATTCAACAAGATAGAAGACACAAGACAAAGTTTGGCGACTACAATGGAGCATCTAACAAGTTCAATGTCCGAGCGCAAGCCAGGCACACTCCTAAGCGACACTGAAAAGAACCTTCGAGAGTACGTTAGGGCCATTCAGCTGAGAAATGGGAAGAAGCTTGAATCGACCAAGGAGACCAGTTGTGGAGAAGAAGCAAAAGCGACGGAAAACAAAGATGAAAGCAACCACACTACCACAAACACTGAGGTTCACGATGATGAAAAGGACGAGCAGGCCGAAGAGGTCGAGGACGAGCCGGATCCTCTCACGGTGGAAAAGAAGGTCGACCCACTCCCACCAGTCAAGATTCGACCTCCATATCCCTCGTCATTACGAAGGGGAAACCAGATAAGCACTTCGAGCGCTTTATTAATATTTTTAGAAAGTTAGAAATTAACATTCCTTTTTGCGAAGCTCTCTTGCAGATCCGAAGTACGCCAAATTTTTCAAGGAGTGCTATCAAACAGGAACAAGCTATAGCAATATGGCACGATAGCCCTTAACGAAGAATGCTCTGTGGTGTTACAAAGGAAGCTGCCATCAAAGCTCAAAGATAGGGGGAGTTTTTCTATTCCTTGTTCCATAGGCTCCTTATCATTTACTAATGTTCTTTGTGATTTGGGAGCGAGTATTAACTTGTTACCTTTTTCACTTGTGAAAAATCTAGGAATTGGTGAGCCAAAGCCTACATTACGGTCCTCCAACTAGCGGATAGATCGATCACATACCTACGAGGAGTATTGGAGGACGTGTTAGTGAAGGTTGGAGAGCACTACTTCCCAGCCGATTTCGTGGTGCTAGACATGGAAAAAGACACCGACATGCCTCTTATTTTAGGAAGACCGTTTCTGAATACGGCAAGAGCTATTATTGATCTTGGTAATGGTAAGCTCATCCTACAGGTTGGGGATGAGAAAGTTATATTCGATGTTTATAAGGCAATGAAACACCCTCCAGACGATGATTCTTGTTCCTTCATTGATAGTATTGATGCATGTGCTTTGGAGTATTATAAAACTTTCAGGAATAAGGAAAACTTGGAAGCATGCCTAGTCGGAGACGGGATTGAGGAGATGGCCGATACCGTAGAAGCTTAGAAGCGAACCCACCTCATCGGAGGTCGGCCAAGCCAAAAGTAGAGCGGCTCGATCGATCATTAGCCACACAACCTCGACCATCAATAGAAGACCATCCGATTTTAGAACTTAAACCTTTACCTAGTCACCTTAAATATGTTTACCTTGGCGCTCTTGATACTTTACCCGTGATTATTTCTTCCACTTTGACAGATCTAATGGAAGAAAAGCTAGTGAGGGTGCTAAGAGAACACAAACGAGCATTCGCATGGAAGGTTGCTGACATCAGGGGAGTAAGCCCGACCGTTTGCATGCACAAGATTTTGATGGAAGATTCTTACAAGCCGGTCGCACAACCACAGAGACGCCTAAACCCAGCGATGCAAGAAGTGGTGAAAAAGGAGGTAATTAAGCTTTTGGACGCAGGTATTATCTACCCTATCTCTGATAGCGCATGGGTTAGTCCGACCCAAGTTGTTCCTAAAAAGGGAGGTATGACTGTTATAAAGAATGCTTCT
Source organism: Craterostigma plantagineum (assembly GCA_027422505.1). NCBI lineage: Eukaryota > Viridiplantae > Streptophyta > Magnoliopsida > Lamiales > Linderniaceae > Craterostigma > Craterostigma plantagineum. The sequence goes on along the minus strand of JAPQWV010000011.1, from coordinate 10,776,002 downwards.
AATGAGTTGATTCCCACTAGGACTATTACGGGGTGGCGTGTATGCATAGATTATAGGAAACTGAATGATGCCACCCGTAAAGATCATTTCCCCCTCCCCTTTATAGAACAAATAGAAAGACTAGCTGGACATGAGTTTTATTGCTTTCTAGATGGTTATTCGGGCTATAATCAGATTTCCATAGCACTTGAGGATCAGGAAAAGACAACGTTTACTTGTCCTTATGGTACTTTTGCATATAGACGTATGCCATTCGGATTATATAATGCACCAGCTACTTTTCAGAGATGCATGCTTGCTATTTTTCATGACATGGTTGAGAAGTTTATTGAGATATTCATGGATGATTTTACTGTATTTGGGTCTACGTTTGATACATGCCTTGACAATTTAGCATCCGTTCTATCACGATGTGAAGAGACTAACCTTGTCTTAAATTGGGAGAAGTGTCATTTTGTGGTACAGGAAGGTATAGTTCTCGGGCACAAGGTATCGCACAAAGCAATGGAGCTGGATCGAACAAAGGTGGATACGATCGAGCAGTTGCCACCACCCACGTCAGTGAAGGGAGTTTGAAGCTTTTTGGGTCACGCAGGATTCTACCGACGCTTCATAAAGGATTTTTCAAAAATAGCTAAGCCATTATCTAATTTACTTGTTAAGGATGCTATTTTGAACTTCACTAATGATTGTCTGCAGGCTTTTCGAACCTCAAAGGAGAAACTCACCACAGCCCCAGTGATGGTCGCACTGGACTGGACACTCCCATTTATATTGATGTGCGATGCTAGCGATGGTGTTGTAGGTGCGGTTCTAGGACAACGCATGGATAAGGTATTTCAGGTCATTTACTACGCTAGTAAAACTCTGGACGATGCACAGAGGAATTATACTACTATTGAGAAAGAGTTACTAGCCGTGGTATTTGCAGTAGATAAATTTAATTCTTACCTAGTGTTGAATAAGGTAATCATCTACACTGATCATGCTGCACTTAGATACTTATTTGCTAAGAAAGATGTTAAGCCTAGGTTGATTCGCTGGATTTTACTGCTTCAAGAGTATGTCTTAGAGATTCGTGATAAGAAAGGTGTTGAGAATGTTATAGCTGATCATTTATCTAGGTTAGATAATTCGCATGAGCATGATAAAGAGTTATCTATTGACGAATATTTTCCTGACGAACAATTATTTGCTTTGATCGATACATCATTTCCTTGGTTTGCGGATTTCGCAAATTATGCTGCTACAGGTGAGATTCCCACAAGCTTGAGTTTTCATCAGAAGAAAAAATTTCTATACAATTATTTGCTTTGATCGTTACATCACTTCCTGTGGGACGATCCATTCCTATACAAGATTTGCTCTGACCAGGTAATTCGGCGATGTATACCCGCCGAAGAGGTGAGCTCAGTTTTATCTCATTGTCATGCGGGTTTGACGGGTGGCCACCATGGACCCACTAGGACTGCATTTAAACTATTACAATCGGATTTGTTTTGGCCTACTTTGTTTAAGGATGTGCATGCTTATGTTGCCTCATGTGATCGTTGTCAGCGTACGGGTGCTATGTCTCGAAAGCATGAAACGCCATTGAATATCATGTTGGAAATCGAACTCTTTGATGTGTGGGGCATTGATTTTATGGGGCCTTTTCCTAGTTCATGTTCAAATAAGTATATCTTGGTAGCAGTAGATTATGTGTCTAAATGGGTAGAGGCGGAGGCATGTAGGACCAATGATGCACGCGTAGTCATTCGATTTCTTAAGAAGCATATTTTTACTCGTTTTGGTACAACTAGGGCAATAATTAGTGATGGCGGTACTCACTTCTGTAAGAAGTTATTCGCTAATTTATTGTCTAAGTATGGTGTAAAGCATAAAGTGTCTACCCCATACCATCCTCGGACTAGTAGACAGGTAGAAGTTTCGAATAGGGAGCTGAAGCAGATCTTGGAAAAGACGGTGAACGCCTCAAGAAAAGATTGGTCCTTGAAGTTAGACGACGCGCTATGGGCATACCGCACCGCATATAAAACTCCGATAGGGACTTCGCCGTTTCGTCTTGTTTTTGGAAAAGCATGCCATTTACCTGTAGAATTAGAACACCGTGCGTATTGGGCTATTAAAAAGCTAAATTTTTATTTGTCTGAAGCAGGTAAAATAGGTTGCTCCAGTTGAACGAGATGGACGAGTTTCGTCAACGATCGTACGAGAATGCTAAGTTATATAAGGAGCGAACAGAAAAGTGGCATGACAAGAAGAACATAAAAAGGGAGTTCAAAGCCGACGATCGCGTCTTGCTGTTCAACTCAAGGCTACGTCTCTTTCCAGGGAAGCTAGTGGGTAGGCCCCTACATAGTACAGAAAGTATTTCCATTCGGGGCCGTACAAATTCTTATCCATGGGAAGGACGAGCACACAGTAATGGGCAGCGCTTGAAACTCTACGACGATGGGGAAATGGGTAAAGCGAACTTGGTATTCCTTGAAAAACCTAGTGCTACTAATATTCTTGCTTTACGTTGTTCTGTGTCTTTAAGGGACACCTCGTCTGGAGAAAATACCAGCGAGTTGAAGGACCTCCAGAACACCAAAGCAAGCCTAGACACCAAGCCACCCTGATCGTCTCGACAGACGAGCTGACGACTTTAAAAACAGCGCTTCTTGGGAGGCAACCCAAGTATTATCGATGCATATATATTATATTTAGTCCTATTATTCTAAGTATTATATTTTTTCTAATAAAACTCGCTTTCACGGTGCGCCTAGCACGTTTGTTTCGCAAGCTCATAACTAGTTTGGGGGTTGCCCGTTCGCGATGGTTGCTTGCTTACTGCGAATCAACAAAGTCTTCTACATCGGTCGACGTAAAATTCGGGGCAGTGTCACTTCTACTCTTTCTTTGCTTTTAAATTTCACATTGAGGACAATGTGCTATTTAGTTTGGGGGTGGAATGTGACACATGCTAGATTTAATATGCTTACATATTTAGGTATCGATGTGCTTCGGTCTTTTAGTGGGTTTAACTGATGAAGGTTGCGATTTGAACGTCATCTGTGGAATCTCCTGTCAATGATGAAAATTTTTAAATTTTACCGTGTCGCGATATGATTCAATGAATTGAGTGTGATAGTCTTACATGCTGCATTGTCGTGATATTAGCATGATTATTTGGCTATATTGACTGCTTTAGGAGAGTATTGCGTATCATGAAGCACAAACCCAGCTATATATGTGAGTTCTTGAGCCTTCAGAAAAATTCAGAGCAACTCATTATGCTCGGTGTTTATTCTTGTGTGACGCGCATGGACTGAATATTTTCGAACTTGCTCTGTTATGCATGTCAATGGTTACAATGTGGATTTTTGTGTGCGAAAATGAGAAGGGCACTAGGATTGAGTCATTGGCCTAACTATTTCCCTACCTTACGTATTTACCACTTAGTGAGCCCTTTGAGCCTTATTTGACTTAATTGTTGATTTGGAGCCCAGATATTTAGCCTAATTGCCTCAAATTTAGCCTGTACGACCCAATATTAACTTGTTAATTTATCGATATCGTGAAAGTGGCTTGTTTGTTGAGAAGGAGCTAATCGTCGAGGCATGTTAGTTATGAACTCGTCCTACGATACAGATCTCTCGTCATAATATTGCAGCGGACTAGAAACCTCTCCCTTTGATAAGACGTACAAAAAAAAAGAGAGAGAGAAAGAAGGGTCTGGTTCGAAAAAAAGGAAGCAGAAAAAAAAAGAAAAAAAAAGAAAAACAAATGGTGAAAAAAAAGAGAAAAAGCGAGCGAGAAGAGCTAGAAAAGGAAAAATGATGAGTTGAGTAAACAAATAGGCACGATTCGATGATTGACACGTTTGATACTTTTAGCTCTTCCTATATGACGCACCTTTCAAAACCCGAGCCCCATTACATTCATTGATGAAAGACCCTTTGATTCGTGCATGACTTCTACTTTGTGACTATGATAGGATATATTTGCAAGCATAGAGTAAATTCTTTTCATGTCGTGAATTGAGCGTCTTTATAAAGTTCCCTTTGAACACACCTGAGCGACTTGAGCGATCCTTGTGAGAGTTGTGGATTGATGCCTAGTATAATTCTAGAAATATCTTTAATGCTATGATAAGATTGCGACCTATTACCTCATGCCTCGTGTTTGATTAGAACGTTCATTAGTTGATGATTGTCTTGACTTTATATGCTTATACATTTTCTGAGATGAAGCGGGAGAAAATTATTGATTGATGTTTTATAATCCTAACGTGATTTAGTTTTATCCCGCTTTTATGATCGAGGACGATCGAAGCTAGTTTGGGGGTTGTTGATAAGTTAGGATTTTACGTTATGTTATATCGTAAAAAGCGTATGTTCGACCCGTTATTTATTTGAATATACTTGAGTATCCTACCTTTATTCTATATTTCATATTTTATAGATATCGGAGCAAAAAGGGCTAACGTCGAGAAATTAAACATACAAAGTATGGATTGGACTACATGGCTGATGGAGTTTTAGCCCATGAAAGTTATTTAGCCCACTAAGAGACCAACACTTGCTTAAAGAATAAATAGAAAAAACCAAAGGATGGTCAAGATACTTACACGTAGGGCAGAGCAAAAATATCCTAAAATCGGATTCCGATCTGATATCCGATTTTCAAAACCCGAAAATCGGGATATCCAGTTTTAAAAAACGGATCGGATATCCGATCCTATTTATTTTAAAATAAATGGGATCGGATACGGATAGTGGTTTGTCCAAAATCCGGATATCCGGTATCCGGTTTTATATTTAAAAAATAATTAAAAAAATAAAAAATAGCCCAAAATGAAAAATGAAGGTCAAAAAAGAAAAAAATTCCCATAGAAATATTTACATTTATATTATTTATTACATAATATTTTGAATCATGAATTCACATATTGTGTGAATTAATATGTGTAGAAATTTTTATATGAAAAAATAAATTTTTTATTTGATAAGAAATAAAAAAAATGATTTTGAACAGAATATATCTTGAATCATGAATTCACATATTGTTTATTATTTATTATGTAATTTTGAATCATGAATTCACATTGTGTTAATTACTATGTGTAGTAATTTTTATATGAAAAAATATATTATTTATTTTGATAAGAAATAAAAAAATGATTTTGTAAAGAAAATATGAAAAATTATACTATAAAAAATAAATTTAAAAACCGGATGCAAATATCCGATTTAAATATCCGAATAAAGCGGATATCCGATTTTCAGATATCCGATTAAAACCGGTCCGGATACGGATATAATTTTTCGATATCCGAAAATCCGGATATCCGATTTTGCTCACCCCTACTTACATGTGCAAGGAGAGATAGGAAATCTACACTTCTTGAATCTTGACCAAGTACTCACGTTTGAATATTTATGCGAGAGCTTCAAGGAAAGTCAGAGATATTATTGGAAAGATTCGAATATGATCAAATATGGGCCTATTTGCTTAAGTTGGCTGATATTTTCTATCAGCCGTTCGCCAAAGGCGACGCGGACCGCCGCCTACATTGCTCGAAGCCATGGAGTTCATCCCCATGGACCAAATCGACCCCGATACGCTGGCAAAGCACAACATTGACCAGCAAGTCGCCGAGTACCTCTCACTGAGAGGATGGGCCACATTCTTCAACATCGACGAACCGGCCTACAAGGAACTCACCCTGGAATTTTTGTCCACGGTCTCCTACGATGAATACGGCGACGACAAAATCACATTCCGGGTATTCAACGAGAAGCACATAGTGAGGGTCGACAACCTATGCCGTGCACTTGGAGTACCAGTGCCATTCCCGCACCGACCCTATGCTACCTACTTTGATCAACCGGGAGGTCAACAGGGTTGCTGGGTTGACATCGCTCGACCAGGCGAGCCAGAATTCAGCCCGAAGACTTCGAAGGCATCTGCGCTCAGGAGCCCAGGACTGCGCTACATCCATCGCCTCCTCACGACCTCGCTCACACCGAGGCGTGACTCGCATGGAGCGATCACCCTCCGTGACCTCTTTTACCTAACTAAGCTGCAACGAGGCGAACAGGTCCATTTGGGAATGGCGGTGGCGCACGCTTTCAGTGCTCAGGCGGAAGCAAGAAGCCATGGCAAGATTGCCGTAGGAGCACTAATCACCAAGGTCGTACGGGGACTACGCCTTTGGCCAGCGAATGCACCCGAGATGGAGATAGTCGGCGGGCGCCACCCCTTGAACAAGGAGATGCTCGTCAAATGAAGATGTTGGTGAAGACGCCCACATGGACCCGCACGAACAAGGTGTACGTCTGGCATGAGATGTATCGTGGCCAGACGGACCACGTGGACATCCTCGCCGACCAGCTAAACCTCGAGGGCCTTACCCAGTGGAGACACACACGACCGCCGGGCCTTCATACTCCTCCGGCTACCACCATGCGGAGTCATCCGGCGTCGCCCACTACGCGTCTACAGCGGATCTCGACGCGCTGCGCCAGGACATGATGCGCATGAACGTCGACGCGCTGCAGCGGGACGAAGAAGCCCGGTGATATAACGAAGAGACTCGGCGCCGACAGGAAGAGTACGAGCGACGGAACGAGGAAGCCCACCGTCGGTACTAGGAAGAGCTAGACCGCTACAACCAGGCCCTGCAAGCCATGGACATCGCGCTCAAGTACTCCTAGCAGTCGATGTCCCTCCTTCGCACGAGGCAACCGTCGCCACCGCCGCCACCACCTTAGGGATTTCTTCTTTTCTTTTTAAGACATTTTGTTTGCTTGAGTAGTCGCGTGTTTACCTTGTTTCTACCTTTGTTGCTTATAACTATGTTTATAGTTAATCTATGACTACTCTCTTTTTATGTCTATTTCTCTCTTTAGCTAGCGCCAGGATACGCATGACGGGTTACAACACGACCTTCACGCGCCAAGTCGCGCCTACTTCACGACCACGTCATTTACTCGTCAGGGGAGTTCCGTTCTTTTAAAACTCTTTTTCCGTCCCTTTTATCCTTTTTACGATGAGGACAACGTATGACTTAAGTGTGGGGATGGGAATTTAGTTTGAGAACTTACGTGAAAATTTTTAAATTTTTTATGACGTGTCTGTGAGCTATAAATTTCGTTAGAAAGGCATATTGAACTGAGGCACGATTGTTTTGCGCTTATCTCGAGTTAGTCTGCATTATTATGAATCTTTGTGAGCAATTAGGATATGCATGACTGATTGAATCTTGTCTGCTCGAATAGATATAACACTGTTTTGAGAGATTCGTACACATAATCCTGTTTCGTTGTGAGAGTTTGAGCCTGGCGAGCTTATGCTCATTTTCTTGGTTGTGTGACGTGCCTAGTCTATATCTCTCTAGAACTTGTTTGCCTGATGCGTGTTAAAACTATTTTTGGTGCTTTAGCATGAAAATGATGATGGCATTAGAAATAGTTTCAACACGTATCAGATAGAAAGTTCTAGAGAGACATAGACTAGGCACGTCACACAACCTAGAAAAAATGAGCATAAGCTCGTCAGGCTCAAGCTCTCACAACGTAAATGGGTTATGTGTACGAATCTCAAAAAAGCAGCGCTATATCTATTTAAGCAGACACGATTCACTCAATCATGCATATTCTAATCGCTCACAAGATTTCATAAAAATGCAGGCCAACTTGAGATAGACGCAAACAATCATGCCTGATTTTAATAATTCATGCCTTTCTGAAAAAATTGATAGCTCATGGACACGTCATAAAAAAAATTTCACGTAAATTCTCAACCTACATCCCCTCCCCACACTTAAGACGTACGTTGTCCTCAACGTAAAAATTGAATAAACGGAAGGGAAACGAAGGTTTAAGAGAACGAAACTTCCCAGACAAAAAATTGATGTGGTCATGTCTCAGCGCGTGATGGTCGTTGTGTCGTAACTCGTTATGCGTATCATGGCCTAACTAAAGAGAGAAATAGACATAAAAAGAGAGTAGTCAGAGAATAACCTTATAAACATAGTTATAAACATCATAGACATAAACAAAATAAAAATAGACACACACGACTACTCAAGCAAAGGAAATGTCTAAAGAAAAGAAAATAAAAGGAAGCATCAGTAAGGGGGTGGATGCGGGGACGGTGACCTCGGGCGACGGTAGGACAGTGACTGTTGCGTAAGCTTAATACATTGCTTGAAGGGCCAGGTCATAGTGCTCCTGCTCCTCATGGTAGCGGCGGTGTGCTTCCTCGTTTCGGCGCTCATATTCTTCCTGTCGGTGCCGCGTCTCTTCGTTAAAGCTCCGGGCTTCTGCGTCGCGTTACAGCGCGCCGATATTCATGCACATCATCACCTGGCGCAGTGCTTTGAGGTCCGCTGTCGACGCGTATGGGGCAACGCCGAATGACTCGCCCTGGTGGTATTCGGAAGAGTATGAAGGACTGACGGTCGTGTCTGTCTCCACCGGGTAAGGGTCCTCGATGTAGAGATGGTCAGCGAGGACGTCGACATGGACCATTTGGCCACGATACATCTCGTGCCAGACGTACACCTTATTTGATCGAGTCCAGGTGGGTGCCTTCACCAGCATCTTCATTTTCACAAGCATTTCCTCATTCAGAGGGTTTCGCCCGCCAACAACCGCTATCTTGGCCAAAGCCCAAGTCCTTGTACAACTTTGGTGATGAACGCCCCCACGACGATCTTCCCACGGGTCCGAGATTCTGCCTGGGCGCTGAATGCGTGGGCCAGTGCCATCCCCAAGTGGACCCGTTCGCCTCGCTGTATCTTGGCTAGGTAGAAGAGGTCACGGAGGGCGATCGCTCCATGCGAGTCGCCCCTCGAGTGAGTGAAGTCGTCAGTAGGCGGTGGATGTAACGCAGTCCTGGGCTCCTGAGCGAGGACGCCATCGAAGTCTTGATGCTGAACTCTGGCTCACCGCGTTCGCATCGTGCAATTTCTGCCCAGGAGGCCTATCAGACCATCGGATTCTGCAGATAATCCTTGTAGTGATTGTCCGGGAATGGTCATTCGCTACCGAAATATGGCGTCGGCACTCCAAGTGCCGGCAAAAGTCGTCGACGTCCACCGTATGCTCCTCACTAAATGCCCGAAAATTTACTGTTTTGATGCCGTACTCTTCGAAGGAGAAGGTGGAAAGGAATTCTAGCGTCAGCTCCTTGTACGCTGGTTCGTCTATGTGGAAGAATGTGGCCCATCCGCTGCGTGACAGGTACTGGGCGACTTGCTGGTCGATGTGGTGCTTCGACAGCATAGCGTGGTCGATTTGATCCATGGCGATGATTTCCATGGCCTTCAGCCTGGTATAACGTGTCATCGGCGTATCGTCCGTAAATTGCCCCATGGCGACTAGCAATGTCGGCGTGGTCGGACATCGCCGTTGATGAACCGGCGAGCGCGAGGCATGGTCACGCTGCGGTGGAGCGGCTTCGACCCATAGTACCTAGTTTAATTCGAGGTTAAGTGGTGGTTTCGTCGGAGACAGGTGCATCTGCACGGTGTTGGTGGCGTTGATAGGTGGTAATTGAATTGAGTTGTGTGTGTGTGCCGTGATGGCGTGAGGGAGACGAAAATAGGGGAAACGAGAGATAGAAAAAGAGAAAGTAGAGAAGAGAGAAAGAGAGAGAGGGGAGAATTTTTTTTAAAATAAAATTCGTAAAAGTCATCGCCGTGAAGCGTAAGCTTCTGGCCGTGACAAAGGCAGTGAGTGCCTCTGGACGGAGTCACGACCGTGAAGCTTAAAGCTTCTGGTCGTGACAAAGCACATCGAGGTACTTTATTTTCTTTTACTGGCCGTTGGTATCACGGCCAAGAAGGTGTACACCCTGGGCCGTGACTAGAGGCAAAGAATTCGGAAAGACCTCGCTTACCGTCACGGTCGTGATGGCTTAAGCTGTAGGCCGTGAGATGGGACAGTGTGCGAAAGTAGGAACGTCACGGCTGTGAGCCCTTAAGGGCAAGGCCGTGAAACCCCCCCCCCCCCCCCTTTTTTTTAACATTAACGAGAATACCTGGGTTTCCTCCCAAGAAGCGCTTCCTTTACCGTCTTTAGCTAGGCGTTCCTTTTTTCATTCATGATGGCTGAAAGTCCAGGTATAGCACCTCTTTTATGCTCACGTCTCCCTCGCTCCGTGATAGTGCTTCAACCTATGATCGTTCACCTTACAAATTCCCTATTCCATTCCTGAAATCTCGACCAACATGATCTAGTTTACCGGGAGAGAGCCTAAGTCGAGAATTAAAAGAAAAGGACTTGGTCCCCTTCCTGAAACTCTCGTCCTTGCCTAATATTTTTATCATGATAGGCTTCGGAGCTTTCCTTATACATTCGAGCGTTATCGTAGACCAATAAACGCCACTCATCTAACTTGTTAATTCTGAGTTGCCACTTTCTGCTGGCGTATCCTAAATCGAGATTCAAGGACTTGATCGACCAATAAGCCTTGTCCTCGATTTCTACGGGAAGGTGGCACGCCTTCCCGTAAACTAATCTAGACAGTGTAGTGTCTATGGGTGTCTTATATGTAGTCCTATATGCCCAAAGTGCATCATTCAAATTATTTGCCTACTCCCTACGATTCCCTTCTATAGTTTTTTCTAAAATGCGTTTCAACTCACGGTTTACTACTTCGACCTGACCGCTAGCTTGGGGGTGGTAAGGGGTGGATAGGCTATGTCTAACACCGTAACGTGCTAACGTGCGTGCAAATTGGGTGTTACAGAAATGAGCGCCTCTATCGCTAATGATGCATCTGTGTGCTCCAAAACGTGAAAATAAGGCTCGTAAAAATCTAACGACGACTCTAGCATCGTTCGTGGGCAAAGCTTGCGCCTCGGCCCACTTGGATCCACAACGACTACAGTGTACTTATTATTATATGAGCTACGAAATGGACCCATGAAATCTATATCCCTACGTCAAAAATTTCACAAACCAAAAAGAAATTCTAGGGCATTTCGTCGCGTTTCGAGATATTACCTGCGCGATGACACTGACCGCAAGTAGCAACATACCTTTAGGCATCCTTGAAAATCGTAGGCCAATAAAATCCGCTTTCTAGTACCTTCTGGGTGGTTCTGTTGGCTGTGTAATGCCCTCCAGTCGGTCCGTTGTGGCAGTGCCTAAGGATCTGTGTCGTCTCTGGGAAGGAGATGCATCGACGTATCACCTAATCCACACCTGAAAAGACACGGCTCTTCCCAAGAGTAGTACCTCAGGTCAGAAAAGAATTTCTTCTTTTGCTGGCTAGTGTACCCCTTTGGTAGGACCCTCGCAACAAGATAGTTAGCGAAATCTGCAAACCATGGGGTATCATAACTTACCACTTGTATCGAGTACAGGTGCTCGTCTGGGAATCTATCTTGTATCGGTCTTCCGTTCTTGTGGTATATCTCGGACTCCTCTAGTCGAAAGAGGTGATCCATCACTAGGTTCCCTGCACAATTCTTGCCCCGGATCTCTGTATCGAATTCAGGAAGGAGCGGGATCCATCTGATCAGCCGGAGCTTGGCATCCGGCTTTGATAACAAATACTTAAGGGCAGAGTGGTCAATGAAAACAATAACTTTTGATAGGATAAGGTATGACCTTAATTTATCAAAGGCGAACACGACGGCTAACAGCTCCTTTTCAGTGGTCGTGTAATTGGCCTGGGCTACGTCTAACGTCTTACTCGCGTAGTAGATGGGCCTGAAATGGTTGTCCTTGAGCTGCCTAACACGGTCCCAACTGCATAATCACTAACATCGCACATTAATTCAAAGGGCAGCCTCCAGTCGGGGGCAACCATAATAGGTGCTGCGATTTGTTGCTCCTTAATCAAGTTAAAAGCATGCAAGCATTCATCGGTAACCTCAAACAGGTCATCTTTCTCCAGTAATCTAGACATGAGTCGAGCAATTTTAGAAAAATCTTTAATAAACGTACGATAGAACCCAGCATGTCCTAGAAAACTCCTAATCGATCTCACGAAAGAGGGGACAGGTAATTTTTCTATAGTCTCTAACTTAGCTCGGTCCACTTCGATTCCTTTAGAGGAGATCTTATGGCCCAGAACTATACCCTCTCGAACCATGAAGTGGCACCTTTCCCAAGTAAGTGCCAAGTTCATTTCCTCGCATCGTGCGACTACGAGCTTCAAATTAGATAAGCATACATCAAACGACGAACCAAACACAGAAAAATCATCCATAAAAACCTTCATTACCTCACCTACCAGTTCGTCGAATATGGCCATCATGCATCTGTTGGGGTGGGCCCGATTAATCGACGCCGGCCCCCGAACAGCTCAAGGTGGCTATAGCGGAAGCGCGATTTGTACCGAGCGGCGAAGGGTGGCAAATTTTCGATTTTTAATATCGAAATTCAACCTTACACCATTCGGCTTCTCCCGAGGGTCTGAGATGCTTCCCTAAGCCTCGGGAGATCGCGGTTAATTCGAATTATCAAAATTCGAATTTATTTCCAATTTATTCGAATTAATAATTTAGATCCAAATTAATCGAACAAAACGGCAACCAGACGTTTTTCGATTATTTGGAGACCGAAATGATTTTTTATCAATACCAAACTTTCCAGAATAATTCTACACTTCCTAACGTTCACAACGATAGGTCTTTCGAATTATTCCGACATCGTTTGATATTTTTCTCAAAATCAAATCTGTGGTTCGAAATCATTAATTCGAGTAAAACGGCAGTCTGCCGTCTTTTAACTATTTGACGACCGAAACGATTTCCGATCAATACCAAATTTTCCAGAATAATTCTACTCTTCCCGACATTTCCAACGAGGGGTCTTTCGAATTATTCCGATACCGTTTGATATTTTTCGTAAATCAAATCGTTAAGGTTCGAGGTATACCTTCGGTGAACGGGATTTCTTCTGTCGTCGCCTCGGATGGACTTGGCTGCACCTCGTCGGAATCCCGGGGCCTCCGGGCTAGATCGTCACGCCGGTATTACCTTGAACAAACCTCCGAGACTGCTCCCGATGGCTAGATGCAACTCGGTCCGGGCGTCGGGACTCGTCAAACGAACCCGTCGGTTTTATGTGGCTTAAGAAAAATGTTTAGAACTTTTATCTACCTTTCTCTCTAGTTTATTTTGAGCAAAGTACAAGTCCTAAAAATCCTTCTCATTCACGTTAGTGTACTTATTATCATAATTATTTTTCTTTTTATTTTTTTATTTTTTTATTTTTTTTATTTAAGACACTTTGAGACACTTGTCTTAACAAGTGTCAAAAATATAAAATGACTCATTCATTCTACACATCCCAACGTGGATGTGTAGAGTTTTTTTATTTTTTTTTATGATTTTATGATAATTTCCTTTTGACCCTTGAGGTTTCTAAATTCTCAATTTAGTCCCTTCATTTTAAATAATAAAATAATTAAATCCAATCTAGTTATTTTAATTATAATTGAGCCTCACTTAGTTAATTAATTAATCACTTAAGACAATCTTAAGTCCTAATTATTTCCGTGACTGTCACTGGAATTTAACTAAGTCGTCAACACCTCGTATCAACTATGCCACTACCTCAACAAATCTCATTCGTTAGGTTCGAGAGAAAAACCCGCCGTTTTCGTTCAAGTTCATTACCATTTTTAAGCGCGACTCTCTAGGTCCGTCTCAACTGGTTTGGGAGGAATCCACGAGTCCCGGTATTCGCCTAGCCTATCCCGCGGTACCAGACAGATCCCAGTTGAGAACGAATTTTGATCTAATCGAAATTCGGGCGAACCGACTATAGTGTATACATTTAAATACTTCTTACGCCTTTCACTTGCGTCCCGGTTAGGTGAGAGTCATGCAAATGTCAAACTCACTAACCTAACACTATGTTATAATCGAGACCGAACCGATTATTTAAACTCCGCTCTATATCTAATACAAGCAAGTTTTCCAAGCTTCGGCCGAAGGCTTTATAATCGTCGCTCTCCGATTACCTCATAGGACATTAACCTATACAAATATAGGCAGTGAATTCTGATAGCAGTCAAAGCCCAGTAATCACCTCCGTAAAGTCGGTTGCGTTTCCTCGCTGACCCGTGTTTCATTTATGAACACTTGCGAGCCTAGCCAACTAGCGACAAACCGAAATCGCGAAAGCAAATCCGTCAATGACCCTATCGGTCTGAGGCTGCTATAGTCATTCGTTCAATCATTGACAACATCCTAGCCATGTGATTGAGACGAATACGAGCCGAATGTCCGGATACGCGATCCCTCCGATCACCTATATCTCCATCACGACCCACAACCTCTCAGGTAATCAGTGACACTACCGATACTATGTGGTCGTCAATGGATAAGTCATATTCGGATATCTAGTCACCCACCTAGAATCCTTAGACTTACGGACTTTTTATTTAATGCTGAGATTAAGGACTGTCCGGTGTCTCCTCTCTCGTCCCACGAGAAGCAGACATCCAACTCAAACATTTGGGTGTTATTTATTTATCGCACTACCGGATGCCAAGTAGACTTTAAATTCAATAAATAAATAATAATGCCTTTATTATAATGAAAATAAATATTCATTAATTTATTTGACGGTATATACAATAAACCTGTCTATCAACCTATACATCATCGTGCGCCCTATACTATTCCTAGTCCTCGTATGGCATTCCGAGGGCACACTCCCTAACAGCCTCCCACTTGCACTCGAATGCCATGCGATGCACCTAATGCCAGTCGCAATGGTATCGTAGCCCCATCTTGTCCAGATGCTGTTCCATAACTGCTTGGGACAAGGGCTTCGTGAGTGGGTCCGCCACGTTTTCTGCGGTGGCGATTTTCTGCACGACGACCATCCCGTTTTCAACGAACTCACGTAATACGTGATACTTTCTCTCGATATGTTTGGACTTGCTATGAGATCGTGGTTCCTTTGCTTGCGCGACTGCACCGCTATTATCGCACCAAAGTGTAAGCGGTCTGTCAGCAACTGGTACCACAGTAAGTTCCTCCAAGAACTTTTTCATCCAAACAGCTTCTTTAGCTGCCTCTGAGGCTGCTATGTATTCTGCCTCACATGTGGAATCGGCAGTCGTGCTTTGCTTGGAGCTTCTCCAAGACACTGCCCCACCGTTGAGCACGAATACAAAACCTGAAGTAGATTTTCGGTCATCCACGTCCGACTGGAAGTCCGAATCGGTATAACCAACTACTTCTAGTCCCGCTCCTCCATAAACCAGCGTTAAGTCTTTAGTCCGTCTAAGGTATTTAAAGATATTCTTAACGGCTGTCCAATGTTCTTCCCCTGGGTTTGCCTGAAACCGACTAACTACGCTCACAGCGTAAGCAATGTCCGGGCATGTACACAACATTGCGTACATCAGACTATCCACTGCAGATGCATAGGGTATTCCACTCATCCATCGTCTGTCTTCCTCACTTTGAGGTGACATTGATTTCGATAAATGGATCCCATGTCGCATAGGTAAGAACCGTCTCTTAGAGTCATCCATTCTGAATTTCTTCAGGATGTTCTCTAAGTAAAGGGCCTGAGATAAGCCGATCGTATGGTTCGCTCGATCCCTGAACAAGCGAATACCTAGTATATACGTCGCTTCTCCCAGGTCTTTCATGGAGAATTCGGTTGAAAGCCATGCTTTCACCGATGAGAGCATCCCAATGTCTTTTCCTATCAAAAGGATATCATCCACGTACAATACAAGGAACGACACCATACTCCCACTGCTCTTTCTGTAGACACATGGCTCATCTACGTTTTTTATGAATCCAAAGTTCCGAACTTCTTCATCGAAACGTAGGTTCCAGCTCCGAGATGCCTGTTTCAGTCCGTAAATTGACCGATTCAGTTTGCACACTTTGTGAGCATCTGCATGCGACTCAAAACCTTTTGGCTGCTCCATAAAGATCTCCTCCTTGAGGAATCCATTAAGGAATGCCGTTTTGACGTCCATCTGCCAAATCTCATAATCATAGTGCGCAGGTATGGCGAGCATTATCCGGATGGACTTGATCATGGCTACAGGTGAGAAAGTCTCCTCATAGTCAACTCCCTCTTTTTGGTTATAGCCCTTGGCAACCAACCTGGCCTTCTACGTCTCAACTTGTCCGTCAGATCCAATCTTCCTCTTGTAAATCCATTTACAACCGATTGGTCTAAACCACTCGGTAGGTCTACAAGAGTCCAGACTTTGTTGGAGTACATTGAGTCCATCTCAACTCGCATAGCCTCAATCCATCTCGCTGAGTCTACATCGGATATAGCTTGATCGAAAGTAGCGGGATCTTCTCTTAGAAGTCCCCTAGTCGAAACATAACCTTGTTCGACATGTGACATGCCATACCGCTGTGGTTGGCGAGGCACCCTTTCAGATCGTCGCATGACTGGTTCGCTCGGACCATCCGAATCCTGTGTGGACGTTTCGGTCGACTGCTCCTCGAGAGTGACCTCACGGCCAATGCCAAAATCTCGAATGAACTCTTCCTCGAGAAAATGTGCATGTAGGCCAACAATGATCCTTTGATCATCGTGAAAATAGAATAGGTACCCCATAGAGTCTTCGGGGTAACCTATGAAACGTCCTTTTACTGACCTAGACTCCAATTTATCGGTTTTCAGCTTTTTCACATAGGCGGGGCAACCCCAAATTCTAATATGTGATAAGCTTGGTAAACGACCAGTCCATATCTCATACGGAATGCCGTTAACAGACTTCGAGGGACACCGGTTAATGGTATATGCCGCTGTCAAAAGCGCGTATCCCCATAATGATATCGGTAAATCTGTATAGCTCAACATAGAACGAACCATATCTAATAAAGTTCGATTTCTACGTTCGGCCACGCCATTCAACTGTGGCGTGCCGGGCGGAGTCATCTGTGATAAAATACCGTTCTCTTTTAAGAACTGGTCAAACTCGACACTCATGTACTCGCCACCTCGATCCGATCGAATGGCTTTAATGAGCTTCGAAGTTTGATTTTCCACCAACGCCTTATACTCCTTGAACCTTTCAAGAGCATCAGCTTTATACCTCATCAGATACAGGAGTCCGTAACGACTGTGATCATCCGTAAAGGTAATAAAATAGTGGAAGTCACCTCGAGCTTTCACATGGAATGGCCCGCAAACGTCCGTGTGAATTAAACCGAGAACTTCAGTGGCTCTATTAAAAGTCCCGGTGAAGGGTGATCGGGTCATTTTACCTTTGAGGCATGACTCACAAGTCGGATAGGGATCTGATCCCAACGGTTTTAAAATCCCGTTTTTCTCTAACTCGTGAATCTTGCGTTCTCCAGTATGCCCTAATCGAAGATGCCATAGGTACCTCGCATTTATTCCTGATTTTCGTTTGTTTGTGATAGTATTCACAGATACGTCGTTCTGGGTATTTAAATAGTACAAACCATTAAATAGTGTCACACTGCCAACATTTTTATTTCTATACATAATGTGGCATGTATTATTATTAAAACTAAATACATAACCATTCCTGCTCCAAACAGGAATGGAGACGATGTTCTTAAATCCCCTCGGGAGTACAAGACAATCGTACAAACGCAACACATGCCCAGAAGATAATACAAGAGATCTTGATCCGACGTGGCTTGCCGAGATACTATCCCCGCTTCCCACTCTGACCTCGATCTCACGCTCCCCAAGCGCTCTACTTGGTCCCAGACCCTGCGTGGAAACACAAATGTGAGTACTAGCCCCCGAATCCAATATCCAGGAAGTAGAGTATACAGATGTAGAACAAACTGTTTCTAGAACATTTAGTTCCATACCTGACGCAGCCTGCTCGCCCTTGAGCTTCGGACTGTCACGCTTCCAGTGGCCCAGCGCACCGCAATGCAGACACCTATACGTTGGCTTTACACCAGTTTGTTTCGATTTCCCAGAAGATAGTTTCTTCTTGGAAACCTTCCCTGTTGGCTTGAGCTTGTTGCCCTTCTTCTTTTTGCCTTTCTGGGGCTTTGAAGAAGTGGCGACAAGTGCAGTCTGCTTTGCCCTCTTCATCTGACCTTGCACCGTTGCTAACTGATTCATCAGATAAGGAAGCAATAGCGTCATGCCGTTCAGATGGTAGTTCACAATGAACGCGTTGAAGGACGGAGGCAGAGACTGCAAGATGAGATCATTTTGTAATTCACGATCAAATCGAAAATTGAGAGTCTCCAACCTCTCGATTGGTGATCATGTTCATAACATGCTCGCCAACGTTCTCACCCTCAGACATCCTCGATCGGAAGAGCTGCGACGAAGTCGCATAACGAGCCGTCCTAGACGTCTCACCGTAAAGCTCTTTTAAATGTTGAACCATCACTCGAGCATCAGCCATATTTTCGTGGCTACGCTGCAATGCGTTACTCATTGATCCGAGGACATGAGCCTTTACGAGCTTCTCGTCGCGCAGTCGCTTGTCATAAGCGGCACGAGCCTGCTCGGATGCCCGCGCCCCTGGGGCTGGCGGCATTTCGGAGTCAAGGATATAAACTAGGTTCTCAATCTCGAGAAAAATCCTCAAGTTGCGAAGCCAGTCAGAATAGTTTGGCCCAGTCAACCTATTCTCCTTGAGCAGTACATTTAAAGCGATCGACATGATTTCCCAAAGAGAGAAAATGCTGCAGAAAATAAAAGGCATATTAAGTCGATTGTATAGGTTATCAAACGCGAACAAGGACTTTTTATTCCGTTTGACTCCCACTATCTTTTCATAAACTCCATTCTCCCTACGGATGTTTTGGAAGTTTCGTTGATAACTTCGATAGTGTAGTTGAGGTCCCCGTGGACGGATGCAAACCTCAACCTCTGTCGTTTTATTGGTTTGTAGCGGTCCACGAAGTCGTGCACCGCATGAATCCGACCTTGTCGAATGTCTCAACTATCTTTGTCTCAGTCAGGGACCCCCGCCGACAAACCCGAAACGGTATGACTGTCTAAGTGTGACATATCAACGTTGCTCAAAACCGCACACTTGAACCGTACGTTTTACCGCACAGTGTGGTCTTGGCGAGCGGCACAAATGCACCCGAGCAAGCTGAAACAAAAGTAAATGCAAGGCACCGGCATACCCGAAACCAAACCTTGCATTTAGGTTTTGTAACAACTAGGCCCGAGCTTGATAGAAGGCAGGGCATCCAATCCCTTTCCTCACTTAGTATTCGTACGGGAGATTTTTGTAACTCATAGTATATTAAAATTAAGCAC
Organism: Craterostigma plantagineum; assembly: GCA_027422505.1. Lineage (NCBI taxonomy): Eukaryota > Viridiplantae > Streptophyta > Magnoliopsida > Lamiales > Linderniaceae > Craterostigma > Craterostigma plantagineum. Next base: position 10,756,782 of record JAPQWV010000011.1, on the reverse strand, counting down.
GAGTACATAAATGCGATAAATAAATTCCTAACCCTAGGAAAGCAATTTAAATGGACAAATATGCGGGCTACTTCTAGACTGGTCCTATTACATGGGTCGTAAAACCACCGGGGTCTTCGATCTTCCAACGTCGAGTTCACGGTTGTCGTCGAACCCTCCAACCTCGCCTTGCATCGAACGGCCGTCATTTATCTAATTTATCTAATAAAACGATAAAATACAACACGGGGGGAATTATTTCCCAAACAACCCGTAATCCATGTACATACCGGGGGGCGGCAAACGACCCTTAAACAAATAACCCGGTTGAACCTAAGCCCGCGTAAATGTCCAACATAAACATGCAACACAGAATTTTGACGTCGGGTGTCCAACCGACGTCACGAGCGACGATAGTCTTCAAACTACGTCGACCGTTCGTTCGCCACATCGGCTTTCGAGGCCTTTGGTCGAACCATTCATGAGCCTTGGCTCTGATACCACTGTTGGGGTGGGCCCGATTAATCGACGCCGGCCCCCGAACATCGCAAGGTGGCTATAGCGGAAGCGCGATTTGTACCGAGCGGCGTAGGGTGGCAAATTTTCGATTTTTAATATCTAAATTCAACCTTACACCATTCGGCTTCTCCCGAGGGTCTGAGATGCTTCCCTAAGCCTCGGGAGATCGCGGTTAATTCGAATTATCAAAATTCGAATTTATTTCCAAATTATTCGAATTAATAATTTAGATCCAAATTAATCGAACAAAACGGCAACCAGACGTTTTTCGATTATTTGGAGACCAAAATGATTTTTTGTCAATACCAAACTTCCAGAATAATTCTACACTTCCTAACGTTCACAACGATAGTTCTTTCGAATTATTCCGACATCGTTTGATATTTTTCTCAAAATCAAATCTGTGGTTCGAAATCATTAATTCGAGTAAAACGGCAGTCTGCCGTCTTTTAACTATTTGACGACCGAAAAGATTTCCGATCAATACCAAATTTTCCAGAATAATTCTACTCTTCCGACGTTTCCAACGAGGGGTCTTTCGAATTATTCCGATACCGTTTGATATTTTTCGTAAATCAAATCGTTAAGGTTCGAGGTATACCTTCGGTGAACGGGATTTCTTCTGTCGTCGCCTCGGATGGACTTGGCTGCACCTCGTCGGAATCCCGGGGCCTCCGGGCTAGATCGTCACGCCGGTATTACCTTGAACAAACCTCTGAGACTGCTCCCGATGGCTAGATGCAAGTCGGTTCGGGCGTCGGGACTCGTCAAACGAACCCGTCGGTTTTATGTGGCTTAAGAAAAATGTTTAGAACTTTTATCTACCTTTCTCTCTAGTTTATTTTGAGCAAAGTACAAGTCCTAAAAATCCTTCTCATTCACGTTAGTGTACTTATTATCATAATTATTTTTTTTTATTTTTTTATTTTTTTATTTTTTTATTGAAGACACTTTGAGACACTTGTCTTAACAAGTGTCAAAAATATAAAATGACTCGTTCATTCTACACATCCCAACGTGGATGTGTAGAGTTTTCTTATTTTTTTTTTTATTGTTTTATGATAATTTCCTTTTGGCCCTTGAGGTTTCTAAATTCTCAATTTAGTCCCTCCATTTTAAATAATAAAATAATTAAATCCAATCTAGTTATTTTAATTATAATTGAGCCTCACTTAGTTAATTAATTAATCACTTAAGACAATCTTAAGTCCTAATTATTTCCGTGACTGTCACTGGAATTTAACTAAGTCGTCGACACCTCGTATCAACTATGCCACTACCTCAACAAATCTCATTCGTTAGGTTCGAGAGAAAAACCCGCCGTTTTCGTTCAATTTCATTACCATTTTTAAGCGCGACTCTCTAGGTCCGTCTCAACTGGCATGGGAGGAATCCACGAGTCCCGATATTCGCCTAGCCTATCCCGCGGTACCAGACAGATCCCAGTTGAGAAAAATTTTGATCTAATCGAAATTCGGGCGAACCGACTATAGTGTATACATTTAAATATTTCTTACGCCTTTCACTTGCGTCCCGGTTAGGTGAGAGTCATGCAAATGTCAAACTCACTAACCTAACACTATGTTATAATCGAGACCGAACCGATTATTTAAACTCCGCTCCATATCTAATACAAGCAAGTTTTCCAAGCTTCGGCCGAAGGCTTTATAATCGTCGCTCTCCGATTACCTCATAGGACATTAACCTATACAAATATAGGCAGTGAATTCTGATAGCAGTCAAAGCCCAGTAATCACCTCCGTAAAGTCGGTTGCGTTTCCTCGCTGACCCGTGTTTCATTTATGAACACTTGCGAGCCTAGCCAACTAGCGACAAACCGAAATCGCGAAAGCAAATCCGTCAATGACCCTATCGGTCTGAGGCTGCTATAGTCATTCGTTCAATCATTGACAACATCCTAGCCATGTGATTGAGACGAATACGAGCCGAATGTCCGGATACGCGATCCCTCCGATCACTTATATCTCCATCACGACCCACAACCTCTCAGGTAATCAGTGACACTACCGATACTATGTGGTCGTCAATGGATAAGTCATATTCGGATATCTAGTCACCCACCTAGAATCCTTAGACTTACGGACTTTTTATTTAATGCTGAGATTAAGGACTGTCCGTTGTCTCCTCTCTCGTCCCACGAGAATCAGACATCCAACTCAAACATTTGGGTGTTATTTATTTATCGCACTACCGGATGCCAAGTAGACTTTAAATTCAATAAATAAATAATAATGCCTTTATTATAATGAAAATAAATATTCATTAATTTATTTGACGGTATATACAATAAACCTGTCTATCAACCTATACATCATCGTGCGCCCTATACTATTCCTAGTCCTCGTATGGCATTCCGAGGGCACAGTCCCTAACAGCATCGCTGGAAGGTGGCTGGAGCATTGCAAAGACCGAATGGCATCTCGGTACGCGAACGTTCCGAACGGGCATGTGAAGGTGGTCTTCTCCTGGTCCCTAGCGTTATAGGAATCTGCAGGCATCCTGAAAAGCCATCAAGAAAGCAATAAAATGAGTGACCGGATAATTTTTCTAACATCTGATCAATAAATGGTAAAGGAAAGTGTTCATTTCTCGTGTCGTCGTTCAACTTTCTATAGTCGATACAGACGCGCCACCCAGTCACGGTCCTCGTCGAAACTATCTCGTTATTCTCGTTGGCAACGACCGTCGTGCGTCCCTTCTTCGGGACCACTTGGACCGGACTGACCCACGCGCTATCTGAAATTGGATGGATCATCCCTGCATCTAGTAGCTTGAACACCTCCTTCTTGACGACGTCCTTCATGTTGGGATTGATTTGCATTTGACGTTGAGCGACCGGCTTGAAATCGTCCTCCATGAGGATATTGTGCATACAGTAGCTCGGGTTGATACCCCTTAAGTCGGATATCTTCCACGCTAAGGCTTTCTTGTGCGCTCTCAGCACATCCAAGAGCTGGCCTTTCTGTCCGTCGTCGAGGATTGATGAGATGATGACTGGTATCCCGTTGCTGCTGAGAAATGCGTACTGAAGGTGGTCATGCAGCGGCTTCAATTCCAGGACTAGTGGCTCCTCGACCGAGCTCTTTTCCTTGTCATCTTCGCTGCTTTTGCCGACGACTATTATGGCCTCGTCGACCTCCTCCCACACTCGTCGGTCGCCATAATCATTCTTGTGTCCTCCTCGCTCAAAACCTGCAATAGACCTTGCACAGAAAAGAGAAAATCATGCTCAAAGCCATCTAAGTAATAACACTTATCGTCATGCTCATTACTCTTTTTCATCGAATCAGCCTTAAACGTAACGTTTTCTCCATCTACTGTCAAAGTTAACGTTCGATTCCTAACGTCTATTATGGTCTCCCCTGTTGCTAAGAACGGTCTACCTAGAATCAACGGGTCATTATCATCTTCCTCCATGTCTAGAATAACGAAATCAGCAGAAATCACGAACTTATCCACTTTAACTAAAACATCCTCGATTACACCTCGAGGGTACTTTAACGATCTATCAGCTAACTGCAGGCTCTTCCTACTGGGTCGTGGTTCACCTAATCCTAAGCGCTTAAACATAGAACATGGCATTAAATTAAATCTAGCACCTAGGTAAATGTTAGCCCTTTTATTACCAAACAAGGATCAAAAGAAAGGTTTCAATGTGAAAAACGTGAAGAACACCTTGAGTGCATGTTAGTGTGTGTTTATCTAAGGAAAAGTACAAGGTGGCTTACCTTTTCAATTCTTTTGATAAAACCCTAATTAGGGTAAGTGGGGCTCTATATACCACAAGTATTTGGTATATTAAAGCCCAATACTAAACTCCTACTTAATATCATATGTCACCCCAAACTACTACAACCCACTAAATAAGTACATATTAATCCAATATTACATTAATTAAAGGATGCTACAAAATATTCCTAACAATCTCCCCCTTAGCATCCTTTTCGCTTTGACGTCCTTGGTGTCTTCTTCTTCTTGGGTTTCTCCACTGCATAGACCGATTTGCTGAGTCCAAGTCTGAACTCGGTTGGTCGTATCATTCTTCGTAAGGATATTTGATCCGAGATGATGTTGATCTGCTTCTCGTACTTCTCCCGTACTTCTGCTTCTTCGAACCTTAGCTGCTCCAGAATCCTTCCGAGTTTGCTCCGAATAATCAGCAGCGTTCCATCGCTGAATTTGGCAATCTCGGATGTTTTCATCAGTCTCTTTTCTCTGTTGTAGTTGATGTAGACCACTGATGGATCGTTGTCTTCATTGATTGTGGCCTTCACCAAGACTTGGGTCGGGGACTTCGAATGATGGCTTTGTGAGGTTCACCCTTTTCATGTTGCTTACTACCGCAATTTGAAGATAGTGAGTTGAATTGAACTTGATTTGGCGCATCATGAATCGCTTAAGAGCAACGTATCCCACTCTTAAGTTTGGATTCTGGAGTGTTCCAAGAAATCTGAAGCTTCCAAGTATCTGATCAACGTCTTCACCCATGATGTATGAGAGATCCCCTTTAGTTAGCTCCTCGACCGTTCCATCTTCTTGCTGCACTTTGTAGATAGGATACTCATATAAGTCGAGACGACCTCGTTGTACACCTAAGATTTTGCTGATTCTGGCTCTTTCCTTCTCTTCTCTTCTAAGAGTGTCAACGTTAGTATCTTTTCCCCTCCACACTAGCCCTCTACGAAGAGAGAGCAGGTATCGTACAGCGGTTGGTATCGGGAGATGAGTTAGTCCTCTTAGATCAAGCTCGTCTAACTTCTTGATCCTATCTTCCTTCCTTCAGATTCTTCTCCGTATCTCTTCTTGATATGGAGCGATCACTTTGACATTTTCCCACGGTGGCTTCTGTTCTTCTCCTGTCTTCGACTTCGAGGGTGCACTCCTCATTGACGACGGCGTGTTTGAGAAGCTCGGGAAGTTCTAGAATGTCTGCTTCGTAGTCTTCACCTTCCTCGAGTTCATCATCGTCGATAAGGGCCAGGCTAATGTTTGCCTTCACCAAGAAGTATCTACCATTGTCTAGTAAGCCCTTGGCCAAGGCTGCTTCGTTAACCAGTCGTCGTTGAAGATGTATTTCTCTACCGCTATGTGTGGGTTGTAAAGTGTTTCGAGAGATATGATCGGTTCATTTGACTGAAGGGATAGGATGGGAGAGGATGAAGATATCAAAGGTGTGTCTTGACTTGTGGGAAGAGGGGTGATAGGCTCATAGCTGGTGAGAAAGGCTGTTGGGTTTTTTGGGTGGTAGTTCGTGTAGATTTTTTTGTTTGTGTGGGTGTAGGTGGTTTTGTTCTGGTGGGTGTTTGGGTGGCTCTAGGCTATGACTGCGGAGGAGGCTGAGGCCCTGTCTCTCGTGTCTTTTCCCCGTTGGGACGATCCCCACTGTCAGGGTCATCATGTGGTTGTCGGGATGACTGGCCTCGTCGGGGTTAGGCGGGTTGAAAGGAACCTCCAGACGTCTGAGGACCTCTGCTTCATACTCAGGTAACTTGGGTACGGTACGGAGTCTTGCCAGCAGAACATCGATGAGTTCTGCAATTGGGACGTTCCACGGGCCGCCGTCAGAGTCTGGAGATAGGTCGGTTTGAGGGGGTACTTCTTACGTTCCATGGGTTCCAAGTATGTTGTATACTTCGGTGAGGATGTTGTCCTTGAGATCTTTTCTGAGCTCAGCGAGTCGATCCTCCAGCCTCGCCTCCATCACGAACGGGGAAAATAACCTGACAGAGTCACGAAGACGTTCACCGGGGCAACTTAGGATGTGCCTGACAGAGTCACGAATGGACTGATGTGCCGCCTGTTTTCACAGGACTTGAAGAACCGGGGCAACTTAGGCTCACCGTTGACATCAAAGATGAGACAGGCTCAGATCGATGGTCCAAATCCGTAGCTGCGGTGATGTTGACTACGTTGGGTCTTCCGCTCTGTTCCGTACTAGACTCTAGTACGGAGACATCATGGAGCGTTCTGTCTAGATCACTAAGATCTAGAGGTGTAGAAACTAGACTAAGTGTCCTAGATAATGGAACAACTATGGATGGTGAGGGCACTAGACCAGTCGTGATCAAGGAAGGTGCAGGCTGAGGCTGAAGACTACTTGATACATGAACCCCCTCCGAGCGAGGTGGTGATGGATGACGTGGCACGTCGTGTGTTTGTGAAACAATCATCTGTTGGGAGATGATTGAGTGGCTAGGGAGGGTAGTTTGCACGATTGGACCCGATGTCGCAACTTCTATTAGGGGGAAGACAAAGTCATCCCCTGTACCTATTGGCTCGGTCCGGCTTATTTGTGGACTAGTGGACTTAGGAAGACGGTCATGTTTTTGCTTTGTACGCCGTTCCTGTTGACTGTTTCTGTCATCCTCTTTGGATTTTCTATTTTGTTTTGGCTTTGGGGATGAAGAGCTTCCTAGACCTATATTTCGCAGTGAGGGTGGGCTTGTCCCTGGGTTAGGTCCAACTGGGTTGTGTTGAACCATGGGAATATCATCGAGGTTGTTGGCTCGTAGGTATTTGAGGAGCTCCGGCTCAGTGGGATCAAGGAGTTGAAGTAGTGAATCAGGTATAATCATGGCCTCCTGATCGATTTTGCTCTTTGTTGATTGTATTCTGATGAGTTTAGGAGATTGATATCCCTCGGTCCTGGGTCGGCGCTCTATATCTGGATGATGATCCACAAAGTGTTCGACGATGACAAGGAGCCACCGTAGGTATGGAAGTACTGCTTTCGTGGATCCGAGACCTTGCCGTCGTAGTTGATCGAGAATATCCGTCCAGATTAGTTGCACAACATCATAGTTTTTGTTGAAGACTATTCCATGGAAGATCAGCATGATGTTGCGATTGCATTTGTCTGACCCAACGTGCTTCGGTGAGAGGCATTTGTTGACGATTAGAAAAAGGGTCCGCCTGGGTCCAGGAATGTCTTTGGCCGTGAAGTCAGGGAGGTGAATGGTGTTTTGGGCGTTTGGTTTATGGCCCATGAATAGGAAGTCCAGGATTAGGTCATCGTTCGAGGGATGGGGATCATATAGTGGTAGGTTTAGGACGGAGCGTAGAATGGTTGGGGTAAAGATTATGGTGTTGTCAATTTTGGCGGAAAGTTTTGTTGTTTTTGGGTTATTTGTTGGGTTTTGAAGGGTGGACCAGAATTGTTGGACATAGACTTCCGGGACAACTTCGGTGATATTTAGGGCTGTTTTGAGAAGGTGGTTTGATAGAATTTTGGGAATAATAGGATCTGGGCACGAGATGTTATCAAAGTCAAGTTGAAAGTTGTTGGGTGTTATTTGTGCCCCGTCCTTTGAAGCAAAGACCTCATCTATCAGTCGCACCATTTTAGTACATCTGTAAGATAAGATCAAGGGATTAGTAGGAACCAACCATTATAGAGCTTGGAATGGTAATGTAAATACGTATTAAGGTCAGATTTTGTTAACACTTTAGGACTTAGACAAATCTTGCAAAAACAAATATGAATAAAGTTCGTTGATAGGGACAAATATTGAAATAAAGTTAACCAATCGGCGAAACATTCATAGTAAATCACATTGTTAATCAGTTTCGGGCAAGATTGTTCATCGTGCGATTCAATCATATTGTTTTTATATCTTGATTCGATCGAAACAGAGAAATAGTGTGATTTAAATCAAGTTGTACTCAAAAAGGGCAGTTTCGGCCGAAAGTCTTAAGTGTGTGATTTCGATCATAGTAAAATTAAAGAATCCAGGTTCGGCCAAAACTGAAGTTTAACCAATTGATTCAAATTAGACTTTTGTTTCGATCAAAACTACCGAATAGAGCGATTTAGAAATATATTATGATTAGAAGACAGTTTCGGCCGAAAGTCATCGTGAAATTTCAATAGCCAGTTTCGGCCGAAAGCAGTGAATCGCTCGATTTAAAAACACAAAATAACTAAAAGTGACAGCATCGACCGATTGTAACATGAATTTGAATCTGGGATTAAGTTCCGGACGAATTTAAACTAAATCCAAACGCAATTAAAGGGCAAATCGCGCGAACTCACTCAAACCCTAACCTGTGAATCCTGCAAGAACGAGAACAAAATCAGTTGAAATCTGCAGATTATATGTTTTTCCTTACCAATAGTGAGTTTCGAGCCGCAGAAATCGTGAAACACAGTGTTTGTGTGGGGCGGTGATGAGATCTGAGTGCGATTGCTGTGAGATTTTGAAAGTGAATTTGGAGGATTCGATAAGAAAAGACTGAGTTTCGGGCGAAACGCTATTTATTAGAAAGAGTTTCTATCGAAACTGATTACAGGTGAAGCTCAGTTTCACCGAAAAATAATTACAAAGGGTTAATTTTGAGTTTTGGTTTCGGGCGATGCTCTGTTTCGCCGTGTTAACTAATAAAAGGATTTCAGTTTCGGGCGAAAGTCAGTTTCGCTGAGAAAATTATAAAAGGATTTTTAAGAAAATTTTTAATTCCGATCGAAACGTGTTTTGGGCGAAAGTCAGTTTCGCCGAGAAAATTATAACAAGGTTTAAAATTCAGCTTCCATCGAAACGTGTTTCGTGCGATTGTCAAATCAATTTAAAGGAGTTTCGGGCGATACGTAGTTTCCGAGAAAAGATTTGAAATACTTGAATGTTTAGTTTCGATCGAATTTGACCTGAGTTTTAGTTTCGCCGAGAATAGATTTTAAATATTTGTAATTCCAGTTTCGATCAACTTTTGGGTTCGCCGAGAGAAAATTTTGTAAGGATATAGAAATGATAAGATTTATAAAGTTATGGAAATGTTTATCTCATAAGTTTACCCCTCAATGCGATTTGAAATTAAATTTGAAGAAAGATCATAAGAAAAGCTCCCCGTTAATTTGTGCAAAGTGTTCAATGACTCCCCTTAGATTAGTGCGTAAATTTCAAAGACTCCCCTAGATCCATACATAAATTTTCTTATTAGACTCCCCCTAAATATGATGGTAGGATTTTTTAACATTCAAATGAAAACATATAGAGAAAAATTAAGTGACCTATTTACACAATATCAGGTTCATGTAGGGACAATCGATCATGTCTGACAGTTCAACATACCTAACCTAGATACCAAGAATTGGAATCGCTTTTCATCCAATTCCTTAGTGAATAAGTCGACAAGTTGAAGATCTGTGTGAACAAAATGCATTTCGATTGTACTTTGTTCCACATGTTCCTTGATAAAGTGATATCTAATGTATATGTTTTGTGCGTGAATGATGTACTGGATTACTTGTTATAGCTATAGCACTTTTAGAGTCACTAAAAATTGAATATGATTTAACGTTATGCCAAAATCTCGCATCTGGGTTCTCATCCACAAAATTTGTGAGCAACAACTCGCAGCAGCGACATATTCTGCCTCTGCTGTCGAGGCTGAGACACAATTTTGTGTTCGAGACGACCAGCCGAGTTTACCCCCGAGAAATTGAGCGGCTCCAGAAGTGCTCTTTTGTCCAGCTTGCATCCCGCGTAATCGGTGTCGGTGTATCCTACGAGTTCGAAGCTTGACTCCATCGGGTACCATAGACCTAGACTTGGAGTTCCCTTGAGGTATTTGAAAATCCGCTTGACAGCGAGCATGTGAGATTCCTTTGGATCAGCTTGAAAGCGAGCACAGAGACACGTGGCGAACATGATGTCAGGCCGACTGGACGTAAGATAGAGCAAGGATCCTATCATGTCACGATAAATCGTTTGATTAACAGATTTTCCTGATGAATCTGCATCAAGTTTGCATGAGGTAGACATGGGAGTGATGGCAGCATTTGAGTTGTCCAAGTTGTACTTCTTGAGTATGTCGTGAATGTACTTGGATTGACTGATGAAGATTCTATCGTGAAACTGCTTAACCTGAAGGCCTAAGAAAAAACTTAGTTCACCCATCATGCTCATTTCAAATTTCTTCTTCATTAGATCCCTAAAGTTCCTGCACATTCTTGAGTCCGTAGACCCAAATATGATGTCGTCGACGTAAATCTGCACTAACATAATGTATGAGCCGTCTTTCTTGATAAAGAGAGTCGTATCGATCTTTCCTTTTGTGAAACTAGAGGAGATGAGAAAATACGAGAGGATCTCGTACCAGGCTCTGGGAGCTTGTTTAAGTCCATAGAGAGTTTTATCGAGACTGTAGACATGATCTGGGAGTTGTTCGCTTACAAAACCTTCAGGCTGAGATACAAAAACTTCTTCTTTTAGTATTCCGTTGAGGAATGCAGTTTTGACATCCATCTGGTAGACTGTGAAGTTCTTGTGTGCAGCGAAAGCTAAGAACATCCTGATGGCCTCAATTCTTGCGACTGGAGCATATGTCTCATCGTAGTCGATTCCTTCCGTTGATTGTATCCTTTTGCAACCAGCCTTGCTTTATTTTTCGAATACCAACTCCTTGCTCGTCCTTTTTGTTCTTAAACAACCATTTAGTCCCTATGATAGTTTTCCCAGTCGGTCTAGTTACTAGGTTCCAGACTTTCAACCTCTCGAATTGATTGAATTCCTCCTGCATTGCAATTATCCAATCTGGGTCGTTGAGTGCTTCAGCTACTTTGCTGGGCTCCTTTTGACTGAGAAAGCAGGAATAGAGGCTTTCATTTATCGTTGATGCTCGGGTTGTGACACCAGTGGAAGGGTCCCCAATTATTTTTGAGTTTGGGTGTGCACGGGTCCACTTCTTGTATTGGGTTGTGATGATCCCACTGCATTTGTATCGTGTATTGCTTCTTCACTTTGATCAGCCTGATGTTCCGTTCCTTCTCCAGATTGAGGTATTACTGACTCTCGTGAAGAAACTTCTATTGTTGAAACAGATGACTGAGGTGTTTCAGCGGCTGAGCTAGAGATGATCTCTGTATCTGTTGGGAGTTCACTGTCATCATCAAGGTGAAGATTTTCCATCGTAGGAGGGGAATTGTCATTGCTAGTCTCTGCAGGATCATTATCTTCTGGTGATGCAGAAGTTGTTGGAGCAGTGGGTGGCGACGGCTTAGATAAGAGATCCTCGAATAAGAGATCGAGTTCCGTGTCGCTCAATGTATTTGATTTTGAAGTTTCGCCCACGGAGGAGGTGCTTGGTTGATCCTTTGTCAACTCTCGTAGAAGTCCTGGTTCTGGACTGATTTGTGCAGAAACAACTCGGTCTACTTCATCAAACGTTACGTTAATGCTTTCCATAACAGATCTTTTCTCCTTGAGATATACTAGATAGGCTTTTCATGTTGTCGAGTATCCTACCAGTGTCCCTTCAAATGCTTTTGGGTCAAGTTTGCCTCTATCTACACGATCATTTTCTACGTAGCACTTGCATCCAAAGACTCTCAGCAAAGAGAAGTCTGGCACTCTGCGATTTATCAACTCGTAGGGAGTCCTATTGAACCTTTTGTGAAGGGAGCCACGATTTTGAGTGAAACAGGATGTGTTCATTGCTTCGGCCCACAAGAAGTGAGGTAGTCCAGAGTGAATGAGGAGGGTACGAGTTGCTTCAACTAAGGTTCTGTTCTTGCACTCGACTACCACGTTTTGTTGAGGTGTTTTCGCCTCTGCGAACTGCTGGGTGATTCCAAGTGATGCATAGAAATCACTGAGTTTTTTGTTCTTGATTTCTATCCCATTGCCAGTATGATGATTTCTACACTTATTTGGTAGAGGTTTTGTGCGGTTTTGATAAACTCAATGATTAGACTTGGAGTTTCGTCCTTAGTTCTGAGGAATTTGCTCAATGTGTAGTGCGAGAAATCATCCAAAATAGCCAACACATACTTTTGCCCATTGATGGTCTGAGTCCGCATGTGTCCAGATCCATATGAATGAGTTCGAGAGGTTTGGAAGTTGAGGCTATGTGTTTGGACCGGTTCCTTATCTTTCCCATTTCGCATGCCGAGCAAAGATGCTCTTTGTGATATCTGAACGAGGGAAGTCCTTTGACCAAGTTTTCTGATCGCAGTTTGTTAAGGTCTTTGAAGTTGAGATGGGAAAGTCGCAGATGAGGCACGTCGGTCGGACAGTTTTGAGGTCAATGGAGTAGAGATTCGTCTTCCTGTGGCCAGTGAGTACCTCTCTTCCATTGTTATCTGTGACACTACATTTGCTGGTCTCGAAGTTCACCTTGTAGCCTTTTTCACTGAAACGTCCGATGCTGAACAAACTGTAGCTCAGTCCTTCGACGTAGGATACCCCTTTGAAGGTCAGCCTGTCATGAATGAGATCGCCTGTTCCTAGCATGGATGCAGATTGACCGTTTTCGAAGTAGACCTTCTCGAGAAATCCTTCAGAGAAGTTGCTCAGCAGCTCTTTGTTTCCAGTCATGTGTGAGGAGCAACTTGAATATAAGTACCACACATGACGGACTTGCAAAACGAATCAAGTAAGTTTAGGCACCCATTTATGGATGGGCCCTTCTTTGATAGCAGGTGTAGAAGCTAACTTGTTCGTTGCTAGTTTTAATTCTTTGTTGGATTGTTGGATGATTGTGTAGAATACCATTTGTAATTGTGCTTGATTTCATTAGTTGTCCTTGTAATTAGGGGCGTTTTGTATAGTAGTCCTTAGATTACGACTAGTTTGATATTTATACCAAGTTTGTTTGGTATAAATACATGTAAAACAATTGAGCTGAATAGAGAAAGTTTAGAGAATTGATCCGAAGGGCTTGCAATTCGATTTCTAGAGAGAGAAACAACAGTAACTTTCATACTCTACTCAAATTCTCTCTCTTGTTCTTCATTTGAGTTTTCGATCGAATTCAATTGATTATCTAAACGATCGAGTTACTATGAATTCTAGCCTAGGATCGTAGAGTTGTTAATCGTAGGACCTAACAGATTGTTTTAAGAATCCAAGCATGACGATTTCCTACGGGATGTAATTGTGATTTCGGGATCCAAATCTATTTTTGACTTCGTTTCTTGTTCTGCTTGGTCTTGAATGTGGTGTGTTTCTTTATTTTAGATTTGATAGTATGATTGGACGGCGTGGGAGATATGTCCATAGAACGGGTGCTATGTGACGTGGAAGCATTTTTGCTGAAATGACTGTCACGAGGATGAGAAAATACATCATTGTTTACACGACAGTGTTTTGTTTTTAGAGCATGAAATAATAAAACACGTTCTGCGACATTACAAGAAGTCACTTTTGGAAATGCAAAAGATTTCGAAACATGAGAAGAAAGGTTTGAGACTGGTTTCTTCTTCTTATCAAGAACTGTTGTCTTCTTTGCTGAGCCAGATCGAACCTTCTTCGCTTCCTCAGATCTCACGCCTTTGTCTGTGGGTACATGTGATACAAGGTTAGTGTGAGATAAAGGAATTTTCTTCGTAGTTTGCTTGCATTTATATGTAGACTCTGGAACAGGACATGATGTGGAGGGTCTGTAAACGTCAGGAAAGTTTTCAAGAGTATCAATTTTGCTTAACAAGATAGTTCTCTCTTCTTCGTGGGCTTTCTTTTCTGATTCTAGGGAGGCTGTCAACTCACTGATTTTGCGAATAATCTCTGGAATATAAATAGATGAACGAATGAGTTTAGCCGTCTCGTCAGTGCCTTCCTGGGTTTCAGGTCCAAATGTAATATATAGTCATCAGAGAGTGGTATCTCTCTCGTTTTATCGCTATTATTGAGTTCTGTGTAGTCATACTCAATTTGGGCACATTCTTTATTCCTCCGTTTCCGTTCTTCAGATCCAGTCACCTCCTTGATTCTATGAAGGGCCTTAGTTGTTCAAGGCTCAACCCAAAACGCTTAATGTTGTACAGAGAATGTATCTTATCTTTTTCAGGGTTAGTGGTGGGTTCAAATCCCAATCCTTGACGAGGATCATAGAATTCTACATCTTTAGGTTGGCTAAGAAAGACGGTTCGTTCAGATTGACCTCTTTTGGTGTTAATGTCCTCTAACTCTTTGACTTTCTTGTATAGACGAACGCGTTCGTTGGTGATTAGTTCATATTGGGACAATACATTTGCTCGTTCTTCTTCGCTGTCTTTCAAGCTTCTACTCATATCGTTAATTTGTTTTTCCTTGCTTCATATATGCTCTTCTAAAGTCTTTACTTTAGTTTCAGACAAGGTCAAGGATTCATTAAGAAAAGCTATCTCTTCATGTTGTTTGTTTAATAAGGCATAATTTTTGTCAAAATTGCTTTGGAGTTCTGAGTAATCTTTACAATGCATGGAGATTTCAGCTATTCTACGTTCGAGTTTAACGAAATCATTTAGGGATGGAGTGTATACCTCCGGGTCGGATGAAGAGACATCAGTCCTGTCTGACCCGATGGTTGGCCCATCCTCGTCGGAGTCATCATCAATGCTTTTCACCATAAAGGTCATTTCTTCTTCCTCCTCGTCAGATGTGTCCTCCAGCCATACCTCTTCCTCAGCAACCAAGGCAATTCCCGCCTCCTTGCGCTGTGAGAGCTGAATTTTTTTCTTGTAGTATTCAGTGTTTTTCTTCTTATGTCTGAAGCATTCAGAAGCAAAGTGACCCGGCTTGCCACAGTTGAAGCACTTCTTTACTGCTTCAGATTTCTTAGTTACAGCCTCTTCGGGGGCACCGAACTTCTGTTTCCCGTTCGAGGTTCGTTGTTTGTTGAAGGAAGATGATGATTTCTTGGCGCATATCTTATTAACCGTCTCTGAGATCATAGCCTGTTTCTTTCTGATAGATTCGAGTTCGTCCTCAGATTCTTGGTCGGATTCGGCATTGTCAGAAGTGTCAGAATGTACGACCTCCTTTCCTTTAGAAGTTCTCGAGCTCCTGTTGCTTGTCTTAGAGGTCACGAGTGCAATAGGTTCCATGTCGACATTTGTTTTTCCTTCGTTCTTGATTTCTTTGGCATACTGGGAGTATTGTGAGAGGTTATCGTGTAGGGAGTGAATATCCATAGCATCCAGATCTTTGTTCAGTTGCTTCACCCGAAATGCAATCCGTCCCCACTCAGGTTGAAGTGTGGAAAGGAACTTGATGTTGTGTTCGAGATCGGAGCGTTGGATGTTGATCTTTCTCATCTCGTTGATGATGGTCAGGAAGCGAAGGTAAACATCTCGAAGTTCTTCTCCCTCCTTAGCTTTAAAGGAGTCAGGCAGTGAGGATGCTGGGACTTCTTAGACAGATTGCTAACTTCTGTCTCAACCATCATTTTGCATACTTCATCCCAAATTTCCTTTGCAGTGACCATTGCATCGACTTGCTTGTAGACATCATTTGGTAGGGCCTGAAGTACGTTGTGTCGGGCAAGCTTGTCCGCTCTGGCACGTGCTCTCTCAGCATCATTGTATTGACTAGGGTCCTTAGGAGTTCTCCTCTCTGGAATTGCAAGAACAGCATCGGGTTGAGCAGGGATGATGGTCCAAAATTGAGCAGGGCCTTCAAAAATGGAGGAAAGCATGTCGTTTGCGAGGTCTGCATCCTTGATTTCTATGAAGTTGATGAATCGCTGCTTCCATATGCCGTACTCTCCCCATTTTAGTAGTGGTGCACAGTTGTCAGATCCGATAGCAAGACCGTCCATGTTTTTGTTGGTAATGATCGTTAACGCGTAATAGATCTACGAAATGAAATGCTTTAGTTTTGAATGAGATATAGTCAAGTGTGAGTAATTTCGAGTGTTGAGTCTAAGTAGGTAAGTTCACTTAATGAATTCCATAGCAATTTAAAAAAATGTTGTATTTTGTGTAATGCTTGATCGATTCTAATTTTATATAAGAGGCAAGCTCGACGATTTTGATCTAAGTGTTGATAATCGGGCGATTGACATTCTAAGATTGAACTCAAGAATGACTTTCGACCGATTGATCTAATTAGAATGGCTTTCGATCGACTGAAATTGATCAAGGCTGATTGGACGAAAGAGTTTGCATTAGGCTGGTTTCGGGCGATTTTGGTCCAACTAGAATGATTTTCGATAGATTGAAATTGAACAAGGCCGATTGGATTAATGAGCATCGGGCGAAACTGAACTATAATCGCCGCGAAATTAATCGATCGAAACAGGGAATTTTGTATTGTAGCCTTTCGAGCGAGACACGTGTCGGTCGATTGAGTGAATTGATTGAGAATCGCCGAGATTTCAAGCGGGCGAAACTTAGCAATTTGGTACTGTAGTCTTTCGGACGATATGGATTGGACTTTCGCCGAGAAATGTATCGGGCGAAACTGTGAAATCAGTGGAAATTCCTCGAAACTCAAATCGATCGACTTTCGGGTGATATCGATTGGACTTTCACCGAGAAATATTTCGGGCGAGGCTGTGTAATTGGCGAAAAATTACCCGAAACTCGAATCGATCGAAACTACTCACAGTGGTTTTGGTCGAAACCTTCAAACTCAATGGTATTGTTCTATCTGTTACCCGAAAGTGATGAACAGTTCAGTAAAAAAACAGAATTTCAGACTCGTTTTTTTCTCAAATCCTACTCAAACTTGACTGAAATCGATGTGAAAGAGCCTAAATGTACTCAATATCAGTTTTCTAACGTCCTAGGGGTAAGAAATCGCTGAAAACGATTTGAAAACACTCAAAAACAGCGAAAAATCGAAAATTGGTTTTCAAGCTAAAAACTTCGTCAAATCACGTCGAAATCGAGCAAAACTGGATCCAAATGGAAGATATTGATCCGCGTTAGGCTCTGATACCACTTGTTGGCCCTTTTATTACCAAACAAGGATCAAAAGAAAGGTTTCAATGTGAAAAACGTGAAGAACACCTTGAGTGCGTGTTAGTGTGTGTTTATCTAAGGGAAAGTACAAGGTGGCTTACCTTTTGAATTCTTTTGATAAAACCCTAATTAGGGTAAGTGGGGGGATATATACCACAAGTATTTGGTATATTAAACCCAATACTAAACTCCTACATAATATCATATGTCACCCCAAACTACTATAACCCACTAAATAAGTACATATTAGTCCAAGATTACATAAATTAAAGGATGCTACAAATATTCCTAACAGTAAAGCACGCTCAACCACTAAATCTCCTAGAAGACAGGGAATAGTAAAACTCTCTGGCTCCTTAAGCTTCTTTGGGATCTTGCTTTGGAGTATCGCCGAACACTTTCCTCGCAGGCATACTGTGTAAACATGTTCAAGCTTCCTTCTGTTCGTCAGCAGGTCCTTCAGGAACTTGGCGAAGCTGGGCATCTGCATAATAGCTTCAACAAACTGTAAGTTAATGTGCAATTCCTTACACATACACATAAATTTACCAAACTGCGCCCCGTCCTTGTTTTTCTTCAATCGAGCCGGGTAAGGAACCTTCGGCTGGTATGGCTTCACCGGTGGCCGCTGGATCTCCTTCGCCTTTTTCCTTTCGTGCTCGACCTTCTCCTTCTCAGCTTCGGCCTTCTTGACATCGTCGCACCGATTTCCTCCAATTCGGGCTCGTCAGGGCTCTCGAAGTTAGCGTTCTCCTTCGACTTCTTTTTGGTGTGTACCTCCTTCTCGTTCGTTCCTCAAGGTCACCGGCTTGTAATACTCCTTTGGATTTGGCTCGGTATAGCTCAGAAGCGATCCCTGAGTACGTCTCGTCAATTGTTTCGCCAACTGGCCCACCTGTTGCTCCAGCTTCTTGAGCGAGGCGTCTGTGTTCTGGGCACGTACGTAGTTCGCTTCCCTATACTCCTCCATCTTCGTCATTCGACTCTCGTGGGCCGCAGTGGTGCTGTGAATTTCGTGAGGAGCATCTTCAGCATGTCCTTCATCTCCCTCATATCGTCAGATCCTCCTGCGGGTGAGTTCTGATATTGCCGTGGCGCCCCGTTTTGGAAACCGGATGGTCTAGACTGAAATCCCGGCGGTCCTTACCCTCGGTGGTTTTGATTCCCGTACGTCAAGTTGGATGCGCTCGGGGCTGGTAACTCCTCTGGCCATATTTTTAATTGCCCATGTAATTTACGTGCTCCATCGGCTGCCCAAGTTGGCATTCTGAGGTCTCGTGGGCCACGCCACGAGTTCCACACAACAGTATGTATGGCGTATGCTGCGTCGGCGGTGGTGGTCACGGCGTTCACGGGCTGTGCCTGCCCGGATTTTGGAAGGAGTGCGCCAATCACCATCTGCAATTGGGAGTTCGTCGCTGCGATTTGTTGTTGGAGCGCCTCAAATTTGGCACTGGTGGCCTTCTCCTCGCTCACTCCGAATACGCCTGGTGTCTTCATCCTCGTATTGCCCCTCATGAAGTTGTTCCTGGAGTAGCCCTCAATCAGATTGCAAGTGTCGGTCGCACTGAGCTTCACGTGTCCTCCGCCTGCGGCTCCGTCTAACATGTGAACAGTCTGATCATTGAGCCCCTCGTGGAATCGGTTGATCTGGGCTGCCTTTGACATTTCGTATTGCGGGCACTTCTTCAGTAGCACCTTGTATTGCTCCCATACCTCGTAGAGGTTTTTTGAATCCTTCTGGTGGAAAAGGGAGATCTTCGTCTTCAACCTCAGCACCTTTGATAATGGGAAGTAGTGGCCGACGAATGCAGCTCACATCTCCTTCCATGTAGTGATCAATCGGGATGGCAACATTTCCAGCCAATCCTTCGCTCTGAGGGAGAATGGGAATAATATCAGCTTCATTGCATCGCCCGTGACACCATTGATATTGATGGTGTCAGTCTCCGTCAGAAAGGCCTTCAGGTGTGAGTAGGGGTCGTCGTCTAGATTCCCTTCAAACTGGGCCGTCTGGAAGATCATCTGAAGCCAAGAATGCTTTAGCTCGAAGTTGTTCTTTCGATCGGCGAAACAACGATTGCCGACTCCGTACCGCCTGGTGCGGCTTTCTTGAGCAAATCTTGTAGCGATTGCTCCTCCTCTGGAATGTTGTGGACAGGTACTCTTTAGTCCGCCATCCTCACTTCTGTCTCTGGGCTATTTACGGAGGCCTCTACGCGAGAATTTTGGGTCGATTCCTGAGAGCTTCCTCTGAGTAGTTGACTAACGATTCTTGAGAACTGGTGGTCTCTCCTTCGGTATCGTACTTGAGTTGCCTCCGTAACGTTCGCTCAAAATCTGGTTCTGCTTCAACAATGGGACCCGATGGATGGCTTCGGATCATTCACTGCTGAATCATACCTCCAATAAACGTAAACAAAAATCAGTGAAGAACAGATAAACACATCGAAGAAATAACGAAAGTAGTAATTTATAAAAAAACACAAATAACACAAGTAACGAAAAACTACGAAAAATGTCAAATAAAGTGGCTAAAGTACCGAACTACGGTGTTCCTAATATCAATCTATTCCCCAGCAACGGCGTCAAAAACTTGATCGGCACGTGGTGTACTAATATAAATTCAAAGTGCGACAAGTGATAAAATAAAACGAATACTTAATTACTACCACCAACGTGCGATAGGCAGTGGACCAATCTTTTGTAGTGCAGTAAAGTGAGTAAACGAGTATCAAACACGAGGAATAAACAAAATACTAGTAATAACCTATCGACTCGATATTTAGCCTAATAAAATACGCAAGTACTTTATATTACGAACTAACTTAACAGACCAATCCTAAAGCAACAAGAGATTCAAAGAACACGGCTAAAACTGGTAAGAAAGCTTCAGATAATAAAGATGTGCTCTGTATTCGAACCCCGCTAGGTACTATCGGCTAAGACAATAAATCGCTCCTACGTGATTAAGACTAAATCGCTGTAATTTCCTACCCACTCACGAATTTGCTGTCGCTCTAAACGCTCACAGGGATCTAAATTCAAGAATTACTAACGGCGAGGATCGAGTATTTGCTTTCGCCCTATACTCGAATCCTATCATCTACGAACGGCCAAATCGTTGTTTAGCTGTCGCCCTAAACGATTTTCCACACATTCACTTTAACACATAGACATATTAAAGCGAAGAAACACTTTCATAAATAGATAAATAGTCGAAACACACGAGTCACGATAATATATGTCTTAACTACGAAATAACCTAGCGTTCATCTAATCCCAAACACAGAGGAGATTTATCTATTCATAACTAACGGAAAACAACGAGGGAAATATAAAATAGGGAAGGAAGACTCATGATCTTGAGTATTGATGGATCAGGGGTGGAATTGCGGATGAATCTTCATTTCTCGTTCAATTCGGTATGGATTCTTCGTTGATCTGTCTCTTGCACTCCGGGATGCAATTCTTTGTTCTTCCAAGCTCTTTTTCGTCTCTTGATGGATTAGGGTTAATATCTGGTAGGTGTCCCCTCTATTTGAATCGAAATCAGGCCTTTATACTGAAATTCGCTAGTGTAACGGCCTGGGACATGGGCCTTCACGGCCGTGACAACCTTTGAATAAGATTTCAATCCTCTTTGCCTGTCTTCACGGCCGTGACGACAACGTTCGGTCATTCTTTAGCTCACTGCCGACCGTCACGGCCTATTGCATGAGGCTTCACGGCCGTGACTCTCTTATTGTTGGATTTCGTTGATCACTGCCCATTGTCACGGCCAAAAGCATGATGCTTCACGGCCATGACTAGCTCTTGTTCTAGCCTCTGCCCGTTGCCGACTGTGCACGAAGAGTCACGGTCGTGACGTTTGCCTGTTTTCGTTATTTTTGCGCCGTTTTGCCTCGTTTTCGCTTTTTTTCGCCCGAAGGTCGTCCGAAGCTCCTTCGATATTAAAATATGTGTAAATAGAGCGAATAAATGCATAAGATGACTACGAAAACTCTATTATGACCCAAATAAATATTGCAATAAACGTATTAAACTACGTTTATCAACCTGCCCCAACATCCATATATGAGAATCTACAAGATTCGAATCGAGGATTGGATGGAAGTTTCGACCCGTCACAACCTCAAGTGACGACGAGCCAACCCGATGAGACGGTGTTCACTCAGGGATTGATTACAGGCAACATCAGTCGACCTTGTCCATCTACGAAGGCTCCTTCCACCTAGTTCGTGACGGAAGCTCGCTGGCAGGCAGCTCTCTCCTCTGTTCTACCGCAATTCGAGGAACGCTTTATGGAGAGAGTTCACACTGCTATAGAGATATTCCGATGAGATACCGGGAAAGCACCG
Organism: Craterostigma plantagineum; assembly: GCA_027422505.1. Lineage (NCBI taxonomy): Eukaryota > Viridiplantae > Streptophyta > Magnoliopsida > Lamiales > Linderniaceae > Craterostigma > Craterostigma plantagineum. The sequence goes on along the minus strand of JAPQWV010000011.1, from coordinate 10,735,242 downwards.
ATCTACGAGGCCCAACCGTCCGAACAAACCTCCCAACTTATCCTCACACCCACTCAACCCATATAACCCATCTCAGTCGCCACTCCCATTCTCACACACAACCATATAAACCCTACCACCGTACCCATCAGCGACCTCCACTCCATCCTCGTCCCCCGATTACTTGAGCTGACCACCCGGACGCCTGCAGAGGAAGATCTCTTCCGACGCCTCGTGGACCATATGACCCACCTACCGACTCATGCCGAGGTCAAAGCTCTCTCTCAAAACGCTGACAGGGCGATCCTGATGAATAATGAGAAGAGGCTAAGGATTTCTACGAGCGGTCAAGGACAAAGCTCGGGCGCAGCACGGACAAGTACAGGAGCCGCTGAAACCTCACAACCCACTAACCAAACAACCACAATCAATCTTTAGCCTAGGACGCCTCCGCCCACACCACCGACTTGCACAAGCCCCTTGCTTCCAGAAGAAGAAGCAGGTGCCGCAATGCTCATAGCACTGGCAGCAACTCAAGCAACTCCCAGCTCGACCGCTCCAGATCAGTCGAGACCATCAGGAAGTGGAGTCAACACACACGAGTTCCTCGATAAATACATCTTCAAAGGACAGTGGATGACCCACACTATCGCCGATGACGTTCAAAGACAGAGACTCAAAGACGTACGACATTTTCTACAACAAGCTTCAGTTGACCTAGTCCTGATAGAAGACGAAGAACTTCAGGAAGATGAAGATCATGAGCAAATTCCCCAAAGGCTTGCAGAGTTGATTGCTCAACGAGCGGATTCCCTACGAGATTAATACCAGGGTCCGTTCGAATCGACACGCCGTGGGAGAATATTCGGATTGAGATTCCATTCCTTGAGGAAGTTCGTGAACACATATGGAGGTCACCGGACAAAGTCAAGTAGTTGAACGAGTTCGAGCTCAGAGGCATCTCTCACTGGGATCAGCAGAAGAAGATGACTTATCTTTGGATGCTAACCCATCTTGGACCAGATGTGAGGCTGAGATCCAAAAGGACAATTGAAGAGTCGTTTTAAGAGTCTATCCCCAATCTGTCAGCTGCTGAGTGGCACAAAAAGGCAACCTTCCAACTCCATTCTATGTCATAGAACGGATAGACAGAACCTGAGAAGAGCTAAGCAAGAGCGACCTACCATACCTCCCTGCCGAGGAGGTGTACCATCTTTAACAGTTGTACGTGGAGAAGTACAAGGGTCCTCTCACTAAGCGAAATCTCTCTCGAAGCTCCCTAAGAAGGTTTTCGATCGAAATCTAATTCTTAACAATTCTAGTCGATCGCCTTAGATTTCAAGTCTAGGATCTAGAAGTTGATAATCGAGGACCTAACAGATGTTCGTGATTCGGTGGGAGTATATTTCATCAGACAATTAAACTCACAACAGGTCCCACAATTGAAGTTACTCTTATGTTGTTAAAAGAGGGCTAAAGCCCATCACATTCTTTGGGCTTGGCAAACATTCTGGTCTTAGAAGGATTAAGACTAAAACCCTTTATCTGGAACCTTCAAAGGACCTATCCTTAAGCGAGAGAAAATTGAAGGATGAAGTTGCGCAGAATAATAAGAAGATCAATGGTCATTAAAGAACATAGTACAATGATCGGCAAAAAGAAGTTGCATAGGGTTTCACCCCAAAAGATCTCTCAACCTCTCTCTCTTGATATTTTGTATATTCTTCATTTTTGCTTTCTTACTCTGTAAAATTTATGTTCATCAAAAGAGTTTAATCGCTTGCCGTTGACGTAGGATTCATCAAAAGAATCCGAACCACGTAATAAGCTATGTTCGAGATTTTTTTTCTTTCTTGTTAGTTTAATCTTCATCGTTGAAGATTGACTTCATTTTTCAACATGGTATCAAAGCGAGGTTATGGGATCTGCTTTCGTTTTACTCTATTTGAGAAGCTTTTTTAATTGCCTTCCTGCTTTTTGATCTTCGCCTCATTGGAGCTGCTGCGAGACAAGACTTCATTGACTGGGAGACGATAGCAGAGCTTCTATTTCCTGGTGAACTCGCTCCTTAAAATCTTCTTGAAAGTTGTTTTGCTATATACTATACATCTCCGTTCATACAAACAAAGTTTCTATGATTGAGTTTTTAACTGAAATCTGGTGTTTCTTCATTGAAATTATCTATATTTTTATTTGTATCTGAGAAACTTTTCAATATCTCTTCTTGGTTTTCGAGAAATCTGTTTGCTTAGCAAAGATTCCTTGATTATTTTTATATGGTAGTCTACACCTCTGATTACGTTTTAAATGCTTCCGCTCATTTGTTTTCGGTAGGAACTGGGAGAATGTACTGAATTGTGTTTCTTGCTATGAGATTCTACCTCAGCTGCTAGATGCCTGCTTTTGCGAACTTCATACTGTGAAAACGTTTCTTTTTTCCTATATAGTGTGTTTTGTTCCTGTAGTTTTTTTGCTCATATCCCGCTTTGCTTTGTTCTTCGAGACATTGATGATAGATCTTACTGTATAGTGGTTTCTATGCCATTTGCTTTATGTTAGCTCGTTCTCTGAACACTTTCTTTGGCTATCTAGGCGCTTGGTTGAGCCTTGTATTGCAGTCTAACATTTGGACTCATGTTTTGCCATCCTAATGCTAGGAATATGCCCTCGAATGCTATACGAGGATTAGATTGTATACGGCATTAGCTTATTTATCATTCGACCTTTTATGTAATAGATATTTTGTGTGGCATTGTTCGTTGTTGGGAATAAGAGTACTTTACTAAGCATCCGGTAAAGCAATAAATGAACAAATCCAAATGTGTCGAGTTGAGTCACTATTCTCGATGGGTACGAGAGAGCAAGGCACCAATGGACTCTTAACCTCGAGCATTAAAAGTCCGTAAGCCTTAGGCTCCAGTTGGGTGCTGGATAACCGATTATGGCTTATTTGTCGATGACCTATTGAGTGCCGATATCTCGCTTGGAAGCGGAGGTCATGACTTGTGATGCGAGTCGAATCAAGGGATTGAATCGTTTCATGGACACTGACTCACAAGTCGTACGGTCGAACATGGCTTATAACTCAAGGAGTGTCAATGACCGACGACAACACTATAGTAGTCTATGTGAACCTTAGACCGAAAGGGGCTTTGACGGAGTTGACTTTGAAGTCTCGATTGTCACTGGTTCCCCTCGACCCGATTTGCTGTTGCATGGGTCAGCGGGCCAGATGCGGTCTTGATGATGATTTGTGATTGCCGGGCTTAGCCCGTCGAGTACGGATTTACAGTCTCGCAAGTAATCGAGATAAGTGTCCTATGAGGACAACGACGGGAAATTACGAAATCCTTGGCCAATGTATTGAACTAACTAATGTTAGACATGGAGGGTAGTTTTGGTGATTTGCCTCGTCCCCGTTTTATCATAGAAGCGAGTATAGTGAGTTTGACATAGACCATGGCTCTCACTCGATTGGGACACAACTGAAGGGTTTATACGAAGTACTATAATCTATAGTAAGGTTCTCGAATAAAGACTGCGTCGAAATTCGCACTCAATTCGGGTTACGATCCGGTACTGCGGAATTGGCTAGGTAACTGCCGGACTCTTGGATTCCTCCCTTGCCGATTGAGTCTAACCTAGAGATTCGGGCTTAAAAAGGATCATCAACGTGTACTGATAAGGAGAGAAAGTGTTTTGGGCCTGAGCGGGCCTTGGGCCTTTGGGCCACGCCTTAGTGGGCCTCGGGCCGTTTAATGGACCGAAGTCGGACTTCGTATGAAACTAACTTTGAGACTTGGGCTTGGCCAAGTGCTTAAAAGGCTTGAGGTTAAAATTGGAATTTGACCCTAAGCTGATTTTCGAATTATGCTTTGGGAATTAATTTCGGAAAACTAAATATAAATATGGAAATAATGTATTTGGAATATTATTTCTTTTAAGGTGAAAATTTCAAAATCAACTTGGATTAAGTTTGGAAATTTATACCATATTTACATATACTTAGTTTGACTTAGTATTTAAGTTAGTTGTCTAATTATGTTAAGTATCCTTATATGAATTTTGAATTAAATAAGGGAGAGAAAGATATGGCAAAGTCTCTGAACTTAAGGAGTAAAATCGAAACCATATCTTTGAGATATCATAGATATTTCCAAATATATAAATAGGGCAGCCCTATTTCATAAATAGGGGTGAAAATTTCGTCCATAAAAAAGGCGCACACACACCGAAAAAACAAAACACTTTTATCCCATAGGATGGCTCGGTTCTCTCTAGCCATCTTTAGAGAACTGATTCCGTGGTACACTGCGAGGTCGGCGTGACGATCTAGTGCCATCCACCACCATCGACAAAGTCTTGAAGAAAAGGACGAGGAGCTGTCACTCGCTTCAACTGGTAATTCTCTACGGGTTTGACCCGCCCTATTACATGTCTATGTGTTACTATTCTGATCCGAGCAACGAGGGCAATAAGGGAACCCGGAAAATTTTTGTCCCGCACCGTACCCGGGGACGTGGCGTCTCCGGGAGACACTGGGTATCCCAACACCTACCTATTTCACATGTTTCTTGGTTCTTTGTGATGCATGCCATGTCTCATTGGGCACTTTCATGCGTTGCTTATATGTTGTTTCTTGTTTAAATTCCTTGTTTGTAAAGATGTTGATGGTTTTTTTCTGCTGATATGAATGGTCTTACCTTGAATATGTGGAAATCGTTTTCTAGTTTGCTTTATCATTCCACATTTGCTTTCATCGGCTCACAGTTTATTTCAATCTCTTCACAATCACATATAATTTGCTCAATTGTTTTTTACATGAACCATTTTACTAAATGTATTTGCTATACGCATCTTGTGTAAATGATTTGGTCATTGTGAAATGATACCACCAGTTTAGCGCTTGATTTCGCCGTTATATACGCACTGTGATTTTCTTTAATATGTGATATATATAACCTATTATCACTCTGCTATCATTTTTTGTGACTTTGTTTTATTATGTTCCTTATACCCTTTCAACTCAGATCTGCAATAGATATTTTTTTATCGATAAACTGAGAGCGTGACAATGTTATATTGCTTTTTTTATTGATAAAAAACAGTTGTTGGCAGTTTGAGGCGTCATGTTATGCCTTGAATAATTTCATCTTATACTTTGATCTGTTTGTGCAGAATGATAGTAGTGTGACGAGTGATCTTTGACTTTGTTGTCTAATCCACCTCACCTATTTCTATCATAAGAAAATAATCTGGTGTTGTCTACTGGCTCGTAGCCAACAGCTGTGAAAATCGTAGGCATTAAGGCCAAGGACATATTTGGCGATATCTTTCTAACTCTAAACTCGGTCTTCAATTTCCTTCTAATATCTCCTTATGCTGTATATGCATCTGCTGCTTATGTTCTTTGTTCTATGTGTATCTGCAGTGTACCATATGTGACATGACTTTTTATAAGTTCTGTGAATCATGTCTGAATCAAATCCTCCACCTCAAAATTAGATTGGTTTTGACGAAAAATAATGAACCGATCAGTGGTTTCTTAACCCTGTATACTGCATTGTTTGGGTTTCTGTTTCTTTAACTTTTGAACCGTTATGAGGTTTATGACTCTGTATGTGCAAAGTATTGCATTACGTTTCTGTTTTTAACATTTGAATTTATATGATGTTTTGTGATCCTGGCTGTGCAAGTTATTGCATTAGGGTTTCTGCTTTTTGCCCCTTACTTTGCAAAGTTATCGGCTACCGCATTGTTGGGGTTCTATTTTTTGTTACCTTTGAATTTATCAGAGGTTTATTCACCCTTAGGCAAAGTTACCGAATAATTGGAGTTTTGTGCTCATTAACCTTGAAATATTCTGATTTTTTCTTGTATTGAGCAGTATTACATTGATCGTGTCTGCAAAGCTATTGATTTTGCTTGTGACGCTACTTACATCCTTAGTCTACAAAGCTATCATAGTCTTAAGGTTGCTGCGTAAGCTTGTGAAGATCTGTTTATTGATTTGAAGCTTCTATATGAAGATATGATGTTACCTTTGCTTTTAATCAAGCACTGATTTTTGACAATCCTAGTGTACAAATTTACCGTGCACTTGGGTTTTATCTTTTATATGCCGTTACTTTTATCTAAAGATTATTCGTATTACGTCCAAACAAATACATCGTTTCAAAACCCTGTTACTGCAACACAGCCTTATTATGTGGTTACTATGTCTTGAACTTGAGCAAACTCTTCGTTGTGGCTCTTGAACATATTTATCAATGTTTGGGAAGAGAAACGTGTTGTCTACATCTGCGTTGATTTAAAGAGAAAAAGTCGTTGGTCTACATCTGCGTAGATCAAAGAGATGAAGTTGTTAGTCGTCTACATTAGCGTGGCCAACCTTTGAGTCCTCACGGATTTTTCGGTAGACCCAAGGGTTCAGAATCTAAAGCCCATCACATTCTTCGGGCTTGGCAAACATTATGGGCTAGAAGGATTAAGATTAAAAGCCCATTATCTGGAACCTTCGAAGGACCTGTCGGTAAGCGGGAGAAAATTGAAGTATCAAGTTGCAAAATCAGAATAATAAGAAGATCAATGGTCATTAAAGGGCAGAGTGTAGTGATCGGCAAAAAGAAATTGCATAGGGTTTCACCCCAAAATATCTCTCAACCTCTCTCTCTTGATATTTTGTATATTCTTCGTTTTTGCTTGTTTACTCTGTAAAATTTATGATCATCACTAAAGGAGGTTATCGTTGGCCGTGGACATGGGATTTATCAAAAGAATCCGAACCACGTAAATTAGCTGTGTTCGAGATTTTCTTCTTTCTTGTTACTTTAATCTTCATCGTTGAAGATTGACTTCATTTTTCAACATATGTCAACCTAATCCAGCCATTCCATAAAACCGAGCAGCTGATACATCAAGGTACTTGTCATAATAAAACTTCCTCGGTTTCCTTCAAGAATGGTATGGATATTATATTCTGGAGCCACTAGACACATATGTTGTGATAAGAGCATGATATATGATCTGAGATAGACGCACAAAACTTTTCTTATTCTGCCTAATGAAGATATGATTTCAGTAAATGTTGCAGGCACCGTAAAGTTGCACGATGATCTCATTCTTAATGATGTTTTATACATGCCGCATTTCAGCTTTAATTCAATCTCTGTCAGCACGGCTACTACAGATCCAGATCTTCAAATTTTTTATTTCGGTCTGATGGTTTGTCGATACAGGATACTCGTCTACAATCGGAGATTGGCAAGGGTGAAAATGTTGAAGAACTATATTTATTGGATCCTCAAGAACTGCAACCTCTAAGTTCTTTAAGTTCTGTTGCTTCATTATCTAAGTTGCTCCAGTTATATGGCATAATACGCTACGTCATCCTTCAAAAAATGTTGTGCACACATTAAGGCATCTTTTACGTTGCAATAAACCTCATGTTGATGAGCCTTGACATATTTGTCAACTTGCTAAACAAAAACGTTTGCCCTTTTCTTCAAGTAATAATATTGCTTCTGGAATGTTTGATCTATTGCATGCTAGGGGCCCTTTTAGGTTGTCTCACACACGGGAGACGGGTTTTTCTTAACACTCGTGGATGATTTTTCCACATTTACGGGAGTTTTATGCTGAAACACAAATCTGATATGCGGAGTGTGATAGAGTTCTTTTTTAACGTGATTGAGACGCAACTTAAATGTCAAGTAAAAATCTTGAGGTCTGATAATGCAATAGAGTTCAACCTTCAGGACATATTGCATAAAAGGGGAATCATACATCGGCAGTATTGTGTTTACAAGCCTCAACAAAATGCCATTGTTGAACGAAAGCAACAACACCTTTTGAATGTTGCTCGTGCATTAGTTTTTCAGTTGAAAGTTCCACTGAGGTATTGGAATGAATATATCTTGACATCAACATTTCTTATTAATCGGACTCCTTCATCTGCTTTAGATAACAAGACACCTTAATGAATTATTATTTCATAAACGTTATGAATATTCACATTACGCATTTTGTTTGCCAATGTTATGCCTCAAATCTAATAGCTTATTGAATGGAGTTTGAAATGAGAGCTAAGTCGTGCATTTTTCTCGTATGCCCTATGGGAGTAAAGGGATATATAAGGTACTGGATCTTGAGACTCGAGGGTTTTCATATCTAGAGATGTTAGACTTTTCGAAGATATATTCCCTTTTCATCAAATAAGCTCAGATGATTCAGCAATTGATATGTTCAATGATATTGTCTTGCCTAAGATAGGGAGTGATAATACGGCTGTGTTCGATCAACACCCAATGGGAACCAAGCCTTCTAAACAACCTTCATATTTAAAGGATTTTGTTCATCATTTACATCACGTGGTGTCTTTACCCAATATCAGATTACACCTCTTATTACAGGTTGTCTTGCTCCTACAGAAATTAAATATTTTCTATTACATCAATCAAGGAGCCAAAGTTCTATCATGTGGAAGCCAATCAACCACAATGACAGGCAGCAAAGGATGACGAGCTTAAAGCCTTGATTGGTAATAACACGGACTGTGGTTCATCTGCCGAAAGATAAGAATATAATCGGCAATCGTTGGGTTTACAAAATCAAATATAATTCTGATGGCCTTGTTGAACGGTATAAAGCTTGGTTGGTTGCCAATGGATACAATCAACAAGAGGGTGTTGATCACATTGATACTTTTGCACCAGTTGTGAAGCCTAATACGGTAAAGTACTTCGTTCATTAGCTGCAGTAAAGAATTAGCATCTTTCGGAATTTGATATCAGTAATGCATTTTTAAGGGATTTGGTCGAGGAAGTTTACATGGATTTACCACAGGGATTTCGATCTACGTTTCAGGGAGGGGTAGACTCGTTTTAAAGCTGAATAAATCAACTTATGGCTTGAACAAGCCTCCCGGCTGTGGAACACTAAATTTTCTCAAGTTTTGGTCTCTCATGGATTCTCGTAAAATGAGTCTAATCATTCTCTTTTCGTTAAAGGGAGAGGGGTATCTTTTGTTGCTTTAATTTTTTATGTTGATGACATTATTATTACATCTCCCATAGAGGAATTAATTACTTCTACTAAGACTCTGCTAACTGAGCATTTTAAGCTCAAGGGCTGGGTGTTCTACAGCATTTTCTAGGCCTTGAAATCGCATGCAACGCCTCTGGTATTTACTTATCCCAGCGGCAATATGTCCTTAAGTTGCTTAATGATGTTGGTTAATTATCTTGGATCTAAACCAGCCACCACACCGCTCAGTCCTTCAATCAAGCTCACAGTGTTAGATGGTGAGACTTTGGAGACTCCCTCTCGTTATCGTAAGCTTCTTGGGCGTTTATCTCACGTATACAAGACCTGATATAGCCTATGCCATTCACAAGCTTAGCCAATTAGTTGCTACTCCACGACAACCACACTTAGCTGCGGTTCATATTTACTACAATATATTAAAGGCACTTCTGGACAATGGCTTTGCTTTTCTGCGAGATATGATCTCCATCTCAAAGGATTTTCCGACTCGGATTGGGACTCATGCGTTGATACACACAAATCAACAACAGCGTTTTGTACCTTTTTTAGGTAATTCCTTTCATCACTTGGAAGGCCAAATGTCAAAACACCGTGTCTCGATCCTCTACTGAAGCCGTGAATCGGGCATTAGCATCAGTAACCAGTGGAGTGTTATGGCTGTGAGCTTCTTCGTGAATTAGGCATCAATGATCTGACGCTATGGTACTACAAGCAATTACTACATCTTCTACCAGAACTAATGGATCCTGACGCTACACTTTCGCTTCCCTTCTGCTGCTCTCGAACACGAGATGAACCAAACGTCTTCAGTACATGAATATTATGTGAATAGCCTGAAATCCGACTCACTTTTGATGCGTTACCCGGCAGTGCACCGCCTTTCCTCTTCTTCTGAGAGCGTTCGGCTAACTTATGTCGTGTCTGAATTAAGCCTTCCACTCTCAGTGCTTCTTCCACGAGTTCATCCAAGCTTGTATATTTGTTCCCGGACTTTAGGCGATCGGGAATGTTGATATTGAGGCCATCTTCAAACCTCTTGCACAAGTCCTTTATCGTATAAGATTGAGGAACAAATTTCGTGCAAATCAAGGAATCGACTCTCGTATTCGACGACCGTCATACTTCCCTGGAAGATGATAAAGAACTCCTTCCTCTTTTGATCTCTACTAAATTGAGAGAAGTAGCGCTCTTTGAACTTTTCGACGAACACGGGCCAAGAAGTAATATTGCCATAGGTCTCCTTAAGATGTTGCCACTATCGACGCGCCTCTTTGCCCAGAAGTTTTGTCGCAATTACCACGTGATACGACTTGTCGATCGAGTTGTTAAACGTCTCGATCACTTCCTTAAGTCAAGCACCGGCTTCTGTGGCGTCTCGCACTCCTTCGAAAATTGGAGTTCCCATATCAGTAACGGTCTTCACCAAATCAGGAATATAATGTATGCCTCGTGGATGACAACCTCCAGATGTCATATTTGGGGCGGGAATTGGTACACTAAGAGAAGGTAGGATCGGTTCTGCGAGAAGGGACACCCTGAACTTCGGGTCGAGGAACAGACGACCTACCGAGACCTTGAGGTTGAACAGAAACCGAAGGTCCCGTCGTAGATGGAGGAACTCCATGCATACGAACATATTCATAGTATGCTTGATATTGCTCCGGTGTTATCATTTTGTCAATTCGCACGTGAGGTTGTGGTTGCTCACTAGACGGAATAGGAATCTAATAAGTATGTCCGCGAGGTCTACGAGGAATAGGACAAGAAATAGGGCTCGGAGGGCCACGAGAAGCTCGCCCCCGAGCTCGTCCTCGCTTAGTTGGAGGTACCATAATGACTATCAATAAAAACAAAATTGAGGTTAGAAGAACCATAAAATATCGAAGGCACGAAAAATAAGAAATGGATCCATTGGCCTAACAAAAACGAAAGAAAGAAGCAAGCAACAAGGCTCAACAATGCAAGGAAAGCACAAGAATACAACAAGGGCTCTGATACCACAAGAACTGTCCTGCCCCGACCCAAACAGGAGGCATGACGCATGACAACCGCCGCGCTTCTTTTCGAGAAAACGCAAGGCTGACGACATTAACTCAAATAATAACGAGGACATAAATTTGAAGCTCAACAAAAGGTATATTTACATATCAAAGGAGGTTTACAATGTTTATACAACATTGAAGATCGATCAGCGAAGGAATAAAATATACAATCCAAAACCTCCTTCCAAATATAACCGCCAATGTGTCATTCAACAAAGCAAAATAGGGTACCAACTAGGATGAGAACAACAGCGGAAAGGATGATCAAACGATGGAAAACGTCCTGTCAAAATGATAACTAAAGGAGAAAGAGGTTTATACGGGGTGAGCAAACCACTAGCTCGGTGAGAAGATAATACAGACACACCTTACCCACACGAAAGGCATGTCCTCAACGATTAACACTAACATAATAATCAACCACTGAGGAAAACAATCACTTATATCGAAATAAATCTATTCAATAATCAAGTCACCACACAAAAATGAGCACGTAACGACGATCCACGTCGTTATCACATAAACGACGAGCCATAACCTATCTCGAGCTGAACTCCCCGTCGAGAGTCAGATGAATCCGTCACCATACTATAGACCAAATGCCATGAATATTACTATAAATAATGTATATCATGCATGTCCCACACACCGGTGAAGTTGGCCAAATCAAATCCCGATGATCCCCTTCCAATAACAATGGCAAATGGATAGGTGCAACTCACCCGGGTTTACCAAACCACAGGCTACTAATGCCACTCTCACTCACCCGAATCGTGGCGGGTTCGAGCTACTAAACGTGCCACTCTTACTACCCATGTGGCGGGTTAGGGCTACTAATATCTCGGTACCGAGTATGCAACATCAAATGAATAACCAATATCACGGCTCACAAGCCACAAATAGCTCAATGATACCAATGAGACATTTAATGTCATAAACAATGTCACGAGTAACCATATCAATCCCCAAAGTAATCACGTTTATCAACCAAAGTCACATCACGCAAGTAAATATCTCATGGTGTTATATAGCTGACAAGGCCTTTTCTCACATAACTTATAGCCAACAAGGCTTACTATCACATCATCAAATAACATATCATGTGGCATAATAAAAGACGAGACACCGCGAGTCCACACTTCCCAACAAGGGAAGATGTCCCCGTATTATCAACTCACCGGTGAATACTAATTTTCCGAAGCGTCACCGGTTGCCCTCGTAGATCTTGACGTTGTTCCTCCGCCTAACGAAGAAAATCATGGCTTAAACACAACACTAAGCAACATTAATTCAATCCTCGATCTTCGGGTATTAAAACAGCTCAAAAGAATATTTAAACAGCATCATAACATATGTTTCGAAGAGGATTATTTGCAGCGGGAACAAAACGACAAACCAAAATATAACTCAAGGTATAGTTAAAATCCCGAATTGACAGGTGAAAGTTTGAAAATTCATAAATAATTGTAGAAATATCGGATTGATATGATTCCAGCGTCTACGTACCCAAGAAGTTAGCTTGTACAGCAACTGATTTCATGATAATACAATCCATATAACCATTTCAAAATCAAAGAATACAGAGACTGTACGACATAAATTTTCCTGGTAGTAGCTGAATGTTCAAAAGCTCATAACAAATTGAGCTGATATCTACAGCTGAGAAAAGATAAAGATCTTATCTTTCAACGGAAATCAGATTTGAAATGATCGGAGCACAATAACAAGATCAAATTCGCAAACAACTGCAACTACGCACAACAGAAATTCTTGAACAGATGGAAACAATTAAAAACGAGCCTTTATGCAAATTTAAGCACCAATCTTACTTGAATAAGAGCTAAGCTGAACTAGAACTGTGGAATTTCTCCCCTGCTCTCTTTTCTCTCTTCTAACGTCACTTAACATCTATGTTTTTCTAAGGGTAGTATTATCATATAAAAAGAAGAGTGGGCTTTTCTTTTGGGCTTAAGATATATTTTAGTGGGATGTCAAAACTTAATTGGGTGCTATATGAGTAAATAGGATGACTTAGCTAGGAAAAAAAACTGCTTATAGTTTTTACTCGGCATAAGAACTAAAAGTATGGGAAAGACGTAAACAACGAAATGTAATTGGGCGTACAGTAACTTGCCATCCAACGGAAGGTGAAAGGTTTTACCTAAGATTATTATTACTACACGTCAGACGACCAACTTCGTGCCAACATCTTCGAACAATTAATGGGCATACTTTCAGAACATTTAGAGAAACATCACAAATGATGGGTCTTATGGAAGACGATAACACACAAGCGAGATGTGTCTCCAAGAAGCTGCAGCCTCTTTAATGCCCGCATCATTGCGACAATTATTCGCCACGGTATTGCTGTCCAAAATATCCTAACGAACTATGGCTGAAATTTCAGGAATATCTATCTTTCAGAAGATTTTAGTAAAGACAAAACCATAAATGGTAATTTAGTTAAAAACAAAGTATTAGAAGCTATTACTTACCATCTTTATTCAATGGACAAAAAATTCGAAGACTTTACTTTCATATGTGAGAATTTAACAGCAACTTCTTCGGATAATTTCACTAAAGAGCTCCAAGCTGATTGAGGTATAGTGATAAACAATGATGATATATCAGGTGATTGATTGAATAAAGAACAAAGATATGCCTATAATAGGATATTGCACCATGTAAATAATAATTTGCCTGCAATATTTCTCATCGATGGACCTGGAGGTACTGGAAAAAATTTTTTTATATAAAGCTATTCTTGCTACAATAAGATCGAACAACGAAATCGCTCTAGCAACAGCTACTTATGGAGTTGCTGCATGTTTGCTTCCTGACGGACGCACTTCACATTCAAGATTTAAATTCCACTGGATGAAAAGGATACGAAAGCTTGTAATATAAGTAAACAAAGTACACTAGCTTACTTGTTGAAAGCAGCAAAAATAATCGTCTAAGCAACAATGGCAAAACAAAGCACAAGTGAAAAGTTGACGAAATATTAAGAGATATAATGAATTCTAAGCTTATGGGTGGAGGTAAAATTGTTGTATTCGGTGGTGACTTCCGTCAAACATTACCATTTGTCGTAGAAGGTACGAAATATGATACACTTCCATAGTTATATCACCTTTATGGAAATCATATGAAAAGTTAAAATTTCAACAAAATATGCGTGCTATACTTGACCCGGATTTCTCATCTTACCTATTAAAAGTTGGAAATGGGATCGAGGAAACAGACATTGATGGTGAGATCCAAATACCATCGAAAGCAACATTGTATTTGAAAACGACAAGGCGTCATTGAATAAACTAATAGACGTCATTGATGGTGAGATCCAAATACCATCGAAAGCAAACATTGTATTTGAAAACGACAAGGCGACATTGAAAACGACAAGGCGTCATTGTATTTCCGAATATTACTACTGAATGTAACACTTTCTCCTTTGTCGATAGATCCATACTAACCACGAATTTGTTGATGAGATTAATGACATTTTGATTGATAGATTTCCTGGTCATGAAGTCGTGTATTTGAGCTATGGTGGAACTTGGAAGTATTAATACGCGTACAATTCCAGACCAATAAGAACTATTTCACTCATTGACCTCGGCCTTCCGCCACACAAATTAATATTAAAAAAACATGCACCCATAATATTACTAAGAATCTCAATCCAACTGAAGGACTGTGCAACGGCACACGCCTTCTCTGCAAATATTTTAACAATAATTTATTTACGCAGAAATTTCTATTGGTACTTTTATCGGAAAACCCGCATTTCACGTATAACATTAGAGTCTCCACAAAACAACTTTTCATCTATCCCTTTCAAAAGAACACAATTTCCTGTCCATTTACGTTTTGCAATGACAATTAATAAAGTATAAGGACAAATTTTAGATTTTGTTGGTGGTTACTAAAAAGAACCAGTTTTCTCTCACGGTCAACTTTATGTCGCATTGTCGACAGCAAAAACAATCAATCAATTGAAGGTTCTCATCCGACCAATATCACCTCTAAAACAAAAACATAATCTTACCAAGAATGTAGTCTATAAAGAAGTTTTAGAAGCCGCTAACATTAACTAATTTTTTCCTGTGGTACACAAACATTTTTTCCTAGATAGGTACACTTCTTACATATTAATTTTCCTGACATTCCAGTTACTCAAAGCTTTCAATTGTTGCATCTTTATACCTAATGATTTATTATATTGAGTATTTTAAAAAAAAAAATAGAAAGTTGCTTTTGATTCTATCTTAAAGCGCTTATTACATTTTAAATCAGTTTTTTTCAGGATCATGGAAAATAGGTGTACAGTTCTTGGAAAATTGTCTCCAAGAGTCGCGTTCTTGGTTTGTTAAAGTCTTGGTGATTGAGAAAACACCAATACAGTCAAAGTGGGGGAAGTAGACATCAAAAGTTTGTTTTCGTGGACAAAGAGATAAGAAGAAACTATCTTATATATTTCATTTTTTCCAGAAATTCTGCTAACGAATTTTTTTATTTATCGCCAGAACACAATGATACGATGTACTGTTTGTTGTGATCCAGCCTAAGCCACGAAGCCACAAGAAAAAAAGCAGCCCACCAAATGAGAAAAAGAAAAAAAATAATATTATTTTATTTATATAATAATTTAATGAAAGGTTTATATTAAAGGGCGACGCGGCGGATTCCTGGCCACCGGTTTCGAGCGGTCCAGAAGAGCTGAAGACATCTATAAATAGGCTGAGGATTCTTCAGTTATAATCATCCCAAATCAAGTGAGAAGTTCAGTTAGAGAGTAATAGTGAGAGATAAACTTATCCGGGTGGATAAGGGTGAGAACGGGTTTTAGTTTTACTGGGGTAGTTGGGAATAGGTACAAAAACATTACCCGGGTGGGTAAGGGGTCTCTGGTTTGGGTTTAAACACGAGCGTTATTTTGTACGGTGTAATATTCTCAATATAATAAAGCTGGTGCTCTCCATGGAGGTAGGCGGTATTGGCCGAACCACGTAAAAATCTCGTGTTCTCTTTCGGCGTCATTTTGGTTTTTATATTGTGCAAATAAATCGTCGCGGATCCAAAATAAATATTACCGCTCAACCCAACAAGTGGTATCAGAGCCAAACCTAATTGATATTCTGAGTATGCTCTGTGGTTGCAGCTTTGTCTGATCTTCCACATCAGAAAAGATATTAAGAAGGTTTGTTACGGGGGAGCCAGTGTCGGGCCAAAGCTGTTGAATCCCTGCAAGGATAATGGCGACAGAAAGCAGTTTCAAAGTACGACAATTTGATGGTACGGGGAGTTTCACTCTGTGGCAGAGACGAGTGAAGGATATCCTGGTTCACCAAGGTTTGGCAAAGGCTTTGAAAGGGGAAAAGGGAAAGCCGGAGAAAATGACGAAAGAAGACTGGCAGGATTTGGGATCAAGATGTGTCAGCACAATCCGTTTGTACATTGCGGATAACATTATTAATAATGTTGTGAATGAGGATTCTGCACCAGACTTGTGGGCGAAGTTGGAGGAGTTGCATCTCGGGAAGAACTTAACCACAAAGTTAGATCTGAAGCGGGAGATGTACCGGCTGAAGATGGAGGAAGGTGGGAATCTCATGGATCACATTAGCGTGTTCAACGGACTTGTGGATCAACTTATAAAAGTTGATGTAAAGTTGGAGGAAGAAGATAAAGCCCTTTTACTTCTTACCTCGCTTCCTGATTCTTATGATAATTTGGTCACAACCATCTTGTACGGAAAGACGACGGTGAAGATGGTGGATGTGCAGTCAACTCTTTTGGCGCATGAAAAGAGGAGACGATCAAATTATGGAGATAGCCAAAATTCGGCGTTGGCTATTCATGGGGAGAATCGTAGATGAAGGTTTCACGCCAGGGAATTTGGAGGTAGCAGCAGGTCCAAATCAAAGGATGGCGGGAAGGGCATCGTGTGCTACAAGTGTGGTGAGCCGGGACACATCAAGAGGAATTGTCCGACTTGGAGGAAGGACAAGAACGGCGAGAAAAATTCCACAACCATGATAGCACAGGATACGGATGATGTTGTAGATGTTCTCACAGTCTACAACGATGACGCTTGTTCTCAGGATAAATGGATATTTGATTCGGGGTCGAAGTACCATATTTGCTCCGAAAGAAAATATTTTGATACGTTCCAGAAGATACGAAGAGGTTCGGTTTCTATGGCTGATGGATACCGTCAGGCGGTTCGTGGTGTCGGAACTGTGAAGATCAAAATGACTGACGGAGCGGTTCGAGCTTTGGGTGGTGTGATCTTTGTCCCAAAGTTACGGAAGAATTTAATATCCTTGAGCCAGTTAGATTCCAAGGGCTATGGGAGTTTCATAGTAGGGGGAGTCTGTAAAATCACACATGGCGAAAAAGTCCTACTGAAGGGAGAAGAGTGTGGAGGTTTATATCGTCTGGACGGGAGTGTGGTACAAAACACTCTGACTTCGATGGGTTCACGAAAGTCGCGCGCGCGTGGTGGAAAGGCAGACGATGGTGAGAAGGAAAGTCCTGCTAGAGAAGGGGTTGCGTCGAAGTCCCTCTTCAGAATCGACGGGTAGAGTCGGTTCGGCAGCTACACATAGAATTGGCCGCTAGTGAATCAAGTTGGTAGGACCTGAGTTCTTGATTCGGATATGTGTAGCTAGTACAAGGAAGGCCAATGGACGTTCGTGGTATTTACGAACGGGTTACTCTCAGACAGACTCGCTGGGATGAGTGCTTGACGGTGCTGAAGACGATGCTCGGAGAAATGTGTTGAATGAGGGCTGGAGGGGGAGATTGTTGTGATCCAGCCTAAGCCACGAAGCCACAAGAAAAAAAGCAGCCCACCAAATGAGAAAAAGAAAAAAAAAATATTATTTTATTTATATAATAATTTAATGAAAGGTTTATATTAAAGGGCGACGCGGCGGATTCCTGGCCACCGGTTTCGAGCGGTCCAGAAGAGCTGAAGACATCTATAAATAGGCTGAGGATTCTTCAGTTATAATCATCCCAAATCAAGTGAGAAGTTCAGTTAGAGAGTAATAGTGAGAGATAAACTTATCCGGGTGGATAAGGGTGAGAGCGGGTTTTAGTTTTACCGGGGTAGTTGGGAATAGGTACAAAAACATTACCCGGGTGGGTAAGGGGTCTCGGGTTTGGGTTTAAACACGAGCGTTATTTTGTACGGTGTAATATTCTCAATATAATAAAGCTGGTGCTCTCCGTGGAGGTAGGCGGTATTGGCCGAACCACGTAAAAATCTCGTGTTCTCTTTCGGCGTCATTTTGGTTTTTATATTGTCCAAATAAATCGTCGCGGATCCAAAATAAATATTACCGCTCAACCCAACACCGTTTACGAGCAATTGTTGACCAGCTCGGTAAAGTACTTTAGCTACGTTCAACGTATTATGTCGGAGGTGGCAACAAGCAAAAGTTTTGGAGGTTTGGTCGATACAAAATACCAGGTGAAATTGTCAAAGAACTCATTTATCAATGCCACTTCAAAGGAGAATGAACTGCCACTAGACGTGATGCGAGTATGACCCCGATCAACAATATTTGGTTCGGGAAAGACGGTGATGGGTGAAACGGACTGGGCCTTGATTTCTTGATGTGTTTTAGGGTTTGATTTTAGTGCTAAAGAAGAAGGAAAACGCAAGAGACAAGGATTTTACGTGGTTCGGACAGATGTCCTACGTCCACGGGCCGCCGGAAACAGTGTTCACTATTGACAGTCGGGATTTACACACTCAACCTTACTTCGCTCATTACAGTGCTTTTTTGTATGATGAAGACGAAGAAGATGAACACAGTGAAAAATGTCTAAGTGTTTAGTGTAATGTCTTGAATCTCTACTTGATCTCGTCTGTTTCTGTTCCCATATACCCAAATTCCCTTTGCTTTCCTAGCTGGCACACTTCCGGGACCACTTGACAGCGACGTCTGGTACAACCTAGGAGAGACAGCACCTGCGGTCGTACTGTTGTCAGACTGGCGCGCCTCCTCACTGTTCACAATGTCCACCACTCCCAGAACGCCACGTGTTTCCTGGTCGACCTTATCCAACCTTTCCCGCTCGAGTTGCTTTGCTGTCGGGACCCACCTTACTTTTTCCGTACAGGGTTGCAGGTCCCCAGGTGTACTACCCATCTGGCCCTATACCCGAGAAGTAGCTATCTACAGGTGTCCGAGTAAAGAGGAATTCTGTGCTGAAGGTCACCCCTATCATCCAGTCCCCCTACTCTGAAGTGTAATACGGCAGGTATTACGGTTCGGAGTACATTTGAAAGAGCCTTCCTCTTCTGCAGTACTCCTGGACTCCTTTGGTCAGTCTGTGTTGCGCTTATGCCGATTGGACAGGCTCTGTTGTAGCACCCGGGTTCCCCGTAAGTCTTTAGGGCCAATAAATTAGCGAAAATATGATTTTTGTGCTCTACGTGCATTTATGCAATTTACGTGCATTGTATGATTTACGTGCATCAATGCGACTTATGTGCCTTAAGTGCTTGTGAGACTTAGACGTCTCGTGGAAATTTATTCGGGTCACCTGATACCCGAATTTATTAGAATTTCGAAAATAAGCCAAGAAAAGACTAGGCTATATGTAAAGTGGTAAAGTTGAGTCTCAAATGGTCTAGAATTGAAAAATTAGGCCCAACAAGGACTAAAAGGGAAAGGTTGGGACAAATACCCCTAAATCAAGGGATATTTCGTTACTTAGGCTTGAACCAATTAAATCCCACTTAGAAAACAATTTCAAGTCCACAAACCCTTAGCCAAACACCAACGAAAAAAGCCAAGAAAGAAAAGAGAAGGAGCCGAGAGAATTCAACCCAAAGAACACTTCAACTTGCTTAGGATTGGATTTCGAGTAAGTGAACTTATTTCTTTAAGCTACTTCGATTTCCATTACTAGGTATTAAAGCACGTTTAAGATTTAGGGAGATTAGGAATTTAATGTACCATAAACGGCAAAACCCTAGGATTTGAAAGGAAATCATGACTAAGAGTTCCCTCGAGATTATTGTTTGATTTTGGCTAGCCTAACTTACGTTAAGGCTCATTAATTCAGCAAGGAAAGAAGCTTTGAGTAGGATAAAGCCCTAGAACTTAGAAGATTCTGGGAGGATTTAACGATGGACGGTGATTTCGGGTAGATGACTTAAGGCTTGATGAAATCGGGGAAATAAGATAATAAATCGGGCGATTTTAGTTGTATGACAAATCGTGCGATTTAGTATAAATAACACATAGTATAAGCTTCAATGATTCCAATCTAGACATCCCAAAATCGGGCGAAATGTTGCATGTAAGGAAATAATGCATGAGATATCCTACTGTGCTATATATGGAAATAATGCATGAGATATCCTACTGAGCTATATATGGAAAATATGCTGTTTATATATGGAAAGTGATATATCCGTTGATACCAGTTTATTCCTGGACGAAAATCATATGCACGATCCTTGCTTGCCTTGCACTGAATTAAATGTGAAATATTAAATTGATATCTTTCCTTGTGCTGATTGGATTATTATATTTAGGAAAGATTTGATTTGATTGACCTTATGGATAAGATGCTATTATATGATATGTGCTATAAACGGGTGTGATCTCTGAAATAAGGAAAGTTGTGCCATGATGTGATAAATCGATTTATGTAAGCTCTGATCTGATTCTTGTGCTAAACATGGTAAATATATTGATTAAATGCTATGAGCTGTACATGGAAAACGTGCTTATGCCTTGCTATCTTATGTGCCATACTTGGAAAGTAAATCTAAAGTTACTCGTTACTAGGAACTGATAGCAGGGAATCACTTATGGAAAATGTAGATATGGAAAATATATGCGAAATGGTTGAAATTGCTTGAGTACGAAAATTGAGCTTTATATGGAATATAATCATGCTTTAATGTGCTATATGACCGTTGTGACGATTTATTAGAAGCATGATTTATATGGTATGATTGACTCGAAAGCTACATGGAAACTATGCTTGATTTGGTGATTATTGTTTGATATGACTTTCCATGTAAAGTGCTATTAGAAAAGGATTTATATGAGCTGCACTTCAGACTTTCGAAGTACAAAAACAGAACACACTGAATTTGCGAATTTAAGCCTACGAGAGATTTTTGAGCAGAGAGATACTAAGAGATTCCTGAGCCATTCACTTGCGATAGCTTTCTGCCTTACTGAGCGTTAACTTGCCTATCCATCACTGAGCGAGTGATTTATCTGATATTCCATCATCCCCTGCCATATATTCTGTCTTCGGACGTGTTGTCTTCGGACGTGAGCAATACCAAGGAGGCAAGGTCGACGTTTACGCACACGTGAAGGGAAGGACAAGTCCGGGGCCCTTCGGTAGCGAGCTGTGTCTGACGGGATCAAGGAGATTCCGAGGAACGAAACTCGGCGTGTGGTAACCTAGTAGTGTCTAGTGTTCGACTTGTTTCGGTTGTGTATTGGGCTAACCAATCAGTTTTGTATCCAGCTACGGTGCAGTGCATTATAGTTATTGGTTAAACTCTTGGGAAGCAAATCCTAAGGAGAGGAGTAAACCCCAGTTGGGGATATAACCTCTATAAAAATCCTGTCTCTCATTTACGTTTCAGTTATTTCGTTATCACTGTGAGACAGACCCGACGCACATCCGACGATACTAGGATATATCAGGCATACTCATCACAAATATCAGTAGGCATACCTAAGTCACCATACTTAGCATTTGTGAAAAGAAGCATAAAATTTCATAAGCCTAATTCACCCCCCCCCCCTCTTAGGCACATTTATATCTTCATTTGGTATCAGAGAGGGTTACTCAAACGACGGGCCTAACAAGCCTGAGTTAAAGATCTAATGGCTTCTTCGAGTTTTGATGTGTTTGCAGAGGGACAATCCCATTCCAGGCCACCACTCTTCGACGGGACAAACTACGCTATATGGAAGAATCGCATGAAGGAATTCCTGATCGCTACAGACTACGACCTGTGGGATATCATCGCAACAGGACCTTACATTCCCAAAATGAAGATGGAACTCCAAGGAAAGGCCCTGATTACAATGTAGCAGACAAGCGAGGAATCTCCTTAAATGCCAAAGCTAAGAACATGATAGCCTGCGCACTCACAAGAGAAGAGTACAATCGTGTGAGCTCATGCGAATCTGCCAAGAACATGTGGGACATGCTTCAAGTTACACATGAAGGAACCACTCGAGTTGTACAAGAAAGGATAGCCCTCTTAACTCACCAATACGAGCTGTTCAAGATGGAGGACAACGAGACCATAAGCCACATGTATGCCAGATTCATGAACATCATTAATCAAATGTTCTCGTTGGGAAAGAAAATAGAAGATGGTGAGAAGGTGCGAAAAATCTTGAGATCTCTTCCTAGAGAATGGAATCCCAAAGTGACCGCCGTCTACGAAGCAAAGGACTTGGACGAACTTTCAGTGTCAGAACTGATCGGATCTCTGACCACCTACGAGATGAGTCAGACCTCCATCAAGGAAAAACCACCAGTTCGAAATCAACCAAACATCGCCTTTAATACCGAACAAGAACACGACTCTGAAGGCGAAGAAGAATCTGAGGAGGACCTAATGGAGCAGATTGCCATGCTGACCAGAAAGTTTGAAAAGTTTCGGATGAGAAGAAAGTTCAAGGGAAACTCGAAATTCCAACCTAGGAACAAGGGAATATCGTCATCCGGAAACAATGTACAGAAATGCTTCAAGTGCAACAAGCCAGGCCACTTTGCCTCAAACTGCCCGATGGAAAATGGTGACAAAAAGATAAAGAAGCAGAAGGCCATGGTCACAAACTGGGAAGAAGCCGGGAGCGAAGAAGAGGAAGATCTCGCCTACATGGCCGCGGATGATGATCAGGTATCGGATTCATCCACTATTAAGAAAATATTATTTCTGAATGAATTATATGCTAGGCAAGATGAATCTCATGATAACGCTTCCTCAGCCCTTGAAGTAGATGAAAAAGAAGAGATGTTTGAAATAATTCAAAATGCAGAAAGAAGGATTAAGTCACTCAACTCACAAGTGAAGGGTCTAATTAGGCAACGAGATGAAGTAGCTAGAGAGAAACATCAAAGGGATCTAGAAAATGAGCGCCTGAAAGCCGAGCTAGAGACTCTTAAGAAAGAAAAAACTTTGTGTAATTGCGAGCAATTTAGGAAGCAAAAGAGTATATCTAGAGACATGTCCGCCCTTAAGGATTTCCTAGATGAAAAATCTCGTACTAATGTTAGATTTCTTGAAGGACAACAAAATCTTGATATGTTACTCAGTATTCCCGCACAAATCGGGAAAACAGGATTAGGATATTCCACAACACATGAACATGCTGCACCTGCACAAAATGTTAGGAAACCTAAATGTTTTTCATGTGGTCGTCTTGGTCATTATGCTAACCATTGTTTCTTGAAGAAAGCTGATAAATCTAGATATGTCTGGAGACCTAAGAAAGTTCCTGAAGTTTCTAACTCTGGCCAGCCTGTGTCTGAGAGATCACAGCCTGTGACACATGATATGCCACTTGTTAACAGGAATTATTTTGCTGCTAACCGTTTAGGACCCAATCAAAATTGGGCACCTCAGAAAAGAACTGATTCATGCAGGTACAAAGAAGAACATCCAGTAAGAAGAACAAGTGGTACCTCGACAGTGGGTGTTCCCACCATATGACAGGTGATATCAGTAAGTTTGTGTCGGTGAAAGCGTATGACGGAGGATATGTCTCTTACGCCGACAACACAAAAGCGAAGGTTATAGGTGTTGGAACTGTCGGATAACACCTGGATATGGCGCAGACGCTTAGGACATGCCAATATGGAACTACTGTCTCACCTGACGAGTAATGCACTGGTACGAGGTATTCCCGACATAAGTTCGTCAAGGACAAAACATGCAAGGCGTGCCAAATGGGCAAGCAGACCAAGACATCGTTCAAAGCAAAGAATGTGATATCCACATCCAGACCTCTGGAACTGCTACATCTCGACCTTTTTGGCCCTGTTCAGACGATGTCTCTGCGAGGTAAAAGATATGCCTTTGTCATCATTGATGATTACTCTAGGTATACATGGGTGATATTCCTTGCACATAAGAATGAGGCATTAGATAACTTTGCGTCGCTAGTAAAGAAACTTGAAAATGAAAAAGAAACCAACTTATGTAGGATACGAAGTGATAACGGGCTGGAATTTAATAGTAAGTCGTTTGCATCATTCTGTGATCAGTATGGATATAGTCATAATTTCTCTGCTCCTATAACCCCCCAACAGAACGGTGTTGTTGAACGTAAAAACAGGGTATTACAGGAAATGGCTAGATCTATGTTACATGAGTATGATATTCCTAAACAGTTCTGGGCGGAAGCCGTTAGTACAGCTTGTTACGTGTCTAACCGTATCTTCCTTAGGCCGATATTAAAGAAGACTTCTTATGAAATCTGGCATGGTAGAACTCCAAATATAGGTTACTTTCATGTGTTCGGATGTAAATGTTTTATCTTGAACGATAGAGATAAGAGAGGAAAATTTGACGCTAAGGTTGATGAAGGGATATTCCTTGGTTACAGTCTTACGTCTAAGGCATATCGTGTTTACAATAAAAGAAAGCTGACTGTTCAGGAATCCATACATGTTACCTTTGATGAGATGCCTAACGCAGATGCTACTGATGAGGAAGGTATAGATTTGCCTTGTGCAAAATTGCAGGATATCAAAGACAGTGAGGAAGATGTTCCTAAAGAAGAAAATGCTGAAACAGTGGAACCAGAAGCTGGAGAGCTGCAACCTAGAAAATGGAAACATGCTTCTAGTCATCCAACAGATCAAGTGATAGGAAATATCAGATCAGGAATCAAAACTCGAGCAACTGTACGAAATCAAGATACGGAGGAATCTCATGATGTACTGCTCTCACTGATGGAACCAAAGACAGTCCATGAAGCCCTGGAAGATATATCGTGGGTCTCTGCCATGGAAGATGAGTTATCTCAGTTCGAAAAGAGCGAAGTGTGGACACTCGTAAAACGACCAGACGATAAATCCATCATAGGAACCAAATGGGTCTTCCGCAACAAACTCGACGAACACGGTAATGTCACAAGAAACAAAGCGAGGTTAGTTGCAAAAGGTTATTCCCAGGAGGAAGGTATTGATTTCGATGAAACTTTTGCACCGGTAGCTAGACTAGAATCTATACGTGTCTTACTTGCATATGCATGCTTTAAACGTTTTAAACTTTTTCAAATGGACGTAAAAAGTGCATTTTTAAATGGTTTTATAAATGAGGAGGTTTATGTAGAACAACCACCGGGCTTTGCTAGGGAAGACTTTCCAAATCATGTTTTTAAATTAAATAAAGCATTATATGGTTTAAAGCAGGCTCCTAGGGCATGGTATGAAAGGCTAAGCAAGTTTCTGATTGACATAGGATTTTCGACTGGAACTATTGATAACACGCTGTTTATTAAGTATGAAGGTGATCACATGATACTGGTCCAAATTTACGTTGACGATATCATATTTGGAAGTACTAATATCATTCTCTGTGAGGAATTTTCTAAGTCTATGCAGAAGGAATTTGAGATGAGCTTAATGGGTGAGCTGAACTACTTTCTCGGGTTGCAAATAAAGCAGCTTGACAATGGAACCTTCGTATCCCAGACGAAATACAGCAGGGAATTGCTGACAAAATTCGGGATGAGTGATTCCAAAGCAATTTCCACCCCTATGCATCAGACCACCAAAATAGACATTGATGAATCAGGTACACCGGTTGATCAAACACAATATCGAGGTATGATTGGAAGCCTTCTTTACTTAACTGCTAGTCGTCCTGATATCATGTTTGCTGTTGGTATGTGTTCGAGATATCAGTCTGACCCTAGGGAATCTCACTTGACAGCAGTCAAGCGTATACTTAGATATGTCAAGGGTACTATCAATTATGGTTTGTGGTACTCTCATACGGAAGAATTTCCATTAATGGGATATTCCGATGCCGACTATGCCGGCTGTAGGGAAGATAGGAAAAGTACTAGTGGAACTTGCCAATTACTTGGAAATTCCCTAGTTACCTGGTCTAGTAGAAAGCAAAATGCTGTCGCCCTCCCCACAACCGAAGCTGAATATATGGCCTTAGGAAATTGTTGTCAACAAGTTCTTTGGATGAAACAAACCCTTAGTGATTTTGGGTTAAGTTATGACAATATCCCTATTCTGTGTGATAGCACTAGTGCCATTAGCATTACTAAGAATCCCGTGCATCATTCTCGTACTAAGCATATAGAGGTTAAACATCATTTCATACGAGACCATGTTCAGAAGGGGAATATCAGTGTGGAATTCGTAGGAACAAATGATCAGCTTGCTGATATCTTCACGAAACCCCTAATTGAGGCAAGATTCTGCGACATCCGTGATCGATTGGGAATCATCGAGCTAAATAAGGTTAGTAAATCTGCCTAATTATGCTATTTGCTCTAGATCATTCTATTTTAGATAGAAATTCGTAGTTATCTTAATCTAGGACATTCTTTCGGCCGTCGACTATTTTCGGATCTTATTGTCCATATCATTAAGTGTCACTTTAGTATTTTAGGAAAAGATTCACAATGTTGTTCTTTTAGTCACCAATGCCATTTTAGGAATTTCGGATCCTTTAGATCTTATCTTAAAGTGTGATTATTTTAGGAAGAAATTCGTAATTATCCTACCTTGAGATTTCTTTTTCAGCCGATAAATTATTTTAGGAATGTCTGATTTTTTGGATCTATTCTTAAAATGTGATTAAGTTATTTTTGGAAGATATCCGTAGATCTCTTTTCAGCCGCTAAGTTATTTCAGGGAATTTGGATCCTTCTTACTCAGCTCTAATCAATCTTTTTCTTATTTATGAGATCCCGTCCATTCACTCTGAGATCCCTGGCGCACTGATTGACAGTTTTCACTTTCTTTTTGAAATCCAAAATTCGGTTTGAAAATCATATCTTCTTAATTCTATTTACGCCAAGTTTATCCTATCTCATATTTGGAAAACTATATCTCTTGGATAATTGTCCATTTTTTTAAATAAGATCACTCGATACTTCTTCCTTCCTTACCTCAAAATTCGAACTTCACGGTTTCTCTTCTCGAAAATCATCTAAGGTATACTCCATCTTTAAAGATTTCTGATAAGATGACAGGGAGCTGAACAAATCCGTTATATCAGCCAGTTCTAATGTAATTCCAGCCTTGAGGACGTCTTCTGATAAGTTATTCCTTCCTTCATTCTCATTCTTCTTAGTTACTTTGCGCTAAGTTTTCAGCCTTCAAGCCTTAGTATATCCCTTTTTGATGCTGAAGGGGGAGAAATCTGAGTAATTAATGATATAAGGGGTCTAATAACTATCATTGATATTCGAAATGATTTGTGTGCGATATTCTTTTTATGCGCCTATTATATCTTAGTGCTTATGTGTGATGACTGAATTTGCATGATATTCTTTTTATGCGCCTATGATATATCTTAGTGCTTATGTGTGATGACTGAATTTGCATGAAAATATCTGCAAGTGGAGCATAATTGTGTGTGAATTCTGATTTTTGCCTATATGATATCTATCTATGCTATAAGTGGAACCTTGAATTTATTCTCTGGACAGTTGGAATAACCTCATTCAGACAGAGGAGCAAACTAATGTAGCTTGGCAAAATTTCTGAACTTCACTAATATGTATGCTCTGATGCATGAACGCTTTACATGGAACATCTGCATAAATGATATGGAATATGTGCAATCACGAATAGAATAGCTGCACTTTTGATATATCTGTGACGCCTTTATGCGATGCTTGATATCTTGCTCTGATCTTAGGATATATCTGTGATGCTTTTATACAGCGATGCGTGATCTTATGCTCTGTTACAGTGATGATCTGATACTTATCTGCGCTAATTAACGTTTGTGAGATTTCTTGATAAGTGCTAAGTGTCTGCTGCGATGATTATGTGATTGCTTGAATCATGCTTGGAAAATGCGCACTTAGGCAGGGGGAGCACACTCACGGGTAATTTCAAAATTCTGCACTCATGATATAACCTTGAAAATGACACGATATATCCGCACTTAGACAGGGGGAGCAAAGTTAGTCCATGATATATCTTAGCATGTCATAGAGATAACTGCACTTAGGCAGGGGGAGCAAATATGTATCATATGCGATTAGGAAATATCATATGCTCTGCTTTGTGATTATGGAACACTTAGACATATGCGATAGGACTTGCATTATCGAATATGCTTACTTGCTTCCGTGCTGCATCAATTGCATGTCATCATCAAAAAGGGGGAGAATGTTGACCTTTTTGGTCCGTATATGTTAGAGAGTTTTGATGAACGATGTAATTGTAATGACATTAGGTCTATAAAATAAGCAATTCGATTTGGGATAAATAAAATGTCTATGTTCATGATAATATTCAACCATGCATTGTTTATGAGCTATAAAATCGATTAAGTGTTGAATATTTGAATTGCGTGTGATTCTGTGATGATTTGATGGAACTAGGTGATCGCATGTTATAGACAGTCCATGAGATAGGATATATCGTACTGTGCTATATATGGAAATAATGCATGAGATATCCTACTGAGCTATATATGGAAAATATGCTGTTTATATATGGAAAGTGATATATCCGTTGATACCAGTTTATTCCTGGACGAAAATCATATGCACGATCCTTGCTTGCCTTGCACTGAATTAAATGTGAAATATTAAATTGATATCTTTCCTTGTGCTGATTGGATTATTATATTTAGGAAAGATTTGATTTGATTGACCTTATGGATAAGATGCTATTATATGATATGTGCTATAAACGGATGTGATCTCTGAAATAAGGAAAGTTGCGCCATGATGTGATAAATCGATTTATGTAAGCTCTGATCTGATTCTTGTGCTAAACATGGTAAATATATTGATTAAATGCTATGAGCTGTACATGGAAAACGTGCTTATGCCTTGCTATCTTATGTGCCATACTTGGAAAGTAAATCTAAAGTTACTCGTTACTAGGAACTGATAGCAGGGAATCACTTATAGAAAATGTCGATATGGAAAATATATGCGAAATGGTTGAAATTGCTTGAGTACGAAAATTGAGCTTTATATGGAATATAATCATGCTTTAATGTGCTATATGACCGTTGTGACGATTTATTAGAAGCATGATTTATATGGTATGATTGACTCGAAAGCTACATGGAAACTATGCTTGATTTGGTGATTATTGTTTGATATGACTTTCCATGTAAAGTGCTATTAGAAAATGATTTATATGAGCTGCACTTCAGACTTTCGAAGTACAAAAACAGAACACACTGAATTTGCGAATTTAAGCCTACGAGAGATTTTTGAGCAGAGAGATACTAAGAGATTCCTGAGCCATTCACTTGTGATAGCTTTCTGCCTTACTGAGCGTTAACTTGCCTATCCATCACTGAGCGAGTGATTTATCTGATATTCCATCATCCCCTGCCATATATTCTGTCTTCGGACGTGTTGTCTTCGGACGTGAGCAATACTAAGGAGGCAAGGTTGACGTTTACGCACACGTGAAGGGAAGGACAAGTCCGGGGCCCTTCGGTAGCGAGCTGTGTCTGACGGGATCAAGGAGATTCCGAGGAACGAAACTCGGCGTGTGGTAACCTAGTAGTGTCTAGTGTTCGACTTGTTTCGGTTGTGTATTGGGCTAACCAATCAGTTTTGTATCCAGCTACGGTGCATTATAGTTATTGGTTAAACTCTTGGGAAGCAAATCCTAAGGAGAGGAGTAAACCCCAGTTAGGGATATAACCTCTATAAAAATCCTGTCTCTCATTTACGTTTCAGTTATTTCGTTATCACTGTGAGACAGACCCGACGCACATCCGACGATACTAGGATATATCAGGCATACTCATCACAAATATCAGTAGGCATACCTAAGTCACCATACTTAGCATTTGTGAAAAGAAGCATAAAATTTCATAAGCCTAATTCACCCCCCCTCTTAGGCACATTTATATCTTCAGAAGCTTTGAGTAGGATAAAGCCCTAGAACTTAGAAGATTCTGGGAGGATTTAACGATGGACGGTGATTTCGGGTAGATGACTTAAGGCTTGATGAAATCGGGGAAATAAGATAATAAATCGGGCGATTTTAGTTGTATGACAAATCGTGCGATTTAGTATAAATAACACATAGTATAAGCTTCAATGATTCCAATCTAGACATCCCAAAATCGGGCGAAATGTTGCATGTAAGGAATCTAATGAATTAAACGTAAGAGATGGTTAAATCGGGCGATTTAAGCCCTAGAGTATCTCGGCGATTTGGAGTGTCTCAAACATGAAATCGGGCGACTTCATGCGAAACCTAAATCGGAGGAATTAAAAGAATAATCCACGTGGCGAAAGGAGAACAAATCGCCGAGATAGAGCTCAACAAACCCTGAAATCGGGCGACTCCATGCAAGGTTGAAATCGGGCGATTCCCACCCATGGAATACCCTAAATCGACCGAAAACAATTCATACTCCATGCATGGATTCGGGATGACGTCATGCTGATGAAAAAGCACGGCGATTTCCATCTCTTGAAGACCTCAAATCGGGCGAATTACCTTGAGCTACCCATGCATGAGAAATCGGGCGATTTGGAACCTTAAGAGACCTCGGTGATTTGAGGGTTACAATGTCATGAAATCGGGCAAATTGCGTGAAGGTGAAATCGGACACATCCATGCTAAGTACAAATCGGGCGACTCGAATAAATCGAACAGCACTTAGATAATTCGCCGAGCCCCTTAGATTAAAAGTTAGTACTAACATAACTTAGAAATTGTTGGGGCGGGAAATTAGCCTAGACTCGAAATTAGCAATTTATAATCTAGCGAAATTAATGAAGTTAGATAATCTCGTTCGACCTAACTAATTAATTAACGAGGGCATAATACTAATACGATAATATTTATGTTTAAAGGTCGAACGGTAGGAGCTAACGGGGAGAACACTAATTACGCTCGGACGACAGGTAAGTAGAAGTCCAACTACGACACACAACTTGTTTTACGTGCCTAATTTGCGTGACTATGTGCTTACGTGGTTTCATGAAGTAGTAAATTGATTGAAGTATTTAAATGTGGTAAGTCTACGTTGCATTTACCTGCATCTGCATATGCATACTCACGTGCACACACGAACTCGTGAGGGAGGGTCGTGGGATTGAGTGTGCGTAATGATGTGTCGCTTGTACGCGACGAGGACTTGCCGATGTGGGCAAGGGTGTCGACTCGTAGTTGAGTCAGGGGCTGTCTACTATGCTACCAGGGCGGCGTTTTAGCGTCGTCGTACTATTATTTTAGATATGTATATTGATATCCTATGGATAGGATTTGGGCATGGCCCGTGGCGGTAAGGTGCGACCTGGAGGGTGCGACCTGAGGGTGTAAGCGACACAGGGTGGAACCCTGGTGTAGGCGACCTCAGCGTGGGCTACCAGCGTGAGCGACCGCCGGACAGTCGGGGACGACCGGGATTATATGGCGACCTAGGGGAACGATGTGCATCCTAGGGTTCGGCCATCCGGCGTGGACCGCTGTCGTGTTGTCCCTGAGGGACGTGAGCTCTTGTGGTGCATAGTGAGATTAGCCGAGGGCCCTGAGTGACATTAGTCTGAGTACGTCGGTACGGATGTTATATGCATCGGCGCGGTTTGCCTTTGCGAGTGTTGTATGCATCGGCGTGGATTGCCGTTGCGAGTGTTATATGCATCGGCGTGGATTGCCTTCGCGAGGGTTATAGGCATCGGCGCGGATTGCCGATGCGGGGGAGTGACACGTGCATACATGCATGATTTCTGTTTACTGAGCCTCGGTGGCTCATTCCTTACGTTGTGTGTTGTAGGCACCGGCGATCACGGTAGGTGACCGCGTCTTGAAGGCAAGGCCAACCTTTTGGAGCTTCGTGCTGCTTTTGGGGGTGGACGTGTGTGTGTGGATGACGACCTGTGAGGCCGGGCACATAGGAGCTTTTGCTGTGCCGACACACCTTCGCCGTTGTAGTTAGACCATGTCTGCAACCTAATGGTCGACATGCATTCTTTTGTCTTGTATAGAACGATATTCCATTCCATAAATGAAAAAAAATGAAAAATTTGTACGCATTTTCGGTGCACTTCTTTAATTGCAAATTCGCTAGGCACGTAGAAATGCGCTAGAATAGGCAGTTAGGGAAGTGGCGGTCGTGACATCTGTGCTCTCAACAGGGGGCGGCACCATTCGTCTGGCGACACGTGTCCAGACCCATCATTTCTGCTTTTTGAATCCTTCGAGGCGGTCTCTTCTCGTTTTTTCCCCCTTTTCAAAATCATCTTCTATACTTAGCGAAAAAAAACGAAACCCAATCGTCACTTAGGGTTTTCATCGTCGTCCTGCCCCAAATCGCACAGCGCTCCAAATCGTCGTCATCTCCAATTTTCCTCACCATCTGCGACTTTCACAGGTATTATTTCGCTTTTCTTTGCTTTTATTTACCATCTCTTCGTCGATTCGGTCTCAGTCTCCCCCGTTTTCCTCCTTTGCGCGTCGAAGACATGTCCGATACTACCACCACCGAAAGTGCTCGCTCGGCGTCGCCGGGCATCTCCGCGTCTTCCGTCGCGCTGGGCGTTGCCGCCAAAAGGGGGTCAAAGCGAAAGGCCCCATCTCCAGATGCGGCGGTGCCAGATCTCCCCCAGCCTTCTTCCTCTCACACTCCCGCCGACACATCCTCAGTCGCGCCGACGCCAGCGCAGCCAGCCCCCGATTCGTCTACCTCTCGTCAAACCCGTTCGCGAAGTGCTGCCGGAGACAGCGCGAGGGTGGACGATTGGAAGATGTTCGGCCCATCCAAGTCAACCTATCAGCGCTTAGGGAAGCTCGTTCCAGAAGGTTTTCACAGCCCTGGCTTCCACATCTCTGTCCCAAATCCTAATCAGCTAGCGAACTTCCCGCCTTCGTCGGCCCTTGCTTTCTGGGAGAGCCAGATAAGGGCCGGCCTACGCTTTCCAATCCACCCCTTCTTCGCTGCAGTGTCGCAGGCTTTTCGCATACCTCTAAATCAGTTCAGTCCCTCTTCTATACGTCAGTTGGCAGCCTTTTATGTCTTGGTTTCTGCTGCAGGGGGGAGACCCTCTATAGAACTTGTCCTTTCCCAGTTTCAGCTTAAATCTGCTCCCCCCTTTTTCTATTTGTGCGCGAATCCGCGCGGTCTCGTTCATTTCCTCAGCAGGGGCACTCACAAAGATAAGGAGTGGCACCCTTTTTACTTCTTCGTAGCCCCCACAGAGAGTAGCTGGGGCTTTCCTCACCGCCATTGGGTTCACCAAGCGCCTCAGAGACTGCGAGGGGTCCAGCCTGAATGTTCCGAGGAGAATGAGGCGGCTCTTAACCTTTTGAACCTTAGGGCCCCTGAAAAGAAATTTAACATGGTTGAGTTGGTAACCTATCCCGGCCTTCTCCATCACTTCAACCTCTCCTCAAAGTCTCTACCCTTCGATCCTAAGGGTAAGCAGGTTTCCCTCCTGCTTCCTGACCTCCTTTTTAGATTTTCCTCTCTGACTTAGTATGTCTTTTTGCAGATATGTCGTTCTCTTGGATAGATGTGTTTCGTATGCTTCCTGTGAAACAAGAAGAATCCGAAGTTCCCGCTGCGCCTCACCCCTCAGCAGGTCTTGATGGGACTGACCTGCCAGCTTCGGAAGTGAAAGGGAAACCTCCTGTTGGGTCTTCCTCTCCTCATGTGGTGCTATCTGACTCAGAAGACGATGTGAGCAAGAAAGGTGCCTCGCCGGTGCCTCCTAAGAAGAAAAAGAAAAAGGTTGCCGTGGCAAAGGGAAAGAGGCCACGTGTGGAGACAACCTCTCCCTCTCCTGACACTTCTGAGTTTGCCCCTTTTGTTCACCACGGCTCTGAGTGGGGTATCGATCAGCGGGCTGATGGGAAGATGGTGCTGGACCTGCCCGACAGTTTCGATTCATTGAGTCCTGAGGAACAGATGAAGTTCCTCCAAGCCATCGTGCCTCCTGAACAACAAAAAGTGCTCCGTCATCGATCTGACGCTTCTGTTGCTGAGCTTGCTGTCCATCATTGGGCCGAGGTAATTCTCCTCCTTGGCCTCCTTTCGTTGGTTTATTTTTCGGTACTTTGTTAATTCGGGCTTGGTTGTCTCAGCTGTCCTTTTTGCTGCCTGCTCTCTTGTCCGCGATCTCTCATCGGGGTTTAGCACCCGGTGGTCCCGCCTCTTCTGAGAGCCACATGCTTGAAATAATTGAGGAGCGGGACTCAAAGATCGCCCAGTTGGAAAAAGAACTTGAGAAAGAAAAGAACGAGTGCGAGGCTCGTGTGAAAGACTTAGCTTTGGAGAAGTCACGTCAGTTGGAGGTGGAAAGTGCAGCTGCTCTTGCTGCTAAGGAGACCGAGCTCTCGACCCGTCTGCATCAGCTCATTGATGCGCAGCAGGCCCAAATCGAGCTGAGGGCCAAGGAACTGCTGGCTGAGAGGGAGAATACCCTGAGGGTTGAGTTGGAGCAGGCTTTCACTGCCAAGGTCGAGAGTAGTCACTTCTCGGGGAAGCTGGAAGGTGTCCAGCTCTGTCAGAAGCATCTCATGGGCTCCCCTCTTGGCATGAAGTTCCTGGCCCAGCTGAGCCAGAGTTGGCATGAGGGCTATCTGCGTGACACCCTTTCCCTGATGGACTTCGCGCCCTTCATGCAACATTACTTCCTGGGAGGTTTCACTGCTGGTCGTGAGTCCACCTCGACGCTAGATGCGGCGATGGATGCTCTGAGTGCCCCTCCGGCGTTTAAGGGAAATCCAGAGGCAGCCCCAAATCCGGACTTCTGGTCTGTTGGGGTCCCCCATTGCTCTCCTACCTTGCTGGAGGTTACGCCTGAGGTCCTTCTAAGCCAGCTCTCCAAGTTGGATGAGCTGTCTACTGCTTCGGAGGTCCTCGACTCCGCGACCGGTTCTAGCGCTCCACCTCCCTAGCTCATTAATCTATTTCCTGCTTCAGAACAATTAATGTCGTTTTCCTTTTTCGGACTCGTTTTGTTGTTTTCCTATTTTGAACACTCTGTTGCTTTTGTATGCTTGATGTTGTGGCGTGTTTTTCTTCCTTTCTTGTCTGCCTCCCAACTTAATCGTATACGAACTTAAATATTTTGGGCCCTTTTCGCTGAGGTCCTGCGTTACTACCACTCTCTACTCCCCCTACTTCGAATGGCGCGGAGGTCCGTCAGCGTATTCGAAGTACACCAAGAGCGTTTCTTTCGACTTACCAGCCTCGCTTTCCCCGACTATTATTCCGTCGGGTTATGCTCGTCTCGAAATTCCTCTTCAGGGAAATGTTAACAAGCAAAAGCGCGTACCTGGGGGATTCAATGGTACCTCCGGCGTTGGCCTCGTCCAACTTTTTTGCCAGATTCGTTAGATATCGGCGAGCCTGTCTCCTCTTCGGTCGACTTTGGCTAATCCTGGGAATCAACACGGCTCTTCACTAATAGCCTTGTTCACGTTCGCCGGGCGTGGGCCTACGGCGACCTGGAAGTAGGACGCCCCCTGCATGGGAGTCATCTGCATAGCTGCATCTAGTGCTCATTAGTGTGCATCTACACGGTCGCGTCTGGGCCAGCCACATCTGGGCTATAGGTGCGCAATCTGCGCGGCCACGTCTGGGCCAGCCACGTCTGGGCTGTAGGTGCGCAATCTGCGCGGCCACGTCTGGGCCAGCCACGTCTGGACTATAGGTGCGCGATCTGCGCGGCCACGTCTAGGCCAGCCACGTCTGGGCTGTAGGTGCGCGATCTGCGCGGCCACGTCTGGGCTATAGGTGCGCAATCTGCGGCCACGTCTGGGCCAGCCGCATCTGGGCTATAGGTTCGCAATCTGCGCGGCCACGTCTGGGCCAGCCGCATCTGGGCTATAGGTGCGCGATCTGCGGGGCCACGTCTGGGCCAGCCACGTCTGGGCTATAGGTGCGCGATCTGCGTGGCCACGTCTGGGCCAGCCACGTCTGGGCTATAGGTGCGCTATATGCGCGGCCATGTCTGGGCCAGCCACGTCTGGGCTATAGGTGCGCGATCTGCGCGGCCACGTCTGGGCCAGCCACGTCTGGGCTATAGGTGCGCAATCTGCGCGGCCACGTCTGGGCCAGCCACATCTGGGCTATAGGTGCGCGATCTGCGCGGCCACGTCTGGGCTATAGGAGCGCAGTCTGCGCGGCCACGTCTGGGCCAGCCACGTCTGGGCTATAGGTGCGCAGTCTGCGCGGCCACGTCTGGGCCATTAGGGAATCCAGGGCAGTCTGTAGACAGGATTCGTGATTCTCAATTTTGGGAGAGGGGCCATCAAGACACGAGTTTCCGAAAAAATCATTTCGTTCAACGGATGGTGTCTCGTTAAAACCTTGCCAAGTAAAACCCCCTTGGGATAAAACCTTGGCGAAGGAAAAAGAGTACACCTTCCTGTTTGATTTATATACAACCCTCAACCCCTCACTAAGCGTAATACTTCTTGAGTTTTGAGATGTTCCAGGAGCGGGGTATTCTGCGCCCATCTTCATCCTCCAACTCGTATGCGCCGCCTCCCAAAATGCGGGCCACCTTATAAGGACCCTCCCATGTCGAGTCTATCTTCCTCAGCGGCTTAAGTACATCGGCTCTCCTCAAGATTAAGTCTCCCACTTGGAATTGTCGAGGCCTTACTCTCCGGTCGTAAGCCGCTTTTACTCGACTCTTGTATTTCTCCATCCTTATCAAGGCTAGCTCCCTGATTTCCCCTACTAAGTCCAGATCTTCTCTTCTGAGCCGTGCGTTCTGCTCCTCTTCATAGTGGATAACCCTATGCGTCTCCATCCCTATCTCAACGGGTATCAGGGCGGCGGATCCATAGACTAACTGGAAAGGTGTTTCGTCCGTAGCTTCTTGCGGAGTGACGCGATATGCCCATAACACGGGGTCAAGGGATTCCAACCATTTACCACCCTCCTGGTCCAATCTGGCCTTGATCCTGTGGAGAATGGTGCGGTTGGTGACCTCCACTTGTCCATTAGCTTGAGGGTGTCCCACTGAGACGAACTTCTGCTGTATCTTCATCCCCGTACAGAACTCACGGACTCGGGCTCCACAAAACTGCGTGCCATTATCGAAGATTAGGATCCGGGGGGCTCCGAACCTACAACAAATGTTATGCCACAAGAAATCTATCACGTTAGTTTCATCAATTTTGGCCACTGCCTTGGCTTCTACCCATTTGCTGAAATAATCGACGGCTACTATGATGAACTTCTTCTGGGCCTTGGCGACTGGCATAGGCCCGACTATGTCTATCCCCCATTTGTCAAATGGACAAGGGGAATGCATCAACCACAGTTCTTCCGCGGCTACGTGGATCTTCGGGCCGTGTTTCTGGCAGCTTCGCATCGTCTGACCAGCTCTTTAGCATCCCTCAATAGGGTCGGCCAGAAGTACCCGTCCCTGACCACTCTCCGGGCCACCGCCTTATACCCGGCATGGTCGCCGGCACATCCTTCGTGCACTTCTTCCAACACTAACATCCCTTCCTTTCTGGACAAGCATCGAGCATAGGGATGTACAAAAGTTCTCTTGTATAACTCTCCTCCGATGAGGCAGAACTTCTGCCGAAATTTTCCTGCGTCCTTGTGTGCAGGATCACGCAAGGCTTCCAGGATAGGAGCCCTCCAATCTTCCTCCTCTTCTATACATCCCACCTGCTCCGTCCGGTCCTCCCGGCTAGCTGTCAGCATCGTCACCTTTTGGGTCCCCTCCGGGATTGCAGCACTAGCCAACTTTGCCAGGGAATCTGCTCGCCCATTCTCCTCCCGGGGGATCTGCCGTATCTCGAAGCTGTCGAAAGAGGCTTTCAGCTTCCCCACTCGCTCAGCATACCTCACCATCTTCTCATTCTTAGCCTCATAATTTCCTTGGACCTGCTGAGCTACTAACTGGGAATCCGAGTATATAATTACTGCTGCCGCTCCCAGGTTGTTAAGGATCTCCATCCCTCTCACCAGGGCCTCGTACTCGGCCTCATTATTAGACGCTGGAAAGTCGAATGTCACAGCGAACTGTAGTTCGTCCCCCTCTGGTGTAATGATGAGGACTCCTGCCCCGGCCCCAGTCGCTGTGGATGAGCCATCCACATAAGCTTTCCAAGTTGGTGACACCTCTCCTCGGGTAGATTCTAGCAGAAAGTCCGACAAGGCCTGTCCCTTAATGGCGGGTCACCTTTCGAACTCAACATCGTACTCACCCAACTCCACTGCCCACTTGACCATCCTTCCGGAAAGGTCCGGCCTACTCAGAGTCTGCTTCAATAGTAAATTGGTACGTACCCGTACTTTGTGAGATAGGAAATAGGGGCGTAGCCTCCGAACCGACACCATTACCGCCAAGGCTGCCTTCTCAATTTCAGAGTACCTGCTTTCGGCCCCCTGCATTGTTTTACTCACGAAGTATACCGGCTTCTGGGTGTCACCCTCTTCTTTCAGGAGAACGGAACTCACGGCCTGTCCCTATGTAGAAAAATACAAGATTAGTTCGTCCCCGGGTAAAGGCTTGGTCAATAACGGCATATTGTGCAAGTAATTTCTTAGCCCTTCGAATGCCGATTGGCATTCTACTGTCCATTCGAATCGGCATCCTTTCTGGAGTATTCTGAAGAAGGGTAGGCTTTTATCTGCGGACTTGGCAATGAATCTGCTGAGTGCCGCCAACCTTCCCGTTAAGCGTTGAACCTCCTTGATGTTCCGCGGCGGCTGCATTTCCAGTATGGCCTTCACCTTATTGGGGTTCACCTCGATCCCCCTCTTGGTCACCATATACCCCAGGAACTTCCCCGACTGCACCCCAAAGGTACACTTCGCAGGGTTCAGTTTCATTCCACAGGTCCGGATGGTCCGGAAGGCCTCTTCTAAGTCCGCAACATGATCCTTGGCCCAAGTCGATTTAACCAACATATCATCCACGTATACCTCCATGTTACGACCCAACTGGCTCTTAAACACCGTATCAACCATCCGTTGATAGGTAGCTCCTGCGTTCTTGAGACCAAAGGGCATCCAGACATAACCATATGTGCCACCTGCTGTGACAAAGCAAACTTTATCCACGTCCTCCGGGTTCAGCCTAATCTGGTGATACCCCTGATAAGCGTCCATCATGCTTAACATCTCACACCCAGAGGTGGAATCTACCAGCTGATCTATCCTTGGTAAAGGATAGTGATCCTTAGGACAAGCTTTGTTGAGGTCTCGAAAGTCTACACACATCCTCCAGGACCCATTTCCTTTTTTGACCATGACAACATTGGCCAACCAGGTGGGAAACTGTACCTCTTTAACGTGTCCGGCTTTAAGCAACTTCTCCACTTCCGTCCTGATATCTTGGTCCCTTTCGGCTCCGAACTGTCGGAGTCTCTGTTTCACCGGGTGGCTACCTGGGATTATGTTCAGGTGGTGCATGGCTGTCCTCGGGTCCACCCCGGTCATGTCTGCTGGCGAAAAGGCGAAGAGATCAGCGTTCCTCCTAAGGCACTCGACCAGCTGCGATGCAATCCCCTCATCCATCTTTGTCCCCACCTGGGTTGTGAAACCCTCTCTTCCTGCGTAAGTTCCACTGTCATCAGTTCTTCGTCAGGTTGGGGCTGCAACTTCGTAGGCTCCCCGTATTCCTGCTCTAACTTCGTTCGTTTTGCTTGTTTGGCCTCAACTCCGTCTCTTTCCTTTCCCCCTGTCACAACCTTAACCTCATTGGCGTAACAACGGCGAGAGCTAACCTGGTCCCCTGAGACCTCCCCCACCTGATCTCCTACTGGAAACTTGATCTTTAAGTGGTACGTGAAGGTACTGCCCTGAATCCGTTTATGGCTGGGCGCCCAAATATGATATTGTATGAAGAAGTCGCGTCAACGACCAGGAAGTTGACCATTCGTACCACCCGCCGAGGGGCTTCCCCTAGTCCCACGGGGAGTGTGACTTGGCCTAAAGGCTGTATGCCAGCTCCGCCGAATCCGTATAAGGAGGTGGCCACCGGTTTCAGCTCCGTTCCCAACTTCATTTGCTTGAAACAGTCTAAGAACAGGATATCTGCTGAACTACCCCCGTCTATAAATACTCGTGACACGTTATACCCTGCCACGTCCGTGGTGATCACGAGAGCGTCGTTGTGGGGCCGAACGACATCGACCTCATCCTGCGCTCCGAACTGTATGTTCCCTGTGGTCTCCATCTGACCCACCAGGCTGCCTTCTGCCCGGAGTTTTCCTCTCTCTCTCATTCGAGCATACGACTTCCGCGCTCTGTGTGAATCCACCGTCTGGGCCTCCTACTATGATAAGGATATGAGCTCTTGGCTGGCTAGGCCACGGCCTGTTAGGTTCCAGCATAGGCTGCTTTCCCTTGTCTGGTAACGGACCTTCCCTCTCTCGGGGTTGTGCTGGCGGGATTGGCCCTCGATCTCGGTATATAAACTCCTTAAGATGTCTTGCCTTGATCAGCCTCTCTATCTCATTCTTCAGATGCGTGCAGTTGTCAGTATGATGTCCATATTCGTTATGGTATCGGCAGAAGGGTCCTGACGTGGGCTTTGGGTGTCTCCGCGGACTGGCTCGAGGGTACCGCATGTCTGGATGTCTTGATGCCACAGCCAGGACTTCCTCCAGACTCGTCCGTAGAGGAGTGTACTTCTGATACCTAGGAGGGAATCTGTTCGCGCCACCTGCCATAGGTCTTCTCATCGCTGGGGGTGAGTAACCCGGACGTTTGCCTTGCCTCGATTATGGTTCTGTGTTTCTTTTTTAGATATCACCCTGGACGTTCCTTCTCGGATCTTTGCCAGTCTGCTTTCCTCCAGATTTATGTACTTATCCGCTCTGCCCAGCAGTTCCTCGAACGTCTGCGGGGGCTTCTTAGAGAGCGACGCGAAGAAGTCGCCAACTTGCAAACCATGAACCAAAGCGTTAATTTTAACGTAAGTGGTGGCGGAGGGTACCTCCAGGGCTGCCACATTAAATCTTCTGATGTAAGATCGAAAGCTCTCATTTGATCGCTGCTTGACTTGAAACAATGACATGTCCGACTTAGCAGGCTTCCTGGCGCTAGCAAACTGGTTAATGAACATCTCTTGGAACTCCTCAAATGAGTGGATAACCTCTGGCTCGAGTTGGCTGAACCACTGTTGGGCGGCTCTCACTAGAGTTGTCAGGAAGACTCTGCACTTCACTCCTTCCGAGAAGTTGTGCAGTAGGATGGTGTTCTTGAAACGTAGCACGTGTTCCTCCG
This sequence comes from Craterostigma plantagineum, assembly GCA_027422505.1. NCBI lineage: Eukaryota > Viridiplantae > Streptophyta > Magnoliopsida > Lamiales > Linderniaceae > Craterostigma > Craterostigma plantagineum. The sequence goes on along the minus strand of JAPQWV010000011.1, from coordinate 10,693,758 downwards.
GATCAGTGGTACCATCATACTCATACGGCAGCTACTTAAAGTTGAGCGCCACCTCCCCTTCCAACAATCCTTTGGCAAAAGGCGTACCTGCCTGATGCGGCCCTCGCAGATGGGGCCTGGTTGTCTTGTTTCGGATCTCGTCTATTACTTTCCTGAGGTCAGACACTTGCCTCCTAAGCTCCTGTCCCTGGGAACTGACGGCTCTTTCTCGGCCGCGCGTGCCATAGCTCCTCACTTCCGCCTGGTGTCCTCCGGTCTTCTCCTCTCCTTCCACCATGTATCCGCTGGCTATAGTCGTCGGAGGTACGGCATTCCTTGGGTTCACTGGTCCTTCCTGAACTCCTCTAGAAGGTCCTTCTCGCCTAAGTGTTGGGGCCCGCGGCCCCGCATTTCTTTCTTCCCGAGCAGCCTCTCTTCTGGGCAAGTCCCTGTCTGGCAGGCGACGCAAGGCTTCCTCCCCGGCCACCATGTTTTCTCCTACAGTTTCTGCCCACTCTGAGACATGGCCCTCTGAGGTTCTGCCCTGATTGGAAAAAAACTGCTTCCGTTTTCCCTTGCTCCTCGCCTTCTTGGCGGTTATGGCCGCGTCCACTGCATTCTTCACCAACAAATCTAGCTGCTCTGCCGTCATGGTCACGGGAGTTTGAGGCGGTACGGCTCCGAACGGCCCTGCAAAGGTGGGCGTTGGTGTGACCACTGGGGCCTCGATCGGTGAAGCCAGCGTCGGAGCCGGCGTAGGACTCTCCCCAGCTTTCCCTACGACTTCCTCAAACGTCCTTGCAGGTTTTGTGCCAATGACGGCTGTTCCTCCATCGCGGCCAACGTCTATTCGTCTCTGAGATCTATCACTCCTTTAACGACGGCAACCTTCCACTATCTCTCTCACGTTTCACCTTCAGATAACACAAGCTCGGCTTACCTTCTTCAACCTATCTTCAAACAGACCCGGAAACAGCCTGCCTTCCTTGCTATTACTACCCAGCGCACTCACGTCTCAAGCCATCGTTCCCACAGACGGCGCCATTTGATGCGAGTATGACCCCGATCAATAATATTTGGTTCGGGAAAGACGGTGATGGGTGAAACGGACTGGTCCTTGATTTCTTGATGTGTTTTAGGGTTTGATTTTAGTGCTAAAGAAGAAGGAAAATGCAAGAGACAAGGATTTTACGTGGTTCGGATAGATGTCCTACGTCCACGGACCGCCGGAAACAGTGTTCACTATTGACAGTCGGGATTTACACACTCAACCTTACTTCGCTCATTACAGTTCTTTTTTGTATGATGAAGACGAAGAAGATCACAGTGAAAAATGTCTAAGTGTTTAGTGTAATGTCTTGAATCTCTACTTGATCTCGTCTGTTTCTGTTCCCATATACCCAAATTCCCTTTGCTTTCCTAGCTGGCACACTTCCGGGACCACTTGACAGCGACGTCTGGTACAACCTAGGAGAGACAGCACCTGCGGTCGTACTGTTGTCAGACTGGCGCGCCTCCTCACTGTTCACAATGTCCACCACTCCCAGAACGCCACGTGTTTCCTGGTCGACCTTATCCAACCTTTCCCGCTCGAGTTGCTTTGCTGTCGGGACCCACCTTACTTTTTCCGTACAGGGTTGCAGGTCCCCAGGTGTACTACCCATCTGGCCCTATACCCGAGAAGTAGCTATCTTCAGGTGTCCGAGTAAAGAGGAATTCTGTGCTGAAGGTCACCCCTATCAAGACGACTTGTATGAATTAACTCCATTTGCAAGATTGTCCGAATTTACAGACGATGCCAACAATCGTATTAGTAAGTAATCTTAATGTATTCTCATTTTCAACAACGAAGACTGGAAAGACGCTGCAAGGGTTCGTCGTCATCAACGAAGAGTGAGTTCCCATTTCAAATTTTAACTTGTTTAAATGACGCCAAATTCTAATACATTACGTATTCTCTCTATACATGTGCATGCCAACTATCCTCACTTTATGGGAAGACTTTCTTCAAGTTGAGTCACTTAGGCTGACCGAATGTGTCCATACAAAGCCAATAATATTATGCATGCGACTGTCTGTCAACACGCTTTACGGTATGATTTATCTTGATTGACATTTAACATGATGCTTCATTTTAGTTGATGTTCCAATTATAAATAAAGATTGCTTCATAGCTATATGATATCTTACTTACCGTTAACTCAGATATTCTATCACTGTAGTATTATCCCTCGCAACTACTGATAGTACTGTCATCCTCTTTGAACCCCCCCATGTCAGATACTGAACGTTTACGAACATGGTACATCCTCTTTTACTTAAACTATCATCATTAAACAAAGGCTCATATGTTTATTTTTTTAAACTTTGGGTTAATCGTGACCCCCCGTTAAGTGACAATCATGCCATAAATATAGTATTATTTTAGTAACCAATGAAAAACCAGTTACCCATTCTTGTAGCTTTAGAGACACGTCAAACGATCAAGTTGGCCAAGTGTTTAACCTTTACTGATAATTTCACTATTTTAAGTTTGCCATACGTATTTACATATGAAGTTCAGGTTGCAAGAAGAGGATGCATACCTGGAGGATGTTGTGTCCAACAAACTCTATAAAAAGAAAATCTGATCGTTACACGACCATTTGACTCACAGATTAGAAAAATAAGTCAAATAACCAGTTTGCATGAACCGGTAATACGTCTGATTTTTTTCTATGTTTGCCCCCTTTCATATGACATCATACTACACTTATTTTACTATTTTTTCATATTCAGGCTAAGTTGTTCTGGATTAAAGCACAAGTAAAAGTTATAAGTCAAACCAGAACTTGTATTCCATGGCATGCCTTGGTTGTAGAAGAACTTGCATCGCAATATACAAAAGTGAATTTTCCATATGTCTTCACTGCAATCACACTTTCCCAAGCCCAAAAGCCATGTAAGTCTTTTTTTACTACGAACTTCCATTTAAGATTTATGGAAATGAAAAAACATTGTTTGTTAGAATTTTTTCACCAGCTTCTTTTCGTTGTTTAGCTGGTCAATGTCTTTATGCAGCCAGATGTTGAGCTTGCTCAGAGGCGGATCCAGAAATTTTTTATCGGGGGGGTAATATAAAACTGGTTTTCGTAAAGAGATTAACATAGAAATATATATTCATTTGAGTTTTTTGTGGATGGAAAATTTATGAAATAATTTGTTTCATTAAAACGTATGAAATATATATCATAAATGTACAATCAACACAAAACTATCAATAAAAAACAAATAAAAATCCTTGATAGAACTCGAACAACGACAACGCCTCAAAATATTTTCTACGCGTGATATGATTCGACTTGATATAGAGAAAATAGAAAGAAAAAATTCTAGATAGACAGCGAAAACTATTAAAAAGTCAAATTAGATATTAAGAAAATACTTAATAAACAATGTATTTCTATGAAAAGTCATACTAATTTATGATATATTGGTAAAGCTTAAAATACTGAATGGTTTTAATATACTTTAAATAGTTTAGTCATTAAGTATTGTTTAAAAGAATTCAAATTAATATAGACTTAAAAAGAACGGAAATCTACACTTAAATACCTAATAGTAAACAAAAAAGACACATCAGTCCCTTGTCACAAATCTTTTTAAGCTAGGTACCCATTTGAATAGAAATTTTACAGATAGGTACCTAATCACCTAAGATTACCAATTTACCCTTGATTTTACAATTCCATTTCACAATTTTCTCTGCAATGTCGAGCTCCATCACGCCTGACAAGATTTCAGCTCCATCTCTGCAATTGACGGTCACCTTCTGCTCGTGGTGGCAGCGGACGACGAGCGACGAACCTATTCCACATTGGGTTCTCGATTTAGGGTCTCGATATTGTCATGTAAGCTTTTATTTTGCTTTGGGTGTGGTTAATCGATTGCACTCGTGAGATCAAATTTAACCCAGATCTGGGAGTTGAATGCGATCTAAGAGCTCTATGTAAGGGTGGATGTCGATTCTTGACAGTTATTGAGGCTAATCCATCGGGATTTCAGGTTTCTTTATATAACTGTTATTACGTACCATTTGTTATGTTTATTACGTACCATTTTATGTGTCTATACGGTACCAAGATGTCCACGTACGCTGTACCATTGTAAACTATACAGGCGTACCATTTATACAGGTTGTCATATTATCTGAAAATATGCCGTCTACAAGTTCGGTTAGTGGCGGGACGTTATTTGCATTGTGTGAGTATAAAAGGGAGTCATTCTTAGTATCGATCGTGAAGCGACGATGCACGAGATGAATGCTCAAACCGATGACGGGAATTTTATTCGTGACCCGGGCATTTGTGTTCTTCTTGGTTGCCGAAAGATGCGGATGATTCCTTCTCAGGTAGATAAAAGATCCAACAAGTGCAAAGATGTGGAAAATACGGGAATAGTCGTCGTACTTGTTGAGAGGCCGTATCGACGTAAGGTCCGTATTTGCCATGTATTTCGTTACTGCTTTTGTTCCGAAATATACTGTAATATATGCCAACAAGGTACTGTAATATATGCTAATTTGGTACTGTAATATATGACAACAAGGTACCGTAATAAATGCCAATAAGGTACCGTAATATATACCAACATGGTACTGTAATGTATGACAACAACGTACTGTAATAAATGCCAATAAGGTACCGTAATATAGGCCAACAAGGTACTGTAATATATGACAACAAGGTACTGTAATATATGCCAATAAGGTACTGTAATATATGCCAAATGTGTCTAAATTTGGTACTGTAATGACTGCCAGTTTGGTACAGTAAGATATGCACATTTGGTACCGTATTATATGTAAATTTGGTACTGTAATGAGTGCCAGTTTGGTACAATAATATATGCAGTTTTGGTAACGTAATATATGTAAATTTGGTACTGTACTTACTGCTAGTTTGGTACCCTAAGCTATGCAAATTTGGCACCGTAATATATGCCAGTTTGGTACCCTACGACATGCATGTTTCGTATCGTAACCTATGCCAGTTTGCTAATGTATGCACATTTGGCACCGTAATATATGTAATTTTGTTAATGTAATACATGCCAGTTTGGTACCATAAGATATGCAAGTTTGGTACGGTAAGATGTGCATGTTTGGTACTGTCATATATGCCAGTTTAGTACCCAACGACATGCAAATTTGGTACCGTAACCTATGCCAGTTTGCTAATGTATGCACATTTCGCACTGCAATATATGTAAATTTGGTACTGTAATATATGCCGGTTTGATACCCTACGACATACATGTTTAGTACTGTAATATGCATATTTGGTACTGTAATATATGCCAATTTGGTACGTTAATATGCGCAGCCTTGGTACGGTAATATAGGTAATATAGGTACTCTAAGTGTACGACATAGGGTACTGTATCCTTTCAGAAGTAGGTACCGTATAAATTAAAGTAAAACTTTGAATTTAAGACCTAGCTATATTCCGTCCCAAACGAAGCATTTCAGCTTGTGTTGATGTGAATAAAGGATTAGACAATTTCTGACTTTTTTCAGTACTGATTGCACACTTTTCTGACGTTTTTCAGTCATGAGTGGACAGATTTCTGACTTTTTCTATGTCATGTTTGGACAGCCTCTGACATACGAGGTTTTACATAATAAAAAACAGCTCATCTGACATGTCAGTGGCTTTAATAAAATGTTTCATGTCATATGTAATTTTGGGTACTGCAACCGTGGCTGCGTTGGTACGCTTTAAACAAAACGACAGGTACCCCTAAAAAGATATATAAGGTACGGTGTCCCTTATATATATGATACGTCATACTAGGCTTAGTATTTTTCGGGATCAATCGAATTACTTTTTCATCTCGAACCACCGTAGACCAATAATATATAGTATTAAATACGTTTCAGATCAAATTCGGTGCATTACGCCCCGCACGCATGAATTAAATCTTAGAATACCATGATTCATTATAGTATAAGAATACAAGCAAGAACATCTACAACATAATTTGAATAATGTGGTGAGTGCTACATCTGCGAATTCGGTGCATTAGACTTTCATATTTTTTTTTTCATTTCGTTATTGTTAGGTATTGTCAAAATCACGCAGGACAACGCGATTCGATTAGGAATGTATTTATTTTTCGATCGTATAACAAATGGTACGATATACTTTCATATATGGGTACTGTATATGTGCAATAATAGATACGGTAAACCTGCAGGTTATGGTACTATATAGGTAAATGATAAGGTACCTTCTGTAAAGCACAAGGTACCTTACTGTACAACAGATAAGATACTTCATGTGCGATATATACGGTACGGTATATATTTACGTAATGGTACGGTTAACCTGCATATTACGGTACTCTATATGTAAGCGATACGGTACGGTACACTTGCATAGTGATACGGTGAAGCTGCAGATTATGGTACGGTATATGTAAATGACAAGGTACTTCATATCTTCTGGTACGCCATACATTTCCATAATGGTATGATTAAGCTGCATATTTTGGTACTCCGTATGTAAAAGATGTGATACGGTAATATACAAACAATACAAGGTTCTTCATATCTTCTGTTGGTACGGTATATGTGTACATAATGGTACGATTAGGCTGCATATTATGGTATTTTGTATGTAAAGAAAAGGTACGGCAATATAAAAACCTATGGTACTGCATAATATACAGACAGATTTACAGAACTATACAACTAACGAACATCACTGAGTCATGAACAAACTCCAAACAGTCTCAAAACAGTCCCATCCACAACTCAAAGGAAGTTAACCTACATAAACAAAGTTTCCAAACAGTCTCACATCATAATCAAGTAACTTAACCAAACAAATCAAAAATACGGACAGTCTCATAGAACTACACAACAAACGACACCACTGAGTCTCCAAACAGTCTCATCCCCAAGTCTAAGAACAACTTACTGAGCATAAACAACAAAGTTTCCAAACAGTCCCATCCCATGTTGACTTCTTTAGCCTCAACCTCTTCCTCTTCCATCGCATCCTCCTTGGACACATCATCCTTCCACGTCGGAACATTTGACCTTAGATCTTATAACCTCTTCCTTCAATCTCAGCTCGGCATCTAACCTCTTCACACGAGCACTCCACTCTAAATGAGATCCGCCAACTCCTCCATCAACCTTAACCACACATATTGATGCAACAGTTAGAAACAAAGCAAATTCTACCATTGAAACGGAGACCTTTTTATAGCTTCTTTTTATCAGGGGTCATGCCACCCTGCAAATCGCTTATGGTCGATCGAAGGCGCGGGATGGCACCTGGAAGACAGCTCAGATCTGTTCCATGGAGTCATTTCTGCAAAAAAATCCACTGCTAATAAGCAGTACCATTTTTTTCACACACGGGGTACCGATTTGCCCAAACAAACGGTACCAAATACAGTGATATTGTAGTACCAAACCAAATTAACCCCATTCGAAAAACCCCAAATCGACCCATTCCAAAACCCCCAAATCGACAACAATCAATCTACCCATTCAAAAATACACGCACAGAGCTACCACAGTAAATTGAACCATTCCAAAACAACCCTAATCGAACAACAAATCGATGTCATCACATGCAGCTATTTACGAAATGCCACGACGTACTGTAATGATGTGAATGGCTTACCTATTGATTTCGGATGAGGAATACCACGAGGAATCGAGAACACATCGATGAATCTGAAGCAAAACAACCACAGGTCGATTTCGGGAAGAAGGTTACGTGATTTAGGTTTGGGATGATGTTTGAGTTTTTTTTTTTTATGAACGAACCATCGCTGAAATGAAACCCCAGGTAAGGTTGTAATAAACCAAGTTTAGCAGGGGTAAATCCGTCAGTTAGGTACCTATCAGTAAAATAAAATTCAAGTGGGTACCTAGGTTATAAAAATGTCTGACAAGGGACTGATTTGTTCTTTTTTTATTCATCTAGGTATTTAAGTGTTGAATCCCCTAAAAAGAATAGAAAAGTAGAAAAAAAAGTATTAGTTGAAAGAAATAAATGAATGAATTAGACTGAAAACGAATAGAAATAAAAAGAATTAAAATTGCTGAATGTAACGGATAGAAAGAAAAGGTAAAAAGGTAGAAAAATTAGACAACCTATAAATTCGAACCCAAAACCTTCGGGAATATTTGAGCGTTCCCAACCAATGTACCAAATGGCTTTTCTGATAACTTATTATCAAAACTTTTTATATCTCACTAAAACTCTACGCTATATACATAGTAATAAGGTTTTCCGAAATTTTCGCGGGGGCCGTGCGCCCCCCCCCCCCCCGGCCACCATGTAGATCCGCCACTGAGCTTGCTAGCTCGTTACCAACCCTTTGCTTTAACAATTTATGGATTGGTTGTAGCATTAGCGCTTTTATTAATGAATCCTTTTGTTTAATTTTTTAGTCTTAGAAATTGTCAAACATGCGATAAAAATTAAATCTTCGGATTATTATTCGCTAAACTTTTGTATGTGTAGCCTACGTTTTGAGGTTCAGCTGTCTGATGGAAGCGGAATTATGAATGCGACTATGAAGCAAAGAGAAGTTGAATATTTACGTGGAACAACGCAGAAAAAATAATTGAAGTCGAAGAAAATGTATGCTTTTTTCCTATCCAAATCTATTTAAATGTCAACTTCCCATAATTCACTTATTTTCACTTTTTATAGGGAGAGATATTCCAACTTGCGTCCGTAAGTGAGAAATTCAAGAATGTGCATTCTCTTTTCCACCTTCAATCATACAGCTTTAACGAAGCAGAACAAAGAACGGTTCGCTACGTAGTTATTGCATGGCTTCCTGACGCATCTACACCGTTCACTGCACGACGTCCCGGAGTCGAAACGACAGAAATCTCAGCTAAATCAGAAAATGAAATCCTTCCCTCCTCCAGTAAGAAAAGGAAGTTCAAGCCATCATCATCCGACGTCGATACTACATGTTGAGATCAGCTGCTACTTTTGTACATAAAGTAGTCGTAGCTGCTTTTGAAAACGGCTCAACCATTTTTGATATGTACGTATGCCATCTTTTGTCATAACATTAAGTCATATTGTAAATGATTTTGTTTCAACAAATACAAGTACCACTGGTGTTGCTTTATTTTATACCGCCATAGTATTTTTGTCATGGGCTAGAATTTTGTCATGTGCGGCTACTCTAACATATAGATGTATCTATATTTGTTTGATCATCGATTATATTAGTGGAGAGGAATATTGTAAGTCAAGATTGTTCTGAGTAAAATAATATTCTTTACGGAAATCTACACTTAAATACCTAATAGTAAACAAAAAAGACACATCAGTCCCTTGTCAGAAATCTTTTTAAGCTAGGTACCCATTTGAATAGAAATTTTACAGATAGGTACCTAATCACCTAAGATTACCAATTTACCCTTGATTTTACAATTCCATTTCACAATTTTCTCTGCAATGTCGAGCTCCATCACGCCTGACAAGATTTCAGCTCCATCTCTGCAATTGACGGTCACCTTCTGCTCGTGGTGGCAGCGGACGACGAGCGACGAACCTATTCCACATTGGGTTCTCGATTTAGGGTCTCGATTTTGTCATGTAAGCTTTTATTTTGCTTTGGGTGTGGTTAATCGATTGCACTCGTGAGATCAAATTTAACCCAGATCTGGGAGTTGAATGCGATCTAAGAGCTCTATGTAAGGGTGGATGTCGATTCTTGACAGTTATTGAGGCTAATCCATCGGGATTTCAGGTTTCTTTATATAACTGTTATTACGTACCATTTGTTATGTTTATTACGTACCATTTTATGTGTCTATACGGTACCAAGATGTCCACGTACGCTGTACCATTGTAAACTATACAGGCGTACCATTTATACAGGTTGTCATATTATCTGAAAATATGCCGTCTACAAGTTCGGTTAGTGGCGGGACGTTATTTGCATTGTGTGAGTATAAAAGGGAGTCATTCTTAGTATCGATCGTGAAGCGACGATGCACGAGATGAATGCTCAAACCGATGACGGGAATTTTATTCGTGACCCGGGCATTTGTGTTCTTCTTGGTTGCCGAAAGATGCGGATGATTCCTTCTCAGGTAGATAAAAGATCCAACAAGTGCAAAGATGTGGAAAATACGGGAATAGTCGTCGTACTTGTTGAGAGGCCGTATCGACGTAAGGTCCGTATTTGCCATGTATTTCGTTACTGCTTTTGTTCCGAAATATACTGTAATATATGCCAACAAGGTACTGTAATATATGCTAATTTGGTACTGTAATATATGACAACAAGGTACCGTAATAAATGCCAATAAGGTACCGTAATATATACCAACATGGTACTGTAATGTATGACAACAACGTACTGTAATAAATGCCAATAAGGTACCGTAATATAGGCCAACAAGGTACTGTAATATATGACAACAAGGTACTGTAATATATGCCAATAAGGTACTGTAATATATGCCAAATGTGTCTAAATTTGGTACTGTAATGACTGCCAGTTTGGTACAGTAAGATATGCACATTTGGTACCGTATTATATGTAAATTTGGTACTGTAATGAGTGCCAGTTTGGTACAATAATATATGCAGTTTTGGTAACGTAATATATGTAAATTTGGTACTGTACTTACTGCTAGTTTGGTACCCTAAGCTATGCAAATTTGGCACCGTAATATATGCCAGTTTGGTACCCTACGACATGCATGTTTCGTATCGTAACCTATGCCAGTTTGCTAATGTATGCACATTTGGCACCGTAATATATGTAATTTTGTTAATGTAATACATGCCAGTTTGGTACCATAAGATATGCAAGTTTGGTACGGTAAGATGTGCATGTTTGGTACTGTCATATATGCCAGTTTGGTACCCTACGACATGCAAATTTGGTACCGTAACCTATGCCAGTTTGCTAATGTATGCACATTTTGCACTGCAATATATGTAAATTTGGTACTGTAATATATGCCGGTTTGATACCCTACGACATACATGTTTAGTACTGTAATATGCATATTTGGTACTGTAATATATGCCAATTTGGTACGTTAATATGCGCAGCCTTGGTACGGTAATATAGGTAATATAGGTACTCTAAGTGTACGACATAGGGTACTGTATCCTTTCAGAAGTAGGTACCGTATAAATTAAAGTAAAACTTTGAATTTAAGACCTAGCTATATTCCGTCCCAAACGAAGCATTTCAGCTTGTGTTGATGTGGATAAAGGATTAGACAATTTCTGACTTTTTTCAGTACTGATTGCACACTTTTCTGACGTTTTTCAGTCATGAGTTGACAGATTTCTGACTTTTTCTATGTGATGTTTGGACAGCCTCTGACATACGAGGTTTTACATAATAAAAAACAGCTCATCTGACATGTCAGTGGCTTTAATAAAATGTTTCATGTCATATGTAATTTGGGTACTGCAACCGTGGCTGCGTTGGTACGCTTTAAACAAAACGACAGGTACCCCTAAAAAGATATATAAGGTACGGTGTCCCTTATATATATGATACGTCATACTAGGGTTAGTATTTTTCGGGATCAATCGAATTACTTTTTCATCTCGAACCACCGTAGACCAATAATATATAGTATTAAATACGTTTCAGATCAAATTCGGTGCATTACGCCCCGCACGCATGAATTAAATCTTAGAATACCATGATTCATTATAGTATAAGAATACAAGCAAGAACATCTACAACATAATTTGAATAATGTGGTGAGTGCTACATCTGCGAATTCGGTGCATTAGACTTTCATATTTTTTTTCATTTCGTTATTGTTAGGTATTGTCAAAATCACGCAGGACAACGCGATTCGATTAGGAATGTATTTATTTTTCGATCGTATAACAAATGGTACGATATACTTTCATATATGGGTACTGTATATGTGCAATAATAGATACGGTAAACCTGCAGGTTATGGTACTATATAGGTAAATGATAAGGTACCTTCTGTAAAGCACAAGGTACCTTACTGTACAACAGATAAGATACTTCATGTGCGATATATACGGTACGGTATATATTTACGTAATGGTACGGTTAACCTGCATATTACGGTACTCTATATGTAAGCGATACGGTACGGTACACTTGCATAGTGATACGGTGAAGCTGCAGATTATGGTACGGTATATGTAAATGACAAGGTACTTCATATCTTCTGGTACGCCATACATTTCCATAATGGTACGATTAAGCTGCATATTTTGGTACTCCGTATGTAAAAGATGTGATACGGTAATATACAAACAATACAAGGTTCTTCATATCTTCTGTTGGTACGGTATATGTGTACATAATGGTACGATTAGGCTGCATATTATGGTATTTTGTATGTAAAGAAAAGGTACGGCAATATAAAAACCTATGGTACTGCATAATATACAGACAGATTTACAGAACTACACAACAAACGAACATCACTGAGTCATGAACAAACTCCAAACAGTCTCAAAACAGTCCCATCCACAACTCAAAGGAAGTTAACCTACATAAACAAAGTTTCCAAACAGTCTCACATCATAATCAAGTAACTTAACCAAACAAATAAAAAATACGGACAGTCTCATAGAACTACACAACAAACGACACCACTGAGTCTCCAAACAGTCTCATCCCCAAGTCTAAGAACAACTTACTGAGCATAAACAACAAAGTTTCCAAACAGTCCCATCCCATGTTGACTTCTTTAGCCTCAACCTCTTCCTCTTCCATCGCATCCTCCTTGGACACATCATCCTTCCACGTCGGAACATTTGACCTTAGATCTTATAACCTCTTCCTTCAATCTCAGCTCGGCATCTAACCTCTTCACACGAGCACTCCACTCTAAATGAGATCCGCCAACTCCTCCATCAACCTTAACCACACATATTGATGCAACAGTTAGAAACAAAGCAAATTCTACCATTGAAACGGAGACCTTTTTATAGCTTTTTTTTATCAGGGGTCATGCCACCCTGCAAATCGCTTATGGTCGATCGAAGGCGCGGGATGGCACCTGGAAGACAGCTCAGATCTGTTCCATGGAGTCATTTCTGCAAAAAAATCCACTGCTAATAAGCAGTACCATTTTTTTCACACACGGGGTACCGATTTGCCCAAACAAACGGTACCAAATACAGTGATATTGTAGTACCAAACCAAATTAACCCCATTCGAAAAACCCCAAATCGACCCATTCCAAAACCCCCAAATCGACAACAATCAATCTACCCATTCAAAATACACGCACAGAGCTACCACAGTAAATTGAACCATTCCAAAACAACCCTAATCGAGCAACAAATCGATGTCATCACATGCAGCTATTTACGAAATGCCACGACGTACTGTAATGATGTGAATGGCTTACCTATTGATTTCAGATGAGGAATACCACGAGGAATCGAGAACACATCGATGAATCTGAAGCAAAACAACCACAGGTCGATTTCGGGAAGAAGGTTACGTGATTTAGGTTTGGGATGATGTTTGAGTTTTTTTTTTTTATGAACGAACCATCGCTGAAATGAAACCCCAGGTAAGGTTGTAATAAACCAAGTTTAGCAGGGGTAAATCCGTCAGTTAGGTACCTATCAGTAAAATAAAATTCAAGTGGGTACCTAGGTTATAAAAATGTCTGACAAGGGACTGATTTGTTCTTTTTTTATTCATCTAGGTATTTAAGTGTTGAATCCCCTATTCTTTATTTGTTTAGTAAACTAAGATAAAAGAAAAGAATTATGTAAATGAATAAGGAGTACTAAAAATTATATGTAGTGCTGGAATTTTCTGTTGAGCTTTGTATTTGATTTTTAGTCACGACAGTCTATTATAGCTTGAAATAATGCGTCCCACTTTTGGTGTCTCGTTCTAGAGCCCATAATACATAATTTTTTTAAAAAAAAATGGTCCCTTAATAATATAAAAAAATATAAGGTATATTGATCAGCATAAAACAAAGAATTAATTAGTGACATTTATATATTTATCATATAAATCACCTGAAATAACATTAATTATGATTTGGGGAATATGAAATTAAAATAATTATAAATAAAAGAAAAATTGGGGACTAGATAAAAATGTAATGGCTATGATTAAATGTGGGCCATATGATTTGAAGAAGATTATTATAGCCTTTAGAAGTCCTTCAAGAGCGACGGTTACAGTTATTTCTTCTTTTCTAACAGTATTTACATACATATTGTAGTTGGATTTATTTTCTAAAATTCTGATTTTGTTTATTAATATTAAGTTCGAGTAGATTTTTTTTGCAGCTTTTGAGGAACTTTTGTGGAAATATTTTGTTTTGATTTTTTGTATTTTATTCGATGGAGATATATTTATTTATATTTTTTAATTCTAAGTTTTGAACAATACCGAAGGGTAGGTTCAACATGAATAAAATATAAAAATCGAAACAAAAAATTCCACAAAAAAATCCTTCAAAAACAACAAAAAAAAATCTACTCGAACATAATATAAATAAAACATAATCAAAATTTTAGAAAATAAAAAAAATGAAATAAAAAATATCTCGACGAAAATATTTATTAAGAACTTCGTCTGCTTGAATATTTTAATTTAATTGATAATTTACTTATTTCAGGAATTTTCGGTCAAAATATTTGAACCTTTTTTTATGAAATTTTTAAATAATTTAATTAATGTACTACGAATTTCGTAGGATTTACGCTGAAAATTTTTTGTTTTGATTTTTTAAATTCTTTTCATGTTGGAGTTGTTTTAAGGTTTTATTAATAAAATTAAAGTAACATGACTATTTTAATACAGTATTATTTTTTTAAACTTTGATTTATTTATATTTTAGATTATTTTATTAATAATTTCTTGGATGTTCGTCGAAATATTTATTTTTAAATTTTTGATTTATTTTAAAGTGTGAAAAATAATTTATTCAAATAGAAAGAAAAAGAAGAAAAAAATAAAAAGAAAAAATTTAACCTGTTGAATAGGTTAAAGGTAATATGGGTCTAATATAAGAAGATACCTATTATAGTTGAGTTTATTCATAAATAACTTAAAATTGTGTTTATTTTTAGAAGAAAATCAATAGGATAGATTATTTTTACCAAATTTTCCATAACTTGAAATTCAATATTCCAGTGAGCATAGCACCACAACTGCAAATGCATGCTTACATAATCCCACAAATATAAGTAAACACGATCCAAATTGGTACAGAAATTTTTCTTGGACTGCACACATACAGATATTTCTACCACACACTTAAATATAATCATCACTACTAAACCTACTAATTATATGATGAAATCTCAAAGTACATCATCTTCAAGCAACTGCTTCTAACCCATTACCAGCTTCATAACAATCAGCAACAGCAGCTCTCCTCACATTCTTGTAAGAATATTTCCTCGCTACGGAAACGTAGATGCATAGATTCATCGCAGTAACCGCTGCCAACAGCCAATAGAAATAATCCAATCTACTACCGTTCAAATCCTTACCAAACCAACTCTTACCGAACCTCCGCGTCGCAAGGTCCACCATAGTGATCAACGCACTGCTCGCAAAGTTCGAAACCCCAATCACACTCAGATAAAACGCTATCCCTAAACTCCTCATAGAATCGGGAACTTGATCGTAGAAGTACTCCTGCAAGCCCACGAGCGTAAACGTGTCGGCTATTGATATTATCACCAATTGAGGCGCCAACCAAAATACGCTCATAGAGGCCGATCCTTCTAGAGGATTTTCCTTAACCATGGTTAGTCGTTTCTTCTCGACCAATGCGGCTACGACCATGGTTAGTATGGAGAAGCTCATCCCTATCCCGATTCTGTTGAGGATGCTCATTCCGCGTTCGTTTCCCGTTATTTTTTTAAATAGGGGCACTAGAATTTTGTCGTAGATGGAGATGGACAATATCAGTGCTATAGCGGATATAGCTGAAACGGAGGCCGGCGGGATTGTGAAGTCGGGGGATAGTTTACGGTTTAGCGCCGTGCTTTGTTTCGTGAAGAATGTGTACGGTTGCGTCGCGCACATGCCGAACGGTATCGACGTTAGCCATATCGGTATCATATTGATGATTAGCTTCGTCTCCTCGACCCTCGTCACCGTCGCGAGTTTCCACGGATTTTGCTTCTCGGAAGGGTCTCTAACTATTGCAGCTTTGTCGAGGAATCTGAAAAGAGAAAAAAAAAAAAAAAAAAGGAATCATTCGTCGTATTATTACAACCTTGGATGATGATCTATCTCTTAGATTCCCAGTAATAGCCTGCAAACAACACAGTGGAGGTACGCTACCCTAGGCAGGCCCTGAGTGACAGACAAATGTTGATCAATTCTTATTTCATGGTAGAGATAAGAATCGAACTCGAGGCCTTGTCTTGGGAGAATTGATGATTTTGTACCACTAGACCAACCCATCATTCACTTATCAGATAATAATCTGATTAAAAATTGGTTTTCGTCCCACGTCGAATAAGTCAAGCTATTCTAACCACTTATAATTTTAAGAGGCCATCTTCTCCAATCGACAATTGGTTTTAGGATGGCACCTCGATTTCCAATAGATAATATCTTACTTGAGCTTATCTGTGTGAGTGAGAGATCTCCCGGGGGTCTTATCAGAGACCTCGTACAAGTCATCTGGGTTCGGTACGTACGAAAGATTCCTCTTCGAAACCGCGGCGAAAATAACTTGTAGCATGGGCGTAAACGGACTCCCACTAGGCTTCCTAAACCTATAGAAAGGTCTTCCGAGGAAAAACATGGCCATCGCCAACGCCATCACCACTGTGAGAACGATGTAGGCCGCGGCCCATCCAACGTGGTCTTGAACGTAAACTATTACCGTAACGCCGACCAACATGCCACAACAAAGCCCAAAATTCCACCAGTTGAAAAACGACATCTTCTGAATCCTTTCTTTTGGATGATCGTCGCCGAACTGATCGGCTCCGAAGCTCTCCAGGCAAGGTCTATACCCTCCCGTGCCTATCGCAATCAAGTAAAGCCCGAGGAAGAAGAACACTTCGTGGATCTTCCGAGTTTCTTGGCAGCTTTCTCCCGCGTGGCACGGTTGTAAGAGTGGGACCACTCGCGACATTGTGAGCATAATTAACGCCTATCGTGTAAAAAAGTGGGACATCTAAATATTCGAAGCAATTATATATTTTTTTTGCTTGACGATAACAATTTAGGAAGGATGTTATTGAGTTTACCACGAGGTATATGATGGAGCTTGCTAAGACTGTGGAGAAACGACCGAGATAAGAATCGGCCAAAAAGCCACCGACCAAAGGCATCATCGTCGTCACGCCTGTCCAGTAGTTGACGTTCTTTGCGGCCGTTTTGAGGTCTTGGTTTATCACTTTGGTGAGGTATATTATCAAACTCGCCACGATTGCGAAATACGTCAGCCTCTCGCCGAATTCGATTGCTGCGTAGTTTTAAACCATGAATAGATTTTCATTCAATAATTTCATTATTGATCAAGAAAATTCCATTCCCATAGTGATGTGATGATTTAATAGATTACCTATAATGAAAAGGGAAGCTTTCCATGCACCAGTCGAAGCTCGTAGGGGGATTCTTTTCTTATGATCAAGGGAAGAGTCGCGAACCCATTTGTCCTCAGTTACTTCATTTTTCTTTATTTGCTCCATTTTTTTTTTTCTTTCTTTGTTTCCGAATATTCTCTCTGTTAGTTGTTGTCTTAGGTTTGCTCTTGCGAGTGTTCGTTCCTATATAGGACAAGATTTGAGTGGTTTGAGTGTTCGAATCTTTTGATAATGATTGGAACAGCCATGTGAACGTAGTAATGTCACTTCCGCGTAGAGAATGGAATCCATCAAAATTAGAGGGCCACTATCTAAGGTTGACTTCAAATTCATTTATCAATAGTAAGAAATAATGAAGGTTACAAAATTGCATGTGTGGTACTGTGAATATTTTATTCTATGACACTACAAATTTGAAATTTTTTGTCTTTGAAATTCCAAAAATAATTATTTAATAACCTGATTCATTAGATGAAGTAATTTTTCCTCTAATTATGATATTCGCATTGATTTTATTCTGCGATGTACCACGTTTATTTTATGACAAGGAACATAACTTCATTTTATTCAGTGGACGGTTTCAAGTATAATATATATATATATATATATACATATATATATATATATATATATATATACATATATATATATATATATATATATATATATATATATATTGAGGAATTTTATGGTGCTCACCTTATGTGAGCACCTTACGTGGGCACCTGTCGATGTGGCACTGATTCGTGCCATGTCGACATGTCACATCAACATTTGATGATACATATCACTAATTAATACATTTTAGGGATCATTGGTCGACATATCGGACGATGATGTGACGTGTTTACGCTTTATGTGGCACCTGTTACGTGGTATTGATTTGGTGTGGCACCTGTTACGTCGACATATATATATATATATATATATATATATATATATATATATTTTACTAAGGGAGAAAGGCTTATTTTAAGTGCTCCCAAATTGATTTGGTGTGGCAGCCACAAATTACCATTTTATCCCTAATTTTAAATTTATCATCATTACATCCTTAAAATCATTTTTTAATTCTTAAAAATAATATAAAATTAATTCCAACAATATAATTTCACCTATTAAAATTTAAAATATAAAGTAATATGATTTATATAGTCAAGCACACACAGGGCCGTAGCTTCCATAAGGCCAGTGAGGCGGTCGCCTCGGGCCCAGCTTTCGAAGGGGCCCAAAAAAATTATCATACCTATATGTATATATATCGTCGCGGTTGGATATATCTCATCTATAGCTTCTGAAATTAGGTGTCGTGAGGTAGACGACGACTAATTAGGGCATTTCTGATATTCAATTTTATGGTTCTTGGGCTTTTCAAATGTTTGGTCCAGTTTTTAACAAGCCTTTGTTAATTAGAATATAGAAAATAACATATATTGTCCAAATACATTAAGCAATAAATGAAGTTTAAAAAACGAGGAATAGCTTGAAAATTTATTTATCTCATTAAATACTATTATTAGTCTAGATATTATGATAGTCTTATAGTTCTATTATTTAAAATTTCGTACATTGTTCAACTTTGTTGAATATACGCGTTGGAACATGCTTATTGATGTTTGACTTGTAGTATTTTCCATTTTTTCTTAATGACTTTTCTAATACTAATAAGAATTTTCAAATATTTGTAATATACGTAATATAACAGAAAATTTTGTAATATATGTAATATAATTGAAAATTTAGTGAATTGTGAAATAAACTTATTATGTATTTTTAACCTCTTTACAAATATAATCTAGTATAGATGCAAAGAAATTGATATGTTTTACTTTTTTTCAAGAAAAGTGCGTATCGTTCGCGATCGCGTCGCGACAATGCACTGTATCGCTCGCTTCTGCATCGACGTCCGCATCCGTGATGGCGAACCATGCCTATAAAACACCTGATGATTTTTAATTTACGATTTTAAATAACTTACATTTACGGTTGAATTTATGTTAGACTACGTATGTTATTTAAAAAATTATATAAAAAATTTAGGGCCCGAATTTCGAGGATCGCCTCAGGTCCCGACTTCGTCAGCTACGGGCCTGAGCACACACACAACGGGTGTGCCAAAATACTAGTATATATATATATATATATATATATATATATATATATATATATGACCGAAATGGTAGGTGGTATCATATCTAGTTTAAGACCGACTGTCTTCGAGGTATGTAGTGTAGTTCCATCGAATAAAATGTTATGTCAATAAAGTGGTTTTTTACGTTATTATATGTAGATAGATTACCTGTAAACGAAGAAGCTTTACCAAAATTCCACAAAATCCGATCCTTGCTTAACTCGACTTAATATATACGTCAGATTGTGACTATTTACTGTATGATCTTATCTATAATCTACGGAAAGGTAGTATATAACATATAATGCACATATACTAAAAATTATCCCATGCATCATATCAGCGTCTCGGTGAGATATCTAATCAAGTGACCCTTACTGTAGCTAAAGCTTGAACGGACATACCAATTACACAATATATTAGTCATAGATATATTCATATATTATTTTATAGTGGAACAAAAAAATTGACTACCTATCAAAGCGTCGCTTAACCTCGTGTAAGAGAATTAGATTCTCTATTAGCCACTTTCATGGATACAATCTGATCCAAAATCACGAGTCTAACTAAGAGATGTAGTTTCTAGAATTCATTTTGGTGGGTAAAAAGAAGAAACAAGTACACAAGTGACATATAGAAACATAATTTTAATACATCTTCCTGCATGTGTTCATTTACACAGCGATGTTATGCATTGTATATACACCACATTCTTGGTGAAAAGAATGAAATATGAAGGACGTGAGATCTACATATCTAGCTACTTTAAATTGTTTGATTGATCGTTAGACAAATGTCTCAGTCCCCTATAATACACGTCCACTCACATAGAACTTTCGACCGTAGGCATGCAAAAGTCAAACAACATTAGTGTGAAGATCCACGATCTAAATCAGTGCTTCTCCCACTTAAAGCATTTTACCATCACGATAGCATTATTTAATCCAAGAAATGACAATCACATTTTTAATGTGATATGATACCCGAATAACTGTGGTAATACATATAATATTTCCGGGCCATACTCCCCGGTCCAAAATAAATAGTCCAAGTCAAACAGCAGTGCCAAGCAAATCAGTTACAAGCCGAAAGTTGACAGATGATCATATTAATCATGACACGCACTGACGTGAATCATGTGATGCTGATTTTAAAGAAAATGTGTAATTATATCATAATAGTAGGTATCGTTTAAATGTGTAATGTGACATTTTACCACAATGTTTTGTTTTCATGAGTACACTGATTCTAGTGAATTGGGCATCACTGATCTTCTTTCTTCCAAAGCCGAGGTATTTGGGCGTTGAGTATTGATCGGACCCACGCATGTTTAACTTCACCTAATTGAAGGATTCATGCATAATATATTTTAAAGGTTAAAAACAATTAAGTTTAAATAAAATAAAAGGACTTCACGAAATTAAATATATATGTGTCCACCTACCATGAGTAACCACCGTGAGCACCATAAGCAAATCTTTCAATATTTTGCGTTTTTCGATTCCCAACGTCGCCAACACCTCCATAGACCCTCTCATATCCATTGCTAACCTAAATCGCCATCTCCAACACGATAATTTTTAAGAAAATCCATTATTTATTGTTCACATGTGGACGACGTACCAATGTGATGATTTTCTTAAAAATTAACGTGTTGGAGAGGGCAATTTAGGTTAGCAGTGGATATGAGAGGGTCTATGGAGGTGTTGGGAATCGAAAAAACGCAAATATTGAGAGATTTGCTTATGGTGCTCACGGTGGTTGCTCACGGTAGGTGGGCAACATAGCAAATCTCTTTATATATATAAATAAAGTAAAGATGAATTTGAAGTATATGTATATAGCAGGTAACGACCTATGGGCAACTTTAATGAAATATTCGGGAGTCCCGAAAAGATTTCAGGGTTTGAGCTCGACCATCAGGGCAAAATGGATGTTTTGGGATCTCATGAACAATGAATTAATCAACATGGGATTCCCTGGGGTCGCTTTCGCATGGACAAACACAGCCATTATGCCGAATACGATAAAGCAAAGACTACACCAAACGTGTGCGACTTCCGAGGCATGACCATTTTTAATGGGATTTTTTAATAAAGTAATTAAAAAAATATAAATCATTAACAAAATAATTATGAAAATCAAAACCATATAGAGATTTTCATATAAACTTTATAAGAGTTACCACTAGTACAGTAAGGACTTTTGGCGACTGTTCTTACGAAGTATGGGCGGCTGTTACGCGGGGACGCCAACAGCACCGACACACATACTTCGGGTTATTGGCGACTGTTGTTAAGAGTCGCTGATACGTCAACTATGGGCGACTGTTGTTCCGCAACAATCGCCCATTCCTGCACTATGGGCGACTGTTGCTGGTAAGAACAGTCGCCCATAGGTTCAAAAACGAAAAAAAACTAAAATAAAACAAGAATGGGAGACCGTTCCTTGGCATAACAGTCGCCCATAGTGGTACGTATAGGCGACTGTTGTGTAGTAACAGTCGCCTATAGTTGTGTAGTATTGGCGACTGTTGTTTAGTTATTTTTTACTACCCAAAAACCTGTATATATAATAAGCAGCCCGAATCCCAAAATAAACAACGCTCAATGATACACGTCACATATAAGAAAGTTCAAGTCAATATAACCATAAACTGTCAATAACATAATCACAAACAACCTAAAGTCTCAAGTGAGCATTACATAACAATTTAAACAAGTCTTCACCTAAAACTATGTGCTCTCTTGCAGACATACTTCAATGAAGTGCTTTTCCCACAACTCTCAAATTTCTTCATGCATCTCTTTGACGTAGACAGCGTTTTCCAATTCCTAAAATATGAACACGATTCATAAAAGCAACTAAATATATTTGATATCAATGCTTTAAGTTTATCGTACCTTTGTCAGATTTTGCGTTTGATAGCCGACATTTCTCGCAATGTCGTACATGTAGCGCATGACAAAGTTTCCACATAGTTGACTATCACCCGGTTGTCGTGTGCACTAAGTTTAAACAAAGATCATATTATATATTAAGCTAATATCGTTATAGTTTCAATAGAAATTGCTCATAAGAAATGTGAACCTTGCAAGCTTTCCAAGTAGTAGAGGAAGACTTCCTCTTAACTTGAGTCGCTCCAAACAATGTCGAGATCTTCAATGCACTGAAATTCAAAAGTATATATTAGAAGTATGTCATATAAAATAAAAGTATACCATGCTGCTTTTTATGTTGCACTTACTTGTTCACATGATCACGAACTCCAATATTTCTGATCCCCCCTTAGGTGCCAACGAATTGAAAACATATACAGTGTTCGCGGCATAATGGATGACCAACAGTATCCAATGATCATTATAAATACAACAAAAAATACTATGTAAAATAAAAACATGATATATAAAAAAATAAAGCAAATCTTATACTTACCCTTCACAGTAAGGCGCGAAGAAGTACGTCGATGAGTTATACGAATTTTTAAAAACTGTAGTCATATATTCAATTTCTGATGGGTCATTTTTCATCAAGCTTAACCGATATGGTTGAAGCACGCAATTTCCGGCGCCAATTCCAAACGAAGATACCTACACTGGACGATAGTCAATAAAATTTAACGTTAAAATTTAAACATAAAACAAATGAACCTACCTCAAGAAAAGTTGAATGATGCCGGCATCCAAACTCTCGCCCGTAAATAAGTGCTCAATATCGGTGATGTTGATGCCGGCATCTAACGACTCTCCTCCCGGATTGTAGTAAACATCTCTCATAGAGAATACAAAAGAACGATCAATCCGAGAGGAGATGGCATCGAATACATGCCGACAATACTTGCCTAGACCTGCGATATCGCAGTCGTTGCGCCCAACAGTTCTAGACTCCAATGAAGAATTCCCTAATGTCAGCAAAGGAAATGCCTACATAGGAAAATACAAATTAATTTATTTTATTGATCAATTTTACATACTTATTTACATACCGCATTTGACGACAATGTCAAATCGTGGGGCCACTGTACGAAGCTGCCCAGTGCATCTCCTAACGTCATAAGCTCCAAGGTTTGTACGGGAAGATATTCCCCCTCCCTTCCGTGAGCTATGAGATCGACCGTGACTACGACATTCGATTTGGACACTGGGACATGATGAACACTATCACGTCCCTCCACGACTGTCCCAAGAGCGACGACTTCAAGGCCCCGCGGATTTTACGAATCGCTAGTCGGACCTTGGGATACTATACGATTTCAAATAAATAAAATATTAATATAAAATAAATCCGATACGTTAAACAATAAACGTTAAAACATATAAGTTTTACCGAAACGGGATTCAACGAGGGAAATGGATCGAGTGAGGCCGATCCAAAAGAACTTCGGACAGTAGGAGCTAGGGTGCCGGAGCGGGTATTGGAATTGTGTTCCTGGTTCGTGTTCGGCATAGCGATCCCCATTTGAGAGAATATCGCACTCATCTCGGCCCTCACCTCGGCCCTTACCTCGGCCCTCACCTCCTCTCTCAATCTGGCCTCCACCTCGGCCTTCACCTCCTCTCTCAATTTAATCTCCATTTCGGCCCTCAACTGATCCATCGACGAAAAGCTACAAGAACCCCTCTGGCCGTCAGTAGGGTTGCCGAACACATCTCAAATTGAGTAGTGGGAAGGGAAACCCCTAGAATGCCCGCTATGATCAGGCTTTCCCAAAGCCTTCGTCAACGCGTCGTGTTGCCTCGTGAGGACAAATTCTCCTTGACTCTCTTCTTCGTTCACCCGTGCCTGTCAATTTGTATCGTTTATTAATTAAACATGATTAATTTGTCAAATCTATGCAGAAATAGAATTAGAGTGTAAAACTTACTAGTTTCTCGGCTAGTTCTCGGCTCGCGTCACACGGAAATATGAACGACCCATCTTCCGTTCTTACGGTTCGACTCCGAATGAAGTTTGCACCTCGTCCACTTCCCTAGCACTATCAAGTTCGTGGGAAAATTAGCGAGGTTCGCAATCGGGTCCTCTTTTTCCCAATTGGCCATGTGGCCTCTATACCCCCACGTGCCGAGATGGTGAGGATACATATTATGAGATTGACTTTGTCTAGCCTTCTCACTAATTTCTTGCAATATGCATAAGCACAAATTTAAATCGCTCTTAGTAAAACGGATAAAATCAGTATTATTACCTGAAATTCAGAGCTCTCCCTCATGTTCCTCCATGCAGCCAATCTTTCTTGTGAGATGTGTTCGTATTCGCTCGCCACACTCGGACTCTTTTTCTTTTCCTTCTCACTGTACTTGTGCTTTCAGTTTTTTCGTAAGGATCCAGCTTTCTTAAGGACTTCGCCTTGATAGCCGGATTATCTGGCAACTTCCACGTAGACTGTCGAATAATAAATACAAAATTAATTATAACGAATTAATCTTTTCTAGTACATTAACTATACCAATTAAATCACCTTAATATCTTGCCAAAGCGCCTCCTTGAGCACGTGGTTGATCTGGCGCCAATCTGTGATGAAGTCCTCCACATGCGCCCTCGCCACAAGACCTATGTAGTTGCTAAACTTCGTCCTTGCATCTTGGTCAGGGCCAATAACATTACCCTTCTCATCGAACTGGCGAATACACTCCTCGAACTCCGGATTTAATCGTCTTCTTAAGCCCTTGCTGTTATATGGACCACTCGTACGCTTAACCGACTCGCTCAACTCGTTACCAGTCGAGGAATACATAAGATGCTCTGAAGACATCTCGTCGTGAGCTATATATACCCTGAAAAAACAACAATCACAAAAAACAATAATTTAGTTAATTTCAACAAAATTCAGTCGAAATTCGTAGAAAAGGGGACACAATTTAAAAGATTTCACATACGTTTTTCAACAATACATTCCTTCGGAACGATATATCTTTGAAAAGTTGCGTCATCATCAACGATAGCGACATGTTCCACACCGGTAGGAAACGGAAATGTTTCATCGCACTCGTCATATTCCCTTTCATCGTCCGCATCAACAATACCAACAATACTCTTATCCCTTGAAGGACAATATGCCATCCAATATTAGCCGGATCTTGTACGTAGAATACTTGTTTAGCCTGCGTTGCCAGAATGAAAGGATCGTTCGCGTAGCCCAACTTTTGCAAATCAACCATCGTAAATCCCAATTCGGGATCTATTCGAACGCCTTGTCTATTATGAACCCATTTACATCAAAGTAAAACAAAGCATTGTTTTTATAGACGAGTTCCCAGATTTATTCGAGAAACCCATAGTACGTACTTGCATTACTCGACACTTGAGCATCTTTCCCACGAGAAACTTCTCTTGACAATGCAACTAATGTGACCCCACTGTTCTGCGACGCGCTTTTACCGTCTCGCTTCTTCGTGTAGAAAGTATACCCATTATGTCGTACCCTTCGTATGTTGCGACATTCCATTCGGGTCCCCAAGCAAGCCACTTAATCATTTGACTGCAATTTGAACCATTTTCTCGTCCTCGTTCTGAAACAACCTAAAAAAGATCGGTTATGCTCCTTTATGTACCAGATTTCGCTTCTATTAGGATATTATCGTCGTAATGAAGCCATGTGTTCCTCCATGAAAGGATGCACGTCAGGAATATGCCATACGACGAAAAACTGTGCTGACTCCCATAAATCTCATGATACCGTAATGAATTGTGGTTTCGACAATGGCTTTCCTCCTACTCGTCCATCGTGGCGAGAAGTCGGCAACCCTATCGATTGAGCATTTGCAAGTAGGAAGTGCAAAACTCAACGCACTCATCTGTTGTGTACCCTTCAACTATGCTACCTTTAGGTCGATATCGATTTCAAACATATCCTTTGAGAATCATATAGCGTTCAAAAGAATACATGTATCTCATGTAGACCGGTCCACATGTCTTGATTTCTCGAACTAAATGAACGACGAGATGCACCGTAACATCGAAAATGAAGGAGGAAAGAACATCTCGAACCGACACAATGTCACTACCACATCAGCCTGCAACTCATCTAGCACCTCAGGATCAAGAACTTTGTTGCATATAGCATTGAAAAAGAAGCACAATTTCGATATGCATTGACGAACATGCTTAGGCATGATACCACGAATTGCAATCGGCAACAAATGTTGCATCAGTGCATGACAGTCATGAGACTTGTATCCGACTAACTTCAAATCCTTCAATGAGACATATCTCCATATGTTGCTAGCATATCCAGTGGGAACTTTAATACCTTTAAGACATTCGCAAAAACTTAATTTCTCAGCCTTGCTCAGCGTAAAGCAAGCCGGTGCCATATCCAATTTGTATAACCAGGTTTAAAACCCGAGACTATCAGATGATCCCTAACAATATCACTGTTCCACCACTTTGTATTAATACAATTACGACCAGGACATGGAATCTTGGATTGCCTCTTTTTTCCACGATTTTGCTCCGCACAATTCATAAACTCTTCTACACCATTCAAATATTCGGCCGTTGTTCGCTTACTAGACATCCAAAACCGATCCATCCCAACCACCTAAGTTAGATAACAAATAAATTTACATTGTAAAGCGATAGTGAATGTTTAAGAACGGTCCGAGTGGACAATTAAAGGTTTCCTCCAAATGAGCAAACCTTGAACATATCTAAGCTTGACGAAAACAATAAATTCGCAAATCATAGGCAATTTCAAACAAATACGAAGCACAAAAATACCTATCCAAGCACAAAAATCTCGGGTACCCGGCAATCGAACCCATCGGGCCGGGTCTAAATTTCATTTTTTTAACAATTATTATTTCTAACATGGTATAGGACGTTAATTGAACCTTAAATCACAATATGAAACCGAAATCGAAAGCAAACCTTAATTCCCCAAATTAAATAAATTAGGGTTACAAAAAAATATACTACCTTTTAATTTGGGACGGCGGCTGCGGCTGAGAGGGGCGGGGCGGCGAGGCTGTCGGTTGCAGTTGCGAGGGTTGGGGCGGCGTGGGTTGTCGGTTGCGGTTGCGAGGGTTGGGGCGGCGAAAGCGAGTGGTGGGGCGCGGCGTGGCTGCGAGGCGGCTGGTGAGGGGTGGCGGCGACAGCGAGGCAGGTGGGCGGCGATGGCGAGGGCACGACGAACGTGGTGGCGGTTGGGCTGCGAGGGGTGGCGCGGGACAAGCTGAGAACGTTGGGCTGCGAGGCGTGGCGACTGTGCAAGTGGTGGGGTGCGGCTGCGACGGGCGGCGGAAGGACGGCGAGGCACGCGGCTTGAACGCGTGTCCAATGTGTGTGTGCTGCGTTTGTCGGTGCGAGCGTCTGTGTGCGTGTGTGAGTGTGTTCGATCAGTAATTTAGAAGCATCGGCAACTGTTGTGCAATGTAACAGTGGCCAATGATGCTCAAATAATAATAAAAAATTTAAAATGACCATGGGCGACTGTTACAAAGAACAACAGTCATCGAATGTCGTATATATTAAATAAATAACAACGAAAACATTATGGGTGACTGTTGAGAGAGCAACAGTCACCAAATGTAGAAATTAAAAAAAAAATAAAATGAAAATAACATCATGGGCGACTGTTGACGCACCAACAGTCGACAAATGCTGAAATAATAGAAAAAGAATAAAAATGAGGAATGAATTGGCGACTCTTGGGCTAACAACAGTCGCCGAATGTTAAAAAAACGAGGAACGAATTGGCGACTGTTACTCGAACAACAGTCGCCCCAAATCAAAATCGTTGACTATAGGCGTCTATGTTTACAACAGACGCCCATAGTGCCGTAGCGTATTCCATTTTCTGTACTAGTGTACGTAACCCGTAAAAACAGATACAAATTACTTATCCTCTCTCGCGAGTGCGTACATATGGCGTAACTCGTATAAAGGTAATACGAGTTATAAATCGTAACCGTATATAGTTCTTACGAGTTACATCTGGTTTTTAAACCCTAGATCGGAGCAACAAAGACGAACAGACGAAGACGAAAGAAGACGAGAAGAAGATGACGAATGCGACACGCCGCCCCGTGACACGCCGCCCACGACCCACCGACGTTCTGCTGCCAGCTGCCGCCTGTCGCGACCCGCCGCCTCGACCCTCGTGACTATCTAGGCGCGATTACCTCCGGTGAGCGATCCGTGCCTCGTTATATGCTATTTTTTATTTTATGAAGTATTTGGTTTATCGTCGATATTGTTACAATAGTAATCATGATTGATTTATTTAGTTGTTTTGTTTACTGTAGAATGACTTTGGATTCTTTTTACGGACCTGTTGAAAATTCGGTGTTGACGATGCATACAATCACCGTAGTAGGGATATGTTGTTAGATGAGGATGCGATTGATAGAACTATTATCATTAGATCCTTAGACAATGTTGTGTTGGAACCCTCCAACGTGTACTGCTGCTTTCTATAACGTAATACTCGCATCTAGCAACTGATCGAGAAATCATCGACGGCACGTTGTAAATGTTTCTTAGTTGGAAAAATCATATCTCAACAAAACATAGGGTTATCTCTGTCGTACAACTCCCCGTAACCACCGTAGTCGTCATCATCAGGAGGTGATGTTTGGTACGTTTGGCAATATGGGACGGACTGAAACAGCGTTGGAGCAGCAGAGTCCAGTGGAGTTGTATCATCTGGCGCATCGTCGTCGTTGTTCTCATCGGGCTCGTTGGGATCGGGTAACTGGAACAGTGGATCCTCATCGTCTGCTGTCGAATCACTAACATCAACGTCTTCCTCTGGTTCAGGCACGAAATCTAGCACGGGTTCTAGCACGGATTCCGGAATATTGAATAGAACACCAAGCGTCGGCATCTCCAGGAAACATTGCTGAACCCTGCTGTAACCGAGACAATATTGGGAAAACCGGGACATGTATAACTCGAAGAACCAACTTCAAACGTAGGAAACTCGCCCAGCTCCACAAAATTCCGACGTGGCTCTTCGTTCAAAGCAAAATTTGAATTTTCAGTTATTTCAACAAACACCTCAAAATAATTGTTCTCCGAATCGGGGTGTATGAAAAATTGTACATTGTTGTCGTTGGAGATTTGGAGTAGTTGATGAAAGAGGCAGGTATGTTGAAAATAGTCATTTTTCGCATGGACAATCAACGAACAACGACTGCACCCGTAATTTCGAACAACAACGATATAAACTCGGAAAAATTGGTGTTGCGACGAATTCGCATATACGCGATCGAACGATACTATATTTGACGATAGAGTCAGGTGATTGAATTATTCACCGCCAAATATACTATGACTTGTACACTACTCGACGCCACTTCTTTGTGTTGTGTTAAAAATCGACAAGGGGGTATTTATAGAAACCTAACTCGTAACGAATAATTACGAGTCACCTAACTCGTTATAATTAGTTACGAGTTACTCGAATTATTGCATGAAATTGCAATACGAACGTAACTCGTAACTATTATTTACGAGTTACTCGAATTATGACCGACACTGCATGCGCATGCAGATTGGTCGGGCACTAACGTAACTCGTATGAATATTATATAAGTTACTAGAAATATCTCGTAATCTATTTATACGAGTTACTTTGAAGTGCCATGTCAGGTCAGCGGGCCAGCATGGACGACTAACTCGTATAAATTTTATACGAGTTACTAATTCGTAAAAACAGATTAAGAAAATCTCTATTTTATTAATGGTTTTGATTTCATATTGTTAATGGTTAATATTTTTTTATTTATTTTATTAAAAACGCCATTTTCAATGCGCCTTATTAACCGAAATAGAAGTTGTACCATAATATCTGTGTAAGTAATTGGAGTGATAAGGAATATCGTAAATCATGGAGTGATAAGGATGAATCTACTCACACTAACAGCTCAATCAGTGGAGATATTTTGGCTGATGAAGGATCTCAAAGTGCAATAACCTTCGCTCAAGATTGTAATTGGCCAATGACGAGTTCTCCATTGACTAAGCCATGTACGAATTATATGGCAATCATCTAGATTATGGAACTTTAGCTGATTTCATGGGAAAATCATTGAAGAGACTTCATCTATTGAAAACACATGCAATACATCACTTTATAATATTAAGAACTTTTGTTTCTATTTTTTTCTATTGGTATCAAAGCCAATTGCATTCGTGCACCTTCACCATGACCACATTATCACTAAATGTCGGGAGTTTCATTACGCTTAAACTAAATCAATCAAATTACACACTATGAAGAGAACACGCCCTAGGCCTATCTGAAATCTAATCATTGGTAGGAACCTTACCAATTCCACCTCCAACAAAGTTCAGTACACAAAATAAAATTTCCCATATGCTGAAAACACCACACTACTGACAAAATTTATTGGGCATTTGGAAACATCTACTGGATCTCTAAATAATGTGATCATTCCACAATTTTTCTCGGTGAAGGAGTCTCGGATCATTCCCCAATTCTCCTAAGGAGTACTACCACAAGGCCTGAACATAGGGAGCCTTTTAAGTACTTTAATATGTAGAGTCTTGCCCCTTCCTTCCAGAATATTGTAGGCTCCCATTGGAATGGAAACACTGGGTACACAATGAAGCAAGTTTGCAGAAATCTGACCCAGGTACAGAGACCCTTGAAACAGCTCAACAGAGAGATGTTTTCAGATATTGTAACCTGGATAGATTTGATGCGAGCAAAGCTTGAGGAATGTCAATTGGCTCTAAATGAAAATCCCTTGTGTCCTGATCTGTTGCAGAAAGAAGAGAAACTCAGAAAGGACTACAGATTCGTGAGTATTGCTAATGATAGGTTTTGAGGCAAAGGCTAAAGCGAGATGGCTAGAAAAGGGGGATAGGAGTTCAGCATACTTCCATGCAGTGATCAAACAAAGAACGTACAAGAACAGAATTTTGTCCATTTATGACTCGGATGGGAAGCTATTATCTGATAGAGAGGAGGTTCAGCAACACTTTATTGAGTATTTCCAGGGAATGTTGGGCATCAAGCAGAGACTTCAGGGTCCTGAAGCCAGGGTTGCTACTGAGGGATACACCCTTTCTGTAGCTGATCAATTGAAATTGGTTCCACCATTTCCCAGGGCGGAAGTTTGGGAAGCACTGAAATCCATACACGATGATGTGGCTCCTGGACCGGATGGATATGGAAGTAATATCTCCAAACAAGCATGGCCTATAGTGGGAAACCAGATCACCTCAGCTGTGTTGGAGTTTTTTGAAACAGGGAAGATGCTGCAAATGTTGAACAAGACCATTCTGTGCCTCATCCCCAAAACTGCTAGTCCCACCTCTGCCCAAGATTATAGGCCTATATCGTGCTGTAATACCATCTATAAATGCATCTCTAAGATGCTATGCTCCAGACTTAAACCTCTACTGCCTAGCATCATTCACGACAATCAAAGTGCCTTTGTGGAAGGGAGATCGATTGTGCACAACATCCTACTTTGCCAGGATCTTATTAGGATGTATAACAGGAAAGCTCCCTCTGCCAGAGCCCTATTGAAAGTTGATATACATAAGGATTATGATACATTAGATTGGGACTTCCTAAGGAACTGGCTATGCCTTCTTCGATTTCCTCTGAAGTTTGTCAATTGGGTCATGGAATGTGTCTCTAGTGCTTCATACACCATTTCCATAAATGGGACTCAAGCTGGCTGCTTTCAGGGAGCTAGGGGTTTGAGGCAGGGTGATCCCATATCCCCCCTTTTATTTGTACTAGCTATGGAGTAGATGGGGACTAAATATTTCTAATGCGAAGTGCTGACAATGTGGGCTATCTGATGAGACTATGGAACATTTGTTCCTTGAATGCCATTTCTGTCAAGATTTATTACTAAAGCTCTCGGGCTGGTTGCAGTTACCTAATGTTGTCAATGGTTTTGATGAGCTGAGAACATGGATAAAACAGAGGGAGGGAAGCGCAGCATTCACCAAGGAGTCCGTATGGCATGCATAGCTGCTACCCTGTACTACATCTGGCGAGAGAGGAATCACCGAATGCATTCGGAGTTGGGTTGGAATTCTGTGGAACAATTATCTCTGCGGATTGTGCGTGAGATGAAGTGGAATTTGGAGGCATTTTTTAACCAACGGAGTGTTACCAAATCTATTTTTTGGCATGTCTGTTCGTATACATGTCTATAGAGCTTTGGTTGTCGTAAACACTAATTGATTTCGTTGTAAATGAAAATCTCATTCTACCAAAAAAAATATATTGCTTGGAGAAAAGCCGATTGTCTACACCAATGATGGATCAACGACACATCTTTGAGGAGGCCCTAAGCTTTATCATTGGCATAGAGACGGCACATGCGGTTGACGTACAGAACAAGAATTCACATTGCGTCAACAATTGACAAAGAAGATAACATAACCATTGAGACCACATCCGCATCTTTAAAGGTCTATGTGACAGAAGCTATCAGAGAACTTGATCCGGATAAAGAAAAGGTATCTGATACTCACAAGTCTTGGACTTCATTTCGAAATCTTCACCACCACAATGTCGAAACCCCATGACATTCATACTGAGAAGTTGTCAAAATATTGATCAACGTCCCAATTGGTTCTCTAACAATAAGATATTTCACTCTCTCAACTCTCATATCATGTAGCGTTCTATGGCCATCAACAAAATCGGTCCCAGAATAACTCTTTAGGAAACCGCAACAAGAATATGAATCAAGGCCATCTGAACAATTTTCCTTTCGGACAACAACGATGACCTCCACAACTAGGAGTGCGACGAATGAATGAAACTAGAGAGATCAATATCGAAATGGAACATGATGTTATTGTGACATAGCTGGGTACAATTGTTGGTGGGGGCCCAAACGTTTGACGCATAGTCACTATCAAGATTATGAAAAAAATATATGTATTTCGTATTGATTTACGAAACTCATACTTATAGTATAGAAATGAGTAGTTATCTCTTTGATTCACCTCTATTTACTCTAATTGATAGGACAACTGGCCCGGTCAGAACCACACCATTCATACGATTGTAATTACTGTCAGCTTGCAATAAAATCTCTTAGCCTACTGTAACCTTCAAATAATGAACCACACGTAGCTGCCTCCCATTGAGCCTCCATAGGGTTTTTATAAACTAGGCCAACATGTGCACACTATATGCTGAATCTGGACGATGGACAGCCATATAGATCAATTGACCAATCAAGCGACGATATGGCTCCAGATTAGAAATGTTCGATCTTTAACTAGAGGAAGATCATGGTTCTGTTCAATAGGAGATTCAACAGGCTTAGATCGTGCCCACTTCGAGACAAGATCCATTGCGTAATTGCGGTGACACTACAAAAGTCCCTAGGCACTACGAGTGACTTCCCAGGAAAATACTTCAAAACCCTAAGGTCGTTCATACAGAAATAGCCGATGAATCATTGCCAAATACAATTCATTGACATACAGTAGCACATTAAGATGCACATCAGCATGATGAAGTGTGAACAGAGAATAATAAGAAGTAACACTGAGTAATACCATACTGCTTCAGAGCAGTGGCCATCTTGGCAAACCAACAGCGAGGAGTCTATCCCAAGCCATAGAGCTATCTTTGCAATTGGTAAAACCTGCCCAGTTGGAGAAGAATGGAAACCAGGAGGACATTTCATATTAATTTTTTCATCAAGATAACCATGCAAGAAAGCATTATCAACATCCATCTGATGGAGCTCCCGATTCTCAACTGCGGCAACAGCAAAAAATGATCGCACCATGTAATACCCGTGAGATTATACGAGAGTTGTTGTAATTAGTGATGTAAATTTTGTGAAATAGGAATTTAGCGAAATTTAACTTTGGAACAAAAAGATTACTAGTTCGAAATTATTTTGAAACTTAACCTAAGAAAAATTCAAAAATCATGGCATGAGAATAAATAAAATTTGGGCTGTTTAATTTTATTGAAGCCCTTTCGAAAGTATAGTATAGGATTAAGCTTGCTTAAGCTTGAGGGAAAGAATTACAACGAAAGAAATATCGATCGCTCAATAGCGAAAACTAAATTCCTATGTGAGGTATGGAAATTACAACATGTGAATTTGTTCGTGCTTAATATACTTTTGATAATTAAGTACCTAACGTGGCTATGATATGCTTATATGCGAATTTCAAAAGTTATGAGAGTTAAGAAAACCCTGATGATCATGTTTAGGATTATAGTTTTCCCTTATGTTGATGTAAGAGTTTGATGATCTTCGAAGATAACTGATGGTTTTAAGGACTTGATAGCAGGGTGAACTGTTTTCGAGAATTAGATGTTTTCGGCCGTTGCAATATTTTGGGATTTAGTCTAAATTCGGGTGGATATAAAGTTTTTGGGTCTTTGAATATTTTTGGATAGGTTACTGTTCCTAGGAATTTAATAAGGAATTCCAAGTATGTGAAAGTTTTCGGGCATGCTATAATTTTTGGGACTAAGTATAAAATTCGGGTAGAAGAAGTTTTTCGGGTGTTATAATGTTTTCAGCATAATTGTAAATTTCTTAGGTGAGAGAGTTTCCGAGAATTCAAAAGTTTTCGGGCTTGGTCAATTATCGGGTCAAAGAAAAAGTTTTCGGCGATTTTAAAAGTTTTCGGGATTCAGACGATTTTCGGGCATTGAGTAATTTTTTGGGTCAAACTAAGTTTTCGGTATTGAGTTAGTTTTCACAGATGCGGGCCGAAAATAAGTTTTTGCGGTCTCGGAGGTTTTCAGCATGTGAGAGGAAACCAGTTTTCACGGGCGAAAGTAAAGTTTCGAATAAGAAATGAATTTCGGATCGAAAATGGTCCTCGCGGGCCAAAAACTCTTCGCGGGGGTCAAGTGTGAGAGAGAGGAAGGAAGTTCGCGTGCTTTTTGCGAATTTCGTACAATTAGGGCAATTTCCAGAACTTGCGATTTTCAAAACGTAGGTTTAATTTTGAAACCAAATATTTCATTCGAAAATTATCGCAATATGTTAATTTTGAATACTATTTTCGGTACTTGTTGTTGAAATACTTTATCTTTATTTTAGCAAATACACTCATTTTTCGATATTTCTATATTTAGAGGTCCAAAACCCTAGAGATTTATCGAGGTTGCTAGACTGCTAATTTACGATAGGTAGGTGAATCATTCATCTACGACACGTAAATGCTTACCTGATATTTATGTGGTTATGTGATTTGATGATTTACACGTTTTACGTTCATTTCATATATTGTCACATTATATGCATGGCACCTGCATATCATAGCAGATGGAGAGATACTTATACCGCATTGAGATGATAACATTTGACGTACCAACGAGCGGGGTAGAGCGAGATTGTTTTGATTTATGACTCGTTGAGGAGTCGAGATTAGTACTCGTATGACACTTGAGGGCATACAGGCGGGATCGATCTGTTTACTCGGGCGTGAACATCCCGGATGCAAAACCATCGTTGTTGTATTTTTAGCGGAGGGAGCGACCTGATAGGGCAGTAGCATTAACGTCTAAATGCTATCAGCGTAGGCTACCGCTGACGGAAGGAGTGACCTAGCAGCCCAATAGCGTGATCGACTAGACGCTGTCAGTGTAGGCTACCATTATATTATGGACGCGCAATGTGTCGAGTCTAGCCTAGGCCCTAATGTGTGAAATAAGATAGAGACGTGGGGAAAGAAAGAGTGTGCATTGATATATGACATATTGGGATTGAGAATGAGTGCACACTTGCATACACACGTTTTATTCACCTACTGAGCAAATCGCTCAGTGTTTACGTGCTGTAGGTACTGAGTCCGACGTTGATATACGTCGTGACTGAGGCGGCTGGTGGCGGTGCGCCACAGACTTCTTACGGATGAGCAGTACATGGATGAAGACCTGTGGAGCGACGTTAGGGTTTTGATATTTTGTCGTTGTGGGGCTACGGCCGTTGTACAGTCATGACGATGTACACGATGGTTATCGTAATATATGTTATTTTAGAAAAAAAGTTTTTGTTAGACGGGTCTTACGCGACTTACGTTGCGAAAATCCGCCACTAATCATAATTAGAAAATGAGGGTCGCTACACACCATGACCTACTTTGCAACAGGTGCAATGTCTCCTTGTAACCACTCCCTTCAACTTGATTGTTACCCAGCACTACAAGGCGAGCTTTCTAGCGCTCATTCGAACTATCGAAGTGATGCTTGATTTTGAAAATCCACTAGCACACATTTTCCTTCTTGCTAGGTGGAAGAAAAGAGACATCCTATGGGCAATTATTTCCTAGAGCATCAATCTATTGTTGCATTGCCTCTCGCCATTCGCTATCTCGAACAGCTTCGTCAAAGGAACGAGGTTCGAAAACTTAATTAAGATATGATGTGTGAGAGGATTGTTGGGAAACCCCGGGTGACCCGAGACCTGGCCCCGTACGCAGCGAAATTTAAAAATTTTTCCCAGGTTCCCCATACGGATTCCTAGAATACTCGGTTAAATAAAGAAAAATGCATGTAGACACGTATAAAATATAAGGATCTTACCCTCGTCGCGAAGATCCTTAGCTTCTGTAGCTCACGAACTGTGCCGAAGAGAGTCGCGCCGACCCCGTGACGTGCCGCAGACTTCACCTCCCCAAGGATGGCTAGAGGAAGTGAAGAATGTTTGTATAGAGATGTGTATGTGTGTGATTTGCTATAAACTCACTAACACTTAGGGTTTTCACAAGAACAACGCCAAATACTCTTTCTTCTCTCTGTAAAATCAAAGCTTAGTGTGAGAAAGATTAGAACTAAGTAATGGACGAAATTACTCAATGTAATATAGATTAAATCAACTTCCAACCTTTGAAATTGACTTTAATCATAATTAATCTAAATCATGTCATGCATGGCTCATACCTTGTTTGTATCCTTTGTATTACATCATCTAATGACTAGACATTGTCCCACAAGTCTACAAAGAACAAGGATCGAAATTGGATTTGATTTGGATCAAATTTTACCAAAAATTGTCGGCTCACGGCCTTTTGCAAGGCCTTTCATGGCCGTGACAAGTAATAGGCCAGTTTCGGACGCGCGTCACGGCCGTGACCATTTTTTGGAGGCCTTCACGGCCTCGGCAAGAAGTGTCACGGACGTGACACTGTCGGGAAGCCTATGGCTCGCCAACAGCCGGTCATCACGGCCACGTGCAAGACATTCACGGTCGTGTCGCTTTTGACAGCTTGATAGTTTCGTATTTCTCTAAGATCGAGGGATAAACAATGTCCGATTGCCCTGAAATTTTAACCACAGATAAAAGACTCTCCAATCTCGATTCTGATCGAAGGGATTCTCAATCCTAGGTCTAGAATGAGAGATATGAATTTTTGAAGTTACTGCTACTTTGCAGAGGGGCTTCACGACCGTGACGAGCATTCTCGTGGTTGGGGGTTAAGAGCATGTTCAAAGGTTGGGGGTTAACTTTACGAAACCTTTCCCCGGTCATTTCGATTCTTTCGGCCTGAGGGGATCCGTTACTTGATTACCCTCCAGTATTTTGTTGCTGGATCAGTTGTTGGATTTGGGTTGATTGCTGGCGGACTAGTTCCGCGAGTTGAAGGATAGTTGCATATCGACTATCAGTAGGGGCTGCATTTTCCCTGTCCTGGTCAGCACCCCCACTGGATTCACCCCTAGTTCTTACCATCTTCTCTTTCTACCCTGATAGTTCCTCAAGCTAATCAATTATTCAATACAAGAAATTTATAGAAACATAAGACTTACGAGCGAGGCCGCTTCCGTGTTTTTGAGTGTGTGTACATGGACAGCCTGGAGAACCTATAACCGAAGCTCTGATACCAACCTGTGGTGCCCACCTTCCACCACTACTTTATTAACTAGTCTACGTGACTAATGTGGTAGTAAAGGAATAAATTGTGCGAAATTCCGTATAAAATTTTTCCTTTTATATAAAAGAATTGTAAAGTTGCATACTAAACGATCGTGGGTCCCAATTACATAGGAAAGCACGCATGCGTGTCAAAATAGATTTATCTATCGGGCCTCCACGAGGTCGCGTCCATGCACACGCTTTCGTCTCAAGCCCCCGGAAGCTTCAAAAGTTGGCCTCGCTGTGAAAATGATCACGTACCGTGATCGCGGGGTCCGACAACACATAATAACGTGGAATGAACTATAAAGCTCAGTAAGTGAAAATCATGCATGCAATGCACGTGACCTAAATAGCAAAGGCATCCGCGCAAATGCGATCTACTTCTTACATCTTTCTCATTCTCATTTCATATTGGGCCCTCGGCTTTCCATCTTACTATGCACCATTTATAGAGTTCAGTCTCATAAGAGTACAAGTAAGTGATTGTACACACACTGAGAGGCTAACCCTAGTACGCAATTTGTGCTTAACCCTATGGTGCCTTTCCATCCCAATGTGGTCCACATTGAGAGGCTAATAGTGCCATCCCTATGCGGTCCCATTGAGAGGCTAACCCGAGCACACAAATTGCGGTTAACCCTAAGGCGCCTTCCCATCCCAGTGCGGCCTGACACGCGGGCGCTTCTCACTGGTAGCCTACTACGAGGTTGCCAACACCCGAGGTTCCCTCGGTGCCACTTATTCCCTCGAGTCGCATCCTCCAGGTTGCATCTCCCGCTACTGGGGTATTCACCTACCTATCATGAATCAGGTAATTCGGCATCATGAATCGCCATGGTGTATTTTCCCTACCTTTCGTGAATCAGGTAAATTCGGCATCATGAATTGCCATGGTAGCATAGAAGAGTCGTGACTCGACATTGAGTCGACAACAAATGCCTATATCGACATATATTCATCGCCCTCGGGCGATCTTATACTACGCACGCTCTTTTTCCCTGACTTTTGTACTAGTCGTGCGTGCATATGCTCATGTCATGAATCATGTAAATATGCATGTCATGTAATAGCATAAAATAACTTATGCCATATAGAGAGTCACACATAGTCATTGAAGCACATAGTCACATAGGTCATACACATAAAATTATGTGTTGTAGTTGCGATTTCCACTTACCTGTCGTCCGAACCTAACTATTTACTGCCTCGAGACGTCTTCACTTCGTGACCCTTAGACATAACATTACAATATCAGTATCATACCTACCTAAGTTAGATCATTAAACTGAAATGACCTAATTTGGCTATACTATTTTACTAAGGCCCTTAGTCGTTCGATTCTAATTTAAATTAAGTTAGGGTCTGGACAATTTGATTTTACTTGATTCGCTATGCTGAAAACCCTAGTTTCGTCCGATTCTCCCATCCTTGAAGTTGCATTTTTATCATGCCTTGAAATCATCCAATCATCGTGACTTGACATTAAGTTCACCCGATTGTTGGCTTTGAATTCATCCGATTTGTTTTATGCATAGCAAGGGTTTCGTTGATCACCTAATCGTCCGGTTTAAGGCATGTACAATTAGAATCGCCGAGTTGTCCATTCGTCCGATTCCATGCATGAGACCCCACCTTCACCGTTTGTTTTTTTCTTCACGAATTGCCCGACTGAAGCTTGAATTTGTACCTTCCAATCGCCCGATTGCATGGGACTAAGTGGCTTCGCCTGATTGGTCTTGATTGAGATAACATTCGCCCGACTTGAGAGGTATTTAGACCCAAACACCGAGTGTTTACACCACCATTTCATCACCCGATTCCATGCACTAATATATCACATTTCGCTGAGGTTTTTATTGCTCAATCAATCGTCCGATTCATTCCTATTCTTAAAGCATTCGCCCGATTTTAGTTTCGTC
Organism: Craterostigma plantagineum; assembly: GCA_027422505.1. Taxonomy (NCBI): domain Eukaryota; kingdom Viridiplantae; phylum Streptophyta; class Magnoliopsida; order Lamiales; family Linderniaceae; genus Craterostigma; species Craterostigma plantagineum. Next base: position 10,653,296 of record JAPQWV010000011.1, on the reverse strand, counting down.
GAGCTTTACCATTATCACGTTATTTGATTGATTAGTTCTCAAATTGCTCGATTGGTTACTTATCTAACCTAGGTTTCAGTCGATTTCTTCATATATTATAACTTACATTCGCTAAAATTTAAATTACTAGTTGGTCTCGAATCGGGTAAGCCTAACGAAACCCTAAACTCCTAATTCATTTCGCCCGATTGTCTCTGTGGTTTATTACAATCGATCGAAACTTCCTGAAGTCGCCGAGTTCTCATTTTATTCCTTGAATCGCTTGATTCCATGCCTTAAAACTTCAAATCAATTAATTCATCATCTAAAACTGGTTGCGCTAAGGGTTTGCTTAAGAAACGAATCGCCCGATTCTAGTTTTTTTAGAATTTACCAATCGCTCGAATGCTCATATAATCCCCTTTTTCTTTCGATCGAAACTTGTAATTCTTCTCTATTTTAAAGCTGCCTCCTATTCGTAGCCTGATTTATACCTTGTTAATTTTCTAGATGTACCGCGTAATATCTAAGCTATCATGTTAGTATAGTTTGTACCCAAAACCCTAAATCATCGCTTATTTTAAAAATCGAACCTCTCTTCAAAACTATGCTAATCTAGGAAAACCGTACAGCATAATCTTTCCTTCTACATAACGTGAGGTACTGGGCACCATTGCATAATATAACACTTAAATTGGTTTATGACCATAAGTAAAGCTATACCTTTCTTTGGTAGAAATTCTCGTCTTTGATTTACACCTTATTTTCTTGGATTCTTCTTGTTCGACCTCTATCTTTTTCGTAGGGTTTCTAGCTGTATGAACTATACAATCGAAAGGTTTTCTTCCTTATCGAGGCTTTAGACAACTATAGAAGTTATCAATAGTTTCTTTGATGGGACATATAATGACGTAAGTTTCCCTTTGTCCTAAGTAATTCCATTATTAATGTTTATCCCAATGGTTTGGGCTTAAGTAGGGATTTGATTCAGCCCATATATAATAATAGTAATTCAAATTTATTCTTACTAGTGCTAACTATTAAAATTGCATCATTCGATTCTAGTTTAATTACCCTCTTGTTTAAATTTGATCCTCACCAGTATGACTGTTAACTATTTTCCTAAGTCTCAACACTACCTTTCAAGTCCTTTCACATAGAATACCTATAACATATAGCATGTAGTCATTTAGACGCATATATGTCGCAAAATATGTGTCATGCAGTCACATAGGTCATACAAAATGCATGCATATGTATTGGCCGGCACTAGTCCATGCTACGTATAAGTGTTTGCCAAAATTTTCTAAGTCTTAATATTGTCATCCAAATCATATATTTCTAATTGAATATCTTCCATTTCTAATTATATCGTAAATCACGTAATTAGATTTTACGGGTATTACAGTAGGGATGTATGTGTGCCTGTACAGGACTCTGTAATCCCACGATTTGTAGCGATGTATGCCGTAGCATCCGTAGCGTATCATCCGTAGTCGTAGCAGTCATAACGGTTTCTCCTTTCATTTTATATGTATGTAGTGCTATACATATACTTTTACATAACTCATATATCGTTAATCTATCAGGTCACAGTTATCCAATAAAAGGGCGTTGCGCCATATAAATCAGATAAGTCGATATAGCACGTAATATCATGAAATCATCAATCAATGAATTCATATACAGCACATAAGAAACAAGTAAAATTACACTCGTTTGATGTCGAACCTCTAGTCTTTACTCCTGTAGTGGGGTGTCCCATTATCTGATCCGTAGGATGGCTTCTAATCCATTTCTTTTCGTGAGGCAGTGTGGATTCATCTAATTCTGATTCTTCGTTGAGCGAGTACTCGATCTCGGGGACAAAAGCATTGCTAGCGGAAGCCGGTGAGTTTTCTATCTAAGCTGTAGGGACCGAGTTATCTACGTCTGAGGGTGGGACCGTTTGTTCAGGAATGGGTTCGGATTGTGAAGGTGGTGGACTAGGAATGGGTTCTCTATCAGGAAAGGAATCAGTGGTTGGCTTGTTTATTTCAAAAGAGGAGTACATATGTTCAAAAAGTTGATCAAGATCCATTTCCTCTTGAGCTTGTTGGCTAAAACTTGTTGGCCTGCAGTTTCTTGTGTCTTCAGCTGCGTGTTGTTGGTTGTACCCCAACTTTCCTTTATCTATCTGTGCTTCTGATTGTGTTCAGAAGCGCTATTTGAGGACTCTCTCCTAATTCCATACGTGATTAAGTAGAACCTGGTGGTATTGGCTCGAGTCTTGAGTTGCTTTGTCCATAATTGATTTCTGGACCCTCATCGAAAGTAACAATTATTATTTCAATGACCATTCGTCTTTCACGAAGATATTTTCTGTACGCCTTAGATTGTGCAGAGTAGCCTACGAAAAATTCCTTCGGTAGCTTTTGGTCTAGCTTAGATTTGTCTTCGCGGTCATTGGCTACGAAGCACTTGCATCCAAAAATCCCCAAATGGGCAATGTTGGGTAAGCTGTCATTCATTAGTTCGTAAGACGTCTTTCCAAATCTCAGATGAATGTTAGTTCGATTCTAAGTGTAGCATGTAGGGTTCATGGCTTCTGCCCAAAGAAAATGAGGTAGCGATGACTGTATTAGCATTGTTCGGACAGCTTCTGCAAGTGTCTGGTTTCGCCTTTCTACGACCCCATTCTGTTGAGGCGTGTGGACAACGGAGAATTGTTAGGTAATTCCTAGGGATTCGTAGAATTCATGGAACTGTCGATTCTTGAATTCTGTTCCATTATCAGACTGGATTACTTTAACACTGTGTTGTAGCAAGTTCTGTGTTGTCCTAATAATATTTGGAATTTGTTCAAATGTCTTCGATTTTGTCCGAGAATCGGACCCAAGTATATCGTGAATAGTCGTCTACAATAACCAGCGTATATCGCTTTCCACTGATGCTGTCTGTTCACATTGGGCCGCACACATCGATATGTAGTAACTCTAGTGGATGCTGTGTGTTTGTAGGATGAGATGCCTTTTTCATTTTTCTTTTTCCACGAGCCGGGCATAGATGTTCCTTTTGGTACTTCAGTGACGGAAGTCCAATAGCCAGTTTGTTGGTCGACAGCTTGTTGAGAGTCTTAAAGTTAAGATGAGATAGCCGTTGGTGCTACAAGTTATTCTGAACTAATGTTGCTTTGTAGATCAGGCAGATATTTGTCTTTGGTCTGACGGTCCTAATGTCGATGGTATACAGATAAGTTTTGCGAGTTCCAGTGAGAAGTTCTTCATCATTGGCATTGATAATTTTGCACGTCTTTTTTTGAAACACAACTTGGAGTCCGATGTCACTGAACTGCCCTATTGATAAAAGGTTGTGTGTCAGCCCTTCAACGTAAGAAACTTCCTTGATTGTGAGTCGATTGCATATAAGATCTCCATAACCAAGAATTCTGGCTCCATTGCTGTTTCCAAAGCGTACTAGTCCACCAGGCCTATCAACGTAGTTGCTCAACAGTCCCTTCTTCCCGGTCATGTGTGTGGAGCAACCAGAACCTAGATACCACACATGCGGGGCCTGCAAAGTCAAACTATAGGGTTTTAGGTACCAACTTGAAAATGAGTCTACCTCTGTTGTACTTGTTAGTCCGTATAGACTCTCTACCTAGCTAGATTTATCATTGTTAGCGGAAGGCTTACTATCATGCACAGAATCGTTAAATGTTGCTAGGGCTTGGTTTTGGGTTTCCGCAATCTTAAGCTTTGGAACCCATTTTTCTATGGCGTCGGAAGACTTAGCAACGCTTTGGAGTCTTTTCTTGTTTTGTGGGTTCCTTAGCAGTTTTTGTTTTTGATCGTTACCTTTTCCTTAAAGACGTGTCTTTTGAACTCGTTTTCTGAGCTTGTTTGTAGAAACGATTATGCGTGGGAAATGATTTTTTGAATGAAAGGATGAGTTTTGCGATACATGAGAAAATAAAGATGGTACAAAAGTTTTTGATGGAAAACAAATCAATAACAAAAGGTTCATTAAAATCTTGAGTTTTCTTCAAAAGATCTTCCTTTCTAACTCGGAGTTGTTCATTCAATGTTCCTTTCGTGGGTCCTGAAAATTTCAAAGTATTAGTACAAGAAATTTTATCATGCGAAATTAAGGTATAAGTAAGTTAATGTAGTTTTACTTGTTCTTTAAGTGTGGATATTCCTCGAGAAGATTCTGTCTTTCAATATCAAAAGACTTGCGCTCTCTTTCGAGAATGGAGTGAAGATCACTGATTTTCTTTATGCATTCAGGCATATACCCTGCTGAGTATTTCCTTCACTTGGGCGAATATCAGACTCAAATTCAATTATTGCTGGACATTTTCTTTTTTTTTTTATAACTATCATTCAATTTTGTATAATCAAATGATATCTCAGCTTTCTTGCGTTTCTCATCCTTTCCTTGTAAGTTTTCGGATTCACAGACGAAAGGCATGAGATTTGTCATACAACCTAACTGCATGTATTTGCCGTCATATAAATACGGTGCATTGGTAATAACTTGCTTTAACAAACATGAGTTTTCAAAACTATTCCCTTATGGGGATTGTAGAAGTCCATGTCCACAGGTTTGTTCAAGAAAAATGTCTATTCTGTCTGTTCTCGTCGGGTTAAGAGGTCCTCCAATTTTTAATCTTGGAGTACAGTCTTTCCCGTTCCTTACAGAGTAAGTCATATTTTGCTAAAGCATCCATCGCCTGATCTCGATGAGACCTCATTTCTTTTGCTAAATCCTTGGCTTTAGCCTCAGATTGTAGTTCATGGGCTTCTAGCTTTGTGACTTTCTCATTAGCTACTAGTACACGGTTTTTCTCACATTATTTCTAATTCTCTGATTTTATTTTTGCCCTTTTTAATTTATATAGGGTTAAAAATTCATTTTTCATTTTAAGCAATGAGTCATAGTCTACTTACTTACCTCAACCGTATCTGAGTTGGTAAAGGTTTCCCTTTCTGAGTCGCTTCCTTCACCTTCAGCTCCATCTTCTTCGTCATCCAGTCTGCCATCAGCGCTATGTTTTCTTCCTCACCGTCTGAGGTGTCCTCAAGCCAACGATCCTGTTCCGCCATCAAGAGCATTACATTCTCCTTCTGCTCGGCCAATTGAATTTTTCGTCGATAGTAATTGACATCCTTCTTCTTGGGCATTCTGCATTCTCTGGCAAAATGTCCAGTTTTCCTGCAGTTGAAGCATTTTCCAGCTTGAGGGGCAGTTTCAGAGTTATTTTCTTTATCTTGAGCCTTTTCCTTTGAATTAGAGGAAGTTCATTGACGGTTGGATGAGGATCCAGGCTTCTTATAGTATTTCTTTTGTACAATGTTTGAGACCAATGAGAGTTGTTTTGCAAGTTCCTTGAGTGTGATCTCCTTGAGTTCTCCATGTTTTGTGAGGTCCTTGAGTTCTCCATCAGTGTCTGAATCTCCTCCCTCCTGAGCTTGAGATGATTGGATGATCTCCTTGTCTTTTGATGATAGTTCAGACATTAGTGCGGGTGTGTCGCTTCCTACTGACCTAGGTTCCTCCCTCCTTTTCTCCACGTAATTGGAGTGTTGTTTGATATAATCAAATAGTGTGTGGATGCTAACCTTGGTCAGGTCGTTCATTTGTCTCATCATGATCGCTTTTGCTTCCCATTCTGGATGAAGTGATCCGAGGAACTTGATGTTGATCTCCATTACATTTCTTGTTACTCCGTTCATTTTCAGCTCATTAAGAGGACAAGGAATCGATGGAATGTTTCTTGAAGAGTTTCTTCTTTGTTTGCCTGAAAGCGATCGTAAGAGATGAGGATATTTGCCATCCTTGCCATGTATGATTTTACGACTTTATCGGCCTTAAGTCGCAGTTTTTCTTCGTCATTGCATTGGTCGACAGTCTTCAAGATCCTATGTTCTTCTCTTACAGGAGTGGTTGTGGCAGTGGCTGGGATTACGTTCCAGTAATGGTTAGGTCCATTGCAAATAGATTTCAACAAGTTATCTGAATTGTCCTTGCTCTCGAGGAAGTTGATGAACCTTCTCTTCCTGACTACATACTCTCCATGTCTGATGATGAGAGGCTAACATCATTCCCATGCTTAAGGAGTCCATCTCTTGTGTTTTGGATGTGATCGTTGACATGTAACGTGAGGAAAGATTATTTGAATCGAAAGTTGGGTCAAAATTGGTGTTTGAGATTTGACTTTGACTTTAGGATTTGGTTCACGAATTTGGACAAGTATGTAGATTCGCGAATTGGAAATTTTACTTGGTTCGCGAGTTTGATTGAGGAAGTGTTGTTTTGCGAGTTGGTCTAAGTCTGGGTTCATGAGGTGATAGGATGCGTGAAGTAATCTGAATGCGTGAAACTAAGCTGAGTTAGCGAAATGAATGATTCGCGAAGTTATTTGATTCATGAAATATCGAAGTCGCGAAGTGACAAAGATGAGTAGTTCGTGAAAGTTGACAGGATTTGCGAAGTGGCTGAATCGCGAATTGGTCTGAGAGTTTGCAAACTAGTCTGAGTACTCGGGTTCGTGAAGTAGACTTGATTCGTGAAACTCGCTTCTATAGCTAATTCGCGAAGGGCAATTCATAGACTTTCAACAAAACAAAATGATGTTGCGAAGTGTGCTGCAGCGTGAAACGGATTCGCGAAGATATCCCGTGAACTTGAATTCGCCAAACTGATGGTGAAGAACTAAATTCGCGAAGTTGGAGACGTGAGCCTGATTCGTGAAATGGTTGAGTTCGCGAAGATTGTTGGAGACACTGATTTGCGAATTGGCTAGACAGTTTCAATTCGCGTTCCGCCCTTAGTCTGAATTCGTGAAACTCGCTGGCAAGTGAACTGGATTCTTGACGCTAGTTGCGAACTGTGAATTAGTGAACTTTAACTCTAGCCGATTGCCATTCGCGAGCTCAAGAAGAGAACAAAGAACAGAGCTGTTCTTCTATTTTTAGACAAATATTCCAACCAATCTAACTCAAACTCGAAAGAAACTGATTTGGTAATATTCTCAGAACTGATAGATACACTTAGCAGCCTTAACAAACCAGAAAAACGCTCGAGAGTAGCTTGAAACCACGAATTTGGGCTTTGTAACGAAAGCTAAAAAATCAAACCAGAACTCACAAAACTCGATTCTTTGAAGCTTGAAATGAAATTTCCTCACCAGTGGACTCTTAACCTCGAACATAAAAAGTCCGTAAGCCGGACGCTCTAGTTGGGTGCTGGATAACCGATCATGGCTTATTTGTCGATGACCTATCGCGTGTCGATATCCCGCTTGGAAGCGGATGTCATGACATGTGATACGAATCGAATCAATGGATTGAATCGTTTCATGGACACTGACTCGCAGGTTGTACGGTCGAACATGGCTTATTACTCAAGGAGTGTCAATGACTGACGACAATACTATAGTAGTTTGCGTGAACCTTAGATCGTAAGGGGCTTTGCCGGAGTTGACTTCAAAGTCTCGACTGTCACTGGTTCCCCTCGTCCCGATTTCCTGTTGCATGGGTCAGCGGGCCATATGTGGTCTAGATAACGCTTTGTGATTGCCGGGCTCAGACTGCCGAGTACGGATTCACAGTCTCGTAAGTAATCGAGACAAGTGTCCTATGTGGACGACAACAGAAATTACGAAATCCTTGGCCAAGGTATTGAACTAACTCATGTTAGACATGGATGGTAGTTGTGAAATTTGCCTCGTCTCCGTTTATCATAGAATCGAGTTTAATGAGTTTGAGATAGACCATGGCTCTCACTCGATTAGGACACAGCTGAAGGGTTTATACGTAGTACTATAATCTATAGTGAGGTTCTGGAATAAAGACTGGGTCAAAATTCGCACTCGAATTGGGTTACGGCCCGGACGGAATTGGCTAGGTAACTATCGGACTCTTGGATTTCTTCCTTGCCGATTGAGTCGAACGTAGAGAATCGGCCTAAAAAGGATCATCAACGTGTACTTATAAGGAGAAAAAGTGTTGGGCCTTAACGGACCTTAGGCCGTTGGGCCGCTCCTTAATGGGCCTTGGGCCGCTCCTTAATGGGCCTTGGGCCTTGTATTGGGCTGAAGTCGTAAGAAACTAATTTTAAGACTTGGGTTTGGCTTAGCGCTTAATAGGCTTGAGGGTAAAATAGGATTTCACCTTAAGCTAATTTCGAATATGCCTTTGAGGGTATTTTTGGAATTTGCATATTTCATATAAATAAATATTGAATAAATATAATTGGAATTTTAATTGGGTAATAAATTTCCAAATTTTTAATGTATAAAATTCGAAATTTCATTCAATATTTAAAGATATTTTATTTGAAATATTTAAGTTAGTTCAATTTTAGTAAGTTTCCTTAATTCGAATTTGGAATTCAAAAGGGAGAGATAAATGTGGCAAAATCTCTCACACTTTAGGGACTTAAAAATAGAAATCCAAGCCTTAAAATAGGTTAGAATTTCGTGCTCCATATGAGAGAAAAGAGCTGATTTTCGAAACTACTAAGGCACAAAAACACAAACCGAACGCACACAGTTTTCTCCCATGCGACGGCTCAGTTTTCTCTAGCCATCTTTAGAGTACTGATTTCGTGGTACACTGCGAGGTCGGTGTGACGATTTAGTGCCATCCACCACCAACGAATAAGTCTTGAAGAAAAGGACGAGGAGCTGCCACTCGCTTCAACTTGTAATTCTCTACGGGTTTGACCCGCTCTATTACGTGTCTAAGTGTTACTATTCTGATCCGAGCTACGAGGGCAATCGAGGAACTCGAAAAATTTTCATTCCACACCGTACCCTGGGACGTGGCGTCTCTGGGAGACACCGGGTAACGCAACAGTGGTATCAGAGCGGGCGCTCGTGATCGGAATCATAACTTGTTTGAATTGAAACGAAGCGCGTGGAGACGAACGAAATAGTGACGCGCTCCAACTGTTGTTAGGCTGCGCGATGCATCTTTTGCCAACCAACTCGTGCGGTACGGACCGACGAGGACCACGGACCGGACCGGGACCAGCACGGAGGCAGGACCAGGCAGCGACGCATTGCGCGCGGGCTGCGAACGCTGCGGCAGCGCGGCAGCCGTGGGATCGGGCTGCTTCAAGCAGGCCCGATCTGCATAGACCCCTGGGCCCGACCCGGCCATGGTGGCTGCGGCACCGACCCAGGGGAGCACCGTCGCCAGGAGCAGCAGCATAGGAAGATTGTCCGCGGCCTCGGCCGCGGATTGCGCTAGCGTGCGCGGCGCGATCTGCGCGTTTTCTGTCGCAGCAACTCTGGCTCGACCGGAACGCTGTGACGACAGTCTTCCCTAATGAGGTGGCGACCCCAGCGTGGAAGGGCAGAGACGCCATAGTCACTGGCACGACGAATCAGCCGCAGCGTTGAACACGCGCGCGTTGTGCGCGGCGTTTCGTTGTCGGCGGCACGGCTGTTTTGGCTCCGTCCAGGGCTCCGCGTCGGCGGCCTTGTCCGTCGTGGCTCTCCGGCGTGTTTTGACGGCTGAGCAATTTGAGTCGCGGTAGCTGAGTTAGGGCTTCGCGCTCAAAGCCTTAACGGGCCTTCTAAAGGGCTTGGCCCGTTTGAGGCCCAATTTTCGTTTCTTATTAAAATCATGTAATTGGCAACGTGCTCGTTATGAATTTGATTTATGGCGCACTTGCGGGTTTAGGGATTTGGTTTCCGTGTCATTTGTTAAGGGTTATGTCCCCCGGGTTGTATTTGTTTTTTTACGGGTTGTTCGGGACTTATGATCCCCCCGTGTTGCAATTTACCGTTTTATTATATTAGACTTAAATACGAACACGATGACCCATTTGATGGACGACGAACCCCCGACGGTGTCAAGGTGATGGACGTACGATGACTTTGAGGCCGTTCGAATGACGAAGGACGTTTAACGACTTCAAGACCCGTGCGATGACCCAAAGTCTTCTGAAGACGCATGTAATAGGGATAGACTAGAAATAACCCGCTTGTGCTGTCTTGTAGTTTATTTTCCTAGGGTTAATTTACTACCTACGTGTGTGTTGGTTTTTGAAATGATATGCATGTTTTATGTGCTCTTATGTGAGATGGTTTACTCTCCCGTTTGATAAATACTAAGTGGGTAAAGGAGTTGCATTCCTGTCTTCTATCATGCACGAGATGTCTAGCGTTGGGGAGTTTTGCGATTTGTTCCGGATAAGTTGGCGTCGTATATCCCGCCAAAGTTATAGCATCCACGGGAGCATCTTGGATTCCGCTCGTCATACCAGTCCGCCCTCACGAAGCATATGGCAGCAAGGGGTGGTACATTCTGTGCGATTCGAGCATAAGTTGATAGGTCACACAATACCGAATAAGCAGGGTTAGCCGTGAGGGTCACTGAGACAAAGATAGTTGAAACGCTTATTAGATAAGTTCGCATTTGACGTGACTTCAATAAGATTAGATGAGCCAAATATTGCATTAAAGGCTGAGGCAAGTCTAGTCGAGTCGGCGACATCAACTCCACTATAAAACTTTCAATGATGTTTTCGAAACTCTTCTCGGGAGGATAGAATTTCGAGAAAAATAGTGGGAGTCAAGCGAAATGAAAGTCCTTGTTTGCGCTTGATGAATGATAAGATAAACCTAATTAGATCTTTATTTTCTACAGCTTTATATTTCTTTTTATTTACTGCGATGACGAACATTATAACTATGCGGTTTGAGAGAAATTGTTGGTGGGACCAAACTACGTGGACTAGGTTTTAAAAACCCATGCATGTTAAAGCAAGGCATAACAAACACACTTTATTTATATTATCTTAAATAGATGCAGATATGTTGCATGACAAATCTCATGCCTTTTTCAGTGAATCTGAAGCCTTACAAGGTGAAGATGAGAGACACACACACGCAATAAAGTTGAAATATCATTTGACTACACGGAGTTGAATGATAGCTATAAAGAAAGAAAATTCTGCAATAACTGAATTTGAATCAGATATTCCTCATCCTAGCGAAGGAGATACCTCAGAAGAATCATCGAGTGAGACATCGATGACTACATATACAGCAGGGTATATGCCTGAATGCATAAAGAAAATCAGTGATGTACACTCCACTCTCGAAAGAGAGAGAAGGTCCTTTGATATTGAAATGCAGAAACTTCTTGAGGAAATCTCAACACTTAAACAGAAATTAAGACTACACTCACTTGCATATACCGTAATTTCGCATGATATAATTTCTTATACTAAAACTTTGAAATTTTCAGGACCCACAAAAGGATCATTGAAAGGAAAAGTCTAGTTTAGAAGAAAGATATTTTGAAGGAGACCAGTGACTTTAAAGAGAATTTTGTTATAGATTGTTTTTTGTTAAAAACTTTTGTATCGTCTTCTTTTTCTTATGTATTGAAAAATTCATCTTTAAATTTGAACAATCATTTTCCCAAGCATGATCGTTTCACCAAACAAGCTTCCAAAACAATTTCTATGCTTTCAAAGAAAACGAATCAATCGAAAACACAATTACCAAGAAACCTGCGAAACAAGAAAGGCTAAAAAACAAGTTTCCAAGGAGATGTCAAAGAGAGCTCCTATATTACAAATATGGGTCCAAAGCTTAAGACCGAGGAAATCCAAATCCAAGCCCTAGAAACAATTAGAGATTCTAATTGATAAACCTAGACTAGATAGAGAGTCTATTCAAACCAACAAGCACAACAGAGGTGGTTCTCAAATGGGTACCTAAAACCCTCTAATTTGATCTTGCAGGCCCTGCATGTATGGTATTTAGATTCAGGTTGCTCCACACACATGATCGGGAAGAAGGGACTGTTGAGTAACTATGTTGATAGGCCCGGTGAACTGGTGCGCTTTGGAAACAGCAATGGAGCAAGAATTCTTGGTTATGGAGATCTTATATGCCATCGACTTACAATCAAGGAAGTCTCTCATGTTGAAGGGTTGACACGCAACCTCTTATAAATAGGGCAATTCAGCGACATAGGACTACAAGTACTCTTTCAAAAGTGGACGCACAATATTCTGAAGATGGTGAAGAACTTCTCACAGGAATTCGCAAAACAAATCTTTACACCATCGACATTAGGACCGTCAGACCAAAAACAACCATCTGCCTGATGTCCAAAGCAACCTCAATTCAGAATAATCTATGGGACCAGCGGCTATCGCATCTTAATTTCAAGACTCTCAACAAGCTGGCAAACGACAAACTAGCTCTTGGACAATCAGCCACTGAAGTACCAAAAAGAACATCTGTGCTCAGCTTGTGAGAGAGGCAAAATGGAAAAGGCGTCTCACCCTACAATACACACAGCATCCACTCAACTTCCACTGGAATTATTACATATCGATCTGTGCGGTCCAATGCGAACAGATAGCATTAGTGGGAAGCGATACATGCTGGTTATTGTGGATGACTACTCGCGGTATACTTGGGTCCGCTTCTTAAGGACAAAATCATAGATAGTTGAACATATTCCAAATCTAATTAGGACAACACAGAACTTGTTACAGCGCAGTGGTAAAGTAATTCGGTCTGACAGTGGAACAGAATTCAAGTATCAACAGCTCAGCGAATTCTACGGATCACTAGGAATTACTCAACAATTCTCCGTTGTTCATACTCCTCAACAGAATGGGGTTGTAGAAAGACAGAACCAGACGCTCATAGAAGCCTCCCGAACAATGCTGATACAATCATCACTACATAATTTTCTTTGGGCAGAAGCAACGAACACTGCTTGCTACACTCAGAATCGAGCAAACATCCATCTAAGATTTGGAAAGACACCTTATGAACTAATGAACGAAATATTACCTAACATTGCCCACATGAGGATTTTTGGGTGCAAATGCTTCGTAGCCAATGACCGCGAAGACAAATCTAAGATAGAGCCAAAGGCTACTGAAGTAATTTTTGTGGGCTACTCTGTGCAATCTAAGGCATACATGATATCTCCGTGAGTGGAGAATGATCATCGAAAGCATCAATGTGACTTTAGATGAGGGTCTAGAAATTACTCCTGGACAAAGCAGTTCAGGACTCGAGCCTACACTAGCAGCTTCTGCACAATTCAGTATGGAACCAGGACAAACCTCAGAAAAAACTTCTGGACACGATCGTTCAGAACCCGGATCAGACAAAGGAGAGTTGGGTCAAAACCAACAGAACGCATCTGAAGACACAAGACACTGCAGACCAACATGTTTAAGCCATCAAATTCAATAGGAAATGGATCTGAACCAAGTCTTCGAGAATCTGTATTTCTCCATCAACAGAAGTAAGAGAACATCTGATCCCTTTCCTGATACAGAATCCATTCCTAATCACGCACCTACAGAGTCTGAACCCATTCTAGAACAAACCATTCCATCCTTAGATGCAGATAAATCGCCCTCCGCAGCACAGACAGAAGACTCCCAAGCTTCCGCTAGCCACAATGCTACTCCTGAGAACGAGTATCCGCTCATTGAGGAATCAGAAATGGATGAATCTACACTACCCCACGGAAAGAAATGGACTCGAAGTTATCCTACAGATCAAATCATAGGAGACCCCACTGTAGGAGTACAGACGAGGGATTCGAAATCAAACAAGTGCAATTATACCTGTTTCTTGAGCCAAATTGAACCAACAAGAGTCATCGACGCTCTACGAGACCCGGAGTGGATAATAGCTATGCAAGAAGAAATAAATCAGTTGGAGTCTCTCAAGGTCTGGAATTTGGTTCCCCGTCCGAAAGGAAAGACTGATCGTAACAAAATGCATTTTCCAAAACAAAAAAGATGAAGATGGTGTGGTAATCCATAACAAGGTCAGACTTGTAGCTATAGGGTACAGTCAGCAAGAAGGCATCGACTACGACAAGGCTTTTGCCCCTGTAGCAAGAATCGAAGCTGTCAGATTGTTTATGGTATACCCAGCACACATAGACTTAGTTGTATATCAAATGGACGTAAAGACTGTCTTCTTAAATGGGATTTTGAAGGAAGAAGTGTATGTCTCGCAACCAGACGGATTCATGAGTGAAGAACATCCAGAATTCGTATATGAACTCGACAAAGCACTATACGGACTCAAGCAAGCTCCTCGAGCCTGGTACGAGGTTTTATACGACTTTCTCATCAACTCAGGCTTCACTAAAGGGAAAATCGACACCACCCATCAAGAAAATAGTTCTGATATAATACTCATACAGATTACGTGCATGACATCATATTCGGCTCAACAAACCCAGAACACTGTGTTGAACTCAGTTAGTTGATGAAGGCACAGTTCGAAATGAGCATGATGGGCGAAATGTCTTTCTTTCTTGGACTGCAAATTAAGCAACTTCAAGATGGAATCTTCATCAATCAGTCCAGTACAATCCATGACATTCTCAAGAAGTACGGCGTAGATAAGAACAAATCTTCAAGCACTCCGATGTCAACCACATGCAAGCTCGACGCTGATCTGGGTGAACCTGTAGATGTTATACACTACAAAGGAATTATTGGATCCCTGCTCTATCTCACAGCCAGCCGACGAGATATCTTATTCTCCACATGCATCTGCGCACGATTTCAAGCTAATCCCAATCGCCTCTTCATGCTGTTAAGAGAATTTCGAAGTATCTGAAAGGCACCCCAGACCTCGGACTTTGGTCTGCTAAAAACTCAGGTATGAAACTAATTGGGTATTCTGATGGAGATTTCGCTGGCTGCAGGTTGGACAGGAAGAGCACATCAGGCAACATCCAATTTCTTGGAGACAAGCTCGTAAGTTGGGCTTCTAAGAAACAAAACTTTGTGTCAATTTCTACGGCAGAAGTAGAATATGTCATTGCAGCAAGTTGTTGTTCACATATTTTGTGGATAAGAACCCAACTGCGAGACTACGGGTTTGATTTCAATAGTATTCCTATTTCTTGTGATTCCAAAAGTGCCATAGCAATTACGTGCAATCTTGTTCACCATTCAAGCACTAAGCACGCAGACCTAAGATATCATTTCATAAAGGACCAAGTAAAAAGAGGCATAAATGAAATGTACTTCATCAATAACGACCCTAGCTATCGCTACAATTTCTAGCGTTATCCTAAATGTCCTACGATGGTTTGAACCAAAGAACTGCGGAGATGCGTATAGAATTTTTCCTTTTTCATAAAGGAAGTTTCGTTTTTCTGTACTCCTCAAGAGAATTACACCTACTTTCTAATTCCATACTAGTCATAGTTACACGGGAAGTGTACATCTGCACAGCAAAAGTATTCCTATGCGCCTGGCCTCACAGGTCGTCATCCACGTATACACCACCCCCAAAAGTCGCTTGGAAGCTTCAAAAAGATGCCTTGCCAGCTAGGTGATCACGTACCGTGCTCGCTCGCACCTACAACACACAACGTAAGGATGAGCTAAAGAGCTCAGTAAGCGGAAACCGTATGCATGCAGTGCACGTGTCCTAAATAGTTGTGACTTCCGCGTCAATGCATTCTAAACTTCACTTTCCTTCTCATTTTCTCTCATTTCACCTTGGGCCCCCGGCTTTCCATCTTACTATGTACCATTTCTTAGAGCTCAACCCACAATGGGGTATATACATATGTGAAGGTTCACACACTGAGAGGTTACCCCGAAGGCACCATTTCAATCTCAGGGTGGCCTTTCACGCGGACACTTTTCACTGGTAGCCAACTCCGAGGTCATCAACACCAAAGGTTCCCTCTGTGTCGCGTTTCCCTTCGTGTAGCATCCTCCAGATTGCATCTTCCGCTACATGGTATTATCGTGAATCAGGTAATTCGGCATCATGAATTGCCATGGTGTATTTCCTCCTACCTTTCGTGAATCAGGTAATTCGGCATCGTGAATCGCCATGGTAGCATAGAAGAGCCGTGACTCGACATTGGGTCGACACAAATGCCAATATCGGCAAATAACCGTCGCTCTCAGACGACCTTATACTATGCTTTCTCTGACTCTTGTACTAGTCGTGCGTGCACGTGCTCCTGCCATGAATCAATGCAAGCGTACGTGTCATGTCATCGCTTATAATAAATTAAGCCACATAGGAAATCATTCATAGACATATAAGCAGGTAGTCACATAGTTCAGACACATAACATTATGTGTTGTAGTTGCGATTTCCACTTACCTGTCGTCCAGGCTAAATAGACCTACTGCTTTGAGGACTTCCTACTGTTCGACCTTTAAACATTAATATTATAGTATCGGTGTCATGCCTTCGTCAAATAATTGAGTCAAACTAATTTTTTTTGACTATACTAATTTATTAGAACCTTAATCATTCGATTCTAGTCTAAGTTGAGTTAGCACTTGATTTGATAATTAATTTAAACTTAGTCCTACGATTTTACTAAAGCATGGTCGAAGTCGGTCAACCCTAACTTAAAAATATTCTCGGCAAAAGTCCTCTGTTTACTAAACATTCGCCCGATTCCATGCAAGTTTGTGAGATCCCACCTTCGCCGTTTGTTTTTTTCTTCACAAATCGCCTAATTGAAGCTTGCATTTGTCACGTTATTTATCTCCACAATCGTCCGATTTCTCGTATATGCATGGGCTTGCCCAATTCATCACATGTCATGAGGGTTTTCCCGTTCCTGAAATCGCACGATTCATTTGCTTAACTTTGGAATCGCCCGATTTGATTGGCTTCGTTGCTTGGGTTCGCCGTGTGCCACATGGGCTCCAAATTGCTTGATTTGTCTTGCAGGCAGTGTTTTAAAAAGCGCAATTGTAGCGCGCTTCGTCGCGTAAATAGCGCAAACTTTTCATAAAACGCGTTGTAGCGTAATAAATTTCGCGTTTTTCCCAAAAAGCGTGCGTTATATGCGCTATATTTTACGCTTTTTACGCTATATACGCTATATTTTACGCTTTTTACGCTATTTCGTATAATACCCACGCTATTTGGGAAAATCATTATATTATTCAAATTAAAGAGTATAAGATAATTAAATTGAATTTATGGGTAAATCTGTAAATACCTTGCTTGAATCGGAAGAACTTGACCAAGAACAAAAAAAGACCAATATTTAGGATCGAGAACCAAACTCAGACCTCAAATTTGCTCACAGAAGTAGCAATATGGGGACTCTTGCTCTTCTCTGGTGTCTTCATCACCTCTGACCTCGAAATATTTATAACGATTAATATCTGAATGTTTCTTAAACTTGCTTTGCTTACTTTCATATTGGGGCTACTTAAAATTGGTATGTTTACTTCATGGTTCTAGGCTACTCACGTATATATACATATATTTGCATTATAAATGTTTTGCTCGAAATACTCACGCAATGCGCTACGCTATTTACGCTACGCGCTACCAGTATTAAAACGCGACACACTGCGCAATACGCTTTTTAAAACATTGCTTGCAGGTAATCATGTTTCGCCCAACTTGTCAAGTTTATTGCTTTGTTTCGCCCTATTGGTTACACAATCGCCCGACTAGATCTCATTTGTCTAGGTGTTGATCAACTCGCCCGATTCGTGTTGTACTTGAAGTCGCCCGATTCATGCAGCATCAATGCTCAGTTTCGCCGTCCCAAAGATCGCCTGATTGATCGAGTTGTTAAGCTTATGAATCGCCCGATTTGTGTCATGTATTATACTTACATTCGCCGTGCTTTATCATTCCTCGGAATCGTCCGATTCCATGCTATTGTAACCCTCCATTTGTCATATATTGATCATAGAAATAAACCGTTTCTTTGAGCATCAATGGTCCGATTTATCATGCATGGCCCTCAATTTTAAATCACCAAATCTATTTAAGTGCGCCCGAACCTCTTGTGTTCTTCCACAATTGACTGACAGCTGCAAATCTTCAAACACTCATATTTTCGAAATTCGTTTCCTTACATTTCCTACCCATATGTCATGCATCTTCAATTTTCTTCTGCCCTCTATATCATGGACCTCAAAACGTTCCAAACTATCAAAAGGATAGCTAAATCCACTAAACACCCTAACATGAATTTATAGTCGAAATTAGGGGTTTTACCCTCTATCTTACATTTAAATTCTTAGTCGAAATTAGGGGTTTTACCCTCTATCTAAATTAGGGGTTTTCCTTGCATCTAACGTACTTCAAATTACGAAATTTACAAGAATAGGTCATATTTTTACTTACCACGCTTGAATCTTAGGGTTGCTTGGAATTCTTCAATTGGAGTTCCTCTCGACCTCTTTTCCTTTCTCTAGTTGATTTTATATTTCTCAGGGTTTCTTCTCCCTTTCGTTCCTTATATCTTTCATTACTAGTGTTCCTTTTATCTTCTTGATAAGTATTAGGCCTAATCTTAGGTACGGGGATTGATGTGACAACTTGTTGACTAATCTTTCCCTCTTATGTTAAGGAAGCCTCGTATTTATCCTTTAGCCATCCAAGAGTTAGTTTATTATGATTTATGATTGGTTCAATTTTTGTATCGATCGAACCACGCCTCACACTCATCAAATCGGCCGATTCTACCCCCTTGAACTCATTTCTCGGCAATTTCTCTTATTTATGTTTTCAAGATTGGTCGATTCTATTTGAGTAGGGTTTGAATCGTCCGATTTTGATCTTCTCGGCGATTTTATCGAGTATACATCTCTGAATCGGCCGGAGTATGGTTTCATTGAGGTTTGTGAAATCACCTGATTTCATACCTTTATTTGCTAGACGATTTTAATATTCTATTGATTCTTGGTTCTTAATTCCCATCGACTGAACTAGTCCATACTACATATGGATGTTAGCCAATTCCTTCTAAGTCTTAATATCATACATGATGCATCTATTACCTACCATGAAATCACGTAGGCACATAAATCATTTAAAGGCATAAGAGCATGAAAACATAGTATCACATATCAGCTCAAATTAATGATGTGTCCTAAATGAAATATTTTACCCAAATCCTGGCTCCTTAACGTAATTAGCCCAACAATGTCTCTAATTAATTATTTCTCCCATTAATTATATCGTACATCCCGTAATTAGATTTTACGGGTATTAGAAATTCAACTAGACGACTTGTTTAGAAAAGCATTGGATGAGAAAAGTTTCCAATTCTGACTTGCGAAGTTGAGAATGTTGAATCTCTACCTCTGAATTCAGTTATGCTTCACTACGGTTCATTAAGTGTCTACATGCTATGCTTCTCTTACTTTCTATTGTGCGTGTCTGTTAGTTTGTTAATTTTATTTTCTGCATCTTAGTTTAATTTTAGTTTAATCTTGAATAAACCTTACCCTTTTTAATAAGTCGATGTAGAGCCAATGCTGATGGCACTACATCGAGGGGGAGAAAAGCTACATTCATGCATCGAGGGGGAGTAAATGGATTTATCAAAATTTTAGACTCTGGATAGGCTTTTTATTTAGGGTGAATTTAATTCCAGAAAGGCAAATATTGTGGGGGAGTAGTTGTTTTTCGCGAACTGATTTTAAAATTTTTATTTATCCGTGAACCTTTCCAAATGCGAAAAACACTTTCATAACGCAAAAATTACTTTATCAAAAAAACACTCTCAAAAGTTAGTACGCCCTGTAAGGACCGAATACAGAATAGCTAATAAAGCGACGAATAAGCACAAAAGAAGCAAAAGTTAGTACGCCTTGTCCCAATTGCATTCAAAATTACGCCTTAACTCCGTCCTCGGTCTCATTATCACAGTCTTGCTGCTGCAACCAGTTCATCTGTGTGGGAGAGAATGCTGAAAGTGAGAGGATACAAGACGAGTAAGTTGTAGATTAATGGTATTGTGGTGTTGTTCGCGTCATGGTATTTATAAGCATGAATTGAACAACATCATTGTTGATCCGACAAACATAATCAATGATACAGACGAATTTTTGGCTTGAGGGTTCAGCGCCGCGAAAGAAAGCGATGCTCTCTTCGTCGAGTTTCGGATTTTGCCTCACACGAATCGATTTTAAAAAAATTCGTCGATTTGATACTGATTTTGTTGTTTGGTCGAGTCATAATGATGCTATAGTGCTATTCATTGAATTCTATGGTATAGATTAGTAAACAATTTTTGCATATGTGGTATAGGAGTAATTCGCGAACCCATAGTTATCTCTTTCAATCTCTAGGTTCGCGAATTCAACTGAAATTCCTTTGCAAAATCTTACTCGTCAATTGACACTTTAGTTTGCGAATCCATATTTCAACTGTGGCGACCCTACTTCCTAACTAGAATAATTGGCGGATTTCCGCAACGAAAGCCGCGGAGGACCCGATTTATTAAAAACTTTTTAATGAAAATAATGTACATATATAAACAAAGTCGGGTTTACAAAATGCGTCTGTATAATACAACGGGCCGGAGCCCCAAAAATCTAAACCCGAATATGCTACGCCCCTGCACAGGTTGCGTCCCATGTACCGCTCCGCCCTCAAAAGCCCGTGGAGTCACCGCCGCCAGCCAGCCTATATCTCAACCATGACACCCATTGGTGTGGAGCTCAGTCCCACCTGAAAAATATAACCCTGAGCAAAATGCCCAGTAGGTGGCAGTAAAAACATGCAATATATGCGTGCGTGCACTCAACTCAATCCCATGTCCTCACACATAAAATATGCACGCTCAACCTATCACGTCTCATCACATAACAGGGCCCTCGGCTAGACTCAGCACCCACGCGTGCAATGGCAATGAATGCCATAATCATGCGGTAGCCCACGCCGGTCGTGCCGGGTCGCTCCTTCCGCACACAATCTCAACCCGACGACTTTTCCCCGAGTGGCCTACCACCAACCCGGGTAGACAGGAATCTCACATCTGTCGACCGTCCCTAAACCAAATAATATCCGGTGGTGTGCACCTCGGGTGGCTCAATTCGAGTAGATGGGTGTCGCAAACCTCCTCTCCCACCAGGTGCTACGAGTCTAACCTCGACGACCAATAAAGGTCACTCTACCCCACTCAACCGACACTGTAAGGTGTCACCGTACAAATACGGCATCATCATCTCTCCCGTGCATGTCGTGAAATGCACATATAATAAATCACATAAAATACGTACATTGAAATCACGTAATCGTATAGTATTTACACTAGGCCGATGGTTTAAAAATCCAAAAATAATATTTATAATTTAAAATATGGGTTGACCCGAAAATATACGTTATAGTACGAAAATATTTTATTTAAAAGTGATTTGTGCTTAAAACTATTTTATTTAAAATATTTGGGCCTGAAATAGGGCAAAAGCCCAAAATTTAATTCGCTGGTCAACTCTGGTCAAAGCCCAAATCTGATTTCGCCCGAAACCCACATATAAAAGCTTGGTCAACCCGCAAACAATCGGGTCAACGTCCGATTCGCGAAATCACTTGCCAAATTCGAAAATCGCCTGATTTAATTTGCCAAATTCGAAAATCACTTTCGGCGATTTCGCAAATCGTCCGATTTTACACGCGAAGCCCGATTTGAATCTCGCGAATCGCCCGATTTCTCTCCCAGGACCCCGCAAAATCGAATCGGCCCGCGAAACTCGAATTCGGCCCGGCGCTATCTCACAGCTCGCGAAATGCTTCAGCCCGCGAAACCTGATTTCTGGCCCGCGAAAATACTTTTCACTCACACATCGCAAAACATTTGGGCCCGCGACAAAATTACGCGACCCGAACCCCAAATCGGCCAATCCCTATTCTTTTAAAATCATTTTTCGCCCGATTTACACTCAAACACAGGCCCGCGATTTCAAAATTGCCCGAAAACTTCAAATCGCCCGATTTTACTATTCTATCGAAATCATCTTCATTAAAACCCTAAATTTTTCCAGAATTTCTAACATATTCATCACAAAGAACCATATAAGAACATAAATAAAATACAGAACTCATATATTGAGTTCGAAATTCATGTAATAACACATTCCAAAAATTTATAAAATCATGAAACTTGAAGATTCAAATTCGAATGGCCTTCCATTCGATTTTTAACACTTTTCGGGAAAATATTACGGGTTGTAGGGATTTAGTACCACCTACCTTACTTCCAAGCTTAGCTATATAACTGTTATGAACTTGAATTAGCCGAAAATTTGGTTTGTTGCTTCGTCTCCTTCGTTCCCTTCTAGCTTCGGTTTTAAAGAAAATTGACCAAATCATGTAACATGTCTAAATACATAAACTAGTAGGAGGTTTATACGTTAGGTAAAATCCTTACCTCCCAAGCTAAGTTTGGATAATTTCCTAAGTTGAGAATTCGATCAGACTTGTTCAATTCTTCTCGGCTTTCTCACGTCTTTCTTCTTTCCCTACTCTTTTGTTCGAATGGTTTTACCTTATCAAGTTAATGATTTTTGCTTTCTTGTTTTTGATTGGTGGATAGGCGAGGTGAAATCGTTTTCTCCCAAGCACTTACATGAGTTTACTTCATGGTTGGGGAAACCTCATATATATCTTCTTATTTCCTTTTTAAGGTTTATTAAGTTTGGGCCAAAATTAAAAATCAACTTGGGCCTTAATAGTTCAAAGGAAAAAATTTTCATTTCTTGAGTGGTCATTACCCCCCTTTTGTTTTGACTTGGGTCATTTTCTTTATAAATTACATGGACTTCCTAAACAATTTCGGCCCAACTAATAATTTTCGGTTTGCTCCCGAAAATTTGGTTTCGTTCGAAAATCATCTTCATTAATTTCGAACATTACAAACATAATCCCGTACTAATCTTACGGGTATTACATCCTCCCCCTTAAAAGAAATTTCGTCCCCGAAATTTAAGTCGTCGAAAACAACTCGGGGTATTTCTCGCGCATTTCATCTTCTCGTTCCCAAGTGGCTTCTTCGACAGCTTGGTTTCGCCACAGCACCTTCACTAGGGGGATGTTCTTGTTCCTAAGTCGCTTCACTTCGTACATCAAAATCTCTACCGGCCTTTCTTCGTATCTCAGGTCCGGTTTCAATTGCTGATGAAGCGTCTCACTTCGTAGCACATGACTCGGATCCGGAACTTACTTCCGTAACGTAGATACGTGGAAGACGTCATGGACTTGCGCTAAAGAGGTCGGTAATTCTAGCTGGTACGCTACTTTACCGACTCTTTTCAAAATATTGAAAGGTCCTATATATCTTGGACTCAGCTTCCCTTTCCGTCCGAATCTCTTAACTCCTTTCATCGGTGATATTTTCAAGAAGACTTGATCGCCTCCTTCAAATTCCAAGGGCCTTCGTCTTTTATCTGCGTAGCTCTTCTGACGACTTTGCGCCGTTTGCATTCTCTCCCGAATTTTATTAACAGCTTCAGTCATCTCTCGAACCATTTCGGGACCTAACAGCGCCTTTTCGCCTATTTCATCCCAATGGACTGGGGATCGACACTTACGCCCATACAAGGCCCCGTAAGGCGCCATCCCAGTCGTAGCTTGAAAGCTGTTGTTGTACGAAAATTCGATCAGTGGGAGGTAGTTGCTCCAGCTTCCTCGGAAATCTAGTACACATGCCCTTAGCATATCCTTCGTTCTCTCCGATTGCCAGTCCGTCTGGGGATGATAGGCTGAGCTAAAGGACAATGTAGTTCCTAAAGCTTTCTGTAAACTTACCCAGAATTGGGACAGAGATCTCGAGTCTCGATCTGAAACGATCGACATCGGAATTCCATGGAGTCGCACTATTTCTTGGAGCGTACTTATCCATGGAATAGGTCTGATTAATCGGTAGAAAGTGGGCAGATTTCGTCAATCTATCAACGATTACCCAAATTGCATCATGTCCTTTCACCGTCTTGGGTAATCCTACTACAAAGTCCATTGTTATATGGTCCCACTTCCACTCAGGAACCGTCAAAGGTTGCAACATTCCTGCCGGCCTTTGATGTTCTGCCTTGATCTGTTGGCAAGTCAGTCATCGACTTACGAAAGTGGCAACATCTCTTTTCATTCCAGGCCACCAGTAACTCATTCGTAAATCCCGATACATCTTCGTGGCACCAGGATGCACCGAGTAGATTGTCGCATGTGCCTCTGTCATCAACGTCCGACGGATTTCTTCATCTTTAGGCACGTACAACCGATTTCTGAATCCTAAGCTCCCGTCTTCTCGGAATTCGAATTCCGACGGAACATCTCCATCTCGTTCATTTCGAACCTTCAGGTATAATTCGTCTTTCTTTTGTGCTTCGAGGATCCGATCTAACAGTGACGGCTTGAGAGGCAACGCTGCCAATCTTGTCTCAATCTCCCCGAAGTGAATTACTTCAACTCCAAGTTGGCATAATTCAGCACTTACAGTTTTCCGGCTCAACGCATCTGCGACTACGTTAGCTTTTCCTGGGTGATAGTTTATCACACAGTCGTAGTCCTTCACTAGTTCGAGCCATCGTCTTTGCCTCATATTTAACTCCTTCTGTGTGAAGAAGTACTTCAGGCTCTTATGATCTGTAAAGATATCGCACCTTTCCCCGTACAGATAGTGTCGCCAGATTTTAAGAGCGAACACTACTGCAGCGAGTTCAAGATCGTGGGTGGGGTAATTCTTCTCATACGGCTTCAACTGTCGGGAGGCGTAAGCAATCACCTTCCCATTCTGCATTAACACGCACCCCAAGCCATTCTTCGGGGCGTCACTATATACCGAAAGTCCTTCCGTACCCGAAGGTATTGCTAAGACTGGAGCAGTCGTCAGTCTCTTCTTCAACTCCTGGAAGCTTTGCTCACATTCTTCAGTCCATTTGTACGAAACGTTCTTCTTCGTCAGGTTTCTGAGCGTCGAGGCTATACTGGAAAAATCTTTGATGAACTTCCGATAGTATCCAGCAAGCCCAAGAAAACTTCTAACCTCCGTGGGAGTGGTTGGTCGCAGCCATTTGTCTATTGCTTCAATCTTGCTGGGGTCCACTGAAATTCCATCTCCCGAAATAATGTGCCCCAGAAAAGCCACTTGTTCCAACCAGAACTCGCATTTCTTGAATTTAGCGAATAATTGCTTCTCTCGGAGAATTCCAAGGACCGTTCTCAGGTGTTCCTCGTGTTCTTCTTTACTCTTTGTTGGTCCCGAATGCACCAAACAAGGAATCAAAGAGGCTTTAATGGAGTGAAAAGGGAGAGGATCTCACCTTCAAGTGTGTGTATTGTGTGAAAAATAGGATAAGCCTTTTGATCTTTGATTACCTTTCAAATGTTGTTGGTAATACCTTATATACCACATTAATCCTAGGTATATTAAGGCCCAAGCACTAAATATTAACTAATTACATTCTAGTCCAAATCTCAAACTAAAGGGTAATTACTAAATTAGACCCAAGACTAAAACTATTGACACAATCTATTAAATATCCTAACAATCTCCCCCTTTGTGTCAATTGTTGGGAGTCTTGGATCTTGAGCGTAGCGGTGGTGGATCAGCGAGTGTGTGTTTCGCGAAGTCCTAACTTGAACTCGAAGGCACGGAGATTCCTTCGAAGCACGATTCGATCAGCTATGGCGTCAATAAACTTCGCGAACTTGGAGCGGCAGTGTGGGTCTTCTTCCGAAAGTATGCGGCAAATTCTCATGAGCTTGTCTTGAATGATGGTGAGTGTTCCATCCGAGAATTTTGCCACTTCGGAGCAGCGTAGTAGCCTCATCTTTCCCTTGTAGTTCGAGTAGGCGACCGCTGGATCATCTCCGTCGATCACATCGCCCTCACGGTAGTCGTCCGCGTTCTTGAAAGATGGGCGAGTCAGGTTCACCTTCTTCAGGTTGTGCTCTACCGCCATCTGCAGGTCGTGGGTGGCGTAGAATCTGACTTGTCGGAGCATGTGGCGCTTGAGAGCCACATAACCCGTGGTGACCGGTTCAGCCCGTACGAGATGTCCCGAACTTCTGAGGACGAGTCTGAACTGCTTCATAGATTCCAGCATGTTGTACAGATCACCTAAGCGCAAATATTTGAAGTTCGCCTCGCTTACTTCACAGCATTTCTCGTCCTGCCTCATCACCGTGAACAATGGATAGTGAACACGTCCTTTCGATTCTTGGCGAAGGTCAGTGACTTTGCTGATGGGGGCCCGACTCATTTCCAGAGCGAGGTTTTCTTCATCGGACATCGTCCTCTTTGTGCACTTGTGGCAAAAAAGGCTCCATCGGTAGAGCTTCTTCTTTTCCTCGCTCCAGTTTTGAATGTTCATCAGCTCATATTCGTTGAAGGTCGTGATGATTTGCTCCTTGCGCCGCGCAGTCTTCCTGATCTCCTCTTGAAATGGCGCGGTGATCTTCTTATTTTCCCACGGTGCTTCTGGTATATCCGCCGTGGGCACATCCGGCTGAGCAGCAGGAGCCTCAGCTTGCTGCGCTTGAAATTGTAGGATGTTTTCGAGTTCGGCAGGTTCAGCGTCGTATTCCTCTCCGTTCTCGTTGTCTGCAGTGTTGATTAGCGTGAGCGAGGCTTCCTTTAGCAGACGTCGAGCATTTTCCACTAATTTCCTGGCTGCTACTGCATCGGCGGGTGTGTACAGCCATTCATCGTTGAAGATGTAGGCCTCGATCTCGTTTGTGCGCAGTAGACATCCTCGGAAGCTACATTGGAATCGGTGTTGAGAGGGGTATGGCTGTGTGGTGGCGAAGGTGTTGCGTCGAAGGAGTTTGAGGATTGTGGGGATGGTTGTGGTGGAGATTCTGGTGGTTCGGATGAGGTGATGGTTTTGGCTAGTATGATTTGGGCGTCGGTTAGTGTAGATGTGGTGGTTGTGGTCTCTAATGCCGATGTGAAAGTTAGAGTTTCGGAGACGGTAGTAGGTGGAGGTGAGGGTGATTTGGCTGGTGACTCGGGGTTGATAGGGTGGGCTTTTTGGCTAGTGGGGTGTGAGTTTTCTGCGGGCGTTGTTTCAGGTGTAGAGGAGGAGGGCGGCGTCGATTGTATGGGCCCTTGAGTTTGTGAGGCTTGCGGCCTGTTCTCCCCCTCGCGGTGATCTTGATCATCGTCTTGATCGTCGCGCCTGATCCCGCTCGACTCGCCTTGAGTGCGGCAAGTCATCGGTTGAGTCATTATCCTCTTCATTTGCTGTTCCTCCTCGTCGAGTTCCGTCATTGACTCGAATCTTGCTCGTAGGATGTAGAAGAGTTCCTTGGCGGAGATGGAGTAGAGAACAGCTTCAGCGTCCACAATTTGAGTTAGTGGTGGCGTCTCCGGGGCCACACCTTTGCCTTTGTCGATGGTGGACGCATCGAGACGCCTGTAGACTTTATCGAGGATAGACGTCTCAAGAGTCTTTGCAAACTCTTGAAGACGAGTCTCTAACGCGGTCTCTGCATGAACTGGGGTAAGTTTAACAAGTTGGAATCACGAAGTATTCCAACTGTCACCGAATCGGAGAAGATAGCCGATCGGCCGCCCGTTTGCACAGGACGGGAAAAGACGGGGTCACTCAGACTTCCCGTTGGCATCATCGATGAGACAGACTCAATCGAATGATGGCCTAGGCTCACGGTTGTTGTGATGTTGGCCGTGCTAGGTCTTCCGCTCTCAGTCACAGAGACATCACCGAGCGTTCTGACAGAATCACGAAGACTCTGTAGTGCGGTAAAAGGTGTATGTGTCCTAGAAACGTAAGAAATTATGGGGAGTGAGGGCACTACACTCGATGTGCATGAAGAGGATGCAGTCTGAGGCGAGGGACTGCTTGATTCAACATCGACTATCTCCAAGTGGGATGTCGATGGCATACGTGGCTCCTCGTGGAATGAAATATCTTCCTGTAGAGAGGAAGATAAGTGGATTGGTGGGGTCGTTTGCGTGGTTGAGCCAGATGCCACGTCTTCTACTCGGGAGGTGAACACATCACCTCATGTACCTATTGGTTCGGCTCGGCTTATATGTGGCTGAGGAGGTCGATCGTGTTTTTGTTTCGATCGACGCTCCGTGGGGCGGCTTACGTCATCCTCTCGCGACCGTTTTTTCGGAGCACGGGTGGAAGAGGATGCGGCGCGACTCGATAACTTTTTGGAGGTGGTGGTGGGGTTTTGGCTAGTCCCGAGGTTAGGAGCAGTGGGGTTGATCTGCGCCGTAGGGACAGTGGATAGTGGATGAGGGCTTTCGCGGAAAGAGGCTGTAGAGGAACGGTATTCTTGGACGTGCAGGTTGGTCGGGTTGACGTAGGCGAGGACGTCGTCTAGGATTATCATTGCGTGTCGATCTTTCGTCGGAGTGTTTTTCTTGGCGAACTTCTCGACAGTGGGGATTTGGAAGTGTTCCGTTGCCGGGCGGAGGCGAATGTTGGTGGAGTGCAAGCGGAAATGTCTGATGAGAGCTGGGAGCCACCGCATGTAGGGGACGAAGCGGTTTGTGACTCCCTTGGCGATTTCCCGATCGCGACGTTGGATCATGGAGATGAGATCCATCCATATGATGTCGGCGTAGTTGTACTTGCGGTTGTGGGCGATGCCGGTGAGGATAGTGAGGATTTGAAAGTTCCCGCAGTCCTGACCGGCATGCTTCCCTGACATGCATTTGTTTACCAGCAGGTACAGCGTTCGCCACGGTTGAGGTAGATTGCGGGTGGTGACTTCACTGAGGACAAGTGGGCCCTTCTTCTTCTTGGTTTCTGGTTGATAGCCCAGCCGGTCTATGTCCTCGATGAGTTGTTCATGGGTTGGTAGCGGGTCGTATGGGGAGTAGACAGGGAGTTGAAGCACTTCTTGGAGTATCTTTCGAGTGAGGACCACCGTTTCTTGATCAATTATGGCGGATAAGTTTTTTGCAAGGTGGAGTGGTCCAGCTATCTGCAACGTGTGCCAGAATTGTTGAAGATACACTTGTGCTTCTGGCTCGCCATGAGTGAGGGCGTGTCGAAGCGGGTGCCCTTTGAGGATTTCTATAATGATTGGGGCATCGCATCGAAAGCTGTCTAAGTCCACCATGTAATTGTTGGGAATCAAGGCCGCACATTGACTTGTTGGGAAGATCTGCTCGATTGGTGGGACATAGGTACGCGTGTTGAGCTCGATGCGAGCGATGTCCCTTTGGATTGCAGCCGCCTCAAGTGCTTCAGTTGTGCCTTGATCTTTGTTTGTCATATCTGTGCTTGACAGTAGTTGTAATATGATTAGTACGGATTAAATCGTGAGAACATGAACATGAAAGCAGCCTTAAATTGTAAACGAAAGCATCGACAAAAGGTTGATAAATGAGCTAGCCGAAGACAATTCTCGCATGTAGTGTAGAATTTCGCATGGAAAAAAAAAATTTCGCACATTAAGAAGCTTCGCAAGTTGTTCAAAATTTTGCACGCAATGGGAAAATTCACTAATTATACACATAGCCATGTCGAGAGAAAATTCACATTTAGAGTATCATTTCGCATGTATGAAAATTTTCGCAGGTTATGGACTTTTATAAGTTGTTCAAAAATTTTCGCATGTAATGTTAATTTTCACATATCAAGGAAATTTCGCATTCAGAGTAAGTATTCGCATGTAGCAAGAAATTTCGCATCCAGAGTAGGTTTTCACATATAGCAAGGAAATTTCGCATTCAGAGGACATTTCGCATGTAGTGGTGATGTTTCGCAGGTTATAATATCTAGGCATGCCGAGAAAATTTTCGCAGATAGAGTAGGTATGCGCATGTATTGGGAAATTTTCGCAAGTTATAGCACAGAGACATGTCGTGAGAATTTACGCATTTAGTGTAATTTTTTCGCATGTAATCCAAAAATTTCGCGGGGAAAATTTGTTCTAAAAACGGTATTAAATTTCGCAGGTGGAAAGAGTTTTTAAGTTAGCAAAAATTTCGCAAGTTTTGAATTTTCTCAAGTGATATAGAAGTTTCGCAGAGTGATGGAGCTTTGAAGAAAATCTGCTTAAGTGATAAAAATTCTCTGGTTGAAATTTTGGGTCACTGTAGTTGCGAAATAGTGAAGATGCGAAAATATGTAATGTGAAGTGATGTGTATGAGAATTTCGCGGGGCTTCACATGCTGTAGCAGCGAAAAATTTTTTTAACACACGTAAATTCTCGGATGAAAGTTTTCGCAGGACCTTAGTCACTGTAGCAACGAGAAAATTTTAACACTAGAGATTTCTCGGATAAAATTTCGCAGGACCTCACTTACTGTAGCACAAGAAATTTCTCGGAAAGAAAAAAAATTTTCGCGGGGCCTTGCTCACTGTAGCAGCGAAATCTAACGTTTAAAGCATTTTCTGAAAAATTTTCTCGGTGAAGAGCACTGTGAGAAAACGTGCGAAACGACGCAATGATTTTTTGCTTTAGACCTACTCAAATCTTAACCAAAATGCAATAGTCTGGACTTAATCGACTCGAAATTGGACGGGCAATGCATATTTGGGGGTTTTAAACACCAAAAACCTAACATGCGTCCTATTCAAAGCCGAGAAAAATTAATTTTAACCTAACAGATTTAACAAAACGGGCAAAAACAGGATAGAACGAACGGGAATTGGTTTATGTGAGGTGTATTCATACCGAAAAGCTGATTTGCGACAATGGAGTTAGCAGGAAACAGATTTTGAATGCAGATTTGACGACGACGACGATGCGAGGAGTTGAGAAATTTTTGAAAGAGGGTTGCGAAAGTTTTGAAATTTTCTCGGGTATTTGTAAGAATGTGAAAAACGTTAAGGGTTTTGGGGTTTTAGGGATTTTGTTACTGTTTATGCGAAATTTTGGAGTTAATGGGCCGAAATTTGTGGGCTTGGTCAAGATTGGGCCCTGATTCAATTTTTCGCGGGCTTGGTTAAAATTGGGTCATGATTCAATTTTTCGCGGGCTTGGTCAAAATTGGGTCCAAGTGTTCAATTGGTCCAATTTTGACTTTGTTTTGACCAATTGGTCCAATTTTGACTCTGGTTTGACCAAGGAGTTAAAATTTCAACCCTTTTTTTATTTATTTTTTTTTATTTTTTATTTTTTAAATTAAAAAGGCATAATCATAAACTCCCCCTTAACCTAACGCTTTCCTTTTTAAATTGAGAGAGAAAAAAAATAACCTCCCCCGTAATCGAAAACTCCCCTTTGAGAGATATAATTTAGAAGACACATAGAGAATGAAGTGAAGTGAAAAGGAAATATATACACTTTATCAAAGTTCATGTAGGGTCGATTGATCACAACCGAATATTCAGCATGCCCAACATAGTCACTAGGTGTTGGAATCGTTTGACATCCAACGGTTTCGTGAAAATGTCGGCCAGTTGATCTTCGGTTGTGACGTAGTGCAATTCAATCGTCCCTTATTCGACATGTTCTTTGATGAAGTGGTGACGAATATCTATGTGTTTCGTTCTCGAGTGATGTACCGGATTACTCGTCATCGCAATCGCACTCTTTGAGTCACAGTAAATGGGAATTTTATTAGCATGAAAATTAATATCTCGTAGTTGGGTTCTCATCAACAAAAGCTGTGCGCAACAACTAGCCGCGGCGACATATTCTGCCTCCGTCGACGATGTTGAGACACAGTTTTGTTTTCGAGAAGACCAACTCACAAGTTTACCGCCCAGAAAGTGTGCAGCTCCAGAGGTGCTTTTTCTGTCCATCTTGCATCTTGCATAGTCCGAGTCAGAGAATCCAACCAGTTTGAAGTCCGATCGAGTGGGGTACCACAAACCCAGATTGGGTGTTCCTTTGAGATAGCGGAGCATCCTTTTGACAGCAGTGAGATGGGATTCCTTAGGTGTAGCCTGGAAACGAGCGCAGATTCCTGTTGAGAGAACGATATCCGGTCGACTAGCAGTGAGGTACAGAAGAGATCCTATTATCCCTCGACAGATGGTTTGATCAACGGGAGCACCAGATGGGTCCGCGTCGGGTCGGCAAGAGGGAGACATAGGTGTAGCAGCAGTCTTAGAATCCTTCATTCCATATTTCTCGAGGATGTCATGGATGTATTTGGACTGGTTGATGAAGATTCCGTCGGGGAGTTGTTTTACTTGAAGACCAAGAAAGAATTTCAGCTCACCCATCATACTCATTTCAAACTTCTCTTTCATCAATTCTACAAACTCTTCACATAGTTGTGGTTTAGTCGATCCAAAAATGATGTCATCGACATATATCTGCACAATCATGATGTCCGGGCCACTCCGCTTGGTGAAGAGGGTTATATCCAGAGATCCTTTCTTGAACCCAAACTGAACAAGGAAGTCTGAAAGGACGTCGTACCAAGCTCGGGGAGCCTGTTTTAGTCCGTAGAGGGCCTTGTAGAGTCGAGATACGTGATGAGGAAACTCTTCGCTCAAGAACCCTTCTGGTTGATCAACGTACACTTCTTCTTTGATAAATCCATTCAGAAATGCAGTCTTCACGTCCATTTGGTAAGCTTTAAAGTTCTTGTGAGCAGCAAAGGCAAGAAAAATCCGTATAGCTTCGATCCTGGCAACGGGGGCGAAAGTTTCATCGTAGTCGATGCCTTCTTGTTGGTTGTACCCCTTAGCCACAAGTCTTGCTTTATTGCGGATGACAACACCGCCTTCATCCTTTTTGTTCTTGAAGATCCACTTCGTGCCGATGATGGATCTGTTGTGAGGGCGTGGTACGAGTTCCCAGACTTGTAAACGTTCAAACTGATTTATTTCCTCCTGCATTGCAATCAGCCAATCAGGACCATTGAGAGCTTCAGCTACTCGTGATGGTTCGGCTTGACTGAGGTAGCAGGCGAACAGACTTTCATTCATCGTAGCCGAACTCGTCGAAACACCGGATGTGGGATCCCCAATAATCTGAACGGTAGGATGAGAGCGAGCCCAAAGTGGTACATTTGTTTGTGAGGAGCTGGCCGCATTTGTATCGATTGGAGGCTCGTTAGATTGGGGTCCGGTGTCCGAAGAAGAGATCTCACCCGTAGTAGATTGAGAAGGTTCAGCATCAGGATCAGCAATGTCCCCAGGGTTGGGTAAAATGTCGTCTTCGTTGAGATTGAGATCATCCAAGTTTGGCGGGATGACATCATCGCCGATAGCTGGTGGTGTAGGTGGGGTAGGTGCAGCGGTAGTTTGAGTGGTGGCGACGGGAGTCTTGGGGACTGGATAGAAGTACTCGAAGAGTAGATCGAGATCCGGTTCACCAGAATTGCCCTCAGATGAGGAAATTCCCGTCGTTGAAGGTTGACCTTTTGTCAACGACTGTAGAAGACCTGGTTCTGGATTGCTATGAGCAGAAGCCATGAGGTCGCCTTCGCTTTCGTCAAATGTGACATTTGTGCTCTCTATTATTGATCGTTTCTCCCTAAGATAGACTCTGTATGCCTTCGAGTTCAGCGAATATCCAACAAAGATTCCTTCAAGTGCTTTTGGATCAAGCTTCCCAAGATGTTGGCGATCATTGGCCACAAAACATCGGCAACCGAAGACCCTTAGATAAGATATATCTGGGATACGACGGTTATTCAGCATCTGGTATGGGGTGCGGTTGAATCTCTTGTGGATAGAAGCCCGGTTCTGCGTGTAACAGGCCGTTTGAATAGCTTCGCCCCAAAGAGAGTGAGGAAGTCCGGATTGGATGAGGAGTGTCCTAGCTGCTTCAACTAGTGTCCTATTCTTACGCTCAACGTCACCATTCTGTTCTGGTGTCTTCACAGCTGAGAACTGCTGGGTGATGCCCTGAGTAGCATAGAAATCACTGAGCTTCTTGTTCTTAAACTCAGTTCCAGTGTCAGTTCTGATAATCCGAACCTTCTGTTGATGAAGAGTTTGGGACGTAACAACAAACTCGATGATTAAATCAGGAACTTCATCCTTTGTGCGAACGAGTTTCGTCCATGTATAGCGTGAGAAGTCGTCGACAGTCACAAGAATATACCGTCTTCCTCCGAGTGTAGCCGTAGGCATTGGGCCACATAGATCCATGTGTAAGCGCTCAAGGATGAGCTTAGAGGACGGCATTTCCTTAGAGAAGTGTGATGATCGCTTCATCTTCCCCAATTCACAGGCAGAGCAGAGGTGTTCCTTATGATATGACAGTTGGGGTAGACCGCTGACGAGTTTATTCTGACGCAGTTTGTTGATAGTCTTGAAATTGAGGTGTGAAAGACGCCGGTGCCATAGATCGTTCAACTTGGGTGCAGCACGGGAGAGAAGGCAAATTGGTCGAGAGGTCGTAAGATTGAGTACGTAAAGGTGAGACGTGCGAGTTCCAGAAAGAAGAGGCTGTCCCGTGGCATCAATAATGCTGCAGATGTCAGATTTGAAGAGAACCTTGTATCCTTTGTCGGAGAAAAGACCAATGCTGAAGAGATTGTAGCTCAAACCCTCGACGTAAGAGATTCCCTTAATCGTCAGTTTGTCATGGACGAGATCACCAGTTCCGAGAATTGGCACCATTTGACTGTTTCCGAAGGAGACCCTTCCGAGATAGCGCTCGGAGAAGTTGCTCAACAGCTCTTTGTTCCCCGTCATGTGTGTGGAGCAACCCGAGTCTAGATACCACACATGACAGACCTGCAATCATCAGCAAACGTTGGGTCCCCGTTTATGGACGGGACCATCTTGTGATATACGTAAAATTTTCATACGCTTAACGGGAAATGTGGGGTCTAAATCAGGTTGTGTTGGATCTAATTTAGCTTTCCCTTTGTGATTTGATTGAGGAGGTGGGATTATGGTTTTTCTAACCCATATTTGCCTAACTTGCGCTTGCATATACGTTGTCTTATTCGTGAATTGACGTGAAGGTTTTGGTTGTTGTTGTCGCCTTTTGGTTTTAGTCGTCTTTTGATTGCGAGCAGTAGTTGACTTTGTATTCAGCGTTGGATGCCGTTTTCGCTTAACCGTGGGCGTAGATGAACTGGGAGAATGCAGGGACGTCGTAGAGGAGGTCTGCCTTTTTGGTCGGGGTGTTGCGTGTTCGTGTGCCTCATATTCATGAAAGCGTAGAAGAATGAAGTCATTGCAGCAACACATAGACAATAGTTTGGCAAAGGAAAGATAAGTTGGCAGCATAAGTGTCTACGTCCTTAAGATGTTGGGAATCAGTACATAGATTGGAAATACAAATATAGGATGGTCTTTTCTTCTTGTCATCGAAGAGCGGGTCCTCCTTTACTTCAGATAAACTCCCTTCCGGAGACGTCGAACTCACATTCGCTGTATCCATAGGAATACGAGAGTTAGTGTTTGAGCAAGTTTTAGCTTCAGGAGTCATCTTCGTCGTCCTCTTACATTTACATGTTTGAGAATCGGGTACTTGACTTGATGTAGAGGGATTGTTTGTACTGTGAAATTGTTCTAGTGTAGAGATTTTGCTAAGTAGTTCATCTCGCTCCTTTGCGAAGGTCTTCTGCTCTAATTCTAGTGTTCGTTCTAGTTCTGCTATGAGCAGAAGTTTCTCTGGGATGTAGGTGCGAGAGATCGCTTCTTGGAAAGCAATTTCCTGTTCTTTGGTTGGGAGTGGAGTTTCGACATCCTCCGAAAGTGAAGGTATCTTAGTCTTATCTCTATCATTCAATTCTGTGTAGTCATACGCGATTTCTGCCCAATGAATGTTCTGTACTCTTTTTTCTTCCGAGATGACAGCGGAGGATGATCTCACAAATGGCTTAAGTTGCGGGGGAGCACCATTTTTTGTTTGCAGGAACGTAGTGTTACACATGTTATACCTTTTAACTGTTAGCGGTGTTGGATTGCAATTGCTGGTCAGGCAAATTCCCTCCCGGGCGTTGTAGAATTCTGTTTCAACTGGTTGGTTCAATAGGCATAGGATGCGTGTGTTTTCGTTTCTAAGGTGAAGTTGCTCTTCAAGTTCTTTCACCTTTCGGTACAGCCTAACCCTTTCCTTTGTAAGCAGTTCGTATTGGGATGCCGTCAGAAGACGAGATGTTTCGCATGAACTGATGGCCAGTGTGGTTTCCTTCACCTTATTCTCACTTTGCTTGTTCTTGCTTTGCAGACGTTTGACTAACGCTTCAGAGGCCATTAGACGTTCATTTGCACAAGCGAGCTCTTCTACTTTTAAGCTAAGTAATGTATAGTTGTTTTCAAATTTTAGCTTAAGTTCTTCATACTCCCTAGCGTCTACGGTGGTTTCTTAATGGTGTGACGGTGATTGAACACATCATCGAGTTGCGAAATTCGTACCTCAGACTCGGCGTTGGTAGGAGTCTTAGCTGTGTTCTCTTCGGTGTTGGCCATCTCCTCGTCCTCACCATGTTCGACCAGCCTTGCCATGCAGCAATCTTCATCATGAGGCTCCTCGTCTTCTGAAGTATCGTTCACCCATTCAGCTTCATCGGTAAGTAGAACTTTCCCACTTTCCATTTTGCGGGTCATTCTGGCCTTACGGTCGTAGTAGCCAGAGTCCTTCATGCGTGGGGCGTGGCATTCCTTGGCAAAGTGACCTGTCTTTCCACATCGAAAGCACTTCACAGACTTTTGAGGTGCTAAGTCCTCCTCTTTCTTTATCGGCTTAGATTCTTCCGTGGGAGTGGTCTTTTTGGTGCCGCTAAAGGTTCTTTGGCGATTGGAGGAGGATGAGGATTTTTTCCCGATCTTCTTTGTGACCATCTTTGTGAGCATTGCCAGTTGCTTGCGTAGATCACGAATATCTTCATCAGATTCTGTATCAGCTTCGGATCCCGAAGAGGCGTCAGATACAACAGCTGGCAGCTTCCCTTTGTTCTGTTTGGCCTTAGCGATGGAAGATCGTTCGGTATTTTTGTTTGAGAGGAGAGCCAGTGGGTCGACTCGAGTGTTGGTGGCTGAGGTTGCACGTAAGGAGCATATGCAGACAGGCTGTCGTATAGAGCATGGATGGAGGTGTTCGAGAGGTCCTTACTCTGAATCATCATCACAGTTGCATTTCCCCAATGTGGTTTGAGGCTACCAAGGAAGCGGTTGTTGATGTCAAATTAGTCCCTCGTGATCTTGGCTTTCTTGAGTTCATTGATGACCTTCAAGTATCGGAGGTATGTGTCACGCAACTCCTCTCCTTCATAGGCTTGGAAGTGTTCATACTGCGAGAGACATGCTGATTTCCTCCCCTGAGCACTTTCAGTTGTGCCTGCCATGATTTCCACGAGCTCATCCCATATTTCCTTAGCAGTTGTGCAGCACTCGATGTGAGCGTAGACTTCGTTGCCCATAGCCTGGAAGAGGTATCCTTTGGCAGTCTCGTCGGCCTGTACGCGAGCCTCTTCATCCTCATTGATGGGACCTCTTGGAGTGCGGCGTTCATCCATGGGAGGGTTTGCGTTTGGCTGTGCAGGGATGATCGTCCAGAACTGTGCTGGACCATCGAAGATGGAGTCCAGAAGGTATTGAGAGAGTGGTGCGCCTTTGTTCCTGATGAACGTGAGGAATCGGTTTGTCCATATGCTGTAGTCGCCTTGTCGCAGCATCGGTGGCCTGGTGTCGGAGCCCGCTGTTGAGATGTCATTCGTGGTAGACATGGTTGGTGCAGTCGAATCGTCCGTGGTTTTGATCTTGTATAGAGAAAGTTAGTAACGAATGAGACGAGAAATATGAGTTTAACGTGTAGAGTTTTGAGAGAAAAAAATGTTTAATGAATTTCTTAGAACTAAGTGAGCGTGTGTGATGGTCGATAATGTATGAAGGTAAGATATATCTTGAAATAAGGAGAAGTTCTAGAAATTTAAAAACGAGATTTGAGGCGAGAAAAATTTATGTCAAAAGTGGTCTAGGGTGATAGGATTAAAGTGTAGGGGTCAAATCTTAAATAAGTTTGAAAAAAAAATTTAACCCGAGAAAATTTTAATTCGAGAAAAAGGTAAAAACCTTAACACTTTAAGAAAAGAGAATTCGCAGTTTGAAGGAACATGATTATATGGAGAATTATCCGAGAAATTATGTGTTGAGAAATTTCGGTGTTTGTGAGTTTTAAAGAGAAATTCTCGGAAAAAAAATTCTCAGTTGTAAGTTTCGCGGATTCTGAAATTTCGCATGTGAGAAGGATTCTTGATTCTGAATTTTTACCACCTACGCAAGAAATTTCGCATCAAGAGTTGATGAAATAAACTTTCTCGGCTGAAAATTAAGAAATTTTTTTTTTAGATTTGAAAGAATTGTGGTTTTTGAAAAACTTTCTTGGATGAAATAAACTTTCTCGGCTGAAAATTAAGAAAATTTCGCGAGTTTGTAAACTATCTCGGTTTTGAAAAATTTCGCGGCTCAGAGAAATTCGCGGAATAAGCCTTTTTAGGTATAAAGTTTCTCGGATATATGAAGAGTAAGCAAATATCGCGGACGAAGTTTTCTCGGATTTTTGAAAATATGCAGTTGCGAAAAATGCAGTGTAAGTAAAATTTTTCGCGGCTCTAGGTAAATTCTCGGAATCAAATTTCGCAGATGGGAAAATTTCGCGGACTTGAACGATTAAGCAAAAGTTTCGCGGTCAAGAACGAGCTTTCACTGTTCCATTGCTTTCATGCGTTTTGCCAGAAAATCGTCCAGTTCTTGCTCAAATCTCAACCAAAATCGCTCAAACTTTATCCTAGACTTCAGAATTCTTCCCTAAACACATAATCGACCGATTTGTGGGCTAAAACCAACAAAAAACAGGTCAAATCGACCAAAAACAGAGAATGGCCGAGATGTCCTTTTTCTGAAGAATTTTTGCTTCGATCTTGCTCAAAACTCGTTAAAACTGATCCAAAAGTGTTCTGAAAACATTTTAGGCATAGAATCGATCTGGGGAAAGGTTTTAAACACAAAAACGAAGCATTAAAACCCCAAAACGAGTTCAAAATGCCCGAAAGTGATTTTTGCCCAAAAACACCTTTGATCTTTCTCGGAATCGAACGAAACTGGATTCAAATCAATGCAGATCGATCCACGTTTGCTCTGATACCACTTGTTGGTCCCGAATGCACCAAACAAGGAATCAAAGAGGCTTTAATGGAATGAAAAGGGAGAGGATCTCACCTTCAAGTGTGTGTATTGTGTGAAAAATAGGATAAGCCTTTTGATCTTTGATTACCTTTCAAATGGTGTTGGTAATACCTTATATACCACATTAACCCTAGGCATATTAAGGCCCAAGCACTAAATATTAACTAATTACATTCTAGTCCAAATCTCAAACTAAAGGGTAATTACTAAATTAGACCCAAGACTAAAACTATTGACACAATCTATTAAATATCCTAACAGTCTTAGAATAAATGAGAATATCGTCAATAAAGACGATGACGAAGCGGTCTAGAAACTCTTTAAACACTCGGTTCATCAGATCCATGAAAGCAGCAGGAGCATTCGTTAGCCCGAAAGGCATGACCAAGAATTCATAGTGGCCGTACCTCGTGCTGAACTCAGTTTTGGGAACATCCGTCTCACGGATCCTTAATTGATGATAACCGGAACGTAGGTCAATCTCCGAGAATACCGTCGCCCCTTGTAATTGATCAAATAGATCGTCTATCCTCGGCAACGGATACTTATTCTTGATCGTGATTTTATTGAGCTCACGATAATCGATGCACATCCCCATCGACCCGTCTTTCTTCTTAACAAAAAGTACTGGGGCTCCCCAAGGCGAGAAACTGGGTTGAATAAAACTCTTTTGCATCAAATCTTCTAATTGCTCCTTTAGTTCTCATAACTCGTTCGGCGCTAACCGATACGGAGATTTAGAGATCGGGGCAGCTCCCGGTACAAGATCAATAACAAATTCAATTTCCTGATCTGGTGGTAATCCCGGAAGATCCTCGGGGAATACCTCGGGGTATTCATTTACTACTGGAACCTCCTCAAGCTTCGGCTGGGAAGATTCCTCGGCTTTTACCGCGAAGATCAGGAACGATTCGCAACCCGTATTCACGAGTCGTTAAGCTTTCAAAGCAGAAATCCTAGGGATGGTCTTACCATTCTTCTTTCCCGAAAATTCAAATTCCTCTCCGTCGGGTGATCGGAACCTAACTACCCTCTTTGAACAATCGATAATGGCCCCATACTTCGAGAGCCAATCTATCCCGAATATGATGTCGTAATAATTCATCGGGATTACTATTAGGTCTACATCTAATTCCCTCCCTTCAATCTTAACAGGACAATTTTCTACCACTAAGTTGGTCCGAGTTTGATCTCCGTGTGGTAGGGATATTATG
The DNA here is from genome assembly GCA_027422505.1 of Craterostigma plantagineum. Classification (NCBI taxonomy): domain Eukaryota; kingdom Viridiplantae; phylum Streptophyta; class Magnoliopsida; order Lamiales; family Linderniaceae; genus Craterostigma; species Craterostigma plantagineum. The sequence continues at coordinate 10,613,324 of JAPQWV010000011.1, read as the reverse complement.
AAATTGCAGGAGGAATGGGTGGGATATATTCCCGCCCTGGTCACAAAATTTGCCGACACAAACGAATGTGTGGCTCCGGAATTGATTAGAATGGAAGAGGGTACATGAAAGATATTCAACGTACCAGTCACCACGGCTGGGTTCGCCTCCGCCTCGTGGTTAGTCAGAGTGAACACTCATGCAGGTACAGGTGGAGGTCGAATCAAATTCTGCGGCTGATTCTGCAGTCGAGATTGCCCTTCCGTACAATTCCGTGCAGTGTGCCCAGTCTTTCCACACCGGAAGCACTGTATATTCAGGCCCGGTCGTGGTCCGTAGCAGATGCCAAAGTGATTTCTTCCGCACTGCTGGCACTGTGGCGCTGGCATTGCTGGTCGATAGGGGACATTGGTCGGTCCCTGACTAAAGTTCGGACGCCACATCTGTTGGCCCGGTCGATTGCCTTTGTTCTTCGGACCCTTCCTCCCTGTTGACTCTCCCTCTTCCGATTCGCTTCCTGGGACTCTCTCACAACTCCTTTCGCCTGCTCAGCTATTAAGGCACGCTCTGTCGCCTGGCAGAATTCCAGCTGGCGCACACCCGCCACACTGAGGTCTCGGTAGAATTCGGGTTTTAGTCCCCGAAGAAATCTCGTAACTTTCAGAGCATTCGCCGCTATGAGATGAGGAGCAAACCGGGATAACTCCTCAAATCTGCGGATGTATTCCGCAACCGGCATTCGCCCTTGCTTCAGATTCATAAATTCGTACATTCGCTGCTCTTGGTCGTGAGCAGTGAAGTACTTTTCGTAGAATAGTTCTCTGAAAAGCTCCCAGGTCATAGTTGCAGGATCTTCTAACACCTTTACGGTGTTCCACCAGAATCGCGCGCTTCCCCGGAGTAGGGAAACGGCACATAGCACCTTCTCATTGTTCGGCACACGACTATAAACAAATAGCTCTTCAATGGTGCCGATCGAGTCCTCGGCCACCGCAGGGTTGGCGGCCTCGGCGAAGTTAGGAGGATTGAGTTTACGAAACCTCTCCCCGATAATTTCCACACGATCCGGCTGCGGGGAGGTACGACGCTCGGATGAGCTCCGGTGATTGATCAAGTCATTGATCTGGTCTGACTGTCGTTGGATCAATTCGGTCAGACGATTGATAGTATCACGCTCGCGAGTCGAGGACTCAGGTTCGTCCCGCCGACTCGTTTCTCCTACAACCTCACGCCTAGGTCTTCCTCTCGACATTTCCAAATACTATATAACACATAAACGAGCAAATAAGAACACGTAATCACATTAGCACATAATACCTACAGGCGAGGCTGGTTCTCCCGGCTTCTGAGCGGCAGTACATGGACAGTCTTCAGAACCTAAAACCTAACGCTCTGATACCACCTGTGGCGACCCTACTTCCTAACTAGAATAATTGGCGGATTTCTGCAACCAAAGCCGCGGAGGACCCGATTTATTAAAAACTTTTTAATGAAAATAATGTACATATATAAACTAAGTCGGGTTTACAAAATGCGTCTGTATAATACAACGGGCCGGAGCCCCAAAATCTAAACCCGACTATCCTACGCCCCTCCACAAGTCGCGTCCCATGTACCGCTCCGCCCTCAAAAGCCCGTGGAGTCACCGCCGCCAGCCAGCCTATATCTCAACCCTGACACCCATCGGTGTCGTGCTCAGTCCCACATGAAAAATATAACCCTAAGCAAAATGCCCGATAGGTGGTAGTAAAAACATGCAAAATATGCGTGCGTGCACCCAACGCAATCCCATGTCCTCACACATAAAATATGCACGCTCAACCTATCACATCTCATCACATAACAGGGCCCTCGGCTAGACTCAGCACCCACGCGTGCAATGGAAAGTATGCCATAATCATGCGGTAGCCCACGCCGGTCGTGCCGGGTCGTTCCTTCCGCACACAATCTCAACCCGACGACTTTTCCCCGAGTGGCCTACCACCAACCCGGGTAGACAGGAATCTCACATCTGTCGGCCGTCCCTGAGCCAAATAATATCCGGTGGTGTGCACCTCGGGGTGGCTCAATCCCGAGTAGATGGGTGTCGCAAACCCCCTCTCCCACCAGGTGCTACACGAGTCTAACCTCGACGACCAATAAAGGTCACTCTACCCCACTCAACCGACACCGTAAGGTGTCACCGTACAAATACGGCATCATCATCTCTCCCGTGCATGTCGTGAAATACACATATAATAAATCACATAAAATACGTACATTGAAATCACGTAATCGTATAGTATTTACACTAGGCCGATGGTTTAAAAATCCAAAAATAATATTTATAATTTAAAATATGGGTTGACCCGAAAATATACGTTATAGTACGAAAATATTTTATTTAAAAGTGATTTGGGCTTAAAACTATTTTATTTAAAATATTTGGGCCTGAAATAGAGCCCAAAATTTAATTCGCTGGTCAACTCTGGTCAAAGCCCAAATCTGATTTCGCCCGAAACCTACATATAAAAGCTTGGTCAACCCACAAACAATCGGGTCAACGTCCGATTCGCGAAATCACTTGCCAAATTCGAAAATCGCCCGATTTAATTTGGTCAATCCGAGGTCAGCGCCCGATTTCGCGAAGCTTTCGGCGATTTCGCAAATCGTCCGATTTTACACGCGAAGCCCGATTTGAATCTCGCGAATCGCCCGATTTCTCTCACAGGAATCACCCTGCGAAATCGAATCGGCCCGCGAAACTCGAAATATGCCCGGCGCTATCTCACAGCTCGCGAAATGCTTCATCCCGCGAAACCTAACTTCTGGCCCGCGAAAATACTTTTCACTCACACATCGCAAAACATTTGGGCCCGCGACAAAATTACGCGACCCGAACCCCAAATCGGCCAATCCCTATTCTTTTAAAATCATTTTTCGCCCGATTTACACTCAAACACGGGCCCGCGATTTCAAAATCGCCCGAAAACTTCAAATCGCCCGATTTTACTATTCTATCGAAATCATCTTCATTAAAATCCTAAATTTTTCCAGAATTTCTAACATATTCATCACAAAGAACCATATAAGAACATAAATAAAATACAGAACTCATATATTGAGTTCGAAATTCACGTAATAACACATTCCAAAAATTTATAAAATCATGAAACTTGAAGATTCAAATTCGAATGGCCTTCCATTCGATTTTTAACACTTTTCGGGAAAATATTACGGGTTGTAGGGGTTTAGTACCACCTACCTTACTTCCAAGCTTAGCTATATAATTGTTATGAACTTGAATTAGCCGAAAATTTGGTTTGTTGCTTCGTCTCCTTCGTTCCCTTCTAGCTTCGGTGTTAAAGAAAATTCACCAAATCATGTAACATGTCTAAATACATAAACTAGTAGGAGGTTTATACGTCAGGTAAAATCCTTACCTCCCAAGCTAAGTTTGGATAATTTCCTAAGTTGAGAATTCGATCAGACTTGTTCAATTCTTCTCGGCTTTCTCACGTGTTTCTTCTTTCCCTACTCATTTGTTCGAATGGTTTTACCTTATCAAGTTAATGTTTTTTGCTTTCTTGTTTTTGATTGGTGGATAGGTGAGGTGAAATCGTTTTCTCCCAAGCACTTACATGAGTTTACTTCATGGTTGGGGAAACCTCATATATATCTTCTTATTTCCTTTTTAAGGTTTATTAAGTTTGGGCCACAATTAAAAATCAACTTGGGCCTTCATATTTGACTTGGGCCATTTTCTTTATAAATTACTTGGACTTCCTAAACAATTTCGGCCCAACTAATAGTTTTCGGTTTGCTCCCGAAAATTTGGTAAGGTTCGAAAATCATCTTCATTAATTTCGAACATTACAAACATAATCCCGTACTAATCTTATGGGTATTACATCAACTTTCCCAGTTTTTTGATTCGCGGACTCCACTTTCCGAACTCTATTTTTAACCTAATTCGCGAATTCCACTTCACTAACTCAGCTTAACTCACATTCGCGAATCTCTCCAATTGGACTCGTCAAATATGTTCGCAAACCAACACTTCAATTTTTCAACCTTCTAGCTCGCGAACTGAAGTTCACGAGACCTTTTGAACTTTCACTTCGCGAATCTTTTGTGAGCCTGTCTTCCAAATCATTTTGCAGCCCAATCTTCAGGCTGCTAAGTTCACTTGACTTTGCTTGTTCCAATTCGCGAACTTCACACTTTTCACATCTCAATTCGTCAAACTCTCTCTATTCGTCAACCTCGTCTAATCCCAAACTGCAAAACAGCGTCTTCAAGCTTCAAACAATCAACTATCTTACTCATCGATTTACTGTGTTTTTCTGCTCAAAATCATCTTTTTACACACGCACGAACCTAGCCGTGGTAACGAACGTCTGATCTTTCTTCTTACAGTGTTGATTTTTCTATTGCATGTTTAAGTTTTCGGACGAACAGGTTAAACCCGCTCCTTTTTTTGGAGAAATTAGTCCAAATTCTATAGGATGTCAGATTTTGAGGGCTTTTACTGAAAAATGGACCGTCTTCGTCAAAAATCGGACTTTAAGTTCTGGGATTTTCATTTCTAAAGCATTTCGCAGAAAGGGAACTAGGTGTAATACCCGTAAATTTTAATATAGGACTTAGAGCATAATTAGTATTTTGGGGATTGATTTCATGAGGTCAATTTTCGAGTAGGCCCAAAATTATAATATTATATAATAAATAACGTTGGGCTGTGATTAGCTTTTTGAATTAAAGCCCAAACATTCAAAAGTTACCTTGATAATTTGATTACTTGCGTGTTAGGAAAAAGTATGACACCACCATCTTGTCATGTCATCATTAGTGTATACCTAGAAATCATTGAAGGAAAAACACTGTATGAGGTAAAGAAATGACCCTAAAAGAAACTAGAGTAACACGTGGAGGTCCTTTAAATTATGATAAGTATGACTAATAAAAATGTTTCCTTAATCCTAAGGTAATGTTGGAACTATTTTGTTGTATTCAAGTAATATGGTTATCGTGTCTTGCTATGCAAATTAGTAGTGTTGAACTGAATTGTAATTAGTCATATTATAGAACTACTTATGTAATTATACCACAATAGGTGGTATATATAAGTAAACTCCTAAGAAAATTAGGAGCGCGCTTTGTATGATTTTCAGATCAGAAAATTAGAATCGAGAATTTTGGAGAGAAGAATTAGCGCCAAACCCTTTCTTTCAACTTTTCTTCTCTCGTAAGCTTTCAACTAGGTAATCTTCGATCTTAAATCTGGATTTCTAAAGATTATCAATCGATTCGATCTGTGTTGGATAAAAAATGGACCTAACAATTGGTATCAGAGCGGAGCGTGTTAGGAAATCCGTTCGAGATTCCAATCGCAAAATCTTTTGAGAATTTTTTTTAATACCCAGCTTGTTCATGCCTCTGTTCGTAGTTCAACAAAAATTCTTTTTTACGCTCGAAAAATCCGTCAACGCAGTCGAGAAACATTTACGATCGAAAATCTCACGAAGATAACTGTTTACGGTCGAAAATTGCTCTGAATTTATTTCTTTGCGATCGAGAATCTGTCTGCAATTCATCTTCTTCGCGCGTCTGTCTATAGATACACTTTACTTACACTTAAGCTGCAGGGATATTTGCAATACTAACCCAGAAATATTGTTTTAGTCCCTGCAATTATATTTCGGTCTCTAATAGTTTTCAATTTAGTCCTGAAAAGTTCTGATCTAGTCCTAATTTTTCAATTTAACCCCAGAACTTTCAATTTTATTGATTTCTCACTACGAGATTTTACGTTCGCAAATTTTTGTTTAGTTGCTTTTAAAGGTAGTCGTCGCAAAACTAGTTTTTCGCTCGCAAAACCTTTTGCGATCGAAAAATTTGATTTTAAAGGTTTAGATATTAAAGTCTCAAAACGACGACATTTTATCAAATCGCAAAACTTTTACGATCACAAAACTATACGTAACTGTTTGAAATTCAAAACTATTTTCTAAAAACAGCACCCCGTCGAAAAACTTCACGATCGAAAACAATGATTTATATTGACATTAAAAAAAATTAATAAAATTTTTTTCTATCGAAAACAGTAACCTACATTTGGCACATTATAGAAAAGCTTTTGGTATATACTATTAAATTTTTAAATCAAACTTTATAAACCAAAATCTTTTCGAAACTGAAGTTTTAAAAGCCAAATATTTTAATCAGTATTAAAAATAAATCCAAATCACAAAACATGTTACGATCCAAATATCCAAAAAAAATTTAAAAATAAGTAAATACAAATTTTTAAAACCAAAATGGACACCTACTCAATTACTCGATCTGATGACACTAGCTCCGACGACTTTAGCTCCGACATTGATGAACAACTGAAGGAGTTTGGGTGTCAACTACGTTATTGAGAAGGAGTTAAAGAAGAAGTCCACAAAGACGAAGTCACGCTCAAAGAAGCAAGAGAATACAAATTCCGAACAAAAGACGCACTTGGCTTTGACACACGAAGATGAAACTAACACATCCTCTAAAGGAGACACTGATTTCTAACTCTACATTGTTTAACATGTTAGAATCCTTACAAACTAGGTTTGCTAACATGAAAAATGAGCGGAAAAGTAGAAGAGAGTTAGAAGACAGATCAACTAAGTCTAAGGAGGAAATAGCTAGGCTCGAATCTAACCTTAGGAGCTCTAGTATGAAAATAGATGATTTAACTAAGAGCTTGAACCAGAATGAGACTAAGTACAGGTCCATAATCAAGTATTTAGAAGATTTTCTTGCTGCAAGGGGACAAACAGATCAACCCATAGATACAGAATTTGATAATGCTAGGTTAGGCTTAGGCTTTACTAATCCACGGAACTTAAAGAAAATTGATTGTAAACAACTTTATGATATCAAGTACATGGGTTTAGGACTAGCTGCTCTTATGGTCTTTACTAATGCAAAAGAAATAAATGCGCTTGAAGAAAATAAGAGAAAAGCCAAAACTAGGGCTGAAATTCCCTTTTCTTACACCGAATTTGAATAATGGTTACAGAAAATGGGAAAGTCCCAAGAGTTGTGACCATGATTCAATTAACTCATTAGAAGATCCATCTAAATTCGAGGATGCCAATACTGTACATTCTAAAAATTCTTCTAGTTACATCCCTCCAATAGTGAAGAAAATCGAGGAGTTACATGCAATTCTTAATCTCGAAAGGAAGAATTTTGAAGTTGAAAAGAAGGCATTCTTCTTAGAAATGGATAACCTTAAGGCTACCTTCATGTCAAAACACGATAAAGGGACGCAAACGGATGATCTAGTTCCTACCATCGAAACGACTTCTACTACTACGTCGATTTCGACCAAAGTTGAAATTCAAAGTAAAACTCCCGCACTTTCTATAGCTAAGGAACAAGTTCCACGGAAATGGGAGAACGAAATAGCTCCACAACGAGACCAAAAGTCTTCCTCTCCCGTTCCTAAACAGAAAATCTTTCACGAAATTTTTTCAAGTTCTAGCGCACAAACTTCATCGTGTGCTTCAAATGATCCTACTAATTTTTCAATTAAAAAGCATAGACTTGAAAATAATTTTCGAAATAATTTGTCTCATTCTAATGAAAGGTGTGAAATCTAACCATAGGAAATACGACTTACGCGCAATAGGTGCTTATAAATTTATATGCTTGTATTCCTACATGCAATATCCGGTCAAGGTTTATTCAAAGAAACATCTTATGCGCTTGGCCACAGAGAAAATTTTTAAGCCTTCTCCCAAACACACTTTCACCCGAGCGGAAAAGTTTTATCCGAGTCAAATCGCTCCCACATGGGTTCCTATTTCTCCACGAAATTTAAGTAATCCCAAACAAGTTTGGGTACCTAAAGGTTCTTTCATGGATGTTTTAGGACAAAATTTAAATTTGACATCTTGTATGTTTAAATCGTTATCTACTAATAAGGGAGGACCCACATTACAATGTGTACCAAAGTCCCGCTAATTTTGTAGATTTTCCCTCATGTATGGTACTGCGATGATAGTTACTCCACATCCATGATCAAGGGCGAGCCGCAGAGCAACTACAAGAAATCCCTACCTAAGCGACAATCGGTGAGAAAATTCCTTACTCATTTTTTTCCAAAAGTGCTAAATTTTTAGGTTGAGTCACTATTAATTTTCTTAGGGATTACAATTTGGTATATTATGCATCTGAGCTGAAATGTTAAGTGCCAAATATTTTCCAAACATTTATCTTGCATTTTACGCATATAGCTATAAAAAAAATAATAATAAAAAATAAAAAAAAAAACAATCATGCATTTTTTAATTTTTATTTTTGTTCTCATGCATCTTCATTTTTTTCTTCCTTAAATAATTTTTTTTCTTTTCATGCATTGTTTTGAAAAACAAAATTAAATAAAGAAGAAAAATGGGGAGTGGCGATTACTCGATCTACTTTTATTTGTTCACAAAAATCTTTCCTTGATATATGACTGATTATTTGCTTAATATTGTCTTTCTAGTCGCATTCTTTTGTCTAAGGTCACTCGTTTGTTCCACTAGACACAAAGCCACTTCATATGTGAGATTTTTAGCCTTATTTTTTTGGGAATTTATCCTTGAGCAAGTCACACATCAAATGCTTGTCTTAACTTGTATTTCTAGGCCTCATACTCGCCTCGCGTTAGATTGTTAGGAAAATGGTTAGGGCACGTAGGAAATTCATCACTTGGCCAAAATCAAAATATCATCCTTGAAATATTCCTCTAGTCATCCCTTTTGAGCCTACTCCGATATCCTTTTCTTCATTTGTATCCCGATCAAGCCTTCAACCATAATTCATAAATTTCGGAGGGTTGCATAAATGAGAAAAGGAGGGGGAGAAAAAGGCGACGACAGAAAAAGAAGAAAATGATGACAAAAGGAGGTGGAAACGCACACGAGGAATGCTCAACGCACAATAAATACTCCAAAGGAACATGCCTTCCTAATTAAAACGTATGGATCTTCTAGAAATCATAAGAAGAGGGCATGGATCTTCCTGTAAACTTCTCGTTCGATAATCTCGTATACTCATCAAAACGGCTGGAAGAGGAGCACCACGAAGTGAACTTCTCTAACGATAATCCGGTCTTATTTCGAGACAACGAGAAGAGGAGCACGGCCATGGATTCGAATTCCATAACTGTGAACTTCTCCAAATCGATAATATTTGAAACCTCTCTATGGATTAAAAGAAGAGGAGTACGGTATCAAGCCGAGAACCAATAAGAAGAACTTCGCCTTAGATAATCTCTCAGCCTCGTAGAGAGTGGAGCTTCAGCTTGAGCAAGTGTAGAATAGTATGAAAAAGTTTAAGGATGGAAAAGAAATACCAGTGAAGAGGACGACGAAGAAAAGGAAGAAGATCTTTAGTCCACGATTCCTATATATTTTCCTTCTCTTCTAAGTCAGAACCAAAATACTAAATCCCTAAGTCCCTTTGATTCTGAATCGACGGTCTCTCGCTCGGTGAAATGATTAAAAGTGCCTTGATAGCAGGTTAATTGATATAATTTTGCTTGTGTTGACATGAGTGATATATCTAGTATATAAATCCCATGATAAAGATAATTGAGCGCTAGAGTGAACCTCGTGAGAGTTGTCGAAATGGATCACTCTATGAACTTAGGACTTTAGTTTGACGACATGACTTGACGGCAAATTATTATTCTATATGTCATGTTAAATTTTTGCGTGGACATGATCAAAGTGACGTAATCTGACCCCAACTAAAAAGAAGGAAAAATAAAAAAAATAATAAATATAAAAATCGTGTAGTCTTGTTTCGAACTTCTATTTTTCTTTGCATATTTTTTTTCATATTTTTCATGCATTGTTTCTATTTTTGCATTATTTTACTTGCATTTTTTCTTTATACATGAAAAATTGGGCACATTTTTGCGAAATATTTCTTGCTTATATGGTTCCGCAAATTTTCATATGCATGCTTAGGAGTTCATGCATACGTGCTGAAATGATTATATGCGTTTCTAATCGTTGTGTCAGTGTTATATTCTCATATGCATATCTTGATGAATATGTATATCTTTTCGAAATTGTTAAACACTATATGCGCACTTTTTGAGGGGGAGTCAAGATTCTTAGGTGTGAAAACATGAATTAAGGGGGAGAATAAAAAATTACTCTATTATTACTCCTTTAGTAAATTTTCCCTGAGCATTATCTGAGGAGGAGTAATATGCTTTTAAGGGGGAGTAATTTTTTCTTTTGTAATTCATGTCTACATTTAACTTTAACAGTTACTCTTGACTCACTGCTCTCATTTAGTATGAAAAAGCATAAACGACTAAATCCTCGAGGGAGCCTTTTAATGATTTTCAGGTATATGAAGTGGATGCATTTCAAGAAGATCCTCCAACCACTTCTCAGAAGCTTACCTTGAAGATTTAGCAAATGAAAAACAAGTTGGTCCACCGACCAAATTCCACCGCACGTACCACTTTGAAACCGGGCTCTCTCACAACATTCAAAGGAGGCTCGGTACAACTTAAAACAATCAAAGAAAGAGATGGCCTACCTTCTTCCGGAACTAGAGACGCTTCTTCGAGGCCGAACCAGACAACTTCCATTCGGAGAAGACGAATCTGGCGAAACGGAGAAGATGGCTAAACCCCGAGACCTCTCCTTGATTTGCTTCTGGAAGAAAAAGCAAGGACCGAGTACTGAACGGCACATGATTCAAGCATCATTAACGACCAAAGTTGCCAACTGTGTCGACTACATCAAGGATCCCAGTTGCTAACAGTGTCCACTGCGTCAACGACCGACGTTGCCAACCGTGTCTATCTCTCCAAACCTCACATCGGACTCCTCGATGTCAACAAAAGGTTGACCCAAATAAGGGGAGTTTCGAGTTTCGTGTGCTTTCAACGGGAGAGATGGAACGCGGAATTTCTAAATCCGACAAGAATACTTCGTACATCTTACGGCATTTAGGAGAAGAACTTCAAAAGAAGATTCGAAGAAAAAGTCGATGCCTAGAAGACCAGGTGAGCTTGAAGATTTTTTGAAGAGGAGATTTCGAGGACTCGCAGACTCTTTCCATTTGCAAGACGAAGATAACCCGCGCTATACTGGAAATTGAATACAAAGGGGGGGATTGTTAGAACTATTTTGTTGTATTCAATTAATATAGTTATCGTGTCTTGCTATGCAAATTAGTAGTCTTGGACTGAATTGTAATTAGTCATATTATATGACTACTTATGTAATTATACCACAATAGGTGGTATATATAAGTGAACTCCTATGAACATTAGGAGTGCGCTTTGTATGGTTTTCAGATTAGAAAATTAAAATCGAGAATTTTGGAGAGAATGCGTCAAACTCTTGCTTTCAACGTTTCTACTCTCGTAAGCTTTCAACCAGGTATCTTCGATCTTAAATCTGAATTTCTAAAGATTATCAATCGATTCGATCTGTGTTGGATAAAAAAAAAGACCTATCAGGTAACATGGAAAGCCTATACGTGTACATATATTTATACAAATACTTATCATGTTAAAAAGAAGAAACACTTCAAACTAGCTAGAGAAAGAGACGAAACCTTCTAAGCAAGAACGAAGCTTAACCAAGCTAGGGAATTTATTCGTGAAATAGGTATAATCTCAATTACAATACGTGATTATCTTTATTATTTTATAATCTTTCCATGCTCTATGTGAAAATCTTTCGAAATAAGAATAGGGATTTTCCAGATTAATAACGTGCTTATATGCCTTCGATAGTTGAGCATGTTTAGGTTTTAAAGGTTGTAATGTTGAGGGTCTTCGTGAGATGAACAGGAATTGGTTTTGAATGGTTGAAGCATAAATATGTTTTGATACTTGAAATAGTTTAGGCTGCTACATATTTGGAAACCCTAATTTTGAATTTAAATATATGCTATTATTTTTGTGCTAAGTGTTGTAGGTTTGTAAAGAGTTTATCAGCATTACATCAATACTTGGAACATTTAAAGGTCTATTTAATATAAGATAGTTCTCATGAGTTCTTAAATGGATAGTATATATATATAGAGATTTTCAATGGTGTCCACCTATCGTGAGCAACCACCGTGAGCACCATAAGCAAATCTATCAGGTTTTTGCGTTTTTTTCGATTTGCAATGCCGTCCAAACCTCCGTAAACCCTATCATGCTAACCTAAATCAACCTCTCCAACCTGTTAATTTCTATGAAAATTCATTATTTATTACTCACATGTGCACGACGTACAGAGGTGATGATTTTCCCAAAATTACCGGGTTGGAGAGGCTGATTTAGGTTAACAATTGATATGAGAGGGTCTACAGAGGTTTTGGTGGCGTTGCGAATCGAAAAAACGCAAAAACCTAAGTGATTTGCTTATGGTGCTCACGGTGGTTGCTCACGGTAGGTGGGCACCATAGCAAATCTCTCTCTCTCTCTTTATATATATATATATATATATATATATATATATATATATATATATATATATAAAGTACTGTTCTCGGTGTGGAGTAAACATAGGTATCAATTAAGTTATTACACATATGATAGTATTCGTAAGCTTCCAAGTGGTTAATTATCGTATATATTACATAGACTAGGTTCAACAATATAGAGTTTTCGTTTTCTTTAGGTGTTGAAAGAGTTCGGCAATTCAAGACTAATACTATAATGTTTTCGTGGTTATTACTTTAGAAGTTTTCGGCATGTAAATAGCACAAGGTATTAAAAGAATTCGGTATGTACATGTTCAGATACATGGAACAAATTTAATGCTTAAAGTAATTGGATTTTCGGCAAAGATCCGAAACTCTAGGGATTTACCGAGATTGATTGACTACTAAGTTTGCGGACGACATGTAGGTGAATTATTCATCTACAATGCGTAAACATTTATCTGAGTTATGTGTTTTTATGTGCTTCGATGATTTATGTGATTTACGTGTTTTACGTATATTTCACGTGAAATCACAATTTCATGTATTATCACGTTTATATGCATAGCATATGCATATCATATCACAGGGGGTGAGACGTATTTACATTGTACTGAGAAGGTGATAATTTGGCGCACCGCTGAGCGGGGTAGTCCAGGTTTGTGGCGATTGATTGAATCGTCGAGGAGTCGAGGTTGCTACTCATATGACACCTGACGGCACACAGGCGTGATCGATCTGTCTACTCGGGCGTGAACGAACGAGGTGCAAAACCGTCGTGATTTTATTTTCAGCGGAGGGACCTGACAGGGCAGTTGCGTGAACGTCAAAACGCTGTCAGTGTCGGCAACCTCTTACGGAAGAGCGACTTAGCAGGGCAGTTGCCTGAACGTCAAAACGCTGCTAAGTAAGCTTCCATTATGTTATAGGAGCGCGAGGTGTCGAGTTTGACCTAGGGCCATGTGTTGTGTTATTCGAGATAGGATGATGGGAAGAGAAAGAGTGTACATTGCATGCGAGATATTGGGAATGGGAATCAGCGTACACGTGCATTCATGCATTTTTCTATTCACACACATGATGGGAAATCAAGAGCTCCTGAGCAACTACCAAGACCGACCAAATGGAAAAGTCAGTTTTGGGAACAACGGCTCGGCTACGATTCTCGGCTTCGGAGATCTAATTCTGGAAAATCTGATAATAAAAAATGTCTCCTACATCGAAGGTCTCCACCATAACTTGTTCAGCATAGGCCAGTTCTGTGATAAAGGATTCCAGGTGGTCTTTCATGCTGACGGTGCAGAATATTGGACAGTTAGGACAAAGAACCCCTCCAAGAACTTCGGAACTTTACAAGATCAACCTGACGTCCGTGCGGCCCTCGACAGCTGTTTGCCTCATCTCCCAAACTGTAATTTAGAGGAACAACTTATGGCATCAACGCATGTATCATCTCAACATTAAAGCTCTTCTACGTCTATCAACGACAAAGTTGGTTCACGGTCTTCCAGCTATAGTATTACAGAAAGAGCATCAATGTCAGGCGTGTTAACTAGGAAAAATGAAGTGAGCGTCAACTGGTTGCTTCTACTTCACGTCCTTTGTAACTGTACACATGGACCTTTGTGGACCGATGCAGACCCAGAGTATCAATGGACGCAAGTACATGCTGGTTGTCCTTGATGATTTCTCTCGCTACACTTGGACGAAGTTCCTACGAACTAAGGATGAGACAGGGGACTTGGTCGTAAATTTCGTGAACACTACTCAGAACTTACTGCAGCAGACTGTCCAAGTCATCCGAACGGACAACGGCACTGAGTTCAAGAACAATTACCTCAGTGACTTTTATCAGCAACTTGGGATCCAGCAGTTTTCAGCCACAAAGACACCTAAACAGAATGGGGTCGTTGAAAGGAAGAACGGAACTCTAGTGGAAGCCGCACGTATGATGCTGATTCATTCCGGCCTTCCACACTTCCTTTGGGCTGAAGCAGTAAATACCGTCTGTTTCACTCAGAACAGGACTGTGGTTTACAAACGCTTCGATAAGACTCTGTACGAGATCATTAACAAGCGAGTACCCAACATTTCCTTCTTCAAGGTCTTCGGGTGCAAGTGCTTTGTGACGAACGATAGAGCAACGTGCTAAGTTCGACCCTAAAGCATTCGAAGCCACGTTCGTCGGGTATTCTTCAACTTCAAAAGCGTACCAGTACACATCAAGTCCAACCGAACTATCAAAGAAGGCTACAATATCACTTTCCACGAAGTGGCAGAGATGGCTTGTGGGAACATCAGTCCAGGACCCATGCCTAACCAGATGGCTTCTGAATACGACAGTTCAGAACCCGTATTCACTGGTATGTTGGCACAAAACCAACAGAAGATTGCAACAACTCAGGATTCAACGTCAGAAGAAGCTATGAGACTTGCGTTAGAGGACTTGGACTCTCTCCTTAAGCCCATATATCGGTCAGAAACCATCACTGCTACACCTTTAGTGGATCCTCCACCAGATAAGGCTGATGTACCAAGCTCTTCGAATGTTCCCACCTCACCCGATTCAGAATTACCACAGATCACTGAAAAACCTCCCATGGTCGTTGAGGAAGTATCACCAGAATCGCTCAATCCAAGTGCAGAAATGGAACTACCTCAATCTAATGAACAACCTGAGATTTTCGGAAATCTCGACCCACAAATGGCGGATGCATCTACTTCAGCTTTTCCACTTGAGCGCAAGTGGACTCGAGCACATCATGTTGATCAAATAATTGGCGATCCTTCGAGTGGAGTACGGACAAGACATCAACACAGTCACTTCAGCTGCTTCTTAAGCCAAAATCAGCGAACCAAGGTAGCAAACACACTTAAAGACCCGGATTGAGTAATAGCAATGCAAGACAAAATCAACCAATTCGAGCGTCTCCAAGTGTGGACATTAGTACCACGTCCGCATGGGAAAACAATTATCGTGAAGAAATGGGTGTTTAAGAACAAAAAGAATGAAGATGAAGAAGTGATCAGGAATAAAGCAAGACTGGTTGCGAAAGGCTACGACCAACAGGAAGGCATTGACTACGACGAGACATATGCTCCAGTTGCCCAAATCAAAGCCATCCGCTTTTCTTGGCTTATGCGGCCCGTAAAGACTTCAAAGTCTACCAAATGGACGTTAAGACCGCCTTTCTCAACGGCGTGTTAAAGGAGGAAGTCTATGTCTCTCGGCCAGAAGGCTTTGTTGATCAAGAACACCCCGATCACGTCTATCGATTGGACAAAGCTCCCTACGGACTAAAACAAGCCTCACGTGCTTGGTATGATGTCTTGCGCAAATTCCTCGTGAAGTCTGAATTCATCCGAGGAACGATCGACACGACACTCTTCATCAAGTGGCAAGACAAGGACTTGATGGTCGTCCAAGTTTACGCAGATGACATCATCTTCGGATCAACCTTTGCAAAAGATTTGGTGATTTAATGAAGAGCGAGTTTGAAAAGAGTCACATGGGAGATATGCAGTTCTTCTTAGGACTTCATGTCAGGCCGCTTGATGATGGGATATTCATTATTCAGACGAAATATATCAAGGATATTCTGAAGAAATTCCATCAAGATCAGAGCAAGCCTCTCAGCACTCCTATGTGAACAAGCTGCAAGTTGAATGCCGATCCCACTGGAAAAGCGGTCGGCATCACACTCTATCACAGCATCATAGGGTCTCTTCTCTATCTCACCTCAAGCCTGCAGGACATCATGTTTGACACATGTCTATGCGCCCGTTTTCCAGCCGATCCCAAAGAATCCCACATGCTCGCGGTCAAGAGGATTTTGCGCTACCTCAAGGGCACCACCACTTTATGACTTTAGTATCCTAAATCCACAAATTTCAAATTAATTGGCTATACTGATGCTGACTTTGCGGGTTGCCGAATGGACAGGAAAAGCATCTCCGATGGCACTCAATTTCTCGGCGATAAGCTAGTCTGCTGGTCATCCAAAAAGCAGAACTGCGTCTCAACGTCAACGGCTAAGGCTGAATACGTCGCGGCTGCCAGCTGTTGCTCGCAAATGCTATGGATCCGGACTCAGCTTCGCGATTATGGGTACAATTTAAATAATATACCCATTTACAGTGTTAGCCAAAGTGCCGTTGCGATTACGTGTAATCCTGTTCACCACTCACGCACGAAACACATAGATATTCATTTTTAAAAGATCACGTAGAAAAAGGCACGATTGACATGTATTTCGTGAACACGGAGTATCAACTAGATGACATTTTCACTAAGGCATTAGATAAAAACGATTCCAATATCTTGTCGGAAATTAGGCATGTTGAATCTTCCGTAGTATGTGCTTTACGTGCTCCTACGTGCTTTCATATATCCTATTCTATGTGTTTTCGCTCTTAAATGCTATATCTTGTGTGAAAAATAAAGAATTATATAATAAATAAAATTATCCTAGTAAAATAAAGTCCAAAAAATATTATGCATATACTTATAATATTAGGGGAATGACGATATCTTTATGATGCTCGATCTAGTCACGTATGATTTTCCCGGACATGCTACTGATTAATTGCTTAATTGTGTCAGTCTAAGTCGCATTCTTGTGTCTAAAGATCATTAGTTGATTCCACTAGATACAAAGCCACTTTATATTAGTGAGGTTTCTTGCCTTTTATTTCTTTCGACGGATCAATTCTTGAGCGAGTCACACAGTAATTGCTTGTCTTAACTAGTGATTCTTGGCCTCATGCTCGCCTTGCGTTAGATCGTTAGGAAAACGGTTAGGGCACTTAGGAAATTCCTCACTCAGCCAAATAGTAAAAATTTCAATCCTTTAACTTAGCCTTTAGTCATCCATTTTGAGCCTTCTCCGAATACCTTTTCTATATTCGAAACCCCTTTGAGCCTTCAACCGACTATTTAAGTATACGATGGGATGTTCAAACGAGAAAAGGATGGGGAGAAAAGGATACGACAAAGAAAAAGATGACAAAAGAAGGTGGAAAACACACACGAGGAATGCTCAACCCACAAAAAGCAGACCAAAAGAACCTGCCTCTCAACTATCACAATCTCCAATCATTAGAAGGGGGTATGTATCTTACTGTGAACTTCTCCATCGATAATCTCGTACGCTTCCACACCCATCCTCACACACAACCTAATCAACCCCGCAACATTACCTATCAACGACCTCCACTCAATCTTAGTCGCCCGCCTATTGGAGCTGACCACTAGAACACCGAAAGAAGAAGACCTCTTCCGCCGTCTCGTCGACCGTCCTATCCCGACCGAAACCTATCGAAGCCAAGGCTCTCACTCCAAATGCCGACATGATGACCCATGATCAGAGACGTCATGAGGGGGAGAAGAGACCTTGAATACAAACACAAAGTCAAGGACGAAGCTCGGGCGCGACGCAGACAAGTGTCGGAGCCGCTGAAACCTCACAACCCACTACCCAAACAACCAGCACCATGCACCGCACCACTCATACAACCCAAGTCGACCCCGACCCACCAATCTTTCACCTAAGGATGCCTCTGCCCACACCAACGACCTTTGCAAGCCCCTAGTTTCCGGAAGAAGAAGCAAGTGCTGCTATGCCCGTAGCCCTGGCACATACTCAAGCAACTCCAAGCTCGATCGCTCACGAATCGGGACCATCTAGACATGGAGTCAACCCACACGAGTTCCTCGACAAATATATATTCGAAAGACAGTGGATGACCCATTCTATACTCGAAGAACATCAAAGACAACGACTCAAGGACGTAAGACACTTCTTGCAACAAGCTTCGGTCCACCTAGTTCTGTTAGAAGACGAAGAACGTCAGGAAGGGGAAGACCATGAACAGATTCCCCAAGGACTTCCAGAGCTGATTGCGAGCGGATTCTGGGAAAATATCAGAACTGAAATTCCCTTCCTTGAAGAAGTTCGGGAACATACATGGAGGTCAACGGACAAAGTCAAGAAGTTGAACGAGTTCTAGCTCAGAGGGATATCTCACTGGAATCAACAAAAGAGAATGACCTATATCTAGATGCTGAGCCACCTTGGACCAGACATGAGGCTGGGGATGACCAAAAGACAAGCAAAGACTCATTATAAGAGTCTATCCCCAATATGCTAGCTTCTGAGTGTCTTATGTGCTAAAGAGGTCTTCCAACACCTTACTACGTCATCGAGCGAGTAGACAGAACTCGAGAAGAATTAAGCGCGAGCGGCCTACCGTACCTCCCTGCCGAGGAGGTGTACCATCTCTACCAGCTATACGTAGAGAAGTACAAGGGTCCTCAAGGCTTCATCAAGAAAGAAGGACTCGAGGGACTCTACCAGTTCATGGTGCGTCAAGTCAAGTACTTCGCCACACACGACCTTCAGAGGGCTCTGGAGATCAACATGAAGAAGGTTCACATGACTGCTTCGCTCAACAAATGACCTGAGATCGAAGGGCTTCCCAACAATCACGTGCACGTCAGCTCAGTTTTAGGCGTCACCTACCACAATCTGATTCGAAGAAGACTAGGTTGATGCTGAAGACTGAGATTCATAAATTCTGTGATGGGACGCTCAAGGTCACCAAGAAGAACATAGAGCAGAGGTTGGAATAAATCAACAGAGAGACGATGCTGAAGCTTCATAGATTCATGAGAGAACAACCACTTCTGATGGAACTTTTTGAGGACGTTGAGGAGCGACTGGAGCTACCGAACAGCATTAGGAACTTCGAGCATGCGCTGGACTTGCACAGGTCGTACTATACCCGATGAGGACAGACAGCGCGGAAGAGAAATCAAGCACGAAGGGGAAAATGTAGAATATCATTTTAAGTCGTGCTTTGATTTATTAGCTGTCCATGTAATTAGGGACTTTTATTGTATTTGTCCTTAGTTTACGACTTTACTTGTACCAAGTATGTTTGGTATAAATACTTGTACAAACATTGAGCTCAATAGAAGATTTTAGAAATTTGATCCGAATGGATGCCAATCTAATTTCTAGAGAGAGAAAGTAAGAAAAACATCATCTCACTTCAAGGTTTCTCCCTTGACATTCTTCAAAGAAGGTTTTCGATCGAAATTCAATTCTCAATAATTCTAATCTATTTCCTTAGGATTGAAGCCTAGGATCTTAGAGTTGATAAAATAGGACCTAACAGCATAGTCATGTATTTGGAACTCTAATGGCCTACGCTTTTGATTTGCGTATCTTTTCTGTCGACTTGGGGCTATTTTTATTCTTTCTCATATCTTTGAGATGGCTTCCGTCGTTTCTTGTACCAGGTTTGGGCCTAGTATCGCTCGTTCTCCAAGCTCATCCCAATGGATTGGAGATCTACACTTGCGTTCATATAAAGCCTTGTATGGAGCCATTCCGATCGTCGCATGGTAGCTGTTATTGTATGAAACTCGATCAGTGGAAGATATCGGCTCCAATTCCCTTTGAAGTCGAGCACGCAGGCTCTCAACTTGTCCTCTAGCATTTGGATGGTTCGTTAAGACTGCCCGTGTGTTTGGGGATGATAGACAGTACTGAATGATAACTTGGTTCCCATAGCCTTCTGCAAACTCATCCAAAATTTGGATAAATCTCAAATCAAGGTCGGAAACTATTGAAATGGGGACTCCGTGGATCGTACTATTTCTTGCAATACAACTCGGAGTATCGTTCCAAAGAGAATGTTGAGCTGATTGGCAGAAAGTGGGCAGACTTGGTCAATCGATCAACGATGACACAGATAGCGTAGTGGCACTTCACAGTCTTTGGCAAGCCGACGACGAAGTCCATTGTAATGTGGTCCCACTTCCATTCGGGTACTGACAGGGATTGCAAAGTTCATGTCAGTCGTTGATGTTCCGCCTTAATTTGCTGGCATGTCAGGCATTGGCTTACAAATGTCGCTATGTCTCTCTTCATCCCAGGCCACCAATAGTTACATCGTAAATCACTGTACATCTTCGTTGCTCCGGGGTAAATGGAGTACACTGTGCCATGTGCTTCCGTCATGATTCTCTTTCTAAGCTTCATGTCTTTAGGAATGTATAATCCACTTATGTTGTATAGGCTTCCATCTTCTTGCACCTTGTAGTCTGATGGCCTTTGTTCCGCTCGTATTTCCTTGATCTTTAATTATAGTTCATCGTTCTCTTGCGCCTTCATAATTCGCTCCATTAATGTAGGTCGGAGAGTTAGCGCCACTAACCGTGTTTCGATTTTGCCCATCGGTATTATTTCAACCTCAAGTCTCTGTAATTCTACCCTCATCGTCTTACGGCTTAATGCATCTGCAACTACATTTGCCTTCCACGAGAATAACTGATTTTGCAATCATAGTCCTTGACCAACTTCAGCCATCGTCGCTGTCTCATATTTAGTTCCTTCTGAGTGAGGAAGTACTTTAAGCTCTTGTGGTCTGTGAAGATCTCACATCGTTCTCCGTATAGATAGTGCCTCCCGATTTTAAGTGCGAAGACTACGGCGGTAAGTTCTAAGTCGTGTGTTGGGTTGTTCATTTCGTATTCCTTGAGTTGTCGTGAGGCACATGCAACTATATTCCCATTCTGCATTAAGGCGCATCCTAATACGTTCTTCGATGCGTCGCTATATACTGGAAAATCCTCCGGTCTCTGTAGGTATTATTAAAACTGGGGCAGAAGTAAGTCTTTTCTTCAATTCCTGGAAGCTCTGCTCGCAAGCATCGTCCCATTTGAGCGGAGTATTTTGCTTCGTCACGTGTCGCTCGTGCTCCTCTCGTGTATTTGAGTAAATGAGGATGTCATCGATGAATATAATGACGCATTTATCCAGGAATGATTTGAATACTTGGTTCATTAAGTCCATAAATGTCGCTGGTGCATTAGTCAGCCCGAAAGGCATGACTATGAACTCAAAGTGCCCGTAATGGGTGCTGAAGGCCGTCTTCGGAATGTCTTCTTCCCGGATATTCAGTTTTTGATATCTTGACCTCAGATCGATTTTGAAAATTACTGTTGCTCCTTGTAGCTGGTCGAATAGATCGTCCATTCTTGGGAGGGGGTACATGTTCTTGATCGTGATCTTGTTCAGCTCCCCATAATCGATGCAGAGTAGCATCGATCCATCTTTCTTCTTGACGAACAGAAGCTCGTTGGTAAGAAGCTCGTTGAGTGAACCCTTTCTGTAGCAGTTCATTCAGTTGTTCCTTTCTTCACTTCTGCTGGTGCTATTCGGTAGGGTGCTTTAGAAATCGGTGCAGCTCCTGGTGATAGGTCGATCGGGAACTGAATCTCACGATCTGGCAGAAGTCCGAACAAATCATTAGGGAACACATCGAGAAATTCCCGTACTACCGGGACTTCTTCAACTTCGAGGGTGAACGTTCTTCTGAGATCCTTGCAAATACGAGGTATGCTTCACATCTTACCCTGATTAGACGTTGTGCCTTCATCATGTTGGGAATTTAGCTGCTCTCTTACTAGATCCGGTGAAGGTAAAGGGTTTGGTGTCTCTAAATTGAAAGTGACTTTCTTACGGTTACAGCAATTACGACTTCGTACTTCGATAGCCAGTCCATTCCAAGGTTGAGTTCATAATCATTCATTGGAATGACTATCAGGTCAACGGGTAAGGTCCTATCATTTACTATTACCGGGCTATCTCGTAAGATCTGGTTGATTCTTGTAGAGGCTCCATGAGGAATGGTAACGTTATATTCTAAATTAGTTTGGATAGGTGTAACCCCGAGTCTCCCCACATAGTTAGTAGACACAAAATGAATGCGTGGCCCGTTAGTCAATTAATATGCATGTCGGGCTTGAACGGATAAGAAGGGTACCTGCCACTACGGATGGGTTGTTCTCCGCCTCCTCGGATGTCAGCGTATATACCCGAGCGGGTACTGTAGGTGGCCTGGTTTGTACTGGTGCTTGGCTCCGAGATGCAATTTTCGTGCATGCCTTGGAAAAGTGGTCTGTCTTGCCATACTTATAGCAGGCTGCGTTCTGTGAATAGCAGATGCCCAGATGTCGCCGTGTACATTGTGGACATGGGGGTATGGTTTGTTGCGGTCTGCCTTGATAAGTATTGGGCCGTTGAGGTGGCACATATTTATTCTGATAGTTGGGCTTGACATTATTTGGGGATGAATTGTTTCTTTGGGTACCTCCACCACATTTTGGTCCTTGCACGAACTTTCGTTTCGCTTTCTGGGCTCGAATAATCCGGAGCTCAGCTTGCTCCGCCATTAATGCACGTTCTGCTACCTGAGCATAGATAGCTCCTTGAGATCCAGCCATTTTCACATCTCTATATAATTCTGGCTTCAAGCCCTCCAAAAAGCATTCCACTTTCAACGCGTCTGTACTCACCATATGAACTGGAAATCAGGACAGCTGTTCGAATTTCCGAATGTACTCCGCCACTATCATCGGACCCTATCATAGATTAGTAAACTCGTTCATCCGCTGATCTCGTACCGGAGCGGTGATGTACTTTCTCCTGAATAGTTCCATGAACTGGTCCTATGTCATTGTGATAGGATCTTCAAAGGCGAGTATTGTATCCCCCCAATGGCCTGCGCTTCCCCTCAGTAGGAAGGCAACACATAAAACTTTTTCTTCAACTGGAAATATGGCTGTATTGAAACATACTCTCTAAAGTTCTCAGCGAATCTTCAGCTGATGTAGCGTCACCGGCATCCTCAAACGTTGGGGGACTGAGTTTATGAAACCTCTCCCCAACTATCTCGACCCTCTCAGTCTGAGAGAGTACACCACTTGATTGTCCGCCCGTATCACGTTGCTGCATCATTTCTTGAATTTGAGCGGATTGTTGGCGAACAAGTTTCGTAAGTTGAAGGATCGCCGTGTCTCGACTATCAGTAGGAGTTGCGGGTTGCTTGCCCTTATCCGCAGCCCCACTACCTTCTCCTCGTGTTCTACCCATTTCTTTCTTTTACCCAACTAGTCCCTAAAGCCAATAAATCATGCACATACAAAATTCATAGAAACATAAAACTTACTAGCAAGGCCGCTTCCGTGCAGTGTGTATACGTGGACAGTCTACAGAACTTGTAGCTCTGATACAACCTGTGGCGCCCTTGACTTCAACCACCATACTTATTACTAATTTATGCGACTACAAATGGAATAAGAAATAATATATGCGAAGATATCTATCAAAGATATCTAACACTCTTGAATGAGATGAGGAAAATAGAAATCACTAAGATGAACATGGAAACCAACATACGATTTCTTTCCTCTCTGCCCTCAGAATGGAAAAAGATATCCACTCAAATTTGACAAAATAAGGACCTCGAGGAGTTGGATATCCACGCCACGTTCCACAATTCGCACAGCACGAGGAAGATGTAAGCGAGATTCAGAAGGAGCAGAAGGGCAAACTTATCGACGACACGGTTGCCCTAGTCTCAGAGAAGAGAAGCCTCCTACCCCCTCAGAGTCTGAAGACGAATCAGACTCAGACATGGAGCCCAACATGAAACCGCTGGGAAAGCAGTTGGCGCTAATTGGAAAATGATGAGCAAACAATACTTCAAGAAGAAGTCCTCATCATCAGCAAATCAACTTGGACCTCAAGCTCAAAGAAGAAAGAACGTGCACCGGAGAGGTCTGAAGTCAAAAACACCAAAGAGCCAACCAAGTGCTTTAACTACGGGAAACCAGGTCATTATGCTAGAGAATGCACTCTCCCAAAGAAGAGAAACGCCAACTACTACTCCAGGAAGCTTCAACTCAAAAAGTAGAAGAAAGCTGGAGTAGCTCCAATGTCAGAACAAGACCACTTGCTCGAGGATACATCTAGCTCAGAGGAAGAGAATCTAGTCCTCATGGCCCGCCTGGATGAGCATTCTGACGCCGAAACCACCAACCAGACGGACGAAAACCAAGCATCCGAATATTCTCAAGTGGTAGTTTCTCCTTCCACATTATTGACCATGTTAGAATCGTATCAACTAGCATACACTAACATGAAACGTGAGCAGAAAAGCGTGACAGAAATAGAGAAGAAACTATCTAAGTCTCAGGAGAAATTCGCTAGCCTCGAATCAGAACTTAGGAGCTCTAGTTCAAAAATAGAAGACTTACTAAGAGCTTACATTCTAGTGAGACTACAAAGCCTCAGATAGAGCAGCATAACTAAAAAATTTAAGGAACTAGAAGACAAGTTAGAAAATAAAACTACAGTTGTTTGATTACTCAATGAAAAAGCTGACCTCAATTGTAGGTTAACGAAAGCGACTACTAAGGTCACCAACCTAGAAGCCCAATTAGATAAATCAAATACTAAGGTTTGTGAACTTATGAAAGATCTAGATACCTGTAAAGCCGCCAAACCAACGGTAGAAAATAATTTTGCTCTATTAGGAGAAGAACGTTAGAAGCTATACACAAAAGTAAAGAAATTAGACGATCTTGTTACGCGAAGTGGACAATCTGAACAAACCATTTTCCTAAATCAGCCCAAGGATACGGAATTCTATAATCCCATTGAAGACTTAGGTTTCACTAACCCCAGTTTTTAAAGAAAAAAGAAGCTTACGATATAAAATACATGTGTTTAGGCGTAAAGACTCTTATGAACTTCACTAAAGCAGAGGATCTAAGTGCTTTAGAGTTATATAAGAGAAGAGCCACACATAGGGCCCAAATCCCCTTCGACTATAAAGAATTAAATGACAACAACAAATCTAGGGAAATACCCTTGACGCGTCTGTGATTTAGTTCAACCTCCTGAGCCTCAACCTGAAATCGAGGAAGCCAAACACGTACATTCTGAAAATTCTCCCTATAAACCTTCTATCGTGAAGCAGATAGAGGAATTACAAGCTGCATTTGACAAAGAAAGAGAAAATTTTGAAGCAAAAAAAGATAAGATTCCTAAAAGAGATCGAAAATCTAAGAGCCTCCTCAATCTCACAACTACTCTCAGGCATCTCCCTCAAAGGATAACATCGTTCTGAAAAGCGTGAAGAAAGAAAAATCTCCTTCCAAAGAACAAAAATCTAAGAATAATATTCTTAAAAATCTAATCTCTAATCCTGTTTCCACTACGTGTACAGGGAGCGTAGTCAGAGAGCTAGAGAATCCAAAGGCAAGAGTGTCTAGCTTAGAAATAAAGAAGGAATCTCTAGATGTTAAAATTCCAAGTTTATCATCTCCTTCTGTAAAATAAATGACATTCGTAGAAATAAAAGAGTTGTTTATTCTCTCAAAATAATTGCTTCTACTTGCTCCTTAAAGTCTACCACATTTAGAAGAACTAATTTCGAAATAGGCTCTACATCAGAAATAATAACTAATCATACTAAAGCAAATGCCTCTAGGGAGTCTCGTAGGATACAAGATCCAGCCATTAAGAAAGCATATGGTGCTGTTCATGTTTGTTCTCACCCAAGTATCCTGTCAAGTTTGAATCTCCCAAGCATCTTAGGAGACTGTCCAAAGAAAATATCTTTCCCTCGATCAAGCCTACCAGAATGGTTTGAGGAACAGTACGCTAACCCCTATCGCATGATTCAGGCATCGGTGTCCGCTGTGGAAACTCATTAAGTGGATGATGTTCGTCGCCACAATTGCTAAATGACTTGTAGCCTTCCTACGACTTGGGGAAGCTGTTCGGAGGAGGATCAATCCAGAACATTAGAGCGGATGCGGGCCGGCTGTGGAAGCTTTACCTTGGGCACTCATATTTGGAAAGGCCGCTCTTTCTCCTCAGGATGGCAACCTGGCATAGGGGGAAAAGGCCCTTGAGCTGAATTGTTAAATATGCGAATATTTGTTTTTGCTCATACCTCGTGCGAAAGTATAGTTACATGTATAGGGGAGTATCTGAGCTAATTTTGATAAATCACGTGTTTTTAGTAATTGTTACTTAGATTGATTTATGTACTTGCTTGATAAATCAATTAAGGTGTACTATTTAATCAGGAGCATTTACAAAATTTAAGCCTTTAACTCCAAATAGTTTTGATGGTCTTTCTGTAAGTGTTGTAAAAACGAGAAGGACTTCACGAATAAAATATTTGGCTTTAAAGTTTCAGTTTCGAAAAGATTTTGGTTTTAAAGTTTGATTTAAAACTCTTAAAGTATATACCAAAAGCTTTTTCTATAATGTGCCAACAATTACTGTTTTCGATCGAAAAAAATTCTCGATTAAAAGTTTATTGAGTGAATACGTAGAGCACTGTTTTCGATTATTATATTTTTTTTTGACAAGGTACTGTTTCTAGAAAATAGTTTTGAATTCAAACAGTTATGTATAGATTTACGATCGTAAATGTTTTGCGATTTGATAAAACATCGCCGTTTTGAGATTTTAATATCTAAATCTTCAAAATCAAATTTTTCGATCGCAAAAAGTTTTGCGGGCGAAAAACAAGTTTTGCGACGACAACCTGCAAAAGCAACTAAACAAAGGTTTGCGATCGTAAAATCACGTTAATGAGTGAGAAATCAATGAAATTGAAAGTTCTGAGGTTAAATTGAAAACTTTGGACTAGATAAGAACTTTCAGGACTGAATCGAAAACTATTAGGGACCGAAAACTATTAGGGACCGAAAAATCTCTGGGACTTAGAACGTAATTTGCCTTGTAATTGTGTGTATAGATGGATCTGTATACATGCGAAGAAGATGACTTCGGATTTCACGGTCGAAAAAAAAAACAGAATGAATTTTCGATCAAAAAGCTTTCTCGAGCGGATTTTGCAATCGAAAACAAGTTTCTCGCGTTGACTGATTTCTCGAATGTTGAACAGAGATTTTTCGATGACATAACAGAATTTTTTTACGCTGTGAACAACGAACAAGCTGTGGTCGAAGAAATATTTCGATCTAGAAAAAAATTGCGTCAACGAGTTTCTCGATCGAAGAACAATGACGAACAGCCCAGCGAAGAAGGATTGATTGCATCGGCGAGTTTCTCGATCGAAGATTCTTACCAGAATTAGCGAAGAATACTGAAGAACATGCAAGAATAGAGACCGAACAGAGAAGATGTCGTGAATGAAAAAAAACGAGGGAATCTTGATCCAAACACAAAATTGTTCAAATTCACTTCGGGTTATTGATCGAAATCAACCAATTAACAAGAAAAAGCAATCGATTTAACGTAACCAAAGCAGAATCACTCGTATTTTTCATAAATCAGAATACTAATGCGAAGAACACGTTACCTCACATTTTTAAAATTCGCACGAAACTATGTTTGGATCGATCAGATTTTAGCACAGAGAAGTTAGAAACACTCGATCAAACAGCAACAACAATAAGTCATGACAGAAATTTGAAGAAAACAGCAGATTGAGTCAAATTTTGAAGAATCAGATTGAAATTGTATCGAAGAACAGTGTCGGAAAAATTATGAAAAATCAGTGTCGAAAATTCAGAAATCCAGAAATCAGTCCAAATTTAATCCAAATTCTCGCTCGGGTCGATACCAATTGTTAGGACCCCTAATATCCAACCTAGATCGAATTACTAAGAATTGAATAGCAAATCTAAGAAATTTGAGAGCTTACGCGAGATTTGCTTACGAAGAAAGCTTGGGAGAGAAGCAACGCTGATAGCACTCAAGGGAGGCGAAAATCTTCTCTCTAAATTTTCAATTCTATTTTTCGATCTGAATTCCCTTGTACAACATACTCCTTACTTCCTAAGGAGTTCACTTATATATACCACCTCGTGGTATATTTACACAAGTAGTCCTACAAAATGACTAATTACAATTTACCACAAGACTACTAATTTGCATAACAAGACTAAGACAACTATATTAATTGAATACAATAAATAGTTCCAACAGCAACGACAACACTCCGGATATTTCATGGAATCATGTTCTCGCAGAATTACGATTTTGCCCAACTGATCTGGAACGATCTAGCAGAGCAGTTCAGACAAAAAGAGAACAATAGGTTGAAGAACGTGCCGTATGCGAGGTGGCTCTATGTTATCATCCGTCAACTCATGGAGATACACAAGAACATTCCTCGCTTGCCTCTTGGAGGAAACTACCAACCGTCACGCCTAAAATTTTTCCACCACACAAAGCTCACGCAGATCATCCATCGATGCCGATCCCGTTCGAGCTGCCTCGTCTTACCGACACCTCAGGAGACGAATATGAACGATACTGTCTAGAACATCATTTAACAAAACAGATGATTCGAGGGCCTCCGATAGATGATAGACCAGGTGGCCCAAGAACTAGAACAAGAGCCTCCAACTCAGGAAATAGAACTACCTGACGATGATGCCACGTTGATTGACTTTGTGGCGCAAGAGTTGGAACAGGAGCCTCCACCAGAACCACTCGGTGCTGAAGTGCCCATTGCTGTTGGCGTGTCCTGCAACAGGAAACACAGCCGGAAGCAGAAACGGGGCACAACTCACCTCCACTGGCTACAACGCCAGAAACAGAGGCCTTGATCTCCACGATCACACCTCAAGAGCCTCTGGACAGAACAAACACGTGAGGATGATGCACACGGACTTTCCCCTCACACGGCTACCCCATCAGACACCGAGTCAGATGAAAAGATCCGACTGATAAGAAGGACTCCATGGCGACTGAGCTTCCCGTTCGTGTCTCTCTTTGTACATGTCACCACCACATCAGACACGACGCCATTTCTCACTAAGAGGGCTGCGGACCTTACATCGCTCAATCTTGAGCCACAGCACGACCTTTCCGTGTCTGGATCACAGGTTCAATCAGAGCCTGCCCCAACACCGACAGAGGAGAATCTCCATAATTCGACTAAAGGTTGGGGTGGAAGTCTCGAACAGTCACAACCTCAAGTGACTACGAGCCAACCTGAGGAGCCGGTGTTAGCTCAAGGGTTGTCAACAGGCGACATCTGTCGACCTGGTCCTTCAACGACGGAGGCGCCCGTCAGTTCGTGACTGAAGACCGGCTTCAGGCCGCTCTCTCCGAGTCATTAAGATCCTTTGAAGAGAAAATTATGGACAGCGTGCGTACAACAATAGAGACGTCCCGCCAACATCGTGGGAAAGCGCCCGCCTCGGAGCCGTCTTCCTCACAACTTATCCCCACACTCTTTCAACCGACTCAACCCTTCGTAATCGCCACACCCATCCTCACACACAACCTAATCAACCCCGCAACAGTACCTATCAGCGACCTCCACTCAATCTTAGTCACCCGCCTACTAGAGCCACTAGAACACCGAAAGGAAAAGACCTCTTCTGCCGTCTCGTTGACCGTCCTAACCCGACCGAAACTTGTCGAAGCCAAGGCTCTCGCTCCAAATGCTGACATGATGACCCAGATGATCAGGGACGTCATGATGGGGAGAAGAGACCTCGAATACAAACACAAAGTTAAGGACGAAGCTCGAGCACGACGCAGACAAGTGTCGGAGCCGCTGAAACCTCACAACCCACTACCCAAACAACCACCACCACGCACCGCACCATTCATACAACCCAAATCGACCCCGATCCACCAATCTTTCACCTAAGGATGCCTCCGCCCACACCAACGACCTTTGCAAGCCCCTTGCTTCCGGAAGAAGAAGCAAGTGCCGCTATGCTCGTAGCCCTGGCGCATAGTCAAGCAACTCCAAGCTCGATCGCTGCAAACCAATCGGGACCATCTGGACATGGAGTCAACGCACATGAGTTCCCGACAAATATATATTCGAAAGACAGTTGATGACCCATTCCATGCTCGAAGAGCATCAAAGATAACGACTCATTTTACATCTCATATTAGTTAGGCACTATCACAGTGATCATTTTAAGCCCGACTCTCTTGGTTCGTCTCAACCCGGCAAGGGAGGAATCCAAGAATTTGGTAAGCGCCTAGCCAATCCCACGGTACCAAATAGATCCCGTGTTGAGTACGATCTTCGATCTACGAACCGACTATAGATTATTGTCGTACGTATAGACCCTTCACAAATGTCCCGATCGAGTGAGAGTCATGGTTACGTCAAACTCACTAGACTCGACTCTATGACTAATTCGTGACTGGCAAAATTACTAAACTGCTCTCCACGTCCCACATGAGTCAGTTTATTGCTTCGGCCGAAGACTTCGTAATTTCCCATCCCCGAATATGCATAGGACACATGTCTCGGTTACTAACGAGATAGTGAATCCCTAACGTTAGTCTAAGCACGGCAGTTACCCTTTGTTGTCAATACCGCATGTCGCCGCCGACCCATGTTCGTCCACGAACAAGGTGGGCCTAGCAAACTAGTGACATGTCAAGACCCCAAAGTCAACTCCGTAAAAAAACCCTTTGGTCTAAGGTCCACGCACACTACTATAGTCAATCGATCGAACATTGACGCTACCCAGAGTAACGATAAGGCCCATGTGATCGTCGATTGCGAGTCGTGTCCAAGTACAAGTCAATTCCCTAATTCAACTTATACCAACGTTATGACCTCCCGCTTCCCAAGCGAATGGTTGGCACAACCATATAAGAGTCGTTAACAAATAAGTCGTAATTGACGCTCAGTCACCCTACTAAGGTCTAAGACTTATGGACTAATTTAATATCGGAGAATAATAACTCACTGGTGCCCATCTCTCATCCCATGAGAATCGGTGACTAAACTCACGATATATGGGATTTATTTATTTACCGTCTCACCGGATGCCTAGTAAGACTTTATAGGTAAATAAATAATATGCCTTTTTAAAGAATAAATAATAAAGTATAAATTCCCTTAATACGTATAAGAATACATTATTCAAATACATAACGAATAATACATCGATTATTAAATACATGCCCTATTCATTACATCCTCGAATGGCATTCCGAGGGCACATCCCCAACAATCTTCCACTTGCACTCAATGCCATGCGCTATGATATCGTAACTCCATTTTATGGAGGTGTCGATCAAGCACTGCCTGTGAGAGAGGCTTGGTGAACGGGTCCGCCACGTTATCCGCGGTGGCTATTTTCTGCACAGCTATGTAGCCATTCTCAACGAACCCACGCAGCACGTGGTACTTTCTTTCTACGTGTTTGGACTTTGAGTGAGACCTAGGTTCCTTAGTTTGTGCTACTGCCCCACTATTGTCGCACCACAATGGTAGCGGGCGGTCCACTATGCCTGGAACAACTTGGAGTTCTTCTAAGAACATCCTCATCCAAATACCTTCCTTTGCTGCCTCGGAGGCGGCAATATACTCCGCCTCAGTGGTGGAATCGGCAGTAGTGCTTTGCTTAGAACTTTTCCAAGACACTGCTCCACCATTGAGCGTATAGACGAAACCAGAAGTGGATTTTCGGTCATCCACGTCTGACTGGAAATCCGAATCGGTATAACCGTCCACCTCTAATTCACCGCTTCCATAAATCAGTACCATATCTTTAGTCCGTCTAAGGTACTTAAAGATATTCTTTACTGCATTCCAATGTTCCTTACCAGGATTCGACTGGTACCGACTTACTATGCTCAAAGCATACGCAATGTCAGGTCGCGTGCATAGCATCGCATACATTAGGCTACCTATTGCTGATGCATAAGGGATTTCACTCATTTCCTTCCTTGCTTCCTCACTTTGAGGACACATGGATTTCGAGAGATGAATCCCATGTCGCATTGGCAAGAACCCTTTCTTAGATTCATCCATACGAAACCGTTTCAGGATCTTTTCTAAGTAAAGGTCCTGAGATAAACCTATCATTCGATTCGCTCGATCTCTAAAAAGCCGAATTCAGAGAATATAGGTTGCTTCTCCCAGGTCTTTCATGGAGAACTCGGTCGAAAGCCAAGCTTTCACCCCCCGAAAGCATTCCGATATCGTTTCCCATCAAAAGGATGTCATCCACGTACAATACGAAGAACGATATATCACTCCCACTGACCTTCTTGTAAACGCAAGGCTCATCTTCATTCTTTAAGAATCCGTAGTTCCTAACTACTTCATCAAATCGAAGATTCCAGCTCCTAGACGCTTGCTTAAGTCCATAAATAGACCTGTTAAGCTTGCACACTTTGTGAACATCTGCTTGCGATGTAAAACCCTTGGGCTGCTCCATATAGATTTCCTCCTGGAGGAATCCATTTAGGAAAGCGGTTTTCACATCCATCTGCCAGATCTCATAATAATAGTATGCTGCTATAGCAAGCAGAATGCGGATAGACTTAATCATTGCAACAGGTGAAAAGGTTTCCTCATAATCGATGCCCTCTTTTTGATTATAACCTTTCGCTACTAGCCTAGCTTTGTAGGTTTCAACCTGCCCATCAGATCCAATCTTTCTCTTGTAGATCCATTTACACCCTATAGGTCTAAAACCTTCGGGCAGATCTACTAGAGTCCATACTTGGTTGGTATGCATCGAGTCCATCTCTGCTTTCATAGCTTCGACCCATTTCTTAGAGTCGACATCCATCATTGCTTGATCAAAGGTAGCAGGGTCGTCACCAACGATCCCTTTAGTCGCAGCACCCCCGTGCTCGACATGTACCATACCATATCTCTCAGGCATGCGAGATATTCTACCCGACCTACGCAATTCTGGGCGCGTCTCGGACTGCTCATCTGTGCCCTCAGGCAATGATGTCTCTGGAAGCGTTTCATCTAACTCTCCAAGAGTCACTTCTCTGCCAGCTCCACCTTCTCGAACGAACTGTTCCTCGAGAAAATGAGCGTGAATAGCTACGACGATCCTTTGATCATCATGGAAGTAAAAATAATATCCCATGCTATCATCGGGATATCCGACGAAACTTCCTTTCATGGACCTAGATTCGAGTTTGTCTGCTAATAGCTTTTTCACATAGGCGGGGCATCCCCAAACCCTTAAGTGATTCAAGCTGGGCTTCTTACCATTCCAAATTTCGTAAGGTACCCTATCTACAGACTTCGAAGGGGTTCTGTTCAAAACATAAACTGCAGTTTGCAAAGCATATCCCCATAACGATATGGGAAGATCTGTATAGCTTAGCATAGATCGAACTTTATCTAATAATGTCCGATTTCTGCGTTCGGCAACACCATTCAGTTGTGGTGTCCCGGGCGGTGTAAACTGCGAAATAATTCCATTTTCTTTCAAGAAATCATCGAACTCGAGACTCATATACTCGCCGCCTCGATCTGATCGTACGACTCTAATTTGTCTCCCAGTTTGATTTTCCACTAAAGTCTTGAATTTCTTGAATTTTTCAAGCGTTTCAGACTTGTGCTTCAACAGATACACCAAGCCGTAGCGAGAGTGATCATCTGTGAAAGTCACGAAATAATGGAAATTACCTCGGGCCGCTACACTAAACGGTCCACAAACGTCTGTATGGATCAAATCCAAAAGGTTAGTGGCTCTTTGAAAAGTCCTGTAAAAGGAGACTTAGTCATTTTGCCGAGGATACAAGACTCGCACGTTGGATAGGAATCTGATTCCGTAGGCTTAATAATGCCGTGTTTCTCAAACTCTTGAATCTTTCGAACTCCGGCATGACCAAGTCTAAGATGCCACAAATACTTTTTATTTAACTCTAAGTTACGTTTGTCGGTAACTACATTCGCGTGTTCCTGGACGTTAACGTAATATAAACCATTTATTAACGTTGCATTTCCGACGCATTTATTTCCAAAATAAATATCACAAATATTATTATTGAACCGAAATTCATAACCATTCTTACTCAAAGCAGGAATAGAAATAATATTTTTCAGCCCCTTGGGCAATACAAGTACATCGGATAGATATAATACATGTCCAGAATATAATACAAGAGTCTTCGATCCAATGTGACTAGCTGGCACACTATGTCCACTACCAACGTTGATCAAGACTTCTCGTTCCGCCAGCTTCCTACTTCGTTCCAGACCCTGGTTCAAAACACAAATGTGAGCACTAACTCCCGAGTCAAGAATCCACGAAGTGGAAAATACAGTAAATGAACAATAAGTTTCTGAAACTTTACCTGAAGCCCCAGAAGCTCGAAGCTTGGGGCAGTCCCTTTTCCAATGACCCAGCTCTTGGCAGTGAAGGCACCTATCAGTCGCCTTCGTAACTTTAGGCACGTTCATTTTTGCTTTGCCCTTTTTCTTAATCCCTCCTTTTGGCTTATTAGGCTTGGGCTTGGGCTTGTTCGACTTAGATCTCTTAGACCTTGTAGTCGCAACAAGCGCAACCTCTTTTCCCTTTCCTTTCTTTAGCTCACGCTGAGTCTGAACCAGCGTGTTCATGAGTTCAGGAAGGGAAAATCGTCTATCGCTCAGATTATAGTTTATAATAAACTGAGCAAATGAAGCTGGGAGTGAC
This sequence comes from Craterostigma plantagineum, assembly GCA_027422505.1. Classification (NCBI taxonomy): domain Eukaryota; kingdom Viridiplantae; phylum Streptophyta; class Magnoliopsida; order Lamiales; family Linderniaceae; genus Craterostigma; species Craterostigma plantagineum. The sequence goes on along the minus strand of JAPQWV010000011.1, from coordinate 10,578,604 downwards.
TGAAGGATCAGGTCAATCTGAAGCTCGTTGTGAATGGGACAACCGAGAGAACTCAGTTCCTCAATGTACCCAATGAGCTTACGCACATGTGCCGCCACATCTGCGCCCTCAGACATCTTGGTATGAAAGAGATTGTCAGCTGCACGGTATCGAGACGATCTCGACTGCTCGCCATACAACTCCTTCAGATGAATCAATATCTCGCGCATTTGCATACCCTCATGCTGGCGCTGCAGATCATTATTCATCCCAGCCAACATATAAGCCTTGACACGGGCACTATCAGCCATCCATTTGGCAAAATATTCCCTGTCAGCTTCACTCGCACCCTCTTGGGGTTCGAGTGGTATTGGTCCCTCAAGGACATACTCTAGGCGTTCCAGAGTGAGGACAATCCTCAAGTTACGGAGCCAGTCCGCAAGGTTTGGACCCTCCAAACGATTTTGCGTGATCAGTAAATTGAATGGTGACGTCATTTTGTATACAAACAAGAAAGAAAACAATCCGCAGAAAATAAAGAATTGAAGGGGTCAACGTATTATTCTACGAGCACAAATAAGGACTTTAACAATTTGGCTTGGCTCCCACTATTTTTCTCAAAACCTTATTCTCCCGATTGAGATTTCGGAAACCTCGTTGATGGTTTCATAGTGGAGTTGATTTCCCCGCTCCGCAGAAATGAGCCTCAACCTAACAGTTTGTTGGCCCATTACTCGGACGGCACCGTGTCCCACACGAACCCATAGATGAACCCATGTCTTACACGAGTCCATCTCATGAGTGTTTCAACTACTTTGTCTCCGGTCAGGAACCCTCACCCTAACAGGAATAATTGGGAAATAACCGTCTAAGTGTGACCTATCAACATCTGGCTCAATCCTAACATTTAGAAATTCCCGCCTGTAGGATAACTCTTTATAAGGCGTGAATATGTTTCGGAGAGCAGCGTTTAGACAGTCACCCAAAATACCCACGTCAAGAGTAAAATGTTGGGCGCCGATAACTCAGAACAAACCGCACATACACTCAAGTCGTTTCAATAATGAGCTTGACTTTATTGTCTTAACGCATCCGGACCAAATACGACAAGAGCGAGATGATTGGCGCCGATAACTCGGAACAAACCGCACACGACACTCAAGCCGCAAATCGAGCTTGATAGAAGACAGGAACCCTGTCCCTTTACCCACTTAGTATTTAGTCAAACCGGGAGAATACGTCTCACTCACATAAACACTTAAACACGCACGTAACGTCAAACAAACATGCAAGTATTCGCGGTAAACCTAGTTTGCCTATAAGGCTGTCTGCGTGGACTATTTCTACTCTATTACATATATTTATAAAAAATTACATCTCTGCTCTTCAGCTTCGCACTATGTTCTCGAACGACCTTCAAGTCTTCGAACGGCCTTCTCGTGGATCCGTTTCGTACTCGTACGGCCATCGTACAAAAATTAATTTTTCTAAATATTAACTAAAATACAAAACGGGGGGGGGGGGGGGGGGGTCAGCTGGCCCAGACAACCCGTATATTAACGAATAAAATACAAACCGGGGGGGACCTTGTCACCCTTAACATATCCCCCGGAAATAGAGCCTAAGTCCACGCCGACGTCTTAATACGTGTCTTACAAACATGCATACAACATAAACATGTTCACGACAACAAAACGCTCAAAGAAACCGAAACGAAATTTGGGCTAGTCCTAGACTTACGGACCCACAAGTTACGAACCGCGACGAGACTCCCACTAGGGTTTTCTCTCCACGTTGCTACGCTACGTCGGAAAGCTCGCAACTAAGCGACCTCCGACCAAGCGAGCGCTCAGTTTACAAACTCGAACTAAGTACAACTCATGCTTTGACACTTGAGCAACTTAGTGACTTGCACAACCGAGTTCGTTTCAGACTCGTTTATGTCGTTTCTTAGAACCGAGCCTATGGCTCTGATACCACTGTTGGGAAACCCCGGGTGACCCAAGGCCTTGCCCCGGACGCAGCGGAAGTATTGAAATGGTCTCCCAGGTTCCCCGTTGGAACGAGTGAATTTCAAAACTTTCCTTGTTCCCGCCACAAGACCAAACTCGGTATAAAGAAAAACACGCATGTATACACGTATTAAGGTTTAGAACATTACCCTCGTCGCGAAGATCCTTAGCTCCCTAGCTCACGAACTGCGCCGAAGAGAGTCACGCCGACCTCGTGAAGTACCACAAACCAACACCACCCCAAGGATGGCTAGAGATGGTGTGGAGTGTTGTGTAGAGATGTATATGTATGTGTGTGATTTCTAAAACTCACAAAACACTTAGGGATTTCTCAAAGATCACCCTAAATGCTCTCACTTCTCTCTAAAACTCAAAGATAGAGTGGGGAAGAGCTTAATTCAAGTTATGGACGAAATTCTCTAAGAAAATATATTAAAAGTCCATTTCCAAACCAAGAAAATGACTTTTAACTTAATCCAAATGAGATCATGTCCTACATGACTCAAAAGGTGTTAGATTCCCTTTTATTATGTCATTAAAGGACCTAATAATGTCCCATATGTCTAACATAAAAACAAGGATCGAAATTGGATTAGGTTTGGCCAAGAAAATGATGTTTTGATGCGTGTTCACGGCCTCAAACAAGCTTGTCACGGCCGTGACTCATCATTGGACATGTTCTGCCACTCGTCACGGCCATTGTCATGGCCATGACCATTGATTTGAGGCCTTCACGGCCTTGGCAATGAGTGTCACGGCCGTGACACAGTCGGGCACCATTTTTGGTCACCACTGCCGGTCGTCACGGCCACGTGCAATGTGGTCACGGCCGTGACACTTTGACAGCTTTGTGACAGTTTTGTATTTCGATCCTATCGAGGGGTAAACGACGTCCGATTGACCTGAAATTTTAACCATAGTTAAAAGACTCATCAGTCTTGATTCTGACCAAAGGGATTCTCAGTTTGAGGTCTAGATTGTGAGATATGAATTTTTGAAGCTACTGCTACTTTGCATACGGGCTTCATGACCATGTAAGCCTTGCTCATCATTGTGAACCCTATTTATGCTTCATTCATCACCATTTCCGTTCCATAAATTTCTGTCCATGTAAATATAGTTTCTAAAACATATATTTAACATTTGGTTAACGTCTCTAAGACCGTTGAATCATTTTACATCTCATATTAGTTAGGCACTATCACAGTGATCATTTTTAAGCCCGACTCTCTTGGTTCGTCTCAACCCGGCAAGGGAGGAATCCAAGAATTTGGTAAGCGCCTAGCCAATCCCGCGGTACCAAATAGATCCCGTGTTGAGTACGATCTTCGATTTACGAACCGACTATAGATTATTGTCGTACGTATAGACCCTTCACAAATGTCCCGATCGAGTGAGAGTCATGGTTACGTCAAACTCACTAGACTCGACTCTATGACTAATTCGTGACTGGCAAAATTACTAAACTGCTCTCCACGTCCCACATGAGTCAGTTTATTGCTTCGGCCGAAGACTTCGTAATTTCCCATCCCCGAATATGCATAGGACACATGTCTCGGTTACTAACGAGATAGTGAATCCCTAACGTTAGTCTAAGCACGGCAGTTACCCTTTGTTGTCAATACCGCATGTCGCCGCAGACCCATGTTCGTCCCCGAACAAGGTGGGCCTAGCAAACTAGTGACATGTCAAGACCCCAAAGTCAACTCCGTCAAAAAACCCTTTGGTCTAAGGTCCACGCACACTACTATAGTCAATCGATCGATCATTGACGCTACCCAGAGTAACGATAAGGCCCATGTGATCGTCGATTGCGAGTCGTGTCCAAGTACAAGTCAATTCCCTAATTCAACTTATACCAACGTTACGACCTCCCGCTTCCCAAGCGAATGGTGGCACAACCATATAAGAGTCGTTAACAAATAAGTCGTAATTGACGCTCAGTCACCCTACTAAGGTCTAAGACTGATGGACTAATTTAATATCGGAGAATAATAACTCACCGGTGCCCCTCTCTCATCCCATGAGAATCGGTGACTAAACTCACGATATATGGGATTTATTTATTTACCGTCTCACCGGATGCCTAGTAAGACTTTATAGGTAAATAAATAATATGCCTTTTTAAAGAATAAATAATAAAGTATAAATTCCCTTAATACGTATAAGAATACATTATTAAAATACATAACGAATAATACATCGATTATTAAATACATGCCCTATTCATTACATCCTCGAATGGCATTCCGAGGGCACATCCCCAACAGGTATCCCGATCGACCGGACGTTGGTATCGGGCACACCAGACGCCGGTGACCAGCAGATCGCGGCGAGGGAGATTATGGGCATCTCTGCAGACGTGTTGAGGGGTGCTTGGAGAGGCGGTGGGGTTGCGTCGAAAGGCGTGATGCAGAGGATGCGAGAGGGTCAGCCGGCGGGGTTCCAGGCCATCGCTTGGCTGTGGATTCTATTGGGGTCGACGCTGTTCGTCGACAAGAGCGAGAACCGGGTGAAGCCCGACATCATGCACGAGTTCTACCGCTCGCTGCCACCTGCCAGTCATTACTCGTGGGGTTCGGCCGCTCTTGCTTACCTCGCCAGCTTGGCCTCGCAAGCCGCGCGGATGCAAGGGGTTTAGCTGGGTGCCTGTCGTTACTACAGGCGTGGATCTACGAGTACTTCCCATGCTTCCGCCCACACCGTCTACCGATCATGTGGAGCCTGGTCAGGCACGATCACGCATGTGGTCTATATCTCAGTACGAGCGGACGGTACACCGTTTGATTGAGATCCGCCGTCAGCTAGACATGATGACTGCGAGCGAGGTATATTAACAATTTATATTCTTCTTTGACAACCGTTATGTAAAAACAGTGAATTGTTATCAGGTTGCTTGGTTGTCGTACGGTCCTGATCCAGTGGCGCAGCACATGAAGACTCTTTTCGTAGGCTGGGTTCGATATCGCGATATCGTTGAGCCTTAGGTACCCTCGAGAGTGTTGCCCCAGCTTGGTTACGTTAAGCACATCCCGCCGCCGATGAGTCCGCCACAGAAGGCGGTCATGCCAGCAGATCCGTCGAGGTATAAGGCGCACCATTCTGGCGATGCAGCAGAATTTGCTTGGCGGCAGTTTCCGTACGCTACATCCTCAACCTCTCGTACATCAACCGGGCGTCTGCAGAGTAACTTGGTGAGACCGTCGAAGGGTACATGGACTGGTATGAGCGACATTCTCATCCTTGTCTGTTTTCGTCGGAGTCGGGATCCTCATCGGGCGGCATACCCCCACGCAGCCACGCCGACTACGTACGTAATTTTATGTGATTTGGATTTTTTATATTTGTATGTTTAATCACTTTTTATATGTATCATTTCTGTGTACAGTGGTACAACTCGATGTACACCTTGAGTAGTGATATGCTAGCTACGATGCAGCTTGAGGGGTCGACGCATACGGAGCAGTACGGAGACAGGCTGTACGAGCTGAACGACCGTTGGCGCAATGCCCCATGACGTGCTTTTATTTTGTTTATGCTTTGTTTATGTATCGGACTCGTACTTTTTTATTAGAAAATTTATATGTCTCTACTGTTTATGTTGGGAATATTAATATTATAAAATAATAACAACAATGTGATATTAATAACAAAAAATATTAATATTACAAAATAATTATAACAAAAAATAATAATATTACAAAATAATAACAAATAATAATATTACAAAATAATTATAACAATGAATTAAACTTACAAAATAATATCAACAATGAAATATTAATAACAAAAAATAATAATATTACAAAATAATTATAACAAAAAAATTTATATTACAAACTAATAAACCAAAAAATAATAATAATTCTAACAAAATAATTATAAAATATAAATAACACAAAATAATAATAACAAAAAATATTAATGACAACCGATATTAATATTACAAAATAATTAAAACAAAAAATATTAATAACAAAAAATATTAATATTACAAAATAATAACAACATCAAAAAAAATATTGGAAAGTAATAACAAAAAAAATAATATTACAAATTACAACAAAAAAAATACTAATACAAACGGAATTACAATAGACCATTCTGACGCATGTGGTGCACCCAGTGTTCGAATCTGTTCTGATATCTAAGTTCCCAACCGGCAAGTCGACGATCACGGTACGTGAACCAATACGGATGCATGACGGGCATAGGAAAGTCTGGACATAAATTCAGTCTAATATAATGCTGGTACTCGTCTCCAAGGTGCGCTATGACGATAGGTCGGTTCGGTCCATTAGCAGTCCGAACGGCACGCAGTGGCAGTATCGTCGTAGAATGCATGTTGACGGTCGATCCATTGCCGTACCCGTAGAGGATAACTACAACGTTCCAAATGTCGCCACACCCACCGATCGCACGGTGTCAACATCCAGTGGTTTGCTAAGCAAGGCCCCCTTCCCAGCGTATACGATCCAACTGCATTTCCAATGACTCACCGTAGTACAATGCCGAGTAACGATCCCAATGGGCCTCGATTACGTTCGCGACGTTATTCATTACGGTGACCCATTTGTCCTCGTCATTGTAAATATGGGAGGCGATAGCGCGAAATCTGCAGTTGCCGTCAGCCACCACATCCTTATAACTAACTATATACGGATGGATGGCTGATGTTACGTGGTACTGCAAGCGGCTGTAGAAGAAGTTGGATTCACCTGTACAAAGCATTTACAGGATTAGAGGTGCATCCATGTTCGTATGAATTTAGGAGTGAAAGATAGTAGTACCTGTCTCCGTAGTAGAAGTACGAGATCGCTTCGCAGACGAAGATGACGTACGGCCATGACTGCTACGACCCTGGCTGCTACGACTGGTACTGCTGCGCCCTCCGCTACGTCCCCCCTTGGGATTGCGTACTCCCAAGCACTTCGATCACGCTTCGTGGAGTCTCTTTTCTTTGGCCGACCTTTGACATACGTCTTAACAACAGGCTCATTCCACTCTTGGGCCTCGGGATAGAGATGTTAGTGAACTACTCGATGGAGGCCACGCATAACGGCGGGATCGCGACCTTCTGCCTCATGCACGAGGTCGTATAAGCGCTCTTGATCAGAAGGGAATTACTCCCTCGCCGATTGTGAGTGTCCTCCAGAAGTCGTGCAAGCATTCTACCGAAACTGGGTAGTTATTGTCCACGCATTGCTGAAGCTCGCAAGCACATGGGAGCTGGTGCGTACGTCGTACTACACATCCGCACCTGGAGTAAACCTCATTCGACAACTCTTTGGCCCGCCGAAGTTCACTTCCCATTATCGCTATTGCATGGTGTGAAACTCTATATAATAATGTTAGGAATGGAAATCCTGACATCGCTATTGACCGGGACTCCTCAAGTGTCTGTGTTAGGAAATATTTTGTAGTGTTCAATTTCATTATATTATCTTTGTTGGTTAGCTTTATTAAACTTTGGGCTAGCTCTTAGTTGGGTTAGTTCTTAGTTATTCATGTAATGGGCCTTCACAAGAAGCCCACCTATTATATACCAACTTGTGGTATAAATAGGAAAACCCTAGCACATAGTTAGGCGTGCTTGTGTGTGAAAATCAAAGAAACATTTTAGAATCAAGAGAGCCTCTTTTTCTTCCACCAAGCCCCACGCCCTAACCCAAAAATCTAGATCATTAGGCGTGTTTAATCCGTCCAAAGTCGCATTGTTGGTGTAATCTAGGACCTACAAGTGGTATCAGAGCCCAACGCGACCGGATTTGCGAGTTTTGAGCAAGATTTGAGTGAAAAATTGCTTGAAAAACCATTTTCGTCACTTTCTGTTTTGGGCGATTTCGACCTCGATTTGTTGTTTTTAGACATCCCAAAGGTTGATTATGTGTTTAGGAATGTTTTTCTGAAGTTTTGGAACAAGTTTCGTCGATTTTGAGTGAGATTTGAGCGAAAACGAGCCATTTTTCTGGTAAAAGTCGCGCAGCTATGGAACAGTAACATGTGTTCTTGGCCGAGAAATTTTCTTACCCGAGAAATTCTTAGCCGAGAAATTTCGCAGGCCGAGAAACTTTCGCTGCCCGAGAAATTTTCGCATCTACAGGCCGAGAAATTTCGCAGGCCGAGAAATTTTTCCGAGAAATTTCGCTGCTACAGCATGTGAAGCCCGCGAAATTTTCATACACTTCACTTCATCATACATATTTTCGCATCTTCACTATTTCGCATCTACAGTGATCCAAAAATTTCAACTTCACTTTTTCGCATCTTCACTACTTCGCATCATCACTTCACTTCCATATCACTTGAGAAAATTCAAACTTGCGAAATTTTTTCCAGCTTGAAAACTCTTTCTAACTGCGAAAATTTAATACCGTTTTTAGAACAAATTTTCTCTGCGAAATTTTTGGAATACATGCGAAAATTTGGACAACTTGCGAGATTTCTCACTTGCGAAAATTTTCCATACTTGCGAAATATTACTCAATCTGCGAAAATTTCTCACGACGTGTCGATGTGCTATAACTTGCGAAAATTTTTATACATGCGAAATTTTACTTTGAATGCGCAATCTTCTTGATATGCGAAACTTTTACTGTACATGCGAAATTTTCCTCTGAATGCAAAATTTCCTTATTTTCGCAACTCACTCTCACAACGAAATTTCTCGGGACAACATTTTTCGCACATTTCACACACCATTTTTCGCACCCCCCGAGAAATTTGCACCCAACCTTTAAACTTGATCCAAACACACCTTATAGCTTCAAATCTTGCAAAAATCACTCTTTAAAAATACACTTAAACGTTTTTGACCACCAAAAAAATTCTGGCCCCCCCTCGGATTAAATAAGGTTTTAAGGAGCAAAAAAAAAAAAAAAAAAAAAAGGGTTGAAATTTTTCAATAAGCCTACGGAAAATTTATATCATTGGATAGAGAAAAATTTTCTAAGCCTATTGGACTTTGTCTATTTCACACTTTTAAAAATTTTCCGAAAAAAATTTTTTTCTGGGCCAAAATTTTCGGTATAGACGATGTTTTTGTAAAATTTTTGAAGGCAAATCCAAAATGCGGCAACGATCACCGTACCCAACGATCGACCTAGGACGGTTTAGGCATATTATAGAAAAAGTTTTGGTAATACTCACGAAGTTTTCGAAATCATTTTATAAAATTTTTCGGTATCCACCAAAAATTTCGACACTCACGTTTTTTTCGAAACTTCACGATATTTCTCGACGAACCAAACTTTTCGGAGTAAAAATTTTCCAAAGCCATTTTTTCTTTTTTATTTAAAATATTTTTGAAAACAAAAATGGATGCTCAAGCAAGGACAATCGCGAAATTAGAAGCACAATATGCTAATAATTACGCATTGTTAGAGACAAAATTGACGGAGCTAGCTGTAGCTAATGACGCTTTGGCTTCCGCTAAAGGAACATTAGTATCCTTCAAGTCAATTTTGACTAGCTTGGAATCTAAGGTAGCAATGAGTGAAAAGAGAGTCTGCGATCTAACTAAAAGCTTAGATATTTGCAAAGGTGAGCGAGATTGCCTCTCTTTGCAATATCAAATGCTCTTAGAGGAACGCAATACATCTTCAAACTTAGATTCGAACGGGGAAAATAATTTACATTCTGAAAAACCTATTCCATGTGATATCCCGGAGACTCTTCGTAAATTGAAAGATTTGCAAGAAACTCTGGAATTCGAAAGAATAAGTTTTGGCGCGGAAAAGAAAAAGCTTTTAGAGAAGATTTCTAATCTCGAAAATTCGTTTTGAGTCTGAAAAGGAAATATTTTTAAATGAGATTTCAAATCTTAAAAATTCCCCGTCTTTACCTGTCTCCAATGATCTTTTAAAAGATACATCTTCCTCGAAACAGGTAAAGAAAAGAAAGTCAAGCATCTTTGTTCCAAAAATTAAAACTGCTTTTTCTACAAATTCTGAGTCACCTTTGACTGATACTGATAAGTTTAGTAAAAGCAAAGCGCTTAAATTTTCAAAGGAACAATTAAAAGAAAAAATAAAGAGAGGAAAATCGACTTTCTTTTTGAAAAACTTGAACAAAAATTTTAATGATTGCCCCTCTTCGACTCCTATTAAAAGGAGAGCATGCGAAGAAGTTCAAAGCTCAAGCAAGCGAACTTCTCAAACTACACCCCTTCATCATTATAGAGTGAATGATGTGATTTCTTGTAGGCAATACAACTCATCATCCAATGACGCATATAGCGCCATAAGCTCATATTCCTACTTGAAATACCCAGTCCAGATTTATTCTAGAAAGCATCTTATGCGACTGGCTAGGGAGAAAATCTTTAGGTCTTCTACACCTAGGCACACATTCACCTGCGCTGAATTGTCATTTCCCTCTAAGGTTCACCAAACTTGGATTCCTAAATCACAAATAAAATTGGATAGGACTTTAAAGGATGATTTAGGATCAATAGCTGAACCAAATGTGCTTAACTTGTTTTCTGCTAACAAGGGAGGACCCATCCAAAAATGGGTACCAAAGTCCCAATAAAGTTTTTGCACATTCCCAGCATGAGTAGGTACTAAGAAAGCTGCTCCACACTCATGACTGGTATGCGACGAGGGCAGCTAATTTTATCCCAGCATGTATGGTACCCGGGTTGCTCCACATACATGACTGGTACACGACGTGAGCAACCACCCCCCGGCATGAATGGTACAAGGGTTGCTCCACATTCATGACCGGTATGCACTGCGAGCAACCAACCCCATCATGCACGTTACACGGATTGCTCCACGTGCATGAAGGGATGTCAGAGAAGCGAGCAATCATCATGACTTCTGTACAATCAGTGGGCGCGCCATCCAATCTCGATGCTTAGGCGATGTGGATCTCATGTACCAGACTCCACCGTCCACCCACTGCCATCCATTCCACCATGGTGCGCTACATGGAGACGTCCTAAGCCACCGTGATCCTCTTTACGCCCTCACCACCACTTCCACCAGACGAGTCTCAGAAGTGTCTGATCAACAGTTTTGGGCCACCCTCGTCGACATCACTCGTGGTCGCCTTTCAACGCGATCACGCCACGCCACCATAGTTCCCATGGATCAGTGAAACCCCCCTGATCCTAACCCAGGAACGAGCCTACCCTAGCCTCTCTAGTCTAGGTCTAGGTCGCGCGACATCCTCCTCCACGCAAAGATCCAATCAACGATCTCGGGAGGATGAAGTAAGTCGCTTGCAGGAGTTGCGAACCAACGACGACATGATCGCACTCCTCTGTCATATCTCACCATAACCGGACCTCGCCCTTAGGTACAGGAGACGACTCGTTCGTTTCCCGAGTAGAAGTCGCGGCATCTGGTCCAACCGCGCAATTACCCCTCCCAACCACTCAGCTATCCTTTCACAGATAGCTGTTTCATTCGCACAAGAGGAACCACGTTAGCCATCACCGCCCCACTTGGAGACGGTTGATGTTGAACATGCAGTGCCCCGCCTCTCACTGCACCTCTTCCACCCACATAGAGTCTAGTGTCCTCACCCACCGAAATTTTCAACTTTCTAGGACACAAACACTCTTTACGCACCGCAGGTTCTTTGTGAACTTGCCCGAACGCTTGATGACGTCCTTGTGACCGAGAGCGGAAGACCCACGACAGCCACCCTCAGCACAACTGTCGATGGGCCACGGATACGAGCTTGTCTCATCGTCCGTGCGAACGGAAAGCCTTTGTGGCTCTCCGGTTCTTTTTGTCCTGTGCAAACAGGCGGCACATCGGACACATGTTTCGATGTTGTGACGACGGAGCGTCTTTGTGACCCCCGTCTGGTTAGTTACACCGTTCGTGATGGAGCCCCGACTCATAGCAATCAGCGAGGAACTTACACATTCCATGCCGCGCTCAACAAGGATCTATGAAGGAAAAGGTCCCATCACCGACACCACTCCACCACGCCTACGCCTACGCCACCACATGCTGCTCCGTCTCTCCAGTGTTTCAAAACTGAACCCGGAGGAACATCAATTGCTGCTACTCCTGAGAATCCCACTTGATTGCCTCACTCAACACCACACCACATCACCATCACCACCATCAACGCCAGAGGCAGACTCGTCCCACGGACGACGTGACGATCCCGAAGACGGAGATCATCTCAAGGGGGAGCAAAGGAGAAGAAATGAGTTGAAGATCGTACAGCAGCATCAGCAGCAACCATCATCCACCTCCACTCACACCACCTATGCCACCTCTCACAACACCTACTCCACCACCTCCACCAACTACGCCCCGCCGGAGGCTTCCACTACCTCCGCGCACATTCTTATGTGTCAGGCTATTATGTTCATAATGGAACACTCGAAGGAGCCACGGCACATCTCATCCACCACATTCCGCCACTACTGCGCTGACCACTCTGAAGACCGGGCTCCCTGCTCTTGAAAGTCACATTTCAATGGAGCCTTGGCACATTCTTTACTCCCCACGCCTACCTTCTTCTGGAGCCAGACGAGTCATTTTCGAGGCTGAACCAGACAACTTCCATTCGAAGACGACAAATCCGGCGCCAAGAAGAAGAAGATTGGAGAATCTTAACAAGTGAGTCCTAGCCGAGCCATCAATGCCTCCGCAAGAAGAGGAGATATCCCATGTAGGGGAGTTTGCTAGGAATCGAGATCTCCAATATGCCCAACAAAGATATCCCGCGCTGAACTGAAGATTGAACACTAAGGGGGAGATTGTTAGGAAATATTTTGTAGTGTTCAATTTCATTATATTATCTTTGTTGGTTAGCTTTATTAAACTTTGGGCTAGCTCTTAGTTGGGTTAGTTCTTAGTTATTCATGTAATGGGCCTTCACAAGAAGCCCACCTATTATATACCAACTTGTGGTATAAATAGGAAAACCCTAACACATAGTTAGGCGTGCTTGTGTGTGAAAATCAAAGAAACATTTTAGAATCAAGAGAGCCTCTTTTTCTTCCACCAAGCCCCACGCCCTAACCCAAAAATCTAGATCATTAGGCGTGTTTAATCCGTCCAAAGTCGCATTGTTGGTGTAATCTAGGACCTACAGTCTGCATGTCAACATTAAAAACTTATTAGATAAGGATATCTGACACGTAATAATAATTAATTTACCTTTGTGATGCGATTCAACTGGTTCTGAATCTGCTCGTGCACCTTCACCAATACGGTGTCAAGAGACCCAGTGGCCGAATTCACCCATCCTTTCAGCTCGCTGTGAGCACTCTCCACATGACATGTAGTGGTGTTCCCGTAATGAAGCACATGGTTCGTCCAAGCTCTGGCGAACTTCTCCTTATGCACCAACCACGTCTGCTCAACATACTTAACGATTTCTGAGTCGGCTAGCCAACGCAGACGCTTGTCATTCACTGCCTTCTCGTATTCGTCGACCGTCGGAGCTTCCACGACTGCTTTCCAGGACTTGTGCGTAAAGTGAGCTGCGGTCTTTTTGCTCTTCCCCCCAACCAAAAAACTTTGTTCTCCACATCATTATAAATATGCCACGTGCACAGCAGATGGTGGGAATGCGGAAATACCATATGTACCGATCGAACAAGGCCCAACTCACGATCAGTCACAATTGCCGACGGGTGGACACCTGGCCCTAGAATATCCCTGATAGACTGCAACATCCACCCGTAACTTCTCTCCGTCTCGTCCTCCATTACGGAAAACCCACACAGAACATTGTGATTACAGGGAGTCATCCCTATAATCTCAACTAGAGGCATCTTATATCTATTGGTCTTGTACGTCGAGTCAATCCCAATAAAATAAGGATACGTCCTCACCAGTGCGAGTGACTCCGGGTGTGCGAGAAAGACATGTGTCAGCACATTAGTCTCCTCGTCTCTTAGTGCTTCAACAAAATATCCGGCCTCTGTCGCCTGGTGCAGCAACTGGCTCACCACCTCTCGACCCTCAGAATATTCCTTCTTCAAACGATCTCTGTAATTATATATATGTCGGATCGTCGCGTTATCTTATGCGTGTTGAGTCCTCATCGCTGAGAGGATATGAGCTGGTTTCGCTTGCGCATCAGTCGTTTCCTCTACGACCTTCTTTGCCTGGCTGCGTAACCCACTCGTCTGGCGATGTCCCTCGGGATACTGTATCAGAGGGTGATTGTGTATGGAATTCTCAGGTGCGCCCGTACGCATGTACAATTCCCTAGTAGCGGGATCCTGCTGGGCTATGACTACAAACGGACCCCTGCACTTTTTAGACTTCGACACCCTAATTCATCCTCCTTGCCTCTATAACGTTCTCCGCGAGAACATCTAATCAATTTTTTTGTACCGCATTTCTTATGCGACGAAATAATCACCTCAAAACCAAGAGCAATAGCGACGCCTTTCGTCCAGTTAATGGCTTCCACGTCGGTCGAAAATCGTCCTCCTTTGCGGAAATGCTCAGTGTAGTTTATCCCGTCGCTTATGGAATCCTCCGGGATGTGGACTTCCCTCTCCAAGTCTTGAAAAAAAAAATCAGAGCCAAACCGGAATTTCGGCTCCTCTAAGAGGCGACCGAACTGAGATTTCGGCCACCTCCACAGGAACCGAACTATGATCTCGGCCGCAACCGTCCCAGCCGAATGAAAACTTCGGCTCCGACAGCCACGGCCGAGCAACAATTTCGGTCACTTCAGAGGGTGACCGAAATCTCTTTTCGTCCGTCACAAGGGATGGCCGAAATTGTTGTTCGGTCACCCCTTGTGTGGGCGGAAATTCTACTTGGGCCGGGCCGAATTTTTCGATCGAATCCGATCGATGTTCGAGAATTCACGTCCAATTGACCCTTTCTTTTGATCTTTCCCTTTCCCAAATAGACGATTCATTGAGATTTGATTTTTTTTGTTATGTTTGACTCTGATTTGGATGTGTGATTGCGATATGAAAAGTGTTGTATGGAAAAGGACTTTAAATAGAAATTTAAATTCAAAAGGGCAAAATCGTCTTTTTCAGCCCTTTAGGGGGCGGTGACTAGTAGAAAGGGGGCGATGAATAGCAATCCAGTTCGATAACTTAGCAAGAAGGGAAATGACTAAACTAATATTATAAGATGTACTACTTAGGAATTTGATAATCATGAATAAAGTAAGAAAAGTAACGTCATTTGATTACTTGAACAAGCAAGGAAGGATAAGAAGAATATTCAAAAACCATAACTCATTAGTATCGAAACGTTAGAGCAAGGAAGATGATATAAGTCGAACAGAATTTAACCAAGGCTTGGAATAGGTATAACCTTTACCTTAACTTTATATTTTTATTTAAGCGATAGCATGCTATAATAAAAACGAAAGTATCATTTGATTAAGGCTTGTTTAGGTTTAGTCTTCGAGAGTTTTTGAATATTCAAAGTTCTGATAAACACGTTTTAGGAAGCTTGGGGTAGGCATATTCTTTTACCATGGTTTCATGTATTTTTAGTTAAGTAGAAATTTGCTTTAAGAGCCTTAGGCACGAAAATATCAATCACTTCGAGTCTTACATAGGTTTAATTTTAAGGGTTTTACAGTGGTTAAAGTTCTTAGGAAATTCGAACTATCCTTGAGAAAGAATATATCTCGGATTCAATTTTTCTTCTGAATCGTAAAACACCTTTCCAAGGAGATACTCGCAGAAATACTTTCGCTCCAACCTTGTATTCCATTTCTCGTCTGCGTTGGTCCATGTAACACTTTTGTCTATCCTGGGCCGCTTTTTGTCGACTCTTGACTATTTTAATCTTTTCCATCATATCCTGAATCAAGTCCGGCCTTTCACTTAGATTCCCAGAACGAAACGATGAAGATTGTACCGCAAAAAGGGTTCACAACCACGAGCAAGGCTCGTGACGGCCGTGGAGCCCGCCCGAAAAATAGCAGCAGATTCAAAAATTCGTATCTCCCAATCTAGACCTCGGATTGAGTATCCATTTGGTCAGAGTCAAGATTGGTGAGTCTTTATCTATGGTTAAACTTTTAGGTCCATTGGACATATATGTTGACAAACGGATGAGATTACGGTGGAATGAATGTTAATCTGTGGTAATTATGGTAAATGATCATGTTTGACCGTTGAGCTTCATTGGTTTATGCTTGGTATGATTCTTTGAGTTAATGCACGTGATAATTGAGCTGTCTCTTGCGTATTTTGTGCTTAACTTTCCTTGTGACGTGTGTGGGCCCATATAGAAGAAAAACACTTCACGTTGAAGGATACGAAACGAACACACTAATCATCGAATTCCTTATACTGTTTTGAGCGCTAATTGGCAAAAAATTCGTAGTTTGTGTTGAGCTTACATTTGCGAAGCTGTACCCGTGAGCGTATCTTTAGCAACACCCTACCCTAAACCCCTGTCTTCGGATGTGTTGAACACACAAAGGAGCACGGTTGGAGTCTTCCACGCGTGGAGGGACGAATTTGGTGGATTTGGTGACCCTTCGGTAGCAAGCTGCATCCAGTCGGGGAATTGGTTTCCTAGCTAAACGACGTGGATCAAAACTTGGCGTGCGGCAGCCTAGGTGGAGGTCTAGTTTCCAAAGTGATTCGGTTGTCTAAAGGTCGATCATTTTGTAACAATAACCGATAATACTCAGTGATCGATAGGAACTCCTAGGGAGATCACACCCCAAGGACAGGATTAAACCCCAGTTGGGGATATAACCTGTATAAAAATCCACCTCACTTTACTTTCTGCTAT
Organism: Craterostigma plantagineum; assembly: GCA_027422505.1. Classification (NCBI taxonomy): domain Eukaryota; kingdom Viridiplantae; phylum Streptophyta; class Magnoliopsida; order Lamiales; family Linderniaceae; genus Craterostigma; species Craterostigma plantagineum. The sequence goes on along the minus strand of JAPQWV010000011.1, from coordinate 10,561,902 downwards.
TTACTTTTCTATGAGATAAACCCGGAACGCCTGTAAATAACTAAGTAATATCGTCGAAACAGGGTTAGGGAGATAACGTTGATACTCTTAGTGCTTTCCAGGAAATAACTGATGTATTTGCAGAGGGTCAATCCTACTCTAGGCCGCCTCTCTTTGATGGAACGAACTACGCAGTGTGGAAGAATCATATGATCGAGTTTCTGATCGCTGTCGACTATGATTTTTGGGAGACAATCATCAACGGACAATATACGGCTAACAAAACCGATGGAACCCCAAAGACGCTAAAGATTACAATGCTGGGAATCACGCAAAATGCAAAGGCGAAAAACATGCTCGCATGCGCACTCACACGGGAAGAATACATTCGGGTTAGTTCCTGCTATCGGAAAAGGCTATGTGGGATATGCTCTAAGTTCTAGGAACTCAACGAGTTGTGCAAGAAAGACTGGCTCTGCTCACTCATCAGTACGAGAATATATGCCAGATGTCCGCCAGACTCATGGGATTCATCAACCAAATGTTAACTCTAGGAAAGAGGTTTCCGACAGTGAACAAGTGAGAAAGATACTGAGATCACTGCCACGAGAATGGAATGCCAAAGTTACTGCCATCTACGAAGCAAAGGATCTAGAAGCACTTAGCATCTCGGAACTGATTGGATCTCTTATATTTTACGAGATGATTCAAACGTCAATGAATGAGAAGTCGCCTAACAAAAATCCGAAGTCCATTGCATTCAAATCCAACCAAGTAGAATCTGATTCTGACGACGAAGAAAAAGGCTTGATGAATGACTTGTTCATGCTCACCAAAAGATTCAAAAGATTCCCGTAGAAGAAGAAATTGAAAAGGAACTTCAACAAATTCCAAAAGAAAAACAAGGGAATCTCCAACAATGGCAAGAAAGTTGAGAAATTCCGATGCAACAAACCAGGCCATTATGCACATGAATGCCCAACAACCAACAATGAGAAACCAAGGAAGCGAAGGCTATGGTGACGGAATCAAATGACTCTGAACTGGAACAAAGTGAGGACGAGGGTCACGCTTACATGGCTGACGAGGATCATGTATCTCGTTCTTCCTCCATTGAGAAAATTCATATCCTAAACATTTTATAAAACAATGATTGTGAAAGTGACTCATTTGTTTTTGATATGGGAAAAAGTAAGGAACAACTGTGTAAATTACTTCAAAATGCAGAGGAAGATTAAATCACTAAATTCCCTAAATAGGAAACTGATAAGACAGCGAGATGACTTAGCCAAAGAAAAACATGAGGCTGATCTAGAGATATCACGTTCGAAAGAAGAGTTAGTTACTGCCGAGAAAGAGAAAATTCCATGTAACTGCGAGGAATTAGGAAAGAAAAATAGTGAATTATCTAGAGATATCGTTGAACTCAAAAATTCCTTAAATAGAGAAAAACAGAAAGTTGATAGACTCCTTGAGTGCAAGCAGAACCTAGATATACTATTAAGTACTCATAGGAAGATTGGTAGATCAGGGATAGGTTATTCCACTGAAGAAAAGCATGCTAAACATTCTGTGCCTAAGCTTAAATGTGTCTGTTGTGGTAGAAATGGTCATTATGCATACAACTGTCCTTTAAAGAAAATTGATAAAGCTAAGTATGTTAGAGACCTAAGAAGTCACCTGTATATGCCATTGTTGTATCTGATTGTAACAGGAGATCACCTTCTGTGAAGAACGATATCTCGCATGTTAACAGAAGTTATTTCCCCGCTAAAATGTTAGGACCCAACAGAAATTGGGTACCTCAGAAGAGTACTTCTTTCTACAGGTATGAAGGAGGAATTCCATCAAGAAAAACGGGTGGTACCTCGAGAGCGGGTGCTCCCGCCACATGACAGGTGATATAGGTAATTTTTTGTCGTAATAGGAGGTTGATGGAGGATACGTTTCGTACGCTAACGACCCAAAAGGCAAAATCGTTGGAGTTGGTACTGTTGGTAATAATTTAAATATCACTATAACGTATGGTTTGTTAGGATGTCAAGTGTAACATCTGCATCTAGGCATGGTAACATTTACTGCATCACTCTTGATGATATTGCTAACCAGAATGTCAGTGTCTAGCAGTTACGCAGGATATCACATGGTTATGGCACAGACGTTTGGGACATGCCAACATGGAACTAATGTCACACATATCATGCAATGAACTGGCGAGAGGCACTCCAGATATGAAAGCCACCAAGGGCAAAATTTGCAAAGCGTGCCAAATAGAGAAACAGACTAAGACGTCCCCCTTATGAACTCTGGAATGATATAACCCGTAACATATGATATTTCCATGTATTTGACTGCAAATGTTTTATTTTAAATGATAGGGACAAGAGAGGAAAATTCGATTCCAAAGTAGATGAAGGGATATTCCTAGGTTACAACCTTCATTCCAAAGCTTTTATAGTGTTCAATAATAGGAAGAAGACTGTTCAAGAATCTGTGCATGTTCAATTTGAAAAATTTCCTAACGCAGATGCTATCGAGGAAGGTATAGTTGTGTCTCCTGCAGATATACAGGTTACTGACAAAGAGTGAAGGCAATTCAATTGGAACTAGATGCTATGTCAGAGGAACCTGAGGCCTCAGACGAATAACAACGCTGAAAATTCAAACATGCCTCCAGCCATCCCACTGAACAAGTTATAGGGAATATCACTTCAGGGATCAAAACGAGAGCAACTGCACGAAATGATATTGCTGAGGAATCACATGACGCGTTGTTATCAACAATGGAACCTAAGACAGTGAATGAATCTCTCGACAACGAATCGTGGGTGATTGCCATGGAAGAACAGCTTGCACAATTCGAAAAGAGCCAAGTGTGGACTCTTGTGGAAAGACCCATCGACAAGTCCATAATAGGCACGAAGTGGGTGTTTCGCAACAAGCTGGATGACGGTAATGTAACATGGAACAAAGCCAGGTTAGTCGCCAAAGGTTATTCCCAAGAGGAAGGTATAGATTTTAAAGAAACCTTTGCATCCGTAGCCAGGCTTGAGTCAATACGCATCTTACTTGCATATGCATCTTTTAAAAGATTTAAGCTTTTTCAAATGGACTTGAAAAGTGCATTTTTAAATGGTTTATAAATGAGGAATTTATGTCGAGCAAGCTCCGGGTTTTGAAAAAGAAGAATTTCCAAATCACGTCTTCAAATTAAACAAAGCTTTATATGCGTTAAAACAGGCCCTTAGGGCATGGTATGAAAGATTGAATAGGTGTTTACTAGACATGGGGTTTACAACATGAACAATAGATAACACTCCGTTTATAAAATGCGAAGGGAATCATATACTACTTGTGCAAATTTATGTTGATGATATCATATTTGGCAGTACTGACATCACTCTTTGCGAGAATTTTTCTAAGTTTATGCAATAGGAATTTGAGATGAGCCTAATGGGAGAACTAATGTACTTCCTTGGATTGCAAATCAAGCAATTGGATACGGGAACATTCATATCTCACACGAAGTACATGAAGGAACTACTTGAAAATTCCGGAATGGCTGATTCCAAGGTACTTCCCACTCCTATGCATCGGACCGCTAAAATTGATATTGATGAACAAGGTGCGCCCTTTGACCAAATAAGTATAGTGGTATGATCGGAAGTTTGCTCTACCTTACGGCAAGTAGACCCGATATTATGTTTTCTACTGGTCTATGCTCTAGATATCAATCGAGTCTTAGGGAATCTCACTTGACAGTAGTAATGCGAATACTTATTTTGAAAGGAACAATCAATTTTGGATTGTGGTATCCAAATTCCGAGGAACTCCCATTAATGGGATACTCGGACGCTGATTATGCCGGTTCTAGAGAAGATATGAAAAGCACTAGTGGTACTTGCCAATTACTAGGGAATTCTTTTGTAACTTGGTCCAGTAGGAAACAAAATGCCCTCGCCCTGTCCATAACCGAAGCGGAAGGGCCTTAGGAAGTTGTTCTCAGCAAATCCTTTGGATGAAACAGACCTACGGTTTAAGGTACGACCCAAATTCTTATTTTCTGTGATAGTACTAGTGCCATTAGTATCATGGGTCCATTTAGCTCGTGTAATAATAAGTACATTCTGGTTGCGGTAGATTATATGTCCAAGTGGGCCGAAGCACAACCTTTGCCCACAAATGATGCTAGGGTGGTCGTTAGATTTTTGCGAACATTATTTTCACGATTTCGGGCACCTAGATGCATAATTAGCGAAAGGGGTACACATTTTTGCAACACCCAATTTGCACGGATATTAGAGCGTTATAGTGTTAGGCACAGCTTGTCCACCCCATATAACCCTCAGGCTAGCGGTCAGATAGAAGTAGTGAACCGCGAATTAAAACGTATCCTAGATAAGACTATAGACGGGAACATTAAGGAGTGGGCGAATAAGCTTAATGATACACTGTGGGCATATATGACTGCTTATAAGATAGGACTGCTTATAAGACACCAATAGACACTACACCTTATAGATTGATCTACGTGAAGGCGTGCCACCTCCCCGTAGAAATCGAGCATAAAGCCTATTGGGCAATCAAGTCATTGAACATGGATTTGGGGGAAGCCGGCAGAAAGCGGCAACTCCAGATTAATGAGCTAGATGAGTGGCGTTTGTTAGCTTATGTAATGCTAGGATGTATAAAGAGCGCTCGAAGGCCTACCATGACAGTAAAATTAGGCACAAAGGAGAATTTCAGGAAGTGGATCAAGTCCTCCTCTTTAATTTTCGACTTAGGCTTTTTCCCGTCAAGCTTAGATCACGTTGGTTGGAACCGTCCACTGTCACTCGTGTTTTCTCATACGGTACTGTTGAGATTTCAGGTATGGGGCAGGGTACTTTCAAGGTGAACGGACATCGCTTGAAGCATTACCATGGAGGCAAGGAAGACTTGAGCGACAAGGAGGTATTATATCTCGACTTCCAGCCAGCATAAGAGCACAAGAGGTACGTCCCGCTAAGACGTTAAAAGAAGCGCTTCTTGGGAGGCAACCCAGGTATTTTCGTTTATGTTTTAGGCATTACAGTAATAAAATTATATATATTAAATTTAATAAAAAAAGAAACAAAAGAATATAATGATAATAATAATAATAGTAAAAATTTAAATAATAATAAATTTATTTGCGAATATTGAGGAAGTGTTCTTGCTCTCACAAACTGATCTCATATCGCAGTGTTTGCATAGGATTGTCACAGGTTTTCGTCGCTAATCTATCAAAGTGCGAAACTCACAATGCAGAATCAAGATACGGGATATGAACGATAGTTTTACTTAATATAAGATGGTTACATACCATTACAACGTGTGATGACCCAACACAAGAAATTAAAACTGCGAATAACATAAAAGGCGGAACAATAGTTTTGCTTCAGTAGGGCGGTTACTCACAAGTACACCTTTTGAGAACCCAACACACAAAAGCTAGTAAAACTGCGAACAAACCCAAGAGAAGAGCAAGGTTGAGTGATAGCATATCTAAATTACGTCGAATCCTCGCATATTCTTCACTCTCATTCTCACGGCCTTGCTGCTGTCCCCAATTCATAGTGGCTAGCTAAACCAGAATATCGAAAATGAGATTGCTGAAGACATGTGATTTATGGTACATGATGTTATTGTGTTGTTCTACCAATGTCTATTTATAGGCTGGAGGGAACAAAAACATCATTATCATACACGGCAAATCCATTAAATGATACAGACGAATTTTTGACTTGAAGATTTGACGCCGCATGAGAAAGTGATATTTCCTTTGTCGATTATCAGATTTTTCCTCGCGCAAATCTTTCTCGAAAAACTAGTCGATTATGTGTTAATCATAGTAAAAAAATATATAATAATAATAATAATATTAATAATAATAATATTACATAATAATAATAATAAAAAATTTAAACTGTCACGGCCGATGACTAAGGATTCACGGCCGCGACACTGATAGGCTAAGCGACTGCCCGGAGCACGGCTTGTTGAACACCAGTTCACGGCCGTGACTTATACTTATGAATAACACTGTCCCGTTTCACGGCCCAAGGTGTACATCATCACGGCCGTGACTCATGCGGGCCACATAAAAAATAAAAAAAATAATAAAAACAAAAATAATAAAAAATAATTAAAAATAGAAAAAACAAAAATAAGAATAATTAGGTTGTCACGGCTCGTGGCTCAGGAGTCATGGCCGTGACTCTAACGGGACTAACCTCACTGTCCCCAGTCACGGCTTGTGTCTCAGGAGTCACGGCCGTGACGCATGCGCAAGGAGTCCATTGCTCCTCTTCACGGCCTGTGAATCGACATTCACGGCCGTGAAAGGGGCGACTTATACCTTCTCTCCCTCTTTCTTTTTTCTTCTTTCTCTTCTTTTCCCTATTTATTTTCTTCTCCTCTCTCCCTCACGAACCCACCACCTCTTCGACCACCACCGACCGCCGCACCTCTGCACGTCGCCTAACCCCGGCGAAACACACGAACGAAAACTTACCCATCTTTAAATTCGGTAAAATCGACAGGTATGAATTTTCTTTCACCCTAAGTTTCGAATTAGGGGCGATTTCCGAGACTAGTTCGAATTTGGTGTTGTTATTGCTCTTTCGTGGTTAGATTTATGCTATGAACATAGTGGATTTGCTCTTTTTTGTCCATATATTTTCAATTTGGGATGATAAACCCTAATGTCGAAATTTAGGGATTTTGGGAAATATTGACGAAATTGGTTGCTTTTACTGTTTATTTAGCGTTGATTAATCGTTTGGAGTCGAAGAGTGGGCTTGGTTGATTGCTTATTGCGATTAGAAGGAGTATTTTAGATTGTCTATTATGTGTTCGACAAAATGCCGCTTTCAATGTTCATATGTTCTTCTTTTAGAATTGTCAATTTTGTCGCTACGTTGGTCGAGTCGAGCTGTGTTGATTATCTTTCTCGCCAACTCACATATGGATTTCTAGGTACTATGGGTCGAAGCCGCTCCGCTGCGTTACGTGATAAGGCTTCGCGATCGCCGACTCATCAACGACGACGCCTGAGCGCGACGTCACTGCTAGCCTCTATGCAGCAGTTTGACGATGAGACACAGCAGGCCTGATATAACCGGATTAAGGACATGCAATTCATCCAAACCGACCAAATTGACCACGACACGCTGGCGAAGTATCACATCGACCAGCAAGTGGCTGGGTACCTGTCACTCGGTGGATGGCTCGAACTCTTTCAAATTGACGAGCCGACATACAAGGAGCTGACCCTGGAGTTCCTATCCACTTTCTCCCACGAAGAACACGGCATGAAGTCGATCAAGTTCCGGGCATTTAATGAGGAGAAAACGGTGGATGTAGACGATTTATGCCGGGCGCTGGGAGTGCCGGTACCATATTTTGGGCGCAAGGGGCCATTCCCAAACATGCATTACAAGGATTATCTTCAAAATCCAACGGAGCGCCAGGCCTGTTGGGCTAAACTCGCGAGGCCCATCGAACCCGACTTTAGTGTGAAGAGCTCGAAGGCTTCTTCGCTCAGAAGCCCTGGCCTACGCTACATTCACCGTTTCTTGACGATGCTCACACCAAGGGGCGACTCGCACGGCACGATAGGCCTTCGCGACCTGTTCTACTTAGTCAAGATGCATCATGGTCAATGGGTGCACTTAGGGATGGCCATGGCCCACGCCTTTGGGGGCCCAAGCAGATGTTCGTAGTCATGGGAAGCTCGCAATTGGGCCTTTTGTTACGAAGGTTGTCAAGGGATTCAACCTGTGGCCAGCAAATTCACCAGAGATGGAGATCGTGGGTGGGCGGAATCTGTTCAACGAGGAGATGATGCTAAAGATGAAGATGTTGATCAAAGCCCCCATTTGGTCCCGCTCGAACAAGGTCTACAATTGGCATGAAGTTTACCGTGGACAAACGGACCTCGGTGACACATTCCCCGAGCCACTAGCTATCGAGGGTGTGGGGCCATTCCCGGTTCACTCAGACACTGCCGGACCTTCCTATTCCTCCGGCTACCACGAGGGCGAATCGTCAGGTGTCGCACCTTTCGCATCAGCCGCCGAGCTCAACACACTGCGCGAGGATATGATGCGCTTCAACAGCGAGGTGCTGCGATGCAACGAATAAGCACGGCTCTTCAACGAAGAAACTCGGCGCAGACAGGAAGAGTATGAGTGCCGGAACGAGGAAGCCCATCGTCGGGTACCTAGAAGATCTACAGCGCTACGAACATGCCCTTCAAGCTATGGACGTCGCAGTCAAATATACACAAAAGTCGATGGACTTCCTGCGCCCGAGGCCACCGTCCCCACCACCACCGCCACCTTAGTGTCGTTTGCGTTATGATGTTTATCTCGTCGTACTCTTTTTGTGTTTGGTTTAGTAATTACGATAGTGATGATGCTTTTGACTCTTTTTGTGGTCTATTTCTTATTCCCTACGTGCGTTTAATTTTCTTTTTAGTGTTTTCAGGAAATGTGTCGCGACTTATGTCACTACGACTCAAAAATATTCCAAAATCACTAGGACCGACCATGTTGATCTACCTCAAATACTCGAATCAGACCACGTCACATTTCGTCAGGGGAGTCATGTTCCTTTTCACTTCTTTTACCTTCCTTTTATTTATTTTACACGTTGAGGACAACGTGCATCTTAAGTGTGGGGAGGGGGAATTTTATTGGGGAATTTTGTTGGAAATTTACGTGAAATTTTTTTCTGACGTGCTGTGGCTATTAAATCTATGGAAGTCTGGCATGATTATTTGCATTCATCTCGAAGTTGGATTGCATACTAAGGAGTCTTGTGAGCGATAAAGACATGCATTCGTGATTTAATCTTTTCAACATGAATAGACATAGTGTTACTTCGAGAGATTCACACACATAACCCATGTTCCGCTGTGAGAGTTTGAGCTGACGAGCTTTTGCTCATTTTTCTTGGTTGTGTGAGTATGCATAATTTACGTCTCTCTAGAACTTGCTTGTTTGATACACACTGAAATTGCTTATAGTATGTTTTGTACGAATATGACGAATGCATTAGGAAATAAGTCCACGGCCAAAGTTCCCGACCACGACTGATCGCCGTAGTTAACCACTTTGAGCCTGACCCTTTTTATTTCTTAAACCTCATATGTCATAAGCCGCTATCCTAAATAAGCCTCCAGAGATCATCTGAACCCGAGTTAGGTAGAAGTGAAGGTCGAATGTCAAAGTCAAAAAGCGTAGTCGGATGATGCCCCCAAGACATCGCCGAAAGCAGTCGAGAACTCCTTCTTCAACAAGGAAAAAGGGCAGCGCACAGCGCAATGCGAAGAGTGATTAAAAAAAAGTGAAAGAAAGAGAAATGGCGCTGGAAGGAGGAAAAGTGAAGCAGAAAGATGATAAGTTGTTGCGAAAAGAAAGAAAAAAACCTTTCCTTCGATAATCTTCCAGTCGCAAGAATTCCACATCATCATCTCATTTGAGACTTGGGAGAAGAAAGGCTTAGTGGAACGCAGCAGAAATAAGAGGAGTATGAAGACGGTGTAACCAGAAAAGTTGATTCTTGGCACGCTTTAGACAATGACATGGAGACCTACACGACTGCTACTCATATGTGATTCCACTACCACCTCATCACTATCTGACCCCATTTAACCCGAAAAAGACATTCTAATTCATGCTTACTGCTTTAAGTAGTAGACGTGCGATTGACTTGCAAGCATATGGTATAGACTAGATTATTGCATGAATTGAGCGATTAACCGATTTATTAGCTTATACACTGAGTGATTTGAGTGAATCCCTGCGAGGTGTGGATCTCGATTAGTAGCGCTACGGAAGTTTGTGTTGATTGGTGCTGATTATTATTGTAGTGTCCATAATTGCTTGCTTGATTCCATTTTGTGTTCTCTTTCAACATTGATGAATTGCGAATGGTCATGCCACTATCTTGTTACCTCTTCTTGTTTATAATTTGCTCGAGGAGAAGCAAAAGCTTAAGTGTGAGGAGGTTTGATAAACGTATTTTAATACGTTTATTGTTGCATTTATTTGGGTTATAATAGGGTAGTTTTGGTCATTCCATGCATTTTTCGGCTCTATTTACACTCATTTAAATATTGTAGGACCTTCAAAACGGTTATCAAGCGAAAAGGAACGAAAACGGCGCAAAAAGGATGAAGAATGAAGCTTCCAGGAATCATTCACGGCCGTGAACGACCATGCACAAGGCCGTGAACGTCGACAGAATGGCAAGATAAATTCTCTGTTGGACGTCACGGCCGTGACGCTCCATGCAACAAGCTGTACGACGACAGTCTCTAACGAGGGAAAGTTCTGTTGAGAGTCACGGCCGTGAATGACCAGGCACGAGGCCGTGACTGTTCACTGAAACAAAGGTACTAAATTTATTTTATGTCACAGCCGGGAACCCTCAGGTAAGAGGCCGTGACGTGTGGCAGAATGTCAAGTTTAGGATTTAAGCTAATGTCACGGCCGTGACTTTTCATGTAAGTGGCCGTGACAGGTGGCAGAAAGTCGAGATTTGGGGTTTAAGCTTTGTCACGATCGTGAATCCTTATGCAAGAGGTCGTGAAGGGTTTTAGAAAGCAGAGAAATCAGCGTTGCATTCTTCACGGCCGTGAAGGCCCGTTAAGTGGCCGTGAACGTGCCAAAATTCAGGGTTAAGGCCCAATTCGAAGCATAAAAGGAGAGTTCTTCTCATAACTCAACCCTAACCTTAGAGAGCCAAAACCTAAGGGAAAAAAAGAGAAACCCTAGAAGCCGTTCATTCATTCGGAGACACTTAAGAGATGATCCAACAATGCAGTTACGCCATTTTGATCGATGAACGAGAGCTCCGCCTCAAAACCGCCCTGCTCACTTCTGAGGAAAGATTTATGAGTTCTATTCTTCATTGCTTTTGAATCTTGTTGTTTTGTCTAATATGAGTAACTAATCATATTATGTGTTTGGGAGTAGATGAACGTTGGGTTATGTCATAGTTAAGGCGTAGGATAATCGTGAACACGTGTATTCGACTACTTATCGTTCTATGATATTGCTTCTTTGTCTCAATATGTCTATGTGTTGATGTGAATGTGTGGTACATCGTTTAGGGCGACAGCTAAATAACGATTAGGCCGTTGGTAGACGTTAGGATTCGAGTATAGGGCGAAAGAAAATACTCGATCCTCGCCGTTTGGTAATCGCTGATATTAGATTCCCACGAACGTTTAGGGCGATAGAAAATCCGTGAGTGGGTAGGAAAATACTGCAATTTAGTTGATATTCATGTAGGAGCGATAATCCGTAGCCTTAGCCGACAACACCTTTCGGGATTCGAATCCCGAACACATATTTGTCACTTAAGTCACTCGTATTATTTCTAGTTGTGCTCCCATAGTCTTCTATTTCATTAGGTTGCTCTGTTAAATTAGTTCGTAGCATAAACAAATCCCGTCGTTTTATTTAGGCTAAATATCGAGTCGATAGGTTAATACTAGTAATCAAGTTTATTCCTCGTGTTCGATACTCGTTTACTCACTTTACTAAACTACAAACGATAGGTCCATTGCCTATCGCACGTTGGTGATAGTAAACACGTATTCGTTTTAATTATCACTTGTCACACCTCCACATTATATTAGTACACCGCGTGTCGATCACGCATATAACTTCTTTTCCAGTAAGGTCTGAAGTACAACTCTTAAATGTTGTTCGTGTTCTTCTTTTGACTTGGAATATACCAATATATCGACAATAAAAAGATCACAAACTGGTCTAAATATGGTCGGAGACATTATTCACCAATGCCATAAAGACCGCGGGAGCATTCGTCAATCCAAAGGGCATAACTAGAAATTCATAATGCCCATATCTTGTTCTAAAGGCAGTCTTTGCAATATCACCCTCTGCAATCTTCAATTGATGGTATCCTGATCTCAGATCGATTTTCGAAAAGACCCTAGAACCTTGCAGTTGGCCAAACAGATCATCAATCTGGGGTAACGGGTATTTATTTTTCACCGTTACCTTATTCAACTGCCGATAGTCGATGCACAATCTGAGCGTCTCATCCTTATTTTTGACGAAGAGAACAGGCGCTCCCCAAGGCGATACACTTGGTCGTATATAACCTTTATCTAATAACTCCTTCAACTGAACTTTCTATTCGTTCCATTCTATCGGTGCCATTCGATATGGTGGAATAGAAATTGGCGCCCTGCCTGGTTGAAGTTCAATAGTGAACTACGTGTCTCGATCGACTGGTAATCCCGGTAACTCTTCGGGAAAGACGTCAAGATATTCACTGACTACCAGAATATCTTATATATCTTTAATTGGCTTAACCGCATATCTATAACATAGGTCACATACCCTTCGCATCCTTTGTTAATCATCTTAGACGCTTCTAAACTTGATATCCGATGTACCGTTCGTACGCTCTTTTCTCCTTTAAGTACTATATGGGTTTGACCTACATGGGTCAATTCAATTTTCTTTTTGAAACAATCAAGCCTTGCATGGTATCTTGACAACCAGTCCATGCCCAATATTACGTCAAATCCATTAAAGGAATAACGAATAGGGTTGCTCGCATTTCCATCCTCCACGAACCATTTTACATTCTGGGTATACTGTGTTTACTATAACTATTTCTCCCGTTGGAAGTCGAACATATAACTCATCCTCCGGGGGTTCGGGTTTATCAGGTAATAAAGATGCAAATGTTCATGATATGAATGAATGAGTAGCATCTGGATCGAATAAAACATATGCTATCACAGATAGATAATTTACCGTAATTACGTCTGATCCTTCTTTGGCCTCTCCACGAGTCATGGTGAATATCCTAGTCTGAGCTGGATGTCTACAAGCTTGACTTCCTGAGTCTCCTCTTCCATAACCTGTGCTAAACGATCCTAGACCCCTTCCTCTTCCGCGATTTGCATAAGTTCCGGTAACCCTTGATTGAACTGTGGGTTCCGCTCGCAATGTTGGGCAATTTCTAGCTAAATGCCCGGCTTGCCCACACCTAAAACATTCGCCTGTAAGCCACCTACAAACGCCCAAATGGTCCTTCCCACAATGTTCGCATGCTGGTATTTGTGAGAAATTCCTTGTCCGACAGGTCTCATCCCGCATGTACTGCCCCTTGTGGAACTACTTTGTGTACTCATTGGTCTAGGTGCATTATATGTCTTTTTGGTCTTTCCACTCGACGATTCTTCCCCGGGTCTCATTTTGCTACTTTGAAAATTCCTTGATTCAGTTTCTAATCTTTCGGCACGAATAGCCGCCGCCCTCAACTTCCCATAGGACTCCATATGGGATGGTGTAATACGATTTCTAATCGTGTAACGGAGTCCAGCTTCAAACCTTCGGCACTTATTTCTTTCAATCGCAATCATATATGGAGCGTATCGAGATAACTGATTAAATATCACTCCATACTCACTTACGGATCGGTTTCCCTGTTTGAGTTCTAAGAATTCTTTCTCTTTCTAATCCTTGTAGACCTCAGGCATGCATGTATCATTAAATTCTCTCAGAAAATCCTCCCAAGTCAGCACCGAGGGTTGCGCCATACTGTCGGGGACAGTTTCCTACCATTCATATGCGTGTCCCTGTAAGAGTGAGACCGCATAATCGAACTTCTCTTCTGGAGTACATTGCATCATGTTAAACACTCTTTCCGTTCTTTTCAACCATGTCTCTACTTCTGCAGGATCGGTCGTGCCCGTAAAATCCACAGCACCCATTTTCCTTAATTTATCGTGTCGTCGCTCTCGGGGGATTGTCAGGGGGTTTTCGAGTTCATGCTGTCTAAATGTATGTGATGAGTGGGATTCAGGTACGGCCGTTCTTCCTCCTCCCTCTATTGTTGGTTCAAAGCGTTCCATAGGTATCGGTTCACCTATTGCCCTTTGGCTATCTATGCAAAAGAAGTTTAAGGGCAATCCATAATATACACATACTATGCAAATGTCTACATAACCTAAAGCCTAGGCTCTGATACCACTACATATAAGCGCCCCGTTTCCTATTACCCTTTTTACGCCTCTATAAAATATTCATATAAAATTTCTCGCGATTCCCATAACTATTTCTGTAATACCCATAAAAGTTAATACGGGATTACTGTATAATATTAGAAGAATAACCGTACAACTTAGAAATGTTGATTTAAGTGTTCGTGGGAATAGTTTAGAAACCCCAAACCTTTCGTGGACCAAGTTCTTGTATGGATTGAAATATTCGTGGTCTAGATATCATATATGTAGTGGTCCCGTTCGATATGGATGTAAAATCACTAAGTTGTAAACTGATGTTGGACGTGATGTTGGACTAACACTCTCACTCACTCAGAAATGCACAGCGGAAAATATAAAGAACTTAGTGACGAAACTTAAACGAACACGAGATGTAATCTGTGCAGCAAGTCAAATAACTTGCTGCGTGCCTCAAGGCGCAAAACTCCACTATAAAGATGGATTACAAACTATCAACAAGGATAGTCAAAAACACGTCTAGCAAAACCTACGAATCAAAAAGGATTCTGCAAACTACAAGATCTTTCGACCTCTGAAAAGCTAGACTAAATGACAACTCTCGCAATATGTAAAACTTGCTCAAACTCGATATGTGTTTCGCTCATCGTTTTCGCTCAATATCTCGCTCAAAAGTTACTCCTTGAAAGCTCTCTCGAAAGTCGTAAGTTGCAGCTCGAAAATAACTCTTATTTATAGACCTTGGCTCCCTCTTGAATTGGTAAAAAGATCCCTTGAATATCTCTTCAAATATCTCTTCGAAGATCTCCCTAAATATAGTATATATTTAGTTCGAATCTTCTCATCTCATTGGTCGATCCTTATCTTCTATTTATGGTAAACTGATTGACTGATTCTCCTTGATATTCAGATCTTCTAATTATGGTAATTGCTTGACTTGATCTCCTTTGATCTTCAAATCTTCTATTTATAGTACTTGCACTTCCTAAATTCGTTCAAGCAACTCCACACGCTTTCCACACGGTTTGGACCCGTTTCAGCACTTTACCACGTCCTGCATATCAGTAAATCAAGCTACAAAAAAGGTTAAACGGTTTTGGGCATGAAAGATAAAATCGAATGTTCACAGACAACAATGTTGGCTGAAATATTAGCCCAACATTGTCAAAGCTGAGCTAGTCAACATTAACAATCTCCCCCTTTTTATCTTTCTTCCCAAAACCCATGCAGATTTAAAAGTTCCAAAACTCCCCCTAAAGGCAAAATCTATTCAACCACAAAAACATTAAAAGATGGTTAGAGTAGACGCAAACAGAATAGCGATTAAACTACTCAAAGTACTACGAAAATAGTACATAGCCATAAAGAGGTCTTAAGTTAAATATCTGCACAATTTAAACTGTTCATACGCATGCCGGCAAACCACATAGTCACACATGTAGAATTAACCAGATCAGCATGCACAAAATAACCATAAAGTCAAGCATGTAAAAAGAAACGATCTTTAGGCGAATCTGCAAAATAAAAATATCCGGCATGTAAGCAGGCAATCATGTAGACATATCGAAGAAACAAAGCAGCATGCATATAGTAAAAGTTAGAGAAAAAATCAAGTATGCATGCAAAATAGAAAGAATCAGAGCTTCACTCTCAATGGAGTATGGAGTTTCCTTCTGATGCTTTCTCGGCTGCTTCTCCTTCTTGGTCAGCTCCCCCTGTTTGTTCGGCTCCTTATTCTGCTCCCCCTGAATTCCCTTATCTCCCCCTTTTTATCTGCACAACCTTCTCCCCCTTTTTGGGAAGAAAGAAAAGATCCAGAGAACTTCTCCGTTAGCCAACTTGCAGATGTTGAGGTAACATCTGGCCCAACATTCTGAGACTCAGAAACAAGTTTGTTCGCATAAAGACAAAGATAAATCCAAAAAAAATTGATATGAGCACAGAATGTATAACCCGTGAATTATATCAGAAACGTAGGGGCAGAGAGTAATGTCAGTGAGCCACTCAAATATAATTTAGACAGTTTAGAGGATAAGGTCGAATCAGGTCACAACTGTCTAAGTAAAATGGAGCTAAAATATAGTATGCGGACGTATTAGTCATGCGAGCAAATATGAGCACATCAGATCATGATTCAACCCAAAGACACAAAGTCAAAAGTCAAGATAGAATCAAGCAAGACTAACCGTTTGAGCGACGATGATGAGCACTTGAGACAAATGTAACAAGCTGTTCTTCGAGAGTTCTAATGCAATTCTGAGAGATTTCTAAACTAGACACATATGTCTACCAAATGCAGTACTAAAGACAGACACAAATAAAACGAAAACATAAAATGTAGCAATATCAAACTGATAGTCACACATGTTGCCCTAACATTTGACTCAACATTCTGAATCCGTAATCCTAGACTTTTCTGCTTAATCCTTCTCAAGACCAGTTCCCTTTATTACCCTTTCACCTCATATAACAAACCAAATTTTTGCACTGCCCTTATACCCTCAGCTTCGTGGTTCGGTTTTTTTGTCGCATAGTATACATCGTCACCGCGAATGCCATGTACCTAAGGAAACTTATTACCAAATACCTAAAGATAGCCGAGAGTTTATGAGCATGCTTATACACAATAAGGATTGGCTTTTTGTTGCAATAAGTACATCGTCACAGCGAATGCCGTGTACCTAGGGACGTATTACCAAGAGCCTTTAAAGAGGGATTGGGTTCATTTAGGGACCAGTCGAATAGAATCAAGTCATTTCACAAGAAAACAGAACAGAATATTTAATCAAACATTTAAGCAGTAACCATCAAATTTGACATATGCTATGTTGATCCAAATATTGGACCAACATTTAACCTGACATGTGCAATCCTATGGATTTCTTCAGGTCCGAGAACCTTTCAAAATCCAATGCTTTCATGAAAATGTCTGCTAACTGATGCTTAGTGTCTATATGCTCAATGCGGACTCTTTTTCGACCATATCTCTCATAAAATGATGCCTTATATCTATATGCTTTGTGCGTGAATGCTGGATAGGGTTCCTAGATATGTTGATGGCACTAAGGTTATCACAATACATGAGGACTGACTCGCACTCTAAACAATAGTCACACAACATGCTATTCAACCATATTAATTGCGTACAACAACTACCCGCAGCAACATACTCAGACTCAGCAGTAGATAAAGACACACAATTCTGTTTCTTACTGTACCATGCAACTAGATTGTTACCTAAGAAGAAACAGCCGCCACTTGTGCTCTTGCGATCATCCTCGTCACCTGCCCAATCAGCATCGCTGTAGCCTACAAGACTCATATTAGTATCTTTAGAGAACCATAACCCTAGGCTACACGATCCACTCACATATCGAAGAATACGCTTCACAGCATTAAGATGGGAAACCTTAGGCTCAGATTGATATCTAGCACAGACACATACGCTATACATAATATCGGGTCTACTCGCTGAAAGATAAAGCAAACTGCCTATCATGGATCGATATAATGTTGGGTCAACATTCTGTCCGACATTGTCTTTACTAACCTTTTGTGAGGACCCCATGGGAGTTTTCATTACCTTAGCTGTGTCGAGTCCGAACTTTTTCACCATGTTCTTCGCGTACTTCTCCTGAGACATGAATATACCGTCACTACTTTGCTTAATCTGCAAGCCTAAAAAATAAGTTAGCTCTCCAATCATGCTCATTTCGAACGTGGAGTTCATCGCCTGCACAAACTGATCTAACATGGACTGTGAGCTCGAGCCAAAAACGATATCATCTACGTAAACTTGAGCAATTAAAAGATCAGAACCGACTCTTTTCACAAACAGCGTACGGTCTGCCTCACCTCGAGTGAATCCAAATTCAAGCAAAAATGTAGTCAACCTACCATACCAAGCTCGAGGCGCTTGCTTTAGTCCATACAAAGCTTTCTGCAGCTTAAAGACATGGTTAGGAAAATGTGGATCCTCAAATCCCTTAGGCTGTTCAACATAGATATCTTTATCAATATACCCATATAAAAACGCACCCTTAACATCCATTTGGTGTAACGTGATGTTAAGCCAACATGCAATAGCTAATAACAACCTAATTGATTCTAACCTAGCCACGGGAGCGAACGTCTCATCAAAATCTATGCCCTCAACTTGCGTATAACCATGAGCTACTAAACGTGCTTTGTTCCTAACAACTCTACCAAGTTCATCAGATTTATTCTTAAAGATCCACTTCGTGCCTATGACATTAATGTCCTTCGACCGTGGGACTAAGGTCCATACTTGGTTTTTCTCAAACTGCAAGAGTTCCTCTTGCATCGCATTAATCCAGAAATTATCCTTGAGAGCTTCAAGGACATTCTTAGGTTCTATCTCAGAAACAAAACAATTAAAACGTACCTCAGCGTATACTGTGTTCATGCATACGTTTCTTACCATAGACTTATAATCCTTGCGCGGTTTGTCTCTGGTTTTCCTTCCTTCATTCACGTCTCCAATAATAAGGTCAGTGGGATGATCTTTCTGAATCTTAGCTGGCGGATCTCGTCGCATTTCACTGGGTCCAACCTCAATGTTCTGTTCTGGCACAGATGTTGAGTCAGATGTTGGCTCAACATTGTCCTCAGGTTCCGCCTCTGTTAGCTCCTCTGTTTCATGAACAGCTTTGAATTGATCTGTAATATCAACTTGAGGAGCATCTCTGCTAGCGTCATTAGTATCATCAAACACAATATTAATGGACTCTTGAACAGACTTCAAACGCAAGTTATAAACACGATAAGCACGACTATTAGACGAGTATCCTAGAAAAATACACTTATCACTTTTCGAATCAAACTTGGTCAAATACTCACGATCATTCAACATGTAGCAGAAACACCCAAAGACATGAAAGTATTTGACCGTAGGCTTCTTCCCATTCAACAACTCATACGACGTTTTCTTAGTACCATGCCTAAAGAACACTCGATTCGATATGTGACAAGCAGTATGCAATGCTTCAGCCCAAAAACGCTTAGAAATATTCCTAGAAAGTAACATAACACGAGCCATTTCTTGTAGAGTCCTATTCTTCCTCTCGGCCACCCCATTTTGTTGGGGTGTCTTAGGAGATGAATACTCATGCACAATGCCTTTCTTATCACAAAACTCACCAAAGTGCTGATTTTCAAACTCTCTACCATGATCAGACCTAATACAAAAGATAGATGCACTGAAAATGTTCCTAATCATCACACAAAAATTCTTAAAGAAATCGAATGATTCTGATTTTTCCCTAAGAAAAAATATCCATGCATATCTAGAAAAGTCATCCACGAGCACATAAGCGTATTTCCTGCCTCCTATACTATCTACTTCCATCGGACCCATCAAATCCATGTGAATCAATTAGAGCAGTTTTAAAATGTTGGGCAGCTTGTTGGTCAACATTATGACTAACATGTGTTTGCTTACCCTTCAAACACGACTCACAATTAACCTTACCAAACTCCTTAAACTTCGAAATGCCTCTGATTGCGTCATGCTTGATAAGTTGCTCCAAAGTTTTGTAGTTGACGTGGCCCAGTTTGTAGTGCCATAGGATCACATCATCCCTGGCCTTAGAGAGTTGGCACACGTCCTTCACACTGGATTTGTCGCCGACTAGGTAGCAATTGTCACTCGATCTTTTACCTGCCATCACTCGAACAGAATCGCGGTTAAAAACTTCACAACACTCCTTATTGAACCTTACCTCAAGATCGTCGTCGCAAAGCTGGCTAATGCTGATCAGATTCGCTACAAGCCCGTCAACATGGAGTACATTGCTCAGCTTGGGAAAGTCGGGCACGTTTAATCTGCCACGGCCGAGAATCCGACCTTTAGAGCCTCCTCCGAACGTCACAGATCCACTCCTTAATGGCGTATAATCACTGAGATATTCCTTGGTACCCGTCATATGTCGG
This sequence comes from Craterostigma plantagineum, assembly GCA_027422505.1. Lineage (NCBI taxonomy): Eukaryota > Viridiplantae > Streptophyta > Magnoliopsida > Lamiales > Linderniaceae > Craterostigma > Craterostigma plantagineum. The sequence continues at coordinate 10,541,933 of JAPQWV010000011.1, read as the reverse complement.
GAACACCCGCTATCGAAGTACCATGAACCTGTCACGTTAGCTCGCAAAGTGGTGTACACAACAAGACATTTATGACCAGATTTCTCGACCCAAACATTCCTAGATGACACTACAGCATTCTGTTTGCTAGAACTTGAAGATGAGCCAGCTGACGTTTCTCCAGACACACGACTCAACACTGATTTCTCAATGTTGAGCGGGATGTTGGATGACATTTCAGCCGACATCGATTTCTTTGCAGAAATCTCCCTCTTCAATTTCCAGCAAAACGGTTTTAAATGACCAGTTTGCTTACAATGATGGCAAATATATGAGCTATCCTTAGTCGTAGTAGTAGCATGCTTAGGACTAGTATTGACTATCGTATTCTCACTAACATCGCTCGTGACATGAGACTTAACAAAATCTCTCTTAGGCTGAGCATGCGACACGGGTTTTGGATTAGCACATACAGGCTGAGTACTAAAACCTAGGCCTTGCTTATCAAAAATACCAAGAGACAATACCTCATCAAGGGTCGATTTACCCTTGTTCAATTTCTTAAAGGTCTCATCGGCCTCGTCGACTCGCCTTTGAAGCTTGTCAATTTCCTTGTCCTTTCGTGTCAGTACGGCTTCCATCTTGTTCATTCCTTCCACCAAGCTTTCGATTAGTTTTTCATTCTTCTCATTCTCCTCGGACAGGATTTCCACCGCGGCTTTGAGTTGCTGATTTTTCGACTTCTCTATTTCGTATTGTGCGGACATCAACTCAAAGGCTTCTTTTGAACTTCTTCGCAACATCCTGTATCTGCATCATCGGAACTCAAATACCCATCAAAACAGTTCGAGTCATCATAATCAAAAATAATATGTTTTTCAGATGTTGAGTCAGATGTTGGCCCAACATCTGTTACCGCAGTGAAGCCGATTTGTTGATCCTCATCGTCTTCACCCTCAGAGAATGACTGGATCGTCACTGATGATTGCATGTGCTGTGTTGGGGACTGCTCTTCATCTTCATCATCGGATAGGTCCACCCAAAGCGATTTCCCGCGTTTCCGAAGTGTGTTTGCACATTCGTTGGCAAAATGGCCCCATCCTTGACATTCATAGCATCTAACCGAGTCATAGCTGATATTCTTCTTCTTACTATCTGGTTTGCGTTTGATGAATGGAGGAGCAGACGTAGGTTCTCCTTTGACATTCTGACCCTTCCTGAATGTTGGACCAACATTCTGCCCAACATTCTTCTTCTGTAGAAACTTTGTGAATTTCTTCACTATCATGGCCATGTCATCCTCATCATTGGGGTCAACCTCAGTTTGCTCCTTGGATGGCTGACTTACTAGAGCAAGGTTTTTGCCTCGTGAAGCTCTTTGTTGTACTTCGAGATTGGTCTCATAGTTTTTCATGATGTTCATCAACGTGTTGAGATCCATCGTGGACAAGTTGTGGGCTTCCTCGAACGCAGCTACCTTCACATTAAACTTTGGATTTAGCGTACGAATTGCTTTAGAAATTAATACCTTATTCGCGATTGGCTCTCCAAGACTGGCGCACTCGCTTGAAATCGTCAGAATTTTGCCGAAGTATGTGGTAACATCCTCATCGTCCTTCATTCTGAGATTTTCGAATTGATTGAGGAGCAGCCTTAGACGTGTCTGCTTCACACTCGCATCGCCTTCACAGTACCTCTGTAGTAAATCCCATGCATCGTTTGCCGTAGACTGTTTTGTATGATCTTGAACACGAAAATGTCCACCGAAGAGAAGATGGCATTGAGGGCTTTATCATTGAACTCGGCTGCATTTCTCTCTTGAAGACTCCATTCAGTGACCGGTTTTTCATAGACTTCACCATCTTCGTCCGGGGCAGTTTTTGGTGTAGAATAACCATGGATCACGGACTCCCACGCTCGCACATCTATCGACTTGATGCACTGCCGAACACGAACCTTCCAATAGGCGTAGTTGGAGCCGTCTAGCACAGGGACTTTCCCGATGTAATTTGAACTTGAAACATCCATTATAGATGATCTTCAGCGCTTAGTAACGTCAAGCGTAGGCTCTGATACCACTTTGAAGTGGTCCCGTTCGATATGGATGTAAAATCACTAAGTTGTAAACTAATGTTGGACGTGATGTTGGACTAACACTCTCACTCACTCAGAAGTGCACAGCGGAAATATAAAGAACTTAGTGACGAAACGAACACGAGATGTAAATCTGTGCAGCAAGTCAAATAACTTGCTGCGTGCCTCAAGGCGCAAAACTCCACTATAAAGATGGATTACAAACTATCAAAAAGGATAGTCAAAAACACGTCTAGCAAAACCTACGAATCAAAAAGGATTCTGCAAACTACAAGATCTTTCGACCTCTGAAAAGCTAGACTAAAAGACAACTCTCGCAATATGTAAAACTCGCTCAAACTCGATATGTGTTTCGCTCATCGTTTTCGCTCAATATCTCGCTCAAATTTACTCCTTGAAAGCTCTCTCGAAAGTCGTAAGTTGCAGCTCGAAAATAACTCTTATTTATAGACCTTGGCTCCCTCTTGAATTGGTAAAAAGATCCCTTGAATATCTCTTCAAATATCTCTTCGAAGATCTCCCTAAATATAGTATATATTTAGTTCGAATCTTCTCATCTCATTGGCCGATCCTTATCTTCTATTTATGGTAAACTGATTGACTGATTCTCCTTGATATTCAGATCTTCTAATTATGGTAATTGCTTGACTTGATCTCCTTTGATCTTCAAATCTTCTATTTATAGTACTTGCACTTCCTAAATTCGTTCAAGCAACTCCACACGCTTTCCACACGGTTTGGACCCGTTTCAGCACTTTACCACGTCCTGCATATCAGTAAATCAAGCTACAAAAAAGGTTAAACGGTTTTGCGCATGAAAGATAAAATCGAATGTTGACAGACAACAATGTTGGCTGAAATGTTAGCCCAACATTGTCAAAGCTGAGCTAGTCAACATTAACAATATATGATTAGATATGTTTACGTACACATACATATATAATAATACAATAAAACCCATTAAATTTTCGTGAAGACTTAGACATACAAATGCAAGTGTACTAATAATCATAATCTATGATATAACTGAGGTAGTACACGGGTGGTGTCCCTAGATATTAGTATTATATAGTTTTCTTGATTAACATAGACACATAGAAGAAAGTTTTCGTGGTATTTATAATATATATGTTTATATATACAAAAGTACAATGATTGGAAATGAGTCCTAAGTCCACCTAAGTATTCGTGGTCATGGATACATATATATAAGTAATAATACCAAAGTATTAACCCTAAAAGGGACTAGACTAACACGTGGAGATCATTTCTATTATTGTAGGCATGACTAATGAAAAGCTTTCTTAATCGTAAGGTAATACACAATAATATATACGTGTATATATATATATATATATATATATATATATATCTATGTATACTTACCACGTCATAATACAAGAAAACCCTTACGAATTAAAAAGTGAAAGAATAGATAAAGAAATAAGATAGTAAAATAACTCTGACTGGGCAAAGCTTAAGCTGGGACAAGCTAGGATTAGTTAAGCCGTAAAATGCTTGGACGTGAGGTAATACTTCGTTTACCATACAAGAATATGTTCATACCTTATATGTCTTCGATGATTTAATTGATATAGTTGATTTATGAGATAGTTTACGTGACATCAGCTTGTGATTAGAATATGTTATGTGAAGCTGTGAAAATCCAGGTTATTTGAAATAACCATGGTTGAGTATACACTGATATTTCACTGTAAAATTTTCGGTATGTGACAATGGTAGTTGTCGACATGATTTTGGTAAATATCTTGGGGTTAGCAAGGTGAGGAGTGCATGAAGCTTATATGATCCGTGTTTAATTATTGAACCTAAAGTGGTCTTTGTGAGTTAGCAATTGGTTAGGATTTATATATATTATATAGTGTAGATATATCTGATAAGGTGGAGTTTTCGTGATTTCCATGAAGTCTTCGTGGTTATTATATTAAGGTTCAATGTCAGACTTTGAAGTAGCTGTATTGTGAGACTTTCGTAATTATATATTTTACTTAGGTGTTGAAGTATAAAAGGTTGGAATCATGTTCACATGTGTGCGAAGAGCTTTGGTGTGTGATTTGATGTTGAAATAATTTTGATAAATTACATGAGAAATTCGATGCTTGTATGTTTGGATATATGGAGTACCTTTGAGTGCTTAAAAAAATGTTTTCGGCAATGAAAGTTTCGGTATTATAATAATATTCCCAAGGTTTTCAGTATTACCTAATGTATAATATTTTCAGCATTAATAAGGTTTTCATTATTTTAGTGTTTTCGTGATTTTTAGGGTTTTGATAATTTTAGGGTTTTCAATACGTAGGGTTTGGAAATATTTCAATACTCAGAGGATTGAAGCGTATGGAAATTCCCAGATTTCGTAACTAATTTTATAGCGGGAGGACAGGTAGGTGAATTATTCATCTACAATGCGTAAACACTTATCTGAATTACGTGCTTTTATGTGTTTCGATGATTTACGTGATTTATGTGTTTGACGCACGTTTTCATGTATTATCACGTTTATATGCATAGCATATGCATATCCTATCACAGGGGTGAGAGGTATTTACACCGTACTGAAACGGTGATGATTTGGCGTACCGTTGAGCGGGGTAGTTCTAGTTTGTTGTGATTGTTTGACAAAAATGATGGTCGTCACAATTTCCTTTAACAAAAACGGGTGCATACATTTGGTCTGGTTCCTTTCACAATAATGTACATATATGTACGTATCATATGAGTCACGAAATGCAACAGTCTAAATCATTTCTATTCTATATGCTAACGATGAACAGAGGGGAGCAGGAGGAGAGCGTAGCCGGCCAACCTTGAATCCATGCTTATGAAGATGCGTTCTATGCAGCATGCTAATTATCTACACAACTGTGAAGACAATAATTCAGAGTATGATCGCAACATGTTATCTAGTAAAAGTAACAGTAAAATAAACAGTAGTGATTCCTTCCCGTCAATATCGTAACCATGCTATCATAAAAGCATCGTGCATATAACAGTCATTTATAAGATCCATAAATCAGATGCCATTCTATATGTCCATTTATTTTGATACTCCCGTTATAGACTAGCTAGACTGAACTGTACGCCCAGTCGGCGCCCATGCATGGGACTCTGTAACCATTTTGTAATCTCCCGATTTTTAGGGATACGTATTGCCTGTACAGGACCGTAAAATCCCCGATTTGTAGGGAGTTATGCTGTAGCATCCGTATCATACCATCGGTAGTCGTAGTAGTCTCAACGGTTTCTCCCTTCATTTTATATGTATGCAATGCTATATAAATACCTCATATGACACATAAATCATATGGAATCACTTTACGGTCACATAGTTCACGTGGATCCATACATAACACATATCACATATTAATCAATTGATTCATATAAAGCATGTAAGCACATAAGGCACATAAGGTACATGTTGCAAATCATACTTACAAGTTTCGTCTATTTTCTCCGCTAGCTTAATCGACCTTTTCCTTGCCCTTACCGGACTAATGACCTATATAATTATTTTATCCGTAAATATGAAATCTTATAATGGCATGCGTGCGTGAGATGCATGCTTTATTATGCATGATCACTTCGATCCGTAATCTTTACTTTCTGTTTATTAGTTATAATGTATTAGACTCCTCGCTTAGAGGTTATATATATTTAACCAATATCGAACCTGTATTAAAAATTGATAATTATATTGTACCGAAAAATACCATTGAAATCTTAATTCTTATTATGTTGAAAACCCTAAAATATCGAAAATCCCAATATTATACCGGAAACTTTTCCGATGTCCACTAGTTAATTGTTTGACATGACTATAATGTGATGTACATAGACTTTTATTATTAGTAGTGTCGATTTCTTTGAGGCTAAGGAACTCTTTATTAGTCATTTTTTAACAATAATTTTCCAACTCCCACGTATATTCACCTTTTTTTGCTAAACAATTAAAATTACAAGAACATTCCCATGCTTCGAAATTCCAATTTAATAAGGGATCTCGAGACTTTGAATTTCTCCCTATTAATTTCGAAGTCCTCTTTCCAATCTTACATTCCAAATTCTATTGATTTCGAAATTCTATTCCTATCTTGACCCCACACAAGTCTTTCGACATCTATTATTTCGAAGTACATTTCGAAATCCATCATAGCTTCTTTCAACATCCATTTCGAAATTTCCCTAAATTTCCCTAGATTTCGACTAATTGATTTTATACTGGCCAAAATACCTTTCGAAATCCTACTTGAATTACAATTTCAGAAATTAAAATTCTCGAAGGATTTTTACGAAATCAATCTTTCGAAATTTCTCTCGAACTCTTAAAATACATATCAGTTATCTTTCGAAATCCTATATTGCAAAAACCTATTCTTTCGAAATCACTTTACGAAATCGTCTTTCGAAATCATCGAAATTCATATCTTCGAGATTTTATTCAAAATTAGTCAAAATCCGGAAACCGGTACACTTAATAACACATTTTTATTTCAAAATTCTGACAAACTTCGATCAAACTGTAAACCTTCGAGAACACAGAGAGAGTTTCATCAACCTTTCAAAATTTATACTGTTCAAACATCAAATTAATATAACATGAACAATATAAAATTCATGTATGTTAATACTTAAGGCATATTAAATCTGTACATTATAGGAAAAATTCTCACCCTTCCTTAGCCTAGTTTGAATTGTGCTCAAGTTCGTCTCTTCCCTGTCCTTTAGCTTTCGTGAGTTATGGAAATGATATGAATTAATCTCCTTTCTTCCTATCTTATCCTACACTTGCGTGTATTAGTAGTCAAATGACATCGACCCTTTTAATACTTATCATAAGTTTGTCTAATACACATTATATTATTATTATAATTGCTTCCATTACGACTAAGTTTTCAATATATTGGCATATGTGTTATATATAGATCTCGAAATTTACTTAAGTGATCAATTGTTATGTCGAAAATCAGAAGTTTTTCGAAAATCGTAATCCATATTAGTTCAATTTAATTCTAGTGACTCTATATATAACAAGCAATATTTTTGTGATACTTTTTTTTTGAAAATCTAATTTTCGTGACATGTACATATAATCCTCTCTTTTGATAATTAATTTCACTACTACTCTACTTACTTCAACTATTACTTTCCCTCAACAACTATAATACCTAGCCAAGTACTATTTCCATTCATATCTCTATTATAATTTAATTATGTAAATACATAAAATAGCGCAAACGCATGAATTTATAACATGCACAAGAATAATATAGGTTTTGGATTTTGGTTTCGGTTCCTGACATGGCATATTTGGTAAGTGGCCGTATTCTCAACACTCCCCCTCAAGTTGGACTTTGGGATATTTTGAAAAGTTCAACTTGGAGATATTATGTGTCTCGTGCCCGCCGTGACTTTTTGTTGTTGGAGGTTGAGACTCTTGCCGGAATCCTCATGGCCATGGCCCTCTATGTGAGTTCTACCATATTTACTCTGGGTGGCTCCTCCGAAGAGAGCGCTTGGGTGGCTCCTCCGAAGAGTGCGCTTGGGGTGGCTGCTCCGTAAAGTGCTCTTGGGTGGCTACTCCGAAGAGTGCGCTTGGGGTGGCTACTCCGTAGAGTGCTCTTGGATGGCTCCTCCGTAGAGTGCGCTTGGGTGGTTCCTCCCAAGAGTGCGCTTCATGGTGGACGAGTTGTGAGTATGGGGGATGTTGCTCCGCCTTGTGTGGTGGTGGAGCCGCTTCTGTTTCTCTCTCTCTCTATTTTTTTTTCGATTTGATCTGGCTTGAGCAGAGGATGATGATCTCGCCCCGCTGAGGAGCTACAAAATCTGGGCTTTGATGACTGGAGACTTTGTTGTCTTTGTGGCCACGGATCCATTAGGGTGTATCACCGTTGCCTTCTTCGGAGCCTTCACGGTCTTCGACGTCATGGAGGAGATATAGAGGGGGTTATGATGTTGAAGTTTTTTTTGGTCTTGCGGGATAGTTGCTGCTCGTCGATGATGTGAGGTTGAGGTGGTACCCTCAAGGAAGATTGATGGTGGTGTATGATTGGACATAATTTTTTTTCTCGTTTTTCTTCTTTTCTTTTTTCTTGCAACAGGTTCATCGACTTGGCTTTGATACCAGGTTGAATTTTCGGAATGAATTTGTATTGTATTGCTCGATATATTTGTGTACAATAGATGACCTATTATATAGGCTACACATTCAAAAACTAGTCGTTATAATATAGCCGTTGGGACATTTAGGACATAAATCGTATCCCAAAATATCATCCCTTGATCTTTGCCCTGATTTGAGGTTGGCATATTTGGTAAGTGGCCGTTATTCTCAACAACGACTAATCGTGCCTTATACCTTGAGAATTTACGTAGCTTATTGCCACTTATATCCGACTATTTTCTTTTTCTTCGCCGGCGGCACAAGAATCCAAGTATCATTCTTGTGCAATGACTCCATTTCTTCATTCATTGCTAGCCACCTATGAGAATTTACGTCGCTTATTGCCTTAGAATATGTAGAAGGTTCACCGCATCTACCTGTTTCTTCTGCCACTGATAAAGCATACGAAACTAAATTCACGTACCGCTGTGGTAGTCGAATCTATCTCTCCCTATCTCCTACTATAGAATATTCCTGCTCGGTGCTTTTATATTCAACAGAATCAGGTTCTGGATCATGCTCCTGATCTGTTGAACTCGTCGCAGGGTCAACTGAAAAATCTTTGTTGATCTCGAGCTCCACCTCGCTGGATACACCATCCTTCTTTTCTTGATTAGAAGAATTAGTAGACACTTTTGAAGGATGTAACATAGAAGAGTAACCGAAAAAATACACATTAGCTCTAGGCTCTAACTTTTCCTCGTTTACGTGCATATAAGCTGGGAACCAAAATATTCCTAAGTTGGAGTAAAACAAGAGTACCTGACCATAATTCCTCACGAGTCTTGAAATTGATCGGTGAACACGGTGAGTGGCTGACAATATAACATGCTGCGGCGATAGCTTCAGCCCAAAATTATTTCTCAAACCAGCGTTGGAGATCATACATCGAGCTCTCTCTAAAAGCGTTCTGTTCATGCGCTCGGCAATACCATTTTGTTTAGGCGTCATTCGAACAGTGTGATGTCTAGCAATTCCTTCATTCTTGCAAATTTCGTTGAACTCGCTTCCGCAAAATTCTAAGACATTATATGTCCACAACCGCTTGATATGTTTTCATGTCTGCTTTTCAATCAAAACTTTTCTTTATTTAAACGTTAGGAAAACATCACTCTTCTGTTTAAGAAAATAGACATTGTCCTTGAAAAATCATCAATTGAAGTCAACATATATTTTGCACCACCTTTGGACGGAACACGAGAAGTGCCCCATGTTGGGGAACCCCGGGTGTCCCGAGATCAAATCCCGGGCGCAGTAAGGAGTTTAAAATTTTTCCGGGATCCCCTTAAGGTTAGCCCCGGATCGCTCGGTTAATAAAAGAAATACGTTGTATTACACATAATAGGATAAAGATTTTTTACCCTCGTAGCGAAGATCCCTAGCTATCGGTTGTAGTAAACCGTTCCACGCTTCCATGAGCCACGCCAAAGAGAGTCACACCGACCCGAGACGTACCACAAAGAAATCCCTCCCAAGGATGGCTAGAGAGGGAATGGAGTTGTTTCAAGAGAGATATTTTACCACAATTTTTCTCTCTAAGAATTGTACTTGATTTTTCTCTCTCAAAAATGAAAAATAGTCATGAAAACTTAAGTTTATCACTATGAAAAACTTAGGTACTTAATAGCCACGAAATTTGCTATCCAAAATAATATTTTCAACCTTTGAAAATGATTTGTACCATACAAAATAATTATGTCAAAACATAATGGTCTACCTTTGAAAAAATTCATTAAAGGTTAATATTGCTTAAAAATATTTTTGGCATTTAAAAAAAAAACAAGGAAGAGAAAACAACACTTTGGCATTTTGCATTTCACATGAATCATGAGATAAATATTTTTTTTTAAATTTCAAAAATTCAAAAATAAAATACCATTTTTACCCTTGTGTTATAAGTTGGGCCAATAAATATATTAAGCCCAATATCTAATAAGGGCTCAATATTTTTATTAGTGGAAAAATAAATTAAGCCCAATATCTAATAAAGGCTTAATATTATTTTTGGTAGAAAAAAATAAATCAAGGCTTAATATTATTTTTCAGCCCAAAGGCCACACTTGGATATTTTTTCAAATACTCACGTAACATTATTAAACGACTCAAAGCCCGTTATATCTCTCTTTGATAGATACTATCTTAATGATCCTTTTAAGCCCGGCTCTCTTGGTTCATCTCAACCCGGCAAGGGAGGAACCCAAGAATTTGGTAAGCACCTAGCCAAACCCGTGGTACCGAATTGATCCTGTGTTGAGTACGATCTTCGTCGATTTACGAACCGACTATAAATTATCGTCGTACGTATAGACCCTTCACTTATGTCCCGGTCGAGTGAGAGTCATGGTCATATCAAACTCACTGACCCGGCGCTATGATTAATTCGTGACTGGCGAAATTACGAAACTGCTCCCCACATCCCACATGAGCAGTTTATTGCTTTGGCCAAATATACATAGGACATATATCTCGATTACTAACAAGACTGTGAATCTCTCGCGACTGTCTATGACCGGCAGCTACACTTCATTGTCAAGACCGCACGTCGTTGCTGACCCATGTTCTACCTCGAACAACGTGGGCCTAACAAACTAGTGACAAATCAAGACCCCGAAGTCAACTCCGTCAAAGACCATTTGGTCTATGGTCAACGCACACTACTATAGTCAATCGATCGATCATTGACGCTTCACAGAGTAATAGGCCATGTGATCTCGATTACGATTCGTGTCCAAATATAAGTTAATCCCCGATTCAACTCATATCAATGTTACGACCTCCCACTTCCCAAGTGAATTGTTGGCACATGTAACAGTCCAAACCACGCTCGCATTGATATTGTCCGCTTTGGGCGTTAAGCTGCCTGGCTGAGGACTTCTCATGTGGTCACCCATCATGGTACTTGTACTACTCTCTCCCCAGCACGCTTAACTACGGAGTTCCTATGAACTCCCACCCACCCGCACGGCTTAAAACGCGTCAATGGGAGGGCTGTCCACACCCTTTATAAAGGCATGCTTCGTTCTCCACTCCAATCGGTGTGGGATATCACAGCACAACATCTACGAGTCGTCAACAAATAAGTTATGATCGACATTCAGTCACCCTACCGAATGCTAGGACTTATGGACAAATTTAATGTTCGAGAATAATAGCTTGGTGCCACTCTCTCATTCCATGGGAATCAGTGACTAAACTCGCGATATTTGGGTTTTATTTATTTAGCGTCTTACCGGATGCCTAGTAAGAACTAATGACAAATAAATAATATGCCTGCAAGGAATAAATCTTAAATTCACATCAAACATTTAAATATTCAAATACAATATTCTCATATACATACCAAATAATACATCAAATATATACGTGTCCTATTCATTTCATCCTCGAATGGCATTCCGAGGCACATTCCTAACACTCCATACATCAGAATGAATATAGTCCAAGATACCTTTCACCCTGTGGATTGTCGGCGAATTGAAACTGACTCGTTTCTGCTTCCCAAAAATACAGTGTTCGCAAAAGTCCATCTTACAAGTACTTTGAGCACAAAGTAGGCACCGCTTGCTTAAAATCGTCAAGCCTTTTTCTCTCATGTGTCCAAGTCGCATATGTCATAATCTCGTGGTATCAACCTCCGGGGATGTTGAAATTGCAGCGGAACCTGCAAGCTTTCATCACGACAAGGGCACCTCTGGCAATTTTTCAAAACTTCACCTTCACCGGAGAACCTGCAGCCTTGAGATTCAAGTGTGCCTAAAGAGATAAGGTTTCTCTTCATATCTGGAACGCGTCTGACTTCTGTGAGTGTTCGGATGATTCCGTCGAACATCTTTATCTGAAACTGTACCTTTACCAACAACTTTACACGGAGCATCATATCCCATTAAAGCATATCTACCATTCATATGTGGAAAAACAATCTCTAACCCGCCTTATATGGTAAGAACAACCCGAATCTAAGATCCACTCCTTATCGACCTGACAATATTTACAGTTGCTTAAAAAATAGTTTAATCGCTCTCATCAGCAGCTACACTAGCTTCGACAGGTTTATTATATTGCTGATTATTTTTCTCCTTATTTTTTAATTTATAACAATCAGCTTTGATGTGACCTTACTTCTTACAAAAATTACAGACTTTATTTCTGTATCTGGATTTCGACCTCTCTTAGATCTGCTACTTTTAGCGTCCGGGTCTTCCCCGTGCAAAAAGACTTTCTGCCTGGCTACCACTTGTTTCTCCTGTTATATCCCTGTCTATCTATTCTTTTGATTGTAACGCAGATTTGACACTAGCATATGATATCGTATCTTTTTCGTATATAATAGTGTCACGAAAATGCTTTAAAGACAATGGAAGGGAACACAATAATATTATGGCCTGATCTTCGTCCGTCACCTTAACTTCTACGTTCGCCAAATCAATAATGATGGAATCGAATTTATCGAGATGCGAGAGTATAGAAGTACCTTCCGTCATTTTCATACTGTAAAGCTTCTGCTTTAAACAAAGTCGATTCTCCTTAGTCTTCTTCATATATATAGCTTTTAACGCATCCTACATACCCATGGCCGTCGTCTCCGTGTCAACTTATTATAAAACCTTGTAAAGAGATTTAATATAATAGCCGATATGGCTTTCTTGTCCTGCCCAATTCATTAATTGATCGTCTTTCATTTCGTTTGGTTTCTTCTTTGCGCCTTCAGCGCCAGCTCACAACCATCTTGAATGAGTATGACCTCCATCTTGAGACTCCACATTGCAAAGTTGACATTTCTGTTGAACTTTTTAATTAACATTTTTGTTATCGTCATGGTGGCTAAAAATAAATCGGATTGGCTCTGACATCAATTTGTTAGGATATTTTGATTCCCAATAATTTAATTGCCCGAGAAATGACGATAATAAATAAAAAAAGACAAAAATAAATTTGGACAGTGAAAACAAGATTTACGTGGTTCGATCAGAATGACCTACGTCCATGGGAGATAGAATTTCTTTATTTTGTGGAGATATTACAGACAGATATACCTCGTAAAGAGGATATGTTGAAAAACAACTATAGAGAATAAAATGAACGGACTGATAATATTTATTTGTTATGGTGGTGTATTCTTCCTTGTCGAATGAGCCTTAGTTATAGGCAAATCTGCATCGATTTTCCATGTGAACTAAAATAATATTAAAGCAGCCATTTCTTTTGACTAATGAATTCAGCTAGCCATGCTTGAACAGTGAGGTGACAAACTTTGAAAATTATAACCCACATGAAGAAAGACTTTGCGTTCATATTTTATTTGTCCCAGTCACATCCAACAAAGAAAAGAAAAATAACTCTATAAAAGGAGATAGAACTCGATGAGAAATTAACCGATCCAAAATTGGAATGAAAATATCTCCAAGTTTAAATATACAAGAAAATTAATACGATAAGCTTACTTCAATGAAAAACATGATTTCACCTTATCCTTTGCGTTAAATAACAATAAAAGAAAAAAAATAATGAAAAGGAAAAAAGAAAAGAAAATGTAGTATAAAATTAGAAATCATGGGAGAAGTAGGTATTGACTGGGAAACGGCGACTGAACAGCCACAACACAACACACAGAATTACAGACGTTTGGGTGCTATGGCGGTTCCAGGTGGAAGGCGGAACGGGGAGGAAGATGACGGTGCTAATCTGTTCGGCGGCGGTGGCATGGATTTCGCCGAAGAGGAACTCGACGTCGACCAAAGCGACGTTCCTTTCCATCTACGTCCTCTTCTTTCCGCCGCTGAGTCCGGCGATTTGAACGCCCTTCGTCACGCCTTAGGTATTGCTTTTACGCTCCCCTGCTTGGTTTTGTGCAGCTGCGGACGTTTGACTATTATGTTTATTGTTACTCTCTCAATTGAGGTTGGCACATATGACGCCAGCTGAGATTGAGTTCATTTCGTTTATGTTAATGTAGCAATGCTTGTTTTTAGGCATGTTGTTCTTATATAGTGAATATGTTTGTTCGAATCCTTTCTTTGGTATGGATGTGGAAGGTTTCTCTCATCCATTTCTCTTATTTTTATTCTTGTAGTTTTGTTTGGTGTTCTCCTCGATATGTCTTTCATGAACTTATTATTTGTTGCGTTTCTGAAAGCTGCTGTAGTATAGTTTTGGATAATTTTGATTATCCATTTTAGTGAAGTAAAATCGCCGAGTTGCTTGAAACCTAACCTTTCTATTTCCCGTAGCAAACGCCAATCCTCTAACCTACTCAACCGGTACAAACGACTTACCTCACTTATGCTACCCATTCCAATTTCAAGTGGGCTTTCTTTGTAATGTTTGGCCAGAACACGGCATTGAAGTTAACAGATGTGGCTGTAATTACGTTTAGTACACTCTTTTTGTATTTGGATCACCTCTAGTTGGTATCTTTGTCCCTTAATTGCCAGTTGATTGTACCATTAGAGGGGGATGATTCCATGGTTAGCTGTTGATTCCCAGGTTTAGTTCTTATACGAGACCACTATATTCCAATATTTTGTTTTAGCACTCCACGATATGTCGAAAACAGACCTTAGTTTGATTTGTGTCTTCTTGTATGTACAGAACATTTTGTTTGAAGGTTCTTAAGTGAGGTACGCTGCAAGTACGTTCTTCATGTATCTACTGACTACTTTCTTCAATACATACTGATTATTCCAATGTGTGATTAATCTATCTAATGCATTAAATGAATCAATGTGCGGCGGCTTGCACCTGTTGTTTGGGACTATTATATAGTTTTGTGCGCAGTATGCTTGTTGCTTGCTTGGATGTGCTATTTCTGTCAAACTTTGCAGTTGTGTAACCTAATCGTCCTTCAAACTATATTCATGAATGCAGACAATTATGATGGCAACATTGATGATCCCGTGGAAGATGGCGACTCTCTTCTTCACATCGCGTGTCTTTATGGCCACCTCAATTGCGTCCAGGTAATATAATCTTTGCTCATCTGAGTTAAATACATTTTGCATTTCCCTTAGTATGTATGCATTCATATGTCTCTCTCATTTTTAAAGTTTGCCTCCTTTCCTTCAGTTTTTGCTGGACAGAGGAGCAAACATGGAGGCAAAGGATGAGGATGGTGGAGTTCCCTTGCATGATGCTGCTGCTGGAGGTAGTTCACTGTTTTTCTGCTATTTACATTCCAATGTACTCAATTGCTTGCTTTTGTATTGATCAGAATTACTTTGCAGGTTATACAGATATAGTCCAACTTCTCTTTAGCCGTGCTAATGATCCCGAACGTATCAAGAGAATGATTGAAACCGTTGATGTTGAAGGCGACACAGTGAGTCAATGCCTCGCCTTCCTAATACTTTAGCTTTAGCAGAGAATGTTCAGTCAAACGTGCAAATGAAATCATTTTTTTGTGCATCTCTTAGCCTCTTCACCATGCTGCTAGAGGGGAATACGTCGAAGTCATATTATTGTTGCTTGAGCACGGAGCTTCTCCGAACAAGACAAACATCTATGGGAAGGTATGTAAAAAGTCTGTGTTTCCTTGAGGTGCTAATACCTTTGTTACATATGAGAGTTTTATCCTAGAATCAAATAGCTTCCCTTCGGTAAAGCATATGAATCAGTTTTGATATATCTATGCCCCTTAGCTTACCGTAAATACATGTAGATAACTCATTTTGTGATGTTGGATTATAGCTACGCTTTATATCGCATTTATGCAGACTCCAGTGGAACTAGCTGAACGTGATACAGATGCTAGAAGACTACTGACAGAAGCAATGGCTGGCGCACCTATCAACAGCTAAACCATGGATTTCTTCACAATATCTATGCTTTTCTTTTCTTATTGGAGAGGTCCGATTTCGAATAGAACTATATTTACTGATGAATGAATGGTGTAGTGCTGTGATGCTATCTTCAACGTGACTTTTTTCGGCCTTGAGTTCAAACTAGAGTAACCAAAACTCAGATAATGAAATGAATAATCCCTCTGATCTGATGATGATGAAATGCTGAGAGACCAAAGTCAGAGCCAGTTACTATATAGAAATAAAGAAGGTACTTGGTTGATTTTCGAATCACAAGAAAGGAGAAGAGACATCTACTATGACGAACACTGTGAGTTTCAACTTAATAGTCATACTTACATTTGGCTCCATATTATTTGCCCACATTTGGTTCACGAGCAACAACCATTTCTGGGATTCATTTGCTTCTGTTTTAGGATACTCCTCCTAACGTTCGACCCTTCTTCTAGAAGCAGGGGTACCTCCATTATCTCATAAGCAAAACCCAGCGGAGAAATTGATCTTAGCGTCAACTTCTCATGGAGAATACTTGTGCTTTCGACGCGCAAAATATTCTTGGAAACATTTAAAACCAATATACGTGTTTGTTGTGTTGTACCTTTATAACGAGCTCCTCGAAGCACCTTCCACGCTGTCTCGAGCCTTGGCGCTGCACTCGAGGAAAAGACAGCCCAGCTCTTCTGACAAGGTCAGCCCTTCTTCCCTGCTCACAGTTCTTTCCGATTCCTGGCATCGAATGATAGGTTGTCTGAACATCGAGGGCTAAACTAAGGACCGATTTTTTTCGAGAAAAAATTAAATAAATAGGAACGCCCCGTCGAAGAAAGTGTTCGAAAACTGGGAGGGGAGTTACTCTGTCGACTTTGTTTGCGACGAGCATCTTGATGCGGTCCTTATTCGTGGAGTAAAGCTCCATTTCTTTAGCCCATACGTCGGATATGATTGCGAACGTATCCCTCCTCGTAACGTCGTAAACTGCAAGTTCGGTAAGTTCAGTTTAGCGCATTGGGTATATATCGCATTTCCGGAGCGAGTTGAAGAAGGATGCAAGCGTAAGGTTAGTTACCGAGGACGATGGCTTGGGCGCCTCTGTAGTAGGAGCTTGTTAACGTCCTAAACCTCTCTTGTCCAGCTGAACAAAGTCACCAGTAGTAACTACTCATATGCTCCTTGAAAACTTGAGGCAGACTAGTTGGACTTTCAACAATTTGAATAAAAAGATTCGATTTCATTTGAACTAAGTAGTTACACTACATTCATACTTGGAGTTGGGATCGTTTCATAGCCTACAATGAGGCTTAAACTAGATTGATACTGGACTTAGTACGGAGTAGTTGTGCGGTGCCTTCCGATAGAAAAAAAAAGAACTAGGAAGAGGAAAGAAAAAAAAAGGGGGAGAAAATTCAAATGGTCCTTGTGTTTACCACATTGATCAATTTATTCCTAAATCTTTCGTATGGATCAATTTAGTTTCCGACATTGTCGATTTTGAATTAAATTGGTCATGCTGTTAGATAGCCGTCAAGTTGGACGGAAAATTGACACGTGTGGACTTTGGCCAAACTTAAAAAGAATATAACTTAAAGGGAAAAAATTCCGAAAGAAAAAACAAATAAAAAAGGTAGAAGAAGGAAAGAAAAAAAACAAAAAAGAATAATAGAAAAAAGGATTGATGATAGCCTATTGTTATTATACGCGTGTCCCATATGGTAAGCTTGAGTCTTCTCCCTCTAACCGTGGAGAGCTTTTATCTTAAAGTCAACATCTTTGAATTATTCAACAGAAAGAACATGATGAGTAATAATAGTTACAGAAGAGCAGAGGTTGTTCAACGACCATCAGGCAAACAATTAATTGCTACAATTGAACTCACTGCACGGACGTACCTACAGTAGGGGGAAAGATCGTCGTTGCCAACAGCAACGTTGGAAATGAAGGTGAGGAGGAGACTGCTTTTTCCGACGGCTGAATCGCCGATGAGTAAGATCTTGAATGATAGATCGTAGTCTCCCACCGTCGTAATACTACGACCGAGTAGAGTAGAGTAGATAGAGTATTATTGATGTGATTAATGTGACTCCTATATATTTATCCGTGCAGAAGAGATGCCTCCTCAACAGCTATAACATCGATAGTAAGCAATAAATGAGAGAACATCATCTTAATTTGTTCATTGTTTGACAAGCACAACCAATAAGAAGAATATATTAAGAAATAATTAGTATGTTGTCATCGATCGTGGTTCTGTTTGGGGAAACAAGAAAACGACCAAAGGCAGACTATTAAAAAAACAGGCACAGTGAAAGATGAAATTTTGTTTCCATGTGCGGTACGCACAACAACGGTGAAAGAATGGTGTGATTTATGGCTTTGTAGTAAATGTTGTCGGTTTCTTTTTCTTTTTTTTTTTTGTTTTTTACAACCATGGACTATCCCATTCAGCTATAGTTACGACATATATTCCGGGATGGGACTAGATCTCCATGGACTATGTAAACACGTCCCAAATTTATTCAACACGATAGTCACGAGACAACACCCCATGGGGACAATTCAATAAATTGTGGGAGGTGGAATTCGATCCATGACTAGCCCATAAATTTTTGAGGCCTACTCCTTAACTACTATACAGACCTCCTCCCAAATGTTGTCGTTGAATGGCTGGTTTTGAGGAGGGTGCCTAATATACTATTGACCATGAACTTTATCGCAAGTCACATGGACAAGAGATTACTATACTAGTCTTGCTTGGAAGCCGTAGTAGTGAGGTGTTTTTTATTGAACTGACCTTGCACAAAACACTTGAAGGAAAAAAGAAAAGAGTAAATAATAAGATCAGACATTGGTTTTAATGGGCCCATCTAGTAAATGTGTGGTTGCGGTGTTGTTTTGATGAACATGGTAGGAGAGGAGAAACACGTGATGGTCTGAAGTTAGGCAACACATGTGATACTACTAAAGACTTTGGTTTGACTGTGTTGTTATGTGATCACTCAAACACGTTCCCTCTTCTCTTCCAATCTATTATATTATCCCCTTTGTAGTTTTGATATAGATAGACATGCATGTGTGTGTCCTAGAGTTACATATTCCCATCCCAGCATATTCCTTTTTCAATTTATATCATAGAAAATTATAATATAAACTATTATGTTCTTTTGAAGAAGAAGATATGTATCTACTCAATCGTACAAAGACATGCAATAGATCATCGCAACTAAATTGAAGCAAGTTCATCAATAGCACGCACAACCCAATCATTACCCAATACCAAAGCATACAAAATCACCAGGCAGGCATATATGGCTTTTAACACAATTCTCTCAGCCTAAACAAACCCAACCCCTGATGTCTTAAGATGGAAAGTATAAAAAAGAAACAACTCACTAAGCATTCGCTATGGAGATATCTATTGTCCGGCGAACCCTTGAGGCGGAGGAGGCATCATCGGAGGGCGGCCCATCTGCATACCTGGCCTCGGCCCATTGCCCATAGGAGGTGGGAAAGCCATAGGTCCCGGCGGAGGTGGTGGTGGTGGCAGTGTTTGAGGTGGTGGTGGTGGTGGTGGGGCGGCGCCGTTGACCGCAGAAGGTGGTGGTGGTGGTGGCTTATTTGCTTCGGGTGGTTTTGTCTTGAAGTACAACTGCAGCTGCATATTGAGGAAGAAGAAGATATGATGCTTAAGAACTTATGATCGACAACAAACTTTAATATCCGGCAATGAGTGCCAAGGTGAAGCATATCTTGACACAAATATGAATGGGTATGGATGTATGATTTGAGTGAGACATACCGTGAACATTTTGGAGTCTGGATCCCAGTGAGAGAAGAACTTGGGAGTTGATTTATCAATCTCTATACTTGGAACCTAAAACGTCAGAACATAAAGATAGAATCAATCTCACACAAGTTCTTGACACATGAAAAGAATGGGACTGGGCGATTTTACCTTGAACGAAATAATTTCGTATGGGTCGGCCGCAAACAAGAGATACTGGTATTGCTTGTCAAATGGTTGGACTCTCTGTAGATGCCATTGATAAAAAAATCAGTTAAAGAGTGTAAAATGCCAAAAAGGTCAGCGTGAAAAACAAAAAGGAAAGCAACTTCCAGTAAAGATCGAATTTTGCAAGGATTTACGAGCTGATGAAAACATACCTGTTCAAATGATGACATAAATCGATGCCTTGGTTTTATGTTGTCTTCAATCTCAGGATATTCTATCTGCATTTTTTAAATTTGTTAAGACTTATGCAATGACAACCAATGACAGACACCTAGTCAAGTACACAAGCTAAGCAATTAAAAATCTTATATTGGGAGGAAGCTCACTCATTAAGACCAATAAGCTAAACTCAAAAGGCTATGCATTGGGACAAATATAGGAGCCACACATTTGGTTGGTAAGAGTACGACCAACGTTATAATAAAACCAAGCAGACTTAACTTTCATGTTACGAAGTACCCTTCGCTTCGTAATTATAGACAAGTCAACGGTATGAAACAGAGAGCCACATGCTATACACACACAGCTCTAAGTTCCGGTTACCAATTAATCTTATCATCCATCCAGCTCCAATAAATTCCAATTCAGTGGAAATATATAAGCCACACACATTAAATACATAAAGAAAACCATCAAGCAATCAGTCCAGGGAAGAGGAACCCCAAAAAATCAGCAGCCTATCCTTCTATTTCATAACCAAATTCCAAACATCTACACTGCCCACTTACAGTGGTATTCTAAATTTCATTTTGACATAAAGAAGGCCATCAAGCAATCAGTCCAGGGAAGAGGAACCCCAAAAAATCAGCAGCCTATCCTTCTATTTCATCACCAAATTCCAAACATCTACACTGCCCACTTACAGTGGTATTCTAAATTTCATTTTGACATTACCAGCAAACGAACATACAGTTGAGTGATTCACACGCAATGCAGAAACGGAATAACAGCACATACACACCTGAAAGAGCAACGACCTCTGCTTTGTATCTGGGTCAAACTGCTTCGTCACCCTATATCCTGGCCTACCAATCTTAACTGCCCAAAAGAAAAGAAACCAGAGAAACTCTATCAAAGGTCAATACCAATAGCACAATCAAGATAACACATTTCACACATCCCATCTCTTCACTCAGAGTAGAAACAGTCAAATTCAGCACCTATTTCTGAGAAGAAGGAAAATAAAAAAAAAAAATTGAAGAAAAAATACTCATCAGTTACCAGATTTCTTAAGCGAAACCGTGCGCTTGTGCGGCTGTGGCTGCGCCGGAGCATCTTTTGCCTCACGAGCAGCTCGCTTAGCAAGGTTGGTCTGGTGACGCTTACCTTGCGTGTGAGCCAAATAGTTCCCCTCATTGTTGTGCAGCGTCAGACAAAGCTTACATTCATAGCTGTTTCACAAACAAAATGCTACGAGCTCAAACACATATACCTAACTGGACTGTCGCCGGAAAATTACATCAAATTGAGAGTTAGACTCGCGATTAGGGTTTTAATTACCTGCCGAGATGGTTGCGCATGAAATACGGGTCTTTCGCCAGGTCGATGGTCTCTAACGCAAGTCGGCGGAGACGCTCTCGGCGGTCGATTGCTTCGTTCTGGGCGGAGGCAGCTCCGCCGCTGCCGGGCTTCGAACCCCATTCTCTGTCCATTTCGCTTACGGTGTTCTTCTCTGCAACGCAACAGCGAAGCTGCTTCTTGTTAATAGTACTAATTACTAAGCTATTTGGTTTTTTTCGATTGTAACAAAGCCCATTTAGCTCATGTGAGGGCTTACATGGGCTACAAATTGGGCTAATATAAATAATTGGGCTACACACTATTTATTCTATTTTATATGTGGTTGGTATAAAGTAATCATTTTTGTTTTCTATCAAACAGATACTGCTTTTGCAGATATTTTAGTTGATTACAATTCTATTCTTAATTTAATATTTTATCTTTTAGATAATTTAAGTAATAATATAAAATTATACGATAAAACTTTATATATTTGCACATAAATAGGATATATGCTAAATATACTAGTGTATGTAATCATCTAAAATGGAATACACTACTCGATCTTGAATTGTCATGTATTAATGATCGCCCCATCGACAGTCGAATGTATGGTATATGCACTAGAATGTATGGTATATGATCGCCCCATCGACAGTCTATAATTGGGCTACACACTATTTATTCTATTTTATATGTGGTTGGTATAAAGTAATCATTTTTGTTTTCTATCAAACAGATACTGCTTTTGCAGATATTTTAGTTGATTACAATTCTATTCTTAATTTAATATTTTATCTTTTAGATAATTTAAGTAATAATATAAAATTATACGATAAAACTTTATATATTTGCACATAAATAGGATATATGCTAAATATACTAGTGTATGTAATCATCTAAAATGGAATACACTACTCGATCTTGAATTGTCATGTATTAATGATCGCCCCATCATCTAAAATGGAATACACTACTCGTCTAATTATACGTCTTTTCCTTCCTTTATTAAGGCCTAGTTTGGAACGCGGAATTTGTGTATGGAAAAGACGAAGGAAACAATGTTAGTGCATCAAATGAAAATAAGAAAACCACGTCAATCCCTAAAAAGACCACATGAATTAATAATGAGAAGATCCCAAAAATAAATGCCTCCAAATTTATTACTTCTGACGTTGACCACAAAAAACTTAATACTTTCGTCTATTATGTTGCACTATAATACAAGTACAAATTATTAACGTGTTATATATTATATATCGAAATTCTATTAAGTATTACAATACAATTACATACAAAGCAAATACGATAAAAAAATATATACCCTTTTATAAAGATCCTATGGTCAAATTGGTCTGTCAATTTGATAAATAGTCAATTTACACCTAGTTGCTTAGTTACAATTTTACTTGAACATTTTAATTTACATCATGTTATTCTTTAATTTAATTTTACTTTTTAACACATTAATTAATATATTCAAAATATAAAATAACTGGATATAGTTAGGGTGGTAAACATGTCGGTTGGGTCACATTCGGGCCCAATAAGTTTAATAAACGGGTTGAAAACTTCAACCCTGACCTGACCAGTTTACTTAAACGGGTTGAAATATCGAACCCTAACCCGACTTGCTTTAACGCAAATGTAACCCCTAAGCCCGCCAACCCGTTTAAAATTAAAAAAAAAAGAAACAATATCAGAATCATAAACCTAAATTAAATAAAACGATAGGGGAACAAAGCAGTTGTTTATCTAAAAATCAACAATTAAAATTCCAAATAATACAAGTCATATAATTAATAAAAGCAGTTTATTTTATTTATATAAGGATATTTTTAATAATTTAAATTATTCTGGTTAAATGGGTTGATAAACGGGTTGATTTTGTGTTGAAAACTCGAACCCTAACCTGATCCACTTAATATTCGGGTTGGATTCAGGTTTATCCATTTACTTAAACAGGTCGAAAATGCTAACCCAAACAATGCTATCTTTGGGTGCGGTTCGTGTCGGGCTGGCGGGTCGGGTTGGCTTTTGGCATCCCTAGATATAGTTGACAATGACATACAAGTAATAGTAATTCTTTTAAGGGTAAATTCCTTATCGTTACCTTTTGAAGATTAAACTTCCTCTTAAATACCCCTTAAATTATTTATTCCTGATCAGTACCCATTTGCGGAAAGTTTCCTATTTAATACCCCAAACCTTGAAATGACGAAAATAACCTTTTCTTTAAAATTGAAAAAACAATTTTCATATTATTGTACGATCAGACGCGATTATTATACCAACTAAAGATGTTAGCATACCACATAAGAAATACATGATTCTACTAGTAGACATATTAATTATACCAACAACGGACATTATTATACCTAGTTAAATTTTTCTATTATTGTATCATCAGATGCGATTATTATACCAACAAAATATGTTATCATACCAGTAAAGAAATACATGATCCTATAGTAGAGATATTTATTTTATCAACAACGGACACCTAGTTAAATTTTCATACTACTGTACCATCAGGCGCGATTATTATACCAAACCAAGGATGTTATCATACCACTAAAGAAATACATGATTCTACTAGTAGATATAATTATTATACCAACAGCGGACTTTATTATACCCAGCTAAATTTTCATTCTATTGTACCATCAGAAGCTATTATTATACCAACCAATGATGTTATAATACGAGTAAAGATATACATGATTCTACTAGTAGACATATTTATTATACCAAAAGCGGACATTATTTTACCTAGTTAAATTTTCATATTATTGTACCATCAGACGCGATTATTGTACCAACAAAAGATGTTATCGTACCATTAGAGAAATACATGATTCTACTAGTAGACATATTTATTATACCAAAAGCGGACATAATTATCTAGTTAAATTTAAGAGTATTATACCAGTAGCTCTTAAAATTATACTAAGAAATAATATATATAAAAAAATTATGCGAACTGATCTTTCCACATTATACCCGCAAAGACAAAAATTATACCATCAAAACCCGAAATTTCGCCAACAAAAATTCTCAATCAATTATACCTAAAAAAAATTTCGTTATACCAACAAAGATCTTAATTGCACCAACTATTTCGAGTATCGTACCAACATTTCAGTGATCGAATTATACCAACTGACATGTTTATTATACCACCAATTCAAATTTGCCCATAAATTTACCAGTAAACGATCCGATTATACTAACAGTTTCGCACATTATACCAAGAAAAATATTGAATGATTAGTTTAAATTTTATACCAAGAAAGAGCTTAATTATACCAACTATTTCGAGTATCGTACCAATATTTCAGCAACACAATTATACCAACCGACGTGTTTATTATACCACCAGTTCTAATTTGCGCATAAATTTACCAATAAATGATTTGATTATACAACAGTTGCGCACATTATACCCAAAAATTTTTGTAGATTTTTTACAGTTTGATACCAACAATGAACTTAATATACCAAATATTTCCAGACTTGTATCAATATGTTAGCAACATAATTGTACCAACTGAGATGTTTATTATAGCACCAATTACAATTTGCCCATAAATTTACCAGTAGACCATTCAATTATACTAACAGATGCACATATTATACCAAATAATACTGTCGATTTTTTCAGTTTTATACCAACGAAGAGTTTAGTTGTACAAACTATTTCGAGTATCGTACCAATACTTAGCAATAGTATTATATCAACTAACATGTTTATTATATCAACAAATAAAAGAACTTCTGATGATTGATAGATATCATACCATCAAAGTTTTACTTTACACTAAGCAATACATCAAAATAACATGACATTCCAAAACAATTAACAAAATATACCCACAGTATGCCGAAATACGTGCAGAAGATCCAAAACAATCAGCAAAATTTACCCACACGTGTGTTGTATTTGTGGGAGGCATACGTTTACCTTCACATGGGCTCTTTGCAGGATCTACGATTGTGCCCCAACCTTGAACATCGCCCACACTTCACTGCCCTAACATCAAAATGTGATGGAATTCTAATTGTCCTTCTACGACCCGGCGGACGGCGAACATCCGGGGCATTGATAGTCTCACTTACTGGATCTTTATCCATTTCGTGCATAGGAATTGGATACAAGACATGCATCATGCCTCTTTATATTTTTCAACACCGTATAATGCATCGCAAAATTTGTAGGGCGATAGTTGTAATGTGTTAATGCATGCACAGACATGCTTACAAGGAATACCCTCAATTTGGTACCATCTGCAAGAGCATGTCCGTCCGCTCAAGTCCATAGCATATGTACTTCCTTCATTAGCCACTTCGAAGATGCGTCCGCATGACTGCTCAACACGTAACCTCCGCGACCCGTTCATCTTCTTACTGAGCTTCTTCTCTTGATTCACACATATCGCTCCAGTCATCTGCCTCCTCCCTTCTTGTACTCATCGTCACCATAATATTTCTGCGGATTTCATCCACCAACCCGAGTACGGGCAATAATCTGGCCGATTTTACCCAATGATTCCACGACTCAGCAACATTATTGTTCATAACACCCCAACGCATGCATGAGAAAGTGAGTTAGCCCAATGATCGGGTTTGGAGTTATTAATGAATATGGTGTCGTGCTACTTGAATTTCTCCAAAATTTGATTGACATTTGTGATAAAACCTTGTCGTGTCGGGGCGTACGCAGCTGCTTTGGACACTGACTTCCACTTCTCTGTTTCTTTATACGAGTACTTAATCAAGACATCTGTCTTAAAATTGTCGATTAAGTGCCGCAGACAAGCATGATTACTTTCTGGGAAAACAAGCGGCACACCTTTTAAGAGACCATTATGATGGTCTGAGAAGAATGTAAACCGTGTGAAATCATTGTTCCCATGATAGTTAAAAACAGTGTTATCGATGGCGAATAGCGGGTCATGGCGGAAAGCCAAAATTTCCGCCATATATTTATGGCGGACGGCGTGGCGGAAAATGGCGAAAGTCATGACGAACCCTAAAACACTTGTATATTTTGATACAGCTATACATGATATCACATTATAGCAAATATCAATAACAATTCAATAGCAAATATCAATAAGTTCAAGAGTAGCACACACATGAAAAGCTAAAAACGCAAACTAATTGTCTAATCCTCATCCTCCTCATTGATTCCAACATAATTATTTTCTAAGTTATCACCGTCTAAGAGAGCATATCCCTCTTCCTCTTCTACTTCAGAGTCATTCAAATCAACGAACTCTTCCTCTTCTTGAGATTCTTCATCTTGATCTTCAAACTCCGCTTCATCTTCACCTACAAGCATTCTTCCTTTTCTTTCGCGTTCGAGGCTCGTTTCGTCGAGGTACTCGTACCATCATGCCGTTCCTTTCTTTTTGTGGTGGATCGCCTATTATTTTGTGTTGGCTCTCCAGCTCCCGAAGCCTCATACACGGTTTCCCAATTCAACGTGGGATCATCGTTAACACCAACTCTTGCCCAGCATCACCATCATCATCCATTTCTCCAACTAGCCACTCATTACATTCGTCAATGTCATCAAGTGTAATTGGGTCAATTACGTCTCAAATATCAAATCTCTTTTTCAGCTGTTGATTGTACTTGACAAACACCAAATCGTGCATCCTCTTATGTTCGAGCCGGTTTCTCTTATTTGAATGAATCCATCATAAAGTAATTGCAAAATGATTATGAAGAAAAAATTAATATCTCTTCTAAACTCCACCAAAAGATTCAACTATATAAATTACCTGTTCAAAGACGCTCCAATTGCGTTCACAATCCGATGCACTGCATGTCAAACTCAGGATTCTCATGGCTAGTTTTAGCAAATTCGTAGTTTGATGACCATATAGTCGCCACCATTTGTCTGCAAGAAAAATTTATAGATTATAATTTCTACTTATCCAAATTTTTGAATCATATAAATGGATTTTTCTCACCTGGAGCAAGTGTCTTTCGATGTTCTATCGCAAAATGCTCACCGAAGAATCCAGCACGGGTATTCTATCCTATGCTCTCGGCCATAGTCTTCAATTGACTCGCATGGTCCACCACCAACTTCATAACACATGCTACAAACCCGTCATTTATCTCCTTGTTGAACTCCAATTGGGGATCGTCGTAGAAGAACTGCGGATTTAAAAGGTGTGCGGCCGCATGTAAAGGTCGGTGAAGCTGGCAATCCCATCTCTTATCAATGATGTCAAATATATCTTTGTATTTTCTTCCATCATTGTTGAAAGACTTCATGATCGCTTCCTTTGCCCTGTCCATTGCTTCATAAATATAGCCCATTGCCGGCTTTATTCACTATCGACAAGTCGAAGCACGCAAACAAGATGACCCCTGACCTTAAGGGTGTAAACAACATTGTTCCAAAAATAAGGCGTAAGCACCACTTTTGTCACCTCCTTTACCTTAGGATCCTTTGACAATTTGTTGTTGCCCCACTCCTCAGAAGTAAACATCCTTCTAAGATTTGCCTTCTCTTGATGAATTCTCTCTAAAGAGAGAAAGGATGTAGCAAAACGCGTGACACCATGCTCACCAATTCCCTTTTGTTTGTGAAACGTCTCAACAAACTCAAAGTACTCGAGTGGGCGTAAATAAAACCAATAAGATTTATCCCTCTTTTAATGGTTGTCTTTATTGAAGGACCTTGCCGATGTCTTCAAGCATTAAATCAACACAATGGGCCGCACACGTGGTCCAAAGAGATTTGGACGTTTTTCCTCCAACATTTTGCCCGCCGCCACATAATTACTTCCATTGTCCGTTATAACTTAGACAACATTCTCCTCTCCAATCTCCTCCACAAACGAATCAAGCAACTCACATAATTTTTGGCCAGTCTTCACGTAGTCTGAAGCATCAACGGATTTCATAAACATAGTCCCCGATGGCTAATTCGCTAAAAAATTTATGATGCATCTTTGCTTCCTATCGGTCCAAACATCAGACACGATAGAGCAACCAGTCAACTTCCACTCCATCTCATAATTCTTCATCATGTTCTTCGTATATTCCATCTCCTTGTTCAAGAGCGGAACTCTAATCTCGTGATAGCTCGGAGCTCACAAATTTGGCCCAAATGAAGCAACGGCATCAATCATCTCTTGGAAACTCGGCAATTAGTGAGATTGAAGGATAAGCCGGCTTGATACCAAAAGCGAGCATATATTGATATACTCTAGTTGTTGCTTCTTTGTCTCAAGCCCCTCTTATGCTAGATTGCTTTAGCTTCTCCTTCTTCCTCTTGCTAATGGCAATCTCGGGCTTTCAACAAAATAGATCGATTGGACCTTTCATCTAAGATTTCTTTCTCGCCGAAGCACCACGAGATGAAACTGGAAAGGAGATATCATCTTCATCACTCTCTCGGACTTCTGGCGGACATTTTAAACATGCCGCGAGATCACCTTGTTGGCCCATCAAATGTTTCTTGGCTCTAGTAATTCTGCCCTTCATAGTCTTTTTACAGTAGTGACAAACAACAGTGTTTGAATCTTTCTCGTTCGGTGTGTGACAAAATCTCCATCCGACATGTTGTTTACGACATGTTGTCCTTCACTTTTCAACCAAGAAACATAGAAAAAGCTTCTTTTCGAAATGGAACGACATGATCCATTCCATACCTAAACTATAAAAAATCCTCACTAAACCTGCCTAACACCCCTTCTAAACGCCCATGGGGTATTTCCATTCGTGGTACACTCAAAATTTGAGAAAAGGGACATCGTCTTACAGCCCTTTGTGTTCTTCACTGGCCGTCTTCAGCAGCTTGTCCATATGATCTCTAAAACAGCCCACATGACAATGTCTAGTGGCCACAACGTTCTCGTTGGGTGTCGTCGGCTCTTTGTTCTTCCTAGGCATTTCGTAATTGATCTGTACCCAAATAATATACCAAACCGTCAACAGATCATCCAAAAATCAACAACAGATTAAACCAAAAGCAATCAGAATACCTAATGGACGAAATAAACCCAGCCAATCGAATATCGAATTCGTGCTCCAATGAGAAAGTCGAATGTCGACAACTAAAATCGTGGGTTCTTGATATAATTTCGATTTCTTTCGTTTTAATGTGATATGGGTAAATTAGGGTTGAATCGTTTTAAATAAGTCATTTGTTGGTAAATTAGTTCGAGTATAAAATTAAAAGAGCTGGTATTTTCGGCCTTTGTTGGTAAAATATTTCCTTTTATTTGTAGTCTTTCGTGGTAGTGAAGTTCGATGAAGTATTTCCCAGCAAGCTTCTAACTCAAAACTATACCAAATAGAGGACAACAAGTAACACTTAAACCTGTTTCAATACCACTTTTAAGTAACATTTATTTACGCCAAAATTTTTCAGCTATTTCATTTTCAGCTCCATTAACCTTGAACGGCGAACGATTGATCCGACACGGTGGCGCGACGTAATATCCAAGCTATGAGTCTCTCGAATTTATACATATTACCTGCAATTTTAGCCAAAAACATGGATCGATTTACTTTTTTCCGTATTTGCGTCAATTTTCGAAGTATACCCTCACAAATCTTATATTTACGACGTAATATCAAAATAAACTCTTAAATATGCAGCGGATGCTTATTTCGATTGTGAAAACTCATTTTATTCTGTTAATAACACTTATTAGCCATATAGCTGAGTAGCACTTCTTGTTATGTGATAACTGATAACAATATACTGCAATTTGATAACAGAACTTGGGGTCAGGACACCACTTCATAACTACTCTTTTATAAGGGTATTTTCGTCCAACAACCTTTGTTCTAAGTTAAATTTGGAATTGGGTCCCTAAAACTATATTTTATTGATATGACATGGGAAGAACCATATTTAAAAATTTAGATGGGCATGACCCCAAATCGCCCCAAATAAAATGTCGCACACCAACTTAATTTCCTCTTCCTCATCACATCTCCCACCTAACTCTCGTTTTCTTCGCCATCTCAATCCAACGACGACGCAGCTATGTCTTGCTACCGAGGAAAATACGCTGGTAATAACATGTTTTTTTGTCTTCGATCGTATGTGTTCAAGGTTGAGCTTGAGTGAGCATAGTTTGTTTAGTTGCCACTGGGCATAATTTTGTGCAAATACTCTGTTTTTCACGGGAGATCTCGCGTGTTCGTATGTGTGCTTGCTCTGTTCTATGAGATCTGAATTTTTATATGCTGATTGCGAAATTTTAGGTGTTATTTTTTTTTCCGTTTCTCATTAGGCTGTTAGCTGTTTACGATATGACTTACAGCAGACCCCCTCTGTTTGGATTTTTCGAGTGGGATATGCAGATCTCGTCTTGGGTATCTGAATTTCTTGGTAATTAGGTATAATCGATCATCGTTTTAATTCCCGATTGGATCTGCATTAGGAGCTTTCCAATTAGTGGATCTGTCATTTTCTCGTCTTTTCTAGAGTGAAAACATTAAAGATGATCATTTCCTTCGTCTTCTCACGCGTGAAAACATCAATGTTTTCTTCTTGCAATTTCCCAGATGAACTCATTGCCAATGCTGCTTACATTGGTACTCCCGGCAAGGGCATCCTGGCTGCCGATGAATCTACTGGTACGATCGGCAAGCGTTTGTCGAGCATCAACGTCGAGAACGTCGAGAACAATCGGAGAGCCCTCCGTGAGCTTCTCTTCACCACGCCTGGCGCCCTTCAGTACCTCAGTGGTGTCATCCTCTTCGAGGAAACTCTCTATCAGAAAACTGCTGCAGGTATCGATTCAATGGAGGCACCATGTGTGTGTGTGCGTGTTTTTCAACTTTATGAGTCTATTATATTCTATTGTTTAAGGCTTAATCACTTTTTTCGTCCTGTAATTTTGGGGCGATGGCATTATAGGAACGACGAATCTATGGTGTGTCATTAATGCGGACAATAACTTTTAAAATTAAGTAATTCAGGATACGCTATAGAACCCTTGAATTTGCTTAAGATTCTAGGGTTGCAGTGTGTAATTTAGGATTTTCGCGAGTTTAGGTGACCTTATAGGGACAAAAACTTTTAAAAGTACTCATATTTTCCACAAAATCTAGGGTTTCGACGTATATTGTACCTAAATTGCTTAATATCGAAAGCTTTTTCCGTATGACGCCACCCCTTTAATTTTCTGTACCTATAATACGACCTCTCCCAAAATTAGACGATGAAAAGAAAATATTTAGCCCATTGCTTAACGAAACCAAATCTCGGTCCTCGAAATATCTCAGGGAAGCCGTTCGTTGACGTCCTCAAGGAAGGAGGCGTCCTCCCCGGCATAAAAGTCGACAAGGGTACGGTCGAGCTCGCGGGGACCAATGGCGAGACCACCACCCAGGGTCTCGACTGTCTCGCCCAGCGGTGCCAGCAGTACTACGCTGCGAGGGCCCGCTTCGCCAAGTGGCGGGCCGTCCTCAAGATCGGACCCAACGAGCCCTCCAGCTGGCCATCTCCGAGAATGCAAACGGCCTCGCCCGATACGCCATCATATGCCAGGAGAACGGGCTCGTCCCCATCGTCGAGCCCGAGATCCTCGTCGACGGGGTCCACGACATAGCCAGGTGCGCCGACATCACCGAGCGTGTCCTAGCCGCCTGCTACAAGGCGCTCAACGACCACCACGTCCTCCTCGAGGGGATACTCCTCAAGCCCAACATGGTCACCCGGGCTCGGAGTCGGCCAAGGTGGCACCCGAGGTGGTGGCCGAGCACACGGTTCAGGCCCTTCAGAGGACCATGCCCGCCGCCGTGCCCGCGGTGGTTTTCCTCTCGGGCGGTCAGAGCGAGGAGGAGGCGACGAAGAACCTCAACGCAATGAATAAGCTCAAGGCGAAGAAGCCGTGGACTCTGACGTTTTCCTTCGGGCGGGCCCTACAGCAGAGCACACTCAAGGCATGGGCGGGGAAGGAGGAAAACTTGCAAAAGGCTCAGAAGGCGTTTTTGGCGAGGTGCAAGGCTAACTCTGAGGCTACGCTTGGGACTTACGAGGGCGGGGCTTCGACGGGCGAGGGGGTGTCGGAGAGTCTCCACGTCAAGGACTACAAGTACTGAGTTTTGTCCGAGGTCTTGCGCTTTTTCCGAGGGGTGCGTGTTGTTTTCGTTTTTCGGAGGTTTTTCTGCTGCTGTGTTTCGGTGGCATTTGGTTTTATGGATTTTGGCTCTTCTCGGTTTTATTTCAATCCTTGGTTCGGAGAGGACGATTTGCTTTTAATAAGCCTGACTAGTGTTTATGGCACTGTTGGATATTATATTGCAATAAGCTATTATTATACCTTCATCTACCTATGAGAGTGATCGAGCCTGATTTCATGTGGAGGCTCTTCTAATGATGAATGTAGTTGTATGAGAAATGACTTGTGAGAGATGAACTTACCTTTTAATAGCTATGCCACTCGTATTTATAGATGAAATGTTTTGAGGCGTAGCAAGTGGTGGCCTTGGTCTATAACTGCTGCTTCCACGTTTTCAACATAAGACATGCTAATATAATGTTTTAATAAATCCCTTCGGTCACATGACGTCCTCGGTGTAGTGCCTGAGAAAGGTGTCATTCCTCGTGAGCATTGACCGCCTTGGGACTCGGGAGTTCATTTCTGGGGGAGATGTTTCCTGCCTCGCGTTCGATTAGACTGAATACTTACCGAATAAATCCGAGGGTGACATGATGGATAAATCTTATGTGGTGGTTAGTTTCCGAACATTCAACGACGGACGCTAATTATCAAAATCAAAAGGTAGGCTGCGTGCGTACCAAGCTTTGAACTTTATAAGCTAGTCGCCAGAAAAGAAAGTGATGAGAACCTTCAGTATTAAATCAATCTTATCCCATTCCAATTCCCTCTCGATGCCAATTCCTCTCAAGGATCGAATTGGATCTGACTCCCACATCAAGTTACTAACTTCTTTGACCTTTCGAATTGGATCTGAAGTTACTAACTTCTTTGACCTTTCGAATGGTCTTACGAAGAGACTGATGTGTTTGGTAACAGTATCCCGAGCTTGGTCACTAGGAGCCCCTTTGTGAGGAGGCACCCCTTCTCCCAAAGTTACAAGGTTATACCTATCCACGTGTATCGGTTTTTTATACATGTACGTATGCTTTTTGCTTAGTAAGACAACTTAAGGACAAATTTAACGAAAATAACGTTGAGAATAGAGCAATTCAAGGACACGATTGCGTTTTCGATAGTCCGTTGATTGTTAAGCTACTGTGGTGTCTAAGTTTGGAGAAGGGAAACGCAGTTATCCTTGTATTTAATATCCCGTAATAGTAAACTTAAAAACAAAAACCATCACCAAAGCACACTCCAATACAAAAAAATAAAATCTCCCAAACACACATGACGTAGTTTAGTCACCAAAAAACGAGGCATCAAAGGCCTAAAAAAAAAAACCGAAAATCCACAGACAAATAAATAAGTACATACCAATTAAGAACACACACTCTTTTATAACATCGTGGAGCATTGTCGTTTTATTTATTAATTTAGTATGCGTTTTATCGTCTTCTTGCGGCGGTTTCACGCTGGGCGTTGAAGAACACTGCGGCCACGGGTGGGCCCAGGCAGTTATCCTCCGCGAAACGTCGAGTGCTGAAGCAGTCGCGTGTGCTCGGGAAACTACTGACTGTCTGTCTGCCTCTTTGCTTGTAAAGAACTAAAACAAATCGATGGATTCCAATGTTGGGCCTCGGCTTTTCGTAGCTCACTACTTCTCTTCCTATTTATTCATATAACTATGATCGTATCATTTTACGAGATATATCAGAGATTACAAACTTACTAAAAAAATAGGGTTTTACACGCTTGATTATGTAACCATAATAATCATTTACTGCAAATAATCAAGGAAAAAGACCCAACTTTGCAACGCATGGACCTGAAACTGATCATTTAATGGAGTTATTAGCTTGATCATTTTTTTTTCTTTTTTTAACATAATGTATTATGTGTGTGAATGTTATCTTACCAAATGTGGCATCGGTTGTTCCTGGAATGTCAGTGACCAACCTGGGAATATTACAAACCATTGAAAAAATCAGATGTAATTCTTTCAACAGCATGATCGTCGTTAATTGTCTAACGAATTGAGTTTTTTAAGAAAACTAAGCATATCTCCACGCATGCCCTTGATCTCAAGCAATGTCATTCATCTAATGTAATAATATATATTTAGTACCATTGGAGATGTTCTCTGAGGTAAGGATCACTAGGGCCTGGAACATCTGGGTCAGTCATAACCTGCGTATATTACGTGCATATATATATATTAGCTATAACTTCTATATATATTAGCTATAACTTCTATGTATATATGTATGTATATGCATGCATGTATGTGTATGTATGTATAATGATTGATGAAGGCAGCCTCTTACCAAAGTGTAGAATGATCTTAGATCACCACCTTGAACCTCAACCCTAGGGTTTTGGGCGACGGCAGAAGGATAGAACTCATATCCATTGCATACTTGTTTGTTTCCGTACGTTACACACATGTTTGTGCTTTGAGTGAATGGTTCCAATACATCGTCTATCACTCTTCCCACTATCAAGGACTCCGAGGTACCTCTCGACATTGTATGTAATTTCTCTCTCTGAGAGAGAGAGAGAGAGAGAGAGAGAGAGAGAGAGAGAGAGAGAGAATTTAGAAGCTAATATTATTGGACAGAAGTAAGAAATATGGAGTGCTTATGAATCACTTAAGGGAATCGAATGACCAATATATATAGTGCAAGGAGAAAACACGGCAAAGATGTACATCTTTATGTTACCTTATTCTAAACGCTCAAGAGCTTGTCATCGAATGGAGCAATAGCATTACCTTGTCCATTCGACGAATCTTTGAAAAGGGGCATTATTCTTGTTCCAAATTAATCTATGTCGATACGTATTAAGTCACATTATGGTATTATAGCCAGGCCCTCGTCGTAAAAAAAAATAATGATTAACTTACTAATTGAGAAAGTGAAATATACAAAAAACAAAAATCAATTCCATGCATGCCTTTATATCTTTTTGAAGATTTCCTCTCTAGGTAATTAACAGAATACCTTTTCCAATTAGGGTAGCACACAAAGGTTCAAGGATTTGCCATGTTAGAACCCTAATAATCTTATTCTTATTTACATGAGAAAAGGGCATCTATGAGGGCATAAAGGAACTCCATCTTACTTATATTTGACATGTACAATGCCAAATGCTTAACACCTGGAAGGCAATGTTTGAGTTTTCCATTTTATTTTGTGCATTAGAAAAGGGAGAATCTGTAAAAGATTAGCAATGAAAGAAAAGTGCGATCTTTAATGGCCATTACATACTAAGTTATTTGGTAATAAGCCAAACCCAATCTGTAAGCTAGGATGATTATTCTATTATAACAGAAGATCAACAAATCGAATATCGTATAATATAATTAAATAACTAATGTTGTTCAATAGATAGTATTTAAGATTGTAAAAAATATATGACATTATGGCTTATTTGCTGGACACGATTCTGTTAATAAATTTAGCCATTTTTATAAGTTCATAATTGATAAATAGGCATTTCGTCATAACCATAGGACTCTTCTTTTGTTTGTTGTTTAGCTCCGAAGCTCACGTAAAGAAATGACTCCATTATGAAGTTTCATTGCAGCAATAACATGTTCATGGATATTGGTCCGTAAACATATTAAACAAACCTTAGCAGTCAAACCTCAATATAAAACCAGCTAGACCAAACAGTTCAAAGGAAAGGCAGAGTAACGAATGTAACAAGTACATTAACAGATGTACAAAGAGATGGGCAACGATTACATACAGAATTTCCGTCGTCTCTTAGGTTGTAATGATATTCATGAACTTTCTCTTCGCAAATGCCAGCCACCATTTGTTCGGCGTTCCATTAGGTCGATACGCAACGCTCAGTAACCTTCCACTAGTTTCTTCCCTTATTTGTTTCAAATAGTCTCTAAACAGTTCTGTGAGTAGCATATAACAATATAGCTTTTAAAATCGAGTCATTATCAGATATCGAATGACAAGAAAACGGTAAAATTACGAAATGGATTTTTTTTACCTGATTCTTGCTGAGATTGTGGAAGGGCAAATAGGCCCGGGAAAGGGAACCCATGCTCTCCAGGAACGGGAACCTTTTCGAGGCCCAAATTGATAATCGCTTTAGTTCCTTCGGCTAACGTTCTGCAGCCTTCGAGCCTCTTCAGAGCGGTGTTTATGTAAAACGTTAGATAGATGAGCAGCTTATCGGACGAACTCTTGATGTCATAGTTCCTAAAGAAGACATTCGCGCGGAAGAATGTAATGGCTTCGTCGACTATATCTATGCTGTCTATAAGAGAAATCATTATAGTAATATCAGTACAACCTTGGATTATTACCATGCATGCATTTGAGGTTTTAATCTGACCTTGTTCCGAGACTGGGGCAGGTCCTTTTATGTGGCTTTTCAGGGGTAGAAGAGGGCACCCACACGCTTTAGTAATTTCTTCGTCATCGGTGAAACTTGAATGGTATACCTGAAGAAGATTCATCATTTTTTATAAGCTCGAGTGAAATACATGATGATCTAGTAAACTAACTTAGAGCTGATTTTAGCAGGTATTTACAACTCGAAGACACCATTTTAGTTGTCTTTTCATCTGTGAGAACATTCAGTTAGGTAGGACAAATCACCATCACCTCAAGGGATCTTTTTTGCACAGTGTCCAGATAATTTTTTGCAAAAAAAAAGGCATCTTACGAAAACCGAAAACTCCACATTTGAGGTAAAAGCAACACCTTACACGGAAGATTTGCTAAATACAATAGGAATTAGTTATTGAAAAGAGTAGATTAAGACAACAATTCGGAGGTTCCATTAATGCCGGAGGAAGTTGAGAAGTCATAATAATCTTTGAATAAATGGCAAATTGGCAATGCAATGAGCTCCTCTTGAAATAAATTCAAGCCTAGCCTAATACCTATTCAGGTCGAGCCAAATTCAAGACAAGGATAGTGCCAAAACTCAGTGTCGAGCAAGCCTACAACCATTACATTATGTATAAGAACCTATAACCATCTACGAGAAATTTAAACAGCAAACAAGCAAAGTATCGAAGGACAAACAAAAAAAATGATTCATTAATCATTACCATGTCTCTCCTCAGTAAAACTTCGACTTCGTAGTTGCAGTGTCCTTTCAAGCGAAGCAGCTATGACCTGAAAAATGCCGAATTATCATTCATATTAAACTTATTACAATTTACAAGTATTTTTTAGTCCATGTCCATCCCAAGTTATACAATTGGCAATCATGGTTTGTCTAGGTTGGAAGATATAAAATTGCTCGACAATGCTTTATAACATAAAACTGTAAATTACGACTTACGAAATCATAACAAGATATCTAATCGTTTGAGAGCGTGAGCAAAGTCTTACACTGTGTAAGATATATGCAACCACACCAAAATTCCACACGGATCTGCGATCCTTTGCCTCAGCGACGTAATAAGAGGGGAGTCAGGGGTCGGCCGACCCCCCCGGCGGCGGGCGCTACAAGGTTGGTGGTTGGTGGCGTCGACATTGATATTTTTACTTTTTAATTCGCGCGGATGAAGATTAGAAAACAACCAACCATAAATTGGCCTTTTAGTGGGCTGAATATTTATTGGGTTGTACTTTAAAAATATCTTACATGGGCCCATTCCAGTTAAATCATGTTATAAAAAAATTGATCAAAGTTGTATGCGGATTCTCATTGACCACTCTCATTGCCAATCCCCATGCGACATGATAGTATCATAATGAAAATTATCATTTTAGGTCCATTTGAGGTAGAATTACTATACATGCCATATTATGTTATATATCTTCTATTAAATCTTAATTATAAAAGTATAGGAAAGAAGTTCTCATTTTGTTACATACGTTGCATTTAGCTCGGTATTCCAAAAGCCTTCGCGAGTAGGTCAAGACGGTCTCAATGCGACTTTGGGACAAGACAACACACCTCGATATGATGGCATTTTGTTTTCTAGGAGATCCATTAATAACTACAATTAATTAATTAATGTAATTAACTTGATAGATAAAAATCAAAGGACACACGTTAACAAAGAGTCACGAATGCAAAGAATATATCCACAAATATCCTCCACAGCGAAGAGTCTTATTCCATTATCCGTTATGATAGTTATTTTAAGGGGAATTTACATAAAAGTACCTAATTATATAAAAAGTTGCAAGTTAGTACCTGGTATTTTTTATATGTAGGTACCTAATCCTAAATTTTTGCACATTGTTACTCATCCCGCCGCAAGGTACGTCGTGTAACATATTTAAGTACCATAGAGAAACGTATTGCGGTACATAATACAGTATGGTATCATATAATACTTAAGATGGCGTATAGAGACGATATACGTACCATATAAACGCGTGACGTGGTACGTAATACATATATAAAAGGTACGTCAAGACTGAAAAAATGGTACACACAGTCAAACGGGTATTTATATAAAAAAATTTCTGACTTGGGTACTGACTTGCAAATTTTTTTTATATAAATGGATTATTTTATGTAGATTCACCTTATTTTAATAACGATGAT
Organism: Craterostigma plantagineum; assembly: GCA_027422505.1. Classification (NCBI taxonomy): domain Eukaryota; kingdom Viridiplantae; phylum Streptophyta; class Magnoliopsida; order Lamiales; family Linderniaceae; genus Craterostigma; species Craterostigma plantagineum. The sequence goes on along the minus strand of JAPQWV010000011.1, from coordinate 10,502,750 downwards.
AATAGCAATATAATAATATTATTAATTAGAAAGGCAGATCGTCTAGCGGTTACATAGTCATATATAAAGAGCATGTCTGGCAAGGTAATTGCTAACCAAGAACAAGAACTGTCGAGGACTATGTTGATTTGGATAGCAAGTCAAGTTACATAGATACACCGTTGCTTTGATCCCGTAGTAATTAAGTGTCTCTTCGGCTTACCCATTGATACTTGAAAATGTTTCAGACAAATTTCTGAACTTATTTATTTTGAAATTAGGTTGCAAGTGCATCCGCTTACGAATGAATCGTTTCTAGGGGTCGTTACTTCGAGATGTTGCTTTTTACGTAATTATCAACTATTGGGTTGACTTAAGGTTATAGCTTCAAACATTTCTTCTTCCTGACCTTTTTATTACAGTGAGTTGTGACTATGCATTTTCTTAAGGTGATGAGCTTTTCTTGGCGGTGAGCAGTGACCGTTTAGTGGTCGGTAATGGTGATCATTTTACTTCTGTTCCATTTTCTTGGCTTTCTCTCTCTTTTCTTTTGTCCTTCTCTCATTTTTTCTTTTCAGATCACTGTTGGGAGTGAGAACAGAAGTCTTGGCTTATAATCATCTACGCATAGAGTGGAAGTTGGTATAACATTTGGGATTTCGAATCATCATAAGGAGGCTTGCTCAAAGAAAAGGTGGTGACTCTTTTTGCAGTATTCATAACTCTTTTGTGTACCCTTTCCAATTAGTTATAAGTTTACGTTAATGTGAACCCTTTCCAGTTTAGAACGGCCGCATGTGGCCCATCAATTTTTAAAGTTTGCAGGGAGAAACAACGTAGAGATAGGCTAAATGACAAGTTATTTATTTACTGTTGATCATAATATTGTTAGTATAATTATTCTTATTTTCTTGATTTATATGGCATTGTTTAGGTTCATGGAACTCGAACCTTCTCTTGAGCCTTAGAGACCCCCAAAGCAGATTATCCATTCATACTATGGAATCTTTACTTATGAGCATCCATATAGCTCTCTCTTTACTATTGAGCCCAGATTGTTCCACTGTGGATGGGGAACAATTATAAGACTGTAAAGAATTTATATAAATATTTACTGGGTTTGGCAACCCCACTAAAAACTCGCCCCGGATAATATTTAAAAAAATGGATATTAATATTTATATGTAACTATATATAGTATAAAGATATTTATATATTTCTATAATAGAAATATATTTGTGAAATTATATAAATGTATGATTATATAATTATATATATATATATATATATATATATCAATTGAAAACTTAAAAAAATTTAAAAAATAAATCAACTTGGTCTGGCGGCTTATTTGGGGTTCGGGGCAAGGCGGTGTGGGTTTTTCTTGAGGAGGGGCGGGGAGCTTCCGAATCCATTACAAAATAATCGGACGGGTAAACCCAATTCAAACCCGACACGTTGTCATCCTTATATGAAAGCTAATCAATAATACTGTATTTGAATAATTGTGTTTAATCTGCTTGCCAAGTGTGTGACTATAGCTTTGTAAGACGGCAAACTTGAAAACTGATTATGTAAAACTGCAAAATTTCACAAGATTGATTAAAATAATGTAAGATCTTCTAGAAACGTAAGACACAAGAACTGCAACAATGACTTTGAAATTGCAATATTGTTAGACTGCACTATTCTTAAGGAATTTTGGGCTGACACAAATTACTTAAAACAACTGCGTTCTCTCAAAATAAAAGTTAGTATGTTTGATGTAAGTGCTAGACAACCCCGCTCGATAACACTCGCTTAGCTACAACTATAATATTGTGTAGGAGCTCAAATTAGAATATTGATTGAAATGAAATAGGGGGCGTCAGCAAAAATAGAAGTGCAAAAAAGAAACTCACACGTGCGTTATATTATTTAGTATAGAAAGAAAGACATCACTATATTAAATAGTGCACAAAGTACGAAAAGACATGCCAAAGGAAAGGTTTTATTTAGTATTTAAAGTTATGATGTCATGTTTCAATAGCTAACTCTTGATCAATAAAATACGATATTCGAAATATTATGTTTAAATTTCATTATGTAATAATCTCCTTGCATCGCGCGGGCGACTCTAATAATTTATCTTTCATATCTATAAGTTATAATGTTCCGTGCATCGCACGGGGCAAAACTAGTTTACTTAAAATCTTGATATAAAAACAAGAAAGTTTCATAATGGGCTTAACGTGATGATTTTCTTCAATGTGGGTGGTAACTTTTATTTTTTATTGTTTATTTATTAAATAGTTAATTATTGGACATAGGCGCATTTGGAGACCTTCTACATTTCTATAATACTATAGGATATATTAATATTCAAAGTTTAAACCTATTCTAGAATCAGCTTTAAATTAAGGAAATAAAAGCTAATTTATTCTACTTTTACTGTAAACTACTTAGTAATTTAACAAATAAATTTCTTTGTTGTAATAGCTCCTTTTATTATTTTACTTCAATTACATATTTTTAATGTGTTCATATTCATAAATAATATTAACAATTATTTGAAAAAAGACTAACGTATATAACAATGTTTTTAACGTAAATAATATTAGTAGTAAAAAGATGTATATTTACATATTATCGATTTATAGTGTGTTATAGTAAGGTGAATCTATAGAAAACTACCAAATTGTATAAAAAATTTGCAAGTCAGTACCCATGTCAGAAATTTTTTTAGATAAGTACCCGTTCGACTGTGTGTACAATTTTCCTGGTCTTGACGTACCTTTTTATATGTGTATTGCGTACCACGCTACGCATATATATGGTACCTATATACGTTCCATACGGTACCTTGCGGCAAGCTATATGGAGGTACCATTTCTAGCAGTATTACGTACCACAATACGTTTCTCTATAGTACCTAAATGTGTGATATGATATACCTTGTGGTGAGCAGCTACCAACTGTGCAAAATATTTATTCTGACAGGTACCTGCATATAAAAAAATACTGACAGGGTACTAATTTGCTAATCTTTTACATTAATGGGTATTTTATGTAAAATCCCCTTACGGTAATTGCCAAATGAACAAGTATTCATATATATGCATCGAAGTCATTATAAATAAGAAATATTTTTATTTTTATTAATAATATTTAATGAAACAATCATAAAAGACCTTTTGAATATTTTATCACGGGCATGAGGTTTGTTAAAATTTTATTTTAAATATATTATTTGACCAAAAAATTTATGGTTCATCACAATATAAATTTATTTTATATATAGAATAAATTATGTAATACGTCATTTTGAACGCATTATCGACTCTTCATGATTCAAGCCACTATTACAATATGCAATTTCTTCTTATATCACCTTGAGATTTACAAAGGACTTGTCGTGTTAATTATTTGTTTAAATCTTTTTTTAATCCCTCGGGTTATTTATAACTTCTGATTCTGTCATCGGTTATATTATGAAAGTAATTTTCATCTTTGTAATAAACATGTTATGTAAAACATATAAGATATTTTGACGATGTTTCACGGCTACATGTTTTTTATTATTGTTTTTTAAATGTATTATTCGACCCCCAAGTTACAATGTATCATTTTTATTGATAACGATAATGCAATAAACATGCTAACGAAAGTATACATTTTTTTAACAATTATACGGAGGACGTGACGTTACTCATGAATTTGTTTTGAATGTATACTTTGATCTCTATTATAATTTATTGTCCATTCATGGATTACAATATGTAATTTATTCCTAGGTATGTAATAACAATGTTATGTAAAACGTACATAAAATATCTTCACGATTTTACCACGGTCACGGACATATTTTTTACCGTATAAACTTTCAAGAGCACAACATGATGACGGCATAATAGGTACTTCAGAAACAAATTGTACATCTAGAGAAACACAAGTTGTAAGAAACCTGACGAGCTACATTAAAATGTCATCTGAAACACGTACATTTTGATTTATAATGAAAAATGCAGTAGCTGTTTATGAAAGGCGAATTGATGATTGATGATTAACCAAAAGCATCCATAGAAAACGTTAAGAAGTCGAATCGTATTTTTACGTAAGCGTAGATTCAGACAACGGAAAACTGCAGCCACGGGCTAACAGAGATGGTGGTGGTGATTGAGAAAGAGGTGACTTATGCGGTGGTGGAACCTAAATGCTGAAGACAGCGACGATATGTGAAAATAACAATCATTCTGAACAACTGCTATGGGCTTTTGTATACGAGATCAGTATCCGTCATGTGCGACAAATCACTGGGTGAAGCCCCTCACTTTAAGGGTTCTTTTTTCAGTACGCATCTTAAGGAAACCAGAAAATCCACACCAGAAGAAAGCAACATCCTTACACAGAAGATTTGCCTAACCTAGAATGTGAGAGAATCAATTATCGAACAGACAAAGTAGTTTAAGAAAATGATTCAGAGGTTTACTTGATGCCTAAGGAAGTTGGGAAGTCATAGTAATCTTTGAATAAAGTTGATAATGAGCTCAAACCCATTTGACAGCCCAAAATTCTGCTAAAAATGTTCAAGCCAAGCTTAATATTCATCCAGGTCAAGCCAAATTCAAGCCAACGATAGAGCCGGAACGCAATTTCAAGCCTACAACCATTAAGAAATTTGAAACCCATAATCAAGAAGAAGAAATTTAACCAAGAAACAAGCAAAGTATCAAAAGACCAAATAGATGCATATTACCATGTTTCTCCTATATGTATAACCTTCGGCAGTAGTTGCAATGTCCTTTCAAGCTAAGCAGCTGTGATGCAGATACGGAATTATCACCCAGTAAACTTATTATCAGCCATATTTGAGCCCGACCGTGTCCTCCCAAGTTATACAATGAGGCATCATGGCTCGTCTAGGTTCATAAAATGATCTGACCATGCTTTAGACATCAAACTAAAACTAACGAATTATTTCAAAACAACGAATTTAATCGTTTGATCGCGTGAGGCAAAGTCTTACAGTATCAAAATGTTTAAGAAATATGCAACCACACCAAAACCCATCACGGATCTACAATCCTTTACTGTATCAATTCAAACCTCACAAGCACAACATGATGCGACACAATAGGTACAACAGTTGTACATCACGAGCATCGCAAGTTGTAAGAAACCTGACGAGCTACCTCAAAATACCATCTGAAGCTCATACAATAGATTCAAAATGTAATGGGGGATGCATTAGCCGTTTCTGAAAGACAAATTGATCATTGATGGTGAACATAAAAGATCCATACTTTCACAGAAAACGTTCAGACGTAGGATCATACCACAGATTCAGACAACGGAGGATCGTGGTGATTAACGGAGAAAGTGCTGGTGTATGAGAAAGAAGCGAATCTGGTGGTGGAACCTAAAAGATGAAGATGACGACAATGTGGGAAAATCACAATCATGGGTCTGGTTTTAATTATCTGGCCCATATGTATTGCCTTGGCCCATTTATACAAAATTTAAATAAATAAATTAGAAATATAGCAGAATAATAAATTATGAAAATATATTATAGAAAAAAAACTTTTGTGTAGTACTTTACAAAACGATGCCTATAATGTAAATCACCCAAAAAATTTGATGTTCAGGTAAATTAAGAAACGGCTCTAGAACCAATATTCCAAGTTGTGTTCCACTAGTGTTTCAAGTCAATATTATATGTATTTTCCTCTCATACTCGTCAATATTATACATTTATTTTTTGTATTTAAACACTCAATATAATGATATTTATGGGTTAATGGTACTTACGAGTGTTTCAGTAGTGTGTATGAAAAGGTTTAGCGATTTTTCGTAAGTTGGAATACTTAGTGGAATACGGTTTGAAATAGAGGATCCAAACCAAACCACATAAAACATCATATTATATATGATTTGCAGTGATATAAGATATTACGCCTATATATAATATACATACAGAAAACAATATTAGCCCTGTATATCTTATAAAATATGAGATAAATCATACTACCTCCGTCCCGGTATGTTTTGGACATTTGGGATTGGGTTCGGTTTTTAAGAAATATAATATTTTAATAGTATAGAGGAAGAAAGTGTATGGGTGTGACACGTCTCTTAAGAATATTTAATGTTATTATATTGATTGTGTGTGATAGTTTTTTACTAAATATGGAAATGTATAAAAGATAGTGGGACGCCCGATTTGGTAAAATGTACAAAAGTTACCGGGACGGTACTATCTAATTTTCTCCAATGCTTTAGGAATTATGTACTCTCATTTCTTATGATTATTTTTTGTAATGATAAATGTATATGGTACTCCGAAAAAAGACTTTTTTTTTCGAATACCCGACCGGTTCTGGGTTGCCCCGACTAATCCGGTTCGCTCCGTGTCGCGTACCTAGTAACGGCAGGTGAGGCTCCCAAAGAGGATGCTGCATAAACAAAGATTCGAACCCGATATCTTGCTTAAGCGATACCAAGCCGCTTACCACTTGGATCAACCCCGTTGGTGAGGTGGCCCGACTTCATCACAAAATCTTTTAAATGACACAGAAATTTATATCATATACTTTGTTTAAGTTAAGTGAATTTGAATAGCATGTATTATTAATGGATCGAAAGGCAAAAAAAGATTATAAGCCAATAAGATAAAGGCTAATTCTATTGGCACCCTCCTCTTTTCTATTTACACCCCCTTAATTAACATGTAACTAAATTATCAAATACTTACCAAAGTAATTATTTAGAAACATTAAATGCTTACCAACTTTAAACTATTAAATAATTACCATTAAAGTAAACCTTACCCCTAAATATCGATCTAATTGAAAACTAACCACAAGTACTGTCATAAATGCCTTAATGTTACATATTAGATTTCCCAGCCTCTCCAATTATCAAGTGATAATTGCATATACAATTTATGTGTAATCATCACGTTCAAAAGTCACATGTATAAACTGGATAACTAAAAAACTAAGTTGTGAAGATAATCATTATTTACTTAAGTTTCAACAAGAAAATTAACCTTAAGATTATGTTATATTGAATTGATTAAAAAAAAAAAGATAATACTTAGTTGATTGGTATTGTTAATGATTTGTTAAATTTTGCATAAATAACAAGTAATATTTATTCTATGAATATTTTTATTGAAATAAATGAAATGTTAGTATTGATAAATGTTTTTCAAAATTTTAATATTTTAAAGTTAATTAAAAGTGTAAGGCTATTATATAAAATACAATAATAAGTCAATTAAGCATTGTATTGTTACATCATTGGATAAAATAATTAATATTTTGAATAAATTATGCAATTAATGTTGTTGAATTATATAAAAAAATAATTATTGTTAAAATCATGTGATTAGGTAACAAATTTCAAGTGATTCGAGAGTGTAGAATGGGGGTGTAAATAGGGTGTGAATAATAGGACCTAATATAAAAGAGGGAGGAACCGATAAAGCCAGACAACAAAGAAATATCTCATCGCAAAAGCTCACAGGCTGCAATGGAAGCCTCTGCGCAATTGTCAACCGTTAGTTCCCGCCATTTTCATCTCAAACTCCCAAAACTGCCCCGCCGCAGTTCGGTACTCGCCAGGAGCTCCTCGACGCGGTCGCAATCCCTCTCCTTTTGCGCCGGGAACTCGTTCACAGTTAGAAACACAATTACGCTATCAATCTAATGTTTAAATCCGTCGTTTGATTTTAATTTCTGGTTTTGATTGGTGCAGAGAGAGTTATGGGGAGTGATAAACTCCACTAGTCCTGTGATTCTTCGACGTGAACTGCGAGGCGTCGTCAGAGCTGAAATGTTTGGCCAGCTCACCGGCGGGCTAGAAGCTGCGTGGAACAAACTCAGAGGAGAAGGTATTTGGCTATTTAGCGTTGAATTTTAGCAGTTTTTATTTGTTATTTGGCGGTGAGAAAACGAACTAGATTTTAAGTTTGGATGGAGAATGCTAGCTCGTGACGTCTTGAATGAGAAAACATAAAATCTGATCGATTTTAGATTGTTTGGATTAAATCTTATGTGTTAAAAAAAAAGGTTTTTGGCTATATGATGAATTGCTTTGCTGTTTGATGATCAGACTAAGCGTGATTTGGAAATGTTAGATTATACTAGCTTGATGCTCTTTACTCAGTTGATAATTTGGATTACTCAAGTCAAGTTTGGACACGGGTAACCATTTATAGAATTTGTTTCTGCACGTTCTCTCTTTGTTACATTTCTGGTCAATCTTATGCTATAATCTGTTACATAAATGCTCGCAATATCTATATGGGGCAATTGTTAAATTTGTACTGTGTTAAAGCATAAGGTAATGAAGTGCTTTCATTGACCTGTGTGATTGTCATGTCAACAATGCAGAGGTCTTGACGAAGGAAAACATTGCGGAACCTATGAGAGATATCAGAAGAGCTCTATTGGAAGCAGATGTAAGCCATGCCGTTTTTATAGTATGTCGATTATATAAAAATCCACTCACCTTTATGAATCTTGGGGATAGATGAATTCTGGAACATATCATGAATTCTTACTCGAAATCCCATTCTTAAAATAAACATTTACGGCACGCCATTTGCTAAAAGCGACCAATACACCTGCATAGCCAAATTGCTACTTGAATTAGAAATCACAGAATAAGCTACGTTAAAAAAACAGGTAATGTATGTTCAATTCCGCACAGGTCAGCCTTCCTGTTGTCAAAAGGTTTGTTGATGTTGTGAGTGATCAAGCTGTTGGTACTGAATTGATAAAAGGAGTGAGACCAGATCAGCAGTTAGTTAAGGTATGCTTTTGAAAGAACTGTAGGCATTTTCAGTTTCAGATTGATGCTTTCGATTTAAAAAATAAAATTATTTCTAGCTATTACATTCTTGGATCTTTGTTTGTATCGGAGGGATCTAATTTTCTGTTTTTTGTACTTTCTATATGTGTTTCCATTTTAAAAATGCTTTAAAGATGGAGTTTTTCAATAAATTTCTGATCGTCACTAAGGTTAAAGACTCTGATCATTCCTTTTAATACGAGGAAAACAGATGTGAGTGATTGGTTGTTATCTGATTTCAATGGGCATAGCATGTTGACAAATATCCTGAATTTGGGATGTGTTAGCGTGATTTAATTGCTTTCTATTGGAGAGCAAGGGCATTGCATTGCATACAAACTTAATATTGATTAGGATGTCTCAGGCAAATCAGAATGTGTTAAACATGATGCTTTTGTAATCATAACTTCCCAGCGAGAAAAGGACTAGTTATCCAATATTATAACAACTTTATCTAGTTTTGACATTGCATCTGACTGACACAGATCGTGCACGACGAGCTAGTGAGGATAATGGGTGGAGAGGTCTCTGAGTTGGTTTTTGCAAAATCTGGACCTACTATCATTTTGTTGGCTGGTTTACAAGGTGTTGGAAAGACTACAGTCAGCGCGAAGCTGGCTTTCTATCTTAAGAAGCAGGTTCCCTTTTAATATCAATCTCTTCTTGTTTTCATTTTCTTTTACACCGTACTCTGCCCTCCATAACTTTCTGGTTGATGGTACGAAATCCAACTTAACTAACAGGGGAAAAGTTGCATGCTTATTGCTGGGGATGTCTACAGACCTGCTGCAATTGACCAGTTAGTCATATTAGGTGAACAGGTAATTTCATTTTTATCAGTACATCATGGAAAGACCATGGCCAATCACCATTGTCTCATCCTCATTTCTCACCCCGAAAATGATAATAAGATTCAAGGAACGTTAATGTGGAGTTTTGCTGGATTAGCTGATCAAATTGAAACTAGTAGTGTGTTTTTAACGAAAATAGACTGAAAAGTTCACGTTCTACAAGTTATGCTAGTCCATAGAATCATTAATTAAGACAGATTCCACGCTTCAATGACATCATTTTTCCACTGTTAATGTTTTCCGTATGCTGTTTATTACGTATCATTTTACTTCATTGGTCTATGCCCATGAACAATGTGAAACAGGTCGGGGTGCCTGTTTACACAGCAGGAACGGAAATTAAACCTGCTGAAATAGCGAAACAAGGTCTTGCGGAGGCTAGGAAAAAGAATGTAGATGTGGTCATTATGGATACTGCTGGACGATTGCAGGTTAGACGTAGACTGCTTCAGCACGAGAACATCCCAACTGCCACAAGTTATCTCCTTTCATTAATTTAGTAAATGTTCCTTATGTACCAACAGATTGATAAAGCTATGATGGATGAACTGAAAGAAGTTAAAAGAGTATTAAATCCTACAGAAGCTTTACTTGTGGTGGATGCTATGACTGGGCAAGAAGCTGCTGGTATGTGTTCTTCATAAGTTCATATCTGATTCGTAGCATGTTGACAAAGAGTGAAGCCTATTTACTAGAAGTAACTTAGCCTCTGCATACTATGTAATTCTGTTAGTATTCCTTAGCTGCGGTTTTAGTACTTTCTTGCCGACACTCCCATTTTTCATCGTAACATTGACACCAGTATTTCCTCATTGTTTAATTTGGTCGATATAATTTTGGTTTGACACAACCAATTAGCTAGGATTTCCTAATGAACAATAATTGGTATATGTTGGTTGTCTGTTTAAGTCAGGCTAATAAGTTCGTTTCTCATAGTGATACGCGACATTGATACAACTTTTCTTTACTTTTCATTCTTTTATCGTGAGGGATTTTTCATTTGCACACACTAATCTTTTGATGACACTATAGCCCTGGTCTCGACATTCAACGTTGAAATTGGAATTACTGGTGCCATTTTAACAAAGCTAGATGGAGATTCTAGAGGTGGTGCCGCCCTGAGCGTTAAAGAGGTAAAATGTTTGCAGATCACCATCTCTTCACTTATCTCCGCTTCCCTTATGCAATTTGATTAATTAAAGCATTCAGTTTAGTAAATATAACAAAAAAGGATGGTATGTTTTGTTTGATGAATTAATAAGAAAGAACACAAGACAGCTGGTTTCCATCTTTAGATTTCAAGGACTTAACTTTCATATATTTCAACAACTACAGAACTTTTAGTGTCTCAACATGATTGCCTTTAAGTATCACCAAGTACTCATTTTCAGTTCTCCATCTCGAGCGTGAACATGGTGAATTGGTTAAGTTTTCAAATTTTGCAAGCGGATGATTTGCAGGTCTCAGGTACGCCAGTAAAGCTTGTAGGAAGAGGGGAGCGCATGGAAGATCTTGAACCTTTCTATCCAGATCGCATGGCAGGACGTATCTTAGGAATGGGCGATGTTTTATCTTTCGTGGAAAAAGCCCAAGAAGTGGTGTGGAGCTATTTTCAATGCATTCAAATTACATGCTATGGTATAGAAAATATTTTGATGTGACTATTGACTAAATGCTTAGATGCGCCAAGAAGAGGCTGAAGAGCTGCAGAAAAAGATTAAGGATGCAAAGTTTGATTTCAACGACTTCTTAAAGCAGACTCGTACAGTTGCACGTATGGGCTCAATGTCGCGTGTTCTTGGAATGATTCCTGGAATGGGAAAGGTACATTGAACTCTGTTTCTGTTATGTGCCTACACTCGTTTCTATTTAAATGAGATTGATGTACCCAAGTGGTGTTTGATATTATATACTATATATGGAGATAATATGGTGTTTGATTGATACAAAACAAAATCAATAAGAAGGAGAGAAAGATACAAAAGTCCATCCTACCTAACTGGTTGCTTTCGAACAGGTGACTCCTGCACAAATTCGAGAGGCAGAAAAGAATCTGAAAGTAATGGAATCAATGGTAGAAGCAATGACTGAAGGTAATTTCCTTGTACATTCCATCACGATTTTTGTGATCAATTTTCGCATTTCAACCGGTTTCTAAATGTTTGGTCACTGATTTCTTAATAACATGCAACGCAGAGGAAAGAGAAAATCCCGAACTTCTGGCGGAATCACCCGCCAGGAGAAAGAGAGTTGCTGATGCTTCTGGGAAAACAGTCCAACAGGTATATATGAAAAACACAACTGAGTAACTTTATCTACGGTTTCTTCTAATTCCCAAGATCTTATCTTAATAGCATGGTAAAACAACATATGATTAAATATTTTTGTTCCAATTATTGCAGGTCAGCGCACTCGTCGCTCAGCTTTTCCAAATGCGCGTAAGAATGAAGAATGTGATGGGGCTAATGGAAGGTGGAACACTTCCTACTATGAGCAATATCCAGGAAGCCCTCCAAGCTGAGCAACAGGTTTTTTCCATCTCCTTCACATAATATTATATGTTCTTGATTTATTACAGTAAAATCTCAACTCAACTTAAGCAAACATGATTTATTTATGTTGTTTTTTTCAGGCCCCGACTGGCACGGCGAAGAGAAAGAGAAAAGCAGAATCAAGGAGGCAGTTCTCCGACTCATCTGCTCGGCCAAGTCCTCGCGGATTTGGGTCCAAGAATTGAGCAGTCACCATTTGTATACCAATATTACACACTACTAATCAAGAAAAAGAAGGGATCAAAGTTAGTTGTTTTCCTTTCTCAGTCTCTCTTTTTTTTGTTAGTTTAATTTGGCAGGAGAGAGACCCATCATCACACGACTTTTCCGCAGCCATTGTAATTTCATGCTATTATGTTATAATTTCCAAACACACATTGTATCAATTTGCCTCAAATAAAACCAACCACCACGCTATATATGTCCACACCCAATTCACAAGATAAAACATTCGCTTCAAAAATGTGCGAACATGATAGAAGAAAAGAGTGAATGGAAATCCCATTTGATGCGGGTTACGACTTCGATTAACAATATTTATGGTCCGGGAAATAAAGGTAAGGGGCAGTTCGGATGAAATTGTGGTTGAATGTATGAAGAACGAGATGGAAAAAGTAAAGAGACAACGATTACGTGGTTCGGATTCAGGTGAATCCTACGTCCACGGGCCGCCAAAAGATGTTCACTATTAATCGAATAGGATTACACACTCAAGCTCACTTTCTCTCATGTTTACAAGGTAAAGAGAAGACTAAGAGAGGAAGAGAAAATATGTGTGTGTTCTTGGTGTGTTAGTGTGTGTGGGGCGTGTGGAAGATGATTTAAAGTGGATAAGAGCCCCTATTTATACTTGTAGGCGCGTCTAGGGTTTGGTACTGCTTCCCTTCGTCAAGTCTCTCGGACGCTTCCTTAGCTCTCCTGACCGCTTCCTTTATCCCTTCTGCATAGCTCCATAGCTTTCTGGAATATCTCTCGAGCTCCTCCAAACACCACCTTCGTACATCGCCTCTGGTCGGACCTCGTACCTGGTTCTTACTCCTTCAGACCCAACCTCCTACTCTGCTCTTTGTGAGTTGTCAGGTCAGGAGGAATGCTGGATCGAAGGTCAACACTATCATCCAGTCCCCTACTCTGAGTTGCAATATGCTAAATATTGCAGCTCGGAGTATTATTAAGAAAGCATTACTCCTTTCTGGCGTGCTCGATATTCTACCTCTATCACCATTAGATGGCAATGAAAACATCATATGCTAATTGTGTGTGTTTGCTTTCCAACCAGTGTTTTGAAAAGCGTAAAATAGCACGTTTCACAGTGTGTTATAGCGCAAATGCATTAAAGCGCAAAAAATAGCATTTTGTCCTCAATAGTGCAAGAATTTTGAGTAAAGCGCAAATAGTACGAGTAATAGCGTAAATAGCGCGTTAAATGCTCATATAGCAACATATCATATTACTTTTTTTTTTCTTTTTACGATCTAATCTATCACGACAATTAATTGATTATGAACTTATACCACGCACTTTGAGGGTGAGACCAATGCTTGGGGGCAATTGAGCATTTCTCAAAGTCACTTAATAAGATGATATGCATAAGAATTTAACTCATGAGTATCATGGGTTAAAATATAATGTAATTACACCGATTATGTTTTCATTTTGAGCCTAGTTTATGTGTTTGAGTTGTTTGTGACAATCAATATCTAAATGCTATTTTTTAGATTGATATTTATTTTTATTATTAAACATCATTTCAAATTGATTATTTGCTTGCCTAATTATAAATTGTATATTTGTTTTTTGCATTAAAAGTGACCTGCCAAAAAAACTCACGCGACACACTTTGTTTCACTGGAAGGACTATTGACAGGGATATGTCCGGTCCCAATTCACCGCTCTAGCGTACCCAACAAGTAATGTCCTCGCCTGCTTTCCCAATACAGAGTTCCGGTTACCCAAGATCCTTCTTAAACCCGATAGGTTTCGTTAACCTGGTCTTTTCTGAAAGTCTTTAGAGAAGTATTTTGAGACTGGTTTACTCGAAACTGGTATTTTCCGAGGTGTAAAGGTTACAAAGAAAATAGTTCACCCCACTCACTAACATTTTTAGGTCTTGAAGAGCCTTGATGGCTCCGACTTTCTCCATGTTCATCGGCATATGACCCTCTTAAGCCTTTACGCAGCCCACTCATAGTGGGATTGAAAGGTATTACTTTGCCCTACTTCTATCCCTACGAGTTCTGTTACATACCGTCCAGTAATCTTTACGCTACGCAATATCGACACTAAAACGTGGCATATCACAGCAATACACTTTTTAAAACATTGTTTCCAACATCATTTGATGGTATTTGATAGTGTGCTCTTTTCACATATATCAATCACATTAATCCATTGAGTGGCTCACTCTCTGTATTAGATCGTATAGCTCTATACTCTGACACGATTCCAGATTTCACATGTTTAATCCTCCTTGGTTTTTGGGTCTGCATACATTTTCTATTTTCATAATGTAGCTCCAAATCAACACTGAAATCCAAAAAAGAAAAAAGAAATTCTGAACCATAACTATTGTTGTTGAATAATTTGTATCATATATCAAATTATTATTTTACGCCTAAGTATATATGTTTTTTCATTGATGATAAATATTCAGTTAATTAGTATTTACATAAAACTGTCATGCAACGTCGAAAAAGTATAGTCTACACCATGCAACATTAATTTGGGTTTTGCCAGAAGTCGACCAGATGTGGACTGAATATATTATTATATTATGGGGCAGACTTGTGATAAAATATACTTTTTTATTCTAGTGATATAATAATACTACTAAATATAATATGACGGCCAAGACAAAAGCATAATTAAACGTTGATTATCCTAAGCAAACGTTGGTCTCCAATGGGTTAGACGATGGCGCGGTTGACATAATCATATATTTAAATACATTCAAACTTCTGGTAAGAATTGCCAATCCCATAAACTTCATGCTGCAATTTAATAATTCAAATCTAATCCACCATTTTATGCAAATATTTCTTAAATGACCTATCAACCCCAACTGATAATGATCAAAACCTTGGCCAAACAACTCCTCTACCGTTGTACCACCTCCAACTATACATATAAGAAGCTCCTTCTTCACAAACTTCCTACACCAGCACATAAATCCTCAAACTTAAGCCCATAAAATCAACAGTCTCCTTTCCTTCCAATTCATAAAGAAAAAAAATCGAAAAAAAAAAAACGAGAATGGAGAAGAAAGAATCGACGACCATCGATATCGGCGAGTCGAGCAAAGAAAGCAGAGGAAAAGCGCCTCTCCTCGGCGCTACCCACGGCCGGGCGGCGACCTACAAAAGGGGCGTCGCAATTTTCGACCTTATCCTCCGAATAAGCGCCGCCACGGCGGCCTTGGCCGCCACCATCGCAATGGGAACGACCGAACAAACACTTCCCTTCTTCACTCAGTTCTTTCAGTTCAAAGCCAGCTACGATGATCTCCCCACTTTCTCGTAAGTTTGCTTATATCAGTGTCGATTTTTACTGCCAGAAGATGAAATTTAGGCTGGGAGCCGAATTTTTGTGGGTCTAAGAAATCTAGGGACGAGCTCGCAATATGATGGTTGGGGAAGCCCGGCCCGAGCCCATCGAACCTGAACTTTTTCTTTAGATTTTTAAATTATTCGTTATTAACATAATTAATACCTATTATTACACACAAACACAAATACATAACTCTGAAAAAATTTATAACCAATAGTATTGTTGGCAGACTCTATGTGCTTCATAAAATAAAAATTGATTAGTAATTGATGATTTTTTAATAGCAATTTAAAATTATTTACTAAAAAATAGTATACATATACTAAAAATAAATTTGGAGTTTTGTGCGGCTAGGGCTTGAATCGAAATGTTATGTTTATTTTTAATTAATATTTCTTCATAAAAAAAGTGATACAACAATTGATTTTGAAACGGTACTATGTGGGTCTCTCTCGTAATAAAATAGAAAGAAAAACATGCAAAAAAAAAATCTTCTTTTCTCAATATATTGAATTTGGCCCGTGGCAGGCCGACCCGACGTATCTGGTGGGCCGGGCCAAAAAGGCCATTCATGTTTTGTGTTTCCAAAATTTAGGCCTCAACCCATGATGGGGCCAGACCTGCACATGAGCTCTGTCCAAACCTTCAGCTCTAATTCTTGCAATCATCTTGTAAAATGGTCTCCACTTGTGTCTCCTCTTGTTCTTTTTCAGGTTCTTCGTCATAGCTATGGCGATAGTGACGAGCTACCTCGTTCTTTCCATTCCCTTCTCCATCGTATGCATTGCTCGGCCAGTAGCCAATGGCCCGAGGCTACTGCTCATCTTCTTAGACACGGTTGTTAAAATATCGCCACCTTCAATTCGACCAATCAGACAAATAAGAACTAACATTTTTAATCGGCTTTGGTCTTAGGTTGCGCTTACGCTGGCGACTTCGGCGGCCAGCGCTTCGGCGGCTATTGTCTACTTAGCCCACAACGGAAACTCTGACGCAAATTGGCTCGCGATATGCCAACAATTCACCGATTTTTGCCAGAGGACGAGCGGCTCGGTGGTGGCTTCCTTCATCGCGGTGGTCCTCCTCGTTTTCTTGGTCGTCCTTTCCGCTGTAGCTCTCAAGAGACATTAATTGGAGATGCTTCGTTTTCGCATTTTCTTTCGTTTTCTGCATTTGCGTGTGCGTATTCCCCCGTTCATAGGTTGTTGCTGCGGCTGATTACGAACTTTCCTGCGTTTTTTTTTTACCAAATCAAATGTAGAAAAAAAATTGATTGTTTGCACTCTTGAAGAAAGTGATATGTTTCTTTACGTGATTGATATAAAAAAACGATACAACTGCATGAGGTGAAGTGGTCATTCAACGTAAGCATCAGAGCTCAAGGACGAAAGAGGTCTGTCTTCGGTACGAATCTTCACGACCACTCATTTAAGAAATTTACGAGTCTAAGGTTAGATAATAATGGAGCGTGTTGAGAATATAATATACACTTTTTTTAAAAAAATGATACAATCCGATAAGTTTAAGCTTTTCGGCAGAGTGGTCAATCAAATTTGGTCAAACAAATGTACATGTAATATTATTATCTCGGCGTAAGAGCACAGAAACCGTCAACATTTACACAGAATCTCGACAAGTACACGGCCGGAATTTGAACGCTCGACAAACCAATACAAGCACATTAATGCACATCTCGACTCAGTTTATATATAACTCGTAACTAGGGGGAAAGCTTAGGCCGTACGAGGAAAAGAATACTCAGATATGTGAAATGCGTTTACTCACTCACTCGAGTTTGCGATGCCAACCATGTTGAGCATGTTTCGGTCCTCCTTAAACCTTTCCAATATCGTCCCCTTAATGGCTTCGATCTTTTCTTGGTCCCCATTTTTAGGAACGACGCCCCAACACTCTATAATCTCAGGGCATATTCTCGAGGTCTTCGACAGGCATGGGCTCCCAAACGTAGTGCAATTAAAACTATGCCCTTGGTCGAGGCTCGAGAAGATGAACAGACCGAAATGATTCACACGCCCGCCGAAACCAATCCCATTGGGAATGCTCTCCGAACTGAAATTCACCGCGCACTGCGTTTTTTTTTTCTTTTATTGGGATGGAATTTTGTAATTGGGATATGAAGATTGAATTAGTTTGCGAATATGAGGAGAAAGGAACTGCTTTCTTACTTACCCATTGTATGTTGTTGTTTGCTCCGCTGGGCCTAAAGATCGAAGCTGTTGGGTACAGTTGAAAGACGAACGATCGCATGTCCCCGTAAAAGTCGCCGTGCCTTTCCCATGGCTGAGAAGCGTAGCCTCCGTAAATGTAGCCTTCTTTATCTTTCACGACCACTATGGTCGGCCCAATGTTTCTGCATTTTCAATTGAAAATTTTACTGATTCCATCCCATGAAAAGAAGATAGAAATTAAAGCATCACCCCAGAAATTGATATTGAGATGAACAGTTGTTTTAGCATTCAAGGAAAGTGAATGACTTCCATAGTTTGAAGCAAATGAGACCAAAAAGGTAGGTGGGATTATTAAAGAAACTAAGTAGATAACATACTAATCCTTACAGCCTCATATAATGCTCTAAAAGAGCCTTCATGCATGGTACATTATCCATTATGTAGGTGAAGCTTAGAGATGAATTTATACCAATCTTCACATGAAGCAACGGTCAATAGAAAAATGGCTGTGGAGTATGGAGAAGTATAATCTACTCACAGTATGTTCCCCAAAAATGTGCTGAAACTCAATCCATGAACAGCGCTATGATACAAGAGTTTCCACTCGTCCAGTTCTGTTGCGGACAGCGCTCCTCCTATATGCCAAGCGTATTCTTTCCTTAACAAAATCAGCGACGGATTGATATCATCTAAGTGCTGTAGCTGAGGTATATGAGCACCTACGAAATAAGAGATGTGTTCTTATTTTGTGGTATAAATAAGTCAATCTTCACGCTTCTGAAAAGTTATTGCTGTCGTATAACGACAGGGAAACCTTTCACGATCAAGAATATCAGAGGTAGAAAAGTTCGTCACGACAAAAAACCTGAATCAGAGGGCACCAACAAGCTCCCTAAAGATTTTCTGACTGCTGGGAGATGGGCGCACCATTTACGGAAATCCTCGAAAGACATTTTGTCACCGTCTAAATTTGCAGCATTGATGAAAACCTCTGCAATTTCCTTGGACGAACCTTCGTTAGGCTCCGAGCCTTGTTGGTGCAATAGCTTGTCAAGCATGGTATTTAATACAATCTCAAGATCGGACCTGAAAAAATACCGACTACTAGCATTAAAGAAAATCGCAAAAGCAATAGAAAAATAACGATAGATTTTTTTGCTGACATTACCTTCCAACGGTTCCATCATCTGAAACGTCTAATATTTCGTAGATGAACTCTTCAATGTCCTCGTTCGTTCCCTTCTCATAAGTCCCCTGAAACATAAACAACATCAACTTTTTCAAGTTTCACTCTCTGCAATTAGCATGATACTGCATTTTATCACAGTTCGCTGTGTTCATCGCATATCGGTACCAAATAAACAGAGAACAGTAGAAAATTGAACTAATCAACGAAATGCAAACTAGAAAATTGAACCTAAGGAAAAGCTCCATAGCTCACCTTGGCAATAACGAGGTCTTCAAACGTAAGCTTGCCATCCTTACGCTTCCGCGTAACGATGTGAAAAATTCTATCGCCCGCAGGCCCATCGATACCAATATAGCCCTTGAAAACCTCGGGAGAAACGAATTTGCCGTTGCTTTGGGATTTAGCAGCAAGCGAAGTGAATAGCGATCTTAAATCTTCCAATTCGTTATCAGTAAACGCTCTGAAAGAAAACGATTTGTCAAAATAGTGACTCCAATTCATGATTGGAAGATCGCAATCGCAAACCTGGTAGCGGAGAGGAAGCGGGGATCCGAAGACGATGAACCTGAGTTGCCCATTTTGCGCCACGTTTGCACAGTTCGATCCTCGATTTGCTCTCAATGATTTGTGATTGACTGATAAACATAATGTCCGAAACTTCTATTTCAACGTCGATTCACGGTTTCTAGACAATTTCAGATGGGTCCATCACATTCTTTATAGCCAATAAAATAATCAATTAAAAACCCTACCTTGCTCGCTTCCTTCGCCATAACCATCAATTTGTGCAATTCGCTTCGTCGAACAATTTTATTTTTTTCTTCCCTTCTTTTCGGGCATCTCAATTAAAATCCCAAAAATATAGTTCAGCACTATGCCTCTTGGTTCAGGAGGATCAAGCGTTGTGGGCAATTATTCCTTTAAGCTTTAACCTTGATTGGATTAATTAAGACGATAAACTAAATACAGCTGAAATAGAAAGCATACCTGAGAATTCCATAACGAGCGAGAACCGGGTATGTGGATCCTCCAAGTACATGTACGTGAAACCTTAGATCTCCCAAATATCCTTAGACGGCAGTCACTATGGTTTTACGAGAGTGACGGCTGTGTGTTTCGTTGTACAGCACTTAGGGATCACACCCATATATATAGATGTCATAATGGGCTGGCCGTTAATAAGCCCATCAGATATTTACGTTCCAACCCCCAGGAATTCTACACAAATACTATTAACTCCACACATCTTATTTAATTGCGACAGACCCCCTTAAATTTAATTGATCACCGAATGGGTCCTTTAACTTAATTACAATATTTGGCATACGATTAATACCACAATACATGTACATCTACATGTCCGAACGTTAATCGTGCTAGAAATACATAGTCGAATAGTCCCAACCTAACAATCTCCCACTGGACTATAAGGCGTTGTATTTATCAAATAAGCACCATTCATCGTATACTAAATATCGTACCGAATATAGCTATAACCAAAGTGTCGCATATGAAATCAATCTTGTCCATCAACATTGTCGATGCAAGAACTAAAGGGGTAGTCGTTATACATATATCGTAACTCAACCCACAGTAATCACGAACACCAACTCCATCGAATGACATAGATCAAGTGTGGACGTGTAGCATGGAAATTACATGCTCAATTGATCATGCATGCCTATTTCCAACTGGTCCTACTTTGGTGAGATCATAATTCAGAGATAAACTGATGGATATCCGAAAAATCCAAATGTCATGACATACGTGTATTAAAGAAACTTTATTAAATAATCATTAAACACAGAATTTACAGAATCCACGATAAGACATAAAACTTAATTCGTCACACCCATACGAGCAACATGCTCATGAAATATAGCGGGCGCTAACACTTTAGTAAGTGGATCTGCAATCATAAAATCTGTTCCTATATGCTCAATGATTATATATCCACTCTGAACTCGTTCTTTCACAACCAGGAACTTAATGTCTATGTGCTTAGACCTGGAAGAGCTCCTGTTGTTATTGGAACACAGGACCGCCGAATTGTTATCACAGAATAGCTTTATTGGTCGTTCAACAGAATTGACAACTTTAAGTCCTGTCACTAAATTGCGCAGCCAAACAGCCTGGTTGGAGGCCTCGTTGCAAGCTACAAATTCTGCCTCCATCGTAGATGAAGCGATAAGTGTCTGTTTGACACTTTTCCACGAAATCGCTCCCCCAGCCAGCATGAAAACGTAACCAGATGTCGATTTGCGGCTATCCAGGCATCCTGCAAAATCAGAGTCACAATACCCAATGATCTCCAAATACTCTGACTTTCTGTATGTGAGCATATAATCCTTCGTCTTTTGAAGATATCGAAAGACCCTTTTGGCTGCTACCCAATGTTCTCTACCCGGATTGCTTTGGTATCGACCAAGAATTCCTACGATGAACGCCAAATCAGGTCTGGTGCAAACCTGTGCGTACATTAAACTTCCCACTGCCGACGCATATGGTATATCCTTCATGAGCTTGGATTCCAAAATATTATCCGGACACTGTTTGAGGCTGAACTTATCACCTTTTGAAACTGGAGTGTCATGTGGACGACAATTTTCCATGCTAAACCTTTGCAGTACCTTTTCGATGTAGCTCTTTTGTGATAACCCAAGAGTTCCCCGTGAGCGATCACGGTGAATCTGGATCCCTAATACAAAAGAAGCTTCCCCAAGATCTTTCATGTCAAAATGACCCGAAAGAAATCTCTTGGTGTCCCGAAGTAAATTCACATCGCTGCTAGCTAGTAAAATGTCGTCTACGTACAAGACCAAAAAGAGAAACCTGCTCCCACTAAATTTGTGATACACACAGTCCTCAACAGAGTTAGCCTCAAAAACAGAGGTGATAGTCTGGTGAAACTTGTGGTACCACTGACGAGAAGCCTGCTTGAGTCCGTATATGCATTTCTTTAGTTTACAGACCAGTGGGCTAGATTTGTCCGAAGCTAAGCCCTCTGGCTGCAACATATATATAGTTTCCTCGAGATCTCCATTGAGGAAAGCTGTCTTCACGTCCATTTGATGCAACTCAAGGTCAAAATGTGCCACAAGCGCCATGATAATTCCTGAAAGAGACTTTCGATGTAACTGGAGAGAAAGTCTCTTTATAATCTATGCCTTCCCTCTGAGTAAATCCTTTCGCGACAAGACGAGCTTTATATCTCTCCATGTTACCCAGTGAATCCCGTTTGGTTTTAAATACCCATTTGCAACCAATCGGTTTCACGCCTTCAGGTAACGAGACGAGATCCCAAACGTCTTGACCTTCATGGATTGGATTTCCTCCTTCATGGCATCGGTCCATTCGCGAGCCTTAGAGCTTTCCATTGTCTGTTGGTACGTAAAGGGACCATCTCCCACCAAATCAATGGTATCCTCATGCTCGTGAAGAAATACAACGTAATCATCCGGAATTGCATTTCTCCTTTCTCGCGTCGACCTCCGTAGAGGCGCTAGTTCAATCTGAGGTTCATGAGTTTGTGCTTGATGATCAGCTTCAGCTTCACCTTCATAAGGCTGATCATGATGAGCAACTACAGGTGAAGTATGCTGATCCATTAGAGGAACGAGTTCATCTTCGTCCATATCTCGAGGTCGGATAACCATAGGGACAAAAATTTCGTCCTGACCGACCTGAGCTGTATGAAGAGGAATTTCTGAACCCTCTTCTTCGAATAGAAAATCGTTTCGATTATCCTTATCCTCTCCAAACTCAAGATCCTCAAAGAATCTGGCATTTCCTGTCTCGAAAAATGTTCTTGATGTGGGATCATAAAATTTATAGCCTCGTGATTTTTCTGGATAACCAACGAAGTAGCTACTAACAGTCCTTGAGTCCAATTTCTTCTCGCCCGGCCTGTAAGGCCGTGCCTCAGTAGGACATCCCCAAACTCATAAATGCCTAAGAACGGGCCTTTTACCCGTCCACAACTCGTAAGGGGTACTGTTCGTAGCTTTAGTAGGGACTCTGTTAAGAATATAGGCTTCGGTTCTTAATGCGTCGCCCCAGAGAGAGTGAGGTAAAGTCGTACGAGCAATCATACTTCTCACCATATCCTGAAGGGTTCTGTTTCGTCTCTCAGCAACATCTTCATATTTGGACTTCCTGGCATGGTGTACTGAGGAACGATCCCACACTCCTCTAAAAACTTAGCAAACGGTCCTGGACGTTGTTCACCTGATCCGTCATACCTCCCGTAGTATTCTCCACCACGGTCGGATCTGACAGCCTTAATCGTTTTGCCGTGTCGATTTTTGACTTCGGCTTTAAACGCCTTAAAAACGTCAAGTGCTTCAGACTTCTCATGAATTAGGTACAAATACCCGTAACGAGAGTAATCGTCGATGAACGTGATAAAATAGCGTTGTCCATTCCAAGAAGCCAAAGGGAATGGACCACACACATCCGTATGAATCAGTTCTAAGACTTCCTTAGCTCTCTCAGCATTTAATTTTCTTTTATTTGTTGTTTTACCCTTTATACACTCGATACATAAATGATCTCCGGATTTATCAAGTGTTTCCAGAATTCCATCAGACACAAGCTTATCAATTCTCCTTTCGGATATATGACCCAAACGCTTATGCCATAGACCAAATGAATTCTCGGATGGTAACTTGCGCTTAATTCCTCTAGTTTCCACATTATGGGACTCTCCGTAGTTTAGTGTATCAAGTAGATACAGATTATCATGTTCAGATAGGTTACTGGTTCCAATAGCCGAAGATTTAAAATGAGTAACACACTTTCTGTTACCAAATGAACAAATATAACCTTCTTTGTCCAAAACAGAAACCGAAATCAAATTTCGTCTAAACGACGGAACGACGGAAGTGATTCAGATCCAAAAAGAACCCAGAACTCAACAGTAATCTAAATGTCCCGACTCCTTGAACTTCAACTGCTTCTCCAGCCCCCATATAGATGAATCTTTCGGCATCATTGGGCTTTCGACAGTTTAGGCAGTCCTTCATAGACATACTTATATGAGTTGTAGCACCAGAATCAACCCACCAAGTATGTCTCTGTACGGAAATCAAATTGATTTCAGCGCTTACAAAAATCAAATTTTCTTTAGGCGCCAAGCATGATATTTGGCACAATCCTTCTTTATATGAGAAGTTTTCTTGCAGAAGAAGCATCGAATTAATTTTTCTTTATGCTCTTTGTGAGAGCCATTAGGCTTCCTCTGTATAACTGCAGTTTCCTTAGGTGCTTTATTTTTCCAAGCATCAAATATTGTACCATTAGCTGTTGATATTATGTTCACGGCAGAGTTCGTAGTCGCAACACCGACCATCTCAGCTGAAAAGAGAACGATGATTGAATTAACTCACATTAGCTTTAATAATGATTAAAAAACTATATAATAACAACCCATCTTCAGCTTAATTAAAATTAAGCCCATTAAGAAAAACCCTAAACTTCTATTATAGCAAAGCAACGGCCGCAAAACAACCACCATCCCTCATCTGCACTACTACGCCGCCTGAGAATCAGCAACCATCTGCTAGGCAGCCCCGGCGCACAGCCCATAACAGCCCCGAGTTATGCTGCCGAAACTTGAGAGCGATAGTGCCCAACGGCCTGCCTCGCTCGTCGACGGGCAGCCCTGCTCCGGAGCAACAAATCACAGCGCCCAACGGCGCCGCCGTGCCGAGACTTTCGCAGATACACAGCCACACGCACGCCCAACGGCGCCGGTTGCGGTTTCCCGAAGTAGCGCCCAACGCATGACTGCAACTGCGCTGTGTAATCTCGACGAGCCCCTTCGAAGTGCCTCATAGTGGATTTCATATTCAGAAACCCTAATTAATCCAAAACAAGGTGGCTCTGATACCACTTGATGGATCCGTAGCTGTATGGATCCGAAAAAGCTTTAACCTTGATTGGATTAATTAAGGCGATAAACTAAATACAGCGGAAATAGAAATTGTACCTGAGAATTCGATAACGTTCGTAGCGAGAACCGGGTATGTGAATCTTCCAAGTACATGTACGTGAAACCTTAGATCGGGGAAGATGGGTACCCCAAATATCCTTAGACGGCAGTCACTAGGGTTTTACGAGAGTGACGGCTGTGTGTTTCGTTGTACAGCACTTAGGAACCACACCCATATATATAGATGTCATAATGGGCTGGCCCGTTAATAAGCACATCAGATATTTACGTTCCAGCCCCCAGGAATTCTACACAAATATTATTAACCCCACACATCTTTTTTAATTGCGACAGACCCCCTTAAATTTAATTGATCACCGAATGAGTCCTTTAACTTAATTACAATATTTGGCATACGATTTATACCACAATACATGTACCACATGTCCGAACGTTAATCGTGCTAGAAATACATAGTCGAATAGTCCCAACCTAACAGGGTCTCCTTCCTTATCTGCCAAGTGTTCGACCTATTGCTTCTTACGAATAATTTATGAAATGACTGCTTAATTCAAGGGTCGAAAACAAGTATTTCAAATCTTTCTTGCTTATTTTCTTGTTCATGAGCTTGATTTGAGAATGTTTCCCTCTGTGTTTTAATGCTTCATTTAGCCTAACCTTTGTCTCTCAGCCAATGGATGATCTTGGACAATGTTGTTGTGTAGAGTCTGTGCTTTACTGAATATGATAATTTTATTACAGACTGAGTACTGAGTTTCGAAGAAATATATCTATGATCTTAAACTTTCTTTTTCCCAGTTTTGCAGTCCCTCGAAATTTTCGTGGGGGAACTCGAACGTGTAGAAAAGGGAATAGGGGTGGGTAAATCACGGCTTTGCGTAAATCATGAAAATGGAGTGGATGAATACTTTATCATCATCATGGTCATCGTACTTGTCATCTGTCTTCAATTATTTTTTTTTGGAGTTACTATTTACCGCCCTCTTTTTACTAGTCACCGCCCCCTATAGGGCTGAAAAAAGACGTTTTTGCCCTTATGATATTTAAATCAATTTAAAAAGAAAAAACTAACTAAATATATAATTCTGGTACGAAATACCGAAAACTACATACACAAATAAATTCGAACGATCGATTGATAAGGAAATTCGAACGAAATTTTCGACGGGCTGTGCACGGGCCGAACTGAAATTTCGGCCCGCACAGGCCCGGCCGAAATTATTGTTCGGCCCGCGCAAGCCCGGCCAAAATTTCAGTTCGGCCCGCGCAGGCCCGACCGAAATTTCAGTTCGGCCCGCATCGGCCCGGTCGAAATTTCAGTTCGGCCCACCAGACCCGATTAATTTTCACTTTTTCGTTTTTTTTATTTTTTATTGTAATTTATAAAAACTCAACATATATAGTAGTATTTAGAAATTTAACCAATGACCTCTACCTGATAAAGAAAGTACTTATCCATTGGGCTACATAACTTTTTATTAACAATTATGACATATATATAAATATATAACGAAAAAATAACCGGGACGGGTTTCGGATCGGGGATCGAAACGGGGTTGGCGGGACCCGAGACCGACCCGGACCCGGCCGGGTTGAGTCTTTTAGGACCCGTAACATTACAAACCAATTATAACAAAAAAAAATTAATAAAAAAAATTAATAATACAAATTAATAACAACAAATTATTATTTTTTGTTATTATTTTGTAATATAAATATAATCCAAATAAATAATACAAATGAATAAAACAAATAAATAATTCAAATAAATAATATAAATAAAATATACAAATAAATAATCCAAATAAATAATACCAATAAATAATCCAAATAAATAAACCAAATAAATAATCCAAATAAATAATATAAATAAAATATACAAATAAATAATCCAAAAAAAAATAAAATAGCCAAGTCGAAGAAGAATTTCGGCCAGATGAAGTGGCGGCCGAAAAGTGATTTCGGCCTCCGTAGTCCTGTCCGAATGCAGTTTTGGCGGGAAAAGTCCGGACCGAAATATGATTTCGGTCGTCCCTGTCCGGACCGAAAAAATTGTTCGGCCACATCCAGGCGCGACCAAAATTTTTTTTCGGCCTGCCTGGAGGTGACTGAATTTATTTTTCGGTCGTGACTGTTCCGGCCGAAATTTTGTTTCGGTCCGACTTTTTTTCCGTATCGATCGATCGTTCGAATTTATTTGTGTATTTAGTTTTCAGTATTTCGTACCGAAATTATATATTTAGTTAGTTTTTTACTTTTTAAATTAATTCAAATATCATAAAGGCAAAAACGTCTTTTTTCAGCCCTTTAGGGGGCGGTGACTAAGAAAAGGGGGCTGTGAATAGCAATCCAGTTTTTTTTGTCATGTATGTTAGGGGTGGTTCTGTGTTATCAGGATTCATTAAATTAAAGGATTGCAGTTTTAGTACAATAAGTTTCACAAATTGACGCAAAATACCTAAATTGCAGGTTTTTATTATAGACCAGTAAGTTTCGAATTTGAATCGATTTAAGGACACATAACGCCGAAATTTTCAAACTTATTGTCCTCAAATTGCCTAAGTTTTGATCCTAAAATTGTAATATTTAATCTTTAATTATCTTCAAATGCCCACATTTTGCATTATAATATCTAGCAATCTTGTTTTGATAGACACAAAACTTATTGTTGTGTTACTAACATATTTAGATGAGCTCGGTTCGAAAAACAGATATCAAATATGAGCTCGGACGAGAAGCCTGTCCGGTTAACTACGGGTCAACATTGGTCAACTATCGGTCAATGCGGTCAACTAGCGGTCTACCCGGTCTCGGTCTTAACTGGACTGTCCGGTCTCGGTATTGACTGGATTGTCTGATCTCGATCTTGAATGACTGGTCCGGTCTTGACTAGTCCGGTCTCAGACTTGACTGGACTGGTCCGGTCAAAGACTGGACTGGTCAACACCGTTGACTGATGTACAAGCCTTCTACTGCAGCAGTAGGTACAAGCAGTTAAAGCTGACAGCATTGACCACGTCAACAAAGGGTCCCAACGGCTATATTAATGTCTATAACGGCTATATCAACATTGGGAAGCCAATAAATACAGAAGGAAGGGCAGAAACACTTCAAGGATCCAAGAGCAAACAAGAACATATTCAAAGAGAGATTCAAGATAGAAGAACAAGAGCAAATAAGATAATCAAGAGAGTTATTCCTCTTTGTGTGTGTGTTACAAAGAGAGAGAGCTATAAAGTTCAAACCCACACACATCACTCACACAATAGAAATGAGAGCTTAAGTAGAATAGTTGAGTGAGAAGTCTAGCACATAGACTATAAACAAGTGTATGTAGTCTTCGCACCGAGACAAGAAAGAATGGTGCCGTCTTAACTTAGAGACGTGAAAGATCAAGCCGGTTGTGAGGTTACGACATACAACCATTACGATTGACCTTGTGGGTACCGTAAGTTCTCAAGGGACTTTAAAAAGCTCTTGAAAGTAGACGGACTGTAAAAAGCTGTCTAGAGTGAGCTAGGGGGTTTAGTTAGCGGAATATAGGTTAGGAAGTTATATTGTGTAAGTCTAGCTATGGAAGGTTGTACAACTGGGGTTGTAAATCGAGTCTTCTACTGAGAGTCTTCCTTGCGGGGAAGGGGGAGACGTAGGAGTATTTAAACTCCGAGCTTCCATAACATGATATCATAATAAAGAAGCCAAACTTAGTTTGATGCACTATACTGGAAATCAAGAAGTCTGTACAGGCAGAGAGATCTAGAAATCAAGGTTGCACTAAGAAAAACCAGTACTGAAGTCTGCTGGCAGATTGCGCAGCATTGGAAAAATCAGAATAACTTTGTCCTGAATGTTCAAATTCCGGTTCGTAAAATCCCATGTAAACTAGACTCTCAGACGATCAAAATGGTATTAGATTCGCTGTCCAGTCATGGTCAGAGGAAAGCAGTTTATTCGACAGCTTGTCATCGCGTGTAGTCCAATGTAGCGATTGTGCGAGAAAGCAGTTTATTCTAGACTCGTAGACGATCGCAATGGCGTAGGATTGGCTATTCGGTCCCTCTTGGAGAAAAGCAGTATTCATCTAAAGTCAGACTCGGTCCAACCGTCCGCGGCTTCACAAAAACCAAAATAACTCTTTGCTCTAGCAGATAGCGGAAACTTGGGAAAACCAGAATAACTTTGCGCACAGATATCCAAATTTCGGTACACAAAGTCTGCAGCAAACTAGACTCGTAGAGGATCGTAAGATTTGGCGTCAGGTCATGCTTGGAGAAAAGCATATTATCCGATGAAAGTCAACGAGTCACGTACTGCAGCACCCTCGCAAGAAATGGAGTTGCTTCGTGCTCAGACATCCAAATTCTGGTCCATCAATTTATTTGAAAAATAGACTTGCAGAAGAACGCAACGGCATAAATGTTGCTGTCTAATTCTACCCAGATGAAAGTAGTCTATTCGATGAATTTCATCTTTGAGCGCTGCCCCGAGACTGATTTGATTAACTGGTCAGATTCTTTAGATGACCGGTCTCTATGAAATATCTGCAACCAAAGGTGCTCCAGATTTGGTTCTTCTTGACCGGAAGATTTTTAGGTAACAAAACAGCCTCTACAGCTGTGATTGTGCTCAGTCGCTGAAGATTCTGAAACGATGAGGAAATCTAGAACCAGTCCTAATGGGTGACAAACCGCATCATACAAGAGCAGTAAATTTCTCAACCCTTGATCAGCGTCCTGCGACTGATTTCGTGATTAAGCAGTCAAGCAGTCGGAACTCAAGCAGTCTGATGGAGAAACCGAAAGGCAAGCTGACAACGATGCCCAAGCTACGAGCCGAAAGGCAGCAGCTTCAAGAAAAACTGGATAACTTTGCGCTCAGATGTCCAAATGCTGATCCGAAAATTTTGTAGAAACTAGACTTGTAGACGGTCGCAATGACATAATTCTCGCGGTCTAGCTCTGCTTGGAGGAAATCAGTTTATTCGCCAAAGTGAAACCAGTCAACTGCCAGTCGCAGCTGCAGCAACTTCACGAAAAATGGAATATCTTCGCACTCGGTTGTGGAATACCACTCCGTCAATTTTCCTACACAGTAGACTCGTAGATGGTCGAAGCTTTGTGAAATTATCGGCCCGATAATGGCTGAGGAAAAGCAGTTCATTCTCCGAAGTAGAGTCTACTGCGCTCCTGTTTGCAAAATTTAACTCATGATTGCTCTTATCTTCTCCCATCTCGTTCGTATGTGCTCTCATTCTATAAACTTAACTCTTGTTGGATAATCTCTTGAATTCTAGATAAGTTTAGGGGGGAGCATTTTCTTATTTTGGGAGCTGGAGAATTATGTTAAGACTTGCATGCTTCTTTGTGAAATCATATGCTTAAATTAACCCTTATTTACATGTGATGAACTAACTTAGTCTTAGTTGGGCGTAATATTGAGCTAATAAAGGGGGAGAAAAGTTTTTTGATTATCACAAAAAGGGGAGAAATATGTTAGTAATTGTGCTCTTATTTTAAAGTTTTGTGTTAAAGCTAAAAGGGAGAGATTGTTGGATTATAATATCTAGTAATTTTGTTTTGATGAACACAAAACTTATTGTTGTTTTACTAATATATTTAGTAAAGTGTGCAGATGAGCTCGGTTCAAAAAACAGATATCAAGGGCCCGTTTGGTTGGCGGGATGGGTTTAGATGGTATTAGTTTTAGTTGGGTTTA
Organism: Craterostigma plantagineum; assembly: GCA_027422505.1. Taxonomy (NCBI): domain Eukaryota; kingdom Viridiplantae; phylum Streptophyta; class Magnoliopsida; order Lamiales; family Linderniaceae; genus Craterostigma; species Craterostigma plantagineum. The sequence continues at coordinate 10,471,938 of JAPQWV010000011.1, read as the reverse complement.
TATAATGGGAGATATAACTTTTTTAGGTGTTTGGTTGATGGGTTTAAATAATAATGTCCGCTGTGTTTGGTAGATGATTTTAGATAGTATTAGGTTTGATTAAGGTCAATTACAACTTTACCCATTTAAATTTAAATATTTAATAATTCTTGGTCTAGGGTTTTATCTTTGTGCATAGTTCGGCTGACGAAATCTGGATTAGGTAGGCGATCTTTTTGTTTAGAGTGTATAATTCATGAATGTTTCGATCATGTCAAAGTTAATCATTGTTTCTTACCAATCAAGGTTCGTCTGTTTACTCAACAGCAATTTCTTTTGCTTCGTGTTTCTCCCTGTCTTTATTTTATTAATCTTTTGATTGCTCATATTAAGATATGTTTCATGAATGTTTCGATCAGTCATAGTTAATTCATGAGTGTTTCGATCATGGTCATAGTTAATCATTATTTTATTAATGTTTTTCGATTGCCAGCATGGAACGAACAAAAATTAATACCAAACGTTCATGGCTTTTGGAGGAAGAGAGGGTGCTTATTTTGGCTTTCAAAGAAATCATCACGGATGGATGGAGGAGTGAAAATGGCTTCAAACCTGGCTTTCACCATATATTGGAGAAGATCATACGGAAGTACTTGCCCAACACAAATATCAAAGCTCTTCCTCACATCGAGTCTAAGACAAAAACATGGAAAAAAGATTATTACATGTTGCAGGACATGCTCAATAAGTCAGGGACAGGTTTTAATCCAGACACAAAAATGATAGATGTTACTGATGACCTCTGGAACGAGATAAGAGATGTAATTTATGTACAATTTAGTACGATCATATTTCAATGACATGATATTTACTTACTATTCCCTTTTGTTTGCAGCACTCTCCAAAAGTTTACAAAGCTATAAGATACAAAACATGGCCTATGTATGAAGATTGGTGTGAGATTTTTGGAAAAGATCGAGCCACGGGAGAAAATGCAATTGGCATCACCGATGAGAAAGGACTAGAGGATGACATATTGACCTCGCAGACGGAAGAAATGCCAAGTACTTATGACTTTCCCACGACTAATAGACCTTCTGGTGATTCTGCCACACTTGATGGTCATTCTTCGCCTGCTAGTGCTAGTGCTGATAAGCAGTCCAAGAAGCAAGCTAAAAGGAAACGACAAGTGATTGAAGATCAGGATTTCATTAATGAAATGAGAGAAATATCACGAGAGACAACTAAAATATTAATGGAAGGAGTGTCGAGAATCGGAGCTGAGGCAGAAAATCAAAGCAAAGCTGCTGCAATAATTAAGAATATGCCTTTCAACTTATCGCTCATGCAGTTGTTTGAGGTTTCCGACGCCATTATAAACAATTCAGGAAAACTACAGATTTTTCTAGCGATGAACGAAGTCGAACGCTTGCATTTGGTGAAGAGCATGACAAGCGGTTATTGAGCTTTTATTTTTTTTTTCTAATCCTTATTTGGTTTAAGGCTCGTCGCAGGATGCTGTCGTGTGTTTATTTATTGAGGTATTTCTAATGTTCTTATGTCAGTTTTAGATATTGTCATGTTTCTTGTTTCATTATCAACAATTCCACTTTGGTTTATTATGAATGATTATATGTTACTACTTCACTACTATTCATTAAAACATACGTTAACTGCCACAAAGCCGATATGCAATCTCCAAGGATTATACATATAATACAGCTATGCAACCATTGCAATTTTCGAGCCACTCAACCAAAAGAAAACTTTAGACGAACAAATTTTCAACCAAATGTATGTCTCATCAGCCATTCAAATAAGACAGTTGCAAATAAAAAATAGATAGTATAACATCAACCTATTTCAATCAACCATTTAGCCACTCGAGATACATGGCCATTGCCAAACTATCTCGCCAAGTCGACCATGCAGTAGAAGTTTCAATTGAACTAATGAATTGAGCTTGACTTTCATCCCCATTTATTTCATCTTCTTGATATCCTTCAGGGACCTCCAACTCCAATGGATCAACATCCGTTTCCGTACGTATGAAATTATGAAGTAATGCACATGCTATGACAATTTTATTCTGCTTTGCTATCGGATAAAAAGAAGGGCTTCGTAATATACCCCATCTTTTTTTCATCAAACCCCAAGTTCTCTCAATAACATTTCTTGCTTTTGCATGCCTCATATTAAAATACTCACTTTCATTTTGAGGAGTTTGAGTTCCTGTTCCCCAATCCTTCAAATGATATCGAACGCCTCTATAAGGAGTTAAAAATCCCTCACTATTGGTGTATCCATTATCAGCTAAATAGTAGCAACGTGCGATAATTTATAAAACTACATTTTAATATCTAAAACATACATCATGCTACTACATGAAAAATTAAATTACCTTTACGAACACGAAACTCATTTATTCGTGAAAGAGCATCTCAAAGTACACGGCCATCAGCGACTGAACCCTCCCTGCCAAAACATATATAAATTTCATACCTTCGTTACACACTCCGAGAACATTGGTGGTAATTTTTCCCTTGCGATTTCTATATCGTGGAATATCGCTTGACTTGACTGTAACATCGATGTATGATCCATCTAACGCTCCCAAGCAATTCTTACAAAAAACATAAATAAAAAATGTTAGTGATTACCATGAAATCAATAAATAATTTCTATTTATTTACGAAGTGGAACAAGTACCTGAAAATATTTGAACTTCGATGAAGGAGTTTCAGTACTAATGGCCTGAGGTTTGGCCAATAGTTTCTCGTGAAGTCTAAGAACTGCATCTAGTACAGAACTAAAATGCTTGCTTATTGTCCAAGTAGATCTACTAAAATGAAACTTTTGTTCTCGTGTCTTCTTATGATGCGCTAATACACCAAGAAATATTGCCACCATCTCAGAAATTTGTAGATATTTGGAAGGTCTCAATCCTCCGTAATTCTCAAGAATGATGCATAGTCGTCCAAATGCATCTCTACTAATCCTCAAATTTTCATGTGAAGTACTACAATTATCTGATATTAAACTTTTCAAGTAATCAACCTGCTTTGGCATCTTTTCATACATAGAATAAGCACACGGATTCTTCTGGTTTTTCCTATTATTTCTCTTCCGATAAATATATATAGCAAACTGCATCATATACAAATGGTTCGCCAATAGTCCAAGAACCATTATTGCAGCAATATCATCACCTTTGGAACCCATCTTGAAATCAAGAAACCTAACCTTTGTCAATGCAGAGAAAAGAAATAAGAAAATGTAACAGCATACTTCATCTCTTTCCCAGAATACAGAATCGAAAATACCATGTGTCCATTTTGAAATCGAACAAACCCATATGTGCCCAACACTTAACCTCACGAAGCAGTAGAAGTCAAAGAACGCAAATATCAACCCAATTCCTCAATTCCAAAATTAGGTTTAACATAAATCGTACCTTTCAAGTAGTTGGAGATTTTTATTGCAGCTGAGACGCTTGCTCGTGGGTTGGAGATTTTTATCACCACTGGGAAGCTCACTCGTGTTTGGGCGTCATCGAACGAGAAGGTCGTTGGTTGGATTCATTCTTGTCGCATCTAATGGGTGTTGAAGAAGAGAAATGTTGCGATGAGATGGTGTTTCAACGAGCCAATGGAAAGGGTAAAGTAAGAATTAATTTTAAAATAAGGGATAAATTAGTCAAAAGTTCATGGGATTAGCTAAAGGAAGGGTGTAAGGCTGTATTATTTAATACTTAATAGGGGGTATTAAGAGGCATTAAATAAACCCTACCTTTAAATAAACCCTCCTACCAAACACAACTTTTATTAATCCTATCCTATCTAAACCCCCCTAATACCCCCAACCAAACGGGCTTTATCAAATATGAGCTCGGGGCGAAAAATCGGTCCGGTCAACTACCGGTGAACACTGGTCAATTGGCGGTCAACCCGGTCTCGGTCTTGATTGGACTGTCCGGTCTCGGTATTGACTGGACTGTCCAGTCTCGGTCTTGCCTGACTGGTATTCAGACTTGACTAGACTGGTCCGGTCAAAGATTGGACTGGACTGATCAACCGTTGACTGGTGTACAAGACTTCTACTGCAGCAGCAGGTACAAGCAGTTAAAGCTGACATCAATGACCAAGTCAACAAAGGCTCCCAACGGCTATATTAATGTGTCTAACAGTTATATCAACATTGGGAAGCCAATAAATACAAAATGAAGGGCAGAAACACTTCAAGGATCCTAGAGCCAAAAAGAACACATTCAAAAAAAAATCCAAGAGAGAAGAACAAGAGCAAAGAAGATAATCAAGAGAGTTTTTCCTCTTTGTGTATGGGTTACAAAAGAGAGAGAGTTACAAAGTTCAGACCCACACAGATCACTCACACAGTAGAAATGAGAGCTTAAGTAGAATAGTTGAGTGAGAAGTCTTAGCACATAGACTATAAACAAGTGTATGTAGTCTTCGCACCGAGATAAGAAAGAATGGTGCCGTCTTAGCTTAGAGACGTTAAAGATCAAGCCGGTTGTGAGGTTAAGGCCTACTACCATTGCGGTTGGCCTCGCGGGTACCGTAAGTTATCAAGGGACTTTAAAAGCTTTTGAAAGTAGACAGACTGTAGAAAGCTGTCTAGAGTGAGCTAGGGAGTTTAGTTAGCGGAATATAGCTTAGGAAGTTATATTGTGTAAGTCTAGCTATGGAAGGTTGTACAACGGGGGTTGCAAAGCGAGTCTTCTAGTGAGAGCCTTCCTTGCTGGAAAATGGGAAACATAGGAGTATTTAGACTCCGAACTTCCATAACAAATCCCCGTGTCTCTACTTCTATAAACCGACACCACACACACTCTCAACACCCACATCCAAGGTGTTCGACAAAATGCGCCAACCACCTCCACACACCAAAATCGGCCCAAGGCATCCACATAAACAAATCGAAACATATAGTTTACAATCAAAGACTATAGTATTCCGCACTTGGCTTTGATTGAAGATTGGAAATGGTTCTATTCTCTAACCGGACTTGAAACCCACTAACGAGCGAAAAATGGTGATCGGTGTTATTGATCCCCCTCTAACACCCGGTCCACGATCCTGACACCACAATTTCGAAATTTTTTCCTTTCTAACATCGTCCCTAATTAAGGTGTCCTTAAGATGTCATCCCAGCAATACAAAACTAAAATAAATAAATGAATCATCGATCATCCCAATCTACAAAGAATATATCAAAAGATGTATATAATGAATCAATTGTGGTTACTTAATAGATAAAATGATGCATCTTCCTCAGAAATTACTTGAACTTTTCAGGCAATGAAAAGTTGGAGGAGGCATTTGTAGGCATTTTCTTGTCATTCATTTCTGGGTTTAAAAATGTTAGGGGGGGAGGGGGATAATAGCTTTTGATGGGCGTCTCAACATTACGTTGAAATTGTGAATAATTTCATTCTGGTAAAAAAAACGTGATTTTGAAAAAAAAAAATCCTATGGCGAGATTAATTAGGAAAATGACATGGAGGTGGCAATTCGCAACATTATTTAAAGGGGTAATAATTCATAGCGTAGCTATTATTACACTTTAATTTAGCAGATGGATAGATATGCGTCGCCGCCTCACTTCCACTTCTTACCTACTTCATTCAATCTCATTAATGTAACAATTGAAAAAAGGGCAAAAGAAAGGCAATTGCATGAAACTAGCAAACAGCTTTATTAGTTAATTACAGTCTCAGATGATAAATTGAGTTGAATATAAGTGTGTTTCTTTCACGTTAACTTTACTGCAACTTAGCTAGTCGATTATTTGTGGTTCTTCAACAACATCTATCTATCTATCTATCTATCTATCTATCTATCTATCTATCTATCTATCTATCTATCTATCTATCTATCTATCTATCTCTCTCTCTCTCTCTCTCTCTCTCTCTCTATATATATATATATATATATATATAATAATGAAAGATGAAGGTGAAAAACAAGTAGAAGAGAACTTTTACGTTACATGTAATGATATCTCATATATAATGAGCTAATTAATTGAAAGTTTAAAGCTCAACTTTAACCTACAAAGGATATACATGCCTGATACGCATCGTCCCTTAGATGATATTTGAAGTAAAAAAACACTACATTAATTTCTAAAACGTCAAACATTTCATTCAAGCATGCATATGTCATAGTTACAGCCTTACTACAAGTAATTTAAGAAAAGAAACCTATAACGAACAGTCGTCAATCATGCTGAGAGGATATATAGGATAAGCTCCACCATTCCATATCTCCATGAAAGCCCTAACAATAATCCCATGATACTCCGTAGAATTCAGCTGCAAGAAACAGTTCAACAGTTCCCTAAGATCATCCTTAGTGTATATCTCATTCTCAATGATCATCTCAAGCATCGATCGCCTGAAATCTAAGTAAGGGTCGTACGAGTCTTTCTCCTCCGCCGCCGCAATCTTATTACCAAACCCTAAACTGTTGTAGCAGTTCTTGGCGTCTGAGTCCTCGGTGTCAGAAGAAGTACTTCTGCTACTGCTGTAATAATAATGGGTTCTAAGTTTATTAGGTTTATGGGCTGTTTGCCTTTGGTTGAATAGAGAAGAAAACCAACTAGTGCATCTTATGCTGATGCTCTCCGTGCTTACGGTGTACTTTTTCTTGATTTCTGACATTGTGTTAAGAGAGAAATATGCAAATGGGGCTTGCTTTGACGTCTTCCCTTGTATTCAATATATATACAGTCTAGAGACATACATTTAATACTATAATGCCTATGAATTTATGATTGCAATAACGTGGATGGGATTATTTCTGCCTTGGGGGCCTCTCTTGCAGTTAATTTTACCTTCTAGATAGTTAATATTTGGAAAGCCAGTACAATAATGTTTGGTTTTGGTACACAGAGTTAAGAAATCTGAGGCTATCATTATTACATGGTTTTCCCTTCAGCAAAATAAGGACACAAACAAATATTAGTTTTGACTTTGATGTCAAATTTTAAGGATGTTTTCGATCAGATCTGAGACGTATCGAGCGACCCATTTCGAGCCATCTTCAGTGCATGAGAAGGCGTGGGTGAACCCTTGGCGTTCAATCGCAAGAGAAGCTTCGGGCGCCTTCTTACGAATCTATGAGCAAAGCAGCAAAATGGTTACCAAAAATATTAAAAACAAAAAAAAAAGTACGACGAAAATGGCACGAGAAATTGGTAGTGGATATACCTCTTCGTATACGTTTAGAGGGCCCCAGTGATCATCGAGGCCGAACAAAAAGGCAATATGACTTTTATTCCTTACAACGAAGTCCAAATATGGGATTTCTGTCAGCTAAAGATTGGCTATTTTCGGTTAAACATCGTTTGGAGATCAACCGTTATAATAACTTTAAGCTCGAAATAGAGAAGTGTAAGGAAGGCTTTTTTTACCAGCTCGAATTCAGTCTTCGCCATGAAGAACATGTTTCTGATCACATGGTACTGTGAAAGGGAAAAAAAATGGCGATGATTCTTTGAGAGGATTAAATGCTTAGACTATCAATGGCTTTCTTAAGCTCACATTGAGAACTTGAGTGCGCATCACTTCAACAGCAGAAGAAGACCAATATTTTCCAACAGTTTTCTTCACTGCAAATCTTGAAATTTGAGATGGAAGCATCTTTATCAAGGAACCCAATGAACTCAATACAGTTGATTGAATCGTAGATCTGCCATGCTAATTATATATGTTAGACGGTCCATAATTATGTCAAGAGATTTGACAAAAAGAAAAAAAAAAACAGATGTATATATGTAAAATGAAAAGGCAGCGTATTGTATTAAAAAGCAAAAGGAATGGATATACGTTGCACAGAACAGAAACATACGCTGCAATTCTTCTGATACGCATCTGCTCCGTCGATGCGTTGTTCAAAGCCAAAAATGGATATAGACTGATGCAATATGCAACCTATAGAGCAGAAGAATACCGAGTACAGAAGAAGGAATGTTCTAGAAGATATTACACAAACTGAATGCATATGGAGTACCTTATGTTGAAACTCTTTGAACAGTTCGAGGGATATGTACGAACCAATTGAATGGCCCACCTTCAGATATACATCAAACGTCGATCAGATATAATGTCTCATTTTGTCTATCAACGGAAAGTAATAACAATTGAATTAATGTTTGTCTCAAGCCCAGATTTATGTTGAGATGAACACTGCTCTTACAAGCACTATCGGCACTTCAACGGTTTGAAATTCCTGCTCCATGAAGCGTATCTGAGAAAGCATAAAAATTGAAGAAAAAGATAAGCCATATCGGGAATAATTTTCAACTTCAACAATCTGAGTAACTTTTTTTTTCCTATTATCCGTAGTTAATGAACTTTTTCTCGATCTCTTTTTAAACCCACTGAACTATTATTACATTGGTAAAGAGAAACAATTCAGATCATATGCAAATTGAATGCCATTTTAAGTGATTTTTAATAATCTTAGCTGATACAGAAAGATATATACCTTGTGATCAAGTTGCTCTTGTATGGAGAACAACCTCCCAGCTTCCCAATCCTAGAAATAGATTGGTCACACTTCCATGTTGCTAATGAATAGATATCCAAAAGATGACGATTTTTCATACAGCTAAAATCTCGACATGATAAAACTCATCAAACCCAACAGAAAATTGCAAAAACATGGTAAGAATCAAACTCGTCGTAAAGAGGAGCATTATTAAGTTATTGAACACCATTTATATATCCTACTCTGCTAACGTTCAACTAATTTTCGTATGAGGGCAGTACAAATCTTATGTATATTCCCCGTATCAACAGAAAAGAGTACACAAAAAGTCTCTTCATGCAGCTTTGTAAACATCCCAAAAGACACTATGTCAATCAATTAATTGCTCTTAAAGAAATTAAACCCTTTAGCAGAAAGAACAAGCATAAGTTGATTAGATCTGAGCAATATCATTAGAAGGCAGGTCTAATATAAGAAACTACTTACCTTCTCTGTGTGGGAGACATGTCCAATAGCTTCATCCAAAGAAAAGAAAAAGTAATAACAAATCAAAAATCACATACCCATTATAGCATTTCAATCAAAGGGACACTGAAAAAAATCTTTACTTGCCAGTGACAGATGCATTCCCTCCTAATATCTCATACAGAGACTCCAAGAAGCCAGTGTAAAATGCAACCACACCTTATCCATTCATATACATTGATAAAGCACAATCACTCAAATGCAGACAACATATGTACATACATAAATCAAGGAACTGAAGGTGAAGAAAACTACAAAAATTACCAGGATTTCCTGTAATAAACAAGACGTGAACTTTAGGATCCGTAGAGCGAATCTCCAACAAATCTGTCTTGAATCTGACGCAAACATACGCCGACCCACCAAAGGTTAACAACACGACCAACTTGGTGTAATAAGAGCATTTAGAAAAAAAAAAATCTTTCTGGAACTACCCGGCAACGTTAATCAGCCTGAAATTGGCACGCTTCTCCATCTTCTGATTCAAACCCAAAGCCTCACTGCTCATTCTTGCCGACGAAGCTTTCCTGCCAACGACGGGCTTTGCTTTTCTTACATTTATTACAGAGGGCGTGGCGTCAAATATTGAACTGCTTAAGGGGGTGATTGGAAATCAAGAACCTTATGCTGATGAAACCATTAAAGCGCGTGGACAGGACGCCGACTTTCACTTTGGGCTCCAATTTAGTAGCAGAAGAAAGAATGCTAGTCATAGATAGGTAATTCCGCCGTAGAAATTGTTCGATGTATGTAGTGGATATTTGAATGCGGGACAATTGGGTTAATTGCTCCCTTAATTTCAATTTACAATCTCAGGTATTTTGGACAAAGAAACAAAATGGCGGAAAAAAAGTCACCTTTTTGTGGGAGGTAAAGAATTTACTTCGTATACTAGTTTGATTTTGGAAATTACTATTCACCGCCCTCTTTTTTCCTAGTCACCGCCCCTAAAGGACTGTAAAAAGACGATTTGCCCTTATGATATTTAAAATTAATTTAAAAAGAAAAAACTAACTAAATATATAATTACGGTACGAAATACTGAAAAACTACATACACAAATAAATTCGAACGATCTATCGATACGGAAAAAAAAAAATTCGATTTAACATTTTAGGAACGATCGATCGATATTTTCGGCCATGCAGTGTACGGGCTGAACGATTTTTTCGGCCCTGACAGGTCTGGCCGAAAAAATCGATCGGCAAGTACACTGCAGGGCCGAAAATTTCGATGGTCCGCTGCACTGCCTGACCGAAAATCTCGATCGACCGTATTTTTTTTCTAAGTTTTTCGGGAATAATTATTTGTATTAGTAATTTTTGTGTTATAATTTGTGACTATCTATTGTATATGTAATTCGAAACGGAATAAAGATGCACAAAAATAACATAAACATAAAAAAATTACTAATACAAATAATTATTCCCGATAAACTTAGAAAGATATATCGATCGACCGTATTTTTTTCTAAGTTTTTTTGGAATAATTATTTGCATTAGTATTTTTTTGTGTTATAATTTGTGACTATCTGTTGTATTAGTAATTCGAAACGGAATACAAATGCAAAAAAATATTCCAAACATAAACACAAAAAAATTACTAATACAAATAATTATTCCCAATAAACTTAGAAAGAAATATCGATCGACCGTATTTTTTTCTAAGTTTTTTTGGAATAATTATTTGCATTAGTATTTTTTTGTGTTATAATTTGCGACTATCTGTTGTATTAGTAATTCGAAACGGAATAAAGATGCAAAAAAATATTCCAAACATAAACACAAAAAATTACTAATACAAATAATTATTCCCGAAAAACTTAGAAAAAAAATACGGTCGATCGAGATTTTCGGCCAGGCAGTGCAGCGGACCATCGAAATTTTTGGCCCCGCAATGTACAGGCCGATCGATTTTTTCGGCCAGACCTATCGAGCCAAAATCGTTCGGCCCGTACATTGCAGGGCCGAACGACTTTTTCGGCCAGGCAATGTCCGGGCCGAAAATATCGATCGGCCTGCACACAGCCCGGCAGAAAATGTCGTTCGGCCCGTGCACTGCAGGGCCGAAAATATCGATCGATCGGTCCTAAAATGTTAAATCGAATTTTTTTTTTCCATATCAATTGATCGTTCGAATTTATTTGTGTATGTAGTTTTCAGTATTTCGTACCGGAATTATATATTTAGTTAGTTTTTCTTTTTAAATTAATTTATATCATAAGGGCAAAATCGTCTTTTTACAGTCCTTTAGGGGGCGTGACTAGAAAAAAGGGGGAGGTGAATAGTAATCAGTTTGATTTTAGGGACGCATAAATACCTCATGTAACTAGGTTAATAGGCAACACGGTTTTGAAGTTTTAGTCCAGTTTCCATTTGGTTTTTATGTTCACTTTCGACATATAAAATTTTCTCATTTTGGTGCTTGTGTCTCAAGAGATTGTTTTTGTCCGTTCAGGATAAAAATTCTCTTTTAGTTCTTGGTTTGGTTTCGGTAGAGATTTTTGGTCCATTTTAATCGAATATTCTTGCGAGCTTTTTCTCCGTTTTGGAGATGTTTTCCTCCTTTTTCGAGGTTTTCTTTTCCCATTGGATAATGAAATTGTCACAAGAGGGACTCCGATAGTTAGCCGCTTGTTTGTACTTGTTATGTTACGGAATAAAAAGCTATGGTTTGGAAAAAAAATACAGTAGTTCAATTTTTAGGGACCGCTCTTACTTTATAGATTCAATTAATTGTCCCTAAGTGATTGAACGACCCAATTATTCAATCTACCATGATTTTCATTGAATAACATAGTTGCGACTGGGGCGCTAAAAACCAACCCGACTGCCAACCCAATACAAACCGCACTCAAAAATAGCAAGTTTGAGTTAGCGTTTTTGACCAGTTTAAGTAAATGGTAAATATGAACTCAACTCAAATATTAAGTGTGTCAGGTTAGGGTTGAAATTTTCCACCCGAAATTAATCTGAAATCAACTCGTTTATCAAACTCGTTTAACCCGAATAATATAAATAATCAAAATATCCTTAATATAAATAAAATGACATACTTTGATATCTAATTATGTTTTGTGAGAGTTTTATTATTTGGAACTCCAATTGTTTCCTAATTATGTTGATGTTTTAGAAAACAACTGTTGTTTGTCTATTGTTTTGTTTAATTTAGATTTATAATTATAGTTCTGTTTATTCGTTATTTTTGCTATTTTTTTAAAATTTAAAAAGGTTGGAAGGTTAACGAGTTATATTTGGGTTAAAGCAGACCAGATTTGAGTTCGATATGTCAATCTGTTTATAAACAAGTCAGGTCATGGTTAAAGTTTGGTTGAACCCGAATGTCACGACCCGACATGTTTAGAACACCTACTTGCGACTGCTATGGTTATGTTTAATTGCTTAGTTTTAGAATGTGAGATTTCCATCTTTTATGTATTTGTTTTATATTTTAGAAATGCTTTATTGGAGAGTAGAATGACACTACCACAACATCAATTTACTTTCGCTTCACCATTACATTTGGACATTTTCATGGGATTAAATAACGGTTCATGGAAAATCGCGACGAAATTATTGTTTATTATTATTATTGTTATTATTATTATCAATAGTATGTTTACCACATCCAACCCATGTACAAAGAATATTTTATATTTTAATATTTTATAATATTAATTAAGTTATTTAAATATAAAATTTTAAAGTAAAAATAAAATTGTAATAAACTAAAATAATACAAGTAAAAATACTTGACAGACCAATTGATAGTTTTTAGATCCACAGACTCTTCAGGGGCGGACCCAGCATCAAATGGCTGGGGGTCAAAGCCCAAACCCAAAAAAGCTGGGGGTCAAGAAAATGCAGCCCAGCCCACTTCATTCAAGTCCATACCAGAAAATAAAAGAAAAAACCTTACTGATGACTCGAATATATAACAGTATAGATATTGTTAACATGCTAAGGTTGACTACACTACACTATGAAAACAAACGTTCATACTCGTAAAAAAACGTATAACTAAATTACAGGTGATAGAAGATGCAAGAGAAGCAGATTAAACTTATTTATAAACTATATAGAAGTATTGAAAAAAAAGTCTCCGAACCGCGTTGCCGCCCCCCTCTTTTTTCTTCCCTTCTTATTCTTCCTCTACTTTCCCACCTGCAAAAAGTAGTTTCTCCTCTCTTCGTCGTCCTCCTCCCCCACCTCTGTAATAGCGTTTGGGGGAGCTCAACTTTTTTTTTCTTTTTTTCAGGTTTTTTATTTTTATTTTTCTAGGAAAATAAGGTTTGCTCGACCGCCCCAGCCCCGCCTCCAGCCGCTCATGACGGCCCCCACGCTCTGCCGCCACGCGTCTCTCTGCCACCGCCGCCTCGCCGCCCGACACCTCGCCACCCGCCGCCTTGTTGCCAGCCATCTCGCCGCCCGCCGCCACCTCGCTGCCTCTGCTCTCCCCGCTGCCTCGCCGTCCGCCACCTCGCTGCCTCTGCTCTCCCCGCTGCCAACCGCCACCTCGCCGTCGCCAGCCTTGAGGTCCCCGTTGTGGGACCTCATCTCTCCCGACCCTCGTGTCGGAGCCTTTTCTCCCTTGTGGAGCCCGAAGTACGGTGAAGATAAAACCCTGACGTCGAAGACCAAGTTAAAGTGAAGAGTATCATAGATTTAGCTTAATCGCTTTTTCTGTTATAGGTTCTTTAGTTCTTGGTCGTAGATAAATGATTTTGTTTTCTGTCGTTTTATTGTCCCTTGTGGACCCTTTTCTCCCCATGTGGAAGTGTTGTTCCCCTTGTGGAATTGTGTGGTGCTCCTATGTGAGCCTTTGTTCTCGTTGACGATTTACCAGTGAGACCCCTTGGGCTATATAGCCGTGTATCTTTTGTTATTAATCCAAGCTATCGTTTCAAAAAAAATAAACTACTCTTTCTTTCTATTATTATTTATTATTATTTGATTGAGATATTTTTTTTGGTCTAGTTAGTGTAAATAATAGATCTTAATGATTCTTATCCCATCGTCGATTCGATAATAATCGTTCCGTGAAACATGTACCATTTTTTATCTTGGTAAGACGAACTATATTTGCAATTTGTAACTTGCTACAAAAGTTATATTTAAATTTATATAAAAAAAGTTATGTTTCTACTATGTTGTAATTTGTATGCGGAATGTTTGTATTTCTTGTTTTTTCTTGATTGTACATGATAGCCAATATATAGGCAAAACTATGACCGTTGGAAATATGACCGTTGGAAACGTATTCCTAATTTACTCTGCTTGTCTCCATATAAGTCAACACTCCCCTTCAAGTTGTACTTTGAAATGTTTGAAAAGTGCAAGAGATTATCCGACTCGTGATCGCCGTGACTTTTTGAGTCGGCCCTTGTTTTTGTTGGAGGTTGAGACTCTCGTCGTGACTCTTCCCATATTTGTTTTTACCTTTTTATACAGTGGCCATGGGCCTCTATGAGGGTTCTACCATCTGTATCTTGAGTCGCTCCTCCGTAGAGGGCGTTTGTTTGGCCTCTGTAGAGTGCGCTTGATAACTCCTCCTTAAAGGGCGCTTGTGGTGGCTCCATGTCTCGAGCACTTGATGTTTGTCTGAATCTGTGTCAGCATTAACTGTTTTTCGGCCCTTGTTTTTGTTGGAGGTTGAACTTCTTCTCTGTCTAGCACTTGTTTCGCTCGTGACCTTGATAAATGTCACAATGAGGTTTTGTCTCCGTCTTGGATCTAGGGTTCCCTCTTCAGGCATTCATCGTCTGGGTTTTGGTTGAGCAGGTGTATGAACGACAGAACCTTTTGATGTTAAGGCTTCAACATTGGCAATGTTGGGGGAACATTCTATCCAACATTTGTTGGCCGAGAATGCCTCCTTTCTCAGTTATATCTTTCATACCCAAAACGTGTTTAATCCGTGTCTAGTCTATTGATAGTGTTTTGCAGGACTTGAATAAAGGTTGGGAATGGATAGGACCGGGTGAGAACCGTGTGGATAAGCTTGAGTGAATTGAGGAATGGAACATACTAAATATAGAATGCTTGGAGCTAAAATGAAGACCGAGCTATTGGAGCTGACCAAGTCAGTCCCTAACGGTCACTAACGGACCAAATCTAGCTTAAGGACGTTAGTGGTAGTTGCTAAGTCCATTTGTGGAGTAACGCCCAAGTCGAAGGAGTTTAAAAGGGCGACTTTCGGACTAAGTACGACGCTTTGACGAGAGAAAATATCGAGCGAACTTTGAGCGAGATAACACGAGACTTCATTTTAGCCTAGTATTGTTTTTGCAAAAGTCTTAGGACTTTGTAGTTTTTCAGGATCGTTTAGATTCGTAGTTTTTCTAGGCTTGTTTTTACTATCATTTGATAGTTATTGTTTAATCCATCATCGTAGTGGAATTTCGCCTTGAGGCACGCATCAATTTTTCTGATTTGCTGCACAAAATTTATATCTAGTGTTTATCATTTTCGTCACTAAGTTATCATCTATTCCGCTGAGCGCTTGAGAGTTAGATTGAGTGTTAGCCCAACATTTCATCCAACATCCAGTTTATACTTAGTGTTTTTACATCCATTTTGGAACCGCCCCACTTCAGAACCGTTTTTTTCTCGGCTTGATCGACTGTTCTGATACCATGTTATAATTTATTTGCGGAAAATGTTTGTAGTTCTTATTGTTTCTTGATTGTACATTGATGATAGCCAATATATATGAAAAATTATGATCGTTGGAAATATGACCGTTGGAAACGTATTCCTAATTTACTCAGCTTGTCCCCATATTCTTCAACATAGTAGAATTATATAAATTCTCCTAGAATTTCCTAATTAATATGCTCCAAATGAAAGAAATATTAGTTTATTTCCATTTCTTCGATAATTGCAAAATTAAGATTAATATCCAAAGCCCCGACCCGACGCTATCTGGAGCTCCGAATCCCCACCACCCTAAGCGCCCACTCGACGACCCAAACAAAGCCCACCTTCACACCATTCAACAGCGCGGCGACGCGTGACAGCACACGCCCGGCCAAAACCCCACCGCCCTCCGACCTGGACGAGCTTCTGCCCCACGCCGCCGCCCTATGCTGTCGACAGCTGCGTACTGATAGGGATTGGTCCGACGCCGACGCGGGGGACCTCGGCGAGTTTTCCGTGAAAGGGGGCATCAAGTCCTTCAACGAGGTGTAGGTCGACGTCGCCGGCGGCGCGAGCAAGGCGGCGTAGAGGAGTTCCGCCTCCGCCTCGTATGATGATGAGTAGGAGGAAGACGATGAAGTGGAGGAGGTTTGGTGGCTGGTAGGCGGCGGGACTGAAGTGGCGCGGCGGCGGACGACGGTGGTGGATATGGGCACGGTGGCTCTCTCTTCCATGGCGTGTCTTTTTTCTTTTCCTTGTGTTGCGTGTATGCGTCTGTGTGAGGCGGTTGCTTATTTATTTCGGTTAATTAAATGAATTATTTTGGGTCAACTATTTTCGGCTCTCTCGTGATTTCATTGGTCGACGGTTTCTCTTTTGTGACTTTTTGGAAATTTTTTATTTAGTGATTTTGCTTTATTATCCCCAAAAATCAGTTCAACTACATCTTGGATTTGTCCTCTCTAAAAAATGTTGTGGATTTTTCACTATTGCATTTTGTTATTTTTTATACGAAATTGAAAGTAATAAAGAATATTCAACGTCATATTCTCCTAACTTTATTTCAACATATAGTTCCGCTCTTTCAATAGACAGAATTATGTCTCTCAAAAGTCTATTTATATGATTCATTTTTAACCGTGATTTGGTTATATTTCACAGTTAAAAACTTTCGCAAATATGTTAAAGATTCGATAGATGGGAAGTAATAAAATACTAGATTAGAAATATTGAATACAAAAATTATTAGTAGAGGGTTTTCTTTTTTCGGAGGTATAGTAGAGGGTTTTCGACCTAAATCGATAGGTTAAATTTTCCATATGCAATAAATAACCTCATCCACTTTTGGTGAAGCATATCCTATAGAAAGGAACGATATAATTTCTTTTCTTTGAATAAATTATAGCAAAAGGTGAACATTGCATGTAGGGGTGTAAACGAACCGAGCCGCTCGCGAGCAGCTCGGTCAAAGCTCGGCTCGAGCTCGGTCAAAATCGAGCTCGAGCCGAGCTCGAGCCGGCTCGATAACTAATCGAGCCGAGCTCGAGCCGAATTTATATGGGTGGATAGCTCGTCGAGCCTTATCGAGTCCATAGTTATTTATATTTATATTATTATAATATTATTACTGATAAGTCCTCCAAAATATATATATTATATACAAGACCCTAGGTCTAGTTGTACTCCATTACTTTTTCTCTCTGCAAAATCTGGAAAACCCTAGCGCAGCCGCTAAAAAATTTCTATCTCCTTCCATCTTTTTTACTTTTAATCTTCCATTCGCAGCTCGACTCGTACTCCACCACTCGAGTTCTTCGATGGTCCTTACCTAATTTAATTGCGACATTTCATCAAACACGTCGAGAGAGAGAGAGAGAGAGAGAGAGAGAGAGAGGGGGGAGAGAGAGAGAGAGACGAACCAGTCAGATCTGCGACGAGAGCACGGCTTGGCCCTTGACTGACGTTGTTGGCCACGTCCAAGATCCTGAATCCGACGACAAAGGAGGCGATCGCTCGAGTCTTAGCCTCGCCGCCGCCGGGCGATCGCTCGAGTCTTAGCCTCGCGCCGCCGGCCACTAGTCCGCCACGCCGTCCCTACTTGCTCGTCTGCCTCCTCGTCGTTTGCGCGCGCTCTGCTCCCTCTCTGCTGCTACTACGCCCTGGTACTCCAGCATTGTCCCTTGTCGAGATGTCGATTATGGCTTTATTTTGTTGAAATTCTATTGAAGCTGCGATGTGTATAATTTTGTTATGTATTATTTATTCAAAACGTTAGGAGATAATCGAGCTAAACCGATGAATTCGAGCCGAGCTCGAGAGTTTCTAATTATTTAATTTTGTATAATCGAGCCTTATCGAGCCGAGCTCGAGCCTTGATTTTTGCAGTTCGATCGAGCCGAGCTCGAACCTACCTTATATCTTATCGAGCCGAGCTCGAGCTCAGCCATGTTCGGGCTCGGCTTGTTTACACTCCTAATTGCATGTACCACCAATATCAAACATTCTCTTTCACGCTGAATTTCTCAAATCACGAACATAGCATGTGAACCTAAAAATAGTACTTAGGTTCAAAGAAATTGAGCACATGTACGTCAAAGGAAAACTACTATTAAAAAATAAGAGAGATTTTACTTTTATAGGTAATATATGCTAGTTGATCGAGGTTTTATTAGATGACAAAGCTCCACTATATAGTACGGATTTTCTTTCGCCTATGGAAATAGAATTTTGAGGATATTATGGGTAGATTGAATGTAAAGTTTAGCCTCCATGATAACTTTTAATACGAAGTTCATTCGTGACTATGTAATAATCAAATAACAACGAGATTCAAAGGAAACGAGGGTAGAGAACTCATTAAATCTTCCCTAAGAAGTGAGTATGGCGTTTCTGAGGTGGATCTCTCGTTCCTCGATCAAATGAGCGTGGCTGCGTTGTTGGATCGTCCCTTACGTGTCTTCGAATGAAAGAGCAGCTTCTAATGTTCTTCCTCCTCTCCTTTTCTCTAAGTTTTCGTCTCTATGGGGTTGTGTTTGAGTTCTGAGAAGAACTCCCCTTTTATGCATCGAATTTGTGCCAAAATCTTAAAATTTGGCATCACGGCCACTTAACGGGCCTTCACGGTCGTGAACTATGCATTTAGGCTAACTTTTCGCCTTTCTTAAACCCTTCACGACCACTTGCATAAGGAGTCACGGCCGTGACGACGCTTAAACCCTAAAAATTGACTTTCTGGTGTGATTCACGACCTCTTGTAACGACCTTCACGGCCGTGAAGAGGTGGCCTTTTCCATGTTGAGCTTGCTGCCTCGATTCACGGCCTAGTGAGAGGTTATTCACGGCCGTGACTCATGAAGTGAAAGTCACTGCCCTCGTTCACGGTCTCTTACAGATGATTCACGGCCGTGACGTAGGTCAGTGTAGTTTTCCTTTGTTTCTGCCGAGATTCACGGGCACATGAATAAACATTCACGGCCTTGACACTCGAAGGCTCTCAATTTCAACCATACTGCCTCGGTTCACGGCCTCTTGCGAGGTTAGTCACGGCTGTGACTCTTGCCTGACATCTTCATACTTGGCCGTTTTGCGTCATTTTTTGCCTCGTTTTCGTTCCTTTTCGCTCGATAACCGTTCGAAGGTCCTACAATATTTAAACGGGAGCCAAGAAATGCATGGAATGACCAAAAATATTCTATTATAACCCAAATAAATACAAAAATAAACGTATTAAATGGACTTGTCGTTAGGTTTTTCCAAAAGAGTCCACACTTGGCTCTTTTTGAATTGTGCTAGCTCTTCTTCCATGACAATCACCCACGATTCGTCGTCAGAGCTTCATTCACTATCTTAGGTTCCATGGTTGACAACAGCATGTCATGTTATTCCTCAGCAGTATCATTTCGTGCAGTTGCTCTCGTTTTGATCCCTGAAGTACTATTCCATATGACTTGTTCAGTGGGATGGCTGGAGGCATGTTTGAATTTTCTGCGCTGTTGTTCGTCTGAAGCCTCAGGTTTCTCTGATTCAGTATCTAGTTCCAACGGAATTGCGTTCACCTTTTGTCAGTAACGTGTGTACCTGTAGGAGACACAAATATACCTTCTTCAGTAGCATCTGCATTAGGAAATTCATCAAATGTAACATGTACATATTCTTGAACAGTCTTCTTCCTATTATTAAACACTCGAAAAGCTTTGGAATGAAGGCTGTAACCTAGAAATATCCATTCATCTACTTTCGAATTTTCCTCTCTTATCCCTATCATTCAAAATAAAACATTTGCAGCCAAATACATGAAAATATCCTATGTTAGGGGTTTTATCGTTCCAAAGTTGTATAGGGAGTTCTCTTAATAATCGGTCTAAGGAAAATCCTATTCGAGACATAACAAGCCGTACTAACAGCTTCAGCCCAAAAATGTTTGGAGTACTATATTCGCTCAGCATAGTCCTAACCATTTCTTGTAATAATATATTTTTCCTCTCGACCACTCCGTTCTGTTGAGGCGTAATAGGGGATGAAAAATTATGACTATAACCATTTTCATCACAAAAATATGCAAAAGATTTACTATCAAATTTCAGACCGTTATCACTCCTAATCTTACGGACTTTCATTTCTTTCTCATTTTCAAGCTTCTTGATCAATGGTGCAAAGTTATCCAAGGTCTCACTTTTGTGCGCAAGAAACAAGACCCATGTGTACCTAGTATAGTCGTCTATGATAACAAAGGCATATCATTTACCTCTCAATGTATAACCTGTACCGGACCAAAAAGGTCAAGATGCAGCAGTTCCAGTGGTCTGGACGTAGATATTACATTCTTATGTTTGAAGGACGTCTTGGTCTGTTTCTCCATTTGGCATGCTTTGCAAATTCTGTCCTTGGTGGCTTCATATCTGGAAAACCTCCACCAATTCATTGCATGATATGTGAGACATCAGTTCCATGTTGGCATGTCCCAAACGTCTGTGCCATAACCATGTGATATCCTGCGTAACTGCTAGACACTTGACGTTCTGGTTAGCATTATCATCAAGAGTGATGCAGTAAATGTTACCATGCCTAGACGCACTAAACACAATCTCATCATCCTTTTTTTTGGCGAAGGCTACGGTATGTCTATCATCACATAGTTGACTAATGCTAATTAAATTATGCTCTAAGTTCCTAACAAACCATACGTTATCTATAGTGATATTTAAATTGTTACCGACAGTACCAACTCCAACGATTTTGGCTTTTCCGTCGTTAGCGTACGAAACGCATCCTCCATCAACCGCCTTTAACGACACAAAATTACATATATCACCTGTCATGTGGCGGGAGCACACGCGGTTCGAGATACCACCTGTTTTTCTTGCTGGAATTACTCCTTCGTACCTGTAGAAAGAAGTACTCTTCTGAGGTAAATTTCTGTTGGGTCCTATAATGTTAGCGGAGAAATAACTTCTGTTAACATATGAGATATCATTCTGCATAGACGGTGATCCCTGTTACAATCAGATACAACAGTGGCATTTACATGTGACTTCTTAGGTCTCCAAACATACTTAGATTTATCAACTTTCTTTAAAGGACAGTTGTATGAGAAATGACCATTTCTACTACAACAGAAACACTTAAGCTTAGGCACAGAATGTTTAAGATGCTTTTCTCAAGTGGAATAACCTATCCCTGACCTACCAATGTTCATAAGAGTACTTAACAGCATATCTGGGTTCTGTTTACCCTCAAGATGCTAATGTACATGTTACCTTTTAACCCTTTTTTCTACCTGATTCAGGAACTTGGGACTGACTTGATAAAGGGGATTGGTAGGAACTGGAATGGCTTGTATTACTTAGACAAAGTTGGTAGTAAACCTAAGAATGTTAAGAATGTTTGTAGTGAGCTAGATCATCAATTTGTTGTAGTCAATAATGCTCACTGTAATAAAGTTTTGCTATGGCATAACGATTTGGTCATATTTCTTTTTGCAGACTTAGTTTTCTATCTGGTATGCATTTAAAAGTAAATGATAATCACAAGTACTGCTCGATACGTCCATTGGCAAAGCATAGTAGAACCAAATTTTAAGAAAAACCAATACAAGTAATTCTATAGTGGAATTAGTTCATATGGATGTCTGGGGTCCTTGTAGAGAGCCAACATATGCGGGTGAGAAGTATTTTTTTAACTATAGTTGATGATTACTCGCGTGCTACATGGGCTTTCTTGATGAGTAATAAGTCAGAAGTGCTTGGTATTATTAGCAATTTCATATTCTATGTACAAAATCAGTTTTCATTTAATATCAAAGTCATTAGGACTGAAAATGCCTTAGAGTTTTCTAGAGTAGAGTGCACTAGAATGTTTGAAGCTCTAGGTATTATTCACCAGAGTTCATGCCCCTATACACCACAACAAAATGGTGTTGTAGAAAGGAAACATATGCATATTTTAGATGTAGCTAGAGCTTTAAAATTTCAGTTCCATATTCCTATTAAGTATTGGGGAGAATGCATTAAAACATCAATATATTTGATTAATAGGTCTCCAACTCCTCTGCTTAAAGGAAAAGTCCTTTTTATGCTATATGGGAAAGAACCAACTTTCCATCATTTAAGGGTATTTGGATGTTTATGTTTTGCAAAAATCCTGCCATATAATGATAAGTTAACAGAAAAAACAAAACCATGTGTGATGGGCTATGCTATAAATCAGAAAGCATATAAGTTACTTGATCTCAAGACAGTTAACTTTATTACTTCAAGGGATGTGCCTTTTTATGGAACTAAGTTTCCTTTTTCTCAAAATAATGACAGTGATAGAAACACTGCAAGGAAAAGAAATGAGATGATTCTGCTTCCAAGGAATCTTAAGGGACATTTGGTCAATTGACCTTGATGATAGTTTTGGAATACCTAACAATGATTTATCTCCAAATAATACAGATGAAGGTGAATCAGGGGGAAATGAACCTGAACCTGAACTTGACTCCTATGGAAATAAGGAAGAACCTGCTCAATCCAGAGAAGAAGTGCCAGCTAGAAAAACCAATAGAGCAAGCAGACCTCCAAATTGGCTCAAAGATTACATATCACCACTTTCTAACACTGCTAACCCCTCATCCTCTTGTAACTATCCCATGTCCATGTGTTTCCATTATGTCAGGATTCAACCGAGGTATGCTGCCTTCCCGGCTGCTCTCGATAATGAAGACATTCACAATAGCTTCCAAGAAGCTATACAATATGAGAAATGGACGAAAGCTATCGAAACTGAAATTTCAGCTAGAATTAAACAACACCTGGCAGGTAGTGGATTTACCAAGAGGTAAGAAACCTATGGAGTGGAGATGGGTGTATTCAACTAAGTATAAGGCTGATGGTTCCATTTAAAGGCATAAAGCAAGGTTGGTTGCTAAGTATTTTAATCAGGTTGAAGGAGTAGACTTTAGTGAAATCTTTGCCCCTGTAGCCAAACATGTTACTATTAGGCTTGTAATATCCCTTGCTGCTATTTATGAAGTTCGGCAAATGGATGTTACTAATGCCTTTTTGCAGGGAGAATTGCTTGAGGAAGTGTATATGAGTTTACCACCAGGCTTGAAGGCAGGTAAACCAGGTACTAGTATTAAAGTTTGTAAGCTAGAAAAGCAATTGTATGGATTAAGACAATCTCCTCGGCAATATAATAGTAAACTTACTATGACGCTGCATACATTTGGATTTGAACAATCAAAAAATGATTATTCTTTGTTTGTTAAATCCAGGGGAGAGATATGGTAGTATTATGTAATCAAGTTATTATTAATTAATGAAATCACGTTTAAATTCCTTTTTTGATTAAGCTAACAAAGGCAAGGGTAGTTTTTTTTATTGAAATTCAAGAATTAAATATCGCAAAAATAATTTTTTTGAATACTGGAAACTACTATAAATTGGACAAACTTCGCATTCAAAGGTAAAAAGCAATGAACAAATTGGCTAAAATGTCGGTGGCCGTTGATTTATTTTCTCAAGCCGCTGACTTTGATTTTTTATTGCTTAATTAAGTTCAAATTTTAATTGTTCCCTTTGCCATATTCAACACTAGTCTTTTGCTCGTACGATGCACGAATTTTAATACGCATAACTACTTGCAATAATATGGCTGAATTTTTCTTCAATTATGTCGTTTGATATTTGTGGAACAAATTAAGTTTAAGATATATTCTATGTATACCACTCTAATTCTTCCTGGTATATTTGTTAGTATTGAAGACTCTCTTGCCTGAATGTCCTAAAAGAAAACTTCCAATAAACTCAAGCTCAACTTGTACAGTTCTCTGATGGTTACCACCTCTCCGTTCCTTTTCAAGAACAACCTATAATAGAATTCGGAAATACAAATTACATATTTAAGCAGAATCTAACATCTAACCATAGAAAAGAATC
Source organism: Craterostigma plantagineum (assembly GCA_027422505.1). Classification (NCBI taxonomy): domain Eukaryota; kingdom Viridiplantae; phylum Streptophyta; class Magnoliopsida; order Lamiales; family Linderniaceae; genus Craterostigma; species Craterostigma plantagineum. Next base: position 10,447,863 of record JAPQWV010000011.1, on the reverse strand, counting down.
AAAGATAATTGCGAGAAAATACTCCTGGTACGTATTTCATGTGTTCATGTTATTATATCTGGTTAGAGATATTCAAGAACCGTTGCTAGATGCAAAATTCCAAGAACCTAAGCCTTGAGTGCAGGATTGGAAAAAAGCTTCAATGCATAAAACTACTAATTATGTATGACATAGTAAATTTAAGCAAAATGACAAAACTACCTCATGATACTTGTGATGATGTTGTAGTTGTGAAGTGAGAAAGGAGACATATAGCTTCCATGTATTCCAAAGAGAAGAAGCATTATTGTGTAGCGGAGGAATCAAGCTAATCGGCAACCAACTGAGAATTAAAAGTTACAATCTGTAAGGCCAATGTGCTCAACTTTTATCATATTATCATGTAAAATGAAGATAAATTACAAAGAGTATATATATAAGAATAAATAAATGAATATATGTGTTTTGTACCTACGACTTTAGCAATGGAGAGGCCAAGGCCAATGAGGCAATGATAGAGTAAGCAAAGGACATAACAGCAGCTACGATGGAGAGCCATGAGAGCTTATGGAAATTAGGTATTTGGCTTAGTATTATCTGAATCACGGCGAATATTTCCATGAATGGGTAGTTTGATATCGAGCATTCAGCTTTATGCCCATTCTTGTGGAAACAGTTTGATCTCTTCCGGCCCTAAAATAAATAAAAAAAATCAAAACACTTCGATATATTAAAACTATTCAGTTAAAAAAAAAGAAGAAAAGAAAAGGAAACCTTACACCATACTAATGGAAGCAGTAATTGTGTATCCTATGGTGACCCCAACAAGATTCGCGTACTGTGCCAACCCACACAACTGAACTTTTATCCCTCCTGAAAATAAAAAAAAAAATTATAACGAAAAAGGTAAAGCTTGAATGACATAACTAACATTATATATTGGAATGGAAATTTATCGATAACCTAAGTGAGCTCGGACGACGTCCATGTAGGTGTAGTTTATCCGACCGGTGGCGGGTCCCGTGACCGGTAACAGTCGGCGAGGAGGGTGGAGGTGAAACAATGTGCTCAACGTGAACCCATCATCGATTCCAGAAGATAAAATATCAACTTTTGCCTCTTTGTCAAACTCAGATACAAAGCTCTATAAGCATTATAATTAAAAAAAATAAACAAATAAATGAACAGGTTCATCGACAACAAAAAAAGGGGTAAAACCTAAAATGGTCCCCGATGTTTATCCTGTGAACCAATTTAGTCCCCGATATTTCGCGTGAACCAATTTAGTCCCCGATGTTATCGAAAATGAACCAAATTGGTCCCTCCGTCAATCCGAGCGTCAATTTAGAAGGCGATGGTATTTGCGACGGCATTAGCGATGGAATATCCGTCGCTAAATGAAAAAGTTAAAAGAATAATAAATTAAATATTAAAAATGAGGAAAAATCCAAAGGAAAAAAATTCAGAAAATAGAGTAAACAATTCAAAAAAGAGAATATTAATAATAAATTAAATAAAAATAAATAATAAGAAAAATTAAAATAGTAAAAGTAAAATAAAAAATTAAATTAAACTAAAAATGATAAATTAAACAATAAAAATGATGTAAAAATCCAAAAAAGGAAAAAAAAATTCAAAAAAGAGAGTAGAATTCAAGAAAAGAGATTATACTAATAAATTAAATAAAGAATAAATAATAATAAAAACAAATAATAATAAAAAAATAAAAAAATGATAAATTTAACTTAAGATTTAAAAGAAGTAAAAAAAAACTATATATTTATTTATTAAAAATTAAATGAAAAGGAAAAACAAAATTAAGATAAAAATGCGTCTAACGAAGACCGTCCCTGCCTCGTCACAGTTCTCGAATTTTTTTTAACAAATATACTGGGTGATTGCATCGCCGTCCCAATTCTCGAATTTTTTTTAACATTATCACGATTAATTGACGATGATTCCCGATCTCGTCTTTGTCTAGTTAACAGCGATGATCGAGAATTTATAAATTATTTTATTCCAGATCTCGTCATTGTCCCAGTTAATTGACGATAATTCTCAGTCCTTAATTTTGTTTTTCCTTTATATAATGTTTAATAAATAAATATATTTTATTTTTTTACTTTTTTAAATCTTAAATTTATATTTATCATTTTTTATTTAATTTTTGTTTTTATTTTATTTTTAATTTTCTTTATTCTTTTATTTAATTTATTAGTATATTCTCTTTTTTGAATTTTTACTCTAGTTTTTGAATTTGTTTCCTTGTTTTGGATTTTTTCCTGATTTTTAATGTTTAATTTATCATTTTTTATTTTAATTTTAGTTTTTTATTTTGCTTTTATTATTTTTTATTTTTTATTATTATTTATTTTTTTGTTTAATTTATTAGTAATATTCTCTTTTTTTGAATTGTTTACTCTATTTTTTTGAATTTTTTCATTTTTTTTTGCATTTTTTACTCGTTTTTAATATATAATTTATTATTTTTTTTAACCTTTTCATTTAGCGACGATTCCGTCGCTAATTCCGTCGCAAATACCATCGCCGTCTAAATTGACGGTCTGATTGACAGAGGGACCAATTTGGTTCATTTTCGATAACATCAGGGACTAAATTGGTTCACGCGGAACATCGGGGACTAAATTGGTTCACATGGTAAACATCGGGGACAATTTTAGGTTTTATCCCACAAAAAAAAAGTAATACTTGTTCAGCAAAACCATATATGGGACATTGGATCTAGACAGATTAATGTCATATAACTCGCTTCAGCAAATAAGTAAAAAATAAAAGATAAAACCGCCAAATCAGAAAAGCAAAATGCATAATTAATTCAACCGTACTTGTCCGTGAAAGAGATATTTGATGAGATTATTCTGATCAGTGAATCATCTCTTAATTCTCTGCTAATCAACAATTTAAAAATAACCCAACGATTAGCAATCATCAATCAAACATTTTCAAAAAATAGAAGATCTTAAACAATTATCAAATATAATACACATGCCAATTATGCTAAAGAGCTGGTGTAGGAAGAAGTCAGCCCTAAAAGAGAACATGATAAATCAAATATAATACACATGCCAAATATACTAATTGTTGCCTTCGTCTTTCGATGATGAACCCATTTTCTGAAAACACATAAAATCACACAGGATACTTACCTGCTTGGAATCTCCCTGAGTCCCCATATTGAAAGCGTATCGATCTTCCATGAGGCTGCTCCTTCCCTTTCTTACGGCACATGGAGTATCCTTCACCTTCATACTCAAAATTACCCATCATATCAGACAACGTAGTTTTAAGTCACCCAACTCAAAATATAATGGTAAAAACATAATAGAGTGATGATTAAAATGCATAAGTGAACTCTCAGCATAAGAAAAATGAAATCCCTAACCATCTTCACCTTCATCTGCCTCCTCTTCATCGTCGTTGTCCACCGTAACTTCCTTGTCAAAAAATTAGATTCTTGTGTTGTGTTACGATGTCTCGTACTGCCTAGTCCATCACCGCCATAAACCTTAATCTTCATCATCATCGTTCTCTTCTCCGTCATTGTTATTATCGGCGTAGTTGGCGATAAAACGATCTCCCTCCTCTTTCGTTATGATTTTCATATTCTGTTGATAAACGTATATACGTTTATTGTTATGTTTATTTGGGTTATAATAGGAAACTTTTGATCATTCCATGCATTTATTGGCTCTATTTACACTCATTTAAATATTGTAGGACCTTCGAATGATTATCGAGAAAAGAGGAACGAAAACGAGGCGAAAACGACGCGAGAACGGCAAAGTTTGAAGCTGCCAGTAATAAGTCACGGCCGTGAACGATCTTGCAAGAGGCCGTGAACGAGGGCAGTAAGCTCAAGGAGAAAAAGTTCCAACAGTCACGGCCGTGAATCACCTTGCACAAGGCCGTGAACGTGGGCAGTGAGCTCAAGATCCAGTGTCGCGGCCGTGAACGCTCATGTAAGAAGCCGTGAACGTGGACAGAGAGTTTTAAGGAACGTGTCACGGCCGTGAATACTCATGTCAAAGGCCGTGACTCGCGGCAGAGACTAAGCAACCGCTATGCTATTCACTGTCACGGCCGTGAACCTATATGCAAGAGGCCGTGACCCTCTCCAGAGAGTCAATATTTAGGGTTTAAGCAGCCGTCACGGCCGTGAAGATCGGTGCACGAGGCCGTGACTCGTGCCAGGAAGTCAAGAAATAGGGTTTTTAGCCGCCTTCACGGCCGTGAAGGCCCGTTAAGAGGCCGTGAACATGCCTAATTTCAGGGTTTTAGCCCATTTTCGAAGCATAAAAGGGGAGCTTTCCTTAGAACTGAAAGACAACTGGATAGAGACGAAAATTGAGAGAAAAGGAAGGAGGAAGAACACTAGAAGCAACCTTGTGATTCGGAGAAGCTGAAGGGACGATCCAACAACGTAGCCACGCCCAGTCGATCGAGGAACGAGAGCTCCACCTCAGAAACGCCATACTACTTCTTAGGGAGGTTTTATGAGTTCTTTATCTTCGTTTCCTTTGAATCTCGTTGTTGTTATGCTTAATATGAGTAGCTAAACCTCTTGTGTGTTTGGGAATAGATGAACGTTAGGTTATGTTGTAGTTAAGGCGTAGGATAATCGTGAACACGTGTACTCGACTATTTATCGTTCTATGATGATGTTTCTTCGTATCAGTATGTCTATGTGTTGATATGCATGTGTGGTATATCGTTTAGGGCGACAGCTAAATAACGATTAGGCCGTTCGTAGACGTTAGGATTCGAGTATAGGGCGACAGCAAATACTCGTTCCTCGCCGTCTAGTAATCGCTAAATTTAGATCCCCACGAACGTTTAGGGCGACAACAAATTCGTGAGTGGGTAGGAAATTACTGCGATTTAGTCGATAATCACGTAGGAGCGATATTCCGTAAACCTTAGCCAACAAAACTCAGCGGGATTCGGATCCCGGACACATATTTGTCATCTTAAGTCACTCTTATTACTTCTAGTTGTGTTCCTTAGCCTTTCGATCCTTTAAGTTGCTCTGTTAAGTTAGTTCGTAATATAAACAAATCCTGTTATTTTATTTAGGTTAAATATCGAGTCGATAGGTTAATACTAGTACTCAATTTATTCCTCGTGTTCGATACTCGGATATTCGCTATAGCTATATTACAAACGATAGGTACACTGCCTATCGCGCGTGATTCTAGTTATAATATATTCGTTTTAATTATTACTTGACGTACTCGCACGATCTTTTAATTTAAACATACACACACGCGATCATCTGTCGTAATCCCTATGTGTAGAGTCAGGGGTTACTACCTCTTGAGATGAAGTGGATGCGTTGTTTTCATCCGTCCTAGCGGAAGTTCCATCTTTCTGATTATCTTCGAGGCGGGCCATGAGCGTGGTTATCGGCATCTGAATCTGAGGTGTCCTCTAGCCAGTGGTCCTGTTCAGCCATAAGAGCTACTTCAGCTTCCTTCTGTTTGGTATCCTTCTTCTTTGGAAGGGTGCACTATCGGGCAAAGTGATCGGCTTTTCCACAATTGAAGCATTTTAGTGGGTCTTTTGAAGTTGTGGCTTCTGAAGACTCAGTTGGTTTCTCTTTGTTCTTCGAGCTTGTAGTTCGAAGTCTGTTAGCAGAAGATGACGACTTCTTCTTGAAGTACTGCTTCGTCATCATTTTTGCAATTAAAGCCAATTGTTTCCCAAATTCTTTGACTTCAGAAGGAAGTTCTGAATCCGATGGTTCCTCATCCTCTGAAGAGCTGGGAAGCTTGACATGCTTTTCCTTGCGTGAGCGGGAGCTCCTCTTATCTGAAACTAGAGTTATGGAGTCTTCGGCCTGTTTGCCCTTTTGCTCTCTTTGAATCTCACTGATGTCATCTTTGTGTTGTGCGAGATTGTCAAACCAGCGTGTATATCCATCTCATCCAAGTCTTTGTTTTGTCTGAGTTGAGTGGATATCTTCTTCCATTCGGTGGGCAACGAGGACAGGAACCGAATGTTCATCTCCATATTAGTCTTGTGAATCTCAATCTTCCTCATTTCGTTGAGAAGTGTGAGGTATCGCTGATAAAGATCATGTAAGCTTTCCTCATTCTTTGCTTTGAAGGAATCATATGTTGTGAGTATGTTAGCCTTCTTAGCCTTGACGCCTACTTCTGTTCTTTGCATCATTCGATGAAGTTCATCCCACATTCCTTTAGCCGTTGGAAGGTTGTCTATCTGTCTATAGATATCATTGGAATTCCTTGCATCAAAGTATTTTGGCTATTAGATCAGCCTTTGCTCTTTATTTCTCCACCTCATCGTACTCGCAAGGAATCTTCAGTCGCCTAGTAGGTTTGACCGGTGGGTTGTTCGAGTTATCACCTTCTTGAGTAACCCAGAATTGTGCGGGTCCCTCTTCGAGTGATGCTAATAGATTTTCAGCCTGATCTTTAAGCTCTATGAAGTTTAAGAACCTACTTCGCCACACTGTGTATTCGCCTCTTTTAAGGATTGGAGGACGGTTGTCGTTTCCAAGCGCATAAGCATCCATATTTGATGAGTTGATTAAGGATCTTCGTTGGTAATTTTGATGATTTGAAATGATGTAATGTGCTTCACAAGTGACAAATCTGTTAGTAGCGTTAGATTCGAAAGTAGTCGGGAATTATTTTTGATTCAATCTTTAAAGTTTGATCAAAAATAATGTCGTCGAAATAAAATGTAACAGTTACTGTTCTCGTGCGTGAAACTCTGTCAGCGAAAAATTTACGAGCGAAATAAATAGCTCAAAATCTTTCGGTCGAGAAAAATTTCGGAATCGTAAAATATTTCGATCGTAAAGTAAGTTCGCTGAGTCAAAATAAATCGATTGACCGGAAAGGTTTTTCGAGCGCAAATGACTTTCGCTTGGTCAAACTTAATAGTCTAACCGAAAATGTTTTTCGAGAGAAAACTTTACGCGTTCAAAGTCAAAGTAAGTCTCGTCAAAAACGATTTTCGCTGAATAAAGCTCGAGAAATTTTCTCAACTAAAATCGCTCTTAGTGACGACGACTTTAGTGCTAACTTCGTATTCTGACCGAGAAAACTTCTCGCGCTGAGTTTTCGATCGAGAAATTAATCTGATCGAAGACTTAGCGAGAAAAATTGAAATCACGCAAATAATCATAGAATACGAGTTAACACTGATTCAAGCAGAAACAACAAATTAGGCATTGAAATTTGCAGGAATTTGCTCGAAATCATCTACTTATTACGCACGAACAAGCAATTAAACACGTCATGAAGCAAAATATGTGGAATTTGATCAAAATCAGAACGTCTTCTATGTGTTCTTCGCGCGAACAGTGACTATCCAGATTCACCAATTCTGCTAATTCGAAGTTTTAATCGCTACCGATCTAATTGCATAAGATTTCTAGCACTTAAGCGAGCACAGAAACATCAAATTCAAGTCAAATAAGCACAGAATTAGAGCTACCCGATTGAATTCAATTTTCGCGCCAAAACTGTTCTTCGCACGGAACAGTTCCAGAAAATAAATCGATCTGATTTCTAACAACGATTCAAAACAGAACGAATCTGCTCTGATACCAATTGTTAGGTCCTCGAGTATCAACTCCTATGATATTAGGCTTCAATTCTAAGTAATTCGACTAGAATAATTGACATTTAGAGTCGATCGAAAAACTTTTATGAAAAACACTAGAAAGAATTTGAGTAGAGTGAGAAAGTACTTGCTGTTTCTCTCTCTAGAAAGTAAATTGCAAGCCTTCGGTATCAAATTTCTTACTTTATCTATTGATCTTCGATGTGTATAATAGTATTTATACCAAACAAAATTGGTATAAATACAAGTTAGTCCTAAACTAAGGACAAATTCTATAAAAACTCCTAATTATGAAGAGCTAATAATCAAAGCACAATTACAACGTATATTCTACAATATGTATAGATTATATTTATTGAAAATAAAGCATCCAAATTAATTGATATTAATATATAACATGGATATTTTGATATGTTTATTCCATTATCATATTTCTATTAATATTTTTTCAATTCAAAATCGGGTACCTGAACCCGATGTATACACGATAAGCGGGTATCCGCCGTAGATCGGGTCGGGTTCGGGTAGTGAAAATCTTAACCCGAACCCGAATTACCTGATACCCGGCTACCCCGCCCGATACCCACCCCTAACATCGGTCATACAATATAACTCCGAAATTCCGAGCATCAACCACAGGTGTGATTTTGTAATAGAGATTTTCATTTGAAATTATATCCTCAAAATAAATATTATCGCGCTCACGATGCTTATGGGATAACACATTCGGTTTTCAAGATATAACGACAAGTGCAGGGTCGGATCTAGAAAAGTTTAGTTGGGGGGCCGTAAATTTTTTTCTTTCCCGAGTCATTTCAAGTAATTGACTATGGTCTTCCGCCGCACACTCGAAGATTAGCTTAATTATGTTAGAATACTTTTCTTGAAATATATCTGCATCATTGAGTAACTCAGTTTGGAAATCAAGATACTATCTTTGGACTATCAAAATTTGTTGGAAAAGATAAAAAAGAATTATATATATTAAATCATATATCAAAGAATATATATATATATATAAATAATTAAAAAGAAATGAATTAAGACGAAAAAGAGAAAAAAAATTCGAAATATTAAAAAGCAACTCAATAAGAATAAGAATAAAGAAAAGAACTACAAGAAAACTAAAACGCGTACTTAAAAAGAAGCGTTAAAACTTGAACTAAAAGACTAATAATAAAAAAAGCAACTAAACAAATAAAAAACAAAAAATAGAAAAGGTCTCATGTAGGGGTGTTCATCGGTCGGTTCGATTCGGTTTTTCGGTTTTCGGTTTTACGTATGCTTAATCTGATATCCGAACCATTTTAAATTAAATTGGTTCGGTTCGGTTTTTTATAATTCGGTTCGGTATTTTCGGTTCGGTTTTTCGGTTAGGAATTTAATAACGAAAGAAATATTATGAGCTGAAAATACATAAAACAATTTATGGTTACCAAAAAACAAAGAAGATTTATGGAACGTGACATCTAGCAAAATAATTCAAAGGTACGAAAAAAACAACATGAAAATGGAACAAAATCAAACCAAAATATAAAAATATTCATTTGAAGATACTACAAATTAGTTGGGAGAATAATATTATTTGATTGGTGAGGAAAACATTCACTTAAAAATGGAAAAAAGTATTATGAAATTATATTTATTGTGTTGTTTACGTTGTGGGAGAAAAAACAAATGATTTTTTATATTTTTCTATTTTTAATGTAGTATGATAATTTCAGTTCGGTTTTTCGATTTTTTCGGTTTTACGTATGCTTAATCCGATATCCGAACCATTTTAATTTGGTTCGGTTCATTTTTTACTATTCGGTTCGGTTTTTTCGGTTCCGGTCTTTTGTTCGGTTCTTTACGGTTCGGTCGGTTTTTTCGGTTATTTTGAACACCCCTAGTCTCATGTGGGCTTGAACCCATGACCTTGCCAATAAAAGTTTACGTTACAAACCACTAGAGCTACTTGGAACATTGAGAAATTTAATATCAGAAATCTATATATTTATCTATTAACGAATATATGACATCATAGTACTAAAAACTTCGAAAATTTTCGCGGGGGCCGTGGTTCCCCCGGGCCACAACGTAGATCCGGCCCTGGACAAGTGTCTCGTGATAGGAATACTCCAAATTTCGAGATAGATGAATTCGTTCAATTATTTTTATGTTCTCACATGAGTATTTAATATGAAATACGCAACGACCAATGAGGGAAGAAATAGCTACACATTTGTGGAATTTTGGAATTCCAGATGATGTATAAAATTCGATGAATGGGCCTCCCTATTTATAGATTAGATGCGAACTAAAAATGAGCTATTTTGTGACTAATGAGCAAAATACATTTTTAGGCCATTACTCATGTAATAAATCGAATTCCTAAGTATAGCAAATCAACAAATTTACTAAGCCTGATTTTTCTGTTCATGTCATGCCAAAAAAAAATGATCCACTCAAACCACCAAATATCACGTCGAGCGCCATGTTCATACTCAACTTCTTCATCATCATACAATCACTCCCCAAAAAACATACCAAAAAAAAAGAACAAACAAAAGATACAAAATCTTGCAAAAAAAAAATCGTCGCCTCCCCTGATTATTCAGAAGCATGGGGACCTATTATTCCCCATCGGAAAAATCGGGCGAAAAAACCACCAAATCGTGTTAGGGTACCCTTCGACGCCAGAGTACGCTTACAACCACCAACAACCGCCGCAGCCTATATACTTCAACCCGGGCCCACCGGCCTGCATGAAGACGTACGACCATCTCGGCTACGAACACGCTCGGTCGGCCTCGTTCGCGCGCCTCATGTTGGCCCTCTTCCTAGTCCTGCTTGCCGTCATGTGCGTGATGGCCCTCGTCATGTGGTTCCTCTTCGGGACGTACATGCCCGAGTTTACGGTCAGGTACGATTACAGAGGCAGACCCACACAATGGCTTGGATTACCCTTAGAGCATCTCCAATGTTGTACTGCATTTTTGTCTTTATACATAACGTACAATAAGCGTCTTCTCAAAAGAACATTGTTCCTCTATTTTTAGTATAATTGTTCATGAACGCTAAAATAAAGTTATAATTTTTATTTCTATTTAGTAGGAATTAAAATGAAATATTATGTGTTGAAAGTAGATTAATAGGTAGGAATGAAAATGAATGCATACAATAGAGTTGATGAGTTGGAGTACATTGCAGCAACTGTAATTTTTTTGTAAAATCAACTTGTATTGTGGGTTGGATATGGACTTAAGAGTTATACCAGCTGCAACTCGGGCAAAAGCCAGTGTTGTGATTATAAAATGGACTTATTCCCGCATTGAATAAATCAAGCCCACCATCAAGCCACTTAATATATCAAAAGCTCCTTCAGTCACTACTTAATTTTAGGAATGACCCCTCAAATTTCTAATAGCCAGCGCTGGTCTATGGTTGGGCTAGAGCCTCCCCATCGCTGGTCTAGGTTGGGATAAAGAGTGGCGTAGCTCATCTCACTTATAACTAGTGTTTATTTTTTCTCTATTCTTCTGTCAAGGTACCTAAAAGTGTCCAACTTCTCGGCCACTAACACGACCTTCCACGGCTCGTGGGAGGCCGGCTTGTCGATCTCCAACGCCAACGAAAAGCTCGCAGTCGACTTCGAGCAAGTTCGGTGCCTAATCATGTACAAGGGGATCGTCCTCGGCATTTCCCGTCCCCAGACTATCGAGGTCGGAGGGAAGGAGACTGTCGCCCTGAACTTCACCGCCATCGCAGGGGACGTGAAAATGATCGACAGTAACATGCTGACGTGGAGCATGCCCTTGCTCGCCTCGGACTGGTCCCGCGGAAATAAAGTGGTGAAGTTTGGAGTTAGGCTTATGATGCACGGCGACTTCTCGAGGCACACAAAGAGGGGAATGAGGGTTTTTTGCGATGACGTGGCGATAGGGTTTTCAACGGAGGACGGGGGAGATAGGACTTCTTCAAAGGAGGAGCCGGCGAGCTTGTGCGCCATACGGTTGAGGGATATCTTGGTATGTGTTACTTTTGCATTTTTTTCGATATATTGTTTATTATTATGGTGACTTGACTTGGTTTTTTTCTTTTGCAGGACGATGATTAGGGTTTGTGGCTTTTTAGTTGTACGAATACGTATGTGATAGTGATTTTGGTGGGCTCGTAAATAGGTGGAGGTAAAAGATGTGTCTCGGTGTAGACAGAATTAGAGATGAATTTGATAGTAGTTTTTAATAGATTTGGGAATCTTTGATTTCAAGATTATGCTCTATGAATCATCGACATTATATTTGGGGACTGTCCATTTGTTTAGGGCTTTTTTTTGGGACGATAAACCCTAATTTGATGGTTTCGAAGATGTATGCCAAAATAGTTGTAATGACATTTTATTTGGATCTCCTTGAATCCTTGATTTTCGATGTTTGTGTGACTTGGGACCGACGCATGGATTATGAGGTTCAGTCCACTGAAACTCTGGGATCGTCCCATTGACAAAAGGCCATAGTTTATATTCATTAAATAGGAGACATTTTACATAATTGTTAAATTTGACATATATGATATTTTGATTATATTTACATTACTGAATACACACACAATATATATATATATATATATATATATATATATATATATATATATATATTTCCAACTTCATCAGTGTGTTCACCTGACTTTATCTTCGGCATTAACATCTATTCAATTATATTAAGGATGAAGGCTAATTATAAACTGCCACTTTGAACTATCAACTTATTTACAATTTAATCATTCTATTTATAATTTCTTTAATTATAATATTACTTCTAAATTCTTTTATTATTGTACTTCTAGCCTACACATCATTTTTCAATTTATATATTTAAAAATTATATTCCACCTATTAAACAATTGAACTATAAATCTCAAAATTAACGTTACAGTCGTCCCTCTGCTAAGTTATCTTGTCAGTGGAGGTGGCAGGCTATAACTTACCAGAGGTTATAACTTAGTGGGGGGCCCGATGATTTATCAATTAATTACGTGTTAAAAATCTCGGACCAACCTCAAATAAAAACACAATAAAGAAAAGAACCTAGCCCAAGGGAGCCCACCATAGCACCACTCTAGGGCTTTTAGACTTTTTTGAGCAGTTTCTACACACTTCCCACGTATCTATACCAGAAGCTGCAAATCTGCAAGCACAAGGCTATGCACCCTCTCATGACCCAGAAGAACCTCGCTGCGTGGGCTACGCGTAGGGGTGTTCAAATGGGTTAATTTTCGGTGTTTGGGTTATTCGGTTTTTTGACAATTGAGACAACCACCCGCAAACCGAACCAAAACCAGTTAACTATTTGGTTATCGGGTTATTCGGTTTCGGGTTAATTGGTTTGGTTCTGTAAAAAACCAATTAACAAGCTTGCTATTATAAAGAACAACGATGGTATGGTAGGTGATGGTTTCAGTCGGTCTTGAGAGATGGTGGCAGCGATGATATTGGTATGGTAGGTGATGGTTTCAGTTTTTCCTGCGAGATGGTTTCAGCAGATGGTGTTGTGTGTGTGTTCATGTTGATGATGGTGAGTGTGGGAATGGGATTGATGCCCTAGGTTAGTGTTATTTAACTTGGGTATAATAATATTAATATATACATGGGCTAATTGATGCCCTAGGCCCATTCGTATTATTTTAATTTAAGTATAATATATTAGTATAAATACTATATACATGGGTTAGTTCGGGTTTCGGGCGGGCCCCGAATTTTTTTACGTGGCCCAATACCCGAACCATTTCCCAATTTAATAAATTGGGTCTCCCATTTAACCGGCCCAATCATCCAAAAACCGAACCAATTGACCCGAATGTAAAACGGGTCGGGCGGGTTAATTGGGTCACCCAATTAATGAACACCCCTAGCTACGCGTGAGTTTGGCCTTGCCACCGTCATCTCTCAACCTGCAATCACCAAGATCCTCAAGAAGAGGCAGCAGTATGAGGGCCTGAGTGGAGCGGATCTGCTTGCCAAACGCCCCCGTACTGTCAACTTCCCCGAGCTAGAAGAGGCCCTCTCAACGTGGATCCTCCAGTGCCAGGGACGGAAGGTGCCGATCAACAGCCTTGTCATCAAGGAAAAGGGTCGCAACTTTGCCAAGGGCCTCAACATTCCCGAGGATGACATCGACTTCTCAAACGGCTGGCTCCACAAGTTCCAGCAGCGCCACAAGCTGAATGCATTCAAGATGCATGGCGAGAGCGGTTCGACAAATGCCCAAGTCATCGAGGCTGCTCTGCCAGAGCTCCGAGTGTTGATCAGTCACTATGACTGCCGTGATGTCTACAACATGGATGAAACTGGTATGGAAGCTACAGTGCATGGTTCTGGAGTGCGTCTGGCTCATTGTTGTGTTGCATAACAGGCCTTTTCTACAGCATGGCTCTAGACAGAACCATTGCACAGAAGCAGATCGAAGGCATCAAGAAAGAAAAGACTAGGATCACACTTGCTTTCACTGCCAATGCTGATGGCTCAGACAAGCTTCCACCATTCTTCATTGGTCATGCTCTCAAGCCTCGCTGCTTCAAAAAAACTGGCGAGCAGCTCGGCTTCTACTACCGCAACAACAAAAAGGCATGGATGACAGGTGTCTTCTTCCAGGAGTGATTGAACAAGCTCAATGACAATATGAAGGTAAACTTTGCTGTAATATTCCCTTCCTGACAATCTTTTTCATCTTCGCATTTTTCTTTTCTCAGGAAAAGCAGCGCCACATCTTGCTCATGCTCGACAATGCACCCTCCCATGTCACGGAGGGCATCACCCTCAGCAACGTCAAGATCAGGATGCTACCATCGAACGCGACATCGAAGATTCAGCCAATGGATGCTGGCATCATCGCTGCGTTCAAGCGTCACTACCGCCGTTTCCACATCCAAAATGCCGTGGACAGGGATGACCGTGGAGAGGACAACATCTTCAAGACCGACCAGCTCACGGCCATAAAGTGGAGCCTGGCTGCCTGGAAGGAGATCACTAGAGAGACAATCTCCAACTGCTTCCAGCACACAAGACTTTTTTATGATGGTGCATCGTACAACAACGCTGTGGAGGAAGCGGTGGAGAAGGAGCTGATGGAAGCGCTTGGTTCTCTCCAACTGCGTGATCCCATGCCAGTTGATGAGCTTCTGAATCATGCGGCAGAGCAGGAGGTTGCTCACGTTGAGCTGACGGATGGTGAGATCATTGCGTTGGTGAAAGCGGAGGAAGAGCCCGCTGCCGAAACTGCTGAGGAGGAGCTGAAGGTCGTTACCTTTCTAAAGACGAGAAGCTTCATAGCATTGTTGTTCTCCTCTCTATGCAAGTCCTCACTGACGATAAAGACCAGATCGTACGTCGCTGCCTCCACTCCATGCAGACTGACCTACGCCACCAGAACAAGCACCAAACCACTCTAGATAGCTGGATGCATGCCTGATTTTCCCTCTGCAAAGTTATAAAATGTCAGATTCCAAGAGATTTTCATAACAATTTTACCTCCGCAAAGTTTTAAATTTCGGGATTTGATAACTTATAACTTAGTCACCATAGAACGAGGTTCGTTCCGCCAAAATTTCATAACTTAGCGGAGGATATAACTTAGTGGGGGATAACTTAGGAGAGGACGACTGTAAATGTAATTATATTAAGAGCACGACATAAAGTGTGCCCAAAAGTACTTCGTAATCATAATTCAGTAAGTCCATTAAAGGCCGTTACCAACAAATAAAGTATTATTATTTAAGAAGGGAATAGTATATTAGTTTATATCTAAAATTAATAAAAAGGACGGGTTAGTTGACTTTATAAAACAATAATGTCAAAATTATCTCAACCCTTTCCTATATATGTAGTAGTATTAGCTCCGTAGCGTAGGTTTTTGAAATTTTGATACAGTTGACGAAGACTAATTATATTCTACATTATTAGGAAAACGATATAGTTCTGCCTCTAAGCATTTATTTGTCGTCCATCTCTTTGTATTCATATAAATTTTTTAATTTGGAAAATACATATTGAATACTGCCTTAAATATTCAATTCAAATATAAACACATGAAGTGGCGATATTCTTCATAGTTCATACAATGGTGTTAGATTCAGTTGATCTAATAGCTGTTCACATGGACTAATTTTACTGATGATTAATTTAAAAAAATGAATAATTACAAAATTAGATTACTTCAACGAATTACATGAGAAGATATCGCAAAATAAGATAACTTAAAATATAACCTAAAATTATTTAGTAACAAATAAACTAGTTGAAGTTTCCAAATAAAAACGTACGCGAGTTTCCCACAAAAAACCTACCAAGAAAAAAAAGACATTCAACAATTGAACTTCTTAAGAACGTGATAAAATCTTCCCCTGATTTGTCCCCAAAAAAAAAACACCTCGAGCTATATTAAACGATACACACAATTAGCAATTATGTTATATTAAGGATGATTTTCAGCTATAAACTGTCATATTTGGTCTAGCAAATTATTTTCGGTCTAACCCCTCAATTTATATTTAATCAATTCTTAAAATGTTTAATTCATTGTGCATATACTCCTAAACATTAATTTTCCTTCTATCGACAAATCATATTCTATCTATTAAACACAAAAACTTCTAAACTCTCAAATCGAAATTAACATTAAATTACAACTATATTTTAAACACACGTACAGAATGTGCAGAAAAAATAGTGATGTATTATTATAACGTCTGTGTCTTAAAATATATCTATCTAATATATATATATATATATATATATATATATATATATAGATAACCTAACCCTATATATATAGACACAACATCAACATCAAACACCCATTGACCCCCTCAAAACCACCACCCACCACCACCGCCGCCGGCCAACCATTACCATGTCCGGCAAAGTCTGCCACCACCACCACCACAATTCCCGCCTCAAAAAATACCTAAAACGCCCCCTCATCGCCCTCTCGGTCTCCATCCTCGTACTACTCCTCATCTTCCTAATAACGTGGGCAATCCTCCAACCGAAAAAACCCTCGTTCACCCTCCAAGACGCAACGATCTTCGTCCTGAACGTCTCGGTCCCAAACGTGATCTCGACCACCTTGCAAGTCACGGTTAACGTACACAACCCTAATTCGAGAATCGGTGTATACTTCGACAACATGAGAGTCTACGCAAACTACAAAGGCCAGCAAATCACCTACTTCACGGGCCTTCCCCCGACCTACCAAGACAGCGAGGACTCAAACGTATGGTCTCCTTTTATCTACGGTAATAACGTGCCTATCGCCCCTTATAATGGGCTCGCCTTGGGCCAAGATCAGACCCGCGGGGTCATACCCCTGACCGTTAAAATCGACGGGCGGGTCAAGTGGCGGGTCGGGTCGATCGTTACGGGCGGGTACCACTTGCACGTGGCTTGCCCCGCTTTCATACCCATTGGGAATAATGGGAGGGGAGGGGTTGTGATTGGGAATGGGGTTAAGTATCAGCTTGCTCAGAGTTGTAGTGTCAACGTTTGATTTACTGTGTTCTATTACAGTTTCTTTTCTTTCTAATAGTTTTATTTCAAGTATAGATTGAATGTTGTCGCTATGATTGCACATAATATGAGTAAAAAGGTGATGTTATTGCTTTCTTGTGTGGATCGGAGATTTAGAAGTTATGTGCGATAATTTTTTGTGATTAGTGGTTGCCTACTTGTGTGTGCAGCTGAAGATGAATGGTGTAATTTTTAATATTTATTTCATAGTTATTTGTTGGAGGGTTGTTCTATGATTAGGTCATGGGACTTATTTGGTCTACTTCTTAACGGTGGATATATTATTGCATTATTGTTATTATTATTTGGGTGAGTGAGCTGTTTGAAGTTGCTAATTGGTGCATATATATAATAGAAGTAGAAATATTAGGTGGGTCGTGTCACGATCATGTTGTAGCTGTCTGAAGAGTCTTAGATACCATACCGAAACTAAGATATTGTATATAAAATAAAACAATGCATTTGATGGATAATTATGTTTTCTTTATTAAAAAGTTTTAATGGCGTGATGCATCATAATTTTCAATCGGCTGCACCAATTACAAGTAAGACACAATTTGGATGGACTGTATTTGGTTCCAAAAAAATAAACACAAAGTTCATATGCCGAAATAAATTTGACTCTCCAATTATGTCATCTACAAATTAAGTTGGACGGCCTGCATTGGAAGGGAATTAATTGGATTGAAAAATGATGGTTTCCCAGCTTATTTTCTTTTCGAAAAAAAAGAAGCTCAAAATCTAAAATTTTCCCTGGCTCGTCCATTAGGAGGAAACTATCAAGAATATACCAAGATTCAATTGAATATCAGAGGGTTTCTTAGGTCATTCTGCCGAATTCAGTGCGAAAAGAACAGGAAAAGTTGGCAATGATACATGAAGCGTAATGTACAATGATTCGATGCGTACCATTACATTTTTGTCTTCTTTTCCGCACCGAATTCCACATACAAAACGCACTCTAAATTAACTTTATTGGTCCTTAATAGTTTAGTTTTAGGTAGGACGAAGGGGGCAGAGCATCATCATCAATAGAGAGCTTGATTGTGTTTATTTTTGAAATACAGAATTATGTTGGATAACAATCAGCAACACAATTTAAATTAACACCGAAAAACAAACGAATCGTTCTCAATCTCGAATAATAGGAAGATCTCGGCAAGATTTATGCTACATCACAACAAAGTTACGAACCTGCTAATAATAATTAGATGGCCGAAAAGTATTCTTTGCTGAGCTTTGGGTCGGGTTTCATGGATTTCTCCCCGGGCTTCCATCCAGCTGGGCATACTTCGTCTGGATTCTCTTGCACGTATTGCAATGCCTGAAAAAAAAAACATACGCAAACAAACACATAGCGAGAAAAATCACTAACTAACATATATATATATATATATATATATATATATATATAGCACAGAACATCATCATATGCAGCGAGCGGCGAGCAATGCCTGAAAAAACTCGCCATAGCCCAATTAAGTAGTTCTACCGAACAAAAACATTCATTTTTTTTTTCCAACTTTTAAACCTAAATTCCATTTTATTTTCGTGGTATTCTTATACCTGGAGCGTTCTGAGAGTTTCATCAACACTGCGGCCTATGGCGAGGTTGTTGATGGTAGAGTGTTGGATAACTCCCTCCTTGTCGATGATGAATAGTCCTCTCAATGCAATTCCCTGCAGATATTATTAAACAATATAATATAGCCGTACCCTGAAAAAATATTTAAGCTTCTGGGGACATTGACTTGTGTAGAGCTACTAATGATGATGAATTTGCAGAATAAGTCCAAAACTTGACTATATAACTATGTATGTTATTTGGTCACATGCAAATACGAGTTCAGAATCTTCAACCAAATGGTACTGACTTAATTAATCGCAGTGAATTTTCACAGTTTAGTCGCCTGTTCGACAAATTTACACAAACAATAGATACTAACAATGGTGGAACTGTAAAAAGAGTTTCAGTTAGTGACATACAATAGACTATCATTTGGTTAACAACTTTAAAAGTTTGGAGTTGCTCTGTCTTCATATATCAATAAATTATTAGATGTTTTTCTTTAAAAAAAATTCTGAATTTTACATAGTTAGGGATTAAATTTTAGAGTCCAGTTGAGCCATTGAAATAAGCATGTACCTGGTCGGGGATAAGCACACCATATGACTTTGAGATTGACTTTGTCACATCAGAAATTAATGGATAACTTAAATCACCCAAACCGCCAGACTTCCTGTCGGTTTGAACCCAAGCGAGATGCGAAAACTGAAAGAACAATGATCAAAGAACAAACTTAAGTGACAAAATCATGATTAGGATCGACTATAGGGCAGAAGTTAGGTGAAAAATGCAAGAAAAGTAATTTTAAACCATACGAGCAAAATAAACATAGTTGAAGAATTATGGAATGAATAATGCTGAGCTGCTTCAGGGGTTTGCTTAAAGATTGGATACTAACCACACTGTCTATAGAGACACCCAATACTTCGGTGTTCAACTTTTGAAATTCTTCATAACGGTCGCCAAAAGCAGTAATCTCTGCAAAAATAAAACATTGATATTTTAACAATGCAGGAATATAATTATGTCAGAAAGCAGCTTGTGGATCAAACTGCTTCATTAAGACTCACCAGTGGGACACACAAAGGTGAAATCCAATGGGTAGAAGAAGAGGATGACATATTTTTTTCCGATATATTCGGATAGTTTAACCTGCAGGGAGATTGAAAATGAAGTAGTAGGAAAAAAACTTAAAAGAGCAAACACATATGGAACCTAACCTAGTAAGAACATAAACGCGGATAAAACAAGTGGAACCAAGTAAGATGCATTGAATCAGCTCAATGATGGCTTCAATGAAACAATTGGCGGGAAACTTTTGCTTCCTTTCACAATGACTCGTCGTATTACGTAGCTTACTACTATATTCACCATCACCATTCACCACACAAAACGTATGCATTCCATAGAGACGTGCGAAGAAAATTAATATTTATCAGAGGCCACACAACCCAAAAGGACACAATGATCATATGGGTCCATATACAATACAACTCGTAGACCGAAAAATAACGAAGACAACAAAAAAAAAGCTACCATACTCAAGAAGATAAACTAAACAGTCCCGAAACCAAAACAAAAAAAGAAAAAAAAAAAACTTTCAGGGAATAGAACTTTTCACCTTGATAAACTCCTGGTCAAATACAGCCTCAGCTTCAAAGTCTGGAGCAGTATTTCCAACTAGTGGAAGCTCGCTCTGTTCCAATGAACAAAAAACAAACCATATCATCACATATTTACAGAATTTTCCCCCGATTACAATATTAAACAACCACGCTCACATTTCTCCAGATTCACACTTTACAAAACTAAATAAACTGCAAACCAACTGCGTTGATGGAAAAAGGGGGGAAATTGCACAGAAAGCTACTTAGCTAATGACTCGTAATTCTCTTCTTAACCCATATTAATTAATAAAATTACAATCACTTCCATTATCCACATTCCCCCCTTTCCCCCCAAAAACCAATATTAGCAGAGAAAGTACCAACATTTCCAGCTAACCAAGCAAGTTAATTAATTTTTTTTACTTCAACTATAAAAGCCAACTTCAATTCAAGGCACTTACAGCTCGGACGGAGAAGCTGCGCCGTTTGGAACCAAAACTCCTCGAGGAAATTACACGTGGCACGCGGCGACCGAAAGTTTTGCCGGAGAACGAGGAAGCTAGGGAAATAGAACGAGAAGGAAGGGCACTTTTGGGAGAAACAAACGCCTTTCCGGATGAGATGAGAGCGACCGTCGAAGCAGCGGCGGCGGGGCAAGCCATCGTCAGAACTGAAACTTTCGCTAGAGCTCTATCGACGTTTGTGTAGCTGATGAAGTGGACAATCACTGTGTGGCTTCGGAGCGTTTGATGCGTTACGAAGATGATAAATAAATGGATAGAGTAGTAAGTACAATCTTTTTTGGGCTGGGCTTTATTTCGATAAATCCTCTCTCTTCCTTCCCCCTTTCTCTCTAAAACCAAAACCCTAACTCAACAACAGCCGCCGCCACCATATTTTCCCCTCCTCCCCCTCCTCCATTAACGGAGGATGGGGGAGCTTTTCTTCTTTTAGCTATTTCCGTTTCATTTAATAATAAAAAAAAAAACGATTCCCACCACCATAGCCTCACGCCACTGCCTTCCGCCTGCCACCGCTGTCGCTGTCGCCTCCTCCCCTGCCGCCGTCGCCTTTGGCCGTGGCCGTCGCCGTCTCCTCCGCCAAGGATATTTCCGCGCACCTCCCACCTCCACTGCTCAAGCCGTCCTGCCTTCCTACGTCGGCCACGCAGCTCCGTCCCCCACCGCCGGCAACGCCGCCCCGCCTCCAGCCACGCCGCCGGCCGTGCCGCCCCACCTTTTGCCTCCAGCCAAGCCGCCGCCCACCTCCAGCCACGCCTCCGGCAGTACCGCCCCAACTCTAGTCACGTCATCCACCGTCTTCGCCAGTTTTGAGTTTCTCGTCGTGGGACTCATCTCTCTCGACCCTTGGATCGGGAGCCTTTTCTCCCTTAGTGGAGCTTCAGTCCGATGTTGATTAAAACCCAGAAGTTGAAGGCCAAGTGAAAGTGAAGAGTATCGTAGATTTAGCTTAACAGCTTTTTCTGTTATAGGTTCTTTAGTTCTTGGTTGTAGATTATGGGTTTTGTTTTCTGTCGGTTTTGTCCCTTGTGGACCTTTTCTCCCCTTGTGGGAGTGTTTGTGCCCCTTTGTGGGATGTGTTGTGCTCGTCTGTGAGCCTTTGTTCTCCCGGTTGTGATGTGCCGGTGAGACCCTTTGGGCTATTTAGTCCTTGTATCTTTGTTAATTAATGCAAGCGATCGTTTCGGAAAAAAAAAATTAGCAGTTGGGACATGTCGATATTCTAGCTAGGGGATCTAATTCAAAGTCAAAATCATGATAAACATTAATAATATTTTGGCTTTACTCCGGTAAGTTCGAGGAATTGGCGTTTTTTAGGAATACTTAAGGGTGACAATTTTATTTATACAACAAGTATCAAAAAATTGTTTCTGAATGGATAGAGAGTAGTATCATCTTTCGGTTTTGGTGTGGGCATTATAATTCGGTAAGTTGAGGAGTTGACGGGACAATATTAGTTGTACAAGTACTAAAATTGTAGCAGTTTAATGATTCCAGGCAATGTTAGTCCTGCAATATCAAAATTGGATCATTTTTTTAGGACAATTAATCTCATTAAGTTAATTTGAGCTTGAAATTTAGACACGTGACGTCGGAGATGCTGACTGGACCGAATTTATTTTCATGTTCCTCCAATTAAGAGACGACGTAAAAAAATAAATAAGAGTGAATTGAGTAAAAAAAGTCTTGTGACTTATCAAGTTAAAGTAATTTTATGACAACTAATTTTGACCCGAAAAGGAATTTATACACGTGTCCATAAATTGTAAGTAAATAAACAACAAATAAAAGAAAGTTGCTACGGATAAGGTGCTGCCAATAAAAGTGGAGGAAAAGTTCCAATTTACTAAAAACGAACATAAGAAAATTCATGCAATCATCAAAGTGATATTTTCCTAGCCTATTTCTTTAAATTACTTGTCTTCTAAGCTTTATAGTTTTCTTCATGCTTTAATCTTTATTCGAGATTGGCCTATGGGGCTAACCCAATCAACGAAATTTATAAGTGTGGGAAAAGGAATTTATATAGCCGGGGAAGCGATATTACGAAGTTTGGGGGCGTGCATAAGGTGCTTATTTGTAAAGGAATTGAAAGGGACGTGTTTGGGATGTATTTAGGAGTTTGGGGATCTGTTTGGGGCGTTGGGGACCTGTCGGGACGTATTTGGGACGTGTTGGGGACATGGAGCATATTTGGTACATCGGGGACCTGTTTGGACGTGTTTGGAACGTGGGGGACCTTCTTGGACGTGTTTGGAACATGGGGGACCTGCCTGGAACGTATTTGGACGTGTTTGGGACGCGGGGGACCTGCTTGTGATGTATAGGGGACGTAAATAAAATGACACATGATGTACGTGGTTCGAATGCTTGCGGAATCTACGTCCACGGGCGCTCGAGAACTCTCTTTCACTATACTTTGAAGATTTACACACTCAACTACTCTGCTCTCTCACATTCATCTCTAGAACACTTAACAAAATAGCTAAGGGGACGTCAAAAAGGCCGTGTTTGGTGTAGAGAGAGAATTTTCTAAGTGTTATAATGTGTTGGAATGATCATGGCCTCGTGAAAATGGTGAAGTCCCCTTTATATTGAAGGCTCTTGGATATTGCCTGAAGGTACGTCCCTAGCTCCTGGATATTGCCTGAAGGTTTAACCCGAGCTCCCTGGCGACTTGACCTTCTGGGACAACATGTAGCTTTTGCAGTCCTGTCAGATGTCCTTTTTGCAGCAGTCACAGCCATCAGTCACGTCCTGTAGCTTTATGGAGTCCCCTTGTAGCGTATTAAAGAAGCCTTCTTCTTCTTGGGAGTCGTTATCTACCCATCGGAGGTCCCTGGAGGTCCCTAAAAACCCTTATTTCCTGTTGTTAGCTCCCCAAAGCGTCTTGGAGGTCCCTCAAGCCTTTCGGAGGTCACCTATCTCTATTATTTATCATTCTTTACTAAGTATAATATTTTCTAATGGGCCTACTGGGCCTTTTCTTATCTTTTTATTTTATGGCCCATCTATTTTGGTCTATATCAACCACTCCCCTACTAGGGATGGCAATTGGGCGGGTCCGAACCCGAACCCGCCCCGGACCCGCCCCTAATGGGCCGGGTATTTTTAAAATAATCGGGTATGGGGCGGGTAATGGTTTAAAATTTTTCTACCGGCCGGGTCTGGGGTGGGTCCCGGGTCCGACCAAACCCGCCCCGATAATATATCTATATTATAATTCATTTTGTAATTAAAGTTATATAGTATTATTGTTAATATTATGAATAAAAGAGTTGTTGGTCTAGTGGTAGAGGTTTGGTATTACAAATGTGAGGTTGTGGGTTCGAATCTCAATCAACACATTTATACATTTTATCTTTTAAAAAATAAAAAAAAAGAAAAAAATTGAAAAAAAAAAGGAAAAATAATATATTCGGGTCTGGCGGGTCAGACCCGGTTCGCTCGGGTCTAGCCTGGGGCGGGGCGGGTCCAGACTCGAGGTGGGGCGGGGGCGGGTCCGGGGTTCGCTAAAAAATAATCGGGCGGGTCCCGTGTCCGGCCAAACCCGACCCATACCCGGCCCGTTGCCATCCCTATCCCCTACTCTAATTTGTTTTTTGGGACAGAAAGTGAATTAGAGTAAAAAACTGTAAGGCTGGCCATAAATAAAATATAGGATCGTAAGCCATACCTCCCTTACCAAAAATCCTTTATCACGTCTTTGGAAATGTGTGTTTCCCTTTCTTCTTCTTTTCTTTTTTGCCTTGGAGCTAGTACTGTTCGATCATGTGTCTTGGTTTCCTATCACAGGTATGACATCCTCATGGTAGGCTACCTTGAGCGATCTGGAGAAGGTAATAGCTCATTAGTTTCTCCGACTCCCAAACCAGCGCGTCCTCTATAGCTCCCTTGCTCCCCAGGGTCCCAGTGGCAAGGGATGACTCCTTCTACAGGGACGACAAACGTCCCTGCGGTTCCTTCTCCTATTAGGGGAACTCAAGAACCTCCCACCATCACAGCCCCTTTCCGGTGTTAACAAGAAAACAACTTCATCAATGGGTCAGAAAGAAAAACATAAAAGGAAGTTACGTCCTTCTTCCCCTTGGGGTGAATATGCTGAGCCTCTTATGGGACCTATGTGGACCTCAATGGCTGAGCTCCCTACTTCTGTGGACCATCTGAACAGAGGTGAAAAGATGAGATTGTTAGATCGTTGGGTGCTCCCAGACGTTCAGAGGGCCATCTCCTAGGTGGTGGCTATGTAGCTACCGGACCGTCTGCCAAGTCGTCAACTCGGGACCTGGAGATAGCTAATCAGCCAAAGTCAACAGATTAGTGCGAGAGGGAACTACGGAGCTCCCTGGAGAAAGAAAGATAAAAATGCAGCTCTTATGAAATAGCGCGAAGGGGATCTCTGGAGCTCCTTCGCTGAGGAGAAGGAAGGGTGGGATGTCGATTTCGCGCGTATGATGGAGGTGCATTTGGCTTATCTTCAAGAGCTGCCATCTTTGATTGCTTTGAGTGAGGTCCCCAAGCTCCCGAGAGTCCTCGTTTCTGGGTTGGCGTCTCCAAGGAGCATGTAAGTCCTGGCCCATGCTATGATCTCCCAGACGTCATCTCCAGCTCCTTAGGGGACTTAGTGGAAGGCCTTTCCGGACATCTTAGGACAATGTTTTAGGGGAGCTTAACTCCCCTATGTTTATGTGTCTCTTTTGGAGCTCGTTTTTCCTTAGGCTTTATCGTCGCCTTTGCATCCATCGTCCTTGGAATCTGGAAGGGACCTGACGGGACCTGAAGGCGGAGCTCCTTTTGCACTTCGAAGGAGATCCCAGGTCCTGCCGTACGTTGCTTCTAGCTCCCTGGGACATCCTATTTATATAGAGATCTCCTCGTTTTAATCATGGTGATAGCCTGTAAAAAATACTTTGTCATGTTTTTCTTTCGAGGCATAATGGTGTGGGGAGCTTAACTCCCCATGTTCGCATATTACATCGGAGTTCCCTTTCTCCTTTATTATTTTTCTTTCGCCTTTGCGGGATCTGAGGGACGTTTCTGAGAACATCATTATTGTGGCATGGTTATAGCGCCAACTCGCTTATTCAATTCGTAAGCCAAGTACGAATTCACGCCCTTGGTTGCAATGACCGTCTCATTGTCCTTGGGTGTCACTTTGCGCTAGGCTCTCTTTGTCCCTAGCGAGTTCAGTATCTGCCTATCTGGGTAGACACTTAGGTCGACAAAATTATAACCCATGGGATCCCCTCATCGATTTACCCTGGTTATAGCGCCAGCTTCGCTTTTTAGGTACCATTCACGTCGCAGGCCCACTGAGAGCCTTTGATGTCCTGTACACCGCAGCCGGTCAGCGGGGCATCTTATACGCCCTCATAAGCATCTTTCACGTCGCAGACCTGTGGCCTTTGATGTCGGGTACACCGCCGACCCGTCGGTCTTTGGCATCATCTCACGCCGCAGACTATCAGTCTTTGATGTCTTTGTACGCCGCAGCTCCGTCGACCTTTGGTATCGAGTATTTTCACAAGTGCACTGTTTATTGTATCATAAACTGTATATATTCCGACAAGGCGGTATTTTCTTAGGGATATAAATAGTTTACCCAGGTTATAGCGCCAACTTCGCTTGAACGCGTGGGCATAGCGCCCGCTCACTTAAATGCGTGGTTATAGCGCCCGCTCGCTTAAATGCGTGGTTATAGCACCCGCTCGCTTAAATGCGTGGTTAGAGTGCCCGCTCGTATGAGTGCGTGGTTATAGCGCCAGCTCGCTTAAACGCGTGGTTATAGCGCCCGCTCGCTTAAATGCGTGGTTAGAGTGCCCGCTCGCTTATATTGGGCTGCTTACTAGGGGCATGGAATTTGAAAGTAATGGAGAAGTGGAGCTCCTTTGTCCTCGGTTAATGATGAGGTCCCTGACTCCAGATCTCCGGAGGCTTGGACCTTCGACTGCTCAAGTGAACAATTTTGGCCTCTGTTGGAAATTGGAATTCCCCTGCCCTAGAGCTCCTATAGGGATGTGAGCCTTAAATGGAGCTGGCCCCTGTTTAGAGGAGGTGGGGTTGTCTGCCTTTGATTGGCACAGATCCCCCAGACTCCTCGACCTTGGTTGATGCAACAAGGAACTTTCTAAGTGTCCCACTAGGGGGCACTTCGATTTCATCCTTCAAATTTATGATGCATGTATTTATTATGGTATCAATGATATAAATGAGAATAAGGTTTAGAAGGCTCTGGAATTCCGACTAAGAGCCTTATCAATGCGGGATGTCTCCGTGGATTAGCGTTGTCGCGGAATTGACAAATGTGGTAACTAGGCTCCTCAGAACAGCGCGGAGTTGGATTTGCATGTCCCAAATGTAGAGATTCGGGTCTACGCGCTAGCACGGAGCTGTCTTAGGTCCCACAGATATTACCAGCGAGGAGCTGGGCTTTGAGGTCCTGCGGATCTTTGGGTGCTCAGGTTTATGTGCCAGCATGGAGCTCAGGTTTTATCTCCCTCAGGTTTTCAGGCGCTGGGCCCTTTGGATCTTTTATGCAGGCGCGTAGCTAAGGCTATAGATCCCTATCAGAAGCTTAGGGACTTTGCTACCGGAAAGGAGATTGGGCTTTTGGGTGCTAGTGCGGAGCTGGTGGCGATGCAGAGCTCCCTTCGAGGTCCTACGAACCTTCACGTGCCAACGTGGAGGATCCTTAAATGGAGCTAGCTCCTATCTGGACGACGCGGGGGTTGTCTGCCTTTAGCCGGCAAAGATCCCCCGGGCCCCTTTTTGGCTGCCTTCAGACCTTGGTCGAGGCTATGCCCAACGGACCTCCCTAGACGTCATACGCGGATGAGTCCTTCTATTTGGTCCTTCAAACAGTAGAAGTTGTTAGTGTGATGTATGTACTTATAATAATATTGGTAAAGTAAATGAAAATGAGATTCAGAGGGCCCTGCGTTCCGGCTAAGAGCCCTTTTCATCATGGGATGTCTCCCGGCTGTCCAGGATCTCCTCCATGTTGTTGCATGATGGTATGAGGTTCTGCAGGATCCTAAGGAGACATCCCAACAGCTTCCTATCCCAAGGTTGAGGTGGCTTTCCATGGGTGCTCTCTCGCCTATTTTTTCTGGCATAACAGCTTTATGGAATTCTGAGGGAGCTCTTGGGATGACGACACAGTGAGCTCCCATCATGGAGGCCGTTGGTTGGTGCACTCATTTTTTACGGAGAAAATGGTGGTGGGTGCCCCCAGGGTAGCAATGTTGGACCTACTGATGTTGTGTGGAGGTGTCTTATAGGTCATACGGACCTAGTGCCAGCGCGGAGCTGGGGAGATCCCGAATGTGGAGCTTCAAGTCTTCTTGCCAGCGCGGAGCTGGGCTCTTAGGTCCCTAAGAGGGAGCTTCGGGTCTTCATGCCAGCGCGGAGCTAGGCTCTTAGGTCCCGAAGGGGGAGTTTTGGATCTTCTTTCCAGCGCGGAGCTGGGCTCTTAGATCCCGAAGGTGGAGCTTCGGGTCTTCTTTCCAGCACGGAGCTGGGCTCTTAGCTCCCGAAGAGGGACCTTCGGGTCTTCATCCTTTCCTCCTCTCGGTCAAGGTGATGCATATGGTATTACGTCTCAGGAGCTTCAGTTGCGCTTTGACAGCTCATGCGGGTTGTAAGCCCAGACTCTTCGGCAGAGAGAGTCTTCTTCCTTCAGTTTTTTGCATTTTTGTCTCGTCCCAATAGAAATAAGAAGAAAAGAGAAATAGAAAACGTTAAGCACTCGCACAACATAAGCAAAATTACTCACGTCTTCAACTCGAATTTCCCACAGACGGCGCCATTTGATATGGAGCTAACCCAATCACCGAAATTTATAAGTGTGGGAAAAGGAATTTATATAGCCGGGGAAGCGATATTACGAAGTTTGGGGACGTGCATAAGGTGCTTATTTGTAAAGGAATTGAAAGGGACGTGTTTGGGATGTATTTAGGACATTGGGGGATCTGTTTGGGGCGTTGGGGACCTGTCGGGACGTATTTGGGACGTGTTGGGGACGTGATGGGAGCATATTTGGTACATCGGGGACCTGTTTGGACGTGTTTGGAACGTGGGGGACCTGCTTGGACGTTTTTGGAACATGGGGGACCTGCTTGGAGCGTATTTGGACGTGTTTGGGACGCGGGGGACCTGCTTGAGATGTATAGGGGACGTAAATAAAATGACACATGATGTACGTGGTTTGAATCCTTGCGGATTCTACGTCCACGGGCGCTCGAGAACTCTCTTTCACTATACTTTGAAGATTTACACACTCAAACTACTCGCTCTCTCACATTCATCTCTAGAACACTTAACAAAATAGCTAAGGGGACGTCAAAAAGGCTGTGTTTGGTGTAAAGAGAGAATTTTCTAAGTGTTATAATGTGTTGGAATGATCATGGCCTTGTGAAAATGGTGAAGTCCCCTTTATATAGAAGGCTCTTGGATATTGCCTAAAGGTACGTCCCTAACTCCTGGATGTTGCCTGAAGGTTTAAGCTCCCTGGCGACTTGACCTTCTGGGACAACATGTAGCTTTTGCAGTCCTGTCAGAGGTCCTTTTTGCAGCAGTCACAGCCATCAGTCACGTCCTGCAGCTTTATAGAGTCCCCTTGTAGCGTATTGAAGAAGCCTTCTTCTTCTTGGGAGTCGTTACCTACCCATCGGAGGTCCCCGGAGGTCCCTAAAAACCCTTATTTTCTGTTGTTAGCTCCTCAAAGCGTCTTGGAGGTCCCTCAAGCCTTTCGGAGGTCCCTATCTCTATTATTTATCATTATTTACTAAGTATAAATATTTTCTAATGGGCCTACTGGGCTTTTTCTTATCTTTCTATTTTATGGCCCATCTATTTTGGCCTGTATCAAGCCCAATGAATAATAATATTACCTACTACCACAACATAATATGTCTAGCTTCTTTCGTTTAGAAGTTTTCAAATGTACCCTGCGAAGTTTCAAAATAATTTTATGTTGTGCCCCCACGCTCTTAATTTTTACTAGTAGTTTTATGTATATTTAATTACGAAATAATAATACTAAAAATAGAAGCACAAATGTTAGTGGGTGGTTATATTTGATTTAGTAATTTTATTAATTTTTTAATAAATCAAAAGACATAACACTTGTCAAATTATGATTGGTTAATAGATACACAAAAAAAGTTTTTAACTCACCCTCACAATACAACAATATTCGGCAATCTTCTCTGTAGGGTTTCTCTCTCACCTAACTCTCTCCAGCAAGTGGCCGCACAAAAGAAAGGGTTTTCTCCCCTGGAGGTGGGGGAGGTCTATCTTATTCTTCTCTCCATTTTTCTGTTTTTCTTTCTTTTTTTGCTTTTCTTTCAATAAGGCACGTCAATCTCCGATCCACCTCCACTCGCCGCCTCCATGCCTCCGCTCCACCTCCGTCTTCGCCTCCGCCAGCCGCGCCAGCCTCCACCTCCGCTTGCTGCGTCCGCAGCCCCCAACCTTTCCACCCGACGCCTGGCTCGCCTGCCGCCTGTCGCCGACATCCCCACCACCGCTCGGCCGTTTGTGTCGGGCGGGTTCTCCTCAGAGGAGACACTCTTTTTGGAGTTTCTCCCCTTTGTAGGAGTTTTTTCTCCCCTCGTGGGAGCCTATCTCTCCCCCTGTAGGAGCCTTTTTCTCCCCTCGTGGGAGTCCCCGTTGGGGTTTTTCTCTTTTCCCCTTTTTTGGGGATTTTGAACTAGCACCGTGCTATCACCGGCTGTAGCGAACCTAGCTTTCGCCACCATTTCTGACGTTATCCTATGTATCTAACGATGCGATAACTTACAAGAGATACGAAAGTGCGTATGAAATTTTTCCATTTTCATAATGGAGTTCGTATCTTCACATGTCAAAAGAATATATTTACATGACAAAAGAATTACATTAACTCCCTAAGTGTTCGTGCCTTAATTACATGGGACGTGTATACATTCGCAGCAAAATAATCCTATGCGCCCGGCCTCACAGGTCGTCATCCACGTACACACCACCCCCAAAAGTGCTCGGGAGCTTCAAAAGACAGTCTTGCCAGCTAGGCGATCACGTACCGTGTTCGCTCGTACCTACAACACATAACGAAGGGTGACCTAAAGAGCTCAGTAAGTGGATACTATATGCATGCAGGTGCACGTGTCCTAACTCGCAATAACATCTGCGGCAATGCATTCTAGACTCCCTTTCATTCTCTTTCCTTTCATATTGGGCCCCTCGGTTTTCTATCTCGCTATGCACCATCATAGAGCTCATTTCAACTTCGTTCATACATACTAGTGATAGCACACTGAGAAGCCACCCAAGTTTGCAATTTGCATTCGACTACATCGCGCCTTTTCTATCCCAAATGTGGCCCATATTGAGAGGCCAATAATGCCTTTTCAGCCCAATCCGGTCCACATTGAGAGGCCATCCATGTTCATATTTGTGACGTCTTTTCGGCCCATTACGACCCACATTGGGAGGCCAACGATGCCTTTTCGGTCCAATGCGGTCCACGTTGGGAGGCAACCACAGTACGCAAATTGCTTTTCACATTGGGAGGCCGATAACGCCTTTTCAGCCCAATGCGTTTCCGAAGGTGCCTTCTTAGCCCAGTGCGGCCTTGCACGCGGGCGCTTCACGCTGGTAGCCCACTCCGAGGTTTCCAACACCTGAGATACCCTCGGTGTCGCGTCTTCGCCCGGCTCGCACCCTCCAGGTCGCACTTCCCGTCATAAGGGTCTTGTTCCTTTCATAATCGTAATTTTGGTGACGCCTTGACGCCGCCATGGTGACATAGGAGAGTCGTGACTCGACAGTGGAGTCGACAACAGTTGCCCATATCGGCAACTATACATCGCTTCACAGGCGATCTTGACTCATACACACTCTCGTGTTCTAACTTTCGTACTAAGCGTGCATGCTCGTGATCATGTCGAGATTCATATAAATATGCATGTCATGCCATTAATAATAATATCACCTAAATCTCGTGTTCGTACAGAAAGACACGTAGTCATATAATTCATGCGCATAGAAGTTATGTGTTGTAGTTGAAGTGTAGTCTCCACTTACCTGGCGTCCGTAGATTAGCGACTATTGATTTGATGAAATCCCTAAGCTTCGACCTTAAGCACAAAATAATAATATTAGCACCTTATCTAATTACTTGACTAACTAGTTCGTTAACTTTAATACTTCCAACTAATCTTAGACTTATACTCGTGACACTTGCATAATCTCGTGATTTATCCGCTACTCGTGAATTAACTTAGCCTTATATGATTTCGTGAACCTATATAGTTCACAAAATTCTTATGACCTACGAAGTTACTTCGTGGACTTATTTAGTCCATGAAGTGTGCGAATTCCGTGGACTCGTTAAACCTACCACTTCGTGAAGTGTTTTTTGCGTTCTTGTGGTTCGCTAATTAGATGCCTCGCTAGACTCCCTTAACTCGTGACATGCTTAGTTCGCGAACTTATATAGTTCGTGGAGTTTATAAAATTCGTCCTTAAGCTATTTGCTACCCGGTCTGGTGAATTTCCTAATATTTCGTCTCTTAAACACGAAAAAGCTATTAAGTCAGTCTATAAATTATATAAATTGACTACGTAAATTTTCGTTCCAAAAATTCTATCAAAAACGACGCCTTCCTACACCGACAGTTGACCCTGAAAAATACTGATAGGCTATTTATGATCGGGCGTTGAAAGAGCCTATGCTCATTGAAATCAGAATATTTTTCTTAATAAATGGTATAAAAATATTTTTCCTCAAAATGCGATTTTTTTTAATAAAAGTTTTTTTACCAAAGGGGTTCAATTCACCAAGTTGGTTCAACCCGCGAAACCCTAATTCGTGAAGTTCATTTCTAGTTCGCGAACCTCTTGATTCGCCAACTAGCTTGATTGGCGAAGTTGAATTCCTTTAAGTTTGCGAATTCAATTCGCCAACCGTGTTGAATTCGCGAAGTTACTTAGCCAAAGGTTCGCCAACTTATATTTCGCGAATCTATATTACTCAATGCTATGTGGGATTCGCGAACCTTTGTACGATCGCGAACTTTTTATTAATTCGGACATTTAAATGACCCGTAAAAACCCTGACCCGTGAAATTCTCTATAGTACATACAATTCGCCAATTTGCCCTCACAGTTCGCGAATCATATTCTTCGGCTCTTAGTTGGCGAACTAAACTCACTTCGCAAAATATTTTACTTCGTCGACTAATCTCACTTCGCGAACTCCATCCTATATGGTGAAGTTCGTTTCGCGAACTCTAAGTCCTCTCCCATTTCGCGAAGTCGCACTTTCACGAACCCATGCATGAAACCTTCACACTAAATTCACGAACTGCTCTATACTATCGGTTCGCGAAGCCTATATCTAAATTCTTAGTTCGCGACTCATGAGTTCGCCAACTTTCTTCCTTCCCAATTTCGCGAACTCTATCCTTATTCACTCTCAATTCGCGAATTCCATTACTTAGCTTCTAATTTGCGAAAATCATGAATTTGCCAACCTCCTAATTCGTGAAACTCGTTACCCACAATTCGCGAATTATGGTTCGCGACTACGAGTTCGCGAACCTCATCATGTTTTGGGTTCGCGAACTTGAGTTCGCGAAGTCCATATTTCACGACCTTTAACGTGCCAGAAACACTTTCTAACCCGCAAACTTCTAAACTTTCGATCTAAATGTTACTTTTCTCAAGAACATGATAAAGACTCGAAGAACTTCAAAACCCTAAAAACCGAGTGAGCTAAAGTGTGTGATTTTGGGTAGGCTTTTTTTTCGTGTGTTAAGACCCCAAATGCTTAATTCGGACTAATAACCTATCTTACGCAGCTAATAAACGTAAATCTCAAACTAAAATCATAAATCACTTGGTGAGTTTTCATACCTTCTTCAAGCTCAAGTCTCGAATTCTCTACCTTCTCTCTTCTTTTCGTTTTCCTAGTCTGGGAAATGATCTTAGATATTTTTGCTAGCAAGGTATGGTGGTTTAGTCATATATTGACGTGCATCCCCTTAATTTAAGGAAGTATGTTGCTAAGGTTTTCATTTAAGGATTTGAGCCTAAGTTTAGATCTAAGCCCAATCACAAGTATAACCCAACTTATTTCCATATAATTTTATTACTCCAATTCCTTTACTCTATATTTTCGAAAATTTCTACCAAGTTAGATATTATTTAAGCACATAATTAGATACACGAAATAATCACATCACGTAAGCACATAATCAAAGCACAAAGTTCATAAAATCGCATAAGCACATAATTAATTTTCAGAAATTCATGTAGTAACATAGACAAAATACGTGTTATGCAAATTTATGAAATCAAATAAGCATAAAATGTGCATGCCAATTTATTAACTAAGTGGTCTATGGGGCTCGGGTCTTACACCGACTTTCTACGCAATATAATAGTCAAGTATGTTGTAATATTTTGAATATTGCTCAATTGTACTCTTGTGTCCACAATGAACGAAATCCTCATTTTCAAAAAAAAAAAACTCACCCTCGCAATTAATATAAGAGTATAGATAGATTTTGAAATTAATCTGAACACGACTTTTAATGGGGTAAAATATCTTACGGACTGTTTTGTTGGTTACGTAGTGTACAATGATGAAAATTATGATTACTTTTGAGGCAGTTTAAGAGGTTCGCCGAGGAGAAAATGGCCCACGATCAGAACGAAATATCTGCCTTGGAGGAACTTCTGTACAAGAGGGAACAAATGATTCAGTCTCTCTCTTGTGAGGCTCATGCGTACAAACATAGCATGATGAGCTATGGGCTCATGGAAGACGAGGCCGATGGAGCCTATGATAGCTCGATGGAAAGCTTTGACGGGCAAATCGAATTGCCTTCGTATGAGGTTTATCCTCCTCTCAAATGCAATACAAATGAATTTCAGGGCTATCCTAATCAGCCCAACGTTTTAGAAAAGGTTGTCGTTGATCAATCTCGAAGAAGGGCAAAGCATTCAAGGAAATTCTCCAGCGACAGTTTGGGTTCGTTAGGTAAGGGTAAAGAAGATTTTGCTGCAGATTCTCCAAGATTTGGTACGAGTCTTGGGAAGAATGATTTAAAGTTGGAGAAGGCTGAAAATACATCAGAAGGTGGAGATGATGATATGAGTGACAGAGTTTACACGGTCGATTCTGTTCACGAAGGCTGCGTATATGATTATAAGACAAACCCGAGAGATTCTTTAAACCACGCTGATGTTAGAGATTTGGAAATTCAAAAGCTTTACGCCAGGCTCCATGCGCTTGAGGCCGACAGGGAATCAATGAGAAGAGCAATTGTTTCTATTGGAACTGATAAAGCCCAACTTGTCTTGTTGAAGGAAATTGCGCAGAACTTGTGCAAGGACATGTCATCGCCTGCATCTAAGGAAGCCCCAATAAGGAAACAATCTGTGGTTGGAAGGTTTTCCTTCGTTGCGCTGTTCAAGGTAATATGATGATGAGGATTGATACTATCATTAGATTGAGTTTTATCTAAATGAATGCGAGATTTCTTGTCTCTGTTACGCATTTTAAATGCTGACAGTTGATATGTTCATTCAACTTCTTTCAGTGGATCATCTCTTTTATTTTCCGGAGAAGAAAAGCACACCGTTGCAGGTGAGTATATCAGACGCGAATCCTAAGCATTTGACACCATATCTTACTTCCATACATCATATTCTTGAAATGCTAATGCCGAAGATGATGTCTTATGGCGACAAAAGACAGTTGAAAAGCTAACTATTTCAGCTATATATGTGTGTCTCAAGTTGCTTTTCCATGTCTTATATGTTTTCTGATTACTAAATAAGAGTATACTCAATAAAGCTTATTACTAATCCGAAAAGCGTCATATATTATGCTGTAAATTTTAGGTACATTTTTGGATCAGCAGCAAACAATGTAGGATTGCTTGTGCTTTTGAACCGAGGGCCTCGCCTGGGGCAATGGAGACACATAACATATACTGCATGAAAATTAATTTCTTTTCATTTGTTTGTTTGCTTGTTTGCCGATGAGATTGAGTTTATTGTTTCATCATCTTGTGCAGAGAGTGTTCTTTGGTTTGTTTGTTGTTTGTTTTTTGATGATGATTGTGAGGATATGACGCGCTTGTTTAGATTATTATGTCAAACTTAGGTAGTTTTTTCTTTCATTGATCAACCTTCTGTTACTTTATAATCCATACTACTAATGTATAAAACTGATGTTTTTTATTTGTGGGCTGGTATTGGATTATTCAGATTAGAATTACTGATCTTAGCTGGCGATGGTTAATCTCAAGGTTGAGCCAACGAGCCAATTTGAATGCTCTCTCCTTTTCTTTCTTTTCTCCACATTCCATAATTTTCTCTCTGCTTTTCATTCGCTCTTACCAGAATTTCTTTTCTCTGTCTCTGTGATGATCATCTTCTGTTTAGATCTTCTGCAGCCCTTCCAATCTTAAATCTCGTGTAATTATAACAGGCAAGCATCTTTTTTCCCCTCCATTTTTTCTTCAGCCTTTCAGACAATTTTGGGATCAAATAGGTCTGATTCTTTCCTATGCCTCGGTTCTTGGTCGGAGATAGGCAAATTGCCACCATAATTAGTGCTTATACGAAGACAAATATCTCTTTTGCATCAACTTTTGATGGTTCGAAAAAATTGGGCTACCCAATTTAGGTTGTCGTTGTAAAAAAACAAAATCGATCGTTTGTCGAACCATTTATGGTGAATGGGATCGATTAGGGCGTTGAAAGCCAACAAGGGTTCAGAAATTCTTAGCGTTGTCGCAATAATTGATGGGAAACACGTGCATAGGCCCTCGGCTGGGCAAAAATGGCTTCTTCGGAAATGTCACGGCCGCCATATGGAAGATGAAGCAGCCCGAAACCCTGCCCGGGCCCGACCAACAAACCAGTCCGGGCAGCAGCAGCAACAACAAGAACAAGAAGAACGAACCCGAGAAGATCAGTTCCAATAAGGACTCCTCCAATTCGGCCCGGCCCAAGGAAGCAGTTGTCCATAGCACCCCGCCCGAGCCCGTAAAAATCCCGGATAACGAGCCCAAACCCGCCTCCGACCCGGAACCCGTGGCCCGTTCCAAGTCGAAGAAGCTGACCCACGTGAAGCGGGCGTCGAGCATGGGCCTACGGGTCGAATCGGTCCTCCAGCAGAAGACCGAGAACCTGAAGGACGTGTACACTGTGGGCAGGAAGTTGGGACAGGGGCAGTTCGGGACGACCTACCTCTGCCTCGACAAGAAGACGAATAGAGAGTACGCGTGCAAGACGATCGCGAAGAGGAAGCTCGCGACCGAGGAGGACGTAGAGGACGTGAGGAGGGAGATACAGATCATGCACCACCTCGCGGGCCACCCCAACGTCATACAGATCGTAGGGGCGTACGAGGACGCGGTGGCCGTCCACGTGGTGATGGAGCTTTGCTCGGGCGGGGAGCTCTTCGATAGGATCATACAGAGGGGGCATTACACGGAGAGGAAGGCCGCGGAACTGGCGAGGCTCATCGTCGGGGTGGTGGAGGCTTGCCACTCATTGGGGGTGATGCACAGGGATTTGAAGCCCGAGAACTTTTTGTTCGTCGACGGGGAGGAGGAGTCGCCCCTCAAGACCATCGATTTTGGATTGTCAATTTTCTTCAAGCCAGGTAATGTGTTACTAAAGGCATGGTAGATTAAGGTTTTGCATGAAGGAATGTTAATTCTTATGTTTTGTTGATGGAAGAAATTGTAAGGATTACGATGCGGGAAAAGAAATCGTAAGAGTGCGTACTTAAAATTAAGGGTGCGTTTAAGGATCTCGAAGGAAAAGTGTAATGGCACGCATTGAACCATTGTCCGTTATGAATCGTGCGTCACATCATTACTATTTTCCTTCTCTATATCAAATTCAGCATACTGAACGCACCCTAAGAAACACTGATTTACTTGCCGAATGTTGGGAAAAACGAAAGAAAAAATTATGAAACCATATTTTCTCCAATTTGCTTTCCTGCACCACTTTCTTCAAACCAAACACAGTGGTGTAGATCTCTTTCCCCTTGTAATGAATGCAATGATGTTACGACATAAATCTTCAGACGAGATCTTCTACGATGTTGTCGGGAGTCCTTACTACGTGGCGCCGGAAGTGTTGAGGAAGCATTACGGCTCGGAGTGCGACGTGTGGAGCGCGGGAGTCATCATTTACATCTTGTTGTGTGGAGTTCCGCCGTTTTGGGACGGTAATTTGTTAAATCAAACCTTTTTTTTGCGTGTTCTTCTTTTACATAGTTTTGCTCGCTTACGATTCGCTGAATTGGATCTACGGTAACGTATCAGAGACCGAGCAAGGAATATTTGAGCAGGTGTTGAAAGGAGAACTCGATTTCGAATCCGAGCCGTGGCCCAGCATATCCGAGAGCGCCAAAGACCTCGTAAGAAAGATGCTCGTAAGAGATCCCAAAAAGCGCCTCACCGCCCACCAAGTTCTTTGTAAGTTCACAGAAAAAAAAAGCACTCGACTTTTTCGAGCTTGCATTATCGATTGGTGTTCGGTCTATTAATAAACCTAATTCGTTCGGTTTCAGGCCATCCGTGGGTACAAGTCGGCGGTGAAGCGCCAGACAAGCCCCTCGACTCGGCCGTTCTATCCCGACTAAAACAGTTTTCCGCCATGAACAAGCTCAAGAAGATAGCCATCAGAGTAAGCCATCGGAAAGAAAAAAGGAATAAAGGAACGCAAACTTTGCGGTATCCGACTACACTTTCTAACAACAAAAATGACCGTTTTTCAGGTTATTGCCGAGAGTCTCTCGGAGGAGGAAATCGCGGGCCTGAAGGAGATGTTCAACATGATAGACGTTGACAACAGCGGCCAAATAACTTTGGAGGAACTTAAGAAAGGGTTGCATAGGGTCGGCGCCGACCTCAAACATTCTGAGATCGTAAGCCTCATGGAAGCTGTAAGTACGTTCATTCTTTCGTATGTGTTCTTCCATCAAAGGCGTTACTGCTTAAAGCAAAAATTAAAAAAGAAATGTTCGACGTTTTCGTCGAATTCAGGCCGACGTGGACAATAGCGGAACGATAGACTATAAGGAATTTGTGGCGGCGATGCTCCACCTTAACAAAGTGCAGAAGGAAGATCATATATACGCCGCCTTTTCGTACTTCGACAGGGACGGGAGCGGTTACATCACCAAGGACGAGCTTCAAAAGGCTTGCGAACAGTTCGGCGTCAAAGACGTACATTTAGAGGAAATGATGCGCGAAGCTGATCAAGACCACGTATGCAACGAACTTCGTCTTGAATTTTCTCTTTCCTTCTTTCTTTCCTTTTTTTTTTTAAAAAAATTTACGTTTCTGCGCGTGTCGTCGTCCTCAGGATGGACGGATAGACTACAACGAGTTCGTAGCCATGATGCAAGATACCATCGCGGGAATGAGGGTGTCATAAGAGCGACGGTAGTTTCTTGAACAACGTAATAACAGTTTGGCTCGTCGACGGGGAATCTGCAGATGGACGACCGAAAGTAGCTTTTTTTCTAGATAACCCCTCTTGTCCAAAATTAGGTGATTAGAATTGGATCGGGTCGGTTCGTGGGTCGTGTGTAACTACTATTAACTGATTCATCTCGGGCGGGCGGCGGGTCGATCGATATTTCGATCGGTTAATGTCGAACGACACAATGATATTGGAAAAAAACATACAGCTTCTCGTAAAAATCCCCAATTCACCTTTTGCCTTGATTTTGGAGCAGTTTGTTGCAATCTTCGTCGAAGATTTGCAACGAATCATTACCACGAGTCGAGCGTTACGGTGCCCTCGTGAGAGTTCGATTCAAGCGAGTTCAGCGCATTGAAGATCTGATATTACATATAAATAAAATGGAGCCCTCGCCTTCTATCATCGACTATAGGATTACTACCACAACTTTCAGCCAGACTTTCACTGGGACTAATTCGAGTTAGTTCGATCGAAAGTGAAAATGAACATCAATGTCGACTATAAACCAACACAACATCAGCTATGAAAGGACCCGATTTAAACTAACTATAACTATCCTTTGGGCTTTAAGTCCACATGGACATAAAAGTTAAGGAAGTTGAGGAGATCAAACTCATAATCTTTTATACAAAGATATCATATGCCATTTGAGTTGTAAATTTTTCAGGACAATGATTTTACATTTGCTTTCACTTTTTCACTGTTTACGAGATTCAAAGCGTCGAGTCAATTTCATAACATCAAACTCAGATTGGTTGTACTGTTTCACAACTCGCCACGACAGCGCGTGCGAATAAGGCATGTTACACGTCACCTCTTCCAAAATTGGTACTTCGTAGACGTTGCTGTATGGACTTCTTGGTTATTACCCATCAGATATATGTTTCATTATAAAACCCCACGAAATTACTTAAAATAAATAATAAAAAAAATATTACACGGAATTGAGTGCGGATACCATTTGGTGATTACTTTGTTTGCTTGCTCGTAAAAGAAGTAAAATGAAATAAAACCACGATGATTGATTGATGATTCAGAGCATTTTTAATTGATCTAATCAGTATTTTAGAATATATGCGCACTAGATTACATCTATATATATATATATATATATATATATATATATATATATATATATTAGAGCTGATTACCGAAGACCCGACTATGAGAGAGCTTATATAAAATAAGAAGGGTAATTTATTTCTTGAAAAGTCGTCACAATTTTGAAGACATACGTATATACCGTATAATGGTATTTACTATTTGAAGTTGAAGCAGCTCCGATTGAGTACCACATGTAGATACAAACTCAGTTCTTGCACTCAACTCTCTCTCTCTCTCTCTCTCTCTCTCTCTCTCTCTCTCTCTCTCTCTCTCGTTCAACAAAACAAGGAAAAAGAGAAGAAATAAGATCATGAATCTCAGACAATACATTAGATTAGATTTAGCCGTGTCTCTTCTTTTGTCGCCTGTCTCAACAATATCAAGCACGGAATCTTTCGGTTCTTGCTACTTCTGATCTTTCATATTTATCACCAGGTAATTTAATATAATATATGTTATATAATTATAAGAATATAGGTGTTCTCGTATGATATCATTATCCCTTAAGTTAAACTAGTATTATCTGACACTCTACGCGCGTGCGTAAAATATAATTGTTTTAATTTTAGTTTTGAAATTTGTAATTTATGTTTAGTAGATGAAATATAATTTTTATATATATAAAAGGAAAATAATGAATAGGGGTATAAGTATAATAACTAAAAATTGAGGGGTTAAATATGATAATTATTTAAAATTAGAAATAGAGAGGTTGAATTGTAAATATTTTAACTAGCCACCCCTCACCCTTAATATAATAGTATTGATAATAAATTGCATAATAAAAATCCGAAAGAAATTCAACTACCAGTTAATTCGACAATAACTACCCACTGTCACACATATTAGTGATTTTATTAACATCAATAAAAATAATTTATAACGTAATGCACGGATAAAAAATTATTATATCTTATAGCATTATAGAAATGTAGGAGGTACAAATGCCACGTGTCCAATAATTAAATGTTTAATAAAATAAAAAATAAAAGTTAATCACCCACCTTGAAGGAAATCACCACGTTAAGCCCGATAACAAACTTCCTATTTTTATATTTCGTATTTTAAGTAAATAGTTTTGATAAAATTTTT
This sequence comes from Craterostigma plantagineum, assembly GCA_027422505.1. Lineage (NCBI taxonomy): Eukaryota > Viridiplantae > Streptophyta > Magnoliopsida > Lamiales > Linderniaceae > Craterostigma > Craterostigma plantagineum. The sequence goes on along the minus strand of JAPQWV010000011.1, from coordinate 10,406,325 downwards.
TCATAATGTGTATTGCGCAGGGCAAAATACTACTCCCTCCGTCCGGTTATATTTATCACATATATTAGTGGGCACGCAAATTAAGGTGATATTATTATAATAATATAGAGGCAAAAAAGTATATATTTCGACACGTCTTTTAAGAATATTTAATATTGCAATATTGATTGTTTGTGATAGTTTCTTACCCAAAAAGGAAATGTGATAAAGTTTGTGGGACGCCCGAAATGAAAAATGTGATAAAATTAGCGGGACGGAGGAATTAGTATATTTGTATGTTGATGTCTAATTGTTCGTAATTGAGATAGAGACAACACACTTATAGTTGTTTCAGGCACGGCTCCATGGATCTTTTTCTTTTTATATTCATGTGAAAATATTTATTATCTAGAAGGTTTTTATTTAATGTTATTTAGTTCCAACAAGTTGATCAATGTCATTTTTCTTACCCTTTTTTTCTTATTTAATTAGGTATATATTTAATGCGCTCCATGGGCTCCCAGAGTTTATTTTCTTGATCCGTTGTCAACCACTTAGTCTCTTCTTTCTCAAATTTAGAGAAAAAAATAAACCAAATAGAAAAAAGAGATGACGAGGCAAATCGTCCTCCGAGCTCCTCCCTCCATCTCCGACCGCCGCCAGCCACTGCTAACCACCGCTTCGCCGTCGCAGGTCAGCCCATCATCCCACAGCAGTACGAAGCACCGCGTGGCGGAGGTCGCCGGAGGAACGGCGGCAGAGTGCGCCGCCGTGTGCTGCTGCTGCCCTTGCGGCCTCGTCGACCTCCTTTTGCTGGCAACGTACAAAATCCCCAAAGGACTTTGCCGCAAGGCTCTTAGGAGGAGGCGGCGGCGGATCCGTCGGAAAAAGATGGGTTCGTCGCCGGCGGACGGTGGTTCCTCCGCCGGCGCGAAGGGAGGCGAGGAGATGGTGCAGGCGTGCGCCGTCACGGGGCCCGACGATTATCAGATGATCGTTGAGCTTGAGAAGGAGATGTTCGACAATTTCTACAGCGGTGGGTTTTGGAGAACCGTCTCACAGAGGAGCGATTTCTGATTATTAGAACAATATTAATCTATTACATATACACAAACAGTTGGATGATGCTAAAATTAATGTAGGTGGATGAAATAATAGTGCAATTCACATTTAATATATGCTCATGTGAAGATGAGATAGATAGATAGATAGATAGATAGATAGATAGATGGATATGATGCTGATTAGTAAGACATGAACGAATGTTCATTATTTTTTTTATATGCAGAATGTTATGTGGGTAGATTTGTCTTGCCAATTGAAGATAATTATCATCATGATTGTTATTTATGTTGGAAATTTTGAATAAAACTCAATTATGCATGAAAAATATATGAAACTTTTGGTAATCAAAAGATGAACGGTGAAATTTTGTTGCTACTTGCTAATCCTGATTATGCACAAATTTCTAGCAAATTACATACAGTGCTATCTAATATGAATATCCATTTCCAAACTTACGCATTCATTAAACCACAGCATTCAATTCATTCATCAATTCAAGTGTCCCCAATTCGAGTATTTGGTAAATAACAAATTTTCAGAAATTGTTGTATTTTGGGAACAATCGTCGCAACCTAAGAACGTGTAAATTCAGATCGATATTGTTTTACGGACATCGAGTATAATACAATAAAAGAAGTTCCAGCTAAAATACTGCCACCAACCAGACACCAACGTACAGAATGAAAAAGTTATTACATATGGGTCCATTAGCAAATGTAATACGAGTAATTTTATAAGTTTTGTCGTAACAATGACAATGTTAGGTGATGGATTGTTAATATTAACAATATTATTGAATTTCTCTAAGCTTCTACACGGTCATATTACTACCAAGTCACACGTTTAGGGTCCTACTATTCACACCACTCTTTACACCCCAAACACTTGATTTTGTAATTATAAATAATCACATGATTCAACAAATATTAACTTATTTTCCATCAAATCAATAATATTAATTACATGGACTATTCAAAGATAAATTAAGTCCTTTTAACTAATGACACATAAGGACTAGCAAAAATGCTCGTGGCCCGCGGACCCGCCCGCCCCACTCTGGTATTGTCAAATGGACCTGCGGGCCAAGGGCCCGCCAAAGTGCCGTGGTGGGCTGCCATTTCTCAAGCCCGCCAGAGGGCGGGCCAATGCGAGTAAGCCCGTACGGGCGGCAGGCACGCCAAATATCAAAAATATTTTCTTTTAAAAATTAATATACAAAAGAATTATATAGGTTTTTTTATATTTTTGAGATCCAATTTTTCATTTAATCAAATTTAATAACATAAATAAATTTTTATTAAAGAATATAAATTAATTAGAAGTAATTCAACTTCATTAGTTTATTTTAATGTTTTTATATAATTTATTTCATTTTATTTTTTAGGACGCGCCAGGCCCTCCAGGCCCGCTACCCGCCAGTAGGGCGGGGCGGACTGCCATTTCTTAGGCCGCCGGAGGGCGGCCCCCGCAGCACGCCCGCCAAATATCATAAAATATTTTATTTTAAAAATTAAATGAATTATATAGGTTTTTATATTTTTGAGATCCAATTTTAATTTAATCAAATTTAATAACAAAGTAATTTTTTATTAAAGAATTTAAAATTGATTAGGAGTAATTCAACTTCATTCGGTTATTTTAATGTTTTTCTTTTTCATATATATAATTTTTTCGTTTTTATTTTTTTTTTGCCGGGCCGGGCCCACTGGCCCACTCCCCGCCAGTAGGGCGGGGCGGGCCTTCATTTACCATGCCCCCAAATGGAAAAAGTTATCTTTTTTAATCGACAAGTATTTATTTAATATTACTTTACATATTAGTTAAATTATTAACATTACACTCATTTTTTCCTTTTATATGGGGTATGTAGTTGATAAATAATTAATGTTTACTCTAAATATTAATGAGGGGTGCAAATAGAAAAAAGGTGGGTGCCAATAGAATATATTGCTTGTCCATATAAGTCGACAAGATTTCCGCGTCGATTAGAAGAAGTTTCCAAGTGGACGAAAACGAATTATATGTAATATAATATTGTATAAATCCTTTTGCTTGTGCTAGAAATCAAAGTACGTAGGGTTTTCGATTATTATAAGATACACAACCAGCATTTAAAACACTCGCTTACGTATTTGATATGGAAATACAATACTAAACTAAAACATCCGTGTCGGAAAATTCTACTGATGTGTCTCAATTTCAGTCCTCACGAACCATTATCATTATGACGACCACCGTTTGTTTTCATTATGTGTGGTTGTAGCATCTTTTTTATCGAACGGTAACAAATGAAAATAAACAAATAAATAATTCAAGGAGAGTACGTATTATTATTGTTTGAAGTGGGGATTGATATGTACTTTGATGAAATGGAATGTCGATTTCCTAATAAGGATCCCAACATTGTAAATGCGAAGCAGCCTAGGTGAGTAATCCGATCCCACACACAATATAATATATACGCACACACAAACAAATAAATAATTAAATAAAGAAAAGGCAAAATTATAAATGGGTCACTAATTATACCATTTCACGATTTTGGGTCACTATGTTTGCCAGTTACAAAATTAGGTCACTAAGTATGTATATAGTAACAAATTGGATCACTAGTTACAAAAATAGGTCACTAAGTATTTATATAGTAACAAAACTAGGTCACTAAGTATGTATATAGTTACAAATTTGGTCACTAAGAATGTATATAATAAGAAAAAAGAGGTCAGTGCCCCAATTTGTTACTATAGAACATACTTAGTGACCTAGTTTTGTAACTGGCAAACATAGTGACCCAAAATCGAAACTTGCATACTTAGTGACCCATTTTTATAATTTTCCATAAAGAAAATGAGTGAAATTTGAATAACCTTGGGACTGTTATAAAATACTTATATAATAATATAGAACAAACGCGTGTGTGATATGAATCAAAAGAAATTCTATTACTTGGTACACCCAAATGACCAATAGGAGGCCCTATTTATAGGCCAAGATCTACACATTCAACCAATGAAAATAATGTAAATAAAATAGATATAGATCCAACCAATCCTAATGGGTATCCATACATATTTGTCTATAATACTCCCCCTTGGATGCCCATTACAAAAATATTTCTATCCGATTATATAACTGCCTCGTTAAGAACCTTATAAGGAAAAACCTAATGAAGGGAAAAAGAGTGCATGTATATTGTCTCCCCCTGAAACATTACTCAAGATCTTTGAGCCTACTTCCTTCACGGATACCCCGAAGTAAGACTTACTTGCCTTACCGCCCCACGAAATAGCGCTTCAGAGTCCAATTAAATCTACAAGTTTTTCGAATAATCTTGGAGGTAGCGCTTTGGTGAAGATCCGCGAGATTGTCACTTGATCGAACTTGTTGTACGTCAATTTTGCCGGTCTTCTGAAGGTCGTGGGTATAGAAGAATTTAGGCGATATATGTTTGGTTCTATTGCTTTGATGTAACTTTTCTTTAACTGAGCAAACATGAGGCATTGTCTTCATATAAGATCGTCGGAGGTAATTTTTTCGATAATAACCCACAAGTTTGTCGTATATGCTGTATTACCGATCACAACCAGATGCATTCTCTGCTAGCTTCATGAATCGCTAAAATTTCCGCGTGATTAGACGAAGTAGCGGTTAAACTTTGTTTAACTGATCGCCAAGAAATAGCAGTTCCACCATATGTAAATAGATAACCCGTTTGCGATCGAGCATTATGTGGGTCGGATAGATACCAGCATCTGCATATCCGATTTTATATCTGACCTGGACTCATTTGAATAGAATAATCCAAAATCAGTGGTTCCTTTAAGGTATCGAAAAATTCGCTTAACACCGTTCGAATGCCTACGAGTTGGTGACGAACTATATCTGGCCAATAAATTTACAGCGAACACTATATCAGGTCGCATATGACTCGTAAGGTACATTAGTGCTCCTATGGCACTAAGATATGGTACCTCAGGACCAAGCAATTCTTCATCATTTTCTCGAGGTCTGGACGGATCTTTATTCACATCTAGAGAATGAACAATCATCGGAGTATCCAACGGATGAGCTTTATCCATATAAAATTTTTTCAATACCTTTTCGTATATGTTTCTTGACATACAAATATTCCATTCTTCAAATATTCAATCTACAGGCCGATACAAAATTTTGTCTTTCCGAGATCTTTCATTTCAAACTCCTTTTTCAAACAATTAACGGCATTTGATAACTCTCCACGAGTTCCAATTATATTGATATCATGAACATATACTGCTATGATGACAAAATCATTTCTACATCTTCTCATATATACAAGGGCAAATTTGATCATTTTGTATTCCTTTTTCAATAAATATTCACTTAGGCGATTATACCACATACGCCCAGATTACTTTAATCCATAAAGCGATTTGTTCAGTTTAATTGAGTACTCATCTCCGGGCCCTGAATTTTCATGCAACTAAAATTCCTCAGGAAGCTTCACATAAATGTACTATCAAGTGAGCCATGTAATTAGGCAGTGACAACATCCATTAGATGCATATCGAGTTTTTCACGTATTGCCAGATTTATTATATAACGAAACGTTGTTGCATCCACCACAGGGGAATATGTCTCCTCATAATCAATACCAGGTCTTTGCGAAAAACCTTGTGCAACAAGCCGTGCTTTGTATCTCACCATTTCACCCTTTTCATTTCTCTTTCTGATAAAAACCCATTTATATCCAACCAACTATATATTCTCTGGTATACGGACTATAGATCCGAAAAATCTCCGTCTCTCAAGTGATTTTAATTCAGCATCGATTTCATCTTTACATTTTGGCCAATCATTTATTTGTCTGCATTCTTTTACAGACATTGGTTCATGATCCTCGTTCTCATAAATCTCATTCATTTTATGTAGCGCTATGTTAAATGACAATTTATCGTCAACGTTGACTTTATCTCGGTTCCATCTTATTCCATTCTGGGCGTAATTGATCGAGATCTCTTCATTATCATTATTTTCAATTTGTTCAGGTACCTGACTTTCATTCTTATCATCATTTATGCCCATCGACTCTTCTCTAGTCGATAAATCCTCGATTGAACCATTCTTATTGTTTGCTCTTTTTCTTTTTCGAGGTGGAACTAGAGGGCCTACCATGCTTCAATTGTGATTTAAGCTCAATCGTATTATCTGTTTGATCTGCAGGACATCAATTTTAGCATGAGTATTAACAGCTGGAATATGTGACTTTTGTCACTCTTTTTAGGTCAGCAAAACTGTCTGGCAATTGGTTCGCTAAACTCGTAAATGAATTATCTTTTGACTTCTAGTTCACATTCTTTTGTTCGAGGATCATAATGATTTAATTCCAACTAATATTTCTGTTAGGATCGGTTTATGCGTTTAGAGGGGGGTGAATAAACGCTTGACGCCTTTTTGGTAGTTAATCGGTTAGGGCTAATACCGGTACTTGATTTTTCTCTGTGTTATATGCGGAAACTTGTAGGTCGGTTATGAATCAAAACCGATGTACGATGTGATGTGTTAGTGTGTGTGTGAACAGAAAGTACCAGTTTGTTTCTGGAAGTTCGGAGGTAAATCTCATACGTCTCCCCTTCTTCCTCGTGAGGAAGGTTCACTAGACATCAGTTATACACTCACAGTACAACCTACCCGGCTGCCCTCAGCCTTATCTAGTGAATCCCTAGGCAGTCGTAAAATACAATCCACCTACTTCAACAGCTTTTTACAGTCCGTCGGAAAAACAATAACTCACTTACTTAACCAAACTGGTTATCGTACAGTGAGGACAACACTTTCTAATAACTTGCTTTCTTTTTGAATCTTGTCTTTTTGATTTCTCGTGGTTGAGTGTCGTGCCTTCTTCAATGTCTCTTCTTTGGTATATATACTTGTTCTTTGATGAAGAAGACCGTTGTGAAATGGCTCCAAGTGCTGGACTGTGCATTAAATGCACTTTACCCAAAATGGATACTGTCCGGTCTTGGTTGCAGTCTATACTGTCCCATTTGCTTTTTCCACTTAAAGCTTGGCTTGGCTTCGACATGACTCCCCATGGCAGCCTTGCATTAAAAACTTCATCAGAGGTTTTCATTATCCCGCCTTGAGTAAACTTGAATCTTTGTACACGTGGCACGTTTGGTAACAGAACTCCGGTCTTGGCACTTATCGGTCCGATATCTGAGTTCTGGTCTTTGCTCACAGCAGATCCGGTGTCTGTATTTCGGTTTTAGACACGTTTGTGACCTTCTAACTAATATCCAGTCTTATGTCCTTCTGACTGATATCCGGTCTTTTGTACATAAGCGACCTGCTGACTGTTACCCGGTCTTTTAGTCTTCTTCTAACCGGTATACTTAATCAAGTTTGGACAATCACCAAAACTGTTTAATCTGAATTCTTGATTCACGATTTCTAACAATTTCCCCCTTTTTGGTGATTGTCAAAACTCAACGAAGCAGAAAGGTATTTATTATATCAAAGGAAATTTGATACATAAACTACCGATCTATTACAACTGTTGTTAGCCTATTTATTCCTTAGATAAGCTATAGTTCTTCGATCTTCCGGTTGATGGCATCGTCCGGTCTCTCTGGTACGTCCCGGTCTGCCTTCTGCTTCGCCTTAGTGTTGCCGTAGCTCCATCTGCCCTTTCTCCTCAGCTAGCAACACTCTTCTTCCCACAGCTTCTTACAACCGGTATCATAGATACGCCACAGTTCTTCGATCTTCCGGTTGTTGGCATCCCAGCTCTCTCTGGTACGTCCGGTTTGCCTGCTGCTTCGTTCAGTACTGCCATCTGGCCATTCTCCTTGAGCCGGCAGTACTCCTCTTCCCCCTTTTTGACAATCACTTGTCCGATGTGGGGGAAGGTAGTCATTGTGCAAGAGAGCCATCATTACCTTTGTTCTCTCCTTCTGAAGCACAATGAGACCGGTAGCTCTGCAAGCTGCGCTCAGCTTCGACAAAGACGCTTCAAGGTCTGAAGAGTCTTCTTCTGAGCCGTCCAGTCTTAGCAGCTCTTCCGAGCTCCGGTTATCCCCTGAACTCATGCCTGGAGTCGAGTTCCTTGGGGAATTGGATGTTGCGTTGAGGTGGATGCCCGCTTGTTTGCACCTCTGAAAGCGCAACGAATCCGACAGGAGCCGGTATTCGGGCATGCATCTGGCATGGCATTTAATCCCGGGTAACCAATTCCTAGTCCAGTCCCGATCTCTGGTGGGTCATCGACATTTCTCGCACCGAGAAACTGGTTGGAGCGGTAGAATCGCCCATGGCTTCTCAACCGCTCGGCTACCATGCCGTTTCTTGGTGGGTCGTGCCCTCCAAGGGACTGGGTAGGCGCCATCTTCTTTTTTGGGTCCTTGTAGTGCCTGGATGGATCGCCCGGTCCGCGGCATCTTTCGTTCAGCTCTGTTGGGTGGCTGAGGACTGGGTACATCTTCTCCAACTCGTCCAATCCTCAGAGAGTACCCCAGAGCTTGCCTTCTGTGTCGTCGGACTTGTTTTAGAGAACCTGCTAGTCCGAAGCAGCATCTTTGTAGTTTTGTTTGACCGCCACGAGGTCTTTGAATGCCCTAATGGGTGGGTCTGCATCCAGTTTGGTGTAAATATCGCCTTGAGGTGGTTAGATAAGAAAACTGGACTTGGACTTGTTAGGCTTTTTCTGGTTGTGAGGCTTATCCTAACTGAGGGTGGTGGATGTTTCGGAGGTATAGGCATTTTGAACTTGATCGATGTTGAGTTGCTGGGTATTTGAAGAAGGTCGTGTGGTCTTTAAATAGCCGAAGAATTCCTGTCGATTTGTGTCACGGGTGCACAGTATTCCAGACCATGCTTATCTTCTTTTCAGTGCGTCGGAACTTTATGTCTTGTCCGGTGACAGAGATTCGTTGATGACATGACTATTCACCTTCTTCAATATCCTGCAAGTTTCAAAGCCAGCTGTACCAAACCCAATAATGTATGTGTTGATGAGGCGCAGTTATCGAAGAGACTCTGTCTGTACCCGGTCCAGTAAGAATTATATGTTTATCCGCTGGTCAGTGATAGTTCCGGTTTCAGAAGACTATAATAAGTCAGTCATTTAGAAAGGGGGTAGGTTTTGCTTGTTGATCCATGTTTGTTGACTTCCTGACTGATTTTACTTCTTTAGGATCTGAATCTACATTCAGCATTTAGTTTGCTGAGAAACAATCTCCATGTAAAGCTTCCTTCTGAGGATGGTTTCGTCTTCAGAGAGTACTTCAACCCTACATGGTTGTATTTTTGAGCGTTTCCCCTTAGTTGTCTCCTCTGATGTGAACTGCCGGTTTTGAGGAAGGCTTCCGAACTTAGTTGATCTCACGACTGATTCAGTTTCTTCTGGTGAATTCCCCCTTAGTTTGTATCTCCAGCAGTTGTAAGCCTGTTTCGTTTTCTGAGAGTACTTCTTTCTTCCACTTGAAGCGTTCCCTCTTAGTTGACTCCTTAAGGTGTGAACTACTTGTGATACACTGCGCCGGTTTCTTTTAGGTAGATAGAGTGCTTTTGAAACCGGTTGATTCCTATATTGCTTGATTTTCCCGGTTCGGAACTTCTGTTCTGGTGTCTTGGCTGATTGCTGTTGCTTTGATATTTTGGTCGTCTGTTTTGCTCTTGTCAATCGTCCGATTCTCTTTCTTTGCTGCACCGTTACCTAAACTTGCCTGCTAGTAGGTGACTCAGCACATGCTATGGTCCTCAAAATGTAACATTAGTGCAAGGTTTAGGGAGGACAGTTTTTATCCACTTTCCCTTCATGCACACTAGTGATGAAGGTGGATCATTAAATGAGATTGTTTCCAATTAATTAAAGGAAAATTTAGGGTTTTAGATGATTTATTATTTATTTTATGGATTCATCGGTAACCAACTATACTGAACTGTAAGCTCTTGCTTATGCCAGTTCAGATTGTCGGTCTTGTTGGTTCCTCATCCGGTTAGTGTAGTTATACCTTAGTTTTAGTAAGACGGTCTAATTATCTTAACATCTTTACCTTGATACTTATCTTAAAGGTAAGTGTTAGTTTGGCACACGGTTCGATCTCAGCAAGAGTCCTTTTCTCCCTGGGCATGTGCCGACAGCATCTGTTGTCTAGTAATCAGCAGAACTGGTTGAATTCCTGCAAGCATTCCTGCAAGAACAGACAAAGTCCTTGGTACCCAAGCCTTTTTGGGTCCGGTCAGAGATTAGTACCTTAGGTATCCATACTTGGATTATCCTAACGTGTCTACCGGTTATAGGATCAATAAGGTCTCTACATTTATTATTCCAGTTCTGAGACCGGTTTTTAGGCCTTCTGTAACCTTGTGTCTTCGGTCTTGTATCGTGAGCGTTCCCCCTTGATTGTTGAGGTCTTCTTCTTCGTGCATCGTTGTTCACTCCGGTATTCCCCCTTGATTGTTGGGGTTTTCCTTTTTGTGAAGTATTTTTCACGTTATTCCCTCTTACTGCCTGAGGTATTGTCCTTGTGTAGGACTCGAAGAATTGTAGCTATGTTTCACTCCAGGTTCCTTAGACCTGTTCATAGGAACAACAGAGACTGGGTTATGGTTTATGGGACGAACAAAGTTGATTACCTTTGAGGTAGTTGGTCGTGTGGATGTCGTTTCCTCATCGACGTTAACTCTTCCGCTGAATCCAAGTCCGGTTCGGTCACCAGCATCCCTTAAGGATCCTTGAAGACCTCGAAATGTCTCTGTTGACTTAGTCCATGACTGGACCAAGGCGGATAACGTTTTGTTTTCTGAGGCACTCTTTTCAGCTGTCTCCCTTAGTTTGAGGTTTTCTTCCTCTAGATTAATGATTCTTTCAAAAAGAGATCCGGTATCTTCTTGCGCTGGTGTCTTTCCCTTTTCTGCAACTTTTAACTTCTCGTTTAGTTTCCAGTACTCATCAGCCATGTTCTGAAGAGCATCTAGAACTTCTTCATAGGTGAACTTATTTTCTGGATCTGATTGATCTCCCATCAGGCATATAAGTTCAGGTTCACTTCCGTGGTTGCTCGGTTCATCCTAAGAGCTTGACTCATCGTAATCTGTATCATCCCATCTGTGGGTGTCCTTATTAGTCGTAGAGATTTGTGCTTTCTTTCTCCTTAGACGTTGGTTTGCCTCCTCTTTGGAGTCATTATCAGTTCTGAGTCCGGTCCTATCACATTTAAAGCTAGTGTTAGCATTATCGTTTAGTTCACTTTGTTTAAACTGTGTCATAGTGAATGATTCTCCATCTTCCAGTGCTATTACTGGATTTTCCTTGAGCTCGTAGATTTCTTGGTTTTCGCCAAGTTGACCTAACTTGATCCATATTTCCTTAGCAGTCTTGCCCGTCATAACTTGTCTGAATATTTCTATATCCAGAGTCTTGAATACAATATTTTTGGCAATATTATCAAGATTTGCCTTTCGTCTTTCTTCTGCTGACAACTCGTATCTTTCCTTTGGGACTTCTCTTGATTCGTTAGGGTAGACGACATGTCGTACTGTTGGTCCCGAATGCACCAAACAAGGAATCAAAGAGGCTTTAATGGAATGAAAAGGGAGTATTCTCACCTTTGAGTGTGTGTAGTGTGTGAAAAATTTGGATAAGCCTTTGATCTTTGATTACTTTCAAAAGTGAGTTGGTAACACCTTATATACCACATTAACCCTAGGTATATTAAGGCCCAATCACTAAATATTAATTAATTACAATCTTGTCTAAAGCCCAAGCTAAAGATAATTACAAAATTAATCCCAAGACTTAAACTATTGACACAATCAATTAAATATCCTAACAATCTCCCCCTTTGTATCAATTGTTGGGAGTCTTGAATCTTGAGCGTAGCGGTGGTGGATTAGCGTGTGAGTGTGTCGCGAAGCCCTAGCTTGAACTCGAAGGCGCGGAGGTTCCTTCGAAGTACCAATCGATTAGCTATAGCGTCAATGAGCTTCGCGAACTTGGATCGGCAGAGAGGATCTTCTTCTGAAAGTATGCGGCAGATCTTCATTAGTTTGTCTTGGATGATGGTGAGCGTTCCATCCGAGAACTTTGCCACTTCAGAGCAGCGCAGCATCCTCATCTTTCCCTTATAGTTCGAGTAGGCGACCGCCGGATCGTCTCCGTCGATCACATCGCCCTCTCGGTAGTCGTCCGCGTTCTTGAAAGATGGGCGAGTCAGATTCACCTTCTTCAGGTTGTGCTCCACCGCCATCTGCAGATCGTGGGTGGCGAAGAATCTGACCTGTCGGAGCATGTGGCGTTTGATAGCCACATATCCCATGGTGACCGGTTCAGCACGTATGAGATGTCCAGAACTTCTGAGGACGAGTCTGAACTGCTTCATGGATTCCAGCATGCTGTACAGGTCGCCCAGGCGCAGAAACTTGAAGTCCGCCTGACTGACTTCACAGTAGCTCTCATCCTGCCTCATTACCGTGAATACTGGGTAATGGACAGGTCCTTTGGACTCTTGGCGGAGGTCAGTGACTTTGCAGATGGGGGTCCGACTCATTTCCTGAGCGATGTTTTCCTCATCGGATAGCGTCCTATTTGTGCATTTGTAGCACAGAAGGCTCCATCGATAGAGTTGCTTCTTTCTCTCGCTCCAACTTTGGATGTTCATCAGCTCATACTCGTCGAAGGTGGTGATGATCTGCTCCTTGCGTCGCCAGATCCTCTTCCTGATCTCTTCTTGAAACGTTGCGGTGATCTTTTTGTTTTCCCACGGTGCTTCCGGTATATCCACCGTGGGTACATCCGTTTGAGCAGCAGGGGCCTCAGTTTGCTGCGCTTGGAATTGCAGGATGTCCTCAAGCTCGGCCAGTTCAGCATCGTACACCTCTCCGTCCTCGTTGTCTGCTGTGTTGATCAGCGTTAGTGAGGCTTCCATCAGCAGACGTCGAGCGTTTTCCACCAGCTTCCTGGCTGCTACTGCATCGACGGATGTGTACAGCCATTCATCGTTGAAGATGTAGGCTTCAATCTCGTTCTGTGCGCAGTAGACGTCCTCGGGAGCTACGTTGGGGTCGGTGTTGAGAGGAGTGTCGTTGTGTGGTGGCGAGGGTGTTGCGTCGGAAGAGTTTGTGGATTGTGGGGATGGTTGTGGTGGAGATTCTGGTGGTTCAGTTGTGGTGATGGTTTTGGCAAGGATGATTTGGGTGTCGGGTGGTGTAGGTGTGGTGGTGGCCTCTAACATCGATGTGATAGTTAGAGGTTCGGAGACTGTGGGTGGAGACGGTGTGGGGGTGGTCTCTAACGTCGATGTGACGATTAGAGTTTTGGAGACGGTAGTGGATGGTGGTGAGGGTGATTTGGCTAGTGACTCAGGGTTAATAAGGTGGGATTTTTGGCTAGTGGGGTGTGAGGTTTCTGTTACGGGCGTTGTTTCAGGCCCGGAGGAGGAGGACGGCGTCGAGTGAGTGAGTCCTTGGGATTGTTGGCCTAGCTGCCTATTCTCCCCCTCGCGGCGATCTTGATCATCGTCTTGATCGTCGCGCCTGATCCCGCTGGACTCGCCCTGAGCGCGGCAAGTCATGGGCTGAGTCATCATTCTCTTCATCTGCCGTTCCTCGTCGTCGAGTTCCGTCATCGACTCGAATCTTGCTCGTAGGAGGTAGAAGAGCTCCTTCGCGGAGATGGCAGAGAGAATGGCTTCAGCGTCCACATCTTGAGTCGGTGGTGGCGTCTCCGGGGCCACACCTTTCCCTATGTCGGCGGTGGACGCATCGAGACGCGCGTAGACTTTATCGAGAATCGACGTCTCAAGAGTCTTTGCAAACTCTTGAAGACGTGTCTCTAGCGCGGTCTCGGTGATGAATTGGGGTAAAGTTAACAAGTTGGAATCACGAAGAACTCCAACTGACACCGAATCGGAGAATATAGCCGATCGGCCGCCCGTTTGCACAGGACTGGAAAAGACGGGGTCACTTAGACTTCCCGTTGGCATCATCGATGAGACAGACTCAATCGTATGATGGCCTAGGCTCACGGTTGTTGTGATGTTGGCCGTGCTAGGTCTTCCGCTCTCAGTCACAGAGACATCACCGAGCGTTCTGACAGAGTCACGAAGACTCTGTGGTGCGGTGGAAGGTGTATGTGTCCTAGAAGCGTATGAAACTATGGGGAGTGAGGGCACTAGACTCGAGGTGCATGAAGAGGATGCAGTCTGAGGCAAGGGACTGCTTGTTTCAACATCGACTATCTCCAAGTGGGATATCGATGGTATACGTGGCTCCTCGTGGAATGAAATATCTTCCTGTAGAGAGGAAGATAAGTGGGTTGGTGGGGTAGTTTGTGTGGTTGAGCCAGATGCCACGACTTCTACTCGGGAGGTGAACACATCACCTCCTGTACCTACTGGTTCGGCTCGGCTTATCTGTGGCTGAGGAGGTCGATCGCGCTTTTGTTTCGATCGACGCTCCGTGGGGCGGCTTACGCATCCTCTCGCGACCGTTTTTTCGGAGCGCGGGTGGAAGAGGATGCGGCGCGACTCGAGGACTTTTTGGAGGTGGTGGTGGGGTTTTGGCTAGTCCCGGGGTTGGGAGCAGTGGGGTTGATCTGCTCCGTAGGGACAGAAGATAGTGGTCTGGGGCTTTCTCGGAATGAGGCGGTTGACATGCGATATTCGTGGACGTGTGGATTTGTCTGGTCGGCGTAGGCGAGAACTTCGTCCGGAATTATCATTGCGTTTCGATCCTTCGCCGGAGTGTTTTTCTTGGCGAACTTCTCGACTGTGGGGATGGGGAAGTGTTCGGCTGCCGGCCGCATGCGAATGCTGGTGGAGTGCATGCGGAAGTGTTTGATGAAGGCTGGGAGCCACCGCATGTAAGGTATGAAGCGGTTAGTGACTCCCTTTGCGACTTCCCGGTCGCGACGTTGGATCATCGCGACAAGATCCATCCAGATGATGTCCGCGTAGTTGTACTTCCGGTTGTGGGCGATGCCGGTTAGGATGGTGAGGATCTGAAGGTTTCCGCGGTCCTGACCGGCATGCTTTCCTGACATGCACTTGTTCACCAGCAGGTACAGTGTTCGCCAAGGTTGAGGTAGGTTGCGGGTGGTGACTTCACTGAGGACAAGTGGGCCCTTCTTCTTCTTGGTATCTGGTTGATAGCCCAGTCGGTCAATGTCTTCAATGAGTTGATCGTGCGTTGGTAGTGGGTCATAGGGTGAGTAGACGGGGAGTTGAAGCACTTCTTGCACTATTTTGCGATTGAGGACCACCGTTTCTTGATCAATTTGTGCGGATAGGTTTTTGGCAAGATGGAGTGGTCCCGCTATCTGCAGTGTATGCCAGAATTGTTGAAGGTACACCTGTGCTTCTGGCTCGCCATGTGTGAGGGCGTGGCGAAGTGGGTGCCCTTTGAGGATTTCTATGATGACGGGGGCATCGCATCGAAAGCTCTGCAGGTCCACCATGAAGTTGTTGGGAATCAGGGCCGCCCATTGACTCAGTGGGAAGATCTGCTCGGGTGGTGGGACATAGAGACATGTGTTGAGTTCGATGCGAGCAATGTCCCGTTGGATTGCAGCCGCCTCAAGTGCTTCAATTGTGCTTTGATCTTTTTCCGTCATATCTGTGCTTGACAGTAATTGTGATATGATTAGTATGGATTAAATTGTGAGAATGTGGACATAAATAAGTCATGGGTGAAATGATGGAAGTGGCCTCAAATTGCAAATGAAACATCGACAATGTTTTTAAAGGAGATGAGAAAGTTCGCTAAGTATAACATATAGGGATGTTGAGGAAAATTTAGCATTTTGTGTCAAATTTCGCATGTAATGAGAAATTTCGCAGATTATCACACAAAGGCATGTCGAGAGAACATTTTCGCAGATATAAAGGAAATTTCGCACTCAGTCTTATTCATGAATTGTGCATATAACAGGGAAATTTCGCATTCAAAGGAAATTTTCGCATGAAGCATGGAAATTTCGCATTCAGTGTAAAGTTTCGCATGTATTGGGAAATTTTCGCAAGTTATAACACAAAGACATGTCGTGAGAAAGTTTCACAGGTTATATGAAAGTTTCGCGGAGGTAAAGAGCTTTGTGGACTGCGAAAATTTTTGTTCACTGTAGTTGCGAAATAGTGAAGATGCGAAAATATGTAATATGAAGTGATGTGTTATTAGAATTTCGCGGGGCTAAACTCACTGTAGCAGGGAAAGTTTTGTCGTGAGGGAAAAAGATTTTCTCAGGTAAACTTTCGCGGCACTTAACATACTGTAGCAGCGAAAAAAAATTTTAACACATGTAAATTCTCGGGCGAAAGTTTCGCAGTTTCTTAGTCACTGTAGCAGCGAAAATTTTTAACATAAGAAATTTCTCGGAGAAAATAAAGTTTCGCGGGGCTTAACATGCTGTAGCAGCGAGAAAAATTTTAACATATGTAATTTCTCGGAGAAATTTTCGCGGAACCTCACTCACTGTAGCGCAAGAAATTTCTCGGATAAAATAAAGTTTTGCGGGGCTTAGCTCACTGTAGCAGCGAAATTTAACGTTTTAAAGCAATTTTTATGAGAATTTTTTCGCGGTGAAGAACACAGTGCGATATCGTGCGAAACTACGCAATGTTTTAGCCTTAGACCTACGAAAATCTCAACAAAAATGCAATAATCTGGACTCAATCAACTCGAAATTGGATGGGCAATGCATATTTGAGGGTATTAAACATCAATAATCTAACATGCGTTTGATTTAGAGCCGAGAAAAATTAATTCAAACCTAACAGATTTAATTAAAATGGGGCAAAACAGGATAAGACGAACAGATATTTGGATTATTTAAGGTGTATTCATACCGAAAAAGCTTGATTTTGAAGTCGAAGAATGCAGATAAGTGGATTTTGAATGCAGATTGGACGTCGACAATGATGCAAGGGGTTGCGAAATTTTGAAAGAGGGGGTTGCGAAAATTTTGAATTTTTCTCGGGAATTTTAGGATTGTAAAAAGTGTTAAGTGTTTAGGGTTTTAGAGGTTTTAGTCACTGTATATGCGAAATTTTGAGTTAATGGGTCGAAATTTCGTGGGCTTGGTCAAAACCTCAACTGAGCTGAATTTTCGCGGGTTTGGTCAAAGTTGGGTCAATTGAGGTTCAATTGGTCCAATTTTGACCCTTTTTGACCAGAAAAATTAGAAATTCAACCCAAAATATTTTAATCGGTCGAATTTTGACTCAGTTTGACCAAACTTTAAAATTTCAACCCAATTTTTTTTTATTTTTTAAATAAAATAAATAGAAAAAATCAGAAGCTCCCCCTTAATCGAGAAACTTCCCGTTTTAAATAATGGAAGAAAAAAATAGATTCTCCCCCTTAATCGAAAACTCCCCCTCAAAAGACATAATTCAGAAGACACATAGATAATGAAGTGAAGTGGAAAAAGAAATATGTACACTTTATCAAAGTTCATGTAGGGTCGATTGATCACAACTGAATATTCAACATGCCCAACATAGTCACTAGGTGTTGGAATCGTTTGACATCCAACGGTTTTGTGAAGATGTCGGCCAGTTGATCTTCGGTTGTGATGTAGTGCAATTCAATCGTGTCTTGTTCGACATGTTCTTTGATGAAGTGGTGACGAATATCTATGTGTTTCGTTCTTGAGTGATGTACTGGATTACTCGTCATCGCAATAGCACTTTTTGAGTCACTGTAAATGGGAATTTTATCAACATGAAAATTAAAATCTCGTAGTTGGGTTCTCATCCACAAAAGTTGTGAACAGCAACTAGCGGCGACGACATATTCTGCCTCCGTCGATGAAGTTGAGACACAGTTTTGTTTTCGAGACGACCAACTTACGAGTTTACCTCCCAAGAAGTGTGCAGCTCCAGAGGTGCTTTTTTGGTCCATCTTGCATCCTGCGTAATCCGAGTCAGGGAATCCAACTAGTTTGAAGTCCGATAGAGTGGGGTACCACAAACCCAGATTGGGTGTTCCTTTGAGATAGCGGAGGATCCTTTTGACAGCAGTGAGATGGGATTCCTTTGGTGTTGCCTGAAAACGAGCGCAGATTCCTGTCGAGAGAACGATGTCCAGTCGAATAGCAGTAAGATACAAAAGAGAACCTATTATCCCTCGATAGATGGTTTGGTCAACGGGAACACCAGATGGGTCCGCGTCGGGTCGGCCAGAGGGTGACATAGGTGTAGCAGCAGTCTTGGCATCCTTCATTCCATATTTCTCGAGGATGTCATGGATGTATTTGGACTGATTGATGAAGATTTCCCGTTGGGAGTTGCTTTACTTGAAGACCAAGAAAGAAGTTCAGCTCACCCATCATACTCATTTCGAATTTCTCTTTCATCAATTCTGCGAACTCTTCACACAGTTGTGGTTTAGTCGATCCAAAAATGATATCATCGACATAAATATGTACAATCATTATGTTCGGGCCACTCCGCTTGGTGAAGAGAGTTGTATTCAGAGATCCTTTCTTGAATCCAGACTGAACAAGGAAGTCTGAAAGGACGTCATACCAAGCTCGGGGAGCCTGTTTTAGTCCGTAGAGGGCCTTGTAGAGTCGATATACGTGATGAGGAAACTCTTCGCTCAAGAACCCTTCAGGTTGATCAACGTACACTTCTTCTTTGAGAAATCCATTCAGAAATGCAGTCTTCACGTCCATTTGGTAGACTTTAAAGTTCTTGTGAGCAGCAAAGGCAAGAAAAATTCGTATGGCTTCGATCCTGGCAACTGGGGCGAAAGTTTCATCGTAGTCGATACCTTCTTGTTGGTTGTACCCCTTAGCCACAAGTCTTGCTTTATTGCGAATAACAACACCGTCTTCATCCTTTTTGTTCTTGAAGATCCATTTTGTGCCGATAATGGATCTATTGCGAGGTCGTGGTACGAGTTCCCAAACTTGTAAACGTTCAAACTGATTTATTTCCTCCTGCATTGCAATCAGCCAATCGGGATCGTTGAGAGCTTCAGCTACTCGTGATGGTTCGACTTGACTGAGATAGCAAGCAAACAGACTTTCATTCATCGTAGTTGAACGTGTCGAAACACCGGATGTGAGGTCCCCAATAATCTGGTCTGTAGGATGAGACCGAGTCCAGAGTGGTACATTGGTCTCTGAGGAGCTAGCCGCATTTGTGTCTATTGGAGGCTCATTTGATTGGGGTCCGGTGTCCGAAGAAGAGATCTCAACCGTAGTGGATGGAGAGGGTTCATCATCAGGATCAGCAATGTTCCCAAGGTTGGGTAAAATGTCGTCTTCATTGAGATTGAGTGCATCCAAGTTTGGAGGGACGACGTCATTGCCGATAACTGGTGGTGTAGGTGGAGTGGGTGCAGCGGTAGGTTCAGTGGTGGCGGCGGGAGTCTTGGGAACTGGATAGAAGTACTCGAAAAGTAGATCAAGATCCAGTTCACCAGAGTTGCCCTCAGATGAGGAAGTTCCCGCCGTTGAAGGTTGACCTTTAGTCAACGACTGTAGAAGACCTGGTTCTGGACTAATATGAGCAGAAGCCATGAGGTCGCCTTCGCTTTCGTCAAAGGTGACATTTGTGCTCTCAATGACAGATCGTTTCTCCTTAAGATAGACTCTGTATGCCTTCGAGTTTAGCGAATAACCAAAAAAGTTCCTTCGAGTGCTTTTGGATCAAGCTTCCCAAGATGTTGGCGATCATTGGCAACAAAACATCGGCATCCGAAAACCCTTAGATACGATATATCTGGTATACGACGGTTGTTCAACATCTCGTATGGAGTGCGGTTGAATCTCTTGTGGATGGAAGCCCGGTTCTGCGTGTAACAGACTGTTTGAATAGCTTCGCCCCAAAGAGAGTGAGGAAGGCCGGATTGGATGAGGAGAGTCCTAGCTGCTTCAACTAGTGTTCTGTTCTTACGCTCAACGACACCATTCTGTTCCGGTGTCTTCACAGCTGAGAACTGTTGAGTGATGCCCTGAGTGGCATAGAAATCACTGAGCTTCTTGTTCTTAAACTCAGTTCCGTTGTCAGTTCTGATAATCCGAACCTTCTGTTGATGGAGAGTTTGGGACGTAACAACAAACTCGATAATTATATCAGGAACTTCATCCTTTGTACGAATGAGTTTCGTCCATGTGTAGCGTGAAAAATCGTCGACAATCACAAGAATATACCGTCCTCCTCCGAGTGTGGCCGTAGGCATTGGGCCACATAGATCCATATGTAAGAGCTCGAGGATTAGCTTAGAGGACGGTGTTTCCTTGGATATGTGAGACGATCGCTTCATCTTCCCCAATTCACAGGCAGAGCAGAGGTGTTCCTTATGATATGTTAGTTGGGGTAGACCGTTGACGAGTTTATCTTGACGCAGTTTGTTGATAGTCTTGAAATTGAGATGAGAAAGACGTCGGTGCCATAGATCATTCAACTTGGGTGCAGCCCGAGAGAGAAGGCATACTGGTCGAGAGGTCGTGAGATTGAGTACGTAGAGGTGAGACGTGCGTGTTCCAGAAAGAAGTGGCAGTCCCGAGGCATCTATAATGCTGCAGATGTCAGATTCGAAGAGAACCTTGTATCCTTTGTCGCAGAAACGACCAATGCTGAAGAGATTGTAGCTCAAAACCTCAACGTAAGAGATGCCCTTGATCGTCAGTTTGTCATGGACGAGATCACCAGTTCCGAGAATTGGCGCCATTTGACTGTTTCCGAAGGAGACCCTTCCGAGATAGCGCTCGGAGAAGTTGCTCAGCAGCTCCTTGTTCCCCGTCATGTGTGTGGAGCAACCCGAGTCTAGATACCACACATGACAGACCTGCAATCATTAGCAAATGTTGGGTCCCCGTTTACTGACGGGGCATTCTTGTGATACAAGTAAAATTTTCATGCGCTTAATGGGAAATGTGGATTCTAAATCAGATTGTGTTGATTCTAATTTAGCTTTCCCTTTGTCGTTTGTTTGATTAGGCGGGATTGTGGTTTTCCTAACCCATATTTTCCTAATTCGTGCTTGCATGTTTGGCGCCGTATACATGAATTGACGAGGGTAACGTTGTTGTTTTCGTGCTTCGGTTTTGGTCGCCTTTGGCTTGCGAGTAGTAGGTGAGTTTGCGTTTGACGACGAGAGACGTTTTCGCTTGACCTTAGGTTTTGGCGAGATGGGAGAATTCCAAGACGTCGTAGAGAAGGTTCGCTTGCGAGGTCGGAGTGTTGCGTGTTCATGTGTTTCATATTCATGAAATCGTGGGAGAACAAAATCATTGCAACAGCACATAGACATAAGTTTGGTAAAAGAAAGATAAGTTTTGGCAACATAATTGTCTACGACCTTAGGATATTGGGATTCAGTACATAGAGAGGAAGGACGAATATAGGATGGTTTTTTCTTCTTGTCATCGAAGAGTGGATTCGCCTTTGTCTGATACGTACTGCCCTCCAGAGACGTCGAACTCACATTCCCTGTATCCATAAGAATACTAGAGTTAGTGTTAGAACATATGTCAGCTTCAGGAGTCATTTTCGCCGTCCTCTTACATTTACATGTTTGAGAATCGGGTACTTGACTCGATGTGGAGGGATAGTTCGTATTGGGAAATTTTTCTAGTGTGTAGATTTTGCTAAGTAGCTCATCTCGCTCTTTTGCAAAGGCCTTCCTTTCTACTTCTAGTTGTCGTTCTAGTTCTGCTATGAGTAGTAGTTTCTTTGGAATGTAAGTGCGAGAGAGCACATCTTGAAAAGCAACTTCCTGTTCTTTGTTTGGGAGTAAGGTTTCGACATCCTCCGAGAGTGAGGATACCTTAGTCTTATCTCTATTGTTCAACTCTGTGTAGTCATACGCGATTTCTGCCCAATGAATGTCCTGTTCTCTTGTTTCTTCTGAGATGGCAGCGGAGGATGATCTCACAAATGGCTTAAGCTGCGGGGGAGCACCATTTCTTGTTTGCAAGAATGCAGTGTTGCACATGTTGTATCTTTTAACTGTTAGCGGTGTTGGATTGCAATTGCTAGACAGTCCGATCCCCCCCGTGCGTTGTAGAATTCTGTTTCCACTGGTTGGTTCAATAGGCATAAAATGCGTGAGTTTTCGTTTCTAAGGTGAAGTTGCTCTTCAAGTTCTTTCACCTTGCGGTATAGCCTAACTCTTTCCTTCGTAAGCAGTTCATATTGGGAGGCCGTCAGGAGGCGAGAAGTTTCACATGAACTAATGGCTAGTGTAGTTTCCTTAACCTTAGTCTCACTTTGTTTGTTCTTGCTTTGCAGACGTTTGACTAAAGCTTCAGAGGCCATTAGACGTTAGTTTGCACAGGCAAGTTCTTCTACTTTTAGACTAAGTAAGGCATAGTTGTTTTCAAATTTTAGCTTAAGTTCATCATAATCCCTAGCGTCTACTGTGGGTTTCTTAATGGCGTATCGGTGAGTAAACACATCATCGAGGTGTGAGATTCGTACCTCAGACTCAGCGTTGGTAGGAGTATTAGCTGTGTTTTCACCGGTGTGACCCATCTCCTCGTCCTCGTCATGTTTGACTAGCCTTGCCATGCAGCAATCTTCATCCTTAGGCTCCTCGTCTTCTGAAGTGTCATTCACCCATTCAGCCTCCTCGGTGAGTAGAGCTTTCCCACTTTCCACCTTGCGGGTCATTCTGGCCTTACGGTCGTAGTAGCCGGAGTCCTTCACGCGTGGGGCGTGGCATTATTTGGCAAAGTGGCCTATCTTTCCACACCGAAAGCACTTCACAGACTTTTGAGGTGTGGAGTCCTCTTCTTTCTTTGTTGGCTTGGCTTCCTCTGTGGGAGTGGTCTTTTTGGTGCCGCTATAGGTTCTTTGGCGATTGGAAGAGGATGAGGATTTTTTCCCAATCTTCTTTGAGACCAACTTAGTGAGCATTGCCAGTTGCTTGCGTATATCACGAACATCTTCGTCTGATTCTGTATCAGCTTCGGATCCTGAAGAAGTGTCAGATACAACAGCTGGTAGCTTTCCTTTGTTCTGTTTGGTCTTAGTGGTGGAAGATCGATCATTGGTTTTGTTCGAGAGGAGGGCCAGTGGGTCGACTCGAGTGTTGGTGGACTGAGGTTGCACGTATGGAGCATAGGCAGACAGACTGTCATAAAGAGCATGGATGGAAGTGTTGGAGAGGTCCTTACTCTGAATCATCATCACGATTGCATTGCCCCACTGTGGTTTGAGGCTTCCAAGAAAGCGGTTGTTGATATCGAATTTGTCCCTCGAGATCCTGGCTTTCTTGAGTTCATTGATGACCTTCAGGTATCTGAGGTACGTGTCACGCAGCTCCTCTCCTTCGTAGGCTTGGAAGTGTTCATACTGTGAGAGACAGGCTGATTTCCTCCCTTGAGCACTTTCAGTTGTGCCTGCCATGATTTCTACGAGTTCATCCCATATTTCTTTAGCAGTTGTGCAGCACTCGATGTGAGCATAGACTTCGTTGCCCATAGCCTGGAAGAGGTATCCTTTGGCAGTCTCGTCGGCCTGTACGCGAGCCAGTTCATCCTCATTGATGGGACCTCTTGGAGTGCGGCGTTCATCCATGGGAGGGTTTGCGTTTGGCTGTGCAGGGATGATTGTCCAGAACTGTGCTGGGCCGTTGAATATGGAGTCCAGAAGGTATTGAGAGAGTGGTGCGCCTTTGTTCCTGATGAACGTGAGGAACCGGTTTGTCCATATGCTGTAGTCGCCTTGTCGCAGCATCGGAGGCCTGGTGTCGGAGCCCACTGTGGAGATGTCATTCGTGGTAGACATGGTTGGTGCAGTCGAATCGTCCGTGGTTTTGATCTTGTATAGATAAGAGAGTTAGTAACGAACGATAAGAGAAATACGAGTTGAATGAGTAGAGTTTTGAGAATAAAACTGTTTAAAGAATTTCCTAGAACTAAGTGAGCGTGTGTGATGGTCGATAATGTGTGGAAGAGAAATAAATCTTGAAATTAGGAGAAGTTCTAGGAATTTAAATCGAGACTTGAGGAGCAAAAACAAATTTTATGTCAAATGTGGTCTAGGGTGTTAGGACTGAATTGTTGGGATCAAATCTTAAATAAGTTTGAGAAAAGTTTAACCCAAGAAGATTTTAACACGAGAAAAAGTCTTAACACGTCAAAAAAAATTCGCAGTTCGAAATTTTCTCGGATTCTAAAATTTCGCATGTGAGAATGATTCTCAGTTGAGAGTTTTAAAGCTTCACAAGAGAATTTCGCACGTTAAAAAAAATTTCGCATCGAGAGTTGACGAGTGGTCTTAGAAAATTTTCTCGGATTTGAAAGAGGTGTGGTATTGAAAAAAACTTTCTCAAATTAGATAAATTTTCTCGGCTTTGAAAACTTTCTCGGATGTAAAAATTTTCGCAAAGTTCAAAATTTTCTCGGTCTTGAAAGAAAAATTTCGCAGCTCAGAAAGATTCGCGGAATCAGCTTTCAAGGGTATAAAGTTTCTCGGATTTTAGAGTACGAAGTTGAGAAAAATTGGGTCTAAGTGAAATTTTCGCGGTTTAAAAATTCTCGGCTGAAAATTTCTCGACCTGCGAAAATTTCTCAGATTTTTGGAAAGTTTCGCGGCTTAGAAAAATTCTTGAATAGACTTTCTCGCATATAAAGTTTCTCGGATTTTAAGCATAGGCCGTTGCGAAAAATGCAGTGAACGTAAAATTTTCGCGGTTTTGAAAATTCTCGGATTTGAGCATAGGCCGTTGCGAAAAATGCAGTGAAAGTGAATTTTCGCGGTTTAAAAATTCTCGGATTTAAATTCGCGGATATGAAACTTTCGCGGATTTGAACGATTCAGAAAGTTTCGCGGATTTGAACGATTCAGAAAGTTTCGCGGGCAAGAACACCGAAGTACTGTTCCATTGCTTGTCGCGAATCTTTCCCAGAAAACCGTCCGTTTTCACTCAAATCTCAACCAAAATCGCTCAAACTTGATCCTAAACTTCAGAAATTCTTCCCTAAACACATAATCGACCGATTTGTGAGCTAAAAACACCAAAAAATAGGTCAAATCGACCAAAAACAGAGAATGGCCGAGATGTCCTTTTCTGAAAAGTTTTTGCTTCAATCTTGCTCAAAACTCGTTAAAACTGATCCAAAAGTGTTCTAAAAACATTTTAGGCATATACTCGATCTGGGATAAGGTTTTAAACACAAAAACGAAGCATCAAAACCCCAAAACAAGCTCGAAATGCCGAAAATAATTTTTTGCCCAAAAACACCTTTGATCTTTCTTGGATCGAACGAAACTGGATTCAAATCAATGCAGATCGATCCACGTTTGCTCTGATACCACTTGTTGGTCCCGAATGCACCAAACAAGGAATCAAAGAGGCTTTAATGGAATGAAAAGGGAGTATTCTCACCTTTGAGTGTGTGTAGTGTGTGAAAAATTTGGATAAGCCTTTGATCTTTGATTACTTTCAAAAGTGAGTTGGTAACACCTTATATACCACATTAACCCTAGGTATATTAAGGCCCAATCACTAAATATTAATTAATTACAATCTTGTCTAAAGCCCAAGCTAAAGATAATTACAAAATTAATCCCAAGACTTAAACTATTGACACAATCAATTAAATATCCTAACACGTACGTTGACTTTGTTGAACACAAACGGTCCATTTTCCAACACATCAATCATTTCATCATCTTGCGCATAGAGGTAGATCATCAACCTTATTTTCCACTCAAGAAAATTTTCCCTGCTGAACATAAGAAGCTAATCTGTTAAAGTCATGGTTAGTATAAGAGAAATATCAAGCAAACCATCTCTGATACCACTTGTTAGGATCGGTTTATGCGTTTAGGGGGGGTGAATAAACGCTTGACGCCTTTTTGGTAGTTAACCGGTTAGGGCTAATACCGGTACTTGATTTTTCTCTATGTGTAGGTCGGTTATGAATCAAAACCGATGTACAATGTGATGTGTTAGTGTGTGTGTGAACAGAGTGTACCAGTTTGTTTCTGGAAGTTCGGAGGTAAATCTCTTACGTCTCCCCTTCTTCCTCGTGAGGAAGGTTCACTAGACATCAGTTATACACTCACAGTACAACCTACCCGGCTGCCCTCAGCCTTATCTAGTGAATCCCTAGGCAGTCGTAAAATACAATCCACCTACTTCAACAGCTTTTTACAGTCCGTCGGAAAAACAATAACTCACTTACTTAACCAAACTGGTTATCGTACAGTGAGGACAACACTTTCTAATAACTTGCTTTCTTTTTGAATCTTGTCTTTTTGATTTCTCGTGGTTGAGTGTCGTGCCTTCTTCAATGTCTCTTCTTTGGTATATATACTTGTTCTTTGATGAAGAAGACCGTTGTGAAATGGCTCCAAGTGCTGGACTGTGCATTAAATGCACTTTACCCAAAATGGGTACTGTCCGGTCTTGGTTGCAGTCTATACTGTCCCATTTGCTTTTTCCACTTAAAGCTTGGCTTGGCTTCGACATGACTCCCCATGGCAGCCTTGCATTAAAAACTTCATCAGAGATTTTCATTATCCCGCCTTGAGTAAACTTGAATCTTTGTACACGTGGCACGTTTGGTAACAGAACTCCGGTCTTGGCACTTATCGGTCCGATATCTGAGTTCTGGTCTTTGCTCACAGCAGATCCGGTGTCTGTATTTCGGTTTTAGACACGTTTGTGACCTTCTAACTAATATCCAGTCTTATGTCCTTCTGACTGATATCCGGTCTTTTGTACATAAGCGACCTGCTGACTGTTACCCAGTCTTTTAGTCTTCTTCTAACCGGTATACTTAATCAAGTTTGGACAATCACTAAAACTGTTTAATCTGAATTCTTGATTCACGATTTCTAACAATTTCTTTCCAACTTTTTCTTGTCTCCCCCTAATGTCGCAAAATTTGTTTCATCGAAGTGACAGCGGCAAATCTGGCCGTGAATTGATCTCCAGTTAAGGGTTATAAATATTTTATAATTGATGGAGATTCAAATCCGACATATATTCCCAACCTCCTTTGAGGTCCCATCTTTGTGCGTTGTGGTGGTGCAATTGGAACATATACTGCACTTCCGAAAATTCTTAGATGAGAAATATCCAGTTTCTGACCATAAACCATTTATAACGGGGAGCTATCATGATAACTTGTTGGCCTGATGCGGATTAGTGCTGCTGCATGTAATATAGCATGTCCCCAACAAGACGATTGAAGTTTCGACTTCATCACAATGGCCATCCAATTAATTGCAGACGTTTAATCAATGATTCTGCAAGACCGTTTTGTTTATGGACATGTTGCACAGGATGCTCTACATCGATACCGATAGACATACAATAATCATTAAATGCCTTTGAAGTAAATTCATCAGCATTATTAAGGCGTCTTTCTTTATCGGATAATCTGGGAAATGCACTCTTAATCTAATCAGCTGAGCAAGTAATCTCGCAAATGCCACGTTTCTCGTAGATAATAAACGTACATGGGACCATTTAGTTGATGCATCAATTAATACCATGAAATATTTAAACGTCCACATGATGGATGTATCGTTCCACAAATATCGCCATGTATACGCTCAAAAAATGCAATAGATTTGGTCTTTACTTTCATTTGGGATGGTCGAATAATTAACTTCCCTTTAGAGCAAGCAATACATGCTAATTCTTTAGATAGAAGAATCTTCGGGTTCCTCCGCGTGACTTTTAATTGTTTTTCGCATCATAATTGTACCGGGATGGCCCAACCGGTCATGCCAAACATTAAATGTACTGTCATTCCTAAACTTTTGGATAGCATATGATTCAATTGTTCTAGATATCTGTAGTATAGCTCAGAGTCAAAAGACGGTAATATTTCTAGATTCCTTTTTCATTCGAAATCATTTTTGTAATGTGCAAATATTCAACATATCCCTTTTGTGCAGTCTCAACATGATATGCGTTATTTTAAATCGCTTTAAAGTTTAATAAATTTCTTTGAGACTTAGGAGAATATAAAGCATTTTCAATAATCAGTCTTGTTCCTCTGGGCAATAATATATTAGCTCTTCTGGAGCCTTCAGTTATATTTGTGCTACCTGATATAGTAATCACACTAATTTCTTTCATATCAAGATGCTCGGAGTATTTCTTATTTTTCATAAAGTCGTTGCACAATCCGCAAGACATAATTCTTCATTGCACATGCTCGTGTCCATCACATAAAATCCTTGATAAACAAACATAATTATCATTAATGCATATAATTGAAAACAAACGATACATAACAAATACATGAAAAGCATCCAAATAATAATCATAGCAAACATAACAATAACATTCAAACGATACACATCAAAGCACACAATAATACAGCATTTAATTTATAAAATGATAGCAGGTTAAATTTCTTCATTGAGGAGCAGAAAATCGTCGGCATCGATATTAACACCTTCTTCATTGACACTAGAAGTTGTAGCAATTGTACCATGAACAAAGTTCGTTTCAGTTTTCTTTCCTTTGCCCATTGATTCTTGATACAGCTCAACAAGGTATTGGGGCGTACGGCAAGTGCGGGACCAATGGCTCGAACCACTGCATCGATAACATTTTTCGTCATTCCCTTTTTGTTCATTTTGCTTCTTTTTATTTTTACTGTCATAAACTTTCTTCTTCTGGAAAAGATTTTGATGACCACCACGATAATTATGATAACCACCACGGAAATATTGATAACCACCACCATGATAACTTCGGCCACGACCACGACCTTGGCTATGTCCACGTCCACGACCGCGATGTCCACCACGACCACGTGCACGGCATTACCTCGACTATTATCATTATTAACATTGACTGCATTCGCTTCAGGGAGAGCAGCAGTACCAGTCGGTCGGGATTTCATGATTTTTCATCAGCAACTCATTGTTTTGCTCAGCCAATAGTAAGCAAGAAATAAGATCTGAGTACTTTTCAAAGTTTCTCTCTCGATATTGCTATTGTAGAATAACATTTGATGGATGAAATGTGGTGAACGTTTTCTCCAACATAATTGCATCGGTAATAGTTTCTCCACATAATGGTAGTGTAGAAGTAATTCTATAAACTGTAGAATTATACTCGCTTACCGATTTAAAATCTTGCAAGCGTAAATTCACCCATTCATACGTTGCATTTGGGAGAATCACAGTTTTTAAGTGGTTATATCGATCTTCAAAGTTTTTCCACAAGTCTTTCGGGTCTTTCACTGTTATGTACTCAATTTTGAGACTTTCATGACTGTGATGGCGAAGAAAAATCATTGCCTTCGGCTTGTCCTGATCGTTTGTCGTATTGGTCGGTTTGATGGTATCACCTAGACCATTTGCTTTCAATGAATTTCGGCATCTAGTGCCCAAGATAGATAGTTTCGCCCAGTGATATCGAGTGCAACAAACTCAAGGCTCGCCAAATTCGTCATATTACTATAAAATACAAAAAGCATTTCCAAAATGATAATATAACAAAATATTACATGCATAACTAATCTTAATAAAAAATAATATTCGAAAATATAGTCGGTATAGCCAATTATTTCGAACATATAATTAGAGGTAGTTATATTGTTAGGAATATGCCCTCGAATGCTATACGAGGATTAGATTGTGTAGGGCATTAGATTATTTATCGTTCGACCTTTTGCGTAATAAGATATTTTCGGAATGGCATTGTTCGTTTATTGGATATAAGAGTTCTTTGCTTAGCATCCGGTAAAGTAATAAATGAACAAATCTAAATGTGTCGAGTTGAGTCACTGTTCTCGATGGGTACGGGAGAGGAAGGCACTAGTGGACTCTTAACCTCGAACATTAAAGTCTGTAAGCCTGAGGCTCCAGTTGGGTGTTGGATAATCGATCACGACTTATTTGTCGATGACCTATCATGTGTCGATATCCCGCTTAAGAAACTAAGAGAAGACACTCTTCTCTTAGGTCGGAAGTGGAGGTCAGGACTTGTGATACGAATCGAATCAAGGGATTGACTAGTTTCATGGATACTGACTCACGGGTCGTACGGTCGAACATGGCTTATTTTGGAGTGTCAATGACCGATGACAACACTATAGTAGTCTACGTGAACCTTAGATCGAAAGGGGCTTTGACGGAGTTGACTTTGAAGTCTCGACTGTCACTGGTTCCCCTCGACCCGATTTGCTGTTGCATGGGTCAGCGGGCCAGATGCGGTCTTGATGACGATTTTCGATTGCCGGGCTTTGCCCGCCGAGTACGGATTCACAGTCTCGCAAGTAATCGAGATAAGTGTCCTTCGAGGACGGCGACGAGAAATTACGAAATCCTTGGCCAAGGTATTGAACTAACTCATGTGAGACACGGAGGATAGTTTGGTAATTTGCTTTGTCTCCGTTTTATCATAGAATCGAGTTTAGTGAGTTTGATATAGACCATGGCTCTCACTTGATTGGGACACAGCTGAAGGGTTTATATGTAGCACTGTTATCTATAGTGAGGTTCTGGGATAAAGAGTGGGTTGAAATTCGCACTTGAATCGGATTACGGTCCGGTACTGCAGGATTGGCTAGGGAATTACCGGACTCTTGGATTCCTCCCTTACCGATTGAGTCGAACCTAGAGACTCGGGCTTAAAAAGGATCATCAACGTGTGCTGATAAGGAGAGAAAGTGTTTTGGGCCTTAACGGGCCTCGGGGCATTTATTGGATCGAAGTTGGACTTCTTATGTAACTAACTTTAAGACTTGGGTTTGGCTAAGTGCTTAATGGGCTTGGGGATAAAATTGGATTTCACCTTTATCTAATTTCGAAATATGCCTTTGAGGGTATTTTCGAAATTTGCATATTTGATATAAATAAATATGAAATAAATATTTGGAATATTATTTATTTAAAAATCGAAATTAATCTAGGATTAAGTTTCGAATTCCATACCATATTTATATATACGTAGTTTGACTTGATATTTAAGTTAGTTTTCTAATAATAGCAAGTTTCCTTAAGTTTGGATTTGGAATTCAAAAGAGAGTAAGATTTGGCATAAATCTCTCACACTTTAAGGACTAAGATATCGAAATCCAAGCCTTTAAATAGGCTAAGAATTTTGTGCTCCAAAGGTAGAGAAAAAAGAAGTGATTTTCGAAAGCAACCCAAGGCACAAAACACACACCGAACGCACACACGTTTCTCCCATGCGACGGCTCAGTTCTCTCTAGCCATCTTTAGAGAACTGATTCTGTGGTACACTGTGAGGTCGGCGTGACGATCTAGTGCACCACCATCAACGAAATCTTGAAGAAAAGGACGAGGAGCTGCCACTCTCGTCAACTGGTAATTCTCTATGGGTTTGACCCGCCCTATTGCAGGTCTATGTGTTATTATTCTGATCCGAGCTACGAGGGCAGTCGGGGACCCGAAAAATTTTTATTCCGCACCGTTCCCGAGGACGTGGGGTCTCCGGGAGACACTGGGTAACTCAACAACTGGCGGGAGTTACAAACCGGCACATAATATGCAGTATAAACCGGCACATATCAGGTGGTACAAACCATCACATGATCGGCGGTATAATCGAACCAAGCTAGTCGGACAAACCGAACCAAGCTAGTCGGGCAAACCGAACCAAGCTAGTCGGATAAACCGAACGAAGCTAGTCGGATAAAAAAATTAATATGCCATCGCTGGAATTCGAAATCTGGACCTCTCATCACTTTGATTTTGACGGTATTCCGCGAAACCAATCGGATTATAGCATTTTGTTGTATATATTTTAAATTTGTATAATATGTATGAAATAAAATAATTATACCTTAATTATGCCCGTAAAGCTTCGGCAGAAATTAGCATCGTCGGCGGAGATCGGCGTTGTTGGTAGAGCCTCGTGCTGATAACGTGTTATAAAATACTTATATAATAATATAAAACTAACGTGTGTGTGTGTGTGATATGAATCACAAGAAATTCTGTTACTTGGTACACCCAAATGACCAATAGGAGGCCCTATTTATAGGCCAAGATCTACCACATTCAACCAATGAAGATAATGTAAATAAAACAGATATAGATCCAACCAATCCTAATGGGGTTAACTTCAACTAAATTCCATTTCCCCTACTTTCTATCAACTAACTCCCCATTCCATATTATTTATTAGCAAACTTCTTAAATCAAAACAATCTTACACATAACTCCCCATGGACGATTTTGCCCCTCTATTAATTTCCACACCCTTATCTTTCCTTATCCAAACTTGTAGTACCAATATACGAATGTTTGTAGTACCAATGTATAGATGTTCGTGGTACCATTTCGTGAGCCCATGGACGATTTTGCCCCTCTACTAGTTTCCCACCCTTCTCTTTCCTTACCCAAACTTGCAGTACCAATATACGTATGTTTGTAGTACGAATGTATGGATGTTCATGGTACCATTCTGCGAGCTAGTGTAGTACCATACGTAGGTTATTTGTCGTATCTTTTCCGTACCATATTCTTAACTATCGCAACTCCTACCCTAAATTGTAGTACCAATATACATATATTTATAGTACCAATATAAGATGTTCGTGGTACCGTATAGTAAGCTAGTGTGGTACCATGAGTAGGTTACTAGTAGTACCAATATATATGGTAATAGTCACGGAACAAAAATAATTCAGATGGTGTCGAAAAATTCATTACCCAAACTTGAAGTACCAATATACATATGCTTGTAGTACCAGTTTATATAGATGTTCGTAGTACCATACCGTGAGCTAGTGATGTACCATATGTAGGTTACTTGTGGATAACACATGGTACGGAAAATATACGACAAGCAACCTACGTATATAATATATTTATATATAAATATATATTTATTAATTAATATATATTTTATTATTGGCGGGCCAGCCCGCGGGTTAGTCCGCCCGCCCCGCCAAAGCCCGTGGCCCGCGCGGGCAAGCCCATTCAGCCGGGGGGAGGCCGGCCCGCGGGCCGCGGGCTGTATTGCCAGCTCTAACTACAAGTAACCTACTCATGGTACCACACTAGCTTACGATA
Organism: Craterostigma plantagineum; assembly: GCA_027422505.1. Lineage (NCBI taxonomy): Eukaryota > Viridiplantae > Streptophyta > Magnoliopsida > Lamiales > Linderniaceae > Craterostigma > Craterostigma plantagineum. The sequence goes on along the minus strand of JAPQWV010000011.1, from coordinate 10,373,320 downwards.
CGGTACAATGAACACCTTATTGATACTACAAATATATGTATATTGGTACTACAATTTAGGGTAGGAGTTGGTTAAGCACATGGTACGAAAAAGATATTACAAGTAACCTGCATATGATACTACACTAGCTTAACGGAATGGTACCATGAACATCCATACATTCGTACTTCAAACATACGTATATTGGTACTGCAAGTTTTGTAAGGAAATAGAGTGTGGAAATTAGTAGAGGGGCAAAATCATCCATGGGCTCACGGAATGGTACCACGAACATCTATACATTGGTACTACAAACATACGTATATTGGCGCTACAATTGTCTGTGGGTGTTGACAGGTTTTTTTGTAATATTGTTGTCTTATAAGGCATAAATTATCCAATATGTTGGTATTAGGTAGCATAAAAGTTTGAAATGTGGAGTTTGATGATATATAATAGGAAGGAGGAAGTTAGTTGATTGATAGTTTGGGAAAGGGAGATTTAGTTGTAGATTTCCTAATGGGCATCAATACCTATTTGTCTATAATAGGGACGACGGAGCTAGGCTTAGGAATTAGAAATCAAGATTTGTTTCGTCAATAAGTCATGGATGCTGGAGCTGCTTTTAAACACTGAGCTTCTTTCGCGTCTAGCGATATTCATTTGATTAATTGGATTTTAATTATTATGTTTGAACGTTTTCAAAAATCGACTTTTTATTACCTTTCCCACTCTATCCACATTGGATTCTTTCCAATTATTACAGAGGTTGCCAAAAACGGCATGCTCATTTTTATCTACCTACCTTCCCCATTAATTTCGAACCTTAAATTTTCTTCCGAAACCATTTCTGAAATGAGGGGATACAAAATAAATATATATTAAATCAAAGGATATTGTTTCATCAAGCTGACATATGTTTGAGTATTAATTCAGCGAACCCTACATTCATATAGTTGAGCATAATACATACCATTGAGCAGATATCAATAAGCTTCTACAGGCATATCATACATAACAAACTCCCATTTAATACATTCTAAGAAAACACACTCTGAACAACACACTGTTAGAATAGAAACAAAACCTCATCACACTACTAACTACGCACAACATACACACAAATGTAACAACTATATTAGGCATTTTAGCACATTTCGCCTTACATATATATATCATCAACTTCATAATATAGTTACGTAAAAATTACTCAACTGGGATTTCTTCTGCGTTCTTAATGTCGATCTGCTCATTATTAGTCGCCGAAAAAGGTTCGATAACTCTGCAATTTGAAGAAAAGCTTTTCTTGGCGTTCTTCGAGCTACGATTTTCCTTATTAAAATTCGGTTTGAGCGCCCTTATTGAGCTGAGATCTTCTTCTTCGGCGATCGTTCGTGGACTTACGAAATCGTTTTCTTTAGGGTTAGACGAATAAACCTTCCGCCTTCCGAGCTTTGGAGATATTGGGCGAGTCAGTGGTATCTTTTCTTACAAACGCAATCACCGTTAGAACAAAAAAGAAAGAAAAAAGAAAAAAAACCGATGGTTTTTCGTAAGACCTTTTTCAGTTGAATGTTCGGAGGAGGCTCTTTGTAGAAGCTCGGTAAAGGCGTGGCTTTGAACGACAAGCTTTTCCTTAGCTGATTTATCTCTTCTTCTTCAATTTCCTGCTTTATAATAGACGGTTATTCCATGCAAGAAAATTCGAATTCCTTTCGATCAATTTCGTTATTGCCTATATATATTCTCGTTATTATATAACGTCGAAACCAACCTTGGATTTCGCCTTCAGTTTGTCCATTTCGGCTTCTTTGGCTTCGGATTTCTGCTGCAACCTCGAAAAGAACTGAAAACGGTATCGAGTAACGGTGTGCAATAATAGTTCGCGACGAAAACTTATTAAAATGATGCGCTTATCTTAATAATAATTATTCGTATGCAAAAATAGCTGACCTCTTTGCGCTTTTCGGCGCGTTCTAGCAACCTCGACGAAAATGATGGCGTCGATGAACTCAGCCGCGCCCGTGGAGTGAAGTTTCTGCGCAAAAAAAAATAGTCATCGCCCGAAAAAATTAAAAAGAAATGAGAAAAAAAAAGAAAAGAAAAGAAAGGCGCGAAAAGATAATACGATGAATTCGTCGTCGACGATCGAGCATCCTCATGCAATAATCCAACTTTCCTAAGCTCTCCACTCTTTCTCTACGAAACAAAAAGAAAAGAAAAAAAAAAGCTCAAATCCTTTCATTATTACAACATATGAAAGTGAAGCCAGATAATAAATAATAATCAGATAATACGAATATGAGTATTTTAATTTAACTCATACGGTGGACGAAGGCAAGGTCGCTCGTCGTCTAGGGCTCGAAACCCTAAAGCTTTTCTTCATAGTGATGATGTTCGTGTCTGAGCGCCGGCCAAAGTCCGGCGACGGCGACGGGGAATAAGTGGTGGTGCTGAGGTGCGTCGTTCTTCCAAAGGCAACTAATACTTTGTTGGAATTCGTCGTCTTATTATTATCGTTGTTCTTGGCCATTATTATTAGGCCGTTGCTGTGGTGGTGATTAGACGTTATTCCATTTGACATATTAAGAATGGGCTTGCCTGAAATTTGGTCGATTACTGTAATAATTTCTTCGGACTCCATTTTTTGAAGGACAGCGGAAATCTTACACAGTATATGATGACGAACTAAAACTGCTATGGTATTAGATTAGCGCGAAATTAGGCTGAAGACGGCGGTTGGCTTTTGCCCATGATGGATTTAGTGGGGAGAAGTTGTACATTTTTATGTTTTAATGAATTATTATATGCTTACGAGTCAAATAATTATAAAAACTAAAGTAAGCACTTTGGAGATATATTCAACATCAAGAAACAGAAGTGTTCAAAAGTGGACATGATTTTAGTATTAGATCAAAGTCCATTCGAGATGATAGATTAAATTCGCGGATGTTTTTTTTTTTTCGTATTTTTCTAGTGTTATATGCATTTTTTGTTTTTGGTTTTTCTCCATATCTATACATGGCTTGATGACGTCCGCAACTCGTATGGCTTGCACGTAACAAACTGGAATTTTTCGTCTAATATTGTAATAATCATAATCGAATAAGTGACATGTATATATTAAAGAATTAATTTTTGCCCGTGCAATGAACGGGATTGAACATGTATAATTCACCTAATTATATGTTTTAATTAACGTACGTGTTGGGCTCATGCAAAATAAACTGTGTCAAAAAAATTATTTTATTCAAACCTGAAACAATTGTTGATATTGTAAGTTATACGAAGAAAGCTTTGAATGTGTCGCTCTTATAAACATATCACATCTTAAAACAAAAATATTGTAAATTCTATTAGAAAATTTATTTTTTATGAGAGATAATAATTAACTTAACGGGTATCTACACAAAATACATATTTGAATAAAAACTTACAGATCTATGTCAAAAAATTTTACAAATAGGTATCCGATTTAATTTGTACCAGTCTCTTCAGTCATGCCGTACCTTCCTGTGTGTGTATTGCGTACCATAACACGTTGATATATGGTACCTAAATGTGTTTGTACGGCGTACCTAATGTATAAATTGGGCGTACCTAAATGTGCTAATACGGCATACCATTTTCTAAACGTATTGCGTACCACAATACGTTGATATAGGGTACCCTAATGTATTATATGGCATACATGCAGTGGATCGGGTACCTATCTGCAAAAAATTTATTCTGTTAGGTACCTACACATAAAAAAATGCTGACATGGTACAAAATTACAAGTTTTTTTTTACAGAGGGAGTATTTATGTAAAGACCCCACTTAACTTAATTGGATCACAGTTGTCGTTTGACATGTTCATAATTCTCTTACATGCTCATCCGAAATGCTGAAAAAGCTGTAATATCATCAACCGTTTTAACTCTTAACATATTAACGCAATTACTCGATGTTTCAAAAACGACGGCTTGTGTTGAGGTCTTCATTTATCTGTTCTTGTTGTGGATTAGGTATTGCATGATCTTGAGACTGCTTGTCTTCTGCAAAGCTGACAAACTTGGACGCGTCCGACATTATGAAACTATCGTTCGATTCAGTCCCTTGACTCATTGATGATCGATCATCTCGTAATACTTGACCAAGTGTGGTGGCAAAGAATAAAGCAACAAACACCATACAATTTCAACAAATCACTACAGTAGAAACTCTATAAATTAATACTCGATAATTTAATAAACTCTTTAATATAATATTTCTGACCGATCCCGACTCGGGGATAACGTACTAAATTAATAATTCTCTAAAATTATAAGATAATATAGTTTTGAGATTTTCTATAGGTCCCGTATAAATTATAAATTAATAATTTCATAAAAACATTCTCATAGTGTATATATAAAAGATATATTTATTAATGTTACTTGAATGTTCATTACAATACGGATTATGATAAACTTGGAAGATTGAAGCTTTGATCTTAAATTGACGTTCATTAAAGACATAGGATATTAAAGGGTACTTGATGTTTGGAAAGTTTCAATGTAATATACACTATAAATTAATAAAATATTAATTTATCGATAATTTAATAATTATTATTTTATCGATTAATTAATAATAACTCTTTTAATTAATAAATTTGGCTATTCCCAAATTTAAAGAATTTCTACTGTAATTAAAGCCCAATATCACACATACATGTTCAAAAGAAGACCTAAACGTGAGGCAAATGTTGAATGGATTGGCATCAAACAAAGCGTTATAACTTGTCACAACTATAATTTCAAGAAATCCCTAGTTCACCGATACTAACATTAACATTAATCGTAATTGAGGAAAAGTAAACATGTTCATCAAGAATAGAACAACATTTAAAAAAAAAATAAAAAGCTTCATCGAAAGAAATGCTTAAGCAAATTAAATAAATAAAAAAATAATCCACCAACTAAAAAAGCAAAAAGTAATTCAAACGATCTACCACGAAGGAGACAAATGATGAAATTATTATTGTGTCAGCGAAGCTTTTACTTCCATGTTAATCAGCACTACTATAGATCACAAACGGATTAGCAATATTCAATCGAACATATATTTCAAAACGTAGAAAGCGGATACGGGAAATATACGAAAAAATGTAAAACAAAATGTGCCAAAAAAGATTTCAAGTTGCTGTTATTAAGTGCATATGTTAAGGACAGTCATTTGTGTGAAGTGAATGCCATGAAATTTGATAAGAAGAGCAAATGCAAGAATTGTTTTGATGAATATATAGCAGCAGCAATGCAGAAACCTGAAACACTATTCTAGAATAGTCTAGGCGGTCAGCCTGTACGATGAGGAGATATGCTCCATACCACTTTTGTCGTCTGTCGAGCATCGACTTATTTCCTTCTGCCGTAACCTAGCTTAGGCACTGTCTTCATCACCCTACAACCAATTCAACAACCTAGTGCATATGAAACTATAGAGCAACGTAGATCCAACGTACCTGAGCACTGATGAAGTCGCAGAGAACAAATGTGGAGAATTAACCTGTGTAAAGGCCATTCTCATCCAAATAACCTATCTTGATCTGAACGGTAGCATGATAAATAGAGGTAATCAGTGCAAGTTGCAGAGCTGCAGTTACAAATGGTTATACAAACAAAACTATGGTAAGAATGTGTCGATATTGAGGCGGGGAGATGTCTGAAAAGATCACTTTTTACTTTGTTTTTTGACATCTGTTTTGCAGCTAGATATTCCTTACCACCACCGTTTTTGCTTGAGCCAGATGTTGATTCGTGATTTCTCAAGCTGCTTTGTCCTAAGTCAATACCAATTCAAAATCAACGAAAGTGCGATCATATGAACATGCTCAATTCTGACTTACTACGACGACTTACTCGCCATAATCAATTCCATTATTACTATCCATGACATGTTTCTGCAAAAAAATTGAAAGGAATCAAACGAACATGTAACATAATTTTATCAACAATCTTCCCATATGGATAAAATAACAAATACTACACTTACTAATTTACCGAGAAAACATGATTCATCTATAATTCATCTACGAAATAGTTTCCAAATAACGTGCACTTACAATCAACATAAAACTTACAAAATCATTCTTTCTGACAACAAACCCGTCTCGAGTGCGATTAGGCGAAGACAAACATAAATCTCATCTGGAGAACATAAAGTATATAGGCATCAAGACGAACATGCAACCTAATCGAGAAAAAAATGGAGAAACTCACATAAATGTTGACATAGCTCGAGAAAGTGCTATGATTAACGTGATTGAGCAACCTGTGAGTGTCCGTGTGATGAAAGTCATTCGATTAAGTTGACGATATCAAAGCATCCAATCAGATCGCACAATCCGAATAATCGGATAACAGTGCTTGTGAAGAGGACTTTGTGAAGACTCAACATCATTCGGGATTTCCGATTGTGATACGCCCATCGTTTGCTTCGACGAATCAAAGAAAGCGAAGACGTAGTTTTATTCACCCACTCGCGATCTCTCGTCTGGCAGTGCGTGAGATGGCGGAGATGTGGGGAAGGCGATCGCAAGGGATTCTGAGGTTCTTCATAGGGATCTCTTCCTCATTTTCAGTTGGGAATTCGAGTGTTGGTTTTTTTTTTTGTGTTAATGGTGCGAATGTGGAACGTGGGGGTGAGTTACTTATTATGTTAAAATAATATTTTTATTAAATAAATTTAGTAGACACGTTGACGTTGAGCATATAAGAGAGACTACATTGAGATTCGCTGAAATCCTCTATCCCATTTATCCTGTCTCATTTCTGTCTCACTCCTTAAAATTGATTTTTATTTTTATCGGAAAATATTGATATGGATATCAAATCGATTATCATAAAATAAGGAATAAATTGGATGTATTTATTTATTTTTATCATATAAATCTCATGAAATAACAACGATTTTATGATTTGGTGGACTATGAGATTAAAATAATTATAAATAAAAAAGAAAATTTGTGAACCGTCGGATTTAAATTTTACCGGATCTGATTATTTTGGAACATAGAGGGGGACAAGTTTTTGAGAAAGATGATTTCGTGCGCATTGAGAGTGTAGTAGGTAGTTATATTTTTATTAATAATTTCTTATAGTCACGTGACGTGAGCAAGTAAACTAAACTAAGGTCATAAAAGTCTTTTAAAAGTGGGACACGTGTCGCTTTGGTAGCTCTCCTACATTTCCTTATATATATATATGTAAGATTTACATATCAATTATCATAAACAGGATAGCAACTAACTTATACTATGTATAAAGATTAACTGTAATGAAGCTATATTGGGATGATCTCAACAGACTGTATTCGCATGCTTCTTGTCTGTCATTACATGAACTAATTTATAATGTTTGACGACATATTTTTTTGAAATAATATTGATGCGGGTTACGACCCCGATCGACAAGATTTATGGTCCGGGAATCAAGGTGAGGGCCGGTTCGGATGAAATTGTGGATGGAATATTAAGAAAGAGGACAGAAAAGTAAAGAGACGATGATTTACGTGGTTCAGATTCGGGTGAATCCTACGTCCAGGGGCCGCCGGAGAATATTCACTGTTAACGGAGGAAGATTACACACTCTATCTCACGATCTCTCACGTTTACAAGTGCTGCCAAGCTCTAAACAGCAGAAAGAAGATAAAAGAAAGGGAGAGAGAACATGTGTGTGTGTTCTTGGTGTGTTAGTGTGTGTGGGGCGTGTGACTTATGGTGTAAAATGGATAAAAGATCCTATTATACTGTAGGGGCGGCTAGGGTTTCGTACTGCTCTCCTACGTCATGTCTTCCGGTCGCTTCCTTAGCTCTCTCGATTACTTCATTTGTTTCCTCCGGATAGCTCCGTAGCTTCCTGGGATATCTCCCTAGTTCCTCCCAATACCACCTTCATACATTGCCTCTAGTCGAGCCTCGCACTTAGTCCTTCTCGGGCACTTTCTTTGGCCCTTCTGAATAGTTCCGTAGCTCTGTGGAATATCTCCCGAGCTTCTCCAGATAACACCTTCGTGCCTTGTCTTTGTCGAACCTCATACCTAGTCCTTGCCTCCCTCAGACCCAACCACCAACTCTGTTCTTTCTGGGTTGTCAGGTCAGGAGGAATGCTGAATAGGTCACCCCTATCATCCAGTCCCCGTACTCTGAGTTGCAATATGCTAAGTATTGCAGCTCGGAGTATTATTAAGAAAGCATTTCCCTTCTCGTGTCCTTAAATTTCTTCTGCCATTTTCTCCCGTTGCCCAAGAAGTCCCAATCAGTTTAGGACTTCCCATGTTGCGGAAATCTGATATCTGAAATCCTAGTAGATCAGGTCCCCTTCACTAGCAGAAAGCTGGCTTGAAAATCCTGATCATATAGATCAGGTCTCTATGAGTCGGCGGGGAGCTAACTTCAGATAATCGGACAGGATAGATGAAGTTCTGGACTTAAAACGTCCTGACGGAGTATATCAGATCTCTTCTTGCCAGGCTGGAGCCAGACTTGGGAACCTCGAACAGATGACGGGGCTTTTTACACGCCAGCATGGAGCCGGCTTAGAAATCCCAAGTAGATGAATTAGGTCTTCTCATGCTTGCATAGAGCTGGACTTGTAAATTAGATAGATCAGGTCTTCGTTCGTCAGCTCGAAGCTGGACACCTGGTCGAATAGATCAGGTCTCTTTGTCGAACTCCTGTTGCTGGAGCCAGGTCTCATTACGCTAGCGTGGGAGTTGTGTTGCAATGCTGTGGACCTCTCCGATCTCCTTAGGTAAGTGGGATGTCACTCTGCTGGCCAACTCCTGGCCGTGGCTTGCCCCCATGAAGCTAGTCGAGCTGCTGAAGTATAGAGATGCCACAATCGGGCGGTTGAACGATGACTTAGTGAGCTTGCAGCAGAACGGGAGCAGCTCATGCGGGCTACAAATCTGTCGGCAAAGAAGCAAAAGGCTGGACTGGAGCATTCGAACTGATAGCCAGGTAGAAGCGCAAGGACTTTGCTGCGGAGAATTCTGTCTTAGTCGCTCGTGTAGTTCTGCACCTGTGATCTTGCTATCTTTCTATCGGAGTAGATAGCTTCTTCCAAACATATGACCGAGCCTTCCCCATTAACTACTCCCCTACTCTGAACTGTGCTTAATGTAGTAGCACATCCGGAATACTCGAAATTAGATGGCATATCCTTCACGGAGGTCAAAGGTAGCTAAGTAGGAAAGCTGGTAGGCCCGCATCTAAGTTGGAAAGCTGGGAGGTCACACGTAGTGTCGGAGGAGGTACATAATTCCAGCTAATCCTGACATCGGGGTGTTGAAAAGGACGAGACTGTTTGCAGCCGATCAGGGGACACGCAGAGTGTGCTGGCTGGGGGACATTTTGGTCGGAAAGAGGAGATGTCAGTCTGACAGTAGTACGCCTGTAGCTGTCTGTCCTAGGCTGTACCTTTTGGGAGTCCTGATGGGGACCAATTGGGCTAACGACCCAATGGGAATAATTCCAGCGGTCCAATATTAATATTACAGCTTAAGGCCCAAACCCATTGGAAAACCCTAGGTAAAATAACTCATAGTACCCCGAATATTATCAAAAATTCTACTTTGCCCCCAGACTTTAAACTTCACAGCATTTGGTCCCAAGGAAAATAACAGAATTGACCCCATTATTTCTATAATTCAACCTAACACCCCAAAAATTAGGAAACTTACAACCGGGGCACCAAAATGCAATTTCCAGCGGTGGCGTCGCCGGCGACCAGCACCGCGGTCACGACAGCTCTTCCTCGGAGCACGAAGGGCCCTATCTACGGCGGATCGACCATACGGGCTCTGAAATCGGGGCTCCGGAGATGACTGGGAATGAACGGCGAATGATTCAAGTATCGGGTTCTAGCCATGGGCATCCTCGATTTCGAGAAGTTGGTGTCGATTTTCCCCATCTTGAGATCTGACGATGTTAAGACTCTTGTTCGTTGCTGGGACCTTGTTCTCAGATTTTTGCTTCGTAGCCATTGCTCGTCGCTGCCCAGATGGCGGATGGCGTGACGCGGGCGTCGACTGAGCCAACGGAAGTCGTCGACGATGGCGGACTGGAATCACTGCGGCCATGGCGACGGCGGAATTTCCTTGGTCATCGGGGTTAGATGGTGGCGAGAAGGAGGGCGGATAGGATAGCGACAGCAGACCACCGCCACATGAGGCCAACGCGGCGTCTTTTGGGGATCCAGCTGCGGCGAGGTCTAGACGGTTCTGCCTCGGTCATAGGTGGAAGGTATGGGTGATAGATAGTCATTGATGGGGAGGCCAAGGTGGTCGGTGGCCATGCGTATGGTGGGATAGATTTTTGCTCGGCAAGTGTTCGATGAAATGCCATAGAAGAAACTCAAGAATGGCACCCCCCAAATCATCCAGAAACAGTCGTTGAGTCCAAGCCACGACTCCATATCTCACGTTCCAACCCTCGGTTCCCACCGACGGCGCCATTTGATGCGGGTTACGACCCCGATTAACAAGATTTATGTCCGGTAATCAAGCTGAGGGCCGGTTGGGATAAAATCGTGGATGGAATATTAAGAAAGAGGACAAAAAAGTAAAGAGATGATGATTTACGTGGTTTGAATTCGGGTGAATCCTACGTCCACGTACCGTCGGAGAATATTCACTGTTAACGGAGAAAGATTATACACTCTATCTCACGATCTCTCACGTTTACAAGTGCTTTCAAGCTCTAAACAGTAGAAAGAAGATAAAGAGAGTGAGAGAGAACATGTTTGTGTTCTTGGTGTGTTAGTGTGTGTGGGGCGTGTGACTTATGGTGTAAAATGGATAAAAGACCCTATTTATACTGTAGGGGCAGCTAGGGTTACTGCTCTCCTTCCCGGTCGCTTCCTTAGCTCTCTCGATTACTTCATTTGTTCCCTCCGGATAGCTCCGTAGCTTCCTGGGATATCTCCCTAGCTCCTCCCAATACCACCTTCGTATATTGCCTCTAGTCGAGCATCGCACTTAGTCCTTCTGGTGCAGTTCCTTTGGCCCTTCTGAATAGTTCCGTAGCTCTGTGGAATATCTCCCGACCTTCTCCAGCTAACACCTTCGTGCCTTGTCTTTGTCGAACCTCGTACCTAGTCTTTGCCTCCTTCAGACTCAACCACATACTCTGTTCTTTGTGGGTTGTCAGGTCAGGAGGAAGGCTGAATAGGTCATCCTATCAAATATATAAAAGGAAATTGATTTGTTTGGATATATTGATAATAAATAAAAACAACGGAGTGAAGTGATAAATGATTGAATTGATAACTTATTCTAAAGTATAACTAAGATTAAATCGTTATGATATAGTCAGAATAAATAAAAAAACTAAAGGATTAAATTACATGAAGGATTAAATTGTAAATTAATAAATAAAATTTTCATACCAAAAGTAGTTAAGTCTATTCTGAATTGAAATATACGAAAGCTATGACTATTAGCGTTAATAAAATAAAAAGATTATTGTGCTATTCTTTTTGGGTCGAGATAAATTGAAAAAAATAAAATTATGGCATGCCAAAACAATTTTCATGCCAAAACTATAAGTTAATTTCACTTCGATTTTTGAACACGATCTTAGCTATCGAAAATGATTAAAACCAGTTTTTATCAGTTACATATCAGTTCAACAATAAGAACAACACACACAGCTAACAACGAAACATAGTAAAAGATATTCTTGCATTTGAGCATAAGCAAACTCAAAAAACACAGAAACTCAAACATCTCTAGCCAGCCCAGAAAGATCAACATCTCCATCAGATTTCTTCTCGGCGAGATATTCTCTGGGAAACCGATCATCGATCTCAATTCCATGGCTTTTGCGAGAAGAATTCGCCCCCTCGTCGGAAAATACTCGAGGCGAAGCAACGGTGTCAAAGAACTCATTCTTCATGTCCTCAGCTGCCTCGAAGAATCGATGAATGCTGCCAAAGAAATTATGCTCAATAGCTTCTATGTCGCTGCGAAGTCCTGGGAAATAAGAAGAGGCTTCATCCTCGGAAGCATTGAGAGGAAATGGGCCTCGGGCCATTTGCTCTGTTACGTCTTCCTCTGTGTATTCCTTGGTGGACTGTACCATTTCGCTGGGCCTGAGTTAGAATGAAATAAGTGTGAGCTAAGAACCTAATCGTTGTATGTTTTGAAACGATTTAGAGAAGCAACGATGACAAGGAAGAGCTGATAACCCTTCTGACATAAATGAACTGTTATAGAATTGCTTATCTAGCATAAATGGCATATGCAGGGCAACCAAACATAGATCAAGTTCAGATTATAGATCAATTATAGATAGCATTCCCCAATCAAATTCTTGTCTAATTTAACCCAATACCACTTACAAATACACAATGAACGCAATACGACGGTCAGTTAATGACAAACACCAACAAACATCCATAAAGAAACAACTCTGTTCGATTTGACAAGTAAATCCTGATTTAAGTTCCACAAAAGGCAAAAATCGAGCAGAGGAGCATACAAAACCTGACGAAGACATCAATCAAATAAATTAAAATTGCATTCAATAGCTTTCAAATACTCGAATAAAATTCAGTCAGGTACCTTCCGACGCAGTCTTTGAATATCTCCTCCTTCTTCTCGCATTTTCGAACGAATTTACCAGGCTCCACCTCCTCCGTACGGCACTTTGAGCTTACAACCCTCCGACTTCCGCATCGATCACCGCCTCCGATGTCAGCTGAAGCGAAATTGGAATTCCCATCGTCGTTGTTCCCAAACAAACCCATGATCTAACACCAACAAAAAGCCAACTGATTATACTCAGTTAGTTATCTCGATTTATCGAATTATCTCGAAACAAAGACGACAAATTGTTTGCTTGAGAAACAATTCTCTGCCGCGAGTTAGGGACAAGGTTAATTATACAACTCCAATACTAATTTGGCGCTAAATTGCAATTTCGCCATCGCACTATGACAAATTGCAATTCCATCCCGTTTTGTAAATATAAAGTTACTATATAAAAGTAGTTTAATTTTTGTTTTTCATTTTACTTTTCATCAAATTAGACCAACCAATACCAATAATCTGTAGTAAAAGAATACTCCAACCACCGCTCAAATGCATACCCAAAATGAGCTTTATCTAATTTTCTCTCTCCTATAAACGCGCACACGTGCATTTTCATTATCAAAGCATAAGTTTTTATCTCTCACAAAACAACACATACTAAATTTAGTAATTAACCTTTATTACATAAATTACTATAACTAGGTTACTATTAGTTGTTTAATTGTTGTATTACTATACCATGTGAATAATGTTCAAAATTGTAAATAAATAGTTAAAATATTTATTAAAAATTTTAGTCTAAGAAAATATCATTTATGTATTTATTATGTGGGTAATATTGAAATAACATATCTGGGTCGTATTGAAAAACTATAAAAGTTTATGCGAAAGAGAATATTGCAAAAATATCGTTTGAGTTTGTGAATGAGTTTAATGGTTGGAGAAGAATTTACTGTATTTTGAGTTTGATGATAAGTTTGCGTTTGAGATTTTAGTTGGAGATGGCTTTAGGACAAAGCCATTGTGGCAGTTAAATTTCTTTTGGACGATTTAATTTAATGACTGTCGATTAGAAAACTTTGTATCCTCCAGTGCTCATTACATTTACTAGTACCTTTTGCACACTCAAATTGTGTGCTATAATACATATCATATCAAATTTATTTTAATATAAAATATTTAGTAGAAATTATAATTTAAATTTAATTATACTTATGTATATTTATATAGATTTGTTATAAAAATTAGTTATATTAAATTAAAGGTAGAATAACTAAACATAGTAATTAAAGATAGTGGTTGGTTTTCTTTAATTTTTGTTAATTAATTTTTTAATAAAGCTTTAAAAAAATTAGAGACCAAATCCATAGTTCAGATATATGGGTTAATTTTTTATATTTAATACTTATTATTTTGTAAATAAATATAATTACAAATAGACAAAATCAATTAGAGTAATGGCGTTTTTAAGAGACCTAGAGCCTTTATAATAGAATAGATTATATATATATATATATATATATATATATATATATATATAATCGTAGAAAGTGTATGGACTTGGGACATGGAAGAATGAATATGTCACCGAGGCCGAAAGAGATAAACCGCCTATGAGCTGTTTTTCTTTTTTGTTATTGAAACCCTCGTACACATAGATTGACGATTGATGTCTTCGATAAATATTCGAATATGTTGTTACATTAAGTGAAGGCCTCGTTATTATTTAATTGGATTAGACACGTTAGGATAATTAATAAAATCCAAGGTTTATTTATTATTGTTTTAAATTTCTATTCTCAACTACGCGGACAAACCGTGTCGATGACTTTATAGCGATAGTGAGGGAACATAAAATATTTGTACAAATAAAAATCCAGATTAATACAATTTTTAAATAATAATTGTTCTCACGCAATATATTAAACTATGAAAAAGGATGGTAATTTATTCGATTTAACATATTACTCTAGCGTATTTATAAACTAATACTACCTCCGTCCCAAACGATTTTGGACATTTGGAATATGGCACGGTTTTTAAGAAATTGAATATTTTAATAATATAGTACCATTAAAAGGTAAAAAATTGTATATTTTGACACGTTTTTTAAGAATATTTAATAGTATTATATTGATTGTTTGTGGTAGTTTTTTGCAGGAAATGTCCAAAACGGTTTGAGACGCCCGATATAGTACAATGTCCAAAACGGTTTGGGACGGAGGGAGTATATGCTTAAGGGTTATTACAAGCCATCGTCTCATCCCATCGTATTTTGCCCCAATGATATCAAGCATTAAATAAACACATAAATTAAAATAATACAAAGCCTACACATATGTTCAATTTAACATGGTATCATAGTGAGACAAAGAGCTCGTACAAATACTTATGTGTATTCTATATAATTGATTCAGGATTGCTATAAACTGCCAAATTTGGTCTGTCAACTTATTTATAATTTAGTACTTTTATTTGTAATTTAATTAATCGAATATTTTTCATATAACTTCGAATTTTCTATTTATTGTACCCTTATACATTATTTTTCTACTTTTATATTTAAAAATTACGTTTGATCTTAAACACTAAAAATTAGTAATCTCAAAATTAGAAATAATATTAAAAAATAAAAGTATATTTTAAGCACACGCGTAGAGTGTGCGAAAATGTACTAGTAAAAATAAACTCAGCGTAAAATACATAAAACTGAAAAAGTCAATTCAATTGTAAGGATTATCCTGAAAAATAAACTTGCATTATGTAAAAACCGTGTTCTTCTCTTGAAGTCATGTCGTCGTAGAACCTATTTTCTTTTATAAAACACCAATTGAGCAACGCTAAAAACAAAAGCAAACAAAATATATCAACATAAAATGAGGTGATCTTCTTCTTCTTCTTCTTCTATGCCCTTATTACCGTACGAGGTAGCATTAAACGCCGCATCTTCAAGTGCCTTTTTCTCAAGCTAAAGAACACTTCCATTTTCTGCTGTGTTTTGCTCCAAAAAAGGAAACGGGCGATGGGCCATGGTCCAATGGAGCCCCGAAACTGTGTAGTTTTCTTACTTTCTCATTTTTATTGTTTCCTTTACTCTGTTGTCGTTTGAGTCGGGTCGAAATGTAGTATGCATAGGATCTCCCAAATCTTTATTATTTCGCAATTTGCATAATTGGTATTTCTCTATTCGTATCTAAATTAAAATTGAGCTGAATAAACTACGGTAAAAAACTAGGTTCTATTTGGAAATGTATAGCTTGTCTAGGAGATTTGTTCACCTCACATTTTATGCATTAACCAGACTAAATATAAATGCATAGAATTCTGAAAAGAATGCCAAAGATTAGATAAAAGAAAACTTCACGTAATCAAACTCATGGATTCATACCTCTACTAACATCAACTTATGCCTGAAATATGTTACTTACTTGTGCTTCTGCTAATGCTTTAAGTACACTTATGGTCCAAAGAAACATCAATATGTTTTTAATTTTAACACCGTGAGTGCGTCCATGTCTGAGGCACATCTTATCATACAAGTTGGTTTTTTTACACGAATTATCATCTGGGAAATTGAGGTTCAAAATTGAACACATTTGACATTAGCACTTCATGATTTGTTCACACTCTATAAAAAAGTATTAACTACTACAAAAAGAATCTCACCTGGGAAGTCAAAAAGAAGGGGCAAGAAGAAGATGAGCGCATAGAAGTAGAAAAGATCGACGGATTTTAGCAGAAATTAAAACAAAACAAAACGGACATCAAAGGCAGCCATTTCACAATCTAATTCGTACAAAGCCATAAATCACCACTGGCCTTCAAACAAACATCGACAAACAACACAAACGAAATACGATACCATTATCTAAGAATATCTTAAACTCAACGCCTACTTTACACCACAAGCAAAAAAAGAAAAGAAAGAAAAACCCTAAAAAAGCCAACCTCCTTTAAGAGCTAGTAAACTTGGTCACCGCCTTCGTCCCCTCCGACACGGCGTGTTTGGACAGCTCGCCGGGGAGGACCAGCCTCACGGCGGTCTGAATCTCCCTCGAAGTAATCGTGGGCTTTTTGTTGTACCTCGCGAGCCTCGAAGATTCCATGGCAAGCTTTTCGAATATGTCGTTGATGAAGCTGTTCATAATTCCCATGGCCTTGCTTGAGATTCCAATGTCAGGGTGGACTTGTTTTAGGACCTTGAATATGTAGATCTTGTAAGTCTCCACGCTCTTCTTCACGCGCTTCTTTCCCTTCTTGTCTCCGGCCGACGACGCGCCGCCGGCGTCCTTGGGAAGCTTCTTTCCCGCCTTGGGCTTCTTCTCGGCGGCGGGGGCTTTCTCGGCCGCGGGCTTCTTCTCGGCGGCGGGCTTCTTCTCGGCTGCTTTAGGGGCCATTTTCCTTTGGCGTGAATTGCTTTTGGTTTTGGGAGATGCCTTTTACTTCAGATCTGATGATGGTGTGTCGGTTATATAAGGGGATAAGGGCGATGTGTGATTGGTGAGATTGTGTTGAGAGGATTGCGATTGTCGACCGTTGATAATTGACAGGATTGAACGATGGAGATATTGTTTAGTTATGAAGACGCTGGTTGCTCTCCAAGATTAAGATGACGTCATCGGTTGGTTAAGATGTAATATCGTAAATGGGCTAAAAAGCGAAATGGCCCAACTAATGTAATGTCTATCCCAAGTAAAAGTAAACCCCAAAATTCTTCACTTCAACCCGGCCCATATTTTAAACTAACCCAATAATGATCTGATAATTACGGGTAATTTTTTCTCCGACGTAAGATATTCTCATACAACGTCACCTTAATTCTCATACTCCAACTAGTTCAAATCAACTGATCGAATTTGAACATAACTGTTAGACCTGGGTTTTGGGCCGGGCCAACCCGGAACCGGCCCAAAACCAGCCCACGAAACCGGTCCAGAACCGGAACCGGTAGAACCGGCCCAGTTAAAATGAATTGGGCCGGTTCGGGGGCTCGGAACTGGAACCGGCCCAAGGGCCAAACGGCCATTCAATATTTTTTTAAATTCTATACACCTGAAAATTACCATTTTACCCCCAAGCGAAAAAACTATAAATACCACCTCATTTTAATCATTTTAACTCACAATTACATCCAAATCTCTTCTTCTCTCGCTCAAAAAGTTCTCTAAATATCACCATCATATTAATATTTAATATTATTAGAAATAATAATTATTTTATTTACACTACTACACACACTCACTTATTATTACAATTAAATCAATATTATTTTTTATACTAGAAAAACTAATGGCGTCGTCGTCGAGAAATCCTAACCCGAGAGACGAAGATGCTTTTATGATTTTAAGTCACGCCGATACGTTTAGGGGGAATGCCGACACCGACGAGGAGACCGATGAACCGGCACCGACGGCGGCGACCGACGAGGGACAGAGCCAAGCTTCTACGGCGACGACGAGAAAGAAGCAACAACCGCGTGGTCGGTGGTCTAAGGTATGGAATTTTTTCGACTTAGAAATGGATAAAAATAATCCTGCTGTAGGTACCGCTTATTGCAAAATGTGCTGCCATCCCTACATGATTAAGACCGGATCGAATCAAGGTGGGACGGGCTCGATGAAAAAACACCTACAGAGGGCGCATAATTTCGGGGACGATCTAGAGCCGGTAGGAACCGAACCCCGACAACAACAAATAAACGTAAGTACGGGTAAGAATTTTGTTATTACTAGGGAAATTTCTAAAAAAGCCTTAGTTAAATTCGTAGTAATGTGTGAAGAACCCTTTTGTATTGCGGAAAGTGAAGGGTTTATCGAATTTACGAGTACGATACAACCCGGATTCCATAACGTGACCCGTAAAACCCTTACGAAATATGTCTTAAAAAGTTTTAAGGAATATCAGTCTAGCTTAATTAGTCATTTAGCCAACATTTCGTGTAGGATTAGTTTGACTACCGATATTTGGACTAACATTACGTCACAATCTTATTTAGTCGTCACCGCCCATTGGATAGATGAAACATGGACTATGCAAAAACGTATTCTTTCCCTAGATCCCCTAGATTCGCAACATAACGCCACTACGATATCGAACTATGTGTTGAATGTCGTTAATAAATATTGTATTCAAGATAAAATTATGTCTATCACCTTAGATAATGCTAGCGCGAACAACATAGCGATAGTGATCCTTCGTAGACATCTTAAGTTACCCTTAGACGACCGATTATTACATGCTAGGTGCGCTTGTCATATTATTAACTTGTGTGTGCAATGTGCTTTTGACGAAATTTTGGGAGATGTAGAAAAATTTAAGGTGATAGGTAAGTTACTTCGGGAACGCCGCTACGGAACGTCGTGGAAGCAAACCGTCCTTGCCGCCGTCCTCACATACAAGAAGTTTCTGTTACCAGTCCCGACTAGGTGGAACTCGTTGTACCACCTCCCCAGCACCTTCTGCGCTACAAGGACTTGTTGACGCCTTTTTGGAACGAGGTCGCAGTCGCCAACACCTCCAGGTATGAATTACGACAAACTGATTGGGATATTGTAGGTTTGGTCGTGTCCATACTTGAAGTGTTCAGCGAGGCTATGGAGAAATTTTCTGGAGTTCACAACCCGACGTCCCCATTGTTCATTCCGAACCTCTTCGCAATGTGCTACAAGTTCGTGGAGTATCGTAGTAGTCCATACTTGGGTGCTTTCATCCAAAACATGGAGATAAAGTTCAGGAAGCATTGGAAAACCATCCCAGTAGTCCACGGTTTGTCTGCCTTACTCGATCCTAGTTGCAGTGTTGATACTTTTTTTTCGATTATTATGCTCAGTTTCTTGGAAAGAAAGTGGACGACCAAAAGGCGTCAATTCAGGATTCTCTCCAAGAACATTTTCCTGTTTATGCATCTGAGCAAGGATACAGTGTGGAGCAACCCGTACCAGCGAGCGAAGCCGGTTTGTCGGAAGGAGGCGACAGCGCAATGGGCTACTACGAAGATTGAAGGCACAAAAGACAAAGATCAAAACGCGTGCGTCCGGGTCGAACACGAATGAGATCCAGCTCTACCTAAGCCACAACTTCCAGACTCCTGAAGACTACGACGTTTTGGCCTGGTGGAAGTCGAACGCGACTCTCTATCCGACCCTATCCGCCGTCGCTCGAGACGTTTTAGCCGTGCAAGCTCTAGTCTCGCATCCGAGTCCGCCTTCTCTTGATCCGGGCGAATTATCGGCGACCGACGCGCGAGCCTTAGCCCGGTTTCCCACGCAATGCTAACCTTATTGAAGGATTGGTATCTGGCCGAATCGAAGAACCGACGGGAGAACGCCATCGATGAATTCCGTTCTTCCAGTTCGGACGAAGATGAAGAGGCCTCGAATATAGTTCTAGTTAATAGTCAAGTCGAATAAATTGTATTTCTTTTATTTCGAATATATTTTTTTTTTGATATTTTTAGGTAGTTTTTTTTCTTCATTTATGTATTTTTTTGGTATTTTTTAGGTAGTTTTTAATTTTTTGTAATTTTCTTATCTTTTTTTGTTTCTTTTGAATAAAATTTTCGGATATTTTTTAAAGAATTTTCTCAAACTTAAAAAGAAAAAAATTAAAAAATTAATTTGGTGCAATATAGGCCCGGGGTTCCCTACCGCGGTTCTGGGCCGAATTGGGGATATCCGGTAAAAATATCCGAATAAACCGGATATCCGATTTTTGGATATCCGATTAAAACCGGAGCGGATACGGATACCATTTTTCGATATCCGAAAATCCGAATATCCGAATTTCGGATATCCGAAAAACCGGATCCCCGGTTTTGCTCACCGCTAGGTCTAGCCATGGCATAATAGTGCTTTTTAGGGTTGGAACTAATAGTAAGATGTTCCATTTTGTTATTGATCACTTCGCCTTTTTCCGTAAGTTTGTCTTCGCCATTTTCCTTATATTTATCGATGTGCTTTCTTTCTCCTCTTCATCCTCTTTTTTATCGACGTATGAGGAGAAGAAACGTTTTCTACTCCTCATTTAAACTTTTCTGGTAATTACGTCGTGATTTTTTTTTTTTGCGTTCATCGTTTCAATTACCGTGACCAAATCCTCCTCTAAATTTATCGTCACCGAGTTAATCCCTACTCGTAAAAAAATAAATAAAAAAAATAAGACGAAATGGTCGACAATACTACCCAATAATAAAATCGGGAGATATTCGTTGTTTAAAGCTAATAATTCCCATTGCATGTGATAGCGACAACGGATATGAGTATCTTGAGTCAATAATGATCAAATTATATGCATGTACCTAACTTTCCAAGAAAATCAGATATAAATTATATTGTGATCGGACAAAAAAAAATCATATAAGATTCATCCCAATTCGAGAATATTTGGCTAGGGGTGTTTAAAAGATGATTAACCGACCGAAACATAACGAAAACCGATTTTTCGGTACGAACCGATTTCGGTTCGGTAATCGGTTAATAATTTTATTTTTTCGGTTAATCGGTTCGGTTATAGTTATAGTGTTCGGTAAACCGACTAACCAATCAACAACCACAGCCTATAAATTTTAAACTAAATAATTAATTCGTAATAAAATAAAAAGGTTAGAAATTAGAAATCGATCGAGACACTACGCACTTCTCACTGGTTCAAGGTTCTAATTCATGTCCTTGCTCTTTCTCTTGCTGGATTAGGGAAAGAAAATTATTTACTTATTGCATTGGATAATTATTTCGGTAAAACCGAACCGAACCGAAAAACAGTCGGTTCGGTTTTTGGTTAATAAAATCAGTGAACCTAATTTGTCGGTTAACCGAATTTTCGATATGGTTTGGTTAGATTTACCGAATGAGCACCCTATATTTGGCTAACTGTAAAGGACCTGAGTAAAGAGGTATTGGGCTCGGCAAGATTGGACGTACTTGGTCCATTATCATAGCAATAATATGAAATAGTTAATTAGTCCATTAAGGGACCTCTTATTTTACATATATATATATATATATATATATATATATATATATATATATGTTGCCTTGATGCATTGAACAATTAAGAAAAAATGAATTAATTCTATCTTCAACTTCATCTTCTTCATCTCTTCTCATCAATGTTTCTTCTTCTTCCCTTAATTCTTCATATGCTCAATTCTCTAATATAATCTCCCTAATTCCCTAATTCTCATCATTTGATAGTCCTTCGATCTCTATTTCTTTCTGAAGTATAAGATATGCCTAAGAGGGGGGGGGGGGGGGTTTCAATTAGGCTTAAAATAACTGGCTTCTTCTTCTTTGAAAAGTAATTTTCTTTAAGAAGATATTGCAGAGTACGTTATCTCCTATCCCTGTTTCAAAAAATCCCCAACCCTGTTTCAAAAATATCACGTAGTTTTCTAAAAACGTTTCACAAATATCACCTGGTTATTTGAAAACATTCTGGGTTTGTCTCACAGAAAAGTAAATGACTGAAAGTAAAGTCAGACGGAATTTTTATACAGGTTACATCCCCAACTGGGGTTTAATCCTGTCCTCGGGGTGCGTTCTCCCCAAGAATTCCAATCAATAACTAAATATTACCGGTTATGGTTACAAAATGATTGACCCTTATACAACCGAAGCACTTATGGATACTAGACCTCCACCTAGGCTGCCAGACGCTAAGTTTCGTTCCACGTCGTTTACCCAAGAAACCAATTTCCCGACTGGACACAACTCGCTACCGAAGTGCCACCGAATCCACCAAATTCGTCCCTCCACGTGCAGAAGACTCCACTCGTTCTCATTTGTGCGCTCAACACGTCCGAAGATAAGGTTTTAGGGTAGGGTGTTACTAACGATCGCTCAAAGGGTACTGTTTCGAAAATCTAAGCTCAACACAAACTATAAATATTTCGCAAATCAACGCTCAATCACTCAAATGAATTCGTTCGCTTGTGGGTGTGTTGGTACCCTTCAACGTGAAGTGTGTATCATCTATATAGACCCAAGAATAGCATTTACATTACACAAGGAAAGTTAAACACAGAAATATACAAGAGAAAGCTCAGAAATCACGTGCATTAACTTCATATAATCATGCCAAGAATAAGCCATTTCAACACAATAGTCATGCATGATCACTTACCATAAATACCACAGACTTACTTTCATTCCGTTGTGATCTCATCCGTTGTCATCATATTCCACATATAGTTCCACTCAGCATATTACCAATAGTAAGTTCAATCAACTGATTTCTTCCCAAAATATAAAAGCCATTCTCATAGAGAAAGATTTGATCTACTGACTATAAGGTAAAGACAGACTTTCCATGTATGCTGATTTCATTCGATTCACTGATTCAAAAGTCAACTAAGATTGCAGTCAACGGATATATCATGATATTCTTTCCTAAAATAACTCAATCACGTGTACAGTTCAATCAGAATATCTTTCCGAATATGGCATACAGTCATTCATATCCAGGTGATCACAGTGATATTCTTTCCTAAAACAAATTGATCTCGCAGATAGTTCACATATCACTCAACATAATATATTTTCCATATATAGCACACAGTGAAATGCCATTCAAATTAAAACGTTCAGATTCAAGTGATCACAACAATATTCCAATTAAGCACAAGATCACATGTGTTCGATTATTTTAACAATTGAATTATACTTAGGCACTTAAACGAATATTTGGACGTACTTAAACATCATGGATCATACATATTGAACTTTCTAAGTTGTACCTTCCAATTTACATAATTACTTGGAATAATCAAAACTCTACATAGGCATTGGACCAAAAATGTCAACAATCTCCCGCTTTTTTATGATGATAAGTAATTAATGCCTATCTTAAGCATATGAGTACACTCGATATGAAACCATTTATGCACATAGCATGTTTAAATATCAAGACATGTGACATTTGATCATGACAAATAAATTTATCATATTTAAAGCATCCTCCCCTGCCTGATTGCTAATCTTCCTATGTAAAACACAACAGCAAAAATATTTAGCAATTACGAGATCATATCATATGGAATGTCATAAGTTACCATGGAATGTCACAAATTATCAGATCATATCATATGGAATGTCACAAGTTATCATGAAATGTCGCAAATTATCAGATCATATCAGTTTTCTCCCCCTGCTTCTGTGCGGAATTCCTTAATCCTTAACAAATCACAAACTCAAGCACAGAGAGATTAAGACATAAGCATATAAAAGCAAGTCGATTATATTATAGCATTCCAAGATAACAAAGGGCCAAAAGTGAACGACCCGACACCAAACCAAAGCACCCAAAACACTCAAAACACGACATTAGTTGCCCAAACTTCTCCCCTTCAGCATAAAAAGGAGGGACCCGGAACACCACATACTTACCAAAAACTAGAGCTAGGAGATCACTACGGATCGAAGTTCTAAGGGCTGAAATCACTATCAGATGAGGCAGATGAGGATTCAACGATATTCAGAGCCGTGGAGATCTTCTTCATAAAATTTTTAACCCTTTTAAAGTGCCGTGAGATCTCGGCGAACTTCTTCCTGTTATCATCCTTGATGCCCTTGATACTCTGTTTCAAATCAGCTATGATACCCTGCTCGTCGTCGCTCTCTCGATCCTTTTTTTTCCTAATTTCGAACGAGTGGCTTTCGGAGAGATTGGGGATTTGATCAGAGCAGCCTTTCGCTTCTTGTTGAAGACAGATCCGGCGCCTTTGGTTTTCGTCACGATTGAGATTGAAGGATTGAAGGGCAAAATAATGAAGTGAAAAACTTAGGGTTGAATGAATTTTGAAGAAGAAGAGAAAGGGTAGTTACAAAGGCCGAAAGTCTCTTGGATAAGAATGGACGGAAGTTATGGAAAGATGTGATTCGATTAGATATGTGTCAGTTAAGGAAAAGATTTCAAAATATTGAATTTAAAAAATCAGGGCTGGATAAGGAAACTTCCCGTTAGGTGGAATTTAAAGGAGATAAGGGGATATCTCGTGGAGATTAATGAAGGAAATAAGGACTAAGATCAGAATTCAAAAATAAGGAGGACCTTTTGGCTGAAAATAGATTTTACCATAAATCTCGAAGAAAATTTATTTAGAGAGATAAGTTTGAAAAAAAATCTCCATATGAATGGAAAGAAATAAGATAGATAAGGAAGGTAAAATCACGAAGGAACACTAATAAAATCAAATGAGAAGATCGAAAAGATACTAAGAGCTAACTTATCTAGTCAACTTTCCTATTTGAGCTCAATAATTCCTAGTCGGTCACGAATATCACAGAACTACTCTCAATAAGGGGTTTCGTGAAGATATCAGCCAACTGATCATTAGTTCCTACGATGTTCACACTGATATCCCCTTTTTGAACATGATCTCGAATAAAATTATGTTTCACCTCTATGTGCTTAGTTCGAGAGTGATGTACAGGATTCTTAGTGATACTAATGGCACTAGTACTATCTCAGAAAATAGGAATTTGGTCGTACCTTAAACCGTAATCACTCAAGGTCTGTTTCATCCAAAGTACTTATTGGCCCTTATATTACCAAACAAGGATCAAAAGGGTTACTTGTATGCATAAAACGTGAATAACACCTTGTAGTGTGTGTAAGTGTATGTTTTTCGAAGTATGTTGATTAGTTCTTCTATTGGTACACCCACGGGCCGGCGTCTGTGTGAGCGGACGGATCAGGTGCAACAGTTTCTTTTTCGATGATAGGGGCTTTGCCTTTGTCGCGAGTCGAAGTACCAAGTGCATCATACACTTGGGTCATGATGGAGTCTTGGAGACTTTTCGTGAACTCGTCCAGTCGAGCATAAAGTCGCGCCTCAGTCAAACGGGGAAACGGGGTGGAGTCACGAAGACGTTCTGCCGCCAACATCATAATAAAGTGTTCCTGATGTGCCGTTTGTTTGCACAGGACTTGAGAAACTGGGGCCACTCAGGCGCACCGTCGACATCAATGTTGAGACATGCTCAGATCGATGGCCCAAAGCAGCGGCTGTAGTTGTGCTGACCGCTGTGGGTCTTCCACTCTATCCCTGACTAGAATCTAGTACGGAGACCTCGAGAGCGTTCCGGACAGATCACCAAGATCTGTCGCTGCGGAAAAAGGTGTATGTATCCCAGAAAATGGAAAAAATATGGGTGGTGAGGACACTAGACTCGTCGTGGTCAATGAAAGTGCAAGCTGAGGCTGAGGAATGCGTGATTCAACATCAACCGGCTCCGAGTGAGGCGGTGATGTCTGTCGTGGCTCCTCGTGTGTATGTGACACAATCATCTGTTGGGAGATGATTAAGTGGCTAGGTAGGGTAATTTGCGCGATTGGACCTGATGTCGCGACTCTATTCAGGGGAAGACAAAGTCATCCCCTGTACATCTGGGCTCGGTCCGGCTTATTTGTGGACTTGAAGACGGAGGAACACGATCGTGTTTTTGTTTGGTGCATCGTTCCTGCTTACGGCTTACTTCATCCCCTCTTGATTTTCTCTTTTGTTTTTGTTTGGGGGATGCGCGCTTCCTAGCCTAAACTTTGTTGGTGGGGTTGGCTTGTCCCTGGGTTAGGTTCAACTGGGATGTGTTGAACCATGGGAGTATCCTCTAGGTTGCTTGCTCTCAGGTAAGCTTGAAGCAGAGTGATCGGCTGGATCGAGGAGTTGAAGCAGATAGTCTGGTAAGATCATGGCCTTCTGATCAAGCTTGCTTTTTGTTGATTGTATTTTGATAAGCTTCGAGATTCGATAGCCCTCGGATTGGGGACGTCGTTCGATTTCTGGATGGAGGTCCACAAAATGCTGGACGATGACAGGAAGCCACCGTAGGTAGGGAAGAACTCTCTTTGTTGATCCTAGACCCTGTCTTCTTAATTGGTCTAGATGTCTGACCAGATTAGTTGCGCGACATTGTAATTTTGTTGAAGATGATGCTGTGGAAGATGAGCATTATTTTGCGATTGAACCGGACAGATCCAGTGCGCTTAGGGGGTATGCACTTTTTGACGATGAGGAACAGAGTCCTCCAAGGTTGGGGTATGTCTTTGGCGGATAAGTCGGGGAGATGGATGGATTTTTGGGTATTTGGTTTGTGCGTCATGAAAAGAAAGTCCCGGATAAGGTCGTATTCGGTAGGATGTGGGTCGTAGAGTAGTGAATTTGGGAGGTTCAGTAGTGTGCGAATGATTGTTGGGGTAAGAACTACTACTGTTTGGTCAATGTAAGCTGAGAGGCTTGTTGGTTTTGGATTGTTTGTTGGGCTTTGAAGAGTGGCCCAGAATTATTGTACATAGACTTCGGGGGCGCACTCGGTGATATTTCTGTTTTCAAAGGATGATTGGCTAAGATTTTGAGAATGATACGATCTGGGCAGGACGTGTCTTCAAAATCAAGTTGCACGTTGTTAGCAAGTCTCTGTGCCCACTCCTTAGTAGCAAAAATCTCGTCGATCTGTCGCACCATTTTGAAAATTCTGTATAAGATGAAATAATTAGTAAATAGTCGCTCGATAAACTTTCTGTTGAAACACTTAGATAAACATTAAAGTTCTGCAAAGCTATTTTAGAAATGGGTAGCGAATGAGGGAACTTCACACGATTGTAAATGATCTTACGTTATGGGACTTGGGAAAATTTAATAAGTTCATTTTGATTAAAGTCGAATCAGGTGAATGCATTAAAGCTGGAATTGCATAAAATTATAATCCAATCGGGCGATGTTTTCAATCGGACGATTTCAATCACAGTACAAATTATAATTCAGTTTCCCGCGATGTATTCAATCGGGCGATTTCAATCACAGTGCAATTAGAATTCAATTTCGGGCGATGCAATCAATCGTGCAATTGTAAAATCGGCGATTGTAGTGCTTCAAAGAGGCATTCTAGTTTTAAAATCGGGCGATTAGAAAAAAATGAGATAAATTGACTACAGTAAAAATTGTGAAATCAAATTTGATCGGCCGAATGAAATTGGAAATCAAATCAGTAAAGCGTTTCGATAGTGTTCTGTCAATCGGGCGAATGAAAATTCGAACGAAACGCAATCAGGGTGCGATTCCAACGAACTCATATAAGAACCCTAATCCTCGAATCCTGTAAGAACAAGTATAATACCGGTTAAAACTTATCTTTTTTGACAAAGCATTTATCTTTAGCAAAGGCTACCGTATGTCTATCATTAGATAGTTGGCTAACGCTTATCAAATTATGTTCTAAGTTCTTAACAAACTATACGTTATCTATAGTGATATTTAAATTGTTACCGACAGTACCAACTCCAAAGTGGCTTTTGCATCGTTAGCATATGAAATGTATCCTCCATCACACGCCTTTAACGACACAAAATTGCCGATATCACATGTCATGTGGCGGGAACACCCGCTGTCGAGATACCACATGTTTTCTTGTTGGAATTCCTCATTTGTACCTGTAGATAGAAGTACTTTTCTGAGGTACCTAATTTATGTTGGGTCCTAGCATGTTAGCTGAGAAATAACTTCTGTTAACATATGGGATATCATTATGCTTGGGTTGTGATCTCCTGTCACAATTAGATATAACAGTGGTATTCACATGTGATTTCTTAGGTCTCCAAGCATACTTAGCTTTATCAACTTTCTTTCAAGGACAGTTGTATGCATAATGACCATTTCTACCACAACAGAAACATTTGAACTTCGGAACAGAATTTTTAGCATGCTTTTCTTCAGCGTAATAACCTATTCCTGATCTACCAATGATCCTAGGGGTGCTTAACACCGTATCTAGGTTCAGCTTACCCTCAAGGAGTCTATCAATCTTCTGTTTTTCTCTATCTAAGGAATTTGTGAGATCTACGATATCTATAGATAAGTCACTCTTTTTCTATTCTAATTTTTCATAGTCACATGGAATTTCTAGATCAGCATCATGCTATTCCGTAGCTAAATCATCTCACTGCTTTATCAATTCCTTATTCAAAGATTATAGCAACTTAATCTTGCTATCTGCATTTTGAAGTAATTCACACAATTCTTCCTTACTTTCTTCTATGTCAAAAACAGATGAGTCACTTTCACAATCACTGATATAAACTGTTTAAGATGTGAATTTTCTCTATGGAGGAAGAACGAGATACATGTCATCGTCAGCCATATAAGCGTGATCATCATCTTCGCTTTGTTCTGTTTTAGAGTCGTTAGATTCCGTCACCATGGCGTTCTGCTTCCTTGGTTTCTCATTGTTGATTGTTGGACATTCATGTGCAAAGTGGCCTGGTTTGTTGCATCGGAAACACCTTTGACCTTTCTTCCCAGATGTAGAAATTCCCTTGGCTTTGTTCTGGAATTTGTTGAAGTTCCCCTTGAATTTATTTTTCTGTTGAAATCTTTCGAATCTCTTTGTAAGCATGGCTAAGTCGTTCATCAAGCCTTCTTCGTCGTCAGAATCATTTCCATCTTGGTTGGATTTGAATGCAATAGCCTTCTGACTTTTGTTCTGCAATTTCTCATTCATTGACGTTTGAATCATCTCGTAAGAGATAAGAGATCCACTCAATTCGGAGATGCTTAGTGCTTCCAGATCCTTTGCTTCGTAGATAGCAGTAACCTTAGCATTCCATTCTCTTGGAAGTGATATCAGTATCTTTCTGACTTGTTCACTATCAGGAACCTTCTTTCCGAGAGAGAACATTTGGTTGATGATTCCCATGAATCTGGCATACATCTAGCTTATAGTCTCGGATTCCATTGAGAACGGTTCGTCCTGACGAGTAAGCAGAGCCAGTCTTTCTTGCACAACTCGTTGGGTTCCTTCATGAGTAACTTGGAGCATATCCCACATAGCCTTTGCCGATGAGCAGAAACTAACCCGAATGTATTCTTCCCTTGTGAGTGCGCATGCGAGCATGTTTTTTGCATTTGCGTTCCGCGTGATTCCTTTTTTATCACCAGCAGTGTATTCTTTAGCAACCTTTCGGTTCCATCTTCTTTCGCAGCCGTGTATGGTCAATTGGTGATTGTCTCCCAAAGATCGTAGTCGACAGCGATGAGAAATTCGACCATACGATTCTTCCATACTTCGTAGTTCATTCCATTGAAGAGAGGTGGCCTAGAGTGGAAGAGAGGTGGCCTAGAGTGGGATTGACCCTCTGCAAATACATCAAAACTCGAGCCATTAGATCTTAACTCAGGCGTGTTAGGCCTTTCGTTGAGTAACCTCTCTCTGATACTATAGGAAGTATAAAATATGCCTAAGAGGGGGGTGGTGTGAGATAGGCTTAAAAATAATTGGCTTGTTTTTCTTTGAAAAGTAATTTTCTTTAAGAAGATATTGCAGAGTACGTTATCTCCTAGCAAGCAATGCAAGTATCGATGTTATATCCCTAACCCTGTTTCAAAGTATCACGTGGTTTTCTGAAAACGTTTACCTACTTATTTGAAAAAGTTCCGAGTTTGTCTCACAGAAAAGTAAATGACCGAAAGTAAAGTGAGACGGGATTTTTATACAGGTTATATCCCCAACTAGGGTTTATCCTGTCCTTGCGGTGCGTTCTCCCCAGGAGTTCCAATCAATCACTAAAAATTACCGGTTGTGGTTACAAAATGATTGACCCTTACACAACTGAAGCACTTATGGATACTAGATCTCCACCTAGGCTGCCACACGCTGAGTTTCGTTCCACGTCGTTTACCCAGGAAACCAATTCCCCGACTGGACAGAGCTCGCTACTGAAGGGCCACCGAATCCACCAAATTCGTCCCTCCACGTGCCGAAGACTCCACTCGTGCTCCTTTTGCGCTCAACACGTCCGAAGACAAGGTTTTAGGGTAGGGTGTTACTAACGATCGCTCAAAAAGGGTACTGTTTTCGCAAATCTAAGCTCAACACAAACTACAAATATTTCGCAAATCAACTCTCAATAACTCAAATGAATTCGTTCGTTTGTGTGTGTGTTGGTACCTTCAACGTGAAGTGTGTATCATCTATATAGACCCAAGAATAGCATCTACACTACACAAGGAAAATTAAGCACAGAATATGCAAGAGAGCTCAGAAATCACGTTCATTAACTTCATATAATCATGCCAAGAATAAGCCATTTCAACACAATAGTCATGCATGATCACTTACATAAATACCACATACTTACTTTCATTCCGTTATAATTATTACATTACACATAATGTAAGTAGTCTTTTTTTCTCTCTTCTCCTAAACCAATGTGAGTTTTTCTATTTGGATTTGCTCCCCCGCCGTGATTCCATGAGAATGGATAAAAGGCTCGTGGGAAAACAAGACAGGAATTCTCTATAATGACACTATAGAATAATTGAAGGGATGTGGCGCAACTTGGTAGCGCGTTGTTTTGGGTACAATGTCACGGGTATCTCATCCGTTGTCATCATATTCCACATATAGTTCCACTCAGCATATTACCAATAGTAAGTTCAATCTACTGATTTCCTCCCAAAATATAATAGCCAATCGCACAGAGAAATATACGACCTACTGAGTATAAGGTAAAGACAGACTTTCCATGTATGCTGATCTCACCCGATTCACTGATTTAAAAGTCAACTAAGATTGCACTCAACGGATATATCATGATATTATTTCCTAAAATAACTCAATCACGTGTACAGATCAATCATAATATCTTTTCAAATATAGCATACAGTCGTTCATGTCCAGGTGATCACAGTGATATTATTTGCTACAATAAATTGATTCTCGCAGACAGTTCACATATCACTTAAAGAATATATTTTCCATATATAGCACACAGTGAAAGTCCATCCAACGAAAACGTTCATATCCAAGTGATCACAACAATATTCCAATTAAGCACAAGATCACATATATTCGATTATTTTAACAATTAAATCATACTTAGGCACTTAACGAATATTTGGACATACTTAAACATCATGGATCATACATATCGAATTTTTTAAGCTGGGACTTAGAAAAATCAAAACTCTACATAAGCATTGGACCAAAAAGGTCAACACTTTCGATAATATAAGCGCACAGGTAAAAAATCGATCCTAGTCGGCCGGGATCTTACACTAACTCACCGTGTGTTACCCTCGGGATTTTTGGCTAACGGTAAAATAACCCGCGAGTTAGAAAGCAAGAAGAAGGAAGCAGGAAAGAAGGTAAAGGACCTCGAGGGAGTGACCCAAGAAGGAGGGATCTCTCAGAAGCCCGAGGGCAAGAAGAAGGGTCGTAAAGAAGATAAAGAAAGACCGGAATGATGGCCCGAGAGTCCGAGAGGGGAGGTGCCTCAGCGATGCCGAGGAGAAATAAGATACCTCCCCCGAGAAGAGAAAATCGAGAACGACCCGAATAGGTCGGTCTTGGCCGACGAAGACAAGTTGAGTCAATCGATCCCGAAGCACAGGGGTGTCGAGTCGAGGGTCGAGAAAATGGGTCCTAAAGGGATCAGGCCGAGCCGATCGATCCGGAGGCTAAAAGAGAAGGAAGCTGCGTGTAGCTGATGTTCCCGAGAGAGAGTGGAGGAGCTCGGGAGGGGCGGTTTCGCAGTGATAAGAAGTCAGGAAGAGAATCGAAAGAAGGTGGAAAAGAGAACGAGGGGAAGACCACGTCACCACGAGAAGTCCGCGAAAGAGTGTGCTAGGGTGATGACCAGGCCAAGGCCAGGTAAAACGAGACTAGTATAAAAGGTATCGGTCGAGTTATTTCGCGCGGTACGTTTTTCGAAATCATTGAAATTACCTTACAAGCCTAGCACCTATAATCACCCATTTTTGAGGAAGATACCGACTTAAGCATCGAAGGGGCGTCGCCAGAACCTGCCCGGCCCCCTTCTAACCCGTTTCTGTTGAGTTTCAGGTGTTAGGATTCAAAGTGAACGATCGTTAAGATCAGAGAAGCCGTGCCAGAAGTCATTACAAAGGGACGTTTTTTGATATGATTCTCTTCATTTTATTTGCGCAGTCTGCGCAGTGCAGACTGATCCTCGTCGCCACCGTATTCACCACAATCTGTATAAATCGTTAATTAATCACTGAATTCATATTTATTTAATACTAATAACCATTATCTCAAACAAAAATTTTGAAAATTAGGAGTAAATATTAAAATGTGCACGTACCTCTTTTGGTTTCATATGTTTGTCTATATCATCATCGCCAGCAGCGGCTTCGTCGTTGCTTTGTGATGATTTCTCATCAATTGTCTTCTTTGGCTGAGGTGAGATTACTAGTTCTACCTTTTTATTGTTTTTTTTTCGACTTTCTCTCTGCTAAATGATGGACTATTTCCTACTACGGTCAAATGCTTCGCATTGCAATCAGCGTTCACACTCTCAACATCTTCAACAAAAAAAATAAATAAAACTATTATTCTTGCACACTTAAATGCGTGTGCTATAATATCATATTATAATTTAAGAAGAAAAATTAGTTTATTATTAAATTAAGGTAGAATTATAAATAACTAAAATAGTAAGTTAATAATTAACTAATAACATGATTTGTTGAAACTTGAAATTGAGAGACCAAATTAAATCAGTTTTTATGAGGGCTATGCTCTTTTTAAAATATCACAATATGAAGGCTAGGCTCTTTTCAGAATAGATATATAACAATTCTTGGACAACGATCAATAATAGGACGACCAATCTCTTCTATTGAACTTTGATTGATTAAGCCATTTTGCGATACATATAAAGATTAAACATATAAGTATCAGTAGGTTTTTGGTAAATATTGTTTCAAATTTCGAGAGAACTAGTCACTAATAGTTTGTTCGAAAAGTGTGGCGACCCTACTTTTTTAACTAGGATTAGTGGCGGATTTCCGCGACGTAAGCTGCGGAAGGCCCGTCTAACAAAAACTTTTTTTCCTAAAAGATAATATAATACAACAAAATATTATTTTACATAGTAATATCTGTACAAAGGGCATAGCCCCAAAAGTTAAAATCCTAACGCCGCTCCACAGGTCTTCATCCATGCACCGCCCCGCCCTCGAAAGTCCGTGGAGCAACGCCACCAGCCGCCTCAGTCTTGACGCGTGTCGGCGTCACACTCAGTACCTACAACACGCAAACACTGAGCGATTTGCCCAGTAGGTGAATAAAATGCATGTATGCAAGTGTGCACTCGTCCCAGTCCCAACGTCTCGCATGCAAGGTACACTCTTTCTTTTCCCACGATCCAATCTCAAATCACACAAAACAGGGCCCTAGGTTATGCTCGGCACCACCGCGCAATAGACTACTGGGTTGCTACTCCCAAGTCTCGCGGAAAGCTACGCCAATAGTGCACTGATCGATCACGTCAATGACCACCTACCAAGTCGTTTCTCCCGCACTAAAATCCCATCCGGCGGTATGCCCTCGAATCGATCACGTCCGAGTAGACATATCTCGATCACGTTTGTCTCCGCCAAGTGCCCAGTGAGCCCAACCTTGACTCCGCTACGAGTCACGAATCGCAATCATCTCACTCTACCCCATACGTCAATATCTCAATTCACCATCGTCTCAATACGGTGTAACCAGTCTCACGCCCTGACGTGATATGCATGTGCCATGCATATACATGATATCTCATGAAAACATGATACATGTAAAACGTACGTAAAACAAGTAAAACACGTAAATCATAGAAATCATCGAATCATATAAAAGCATAAGTCACATATGTGTTTACGCATTGTAGATGGATGATCCACCTACCTGTCCTCCCGCTATAGTCAAATAAGAAGTCCGGTGGAGTCCCTAAATAGATCCTCTGTACATAATAATATTTGTTAGGTCCTATGATTAACAACTCTACGATCCTATGCTAGAATTCATAGTAGTTCGATCGTTTAGATAAGCAATTGAATTCGATCGAAAAACTCTAATGAAGAACAAGAGAGAGAATTCGAGTAGAGTGAGAAAGTTACTGTTGTTTCTCTCTCTAGAAATCGAATTTCAGGCCTTTCGAATCTAAAACTTTCTCTATTCAGCTCAATTGATTTACATGTATTTATACCAAACAAACTTGGTATAAATATCAAACTAGTCCTAATCTGAGGACTATTATACAAAACGCCCCTAATTACAAGGACAACTAATGAAATCAAGCACAATTACAAATAGTATTCTACAATCTCCCCCTTTGTGCTTGATTGCGTCTCCGCGCCGTTTGTCCTCGTCGGGTGTAATACGATCCGCG
Source organism: Craterostigma plantagineum (assembly GCA_027422505.1). NCBI lineage: Eukaryota > Viridiplantae > Streptophyta > Magnoliopsida > Lamiales > Linderniaceae > Craterostigma > Craterostigma plantagineum. The sequence goes on along the minus strand of JAPQWV010000011.1, from coordinate 10,338,616 downwards.
CAAGCCCAGCGCATGCTCGTAGTTCCTCAGAGTGATCCTAAGCTCCAGTCGCTCCTCGATATCTTCAAGCAATTCCATTAGGAGCGGTTGTTCTCTCACGAACCTGTGGATCCTCAGCATAGTGTCTCTGTTGATTTCTTCCAACATCTGCTCGATGTTTTTCCTGACGACCTTGAGCGTCCCATCGCAAAACTTATGAATCTCAGTCTTCAGCATCAACCTATTCTTCTTTGCTATTGGATTGTGGTAGGTGACGCCTAGGACTGAGCTGATGTGCACGTGATTGTTGGGAAGCCCTTCGATCTCAGGTCCTTTGTTGAGTGGTACTTCTCCACATATAGCTGATAAAGACGGTACACTTCATCGGCAGAGAAGTACGGCAGGTTGCTCTCGCTCAGTTCCTCTCGGGTCCTGTCCACTCGAGCGATGATGAGGTGTTGGAAGTCCTCCTTTGTCACAGTAGACGCTGAGTAGTTGGCTTATTGGGGAGAGACTCTTATAATGGCTCTTGACTTGTGTTTTAGTCATCCCCAGCCTAACATCAGGTCCTAGTTTGGTCAGCATCCAGAGGTAGGTCATCCTCTTCTGCTGATCCCAATGAGAGATCCCTCTCAGCTCGAACTCATTCGGCTTCTTCACTCTGTCTGGTAGTCTTGGGATAACTCGCTCGTAGTCTTCACCTTCCTGAAGCTCGTCGTCTTCTATGATTACGAGATCTATGGACGCTTGTTGCAGAAAGCGCCGGACGTCGTGAAGCCGTTGTCTTTGATGCTCCTCGGGCTTGGAGTGGGTCATCCACTGTCCTTCGAAGATGTACTTGTCTAGGGCTTCATGTGGATTGACACCATGTCCAGAGGGTCCCGGTTGGTCTGGAGCGGCTGAGGGAGTGGCTTGGGTAGCTGCTAGAGCTACAAGCATTGCAGCACTTACTTCTTCTTCCGGAAGCAAGGGGCTTGAGTAGATCGGTGGTGTGGACGGAGGCGTCCTGAGGTGAAAGGTTGGTGGTTCGATGTGGGCGGTGCGGTGCGTGGTGTAGGTAGTTTGGGTGGTTTGTGTTCGGTGGGTTTGTGTTTGGGTTTCACCAGCTCCAGCGGTTGTCTGTGTGGCGCCCGAGCCTTGGCCACTTGTTGATGTCCTTGGCCTCTTCTCCCCCTCATGAAGCTCCTGATCGTCAGGATCGTCATGTCTGCGCCGTGAGTGGGAGCTTTGGCCTCGGCAGGTGTCAGTCGGTGGCTCAGGATAGTCCACCAATCGCCTATAGAGGGATTCTTCTTGCGGCGATCGGATGGAAAGGCCTATCAGACGGGCTAGGAGAATGTCATGGAGCTCGGTGATGGGGATTGTGTATGGGTTGATGAGGATGGAGGAAGTGGCCAGAGGGTCGGTGGGTGTGGGTTGTGGAGGTGTGGGATTGGTTCGTGACTAAGGGCCTTCAGAGGCAGGTGCTTTCCCGGTATCTCTTCGGGATGCCTCGAGTGCTTGGAGTACTCTCTCTGTGATCTTTTCTTCCATTGACTGTACAGCGGCAGAGAGAGCGGCCTGGAACTGTTCTGTCGTCACGAAGGGTGCGGACGCCTCCTTAGATGTACCAGGACGACTGACATCGCCTGTTATCAACCCGTGAGTAGACACCGACTCTGTGGATTGGCTCACAGTCAATTGAGGTTGTGACTGTATGAGACTTCCACCCAATCCTCGAGTCGAATCCTGAGGATTCGTCCTATGGATGTTGTTGTAGGCTCGGGTTGGGCCTGCGAACCAGACACTACAGGAGTAGGTTGCGGCTCAAGATTGAGCGAAGAAGTGCCGGCAACCCTTGTCGTTGTGGTCAGCGTGGTATCTGGTGCGTTGGTGACGGCTGGGAAGAGGGACTCCATTTGTATACTAAGTCGTCTGGGAGTCCGTCTTATCAGGCTAATCTCCTCATCTGACTCCGTGTCGAATGGTGTAGCTGTGTGAGGAGTGGGATCACGTTCAACATCTCCTAGAGCCTGATCCGGCACCAGTGGAAGCGAGCTTTGCCCAATTTCTGTCTCGGGCTGTGCTTCTTGTAGAAGAACCTCCTCAAAGGTTTCTTCGAGCACGCCTACATGTACGGGCTCCTCCACTTGCAATTCGAGGTCAGGAGCCTCGAGTTCTATTTCCGTAGCCACGACGTCTATCAGCGTATCATCGACGTCGGGCATTGGCTCTTCGACCAATGGTGGCTCCTGACCCAGCTCCTGAGCGACATCATCAATCATCGCGTCCTCAGGGTTAGTTGTTGTTGTTGTTGGTTACGGCTAGCTCCAAGCACTGTCGGGGGCCCTCGAATCATTTCCTCGGTGAGATTTCTGTCCCGACAGTATAGCTTGTAGACGTCTTCGTTGGGGTCCGCAAAACGAAGGAGCTCAAATGAGATCGGCATCGACGGTTGGTCCAGGTCCGTGAGCCGTGGGTTGTGGAAGAACTTGAGCCTTGGTGGTTGGTAATTTCCGCCAGGAGGCAGAGTAGGGATGGTCTGGTGCAGCGCCATGATCTCCCTAATGATGATGCTGAACCACCGAGCATAAGGCACGTTCTTCGATCGCCGGTTTCCCTTTTGCCAAATCTGGTCTGCGAGGTTGTAAGTCAATCGTCGAGAAATTTTCAATCAATTAGATCTCAAGCGGCGAATTTTGCGATCGAAAAATTAAGTGTTGAAAAATTAATTTCTCGCTGCTAAATTTTTGCGATCAAATTGAAATTGAATCGAAAATTTCTATTTTGCGATAGTAAATTTTACGCTCGATAAAATTAGCATCTAAATTGTCTAATCAGTGCGTAAGTTTTTCGCTCATAAAAATCCTAATTAGATTTCTCGATGGTAAGTAAATTTTCGGTCAAAATCTTCTATCGTGGCGACTAAATCAGAATTTTACCGATCGAAAAACTAATTCAACACAAACAGTATCTCAATTAAATCGGAATTCAATTAAGACTGTTTGCGATGGCTTTAAAAACTCAAATACCCAGTTTCATCAAAACTCAGATTACAGTCGAAGATGCAGATTTTCCGATGATCCATTCTATCAGATTCATAGAGAATATCGAAACTATCTTAAGTGCAGGCATTAAACTCAGATAAAGTTCAAAATCAAGCCTAAAACACTATGAAATAGTATGCGATTTTCTCAGTTTTGAAGAACAGTCGAGAAACTAACATAAATCATGTGAAAAACTACAAAATGCAGATGCTAACGAAGTTAAATCACGCGCAAATGGCAACAGATTCTCATTTCTACCTTAAACAGACAATTTCGTGTTGAAGATCGAAAGATTTTTGAGAAAATTGAACTGTCTGTGGAAGTTTTTCGCGAGAGAAATTTTTGCGATTTAGGGTTGCGTGAGAAAAAGTTTTCGACCCACAAAAGTTAAACTTTTATTAACTATCATTAAGTCAATGTAGGGTTTGCGATTGGACGTTTTGCGATTAAATGGATCAGGCCCATTACTATTTGCGCTCGAGAAGATTTGAAAATTTCCTCTCAATTCAAATTTTTCGATCGCAAATTATCGCGGCCAATCAAAATTGTTCCCAACACTTTTTACGATCGAGAAACTTATGATCGTGAATTAAGTCTTCTATCTAGTTTCTCGATAGTAAGTACTTCTAAAATTTTTCAGACTGACCCCTATTTCAAAATAAAACCTTTTGTAAGACTCCCCTTTAGTATTTGAAATAAGCAATTAACTCCCTGTATTGTCCGTGTAGTAACGTCTAGCTCCCCTGGCAGAAGTTTTGAAAATCTGTACCACTTAGAGATAAGCGCTAGAAATAATGGAGTTAATCAACAATTATTTTTGGCAGTTTTATCTTTGAAATATTTGGTCTTGTGTCTAGCTCCTCTCTTTGTAGTGTCATCTCGCTCTTTAATTTTGAAAGATCTGGAATACTCAGAGAAACATCAAAAACATTTGGAGCTAAGCTACAAGTCTTATACTTGCTCCCCCTCAAATGATGCACATGAATTGACTAATTATGCAAGCATATGAAATCAATTCAAGTCACGAGCACACAAATTTACCAAGTAAGCATGTATACATGGTCCCAGAAAACATGTACTTTAAAAAATTGTGCGAGGGTAGAAGCAATGAAAAATTTATCGCATTTAAACAATTCAGCACCAATGCAATCTAAAATTGCATTTAGAATGTGCGATACACTAAAGAAATTCGCATTTATTCAATTCAACGCATATGAAACATATATTTCATGTCAAAATGTGCGAAATATTTATTTATTATTTATATCTTAGTATATATATGTATATATATATATATATATATATATATATTATTTTTTTTGGTATGGGGTCAGATTATTTTGCTTCACGCTTAAAATTTTACGAGACATTTGAAAGAACAAAATGCCGTCAAGTCATGTCGTCAAACTAAAGTCCTAAGTTCATAGACTGGTCCATGTCGACAACTCTCACCAGGTTCGCTCTTGCTCTCCATTAGCTATCTTGGGATTTTTTTATTTTTATCACTCAAGTCAACACAAGCAATTTTATGTCAATTTACCTGTGATCGAGGCATTTTTAATCATTTCACCTAAGCGAGAGACCGTCTATGTGGAATCAAATGGTTGTAAGGGTTATAATTTGGCTAGGACTTAGAACGGAAGGAATTTAATGGAAAATGAGCTTATCTCTTCACCGTCTTCCAATCCTACGTCCGTCTCCTTTTTTTTTCGGCGTCTTTCTTCTTTTCAATCTTTTCTCCCTCTTTTTCTTTTAAGAACTATCCCTTTTTATGTTATGCTCAAGCTGAAGCTCCGCTTCTCCATGAGGCTCTAGGAGATTCTCGTAGGCGAAGTTCTTCTTGTTGGTTCTCGGGCCGATACCGTACTCCTATTCTCTTAATCCCTAGAGAGGTTTCAGAGATTATATATTTGGAAAAGTTCACGGTTATGGAATTCGTACCCGAGGCTGCACTCCTCTTCTCGTTTCTCGATATAAGACCGGATTATCGTTGGAGAAGTTCACTTCGTGGTGCTCCTCTTCCAGCCGTTCTGACGAGCGTACGAGATTATCATTGGAGAAGTTTACAGCAGGATCCATGCCACTTTCTATAAGGTAGTCGGAAGGCCGGTTCCTTTGGTCTGTTTGTTGCGCGTTGAGCAATGCCTTCTTTTGTCATCATCTTACTTTTTCTTTCGTTATCTCCCCCTCCTTTTCTCGTTTGAACAACCATTCGAAGAGTATAGAGTTCGGTTGAAGGCTGAGAATGGGTTTCAAATGAAGAAAAAGGACATCGGAGAAGGCTCAAAGTAGATGACTAAGGGCTATCGTGGGGAAATTAATATAAGGCCGAATGAGGGATAACCTAAACTCCCTTATCATTTTGCTAACGATCTAACGCAAGATGAGTATGAAGCCAAGTATCAATAGTTAAGACAAGCAATTGATGTGTGACTCACTAGAGAAATAGATCCAAAGAAAGAAAAATATAACTAGTCTTGAATCCTCACATTTATAGTGGCTTTGTGTCTAGTGGAGCAACCTAATGACCTTTAGACACAAGAATGCGACTTAGACTGACAAAATTAAGCAATTAAATCAGTCGCATGTCGGGGTAAAATTCTAAGTGACTTTAGATCAAAGCATCCTAAAGGATTTCGTCATACCCCTTTATATTATATATAGAGATATATATTATTATTATATTTATATTTATTTTTATCACGCAAGATAAGAACAAATAAGCATAGAAAACACATAGAATAGAGCATGTGATAGCACAGAAGATCAGGTAATGCACATATTACGGGAGATTCAACATGCCTATTTTTCCGACAAGGAATTGAAATCGTTTCTCATCCAATGCCTTGGTGAAAATGTCGGCTAGTTGAAACTCAGTGTTCACAAAGTACATCTCTATCGTGCCTTTTTCTACGTGATCTTTGATGAAATGATATGTAATGTCTATGTGTTTTGTGCGTGAATGATGAACAGGATTGCAAGTAATGGCGATTGCACTGTGACTATCACTATATATGGGTATATTATTTAGATTGTACCCACAGTCGCGAAGCTGTGTCCGCATCCACAGCATCTGTGAGCAACAGCTGGCGGCAGCTACGTATTCTATTTCGACCGTCGAAGTTGACACGCAGTTCTGCTTTTTGGATGACCAGCAAACCAGATTTTCGCCTAAAAATTGAGCGCCACTGGACGTGCTTTTCCTGTCCATTCGGCAACCTGCATAGTCAGCGTCAGTGTAGCCGATGAGTTTAAAATTCGTACCCTTTGGATACCATAGGCCAAGGGTAGAGGTGCCCTTAAGGTAGCGTAAAATTCTTTTGACCGTGAGCATATGGGATTCTTTGGGATCGGCTTGAAAACGGGCACACAAGCATGTGGCAAACATGATGTCCGGCCTGCTCGAAGTAAGGTAGAGAAGAGATCCAATGATACTGCGATACAGTGTGATGTCGACCGACTTACCAGAGGGATCGGCATCCAACTTGCAGCTTGGTGAGTGCCGAGAGGCTTGCTCTGGTCTTGATGAAATTTCTTCAGAATATCCTTGATGTATTTTGTCTGACTGATGAAAATTCCATCATCGAGCTGCCTGACTTGGAGTCCTAGGAAAAACTGCATCTCTCCCATGTGACTCATCTCGAATTTGCTCTTCATGAGATCTCCAAACTTCTTGCAGAGCCGAGGATTTGTTGATCCGAAGATGATGTGGTCGACGTATACTTGGACGACCATCAGATCTTTGTCATGCCATTTAATGAAGAGGGTTGTGTCTATCGTTCCTCGTATGAATCCAGACTTCACGAGGAAATCACTCAAGACATCGTACCAAGCACGTGGGGCTTGTTTTAGTCCATAGAGAGCTTTGTCCAAGCGATAGACATGATCGGGATGTTCTTGATCAACGAAACCTTCCGACTGAGCGACGTAGACTTCTTCTTTTAACACGCCATTGAAAAGGCGGTTTTAACATCCATCTGATAGACTTTGAAGTCTTTGTGAGCCGCATAAGCCAGCAGGAGGCGGATAGCTTCGATACGAGCAACAGGAGCATAAGTCTCGTCGTAGTCGATGCCTTCCTGTTGATTGTATCCCTTAGCAACTAGCCTTGCTTTGTTCCTGATCACTTCACCATCTTCATTTTTCCTATTCTTGAAAACCCATTTAGTTCCGACCACTGTTTTCCCATGTGGACGGGGTACCAAGGTCCACACTTGAAGACGTTCGAATTGATTGATCTCCTCTTGCATTGCAATTGTCCAATCCGGGTCTCGAAGTGCGTCTGCTACTTTGGTAGGCTTGTTTTGGCTCAGGAAGCAACTGAAAAGACTGTGTTGACGACGTGTCCTCACACCAACCGAGGGATCACCAATTATCTGATCAACCGAGTGGCCTCTCGTCCACTTGAGCTCATGAGGCAAGGCTGAAATCGATGCCTCAGCCATCTGTGGATCTAGATTGCCTATAGTCTCAGATTGATCATTTGTATGAGGAAGTTCCAAAACTGCACTTGGATTGATCGTCTCAGATGATACTTCCTCGATGACCATTGTAGGTTCTTCGGTGTTCCGTGGCAATTCTGAATCGGGTGGGGTAGAGGTGTGAGATGAACTTGGTACGTCGGTCTCGTTTGGTAGATAATTCATTGTTGGTGTAGGCGTGTATGACCGATATACCGGTTCGAAGAGAGAATCCAAGTCGTCCAGTGCAAGTCTCGTTGCTTCGTCAGACACTGATCCTGAAGTTGTTGCCATCTTCTGTTGGTTTTGTGCCAACACACCAGTGATTACGGGTTCTGAAATGTTGTCTTCAGAAGCCAACGGGTTAGGCACGGGTCCAGGACTGAATTGACCAGAAGCCATTTCTGCCACTTCGTGGAAAGTGACATTATAGCTTTCCTTAATAGTTCGGTTGGACTTGATGTATACTCGGTATGCTTTTGATGTTGAAGAATACCCGACAAATGTGGCTTCGAATGCTTTAGGGTCGAACTTTACACGTTGCTCTCGGTCGTTCGCCACAAAGCACTTGCACCCGAAGACTTTAAGGAAAGAGATGTTGGGCACTCTATTATTCACAATCTCATACGGAGTCTTGTCGAACCGTTTGTGAACCACCGTCCTGTTTTGAGTAAAACAAGCGGTATTGACTGCTTCAGCCCATAGAAAGTGTGGAAGTTTCGATTGGATCAGCATCGTACGAGCGGCTTCCACTAGTGTTCGATTTTTCCTTTCAACGACCCCATTTTGTTGAGGTGTTTTGGCGGCTGAAAATTGTTGACTTATTCCAAGTTTCTGATAAAACTCACTGAGGTGATTGTTCTTGAACTCAGTGCCGTTGTCTGTTCGAACGACTTGAATAGTCTGTTGCAGCAGATTTTGAGTTGTGTTCACAAAATTGATAATCAAGTCACCGGTCTCATCTTTCGTTCGAAGGAACTTAGTCCACGTGTAGCGAGAATAGTCATCCACAATCACTAGACATACTTTCTTCCATTGATACTCTGAGTTTGCATCGGACCACAGAGATCCATCTTCCATTAACAACTCTACGATCCTAGGCTAGAATTCATAGTAATTCGATCGTTTAGATAAGCAATTGAATTCGATCGAAAAACTCTAATGAAGAACAAGAGAGAGAATTCGAGTAGAGTGAGAAGTTACTGTTGTTTCTCTCTCTAGAAATCGAATTGCAGGCCTTTCGGATCAATTCTAAAACTTTCTCTATTCAGCTCAGTTGATTTACATGTATTTATACCAAACAAACTTGGTATAAATATCAAACTAGTCCTAGTCTAAGGACTACTATACAAAACGCCCCTAATTACAAGGACAACTAATGAAATCAAGCACAATTACAAATAGTATTCTACAATATTATTAGTCCATATAAAATTTCTTAAACTGTATTGTTCTAAAATAACTAAGTTTCGAGGTCAACGGTCAACCCGTGAAGACCCTTACTAATTCACCCGATTTTTAACTACCCTGGATCGCCCGAATGGAACAAGGAATTAAACTATATTATTAAAATATATGGAGACCCGGAATCGCCCGATTTTGGAATTACGCTGGATTGCCCGATTTTAAAGTCGGCGAAAGTTAATCATGTTCGAAACTCAGATTCGGTCGAACACTTAGAAATTTGGTCAAGGTTATCACGGGTTTCGATCGAAAGTGAGGTCGCCCGATTCACTTTCGCCTCGTGTTCAAGTCTCCCGATCACCTAAATTCCAAATGGCCCGATCACCTAGTAATTTAATCCTTACATAACACGACGATTTTCATCACCTCATCGGCCGAAACTCATTATGTGAATTCCTTAAACTAGAATAAGCTAAAAAAATTCGATTGATACCCTTATAAAGTTAAATCGCTCGATTCCTTCAGAAACCCTTAAAATAAAATTTATACACCATTAAGATCAGTTTCGAAAATCATTTCAAACCCACAAATCTTACACCCTAAATCATTAAGTTTTTAAAGAACACCCTAAATACTTATTAACTTAACTTGAATCTCCAAAACCTATAGTTTTCTAATCATAATAGATTTCGAAGCTTGCTATGTCTAGTATCAGATTATATAAAAACATCTATATAATGTAAACCTATTAATCCTATCGAAACTATACATGTAATAGGAAATTTTGACACCAGCCCTTATTAACTTACAATATCATAATATCCCTAGGTGTTGCAACCATTGCTCTAATGACGAGAACTTCATAGAATCTATACTAATCTTATATTAGAATTACCTAACCTATTTGATATCACTTAGATCTCATGTATATATCATGTAAGAATATATATGTAACTTCCGAAGATGAATCAAACATATTATCATAGACTTCTTACACACCTTACCATGAAATTTGAAGGGTTGGAGTTTTTGTGAGTTCTTAGCTTTGATTATCTCCCTTTCGATGTTTTCTTCTATGTGGGAAATGAGGGTTTCTTCACTTAATATTCATAACATGCTATGAAGCATCCACTTTGGCGTAGTGCAATGGATGATGAATTTTGTGCTCTTGTTAAGAACAAGACATGGCATCTTGTTCCTCCTCGTGTTGGCCTTAATGTCATTGACTGCAAATGGGTTTTCAAACTCAAGCATAAACCAGATGGATCTATTGATCGTTATAAGGCTCGTTTGGTCGCCAGAGGATTCAAGCAGCAGTATGGGGTTGACTACGATGATACATTTAGTCCAGTAGTAAAGCCTACCATTCGCCTCTTATTATCTCTTGCAGTTTCCCGTGGCTAATCCCCGCGGCAAATTGATATTCAAAATGCATTTTTACATGGCATTATTCATGAGGATATCTGTTAATGTTGAGCCTTCAACACTGGCAATGTTGGGGTAACATTCTAGTCAACATCTGTTGACTGAGAGTGTTCCCTTTCTCAATTTTATCTTTCATGCCCAAAACGTGTTTAATCCGTATCTTGGCTATTTTTAGTGATTCGCAGGACTTATATAAGGATATGGAATGGATCAAACCATGTGAAAAACGTGTGGAGCTGCTTGAACGAATTTGGGAAGAGCACTTACCTTAAATAGAAGATTTGAAGATCAAAAGAGAACTAGTCAAGCTACGACCAAAATTAGAAGATCTGAATATCAAAGAGAATCATTCAACGAGCTACCATAAATAGGAGATAAGAGATCGGCCAATTAGATGGGAAGATTCGAACTAAATATATACTATATTTAGAGAGATCTTCGAAGAGATATTCAAGGGATCTTTTACCAATTCAAGATGGAGCCAAGACCTTTAAATAAGAGTTCTTTTCGAGCTGCAAAGTACGACTTTCGAGAGTGCTTTCAAGGAGTAACTTTGAGCTACATATTGAGCAAAAATGATGAGCGAAACACATATCGAGTTTGAGTGAATTTTACATATTGCGGGAGTTGTCTTTTAGTCTAGCTTTTCAAAGGTCGAAAGATCTTATAGTTTGCAGAATCCTTTTTGATTCGTAGGTTTTGCTAGACGTGTTTTTGACTATCCTTTTTGATAGTTTGTAATCCATCTTTATACTGGAGTTTTGCGCCTTGAGGCACGCAACAAGTTTTTTGACTTGCTGCACAGATTTACATCTCATGTTCGTTTAAGTTTCATCACTAAATACTTTATATTTCCGCTGTGCGTTTCTGAGTGAGTGTGAGTGTTAGTCCAACATCACGTCCAACATCAGTTTACAACTTAGTGTATTTTTACATCCATATCGAACGGGACCACTTCAAAGTGGTATCAGAGCCTACGCTTGACGCTACTAAGCGCTGAAGATCATCTACAATGGATGTTTCAAGTTGAAGTTACATAGGCAAAGTCCCTGTGTTAGACGGCTCCAACTATGCATATTGGAAGGTTCGTGTTCGGCAGTGCATCAAGTCCATAGATGTGCGAGCGTGGGAGTCCGTGCTCCATGGTTATTCTACACCAAAAACTGATCCGGACGAAGATGGAGAAGTCTATGAAAAACCGGTCACTGAATGGAGTCTTCAAGAAAGAAATGCAGCCGAGTTCAATGATAAAGCCCTCAATGCCATCTTCTCTTCGGTGGACATTTCCATGTTAGATCAGTTTGTGCAGTCGATGAACTCCACGTTCGAAATGAGCATGATTGGAGAGCTAACTTATTTTTTAGGCTTGCAGATTAAGCAGAGCAGCGACGGGATCTTTATGTCCCAAGAAAAGTACGCGAAGAACACTGACAAGAAGTTCGGGTTGGACACAGCAAAGGTAATAAAAACGCCTATGGGGTCTACGCAAAAGGTAAGTAAGGACAATGTTGGACAGAATGTTGACCCAACATTGTATCGATCTATGATAGGCAGTTATTGTACTTGTCCGCTAGTAGACCCGGTATCATGTATAGCGTATGCGTATGTGCTAGATATCAGTCCGAGCCTAGCGTATTCTTCGTTATGTGAGTGGAACGTGTAGCCTAGGATTGTGGTTCTCCAAAGATACTAATATGAGTCTTGTAGGCTATAGCGATGCTGATTGGGCAAGTGACGAGGATGATCGCAAGAGCACAAGTGGCGGCTGTTTCTTCTTAGGTAATAATCTTGTTGCATGGTATAGTAAGAAGCAAAATTGTGTGTCTTTATCTTCTGCTGAGTCTGAGTATGTTGCGGCGGGTAGTTGCTGTACGCAATTAATATGGTTGAATAGCATGTTGTGTGACTATGGGTTAGAGTGCGAATCTGTTCTCATGTATTGTGATAACCTTAGTGCCATAAACATCTCTAGGAACCCGATCCAGCATTCACGTACAAAGCATATAGATATTAGGCATCATTTTCTGAGAGATATGGTCGAAAAAGAGTTAGTCCGCATTGAGCATATAGACACTAAACATCAGTTAGCAGACATTTTCACGAAAGCATTGGATTTTGAAAGGTTCTCGGACCTGAAGAAATCCATAGGATTGCACATGTCAGGTTAAATGTTGGTCCAACATTTGGATCAACATAGCATATGTCAAATTTGATGGTTACTGCTTAAATATTTGATTAAATATTCTGTTCTGTTTTCTTGTGAAATGACTTGATTCTATTCGATTGGTCTCTAAATGAACCCAATCCCTCTTTAAAGGCTCTTGGTAATACGTCCCTAGGTACACGGCATTCGCTATGAGGATGTACTTATTGCGACGCCAATCCTTATTGTGTATAAGCATGTCTCACTCTTTATTTTCAACAAAGGGGGTGTCCAGATGTTTATTCTCATCTATGTTGATGGCATTATTATTATAAGCTCCTCCTTATTGGCCTGGTCGTCTTCTTGCTCAACTCCAGGCCGACTTTGCAGTAAAGGATCTTGGTCCTCTTAACTATTTTCTTGGCATTGAGGTGCATCAGACATCCCAAAATCTTCTCTTGACACAACAGAAATATATCAAAGATCTGATGACTCGGACCAATATGGTTGCTGCTAAGGGTGTTCCCACGCCTATGGTTCCCAGCGCTAACTTGTCTTTCCATAGCGGTGATCCACCCTCTCCATCAGATGTACCCAATGCCGCAGTGTCGTAGGCGCTCCCCAATACCTATCACTAACGTGGCCGGATATTTCATTCTCTGTTAATCAAGTCTGCCAGTTTCTCTCAGCTCCGACTACTGCTCATTGGGAGGCCATCAAGCGCATCTTGCGCTATGTTCATGCGACATCAGATATGGGATGTGCATAACCAGATCTGAATTCACCTTACTTAGTGCCTTCTCGGAATCCGATTGTGCTGGGAATCCTGACGACCGTCGCAGCACTGGTGGCTATGCAATATTCTTTGGAAGCAATCTTGTCTCTTGCAGTTCTCACAAATAACCAACTGTCTCTCGTTCAAGTACTGAAGCCGAGTGCAAAGTTGCTGCCAACGCCACCGCAGAACTGATATGGCTCCAAGTTTTATTGTGCGAGCTCAATATTTCTCAAATACGGCCGCCCAGCTTATGGTGTGACAACATTGGAGCAACCTACTTGTCTGCTAATCCTATCGCACCAAGCATATTGAAGTTGATTATCATTTTGTTCGAGAACGGGTTTCTGCAAACCAACTTGATGTACCGTTCATCTCTTCTAAGGATCAAATAGCCGACATCATGACTAAATCATTGGCGACATCTCTCTTTACTCAGTTCTGCCACAATCTGAACTTAGTTTCACACCGTCCAGATTGAGGGGGGATGTTAAACATAGAAAGATAAGATCTCTCTATAGGATAAGATCTCAATAAATGGAGAGATATCCCCTCCTTAATTGCTTTGATATTCCTCCTTGATTTCAGCCATACATGTATCTTTCCAACTGCTATATATATATGATGTACAAGACCTATTGGGTCATTGAACGCCATACAAGATAACATACATAACCATTAAGACGGCGTACCTTTCCCATTGTATAAATAATTGCAATGGTTTGAAAAGTTCGAATAGAGGCACTACACTATCACTAGAATATATTAGGGGTGTAAGATGAGTCGAGCCGGCTCGACAAAAGCTCAGCTTAAACTCGAGACAGATGAGCTCGAGCTCATTTCTGTCGGGCTCGAGCTCGAGCTTTCATCAACGTTGTTCAAAAGCCAAATCGTGAGCTTTTATTATATTATTATTTATTTTATTTTATTATTTTTGGAAAATAAAATATATGTTAAGTTTAATTATCTTCTCCCTTGAAAACCCTAGGGGCTTTAAAATTGTTGCAGCCGCCATCGTTCACTACACAATCACCTCTTCATTCCAACATCGCATATCTCAGCTTTGCAGACCAGAGAAATAAACAAAAAGCCGATGTCAATGTTCCCAGACCCATTTTCAACAATAGCAGAATTCGCCAACGCTACACAAGATCCGTTATTAGCTTTCGTAAGTAGAAGACGAGGTGATTGAGCCTTTCGGAGAGTGTGAGACGTAGATAAGGCTTCAGCTGCTCTAATGGGTCCTTTTAAGTCAAATTTAAGCTACAGATCCACCAAATAATGTCAATAAAAAATTAATGTTGTTATATGGATTAAAATAATTGAAGAACACCATGCGTCGAAAACCTAATTTTCAACTAGAGTTTCGCAAAGTCGTTCAAAATTTGTATGGTGTTAGAGTTGCTTATTTGGAGATTAACGTTATGTTGGGGGTTTCATGACATTCAAGTTTCAACTTCTACATTTCCAATTTAAGACATCAATTTTTTTAAGAATTGAATCAATTTATGGACATTAGGCGGATTTAATTTTGAAAGTTGGTGACTAGTGTCCTTAATTGCGATCAAGAAGCTTGGTGTGTCTGAAAGTTTCACACTCCGAACGGAGACCAAAGAAATTAGTTACCCCTAAATTATTATAACTATTGTTATTATAACTTAGAGTAACTTTAATATTTATATTTTAAATATAATTTCTTAAACCACAATTGGACAAAATCTCTCAATTTATTGTGTACGCAGCACCCCTTTGGGAGCCTCACCTGCCGTTACCAGGTACGCGACGCAGGGCGAACCAGATTAGTCGGGACAACCCGGAAACCGGTCGGGTATCCGAAAAAAAATCTCTCAATTTACATAGTACAAAATAAAATATGGTGAGTCTACAGAAAAATACCCATTCGTATAAAAAATTTGCAAGTCAGTGCCTCTGTCAGAATTTTTTTTATATAATTACCCGTTTGACTGTGCGTACCATTTTTCCAGTCTTGACGTACCTTTTTATATGTGTATCATGTACCACGTCACGCGTTTATATGGTACCCATATACGTTTCTACATGGTACATAAATGTGTTATATGAGGTACCTTGCGGCAGATCAGGTACCAATGTGCAAAAATATTATTCTAATAGGTACCTACATATTAAAAAACATTGACAAGGTACTGACTTGCAAGTTTTTATACAAATGGGTATTTTCCTGTTGATTCCCCATAAAATATTTCATGCACGATATTAATTAAGGGGCAACTTCAATTAAATCCCCCTTCCCTTATTTTCTATCAACTAACTCCCCATTTCATATTAGTTATTAGCAAACTCCCTAAATCAAAACAATCTTACACATAACTCTCCATGGACGATTTTGCTCCTCTAGTAATTTCCACACTCTTACCCAACTTTGTAGTACCAATATACGTATATTTGTAGTACCAATGTATAGATGTTCGTGATACCATTCCGTGATCCCATGGACGATTTTGCCCTCTACTAATTTCCACCATGGACGATTTTGCCCGTCTACTAATTTCCACACCCTTCTCTTTCCTTACCCAAACTTGCAGTACCAATATACGTATGTTTGTAGTACGAATTTATGGATATTCGTGGTACCATTCCCTGAGCTAATGTAGTACCATACGTAGGTTACTTGTAGTATCTTTTCCGTACCATGTGCTTAACTATCGCAACTCCTATCCTGAATTGTTGTACCACTATACATATATTGGCAGACCAATATATAGATGTTCGTGGTACCGTATCATATGCTAGTGTGGTACTGTAGGTTACTTGTAGTACCAATATCTATGATAACAGTCACGGACCAAAATAATTCAAATGGCGTCGAAAATTTCTTACCCAAAAAGTACCAATATACGTATGTTTGTAGTACCAGTGTATATATGTTTGTTGTACCATACCGTGAGCTAGTGTAGTACCATACGAAGGCTACTTGTGGTAAACACATGGTATGAAAAAGATACCACAAGTAACCCACGTATGGTACCACACTAGGTCACGTTATAGTACCACGAACATCTATACATTGGTACTACAACATACGTATATTGGTACTTCAAGTTTGGGTAAGGAATTTTTCGACGGCATCTGAATTATTTTTTGTCTGTGACTGTTACCATAGATAGTGGTGCTACAAGTAACCTACGCATGGTACCACACTAGCTTACGATGTGGTACCACGAAAATCTGTATATTGGTACTACATATATGTATATTGGTACTACAATTTAGCGTAGGAGTTGCGATAGTTAAGCACATGGTACGGAAAATATACTATAAGAAACCTACATATGGTACTACACTAGCTCTCGAAATGATACCACGAACATCATACATTGTACTACAAACATACGTAAATAGGTACTGCAAGTTTGGATAAGGAAAGAGAAGGGTGTGAAAATTAGTAGAGGAGCAAAATCGTCCATGGGTCACGGAATGGTACCACGAATATATATATATATTGGTACTACAAACATACGTATATTGGTACTACAACTGTCCGTGTTGACAGGTTTTTTGATAATATTGTTGTCTTATAAGGCTAAAATTGTCCATTATAGAGGTATTAGGTAGTTATATGATTTAAAAGTTTGAAATGGGAAGTTTAGTGATAAATGAATCGGAAGGGGGAGTTAGTTGATTAATAGTTTGGGAGTAGGGATTTATATATAGATTCACCATTAGTTAACTATTCAAGTTTCTCAACCTTCTTTTTTTGTATAAAGAACCTTCGTCTTAACAAAACTCTCAACCACTAAACAAAATAAAATACATCAATATAGTACATACCTAAATAAATTATAAAAGGAAAATTCATCTGGCAGGTTTTACCATATTCAATTACGTAGTGTATATGGCTAATTGCTATAAAATCTTCACTTGAAACACTTTCCAAATGTTTATTGTTATAGGAATTTGATACCTCAATCTACAAACCTTCTAAATTTCGCTTTTAGTTTCATTTGATATTGATTTAATCCCTTTTATCAACAGTTGTAATTACAAATAAAATAAAATAAAATCATTACAAACTGCTATATGTCAGTATTAGATAATGTATATATGCAATGTCATCACTTGTGTGCATGAAGCTCTCCTAAAAAAAACCCGACTTTAACGTTCTCTTCGCCAAGTTTCGAATATCTTCTCTTGCAGATTCGTCCGATATCTCGACGATTTTCGACAAACCGCCGCTGCTTATAAGATCCCTCGCATTATCCTCTGCAATAAATAACATCTCAGACATATAATCAAATGATCTAAGGTTGTAATAATGATCAACGACGCAAATATATCAGAACGTAAAAGGTTCTACGACGAAGATGACAACCCATAGTTCCATAATACGTGCGACGTTTGCAAGGAAATAATAATTACGAAAGAAAATTAAATACCATTTTGAGCTAAATGGCAAAATGCGAGTTCCATGTGTCGCCTGGCGGGAGTTAGAGCATCGTTATTCAAGTTGGCCACCAACCATGTTAGAAGAGCTCCTTCGTCTTCAATGAGAAGCGAACGGCCTCTCCAATGTCCTAACGAGGTAATATATATAATATTTTTCGGCAAAATAGAAAACTGAGATGAATAAAAGCAGAACAAAGTAATGGTAATAAAGAAGGAACCTTTGGTGATTATCCTCGATTCGCATTTGGCGAAGTTGGCCAACGCCCGAGCAACTTGGGCAGCAACGTCAGGGTTTCCTTGTCTTGCCATTCTCAAGAGAGCTTTTATAGCTCCGTCTTCTTTGAGAACCATGTGTAGCTTCTCTATGTGTTACACAAATTTTATGATATAATTTTTGCGTTGAATTGAATGAAGGAAAAAATAAAAGGAGAGCTTACGCCTTACCGTTACCGCACAAATTTGCTATTGCGCCGGCTATCATCCTGAGAGTTTGAGGATCGTCGGTCTTGGAAGCAGCATTTGCGAGGAGTTTAGGGCCTCCTTGGTTGCTTATCAATGCTTGGTTTATTTCTGGTAATTAAAACAAGTTTTCACATGTAAATCTTTGAATCTCCAAAAGATTCTTGATGAATGAATGTCCAAGATAAAGACGATAAAAAACTAAAGCTTTACCGCTCATTGCTAGGTTAGCGATGGCGCCAGAAGCGACCCTGAGAGTTGTTGCATTCTGTGATGAACCGATCAACGTTAGAAGTGCATCAAGGCCGCCTTCTTTTACGATCTTCTCCTGATTGGCGTCTGGAAATAGAAAATATATTATACAAATTCAGAGTTCAAAAAAAAAGCGACAGCCTAATCAGTTCATTGTGCTTGATGTACCATATACTAGGAATCTTTATGAGAGAGGCAAGATAATTGGCAATTCATTTGTCAATATGGATATTAAACTGTGATAGATTCAGTCCATGAACTAAAAGACAGACGAAAAACTTGATCACTCAACTGAAACATCAAGTAGCAGTCTTACACACCTTCAGCAGCAAGGTTAGCCACAATTTTTACAGCTTGGATTTGGACATCTAAATCTCCAGATTGCAACAATGATATGATCTTCTGCAGTCCAACTGTAGCGTGAAAAAAAAAATGATGTTCAAAGAGAGAAAAATAGATAATGTTTTAAAAGTTAATTGAGAGAAGGAGAAAGAACAATAATTGCCTTCTTCACATAGTTTGGTGATCATACTCCTTTGGCTCAGGATAGTTTCACGCGACATGCCTGGCCTTTGCGCACTTTGCATATTTTTCAAAGCTGAGGCCACCCTACTAAGAGTTCCATGTGTGTACAATTTCTTTTCCTGTAGAACAATTATGTATGCTAGTTAAAAATTCTAAATAAATAGTTAATATTAGTAGTAACTTTTTCAAGGGAGAGATTTTGACCTCAAAGCCATCTTCATTTTCAGCTTCAGGAACGATTTTCATGATGTTATGTAGTTCATTTTCAGCTGCCTTTCTTCTCCTCTCCTCAGCTTGAAGTTTTTGTCTCAAATCATGAAAATCGTGTTCAAGTGTTTCCTAATGAATAGTTGAAGCAAGTGTTGTTGAATGGATAAAGTATTAGGATTAGCTCAGAACAAGTTCGAATGTTGATTGTGACATGAATCAATTTTTCCGCGTCATACGCAAATTAGGAAGAATACAAGGTGAACAAGTAAAAGAAATGTAAGAGCCAATTAGTAAAATAATTTGACTAAATCACAATAGTTAGCATGCATTGGCATCACATGTACCTTTTCGAGTTCTAAGTTTTTGAATTCTATGCTCAGCAGCCGAAGTTCATTGGCAACAGTTTCATGCATCTGATGCATTTCTTCCAGACTCATCTGAAGCTCTTCAATCTCGTTCTCAGCTTTAATCTGAAATAGTAATAGGAAAAATAAACATTGGAGAAACTCTTGTCTGTCATATCACACAACGACATTCTTTATGGATAACACCTAAAATTGCTCATTTGATGAAAAGAAAATGAAAGTTAGTAGGGATATCTGGTAACAAGGTTAGCATTGGTTTCAGAGAGATATACAAGTATCACTACTCACCTCGTATGAACTTCGAAACTGCCTTAGCCGTTCTTGCGTTGACTCAACCTCTTCTTCAAGTGCTCTAGCATGGTCTTTCTCATCTTTTAGCTGCTGGCTCAATTCCTTTATTTTCTCTTCATACATCTTTGTGGTTTTTGCAAGTGCTTCGTGATATCCAGCATTCTCCACTTGGTTTTGCTGCCATAGATACTGCTATCAGACTTTTCTTACAGTATATGTATGTTAATTGTTATTAAGCCAGAGTATAACACACTGTTGTAGAAAAGCTGTAAATGGTAGCGACAACATTAATTGGGTTCAATTGAATGCAAATAGTGTGACACGATGTAACTTCATTTGCAAAACAAGAAAAGGAAGAAAAATGGTAATGAAAACAAAAGAACTAAAATTAAATAATGCAGAGCTGGAAAGTAGGTGTTCGAATAATACTTTGTGCTGAGCATGTAATAGCACACCTGCATTAACATTTGAATATCATTTACTTGTTTCTGCAACCTATCCTTGTCTTCTTCTGCACCGCAGTATCTAAGATTCGCCTCTTCTAATTGCTTCATCAAATCAGATATCTTCTCTTCATACATCCTGGTTGTATCGGCAAGTATCTTCTGATATGTTGCATCCTCCAGTTGATGTTGCTACTACCACAAAAACGCAATTGCAATACCATCTCATAATGAGAACTCGTGAAATGTGAAGATCAAAACTAAACAAATAAAATGATAATTTTCTACCTCATCATAAGTAGGCATGATTATTGATGCATATAAATTGACGATTTTTCCATACCTTTATCTGCTTGAGACGTGCAACCTCATTTTGCATTGTCTTGTTCTCATCCTTCTGTATTATCAGATCCTCCTTTACACCCTTCAGCTCCAAAGAAAGACAGGAGTTCTCATCCTCTAGAAGCTGTAATTGAAAATGAAAAAACCAAAGAATTTCTGACTGATTGAAGAGAAATTGCATAAAATGAAAGGTGTTTGACTGAACTAAAAGATATAATTATATACATATACATATATAATTTCATTTCTTTTTGAAGTACATTGTTATTTTTCACCCTCTCTTCTAGCTGCCCTATCTCTTTTAGTAGCAAGGTGTGGTGTTGTTTCTGATTGTCTAACTCCTCTAGCAAAGCCTGTATCTCCAATGTCAGTGAAGCCCTCTCCTCCTCTAACAACTGCAGCAAATATACGTAATATGAATCCTACTCATGATTACAAAATTTAAGTGACAAATATGTATAACTCAGCAAACAGACATAGAAAGCAAAATACTGAAGCAGTACATTCGGCCCTAAAATTTACCTTAGACCTAGCAACAAAACGATTTTCTGCTTCAGTGAAAGAATTTTGCAATTCCTCAAGTTCCTTTTCAGTTTCTCTTTTGTCATCTTCCCTCAGCTTCTGCTGTCTATCAATCTCTGCGGAGAGATGATCTATCTGAGTTTGCAGCTTTCTACATAAGCTTTCGTAATCAAATTCTTCTTTCAGCTTCACTGTGTTGAGAACTTTCGTTGCCTAACAAAATGTAGATAAACTAGTCTGGTGTTTCCGCAAAGTTGAACTATATCAAGTATGTCGAAAATTATAAAGCACTAACGTATTCATGTAAAACCACCAGATGATTAGAAAACCGGGACATATAAGTTGGAACCTAAAGCAGATCAGTAGAGTAGAGGCATATAATCTAGCTGGGAGATTTTAACCAAACAAACTTCAGTATAATGATCGATCAGGATACAGTTACCGAATCTGCAAAAATTGCTCAATTCCTGGAACATCATTTGATTTGATGGTCTAATTATGCATATCTGATAAAAAAATAGGAATACAAGCACCAAGAAAACTTCACCCTTTGTCCAAACATAATAGTGCTGGCAGTTTCTGCATGATGGCGATAAGATGGCCCGATAGTTATTATCAATGAAGTTCGTGCAGAACCTGTAATATGGATTTCTTTAGTCTGCGTATTAACCATTAATGGTGTAACACATCACAAAAATAGTGGACATTTTAGTAACTGACTATTTGCGGGACAAAGCACCTCCATCTTGAAATATAAAATTATATCACAAAGCTTATATTTTTGGAAGAACCATGACCTCCAAATGAATCACGAAGCAATCTCGTCAATTTAGAATCTCTAGTTGGTATATAGGGACTGTTCTCAGCCAGAGCATTTATACACTTCCCTAGAGACGTGAGAGAAAGAGTGATGAACTTGGCCTCCTCAAGCAAGTGTCCCTCACTCCCTACAACAAGGATTTCCCAACAAAGGATAACTTGCTAACATATTGAGCTTGTCAAGGATACTCATAGGGACATGCAACAAAAAATAAAAGAAGATGAAACTCGACATAGATCATGATGATGAAAACAAAAGGGACATATAGTGAATGGACGAACCAGATTTAGCCACTCGCTCTGATCCAGCTAGATCCACGATCAGTAATTTGCTTTTCCAGATCACTGGTACCTGTTGGTCACATCTATCTTTGGAAGCATCTTTCTCTATATTCACCGCATTGTGTCTCTTCTCATGTGCAGTTCGGCGAACATATACCTTAAGTATACAACAATAGTAACACAAACAGAACCCAGACTTGCAAATTCAGCTACCAAATAAAGTCGGGTGATATAAAAAAGAGTTGGAATATTTCATTGCATTTACCATGAGGATAGCATGACTACGTGAAGATTCTGAATTGAGCTTCGTATTGGCTGCATGACGATTAGCTTCTCCAAGTTGCAATAACTGTAAGAAATGATCGATGTCTAGTATCTTAACAACTTCAGCACCAGGCACTGATACTTCTCCAGTCTTGGCATCCTCCACTATTTGTATGTTTATCTTTTCTGGAGCAAGCAAATCTTGAACAGATTCCATGTACAACTGTTGATAATGCACAAAAACTGATTGTAATCTGACATCATATGTACATGAGGGTATTTTTTACCATTATTTTCATTACATCGCATCTTCTTCGTGAGTGAAGGGATGCATGTACTTCTACGTCAGACAAACAATTAAACAAGATATAAGGCATTATGTAGAATATCTATCTTTCTCTCTACCTGCAAATAAGAGATTTCAACTTTGTCAGACGCAGATATACCAGTTAATATGTCCTCCATGGATCTAACCATGATTCCACGCTCAGAGGTATCATCTTTACCCACTGTCCCAAGAGTATACGTCTTACCAGTGCCTGTTTGACCATAAGCCATAATAGTGCCATTATACCCATCCAGCACACTCTGTATAGTAGGAAAATAAATAAATTCACGCGATTAAGATATCATCAAAACCTGCTTTTATTTTAATCCCAAACACTAGAAGAAACTCAACATTGGTACACCCACTAATAAGAAGATTGCCGTTATACGAAACATAATATGAATGTGCTTGTATATTGATTGGTAAGTGCCCATTTTAGTCGTATATGCTAAGAATTCTTGTGCATTTCAATTAGTTTAAGTGGACTTACCTCAACAACAGGTTTTGCTACTGCCTCATAGACACGCTTCTGAGAAGCACTTTCAGTAAATACTTCATCAAACCTGTAAGCCTCAGAACTCCAGTTGTTCTTTCGCATCTTTAGCCTATTCAGCTACACACATGAAAGGATGTCCAAAAGATTAGCAACTAATGAAACAAGGACACGTAATATCTTCGACAAGTAGTATGCAACGGAAATTTATTTGTGTTAAGTCCTAGAACCAACAAAGACTTCTTTCTTCACATAAGCATAATATGTCAACAAACCTCAGGCTGGAGTTCCACACATTCAACATAATCGGGGTCAGAGATTTCTTCAGAATTTCTGGGTCGGAGTCTCACAGCAACTCTCACTCTTTCAGATTCTGTGCACATAATTAACAAGTGTATCAGATTCAAACAAATGAAAACTTCAATCTTGCGAGCAGACTAAGGATGCAATACAATAAGGAGATTTTTGCTCCAATGTAAATTAGATGTGTTGCCTGATTACTACAAAATCAAAGATAACTTGCCTTGTCTCTGGTCATAATGATTACAAAATGGGATCTGTCCACGTCGAATAAATCAAGCTCATTAAACTACTTAATATATCAAGAGGTTATCTCTCTTATCACCAATTGGTTTTAGGAAGAACCCCTCAGTTTCTAATAGTAACTTTCTGTAATTCAAGGTAAACTCCTAAAAAAAGTACAGTTTCGGGAGAGGAATTCTGATGGGTAAACACTAAAGTACCGTTTCCATCTCAATCAAAGCTCAATTTACAGTATCTAATTGACAATAGATTGGAGCCTCGTATCTAATAATAGTGTATGTTTCTATTCATCACATGATTTCGTCCCAGGTATTCCATACGCATTCATCTATTCATCAATCAACATTCAACACGGTGGAAGACCCCAACTAGATACTAAACCTAAATTGAACTTTGTCTTTCAATTAAACAAACACATAGTAAGCAGATCACTGTGCTGCATCGATTAAACAAGTAAGCCAAAATGCATGCACATAGAAGAGAAACCCCAACTTATTTAAGCACAACACATAATAGAAGAACTCTCATAAAACCACACACACACACACAGATGAATATACCAGGGTCATGACTATCAGGCAGAGAGCGAGCTCTTGAATTGGGTGTGACCGACCGAGTTCTCTGTTGGGATTTAGATCGAGCGCTAGCACCGTGATTCGAATTACTACCGTTGCTTCTTACATGAGAACTATGACTCACAACAGTTATCCCTCCATTCGTGCTGCTACTCAAGGAAGCAGCAGATGATGCTGATGAAGACGATGAAGGCGGGGGCAACCTCGATGTTCTTCCAAAAGACGACATTGACCTTGTCTTCCTTCAGCAAATCTTTCAGACCTCAACAAACGGCAGCTAACAGAAATGATTTTGTGAATAGCTTTGATCTGAAAACGATGTGTCGTGAATGCTCTAACGTTGAGGCCGGCACGATGACAAAGTGTTCCCGCGTTTGTTTGTATTTGTCTTTTCTGCTACAATATTTTTTATCGGACGGATTCTTTGCAATTTGGTCCTTCCATTTACGACTTACTTCACTCTGTTCCAGTTATTTGGATTACAATCAGTGTTTTAAAACGCGTATAGCGCAACGCGTTGCATTTTGATTCCAATAGCGCATACGCAAAAAGCGTAGCGCATAGCGTGAGTATTTCGAGCAATGCATTTCTAATACAAAAAAAATATAATATATGACAACACAACTAAAACAAACCATTTTGGAATCACATAAACATTTGTAAAAATAAGAGCGAACGAATCTATTTGTATATTCAACTTCAACATTTAGCGTCGTTGACTAAATACAAATTTATTTCGCCTATACTTTTAACTAATAAATTTATTTTTCAAATTATCAAATCTTTTCATAGGAAGTTAATATAAATTTATTTGAAATTACTTTAAAAGATAAAATAACCAATGTTGTAAGTGCACTATTATATTTCACCATTCTTTTAAAAAACTATCCATATGTATTTTAAATATAACAATTAACAATTATATAATTGACGAAGCCTGCTTTTACCTCTATATATTGAGCTCTCTTATATGTCTCTAAAATGTTGAGGTAAATTTTTTAATATTTAAATTGATTTAGTCTTTTTTCGATAAATGAGGAACAAATTTTCCGTGGATAGTGGAAAGACTTGTGGATATAAATTGGTTAATATTTTCAACTGTATTTAACTATACTACACAATTCATCGATGTATTACTATTCCAATAATTAGTCTTAACGTGGACCACATTATTATGAATAAATTTACGAATTACACACTTGATTTTGACCAATGCCCAAATAGCGCGAGTTTTTCAAAAATAGCGCAAAAAGCGTAAAAAAGCGCAATATAGCGTAAGATAGCGTAAAATAGCGTAATATAGCGTAAGCTTTTTAGGCAAAACGCGAAATGTAATACGCCTTAACGCGTTTTTGCAAAAAATTACGCGATAGCGCGCTATATAGCGCGCTACAGCACGCTTTAAAAACACTGATTACAATTCATAAAAAATAGACATAGGGTTGAGATCCTCTATTCCACTTTCTGTATTCCACTCCGTATTCCAACGAACGAAAATCGTTACACCTCCCCCGACAAGTGTTAAACAAACATAAACATCATTACACCTATGAATTTCATTACAACAAATGTTTAAACAAAAAAAACCCTCATTATTACGTATTTTTCTATTTTAATATATAATACTGATTTTTTCTACTACATATCAGAAAATAACGTAATAATGAGGTTTTTTTTGTTTAAACACTTGTTGTAATGAAATTCATAGGTGTAATGATATTTATGTGTGTTTTAACACTTGTCGGGGGGAGATGTAACGATTTTCGTTCGTTGGAATACGGAGTGAAATACAGAAAGTGGAATAGATGATCCGAACCCAATGACTAAGAGGGGAGAAGTAATGATTTGATCATTTATATCTAATTAAAGAATACAACCAGCTTATGATGAATGAGAATAAATGCATGAGCAAATCGTTGTACCAAACCTTCACTGAAAACCCTCTCAAACCCTCGTCTCTTGTAGCCGCCGCCTCCCACCCCCAAAATACTTCCCCTTCACCACCACCTCTCATATTCCCACAACCACCACCAAAAGAGCACCCTCGCAAGCGCGGTTGTCGTGCTCCCCCTCCTCCGCGAGGAGGGGGAGTGACTTTGTTCTCTTTTTGTTTTATTTTGTTTTTTTTTGTTTGTTCTTCTTTCTCTCTTGTTCGTGGTTTTCATCTCGCGGCTCCGCTTGCCTCCTCGTCGTCGCTATCTGGCCACCTCCGCCTCCCCTCGCTGCTGCCGCCGTCTCACCACCTCTCCTTCGCTGCCGCCACCTTCGCCTCGCTGCTGCCGCCGTCTCGCCACCTCCCCCTCGCTGCCGCCGCCGTCCTCGCCACCTTCGGCTCGGCGTCGCCGCCGCTTCGCTGCCGCCACCATCTCCGCCTAGCTGCCGCCATGTCGCCGTCACTGTCTCCGCCTCGCCGGCAGCACCCATCACCACCGACCATTCTCGAGTCTCCCATGTGGAGCTCGTTTCTCCTAACCTTTGCGTTGGGAGCTCTTTTCTCCCTTGTGGAGCCATCAGTCCGATGAAGACAAAATTCAGAAGTCCAAGACCAGGTTAAAGTGAAGAGTATCGTAGATTTAGCCTAATCGTTGTTTCTGCTATACGTTCTTTAGTTCTTGATCGTGGATTATGGTGTTCTGTTTTCTGTCGGTTTTTTATCCCTTGTGGATCCTTTTCTCCTCATGTGGGAGTGTTTGTTCCCCTTGTGGGGTTGTGTGTTGCTCCTATGTGAGCCTTTGTTCTCCCGGTTGACGATTTACCGGTGAGACCCATGGGCTATTTAGCCCTGTATCTTTGTTATTAATGCAAGCTATCGTTTCGAAAAAAAAATCATTATACCAAGAAAAGAAATTTATTTGTAAGGTGGATCAAAATTTGGACTTGTCTACATAAGACACAATTATATTAGGAAAAAAAAGAGGCAAACGGCTTTGATGTTGAGCATGGAAAACAAAATGAGATGCTGTTTTTAACGTGGGTTGACATGTGAATTAACGTGGGTTGCCGTCCCTCCCAACACAGGCTGTATCCATCTCTCGATCTTAATTTTAAATTGAATCATGTGTATAGTATAGAGTGTAATATTGGCGTGGCAAAATTAAAATTTGCTAATATATGAATTTCTATTGAAATGTCCATTGAATAAGTCAACTAGTGCAACGAAATTTCGACATTTTTTGAGTTTCATCGCAAGCACAAGCGGCGAACAAGCTTCAATATACTAGTATATTGGCACACCCGATATGTGTGCTTGACTATATAAAATTAAGAGTATTAATTTATAGAGGTTTTACTGTATCACTTAAGGACCAAATAAAAAAGTTACCTTCACTAAGGATCATTTCGTCTGAAAAGACGACTTTACCCCCACTTTTGATTTTTATTTTTTTATACGTTTTTCTTAATCATAGTAAAAGTTTAAAGCAAAAAAAAGAAATTAAAGGAAATAACATGAACTAACAGAGGAGGAGAGAAGAAGAAGAAGAAGAAGAAGAAGAAGAAGAAGAAGAAGAAGAAGAAGAAGAAGAACGCCTCAATTCGACCACCAACACATTAGTTTCTCGGTATTGTGGGGGGTTCACTGGAAGAAGAAGAAGAAGGAAAAAGGCTGAAAATTTTTAAAAAATGGAGAATAATATGTGGTTTTTTAAGGTCTAATCATGCACAACTTTTCTCGGTTTAGGTCAATATAACGTAGATCTTTTCAATTTATCATGGGCTCCCGGAATGTTGAATCGAAGTTGTCTCAATTCATGGGGTTTATTGATATAGGTCATGCTCGCGGGTTTGCTTGAAATCACGTGTTGCCCCGCCCTGAATCTGTGTCGTCGTCTTCCAGGTATGTTTGGGAAAGCTTTGTCTCAGAATTATCAAGAATTTCAGGCCATAGAGATAGTTTAAAGCAATGCAAGATCACAGACCTATTTGGATAGTGTGTACCTTTATACATTGGGTAAGTGTACCATATTAGTTTATATAATGTACCTTTTAATGTATAGTTATGGTACCTTTTTTGGCATTTTTGTTCATATGTTGGTGTGAATTTTTTTTTTATGATATACTATATGTTTGGTTGTTCTTTTCTTTTGTCTGTATGTTGCATGTTGGTTGTAAAATATTTTTTTGGTCATATGTTGCATATCGAATTGATTTTTCTATGAATATTTGATTACAAGCAAGTTTTTTGTTAAAATGATGTTGCTGAAAGAATGTTTATGCATGTAATTTTTGTTATTGTAACGATGTAAAAAAGGTACAATAAGTGCGCGTACAAGGTATGCCAAATACAGACTAAATGGTATGCCAAACCCATTAAAATGTTACTACCTCCGTCTCAGTAACTTTTGTACATTTTACCAAATCGGGCGTCCCACTATCTTTTATACATTCCCATATTTAGTAAAAAACTATCACACACAATCAATATAATAACATTAAATATTCTTAAAAGACGTGTCACACACATACACTTTTCTTCTCTATAATATTAAAATATTATATTTCTTAAAAACCGAACCTAATCCCAAATGTCCATATATTACCGGGACGGAGGGAGTATAATATATTAACAGCCGTAAAAATTTACATAATAAATACAAAAAGTCACTTCTGCTTTGATATTTGACATGAATCTGACAAATAACGGTATATGACA
This sequence comes from Craterostigma plantagineum, assembly GCA_027422505.1. Lineage (NCBI taxonomy): Eukaryota > Viridiplantae > Streptophyta > Magnoliopsida > Lamiales > Linderniaceae > Craterostigma > Craterostigma plantagineum. The sequence continues at coordinate 10,309,615 of JAPQWV010000011.1, read as the reverse complement.
TGTGATGGAACAAATTATTCTGTCAGAATATGTATTATGTCAACTCATGTCTTTCTTAATATTGGTACGATAAACTACTCAACTGTGGTACCATATATGTTAAAGCAAAGATACTGTCACAGACTGTTCTATGGTACAATATAAATGTACAATTGGTACATCTTGTTACAAGAAGCATTTTTTTGTTGCAATTCGAATTGATTTTTATGGAAACCATGTTTTTAAATGTATACAAGTGATATAATTTCAGTATATATCACATTTGCAGGAGTAACCCCTATACTCATGAATTTATATTACAAATCCCAAGTTCATTAGAAGATGATGAAATATATTAGAATAACTTACTACAACATAGTATAGATGATTGTTCAAATGAAGTGTGCAACATAATTGTTTTTTGTTTAATATTTTAACTACGTACTATTTTTAGTGCTTCACATTTATTAATTGACGATCTGGACTCGTAATTTTATATATTATGTTGATCGATAAAAATTTTACGGTAATTGTACTTATCTTGGTACGAAAAACTACTTAAGTGTGGTACAGTATGTCTGTACCGTAAGGTACAGTCTCAAGGTGTATAAAGGTACGGTTTATATACTAAGTTTGATACGACTTATTAGGTTAAGCGCTTTTAGCTTCATTTTACATTAGTTTTGATGCAAAAGAACTTAAATATACGTAAATAAGTTATATGTTTCATTTCATATTATATTTAATGGATAAACCCCCAAATTCGTAGATTTGTAATTTAAATCCAAACTTCACTAGTAAGATGTTCTTACAATGATCATTCTCTTATTATGAAACTTGGGATTTTGAATACAAAGTTATGCATGTAACGGTTAAAACATCAAATTTGATACCAGTTGAAACATATCGGTTGTGTACATAATTTTTTTTTTTTTGATCTCAAACGCATAACTTTTATTAAATATCAGCAACAATTAAGTTTGTCATTTCTTGTGTAGGTGGGGTAGAACCCTCCCCATCATACCCAAGGTGTTTGGCTAGATAAGAGCGACAACATTTGCTCTTCTAAGGGCGTAACTGAATCGAACACATGCGAACGAACGGCTAAAAAAATAACAATCAAATAGAATACTACCAATCTCCGAAGACCCCGTCGATGCTTGTTGTAGTTTGGCGATAACACTCTGACAGTCACTCTCTATATAGATGTGAGTCCATCGTCTATGAATTGCAAATATTAGAGCTTCTCGAATGGCTATAGATTCAATAGCCTCCGGAGAACAGTGTCCAGCTAGCACCTTTGTACGCCAACCCATACAGTGTCCAGACGAGTCCCTCGCGACGAGGCCTACTGATGAAGATCCTCTCGCATTATGAATAGCTCCATCCGTGTTAATTTTAATGAAATTAGTCTCTGGTCGGACCCATTCAGATTCATGCTGCGAAGGAACATCTTGTTTTAGCTTTGTCTCAGTCTTCGACGAGGGTAACATAGCATTCACCTCTGTGATAGCCCGATCCTCGGACATCTTAGCACCCTCCATCACCCATTTATTTCTCATCCGCCATATCACCCAGCAAAGGTTGAGAAACATGTCAAAATCATCATCATTGAGTTTCGCTCGCATTTCACGAACCCAAGACTCAGCGTCCATCGGCCCCGCCTGTATAACCTCGTGAGCTATCCTTGTTTTCTTCCAAAATATCCTCTCAAGCGGGCAGGTAATGAAAACATGCTCTATGCTCTCAGGAGCTCCCCCACACCGGCTGCAGTTGGGATGGACAAGGCATTTTCGTGAATAATGATTATCCGCTGTCGGTAGAGCATTGGTAAGTAGGCGCCACGTGAAGAGACGGACTCTTGGGATGCACCGTGACTTCCAGGTCATATCCCACGCAGGAGGCTTCGAGGATGATGCGTCAAGGCGGGTTTTCTGCTTCTCCGTTATGTAGTACGCACTTCTGACAGTAAACTGACCATCCTTGGAGTGGTGCCATATGAGTCGGTCAGGTTGGGGACAAACATCTAGTGGAATTTGAAGGATCCTTTCAGCATCAATTGGATGAAAAACGGAGCGAACCAGCTGTGTATCCCATTGGCCCGATGATAAGCGACGAAGATCAGCGACCTTTGATATAATATCCTCTCGAGGGGAGGTCAATATAGGCTTGAAACCTTCTGCTTGCGGAATCCATGGGTCGGTCCACGGTTTAATTTTATTGCCTCGTCCGATCTGCCAGCGTATTCCTTCGGTGACGGTGTCCCGAGCGCGTATGATACTCCGCCACGTTAAGGAAGGGTGATGTCCAAGAAGTGCTGCCAAAAAATCAGTGTTAGGGAAGTACCTTGCCTTAAGTACACGACTTACCAGAGCGTCCGGCTGGAGAATAAGACGCCACGCCTGCTTGGCTAGCATCGCAAGGTTGAAGGATTCAAGGTTCCGAAAGCCCAGTCCCCCATCCTTCTTAGGCCGGCAAAGGCGTTTCCATGCAATCCAATGGACTCCTTTTCCTTTCGACCCCGACCACCAGAAGCGAGCCATCATCCGCTCGACGTCGTGTAGGATTGAGTTTGGTAAAAGGAAGCAGCTCATGATGTAAGTGGGAATTGCCTGGAGTACGGATTTGATCATCACCTCTCGGCCCGCTTGTGATAGGAATTTCTCAGACCAGCCGCTAACCCGCCTCCAAATACGATCCTTTACATAGTTGAAGACTTCCTTTATATTTCGACCAACTATAGATGGTAGGCCGAGATATAGTTCGCGGCTTTGCTTCTCCGGAATACCGAGTGCTTCGCATACGCCATTTCGTATTTGCTGCCCTGTATTGCTCGAGAACACCACCGACGATTTGTCAAGGTTAATCTTCTGTCCTGATGCACGCTCGTAAACCATGAGAATGTCTTTTATTCGCCTTGCCATGTTAGCCGTATTTCGACAGAAGATGATAGTATCATCTGCAAAAAGCAGATGAGAGATCGAATGTGCTCCTCGTCGTAGCGAAATGCCTTCAATCTCCTTCGAGCTCTCCGCCTCTTGTAATAGCCCTGTAAATGCTTCTGTACAAAATAGAAAAAGATATGGGGAAAGAGGATCTCCTTGACGAAGCCCTCTTGTAGGTGTTACCCGGCCAAAGCACTTGCCATTTAATAGGAAAGAATATGTAACTGAGGAAAGACAAGTCATTATTAAGTGAATAAACGCATCATGAAACCCTAACTTACTCAATACCCTTCTCAGGAAAGGCCACTCGACACGGTCGTAAGCTTTACTCATATCCAACTTAATAGAAGCAAAGCTTTTATTTCCTGTTCGTCGTTCCTTAAGGGCATGGTTAATTTCATATGCTATAAGGACGTTGTCTGTAATGAGCCGATTCGGAATAAACGCTGACTGAGTGGGCGAAATAAGAGAGTCCATATAGGGCTTTAGCCTGTTGGCTATACATTTCGACGCAATACGATAAGTAACATTGCATAGGCTAATCGGCCGAAATTGTGTTAGGTTCACAGGATTGCGGCATTTTGGTATAAGAACCACGTTAGACGCATGTAAAGATGACAAAGACATACCATTATTGAGAAAAGTGAGTATGGTTCGGATAGTTTCAGTACCTACGATGTCCCAATACTTTTGAAAGAAAAAAGGTGGAAAGCCATCAGGACCTGGTGATTTCAGAGGGGACATCGATTCCAGTGCCGCTTTGACTTCATCAGCCGTATACGGTCGAAGAAGCGATTCATTCATTGCTTGGCTCACCCGAGGTGTGATAAACCGAGATGCTTCGTCAATGTCCAATTCACGTGGATTACAGGTCTTGAAGATTTCCCCAAAATGATCAACCACAGTTTGTTCTAGTGAGCGCTGATCCGTACGCAAAACACCCCCTTGATCAATTAGTTTATGGACTCGATTCATCTTATGTGTACTCGTGGCTTGTCTGTGGAAAAAGGCTGTATTGCGATCGCCGTGCAATAACCACTCGTTATTACACCTCTGTCGCCAGTAAAGTTCTTCTCGTGTATAGATATCATGTAGACGTCTTAGAAGTATGGTTTCCTTCTTTCTAAGCTCGGGGGTAATATCAGACGTCAACATGCATCGTAATTCGTCTTCAATATCTCTTCGTTCTCTGTTCGACCTTCGGAACAAACTAGAGCTCCAACCTTGAAGCTCGTCTCTGCTTCTTGTCATGAATCGTGTGAGTCTTTTGGCCGGGTCATCTGAGTTACATTCTTTCATACATCGCTGAAGTATTACCTTGCATTCCTCCTCTTCAGCGCACCTAGCTTCGAATCGAAACATCCTCGGTTGACGATCTGTACCTATTTTGGCTGGCTGAGGCTCGATAAGAATCGCGTGGTGGTCCGAGTATATTGTTCGAAGGTTCGTGACTGCTGTCTCCTGGAATAGTGAATCCCACGCTGAATTTGCACATGCTCTGTCGAGTCTTTCGTATATAGTATTTGGGTGGCAAACACGATTATTCCAAGTAAAATCATCCCCCAAGTAGCCCAGGTCTCGGAGTTGGCATGAGTGAAGGGCATCTCGAAAAGCTTGAATCTGAGAAGACACACGAGCACGGCCGCCTCGCTTCTCATCATGATGAAGTATCTCGTTGAAGTCGCCCATGCAAAGCCAAGCCATGTGATACGAACTAAAGTAGATGGGCCTGAACAAAATCAGAAAAGGCCCGTTAGGCCCATTGGAAAATACTTATAGTGAGTAAATAGTAGAGATAGGGACCTTCGAGGACCTCTGACAGGTTTTAGGGAGCTAACAACAGGTGCTGGGGACCTGAGGAACTAGCCGACAGCCCCCAAGGACGAACAAAGCTTCCCTGATACGCCACCAGATCTTGTAAGAAGAATATCCACTGAAGATGCCACGTGTTCGATTGAGAGAGGGCAGCTCCACTGCAAAAAGCTGTCAGCCAACCACTGTTCACTGAAAGGACTGCAGACTATACAAAGCTGACAGACAGCCTATACTGTACACACAAAAGGTCCTATCACCAGGAATTAGGGGACGTAACGCAGACTGCTTGCAGCTCCCCGATGTGATGGAATGCATCCCATCCCCAGGAATCTAAGGTCGGACCTCCAGGCAATATCCAAGGACTGGGGGACGTACCTTCATGCAATATCCAGAGAGCCGCCTATATAAGGGGGACTTCATCATTTTCACAAGGAATTCTCATTCCAACACTTCTAAACGTCTATAAAATATTCTCTCTCTACAAATAACGTCCTTAAGTGTTCTAGTAGGTGTTCTTGATATAAAGAAGAGAGAGTGAGTTGTTTGAGTGTGTAATCATCGAAGTATAGTGACAGAGGTTTCAAAGCCCCCGTGGACGTAAGATTTGCAAAGATCTGAACCACGTACATCTTGTGTTGTTTCTGTTTTACGTCCTCCTTTTATGTCTTTGCAAACAAGCACGTCCCAATACGTACCCAAGTACGTTCTACGTCCCCAAACAGATCCCCCAATGTCCCAAAATACTCCTCAACACGTCCCCGACTACCAAATATGCCACCAACAGGTCCCCAACGCCCTAAATAGATCCCCCAATGTTCTAAATACCTCCCAAACATGTCCCTTCCAATTCCTTTACAAATAAGCACCTTACGCACGTAACTTTATCGATTCTCCGGCTATATAAATTTCTTTACCCACACATATAAATCTTGTTGATTGGGATAGCCCCATATCACCATGTCCCTTTGTTCATATAGACGGTGTAATAGTTCCCAGCTATGTCTCCTTTCTGCCGTTTGGGGGTCACCATAGAATCCCGTGACTCACCAAGGAGGTTCGCCCTCATCTCTTTGAATTTGAGCATCCATATGAAAGTGAGAGAAAGATATTAGATTGACGGTCCATTCTTTCCTCCATAATAAGGCCAGTCCTCCGCTTTTACCATTAGCTTCAACACACAACCCGTGCATATCAAGTTTACGCCTAATTGCTTCGAATCTGTTAGTATTGCACTTTGTCTCGCTTAAAAATATCAACCCCGCCTTACGTTCTCGGACCATCTGTCCGAGTTCCTTAACTGTCGCGGCACCTCCTAAACCCCGACAGTTCCAACTTAGTAGATTCATGGCAATCGGCAGGACTGCATCGCAGTCTCCGCCGAGGAGCTCGAAATATCCATTACATCAACACGCTCCACTAGAGGTCTCTTCGCGTGTGGGTTGGGACACTCCGAGTCATCGTACATCTTGTGTTGTTACATCTTGTGTTGTTTCTGTTTTACGTCCTCCTTTTATGTCTTTGCAAACAAGCACGTCCCAATACGTACCCAAGTACGTTCTACGTCCCCAAACGGATCCCCCAATGTCCCAAAATACTCCTCAACACGTCCCCGACTACCAAATATGCCACCAACAGGTCCCCAACGCCCTAAATAGATCCCCCAATGTTCTAAATACCTCCCAAACATGTCCCTTCCAATTCCTTTACAAATAAGCACCTTACGCACGTAACTTTATCGATTCTCCGGCTATATAAATTTCTTTACGCACACATATAAATCTTGTTGATTGGGATAGCCGCATATCAAATGGCGCCGTCTGTGGGAAATTCCGAGTTGAAGGCGTGAGTAATTTTGCCTATGTTGTGCGAAGTTGTGCTTAACGTTTTCTATTTCTCTTTCCCTCTCCTTATTTCTACTGGGACAAGACAAAAATTCAAAAAACGGGGGGAAGAAGACTCTCTCTGCCAAAGAAGCTGGACTTATAAACCGCAGGAGCTGCCGAAGCACAACTGAAGCTCCTGCATAATGCATTAAACACCACCTTGACCGAGAGGAGGAAAGGATGAAGATCCGAAGCTCCCCCATCGGGACCTAAGAGCCCAGCTCCGCTGGCGAGAAGACCCGAAGCTCCCCCTTCGGGACCTAAGAGCCCAGCTCCCCGCTGGTAAGAAGACCCGAAGCTCCGTCTTCGGGACCTCCCAGCTCCATGCTGGTAAGAAGACCCGAAGCTCCGCCTTCGGGACCTTCACGCTCCGCGCCACCACGAATACCTGGAGCTCCGCTTTCAGGAGCCAAGAGTCCAGCTCCACGCTGGCGTCCGAAGGTCCGCGGGAGGTACAAGCCCAGCTCCGTGCTGACACATGAGGATCCTTGGGACCTAGAAGGCAGCTACACGCTGACGTCCAGATATCCGCGGAGGATATAAGCCAAGCTCCTCGCTAGCACGCGGAAGTCCGTGGGACCTAGGAGCCAATCCCCACGCTGATGTACGAAGAGCCGCGGGAGATCAGAGTACAGCTCCGCGCGAGCATACGAAGGTCTGTGGACCTAGAAGTTAGCTCAGTGCTAACACTCGAAGACCAGTGGGAGATGAGAGCCCAGTTCCATGAGGGCAAGATCCACAGAAGACATCCCACGCTGATAAGGCCCTTGGCCAGAATTCCAGGGCCCTCTACAATTATATAATATTGTTATCATAATAAATATGTGACCGCACTAACAAGTGTTAATGTTTTAAGGACGAAGTAAAGAGGCTCATCCAGGCAGTTGCCCTAAAGGAGTCTGTAGGAACTGTGCCTAATAAAGGCAGACAACGTCCACCTCCTCCAGATAGGGGCCAGTTCCAGTCAGGACTCATGTCCCCGTCATAGTAGGAGCGCGAGGCACTGGGGACTCCAATGGCCCACAGAGCCCGAATCATGCACCCGAGCATTTGAAGGACTTAGAGGTCCAGCTCCGCAATGGTGTACAAAGGCCAGAGGGACCTCAAGGAGATCTGAAGCTTTGCTCTGGATCTCCCCAGCTCCGTGCTGGCACAAAGACATGAGCTCCGATATTCGGGATCTAAGAGCCAAGCTCCACGCGCAAAGCCTGACCCTTTGTGAGGAACCACTAGAGAGTTACGAAGACCAGCTTCGTGCTGGAAATAAAGATATGATCTATGTGTTTGAGATCTCCATGCCGAGCTCATCGCTAGCACATGAAGTCCGTTACAGGGGATCTCCAAATCGGCTGAAACCTAGCTCCGCGCTGGAATAAAGGCAAAGAAGCGCAGCTTCGCGCTGACACAAAGACCCGAAGCTCCGCATCCGGGACCTTCCAGCTCCGCGCTGGCGCATGAAGCTCCACAGGAAGTCAAAGCTCAGCTCAGTACTGGCGTACGAGGACCTCCGTGTGTGCAGTAGCAGGTCCCATATTGCATCCCTGGGAGCACCTACCACCGTTCCCTCCGCCAAATACGACTGCTCCAACAAATGGCCTCCGCAACAGGGAGCTGTCGAGATCTCTCCTTAGGGTCCTACGGAACTCCCACCGTTACGCAACAACATGGTGGAAATCCCGACATTATCCGGGAGACATCCCGCGATAAGAAGGCTCTTAGCCGAAACTTCGAGACCCCTTGAATCTCGTTTTCATTTACTTCACCAATATTATTATAAGTATATGCGTCACACTAACAACTTTTATTGTTGGAAGGACCCATCCTCGCATGACGTCTAGGGAGGTCCGTTGGGTGTAGCCTCGACCAAGGTCTGAAGGCAGCCAAGAAGGGGCCTGGGGGATCTATGCCGATTAAAGGCAGACAACCCCCGCGTCTTCCAGAAAGAAGCCAACTCCATTTAAGGATCCTCCGCATTGGCATGCGAAGGTCTGTAGGACCTCGAATGGAGCTCCGCACTGCCACCAGCTCCATGCTGGCACATAAAGCTCTGCTGGAGGACAATTCCCTGCTCATCTATGGCAAAGATCTGCAGAACCTCAGAGCCGAGCTCCTCGTTGGCAATACCCAGGGGACCTAAGAGACAGCTCTGTGCTAGCACGCAGACCCGAATCTCCATATTGGGGACCCACAAATCCAACTCTGCGTTGATCCGAGTAGCCTAGTTACCACAATTGGAACCTAGAAGCCAACTCCACGACGACGCCTAAAAATCCACGGGAGACCTACCTTGTTGATAAGGCTCTTAGCCGGAATTTCAGGGTCCTCTAAACCTTATTCTCATTTCTATCATTGAAACGATAATAAATGCATGCATCATACTAACAACTGCTATTATTTTAATGATGAAATCGAAGTGCCCTCCCTAGTGGGACAACTGAGGAAGTTCTTTGACTGTGGCATCAACCAAGGTCGGGAGGTAGCCAAGAAGGAATCTGGGGGATCTGTGCCAATCAAAGGCAGACAACCCCCACCTCCTCTAGATAAGGACCAGCTCCATTGAAGGCTCAGCCTCAAGCCAAGCTCTGCGCTGGCAAAGGTCCACAGGACCTCAAAGTCCAGCTCCGGGCTGGCATCCGGAGATCCCAGGGAGGTCGAGGTCCTCCTCTGCACTGGCATATGAAAAGCCACGGGGATTTAAAAGCCCAGCTCCCCACTGGCACGAAGCCCTACAGTCCAGCTCCGCGCTGACATGAAGGCCCTAACTCCAGGGGACCTAAAGACAAGCTCCTTGCTGAAAACGAGGACATGATCCGTGTCTTGAGATCTCCATGCTGAGCTCCTCGCCAGTATGCGAAGTTCGTTATAAGAGATCTCCAAACCAGCTGAAACCTAGCTCCGTGCTGGTTGAAGGCAAAGAAGTCAAGCTCTGCGCTGACACATGAAGGTCTAGGGGACCTAGAAGATAGCTCATATGCTGACATCCAAACCTCCGGAGATCTGGAGCCGGGGACCTCGTCATTAACAGAGAAGAAAGGAGCTCCATATCTCCGTTACTTTCAAATTCTAGGCCTCCACAAGGAGCCCGGATACTAAGCGAGCTGGCGTTATATCCACGCATTTAAGCGTGCTGGCGCTATAACCACGCATTTAAGCGAGCTAGCGCTATAACCACGCCCTTAAGCGAGCGGGCGCTATAACCACGCCCTTAAGCGGGCTGGAGCTATAACCACGCACTTAAGCGGGCTGGCGCTATAACCACGCATTCAAGCGAAGCTGGCGCTATAACCAAGTCGATACCAAAGGTCGACGGACCTACGGCGTACAAAGACATCAAAGACTGATAGTCTGCGACATGAGATGATGCCAAAGATCGACGGGTCGGCGGTGTACCTGACATCAAAGGCCACAGGTCTGCGACATGAAAGATGCCCATGAGGGCGTACAAGATGCCACCGCTGACGGGCTGTGGTGTACAGGACATCAAAGGTCCTCAGTAAGGCCTGCGACGTGAATAGGTACCTCAGCGTAGCTGGCGCTATAACCAGGGTAAAACAGTGGGAGAGATCCCCACTTCATACTTAAGACTTTCGGGCCTACATTACTGAACTCGCTAAGGACAAAGAGAGCCTAGCGCAAAGCGACACCCGAGGACTGACGACGGTCATTGCAACCAAGGGCGTGAATTCGTACTTAGCTTACGAATTGAATAAAAGAGCTGGCGCTATAACCATGCCACGATAATGATGTTCCCGGAAACATCATCAGGTCCCGCGAAAGAAAATATAATACGAGGAGGAAGGGAACTCCGATGAAACTTACATACATGGGGAGTTAAGCTCCCCAAGTCCTTACCATCGTATCTCGAAACGAAAAAATGACAAAATATTTCTTACAGGCCGTCACCACCCTGAGAAAGGCAAAAGGAAACTCGGAGATACGTACAGCAGGACCTAGGGACCTCCTTGCAAGTGAAAAGGCTCGAAGAGGAGCTCCCCCATCAGGTCCCCGCCAGGGGAGTTGAGCTCCCCTAAAACATCGCAGGTCCTAGGATGCCCGCAAGGCCTTCCACTAAGTCCCCTGAGGAGCTGGAGATGACGTCTGGGAGATCGTAGCATGGGCCAGGGCCTCCACATGTTCCTTCGAGGTGCCAACCCAGAAACGAGGACTCTCAGGAGCTTGGGGACCTCATTCAAAGCAAGCCAAATGCACCCTCGTCATACGCGCGAAATCGACATCCCACTCTTCCTTCTCCTTAGTGAAGGAGCTCCAGAGATCCTCCTCGCGCTATCTCATAAGAGCTGCATTTCTATCTTTCCCTCTCCAGGGAGCTCTGCAGTTCCCTCTCGTACTAATCCATTGACTTTGTCTAATCAGCTATCCCCAGGTCCCGGGTTGACGACTTGGCGGACGGTCCGGTAGCTACCCACCACCTGGGGGATGATCTCTGAACGTTTGCGAGCACCTAACGACCTAACAAGCTCATCTTTTCACCTATGTTCAGATGGTCCACAGAAGTAGGGAGCTCAGCCACTGAGGTCCCCATAGGTCCCATGAGAGGCTCAACATATTCACCCCAAGGGGAAGAAGGACATAACTTCCTTTTTGTGTTTCTTTCTGACCATTTGTTGAAGTTGTTTTCATGTTAACACAAAAAACAGGGGCTGTGATACTCGAGTTGCCCTAATAGGAGAAGGAACCACGGGGGCGTCTGTCGTCCCTACAAAAGGAGGAATCTCCTTGCAAACATCCCGTGCCACCAGGACCCGAGGGAGCAAGGGAGCTAGGAGCAACGTACAACAGAACCTGGGGATCTCCTTCAATAATGCAATGTTCGAAGAGGAGCTCTACCATCAGGTCTCCACTAGACGTGCATAGGGGAGTTAAGCTCCCCAAAAACCAATGGGGTCGAGGTAATTACGGTAGGGAGGTAACGCCCATCTTACTATTTTACTCTAATTCACTTTTGTCCCAAAAGACAAATTAGAGTAGGGGAGTGGTTGATACGGACTAAAGTAGATGGGCCTGAACAAAATCAGAAAAGGCCCGTTAGGCCCATTGGAAAATACTTATAGTGAGTAAATAGTAGAGATAGGGACCTTCGAGGACCTCCGACAGGTTTTAGGGAGCTAACAACAGGTGCTGGGGACCTGAGGAACTACCTGACAGCCCCCAAGGACGAACAAATCTTCCCTGATACGCCACCAGATCTTGTAAGAAGAATATCCACTGAAGATGCCACGTGTTCGATTGAGAGAGGGCAGCTCCACTGCAAAAAGCTGTCAGCCAACCACTGTTCACTGAAAGGACTGCAGACTGTACAAAGCTGACAGACAGCCTACACTGTACACAAAAGGTCCTATCACCAGGAATTAGGGGACGTAACGCAGACTGCTTGCAGCTCCCCGATGTGATGGAACGCATCCCATCCCCAGGAATCTAAGGTCGGACCTCCAAGCAATATCCAAGGACTGGGGGACGTACCTTCATGCAATATCCAGAGAGCCGCCTATATAAGGCGGACTTCATCATTTTCACAAGGAATTCTCATTCCAACACTTCTAAACGTCTATAAAATATTCTCTCTCTACAAATAACGTCCTTAAGTGTTCTAGTAGGTGTTCTTGATATAAAGAAGAGAGAGTGAGTTGTTTGAGTGTGTAATCATCGAAGTATAGTGACAGAGGTTTCAGAGCCCCCGCGGACGTAGGATTTGCAAAGATCTGAACCACGTACATCTTGTGTTGTTTCTGTTTTACGTCCTCCTTTTATGTCTTTGCAAACAAGCACGTCCCAATACGTACCCAAGTACGTTCTACGTCCCCAAACAGATCCCCCAATGTCCCAAAATACTCCTCAACACGTCCCCGACTACCAAATATGCCACCAACAGGTCCCAACGCCTTAAATAGATCCCCCAATGTTCTAAATACCTCCCAAACATGTCCCTTCCAATTCCTTTACAAATAAGCACCTTACGCACGTAACTTTATCGATTCTCCGGCTATATAAATTTCTTTACCCACACATATAAATCTTGTTGATTGGGATAGCCCCATATCACCATGTCCCTTTGTTCATATAGACGGTGTAATAGTTCCCAGCTATGTCTCCTTTCTGCCGTTTGGGGGTCACCATAGAATCCCGTGACTCACCAAGGAGGTTCGCCCTCATCTCTTTGAATTTGAGCATCCATATGAAAGTGAGAGAAAGATATTAGATTGACGGTCCATTCTTTCCTCCATAATAAGGCCAGTCCTCCGCTTTTACCATTAGCTTCAACACACAACCCGTGCATATCAAGTTTACGCCTAATTGCTTCGAATCTGTTAGTATTGCACTTTGTCTCGCTTAAAAATATCAACCCCGCCTTACGTTCTCGGACCATCTGTCCGAGTTCCTTAACTGTCGGGGCACCTCCTAAACCCCGACAGTTCCAACTTAGTAGATTCATGGCAATCGGCAGGACTGCATCGCAGTCTCCGCCGGGGAGCTCGAAATATCCATGACATCAACACGCTCCACTAGAGGTCTCTTCGCGTGTGGGTTGGGACACTCCGAGTCATCGTCTACCAATTTTCTTTTTTTGCTTTGCGGTTCTGTCTTGGGAAGGTTGTGATCATGATTAAGATTTACTCCTGTGGCTCTTGCTAGTGTTCGTAGTTTGGGTCGTCGAGTAGGTTTTGATTGTGGGGAGGAAGGTTCGGTTTTTGGGATTAACAGTTTAGTTTGGGGTGAGGGTAGCTGGGTAGGTTTTAAGGTGGACTCATGAGATGAGGTTGACAAGGATTTCAGGAGGCTTGCAACTAGAGCTGGAGGTTCATAAGCAAACAAAACGTTAGGGGGGTGTTTCGTACGTTAAAGGTTTTCCTCGCGTTGGGCTCCAACAGTGTGGGGTTTGTAAAGATGGAAGGTAGATTGTGGGGCAGTCGATGTGGGTAGTGGAAAGTCTTGGTTGATCGGGTTTTGTGTAGGTGTAGTCTTCAGAATGGTTTGGGTCGTAGTAGTATCATAGGATTTTGGTTCAGTAGGGGTGGAAATGGGTTTTCGCTCAGTAGGGGTAGAAATGGGTTTCCGTGCATCAGTTGGAGTAATATCTGCCTCCTTTAACTTCCTCCTTATTAGCTGGTGATATTTCAACCAAGGGATCCTTCTTAATCTCCAATCCCTTAATCGCTGTCGTAATGGGTGGGATTGGGATTGTAGTTAATATTGGATCTTTTCTAAACTGAGAAATCCCTTGATCCATGTCCATTAATTCCGAAGACTTTCCCAAAATTACCTCATTTCTGTTACCCAAAGAATCTCCCTCCGGATTTGGCTCCGTTTGAATCTTAGCCGTTTCATCTGTTCCAGCTCCTCCTTGTTGATGACGGCGCGATATCGGCCTCTCTGTTTTGTCTGTGATTGCTGATCCTTGTATACGTTGAGCCACCGGCGTCGTACGGGGTGCCCTAAGAGAGGGTTTGTACGGGTAATCAGTTCCCGGGTCTTCGAATGAATCCTCGTACTGGAGAGAGCATGATGACGTTGTATGGTCTAGAAAGCCGCAATAGTAGCAGAAGTTCGGCAGACGTTCATACTTCAGGTCAATGGTGTTGATCACTGAGTCTTTATCGTGTAACACCAAGGCACGTAATAAAGGTTTACGTAGGTCTACAAGAGCTTTAATGCGTACAAAAGGTGACCACATCGGGTTCTCCAAGAGATCTGAATCCAAATATTTACCAATTCTGCTGCCGATTCTCTAATAACCTGCTTAGACCGAGCTTTATACGGTAAATTATGAATTTGTATTGAAAATTGACACCAATTCAGATCAGTTGTCAAAGGATCATCCACATCGCTTATAGCCTTCAGAACTATTGCTTGCTTCTCGAATGCCCACGGGGAAGAGTTTAAGACTCTCAATCTGTCAATCTGATGGTGGAACGTAATTAAGAACCGATCGCCTTTCAACAGCTGCATCGTCATGCCCTTGCCAGGATTGAATGCATTGGTAAGAGTGGTCTTCAAGGCTTCAAAGTTGAAGGATTTGCGTGCTAATATACGTCCCACCACTCTATAATGTTTCGACTCTGTTGTAGCCTCATGCTGACAATCTGTTATAGAAATTCCTTCGCTCTCCTCCTCAGTTAGATTCAGATTTCCAAGGTCCATACAGAAGTCTCAGTGGTTATCACACACTCAAGTTTACCAAGAGCTGAGCGTTTCGCTGTCGCACGTACACTTCTGAAAAGAGAAAGCAACACAAGACAAAGTTGTAGGATGGGATAATTTATTAAAAGGAGAAAAATGAAAACAGAGATATGGATGACGTTAGAAAAGAGAAATGGTATGTCCTTTTGGTGAATAGATTAGGTGACAAAACCGTGTTGGCTTATGAGTATCGCCCTCAGACTCCATCGGTGATCCATTCATCGATTAGTGGATTGAGCAGCAAGATGATTCACGAGCTCCTATAGAAGGAGAAAAAGACTCCCTTTGAGAGAAATGGTATGTAAATATGGTTTTCCCAAAAAAAAGTTCGAATTACCACGAAACGCCTACCATAATAAGCTGTACCAAGCATATTGTGTATAACGTACCGACCGTATGACGGTCTGTGACTGAACCTTACTGTGAAGATGTAGTGTACTATAATTGCGTAGTTTACCGTATTAAAATTTTAAAAATATATTAATTGGCATCATACAATTTCTGACACGCAGAAATATATGCGTATCGGATATTATCAGAAACATTATGTACATGTCATGAATTTCTGTACAGTCGGAAATTTTTCCATCGTTTAAATTGTCAAAAATCGATAATAATTTTCTATATTTTCAACAAATTTTTACAAATATCAATATAGTGTACTATTTCAATGACTTTAGTCTACCATTTAGTTGTCGTTTGTTGTACCTTTTATACCACATTAACGTACATTTCTAACGTTGTTACCGTACCAAAAATGTCAGATATACAAACAATATTTTAGGCACAACATTATTTGTTGTCACAATGCAACCCATTATAACAAAACAAAAACATACTTGTAAATTAAATATACCAAATAATAAACTTATATGCAACCATTATAAATATAGCCCCCTCAACGGTTTATCGGCATTCATCAAATGAGTCGGAATAAATACCACACAATACTTACGAATGTTCATACATGCACAATACACAAAGCATATTTTTAATCATTTATGTAGACTCCGAGATAATAAAAATAAAATGAAACGTAAGAATGTATGCAAAAAGAGACATATCATATCATGATCTTACATTTACCGTACCAATATATATTATTACATTGTACCAATATAATGCATATAAGGTATAAAAAAATGCATTATAGAGTACTAAAAAGATGCATATAGCGCACCAAAAAATATGAAAGTTACAACACTAATTGATATTCGAAATGAAACTGGAAAAGGTTGAATTCGAGCAACACGTAAAAAAAAATACCTAAAAAGCCCTAATTTAGTAATTTATACCTAAAAAGACTCGAATTAAACATATGAAAACCTTAATCGAAACATAACAATCAAAATCGAGACTAAAACTCTAATCGATCAATTAACATATAAGAAATACAATTGCAGCACCATAAAGCTAAATTTGACGAAAAAATTATAAATATCGAAACTTGATCGATATGAGATTCAACACCCGACATCGTAGACAAGACTCCTTTGGAGTTTCTTCGCGGAAGCAATTTATTGTGGGTATTTCGATTTTGGGTTCAATTAAGAGTTGAACTTTTGATTTTGTATGTGGTTTTTTTTTAGCTTTTGCATTGATCGATTGATAGTTTTTCTGTTTTTTTGTTTTTAATTAAAATTCTGGTATAATCGTCATATTATAAGTTCTGAGGGGCATTTTTGTCATATTGGTCCTTAAGTGAAAGTAAAGTTTTGATGCGGTCCTTTAAGTGATATATTTTTCTGACAAGGGAGTTATGTGATAGAAAGTTTGCCTTATAGGAATTAAAGTTAAATTTCCCCGTAATGATAATGCTGTATTTAATTTTATATTATTTTAGATGTAACGATGATAATTTTAAAATTAAGGGTAAAATGGTAATTTGTGGCTGCCCACAATCAATTTGGGAGCAGTTACTCTAAGTCTATCTCCCTTAACAAAATAGAAAGATGTTGTGGCGAACAAGCTATAAACTGCCACGATGTTCTGTCAATTTAGTTTTTTTTTAATATTGAAAAAATCGCTAGCTTTTAATGTTAACTCTCAATTTTGTATATAATTTTATATCTTATTTTTCTAGGAGTGCGTTTGCATTCGCGTATTTGCACGGTGGATTTCATAATAGTAATTTCAAATCCAAATCCACTGTTTGGCAAACGTTCGAAATTCGAATTTGAAGTTGGAGCTCAGGCTCGAGAACCTCGTCGAACTACGTCTTCTAACTTTTTCTTAAAAATTGAAAAGTAGAAAAATAATGAAAGTAATAAATAGTAAAACAAAACAAGCTCGAAAGCCGGCTGCGAGCTTTCTAACACCCACGAGTGAGCTCGAACTCGGCAAGATCTTGGCGACTCGAGCCGGCTAATTGAGCTCGCGAGTCAACTCGACTCATCGTTCATTGCATAATAATTATTATTATTATAATTTTTATTTTATTATTATTTATTTATTTTTATATTTATTATATTAGCTATACTCTTATATTAATTTTTAGGGGGAGTTAAAAACTGCCAATTACTATCCCATTTGGTGTATCAATTACATTACACCCAAAATTTGAGCCAATCGGTTAGTTACTTTTTTTAAGGACGGATTCTTTTCATAACTTACCCTATCGAATAAAACACAACTACCCCACTACGTCTGTTTTTGTGAATTTTGATTTTTTTTTATTTAGATGTTTGAAAAATAACTATTGTGCAGTTTGAAAAAATAATTGTTGTTGCACAGGTGTAGACTGTGCACGTTATACTAGTTATTATTATTTACGAAAAAATCATTATGAACTCAATTTCTGGATTTCGAAAATGCACAATTTGTCATGGAATTTCAAATCCGACAAATCAATAAGCATATAAATTTAGCCTTCAATTTGGACGAAATCGAAATTCAAATCTCTCGATTGTCAAACGGAAGAGTTGAGGGAAACTTGGATTTCAAATCGAATTATGGAATCCAAAACGGCCATAAATAAATGACAATTTTACATTTAATTTCATAATAATCTAAATTTTCCTTTTATCTTGATAGATTTTGCTTTCTCTCTCATCTAGACTCTCATGCTTCTCTATTAGCCGAAACCCTGTTACAAATTATGATCTCCTCCCCATCCTTTTTGACCATTTTTTGTGAGAGTTGTTGGAGGGAAACCATCCGTTCTTTCCATTTCTTTCTCTGTTTTTTCTGTGTTTGTGGCTTTTCGTTTTTGTGACAGGTGTTTGTTGTGTGGTTAGCTTGGTCTGTTTAGGAACGATGTCTGTTTTCTCTTTTTTTTTGTGCCTTCATTTTCTTTCCTTGTCTTGTGAGCTTTGGACTCATTTCTGTTTTTCATGTTTCCTCTTCTTTGTCTTTAGTTTTACGCTGTGTTACGGTTGTGTTAGGAGCTTGACTAGCATCTTTGGATTTGTGTGCTTCCATTTTTTTTTTATTTCCTGTGTTTCTCTTTTTGCCTGTTGCGCTCTAGTGTTTGTTGTGGGCGTATTCATGGTTTCACTGCTTTATTTCGGTTTCATTTCTTAGTCTCCCATTGTGGGAGTTTAGCCTACTCATGTAGGAGTTTTTATTTCTCTTTATGGGAGTGCCATTCCGAAAAGACGAGAGTCTTGAAGTCTTATGCTGCGTTCACGTTCAAAGATTGGAAATAAATAGATAAATTATCTTTGAATTATTAATCATAACAGCTATCCAATTCTCGTGTACACTTTGTAAGATATGGATTGAGTTAATTTCAATACTATTTGTAAAATTACTAGAGTACTAATTCATCAAATACATAGTTTACAAGAAAAATTATTCTTATGAATATAAAAATAATAGATATGCATATCAATTTGACGCTATGAAATAATGAATAAATTAGTTGTGTTTATTTATTTTTATCATATAAATCAAATGAAATAATGATAAATTTATGATTTGGTAGAATAAGGGTAGTTTAGTCATTTCGTATATTTAGTGATTGGATTAACTCTGGATGATTAAACTGGGCTTGTGTGATAATAGTAGCGGGCCGATTATTTGTTGTGGGCTTAGATCATTGATTTTTATTTATAGTGAACGGTATTACATTGGATAATTTATTTTTATCTTGGCTTATCCATGAAACTAAACGCAGCCTTAGAGTAAAGAAAGTGAAGATTGTTATGGATACGGACTTACTAACCATAACCATCTCCGTGGTGTTTTAAGTTGTTTCGTAATGGGTTCTTTAGTTCTTTGTACTCTAGACTTTGTTTCTTGTTGTTTTTCGACTTTTGTTTTGTTGGTAGTTTCTCGTTTCTGATTATTGTTTTTTTTGCTCATAGCCTCTTTTTTATGATGAAATGAAACAGGCTATGGTTTAAAAAAACTCAAAATTTTCCTTTTATATACTTATAAATGTAGGTAATTACATTTAAATTATAATTCTAAAACAAATTAATATGATTATGCATACACATTTGAGTTTAAAAAAGAGTAAACGACAAAATGGTGCTTGAACTATACCAAAACAAATTAATATGATTATGCATACATTTGAGTTTAAAAAAGAGTAAACGACAAAAATGGTACTTGAACTATACCACATTCTCGCGGTTGGTGCTCAAACTTTAAATATGTCGTTTTGGTTCCTAAACTTTGCAAAACCTGTTACTTTTGCTTCCTTTCTCCTAAACAACAGGTAAAAGAATCAAAAGGGAACGGTTTTGCAAAGTTAAAAAACGGCACATTTAAAAGTGCCCCTAATAATTAGAATTTAATTTACAACATGCTATAGTAAAATTAAATATAAAATTCAGTTTCGATCACCAGTATAATTTCTTTCGATGCTTTTTTCCGCGAGGCATACCAACACAATCACACCAACAAATTAATTTTTTTTACATATTTTTTAACTTCTTTGTTTTTTCAGGAGACATACATAATGATAGTGTAACTGGGTTGAGATACTTCTTTGAATAAAAAATAAAAAAATCACGTAGTAATCGACTATATTCAATTTCGATCACCACAATAATTTCTTTCAAATTTTTTTTCACGAGGCATACCAACAAAATCACACCGAAAACAATTAACTTTTTTTTTTTACATTTTTTTTAACTTCTTGTTTTTTCAAGAGGCATACATAAGTACGGTGTAATTGTGTTGAGATACTTTTTAAATAAAAAATTAAAAAGAAATCTCGTAGTAATCGAATGAATTTTATATTAATTTACACAATATCATGTATATATACAAAATTCTAATTGTTGGTACTTAAACTTTTAAATGTGCCGATTTGGTCCCTGAACTGTGCAAAGCTGTTCCCTTTTGGTTCTTTTACATATTCTTTAGGTCAAATGAACAAAAAATGACAAGTTTTGCAAAGTTTAAGAACCAAAACGATACATTTAAAATTTGAGCATCAACAGTGAAACTCGTATACTTCAAGCACCATTTTTAGTTTTACTCTTAAGAAAATACTATTGTTTGTTACAGTAATTAGATACGTACACCATACGGTTAATTCCATCCCACCTTATTACTTACGTCACATTCACAATAAATACTCCTGTTTTGATCTTGAAGTCTAAGAAATTGCGTCAAAATTTCAACAATAAAGAAAGAAAAAAGAGAACCCAAGTTAGGATATATGTCACGGAAAAGCGACACCTAAATCAACATAGAACATAGTCAGCATCCATCAAAATAATAAATAAAAATCACCACTCAGAAGTCAGAACACGAAACAAAGGTCGATTAATAATAGAAACATTAAAAAAAAAAAAAAAAACACCATCGTCACCATTTTTCGCAAGCTCTTAATATATCTTCATGTGCAGATCGAAGAAGAAAATGACCAGCAAAGTTTCTGAGCCCATCAAAAGATCAAAAAGAGAATCCAAAAATAATCCATCACAATCACCGCTTTCTTCCTCTTCACACTCAAACGCAGCCGCCACCACCACCGACGACTTCACAATCCCGACCTCCGTCGCCACGTCAGCCCTTCTGTACGGCGAATCTTCCTCCCCCTCGGCGAACCTCGCCTCAATCCGAAGCCTACGCAGCACGATCCTCGAACAACAACAGCCACACCTCTACGAACTGCAAGAAATCTTCCTGGCGACGAAGGGCTTCCTCCTCAAACCCCACTCCTCTTCACCCTCATCCACGTCTTGGCGGTGTGAAATCCGAGGCCAGCCGTCGCTCGTCGTCCGCCGTCGATTACGCCGCCGATTACCCGCGCAGGAGCTCGTGCGCCGCCTCTCAATCATCTGCAGGAGCAACCACTCCAGCCTCGTCAAACTCAGAGGCATCTCCGTCGCCGCCGCCGGCGACGACCACCTCTACCTAGTCTACGACTACGTCGCCGGCGTCAACCTCTCCGATTGCCTGAGAAACCCTCGAAACCCTAACTACACCGTCCTCTCCACTTGGCTCTCGCGGGTCAAAATAGCCCACGAATTGGCCCACGGGCTCGACTACGTCCACAATTCCACGGGCCTCGGAGTCGATTTCGTCCACAACCACATAAAGAGCAAAAGCATAATCCTCGCCGAGCCGTCGCTCGATGCCAAGATCTGCCATTTCGGCGCCGCCGAGCTCTGCGGCGAAATCGAGCGAAATCACGACGCGTTTACCAGGGAATTGAGGCGAAACAATAGCGGCTCAAAAAAGTTTGAGGGGACGAAAGGGTACATTGCGCCCGAATTCTTAAAAAGCGGAATTTCGACGCAAAAGTGCGACGTCTACGCTTTCGGGGTCGTGATCCTCGAACTGGCGTCGGGCGTGGAGGCTCTGTCCGCCCTCAGGGTGGAAAACGACGGCAGCTACATTAGGGTTTCGGCGGTTGATTTTGCGAGGGAGGCGTTATCGGGGACGGGAATTGGCGGGATTAGGATGTTTGTGGACGGGCGGTTGAGGGATTCTTACCCGGTCGGGGTCGCCGAGCGGTTTGTGAGACTGGGCTTGGATTGCGTGAGCGACGAGGCGAGCGATAGGCCCGATATGGGGAGGGTTGTCGTTGCGATATCGCAAATGTTGTTTGAGTCTCAGAGGTGGTCGGAGGCCGTCGGGGATTTATCGGTTTCGCTCACGCCGCGGTGATGTTCGTTAGGCATTGAAAAACCCAGGATAACTTATCTCATCAGTTTCAGTAGGTTAATTTATCCGAAGGCCCGTTCTTATTTACTGGGCTTTCGATTAATACCGGGCTGGAAAAAAATGAAACCAAGCATAATACAGTGGGTTATTTGTAATTTTATCTGGTCTAATATTGGACAACAAACTGACCGTCGGTGTATATTGTTTAGAATGGTAAGTAGATGTTTTTTTTCTTCGGAATCTCGCGCTGGAGATGCGGTGGGTTCTGGGATACCGAGCTTTGCTGCTCGATTCGTGATGGATGATGAATTCAAGAATGTCGAGCGTGAAGTAAGTGATGATGCTGGGGACTTTGCATATCCGCGACTCGCGGTAGGTTTGCGAACAAATCGATAGTCGAATATCACCATGTTCTATTTGTATTCTTTTATTATATTCATATTAGTATTCTTTTATTATTCGACTAGTAACATTGATTCATATTTGATTTGATAATATATTCGAATATATTATCGAATATTCAAATATTCGGATACGAATATTTTTTTTTTCAGAAAACCTGTCTTAAGAAAACAAATAAAGCAAGAAAAAAACGTAGTGGATGAAATGTGATTACAACATAAAATGAAAAACGTAGCAAAACATATCATTAGTTTATCCAATACATCGTACCAAAGAAGCAATTTAATCCGTCTAGGGCTTTCCTTTAGTTTTAATTGTTTATTAGTTTTAAGTATTTTCATTTAAATCATGTGGGCTTTCACTTTGGGCCATATATATTCTTTTAAGTATTTCATTCATCTTAATATGTTACTTTAATTACAAGTATTTATAATATATATATTTAAATATCTATAATATATTATATTATTTAATATATATATATATATATATTATTCGAATAGAATATTGTTATATTGTATTCATATTCGAAGTTATTCGTATCGAAAAAAATATACTTATTCGGGTTTTGATATTCTAATATTTCGAATTCGAATCTTAAATTTACGAATCGAATTCGAAACGAACAAAAAGATTCTATTCATTTGCAACCCCATTCGCGAGTCCCGAGTTTGCATACACTGTGATGATCGTGCATGTAATATAGCATCGATCATTCGGAGAAGAAACAAAAAAAAAAGAAAAAGAAAAACTGGTCGGGAACATATTACGACCGAGTTCATAGCTCCACGAATATGGCTCTTGGATTTAAATTTGGTAATATTAGTAGGTAATTATACTGTAAATGTTGTTTTATATGACCAACAAATATCTATACAACCTAACTAAAATACAATATGATATAGCCAACAAATATCTATGTATGACTTCCTTAGCGTGTGACCGTCCCAAGTCGCAACAAACTTCGATCATTTGGGGATATTAACAACATCGGGGGGTTTGATTCTCTCGAACTATTAAATATTTTGAGTGTTGTAAAAAGGACAGTAAAAATAAAGGGGACACCAGGAATTTACGTGGAAAACCCCAAAGGCGGGGTGAAAAACCACGGGCAAGGTAAGGAAATTTTACTGTGGGTAATTTAGGAGTTACAAATTTCTACCGTAAGGAGAACACTGCTTTATCTCTCTTACAATAGGAGACTCACCAACTCTCTAAATATTTTTCCTCACAATACTTGTATATACTGTATATAAGAAGAAGTTATTGTTTTCGATGATTTACAATGACTTAGAGCTAGCCTATTTATAGCTGAAGGTTTTAAGCTCGGACGAATCAGAATCAGCCGCGCAGCTGTATACGTGGGCGAACCAGAATGAGCCGCGTAGCTGTATACGTGGACGAACCAGAATCCGCCGTGTAGCTATCTTACGTGGGCGAATCAGAACCAGCCACTTAGCATAGCTAAGTGGCCCAATAAAATTAATACAACATTTCTCCCACTTGAAGATTTGATTAAACTCAATCAGATCTTCACACCATCATTGCTAGCTCGTCATTGCATGCTTACTTATGATCGATCAATCCACAAGAGGAACGACACCAGATAAATTTGTCCACGTTGATTGCTTTGGTCATAAAGTCGGCCAGATTATCCGCAGTGTGAACTTTTTGCATATCCACTGTTCCCTCTTCCACTTGTTCACGAACGAAGTGGTATTGAACCCGGATGTGTTTGGTTCTTGAATGAAATGCTGGATTCCTTGCAAGATGCAATGCACTCTGGCTATCACAATAGAGAACAATATTCTCTTGTTTGTGGCCGAGTTCTTCCAGCAATTTCTTCAACCATATCGCCTCTTTACTGGTTGGGTAGCTGCTACATATTTTGCTTCCGTCTTTGACGTCACAATCGACTGTAGTTTTGAGACCCAGCTCACCGCACCGCCAGCAAGATTGAACACATAACCGGTTGTGGATCTCCTTTTATCAAGTTCACCTGCATAATCAGCATCAACATAACCGTGGACAGTAAAATCTGTACCTCCATAACATAACGCATGGTCAGAGGTTCCTTTGATGTATCAGAGAATCCTCTTGACAGCACTCTAGTGCTCCTGACCGGGGTTGGACATGTATCGGCTCACCACTCCCACTGCATGGACAATGTCTGGTCTCGTACATACCATGGCAAACATTAAACTTCCAATCACGGATGCATACGGCACTCGAGACATCTCTATCTTCTCATCTTCATTGGATGGACACATATCGGCAGATAACTTGAAGTTAGCAGCAAGAGGTGTAGATATTGGCTTGCTGTCTTGCATGTTGAACCTTCGCAGGACTTTCTTCAAGTAGTTCTTTTGAGAAAGCCAAATCTTCCTATTGCTTCGTCTCGAGATATTTGTACACCAAGAATTTTGTTTGCCGGTCCCAAATCCTTCATTTCGAATTCACCAGCGATTTGAATCTTCAGATCATTGATGCGGCCTTTGTTGGGTCCTGCTACCAACATATCGTCAACGTAGAGCAGCAACATGATGTAATCTTCAGAGTGAAATCTCTTGAAATACGTGCAAGGCCGAGACTTATTATGAATGAATCAATCTCTTGTACCAGCATCGTGGTGCTTGCTTGAGCCCGTAAAGAGATTTGATTAGCTTGCAAACCAGATCTTCTTTCCCTTTTTCTTGAAAGCCTTCTGGTTGAAGCATATGTATTTCTTCTTTCAGGTCGCCATGGAGAAAAACCGTTTTAACGTCGAGCTGTTCAAGATGCAGGTCAAATGTGGCACACATTGACAAGACAACCCTGACTGTTGTAAGTCGAACCACCGGTGAGAATATCTCATTGAAGTCGATCCCTTCTTTCTGAGCATATCCCTTTACAACCAGTCTTGCACGATATCGCTCTATCCGATCATCACCATTCTGCTTGATCTTGTACACCCATTTGTTTCCAATAGGTTTCCTTCCTTGCGGTAATGGCACCAATTCCCATGTCTTATTTTTACTGAGAGCTTCCATTTCTTCTTGCATTGCTGAAATCCACTTACTCGCATCTGAACTCTTCAGTGCTTCTTGGAAAGTCGTTGGCTCTCCATCCTCAGTTAGAAAACAGTATGCAATATTGCTCTCAGTATCATAATCTGAGTACCAAATATGCGTCTTACGCATTCGTTTTGATCGCCCAAGGTCCGGTACTTCAGTTTCGACTGAGTTGAGCTCTTTGTGCGCTGGTTCGGCTTCAGAAGAATCATCTTGCTCCAATTTTCTCCTCGCCAGTGTTGGTGTAGTCTTTGTCATATTGCCATCATGGTTGACTTGCTCGTGGTCGCTATCTTCGAGAAAATTAACATCTCTGCTGATAACAACTTTGTGGTCAGTGAGATCCCACAAACGATAACCCTTTACTCCTTTAGCGTACCCCACCCCAAAAATAGACATCTTCTGGACTTTGGATCCAACTTCGTAGTTTATTGATTATGGTACATCACATACGCAGGACTTCCAAATATATGGAAGTTTGAATAATCAGCAGGTTTGCCAGTCCACATTTCCATCGGTGTCCTCATCTCTATAGCAGTAGATGGGGACCGATTCACCACATAGCAGGCAGTGCAGACCGCTTAAGCCCAAAATTCCTTGTCAAGGCTTGCAGTTCTCAGCATAGCCCTCGTTCTTTCCAACAAGGTCCTATTCAGCCGCTCTGCCACCCCATTTTGTTGTGGAGTATATGCCGTTGTGAACTGTCTTTTAATACCCGCACCTTTGCAGAATTCTTTGAATTCCCTGCCAGTATATTCTCCTCCATTGTTAGACCGCAGGCATTTGATCTTCTAACTGGATTCAAGTTCGACCCGCGCTTTGTATGTTTTGAAAGTAGGAAACACATCGTCCTTCTTCTTGATTGGATACACCAGCATCTTCTGGAATAGTCGTCGATGAATGATACGAAGTAGTTTGCTCCCCCCAGAGATGTGACCGGTGCTTGCCAAACGTCAGAGTGCATCAGTTCCAGAATTTCTTTACTTCTGAATTTTAACGGGTTGAACTTCGGGCGATACTGCTTACTTACAATGCAATTCTCACAAAATGGTAGTGACACGGTTGTGAGACCAGGAAGTAGACTTTTCTGGACAACGATTTTCATGCCCTGCTCAGACATATGACCAAGCTTCTTGTGCCAAGTCATCGAAGACTTCTGGATTGAATTTGAAGTGGCCACAGAAGCCTGCCCTTCCTGCAGAGTTTCCCCCTTCAGCATGTATAAGTTTGTAACGATCTTTTCTCCCTTCATTATTATTTGCGCTCCTTGAAAGATTTCCATTACCTTGTTCTCCAGTTTAATTGTAAGACCAAGATCATCTAGCTGCCCCACAGACAACAGATTTTTCTTCAGACTCTCAACATGTCGCACAGCTTGAATGGTACGGATGGTGCCATCATACATCTTTAATTTGATGCTACCGATCCCGACAATCTTCAGAGGTTGATCATTACAGCTGTACACGAACCCTCCAGAGGTTGGTTTGTACTAATGGAACCATTCCCTTCTTGAGGTCATGTGGAAAGTAGCTGCGGAGTCGAGAAGCCACATATCGTCAAATCTTCCATTTTCTCCAATGGTGGATGCAGCTTCACATACTAGAACAAATCCGTTGTCTTGAGCGTTGGCCACGTTTCCTTGAGCATTGGGATTTCTGTTTAGACCCCAACAATCTTTCTTCATATGACCCTTCTTGCCACAGTGATAACATTTGATAGCCTTCTTATTTTGCGGGACCGATTTTTGACTCCCACTAGGACCACGTTCTTCATATCTGATCCGTTTTCGGCTCCCACTTGGACCACGTTCTCCAGATCTTCCTTCGTCACAGTCAGCGCCTTTGCATGATGGGGTGTAATCACCTTCTTCTCCGTGTTATTGCGCCGGTTTTCTTCTTCCAGTACAGCAGCATCAACGTCATCATAGACAAGTTGCTCTGCAGTTTGGTTGTTGGTTAGACTGATGACGAGATGAGCATAAGAATCTGGCAGACTTGCGAGTAGGAGTTCAGCACGATCGCTTGACTCTATGTTGCAGTCCAAGTCTTTGAGTTGGCAAAACAGAGTAACCATTTTGTTGATGTGCTCTGTAGCTGAAGAAGATTCATCCATCTTTAGAGCATATAATTTCTTCTTCAAGAAAATCCGGCTATGAAGCGACTTGGCTTGATATAGCTTATCAAGGTGATCCCAGATTTCCTTTGCACTAGTTTTTTCCACGACGCTCGACAATATATCATCTGCTAATGCGAGATGAATATTGGCAGTAGCCTTTCCATCAACTTCCATTTGGCATCACTTGTAATTCTTTCCGGCCTGCCAGTGATAGCTTCCAGACAATTTTCTTTGAGCAACATTGCCTTGACTTTTACCTTCCACAGGGAGTAATTTTTTCCGTTGAATTTCTCAATCTCATGCTTAGCTGCCATTTTTTTTCTCTCTCCCACAGAAACTTTAATGGATGAATAGTAATAATCTAACAAACTTTCTGATGTGGAGGATCCAATATCATTGGCAACCACAGAGCATACGGTAAGTAGATATTATAAACACCCAGCCAAAGCTCTGATACCACTTGTTGTAAAAAGGACAGTAAAAGTAAAGGGACTAGGAATTTACGTGGAAAACCCCAAAGTCGGGGTGAAAACCACGGGCAAGGTAAGGAAATTTTACTGTGGGTAATTTAGGAGTTACAACTCTCTACCTTAAGGAGAACACTACTTTATCTCTCTTACAATAGGAGACTCACCAACTCTCTAAATATTTTTCCTCACAATACTTGTATATACTGTATATAAGAAGAAGTTATTGTTTTCGATGATTTACAATGACTTAGAGCTAGCCTATTTATAGCTGAAGGTTTTAAGCTCGGACGAATCAGAATCAGCCGCGTAGCTGTATACGTGGGCGAACCAGAATGAGCCGCGTAGCTGTATATGTGGACGAACCAGAATCCGCCGTGTAGCTATCTTACGTGGCGAATCAGAACTAGCTAAGTGGCCCAATAAAATTAATACAACATTGAGTTGAGCCTATCACACATGAACTTGTCATATTGTGGCTAACCTAGTTGGTGTTCGGTGCATGCTATCACGTTCATCGGAGCTTACTTGGTCCAAGGTCAGGTTTACCGGATCAATTCCAAAAAAAAAAAAGAAAAACTCTCAAGTCTCGCCTACTTGATCACCTTGCGATATTGATCCATATTCATTAAGGTGAAAAAGAAAATGCAATAGCTATTAAGCTAATTTATCGTCCCCAAGGGCTTAGGTGGCCAAATGGATCATCAAACAAGAGGTATCAGTTCTAATCTACCAACGACCTTGATTATCATTGTTCGGTGAAAAGTATGACATTCTGACATGATCCCAGAGGAGACCGAGCCTCGTCCTAAAAGTGTGTGGCGTTAGCCTATAATTGGTTGAGCGGGATATCCCAAGTCGAAACAATAAGTGAAATCATCTATTCTATTTTATTAAGCGTGAGGGGTGACGATAAACTGTCCCTTGGTCAGTCAATTTTACAACAAAAAAAATAATAATTCAATTTAAAATAGTGCCCACTGTCTTTTAATTACTTTTTTCAGTTACTCACTATTTAGTTAATTCGTCTGGATTGCTATTCACCGCCCCCTTTTTCCTAGTCACCGCCCCCTAAAGGACTGAAAAAAGACTATTTTGCCCTTTCTAATTTAAATTTCTATTTAAAGTAATTTTCCTTACAACTCATCTGATATCGCAATCAGACATCCAAATCAGAGTCAAACATAACAAAAATTAAAACATTTCAATGAATCGTCTATTTTCGAAATTGAAAGGTCAAAAGAAAGTGTCTACTGGCACGGATGGTAAGCAAATTCTCGTAAATTCCGTTCGTATAGACGTGAATTCTCGAACTTACGTTGGACAACATCGGAAAATTCGGTCCGACCGAAATGAAATTTCGGTCGGCAGAAGCGTTGACCGAACAACAATTTCGGTCAACTCTTCTGCCGACCGAACTTTCATTTCGGTCGGGTCGAATGGTGACCGAAATAGTTGTTCGGTCAGCTCTTCTGCCGACCGAAATTATTGTTCGGTCGGACCTGTATTGACCGAAATCTGTTTTCGGTCGCCTTAGAGTTAACCGAAATCAGATTTCGGTCGCCTCTTAGGGTAACCGAAATCCGATTTCGGTCGGGTTTTTTTTTTTTAATTTTTTTTTTCCAGACCCGGAGATTGTCCCGGAGGATTCCACGGGTGACGGGATAAACTACAGTGAGCATTTCCGCGAAGGAGGACGATTTTCGACCGACGTGGAAGCCATTAACTGGGCGAAAGGCGTCGCTATTGGTCTTGGTTTCGAGCTGATAATTTCGTCGCACAAGAAATGTGGAACAAAAAAATTGATTAGATGTTCTCGCGGAGAACGTTATAGAGACAAGGAGGATGAATTGGAGAGGATGTCCAAGTCTAACAAGTGCAGGTGTCTGTTTGTAGTCATAGCCCAGCAGGATCCACCTACTAGGGAATGGTACATTCGTACGGGTGCACCCGAGAATTCCATACACAATCACCCTCTGATACAGTATCCCGAGGGACACCGCCAGACGAGTGGTTTAAGCAGTCAGGCAAAGAAGGTCGTAGAGGAAATGACTGCTGCCCAAGCGAAACCAGCACATATCCTCTCAACGATGAGGGCTCGACACAGCGTAGATAACGCGACGATCCGACATGTATATAATTACAGAGATCGTTTGAAGAAGCAATATTCTGAGGGTCGAGACGTCGTGGGGCAGTTGATGCACTAGGCGACCGAGTCCGGATATTTTGTTGAAGCGCTGAGACATGAGGAGACTAATGTGCTGACACATGTCTTTCTCGCACACCCGGACTCACTCGCACTGCTGAGGACGTATCCTTATTTTATTGGGATTGACTCGACGTACAAGACAAATAGATATAAGATGCCTCTAGTTGAGATTATAGGGATGACTCCTTGTAATCGCAACTTTCTGTGTGGGTTTGCCGTCATGGAGGACGAGACCGAGAGAAGCTACGGGTGGATGTTGCAGTCAGTCAGGGATATTCTAGGGCCAGGTGTCCACCCGTCCGCGATTGTCACTGATCGTGAGTTGGGCCTTCTTCGACCGGTGCATATGGTATTTCCACATTCTCACCATCTTCTGTGCACGTGGCATATTTATAAAGATGTGGAGAACAAAATTTATTGGTTGGGTGGGAGAAGCAAAAAGACCGCAGCTCACTTCACGCACAAGTCCTGGAAAGCAGTCGTGGAAGCTCCGACAGTTGACGAATACGAGAAGGCAGTGAATGACATGCGTCTGCGTTGGCTACCCGACTCAGAAATCGTTAAATATGTTGAGCAGACGTGGTTGGTGCATAAGGAGAAGTTCGCCAGAGCTTGGACGAACCAGGTGCTTCATTTCGGTAACACCACTACATGTCGTGTGGAGAGTGCTCATAGCGAGCTGAAAGGATGGCTGAACTCAGCCACTGGATCACTTGACACCGTATGGGTGAAGGTGCACGAGCAGATTCAGAACCAGTTGATTCGCATAAGAAAGGTAAATGCATTATTATTACGTGTCAGAGTTCCTTATCTAACAATTTTGTATTTGTGGACATGCAGACACTTGAGGAGTCCCGGTCGAAACGACCTATTCCGATGTCAGGATTTCCATTCCTAACATTATTATACAGAGTTTCACACCATGCAATATTAATTATGGGACATGAGCTGCGGCGGGCGAAAGAGTTGTCGAATGAACTTTACTCCAGGTGCGGATGTGTAGTACGACGTACGCACCAACTACCGTGTGCTTGCGAGCTTCAGCAATGCGTGGACAACAACTATCCAGTTTCGTTAGAATGCTTGCACGACTTCTGGAGGACACTCACAATCGGCGATGGCGTAGTTCCAGATATTTCTGAGCATGAGCGCTTTTACGACCTCGTGCGTGAGGCAGAAACGCGCGATCCCGCTGTTATGCGTGGCCTCCATCAAGTAGTTCACGAACATCTCTATCCCGAGGCGCAAGAGTGGAATGAGCTAATTGTTAAGACATCTGTAAAAGGCCGGCCAAAGAAAAGAGACTCGACGAAACGTGATCGAAGTGCTTGGGAGTACGCAATCCCAAGGGGGGACGCAGCGGAGGGCGGAGCAGTACAAGCCGTAGCAGTCAGGGTCGTTCCAGTCATGGTCGTACGTCATCTTCGTCTGCGAAACGCTCTCGTACTTCTACTACGGATACAGGTACTTTTATCTTTCACCCCTGTATTCATGCGAACATGGATAAATCCTGTAGTCTTGTAAAATGCTGCGTACAGGTGAATCCAACTTCTTCCACAGCCGCTTGCAGCACCACGTAACATCAGTCATCCATCCGTATATAGTTAGTTATAAGGATGTGGTGGCGGACGGCAACTGCGGATTTCGCGCTATCGCTTCCCATATTTACAATGACGAGGAAGAATGGGTCACCGTAAGGAATAACGTCGCGAACGAAATCGAGGTCCATTGGAATCTTTACTCGCCATTGTACTACGGTGATTCACTGGAAGTGCAGCTGGATCGTATACGCTGGGAAGGGGGGCCTTGCTTGGCAAACCACTGGATGTTGACACCGTGCGATCTGTGGGCTGTTGCGACAATTTGGAACGCTGTAGTTACCCTCTACGGGTACGGCAATGGATCGACCATCCACATGCATTCTTTCACGATACTGCCCCTGCGTGCCCCCCGTATGGCCAATGGACCGAACCGAACTATCATCATAGCGCACCTTGATGGGTGGGAACTTAAATATCAGAGCAGAATCGAACACTGGTTGCACCTAATGCGTCACAATCATCTATTGTAATATTATTTTGTATTTTTATTTGTATTATTAATATTATTTGTTAGTATTATTATTTTTTTATTAATATTAATTTGTATTCTTATTTGTAGTAGTTATTATATATTTTTTGTATTGTATTATTAATATTATTTGTTAGTATTATTATTATTATTATTATTTGTTAATAATATTATTTTTTTGTTATTATTTGGCATAATTATTAATATTATTTGTTAATATTATTATTTTTTTATGTTATTATTTTGTACTATTATTATTATTATTTGTTAATAATATTATTTTTAATGTTATTATTTTGTATTATTATTATTATTTATTGTTAATAATATTATTTTTATGTTATTATTATTATTATTATTTGTAAATAATATTATTTTTTTGTGTTTATATGGTATTATTATTTCTTAGTAATATTATTTTATATGTTATTGTGTTTATTATTATTATTGTTTGTTATTATTATCGATTTTATGTCATTTTATTGTATTATTATTATTATTTGTTATTGGTAATTATATTATTTTGTATTCTTATTGTTATTTTGTTATTATTTATTATCAAAAAAAAGTACGCGTTCGATAGTTAGTAATAATATAAATAACAAAAGTACGCGTCCGACACACAAAAGAAGGACAAATAAAATACAACCACATCACGGGGCATTGCGCCAGCGGTCGTTCATGTCGTGCAGCCTGTCTCTGTAGCGCTCTGTCTGCTCCTGGTCGTGGAGCTGCAGCGTAGCTAGCATCTCCGTGCTCAAGGCATACATCGAGCTGTACCACTGCTCAAGGCATTTGATACATATAAAATTTGATTACATATACAAATATTTAAAATCCAAATCACATTAAATTACGTACGTAGTCGGTATGGCTGCGCGGGGGGATGCCGCCCGAAGAGGATCCTGACTCCGACGAAAGCAGACGAGGATGAGAATGCCGCTCGTACCAGTCCATGTAACCTTCAACGGTCTCACCAAGGTACTCTGAGGTACTCCGGCTGATGTATGACAGGTTGAGGATGTACGCGTAAGGGAACTGCTGCCAAGCAAATTCTGCTGCATCGCCAGAATGGTGCACCTTATACCTCGACGGGTCTGCTGGCATAAACGCCTTCTGCGGCGGTGTCATCGGCGGCGGGATGTGCTGCACGTAACCCAGCTGGCGCAACACTCTAGAGGGTACGTAGGGCTCCACGATGTCGCGATATCTAACCCAGCCCACGAAAAGAGTCCTCAGGTGCTGCGCCGCTGGACCGGGACCGTACGGCAACCAAGCAACCTGGTAACAATTTATTTTGTAATATATAATTGTCGTGAATATAGAATATAAATTGTTAAAATACCTCGCTCGCTGTCATCATGTCTAGCTGACGGCGGATCTCAATTAACCGGTGTCCCGTCCGCTCGACCTGAGATACGGACCACATGCGTGATCGTGCATGGCCAGGCTCCACCTGATGGGGTAGACGGTGTGGGCGGAAGCATGGAAAGTACTCGTAGATCCACGCCTGTAGTAACGACAGGCACCCAGCTAAACCCCTTGCATCCGCTCGGCTTGCGAGCCCAAGCTGGCGATAGAGGTAAGCAAGAGCGGCCGAACCCCACGAGTAATGACTGGCAGATGGCAGGGAGCGATAGAACTCGTGCATGATGTCGGGCTTCACCCGATTTCCGCTCTTGTCGACGAACAGGGTCGACCCCAATAGAATCCACAGCCAAGCGATGGCCTGGAATCCCGCCGGCCGACCCTCCCGCATCCTCTGCATCACGTCTTTCGACGCCACCGACCCTGCTCTCCAAAATCCCCTCCGGGCGTCTGCGGAGACGCCCATAATCTCCCTCGCCGCGATCTGCTGGTCGCCGGCGTCCGGGGTGCCCGAAACCATCGTCCCGTCGATCGGGATACGGAGGATCTGCTCGACGTCGTGGAGCATGATCGTCATCTCCCCCCACGGCATGTGGAAGGTGTTCGTGTCGGGGTGCCAACGCTCCACAAAAGCGCACAGAAGAGGCTGGTCCAAGTGTACGAGCATGGCATCTGCGAGGTGTAAGAGGCCTGTGGCATCGATCTCGCTCTGTGTCTCCGGCGGGAATTGGCAGTACCACTGCTTAAGCTGCCGAAGCACTAACGCCCGCCCCTCGCACTTCAGCACGGGCCTCTAGGAATACCACATAAATAAATTTAATTTTTGGTACGATAGTTAAGACACGACATCGAATGTCAGTTTATAATGAAGACGGGATGTACCTGACGAGACCGGTATCGGATCTTCGTCGGATGACTGAAACGATGCCGCATCGTATGGCACCTCCTCATCCGCATGCGCCTCCTCCTCCGCATTCGGATCGTATTCCGCATACACGGAATGCGAATCACCCGCTCGCTGCCGCCTCGCCTCCTCCCGTTCCCTACGAACGGATGCATCAACGCCGCGCGCCCTCGTATGACGCTCTCCAGATCCCTCCAACTGGGGGGATCTGCTGCTCCCTCCGAGCAGGGACTTCCCACCCTGCGCCTGCAATTAGATAAATTGTTAAAAAAAAAAAATGACCGAAACCAAATTTCGGTCGGTCCACGACCGGACCGAAATCCGACTTCGGTCGGATAACGCCTGATGGAAATCGGATTTCGGTCGGCGAGGCTATGACCGAAATCGGATATCGGTCGATACCACGGCGACCGAAATCCGATTTCGGCCGGCCAAGTCCCGACCGAAATCGGATTTCGGTCGGGACATGGCCATCCGAAATCGGATTTCGGTCGTGCCGTTTTTCGCCCGATTTAGCGTCCGATCAACGGTTTTCCGGCCTATTTCGACCCGTTTTCGACAATCTATGTAAATACGAATGAATTTTACGACAATTTTCTTACCAATCGTGAGAGCACTCCCTTTCCCTTTCCTTTTCCTCGTTCCATTGCGATTTGCGAGGTGTTCTCTGTTTTTTTGTTTGATTTGGATGTGTGATTTGAAAAATGTTGCGTAGTAAAGGACTTTAAATAGGAATTCTTACTTTTTATTATATTTTAGCTTTTTAAATTATGTTAAATAACATAAGGGCAAAATAGTCTTTTTTCAGTCCTTTAGGGGGCAGTAACAAGTAAAAAGGGGGCGGTAAATAGTAACTCCCACGTATACGTTTAGTTGTATTTCCTAATATGGATGAAACCGGGATTGTATTAATTTAGGGATGAAGTCAAATTAATTTTTGAAATTTATTAATGTGCTATTTAAATATTGAAAAATGTAATAAAGTTGAATTGTATTTACCCTAAAAAATGTGTAATTTAGTGATAAAATTTATTTCAAGAATACAATTCCTGTCGTGTAATACTTTGTAAAACATTATATGTTCGACAATTATTTATCTATGTTTATTTTAGTTTGTATATGTTAATAACATTAATTATTTTATATTGATATTTTTATTACAATAACTTACATATTGAGATCGATAAATTGTAATTAATTTTTTTAAAAGTTACAATTAATATAAGATATATAACAGAAAATAAATTCATATAGATGTGACATTTGATAAAATAACTTAATAATATTGTTGAATTATATGAAAATAAATTGTAAAATATTTATTGTTGAATTCATGTGGTTAGATAAATTAATTTTAAATTTAATGTATTTCTCACCATAGGGTATAAATAGAGGTGTAAAAGGGATGCGAGTAGTGGGATCCAAATAAAACTTTTTAAATCATAACAATCACCTCATTCTATTTTTGGTATGTCAACTATTAAAAAAAATTTATTAAACCACATAGCCTTAAAACTAATAATAATCACCTCATTATATTTTAATATAAATTTTATTGAAATCATACACTAAATAATTAATTTATATTTTTCAGATACATGGTGTGCTGAAAGTACTAATGACAATTGGCATATTGAGTGTGCAAGAGTAGGTACTAATATTAACTAATTAAGACCAAAAAAATCAAAAAGCTATTAGAGGAATTGACTAGATAGCCCCTCAGCTTTGTAATATCTCACGCCTAGACCACACGCGCGCGCGTACGAGAAACGAGTTTGTAGGGTTTATTTGTTCACGTTTATTTTCTCTCCGCAGCCGGCATAAAAGAAACCAAAGGTTTCCCTTCTACGCGTAAGAACTCACACTGTGTGTGCGTCTCTGAAACATAATCGATTCTATACACCAAAGATCGTACAAACATCAGCTGTTATAAGTGCTATAAGGAAATTACTTAGCAGAAATTCTTATTTTTTATGATAATTTTTTCTATCAATTTGACCCTATGGCGGCGCTGATTGGTCCAAGACTCGCCGAGGAACCCATGCCGGAGCCGGAGCTGGAGACGGCACTCTTCCACCGCAGGATCGAGTTTCACGCGGCGAAGCAGCCGTTCAATGGGTTTGTCAATAACAATGTTAAAGGATTTAAGCTAGTGACACTGAACCCTCAATCGGGGCATCTGATGGATACTGGTCTCGGAAAGAAACCTGAAAAATCGGATCTTTTGGACAATGGATTGGATTCGGAACTCGGGTTTGAGATAACATTTCGAAGAATCGTAAGTCTTCTAATTTTTGCTGTATATGGTTTCTTCAGTTAAATCGTTGAGCTGTTTGTGGTATGTCAAGTTAATTTGTTCTGATGAGTGCTGGTTATCTGTGGTATATTATTAAGCAAAGTATTCCCATCCTTTATATTGCTTTGCTTGTATCTCCTAGTTTTATTGAATTTTCTGATTTCTATTGTTTTGATTAAAGTCGGATCCTCTGCGATTTTATCGTCATTGTTACGGGATTACTGTTGAGTTACGATTTTTATGCATTGTTCCTCACAGGGCGCTGGGTTAAGAAATCTTGGGAACACATGTTTTCTTAACTCTGTGCTGCAATGTTTGACATATACGGAACCATTGGCAGCTTATCTGCAAAGTGGGAAGCATCAAAGTTCTTGTGAGTCCCTCATTACCATCACATTTACGGTATTAAGTTATCAAGTGGAAGCAATGGTATTTTGTTAGTAAAATTTACCAAGTATGCAAATTTTTTTTCGGTCATTATATGCTCGGCCTTTTTGGTGAGATTTCTTATTAGCTGTTCTGAGATTCCTTTGCTGGCATGAAGGTCGCACTGCTGGCTTTTGTGCGCTCTGTGCCATTCAGAAGCATGTAAGCCGCGCTCTACAATCGACTGGAAGGATTTTGGAACCCAAAGACCTCGTGTCAAACTTGCGTTGTATCCTTAATTTGGAGGATTATTTTTAATTATTTAGCTCTCGGTTGAATATGATAGTGTCGTCTGTTATGCTTTGCTTTTATTTGTGTTACTGCATATTGATTTTCGACGACTATTGTGACCCTTGACCAAGAGATTAGGCATATCTAGGAATTTTCGAAATGCCAGGCAAGAAGATGCGCATGAGTATATGGTCAATTTGTTGGAAACAATGCACAAGTGCTGCTTACCATCTGGCGTGCCAAGTGAATCGCCTGGCGCTTATGACAAGAGTTTAGTACATAAGATTTTCGGCGGCCGTTTACGGAGTCAGGTAGTCTATATTTGGCAGAGTTATCATCTTTCGATTTTTGTAGACTGAGTAGCAAAATGTGATACCGTAAATGGCAATTATTAGCTTTACTTACTTATTTTACTAATTTTCCTGTTCCTTTTTATTGCTAATAACGGCGTGTGCCAAAATTTATAGGTGAAATGTATGCAATGCTCGTTTTGCTCCAACAAGTTTGACCCATTCCTGGATTTAAGTCTAGAAATCGCCAAGGCTGACTCGTTAGATAAGGCACTTCATCATTTCACGGCAAAAGAGATGTTAGATGGAGGTGAGAAAGTATATCAATGCCAGCAGTGCAAACAGAAAGTTAAGGCACTGAAGCAGCTAACTGTCCACAAGGCTCCTAACGTACTCGCCGTTCACCTGAAGAGGTTTGGATCGCATGTACAAGGGCAAAAAATCAATAAGAAAGTTTCCTTTGCACCTACGATGGACTTGAAACCTTTTGTATCTGGCCCCTACGTAAGTTCTGTTCTATCATGAAATTCTTCCTTCAGTAAATCTTTGCTCTAGCTTCAGCTTCCTAATATTCACGGGATTTTTTTCCTTCCATGTGCATATCGGCTCACGCTCTTTCTCCTATACAGAGGGTTTGGCTTGTTATGTCAATCACCTTTGTTCAGAACTTTTGTCTAATTTTTTTGTGACGATTCTCTGCTGCGATAACTTGTAGGACGGCGATCTTAATTACACCCTCTATGGTGTCCTCGTTCATGCTGGTTGGAGTACTCATTCAGGTCATTATTACTGCTTTGTCCGAACATCAAGTGGAATGTGGTACTCTCTTGATGATAACCAGGTATGATTGAGCTAATAAGACCTCTGATGCTAATTTTTTTTATTTTACCTTCCTCTTTAAAGTTTCGTAGATCCTTAAGTTTCAGAACTGTAAAAAGCTAAGTCCATAAATTAATACGGTTTTTAACGAATTACATTACTGTTTACTGTGGCAGGTTGTCCAAGTTAGTGAGAAACGTGTCCTGGAACAGAAGGCATATATGTTGTTCTATTTCCGAGATCGCAGCAGATCCATTCCCAGAAAGCCGGGCAATGTTGCCCAGAAAGAGAACATGCCAATGAACGCCGTTGGAAATGCAGCATGTTCAAAGCCCCCGACAGATTCAAAAGGAATATTGCCAGAAAGAAACGCTCAAACATCTGAAATGCCAGAGAAAACGCCTTTGAAAACAATAGACTCTCAGAATCATAGTTACCTAGAACGCGGTACGATTCGGGTCGCGGTACGGGTACGAGTACGGGGAACGGCACTATACTGGAACTCGGTACGAGGGGGGTATACTCAGTTGGTACGGCGTTTCAAATTTTGGTACGCTAAAAAATTATATTCGGTTCGATGTACCTCAAATATATATAAAAAAAAGACAATTTTTACTAGTAAATAAAAATAGTCTTAATTCATTGTCATACATAGCAAAAACATAACATGAAAATGCAAATTTAAACTAGAAGTTTACTCAACGTTGGCTCCGTCATACGAGTCATTGTTGTCTTCCTCCAAAGAGCTCCATTTCATATCTTCCAGCCGTATCACAGAATCTTCTATATTCGTATTGTCGGGATCAATATCCCACTTCTTAAATGGGCCATCTTTGTAGCTCTCACAAAAACGTGATTGTAGGCGAATATTGGAGTGGATGAATACTAACTTGTCGGCTCTCGTAGAATTGAGTCGGTTCCTCTTCACATTATGAATATAAGAATAGGTACTCCAATTTCTTTCCGCCGACGAGCTACTAATTGGTTGGGATAAAACCTTTTTTGCCACCTCAGCTAGCTCTGGAGTTTCCGAGCCATATGTCGACCACCAATCAATCGTATCCATGGACGAAGCGTCCGTTTGAGCTGCTGCCATTGCATATATACCTTTTTTCATATGGAATCGTGCAAATTGTTCGCGTAGCAATCTCATTTCATCCTCATTTTCTGCAACTTTTTCAAAGGCTTTTATCACACCCATAATTACCTCTTTATCTTGATTTGGAGCACTCCTTGTCGTACCTCCCGGGGCTGGTGTTGTAAGATAATGAAGATCATAGAACCGTGGAGTTAGTGCAAAACCGAGGCAATGCATGGGGATATTCATCTTCTCCCACCTTCGTACTATAATTTGTTCCATAGAAGGATAATCATAGTCGTACTTGTTGGTCGCCATAATATCTTTAATCTGCCCGAGCATGTTATCCATCTTTTCATAAATTTCACCCATTTTGGCTCCTTCACCGTCGGCAAATTTGATTAGTAAGTAGATTGGTTTGGTGATCTTGACGGCATTCTCAACTTCCTCCCAAAAGTCTTCACTGCCTATTGTTTCCGTCACTAACTCACCCATCTTTCTCGTATTTTCGTCCCCGTGTTTCAGCCATTCTTTCCAAGATCGAAGAACAACAACTGTGGCTAGACTCTCTCTACAATCGAGCAAACGCTTCAACAGAATATAGTGAGATGCAAATCTGGTTTTAGCTACTTTTAATAGCTCCAGCTTTGAGTGAGTTCTGAAAATTGATAAAGCATGAGTGTGGTTCAAGATGTACTTGACAATATTCTTACCCCTTCTGTATATGCATCGCAGCCACTCGAATTCTTGCGCAAAGTCTTTGAAGATTAAGTTTAAAGTATGAACAACACAAGGAGACCAAAATATGTGTTTGTGTACCTTCTCTATTTCCCTCCCGGCAGCTTTGCAGTTTGCAGCATTATCAGTCACTACTTGAAGAACATTTGAGGGACCAACATCTTCTATGGCCTTCAACAAAAATTCAGCAATAGCAGCCCCTGTTTTTTCAACTCCGGAGAAATCTTCAGCATACAAAAACATAGCTCCTCGGCTGTTCGCAGCAATTACATTTATTAACGGATCACGTTTGACATTCGTCCACCCGTCAGATACTATTGATACCCCTTGAGTGTACCACGTGTCTTTGATCGGGTTTAGGTCCTTCTCAATGCTCCTTTTACACTCATCAAGCAGTGTAGTTCTTGCCTTCTCAAATGATGGAGCTTTATAACCTTTTGGCCCTCTATTGATTGCTGTCACCATTTCAATAAAGTGTGGATTTCTCAAAACGTTGAATGGAATTCCATTAGCTGTTAGCCCTCTCATTACCTTCAAGTCAACGTCATTCCTTTCCATTATACCCATGGCTTCTTGGATTGGTTTCGACGGAATCTGTTTCTTGGAGATGGTGGAATTCTTCAAAGAACAAGAAACACCTGCTTTTTCCGCTTCCTGAACTTTTCTCCTTATTCGTAACATCTCTTCGCGATCTTGTAACAACGTTGGACAACGTTGAATCTGAGATTTTTTGCCCGGTTCTGGTCCGAAGAAATGGAGGTGCATTCGAGTGTATGAACTCGTAAATACTTTCATGCAGTGCTTGCACGTCCAACATTTTGCACCACCCGGATTTTTCCCGTCCGCTGCTCCGGTTACGATAACCTCGTCCAATAATGGCTTTTGTTTTGTTTCTGGAGCAGGGCATTTATCTGGTGGAGTTGGTTTCTGGGTTGGCTGTGAGGAAACAAGAACAACGTCATCTTCGGTGGCATTTGAAGTGTATTCGCTGGTGGTATTTTCAGCATATCGATCATCGAGTTTTCTTTTGCCAAAAACCATCTTAGTTTATATTATCTTTTGCTAGAATATCTAAGTAGCTATCAGTGGATGTATATAAAGACAAGTACCAACGGCCACATAACTTTAAGCGTGGGTTCTACATGATGATACACATTTATTATTGCTCATATTTCAAGAAGACTCTTTGTTCTACCATCGGCCACCTAACTCTTTGTTGGCAACTACATTTACTCATATAATAAAATAATAATATATTAAGGACTTTTCACATTTACAACTATTGATCCAATAATTAAGTTCAAACAAATGTCATGAACTGGATCCCCGTACCAAGGTGTTTTGGATCACCGTACCAAGCTGTTTTGGATCGTTTATGACCCACGAACTGGAACATGCGATCTGGATCGTGGATCGGTGGGGGGTGCAGCGAACTAGGTAACTATGCTCAGAATATTCCATCCAAAGTAGGCGTTGATGCCTTAAGCGTTAAGGCGTCGGAGTCCTTGCTGACATCAGCGTCCAAAACAACGAAGTTACTGAAGGAACCTATGAATGTTGATTCCTCGGGCCATAAAACTAGCCTTATGAGTGTTGATTCCTTGGGCCATAAAACTAGCCTTAAGGCGTCGGAGTCCACGCTGACATCAGCATCGATGACAAATGAGGCATCGAGGGAACCTATGGATGTTGATTCCTTGGGCCATAAAACTGCTTTATCTTTGACTTTAGAGGAGGCGAAGGATGATTCTAACTTGGGTTGTAATGCCAAAAGTTTCAAGCCGGACGATAGTTCCATTGTACAGAAGCTAAATAACGATGCTTCTGTTGTGCCATCTGTTTGCTCAGAGCCCATGGGCCACCTTCATAGTAAAGAATCTAATGCTTTCACAACTGATAACGAAAAGGGTCTAATTGACAGAAGTCAACCAGCTGACAAGCCGATATCAGCCAGCAGAAGTGTCCTCTGCAACTCAGCATCTGGCGATATTCCGAAGGTGGATTCTGAGAATACCCAAATGGTAAGGAAATGCGTCGCGTTGCTATTTGTTTCCCAGATTTAGTTAGGAGAAAAAGTTTTGCAGCTGAAAATGGAAACTAATAGGACTCAAATGACTAATATGTCTGAAAGGGTGCTCGGAAATATTATAATTATGGATGGAAATGGTAAAATTATTTGTAGAACAGTTAGTCCTCGAATGCCCTGGTTGATAATCAATGTTTTTTCCTACCCATTTTGGGATTATGAGTTGCAGCTTACTATACATATCTTTATATTGCATACGAGATACTGACCTTCTCTGACGATGTTCTTTTCTAGCCCGAGGGCTCTCCTAGGAAGATTGGCCTTCCACCAACTGATGAAAATCATACGAATAGAGCGACAGATATTGCCCTGCAGCCCACGCCCGCATTGGCAGCAGAGAACAAAAGCCAGTCGTTGCCTGAGATACTGACGAAGCGAAAGGCCAAACTGAAAGTGAAAACCAAGCCTCTCAAACGCCGAGTTGCCACTGCTTGCCTAAGCTCTGGCATTTTATTCGGTGCAGCCCTTTTCCAGCAAAAGAACAAGAGAAGAAAGAAGCGCAGGTCTCTGAAAAAGAAATCTCGTATTTCAAAGGATCCATCTAGTGAAGATGCGCCATCTGTTGCAGGCGAATCATCAGTCCCTTTATCCATATGCCATTCTTCTGATTCTCAGACAAAGAAAGATAGTTTGGGTTCGAATGGTAAGAGTGGGAATTCAGGCGAACAGACGCATAATACTGTCAACAATGAGGTTGGAGAGAGAGTCGCTTGCAGTAGCAATTCGATGGCAACTGAGACAAAACCACAGGCAATACAAATGGATGTGATGAGCTTTCTTACTAGAAGTTCCGAAGAGACGACTGGTAATAAACTTAACCTTACCATAAAGTGTATGGATTATTTTACTAATTCGAAATGATTTTCCTCTGTGCAGTTGCTCGTTGGGACGACGCAAGCATCTCCACACAAGAGAAATTTGAAATGTTAGCACGAGGAACTACCGCACAGATTGGTTATATTGGGGATGAATGGTGAGCTTTTCGTAACCGTATTTCTAGGGATTTGAATAGGTAGGTTTATTTGCTCTCTTACAACGTTTGGTTTGATGTGCTTGTTTGTCAGGGACAAGGAGTACGACCGAGGGAAGAGGAAGAAGGTGAGGGGCCCGAAGATGGACTTTGGTGGGCCCAATCTGTTTCAAGAGATTGCCGAAAACCGAAAGAGAGCGAAAGTGGACAAGTCGAGGTATG
Source organism: Craterostigma plantagineum (assembly GCA_027422505.1). Lineage (NCBI taxonomy): Eukaryota > Viridiplantae > Streptophyta > Magnoliopsida > Lamiales > Linderniaceae > Craterostigma > Craterostigma plantagineum. The sequence goes on along the minus strand of JAPQWV010000011.1, from coordinate 10,265,988 downwards.
TGAACAACAAACCTTTCAGGATATGATGGCGAAATCAGAAAAAGGAACGCATTTTAATGGCAAATTGTAGCTTCCATTGTTGACCGATTGCGTGTTTGTGTGTTTTCGGGCCTCGTTTTGATCATCAGAGGCTGGGACTGGTTTCTACTTCTGAGAACATACATATATCGTGTAAGGAGACAGAACTATAGAAGACAATACGTTGTTCTTGTTTAACTGTGGTTTATGACATGTTTAAGCGTTTGGTTCATGTAATTCTACTTTAATCCAATGCACACGGGTTTTGATAAACTCAGTTTATCTAAATCCGCTTACCAAACAAACATTTATTTTATACTCATTGATTAGTTTTATATAAATTATATTAATTTAAGCCCTTCTAAATATACAAGTGTTCCAATTTCATTGCATCGTCATGGAATGGTAGCGGGTGATTCGCTAATTTTCTTAAAATTGGTATAAATTGAAGGAATTAATGTACGATTGAATGTAACACGAAGGGTGTGTTTGGTTCGTGGAAATTAGTAGGGAGAAGAAAACGAAACGGAAAAGGAAAATCAGTTTTACTGTTTGGTTGATTGAAGAAATCGTCAAGGAAAATAAAAGAAAATAAAGTTAAGTTTATACCTAAAACTAAGGAAAATCAATTTCCTCACCATTTTGGTGAGGAAAACAAAGGAAACTTATTAAATCGGTTTTCCCTCACATTTTCTTTTCCACACCACTTTCTTGGAACCAAACACTGTGGAAGTCTTTTATAATCAATGCTTGAAAATGGATAAAGATTCTTTGGGCTTGTTTGGTTCCACTTTTGAATCATAAGTGCTTCTGGTAAATGAACTTTTTTGAGACGTAGCTTTTCTAAAGTGGACATGAAATAATTCCAAAAAGTGATCTGAAATCGGTTTTAGAGAAGTAACGTATTTCAAAAGTCCATATCAATTTTTTTACCAAATGCATATTACTTTTCAAAATGGACTTTCGGATTAGAAGTCCATTTCAAATGTGTTTCCACACACTCTTTCATCGCAAATGAATATTATAGCTATGAAGGTGAAGAATCGTTGTCCACCTTTATAAGTCCTAGCCAACACCATTTATGCTGACTTTGCGAATAGATTAATAGTGCGTTTGGATTCACGTATTTGAACGGAATTGGATGATTTAAAATTATGGATTTTAAAATCGTAATTTCAAATTCAAATTCAGTGTTTGGCAAACGTTAGTCGCATCATCGAGCTCGCGAGTTAGCTTGACTCATTGTTCATCACTAATTATTATTATTATTATTATAATTTTTATTTATCATTATTATTTATTTTATCATTATTACTTACTTTATTAGTTATACTATTACTATATGAAGTGTAAAATATGCCGGGGGGGGGGGGGGGGGGGTGAATTAGGTTATAAAAATTTTTTGCTTGTTCTTCTTTGAAAAATACTTTTCTTTAAGAAGATAATTGCAGAGTGTGTTACTTCCCAGAAAGCAGTAAGAATATCAACGTTATCTCCCTAACCCTATTTCACAAAATATCATGTTATTATCAGAAAGCGTTCCAACGATATTACCTAGTTATTTGCAGGCGTTCCGGGTTTGTCTCACAGAAAAGTAAATAGCAGAAAGTAAAGTGAGACGAGGTTTTTATACAGGTTATATCCCCAACCGTGGTTTAATCCTGTCCTTGGGGTGTGATCTCCCCAAGAGTTCCAATCAATCACTGAGTATTACCGGTTATGGTTACAGAATGACCGATTCTTACACAACCGAAGCACTATTTAAACTAGACCTCCACCTAGGCTGTCGTACGCCAAGTTTCGTTCCACGTCGTTTATCCAGGAAACCAATTCCCGACTGGACACAGCTTGCTACCGAAGGACCATCTAATCCACCAAATTTGTCCCTCCACGTGCGAAAGACTCCACTCGTGCTCCTTTGTGCGCTCAACACGTCCGAAGACAAGGGTTTTGGGATAGGGTGTTGCTAAAGATCCTCAAAGGGTACAATTCGCAAATGAAAGCTCGGCACAAACATGAATCGCAAATTAACGCTCAATCACTCTAAGGAATTCGTTTGCTTGTGTGTTCATTTCGTACCCTTCAACTTGATGTGTTTATCTTCTATATAGACAACGAATAGCTTATACACTTCACAAGGAAAGTTAAGCACAGAATATGCAAGGTAAAGAATCACGTGCATTAACTCAAAGAATCATGCCAAGAATAAACCAATAAAGCTCAACGGTCAAACACGATCATTACCATAAATACCACAGTCTTACTTTCCTTCCGAGGTGATCTCATCTGTTTGTCAACACATTCCATATATAGACTCGATCAGCATATTACCACATATAAGCCCAATCAATTAATCACTTTCCAAAATATAAATCCCAATTCGCATAAGGAAAGATAGATCATGATTCACTGATTTAAAAGTCAAATAATATAGCACTCAAACGCATATATCATTGATATTCTTTCCTAAAATAAATCAATCACATGTAAGCACTTAATCAGGATATCTTTCCATATGCATACTCATTCATATCCGGGTGATCACAATGATATTATTTCCTAAAATAACTCAATCACATGTTCAACTCAATCAGAATATCTTTTCCATATATAGCATAATCATTCATATCTGGGTGATCACATCGATATTATTTCCTAAAATAACTCAATCTCGCAGATAGTTCACATATCACTCAACATGGTATATTTTCCATATATAGCACACAACGAGATTCCATTCACATGAAAACGTTCATAACCATGTGATCACAACAATATTCCAGTTAAGCACAAGATCACACAAATTCGATTATCTTAACAATTTAATCACATTTAAGCACTTAATCGAATAATTTTAGATACTTAAACGTCATAAATCACGCATATCGAGTTTTTTAAATTGTACCCCCATAATACATAATTACTTGGAATAATCAAACTCTCATAATCATTTGGACCAAAAAGGTCTACACTATATATTCTACTTTATTAAGCGTGAGGAGTGAGTATAAACTGCCCATCAATTGCATACAGAAAATTAATAGTTGAATATCCACTATCTTTTAACTAATATTTTTAGTTATAACTATTTTTAGTTAATTCATACACCTTTAGTTAAGTACATAGTTACACTTAAATTATAATTTCAATAAACTATATATTATATATCTTAAATTCAAATAAATTTAATATTATATATTTATATATAATAGCATACGCATTTGAGTGTGCACGAGTACCATTTATTATTATTTACGAAAAACTTATTACGAGCTCAATTTAGATTTCGAAAACGAGCCATTTGACACGGAATTTCAAATCCAACAATTAATAGCATTTAGATTTAACATCGGATTGGAACAAAATCGAAATCCAAATCCGCTCGATTGCCAAACGGAAGATTTGGGAGAAACTCGATTTCAAATCGAAATCCGGAATTCAAACGGGCCATAATAGAATTTATGTTTGTGTAAAGAAGAAACCTTTTTTTCTCCAAAATCCCGTCGTTGGGCTCATTTGGTTCATATGTTTATATTTAGGAGAGTTTAAATTGGTAAGATTTATATAAAACATATTAATGTGTATAAAATAAAATGCGTGTTTAGTCAGTATGTTTAAATAAATACATGTGAGGGGATGTGCTTATTTAAATTCGCTGGCATGGGCCTAGTAGAAACATGGATTATGTATACTTATGAAAACAATTGAACAAGCGCTATTTAATTGGATATTTTCCGAATAATTTTTAAATTACCATCCAAATTAGAAGTGGGAACGGCCGATGTGCTGTATTTAATTGCGGATTAATTGGGTGCAATTAATTTCACATTATACGACGATATTATGTCACGTTTTTCACTTGGTAATTCCACCAGCTTTCAACGTCCCCAATCTTCATCGGTGATTTCACCTCAGGCCAGGCCGTGCGTTCCTTCTTACACCAGCCAGTGAAGAAACAGCTTTTTTTTTTTTGGTAATTGATCAATTCATTTATGAGCTTGTTCGTTTTTCATAGCTTAGCTTGTCTACTTACTAGGCGCTTGCTTGATTTAATTGTATGGTTAAGGCACATGCACTTTGCAATTGGGTGAGTTTTCAGTTTGCTTGTTGGCGTTTGATTGAAACAAGGAGAGAAAATCAATGTAGAAAAACAAAGGGGAACTCGATTATTATTGAAGTTGGTTCATTTGGCACCAACTACTGGATATATCTGTCTGATGATATAGCTCTTGAGATTTTCGTTGGATGCAATGTTATCATATGAATCCTTTTACATTGAGGTTTGTCTTCCTCTTCTCTTTGTTTAGTATGTAGCATAGCATCCTTACATGGTCACGGCGCCTCTTAGAATTTTTGACGTTTTGTTGACATTCCATGTAGAGGTATAATAAGCAGCGTGATTTGTCTATCTTCGAACATACGTGAGTGAGATTGTTAGATGAGGTTGTTTACGTTTGTTCGAGAATTTGGTATAGTTTCTGGTTATTTTCCTATTTAGTATCAGTAGTGATCAACAGAGAAAGATAAACAGAAACAATTAGGGAACTTCCTAGGTTAAAACTAAAGCTTTTTGCGGACATGGGTGCCATCGTAGTTAGTTAATGTAGTAGATCGATGAAGTTGCACCCTTGTCCCGGAACACGCTAAGTTTTATTGGTGTGATCGATGTCCTAAAAAATTCCCCGAGTGTGTGACACGTGGAACCGTAACGTTCCATTGGGAAAAAGGCGTTCGGTGGAGAAAATATAGGGAAAAATGTTTGAAGAGACGGCACTCAAAGTGTATATATCGTTTTTTGATGCACTGTATCGTTTTCCTTGAAGCCATTTGTTTTCTAGTGCCACTTCACATTGCCAAGAAAGTCTAGAAGTTCCTTTTTGCCCATTTCAAAGAATTTACATGAGAAAACACTGATAGACTCGCTTAATCTGTGCTCATAAATCATCGACTGACTGGCATTGCCGTCTATTATCATTCTGTTGCAGAACCAAATGCATTGTAAAAAGAATTCTCTATGTTTTTTTCATGTATTTATTCATGGATGATTGGATTGGACCACAATCGTTCCATGCAGCAGTTTTTGATCCTGTGAGAAGTACTTGGCTTTCAGTGTATTGTTCTTCGTATGTGCAATATTGCACGTCAATTCTCGATATTCCTCCAACCAATGTATCCTGATAACGCTTGATGGTTTGAACTTGGATTTTTCAATTATATTCAGTTTATATCGATGGACTACAGGATTTTCAACCTTCAATTTGCTTGGCGCGTGGGCATTCTCTTCCTTTCTGCTGCCTTTCCTGCCTTGGCATAAGCGTTATGATATCATGGCGCTTAATGTAGAGCATCTTACTATGTTCTGTTTTCAATTATGCGATAACCTCTCCTAAGAACATCTCATTTCATAGTTTTGTTTTATTACCTGAAATGGTTACAGTCCCTTACAAGTCTTTCCATGATCTATCGAAAAGTGTATTACAATTGCAAGCCTTGAACATATATGCCCCAAAGTTAATTCACTCTTGGTTGGTGTCATCTGCTAACAAAGAGAAGTTGTCTCTCAAAACAAGCATAAGTTCTGTACCATGGAGCCTATTACATAAATTTAATCCAATGAACGCATCCTCCTACTAAGATAAGTCGGGGTTCTCGATAGTACGGCTGTTTGCTAACCGCTTTGGGGCCGGTCGAGCGTTCTGCGTTCCGCCTTTTATGCATAAATAATCGACGTGCATGGATGGTTTGCGGTAGAAAACGTGCAATTTCTAGCGTTGATACTTGTAACGCCTGAGGTTTTTCGATTTCCCGACATATAGGGCTTCAAATATTCCCGTTCCCGTTTTATTTTCTTGCTCGAACTTGGCAGGTAAACGTCGCAAGCTGGGATGTTTTACTTGACTTGTTGCTCATTACAATAATGGCATCTACTATTTATTTGAACTGTTTATCTGCTTTGGTGAAATACTTACGGTCCTAGCAAGTTTTTTTGTTTTCAGTAGCCTCATAACATAACCTTCTCCTTTGTGAATGCGCAGTGTGATAAAACAAATGGAACGACAACAAGACAGCTCAGCGCCAAAGCAAGTCTGGGATTCAGTGCAGCACTACGCCGTTCGATGCGCCGTTTGCGCTAAGTGGAGGCTAATCCCCGCGAAGGAGAAGTACGAGGAAATACGCGAAAATCTATTGGAACGTCCCTTCGAATGCGCTTCAGCGCGCGAATTTCGCCCCAATATTACGTGCGACGACGCGGAGGATATTAAAGAGGGCGACGAAGATTTTCGCTGGGCAATGGACAGACCGAAGATCCCTCAAACCCCTCGAGGCTGGCAGAGGATTTTACGGGCTAGGGCCGAAGGTGGATCCAAGTTCGCTGATGTGTAAGTGCCCGCGCTATTACCCATCCTTTTTTTTCCTTATTACAACGTTAGTTTGTATGTAATTATTACAAACGATGCATTTCCGTGTCTTACTATTAACAGGTACTACATCTCGCCATCGAACAAGAGGTTTCGTTCCATGGTAGAACTCAACAAGTGAGACAAATGGATTTTTTTTTTGTCTTTTCCAGTGTGTTTGGATTGAGGAAAGTAGGGTGGAAAAGAAAATGGGAAAATGGTTTTCAATAAGTTTTTCTTTCGTTGGTGAGGAAATTAGTTCTCCTTCGCTTTAAGGAAAAATTAAAATATATATTTTTTGCTTTTCTTTTACTTACCTATTTCTCTATCAACCAAACATGAAACGAGTTTTCCGTTTCCGTCATTTTCTTTTCCCTACTAACTTCCACAAACCAAACACATCCTATAAGAAATAATAGACTAACTGTTGGGAATAAAATCCCCCTTTAGCCCAAACTCATAAGCTCATGAGGTTCCAATCTAAAACCAATTGACAATAGAGGGAGTAACCCATAAGGTTATAAACTGGTCACAGCTTATCTAATTATCCCGATGTGGGATTGACTTTGCTACCCAACACTAACCTTTTATGTAGCTAATATATGATTTCTTGTCCTTTAAATACAGGTACATTAATGATTCTCCGAGGTATATCAAAGAAGGCATCAAACTTTCGCAATTCTCTTTCCAGCCGCCCGTGCCGTTGGACGAGAGCTACATCGCCAAGCGTCGGGCACGCCGGGCAGCTCCATACGACATGAACCCTGGTGCATTTTTTGACAGAATGTTTAAGCCAATTTTTTTTCCAATTCGTTCAATCTCTCTATTCAGCTCTCGTCTACCGAACTCTTACTGTATATGTATTAATATCTTTCAGCTAATCATGGATCGGAGCTATCTCTGTACGATGACAAGAATAAACGGATGATAAAGGGCAAAGAGATTGTACTGAGCTGAGGTAATCATAGTTCTGTTCTCACTGATCGAATGTGTAATGATATACTGTTTATCCATGCACCGCCGTGATCATATTTGAAGCGTAATTTATTTCTGGGTTCGTTGTTTGGCATGTTCGTTGTTTGTGAGTTGGTTACATTTTGTGTGCCCATTTTTCATCGTATTCGTGGCGATTCGTTTTTAGGTTCGAGAATTGCTGAATTTGTTGTTTGTTTTCTTTCTTGTTTTGATTTACTTCTTTTTTCTTCGATGAGTTTAGCAGTTTTCTTGTAATAATAAAAACATCGTTGCAGAATCTGGCCTTCTGCAGAACATGCAAGCGTAGCTCTCTTTCGCTGTATATTCAAATTTGATTTATGTAATAGTAACTTGCGTTTGCTAGTTTGACTGGGAATTGAGCGTAACGTTGATGATGATGCACAGAACTATTTTATCTATTTATATGATTCATTTTTCTTTGCATGTCCATTTATTTGGAGTATTTTAGGTGAGGAAAGGAAGTATTTCGGTAAGTTTTGAAATTCTCATAAAGTTTTCGACACAATAATTTATTAGAAAAATAGAATGCATTTAACAAAATTCTCATAATACACAAAAGAATAACAACATGAGTATAATATTTTGTTGTGATATTCTCCTTGTAATTGATGCGGGAGAACAAACATAAGTTGAGATAGAGAGAAGAAAGACAAGAAAATAATAAATTACCAATAATGTATTGTGTTTGTAAGTATTCTGATTTAAGATTTTTGTAAGTAATTTTAGTAGTTCAATGCATTGTATTTGTATTGAATTTCCGGAAAAAGAGACGGAAGACTCGCAAATAGAGATGCCCAACCGCCGGTTAACCATAACCGGCGGTTGGCGGTTAGTAACCGTAACCTAACCGGCCAGGGGTGGTTGACGGTTAGCCGTCCCAGGTTTCCGGTTAATCTAACCGCCGGTTAATTTATTTTTTAATTTTTTTATTTTTTGTATATTTTATTTTTATTTTATTTTTATCTTGCAATTTACTGCAAAGTTAAATGAATTTTCGGTGTATTTTCGTTCGTATTTTACTATTTTGATGTAAAATTTTAAATATAATAAATTTTATGAATCATGAAATATATTACAAAATTCTAATACAATATAAAATACATTCTTTCAAAAATTTCTAATTAGTTAGTATTAATATTTGTAAAGTTACATAGTATTTCTAATTAATTAATATTAATATTGTAAATTTTTTATGTTTTATTTTTAATTTAAAGGTTATAACTGGCGGTTGGCGGTTTGGGAAAACCCCTAACCGCCCGTAACCTGCCGATGACGGTTGCCGGTTACGGTTACCGTCCGGTTACCGGCGGTTAGGCGGTTTAACAGCCGGTTACGATTAAAAGTGGGCATGTCTACTTGCAAATCACAATTCAATTTCGATACAATGCATTATATCCTTTTCAGAAAAAAAAATCAGAGTTCGTTAAAGTTTTTTGGCTTTAGTTGCAACTTTCTATTCAAAATAACTTTTTTTAACTTTCGAAACGTTTACTCAATAACATCCTAACTACAAATATTGTGACGCCCGGGGCCGATGAGGGCGGGGAGTGATCGCCGGTGCCAGAGAGGTGCACGGACAAGGAGCGGCTCCTGGCACGCTTCTAGGCGAAGGGGTACGTGAACGAACCGATCCGACACACGAATGAGAGGGGATCCTGAGACTGACAATGTATGGACGTGTCAGGCTAAGAATCGTATAAGGGAATTGATAGTACTACTCATATCACCAAGGTCGACCTACCTTTTCGGGAGTCCATATAAAGAAACTCCGAAGTTAAGCGTGCTTGACTTGGGGCAATCTAGTGATGGGTGACCCCCTGGGAAGTTTCTCAGGGTGCGTGTGAGCGAGTGCACGAAGCACGCTAAAAGGTTAAATGGTGATACAGTGGGGCCAGACTATCAGTCGGAGTGTGGTGGGCCCAACCCCACTGGTCCCGATAGGGACCGATGCTATAGTAACACCCGGTATGGGACGGGTCGTTACAAATATTGGTAATTTGATAGAGACATAATATATACTAGTATTTTTTAGTAGTTTTAATAAGTAGTAATATAGTAAAAATAGAAGTTGGTAGTTATTATGAGGTTACGGAAGGTATCTGATTTAATATGTATTATGAATAATAATCAACGTAGAAAAATGTTATTGGTCAATTGGGACAGATCAATTGACAGTTTTTATCCACCCTAAAACTCTTTATAAAAGAGTATTTATTAAGTTTCAGGAAATAGGATAAACCGTTTTGTCAATTTAAATTAAAAAATAATAACATTAATTCAAAGAAAACCATAATTCTCAATTGTGCTTTTCTATTTCTAGTTAACTTTTAATTTACAATTACATACATATCTTTCTATTTTATTAAGTGTCATGTCTTCATAGAAACCAAGGTTCTGAAACCGGGTTTTCAAACCGAACCGAACATTTTAGTGGTTTAAGGTTTAATGTTAAACCGGTATAAAACCGGAATCAAACCGGAGTAAAACCGGTATCTTAAATATAATAAATATATATTTTATATATGAATCAATCAAATAATATGGAAAATATACATGTTTGTATGAACTTTTTTCAAACTATAATTATATAAATTAAGGGTAAAACTAAATAAAAATAAATTGTGTGTGTTGTTATAAATTAATCGTATGTCAAGTATTAAATCTATGAGTTGGAGTCAAATTTGAATAAAAATAAAATAGTGAGCTAATAAGTTAATTATAAAATATAAAAATGAGGGTGTTGAGTGTATTCGAACCCAAGCATTAAGTAAAATACCCACAACTTAATCACTAGACAACTAATTATTAGTTTTCCTATTTTGTGTAATTTATTTAAAACCAATTTTTTTTATTTATTTTTAAATTTAAAAAAGACCGGATAGGATTTTTTACCGGTACATTCAGAACCGGCCGGTCCGGTCCTATCTTCAAAAACAGGATAGTAACCACCCTTCAATCCATTGTGTGTCAACTTTAATTATAATTTCACCCTTAATTTTTAATAAACTAGTAATAATAAATATACACTCTTATATAAAGAGCCTAGAGTGATAAAAACTGTAAATTGGTCAGTCAAAATTGACCAATCAAATTTTTCTGCTTTAATTACTATTAAAAATAAAAAAACCTATTAAATCATAATAACAACCTCATTCTATTTTTAATATATCAATTATTAAAAAATTTTATTAAATTACTTAACTTTAAAACTCTCAATTTTAATTATATAATCTATTAATATCATACACTAATAATTAATTTTGTATTTGGACACACATAGTGTGTGCTAAAGTTCTAAGTATATATAAAGCTTGGAACCTGATGGAATTTCGAGAATCTTGTTCCTCACTATCCTATCCACCAGCATCAACATCGATAAATAAATAAATATGATAATTATATCTCGAATTGATCATAGAACAAATGCAGTATGTTTCTCTTTTTGTTTAATCAACGAGAATAGCATAGAGGGGAAGGAATCTATGAATTGACCTTTTTCTCCAATACATAAGAAAGGGACAATTTGCTCTGTTCAATATTTATCAAAAATCGCCGTTCTCAGGTCATTAAAAAGCAGCGATGGTGAAGATCACGGCGTTGTTGGTGCTTAAATGCTCTCCCGAAGGTTCCGATCCGGTGATCCTAGCCAACGCGTCTGACGTCAGCAGCTTCGGATTCTTCCAACGTTCGAGCGTGAAGGAGTTCGTCGTATTCGTCGGCCGCACCGTAGCCAAGCGTACGCCGCCTGGACAGCGCCAGTCCGTGCAACACGAAGGTTCGGATCTGATCAGATGCTTCTTAATAATGGCTATAAAAATCATCACTATTAGTTATTTTCTTTTCTTCGACGATAGCTATGTGGAACTGGATGTTGTTTTGGGTTGTGGATTACGCTGTTGGTGACTTTTTGTTGAATTGGCGGCGAATTTGTGATCTTTCTGATTGTCTTACGGTTTGAGCTGTTTTTATTGTGCTTCTCGGTATATAATTTCCTAGCTAATTCGATGATTATAAAGCTTGTGATTGTTTTTGATAGGCCTGGTTGGCTTGATATTTCGATGATAGTTTTGTTTGTGTGGAAAATTGAAGAACAAAGGTTTTTAATGCGATTCAATTTGCAGGAAAGATGTGATGGCAAGGAACTGAATTATGGTGAGAATAGAAAGTGTTATCATATTGATGATTGATATGGGAAGCGAGAGCTTGGTTCACAGATTCTTAGGCTAGAATGACTCGTATAGGAAGATAGATATAACTTGCCATAGCAGTTGAATTATTGTCAAATGTTTGGTAAGAACCAGACCAAGCAAGTTTGTGAATGCCTAGGGTGGATTTGTAGCTCCGTTTTGTTGAAGTAGGGTGTAATGCTTAGTTATCAATCGATTGATAGTCAACTTTGACTAACTTGGATTACCCACTAATATATGGCTGACCAAGTGGAGTTTACTAAATGACCTAGGGTTGCTCCGGTGAGATCGCATAAGGCGGAATTGCTTAGGTGGAGGCTTGGTGCTTGATTTAATTTGAGTAAGAGGAAAATGTGTAGCTTAAACTTCCTGAACTGGTTTTAGAAATTTAAGAATTTTATCTTCGGGTTAGTATAGAGGTGTGCATTCTGTTTCTGTTATATATGCAGTAGATAATTTAAGATCATACAATTGTTTCCTTTGTGGTTTACTTTAATGGTGCCATTTTCATTAACAAACCAAATTCTAAAGTTTATAAAATAAAGAATTATGCTGTGAATTATTGCCTCTTTCACTTAACTTTATTATCACAAACTTTGTTGGTGATTATTTTCTCGGATACTTTATTTATTTCTTCTAGCATATGGGTAGTAGCTATTAACAATGAGGGCTCAACTATGTTGAAGTTCATTTCTGTCAAAAAATCTCATCGATCGTTACAGAGCAGTCTCTATAAGGACAGGCCCAAGCCTTGTCTTAACTGGAGACCGTGCATTTTTTTATTAAATTGGTTCGGAACTGGTTTCACATTTTTTATTTTATTTTATTTTTGTAATGGAGTCGGCTCCGGTTCCGGTCAGACTTCCTTCTTACCAGTTCTGGTGGGACCTGAACCATTAAATTTATCTGTATACACCAATCATAACCTGTATACCAAGATATTACATGATTTACCATATTGGCTAATCTGATTATAGACATATATTATGCACTGATAATTACAATTATATCTTATATCGTAACATTCATACTGATTTATATATGCTGAACAATAGTATCTAATGATTCTAGACCTTTTAATGGTTATTTGGGTTTACCTAGCTTTCTGAATATGTCCCAGTATATCTACTCAGAATATAGCTAACTTACAAACAAAACTTGATATCTGTTTTTCTCTCATTGTGATGCAGAGTACAAGGTACATGCATACAATCGAAATGGGTTGTGTGCATTGGGTTTCATGGATGATAACTATCCAGTCAGGAGTGCATTTTCTCTGCTGAACCAGGTAGCTAGGCTCTAGTGATCAATATTCTATATAGTGGATAATTTCATGTGGGTGATTAGTTCCCTTTTTACCAATCATGTTTGTCATGTAAATCTTGCAGATCTTGGATGAGTACCTCAAGAACTTTGGGGACACTTGGAAAACTATTCAAGCTGATAGTACTCAACAATGGGCTTATCTAAACGAGGCATTGTTGAAGTTTCAGGTATCTGTTGTCTTTTATTTTACTGAAGTAGGAAAACTAAGACATCCTTGGGACATCCTTAAGAATTTCTCGTTTGTAGTGATCATTTATCTTCTTTCTTACTTAGGATCCTGCTGAGGCTGACAAGCTGCTGAGGATTCAGAGGGAGTTGGATGAAACTAAGATTATTCTTGTAAGTGTTCTCCTTCAACATTGTCAGGCACCGTTTATCGCACTATTGACCATAGCAGAGATGGTTCTCTTCTCATTCTGCCTTATGGGGGGAGGGATTATTCTTGCGTAATGCTGGCAAACATTGATGTTCATATACTTCTGCCCCATCTTCTACGGAAAACCAAGCTTCCGTAATAGTGGACCCCTAATCTGTGAAACAAAGATAAACAACGCAGATGTTAACTTAAAGAATAACTAATATCGCTTCATTGTTCTGAATTGTATCGTCACTGCATTGTCTTCTGACGTGGATTTCTTTGAATTTTTTTTTTACCAGCACAAGACAATAGACAGCATCCTAGAGCGAGGAGAGAAGCTCGACAGTTTGGTTGAGAAGAGTTCAGATCTCAGTGCAGCCTCTCAGGTTTCTTATCAGTATTGTTTTTTTAGCCTATTATTTTTTCTAGCTAGATGTTGGAAGTTAACACTACTGCTTGAACACACATATTTAATCTACCGTCGATCGATGCCCGGCGATTTTCTGATTGAAGAAAGAACTAATTAACCTTTCGACAGATGTTCTACAAGCAAGCTAAGAAAACCAACCAATGTTGTACTATTCTGTAAATCATGGAGGAAGATAAGGCACCAATCTCATCATCATCATCATCATCATCATCATCATCATCATCATCATCATCTCATCTGTGGATTATTTGGTGCTATGGCTCAGTTATCATTGTCCTTTTCTGCCTCCCAAACTGATTATATTATGTTATAATATCGCTTCTTCTTGTTGAATTGGCTGTGATTTAGTTGTTATATATTGCCCTATATGCATACTGTGTTGTATCCCATTCCTATTTAATAATGGTCTTTGGGGAAAACTAAATTAATTCATCAAATACTCTCACTCACTAATGCGCCCCCAACCTGAACAAACGCAATACATCTGTTGGGAAAACTCACAAGATGATATTGAGTTGAACAAAATCTAATTTTTCAATTATTTCGCTTTTTTATGGATCTAAGTATAATACATAATATGACGGATGTTGTATTGTTGTCGCGATATTATCTCGATGGTTGTAACTTGGACAAGTTCCAACGTGTCTTTTCTTTAGACTAGTATTTTTAGCACTGTATGCAATAAAATAAAATTAATTACATTGAATATTTTCAATAATATACTAAAAATAGAAGTTGATATTATTACGAGGTTATACGGGACGTTGTTTAATAAGTTCTTTTACCTTTTTAAGCACCATATGTGTATAATTACATTGAATATTTTCAATAATATACTAAAAATAGAAGTTGATAATATTATGAGGTTATAAGGTACGTTGTTTAATAAGTTCTTTTACCTTTTTAATAATAATTAATGTAGAAAAATCTGATTGATCAATTAATACAGATCAATTGACAGTTCTTATCACCCTAAACTCTTTGTAAAAGAGTATAGATAATGAAATAAGACAAAACAAAAAAAAAAACTATACCGTATGTTGCAATTAAAAGCCGAGAATCGTCTCATGCGAAAGAAACAACGCCTATAATCCTAATGAAACAGCAATTTACGAAACAATGTCATATATAAGCATCATCATCAATAAACCCCAAAACTTTGCATCCAACAAAGATGTTGGACGAGAAAAACCAAAGATGATGTTTTTACCAAAGATGATGTTTTCCTTAGTTTGGCTACTACTTTGTCATAGAGAGATAATACAACTTTGCATAAAATTTTCCCCTCTCTTTTAAATAAGATCAACTGTCAATGGAATCACCCATCTCTCTCCACTGCTTCAAAAACCAATCATCATAAATAACTTTGTTTGTTTGTGAGAGAGAGATGAATACAGTTGCTGAAGACATACTTCTGCAGTCGTTTCATGGGGGAAGCCTGTCGTTTTATCAAAGTGAGAAAGAAAGAAGGCCATATCATAAATACTGCAGCTGCGCAATGCACAACAGATCATCAAAGGATCCCAAAATGAGTAACGTTATTTGCAATCATCGCAATAGGGTTTCGATCGCCAAGAAATCTTGGTGGTTTGT
Source organism: Craterostigma plantagineum (assembly GCA_027422505.1). NCBI lineage: Eukaryota > Viridiplantae > Streptophyta > Magnoliopsida > Lamiales > Linderniaceae > Craterostigma > Craterostigma plantagineum. The sequence goes on along the minus strand of JAPQWV010000011.1, from coordinate 10,250,682 downwards.
TAACTGCTCGTTATCGATGGACGTTGCTCGATTTCCACTCTTTGCGGCGAATGAGATGGATCACAAGAATAATAATAATATTACTCTGAATAAGATAGGGATGATAGATCAGTGGATGATCACTTGATAAAACTCTCTGCTACATAATTATGGTATAATACTAGTTTTTTGCCCGTGCGATGCACGGGTCTTAAGAATCTGTATAATTAAAAACCATAACTTAAAAAGAAAGATGGTATTATTTTATAAGTTTGAATTATAATATACAATTGTTGATAGTTTCTAAGATTGTGAGATATGCGAAGCAAGGTACATACGTGTAGTGACGTTCTATTATTATATCAACCACATAATTTTTAAATTCAAAATATATGAAGCTATGAATAATTAATATGTAAAATGGTCTGATATATAAGATGATCGATAATAAAGTGCATTCGTTACAATTGTCGCCGTTTGAAGTATAAATAATTATACTCTTCCTCCCAATCGACTCTGAAAACATATGATACCTTAATATCATCATCGCATGTGGTGGGCGCCCGTAGAATAAAATTAAATTCTGACATTAAACGACCATTTAGATAATCTTGTATTAGGAATGGCCCATTATCTTCACCCTACAAAATATAAACTACTAAGATTAACACGTAAGTATAAAATAATCGTACGTAAGCTTAGTATACCTCTGTAAAATTTTCTTCATATCTGATGCTGATATTCCTATTATGATTCTTGCTTGATCATTCCAGCAAGTCAGTTGTTTGGAACATGATCTGTCACTGATCGTTATATTCAATCGATACCTGAAGGATACATAATAATATGGTATGAGAACACATAATTTGATTTCTGTTTTTCAGTATAGAAAGTTAAAACAAATGTAGAAAGTGGATATTATTCCTTACCTCGGTATAGTGAATGGGACAAACCTACTATAATTTATGCAGTAACCATCCGTGACTTTGTTGACCGTACAGAAAGGGCAGGATTCATACCAAATTGTCGCCATGTCAATATGGGATATGGATGCACGTACACGAAAATATTGTACCCGACCCTAATTGATAAGATGTTAATATTTGTTCTTATAATATATTAAATAAACTATTTTGCGCAAAATGCAGGAAATCATACATGTGCAATGGCACCAATATCTTTTACGTTGATCGAATGAGCAGCAAGCAAGCTATGTAGTTGATGTAAAGTTTTCCCTCTTCTTTGACACAATGAAATGTGCTTTTGTGCAATTGTATCCCTGTTATACCTGAAAATAATCCACGCGTTAGAAAAATATGAATGATTACAGTATAATAGCTTAAAGGCATACCATGTACGGATCTCTTGTGCCTGTTTGATGTTTGGATCAACAAAAACCCTGCTAAATCTTGTCGTGTTTATATATGCCCCTTAGAAGAACCACAACAAAAGATGTAGAGAAAACAATTAAGTTTAAACCCGTACCAATAAATAGATAGAAAATTATAGATATACTTGTCGAACTCACCATCAAATCTTTTCAGTTCAGCTCGTGATACAGCAAGAATTAGAACTTGTCGCATTTTACGAAAAATTTGATAACATTCATCTGTGGCGAGATTTCCCCAGAGGGAAAGTTTTATTACATCCATGCTGAAAAGATATAAACAAATAGTTAGAACGATGTTAATGGTTATGTTAGCAAAAAAACTAAAGAATTGGTGTTGAGTAGGTTTGTACCTCATATCACAAAGTAATACATTTCGAACGTGAGACTCAACATCGGCACCATTTTTGTTCTTGAAGCTAACATTTTCCAAATCCCCGACATAAACTACTAAGCCAATTGCATCTACAATAAACAAATAAATATTAGCAATTAAATATAAACAAATAAAGATTAGCAATTAAATAATATATGAAATATGTAGAGTTGTCGAAGATTACTCACCGACTAAGTGATCCTGGTCAGAAGCATAACATGTAATAGCATTAAGTTGATCAAACTGGAAGTTGTATAGAGGAATATCATGATCGAACTGTTGTTGACTATCCACAATTTTGGTAGACATGTTAAACTTCAACTTGAAATCGTTACGCACCGACCAATCCATTTCTGAAGCAGGCTCGACACTTAAATTGTGAATGTAATAGACATTGCCTAATTTCAAAGTATCGCGATATTTATCAATATCTCCATTTTGTATGGTAACTTGTATCTCTGTTGCCTGTAGAAAAAACGCTAACAACAATAATTAGACAATGAGAGTTGAATAGTAAGGTGTTATATGTAATATGTAATTATAATGATTTCAAACCTCGACATCAATGAAGACTAAATTTTGTACCATATACTCTTGGTTGGATCGTACAGTAGTATGAAGATCGTATCGCCACAATAAACGTCCTCGTAGATTCCATAAATAATTATAGGGGCATATACGACTAAATGGTTTATATCTTATAAGCTCCATCTACAGTTATTAAAAAACGTATTGTAATTAAATAATAAAAATGCTAATAATTATAAGATAAAAGCTAACAACAAAAAGATAACCAATAATTATAAACAATGAGAATCAATGATAAGCAAAAAACATGGTCCATAAAGTTTAAAAGCACATGTTGGATAAAACTTCATTGTACACAACATTCTTCGTAACATTTTCTGGCAAATCACTCTTGTTACGTATTAGAATCTTCAGTCCATTTGGCGATGTGACGCGAGACATTGCGACATAAAGTTGTCCATGACTAAATACTGGATATGGAAGATATAATCCAACCGATTTTAATGTTTGCCCTTGACTTTTGTTAATCGTAATCGCAAACGCCAACTTGAGAGGAAATTGTCTTCTTCTTATGGCAAAACCCGCCTCTTGGTTAGAAGGCAATAAATCAATTCTAGGTATGAAGACATTTTCTCCAGTCTTTGGCCCCGATAATACCGTTGCTTCAATCACCTTATCCCCGAGCTTATAAATAACCAACCGTGTTCCATTGCACAGACCTATCGACTGATTCATGTTACGCAATAGAATGACTGGTGCTCCTATTTTCAACTCTAGGCAATGGTTGGGAAGCCCAGAAAAGTTGGTTGAATTGAGCAACTCAATGGGGTTCATTTGTTCCACTGAGTTACCATCCTCCGACGAACATACAAATCTGCATTATTATTTTAATTGTGTTAGCTCTATATATAAAAATAATATTAAAATCAAAATATAAATATTATAATTACCAGCAATGGGCGTTCCAAACATCTGCCTCTCCTTCAAATCACGTATTAATTCTTTCATTTTTAGCCTAAAAACCCGAGCCACAACGTCTGGACGATCTTCGACTCGCTCATATTGTAGTAGCTCTCTTGTTATTTCAGGCCAATTAGGATTGCACGTGAAAGTGATGAAATAATCAGGAGGACCCATTGAATGACAAATAGCGACTGCATCTTGATAATGTTGGATCATATTTCGTGGTCCACCAGTAAATGTTGAAGGCAGTATATATTTTCTTCCAACAGAATTTGCATTAACATCTCCGCTTAAGACAGCATCTTGAAGCCCTCTATACAATTCTGTACGCAAGCGGCCTTGGTTACATTTGACATAGTGAAGACGTTGTTGCTCAATAGCACAATACACGTCAACAATAAATTGTTGGTATAGGCGACCACCTCTAACCAAGCTTTTCCCATCATCTTCCCTATCTTGCATTCGAAATGCATAGAATTGTCTCATTGAAACTCTATCCCTTGAAGTACCGGAAGAGCATATTGCTATGTTGATTGACCAACCATCTGTTCCGTAGGGAAATAATAAAGGATATTGGAGAGGTACATAAGCTGGATGGGTTTCATCTATCCTTTGTAAATTTCCGCTCCTTGTATGTAAAATCACGTCTCTATGTCCCAAGTCTTCTGTGCAATCACCCACCAATAAAGCAGCTACTTCACTTGATGTTGGACGCGTATACTGTCTACCTTCTCTTGCTTGAATAATACGTATACGCAGATCTAAACTATGTTCTTGTTCGATCAGCATATCTCGAGCACTTCGGAAAACTGAAACATATGGGTTTACTTGATCAAGCATGTCTTGTAGGCCACGAAGTACATCCCTATTTATATTTACAATACTGGACGATCCCATCGCATTTATACGATTGAGAACCTCATTTTCAGTGTTGTAAATATATAATTGAGCAAACTTTGGGCTAGTACCCTGTTCGGGGATTAGTGACCCAATTCGGTGGTAATTGATACCACCAATGCGAAAAACATAAGTCCCCTACCATCATTGACGCTGTTGTCGATCCGCCCTCCCATAGAAGTAAATGACAACAATGAATTGTACATTCGGATTTTGTCTTTGAAGAATGGTTGTGACAACAACGACTGAAGGTACGGCGGTGATGTTGGAATATTTGGCAGTTGAACTTGACCGTTTCCGCAACATAACTGAAATCTTGGATTTCTCAAACTACTGTCTCGAACTTTTGCAGAAACCCACATGGGGGCATTGCATTTAGGACATTTGGTGTTTCTCTCTCCAATATCCAACCGTTGCAGCAAAATAAATCTTCTAGCAGTAGTTGTAGATGTTTCTACAAATATATTATTTGAATTTGAATTAATATTTTAATATTGATGTTAGTTATAAGTATAACTTGTTAAAGATCAGGAAACGATTATTACCAGCTCGATGCTGGTTTGGCTGACTTGTTCCAGAATGCCTTAACTGACTATTGCGTTGCATTGTCATACGCACAGCTCGGGCTTCACGCTGCGTTGACAATTGGCGCATTCGTCTTGTTTGCATGTTATGATTTGAGTGCTGGATGGTAAATGTTGTCCATCCATATTTGTTATTAACTGATTGACGATCTATTGAGACATAAAATAAATGGTTATTATTTAAAAGAAAAAAATGCATTTAGCTAACGTATTAAAATTTAATTTCGAGTTTAGCAGTCAAATGGCATCCATGAGGATGACATATAGTTTTAGGTAGTTAAAAAAGCATATATTTGTTAACCTCAAGAATAAAGAAAACTCAAAGTCATCTATAAATTGACTTACTGAAAAATTGAACCAAGGAACCACATGTAGAAACTACGACATCACAGGAATGAACCAACATTCATAAAAAGATCGTTACATAAAAATAAAGTAGAACTGCATGACCACATTTTTCATAAAAATATAGAAACAAATAAAGTACCACGGAAACATCTTTCAAATCATGTTTCTATTTTATAACTCAATAAAAAATCAACACAAAAGGAACATACCGGGATGGAACAGTTGGATACCAAGCACCGTCCAAATCTAAATAAGCACGGATATCCCGCTTGGCCGTGTGGCAGCGCAACTCGACACACAAATATTCCTATAATTAAAAAATAACGTTATGATTGTTGACGGAAAATAAAAAGTGTGCTTAGTTAAGCAAAAATATTGGTGAAAGCAACAATAACGAAGAAGATAATAAATAAGATGTGGATAAATTTAGTAAGTGGAGAAACGCAATAAATGAAGTAAACCATGCATCTGTACAACCCAAAATATAATCGTAGCACCAGAATAGTAGTAATTATGGGAGCAACTCACATAAATATTGCAGATCCTGCCAAAGTAAAATGATAGACATAAATATTGTACGTCATTAAAGCTCACTATAAAAGAGAAGAGGCACTGGCGGACTGACATTAGAAAAAAAATGAAAGCACACAGAATACTCGATAGTTAAAAATAAATCACCTTTTGCCGAGTTCTTCGATCTGTTAAGCAATAGAAATAAAAGAAACTTTGTTTTATGTCATGATAGCTATGCGTGGATTACTGTGATAGTGGGTTAGGATTTTTCAATTGTATATGCTGAGAACAATAGTTGTCCAATAACGTGGGGTGTTGTGCAGTTATTTTTTTTGGAAGTTACGGTTCCTTTATCTATGAATAACGTGGCTTAGAGCATTTTTTTATTTATGAAGGTATGGCCGTTTGTTCCTATGTATAAAACGGTTGTTATTTTATGGAAACGTGTGTATATGAGTTTTTTTATTTATAAATGTACGGCTCCCTCTTTTCTATGTAAAAAAAATTAATTAAATATATATATTTGAGAGGACACATGGCAGTAGTAGGTATAACCTACATTTGCTTAGATATATTAGATTTCAGTTGTGTTTTTGGATATCAAAAGAGTTGCATTCAATCTCTCTCTCATACATGCATATATATATATATATATATATATACACTAGTTTTTTGCCCGTGCAATGCACGGATCTTAAGAATCTGTATAATTAAAAAACATAATTAAAGATTGTAAGATATACAAATCAAGGTTTATACGTGGTGACAATCTAATATCAAACGTATAATTTTTTAAATTAAAAATATTTGATGTTATGAGTATTTCATATGTCTAACGGTCTGATATATAAGATGACAGATAATAAAGTTCATTCGTTACAATGTCACCGTTTGAATTGAAGTATAAATAATTATACTCTTCTTCCCACTCGACTCTGAAAAAATACGACACCTTAATATCATCATCGTATGCGGTGGGCGCCCGTAGAATAAAATTAAATTCTGACATTAAACGACTATTTAGATAATCTTTTATTAGGAAGGGCTCATCATCTTCGCCCTACAAAATATAAAGCTAATAAGTTTAACACGTAAGTCCAAAAAATAATCCTACATAAGCTTATTATACCTCTCTAAAAACTTTCTTCAAATCAGATGCTGATATGCCTACTATGATTTTTGCTTGATCATTAGTCAGTTGTTTGGAACATTATCCATCACTGATCGTTATATTCAATCTATACCTGAAGGATTAATAATAATATGATATGAGAACATATAGTTTGAATTCTATATTTTCAGTATAGTAAGTAAAACAAATTTAGAAAGTGGATAGTATCCACTTAATTTAATCATGGCATGTTTAATGTCAAATATGGATATAATTGCTTTTTTATGGATAGAGAAAGATCAATCTGCAACATAAAAACCGGGGTTACATAAGAAGGTGGACAAATTTAATCACTGGAACAAAACACAATAAAACGAATTAAGTAACAGATTAAGATAAATTTAGGTTATTAAGGTTACGTGTGGTTAGATGTAGACATGGATATGAATATTCCCTAGCTTTATTTGACTGATAATGAGGAATCCGATATTTGATAAACAATTGAAGTAGAAGTGAGTAGTGTTTAATCATAACTTAATTTAATCATGGCACGTTTAATGTCAAATTTTAAAAATTAAAATAAATTTGACTCATAAATGAAACGTAAGTAGTGGAAAACCTCAACCGTATTAAATGATTAAGTAATTAAAGTTTAAAATTTATAATAATCATGACAATTTCCAACACAAAGGATACGTGAGACATGTAAAAAATTGTAACGAAATATTTTCATTGAATGTGTGTGCAGTAGCGAATAGAACAGGTCTATAATTTAAATCAAATAATCAATTATTGAAGATTACAAATAAAGTGACACGGCCAAAACCAATGATGAATCAAAAAGATTTACATATCATCTGCCTAGGGTTGCCCACATCCAAAAAAAGAAGATAGGGTCACGATGAAAATATTACAAAAGTATAATCCTACAGATATTCTGCAGGACATTTAAAATATGGCATATCCGCCCCATATGAGCTTCTTGCATCCAAATATAAGTTTGCTGGATACCCGACTTGTCCTTGTGGCATCACAACTCCACACAAAAATATTCCTGTAATTGACAAATGAGCGTTATGTTTGTTGATGGAAAATAAAAAGTATGCTTAGCTGAGCAAAAATATTGGTGAAATCAATAAGTAAACGAAGAAGATAATAAATAAGAATGTGGATAAATTTAATAAATGGAGAAACACAATAAAATGAATTCAACCCATGCCGCAAACTTGACAGAAAAAACTTAGAAGCACATGAATATTTCTATACACAAAAATTAATAATCTTTTTTCGAGTTCTTCGAACCTGTGAATCAATATGAATAAATACAATCAATAAAGAAAATTTTGTTTTGTATCATGACAGTGATGCGTGGATCTTTGGGGATGGAGTAGGTTTTTTATTTTAAGAAATTCTGGTGGTGATTTAATGGTGTATTGAGAAGTAAGTTATCAAACATAGTGGGTTGAGCAGTTTTTTATTTAGAAAGGGTACGGCTTCTTTTCTCTAGGGGTGGCAATTGGCGGACTCGGGGCTGGTAATGGACATACCGTCCTCATACCAAATTCCCGTATTTAATACAATCCCCACTAATTCACCGTTTAGGATGAACTGGTTCGGGAATGGGTAATCACCGATCAGGGATCGGGTTCCCCGTGGGGATTCGGGTTCCTCATATATTCAATAAATTTATTTTTTTTTCCAACAAAAACATAAAATAAGTAATATGGACACATTGATAAGTATATATAATATTGGAGTATAAAAATTGATATAAATGTGATCGAAATATGCGTGTATTATGAAGAATATATATTGAGAGTTGAATTGTTTTTATTAAGATCTTAAATATAAAATGATGAATTATGAAAATTCTCGACTCAAATTAGTTTTTAAACTTATTTATTGATAAATCTATTCGGGGGAATGGTGAATCACCATTTGACTCAAAGGGGGTCCGGTTCGGGGACGGGGATGGGTGGGAAACATGATTACCATCCCCGTCCCATCGCCACTCTTTCACTGACGGAGAATCGCCGTCAGCCCCCCATCCGCATTTTGACCGGGAATTCCTCGTCTCAATAGCCTCGGGTTCCGATGGGGATGGTTCACCGTGGGAATTTTGCCACCCCTACTTTTTTTCTATGAACAACGTGGGTTGAGCAGTTTTTTTATTTAGAAAGGACACGGCTTCTTTTTTCTATGTATTAAAAATAAAAAATTAATGGAAAATGTTTATTTGAGAGGACTTGTGGCATCATGTGGTGAAACCTACATTTCCTTAGATATATAAGATATATATATATACATATAATATATTCTATTACATTAAGGGTGAGACGTTGATAAACCATCAATTTGTCTGTCTCAATTGACCAATCAGATTTTTTCTACATCTATTAAGATATAGAAGAGTTATTAAGCCACGTACTTTTCTATAACCTCATAATAACTACCACATTCTATTTTTAGTATATTGTTTAGTAAACTATTTAATAATAATTAACTTTATTTTATTGCACACATAATGCTCGTTTGGTTCATAGGTTTATATTTAGGAGGGTTTAGATTGGTAAGGTTTATATATAACATATTAATGGGTATACAGTAAAATGTGTGTTTGGTTAGTAGGTTTAAATAAACACATTTGAGGTTGTGTGTTTATTTAAATCCGGTGGCATGTGTTGAAAGTAGGAATGTATAAACTCATTGTTTATTTATACTTATGAACAAAACAATTAAACATATGCTAAACCCAGACTTAAAAAAGCTAAACCCATGAGTTCCTATCAAAATCATGTTCTAAAATGTTCAACAAGTTCGCTATTAGTTACATAATTATGGGTGGTGGTTCTTTGGATAAAACATTAGGGTCTTGAAGGTATTAAAAGGGACGAGTTTGGCCTAGTAAGCTTTCAAACGTTTGAGCATGCATTTCACAGCTCTCATTATTATAACATGCACACACCCTCTTCAGAGAAATATGAAAATTTCCATGTGAATGTTCCACAAACAAAAACACAGATATTATAAACTCTAACTACTAATGCTCAAAAATTTAAATCTTGTAATTTGTTTCGGGCTTCGGTTTCCTATATTTTCATTTCTATCTTGTTAGAGAACTTTTTTCCCCGTGGGTAACCTAGTGCAATCTGACACTAAGGGTGCGTTTGATATAAAGATTTCGATACGAAAATGAAAAATAAAAAGTGGAAATGGTATGACACTCGTAGCATAACGTAAAATAGTTCGATGCGCAAACCTCATTTTCCTTCGTCTTTTAACGCATGTATTTGGCATATACCAAACACACCCTTAATCTGCATATATAAATTTCATCTCAACTTTCGTGCGACAATGCAAGAACAAATCATCAAAAGAGAAGACGTAAACGACGTTCCATGAACGGGTCGAAGGATCGAAGGTTTGAACCTTTGCTTGGTTCGAATGTGGTGTCTTATATATGTTTTGCAAAACATATTTATTACATATATAAGAAGAAATCACGTGGCAGAACCAGAATTATAACTGAAGATTAGAAAAAAGCGTTGAAAATGATTTTTCCATAATAATCAATAAGAATAAATTTTAACAGTGTAAGAAACTATATATTAAATTTTGGGTTAAATAATATGTTTAAAATAAAATTTTAATAAACCTCGCGTCTGTGGTAAAATATTCAAAATGTCGTATATGAGTATATCAGAAAAGATTATTTAATAAAAATAGTTTAATTTATTTATGACCTCGATGCATATTGATATAATGGTTCATTTGACCATTAAACAAATTATATAACACAATTTAAATTTGATATAATGTACGTCTTTTTATTACTAATTATATTTGCAGTAAAATCATGGTTAGATATCTTAATTTTTCTTGAAATAAAATATTGTTAATATTATTTATGAATATGATTCGTCATAAAAATATAAAATAGAAGTAAAGTAATATAGAGAGCCAGTACAATTAATATACTAATTTGATAAATTATTAAACAATTTAGGGATTTTTACACATAAATACCCATTTGAAAAAATAATTGTAAATCAGTACCCTGTCGGCTTTTTTTATATATAGGTACCTAACAGAATAAGTTTTTTGCAGATAGGTACCCGATCCGCAGTAGGTACGCCATACAACACATTTAGGTACCATATATCAACGTATTTTGGTACATCAATACATGTAGAATTGGTACCCTGCTACAGCTTGCCACAAGGTACCGTATGTAACGTATATAGGTACCATATACGAGTACCATATAGATGCGTAATACGGTACGCAATACACATATGAAAAGGTACGTTAACACCAGGAAAATGGTACGCCCAATCGAACGGGTACTTAACTAAAAAAATTTCTGACATGGGTACCTATGTGTAAAATTTTTATTCAATTAGGTATTTTTCTATAGATTATACAACAATTTATATAAAATTAATATTATGAATAAATTTAATTCATCATATTCTTATAAAAAGAGCATATGTGTCTAAAAGCTGACAATTAGTCGCGTTTAACAATTGAAATCTTAATATTTTAATTTATTACAATTTTATCCTTACTTTAAAATTCTATTTTTTAAAACATGTAATTAATCATATAAAATAATATACAATATATTTGCACCTACATTGGATGTGGTGCTAAACAATTAAACATACCAGTTTTCCTAATTTAAAGCTGATTCTTGAATAATTGAAAATTCCGAATACCTACTAATCGATTTTAGTAATTTGATTGGAATGGGCCTTTGTAATTTTTATAATATTTTTAAAATAAAAGCTCAGTAAATAATATTCAGCCCACTAAGAGGTCAAGTTAGGGTTCTTTTCTAATCTTCTTGCTGGGCATTTGTTGAACTTCCGCGATTCTTTTCAAAATTCTACGTACAGATCGTTTTGTTAAAAGGTTGAATTTTATCAGACCTTTTACTAATACGCATCTTAGCTTAGGGTTGTTCTCTATCTTCTTCAGGTTTGTCGGTTGTCATTTCATACTATCCTAAATTCGATTTTGAATTCATAGATCGCGGTGGTTGTTGATTTCCTGGAAGGGTTGTGCTCGCGGGCCTTGGAAGTTGCGTATGTGTGGCAATTGAGTACCTGTTGTCGGTGGAAATTCCAGCCTTAGTATCGAATCTTGAAGATTTTTGTCACTTTTTATCGGTAATCCACCATGGATATTCGTAACATATGCATCCTCGCACATGTGGATCATGGCAAGACCACGCTCGCAGATCACTTGATCGCCTCTTACGGTGGGGGCGTTCTTCATCCTAAGCAAGCTGGAAAACTCAGGTTCATGGATTACTTGGAGGAGGAGCAGCGCCGTGCTATTACAATGAAGAGCGCTTCGATCACTTTCCCGTTCAAAGGTTGTTCGATCAACTTAATAGATTCGCCTGGGCACATGGACTTCTGCAGTGAGGTTTCCACTGCTGCGCGATTGAGCGATGGCGCACTTGTGTTGGTTGACGCCGTCGAGGGTGTTCATATTCAGACCCACGCTGTTCTGCGCCAAGCGTGGATAGAGAAGTTGACTCCGTGTTTGGTTCTCAATAAGGTGGATCGCCTCATTTCTGAGCTGAAACTTAGTCCCATGGAAGCATACACTAGGTTGCTGAGGATAGTTCACGAGGTCAATGGGATAATTAGCACTTACAAGTCTGAAAAGTACTTGTCTGAAGTGGACTCCATGGTTTCTTCTGCGCCAGCTGGCGATGCGGGATTGTACGATTACGATTTATTGGAGGACGACAACGACGAGGATACGTTTCAACCTCAGAAGGGAAATGTTGTATTTGCATGCGCCCTCGATGGATGGGGATTTAGGGTGCACGATTTTGCAGAGTTTTACGCTTCGAAGCTTGGAGCGAGTTCAGCTACGTTACAGAGAGCATTTTGGGGGGCTCGGTACTTCAATGCCAAGACTAAGATGATTATGGGAAGGAAAGCAATTAGCGGTACGACAAAAGCTAGACCCATGTTTGTACAGTTCATTCTAGAGCCACTTTGGCAAGTCTATCAGGGTACATTGGAAGAAAACGGAGACAGAGGAATGCTTGAAAAGGTTATAAAATCGTTCAGTTTATCTGTACCTCCCCGCGAACTTCAGAACAGGGATCCCAAGGCTGTGTTGCAATCTGTAATGAGTCGATGGCTTCCCTTGTCTGATACCGTATTGTCTATGGTTGTCGAATGTATGCCCGACCCTGTTACTGCACAGTCTTTTCGAATATCGAGATTGCTGCCTAAAAGAGACGCATTTTCAGACGCTAATAGCAGCTCTGATGTTATTACCGAGGCAGAACTCGTTCGGACAGCCGTGGAGTCTTGCGATTCCAGCCCTACTTCACCTTGCGTCGCTTTCGTTTCTAAGATGTTTGCCGTGCCCACCAAAACGCTCCCTCGTACAGAGCTTCTCAGCAACTTTTCCGATGATGGAGATTCGGGCGAGTGTTTCCTAGCCTTCGCCAGGATATTCAGCGGAGTAATTTCCTCAGGACAAAGAGTATTCGTCCTTTCTGCCCTATACGATCCCCTAAACATGGAAACACAGCACAAGCACTTGCAAGAAGCTGAGATTCAATCTCTGTACCTAATGATGGGCCAAGGCTTGAAGCCCGTCGACTCAGCAAAGGCTGGAAACATCGTCGCCATTCGCGGGCTCGGACAGCACATTCTGAAGAGCGCTACCCTTTCTTCGACGGTCAACTGCTGGCCCTTCTCGAGCATGGTTTTCCAAGTCGCGCCTACGCTCAAAGTCGCAATCGAGCCCTCGGATCCCTCCGATATGGGCGCGCTGATGAAGGGCCTACGCCTGCTAAACCGTGCGGATCCGTTCGTCGAGGTTACCGTTTCTTCGAAGGGCGAGCAGGTTTTATCGGCGGGGGGCGAAGTTCACCTGGAGAGGTGCGTGAAGGACCTCAAAGAGAGGTTTGCGAAGGTGAATTTGGAAGTGTCTCCTCCTTTGGTCTCTTATAAGGAGACGATTGAGGGCGAGGCTGGGAATTTCTTGGAAAGTATGAAGTATTTGAATGGAAGCGCTGAACATGTTGAGAAAACGACGCCGAATGGTAGGTGTGTTGTTCGCGTGCGTGTTATGAAGCTTCCCGCCCCGCTCGCTAAGCTGCTCGACGACAGCGCCGAACTCTTGGGAGATGTCATGGGCGGGAAATCGAGGCAAGGAGGTTCGAAGAGCTCGGAGGAGACGCCGGCTGTCGAAGATCTTAGGAAACGCATGATGGACGCCGTAGAGGGCGACCTTTCGCCCGAGGCCGAAAAAGGCAGAATTTTGTGGGAAAAACTTTTCAAGAACATGTGGGCTTTGGGTCCAAGACAGGTCGGTCCTAACATTCTCGTCATCCCAGATAGAGGCAAGAACATCGAATATGAGAATTCTGTCCCCGTCAAAGGTTTCCCTTACGTATCCCACAAATTGGGTTTCCAAGATTCAACCGACCCGACCCACGACCCATCATCATCATCATCCGATGAATCACTGCTCAGAGAAGCAGAGACCCTCGAAAGCAGCGTTCTTTCTGGGTTTCAGCTAGCGACTTCCTCGGGCCCGCTGTGCGACGAGCCAATGTGGGGCTTGGCGTTCGTCGTAGAAACCTACGTACTTCCCAAGACGCACTTTTCGGACGACGAGCAGTTTGGCGTATTTGCAGGGCAAGTCATGGCGGCCGTGAAAGAAGCATGTAGGGCGGCGGTCCTTCAGAGAAGGCCGAGGCTCGTCGAGGCGCTGTACTTCTGCGAACTGAACACGCCCACCGAGCACTTGGGCTCGATGTACGCCGTCTTGGCTCGAAGGAGGGCTCGGGTCATCAAGGAGGAGATGCAAGAGGGTTCGCCCCTGTTTTCTGTGCAGGCGTACGTCCCTGTTTCCGAGAGCTTTGGGTTCGCTGATGAGTTACGGAGATGGACGTCGGGCGCTTCGAGCGCTTTGCTCGTGTTCAGCCACTGGGAAATGATCGGCGAGGATCCCTTCTTCGTGCCTAAGACGGAGGAAGAGATCGAAGAGTATGGAGATGGTTCGAGCGTTTTGCAGAATACGGCGAGGAAGCTTATTGATGCTGTGAGGAGGAGGAAGGGTTTGCCTGTTGAGGAGAAGGTTGTTCAGTATGCTACTAAGCAGAGGACTTTGGCTCGGAAAGTGTAAGGAATGTTTTTTCTTTTTTCTTTTTCTTTTTTTTTGGGGGGGGGGGGGGGGGGGGGGGGGGGGGTCGATTGAGATGGTGATGTATCGTTTTAGTCTATGGATATCCTTTTTTGTGGTCTATTTATATAGAAATTTTCTAGGGGAACAGAAAAGAAAAAAAAAACTTTGAGTTGTTACTTTGTTAGTGTAATATTGGTGAGTGATTGAAAGATGGAAGATTATTGAGCTTTTAAATTGATATGACCATCAATAAATTTGTAGAATAGAAGGTTTTTTCAATGGGATTGTGCTTTTTGGGGAAGACATGCTCGTTGAGGTTGATGACTGAAGATTGTAAGATGTCCATTATTGGTATCAAGTTTCGACTCAATTTTAGGAATTTTTGGAGATATATATTCTTCCTCTGAAACTTATATTCCCTTGACTTTATATTTACTTTTAGTTTTGGTTCAAAGGACCGTCATTGTATAATTCTTTTTATATCATTTACTTTAGTGTCCTGATCCTGAATACCCCCCCACACGTCCATAACAATTGAATTTAAAATTCATAACACAGAGGAGCTCAAATACTTCTCCACTGGCCAATCTCATGTTACTAGCTTAGACCAATTCTCTGTCACCTCTTTATCATTTACGAAGTTAATTGTTGGAAACATTACATTTAAATACCCAAGATATAAAAAAATATATCTGATCAGTCCATTGTCAAAACTTTTTTTTTTCCTGTATTAGTATTTAAGCACATGTTCAATATATAAATATATTATATTCGTAAGTTATTTTTATATTATAAATTTATTGTATTGCTTTTACTATATATAAAATTGTTTGAGGAATAAGTTATTTTTATATTAAATTATAAATTTATTGTAATGCTTTTACTATATATAAAATTGTTTTGAGGATATAATTGTAATATATTAACAATATATAAATTTGTAATTATAATTGACACACCAAATTAATTAAGAGGTAGACTATAAGCGTCTCTTAATAAAATAGAAAGATGAGAATAAAAATTTAACACTCTTATTTGAAGGTACGTCCTATAGTTTTATTTTGTACAGTGTAGAACCTTATATATATATATATATATATATATTTCATTGAGTTCGATTATAGTTTATTCTGTGTGATTTTTGTTCGTGACGTGTGAGTTTTATTCGTGAGACGTGAATGTGATGTTGTACGCAGGGACGGAGCCACCTGAGGTCCAGTGGGGTAAGTGGACCCCACTGACTAAAATTTTAGCCACTTGTGACTAAAATTTAATAATTTTACATTAGCGGGACGCCAGTGAAAAATTTTAAAAATATAGAGTGCGGTGTCCAATTAGGCTGGACCCAACTGAGGGATTATTCTGTCTTCGCCCCTGGTTGTACGTTAATATAGTTATAAAAAAACACGTTAACGAGTACTAAACGATATTCACGGGCTTATGAATACTTAATTATGTATGGAAATTTTATTATAATAGGCATCTACACATAAAGTTATTGGAGAAGGGACATTTCTTGTACATTTGGTAGTGTAAATTCGCCTTGAGGAAAAAATAAAAATTAAGGTTTTCTTTTTTCTTTTTTTATGAATCTATCTTTTTTTGGGAGAAAATGAATCTATCTTTTTGACAAGCTTCTATCGTGGCATTTATTTTACATTTCTTCGTCGGGCAGCAAAGCGATGTTTTAATTTAATTTCGCTTTTAGTTTTTCTTTTAGTATGTGGACATTCTTTGTAAAAAAAATTTATGTAAAATTTCATAATCTTTCACATAATCATCTTATATTCCACACAAATTGATCCTTGACCGCCTTTCACAATTACTGAATAAAAACCTATTAATTACAGGCGCTTGTATATCTTCTCGACAGACTCGTAGATTACTGCACTTTTCTCCGACGACATTTTCCAGTGAATAAATGCTCTCTTCTTCCCCTTTCGACGAATGATTTTCCTCGTTTATGGAAGGTTCGGGTCGGGTCGGATCTCCCGTGTCCATTTTCGTTCGATTCAGCGTCATACCTTAACAGAGCGAGTCGTTTCGAGGTTAGAACGCTGATCTCCCAAACCCTAATTGAAAGCTTAGGGTTCTAAACGTCGGCCGATGAGTGAAGAGTTTGGGGGTTTTTTGATCAGGCGCTTCTACGTCTTGATAGCATAGCACGTGGGCATTTATTGTCCGCTTATTTTCGGAGCTGTGTTGAGTTCTAGACCGTTTACTGCTTCTCGCCATGCACAACGCCGTTTGATTATTTGTCTTCAATCGACCAATCGCAGGTTTGAAAACTGTTGAAAGAGGGATTTTTGATTCATCGTTTCTTTTGAGAAAAAAAGTGCTCTGAAATGGGTAGAAGAAAGCTTGAGATAAAGAGGATCGAGAACAAAAGCGCGAGGCAAGTGACTTTCTCTAAGAGGAGAAATGGCCTGCTAAAGAAAGCTAAGGAATTGTCCGTTCTTTGCGATGTTGATGTTGCTGTTATCATCATCTCAAACCGAGGAAAACTCTTTCAACTACGCTAGCAATAACAGGTTAGTTCTTTAATCTTTTTGAACTACAGTTTTGTATGATCTTGCTTGTCTATGTAAGGACTCTGTTTATTGCCCTTAAGTGTTCTAATTTTTTTTCTATGTTTGGTTCTAAAATCCGAACTTTTCAAGATTTGCGTGGTTTTTGGTTAGCCATCTGTTTAGGAACAGAAATAGAAACTTTAGGAACCTTATTTAGTAAATTTAGGAAGAAAATGTGAAGTCTGGTTTTACTAGGAATAAGACGATGCAGTGCCCACAAGGTGCCTTGTGATATATGACGCTGGCCATGGGTAGTACTCTAATCAAATACGTGCTGTTTTGATGTACAAATAATATTGAAATTTTTTGTTACACTCAGCCTTGATATTCGAGAAAGCATATTTCCTGCAACTTACAGAGATGAGGACCTGTTTGCCTTTTTCTTTCTTTGCTACGTGAGTAGGAAAAACTTGCACTTCCTTTTTCTGCCGATTATAAATATTTCGTATTTTTCTATACATTATCTGGCTGCTGGCTCCACATAATTGCTTATCAACAATAATTAGCTGCTCAAATTTATACTCTTTTTGGGCAGCTTCTATTGGCTTGTCTTGGATTTTAATACTTAGTAAGTTGGTGTACCCCTAATATATTTTTAGGGGCAATTAGGTTTCAGGCCCCGACATAGTTTCATTTAGGTTTCTGGTCCCTGTAAGAAAATTTTTAGTTTTAAGGATCTGATACACTTAAGGGCTCGTTTGATATCACCCACATCTAAGGTTGTTATGGGTGTGTATCACTAATTCGTACATACCTATACATACCTATACATACCATTACAAAAATAATTAATACACATATCAAATATGTTAAAGTACAATATCAACAAAATCCTTGTATAGCCATACACAAATAACTTATATCCATGTAATTCAGTAACATGGACATCAAACGATCCCTAAGTGTTTTTCAGTACCTCTTCATGGACCTGCAGTACCACGTCATGCTTTTGAAGTACCTTTCATCGTTGTGCAGTACCACTTCGTCGTTCTGCAGTACCACTTCATATTCGGTAATAACACAAAACGATAGTCCGATACCAGTTCATATACATAACACTGCGTAAAGTTTAGGTCCTTATCTCTCTATTTTACAAAATCGGGTCGTTAACCCTAAAAATTTTCTGATAGGGGCCTGAAACCTAACTTAAAACATCATTTGGGGCCTCAAATTTAAGTATACCTATGTTTTAACCATCAACTATAATAGCAACATGAAACATATGCAACCATAGAATTATAATTTGCTTATAAGTTCAGTTGCGAATTTGTCAAGATAGTTATAGATTGATATAGTGATATTCTGGAAGGATGGGTCGCTAAAGTTGTGCCTGAGTACAACATAATATTTATGAGCGAGTTTTTCCATTAGGGTTCCATTTGTAATACCCACGAGAATATGAACTGTTGGGCGGATAATGACATGCTAGTGCCTTGTAGAGTTACTCAGACAATTGCGCCTTTGAAAAAAGCATGGGTGAAGGCGATAAAAGCATTGGATGTGGATTGTTTGAAGGTGTAGAAGTAAAAATAAAACCAAATCGGAACTTCACTTCATGGTTTACATGTAGAGATGTGCTTATTGGTAACCTTTCGGACTAAAATGTCCAAATATGCATGTGATTCAAAGAATAATCGGTTAAGGCAGATTCCCCAGGTCATGAAGTGATGGCGTCTTCC
Source organism: Craterostigma plantagineum (assembly GCA_027422505.1). Lineage (NCBI taxonomy): Eukaryota > Viridiplantae > Streptophyta > Magnoliopsida > Lamiales > Linderniaceae > Craterostigma > Craterostigma plantagineum. The sequence goes on along the minus strand of JAPQWV010000011.1, from coordinate 10,231,578 downwards.
CTATGAAGTATAGCCTCATTTGGGGATTTGGATAAGTTTATTTTGTAATCTTGAAGCAAGTATTTGTCACATTGTCAATGATCACTAAGAGTCGTGCTTCGACGAACAAGATAATACCTCCAATTCTTAGAAAGTGCTCAGAGACATCGTCCTTTGTGGAGGCGCATCGGAGGCGCCGCCTCAGTGTTTGTCGTTGAGGCGTCTAGGTGGTGAGGCGGTCGCCATGGAAAAACGGTTGACTAGCTGTGTTGAAGATGATGAGAAATTCTAAGTTGTGGATTAAATGGGCTTTTTGATGTGGGCCTTTCCAACTTTGAAAAGAAAAATACGTCGACTATATTAAATTCTTAGAAAGTCCCAATTGATTCAATTTAATGCACTTTATTTTATTTCATTAAAAATTTAAACCTAAAAAATGTTTATATGATGCCACTTAACTCTCAAACAATTGTTTTTTTATATAACTGTTAATTATTATTGTTTTATGTAACAAAATCATCAACTTAAAAAATTCATAAAAAATCATCAATAATTATGTTAGTTGTGTCCCGGGCTAGTTAGTTCTATGTATATATTCAAGAGGTGACATATAATACATAATATTTATTTGATAGGATTCGCATCGTTTTTATAAGGTGATCGCCTTATTTACGCCTCGCCTTTGCGGCAAGGCAGTAGCCTCTCGTCTTTTTGCGCCTCTCGCCTTTAATACCTATGGCTTGGACTTGCTTCTTTGAATCAAAATTTTCTCCCATGACATTGACTTTTTTATCCAAGCTAAAAGATGATTTTGTCTCAACACCTCAAATAGGAATAATAAATAGTCGATATGATCCAACATGGTTTGTAAATAAATCACTGTCATGTAGATAAAACATGAAAACATCCATTAGACGTTTTTGTTTCATGCCGCTGTACCTCTCGCCTCTTTCCGAGACTTAGTTTACTTAGTCCTCTTTAATCGACAAGCTATTTTCCTTCTCGACATTGTAATGCCTGCACATGCCATTGGAAATTCTTCAAGTCCTTTAACACGTTATCATAGTCGGTTAATTTGATTGTGCGAGGTCGAGGCGGGGAGTCGTAGCTCTTCAATCAAATGTTGTCGAATCACGTCGACATATTTTGACACTTCCCACGGAATCCCGAGTTTAGTCTAGTCGTCATTACTTTGGCCTAAATTATCATTTGGAATGTTGCAATGCGCTTAGTCCCTGATGCTTTGGAAGAAGTTCATTCATTCCTCAACCCATCTTCTGTTGTATTCCCAAGCTACTCTATGACCAAATTGTAATTTTTTTTTGTAGAATGAACTTTCATTTACCACTGCCTCAAGACAAAAATTACAACCTCAAAGCTACAAACCAGAAAAACAAGCTACAAACCAGTACACATGCAAACTCTTCGAAAAATAGAATTTAAAGCCTTCGGGGTATATCACAAACAACTTCAACTCTCCCCTGCATTTCCCTTGATCAGATGAAACATTTGATCCATAGTCCTCCATCCTCTTTCATGTACTCTCCTATTTCGCTCGACCAAATATGGTCTAGCACTGATGTATAACACAATGCTGATGCCATATTGCGGATGCTTCTTCTTTCCCAGCTCTATTAACTAGTCACAAAGGGAGGCAAATGAATGTAGATGTACCCTCAGGTTCAACCAGGCATTTTCTGAACTAGTATTTGGCTAAAAGAGCATTCCAAGTATAAATGAGATATGGATTCCTCAGCTTCACCACACACCCAACACCAAGTATTCAACACAGAGAGACCCCAACTCTTCAATCTATCCACAGTTAGGATCCGTTTATGCACTATCAGCCACAACACGAAGGCATGCTTGGGAATATTGTATCGGTTCCACACAGCTCGACCACAAGGAAAGAATGTACCTTAACCCTTCAGCCAATGATAACCAGATGTAACATAATAGCAACCATCACCAAATTGTAAATTTAAGAATTGACAATTTTCAGATTTTTACTTAGCTTGTGTTTACTACTTGATGGGTGAAAGTGTCTCGGTCACGCGTTGGTTAGTTTAACCGAACCTATCTAAAGTAACTAGGTTTATCTCAATAGATTAAATTGGTTGCAAGTGTTTCTATGGTCTGAGTTTGTTCAATCCTGATGGCTACCTTTATATTTACTTTGACATCTTGTCGATGTTCGTTAGCATGCGACATATTATTATAAAGGAAAACCATGTAACCGTTGGGAAATGTTCGGCCTTCAAATTCTTCAGTGTGTCGATTGCTTCGCCAAAGTTTCGAGACCCTGCGTAGACCATTTACTGTTCAATACAGGATCTAGATAGTGGTGTGTGGTAAGCAACTCAAGCCTCTCACTGCCACTCATTACGCTAAATAATGACTTATTTGCCGACATTGTCGATAAGCAGATCAAATGCGGACAATGTTCGTTGAATGGTGAGAGAAATTACATCACGATCCTCAGATGAGGAAAAGCTATCTAATGAATCATCAATTAGCCAACTAAGTTTTTAGCTCAGGAAGCTAATGCCTAAATTAGGGAGGTGACAAGCTTTGTTCATAAGAGGTTTATCTCAAGATATCGAAATTGGTCGTTTTTAGCTCAGGAAGCTAATGCCTAAATTAGGGAGGTGACAAGCTTTGTTCATAAGAGGCTTATCTCAAGATATCGAAATTGGCCAAGCGAATCAACATTGGCGCGTGGAGACCACATGTAGTATCTTGTTTCAAGAGAAGCATGTTTGATGGCTCCTTTTTAACATTTGATGCACCGTCAAAAATCCCATCCGGAAATTCATTGGAGAAATGTAGCTCCACACTTCAGCCCACTAAGCAAAAACCACTAATCACCTATTAAAACATTAGCTTTCATTTCTTTACTTAGCAGTGGATTTTGACTCAAGGGTCAATTGTGAGTAGAAACATTATTAAAATTAATTGTTTATTCTGAATTCAATTGGTGAGGTGATAGATAGACTTAATTCTCGTGTTTTAAGCGCCTTGAATTACCTTTTATGTCTGCTAATTGTGCATATCGAAAGTGTAACTGTAGTTGGTTGGTGATGTGGCAAATTTCACACTTGTGATCTTAGTAATAGAGTGCCACACGTTTGCACAACAAATAATTTCAAGTATAAACTTGGATGATTGGTAATTTACTTCACAGCAGGAAATGTAAATGAACATTTTTATACCTTAATTTTAATCTCATAGTTATATTGTATATAGATGCCCTGCATTGAAGGTAATCCAAACTTGCATTTGTCGGGTGAAGATATTTTTAGCCCCTAATATTTGTGGCATGGGCGTTTCTGATCTCCATGTTTCGAGCTGCCACTTTTAGTTTTCAATATTACCGATTTTGAATGATTTTGATCCATCAATAAATTTAATCGCTAATATAGACGAAATTTTATACGTGAGATTCCATTATCTCCTTTTTACTCGATGTAAAATCCATATCACATCTTCGATTTTAATGCACATGAACATCATTGAACATTACATTTACGAATGATCGACAACCTTGAAATTGAGTTAAATGTGATACGTAATGATTCTCGTGCGTTTTAGTTGAAGAAGATGATGCATGAGGTGTTAAGTGAAGTTAAAGGAGATCATGAGCCCTCGTGGGTTAAATTTCATCTAAATTAGTGATTACGTTAAACGGAGAACCAAATTCGCCTAAAGCTATAAAATTGTGACTAAAAGTGCCACCTCGAAATATGAGAACCAAAAATGCCCATGCCCCAAATAACAGGGAGTAAAAATGTTGTTCTCCCTCTTTATGGTGTTGCTTTTGGCTTATCCATTGGTTATGTCTATCAAGATAAAGCATTGAGTGCAGTTGATGGTCAAAGATACAACTAAATGACATTCGGATTGGCATGCCAATATTGACGAGTCAAGCTTTTTTTAACCATGAATATTTTAAAATGATCATTTAACATACATCTTTTTTCACAGATTGGTTGAGATCGTTCAACGATACCATTGGCATCTTAAAACTGAAGCCACATCATCTGGAGAGACTTGTGCCACGCAGGTAAACCATTAATGTAACTTATGTGTGTAACATTATTAAATACTACTCCCTCCGTCCCAGCAACTTTATCACATAAGTTGCTGGACACGCAAATTAAGGTGTCATTATTATAATAATATAGTACAATGTAAAGATAAAAAAGTATATTTTGACACGTCTTTTAAGAATATGTAATATTATTATATTGATTGTAGTGATAGTTTTTTTTGCTAAATAAGAAAAGGTGATAAAATTATCGGGACGTTCGAAATGGAAAAATGTGATAAAATTAGCGGGACGGAGGGAGTATGACTTTTTGGTGTGGTATGTGTTGGATAGGAAGCGGATGGATGCGTTTCCTTGAAGATCCAACAATGCTTGTTGGAAGATTTTGTGAACATTAAATTATGAATTATTCACTTAATTACTGAACTCCTACATCTCACTTATGTATAATATTTTCAAAATATGGCCAATTGTACATAGAAACTCGGAAAAGATTAAGTCACATCTATGCTTGTGTATAATTCCTACAATCTTGCGTATGAATAGTTTATACACTTCATGCAATGGTCGCAAGTTGAGGATAGATGTTAAGTTCGTTAAAGGTCCTCCTGGGGTCTGCTCGGTGGCTTGGAGATGGTATTTTATCCTTACGGTCATGGAGTCAACATAACTATCGTATTATGTGAATTTGAAACATATTCACACGATTTGTAGAAAAGAGTTTCATAACGAAGTGTGGAGTGTAAGCTTATAGCCAATTGCGTGGGGCTCATAGCCAATTGAGTGGGAAAACTCCAGATCGAAAAAATTAGGGTCATTAAAGCTCTGGCTGTTAATTAAATTCATTAAAGCTTTATTCAAATTCTTTGCTAGCGTTTGATAGAACATGACTGACTCACTTGAATAAACTAAAAGATCTTAATTTTGTTTTCAAACGATTTTGCTAGCGTCTGATAGAACATGACTGACTCACTTGACCGAACTAAAAGATCTTAATTTTGTTTTCAAACGATTTTGCTAGCGTCTGATAGAACATGACTTACTCACTTGACCAAACTAAAATATCTTAATTTCGTTTTCAAACGATGTTGGGATTTGGTTATAGTTATAGTAGAGTTCCATGGGACTTCCGCTAGTAATTTTCAAGTTATCAGTGATGGAGTCTGCTATAGTACCTCACGTAATATTATGTGGTAGTATCCACGTTACACTAGCAGCTATTATGAAGATCGATCCATTTTTTACTGCTATGTAGGTATTGTAATACCTTGATTGCCTGTAAATGAGGTCCTCTCGATCATTCGTAGGTTGAGTAACTATGTTCACATATAAGATTGTAACTAACCTCATATAAGCCAATTAGATGTGTTTTCCAACCAGTTTATAATGCATTTTTTAGTATGTAGTTACTGAACTCTTATTCTCCTAGTTCGTAGTTTGGATTCGGACTCAAGATTTTCGCCTATGTTATTCTCTAGCTTATTTTATGAATGGTTACATACTCTTATTGAAGATCTTAGTCGAGTTATAGCATGTGAGTTGAAGATAATAAAATCACCAAATTCTTTTCAAGAGCATCAGTTTTTGAAAACATTGATTCATGAACCTGGTTACAGATAGGTTGTTATTTTCTTTGATAAACATAGTCCGAAAAATCATTTTAAATGAAAAAGAGCTCGTTTATTTCCTATGGATAGCCTTCTAACTTTTACGAATTCATTTTTTGTCCTTTAACTTGTCCGTGTCCAAATATGGTCATATAACTTTACGAACTTGTGTTCCGTGCTCTGACTTGTCTATGTCCAAATTAGTCCAGTATACGTACACAGTTATAATTCTCGGGCAATGGTTACACCATTCTTGAAAATAAATTATTGTCGGGCAATGTTTACATCATTACCGTATCTTTGACCATCTGTTTATTGCTTTATGCAAGGGTCATATGATTGCTCTATGCAATGGGGAATAATTCTCTAGCCGTTTTTTTTTTCTATTATCCATCGATCGATGAGCTTTATAAATTGAAAATACTTGATCTATCTACAATATTTTCACATATTTTAAGAAGTATATCTTACAAAACTCACTACGAACAAGAAATTAAGTCCTTGCATATAATTTAAAACATATTCACATGTATCAACATACTTATCGTGCAAAATAGATGATTTGTACGGTTCAACATATATGTCGAGCTTGACTTTTGTGCTTTGAAGTATGGCTCATTTTGCTCCGACTAGCATAATATATTGAGCGTTTTGAAGTATTACGTATATGCTAGACAAGCTAATTTAAATGATGTATAACAACTTTTTTTGTTCTCAATTTGAATTAAAAATATGAAGTGTTGAAGTGAAAGGTAGGAGTAAAAGAAAAAATTCGAAGTAGTTTTAAGTTGTGCTTTTTAAGAGGACGATGAATGTTCGTTGAAGACGCGGCATTTGAATCCGAAAACTCAAGTTTTTCATTTTCATAAACCACATTGAGTTGTGTTCTTAACCGTTTATTCAATATTATCCCTATCCCTATCCCCTATCCCTATCCCTATCCCCTATTAGCCTTACATAGATTCCGGTGAGATCTACTATATGCATTTATCATTACGTCCCCTGCATGTACGACCTGCAGGTACGCCCTATTAACTTTTCACATGAAATAGGAGTTCTCTGGCATAGTTGTGAATGTGTTCATAGATTATCAATATTAGGAACAACACCTCTCTTTCTAAACTAATAAGTAATAGGGTCCATCGTTTGATCTATTAATTATCAGCTATTTTGGTCCTTAAATCCAACTCTAATTGACACTCCTCATATCGTAGCAGATTTTTCTAACAATGCACTTTGTCAAAAGCACTTTGTCAAAAGCATATAACCCTCTCTTTACGACTTAACTAGCTAATAAAGTCTGCATTCCATATTACAATCATGATGAACTACCTTAAGCTCGTTACTTATTGCGTGCGTGGCGCAGGAAGCTTATTTTTGAATGTATGTTTGATGGTATACGTTGAAGTAGCATTCCCCATATGATTAAGGATTTTGTCTCCTATTATCAAGGAGTTAACTTTGAATATGATATTTTGAATTTGGACAAGATAATTTCTATAATGATCGAGTTACTTCTTTTTGGGAATCTTAAGGAGGATATTTACTGAATATTTTCTTTTTGAAATCCTTTAAACACTTTGTTCGTTATAGCTTTCAACGAACACCCCGACGTTATCGTTTTCATATCATCGGGAGCATATCATTTGGTTATCTACTTGATACTGTGACTATAACGAATTCCCTTTGTCCCATAGGGAACTCGTTGATGTGAACTTTAAGCACATGGTTCTGCATTTTCGATATAAGTAATCGAAATTTTGGCAATAAGAGGCCGTACAGAAAATATTTGAATGGTTTAAAATTATGACACAAATGTAAAATCTTCATATCTTCTATTTTTCCGAAGTCTTTTGAATGTCCTAAAAGCATGAATGGAGATAGTTGGTGGCTGTTATTGTGGTTTTACGTTTACTATTCATGGGATTCTTGAGTTAATTCATGGACTAGTATATGCTTATATATTATATGGATAGCAGCTTTTTCAAAAAAGGAATGTCACTATTTTCCTGGGGGTCCTCTTCTTGCCCTGTTGCATCTCATTGATAGGCAAGAATTCATATGATAGTCAGAAGAAACAAAATTTACAATTGTTTGTCTAAGCACGTACTCCGTGGGTTGTTTAGTTCCCGTTGAGTATATGGTCACAAGAAATGAATTGCATCCTGCTGATTTTGTTCAGTGAATTATTGTACACTGTTCACGATGTTTCCTTAAACAGTACTCTGATGATGTGTCTCTCAGTGAAGGACTGAATTTCAGATTTGCTGAGTTTCAAATTATTTTTCCTGATGTAACTGTTACCTATACAAGCTCTGTCCAACTTGCATGTGAAGGGATATAGAAGGTTATTGTCCACGCTAACCTAGAACTTGTGAGGGTTTTGTTTTTCGCAGGTGAACAATTCTAAATATTCCCGTTTTCTTAGCAGCAAAGAGCTCCTTCAAACTGTGGAAAGGTATGATATGCGCCGTCCAATCTCTCTGAATGATATTGCATCCATTGTGTTTCAATCATCTGAACTAGCATAAGCTTCTGCTTTCCACAGCGAACTCGGTGAGTCTTGCCAGGACCATCTCAGCGTGCCCGACCTTCTACACTTGGAAAATCAACTTCAAACTGCTCTAATACAAGCAAGATCAACAAAGGTTCATCCTAAGCTTCAGCTAATCTAAGGAATCTATAAACCCTACTTTCCAAATTTCCTCCTATCTTCCCCAATGATACAAGCTATCTTCTGTGCATGTAAATATTTCCTGGAGTTGTCTGAAAGGGGTTTGTATTTGATCAATTTTATCTACTGCTTATATATGTATTAATAGAATGTTAACTGTTGGAAAATGCTAAAATGAGCATAATTTTGGGAAACTCTTTACTGGCATTACTCTTTATGTTGACATTAGAATTATGGCTCAATTATCGAGTGTTTCATAGAACATACCACAGAAATCATAACAGATGTTATGTGAGCTAGCAAGCACTTGATCTGTGCTTAAAAAACAGTGTAGTTATGCGATAAACATCTGTACTTCCGCTGATGCCAAAGGAGATCTGAAACCATTTTTCACTTTTGATGAATGCATTAAGGTAGCTTTCATTCTGTTGCATGGGTCTGCAGGTAAAGCTGTTTGGCCCTGGGATATACTGGGGAATGGACTGTTCTATAACACTTATGTTCATATATGCATTCAATGTTGCCGTTCTGCATCTTAATTCAGTTCACCAGCATGTCGGGCAGCTTCTTTTCGTAAAAAGCTGATACACTCATGGAATTGACTTTTTCCACTCTTAAGAGACAGAATTGGCCTATTTAGCTTGTTACCAATTTGATAACAGCCTGAATTGTGGGTGTTTGGTGTCTAAGCTTCTTTTCAGCTCTTTGTTCCTTCACTTATGCTTTCAGTAATCCATTAATATCTTGGAAGAGTGTCATGGATTTGCTTCCTTTAGACATTCGTAGCATGATAATATATTATGTTCTCATCATTTGATGTTTGAAAATACCTGCAGACTCATCTACTACTGGATTCAATATCGAACCTTCAACAGAAGGTACACTGCTATGTTATATCTGCTAATTTCTTGTGAAATGATTAGCATGATTTAGAGTCAGTGATTCGTCTACAAATCATATTTAGTACCCTCGCTATAAATAGATGTGCGTTAGTTGTTTTATCTTATTTTCTGCCCATAACATGGTTAGTCACTCTTAAGAGTGTGATGTAGGCTTTACATAACACTTAACTTGTCTGAAGTCATGTGCACATTCATTTATTTTATAGCTTAATACATCTCTATTGAAGTGATGATGAGATGATCTCATTTAATAAGAACATATTCCTAGTATCTTTAGTGGGTTGAATTCATTACTAAACCATTCTGTTAATCCTCTGCGCACCATTAATGTTCTCTGTCATCTTATAATAATTGCATATTGGGCTCAATGGTGACATAGTTAGAGTTCGAGGCTGGCATATTTGAGCTGACATTGGGCATGGCATCTTAAGCTCAATTGCATTGTCTTCGTGCGTTTTTTAATTGTGTGATATGTTTTTGGAATTTACTAACTCAAATAGTGGCGAATAAAGTATATCTAACCATATTAGATAAAATATTAAAAACAGGACATGGTTAGGAAATGGCTAAGTCTACCAAACAGTGGGGGCAAGTGTTATCGTGGTGCTATCATGCAGGCGAATGTGAGAGAACCAACTTTTTTTAGTAGTAAAGAGATGAAAAGTGTGGCGATGCCGTGAAAATTTTAGGACAAGTGTTCGGTTATAGAACTAAGACATTAGTAAATATATTTGAGTAATTAGTCACGGAGATTATTTTCTCCGAAGAATCGCTGTCTCTCTATAGTCAAGATTAGCAACTTAAGCGGACTAACTATGACTATGTTTGATTCTACCTAACAAATGAAAATCTGGAATTAGTCCAACGTTTTCATAGATTGCTAAGTTAGGCCTACTAGTATAGAATATGGTGGCATGGTAACGAATGGCCTAATAGATATCGTAGCATAGAAAGCTCTTTGGTTCGTTTCATGTAAAAGCCAAGCTAATGACCTTCATTTTTTCCTATATAATCGTGATTGAAACACCAAATTATCCTCTACTCTATTTCTTTTCATTTTTTCCAGCTTCACTCGAACAATTTTACAATTTGTAATTGCGTGGCCTACGTCCATATTTATCTGTTTCTCCATTCGTGATTTGTGAAATAGAGCCTCATCTTCACAATCACTTCGACTTGGCCAATTACTAGTGGCGCCAAGGCCGTTGTTCCATTTTTGGTGTCCCCGTATAAAGTGAGGCCCCAAACATAAACGTTGATCATATAAGTGAGGCCCTCAAACAATAAAATATTGTCCTAAGAATTATGTGTCCCTGTGCGATAGGTCGTGGCCAAAATCCGGCCCTGTGCGCGGACACACCTCAAAGATTGAGTTAGCCCTCGGCCAAGTGTCCTTTTCAGTGTATATGTCTCTTAAATCTATATAGTTGTTGAGACGAGTATTTTTTTGGGTCTATTAAACTGTTAACATTCAGCCAAGTCTTCCTTCAGTCCAAGTTCAGGTTTAGTAAATATCTGGTCAAGCCCCTGCTAACAACCCTTTACATGCTCAAAGTCGCAAGTAATTCTGATAGCGAAAATCCTCGTGTCATGGGGTCATGTACACAAACACGGTTAATCATCTGATTATTGATAACCTCTGTGATCTGATCATTATGAATCTAATTCACATCTATATAAATATATATGTATATATCATTTTTACTAATGTATGTCTCATACTGCTCGCATTTTCTGAAGCATATGATTGACATTTCCGTAGTATCTGAATTCTTGCTCGTAATTAGATCTGCAGACTGTTGTAGATCTATTTGCTTCACTCTCTCTAGACTTATGCATCCACAAGCAGTGAAGATTCTTTGCTGTCACATATGTACTTGTTTGTAGTACTCGCAGTGCCAATAGATACTCAGTAATTTATCTACTGAGTACAGCTTACTAGGAAAATGTTTTTAAGAAATGTTAATAAGTATAGCATATCGAATTTGCACCTCCTAAGAAACGACCTATTGTGGAGTTCAGCCTTATGCGTGGAACATCATGATGCTTTCGACTATGTCCTATGCTCTCTGATGATATTCTAAGCTGTTACGGCACTTCTATATTAGCTATTTGATTCCTCATATAGTTGGGTAAATTTGAGGTGTTATGTAGATAAACAAACAAATTATCTGATGTATGAGTAAGTGTGCTTACTTGATGAATTTTCGTGTTTGTCGAGCAGGAAAAGAGCCTCATTGAAGAGAGAAGGCTTCTGCTTGGCGAGCAGGTGAGTCTTCCATTCCTTTAGCTGAGATGTTCCAGCGTTTATACATATCAGAACAATGATATAAAGAAAATACTTTCTTAATGGGAGAACTATTTATTACAGATTTCTCCAGCCAAAGAGGAGAAGACGAAGAAGGCAATGTTAGACCTCAATGCTCAACCTGATGACGTATGATTAAAAGGTACAGAGAGAAGCTGCTCCATAATGAGTTCTCTCCATTTTCTTCTGTTTGAGATAAATTTGCTGCTGTTTTGCTCATCATATCATCGGTTATCTTACTATTCATCTCAGCTAAGCAAAGGCAGAAAATAATGGTATCTTGCCTGCGTTAGCCATGCACTCGTTGTGTCATATGGAACTGCTTAGAAATCATGCCATAACTTTGGGAAGGCCAAGGAAACATATCATGGATGTGTTAAGGCTGTCTCTATTTTTCTTTTCCCTAGAAAAAGTACTCTTATAGAAGAAGACCAGATGATCTGCATTTATTTATTTTATTGTTTTGTTGTGGACTGCATAGTTGTGATTCGTAGTTGGCGAGTGCTTCGTGTGAAAGTAATCGAAGGAGAGGCCATCAACGTAGTGTACAACGAGGCTAGTTAGCTCTTTTATTATTTATCGCCTCCCAGTTATAATATTTTGAAAATTAAAGTAATACCTTTTTTTGCTCGGTTATTACATGCAATTTGATATTTGGTCCGAATATTGCAATAAATAGCGTGAACGGCTGACAATTGTCTTTCACTAGTTGGCTCGCTGTGTGTGATTGGCAGCGAGTTCCATATGGAGAGGAGCTTCAGCTACATTAGTGCGCGACGATCATTATCGTTCGATTATATTTGTAATGGTAATTGTCGATCAAATTTATGAGATAATTATCATTTAAAATGGAAGTGAAGAGAGGTAGGTAAGCTAGGCAATAGGACATGGATTTCCATTCCAAATTAAATTTCTAAATTATTCCCACATTTCATTGTTATGTGGAGAGGGAGGGGATTTTTAATACGCTCACAAAAAAAAAAATTTATTTGAGTATTCATTATTAACCTAAATTACCCTTCATCGTGAGCAAGAAAAACATATAGATATTATCTATGATTGATGAGAGTTTGCTAATCTATTCTTCCATCTATTATATAAAAGTTCTAGGGGTGATAAAAACTGTCAATTTCCATTCTAATTTGGTCTGTCAATTCTATTCTATTATATAGAGGCTCTAGGGGTCATAAAACGGTCATTTTCCATTCTAATTTAGTCTGTCAATTTTAAGAATCAACCAATCAAATTTATCTACTAAATAAAAATAAAAAGAAAAATAAAAACCCACGTTCAATCAAAACTACCTCAAGTAAGTGAAAAAAGGCCGGAATTGAACAGTGATTAAATGAAACGATTGGGCTCATATGGCCCATTTGCAAATACTTATAAAATCGATTATTTATCACTTTTTATTCAGCCCATTCTGTATTATCTATTTTATTAGTTTTTTTATTTTATATTGGTAAAAATTATATTTTATCTATTCAACATTAAATCTCAAATTATGATTAACGTAAAATATAATTAAATTTTAGGCACACGTATAGAGTGTGCGAAAAGTAATAGTAAGAATTAATTCGGTATCTCAAATTGAGTGTAATTACTATCATGCAATTAAATTGATGCCTAGGATTGAAATTCACACAACGTTAGAGATCTCAGGACAAAGTGTAGACGATTAAAATTAATTGTCTTTTTAAAATTATTTTTGGGATTCAATAAATTATTTCCAAGAAAAAAATAATATTTCATTAAATAAATTCTAATTAATCGCAAATTACTAAATAGTTAGTTAATAAGTTATTACCATAGGTTGATGATAATATATTCATTTTATACAAAGGATCTACACAAGATAAGCCTTGCAGAGATTTATTAAATAAGTAAAGGAAATCATCAAATGTGGAGAGAATCATCGAATATTGAGAGAATGAAGCAAAATATTGAATAAATTAAATCAAATCAAAATCAAACCATATACGGATAAATCAACCTAAATATGGATCAGGTCAACCTAAATATTATATTTTCCATCATTATGAATTCTCTATGCCTATAAATACAGGGCTTGAGAAGTTCAGAAAACAAGTCAGACACTCGAAAAATACGAAGCTTCAAGAGACGATATAAGACTTTTAAAGCACTTGATTAAATTGTGTATTAATCTATACTCTTATATTAATGCTCAGCATGAGTTAAAAACTGCTCAAGCCAATCATAATTTTTCTCAAAATAATAAACATAAAATAGAAAATAAGAAACCACCCCACTACCTTGTATATATATATATATGTATATATATAATCACATTTACTATTCTATTTTTAGTAATTGTTATTAATATTTGAATAAAGAATTTACGTAGCACACGCATATTAGTATGCAATTTAGACTAGTACATATTATATATCTCATAAGACATAAATAAATAAAAAAAATTATTGACTTTGATTTCCACCATTATCTAATAGATGGTCTAAATTGAATGAAATATTTGCGAGGAATGACAGAACACCAAATCGAGTATTAAAATTGTTTATAAAATGTCAAAAACTCAAAGGTATATATAGAACATGTAATAGACGGTGTACTCATTCACAGCTCACGAGCAGCTCGACTCGAGTTCAAGTTGACCAAGTTCGGCTCGAGCTTGAGCTCCACTCGGTAGTTATCAAGTTAAACTCAAGCATAATACCCAAATTCGGGCTCGGCTCGACTCGTTTTCACCCCTAAATTTAGTTTTGTTCCATTTTCGATTTTCTTACTCCTCTTGGGTATGTTTGTTGGCATTTCTTACAATGAAAGAAAAGATGTACCAAAACCGAGGGGCAATTCCATCTTGGGTATGTTTGTTGGGTAGTGTCTACTATATCTTGCAATTCCACCTTTAAGTTGGAAACAAAAATAAGCAGCATAATTTTGAAACTATCTTGAAATTAAATAAAACAGTTGAAGAGCTAAAGGCGTATCATATATTCTATTAGATTAAACCTCAAGGCAGGCCCTCTAAATTGCCAATATTGAACCCCACAAGCTTATACGGGCCTGAGTTTTGCTCACCGCCAATTGTTGATCTATGACCTATGATCGACTCGGAATTGACCTGTGTTTATGTTTGTGCGAATTGGTCTAACCTAATCGAGCAGTCGCCAGCTCAATTGAATCAAATCGCAGCTAAAAAAGACGGAAAAACGAAACAGTATTTACGTGGTTCGGCCTCGACGTCAGGCCTACTCTACAAACCAACAGAGCTCCGATTTGTATTGATCACAACACGAAAGGTACAGCCTCCGCGTCTACTTCAAATCTCTAGTTAACACCTTTCGCTAATTCTAACCCTAGCAAAAGATACGAGCTCTCGAAGATGATGTTGAAGCTGAGTTTCTGGTATTTATAAGCTCACAGCTAAAGCTGTTCTGCCTCGCATGCATCGATGGGCTTGTAACTCGTGCAACTCGAGTTGTACAACGCTCCACGTAAGTTGCAGAATCGTTCAACAACTAGTGAAAATGCAACTTTAATCCTTGGCAGTCTGATTCATCTTTGCGCCAGGTCGAACGGTCCAAATTCAAACCTCCATAAACTCACTACATAACTGAATTTTTTGTTGAAGAAAACATTTCCAACAGCTGTGATCGCTCAGGCACCTTTCCGGCCATTTTCCGACCACAATCCGGCGAGTTCAGGCTCACAAATCCCAACAAACTCCACCTTGAGCCTAGAGCTCGCAATCCATACCCCGAGCTCCACCTTATTGGCTCAAACACGTGAGTTATTCTCACCACAATATCATACCAGAACCAGTCATCAACACTTTCCAAGCTTCAGGAATTTTCAGATTTCATCGTAATTCCTCAACAGCTTCCAATTGAAGCTCTACCTCGATTCATAGTCCAGCTCTGTTGGTCATCAAGCTCCTTAGGAGCTTCGAGCCTCGAAAGAGACCTTGTCGAGCCCAAGCGAGATTGACATCTCCCACTTGGAACAAACTCGGCTTTTCGAGTTTTCAATCTTCGTTTCTGAAGGGGGTCCCGTACTAAATGGATGTCGAATCACTAAGTTGTAGACTGATGTTGGACGTGATGTTGGGCTAACATCCACACTCACTCAGAAATGCACAGCGGAAATATAAAGTACTTAGTGACGAAACTTAAACGAACACGAGAAGTGATTTTATGCAGCAAGTCAAATAACTTGCTGCGTGCCTCAAGGCGCAAAACTCCACTATAAAGATGGATTACAAACTATCAAAAAGGATAGTCAAAAACACGTTTAGCAAAACCTACGAATCAAAACGGATTCTGCAAACTACAAGATCTTTCGACCTTTGAAAAGCTAGACTAAAAGACAACTCTCGCAATATGTAAAACTCGCTCAAACTCGATATGTGTTTCGCTCATCGTTTTCGCTCAATATGTCGCTCAAAGTTACTCTGTGAAAGCTATCTCGAAAGTCGTACTTTGCAGCTCGAAAATAACTCTAATTTAAAGGTCTTGGCTCCATCTTGAATTGGTAAAAAGATCCCTTGAATATCTCTTCAAATATCTCTTCGAAGATCTCCCTAAATAGTATATATTTAGTTCGATCTTCTCTTCTCATTTGTCGATCTCTTATCTTCTATTTATGGTAAACTGATTGACTGATTCTCCTTGATATTCAGATCTTCTAATTATGGTAATTGCTTGACTTGATCTCCTTTGATCTTCAAATCTTCTATTTATAGTAATTGCATTTCCTAAATTCGTTCAAGCAACTCCACACGCTTTTCACACGGTTTGGACCCATTTCAGCATTTTACCACGTCCTGCATATCAGTAAATAAAGCTACAAAAAAAGTTAAACGGTTTTGGGCATGAAAGATAAAATCGAATGTTGACAGACAACAATGTTGGCTGAAATGTTAGCCCAACATTGTCAAAGCTGAGCTAGTCAACATTAACAATCTCCCCCTTTTTATCTTTCTTCCCAAAACTCGTGCAGATTTAAAAGTTCCAAAACTCCCCCTGAAGGCAAAATCTATTCAACCACAAAAACATTAAAAGATGGTTAGAGTAGACGACAACAGAATAGCGATTAAACTATCAAAGTACTCCGAAAATAGTACATTACCATAAAGAGGTCACACAAGCAGAATTAACCAGATCATGCACAAAATAACCATAAAGTCACGCATGTAAAAAGAAATGATCTTTAGGCGAATCTGCAAAATAAAAATATCCGGCATGTAAGCAGGCAATCATGTAGACATATCGGAGAAGCAAATCAGCATGCATATAGTAAAAGTCAGAGAAAAAATCAAGTATGCATGCAAAATAGAAAGAATCAGAGCTTCACTCTCAATGGAGTATGGAGTTTCCTTCTGATGCTTTCTCGGCTGCTTCTCCTTCTTGGTCAGCTCCCCCTGTTTGTTCGGCTCCTTATTCTGCTGCCCCTGAATTTCCTTATCTCTCCCTTTTTATCTGCACAACCTTCTCCCCCTTCTTGGAAAGAAAGAAAAGACTCAGAGAACTTCTCTGTTAGCCAACTTGCAGATGTTGAGGTAACATCTGGCTCAACATTCTGAGACTCAGAAACAAGTTAGTTCGCCATAAAGAAATCAAAGATAAATCCAAAAAAAATTGATATGAGCACAGAATGTATAACCCGTGAATTATATCAGAAATGTAGTGGCATAGAGTAATGGCAGCGAGCCACTCAAATATAATTTAGAAGTTTAGAGGATAAGGTCGAATCAGGTCACAACTGTCTAAGTAAACATGGAGCCAAAGTATAGTATGTGGACGTATTAGTCATGCGAGCAAATATGAGCACATCAGATCATGATTCAACCCAAAGACACAAAGTCAAAAGTCAAGGTAGAATCAAGCAAGACTAACCGTTTGAGCGACGATGATGAGCACTTGAGACAAATGTAACAAGCTGTTCTTCGAGAGTTCTAATGCAATTCTGAGAGATTTCTAAACTAGACACATATGACTAACAAATGCAGTACTAAAGACAGACACAAATAAAACGAAAGCATAAAATGTAGCAATATCAAACTGACAGTCACACATGTTGCCCTAACATTTGACTCGACATCCTGAGTCCGTAATCATAGACTTTTCTGCTTAATCCTTCTCAAGATCAGTTCCCTTTATTACCCTTTCACCTCATATAACAAACCAAATTTTTGCACTGCCCTTATACCCTCAGCTTCGTGGTTTGGTTTTTTGTCGCATAGTATACATCGTCACCGCGAATGCCGTGTACCTAAGGAAACTTATTACCAAATACCTAAAGATAGCCGAGAGTTTATGAGCATACTTATACACAATAAGGATTGGCTTTTTGTCACAATAAGTACATCGTCACAGCGAATGCCGTGTACCTAGGGACGTATTACCAAGAGCCTTTAAATTTAAAGAGGGATTGGGTTCATTTAGGGACCAGTCGAATAGAATCAAGTCATTTCACAAGAAAACAGAACAGAATATTTAATCAAACATTTAAGCAGTAACCATCAAATTTGACATATGCTATGTTGATCCAAATGTTGGACCAACATTTAACCTGACATGTGCAATCCTATGGTTTTCTTCAGGTTTGAGAACCTTTCAAAATCCAATGCTTTCGTGAAAATGTCTGCTAACTGATGTTTTGTGTCTATATGCTCAATGCGCACTAACTCTTTTTCTACCATATCTCTCATAAAATGATGCCTAATATCTATATGCTTGGTGCGTGAATGCTGGATAGGGTTCCTAGATATGTTGATGGCACTAAGGTTATCACAATACATGAGAACAGATTCGCACTCTAAACCATAGTCACACAACATGCTATTCAACCATATTAATTGCGTACAGCAACTACCCGCAGTAACATACTCAGACTCAGTAGTAGATAAAGACACACAATTCTGTTTCTTACTGTACCATGCAACTAGATTGTTACCTAAGAAGAAACAGCCGCCACTTATGCTCTTACGATCATCCTCGTCACCTGCCCAATCAGCATTGCTATAGCCTACAAGACTCATATTAGTATCTTAGGAAAACCACAATCCTAGGCTACACGATCCACTCACATAACGAAGAATTCGCTTAACGGCATTAAGATGAGAAACTTTAGGCTCAGACTGATATCTAGCACATACGCATACACCATACATAATGTCGGGTCTACTTGCGGACAAGTACAATAAACCTATCATAGATCGATACAATGTTGGGTCAACATTCTGTCCAACATTGTCCTTACTTACCTTTTGCGTAGACCCCATAGGCGTTTTCATTACCTTTGCTGTGTCCAACCCGAACTTCTTGACAGTGTTCTTCGCGTACTTTTCTTGGGACATAAAGATCCCGTCGCTGCTCTGCTTAATCTGCAAGCCTAAAAAATAAGTTAGCTCTCCAATTATGCTCATTTCGAACGTGGAGTTCATCGCCTGCACAAACTGATCTAACATGGACTGTGAGCTCGAGCAAAAAACGATATCATCTACATAAACTTGAGCAATTAAAAGATCAGAACCGACTCTTTTCACAAACAGTGTACGGTCTGCCTCACCTCGAGTGAATCCAAATTCAAGTAAAAATGTAGCCAACCTACCATACCAAGCTCGAGGCACTTGCTTTAGTCCATACAAAGTTTTCCGCAGCTTAAAGACATGGTTAGGAAAGTGTGGATCCTCAAATCCCTTAGGCTGTTCAACATAGATATCTTTATCAATATACCTATATAAAAACGCACCCTTAACATCCATTTGGTGTAACGTGATGTTAAACCAACATGCAATAGCTAATAACAACCTAATTGATTCTAACCTAGCCACGGGAGCGAAAGTCTCATCAAAGTCTATGCCCTCAACTTGCGTATAACCCTGAGCTACTAAACGTGCTTTGTTCCTAACAACTCTACCAAGTTCATCAGATTTATTCTTAAAGATCCACTTCATGCCTATGACATTAACGTCCTTCGGCCGTGGGACTATGGTCCATACTTGGTTTTTCTCAAACTGCAAGAGTTCCTCTTGCATCGCATTTATCCAGAAATTATCTTTGAGAGCTTCAAGGACATTCTTAGGTTCTATCTCAGAAACAAAACAATTATAACGTACCTCAGCGTATACTGTGTTCATGCATACGTTTCTTACCATAGACTTATAATCCTTGCGTGGTTTGTCTCTGGTTTTCCTTCCTTCATTCACGTCTCCAATAATAAGGTCAGTGGGATGATCTTTCTGAATCTTAGCTGGTGGATCTCGTCGCATTTCACTGGGTCCAGCCTCAATGTTCTGTTCTGGCACAGATGTTGAGTCAGATGTTGGCTCAACACTCAGGTTCCGCCTCTGTTTGCTCCTCTATTTCATGAACAGCTTTGAATTGATCTGTAATATCAACTTGAGGAGCATCTCTGCTAGCGTCATTAGTATCATCAAACACAATATTAATGGACTCTTGAACAGACTTTAAACGCAAGTTATAAACACGATAAGCACGACTATTAGACGAGTATCCTAGGAAAATACACTTATCACTTTTCGAATCAAACTTGGTCAAATACTCACGATTATTCAACATGTAGCAAACACACCCAAAGATATGAAAGTATTTGACCGTAGGCTTCTTCCCATTCAACAATTCATAAGACGTTTTTTTAGTACCATGCCTAAAGAACACTCGATTCGATATGTGACACGCAGTATGCAAAGCTTCGGCCCAAAACCTCTTCGAAAGACTCTTAGAGTGCAACATAACACGTGCCATTTCTTGTAAAGTCCTATTCTTCCTTTTGGCCACCCCATTTTGTTGGGGCGTCTTAGGAGATGAACACTCATGCACAATACCTTTCTTATCACAAAATTCATCAAATGATTGATTTTCAAATTCTCTACCACGATCAGACCTAATACGAAAAATAGTAGCACTAAAATTGTTCTTAATCATAGCACAAAATTTTTTAAAGAAATCAAAAGATTCAGATTTTTCCCTAAGAAAAAATATCCATGCATATCTAGAAAAGTCATCCACGAGTACATAAGCATATTTCCTACCTCCAATGCTATCTACCTCCATCGGGCCCATCAAATCCATGTGAATTAATTGAAAACAGTGAGCAGTTTTAAAATGTTGGGTAGCATGTTGATCAACATCGTGGCTAACATGTACTTGCTTACCCTTCAAGCACGACTCACATACAACCTTACCAAACTCCTTAAGTTTTGGGATGCCTCTGATCGCATCATGCTTAATAAGCTGCTCCAAGGTTCGGTAGTTAACATGGCCCAAATTGAAATGCCAAAGAACCATATCATCCTCGGCTTTTGATAGTTGGCACACGTCCTTCACACGGGATTTGTCGCCTACTATTAGCAATTATCTCTCGATCTTTTACCTGCCATCACTCGAACAGAATTTCGGTTAAAAACTTCACAACATTCCTTATTGAACCTTACCTCAAGGTCGTCGTCACACAGCTGGCTTATACTGATCAGATTTGCAACGAGACCGTCTACGTGAAGCACGTTGCTTAGCTTAGGAAAGTCGGGCACATTAAGTCTGCCTCGGCCGAGAATTCGCCCTTTTGCACCACCTCCGAACGTAACAGATCCACTCATAAGAGGCTTGTAGTCGCTTAGATACTCCTTGGTACCCATCATATGTCGGGAACACCCGCTATCGAAGTACCAAGATCCTGTCACGTTAGCTCGCAAAGAGGTATACACTACATTGCATTTATGACCAGATTTCTCGACCCAAACTTTCTTAGTCGATAAAGCAACATTTTGTTTATTAGGAATTGAAGATGAGCCAGCTGAGTTTTCTCCAGACACTCCTTTCAACACTGATTTCTCAATGTTGAGCGGGATGTTGGATGACATTTCGGCCGACATTTGCAGAAATATCCCTCTTCAATTTCCAACGAAACGGTTTTAAATGACCAGTTTGCTTACAATGATGGCAAATATATGAGCTATCCTTACTCTCAGTAGTAGTAGTATGCTTAGGACTAGTATTGACTATCGTACTCTCACTAACATCACTCGTGACATGAGGCTTAACAAAAACTATCTTAGGTTGAGCATGCGGCACGGGCTTTGGATTATCACATACAGGCTGAGTACTAAAACCTAGGCCTTGCTTATCAAAAATATCAAGAGACAATACCTCGTCAAGGGTTGATTTACCCTTGTTCAATTTCTTAAAGGTCTCATCGGCCTCGTCGACTCGCCTTTGAAGCTTGTCAATTTCCTTGTCCTTTCGTGTCAGTACGGCTTCCATCTTGTTCATTCCTTCCACCAAGCTTTCGATCAGTTTTTCATTCTTCTCATTCTCCTCGGACAGGGTTTCCACCGCGGCTTTGAGTTACTGATATCGCCTTCTCTATTTCGTATTGCGCGGACATCAACTCAAAGGCTTCTTTCATCTGAACTTCTTCGCAACATCCTGTATCTGCATCATCAGAACTCAAATACCCATTAAAACAGTTCGAGTCATCATAATCAAAAATAATATGTTTTTCAGATGTTGAGTCAGATGTTGGCTCAACATCTGTTACCGCAGTGAAACCGATTTGTTGATCCTCATCGTCTTCACCCTCAGAGAATGACTGGATCGTCACTGATGATTGCATGTGCTGTGTTGGGGACTGCTCCTCATCTTCATCATCCGATAGGTCCACCCAAAGCGATTTCCCGCGTTTCCGAAGTGTGTTTCCACATTCGTTGGCAAAATGGCCCCATCCTTGACATTCATAGCATCTAACCGAGTCATAGCTGATATTCTTCTTCTTACCATCTGGTTTGCGTTTGATGAATGGAGGAGCAGACGTAGGTTCTTCTTTGACATTCTGACCCTTCCTGAATGTTGGACCAACACTCTGCCCAACATTCTTCTTTTGTAGAAACTTTGTGAATTTCTTCACTATCATGGCCATGTCGTCCTCATCATTGGGGTCAACCTCAGTTTGCTCCTTGGATGGCTGACTCACTAGAGCAAGGTTTTTGCCGCGTGAAGCTCTTTGTTGTACTTCGAGATTGGTCTCATAGTTTTTTCATGATGTTCATCAACGTGTTGAGATCCATCGTGGACAAGTTGTGGGCTTTCTCGACCGCAGCTACCTTCACATTAAACTTTGGATTTAGCGTACGAATTGCTTTAGAAATTAATACCTTATTCGTGATTGGCTCTCCAATACTGGCGCACTCACTTGAAATCGTCAGAATTTTGCCGAAGTATGTGGTACCATCCTCATCGTTCTTCATTCTGAGATTTTCGAATTGATTGAGGAGTAGCCTTAGACGTGTCTGCTTCACACTCGCATCGCCTTCACAGTACCTCTGTAGTAAATCCCATGCATCGTTTGCCGTAGTACTGTTTTGTATGATCTTGAACATGAAAATGTCCACCGAAGAGAAGATGGCATTGAGGGCTTTATCATTGAACTCGGCTGCGTTTCTCTCTTGAAGACACCATTCAGTGACCGGTTTTTCATAGACTTCACCATTTCGTCCGGGGCAGTTTTTGGTGTAGAATAACCATGGAGCACGGACTCCCACGCTCGAACATCTATCGACTTGATGCACTGCCGAACACGAACCTTCCAATAGGCGTAGTTGGAGCCGTCTAGCACAGGGACTTTGCCGATGTAATTTAAACTTGAAACATCCATTGTAGATGATCTTCAGCGCTTAGTAACGTCAAGCGTAGGCTATGATACCACTTTGAAGGGGGTCCCGTACTAAATGGATGTAGAATCACTAAGTTGTAGACTGATGTTGGACGTGATGTTGGGCTAACATTCACACTCACTCAGAAATGCACAGCGGAAATATAAAGTACTTAGTGATGAAACTTAAACGAACACGAGAAGTGATTTTATGCAGCAAGTCAAATAACTTGCTGCGTGCCTCAAGGCGCAAAACTCCACTATAAAGATGGATTACAAACAATCAAAAAGGATAGTTAAAAACACGTCTAGCAAAACCTAAGAATCAAAAAGGATTCTGCAAACTACAAGATCTTTCGACCTTTGAAAAGCTAGACTAAAAGACAACTCTCGCAATATGTAAAACTCGCTCAAACTCGATATGTGTTTCGCTCATCGTTTTCGCTCAATATGTCGCTCAAAGTTACTCCATGAAAGCTCTCTCGAAAGTCGTACGTTGCAGCTCTAAAATAACTCTTATTTAAAGGTCTTGGCTCCATCTTGAATTGGTAAAAAGATCCCTTGAATATCTCTTCAAATATCTCTTCGAAGATCTCCCTAAATATAGTATATATTTAGTTCGATTTTCTCTTCTTGGTCGATCTCTTATCTTCTATTTATGGTACTGATTGACTGATTCTCCTTGATATTCAGATCTTCTAATTATGGTAATTGCTTGACTTGATCTCCTTTGATCTTCAAATCTTCTATTTATAGTAATTGCACTTCCTATATTCGTTCAAGCAACTCCACACGCTTTTCACACGGTTTGGACCCATTTTAGCATTTTACCACGTCCTGCATATCAGTAAATAAAGCTACAAAAAATTAAACGGTTTTGGGCATGAAAGATAAAATCGAATGTTGACAAACAATGTTGGCTGAAATGATAGCCCAACATTGTCAAAGCTGAGCTAGTCAACATTACAGTTTCCCCCGAAGATTCTCCTTTCACAGCTTCGAGACTCTCTCTCCAGGCCCTTATACAGCTTCTCTTAGCTTTCCTCTTGGCCTCCTTATCGTGAGACGTCTCAGCAACATGCATCAAATAATCACTTGCTGTGAAACTTTCTGCTTTTCGAGCAGAATTTTCACCTTCCACTACGCGTGAAGTTCCTTCGATCCTAGCCACTTGAGCCTGTTTCCCGACCCACCTCCGGCTAGCCATGCACTGCTCATTGGCCTCTTTCACATGCACAACCTCTGCAGCTCGCAATGCATCCATTCAGCAGTAGCAGTTTCTGGTTTTTAAGCAGAAACACGAGATTTCGTCGAACTTCCTTCATCCGTTTCGACCTCCATATCCGAGCTTTCATCCACCTCAGAGCTTGACCTCTCTTGTGGCCTGATAGGACTCGCCATAATTGGTTAAATCTCCTCCACCTGGAGCTCAGAACCAACACATTAAGCTCACTTTCGGCATATTCACCACAGCAATTTCTGTGAAAACTGCTCCAACCAAGGGTCTTGCCCGCCCTTGCTCCACCTTGATCCGAGGTCTGCGCGTGGCTTCTCTTGTGCATCATTCAAGCCACGACATTCTCTAGTTTCCCTACGTCCAGTTGTCATCACCTTACAACCCTCCAAGACATATTAACCATGCCTTCGAAGTCCACCCAAAACCAGTCGACCCTGTTTCAGGATTTTAATTCTGCCACCCGCAGTTTTCGTGGTGTATCCTCGCCCATCCATGGCTCCGATCGAGATGATGTTTCTCGTCATCTCTGGCACGAACCTAACATCCTTGACAATCCTTACACCACCCGTTTTAAGCCTCAAATACACAGAACCGCAGCCCAAAACCTGACAGGTTTTCCCATCAGCTAGCTTCACTGTTCCTTGCTTCGTTCGTTGGAATTCTCGCAGCCATTCCTTCTTGCAAGTGACGTGAAAACTACATCCCGAGTCAAGGATCCATTCCTTGCTCGCCTTGTGCTCAGATACATTCAAAGCCTCAGCAGAAACCAAGCCTTCACAACAGAAGCTGCAGCACAATCCTTATCGAAACTCTATTCTGAAATTTGAGCAACTTTCGTACCTTTCGTTGCTGGGTTCTCCACCTCAAGACGAAGGTTTCCCGCAAGTTTTCGATCTACAACCAAACCTCCACATATCCTTGAGGTTTCAGCTCCACCGTTGGACCCCACCACAGCCGCAGCCACCTCTCCTGCATCACAAATAGCAGCCGTTGTTTGTCTTTGATATGGACATAACCTCCGTATGTGGCCTTCCTCGTGGCAATGGTAACACCTCAGAGGCCTCATGAGCTTCTTTTTTACAGCCTTCTTCGAGTCATTCGCGTTCCTACTCAACCATTTCCTCCTCACACACTTCAACTCATCCGATGAACTCCGACTCGGTTCTATCATTGAGCAGTTGTGAGATGATCTCCGAGGGAACATTCTTCGACTTCTTAGGCTTCCTCACGTACAACTCATTAAATTGCCTCCAAATTCCGTCCGTCGTGGTCTGCTTCAACACATTCTTCAGAACATCATCACCGAGACTCAATATCATCAAGCTCCGAGCCTTCGTTCGGATGATTTCCTTCTTCGGTACACTTGGATTCTTAGTATCATTTCCTCCTCAAGGTTGTACTCAATCATTCGAGCCTTCATCTTCAACTTCCAAGTGTCGAAATCCTTCGATCCATTGAAGATATCCAATTTCAGTTGCATCGCAGCCATAATAGCAAAGATCGAGCTCGTCGTCCAAGCTCACTGCACCAATTGTTGGGATACGACCGCCTATCGACTTGGAATTGACCCGTGTTTATGCATGTGCGAATTGATCTAACCTAATCGTGCAATCGCCAGCTCAACTGAATCAAAATCGCAGCTAAAAAACACAGAAAAACGAAATAGTATTTACGTGGTTCGACCTCGACTTCAGGCCTACTCTACAAACCAACATAGCAAGTTACAGGCCTCCGCATCTACTACAAATCTCGCTAATTCTAACCCTAGAAAAAGATATGAGCTCTCGAAGTTGATGTTGAAGCTGAGTTTCTGGTATTTATAAGCTCACAGCTGAAGCTGTTCTGCCTCGCATGCATCGACGGGCTTGTAACTCGTGCAGCTCGAGTTGTACAACACTCCACATAAGTTGTAGAATCGTTCAACAACTCAAGAAGTGAAAATGCAACTTTAATATTCGACCGTCTGATTCATCTTTGCTCCAGATCGAACGGTCCAAATTCAAACCTCCATAAACTCACTACAGAACTGAATTTTCTGCTTAAGAAAACATTTCCAACAGCTGTGATCGCTCAGGCACCTTTCCGACCATTTTCCGACCACAACCCGGCGAGTTCAGGCTCACAAATCCCAACAAATCGATATAACTCAGGATCTGCTCGCTAAGATCAACCTTTTCTTCCCAAGCATGCAGGCTACACTCGCCTGAACTCCTTACCAGAATCAGGCATTTACCAGACTTTATTTCAGCTTCAAGAAAAAAAAATCTGCAAGTCACGATCTGTAATGTCTGAAACCCACAATCAAGGCTCCACCTCGATTAACAAACCCGCCTAGTTGGTCATCCTGCTCCTCTAGCAGTGCTGAGCATCGAGCGAAACCTTATCAACTCCAAGCAAGATTGAAATCTCCCACTTGAAGTCGACTTGGTCCCTCGAGCCCAATCTCTTCATGTCGCATGAAGTTCTTTGTTTCCTAGCTCCATGAGCTCTCTTTCCAGCCCATCTACAACTACCTTTTCTAAGCTTCTTGGTCTTCATAACACGCACGACCTCAGCTTTGCTCAGCGAAGCGTCAAACTCCGTTACAGCTTCACTCACGCTCACAGATTCTGTCGCAACTTCGAGCTCACTTTCTTGAGGTGTATCTGTTGGGAATCCCCGAGGGTCCCCAGACCCACGTTCCTAGAACGGCGGAATTTTAAAATTTTACGGGATTTTCCGCCTATCCAAGATCGCTCGGCTACAAACACGAGAACATACAGACAAAAAGAGATAAGGGATCAGCCATGATACCTTGTTGAAATCTCTCGACGATGGCTAGCTTCGAATCCTTCAAATCCCCAAGGCGTAGTGCCCCTCTCCTACGCCAAAAGCACACGAACGAGACACCTTCTTTGCACAAGATCGTCACGCCGGCACCTCACTAACGTCGCATCTGTTCTTGCATGTGTGGCTAGGCTAAGAACGAGCTGCTTGGCGCCCACGAGAGAGAGAATGTGAGAGAGAAAGTGATGAGAGGAGAAAACTCTTAGTTTTTCCTCTCTTGAACTCAAGTTTCGAAAATTGGATTCTCTCTTCTTTAGAATCACGAAAATCCTAATTTGTACCACTTAGGATTGGCCAAAAATAGGTTGAGGTGGTAGGAGAAAAATCCTCACACCTTCCCATTTACCAAGTCTTCGTTTTACCAAGTAACGAATTCAAAATTCAAACTTTAAATTTAATTAATTAAATATCCAATACCTTAATTAATTAAAATACCATATTTAGTATATTTTAAATATATAATATCCAATATAAATATATTTAATAATTTGCAAAATTTTATCTAATAAAATTCAAAACTTATATATATATATCCGATATATATTATTTAATTCCAAATTAAACTATATTATTTCTCTAAGACAATAATAAAAGATCTAAATCTAATTTAAATCATATACTACATATTCAATATCAAATATTTTATTACAAAATATATATCGTGAGGTGAAAAGACCATTTTACCCTCACTAGTCAAACTTAGTATTTTCGGCCGATCAGGGTTTTGGCCAAGCCCCAAACCCTAATGTCTCAATCTAGGACCTAGCCTTGTCTCTCTCTGATGTTGACGTTGTATCGGTTGCCCTTTTTAAGCCCGACTCTCTCGGTTCGTCTCAACCGGGTAGGAGGTATCTAGGAGTTCGGTATTCACCTAGCCAGCCCCGTGGTACCAAACAGATCCCAAGTTGAGTACAAATTTAATCTAATCATAATCCACGAACCGGCTGTAGATTTTCGTCATACGTATAAACCCTTTACGTTTGTCCCGGTCGAGTGAAAGTCACGTATAGTCAAACTTACAGAACTCGACTCTATGTCGTTTATGTCGGTGAAAATACCGAAACTGCACTCCACGACTATCGCGAGTCAGTTATATGCTCTGTCCAGAGACTTGAATAAATTCCCGCACATTAAACTTGCCATAGGACGTTAACCTCGAATTTAATCGAGACCGTAAATCACGCTCCGCGGTTCAACCGGCAATCATATCGAAAAGTAGAGCGCATTTCGCCGCTAACCCATGCCACCGGCAAGCCGGGCCTAGCAAACTAGTGACAAGTCAAGACCTCAAGACCAACTCCAAGTTAACCATTTCGAGCTAAGGTTCACGCATACTACTACAGTCAATCGATCGATCAAGGACAATCCAAGCGTGTGATCGTTCGATTACGAGTCAGTGTCCAAATACAGATAATCCCCTGATGCATCTTGTATCATTGTCATGGGCTCCCACTTCCCAAGCGAACGGTTGGCACCCATCGACAAACAAGTCGTAAGTGTCATTCCAATCATCCTACTGGAGACTTAGACTTGTGGACTATTTTAATATTGCAGTATCTCAGCTTACTGGTGCCCCTCTCTGTCCCAACAGAATCAGTAACTGAACTGCCAATATTTGGATTTTATTAGTTTGTCTTATCCATCCAATAATTAATTACTGATGAATAAAGTCATTCCATTAATAGAAGTAATCAAATTGCATCACTAAACACTACACAATTAGCAAATTACCCTCGTACTCTCAGTCCTCGTACGGCATCTAGGGCATATACCTCAATAATCTCCCACTTGCACTAATGACACGCGCTATCATATCTTAACCCCATTCTATCGAGATGTCGATCGAGCAATGCCTGTGGTAGTGGCTTCGTGAACGGGTCCGCTGTATTCTCTATAGAGGCGATTTTCTGTATGGCTATTGAGCCATTTTCAACAAACCCACGCAGCACGTGGTATTTTCTCTCTATGTGTTTGGATTTACTGTGAGCACGTGGTTCCTTAGCTTGTGCAATAGCCCCACTGTTGTCACATCACAATGGCAGCGGGCGATCCACGATGCTAGGTACCACTCCTCCAGAAACTTGCGTATCCAAACACCTTCCTCGGCAGCTTCTGAAGCTGCGATATACTCTGCCTCAGTGGTGGAATCTGCAGTCGTGCTTTGCTTGGAACGTTTCCAAGACAGCCCCGCCATTGAGCGTAAAGACAAAACCGAAGTAGACTTTTGGTCATCCACATCTGATTGGAAGTCTGAGTCTGTATATCCATCTATTTCTAATTCTCCTGGGCCATAAATCAGTATCAAATCATTAGTCCGTCTAAGGTACTTCAGAACTGTCTTTAGTGCCGCCCAATGTTCCTTACCAGGGTTGATACCTACTCAATACGCCCATAGCATACGCTATGTCTGGTCGCGTGGAAAGCATCGCGTACATCAGGCGACCCACAGCTGAAGCATAGGGGACTCCACTCATCTCTTGTCTTTGTACCTCATTCTAAGGAGACATAGCCTTTGAGAGAAGAATCACATGCCTCATAGGTAGGAACCCTTTCTTAGACTCGTCCATTTTAAATCTTTTAAGGACTTTATCTAAGTAAAGGGCCTGGGATAAAGCCTATTGACCTTTCGCCCTATCTCTAAATAGGCGAATTCCTTGAATATAGGTCGCTTCTCCGAGGTCTTTCATAGAGAATTCGTTCGAAGGCCAAGCTTTAATCTCTGAGAGCATCCCAATGTCGTTTCCTATCAAAAGGATATCATCCATGTACAGTACTAGAAACGACACCTTACTCCCACTGGCCTTTCTGTAAACATGAATCCGGAGTTCTTAACTACTTCATCGAACCGAAGATTCCAACTCCTTGAAGCCTGTTTCAGTCCATAAATGGACCGATTCAGTTTGTACACTTTTCGAGCATCTGCTTCTGACGTAAAACCTTTGGGTTGTTCCATATAGATTTCCTCCTGGAGGAATACATTCAGGAAAGCGGTCTTTACGTCCATCTGCCAGATCTCATAGTCATAGTGTGCTGCTATCGCAAGCATGATTCGGATGGACTTTATCTTTGCGACATGTGAGAAGGTTTCACATAGTCAATTCCCTTTTTCTGACTATACACTTTCGCTACAAGCCTAGCTTTGTACGTCTCCACCTGTCCATCAGATCCAATCTTTTTTTTGTAGATCCATTTATTGCCAATTGGTCTAAAACCATTAGGCAGGTCTACAAGAGTCCAAACCTAGTTTGTGTGCATCGAATCCATTTCGGCCTGCATAGCCTCAAGCCACTTGAGGAGTCTGTACCAGCAATTGCCTGGTTGTAGGTGACGGGATCGTCCCCAACGCATCCCTCAGTCGCAGCATCCCCATGCTCGACGTGTACCATACCATATCTCTCAGGCATATGAGATATCCTACTGGACCTATGAAATTGCGGCTAAGCCAGGTTTTCTGAAACGTCGCCTAACGACTCTGGAATAGGAGTCGATTCGTCCTCTAACTCTCTCAGAGTTATTTCTCGTCCTTTACCGCCTTCGCCTATGAATTCTTCCTCCAAGAAAGTAGCGCTTAAAGCGACGAACACCCTGTGTCCGTCTGGGACGTAGAAGTAATACCCCATTGAGTCCTCGGGGTATCCGACGAATCTCGCCATTACTATCGTTTTAGGGCGACAGCTAGAATAACGATTAGACCTTTCATAAAATGATAGGAATTCGATTATAGGGCGACAGCAAATAATCGATCCTCGCTGAGGTAAATTAATATATATTCTCACAACCGTCTAGGGCGACAGCAAATTCGGGCATGAGTAGGAATTACCGCGACTTAACCATTATTTTTGTGTTAAAGATAATTTACGGCCTCGTCAATGATACCTAGCGGGATTAGAAATCCCAAGCACATTTGTTTTATATAAAAGTTATTATTTTTAAATATTTAAGTTGCATTCAAGCTTTTGGTTTGTTAGAATATATTTTATAAATAAAAATACAACTAAAACAAGGCTAAATATCAAATGATAGGTTATTACTAGTACTCAATTTATTCCTCGTGTTCGATACTCGGATATTCACTATAGCTATTCTATAAACGATAGGTACACTGCCTATCGCGCGCCATGCTAGTTATAACATATTCGTTTTAATTATTACTTGACGTACTTGCCCGAACCTTTATTTAATATATTAACGTACACGCACGCGATCAAGTTTTTGGCGCCGTTGCCGGAGAATAAATTGATATTAAGAACACCGTAGTTCGGTAATTTAGCCACTCTTATTTGTTAGTTTCCTTTTTATATATGCTTGAGTTTTATTTATTAAAGTGAATTTAGCTAGTTATCCTTCTTTGTTTACTTGTTTGCGTTTTATTTAAATATTCATCTCTTTGCTTTATTAGTTTTTTTCTGCTTATTTGTCTACTACTTTGCTACTTCGCGTGTCTAAGGTACCTTCAACG
This sequence comes from Craterostigma plantagineum, assembly GCA_027422505.1. Lineage (NCBI taxonomy): Eukaryota > Viridiplantae > Streptophyta > Magnoliopsida > Lamiales > Linderniaceae > Craterostigma > Craterostigma plantagineum. Next base: position 10,199,886 of record JAPQWV010000011.1, on the reverse strand, counting down.
GTGAATGACCCGAAGCCATCCATCGGGTCCCATCGTTGAAGTAGATCCAGATTTCGAGCAAAAGTTACGTAGACAACTCAGATACGATTCCAACGGCACGACCAATAACTCTCAGGAAGCTCCTGTAAGCTACTTAGAGGACAGCTCTCAGGAGTCGGCAGGAAATTTTCGAGTAGAGATGTCGGTAGATAGCCGAGAGAGAAAGGCAGAAATGGAAGATCGCAGAGTGCCTATTCACCCTCCAGAGGAGGAGCAATCTTTACAAGATCTGCTCAAGAGTGCCACGCTAGGCGGTACAGAGTCGGCGATCGTTATCCCACCGATCGAGAACAACAACTTCGAGCTGAAGCACTTTTGGCTTCAGATGATCTTTCAGACTGCCCAGTTCGAGGGAAACCCCGACGATGACCCATATTCACACTTGAAGGCCTTCTTGACAGTGACGAACACTATAAAGATTAATGGAGTCACGGGCGATGCGATCAAACTGATGTTATTCCCATTCTCGCTGAAGTTCAGAGCGAAGGATTGGATTGAGATGTTGCCACCCCGATCGATCACTACGTGGGAGGAGCTGCGAGCCGCATTTATCGGTCACTACTTTTCGCTGTCAAAGGTGCTAAGATTGAAGACGGAGATTTCCCTTTTCCACCAGAAGGACTCAGAAAACCTCTACGAGGTGTGGGAGAGATACAAGTCACTATTGAAGAAATGCCCACAACATGGGATGTCGAAGGCCGCCGTGATAAATCGACTTGACGAGGGCCTCAATGATCAGACCGTTCACATGCTAGACGGAGCCGCAGGAGGAGGGCTCGTGAAGCTTAATGCCACAGACGCGTGGAATCTAATCGACAACTACTCAAGGAACAGCTTCATGAGAGGAAATACGAGGATTAAGACGCCAGGTGTGTTTGGAGTGAGCGAGGAGACAGCCACAAATGCTAAGTTCGAGGCGCTCCAGCAACAAATAGCGGTGACAAATTCCTAGCTTCAGACGGTGATCAACACATTACTTCCAAAGGTCGGGCAAGCACAGCCCGTGAATGCCGTTATGACCACTACACCACCTCAGACGCCGTACATGGCACAATGCGGAATTTGTGGCGCAGCTCATGAGACCTCAGAGTGCCAACTCGGGCAGTCACTAGAGCACGTGGACTACATGGAGAATTACCAAGGCCAGCGAAGTTTTCATCCTCAATCGCACCTGTAACATCCCATCCCATACCGGGTGTCACTATAGCATCCGTCCCTACCACACTCCGACTGATAGTCTGACAGCACTGTACCACCCTTTAACCTTTCAACGTGCTTCGTCCTCGCTCACACGCACCCTGGGCAAACTTCCCAGGGGGTCACCCATCCTAAGATTGCTTCAAGTCAAGCACGCTTAACTTCGAAGTTCTTTCGGATGGACTCCCGAAAAGGTAGGTCGACCTTGGTGATATGAGTAGTACTATCAATTCTCTTATACGATTCTTAGCATGACACGCCCATACATTGTCAGTCTCAGGATCCCCTCTCATTCGGGTGTCAGATCGGTTCGTCCATGTACCCCTTCGCCTAGAAGCCTGCTAGGAGCCGCTCCTTGTCCGTGCACCTCTCTTGCACCGGCAATCACTCCCCGCCCTCATCGGCCCCGGGAGTCACATGCCCACCAGCTTCCGCCTGGTTCGTCCCCGAACCAGTACCTTACTGCGAGAGGTTGTGCTCTGACACCACCTGATATGTAATGCCTGGGTCCCTGAAACTAGGATGGCCAATAAATTCATGTGCATAGATTATATGTCTTATGTGACCTACGTGAACTTCATGGATTAATTACATGCCCGCACGAAGTCATGAATTTTGTACACGCAATTATGTGCTTATGTGAATCTACATGAATTTTATGCACATTAAATATGCGACCGTGTGATACCAAATTTATTAAGGATTGTCGAAAATGAAGAACAAGGGAAATAGAAATATTAGCAAGAATAGAAATGGGACTATAAATTGGGCTATGATGATAGTTGGGCCATATTTGAATCCAAACTTAGGCCCAAGTTAGTGGGAATGTGATGAGTTATAAAGGTTAGAATTAAAAGGCCCAACCAAATAAAATTGCCTTGGCCCCAAATACATTAGGATAAGATGGGGAGTTGGGGAGAAGGAAACCCACGTCAAAGCATGTTATCCCACACCATCTTAGTCAAAAAGCTATCATTATTGGTCAAAGGGGGTAGAAAACGAAAAGAGGTCTTCTCATAGCAATATAAGAAGTGCTCGATAACACTTAGAGGAAAGAAACGAAGGAGATGAAGTGGGTTGCCGGCAAGATCATCAAGCTGCTCAGATCTAGCTTAAGGCAGATAGTAAGAATTGGCCTCTCGCATTTAAAAACGAGAAGATAGAAAGAAGGGGAGAAACCGAACTGGGTTGGAGAAGGTATAAGATTTCATTGCTATTTTAGGTTCAAAATTCTAAGATAACATGTTTAGCATGATAACCCATTAGAATCTGCCCAAAACTCGTATTTTTATTGACCTTAATTTTGGGATTTTGAGGTTTTGTGGTATTCAACGTGTTCTTGCAACATTTTGATCCCTTAGATGTATTCATTGTATGATATTCTTGGGAACTGTTCAAGGAAGGTGATGATCATAAGAATTTCACAATGATTTAGGGATTTTAATGATTTTTGACACGTGAGGTATTTTGAGCCGTTGAAGACAAGCTTAGGACTTTCGATCGAAAGTTAGCAAGTCACATAATTAGTCGGGCGAATGAGCTTTGAGAACTCTTCGATCGAAAGCTATTATTAAATTAACTTAAGTTAATCGTACGACTCGAAGGTGTAAGGAGAATCGGGCGATTGTATCCCTTAGTGGGTGTGTGATGTCAATTAACCCATTTGATTAGAATCGGTCGATTCCCAAGCAAGTGAGAATTAAAATCGGCCGATCGATTTAAGTAATACAAGGACCCGATTTGAGACATGCACAACTTCAATATTTGACCAATCATAATTTGTATAAGATTGAATAGTCAAAGGGCCCGTGAGGATTTCTTAATTTAAGGGGAAAATCATTAGCCTAGTTGCCTAGTTGTCATCCTCACACCCATGTCCCTAAGCCTATACATAATACTTTTCAGAAAATCAAATATCGAGAGGCTCATAAAAGGAGAACAAAAACTCTAATTTAAATAAGAAAGAAGCAAAAGGACGAGTGAAGCTTCAATTGAAGAAATTTCCAACGAGTCTAAGCCTTGAAATTTGTAAGTAAAATATTACCTTTAACCTCTATAATTTCGTAACTAAGGATGTCTAAGTGTTATAGCTGTAATTAGTGGAAATCTAAGAATTTAGGCGTAAAAAGAGGGTAGAAACCCTAGAGTATGGTGTAAAATCATATCCATTGGAATTAGAGGACGTTAAGTTAGGATTTTGGTAAAAAGGAATTATCTTAAGTAGTATAACATGTTTTAGGATTTGCAGCCCCAAGTCTTGGTTAGTACTTAACGATTTATTTTTAAGGTAGGAGAAATTTTTAGATGTATGAATTTTGAGTAGGAGAATTTTCGGTAGTATGAATATTTGAAGCTTTCGGGCGATGGTAGTTAATCAATTTAAGTTTCGATTAATTGGAAAGATTAGGTAAGAATAGATCAATTGGAACTAGGAAAATGGACTTTCGATCGAAAAAGACTAGAGTAAAGGGGTTTCGGCCGAAACTGGGATTGGAGATAAGTAAGTTTCGATCGAAAGTGGGAAATTGAGCTAGACTCTCGAGCGAATGTAAATAGACTTTCGATCGAATTAAATTAGGAGAGAAGCTTCGGGCGACACTAGAAACAAGGAATTTAGTTTCGACCAAATCAATTTTAAATAGTAAATTAATCCAGTCATGAGTTTCGACCGAAACTCATTTCGATGCAAGGGTATCGATCGAAACCCAAAATGATGTCATGCAAACGTCATGGCACGGCGAAACTCCACCCATACCACATATAATCAATCGAAAGTGCGGTAACTAAATTTAGACTTTCGATCGAAAGTAGCTAACTAAAAGGACTTTCGATCGAAAGAGATCTCGGCGAAACCCCTCCCACATTACATCATATCGACCGAAACTAAGCCAATTGGAGATCGAATCGAGTGACGTCACGGTGATGAAAACACGCGGCGAAACACACGCGATTTGAAAATTAATCGGGCGAAACCCTCATGGCATGCACGGTTTCGGGCGAAACCAAGATGATGACATGCTGACGTCGAAACGCGGCGTAACCCGTTTCCACACTCACACTATTGGGCGAAAGTGAGCTACGTGTGCGAAGAATTGAGCGAAACTCGAGTGACGTCAAGCTGACGTGGGAACGCGGCGAAACTCCTCTAATACATGCACTTTCGGGCGAAACTGACGATTAACAAATAAAGAATCGGTCGACAAGATAGAGAATCGACCGAAAGTGGCATTGATACATGAGGAATCAAGCGAATCTAATTTAAAGGAACTTTCGCCGAAGCTCCCTATACGACATAACTTAAATATTAACATAATTTAAGTGTAGGGGTCGAATGACTCAAGCGACTTAGCAAATTTCGATACCTATTTATCCATTAGCTAAACATTTCAATACTTAGGAAATTCAAGAATGTAGACGGTACACTGACGATAGAATTTTATGCTTGGAATAGGGATTAACAATTTCGCAGGACCACTAGCAAATAATCTACGGACGCCAGGTAAGTGGGACTTTTCAACTACGACACATAGAATTAAGTGCGCATCTCTTACGTGGCTACGTGCTTCCATGATTCTGGGTGGATTATAACATGGCATGAATTACACGATACATGACATGGCATGACAAGTAATTTGGCATTTCATACATGCATTTCACGGGCATACACGAGTCTCACGAGCGTTTTAAGACATGACATGTATTTACGCATGATCGCCGGGGCGCGACAAATAGTTGCTAACATTAGTTTATCACTAATTACCAAACAATATACGTGCAAGAGAAGACGTGTAATACGGCTCTTCTAGCGCTACGAGGTGACTTTCTATGTCACCGATGTCAAGACAAGACACGTGCAAGACAAGACGTGTAAATCGGGCAAATGCTCTCGTAGCAAGATTAGCCGAGGGCCCTACAATGCAAGACACGTGCAAGACAAGACGTGTATTAGGAACCCTACAAGACAAGACAGGACAAGACAAGACATGATTTTGTGAGGATTAGTGAGCATTGGCGCATATGCCTCAGCGAGTCATGACACGGGCACAGCATGCATAAATCCTACTTACTGGGCTATATAAGTTCATCCCACGTTTTATGTGTTGTAGGTTCGTCTGATCACGGTACGTGATCGCCTAGCCGGCAAGGCAGCCTTTTGAAGCTTCCGAGCGTCTTTTGGGGGGTGGTGTGTACGTGGACGACTACCTGTGAGGCCGGGCGCATAGGAGTACTTTTGCTGTGCATGTTCACACGTCTCGTGTGAATAGGATACGTAGGATTTTAGGAAGCTTATGCAACTATTTTGATATGTAAAGAATGACTTCCATTATATAATGGAAAAATTTATTCCGCATTTTCGTATCTCTTCCAACTAAATACGTAGTTAGGAACCTAGGACAAGACTAGAAATGGTAGCGATGGCTAGGGTCGCTACAGCACCCCAATCTGACGTACGGGAATCAGAACCACCACAGACAAGGACCGCCGGGATTTCAGCCTAGACCGTCTGGTTTTCAAAGCGAACCACCACGAAAGTATCAGAACGCATCCGCGGGGTCGGGCAGCGACGATATGAGGGAGATAAAGGATATGATGAAGATGCTCCTCACAAATTTCAGCAACACCGCTGCGGCTCAGGAGAGTCGACTAACGAAGATGGAAGAGTATATAGAAGCCAACAACGTACGTGCTCAGAACACAGATGCATCGATTAAGAAGTTGGAGCAACAAGTGGGCCAGTTAGCGAAATCAAGGATCACTTCCGAGCTACACAGAGCTTAACCCTAAGGAGTATTGCAACGCGGTAACCCTGATAAGCGGGGGAAAATTGCAAGAAATACCCGCCAAGCAGAATCCAAATGAGAAAACTAATTTCGAGGGCCACGACGAGCCAGAAGTGGTGGAAAGCAAGGGCAGCGATATCGAGAAGGTCAAGGCTGACAAACGAAAGGTGCGACCATTCGTGAAGCCGTACCAGCCTAAGATTCCATATCCAGCTCGGTTGAGGGAGGCCGAACCTGAAAAGGAGAAGGTCGAACCCGAAAGAAGGAGACCGCGCATGGAAAAGAGAAGGAGGAGGGGATTGCTCCAAGACCACCAGTTAATTCTTAAACACCGAAGATTCCATATCTGGCTAGGTTAACAAGGGCGATGACTGACGAACCATTTGGCACTTACCTAGAGGAACAACGCGCCAAGAAGGAAGTGAAGCCGGTCAATCGTGTCGAGGAAGAGAAAGTCGACAAGGAGATGGAGGTCGTGACTACGCCGTCTGTCAAGGCGTGTCAACCAAAGAAGTATATTGTTGACGACGAGTTCGGTAAATTTCTTTCACTTTTCAAGCAACTACATATTACCGCTCGTCGAAGTCCTTGCACAGATACCTCGATGTGTGAAATACCTCAAGGACTTGCTCACGAACAAACGCAAGCTTGAAGATGTTTCTGCTAATTGTCTTAGAGGGGAGTGCTCGGCCGTCGTGCAAATGAATATCCCGAAGAAGCTAAAGGATTCAGGGAGTTTCACTATACCTTGTCTTATAGGGAATTTATATATTCATAAAGCATTTGCTGATTTAGGTGCTAGTATTAATTTGATGCCTTATTCTATGTTTAAGAAGCTTGGTTTAGGTGAACCCAAACCCATTAGGATGAGTATACAACTAGCGGATAGATCTATTACGTATCCTAGGGGTATTATAGAGGATGTGTTAGTCAAGGTTAATAAGTTTATTATTCCAGTGGATTTTGTTATTCTTGATATGAAGGAAGATGAGAATGTACCTTTGATCTTAGGAACACCATTTTTAGCCACTGGAGAGACCATGATAGATGTTAAAAACGGCACCTTGACGTTTACTATAGATGGAGAGAAAGTGACATTTTTCGTGGCGGAAACTAAGAATGATATCAGCAAGCATGAAATAATTATTCCTATCCTGATTTTATTGATCAAAATTCTTCTATGTCTTTTTCAGGTTTATCGCAGGTTATCAAGAAGAAAGACACGGAGATAGTCGAGGGAAGCAAAGAGGAGAACAAGGAGATGCGTTTGATCGACGGACCACCGCTTTTAGAGCTTGAGCGGCAGCCGAACCATTTCAGTTGTGCTTTTCCTGAGGGCGGACCAAAACCACTGATGACAGTACCTTCCAACCATTTTTTCAAACCACCTTGAAGACTCACTCTACTATGTCTACCTGAAAGACTTTAAAGAAAACGCTTCTTGGGAGGCAACCCAGGTATTCTCGTTTAGAGTATTTAAAAATAAAAATAAAATATATATATATAATAAAAAATAATAAATAAAATAAAAAAAGAGAATATATAAAATATATATATATAAAATAAATAATAATAATAATAAAAATAAAAACTGCGAATATTGAGGGAGGGTTTTTGCTTTCGCAACCTGATCTTATATCGCGGTATTTGCTTAGGATTCTCACAGGGTTTCGTCTTTAATCTATCAAAGTGCGAAACTCACAATGCAGAATCAAGAAACGGGATCAGAACGATAGTTTTACTTCATATAGATGGTTACATACCAGTCCAACTTGTGATGACCCAATACAAAAGCACTTAAAACTGCGAATAACACAAAAGACGGAACACTAGTTTTATTTCATAAGGGCGGTTACTCACAAGTACACCTAGTGAGAACCCAAAACACAAAAGCCAGTAAAACTGCGAACAAACCCACAAGAAGAGCGAAGTTGAGTGATAGCATATCTAAATTACGTCGAAACCTTGCGTATTCTTCAATCTCATTCTCACGGCCTTCCTGCTATCCCCAATTCATAGTGGCTAGCTAACCCAGAATGTCAAAAATGAGATTGCTGAAGACGTGTGATTTATGGTAAATGGTGTTGTTGTGTTGTTCGAGCAATGTCTATTTATAGGCATGAAGGAAACAAAAACATCATTATCATACCCGGCAAATCAAATAAATGATACAGGCGAATTTTTGACTTGAGGATTCGGCACCGCGAGAGAAATTGATATTTTCTTTGTCGATTATCAGATTTTTCCTCGCGCCAATCGTTCTCGAAAAACTCGTTGATTACATGTTGATCTTAGTAAAAATATAGATACAAAAAAAATAATAAAAAAGAAACAAAACAAAATGTTAAAAAAAATCGGGAGAGATGCAGGACGATACACCTTTATTAAACGGGCAATCAAATTTTGTTCTTTTCATGGAGGTAACATTCCGTAATCTCGATAAATGATTTCACGTTTATTTCAAATTCCGAACTAGTTTCATCCACGTTTACGTTTAAAAAAAACTTGGGGATTGGTGATTTTTCCCGCGAAGAGTATCAGTGTTGTCCCATTTACCTTTAAGATGCCTATTACTATTAATTTTCTATGAATTGTTTTTACGCCCTATTTTCTTTAAGTCTATTTTGTGAGGTCAAATGTCACGAGGAACGCCATCGAATAATGCAATGCGTAGTCTCATCCAAGCCAACCAGAATCATGCAAAACGCTTCTGCAACTAAGGGAATTTAAAACCTCAAGTGTGGGGAGGGTCGTCTGCAAAGCATGAACATCGAACTATTCAGGGAAGCTCGTCTTTTTATTTATTTTCCTCTTCCTTGTGTTCCAATGTTGTTACGTTGAGGGCAACGTAAATCTTAAGTGTGGGGAGGGAAATTTCTGCGAGTTATTTATGCGAACATATTTATATGTGCATGCTGTGATTAAAAAAAAAACAATATGGCATAATGTTTTCAAAAATCATGGTTCTTGTCTATTAAAGGATGATTTCATGGAGAAATTTTGTGAGTAATTAGGATCACATGCGTAGTAGATATCTTTCTTGCATGATGAACTTAGCGGTACTTGAAGGATTCGTACACATAACCTTATTTTTGTGAGATTTTGAGCCTACGAGCTTTTTGCTCATTTCTTTGGTTGTGTGAAACTTGCCTAATTTACTTCTCTCTAGAACTTGCTCGTGTATTACATGCTGAAACTGCTTAAGGTGAAAATGTGTGAAAATGAGGAATGCATTAGGAATTAGTACGTAGCCAAAGTTTCTGACCACGCCTGATCACCGTAGTTAGTCACTTTGAGCCTGAACCTTTTATTTTCGAAAACCGATATTCATAGCTACCAGCCTAAATAAGCCTCAGAATTAAACCCCATCGGAGCAATAGTGTAAGTGAAGGATGAGTGACGAGTCACGTGCACAATTTAGTCAAATGTCTGACAAACACCGAAGTTGAAAAAAAACTGAAAAAAAAAAAAGAAAAAAAATGAATGAGAAATAGCTAAGAACCTTTCATCCGATAATATTTCACTCTCTAGAGCACATTTTTATACCCTAAGTAGAGATGTCGAAAGAAGAAAGGCTTGGTAAAAAAAAAGAGTGAAAAAAAAAGAGAAGAAAAAAAGAAAATTTATTTGGGTGGCAATCAGATGGTCGACTTATTGACGCATTCGTGACAAAGGCATGATTCCAACACGACTCTAGCTCATATCCTTTTATGCTTAGCCCTTGAATATTTTGGATATTTAGCCTCCTAATACCCGGTAAAGTCATTCCGATTCACACTTTATTACTTTGGGTAGTAGATTTACTAATCACTTGCAAGCTTATGGTAGAGATCAGATTAATGCATGAACAGAGAGATTTCACTGACATTTTAAGCCTATACACTGTGCGATTTGAGTGAACTCCTGTGAGGTACGAATCACGATTGATATTGCTAAGGAATTTGTGTAGTTAGACGTCAGCTTCAAATGTGTTTTCCGAAATTACTTGCATTAGTTCATTACATGATTCATTCTTAAAAGATAAGATGCAGGATTGAAATTAATTTTATGCCTTATAATTTGCTTGAGGACAAGCAAACGCTTAAGTGTGGGGAGATTTGATAAATGGAATTTATTTTATTTTTTATACCCCGGAAAAGCGTATTAATATAAATTTCTTCGAATATTATGCTTATACGTTTATATTTAATTTTTGGCAGATATTCGCAAAAAGACAAGCGGAAATATTCGGATTTGAAATAAATTTGAGGAACCATTGAACCAAATATCGACCTAAATCAATTGGGCCGAAGAATAAATATCAGCCCAAATCCACAAGCCCAAGCCCACTATGCAACAACCCTCAATTATAGACACCACTCACATACTCACACGCATGAAGCCGTAGACAAGAAAGGAGAAAAATGAATAAAGAAACCCACGAGCGACAATCCGACAGCGTAGCACACACGAGCGGAAAAAGGTAGCGACAGATTTACGAATTCAAGGAAGAACAGAAGATTTTGCGATCTGATATTACGGGTGGGTGTTTACTTGTCTTTTCTTCATCATCTATAAAAAGAGGAGATCGACCTCTATGCAAGGAGGGAGGATCGAACACTTTGAGTAGGAATCTTCACCATCTTGGATCGGCCTCTCCACTCAAATACACAGTCGAACGTCTGACCATCAACCAAGCACCCACCTCATCAACCAAGCACCTCTCAACCATTACCCACATCAACACGTTGGACACCTAGCCTCTCAAAGCACCCACCTCTCCAAGCTCATAAACCATAGCAGCCGAATTAAAGGGAAGCACGCAACTACAAGGAACCACAGCACACATCTGCCCTCCTCCTCATACGCTGAACACACGGAAACAAAGACCAAGATAACGAGCAGCACATAGCTGAAGGAGTTGAGCAACTGCAGTTTCTCCGGTCGCTCACGAGCCGTTTGACAAAAGTACCCAAAGACGTGCACAATATCGGGAGCGAGCAAATGAGCGGGTAGCGATACGAGGACCGGCAGAGATGTGACGTGAGATAGAACCGAAGCGGGATCGGGAAACTTGGAGGGGACGCGACGTTGACGGAGCCAAATATCAGGGAAGAAATGTGTTTTATTTCTCTTTGTCATTTATGCTTCTCGACGTTAATATTTCGTATGAGTAGCTAAGTTTATTGTGTGCTTGGGATGAGATGAACGCTAGGTAGAATTATTGGACTAAAATACTCGTGAACATGCGATATTGACTATTTATCATTTGTGATTTTGTTGTTCAAATTAATATGTCTATGTGTTGATTTGGATATCACTTCGATATGTCTATGTGTTGATGTGATTTCGTGGTAATATCATTTTAGGGCGACAGCTAGAAAACGATTAGACCTTTCATAAAATGATAGGAATTCGATTATAGGGCGACAGCAAAAAATCGATCATCGCTAAGGTAAATTAATATATATTCTCACAACCGTCTAGGGCGACAGCAAATTTGGGCGTGAGTAGGAATTACCGCGAATTAACCATTATTTTTGTGTTAACGATAATTTACGGCCTCGTCAATGATACCTAGCGGGATTCGAAATCCCAAGCACATTTGTTTTATATAAAAGTTATTATTTTTAAATATTTAAGTTGCATTCAAGCTTTTGGTTTGTTAGAATATATTTTATAAATAAAAATACAACTAAAACAATATTTATTTAGGCTAAATATCAAATGATAGGTTATTACTAGTACTCAATTTATTCCACGTGTTCGATACTCGGATATTCGCTATAGCTATTCTACAAACGATAGGTACACTGCCTATCGCGCGTCGTGCTAGTTATAACATATTCGTTTTAATTATTACTTGATGTACTTGCCCGAACCTTTATTTAATATATTAACGGACACGCACGCGATCACATATCCCCACAACAAAATGGGGAGATCTGTGTAACTCATCATCGACCGAACCATATCTAAAAGCATTCGGTTTCTCCGTTCGGCCACGCCATTTAATTGCGGCGTGCGTGACGGGAAAAACTGTATGATGATGCCATTTTCTCTAAGAAATGCATCAAACTCAAGGCTCATGTATTCGCCTCCTCGATCTGACCGAACGACTTTAATGAACTTGCCAGTTTTCTTCTCCACTAATGCTTTATACTCTTTAAACATTTCAAGAGCTTCAGACTTTTGTCTCATCAAATAGGCATTCCCATAGCGGGAGAAATCGTCCGTGAACGTTATGAAGTAGCGGCAATTACCTGGGGTCGTTACTTTAAATGGTCTGCATACGTCAGTGTGAATCAATCCCAACACTTTCCGTGGCCCTAGTGAAGGTCCCTGTGAAGGGTGACTTGGTCATTTTCCCTAAGATGCAAGACTGACAGGTAGAAATCGGGCCTGTTCGCACTGTGCTAATCAGACCGTCCTTTTCCATCTGTTCAATCTTCGCTTCTGCTGCGTGACCTAGTCGTAAGTGCCACATGTATCGATCATTCGACCCAGTCGATGATTTGGTGATTGCATTTACAGTTTTAGCATTGTCTTTTAAGTTGACGTATATAAACCATTTATTAACGTCACACTTCCAACATTTTCATTTCTAAAATAAATATGGAAAACATTATCAATGAATCGAAATTCATAACCCAGTCTGCTCAAAACAGGAATCGAAATAATATTTTAAGCCCCTTGGGCAAAACTAAAACGTCAGAAAGTTCTAAACAATGTAATGACGATAAGACTAAGGTCTTCGATCCCATGTGTGTAGCTGGTACACTATGTCCACTACCTACGTTGATCAAGACTTCGCCAGCTCGAAGCTTCCTATGTGGGACTAGCCCCTGAGTCAAGTATCCACAAAGTAGAATACACAGAACAATTAGCTTCAAAAAACTAATTGTTTTCCTGAGGCGTCAGACGCCTTCAGCTTCGGACATTCACGCTTCCAATGGCCCATCTGCTAGCAAAGGAGGAACTTATCCGTGGGCTTTGCGCCCGACCTTTCGACCTTGGTGGTCTTCGTCTTCTTGTCGACTCTACCATTGGCCATGCCTGTCTTGTTCAAGTTCTTCTTCGATCCCTTGGACCTAGAAGTCGCAACAAGCATGTAGACGTGCACATTCGCTGAATCTTCAACCCACTTATCGTGGAGTACAATCTCCTCATTAGTGGATTCAGCTGTGGGCAATTTTGGCTCCTTAATGTCCAAGACATAATTCAGTTTCACTAATTTGAGGACGATCCTCAAATTTTTGAGCCAGTCTACATAGTTCGGTCCCACCAAACAATGTTTCTCCAAGAGTGTAATTAATGGGTTTGTCATCTTAACTAATAGAGAATAAAATAAAATGCAAAAAATAAATAGATAGTTAGGATTTGTAGTGTTTAATCAGACTAAATTAGGACTTTAAATTTTTGTCTGACTACCACTATTTTTCTCGAAACCCTTTCTCCCGGTAGGCGTTTCGGAAACCTTGTTGAGTGGTTTCATAGTGGCGTTGGCCCCGCGCCACAACAAACTAGCCTCAACTTAATAGCTTATTGGCTCGTTTGATTAGCCGAGGTCGTGCCCCACACGTTTCTGTCACACAGAAGATTCAACGTCTTCGTCTCAGCTAGGGTCTCTCAGCCCTAACTCGGAACATATTGGGAATGCCTGTTCAAGTGCAACCTATCAACGTCATGCTCACCTTCCACTTTTCCGTGAACTTCATCCCCCCGTAGGGACACTCTTTATTAGAGGGTGAAGAGTGGTCGGTGAGCGGCAATTCGTAATTGCATCCAAACCTCTTCATTCAAATAACATGCATCACGACAAATTTAACATAATTTCGAGCCGAAATCGAATTTTGGCTTTTAAATGGGCCGAGCCTAGCCCTATGTATATTGGGTCGTAGGATGGGCTGGACCAGGCCTTTCGGGCTTGTGTCGGGGATGCTCGGGCCATGCGCGCTGCCAGCCCCGTGCCGCTCGCACCATGCGGTCAGCCCCGATATCCGCACGCTGTTAGCCTAGCGCTGCTCGCACCCACGGGCGCGGTCATACCTACTTTCAGCGCATCCACGTGCAGCTTTCCCAAGCGTCGTGCGCACCCACGCGCGCGGCCCGTGCCTCTCATGCCGCATGCCCCGCGTGCAGTCAGCCCTATACGCCGCGCTCCGCGCGCGGCCAGCCCGTCTTGACTCGCGCACCGCGCGCGCCATGCGCGCCGACTAACCGTGCATCGTGCGCACCATGCGCACGGCTAGGAGCAGGCCGCACGTTGCGCGCAGCCCGCCCTGAGTCGCGCACCGCATGCGACGCAGCCCCGCCCGCCGCGCATGCGGTCTGCCTGGGCGCCGCGTGCGTCATGCGCACGGCTAAGGCTTTTGGGGTTTTCGTGGCCTTTTGTCACAGTCCCATGACTTTAATCGAGCCTATGTCTTTGATACCACTGTTAGGAATCCCCGAGGGTCCCCAGACCCACGTTCCTAGAACGGCAGAATTTTAAAATTTAACGGGGTTTCCTGCCTATCCAAGATCGCTCGACTACAAACACGAGAACACACAGACATAAAGAGATAAGTGATCAGCCATGATACCTTGTTGAAATCTCTCAACGATGGCTAGCTTCGAATCCTTCAAATCCCCGAGGCGTAGTGCCCCTCTCCTACGCCAAAAGCACACGAACGTGACGCCTTCTTTGCACAAGATCGTCACGCCGGCACCTCACTAACGTCGCAGTTGTTCTTGCATGTGTGACTAGGCCAAGAACGAGCTGCTTGGTGCCCCCGAGAGAGAGAATGTGAGAGAGAAAGTGATGAGAAGAGAAAACTCTTAGTTTTTCCTCTCTTGAACTCAAGTTTCGAAAATTGGATTCTCTCTTCTTTAGGATCACGAAAATCCTTATTCGTACCACTTAGGATTGGCCAGAAATAGGTTGAGGTGGTAGGAGAAAAATCATCACACCTTTCTAGGGATGGCAATGGGCCGGGTCCAGACCCGGACCCTGCCCGGACCCGCTCCTAATGGGCCGGGTATTTTTAAAATAATCGGGTATGGGGCGGGTTATGGTTTTTTATCCTTCTACCCGGCCGGGTCTGGGGCGGGTCGCGGGTCTAACCCACCCCGACCCGGGACCCGACCCGCTTAAAATATTAATTTAAGGTTTATATTATATATTATATGTTAAACTAGGTTTTGCCTTTCTTTTTCTACAGCCGTTCTCACTTCTCTTCTTCCATTCAACAGCGACACCACACCACAACACCACCCACCTCAGCCGCGACACCATCAGCCGCCCCCAACTAGCTGCGACACCTCCGCCCCCGCCGTCAGCTGCAACACCGCCGGTCGACCCCCACCAGCTGCGACATCATCGGCCAGCCGACGAGCTGCGACACCGCAGCCCCCCACCGTCAGCTGCGACACCGTCGGTCACCTGCAATTTTTACTTGGGTTTTTGTGTTTATATATCTTAGATCCGTCTGTCTTTTTCTTCCCATAGTAGTTAAGATAGAAAAAGAGATAGCAATCTTGGGGTTTAGTCTTCGCTTTTTATTGGATTGGAGGAAATGTTTGTAGTATCTCTATATGTTCATTTCTATCAAAACTTTCATTAATTTTTCGTGTTTTGGATGTGTTAATGTCTTGGGTTCTTGTGTTTATATATATGAGATCCGTCTATTTTTTTTTCTTTCCCATAGAAGTTAAGAAAGAAAAAAAGATGCAATCTTGGCGTCTGCTTCGACGTTTGGGCACTCCCTAATTTTATAGATCTATGTTAATTCTTCATGGGTTTTTTATTTATAAAATACATTTGTCATTTCTTCTATAGATGGAGGCTGAAGGAGGAGATAATTCCCAATCTCAACCATCGGTTAATCTACCTGATAGTGTTCACGCCCTTGAAAGCAGTTCGATGGCGAATAATTCGGAGAACAATGAAGACAATACTAATGGAAAGAGAAAGCGCACGTCATCGGCATGGGAACATTTCACTAGAATTAAAGTTAAGGAGATGTGGTGGGCGGAGTGCAAATATTGCAAATCTCGTCTCAAAGCTCCAACGGACTATGGAACAACTCATTTAATTAAGCACTACGGGAGAGCATGCAAAAAGAGACCGAGGAAGACGGACATTCGTTAATGTTTGATAACTGCAAATAACAAGTTAAGTGGAGGTCAAGAACTCTCGGCGAATATTTTCAGTCAGGAAAAGTCGAGACATGAGCTAGCTATCATGGTTATTTTGCATGATTATCCACTAAGTATGGTAGAGCATCATGGGTTTCGAAGATTTACTGCAAGCCTCCAACCATGCTTTAAGAATATAACTAGGAACACGCTCAGAATGGACATCCTAAAGATTTATGGCGAAGAGAGGACCAAGTGTTACCAAACACTGGAAAAGCTTAAATGTCGTGTTGCTATTACAACTGACATGTGGACATCAAGCAACAAGAAAAGAGGCTTTATGGCAATCACTGCTCACTACATTGATGACTCATGGACACTACGAAGCTGCATTTTGAGGTATTTCAGTGATTTACTTAAGTTAGATTTATTTGCTTAACGGCATATTCTAATTATCTAATTAATTTGTAGGTTTTTGTATGTTCCCGCTCCACACACAGCTCATGAGCTTTCAGAGCAACTTGTTAAGGCGTTAATGGATTGGAATATTGATCGAAAAGTATCTACTATTACTGTAGATAATTGTTCGACCAACGATGCCATGCTTCAACTCCTTCAAGACAAGCTCCCAAGAAACGACTTACCACTGCATGGGAAGGTACTTCATATGCGTTGTTGCGCCCATAATTTGAATTTGATTGTGAAAGATGGCCTAGAGTTGATTAATGGTGCAATTGAGAGAATACGTGATAGTGTTGTATTTTGGACTGCTTCGCCTGGTAGAGTTGAATGTTTTGAAGATGTGGCTCGTCAGTTGGACGTCAATTGTTCAAAGAAGTTAACTCTTGATTGTCCAACTCGTTGGAATTCGACGTATTTGATGTTGGAGGTTGCTATATCATATAGAGACGTGTTTTCACGAGCTCAATATCGAGAGAAGAAATACAAAAATGTACCGACGAATGAAGATTGGATGAATGCCATTGAAATATGTGGGAAGCTACGAATCTTTTACCAAGTGACTGAGATGTTTTCAGGTGCGCTTTATCCCACATCTAATGTTTATTTTCCAAATATATGTGCTATTAGAATGAAATTGGATGAGTGGATAAAGAGTACAAGTGTCATGATTCGTGATATGGCCGAGAAGATGTTGTTGAAATTTGAGAAGTATTGGGATTCTTGCCATGTGATGATGGGGGTAGCCGCTGTGTTGGATCCCCGATATAAAATGAAGTTGGTTGAGTTTTATTACCCGTTGATATATGGTGAAAGAGCAAGATTGAAAATAGATGAAATTCGTCAAAATTGTTACGATTTATTGATTGATTACCAATCTAGAAGTGCAAGTTCGAAAGTTGGCTCAAGTAGTGGAGGTGCATCGTCTTCTAGTGTTTATAGTTTCAATGCATTTGAGAGTGATACATTGGAACTATATGACCAATATATTGCGAGCTCGAGCAATGAAGTTAGACAATCATTGACATCGGAAATGGATATGTATTTAGAAGAAACTGTTTTGCCAAGAACGGAAAACTTTGATGTGTTGAGTTGGTGGAAGACTAATGGGGTCAAGTATCCTATTCTACAAAACATGGCGAGGGATATATTAGCAATTCCAGTATCAACCGTAGCTTCCGAATCTGCATTTAGTATTAGTGGAAGATTGCTTAGCCCTCATCGTAGTAGACTCCAGCCAGATACATTGGAAGCTTTGATGTGCACTCGTCGTTGGTTGTTGCAGGAGGTTGATGGTAAGTGATATTTTATTTTTACTATAATTTTGAGTTCAATTATTTTTCATATTAATACATCTAATATCTGTTTTTCAGGCATTTCCCAGAAAGTTGATAATTTCAAGTGCCCTGTCGTATTGGATGAAGAAGATGATATTGAAGAAGAAAGTGCTACTGAAACTACGGTCTAGTTTGTTTTGATATTTTGATTGATGAATAATTTTGTCTATCACTTGGTTTTTATTATGTATTTGAATTGGGAAAAATTTTGATGTTTGAAAATTAAAGAACTGTGGTCTCCAGACAAATGCATCAAAATTAATTAATTTAGACGGGTCTAGCGGGTCTGACCCGATTATTACGGGTCTCGGGGCGGGGCGGGTTTTCCACGAGCCGGGTCGGGGCGGGTAACGGGTCCTGTAAAAATAAATGGGGCGGGTCCCGGGTCTTGCCAAACCCGGTTCAGACCCGACCCATTGACATCCCTAACCTTTCCATTTACCAAGTTTTCGTTTGACCAAGTAACGAATTCAAAATTCAAACTTTAAATTTAATTAATTAAATATCCAATACCTTAATTAATTAAAACACCATATTTAGTATATTTTAAATATATAATATCCAATATAAATATATTTAATAATTTGCGAAATTTTATCTAATAAAATTCGAAACTTATATATATCCGATATATATTATTTAATTCCAAATTAAATTATATTATTTCTCTAATACAATAATAAAGATCTAAATCTAATTTAAATCATATACTAAATATTCAATATCAAATATTTTATTTCAAAATATATATCGTGAGGTGAAAAGATCATTTTACCCCTCACTAGTCAAACTTAGTATATTCGGCCGATCAGGGTTTTGGCCAAGCCCCAAACCCTAATGTCTCAATCTAGGACCTAGCCTTGTCTCTCTCTCTGAGGATGACGTTGTATCGGTTGCCCTTTTTAAGCCCGACTCTCTTGGTTCGTCTCAACCGGGATATGAGGTGTCTAGGAGTTCGGTATTCACCTAGCCATCCCCGTGGTACCGAACTGATCCCAAGTTGAGTACAAATTTTGATCTAATTATAATCCATGAACCGAATGTAGATTTTCGTCATACGTATAAACCCTTTACGTTTGTCCCGATCGAGTGAAAGTCACGCATAGTCAAACTTACAGAACTCGACTCTATGTCGTTTATGTCGGTGAAAATACCGAAACTGCACTCCACGACTATCGTGAGTCAGTTATATGCTCTGGCCAGAGAATTGGATAAATTTCCGCACATTAAACTTGACATAGGACGTTAACCTCGAATTTAAACGAGACTGTAAATCCCGCTCCGCGGTTCTATCGGCAATCACATCGAAAAGTCAAGACCGCATTTCGCCGCTGACCCATGCCACCGGCAAGACGGGCCTAGCAAACTGGTGACAAGTAAGGACCTCAAGACCAACCCCAAGTTAACCATTTCGGTCTAAGGTTCACGCATACTACTACAGTTAATCGATCGATCAAGGACAATCCAAGCGTGTGATCGTTCGATTACGAGTCAGTGTCAAAATACAGATAATCCCCTGATGCATCTTGTATCATTGTCATGGGCTCCCACTTCCCAAGTGAACGGTTGGCACAACCATATTGGACCCATCGACAAATAAGTCGTACGTGTCATTCATGTCACCCTACTAGAGACTTAGACTTGTGGACTATTTTAATATTGCAGTATCTCAGCTTAATGGTGCCCCTCTCTGTCCCCCACAGAATCAGTAACTGCACTGCCAACATTTGGGTTTTATTAATTTGTCTTATCCACCCAGACTGCAAGGTGAAATCTTTAGACTAGTTAATAATTTGTCTTTAAATTTATTCATCTTAATTAATTAATGATGAATAAAGTCATTCCATTAATAGAAGTAATCAAATTACATCACTAAACACTACACAATTAGCAAATTGCCCTCGTACTCCCAGTCCTCGTACGGCATCTAGGGCATATATCTCAACAGTTTCTTCATCCTCTTCAGCTCTTTCAGGCACCATAGATTCATCCCTCGAACTAGGCTCACAAGTAGTCCTTTCACTTGAAGAAACCATCTCCACCTCGAGCTCAGACGACTCATAAACCGAGCCAGACTTATGAAGACTCAAATCAGCAAAGTTTACAAGTGCTTCAACCTCAGGTTTTGCTCCACCTTTCTCAACCTCGATCTGAGGCCAACATGGCTTATCGTGGGCAACATTCAAGCCATCACATTCCCTAGTTTCCCTTGGTCCAGTTGTCTCCTCCGTACAACCCTCCAAGACATATATCCCATGCCTTCGAAAACCGCTCAGAATCAGCCTATTTCCCTTTAGGATCTTGATTTCTCTAGCTGCAATTTCTGCGTTTAATCCTCTTTTATCCAAAGCTCCAATTGATATGAGGTTCCTCTCATCTCAGGCACTAACCTCACGTCTCTAAACCCCCGCCCCCCCAACAACGCCAGATTTCAGCCTCAAACGAACAGATCCACGGCCAAGAACTTGACAGCTTTTACCGTTACCGAGCTTCACACTTTCTTGATCCGTTTCTTGGAAATCTTGCAGCCAATCTCTGTTGCACGTGACATGAACTGAACATCCCGAGTCAAGAATCCATCCATTGATCTCTTCTTGCCCAGAAAGACTCAAACTTTCTGCAAACTCGCAATCATCATC
Organism: Craterostigma plantagineum; assembly: GCA_027422505.1. Classification (NCBI taxonomy): domain Eukaryota; kingdom Viridiplantae; phylum Streptophyta; class Magnoliopsida; order Lamiales; family Linderniaceae; genus Craterostigma; species Craterostigma plantagineum. Next base: position 10,179,336 of record JAPQWV010000011.1, on the reverse strand, counting down.
TTGACTAACTTCTTGAGCTTGGTCTGAAATTTCAGCCATGATCAAGTCATTCTTCTTTTCGATCTCCACCTCAAGATTCAAGTTTCCCGCATTCTTTCGATTTGTAATCAGACCTTGACACATTCTTGAGGTCCCACGTCCATCATTGCACACAGCCAATGCCACAGTCGAGCAACGATCATCACATATAACAGCCCCTGCTTCGTTTTGATCTTTGGGCTGCGACGTTCTTCTTCGATGTGGGCACAACCTCCTAATGTGGCCTATCTCATGGCAGTGGTAACACCTTAGAGGCTTCTTGGACTTCTTTTCTACAGCCCTCTTCGAATCCTTGCTGTCCCTTCTCACCCATTTCTTCCTCACACATAGCAACTCGCCCGATGAACCCGTTCTTGACTCGGTTCTTGCATTGAGCTGCTTCGAGGAGACCGTGAGCACGTTCTTCGACTTCTGAGGCTTATCCATGTAGAGCTCGTCCAATTTTCTCCATAGAAGGTCTGGTGTTTTCTCCTTCAACACATTTCGAAGCATACCATCTTCAAGGCCCAAGATAATCAAGCTGTAAGCCTTCGCCCGAACGATTCTCCTTTCGTCCGCCTTCAAATCCTTCGGTAGCATGTCCTTCCACGTCTTCAAGGCTTCCTCCAACCCCCCTTGATCAACGCAGCCTTCATCGTGAGCTTCCCCAGTCCAAGATCGTCCCCTTCGCCGAATTTTCTTCATTTCGAACCTCTCTTGCACCATCATCTTCCTCGCGTATCGTTCCGGTCTCGCCGCACCACTTGTTGGGAAATCGGCGCCGTTAGGTTCGAAATTCACTCTTCTAACGTGATTGTGTGTGAATTCAATCAAGAAACTAGTTCTTGATTTTGATCAGATCGAAAATCAGCGAATAGAAAACGAGAAAAACAGAGACGATTACGTGGTTCGGCCTCGACGTTCGGCCTACTCCACGGACCAACTAGACCGTGTTATTCCAAACCAAAAGAAGGGATTAGAAGGATGACACTTCCTCTCCAACTTTCTAGTTTACACCAAATCCTAACTCTCACTCTATAGAAAGTTATGAACGCACGAAGTCATCTACTTCAACTACGAAATCTGGTATTTATAAAGCTTCAGAAAACAGCTGTGCATTGAGCGCTTGTACTGCTCGATGCACGTCACTTACAAAAGTTGTGTACGTCGCGCTCACTTATAAAAGTGTTCAGCAACTTTTACTTGAAATCTCAGCATGTCACTTAATAATAGTTACGAAAATAAAACTACCCTTCAAATACGTTTATCTATTTCCACTTTAAAAGAAATTTTATGTCACGAATATAAATTTTTTATCCCATTATAAAAATTTACGTTTTTATTTCATTATTAGTTGCAGTGCAAGACACCTAATATTCAATAAATAAGGCCAACTAATCACTAAAGCCAATTTTGGATCAATTTCTTGGATCGCATGTTATGAAGTTTATAAATTTTGTTTTAGTTATTTTTAGTTTTATTTTCTATCAAGATATTTCTATTGGTGATTGTTTGATAACAAAAAATAGTGTTCATGTTAGACATTCTTATTAGGACCAAAGGATTAATTCAACGAAAGTCGGAATTTTTTTATATTCGACATACCTAGTCGGGCTACATCATGACACATCAAAAGATGTAGAGAATCAAAATTGTATTTCTTAATTAATTATAGGACGCTATCGTAGTAGTTTCGTCCAAGGCAAGGCTTAAATCTATTGGAAGGACGACCCCATTTATTTCTAATAAAACAATTATTTCAAAATAAATAATAAGAAAGGTTCAGAAAAGAAATATTCCAACCTTTATTCAAACAAACGCACAATATGGTGACACATATTAGACACATGTCTGTCAAGTGGGCCCCACCAAAAGCCTAAGATTTAATATCCGAAGGTGGTCTTTGTTCGATTGGAAAGAAGTAAAGAGCCCAATTTATCGTTGTCTTTGCTAAGAACATAAAAAAAATAAAACAAAAATACGAGGCTCTTTTCATGCCGTGAATCACTTTGTCAGCACTCTTTCAACACGGTAAGCAACTAACCTTACCTTCCTCTTTGGCACGTTTGAGTATTAGTTTAACCTAAGTAGTTGCTTGGTCTTTCTTTGCTTGCTTCAATTAGGGATTTTTATTGCGTTGATTTGTGGCTTCCCCCTTTAAATAATTTCCCAAAGTCCGAAAAAAAAAATGCTTAGGTGTCCCTAGTAAGTACTGTTCTTCACTAGCGTTCCTTTTTGACTGGCTTCTCAAGGGTGACATGTGTTCATGAAAAGGTTGGATTTTTAACACTTGGAGGTTTAGATCGAAAAGAATACATTTAAATTTTACAAGTGGGTCGTCAGATTTTCTCCACTTTTGAACAGTTTCATTTCATATGCATATTCTTTTCTCTTTTTTTCCCCGTATTCTGGGTTCATGTTTTCCCACCACAGCATATTCGAACTGTGAACCTCGTAAGTTCTTGTTTACTAGTTTTTGTGGGTGTAAGAATCACGTGATAATTTATGGGTCGATGAGTTCTTTGATAAATGAGAATGTAAAGAAAATGACTATTTAGTTGGCTTGTCTTCAAGAATTATCTGTAATATTACTTATAAGGTGGTTGTTTTTCTTCTAATGTAGATGTTTGGTTCGTATTCTTTCGTGCTTTAGATTATGTTCCCTAATACTTTTTCTTGATTTAGGCATAAATTCGGCATATGTCAGCCGCGAAGAAGGCTGCCTGAGAAAAATAAGGTCACTTTTTTTATGGGTGAAATCTTTTCACAAATTGGAAATCCCATCATCAGAGAGGAGGGCTCAAAGATTTCTCTAACATTTTCTCATTTGTTGTGGGATTGATAAGCTGATCACCAGAAAAAAAAAAAAAAAAAAAGTCATTTGTTGTCTGAACAATCATCATCGCCGGCCATGACTAAGCTACCTTTAGCCCCTAATCCCGGCGGGACCCACGTGGCCAAACTCGAAGATCAAATGAACAACTTCGAGAGATCGAAAAATGGCGAAAAACCCATACCCGTAGAATCGAATAGAAACGACGAAGAAGTAACGAATTTGATCAAGAAACCTACTCCAACTGTCTTAGATGATCTTGTCTCCATCGAAGAAGACGACGGTGATGATGGTAATAACAACAATGGAGGCTCTATATTAATGGCTAAGAGAACGTATTCAACTTCGTCTCTCCTCGACATGTCAGAAGGGATCAGTAATTTCCCGAGGATGGCGTCCCGACCGCTATGGGGCCTGACGTCGGTTAGGGGACGAAGGGCCGAAATGGAAGATTTCGCCGTAGCTATACCGCAATTTCTCAAGATTCCTTCTCCAATGCTAAGGGAGGGTTTGCTTTATCAAGATTTAACTGCGCATTTGTTCGCCGTCTATGATGGGCACGGTGGATTTCAGGTGATTTTGATTGTTCGAATATTTACCTTTGCATAGGTCTATTCTTTCCTGTCCACCCGGAACCAAGACAAACCCAATTCTGTTGGATTCTTTTACACGTCGAAAATTTTAATTTCGATAACATTGAAGGAGTTTGATTGTTGTACTAAAGTAGGGTAGGGTAGTAATGATCTTTAATTTCGAATATTTACTTTCGTATAGGTCTAACCTTGTTCGCTTGGAAACCAACCCAATTCTGTTGGATTTTTTATACATCGAAATTTTAATTTCGATAATATTAGAGTTTGATTGATGTACTACCATAGGTAGGGCAGGGTAGGGTAGGGTAGCAATGATCTTCAATTTTGAATATTTACTTTCGTGTAGGTATATTCTTCCCTGTCCGCTTGGGGAACCAACCCAATTCTGCTGGACTTTTTTACAATTGGTGTACTAACATGGGTAGGGTAGGATATGGTAGCAATGATCTTTAATTTCGAATGTTTACTTTCGTATAGGTCTATTCTTCCCTGCCCGCTTGAGAAATCAACCCAATTCTGTTGGATTTTTTACACGTCGAAATTTTACTTTCCATAATATTGAAGGAGTTTGATTGTTGTACTAAGATGGGTAGGGTAGGGTAGCAACGATCTTTTTCGAATATTTACTTTCGTATAGGTCTATCCTTCCCTGTCCGCTTGGGGAACCAACCCAATTCGGTTGGAATTTTTTTACACGTCGAAAATTTTAATTTCGAAATTATTGAAGGAGTTTGATTGTTGTACTAACACGGGTAGGGTAGCAATGATCTTTAATTTCGAATATACTTTACTTTCGTATAGGTCTATTCCTCCTTGTCCGCTTGAGAAACCAACCCAACTCTGTTGGATTTTTTACACGTCGAAATTTTAATTTCGATAATATTGAAGGAGTTTGATTGTTGTACTAACATCTGTAGGGTAGCAATGTACATATATAATACCTTGATAATTGTTACATAATTTATTTAATTATAAGTTTAGATTTTAACTAAAACTAGAGTTGTTTAGATTTAGTATGAGTCTGTTGAGATTTATTTGGACTTTAATGATTTATTTTAGTCCCTATATCCAGGTTCCGTGGAAGAGAATCACCGGTTTTAGGAGATTTAAGGGCCAAAGTTTCTACTGTCGGTTTGACTATTATGAAATTTATTAGAAAACCTATTAGTTGGTCTAGTCTTTTCGTTCGCCGTGGTTAATAAACGCGCTTTTATTGCGAATTTCGTGATTCATCTCCTTCAATCTCGAACATTACGTGAACTAAGAGAAGCTCGTCTTTGCATAGGTTGCCGATTATTGCAGGGAGAATCTTCACTTAGCTTTAGCCGAGGAGATTAAGGAGAACTTCCATGCAGAAAGAAGCAACTTGAAGGAGCTATGGCAGAAAGTGTTCATTAAATGCTTTCGGAGAATGGACGACGAAGTCGGTGGATTCGAGAGGATAGTCGACGGGAAAGTATCTCGTAACCCACCGATAGCGCCCGACTCCGTGGGGTCCACGGCAGTCGTGGCCATCGTTTTTTCGACGCATATTATAGTCGGGAATTGCGGCGATTCGCGGGCCGTCTTAAACCGCGGGAAAATCCCGATGCCTTTGTCCGTGGACCATAAAGTAGGCGTCCAATTTACGTTTCGGTCCGCAATTTTTTTCCCGTGCGATTCGTTAGTGTTTCCATTGTTTATGTTTGCAGCCGAATAGAGAAGATGAATGCGAACGGATCGAAGGCGCGGGTGGTCGAATCATCAACTGGGACGGATGTCGAGTTTCGGGAATTCTTGCGGTATCGAGATCCATCGGTACGCTTAATTTCGATTTGTGTTTGTCAAATTAACACCATGGTTTTCTTTATATAAATAGCTTTTTAAAGCTATTGTCTTATACATCTACGTGGGTATAACTCAACTCAACTCAAAAGTAACACTGCCCAATACATGTTGCTAAACTAATCAATTTCGACATATCATCGAAAATTTCACGTGTCGAAAATTTAAACGAGTTAGATTATGCCTAGATATAATAGATTTTTTTTTTAAAAAAAAGAAATTGCCATTTGGATGACTGATTACACAACCACTTATCTATATCTCACTGCCCTACCCTCATAATTACATCGCCGTTAATAGTCGTGTTTAATATAGCCACGTAGTAGGTTACGACGGATCCCCGAATCGGTAAGGGTATAACAATCTTTACACACTAAGATGCCACATTTTAAAATTTGCTTCGTATGACAATCTTTACACACTAAGATGCCACTTTTTAAAATTTGCCTAAATAGCGCGTAATGATTGGCTATTTTTTTTGTTTGCCAGGAGACAGACTACTTAGGCCCTACGTAATCGCGGACCCAGAAGTGACATTCGTTCCCCGAATGAAGCAGGACGAGTGCCTCGTCATCGCGAGCGACGGCTTGTGGGACGTAATGACCGACGAAGAGGCGTGCGATTTAGCGCGTCGACGTTTATTACTCTGGCACAAAAAGTACGGAGCGAGCGTTCCTAATGTCGGGAGAGGACCCGAAGAGAATGCGGTTGACTCCGCGTCGCAAGACGCGTCGGATTACCTCTTGAGAGTTGCCTTTCAGAGGGGGAGTCGGGACAACATTTCGGTGATCGTCGTCGACTTGAAGGCGCATAGGAAGTTCAAGAGGAAGGTCTAATTCTAAATCAATGTTGACTACGGCTTTTGTATTTTGGTTCCTTGGCTTCACAAAAAAAAAAAACACAAGGGGGAATTGTATTGTCTTGTTGAGATTTAATTGGGACGTGACAATGAGTACATAATTAGTTGGCTTTGTTTTACGTACTCAATTGGGTATAACTCTTTTTTGCCAAATGAAAGTTTCATTAGAACAATCAGATTTACAAGAGTTAAAGAGCTTAAATGTACTTTTGAAAACATTAGATCTTTCAGAGGAAGAAAGCTGTCAACCAGACATAAAACGAACAACAATCAAAAGAAAAAGACAAACAAATCTGAAAGAAAACAAGATGCAAAGATCCGACAAAAGAACTAAAGAACCTACTATAGATTAACCTAATATTCCAAATATAATAGCTATCGAGTTAGATCTACGGTACTCTTCACTTTCTTCAATCTTCAGCTTTTATACCATGTCTTCTTCGAGAAGAACAATCCCATAAAGGGAGAGATAACAACTCCTACAGTGAGGAGATCAAAACTCCCACACGGGGAGATTAAAACAATATGAAAACACTAAAAAATGAAAGGAGCAAAACTATTTGGATGTATGGGAGGGGTTTGGTTGAGCTCTCCCAACCTCCATTATGGAGGAAGGGGGAGCAAAGTTATTTTTTCTGGCTTGGGTGCGCCGCTAGAGAGGGGATGAAGAGAGAGATAGAGAGAGAGAGAGAGAGAGAGAGAGAGAGAGAGAGAGAGATAGAGAGAGAGAGAGAAATTGGGTTAACTCAATTGGCTGCAACGTTGACATGTAGTCAGTCGATTCATATTTGTGCATCAATTATCCGTTAGATTTTCCACATGATTTAAATTCTAGTTAATTTTGTCTATTTTAACTTGTCCAGTTTTTACCGTCGAAAATCTAAGCAAGTTGGATTACGCACAGCTGGCTAGGCTAGAATAGACAAAATTAATTAGATAATTGTGCATGAGCAATTTTGTCTTCCTACCTAATTAGGTATATAACCCAATATTCAAAAAATGACAGGTGGCACATTTCACCCTATCCCAATCATGTTAAAATACGCATATGTGTGTTTCACTTAATACACATAACACATACCATTTGTTTCATGGAATTGGGTTATACCCCATTGGAAAGGCAAGTCAATGCCTAGTAGATAATTGTGCATGAACAATTAGTAGATGTGAGGTGATCTCATCTTCACCCCTTAACCTCACCCTATTTAATTAGAGTATTGACTAATTCTTTATACCCAATACTTTTAGTGCGATTTAATGCAAATTAACAGTCCACAAAAGAAAATATTATGTCAATTATTGTTAATTATAAAATAATCAATATATCTAGGGTTGCAAATGAACCGAATATTTTCGGTTCGGTTCGAGATTCGATTCGAAATTTAAGATTCGAATTCGAAATAAACGAATACGAATACGAATACAAATACTTTTTATGATTCGAATAATTTTGAATACGAATAAGAATATGTCTGTATTCGATTCGAAAAATTAACGAATATTCGATTCGTTATATGTAATATATATTTAAATAATATATATTATATATATACTTGTAAGCCCAAATAAAATATTAGACCCAAATTATATATTTGTTTTGACCCATAAAAGGAAATAAAACAAACCTTTCATCTATTTAACTCACGCTCCAAGTGTAAAAATAAAAAGCAAATACGAACATTGAGTTGTTTCTTAGATTTTGTAATTTTCGGAATTATTTTGTAATTCTAACAGGTTTTATGGGAAAAATTGAATTTTTTTCGAATATTCGAATATTCGCGAATATATTCGAATATCGTTATCGAATCGAATCGATTTTTAGGATTCGAATACGAATCGAATCGAATACGAATACTTGAAAAAATTAACGAATACAAATTGAATATTATGATGTTCGATTCGATTCGGTTCGTTTGCAACCCTAAATATATCTTTCTCAAACTTCATTATTAAAATAACCACCAGTACGTACTTGTTTTGATTATTTCTTAATATTGTATAAGGGATATCATTCATCAAATTTGGGGTCTTTAACCTGATGAAAGGCATGATTTGTCCAATATGTGATGTCAATTATAGACTGCAAAATATTATCTTAATTAGTTAATATCATTTATCCAATATGGACTGGGACATGAATATGAGATATCAATTGTTTAATTTTTTTTTTCACAGAGAGATTTAATCATGTATAAGAAATTACGAAGTTCAGCATTAGGACAGCAGACGTAGACTCTTCTTATTTTGTAGTACGCTTTACGAACGAATGCTGTAGTTTGCATTTTCTATAGTTCTTACTCGATTTTCCATTGGTCATTCTTTAACTTTCTTCCGTTGGATCAAAGGAACGTTTTTTCTTTCACATTAAAGACAGTCGCCTATCAATTAATTGGTCTTACTGTTAGGCGTTAGCTTTCGTATTAATTTCTCAGCTTCGATCGGCGAATTATTGTTCGGAACTGAATTATCTTCAGTTTCTCCCTTCTCCGAGGCAGGTTTACCTTTCGTAGTTTATGAATTTGTTTTTAGCTCTTTTTGTTCGTTCATGGTGGAAATTCTATTGCCCATGCTCTTTCGTTCCTGGTTGAGTTGTTCTAGTCTGATGTATTGATAGCTTTAAGAGAGTAAATTTGGGTTTCTTTTTTATGCGATTTTGTTAATTTAGGACTGTTGGAGAAAAAATTCGATGTGGATAACTAAGTTCATAGCCTTCACACACGTGATTGTGTGAACGTGATACCGAGATTTCCTGGTTTACTCAGTTGTTGCTCTGAGATTCACTTAGTAGAATTAGATTGATAGTTATCATTTTGCCTAATATCACTGGGATAGAAGGTTGTTGTTTTCACTCTTCTACTTCTTCCTTTTGTTAAATCTTGAGCTGTGTTTTCTTTGTCAAACACAATTCCTTATGATCCATGCAGTGTTTGAACTTTCACTGTCACCGCATAGTGAAGTTAATCGTGTACTTTTCTCAGTTCATGAGTTTTAATTAGCTGATCATTTTTCTTTTGCCTCTGAGACTCCTTGTATGTCGATTGTGTTATTGTGTTGGTTTTGACTTTTATAGGTGACAGTTCGGCATAGTTTGTGGGAGGGAGGTCGTCGGACATTCATATCACATCTAAAGGGGAGTTTCCATGGGTAAGAATAACCAATCTCTATTCATATAGTCCTTTTTCCTTTGAAAGATGATCCTCAGCCTTCGTGCATGGTTAAATTTCGTTTTTGCTCTACATGTGCATGATGTGTTTCACTTACGAAACATTTTTCTGAGAAGTAACTCTGAGTAATGAAAGCGTTGAACATTAAAATAATGTGATTCTGGAATTTAAATAGTTAAAAGATCGAAGTTTCTTTTGAGTTTTGATTACAGAGACCTCCAGCATGCTTTGCAAAACTCGCGAGATTTAGCTCTATAGATCATAACGCTACAAATTGAGACCTTTTTGGTGTCACAGATGCTACTATTGAGGAGAAAAGGTTTAGATGCCACTGAAGCGGTCATATTGTTCCGTCAAATAGTTATCTGCTGCTTTTACTTTTCTCTCTAAAACACGAGCCAAACTCCTCATAACGCAAGCTTACAGCTACAATTTGTATTCCAATTATGCTGGACAGACTTTCTGTGCAAGCTATGTTGTCTGAATTCTTTTTTTATTCTTATTTTGCTCAAATTCCTTACAACTCTGGTTTCTTTTATGCGGTAATAAGCTTTGAAGTAGAAGTTCACTGGAAGATGTAGGTGCAATTTTTTGGTAGACAAACCATCACTTTATCTGATTAGTGATGTTGTAATGACTAGCACGTTTCGCACAGGCAAATATGGTTTGATTAGAGACGAGGACTCCGCAACTGGGAATCTATGACAAACCGCTACCTTGCTTTGGATGTGGAATAGGATGGTTCTCGTAAGCATACAACGATATCCATAAGAATTTGCAAATTTCATAATTCTTTCGTTTTTGCACGTTAAGGGTGTATGTTCCCCCTCAGCTTTCTCGTAGGTTTCTTGTGCCCATTGATGTGGTATTACGCGACGATATTGTATTTTGGAAATTATTACCGTAAGGATCCTAGGGAACGAGTTGGGCTTGCCGCTTCCGCCATTGCTGTAAGTATTTCCTTTGTAGTCTATATTTATATATATAAAGAATAGTACTGATGTACTTTTTTCTTCCCTGTCACTATCTTAGAGCAAGGCTTTTGTATTTTTTTGCAGGCTTTGGGGTGCAGTGTTATATTGTTAATCGTTGTTTTAGTTGTGCTTCTCTAGCAGCTGCTTTAGATCATCTTATAGAGGATTTTATTTTATTTTATTTTTTGCTTTAAATATGTGGATGGGGAGAAGTTACTAAGGCCATCTCCAACTATTTTTCTATATATAGAGTTGCTACAATACAATTCCTCCATATTTACAGTATGAATAGTACCAACAAACTCCAACAATCATCTTTATATTTTCCGGTATACAATAATATTCTTAATGTATTTCCTTGTCTTTACACATAAATACCAATTTGGAAAAAAACTTGTAATTTAGTACCCTGTCAGATTTTTTTATATGTAGGTACTTAGTAGAATAAATGTTTTGCAGATAGGTACCCGATCCGCCGCCAGGTACGCCATACAACACATTTAGGTACCCTATATCAACGTATTGTGGTACGTCATACGTTGAGAAAATGGTACGCCGTATTAGCACATTTAGGTACGCCATCTATAACACATAAGGTACGCCGTATAAACACATTTAAGTAACCTATATCGACGTGTTCTGATACGCCTTACACATAAAGAACAGCGTGACTGAAGAAACTGGTAAACATTAAATCGGGTACCTATTTGTAAAAAAATTTTGACATTGGATTCCTATCTCTATTTTATTCAAGTAGGTAATAAATGTGTAGATATCACTATAAATCATAATTAATTGGATAATTATTTAATTATTACAACTTGGAATGTTATATTTTTATGGTCACTAAAATTAAAACTTTTATGTTTTTTAGAAGGTAATTAACTTATAAGTTCAATGGAAAAAAGAAAAAAGTTAACATTTAAATTGTTAAATAAATACAATTAGAAAGGACTGAAAAAAAATTAGTTAAATGACGTTTCTCTCTCCTCGTCATCATCATCTTCCCCGATTCTTCACTTCATTCCCCCATTTCTCCTCCTTATTTAACAGAAAATCAAATAAAAAACGAAAAGAAAAAAAATGGGATAGCGGGTGAACAGTGCCCGCTTCAATGGCGTAGCGTTTGGCGGTGGGTTGGAGCTCCCCCACCGTCAAATCTCAAGTGGAACGCCAGGTTTGGCGTCCCATTCTCGATGCTCTAAGGCCACCATTCCGCTATATATAAGGTTGCTACTATACAATATCTCTATACAAGACTATGAACAGTATCTTTAAACTCCAATCATCTCCTTCGTATCTTACTCTATACAAAAAACTTATTTAAAATAAATAATCTGTCGACATAAAAAGCCACATGGGGCTTTTGAATGGTCAAACAAAAAAGGCTACGAAGGATCAGAAAGAAAGAATCCCACAGAAGAAATCCAAAGGGATCAGTGAAGAGGGAATAAATAGAGGGAGAAAATAATAGAGAGTTTGTCGGATATTTTTTCCGACTATAAAGAGAGATATTGAGGGTTTTCTCCCTTGTAGTACGAGAGGTTGTAACTTCTACATTTTCCCTATAGTGAATTCTTCTTCCTTACCCGTGGTTTTTACCCCGATTTGTTTGGGGTTTTTCACGTTAAATCTCGGTGTTCACTTTATCTTTAATTGCTCAAAGACTAGCCACGATATTACTCGACCGGGTCCGCTGCCACGCCAACAATTGGTATCAGAGCCTAGCTTGGGTTTTATATATCTGTTTATCGTATGCTCTGTGATTGCCACTAACGTGGACCCTCCACATCAGAAAATAATAGATATTATATTGCCCTTGTAATGGTGAAGATAAGCCGGTACGAGTTTAATAATTATCTGCTGCAACTCCGTCGGAGGTATCGCTCACGACTGAGCAGAAATTATGGCGGCGAAGTTTGATATCGAAAAGTTCAACGGGAGAAACTTCTCACTGCGGAAATTAAAGATAAATGCGATCTTGCGAGAGGACGGCTGTCTGGAGGCTATCAATGGAAAACCAGCTACGCTGACAGACGAAAGAAAATGTTTGAGGACGAATAATGGAGGAGAATATACTGGCAATGAATTTGATAGCTTTTGCAAGAGGGAATGCATCAAAAGGCACTTCACTACGGCGTATACTCCACAACAAAATGGAGTGGCAGAGCGGATGAACATGACTCTGTTAGAGAGGACAAGAGCCATGTTGGGAGCTACATGTCTGGATAAATCATACTGGAAAGAAGCAGCTAACATCGCTTGCTACGTGATCAATCGATCGCCTTCAACGGCAATTAATCAGAAGACGCCGATGGAGATGTGAACTGGAAAGCCAGCGGATTATTCCAAACTCCATGTATTTGGAAGTCCTATGTACGTGATGTACAACGCCCAAGAAACTACGAAGCCGAAGTCTAGGAAGTGTTTGTTCTTGGGGTATGCTGATGGTGTGAAGGGGTATCGCCTGTGGGATCCCACTACCCACAAGGTTGTCGTCAGCAAGGAGGTTATCTTTTTGGAAGATAAACCAATCGGAGAAAATGATAGCACTACAAAGGAACGCTCAGAGACTAGGACGATTCAGGTGAAAGGGAAGTCTGTCGAACAAGATTCTTCTGAAGCAGCACCAGAGCGCTTTCGTGCACGACTGGTGGTTAAAGGCTACGCTCAGAAAGAAGGCATCGACTTCAACGAGATATTCTCACATGTGGTTCGACTGACGACTGTTCGGGTACTCCTAGCGATGTATGCTACATTCGACCAACATCTCGAGCAACTAGATGTGAAGACAGCTTTTCTTCATGGAGATCTTGAAGAAGAGATTTATATGCTCCAACCGGAAGGTTTTGAAGATAAGAAAAACGGAACTTGGTTTGCAGGTTGAACAAATCTCTATACTGTCCCAAACTGGCGCCGAGGTGTTGGTAAAAGATTTGATTTCTTCATCATGAGCCTTGGATACAACAAACTGAATGCAGACCCTTGTGCATATTTCAAGAGGTTTGGTGAAAGTGATTTTATCATATTACTGTTGTTTGTTGACGACATGTTGGTAGCAGGCCCCAACAAGGATCGTGCTGAAGAACTCAAGGCACAATTGGCTAGTGAATTTGAAATCAATGACTTGGGACCGGCAAACAAGATTCTAGGGATGCAAATTTACCGAGACAGAAATAACAGGAAGATTTGGCTTTCTTAGAAGAATTATCTGAGAAACGTCTGCGACGATTCAATATGCAAGATTGTAAGCCAATTTCTACCCCACTTCTTGTTATTTCAGGTTATTTTCAAGTATGAGTCCTAGCAGTGAATAAGGGAGGATGGAGATGTCTCGAGTATCTTATGCATCAGCAGTGGGAAGTCTTATGTTCGCGATAATTTGTACACGACCAGACATTACCCGTGCAGTGGGAGTAATAAGTCGGTACATGACGAATCCGGGCAAAGAGCATTGGAGCACAGTGAAGAGTATCCTACGATATATCAGATGAACCTCAGATGTTGCATTATGTTAAGGAGGAATAGACTTTACTGTCAGAGGGAACGTTGGCTCTGATTATGCAGATTTCTTGACGAAGGTGGTCAACACTGACAAGTTTGTTTGGTGTCGTTCCTCAAGTGGCCTAGCAGAGACGTAAGCAACATGAATTGCAAGGGAGAAAGAATGGTGTGAAGATCCGATTGATCCTCAATCAAATCTTCAAGTGGGAGATTGTCGACATAAAAAGCCACATGAGGCTTTTGAATGGTCAAACAAAGAAGGCTACGAAGGACAGAAAGAAAGAATCCCACAGAAGAAATCCAAAGGGATCAGTGAAGAGAGAATAAATAAAGGGAGAAAATAATAGAGAGTTTGTCGGATATTTTCTCCAACAATAAAGAGAGATATTGAGGTTTTTCTCATTTGTAGTACGAGAGGTTGTAACTCCTACATTTTCCCTATAGTGAATTCTTCTTCCTTGCCCTGGGTTTTTATCCCGATTTGTTTGGGGGTTTTCCACGTTAAATCTCGGTGTCCATTTTATCTTTAATTACTCAAATATTAGCAGCGATATTACTCGACCGGGTCTGCTGCCACGCCAACATAATCTAATAATAATATAATAATATTAGTTTAGAAAAAATGAAATTATAAAAAAGTATATATATATATATATATCTTATTTACACATTTCTATTAATACCATTAAAAAATTAATATTTAATACTCTATTTTCTATCCAACTTTAAACATAAAATTTTGTTCTGACGTTATACCATGGTATCGTTATCACGTCAAATTAAGTTTTTGTACGTAATACGTTAGGTACGTCATGCTTCCAAAGATATCACACAACATATTTGAAAATTAAGTATCAAATAAACACGTGATACGATACTTAATATACATATACAAAGATACATAACTATGATAAAATAATACTAACAACCAAACGGGTAGCTATGCATAAATAATTTATTCTAGTAGCTATAAATTTCTTCTAACAGGATAATGAACTGATAACTTTTTATTTTTTTGGTATTAGGAGGTCATGGGATCGAATCTCCGTCTCACAATTTTTTTGAGAAATCTCTATGGGTCTAAGGCTCATGCCTATCGTTGTCGGATATTTGGCCCCGGGGATTAGTCCCACCTCTGGAGTGTGTGGCGGTTAGCCCATAGCCAGACGGTGTGGGAATATCTCGGGACGGTAAAAAAAATGCAATGCACCATAAAAAAATACTCCATTTAAATAATATAGTCAAATTGAAAACAATATTTATGTTAAAATTAAAATATTATTCACTTTAAAGACAACAAAACCCCGCTTTAGTACCCCACACTCAGCACCGCAGAGCACTCAAGGGTTCCATCATCATCAACAATGAAGCTGACTCCGCTGAGCAACGTTCAAAGCGCCCACGATGACTCGGTGTGGACCGCCGCTTGGGTCCCGCCGCCGGACAACTCGACGCCACCTCTCCTCCTCACCGGCTCCCTAGACGAGACGGTTCGGCTGTGGATCCCAAACGGGCCGGAGAAAATCCTCACCAACAACGGCCACTGCCTCGGCGTCGTCTCCGTCGCCGCCCATCCCTCCGGCAGGTTAGCCGCCGCGGCGTCCATCGACGGATTCGTCAGAGTCTTCGACGTCTCCACCAACAACACCATCGCCACGCTCGAGTCTCCTCCCTCGGAGCTCTGGCAACTGCAGTTCAGTCCTCAGGTAAAAATGAAATTCGTCGTCGTCGGAATTCAATTCGTTGTAGAATAGGCATGTGTATGTTGGGTGAAATTGGTTACTGAGTTGTTGATTGATTTGATTGTTTTGGAGCTTTGAGAAATTGATTTGATGGAGGGGATTTCGGAAGTGGATTGCAACTCGGTTGCTTTCCATTTGACTTGATCTGGGAGTGGATTTGTCACCGCTTTGAACATCATTTGATTTTCTTGTGCCAAAAATCAAAATCTCACATCTGAATAAACCCTTGGGGAAATGTCTGTGGTCATTTGATCTTTGCAAGTTACTATTTTGATGTTGTCTGTCTTCATTTCTTGGTTCGTAGAATGGCTAGGCTACATTGGGAAGGATGTTGAAGTAGATACTATTACGATCATTTACTGCGGCTATAAGGAAATGTTTGAGATGCAAAGATACGTCTTGGACGTATACGAGATAAGGATCCACAATTTTTGGAAACAGAGTGAAATGCAATCGAATTAGCCTAGATTCTAACTTCCTGTTCGTTACTAACTCAGCAATAGTGTTAAAGAAGTTCGTGCTTTTCTATTTGGCGGGAAGGAAGAGAAAAGACGCTCGAAAAAAGTAATATACTCCCCGTCATTTGTGGAGAATCATCCTATAAGCTAAGACATAACCTATAAGCTGATGAGATGAGCAAAATCATCTGTATGATGGCTCTGAGCCTTCCATGCTAGTTACTTTCTTACACGTTTACTCTATAGCCAACTAGATTGAATCCCGTAAAATGTACCATACCGTACTCTCTTACATGCTTTTAGCATATGCATTTACTATAACTTCATTTTTCCCGCCCTCCTCTCCTCTCAGGGCACAACGCTAGCCGCTGCCGGCGGCAGCAGCGCCTCCATAAAGCTATGGGACACCGCTGAATGGAAGCTCATCGCCACCCTCGAACTTCCCCGCCCCGAAGCCGGCGGCTCGAGCCGAGCCGTGGCGGCGGCCAACAGCAAGAGGTTCGTCCTCTCCATCGCCTTCAGCCCAGACGGCCGGCTAATAGCCGGCGGATCGACCGACGGCTCGATATCGGTCTTCGACGCGAGCCGCTCGAAGTTCCTGCACTGCTTGGACGGCCACTCGATGCCCGTGAGGGGACTCTCGTTCTCGCACGACTCGAAGGTCCTCTTCTCGGCCTCGGACGACAAGCACGTCCACATCTACGACGCCGAGCGGAAGGAGTTCATCGCGTCCGTGTCGGGCCATCAGAGCTGGGTGCTGAGTGTGGACTCGAGCCACGACGGGCTCGGGTTCGCGACGGGCTCGAGCGATCGCACCGTGAGGCTGTGGGATCTGAGGACGAGGGCCGCGGTTCAGGTGCTCACGGGCCACACGGACCAGGTGTGGGCCGTGGCGTTCGGCCCGCCGTCGAGGGGCGACCCAAGGTCGTCCGTGCTGGCCAGCGTTTCGGACGATAGGAGCCTTTCGTTCTATCAGTATTCTTGAGCCCCATGGTTGTTGGTATATTGTAAACTATTTTGAGTTTGGATGAGATGGAGTTTTCTGGTTACTTTACAGATGTTCGGAAAATTGTTTTTGCATTTGTTGCCTATTCATTATATCTGAGGAATATTTAGGCCTAATTCTTCTCTTTCTTTCTTTTTTTTTTCCGGTCCTGAAAGTTAGGTGGGGTGGCGATTTTAGGACGTCCAGCGTATGTTGTTGTATCGTAATTTTAGGACACTAATTTTCAAAATTGACGAATGCTAACTGAGTTGGACGCTATATCATGTATTCTGTATGTTGCGAAAGTTCAACTTAGTGCCACTGCATCACTTCATCCGTATGATGTGGCAGTTGGCTTCAAGACGAACTGTCCTGTCACATCTTCTGAAGAGGTGATGTAATGATAATGTTTGTAGTTGAATTGCTTCGATTTTGAAGGTTAGTGTTCAAATATTGCAACACCTTGGGTTGAGTGTCATCCCTCCCAACGAAGAAATATAGTAGCCCATGTTATAGAATATTTATTTTATATGTATATCAACATATAGAAACAATGAACAATATACTACATAATATAATGTGCTTCTACAACTAATATTCTATCTTTCAACTTTACAAAACATAATATAATGTGCTTTTACAACTAATATTCTATCTTTCAACTTTACAAAACCAAACAATTTATAAACAATTTTCTATGAACTATTTCACCAAATTTTTTACACTAATAAATATGTGGACATCCACATAATAATTATTTGTAATTATTCATAATACTCCACTTGGATGTCCACTAAAGAATATGCCTCATTAAAATCTTACTAGGACACACTCAGTAGGATTAAAACATAATGAAGAGAAAAGAGTACATCATTCTTTAGATACGCTTTCAGTTGTTGCCTCATTAAAAAACCTTACTAGGCAAACCTTGTGGGAAAAACCATAGTGAAGGAAAAAAAAGTGCAACGCGTATTCACTCCCCCTGATGAGAATGTCCTTTAAGATCTCTAAGTTTTCGGATCCAATTGAATATACTAAATTTTCAAAAATTCTTGGAGGAAGTGACTTAGTGAATAGATCAGCAAGAGTTTCACTTGATCGAACTTGTTGTATATCAATATCACAATTTTTCTGAAGTTCATGCGTAAAGAAAAAATTTTGGTGATATGTGTTTTGTTCTATCATATTTGATGTAACCTTCAAATAATATTGTAGAAGGTAATTTCTCAGTAGATAATCCACAAGTGTCTTGAATGTGTTGAATAATAGATCTTAACAAACACATTCTTAACTAGCCTCATGAATCGCTAATATTTCAGCATGACTTGAAGAAGTAGTAATTTAAGGTGAAATAGTTGGACATCCATGTGTAAGTAAGTAACCTGTTTGCGATCGTCCATTGTGCGGATCAGATAAAAATCCCGCACCTGCATAGCCAACTAAACGCGATTGTGAATCATTCGTATAGAATAATCCTGCATCTAGAGTTCCTTGAAGATAACATAATATTTGTTTAATCTCATTCCAATGTCGTCGAGTTGGTGAAGAACTATATCTTGCTAATAAATTCACTGCAAATGCTATATCAGGTCTATGACTTGTAAGATACATTAATGCTCCAATAGCACTAAGATATGGAACTTCAGCATCAAGTATTTTTTTTATTATCATCGCAGGTCTGAACGGATCTTTATTTACATTAAGAGATCGTACGATCATTGGAGTAGTTAATGGATGTGCTTTCTCCATATAAAATCTTTTGAAGATTTCTTTGTATAAGACTCCTGATGGACAAATATTCCATTGTCTAAATATTCAATTTGTAGTCCGAGACAAAATTTCGATCTTCCGAGATCTTTTAATTTGAATTCTCGTTCCAAACATGTAATGGCTTTAGTTAACTCTTGAGGAGTTCCTATAGTATAAGTCATCAACATAAACGGCAATGATGCCAAATTCATTTCCACTTCTTCTCATGAAGATACATGGGCATGTTTGATCATTTTTATACCCCGCTTTTAGACGATTATACCACATACGTCCTGATTGTTTTAAACCGTAGAGTGATTTATTCAGCTTTATTGAGTACTCATTTTCGAGATCCTGAATTTTCTGGAAAAGCGAAATCCCTCAGGGAGTTTCATGTATATGTCACTATCGAGTGATCCATACAAGTAGGCAGTGACAACATCTATAAGATGCATATTAAGCCCTTCACGTACTGCTAGACTAATTAGATTACGAATAGTTGTTGCATCCACCACAAGAGAATAAGTCTCTTCGTAATCAATGCCCGTCTCTGTGAAAATCTTGTGCAACAATCCGTGCTTTGTATCTCACAATTTCACCATTTTCATTTTTCTTTCTAATGAAAACCCATTTATATACAACCAGCTTTACATTTTCTGGTATACGGACCACAGTCCGAGTACTTTTCGTTTCTCAAGTGATTTTAATTCTGCCTCGATTGCATCTTTCCAGTTTGGCCAATCACTTCTTTGTCGACATTCGGTTATAGATATTGATTCATGATCCTTATTTTCATTAATCTCATGTAACGCTACGTTAAATAAGAAAACATCGTCAACGTTGACTTCGTCTCGGTTCCATCTTATTCCATTATGGACATAGTTTATTGAGATCTCTTCCTTTTGAATATTTTCACAACTTTCAGGTATCTGATCATATTTAGTTATGCTGATGGATTCTCTTAGCGTTGACGTGTCCTCGATTTGACCATCTATTTTATTTGCCACCTTTCTTTTACGAGGATTTTGTCTTTGGATCCGAGAGCCTACCACGTTTCAACTGTGGCTTCGACTCAATTTTATTATCAATAGATTCTAACAGGAGCATTAACAACTGATATATGCGATTTAGTCACCTATTCTGGTCAGTGAAACTGTCTGGCAATTGATTTGCTAAATTTTGTAAATGATTTATCTTTTGAATTTCAAGTTCACATTCTTTAGAGCGAGGATCAAAATGAGCCAATGATAATTCATTCCAACTAATATTATTAATCAGCTGTTTATTTTCTTTATCTCCCCATAATGTTGGAAATTTTGATTCATCAAAATGACAATCGACAAATCGAGCCATAAATAAATCTCCTGTCAATAGTTCTAAATATTTTAGTATTGACTTAAATTTTAATCCAACATATATTCCCAATCTTCTTTGAGGTCCCATTTTAGTGCGTTGTGGTGGAGCAATTGGAACATATACTGCACATCCAAAAATTCTCAGATGGGAAATATCGGTTCCTAACCGAAAATCATTTGTAATGGGGAAACATTATGATAACTTGTGGGTCGAATGCGAATAAGTGATGCCGCATGCAAAATAGCATATCCCCAACATGATAAGGGAAGCTCGACTTCATTAGTAATGGTCTTGTTATTAACTGTAATCTTTTTATTAATGATTCCGCAAGTCCATTTTGAGTATGCACATGTGCTACGGGATGTTCAACATCAATCCCAATAGACATAAAATATTCATTAAATGCTTTAGAGGTGAATTCACCAGCATTTTCAAGACGTATTTTCTTAATTGGATAATAAGGAAAATGTGCTCGTAATCGAATTAACTGAGAAAGCAGTCTAGCAAACGCAACCTTGCGTGTTGATAATAATGATACATGAGACCATTTAGTCGATGCATCAATTTAAACTATGAAGTATCTAAATGGACCACATGATGGATGAATGGTCCATAAATATCACCTTGAATACGTTCTAAAAACATAATAGATTCATTTTTCAATTTTACCGGTGATGGTCTAACGATTAATTTTCCTTTTGAGCAAGCATTACATGATAACTCATTAGACTAGATAATCGTTTTATTTTTTAATGTGTGTCCACATGAGTTCTCAATTATTCTTCGCATCATAGTTGAACCAGGATGGCCTTACCGGTCATGCCACACCACAAATAAATCATTGTTTATAAAATTCGACTCAATTGTATTAATATACGCATAGTATAAATCGGAGGATAATGCGGATAATTTTTCTATAACGCATTTTTTATTTAAAATCACATTTGTGATTTGAAGGTATTCATTATAACCTTCTTTTATAGTCTCAATATGATATCCGTTTTTACGGATGTCTTTAAACCTCAATTAAGTCTATGAGACTTCGAAGAATATAATGCATTTTCAATATGCAATTTTGTTCCTCCGGATAATAAGATATTTGCTCTTCCAGAGCCTTCAATCAATTTCGTAATTCCCGAAATAGTATTAACATTTGCTTGTTGAGTAATCAATCGGGTGAAATATTTTTTATCCGTGAGTATTGTATGAGTTGCGCTGTCCACAAGACAAATATCTCCACGTGTGTTCATTTTTCAAGAAAATAATAGAACACATTTAATTATTAATTATGCATAAAATTCATGATAATACAACACACATACGTACATAAATTTATGATAATACAACTACGTATATAAAATTCATGATAATACATAAACAACTCACATGTGTACATAAAATATCAATACAATACACAATAATGAGTCTTTTATTAGTTAGGATCGGCGAGGAATTCTTCATGATCTATGTGGGGAATATCGTCAATGTTGAGATTAGAACATCATTCATCTTGAACAAAGTTTCTCTCAACTTTATTTCCTTTATCGTCAAGCAATTTTTGATAGAGCCCGTTGGTCGTGATTGATGGTTCTTCAATAATAACTCATTATTTTGTTCAGCAATGAGGAGACATGAAATTAATTCTAAATATTTCTTAAAACCTTTTTCACGATATTGTCGTTGTAACAACAAATTCGCTGCATGGAATGTGGTGAAGGTTTTCTCCATCATACTTGCTTCTGTAACTTCATGTCCACACAATCTTAATTGAGAAGTAATTCTGAACATAGAAGAATTATAATCACTTACAAATTTATAATCTTGGAAGCGTAAATTTGTCCATTCTATTTGACATTTGGTAGGGTCACAGTCCTTTGATGGTCGTATCTTTCTTTTAGATTAGTCCATAAAATAAGTGGATCTTTCACAGTGAGATATTCAATCTTTAAACGTTCATGAAGGTGGTGACGGAGAAAAATCATGGCCTGGGCGCTCGATGCCGTATTATCAGCTTGTATAGTAATTCCCTGTCCTTTCGATTCAAGGTGGATTTTGGATACCGAAATCCGTGAAAAATAGTTCTTGCCCGTGATATCCAGAGCAACAATATCAAGCTTTTGAAAATTAAACATTTCACTATCATAAAAATAACAATTGGTTAAGAAAATAATTCGAAGCGTAAATAAAACGTTTTGCGATAAAAGTAAAAAGTCAATTTAAATAAAATGTCATAATTTTAAAAGTCAATGGCCCAGTTAGGATTCGAAATCTGGTACTCATGCCACAAGTTTGTGGGGATTACAGCGAGAGCTAGCGAGCTTTTTGTGTTGTTAGATATGAAAATAAAATGTATATATTATACCTTGGCGTGATGACGTCGACGGAATTCAAATGGTCGAAACTCGTGCTCAGAGTGATGACGTCGGCGAACCTCGGTTGGTTAGAGCCTCGTGCTGATAACGTATTATAAAATATTTATTATATATGTATAAAATATAATACGAATAATGATCAACATATAGAAACAATTAACAATATACTTTATAATATAATGTGCTTTTACTACTAATATTCTATCTTTCAACTTTACAAAACGAGACAATTTAAAGACAATTTTCTATGAACTATTTCACCTAATTTTCTTACACGTGGACATTCACATAATAATTCTTTGTAATTATTCATAATAGCTCAATAATTATAGAGTAAGATTTAATATTTCTGACTATCAAATACTTTGAGCGAACATGTTACACATTGTTCCAATTTATATTCTTATATAAAGAGCATAGTGGGTCTAATAATTGTGAATTGGTCTGTCAAGTACTCTAACCATATTATCTATAATATTTTAAGTTGTTACAATTTTATTTAAAATTTTATTTTTAAATAACTTAAATATAAAATATTCAAAATATAAATATATTTGCACATACATTGAATGTGCGAAACATACTAGTGTAAATTACGTGATTGACGTAATTGACAGACTACTTTGCTAGAACATTATTAACTGATTCTACAGATTGAGTTCTCAGGATATCGATAAAAATTTCACCCTGCTGAAATTACCATTCATTAATCTGCAATAACAAGATGAAAAATGTTAAATATGCCGTAAACATATGAAAAACTTTAATTTATAAAGATTAAAAATCAATATATTATAATTATTAATATTTTAAATTTAAATAAATTATAAATACAACATATTATTTAATTATAATTTTATTAAACTAAAAGGACGATATCAATAAATAAATGAAAATTAATATTAGTTTTACTTTTATTATTATAAAAAAATATCAGAATAAAATATAAATAAATAGAAACTACAATTCTATTTCTGTGTTGAAAATTGTATGTACTCTAGAACTAGAGTTTCTTTGCTAATCAACACAATATTAGCGTTACATATAGAGTTCCACTGGATTAGAGACGTACTCTATTTTTGTATTTTACACAAAGTAAAATACCCATTGTAGATGCTTTAAAGCTCTAACATTGTTATTTCCAGTAACATATTGAGCTTTGCAAATTTGGATTTATCCCGCGAGTCTAGAGGGGAATAAGTTTATTCGTAATAGATAGAAATTAGTAGGTTAGTTTTGATATTTTCGCTATTTCGATTATATTCTTTCGTTTTAATGACGAGTCAAACAAACTTCCAATTCTCAACTACTAATAGACTTGGTGTTGATGATGCAACTCTTTATGGGTTAAAACGGAAGAGCATAAAAATGTGACGGACGATTAATAGAGTTGGTTTAGATAATGCAATTGTTTATGGGCAAGACAGAAGAGCATAAAAATGTGAGGGACATAAATGAAAATTGATACGCATTGGCATTGCTTGTAAGTTGGAACTCCAATTTTGAATTTAATACCTTCACGCAGACACATAGGGGGGGAGAGAGAGAGAGAGAGAGAGAGAGAGAGAGAGAGAGAGAGAGGGGTGGTCTTCAGAAGACAATCCAAGAGCGGAAGCTTCACCTCGACATCGTTTACAGCCGTAAGCTTGTTCTTTACCTTTTCTTCCAATTTCGTTGTCTTATAATCATAATTTCAACATTTTGAATGGATTCGAACAATGTGTTTCTGGATGTTTTATTTCGTCACGGACGATGGTTTGAATTCTGATTTCATCGTGGTTTATCGAAGATTCCTTGTGTCTAAATATGTTATTCTAGGATTGTGGCCGGTTTTATTATAATTTTTTTTCCAAGTATGTTGCAAATTTGGATAAGAAATCAGCATTACTGGAATCTTCTGACCTTAGTTGCGATTATGCGAGATGTTATTTTAGAAACTATGGAAGGGTTTTAACTTTATGGGTTGAATTTTGTTTGTGATATTTGGTTGCTTGTGAAGATTATGCTGTCCAAAGCCGATGGCAAAAAGAAATCTGGTGAGAGTTCTGGCATTGAGAAGTTCGTAGATGACATTGGGACCATAAGCAGAGCCTTGTATGCGGATAAACCACTTGGTAGACTTGCTAGTTCAACGGCAAGTAGTCGTTCTAAATCTGTAGGAAAATCCAACTTGCCACAGCCCAAGCAGAAGCCAAAAGACAACAAGAACAGTATGAAGGACACAATTGACAAAGATAAGAAGTCGTCGTTTTGGAGTTGGAAGGGTCTAAAAGCATTAACAGATGTCAAGAATCGCAGGTTCAACTGTTGTTTCTCACTGACGGTTCATTCTATCGAGGGCTTACATGACTACTTTGACGATGTTTGCCTTGCGGTGAGTTGGAAGAGAAGAGATGGTGAGCAGATGACAAGTCCTGTTAGGGTTTCTCGAGGAATTGCTGAATTTGATGAACGACTGACGCATTCTTGCTCCGTGTATGGTAGTCGGAGCGGTCCCCATCACTCAGCAAAGTACGAGGCTAAACATTTCTTGTTGTATGCCGTGGTCTGTGATTCACCTGAGCTTGATTTGGGGAAGCATAGAATGGATC
The DNA here is from genome assembly GCA_027422505.1 of Craterostigma plantagineum. Classification (NCBI taxonomy): domain Eukaryota; kingdom Viridiplantae; phylum Streptophyta; class Magnoliopsida; order Lamiales; family Linderniaceae; genus Craterostigma; species Craterostigma plantagineum. Next base: position 10,154,314 of record JAPQWV010000011.1, on the reverse strand, counting down.
TTACTAGGATACTTCCTCTGACATTGGAGGAATTAGAAGATGAGAAGAGCTCAGGAAACTGGACGACTAGTTTCAGGTTATCTGGTAAAGCTAAAGGTGCAACGATGAATGTTAGTTTTGGGTATGTTGTGATAGGGAATGATGGTAATGAGCAGTCTGGTAAAAATAGTGTTTCCCAAGCGCCTTTGTTGCAGCAGATTGGTTCAAGGAAAGAGAAAATCGGAGGGAACTTAAATAGCAGAGAGGAGCTGGATATACGCCGAGTGGGGAGTCTACCTTCTAGATTATCTACGTCGAATCAGCCCATGGAAGAGATAAAGGATCTTCATGAAATCTTCCCTGTGTCAAGATCAGAGTTATGTGACTCAGTTAATATACTTTATGAGAAACTTGACGAAGAGATGCCTGGTCCTTCAGATGAAAATAAGTTGGAAGCTGCTCCCTTTACGTTCTCTGTTGACCTTCTTAAACCCGATATATCCGCTCAACCTAACCTTACTGAGAAAGTCTCTGGAAGTGATTTTGAAACCTGTGAGTTTTCTGTCGTTGAGAGAGGAATAGAAGAATTGAACAACCAACAGTTGAATCCTGAAGCGAGCTCTTTAAAAATAACTCATACTTCTGTTGAGGGTAGTGAAACTGATGATAATATAGAGGCGTCGCCCCTTAATGAGGATATGTCGCTTCATCCCCAAGCTGAACAGTTTGTTCCTCAGAGTGATGAGCAATCTGTAAACATTCATGATACTAAGGAGAAAGCAGATGATTCATACTCTAGGGAATCAATAATGAAGGACCTGGAAAATGCACTAACTTGTGCCTCAAACTTGACAAACGAAGCTTTGGATCCTCTTGAGGACGGAAACGATGCTTTGCACCTGGTATATGATTCAGATGATTACTCTCCCGATATCGATTGTAGTAAAGCACGATCATCTAGCCTTGAAGATCTTACCAACTTGGTGGCCGATGATTTCTTGGACATGCTGGGCATCGATCACAGTCCATTTGGCCCGAGCTCTGAAAGTGAGCCCGATTCTCCTAGAGAGAGACTGCTCCGACAATTTGAGAAGGATGCTCTTTCTAGTGGAGGTTTACTCAACTTTGATTTCGGTGATGATCTCATAGGCATGGCCAGTGATACGTTAACAGAATCGGTATGGGCAGAAACCTCAGATGACTTCCACCATCAGCCTGTGAATGTGATGCATGACAGTTCTCATGAGATGCCTTCTATAGACATCGATGAATTAATGAGGAAAACAAAGGCTTCTACATTAGAGGATCTTGAAACTGAAGCTTTGATGCGCGAGTGGGGCATAAACGAAAGGGCATTTCGAAACTCCCCTCCGAGCAATTCGAGCGGTTTCGGCAGCCCAATCGACGTGTCCCTCGAGGATCCTCTTGGCCTCCCTGCCCTCGCCGAAGGGTTGGGACCTGTTTTGCAGACTCAAAGCGGGGGATTCTTACGCTCGATGAATCCCTCGCTTTTCAAGAACGCCAAAAGTGGAGGGAGCTTAATCATGCAAGTTTCTAAACCAGTGGTTGTGCCCGCCGAAATGGGATCAGGCGTGATGGACGTACTTCAGGGCCTAGCTTCTGTTGGCATAGAAAAACTATCTATGCAGGCGAATAAGTTAATGCCATTAGAAGATGTAACTGGGAAGACGATCGAACAAATAGCGTGGGAAGCTTCACCGAGATTGGAGGGACCCGAGGGGTTAGTTTTTAATAGATTTATAACTGCCCCAAATCTCATTGTTTTCTTTATGTTTATTACTGTCTTTCAATAAGTAATTACGATTTATTGAATCCTTTTTCAGGCGACCCTCAATGCATCTCAAGCAGAAGAATGCTGGCGGTGCATCATCTTCTGTCCATGGATCTAGCAAGCCCTGGGGCTCAACTTCATCAAGTGCAGACGTAGAATACGTGTCTTTGGATGATCTTGCACCTTTGGCAATGGATAAGATTGAAGCTCTTTCAATCGAGGGATTGAGGATACAATCTGGCATGTCAGATATTGATGCTCCATCGAACATCAGCACTCAATCCATTGGGGAATTCTCGGCTCTCCGAGGTAAGACTCCACTTGGCGTTGGTGGGTCGATGGGGCTCGATGGTACAGGTGGATTGCAGCTTCTAGACATTAAAGATAACGGCGAAGATGTTGACGGGCTAATGGGTCTTTCCTTAACGCTCGACGAATGGATGAGGCTCGATTCTGGCGAAATTGACAACGAAGATCTTGCTAGCGAACGAACGTCTAAAATACTTGCAGCCCACCACGCCACATCGTTAGAGCAGTTCCATGTAAGGTCGAAGGGAGAGAGGAGACGAGGTAATAAGGGTAGAAAGTACGGTTTGCTGGGTAATAACTTTACGGTAGCTTTAATGGTGCAGCTTCGCGATCCTTTGAGAAACTACGAAACTGTGGGTACACCGATGCTTGCCCTTGTCCAAGTAGAGCGTGTATTCGTCCCACCTAAACCCAAAATCTACAGCTCAGTTTCGCTAATGAGAATCTCAGAAGAAGAAGAAGAAGCCAAGTCTGCCCAAAATGAGACAACCGCCATTGTGAAGCCCAAAGAAGAAGAAGAATTTGTGGAGAAAGAGGTTAATAAGATTCCACAATACAAGATCAGTGAGGTTCAAGTTGCAGGTTTATCGATGGAGCCGAGCAAAAAGAAGTTATGGGGTTCTTCGAATAATCCACAGTCGGGCTCTCGTTGGTTGCTCGCTAATGGCATGGGGAAGAAGAATAAGCACCCGTTAATGAAGTCCAATAAGGCCGTTACGAAGAATTCGGGTCCCACTAGCGCGACGCCGGCAAAGAATGGCGATACTCTGTGGAGCATCTCTTCTCGGGTTCTTGGAAAAGGGGGAAAATGAAAGGAACTTGGCTGCACTTAATCGTCACATTCGTAAAGCAAAAACTGTCAGATTACAGTTCGTTCATTGTACAAGGTTGGGATTTGCATTTGGGCTTGTGATTTTTAATAAATGTGTCATGTACTATATTCGAACTCAAAGAGATTTTCAAACTTTACTATTTCCGAACTAATTTTCGAACTCAACTTTGAACCAACTTTCAAGCACTTACAATTTTCGAACCACAAATAGGAAAGTTTTCGGCATAGTTTTTAAAAAAAAACTAACACTTTTTGAGGAAAATTATTTTTACACCATTTAATAAGAAAAATATTCTGAGTCCAACGTGCATAGTCTATTCTAACGCCCGATTAAAAGTTGCCGAAATAAATTTTCCGGGGTCAAAAATTTTCTGTGTAACGACGTTTTTGACAAATTTTTGCAAGGAAAAATTTACACAGTACGTCAACGATAATAAATGTGAGGTAGGTTGCATAACAGTACATTTTCCGGCAAATAAGATTTTCGGGAAAATATGTAATAGTGTCCTGTAGCACTTCATATGCGCGACATACATGGTTATTTTTAGTCATTTAATTTAGCTAAGTCACTAACTGTATAACCTTTCTATATTAAAGGGGCGAGATATTAGGAGATTCACAGTATTGTTAGCTAATAATTGCTGGACATCGGGTAAGTGGGAACTTCAACTACAACACATAAATGTATTATGTGCGTTTGATCTATGTGACTGTCTGCTTCAATGTGAATTGTTTGCGACATACTACTTGGTCAGTGAAGCTTTATCTTATTATTCACATGGCATATTCATATGCACGCACGTTTCTTTTGGGATGTTGTGAGGTCGAGCGTGCATTGTATTTACGCCTGAGAGCGAATGATATTTGCCGATATAGGCATCGGATGTCGACTCACAGTTGAGTAAAGGCTACTTCTACGGCACCATGGCGGCGTGGTGCGTCGTCGGTTATATTTATATATGAAAAAGAACGTATGGAAAAAAGAGTAATCTTATATTATTCTGAAAATTATAGAAGTACAAATATGGCATAGGTATATATAGAGTTTCTAAATATGATATATTAAGTAAATATTCTCTACGATAACTCCTTGATTATAGAAATCACATCTTTATCCAAATCATCCCTTGATTAGAGGAAATCATCCCTTGATTAAAGGAACAATATCTTCAACACCCCCCCTCAAGTTGGTACGTAAATGTTCGTCATGCCCAACTTGCTTGTAAGAAATTCGAAGGTTGATTTGGATAGTCCTTTGGCGAGAATGTCAGCTATCTGTTGAGATAATGGAACAAAAGGCATGCAGATGGCTCCACCGTCAAGTTTTTCCTTAATGAAATGTCGGTCAATCTCAATGTGTTTTGTTCGATCATGCTGGACAGGATTATGAGCTATGCTGATTGCTGCTTTGTTATCACATTACAGCTTCATCGGAATCTCAATAGGCGCTTTTAGCTCATCTAAAAATCTCTTCAGCCTAATATCTCGCATCAACCAAGAGCCATAGCTCTAAATTCTGCCTCCGCGCTACTTCGAGCCACAACACTTTGTGTCTTACTTCTCCAAGTAACTAAATTTCCCCATACAAAGGTACAATAACCTGAAGTTGATCGTCTATCCGACATAGAACCTGCCCAATCAGCATCTGTGTAAACTTCAATGGTCTTTTGATCTCCCTTTTTGAAGAATAATCCTTGTCCAGGACGACCCTTTAAGTATCTCAAAATTCGATATACAGCATCAAGGTGTTGCTCGTATGGGGAGTGCATGAACTGGCTCACAACACTTACTGAAAAAGCCATGTCAGGGCGAGTATGAGCCAAGTAGATCAGCTTACCAACTAGCTTCTGATATCGACTAGTATCCACAGGTTTGCCTCCTTTCACATTGGCTGGCTTCTGACTCGGATACATTGGGGTGTCTGCAGGTCGACATCCAATCATTTCGGTTTCTTTCAGAAGATCCAATACATACTTCTGTTGTGATACAGCTAATCCTTTCTTCGATCGACTAACTTCCATGCCGAGGAAATACCGTAGTTTTCCTAAATCTTTGATTTCAAAGCTGGCTGCAAGGCTTTTCTTCAACCGTTCCATCTCCAGCAAGTCATATCCGGTAAGAATGATGTCATCCACGTATACAATAAGTACGAATATCTTCCCGTCTTTGGAGTGCTTAGTAAACATGGTGTGATCACTTTGAGCTTGCTTGTAACCTTGATCTTTTACAGCCCTAGTAAATTTCACGAACCAAGCCCTAGGAGATTGCTTCAGGCCATACAATGATTTTTTTTAGCTTGCACACGCCTGATTTGAATTTTTCCTCAAATCCTGGGGGGCAATCCATGTAGACCTCTTCTTCTAGATCTCCGGAATGCATTCTTCACATCAAGTTGTTGCAGTGGCCACTTGAGGTTTACGGCTATTGAGAGAAGTACCCTGATTGTATTTAATTTTGCCAGTGGAGCAAAAGTTTCTAGATAATCGATGTTTGAGTGAATCCTTTCGCCACTAACCGAGCTTTGTAACGTTCTAGAGACCCATTAGAATCATACTTGATGGTAATGACCCACTTGCATCCTACTGTTTTGTTACCTTCTGGTAGACTTGTTACTTCCCATGTTTTTTTTTTCTCAAGAGCACCCATCTCCTCTTCGATGGCCTTTCTCCACTTTGGAACTCATAAAGCTTCCTGTACACTTTTGGTATTTCCACAGACGAAAGTCGAGAAGTGAAGTATGGAGAACTAGGAGAAAGCATTCTGTAAGAGACATAATTGGACATCGGATGTTTGGTGGTACAAGATCGAACTCCTTTTCGATATGCTATAGGCTGATCTAACTGATCAAGATGTGAGTCAGAAGAAATACCAGGTTCCAACCGTGGTTCAGATTCATGGTTGTGCTGAGACTGGGGAACTTTTTCTTTATCCTGATGTTTTCTTCTCACCTATGTTTGAAAGGGCTTTTCTGCTACGTTTCTGTCCTTCTCAGTAACAAAATTTTCTTCTAAATGCAAATGATCTGATTGTATACTATTCTCAACTTGAGATTCTGACAAATCTGTTTTTTCTATATTTTCTTGAAAAGAATCCATCTGAGGAAAATATTCCAAAAAATCAGTAATATTGCTGCTCTTGTCAAAGAAATTTTGATAAAGATTCTGAAATTTAAAAATACCATCATCGGCATGTTGAATACTATTCTCGAAAAAAGGTTTATCTTCAAAAAACACAGCATCCATAGTTATAAACATTTTTTTTGGAAATTGGATCAAAACATTTATATCCTTTTTGTGTGGGAGCATATCCGACAAAAATACATTTTCGAGCCCGAGGATCGAGCTTACCTCGACCACTTTCATGGTTATAAACAAAAGCCAGACACCCAAAAACCTTCAATGAAATTTCATTTGTCAATCTAGAAGAAGGATAGAAGGTTTAAAAACATTCAGAGGTGTTTGAAATTTCAAAATTCTTGAAGGCATTCTATTTACAAGAAATGTGGCAGTTAAAACTGCTTCACCCCATAGATATTTCGAAACATTTCGTGAAAAAGGTAAAGATCTTGCCACCTCTAAAAGATGCTTATTTTTTCGTTCGGCGATTCCATTTTGTTGTGGGGTATTGCTACAAGAGCTTTGATGTACAATACCTTTCTCCACCAAAAAATTTCCCAAACTTCTTTTAAAATATTCCTTTCCATTATCACTTCGAACAATTTTAATTTTTTCCTAAAATTGTGTTTCAACCATGACATAAAAATTTTGAAGAACATGTTCAACCTCTGACTTATCTTTCAATAGATACACCCAAAACTCTCGTATGATCGTCAATAAACGTGACAAACCATTTTTTTCCAGATTGAGTTAAAACTCTAGAAGGGCCCCACACATCAGCATGTATTAGAGAAAATGGCTTTGAGGGTTGATAAGGTTGTATGGAAAATGTAGAACGACGAAGTTTAGCCAACTCGCAAGTTTCACATTGAAAAACAGATGGATCTTTATTCTTAAATAAATCAGGTTTCAAATGTTTTAAATAATAAAAACTAGGATGCCCTAATCTAAAATGCCATAACAAAATTGTTTTATCGATACTGAGAGAAACAGACCCGTAGCGCGTCTTCTGAACTTGCATTGCCTTGTTCGAGCTTCCATCAAGTAAGGAAAGTCCCCCATTTTCTCTAGCACATCTAATCATCTTCCCTGTGGTCAGATCCTGAAACTCACAGAATGAAGGAAAATTATTTACACGGCATTTGAGGTCAGTTGTTAGCTTGTTTATTGAAATCAAATTGCACGAGAAATTTGGGACATGAAGGACTTTATGGAGTGTTAAAGTAGGAGAGACAACAATAGATCCCGTGCCAGCAATAACGGATAATGACCCGTCAGCGATTCTGACCTTTTTATTGCCTGCACATGGGCTATAGAAGAAAACAACTCTTGGTCATAGGATTATTGGCCCCGGAATCAAGAATCCATGTAACCAGATGGCTACATGAACTTGGTGATTTATGTGAAAGAACAGCAACAAAACGTCTACCATTTTTACCAAATGAACTGGACGAAGTGAAGGATGTTGGCTCGGTGACTGTGAACTTTGAAGATTTAAAAAGATTGTATAGTTGGCTCAGTTGTTCCTTTGTGAAGGCTGGAATCTCAGAGTTGATTGGTTTCGTTAGAGAATCCTCATTCACGGTCTGCAACGCCCTACTGTCCCCTCCATTTTTCTTCTAAAAATTTTTTGGTTTCCCATGTAATTTCCAGTATCCTTTGTATGCCACCTTCTTGCAATGTTCACACCAGGGCTCCTTCCTATTTCCATCTCGATCTATCCCTTAGAGACTAATGCGGAAGTATCTGCCGTAGAATCAACCTTGTATTCAGAATTCTTTAACACTACGTTCCGCCTTGATTCTTCTCGTCGGACCTCGCCAAATACCTCACGAAGAGTGGGAAGAGGTTTTTTTTTTCTAGGATACGACCTCGCACTTCATCAAGGTCTTGATTGAGTCCGGCAAGAAAGATATAAACTCTGTCATTTTCTTCTCTTTTCTTATATCGAACACTGTCTGCGGGACAGTCCCATGTATCTTCGTAACAAAGATCTAGTTCCTGCCATAATGTTACCATGTAATTAAAGTAGGTGGTAACATCTTGATGTCCCTGTTTTGAATTTCACTGCTTCGTTTTGAGCTCGAAAATCTGAGATGAATTCTCAATGTCGGAGTACATATCTCGAACAGCGTCCCACACATCTTTGGCCGTGGGCAAAAGTAAATGGGGTTTTCCAATCACTGGTTCCATAGAGTTGATCAACCAAGCGATAATTAGAGAATTCTCCGAACGCCATTTCTTCAACCCAGGATTTGTAGCTTCTGGTTGCTTTGTGTCACCTGTAAGATGGCCTAGTTTGCCTCTGCCATCGATACCTAACTTCACTGATTGAGCCCATTCTAGATAATTCGAGCCATTTAATCTGTGAACAGTTTGGAGAGATGGAATATTTAAAGTGGAAGGGTATGTAGATTGAACGGGTTGATTAACCCCTGAGGATGATGATGAATTCAAATATCCAGTCATCGCTGCTCGATAATTCATGAGCAAGGTTATAGAGCCGAGGCTCTGATACCATGAAGAAAAAGAAGGTATGGAAAAAAGAGTAATCTTGTATTATTCTGAAAATTATAGAAGTACAAATATGGCATAGGTATTTATAGAGTTAAGATGATATTTTAAGTAAATATTCTCTACGATAACTCCTTGATTATAGAAATCATATCTTTATCCAAATCATCCCTTGATTAGAGGAAATCATCCCTTGATTAAAGGAACAATATCTTCAACAATATATATTTATTTATTTGGGCAACTGCCCTATTTGCGGAGGGATGCGACCTAGAGGGTGCGACCTGAGGAGTAAGCGACACAGGGAGTAACCCTGTTGTAGGCTACCTCGGCGTGGGCTACAAGCGTAGGCTACCGCATGGCAGATGGGACGACCTGGGAAATGGCGATTTAGGGGAACCTCAGGCATCATAGCGTAGGCCACCCGGTGTGGGTCACTGTCATATTTATCCATATTGGATCTGGGCTCATTTATGGTGCATAGTAAGATTAGCCGAGGGCCCTGAGTGAAAATAGTATGTGGGTTAAAATGCATTGGTGCTGAGAAAATATATGGGCGAGTCTAGGCGAGGAGAATTCGTTGGTCTTAGAGAATTTAGCCACACATTTAAAATATATCGCCCAAATTGCATGATGAAGGTGGGAATAAATCCTACATTTAATGGGATACAAGTAAATCAAGAGAATAGGAGGTATTGTAAGAGCCATCGTCACCCGAGTTAATCGGCTTCAGGGACGAAATTCTTTTAAGAGGGAGAATGTAATTCCCGTAAAATTTAAACGGGGTGACTGTAGTTAATATAGTATAATTAGTAGTGTAAGTATTTAAAGTATATATTTTGCTATATTATTTAGATGAAGAATTCGAGATTTTGGGGTGAAAGATATAAATTATAGAAGTTTCGAAAAGTGATAGAAATAAATTAGATTCGAATTTTAATACTACCCAAAAATATAAAATAGTCAAGTAGAATATTTTTAGGGTAAACGTTTAATTGGTGAGAAAGTTTTCGATATAGGCATGGAAAGTTTTCGTGAGGCTAGTAGGGTTGTCAACGGGGCGGGTTCGGGGCGGGGATCTAATCTCCGTCCCCGCCCCGCGAGGCAAACGGGGACGAAATCGTCCCCGTCCCCGTCCCCGCGGGGATTCCCCGCCCCGTCAATATTTTAAAAAAAAAAATTCAATTTTTATTATTTTAACTATATTTTGATATTAATTAAATTATTTAAACTATATTTTAATATTAATTAAATTATTTAAACTATATTTTAATCATATTTATATTATTTTGATATTATTCGAAGTATATTTTCATATTATTTATCTTATAATAATATTAATTGAATATAATAATTATTATTTTAATTTCGGGGACGGGGCGGGGAACGGGGCGGGATATCCGCGGGGAAAAATATTCCCCCGTCCCCGCCCCGCGGGGATAGAATAGCGGGGATTCCCCGTCCTATTCGGGGCGGATCCCCACGGGGACGGGGAATCCCCGCCCCATTGACAACCCTAGAGGCTAGGCTTAGGAGAAAGTTTTCGTGGCCATGTATATTAGTGTTAGAAAGTTTTCGTGGTTGCACATATACAAAAAAGTGCTCTAATAGTATGTATATATATATATTATATATATATATATATATATAATATATATATATAATATATATATATATATATAAATAATAGTTAGGAGATAAGTGTGATCATTGAGAAAATAATAAAATAAGGAAATTGGGCCAGTTAAGTTCTCGATATAGGGACCTAAAAGATTTCGGTGTTTAATGAATTTTTACTGCATAGAAGTTTTCGTCACCTTCACATAACGCTTGGAAGTTTTCGGGGATGATTACATCTTACACATACATAATACTTATAATCTATACTATATAAAAGTTGGATGTGGACATTGACCATTTTCTTAGCCAATCATAATGCGACATGTCATCAACAATTCAAGTGACTAATTTAGGCCCATATGAGGGTGGAATTACACATGCCATTGCTATATTTTATCTTATTAGGAAAATATATATGTTTTAATATGATGCCATCTCCTTTGTTTTTAAAAATATTAATAGGACTGACAAACCTCACGGCTCACGCATAGATTGTCTACAAATTACACATGTCATTGCTATATTTTTTATCTTTTATAATTAGAAAAATAGCTATATTTTAATATGCGCCCACCTCCTTTGTTTTAAAAATATTAATAGGATTAGGGTTTTTGATCGTGATGACTCAGCAGGTGACATCATTCGCAGTTCACAAGTCCAAGACATTGGACAACAAATACGTAAGTTTTTTTCTTTCTTTATCCGTGATTTTGATAATTCTCGAGGTTTTGTTTCTTTTTTGGGAGTAATTGATGCTACGCACTTTGTGGATCTTTATCCGGTGATTTTGACAATTCTCGAGGTTTTGTTTCTTTTGTGGGAGTAATTGATGCTACGCAGTTTGTGGATAAATTTTGGTGAATTGAAGATGCTTGGAGATGAAATCGGGAAAGGAGCGTGCAGACGAGTGTACATGGGCTTGGATTTGGATAACTGAGATTTTGTGACGATCAAGCAAGTTTCGGTCAAGAACATTGCGCATGAAGATCTTAAATTATTATGGTGTGCATTCAGTATGGAGTTTGTCTGTATATTGATGAATTGAATCTTCGACCCATCTATCGTTTTCTTTTTTCTTTTATGAATTTGATGTTGGAGAAGAATCTAACCGAGGTCAATCTTTGGGGAATGATGATGTAGCTAATATTTTTCAGGTAGTGCAGTGCAATTTCTTTTCTTTTGGCCTGTTATGGTTGTTCTGATCCGATGGCGTTTGTTACTTTTTTTCTTTTGTTGTTTCTTTTTAGTTTGAGTTTGTCTCAAAGTGTCATTGAAATTGGGGATATGTATTTTTTTTAAGGGTTGGGTTCATGGACTGGTATAGCTTTTGCGTTAAGGATTTTCTTTACAATTCCATATATCATGGAAATAATGAGCAAATTATGATAATTCCAATCAAATAGTTTCCAGTCACATGTATCAAACAACTTATTATTATGGTTCAACAACATTTAGTTTCCTCCAAATGTATTTTGTATTTGTTGATTTTTCTTTTCTTAATGTACGCATATGTAATCCTGAATGACTGTAATATTTAATATTGTACGTATATACTACTGCTTGACTGTAAAAATCAGAAATATAAAATTTAAGACTCTAATACTTAAAATTTTTACTATAGCGCGTCCAATTTGGCCCGCGGACCGTCGAGTTTTTGGCCAACGGGACATCAGCCCGCGGGTCTGACAGGTCGGGACAGATGAGCCGATTATGTTTTGGGCTCTAGAAATTAAGGTCCGAGCCCGTATTTTTTAGGACCGGCTCAGGCCCACTTTCAGCTATAGTCCCCGTGCATCACACGGGGCAAAAACTAGTATTTATAATAACTAGGAGATTGACATAAGGACCATCATAAGAAAGTCATAAAATATGGCACATAGTGGACCAAGTTTTGTTTAGTAAAAGAGGAAAAGGACCTCATACCTCCCACCACTTTGTCCTATCTCCACTATTCTCGAGTTAGTACTTATCCAACGCATAAGTCAAATAATAAGAGTGAAAGGGAAAGATTGCTCATGAAAGAAAGTCACGTTAGTAGTATATCACCTACTTGTCACCATCTAAATGCGATCATTGAATATGTATCAGACAAATATCAAAGAGTAAAACACAAATAACATGGAAACGAGAGAGAAGGAAACGTAGGAGAGGGAACCTCAACAAGAATGAAGAAACAAGTCGGACAGATTAGAAACATTAAAACAGCAAAAGCTTACACGTGAGGTAGGTGAAATTTTCATCTACAACACGTAAATCAATATTTAATGTTTTATGTGAGTATAGATTAGTTCTGTGAAGTTTCGAAGTGTTTATGTGATTTACATTATAATGTGATATGTATTATTAAATAATTTATGTGACTTTAGTATGTGGTTAGAATAAATTATGTGATATTTTCATGATTCGTATATTTAGGATTAATTCCCAGTTTTCTGAAATAATTATGTTAAGTATGTTTTTAATCTATTAGTATTTACACAAAGAGTTTTCAATATTAGAACTTTTGAGAAACATTTAAAGGTGAGAAGACTAGTATGGTTAGTATTGTCCGGGTATTTAGTGTAGGTTAGGTCTTGAACATAGGTTAGAATTCGGTGTGGATTAACTTCTCGGTAACTTCAAGTTTCATTAAGTCAAAGTTTTTGTGGTAATAGGGTTTACAACATATAGTACTTTTCGTTGTTAAGAAGTCTTTTGCATATGAAGAATTCTTTCGGTACTATATGTAATGAATTTCGGTATAGGTAACTTTATGTCACGAAATGTATTTTGAACAAGTGAGCATTCTTTATGTTTAGTCCATGAAAGTTTTCGATGTTGTGTACCTTGGTGTTTAAGATTACGTTTTAAAGCCTTTCAACCTTTGAGAAGTCTTGGTAAATTCAAAAGTTTTCGGCACTATATTATTTTCAGGTTGATTAGGTTTTTGAGCCTTTAATAAAGATTTCAGTACAGCGAATTTTTAGGCTAATGTTATTTAATTTATTTTCGATCTGTAAGTTTTAGTCAGCTGGGATAGATAATTAAAATTTGGGTAGATAGATTTATTCTCGGATAGTATTAAAACTTTCGGGAGAATAATTTTAGTGAATTTAGGGAAATATTTCTTTTAGGGGAATTACCTTTAATGAATTTTGGGTAAAGTTGGAATATTTTCAAGGAAATGTAATGCTGCATTATTATTCCACTGTATAGCATGTACACGATACATCAGTATGAGGAAGGGTTGACCGTGCGGATACGGTGACCACTACAAAAAAAAGATCAGGTAGCGACGGGGAGAGTGACGGAAAATTCGGTCGCAAACCTTTGCTACGGTTTTTTGCGACGGAAAATACGTTGTAAATGTTAGCGACTGAAAGTCGGTCGCAAAATCCGTCGCTATATATAGTCAATAGATTTATAGTCGTCGTTGACACCTAGCGACGGCCTTCCGACGGGTTTCTCCGTCTGGAAAAATGCCGACGGAATTACCGTCGTAAAACTAGCGACGAAATAGGCGTTTAATACATTAGTGACGGGTTTTTCGACGGAAACTCCGTCGAAAACGCATATCTACGTTTTCCGACGGAACTTCCGTCGGGAATTATCCGACCGCTACACAGTCGCAACATTTGCGACGGAAACATCGTCGTATAATTTTAGCGACGGAATTTATCGACGGATCTTCCGTCGCAAATTTGTCACATCATAAAAAATAATTTTTCCCTTTGTCTTCCCCATCTCCCGCTCAATTTTCACGTTATCTCTTTCTACCCCATTTTCCCCCCCATTATTTCACCATCTCCTTATCTTCCTCTCTCTCTCTCTCTCTCTCTCTCTCTCTCTCTTTTTAATTCCTTTTTCTTCTTTGTTTCTGGGTCGGGGCTAGCTGCGGCGACTACGAGCCGGTGGCGACCAGCTGGCTGCGACCACGAGCGACGGAGACGACGAGGCGGCGGTGGTGGCGGCGACGCGTGCTGCTCGGCGGCGGGTCTGGCGAGTGAGGTCTTGGTGGTGGCGAGCTGCTCTGGCGGCGGATCTGGCGACTGAGGGTCGCGGCGGTGGCGAGGGGGCTCACGGGTTGCTGCTCGGCGGCGGATCTGGAGACAGAAGATCGCGGCGGTGGCGAGCTGCTCGGCGGCGGGTCTGGGGAGTGAGGATCTTGGTGGTGGCGAGCTGCTCGGCGGCGGATCTGGCGAGTGAGGCGAGGGGATCGACAGGTTGCTGCTCGCCGGCGGATCTGGAGACGGAAGATCGCGGCGGTGGCGAGCTGCTCGGCGGCGGGTCTGGCGAGTGAGGATCTTGGCGGTGGCGAGCTGCTCGGCGGCGGAAACTGACGACGGAGCCTAGCAGCGCGTGGCAGCTGCCGGCGCCGTACATTTTTTTTAATTTTATACCCACATTTAGCGACGGAATTCCGTCGCAATTTTTATTTTTTTAATTTGATTTTCTGCTTTTTGCGACGGATATTCCGTGGCATTATGGTCGCAAAGAACAGCGACGATTTCTACTTCCGTCGCAAACTTCTGCGACGCGATTTCCGTCGCAATTTTGCGACGGTTTTTCTGTCGGAAATGATTTTGCGACGTCGTTTGCGACGGGGACTTATTTCCAACGGGCGTTTTTGCTACGACAGCTAGCCGTCGCTATTCCGTCGCAAAACTCTCCTTTGCGACCACTTTCCAACGGTATCGTCCCTCGCTAATTGAACCTTTTTTTGTAGTGGACACCTTAATAGGGTACAGACATATTGGAGGTGGGAATGATCCAACCTTAATAGGGTACGGACAAATCAGAGAATAAGAGAAATCGTTACCTCGAGTTACACCAGTCGGTGAATTTCGGGGAAGAAATTCTTTTAAGGGGGAGAATGTAATGCCTGTAAAATTTAATACGAGGTTTATAGTATATTTAGAAGTGTAAGTATTTAAAGAAAATATTTTGCTATGTTATTTAGATGAAGAATTCGAAACTTTGGGATGAAAGATATAAAAAATTGTAGAAGTTTCGTAAAGTGATAGAAATAAATTTAAGGCTTGAATGCTTAATAGGAAAAATACCCGAAAGTATGATAATTAAAGTATAAATGTCGAACTAAATTAAGATTCAAACTTTTAATTAGAGATGTACCCGAGAATAATAAATAGTATGTTGAATATTTTGGGCTTCAAAGTAAAATTTTGTTGGTAGTTTTTGGTATGAAATGTAAATTCTAAGGAAAATGTTGTTGGCATACCTAGAAGTTTTCGGTCTCAATTATAACTTCTTGGCACATCCAGTTTTCGGTACAACCCTAGCAAAGTTTTCGCACCCTCTACACTTGTATTCCTTTAGTGTGAGAAAGAGTCGAGTTCTCTCTCTAAGATACTTGTGTGGGTTTTCCTCTTGCACTTAGGCACGTTCAAGCCGAGGGTTGTCCGACACTTTGCTTTCTTTCGTGAGCGTTTTGGGAGGCTGACCTAGTGAAGCACGCGAGGGGCGGCTTAAAGGACTAGGTGCCGCACGGGAGCTAGCAAGCCAAAGTCTAGGTCCGTGACAAGAAGTTTTCGAATACACTATATATCTTAGTATATTTAATTACTAGTCATATAACCAAAGATATGGATGAGATAGGAAATTAATAAAAAATGGTACATAAGGGACAAACTTTTTTTAATTCATGTGGAAAAGTCTAGTCACCTATTTGTCACTATCTACCAAGCCTCAATAAATGAGGAAAGTTACGTATGATATTTCTTATATCATAAAGGACAAACCCTTTTGCTTAACAAAAGAGGAAAATGACATATGACCTACATGTTCTTTCCATTACATTTTTCAAAGCATTAATACATATCCACACCACGTCAATAATTCATACAAAGAGAGAAAAGCAACAGGAGAGGAGAACTTCGGGAACGAAAGCAAAAATAAGGAGAAGAGGAAGAACTTGCGAAAAACAGACTAAGCGTAGGAGTTTAATTTTAACAAGCTCAAATTTGGACGTGAGGTAGGTGAATTTATCATCTACAACACGTAAACATGTTTCGTTTATTGGAGGAAATTGTTTTCGGTGTTTAAGCGGTTAACGTTATATTAATATGTGTTCAATGTTTCGTGACCTACATGACTTATGTGATAATGGCTATTATGAATTTTGAAGTGTTATATGTGTTGGAAACACATATATTTGGGCTTGAATATGTATGCTCATGGATATGCTAAGTGCTGTGGGTGTTAAGAAGTTTTTATTAATAGAACATGTCAGTACTGGAGAGTTTTCGAACCTTTGATAATATGAATACCTCTAGTAGCTTATGAAGCATATGATTATTTCGTGATATAGGATTAGATTCCAGCTTTAGGATTTAGCCATGTTAAGTCGGTGTTGTAAAGGTATGAAGTAGTTTACGATGACTTGGATTTTTGGAAACCCTAGAATGTGAAAAGTTTCGGTAATATTGAATTTTCGACATTAGGATAATTGTTGAATTACTTAAGGGCTTACAATATGTTAATGTTGTTGGGTTCGACTTATCTTAAAAATATGATTAGTTCTCAAACATAGCATTGTTTTTGGTGTATGTAGATTTTTCGGTAAACTAAGGTTTCAAGTTCTTTGAAAATTCTTTACGGCATTAAGGGATGGGGCTTGGGGCCTCACGCACCGTACGTCTCACGCCGGGCGAACACCTGAGCGCGCTGCAGGCGGGATGTACCAGCTATCACTCCCCGCCCTCTTCGGCTCCGGGCATCACATGCCCACCAGCTTCCGCCTGGTTCGTCCCCGAACCACACCGTACTGCGAGAGGTTGTGCTCAGATAACCATTCCGAAAACTTCACGGAAATAATCCATACTCACATAATGTATTAAAAACACTAATATATTAAACACGTAAGGTTTACGTAGGTGAGAATTTCACCTACCTCACGTCCAGATTTATTTTTGCTAAAGTTTTTCCTTGCTATGGTCGAATCTGTTCTTAATCTCCTTTTCTTTCTTGACTTTTACTCCTTTGTTCTTCTTTTCAATTTTCACGAGGTACTTTCCTTATTGGTATGTTGTGGATATATATTAAAGCTTTGAAAAATGTAATTTGAAAGGACAAGTAGGTGACAAATCCTTTTCCTCCTCGATTAAGCAAATAAGATCGTCCCATATACCTAATATTTGTTGATTTCCACTTACATATTTGTCTCTTAGTCATGATTAGTATTAAAATATACATGTTAGTGCATATGATGTAGCGAAAACCTCATGGAGTAAACAACGATCATCCCAAATGTAAATTATTTTATTACTTTCTTATAAACGTCCTTATCCCTTACCTAGCTATCATTAATAATAAAATATACATGTTAATGAGTGTAGTCCGAAAACTTCATATACCTTATGCCGAAAACTTTGATTACTAGACAGTCTCTGTTCTAGTTACCTCTCAAGGTTTTTTTTCTTTAGTATGATTGTGCTTGTATGCGATACCAATATAATATAACATATATATATCTATATATATATATATATATATATATATATATATATATATATATATATAGGTCACGAAAAGTTTGTGCTTCCCAACCGTTCCCACGAAAACTTAGGCCTACATAAAAACTTAGTTTTCAACCTCACTCAATAAATTATTTTATATATATAATGAACTCCATGTCCCACGAAAACTTTAGTCTTTATAACTCACGAAAACTTTAGTAATGCCCATGAAAACTTCTTAGACCTCACTAAAATTATCGACAACATTCAAGCTTCACCGAATTATTATCATTCGAATATAAACTTTGTCATCCTAAATTCGTTTGATTTTCGAGACTTCTACTATTCGGGAATCCTTGTAAAATTTCGGGATTAATATTTCGAAAATTTCTATATTCACACTACTAAATTAAATTGATATGCCCGTATTAAATTTTACGGGGTTACATCCTCTCCCCTTAAAGAATTTCGTCCCTGAAATTATGCCAACTAGAATAACTCGGGATAATGATTTATTTCGCAAATCATCCTCCCTTTCCCTAGTGGTTTCCCACCCGATGGGTTTTTATCAATCTACGCAACTCACTTAACGTGCGTTGGTAATGAGCTTTTAGAATTCGGGGTTGTTTTTGGTACTAGATCAATTATGATTTGTATTCCTCGATCAGAAGGTAATTCCAAACGATTATCAGGAACACCGTGGCAGATTTGCTTACTACGATTAGATGGGAAATATTCTCACCTTTACCACAAGTTTAGTCGACACGTTTAAATGTGCGACACTAAAATCAATTGGCATAGACATGAGTATGCTTTAGATATTTAACATACCCGTCATCATCGTTGGATTCGATTCTTCTTCTTCATTAGTTAAAGCGAACACCCGGGCTGGTGCTAGCCGGGGTCGTAATGGCATTTGGGTTTGGTTTCTGGGACGATTTTCCTGACAATTTCTGGCAATATGTTCCAGTTTTCCACACTTAAAACACTCCTTGTTGGGATTGGGTCCTGTTTCGAAACAAACGCCATTATGGTACCGCCCGCATTGTTGACACTGGGGGTTGACATCTTGGGGTCGAATTGGGAAATTAGTTACTCCCGGATTTGGCCTTGGATGCCAGTTTTGTTGCCCCTGGAGATTGTTCTGATTGTTGTTGGGACCTGTCTCGAAGTATTGTCGTTTTCGGTCGCCTCCGCTTCCTTGGTGATTGTCAGGCTTCTTCTTCGCGTCTTGTGTTATCAAAATCTGAGATTCTGCCTGTTCTGTGATCATTGCTCGCTCCACCACTTGAGCAGAAGTCACTCCCCGTGTTCCTGCCATGCTAACGTCTCGGTAGATCTGGGGTTTGAGACCTACTTGGAATCGCTCTACTTTTGACGCATTTGTCGCCACCATGTGTGGGGCGAAGCGGGATAATTCCTCAAACTTGCGGATATATTCCGCAATAGGTTTCTCGTTCATGAACAATGCAATACCGTTGTTTGAGGTTGATGAACTCGTTTATCTTTCGGGTTTGATCATAGGTAGTGAAGTATTTATCGTGGAATAATTCGGAAAATCTCTCCCACGGCATAGCCTTCGGGTCTTCCAAGTTTTGATGGTGTCCCACAAAAACCTTGCGTGCCCACGAAGCGTCGAAATGGCGCATAACACTTTCTCATTCATTAGGACACGTCTATAAAGGAACATGTCTTCTATGGTTCGCAACCAATCCTCGACCATAGTAGGATCGGTAGCGTCAGAGAATGTCGGGGGTTCATCTTTCTGAATCGTTCCCCTCTCCACACGCTCCGGTTGTGGAGACGGACGAAGTTTAGACGAGCTTTGATTCAGAATAAACTCATTAATCTTATCCGACTGGCATTGGATCAGGTCTGTAAGGCGTACTATAATGGAGTCGTATTCATTACTGGGGGATTCGGGTGCTGCCGTACGACTGGTCTCACCAACATCTCTACGTCCTCTAGTCATTATCGTGATTATCTATAAATAGTCATGCAAACAAACACATCACTTTCAATATTTAATCAGGATAGATCGAAAAACTTACAGGCAAGGTTGATCCTCCAGGCTTTTAACGGCCTTACATGGACAGTCTACAGAATCTATAACCTAAGCTCTGATACCATCTGTAACAACCCTCATTTTCTATCATAATTAGTAGCGGATCTTCGCAACGTAAGTCGCAAAAGACACGTCTAACAAAAACTTTTTCGAAAATAACATATATTACAATAAACATTGTCTACATAGTCGCAACTGTACAAGGGCCATAGCCCCAAAATATCAAAACTCTAACGTCGCTCCACATGTCTTCATTCATGTATGGTCTCGCCCTTAAAATTCCGTGGAACACTGCCATCAGCCCGCCTAGTCACGACGTGTATTACAGTCGGACTCCGTACCTACAATACGTAAACCCTGAGCTATTTGCCCAGTAGGTGAATAAAATGCATGTATGCAGCGTGCACTCGATCTCTGACCCACAACATTTCACAATTAAATGCACGCTCATCTTTTCCCTCGTCCCGAACTAACATATTTTAAACTTCACATCATGCCTAACTAGACTCACCCCACGGGTTTATAAAATCACGACAAATCTATACTGGTAATTCGTCTGGATGTTCACAACAGACATCTTCCTACAAGAATTCTTGTAGGAAGATGTCTGTTGTGAACATCCAGACGAATTACCAGTATAGATTTGTCGTGATTTTATAAACCCGTGGGGTGAGTCTAGTTAGGCATGATGTGAAGTTTAAAATATGTTAGTTCGGGACGAGGGAAAAGATGAGCGTGCATTTAATTGTGAAATGTTGTGGGTCAGAGATCGAGTGCACGCTGCATCATTTTACTCACCTACTGGGCAAATAGCTCAGGGTTTACGTGTTGTAGGTACGGAGTCCGACAGAAATACACGTCGCGACTAGGTGGGCTGATGGCAGTGTTCCATCGAATTTTGAGGGCGAGACAGTACATGAATGAAGACCTGTGCAGTGACGTTAGAGTTTTGATATTTTGGGGCTATGACCTTTGTACAATTGCGACTATGTAGACAATGTTTATTGTAAT
Source organism: Craterostigma plantagineum (assembly GCA_027422505.1). NCBI lineage: Eukaryota > Viridiplantae > Streptophyta > Magnoliopsida > Lamiales > Linderniaceae > Craterostigma > Craterostigma plantagineum. Next base: position 10,133,622 of record JAPQWV010000011.1, on the reverse strand, counting down.
ATATGTTATTTTCGAAAAAGTATTTGTTAGACGGGTCTTCTGCGACTTACGTTGCGAAGATCCGCCACTAATTATGATAGAAAATGAGGGTTGTTACAGATGGTATCAGAGCTTAGGTTATAGATTCTGTAGACTGTCCATGTAAGGCCGTTCAAAAGCCTGGAGGATCAACCTTGCCTGTAAGTTTTTCGATTTATCCTGATTAAATATTGAAAGTGATGTGTTTGTTTGCGTGACTATTTACAGATAATCATGATAGTGACTAGAGGACGTAGAGATGTTGGTGAGACCAGTCGTAGGGCAGCACCCGAATCCCCCAGTAATGAATGCGACTCCATTATAGTACACCTTACTGACCTGATCCAATGCTATTCGGATCAGATTAATGATCTTATTTAGAATCAAAGCTCGTCTGAACTTCGTCCGTCTCCACAACTGGAGCGTGTGGAGATAATAGCAATAAGGGAACGATTCAGAAAGATGAACGCCCCGACATTCTCCGATGCTACCGATCCTACTATGGTCGAGGATTGGTTGCGAACCATAGAAGACATGTTCCTTTATAGCCGTGTCCTAGTGAATGAGAAAGTGTTATGCATCATTTCTATGCTTCGTGGGAACGCAAGGTTTTTGTGGGACACCATCAAAATCCTGGAAGACCCGAAGGCTATGTCGTGGTAGAGATTTTCCGAATTATTCCACGATAAATACTTCACGACCTATGATCAAACCCGGAAGATGAACGAGTTCATCAACCTCAAATAAGCTGAATATATCCTCAAATTTGAGGAATTATCCCGCTTCGCCCCACACATGGTGGCGACAAATGCGTTAAAAGTAGAGCGATTCCAAGTAGGTCTCAAACCCAGATCTATCGAGACGTTAGCATGGCAGGAACACAGAGAGTGACATTTGCTCAAGTGGTGGAGCGAGCAATGATCACAGAACAAGCGGAATCTCAGATTTTGGCAACACAAGAAGGGAATAAAAAGAATGATAATCACTGAGGAAACGGAGGCGACCGAAAACGACAGTACTTCGAGATAGGCCCCAACAACAATCAGAACAATCTCCAGGGGCAACAAAACTGGCATCCAAGGCCAAATCCGGGAGTAACTAAGTTCCCAATTCGACCGCAAGATGTCAACCCCCAGTGTCAACAATGCGGGCAGTACCATACTGGCGTTTGTTTCGGAACAGGACCCTATCCCAACACGCAGTGTTTTAAGTGTGGAAAACTGGAACATATTGCCAGAAATTGTCAGGAAAATCGTCCCAGAAACCAAACCCAAATGCCATTACGACCCCGGCTAGCACCAGCCCGGGTGTTCGCTTTAACTAATGAAGAAGAAGAATCGAATCCAACGATGATGACGGGTATGTTAAATATCTAAAGCATACTCATGTCTATGCCAATTGATTTTAGTGTCGCACATTTAAACGTGTCGACTAAACTTGCGGTAAAGGTGAGAATATTTCCCATCTAATCGTAGTAAGCAAATCTGCCACGGTGTTCCTGATAATCGTTTGGAATTACCTTCTGATCGAGGAATACAAATCATAATTGATCTAGTACCGAAAACAACCCCGAATTCTAAAAGCTCATTACCATCCCACGTTAAGTGAGTTGCGTAGATTGATAAAAACCCATCGGGTGGGAAACCACTAGGGAAGGGAGGATGATTTGCGAAATAAATCATTATTCCGAGTTATTCCAGTTGGCATAATTTCGGGGACGAAATTCTTTTAAAGGAGAGGATGTAACACCCGTAAAATTTAATAGGGGGTTATCAATTTAATTTAGTAGTGTGAATATCTAAGTGAGAAGTTCCGTTAATCCGGAAATTTTAAAAGGATTTCCGAATAGTAGAAGTCTCGAAAATCAAATAATAAAAAGAATTTAGGATGTTAGTTTATCTTCGAGTGATAATAATTCGGTGAAGCTTGAATGTTGTCGATAATTTTAGTGAGGTCTAAGAAGTTTTCGTGGGCATATATATACTAAAGTTTTCGTGAGTTATAAAGACTAAAGTTTTCGTGGGACATGGAAAATAACCTAGAAAGTTTTCATTATATATATAAAATAATTTATTGAGTGAGGTGGAAAACTAAGTCTTTATGTAGGCCTAAGTTTTCGTGGGAATAGTTGGGAAGCACAAACTTTTCATGACCTATATATATATAATATAATATATATATATATATATATATTGGTATCGCATACAAGTACAATCATACTAAAGGAAAAAAAACCCTTGAGGAGGTAACTAAAACTAGAAAAGAGACTTCCTAGTAATCAAAGTTTTCGGCATAACGTATATGAAGTTTTCGGATTACACTCATTAACATGTATATTTATTATTAATCATAGCTCTAAGGGATAAGGACGATTATAAGAAAGTAATAAAATAATTTACATTTGGGATGATCTTTGTTTCCATGAGGTTTTCAATACATCATATACATTAACATGCATATTTCAATACTAATCATTACTACGAGACAAATATGTAAGTGGAAATCAACAAATATTAGGTATAGGAGATGATCTTATTTGCTTAATCAAGGAGGAAAAGGATTTGTCACCTACTTGTCCTTTCAAATTACATTTTTCAAAGCTTTAATATATATCCACAACAAACCAATAAGGAAAGGACCTCGTGAAAATTAAAAAGAAGAACAAAGGAGTAAAAGTCAAGAATGAAAAGAAGATTAAGAACATATTCGGCCATAGCAAGGAAAAACTTTTGCAAAAATAATCTGGACGTGAGGTAGGTGAAATTCTCACCTACGCAAACCTTACGTGTTTAATATATTAGTGTTGTTTTAATACCTTATGTGAGTATGGATTATTTCTGTGAAGTTTTCGAAAAGGTATCTGAGCACAACCTCTCGCAGTACGGTGTGGTTTGGGGACGAACCAGGCGGAAGCTGGTGCGCATGTGACGTCCGTGGCCGAAGAGGGCAGGGAGTGATTGCCGGTGCATCCCGCCTGGGGCGAGCTCAGGTGTCCGCCCGACGTGAGACGTATGGTGCGTGAGGACCCAACCCCCATCCCTTAATGCCGTAAAGAATTTTCAAAGAACTTGAAACCTTAGTTAAAAGTCTACATACACCGAAAACTATTCTATGTTTGAGAACTAATCATATGTCTAAAATAAGTCAAACCCCAACAACATTAACATATTTTAAGCCCTTAAGTAATTCAACAATTATCCCAATGCCGAAAATTCAATATTACCGAAACTTTTCACATCCTAGGATTTCCAAAAATCCAAGTCATACTACTTCTATATACCTTTACAACACCGTATACTTAACTTGGCTAAATCCTAAAGCTGGAATTTAATCCTATATCACGAAATGATCACATGCTTCATAAGCTAGAGGTATTCCTATTATCAAAGGTTCGAAAACTCTCCAGTACCTACATGTTCTATTAATAAAAACTTCTTAACACTCACAGCACTTAGCATATCCATGAGCATACATACATGTTCAAACCCAAACATATGTGTTTCCAACACATACAACACTTTGAAATTCATAATATCCATCATCACATAAGTCATGTAAGTCACGAAACATTGAACACATATTAATATCACGTTAACCGCATAAACACCGGAAACAATTTACTCCAATAAACGAAACATGTTTACGTGTTGTAGATGATAAATTCACCTACCTCACGTCCAAATTTGAGCTTGTTAAAATTAAACTCCTAAGCTTAGCCTGTTTTTCGTTCTTCCTCTTCTCCTTATTTTTGCTTTCGTTCCCGAAGTCCTCCTCTCTTTGTTGCTTTTCTCTCTTTGTATGAATTATTGACGTGGTGTGGATATGTATTAAGGCTTTGAAAAATGTAATGGAAAGGAAATGTAGGCCATATGTCATTTTCCTATTTTGTTAAGCAAAAGGGTTTGTCCTTTAAGATATAACAAAAAACATACGTAACTTTCCTCTTATTATTTTAATTCGTCTGCGTCCTTTTCATATTTATTGAGAGGCTTCGTATATAGTGACAAATAGGTGACTAGACTTTACCACATGAATCAAGAAAAGTTTGTCCCTTATGTAGCATTTTTTATTAATTTCCTATGTCATCCTTATCTTTAGCTATATGATTAGTAATAAAATATACTAAGATATATAGTGTATTCGAAAGCTTCAATGGGAGGGTGACGAAAACTTTGCTAGGGTTGTACCGAAAACTTGATGTGCCAAAAAGATAATTGAGACCGAAAACTTCTAGGTATGCCAACAACATTTTCCTTAGAATTTACTTTTCATACCAAAAACTACCAAAAAAATTTACTTTGAACCCAAAATATTCAACATAATTATTTAAATGCGTGCTCAGTTTTCTTGGATCAACAATTTCTCTCCATCTAGACTCGCCCATATATTTTCTACGTCCGCTAGGCATACTTCCTATTCCCACCACGCTTCCACTGCACACTCTAAGCATAGTTATTCGTATTATCAATGATTATTTTCACAAACAAACACATTATTTTTCGAACAAGAGTTCGAAATTTGTTTCAAATTTCTTTAGAATTTTAATTTGAAACTTCTTTCGAACATATGTTTGAAAATTTATCTTGTGAAAAACATAATTTCATTCAAAAATCTCAAATCATTCGATCAAAATACTACTTTTTCAAGAACATTAAGATCTTCAATGAAGCTTTAAAACACCTTCAAACCTTCAAATTCAAAACTTGTGTAAAACATGAACGGATGTAAATTTTCGTGCATTAGTATCTAAAACATACTAAATCATTGTTAGAATGTTATTTGATTATTATTTGGTTTGTCATTGAATTCTGACTCTTGAGCTTTATGCCTCTTAATGAGGATAAAAATGGGTCTTAAAAGAACATCAATATGACCATTAATATTTGTCATATAATGACATGAATATGATGCTTGAATGACCATGGTTTAGAGGCTTAAATGACCATAAGTGGCCATTGAAAAAGAGACCCTTGAGTTGTTTAATCACCTCTATATATATCCCAAGAACACAACTACAACACATATATGATTCTTGGAAGAGGTTGTTGAACCCTTGGAAGCTACAAGAGATTTCTTGAAATAGCTTTTTAGGGCAGTGAAGAATCTTCACGCCTCAACCTTTGTGTTTATAATATGTCGTTCTTTGAGAAATACTACAACAATCTAAAAAGCTATTTAGACGTTCGTGGCTGCGTTGTTGCTTGAGAATACCTCCTTCGTGGAATGACTATAAGCAACAATTGAACCACAAAAGCAAGAAGATGGATTTGAATGAGATGATGAAACATGTCATCATTGAGAATAAACACAGGATTCAGGTCCGTGGGTTTCCAAAGACTTCCAACAGTAGCAAATCTTGTGGAGGAAAAGGATAAGAGATCCAAATTTCCTAAGAAAAACTTCTCAAAAGTTTCGAAGGGTGAGAGTTCGCTCATCCAAAAGAAGAATGGCGCATGCTTTGTTTGTGGAAAACAAGTGCACCATGCCGCTGGAGGCCGAAAGAGGTCAACACTTGAGAATGAGAAAAATTCTCCTAGTAAGAACAAGGTTAATCTTGTTCAAGGAGATGATAATGTGATAGTTACCATGGTTTAGGAGGTAAACATGGTCTCATCGCTCTCACAAACCGCAAGGATTGTGGACTCGGATGCAACAAAGCACATATATGGAATCAAAGAAGCCTTCATTGAGAACAAAGAGACTCAAGGAGAAGTTTATTTGGGTGACTCTAGCACCACACCAATTAGCGGCAAAGGGAACTCAAATTGACATCCAAGGGAAGACAATCTCTCTAAGAGATGTGCTTCATTTGCCGAGCATTAGAGCGAATTCGGTGTCTATTTCCTTGCTCGATGAGGCCGGATTCAAAGTCTCCTTTGGGAGTGGAAAGCTTATTCTTACTAAGAATATGTATTTGTTGGAAAGGGTTATAAGTCCAATGGACTATATGTACTCAATGTTGCTTTGAATAATGAGAATTCTTCTTCCGTTTATTTGCTCTACTCTTTTAATCTTCGGCATTCAAGATTGGGTCATGTAAATAATGGCTACATTAAGAAGATGATAACTTTGGGGATCCTTACACTACAAAAAAAACTGAGTTTAGCGACTACACGATTCAGTCGCTAAACAAGAAAAGTTAGTCGCTAAAATGAATTACCGACTACATTAGCGACTACTACGCGTAGTCGCTATAAACCTTGTCGCTAAATTGGTGTGGTCGGCAGTTAGTTGCTATTAGTGACTACATAGCGACTACGCGCTGTAGTCGCTAAATAGCGACGAAACAGCAACCAACATTTGTAGTCGCCATTTGGCGACTGTGCCACCACTTTTGTAGTCGCTATTGATGTCTATTGCGATGGTCGGTTTAGCCTCGTATCTGATCACTCTTTATTGATTTTTTTTGGTCAATTAAATACAAATATATCTAGAAAAACAGAATCTAAATTCGAAAAAACAATCCAAAATAGTGGTAATGCATTACAAATTACAATATCCTCCAACATGAAACAGAAAGTCAACATTGTTTAATATAAAATAAAATTCAAGACGACTCACATCCAACTACGCTAACCCGTGCCCAAAACTACCTCCGCCCGGAATGTCATCGCGGCGGCGAACGTTTCCGTGGGCGTCTCCTCAGCGCTTCAAGCTCCGTCATCGCCGCTGCCGACTTATCCTCGTCCAACCTCCGGACACGTCGAGAAATGCTTGGGGTTCTGATAGAGAAGGATTATAAGTTAGAAAGAAACTATCAAAGTGGACAAAAATTCACCAGAATCTCCCCATAACATGAATAACCCAACACAAAAAAAATCAATTCCAACCAAGAACAAACTATCCAGAAATCAGTGTCCTTCATACAAAACATCACCAAGTCCAATGAACACCGAATCTAAATGATATGTATATTGTATTTACCATCCTCTTCTGAGCTTTATCGCCGATAAATGTATAGTATTTTCAACAACATCACAAATGCCTGATAGATAATGGCAAGCACATCACAAATCCATATCACACAACAAGAATCGATAATTTTCATTGTTCTGTTTTTCAATACTCCTCAGCTCTTCATTCAACTTGGACCTTTTCATTAAACGGGAATTCAGCATTGCAGATGGGTTCGAGGGTATACGCTGCCCTGAAATTGTACCTCAAAAACTTCAAGATTCATCGAAAAAGGACAGAAAATTGGGGATGAAGCAGTTTTACAGCGTAGTTTCCTCACTTTTATTTCTCGAGCTTCATCAGCAGCAGTGATCGTAAAATCAAAATCATTAACTGAACCAGAAGAAGGTCAAACTTCAACATCATCGCGAGCTGCTCAAAGTTCAGCATAATCACTGGTTAGAATTGGAATCTGTAGAATGCTCTTCACAACAAAATGAGAGGCAAAAATTAATTTGTTTCAGCACCTGATACGATAGCTTGAACAGTTTTACGGCGTTTCTGCTGTATGAATCATATATATATGAGCGAAAAAGATGCATCGGATAAACTCAACAAAATTTTCGAAAAACTGAACAATGAAATACCTTTTCCGACGATGATGTGACAAATTTACCGTCTTAACGGGCATAGATTGTGCCTTGAAAGCTCGGGAGGCTCGGCGAGGGGTGGGGCGGCACGGCGGGGGCGGGGCGACACGGCGAGGGGCGGGGCTGCACGGCGAGGGGCGGGGCTGCACTGCAAGGGGTGGGCGGCACGGCGAAGGGCGGGGCGGCATGGCGAGGGGCGGGGCTCCAGTGCAAGGGGCGGCCGGCTGCGAGGGGTGGGGCGGCTGAGAGCGGCTGGTCGGCACGGCGATGGGCGGGGCTCCAGTGCAAGGGGCGGCCGGCTGCGAGGGGTGGGGCGGCTGAGAGCGGCTGGTCGGCACGGCGAGGGGCGGGGCGGCACGGCGAGGACGGAAGGCTGCGAGGGTGTGCGTGTGTTTTGATATTTTGTGTTCCAGATCCGAACTTAGGCGAATAATTAGGGTTCAGATTCAGATTTACCGACTACACACGCAGTCACGTAAATTAATGTAGACGGTAAAACGCGTTAATTTCAGCGACTACATGTTTAGTCGGTAATATCAATAATCGACTGGTATTCACGCCAAAAAATTAGTCGATATAACGACTACAAATCGTAGTCGCTAAGTTACGCCTATGTAGTGGCAGAAAGTTTTAGCGACTGCATTTGCTTCATTAGCTTCTGTCACTGTTGCGACTACATTTTCGTAGTCGCTAATTAGTAACATTAGTCGCTATTGTATAAAATCGGCGTCTACTACGGCGTTAGTTGCTATTTGTAGTCGCCCTTTGAGCTTATTTTTGTAGTGTTAATAATGTCGGATTGAAAACACAAACACATGTCAAGTTTGGTAGAATCCAAACTAATTAAGAAGAAAAACTCAACCACTTGAGTTGATTCGTAGTGACATAGGAGATATATGCATTCTTGTGAATCTAGAGGTGGAAATAAATATTATATCACATTTATTGATGATTACTCTACATATGCAAAGGTTATCTCCTTAATAAAAATGAAGTACGTGAAAAGTTTATTCTCTACAAAAATGAGGTAGAAAATCAACTTGGGGTGAAAATTAAAAGGTTAAAAACCGATAGAGGTGGAAATATATTGCGTTAGATGATTTTTGTGAAAATCATGTGGCATTATTCATGAAAGAACACCACCTATTCACCTCAATCAAATGGCATAGCTAAGACGAAAATTAAAACTCTCAAAGAAATGATGAACGCCATGATGATTGAGTCAAGTGCTCACGAGAACTTGTGGGGCGAAGCAATTCTAACGGCATGTTTTTCGCAAAATAGAATTCCTCACAAGAAAATTGGAAAAAACTCCATATGAATTATGGAAAGGGTATGCACCAAATATTAAATATTTAAAATGTGGGGGTGCTTGACAAATGTTTTATTAACCGAGCCAAAGAATAGAAAAGTTGGACGAAGAACATGTGATTGTATGTTCATTTGTTATTCTCAAAATTCGGCAACTTATCGATTTTTAGTAATCAAAAGTGAAGAAGTTGCTGAAATACAATCATAGCATTCAAAAATGCCGAATTCTTTGAACATATCTTTCCGTCGATAGAGAAATTGGGAAGGGCTAATGATGATGAGTAGGATGAATTTTCTCAAAATCCTAATCCTATTGAGACTTGAGAGGATAGGAAAGAAAAGAAAAATTCCGAATACTTTTGGTGGAGACTACCACATGTACATGGTAAATAGTGAACCAAAAAACATATAATGAAGCGATAGCATCATCGGATTCCAAAAAATGGAAAGAGAGTATAAAATCAGAGTTGGATTCTGTTTTGAGTAACAACACTTGGGAATTGGTTGATTTACCACTTGGTACAAAACCAATTAGTAGCAAATGGATATTCAAAAAGAGATATCTACCTGATGGAAGTGTTGAAAAATATATAGCATGATTAGTTGCTCGGGGATTTACACAAAAAAAATGTTGATTATTTTGACACATTTTCTCATGTCACGAGAATTGCATCAATACGTGCATTGATAGCAATGGCTACAACATACAATCTATTTGTTCATCAAATGGATGTAAAAACAGCTTTTTTAAATGAAGATTTAGAAGAAGAGATTTTTATGTGGCAACCTGACGGTTGCATTATGAAAACGAAAGTTGTGGAAATTGAGAAAATCATTATATGGTTTAAAACAAACGCTAAAGCAGTGGCATGAGAAATTAGATAACACATTAGAAAATGAAGGGTTCTCAACTTCGATAGTCTAAAAAGAGAGAATGGTCATTGTGTCATCATTGCTCTTTTATGTTGATGACATGCTAATTTTTTGCACTTGTTTGACTGTAGTCAAAGCTACAAAAGATTTCTTATTTAAGAAATTTGATATGAAAGACTTGGGAGAAGCCAACGTCATTCTTGGTGTCAAAATTATAAGAAAAGAAAAGGGTATATTATTGGTACAAGATCACTATGCGGAAAAAGTATTGAAAAGATTTGGATACTTTGATCTTAAACCATTATCAACCCCTTATGATGCAAGTGTGCATCTTGAGAAAATTCGAGGTGCGTCTGAGGCACAAACAACTTATGCTCAATTAACTGGAAGTTTATTGCATTTAGCAAACTTCACAAGGCCCGATTTGGCATATGCAGTTTGACGCAAAAATCCTAGTGAAATGCATTGGAAAGCCTTGTTGAGATTATTGAGCTATATTAAAGACACTATAAATTATGGAATTTTTTATAGTGGGTTTCCTGAAGTAATTGAAGGCTTCAGTGATGCAAACTGGATTTCAGATTCTGAAGATACGAAATCCACAAGAAGATATGTGTTCACTTTGGGAGGAGGAGCGGTGGCTTGGAGATCCCCTAGACAAACTTTATGAGTCTTAAAATAGCATCAATATGAGCATAAAATTAGTCATAAAATGACTTGAATATGATGCTTGAATGACCATGGTTAAGAGGCTTAAATGACCATAAATGGCTCTTGAATGAGAGACCCTTGAGTTGTTTAATTACTATTATATATACTTCATTTCTCTTGTTCCCAAGAACACAACTACAACACATATATGTAATTCTTTGAAGAGGTTGTTGAACCCTTGGAAGCTACAAGAGAGTTCTTGAAATAGCTTTTTAGGGCAGTGAAGAATCTTCATACCTCAACCTTTGTGTTTATAATCCGTCGTTCTTTGAGAAATACTACAAAAATCATAATTAAACATGAAGATCAAAGTAAGAATTTATAGCCTTCCAAACTTAAAGATGATTACTGTTTGAGTTTTTCGTTTCTCTCTAAACTTTATTTTTAAGAGTTGGTAAATGATTGATCTTCTTTCTTCTTAGTTCTTATCTTATCTTAGCGTATAATAATTGTCATTATATGTGTTGTGCATTTGATGGTCCATTTCTCTTATTTTTCCTTTATTTTGGAAGAACATGGTACTAGAAACTTGTTGCATCAAGTATAAGGTTTTCAACCTCGAATGTGGATTCAATGCAGAATGTTTGTAATTGTAGGAGAAGCAGACTATACAGTTGTGTCTCTTCTCTTCGGAAAGCTCTTATTATTACAGTTGCCTATGTATTAAGGATTTTGTCTGGCTGGGCTATGAATGACTTTATTTGACCAAATTAACGACTAAAGAATATTCTACTATTCTTTTTTTCTTTTATTTTATTAGTGTGGGCAATAAGGCTCAGCAATAAAGTATTACATTAATGTGAATGACTACTAACTAATAAATAGTAGTACTATTTGGATTTTTTAAGTAAATAGCCCTTGAGCTGGTCATCTTTTAAATGGCACCCAAAATCGGACTTTACCTTTGTACCCTTACTAACTCTGCTCTAAAGACTATTTTACCCTTATTTAATGTCAATCAACAACACTTAACGATAAAATTAATTAAAGGATTTACATGTTATACTGTAGCGAATATGAAACATCAGACCCGTTATAGAAGAGTGGGGTAAAATAAAAAAAAGCAACCACTTTCACTTCCAGTAAAAAAAGCAAGCGTGTGCTCTCCCGCACCTGCACTGCAAATCGTCTCCACTTTCACTTCCAGTAAAAAAAGCAAGCGTGTGCTCTCCCGCCCCTGCACTGCAAATCGTCGTCTTCTCTGCAAATCGACTCATTCGACAATGGCATTCAACGCGAACACCCAAAGAGTGGAGGTGTGTGTTCTACTCTTCGTCTTCTTCAATTTAACGCGAGAGGGGATCTGGGAACGACCCATCGAACCCTAATTTGGTGCGGACCTGTGCTTGCAAGCATAGGACAGAGCTTGGTAGCATAGGACCCGTGCTTGGTAGCATAGGACCCGTGCTTGCAAGCATAGGACCCGTGCTTGCAAGCATAGGACCTGTGCTTGCGCAGCGTACGTCGATTTTTAATGCATGGGTCCCGTGCTTCCAAGCAGACGACCCCCGCTTCTGAGCAGGGGACCTATGCGTATTTCTCGGGTCCCCTGTATATTAACGCGGTTTCCCCTGCTTAAACGCTCGGGTCCTCTTACCCTAACGGGCGGGTCCTGTGCCACTGTGCGCGCGTTATAAGCAGGGGATCCGCGCGCTATGACCAGGGGACCCGAGCTTATACGCAGGGGACCCGCGCTTATACGCAGGGTACCCTTGCTGGGACCGCGCCGATGCACAGGGGTCTCATGCGCATCTGTGCTTGAATCTCAGCATATGCGATGCGGTCCCCTGCGCATCTATGCATAAGGGTTTTCTGTTTTAATTATTTCATACCACGTAATTTAGCTAAAAATGTGTTTTACGCATAAATTAGGTTGTGATGCAGAAGCAGTTCGACACAGTGGACGAAGTTCCCCGTTTGAGTGTAAAAATGAGCTCGTTATACGCGGATGCCAGCGAGCTGATAAGACAATGTCTGAACCACCACGAGTGGGAGATTTTTAGGAACGAGAGTCCGTTCGGCCGCCTTGTTATGGCTGAGCCTGATTTTAACCTCTCGGGCCAGTTGCTGTGGTACCTCATCCAGAGCCAGACGATGCTGCACAACCGGGAAGAGCTGTGGATGATTTTTGGCAGAAAACCACTCCGATTTTCAAAGTCGGATTATTGCCTAATCACCGGGCTGAAGTTCGCAGCCGAGCTACCGCCGGTAAACGGCGGCTCACAATTCACCGTAAGAAATTTTGACAACAGCTCAAAAGTCCGCATGTCGCACGTCAAGCGTGTGTTGGAGGAGTTGTCTGGCGACGAGGACGATGTGGACTTCGAGAAGCTGAAGTTGGCGGACGTGTACTTCGCCACCGCCGTGTTGATGCCTCGACCGTCGAAGAAGGACACCGTCGTCAGTATGACGGTCCTTAGTCTCGTCGAAGATCGATTTGCATTCTCCCAGTATCCTTGGGGCACCGTGGCTTTCCGTGAGGTGATACGAAGTGTTAAGGTAAATCTACTGGAGAGGCCACGAGACTGGCTGATCAGTGGGTTCGTACAATCACTTCAGGTGAATTATAACTAAGCTTCTTGCATACCATGTTTTGAGGGACGTTTGTAAGATTTTTTGCGTTATTTGTATTCAGATACTAGCATTCGAGTGCATGCCGAGGGTTGCGGACCAGTTTGCGGTTCGCAAGGAAGAAGATTTCACGCCACGCATGCTCAAGTGGGCGACGAAGAATTGGGGTCGCAAAGCATGCCCGACTCTTAGGACGGTCGCAGATGCCGTCGACGGCGATTTTGTACGAGGGTTGTTAGTGCCGTCAGCGGAAGAGTTGGAGGCGGCGTACTTTAGGGACAGCGTTTTCGACGTTGGGGCGGCACACGACCTATTCGACCGTGTGGCGGGCCTACTCACGCGGGGAGTGGAGGTTAGGTGTTCCCTTGTCCACCGCGATCGTGGCGACGACGATCATTTAGCGATCGTACTTGTTGAAGATTTTCCCACACCTGTGGAGGTGGTTGAGGCGGGAGACGTTGGTGCTTCGTCGAGTGCCCGAGGAGTTCGAAGAAGAGGCAAATCGCCTGTAGAATTTGTTGATCTAAGTGATGAGGATTCTAGCTCAGTTAGAAATGAGAAGTGGAGCAAGAAGTACCTCGGGCGAGTGGACTTCTCCGGGCGTGAGCTGATTCATGAACACGATCGCGTGCTCATTGACATGTACCTTCAAGCGGCAAGATTTAGATAAATGTTTACTTTCGATGTCAATATCAGTTATCGTACCTAAACACGTAATAATTTTTCTTTTTATGCAGTGATAACGTTTGGTCGTCTGACATGTGCGACGTGGATGCCAAAGGCTTCTACATGTTGCTCTTCCATGATATGCTCAAGTCCAATTGTCTTGATGCATATCTAGATTGCTTGAGGCGAATCTATGCGGACAATGACAATTATCCTCGCGTCTTCGTCTTTCCAAGTTACGTGCAAGACGAGCACTTTAGGAAGGCGCAGAAGTTGAATAGGAAGGCGAAAGTACGGGTGGATGATATGGAGAGCTTCGTGAATGGATTGTCGAGAAGCAGTCGGAGCTGGTTGGAGCGTCTCACGGAGGCTGAATTGCTACCATGCAAGTACATCATCTCTCCTGTTTGCGCACGGGCCCACTGGGCAGTGCTTATTTTTGACGCGTCAACGCAAACCTTCGTCCTTCACGATTCATTGGGCGCGCATGGTGTGCAATTCGCCGGGAGAGTGTTCGTAAGTAGCTGAAATCCGTTTGTCTATCATTTTTATTTATTTAGTAACACGTTCGACGTTTGCTATATTTTGCAGGCGGAGTTTCTTTCTGCATATTGGCGTTTCAAGTTCGACATCGTCACAAAGTCGAAGTTGAATAATAAAATGAATCGCCAGCAGAAGGCTGACAGCTTGGATTGCGGGGTTCATGCGGCGTTGCGGTGGAGACGGTTATGGTTGACACGCCCGAGTTTGATGAATATTAAAGGCAGATTGATATTCAGCGTATCGAGCCACTATGGCTGCACGGATATTGCGTGACCTGCATAGCTGTATGAATTGATTTGTTTGGCTGAGTTTGGAAGTGTTAATGGTAAGTGGCTTTGTAGGTTTATTGGACTTGGTGTAGTTGAAGGGTTTATGGATGTTAGTTTGTAGGTTTATTTGACTAAAATGTTTTGATATTATTGAATGAATTGATTCTCTGTATTTAACGAAAGTACGTGATGCGACGATTTGACTTGTTACTGAGGAAATTATTTTGACCAAATACTCAGTAATTGTTCAATTATTGGTACGACTAAAGCGAACGTGAGAAACCCTAAATTGGACAGCGACCCGTTCATATACATATACGGGACACGTCCCATCAGCGTCAATGCAATAAGCACGGGTCCCCTGATTTTATGTGCGGGTCCCGTGATTTTACGTGCAGGTCATGATTTCAAGTTATGGTCCCTTTAGCACGTATCCCACCATATGACTTGATAAAACTTTTTCAATTGTTGAATAATTGATTCTCTGTATGAAACGAAACGTTAGGGTGATTTGACTTATTACTGAGGAAAATATTTTGACCAAATACTCAGTAATTGTTCAATTATTGGTACGACTAAAGCGAACGTGAGAAACCCTAAATTGAACAGCGACCCGTTCATATACATATACGGGACACGTCCCATCAGCGCCAATGCAATAAGCGCGGGTCCCCTGATTTTACGTGCGGGTCCCCTGATTTTACGTGCAGGTCCCATGATTTCAAGTTATGGTCCCTTTAGCATGTATCCCACCATATGACTTGATAAAACTTTTTCCATTGTTGAATAATTGATTCTCTGTATGAAACGAAGCGTGATGGGTGATTTGACTTGTTACTGAGGAAAATATTTTGACCAAATACTCAGTAATTGTTTAATTATTGGTACGACTAAAGCGAACGTGAGAAATCCTAAATAATCAGTGGACCCGTACATATACATATACGGGACACGTCCCATCAACGCCAATGCAATAAGCGTGGGTCCCCTGATTTTACGTGCGGGTACCCTGATTTTACGTGCAGGTCCCATGATTTTAAAATAATGCACGACCATTTTTGGTACAGAAAGCATACATTCCACCATCGTCATTCTCTTTTGGTGATAATCATGACGATCACCAGCATTGTTTTTCAAGTCGATGGTCAGTGGCTAATTCGCGAGGACAATACGTCGAACTGGGTTCCCGATCCAACTTGCCGTTGGCAACAATCTTGGTCGACGACGGTTCATGCACGTTAGTGGATCTCACTAACGAGATATTGAATGCATTGTCGTTACACAACGACAATACCAAACTACGGATAAGCTACATGCCTTGCATAGACTACAATTATGTGCGCCCCATCTACATCGAGAACGATTACGGCGTACGTGCGTACCTTGGAAGTGGTTGCCCACGATCAAGACCACCTCTTCACGTGGAACTTCAATTATCCGTCATTGCGTCACAGCCACATCAACCTCATGATAATGATTTCTCCGGTTTCGACGTCGGCCTTATAGCGCATTGCGATACAAACGCCGAAATCCAACCATTTGAGGGTTTTCCCAGCACATCTTACAACCCTCCTTACCAAAGTAATGAAAGCAGTGGCTATGTAGGCGATTACTCCGGAATGTGCGGCCAAGGAGATGATAATGAGAACGAGCAAGTCGGACGGGACGACGAAAATGAGAACGAGGAAGGTGCCTTAATGCATGATGATGATGATGATGATGATGACGATGATGATGACGATTTTGACGACGCAACTGATGTGGCCGACGATGGTACCTATTCGTTTACGGATGGTTCGACCCTATATGTTGGACAAGAATTCCGTAGCAAGAAAGAATGAAGGACGAAATCACTAAAATCGTTGCCGCTGCATGCTTCGAACTCCAAGTGGATCGGTCAAACAAAACCCTTTACGTAATGAAATGTGCGAAGGAGAACAGCGAATGGCGAATACGAGGTGCACAGGACAAGGACTCCCCCTTTTCTCAATCCGAAAGTACGTCAACACGCACACGTGCGGCGTGTCTCATCGACACCGTAGACATCGCCAGGGAAGTTCGTCGCTCGTATCAAGCACGTTGTTGGAAAATTTCAGGGCTCCTAAAGACATCCCCGCTCCCAGTTCCATACAGTCGATGATGCAGAGCAGGGGAGTAGAAGTTTCATACTACAAGGCTTGGAGAGGAAAACAAATTGCGACCGACGAACTAGTTGGTAACAGGGACGCTTGCTACGGTTTACTGCCGTCTTACTTAGATGCGGTGAGGTAAGCCAACGAGGGAAGTATCACTGATTGGGAGATGGACGAAGACAATCGGTTCAAGTACATGTTCTTGGCATACGGCGCATGTGTCAGAGGCTTTACGTTCATGAGGAAAGTCATTTCTATCGACGCCACTTTTTTGAAGGGGAAGTATAAGGGACTCATGATGATTGCCACTGCGCAAGACGGCGATTTCCATCAATATCCTTTAGCATGGGGTATTGCCGACGGGTCGGAGGGAACCGACCCATGGACATGGTTTCTGTTGAGATTAAGACGTTTTGTTGCGGATGGCGACGATCTCGTAATAATTTCTGATCGGAACCCTAGAATAAAGAATGCAGTTCCGGCCGTTTTCCCGAACGCGTTTCATGGTTTCTGTGCGTGGCACCTTCAACAAAACGTGAAGACGAAAATGAAGAAGAAAGGTGCTTGCCCGATTTTTTGGCTTGTCGCTACTGCCTAGACAAAGAGCGAGTCCGACAGTCATTTTAAGCAGCTTGAACCAAAATATGCAGACGTGGCTAAATATCTTGACGAAGTCCCAAGGGAAACGTGGACGCGAGCATATTGCCCTAGATCAAGATACAACATAATGACGATCAATGGATCCGAGTCTATAAATGCAGCTCTACGTAAGGACAGAGAGCTTCCAATTATTGGACAGTTGGGCTCGATTCAACGACTAACATCATCATGGTTCAGTAAGCATCGACGAACTGCCGAAGCTTCATTCGCCGCGAACATGACTAGCTTTACGCCGAAGGTGGAGTCGATCATACGAGAGAATTTCACCGAGTCGCAAAAATTTCATGCGTCGGAAGTCGGGCATCTAACGTATAACGTGTACGGGCAGCATGTGAACGAGGTGGTAGATTTGGGGCTACGCACATGCACGTGCATGATGTTTGACATCGATCGTATCCCATGTCCACATGCGATTGCAGCTTGTGGTTCTGCCCTAGTGCCGGTGTATTCATTAGTGCACGATTATTATATCTTGGAGATCTGGAAGTTGGCATACGAAGGAACGTCCGGTAACGGACCGCATTAAAAGTAGTATGGGTTGCCGCCTCGTGTTGGTTCACAACGCGGACGACCCCAGAAAAATCGGTTTCCTTCGGTGGGTGAATTTTTTAGGAGATAACGTTGTAATATGTGTGTATCGTCGTATTCAGAGTGGCTTATACGTTGCCATTTGTGTTATGTTATGTAAGGTTGTGTTACGTGCGTCTGCATGAATATGGAGGTAGAAAACCCTTATGCACAAATGCGCAGGGGACCACTGCGCATATTTGTGGTTCCCGCCGGGTCCCCTTCACATAACGTAAGGTCCCCTGCCTTTAGCGTTGGGCCGTGCGAACTTCTAATCCCCTGCCCATAACGTAAGGTCCCCTGCCTTTAACGTAAGGTCCCCTGCCTTTAACGTAAGGTCCTATGCCTTGTTAGGAAAGGGACCTGCCGACTAGCACATGGTACCCGCACATTAGGGTTGGTCACGTTCGCTTACTAAGTGGGTCCAATAATTGTTCAATTATTGATGAAAAGTGACATGTCAGAGCAGTGTCATTATACGGTATGTATAGGACAGATGACTTGACATTTGATCCCCGATTTGGGGCTTTTGTCCCCTGCGAAAATGTAATATTATTAAATTCCTTAATAAGATAATAATTAATAAAAAATTAAGTGCGCGATTAACAAAATTAGAAAAAAATAACAATTAGATTAACAATATCTGATTCCAAGTTTGAAATCCAAAAAATATATATTCCAACAAGTATTTCAAGTTGAACGATCTCTGACGTGAATATAGTAAGAGAGCGCACCCAGAAAACATACTCGTGTTTGTGATTTCTGTAGGATGTAACAATCTTATAGACTTAACGTAATTCTTGTGTTTTTATCCATTCTTTCTGTTCTCTGCTATTGTATGATGACTTTATATTGTATTCTACGATAAACAAAGTATAAATACGCACAATTAATCGTTTACTTCCATGAATTAACATTGCAAAAATCGCGCATGAACACATCGGACCCACATGTTATGGACAGGGGACCCAATCGTCAAAACAGGGTTCCCGCGCATATTGCATAGGACCCATACTGAGATGCCCGGGTCGTCATTGGTCCCGTCAAAATTATGCGCATGTTAAGGCCGGGTCCTGTCCGGTCCCGTCAAATTGTTGCGCAATATAATCAGGGGACCCGCGCGTAAAGAGCAGGGGACCTGCGCGTTTTGAGCAGCGTCCCCGCACTTATATTCAGGGGACCCGCGCAGGCAACGTGCGTAGCAAACAGCCGAAAAGTTAAAATCATAACAACCAAGTGAAATTATGTCAAATCACTTAAAATTCAGTTATTTATATGTCAAATCACACATCAGTCTCACTGAAGAAAAAGTTGGAAACGACAGAAAAACTTAATGTTTCACAATTCTAAACCCTAAATAGCTATCCAACAAACGATAAGTTAATATCAAACAAGTAAAATTAAAATTCAACAGAGAAATTCTACAACACATGAAATTTATACTCAACACAGGAAATTTTAGTCAACAACAAAATTACTAAAAAGTGTCCCAATCATTATTGAAAATAGAGGATGCGAGGTATTTTCTAAACTCCTTCATATGAGTTTGATTGAGGCGGGAGACGTCGTCCTTCTTCATCATAAGCGACATTGCCGCACGCAACATCGCCACGCCATCTTCTCCCCTAAAAAACATATCCAACACGACACTAATTTTTAAAGACGACGACAAAGTAATAAAACGCAACATTCATCAAAACTTACTGATTTTGTTTTCGGAAGTCGCGAGGCCAAGTAGCCGGCCACCTCTTGCCCTTGTTAGGCATGCGTTTTATCAGCTCCAGATCCTTGAAAATCGCCGGGATTACGATCTTAAGTTTGTTGACGTCATCGGCGATATAGCGCCAGTCGAAGCCAGGAGGCGCATCGGAGTCGTAAATCTCGAACTCCCTTTCCCGCACATCAACAACGAACAACACCCATCGGCCTGACGTACGCATGGGGATGGCAACTTTGGCCGCTAGATCCCACGACCTGCACTTCCAATCTTCATCTTCCCCCCTCGCGAACGGGATCAGTCTCTTGAAGCCTTTCCCAGACGGCTTCCCGAGGAAATTTAGCACCCCTCGCTCGTCGACGAGCGTCTTAAACCTATGGGGCATGTACGCGACTTTGGTCGCAACCGATTTGATAAATTTCTGCATGTAATCGATCCCAGCGAGGCATTCATCGACGTGCTGCAATACAATATAGACCGTTTTTCAACACATTCAAGTAAGGTGACGAAAGGTATTTGGTAAATTTATATACGTACCATCTCATCGAGTGGATTACCCTCAGTGGCCAGGTTCAGGAGCCATATAGGGTCGTGTTCTTGTAGCTTCCCTTGGACCTTCATGCCGGTAATCTGCATGATCGTTAAAAGCTGACTTTCGACTTTTGGCCACATGTTATTGGCCTTGAACTGGATATGCCGCTGGAACGCCGTAAGCTTCGGAGCTTTGACCGTATTCGTCGAGTGGAAATCGGTGAACGGCGTCGTGGTGTACCAAGATGGCTTCTTCGTCCGCTCAGGGGTCTTCTCTCTGACGACGCCTTTTCCTTTGTCGGCCGCTTGGACAGAAACCGAAGCCTCGGCGTGCGTCTCCAACTGAGGGACTTCCTGTAGCAGCTCGGCATGCGTCTCGAATTGAGAGTGGTCGTCTGGAGGCTCGTCCATGGTCTCAAACTAAGCGTGGTCCTCTGGAGCCTCTACGTCCGTCGTGACCTCATGAACCCCGAGACCATAAGCGCCTATCCACGACGAGTGGACCACCTCTTCTCTTCTCTCTGCGTCTTCGCCGGTCCATTCCGGTTGGACATAGTTTTCGTAACGGGACTGCGCCCATTCCGACGGACTGTGACCGTCTCATGCATCCAGACTCGGAAGATAGCCATCCGATCCCATGTACGATGTCCTCCTCCATCTCTCGCCGTAATCTATACAAGAAAATTCGAAAATAACTATATACTATTTTTCACGTCCTTAAGTATAAAAACTTACCAATATCCGGCGATATAGCGACCGATCCACGTCCAATCTCGGGCGGTGTAGCGACCGATCCACGCCCAATCTCGGGCGGTGTAGCGACCGATGATCCACCACCAAACTCGGGCTGTGGATCGTGCGATCCACCATCAAACTCGCTTGGATCGACATCTACATCGTAAATAATAAATGATAAGTAATCTACACAACTAATTAAAAAACTAAGTATAAATAAAAAGCTTACTATAACGAGCTTCGGTAGGCGGAGTACGAGATCCGTGATAAAATCTGCTCGCCAAACCCTGAACCGAGTTCCCCAACTCCCTCAGGCTGTCGCCCCACGATCGCATTTGCGTCCAATGGTCCTCGTACGCATCCCACCTCCTCTCGTTCGTCAACCACCGTCGACCCTCTTCTTCTTGAAACTGATGCAATCTCGTGCCAAGCTGGTCGAATCGCCCAAACAACGTGGTGAAGTTATGGTCCATACGACTTTGCCATTCATCCAAGCGTTGACCCGAGGCGAAACCTTGACCAGTTGACGGACCCGTCTCCGGAGCTGCATGAAAGTCGTGCTCGTGCGGATGTTCGAGGATGTTGCCGTGATGCAACATCATATTGCTGTCGCGACGGCCACTGCCCTCGATCTGGGCTATGGTCTCAGGCACGAAATTCTGCCGGTTAGAACCCGAACCGCGATGGCGGTGGCCGCAAGAACACCTAACGTCCGCTCCCTACAGGAGTAGGTCCGTGACACGATCGAATAGTTCGTGTGGGGCCCCAACATCGAAAACGCTGTCCCTAAAGTACGGTCCCTCCAGCTCGAAGGCTGACGACATTATCAATCCTTGTACATGGGACCCGTCAGCGTGTGATGCGACGGACTTAAAAGTCGGGCATCCCTTGCGACTCCAATTTCTCGTCACCCACCTGAGCATGCATGGCGTGTAATCTTCTTCTTTGCGATCCGCAAACTCATCTGCAACGCCCGTATGCACTCGTATGCCATTATCTGAATTCATAACGCAAATAATATTAGCAATCATGTCAAAACAAGGTATGGCAAAACTTAATTATAAATCACCTGAAGTGGCTGCACGAACCCACTTATCAGCCAATCCCGTTTGATCTCAACTAGATTTCTTTTAACGGAGCGTATGACGTCGCTGAAAGCCACGCTGCCCCACGGATACTGTGAGAAAGCAAACAGGTCTTCAGCGAGATGGAGGACCCAATGACTCACGACGGTGTCCTTCTTTGACTTTCGGGCCAACAACACCGCGGTGGCGAAGTAGACGTTCGCCAACTTCAGCTTCTCATCGTCCCTACGTTCTTCATCGCCAGACAAACCCTCCAACGCAATCTTGACGTGACAAGCGAATTTGGGCTCTACCGCCAAAATGTCTCCTCGCGAATGCTTCGTCTTCGTTCACCGCCGGTATCGCGGCTTCGAACTTGAGCCCGGTGATTAGGCAGTAATCCGATTTTGAAATCCGGCTCGCGAATGCTTCGTCTTCGTTCACAACGGTTGTGCAGAGTGGTCTGCCTCTGGATGAGGTACCACAACAACTGAAGCGAAAGCTTAAAATCCGGCTCGGCCATAACAAGGCGGCCGAACGGACTCGAGGCACAAAAAAACTGAAACTCATCCTGGTTAAGACACCGTCTTATCAACTCACTGGCGTCGCTGTATAACGAGCTCACCGCAGGACGGCAATCAGGAACTTCGTCCACTGTGTCGAACTGCTTCTTCATCACAACCTAATTTATACGTAAAACATATTGTAGCCAATTACTTGGTATGAATATTGACAGGGGACCTGTGCGAATTTACACGGGACCTGTGCGAATTTTAACGGGACCCGCCCACAAGATGATGGTCCAGACTTGGGTCCCCTGCTTATAACGCAGGGGTCCCCTGCTCGTAGCGCACGGGTCCCGTGTTGTTCTTCGCAGGTGCAAGGTCACGGGACCCACGCTACGCAGTGGACCCGTGCTGTGACCATCATCGGGACCATCATCTTATGGGCGGGTGCCGTGAAAATACGCACTACTTCTAAGCAAGGTCCTATGCTTGCAATCACGGTCCTATGCTTGCAAGCACGGGTCCGATTTTGAAAATTAGGGTTCGATCCGTTAAATTGAAGACGAAGAGTAGAACAAATACCTTCACTCTCTGGGTGTTCCCGCTGATTGCCATTGTAGATTGAGGTTCGGATTTGGGTTTTACTTGCAGAGAAACGATTTGCAAATGGTGTGCAGGAGAAAAGACAATTGAATTGAATTGACAGTTAAAGTGGTGGTTGCTTTTTTACTTTTACTGTTATATCACGGGTCCGTTGTTTGCCAATCGCTACAGTAAAACCTGTAAATTTTTTTATATCCCTTCATGTTTATTACATAACTAACCTAATTAAATACAGCTATCTATATATTTTTAAACCTAATTATATATTATAAAATATAGTTCATTCAATTTAAAATACAATTAAAATATATATCAGGTTCATAATATATAATGCTTCAAATTAAATATAAATACTTAGATTCACGTACAATACAATAGCATAAAATTATTAAATAATTTACTATTCTACCCTTCTCGCACTTCTCCAACCGGAGCTTGGTCGACGTCCTCCTTCACGGCGTCGTTTCGGACAACCTCGATCCAACCTGGGCCTACCATCACTTCGCTCTCAGCCTCGTCGTCGTCGTTTCGGACAGCCTTGGGTGCTTGTCCTTCGATCACTTCGCTCATACCATCGCAGATGCCGTCGCCGTCGAGTTCGATAGGAGGGTCGTCGCCGTTTAAGAATCTGTCGATCTCAAACACGATGAACAGTCTCCTTTGGGAGAGGTCGACGCCGAGGTCGGCCTCTAGACGGCGGCGGACGGCGTCGGCCGTGGTAGTCCGGGGGTCCGAGTTACGGACGATTTCCTGGAGGCGGGCGACGATTTGGGCGTCCGTCAGCATTCTTGATCGATTTGTTTCTGGGATTATTAAAAATGTTATTTTCGGATGATGTGTGTTTTTATAATGTAACATAATTAATTGAAGCCCTACAGCTTGCAAAACCGTAAGACCTTTCGAAAACCCTGACATATATCGCGGGACCCAGGCTCTAGTGCACGGGACCCAAGCTGCGCGGGACCAAAGCTCTTGTGCACGGGACCCAAGCTCTAGTGTATGGGGGCATGGGACCTATCAATAAGAAGCGATTATGCGCGGGTCCCCTGTTTTTGCGCGCAGGTCCCCTGAATTTATGTGTAGGTCCCAAGATCTAATGCGCCGGCAAATATGTGCGGGAACCATGCACTGATGGTATAGAGGTCCCATGAATTTATGCGCGGGTCCAATGAATTTATGCGCGGCTCCCATGAATTTATGTGCGGGTCCCGTATATTTATGTGCGGGACTCATGCTTCTATCTAGGGTCCCATGATCTAACGCGCGGGTTGCCTGCTTTCAAGCAGGGTCCCCTGACCAATTGGACGTTTTAAAAAGCGAAAATTGAACATGTTCGGCAGTCCAAACCGGAATTTCGAAGCTTGGAGAACCCATTTACTTCGAAACAGGGTTTAGGACTGAGAGTTACAAATTTAGATGGTTATATTCAAAATACGACCAGGAAAAATACTTACAGTGAGGCGTCAGGTTCGAATTCTTTCACTGAGGACTTTCGAGTGTTCCTTTGCCTGTGAAGAAGCTGATATGAAGTCGGGTCGACTGCCTTGCAGAAGCAGAAGCAATTGTAGGTGATTTCTCTTAAGGACGAGGACGAAGAAGAAGAATAATTGGGTGAGGTGGAATGAATGCTTTCTGCTGCAAAATGGACGTGCAGCTTTTAATTCATTCAGGCGTTGTATTTTATTTTTGTTTTTCTTTTTTTTTATTAATAATAGGGATTACGAGAAGATGATTAAGTGTTAATTAAAAAGAGTGCTATTGACCACAAAAAAGTCAAGAGTGCTATTTTTTTAAACTTGACTGCGTCAAAGGCTATTTTTTAAAAAGACCCAGTACAATTTTATAATAATATGGTCAATGATGTGAAGGCTGTGCCAGCTGGCAAAGATGAGAGAATCAATTCATAAAATAAAAATCTACATCAACGGGGGTTGGTCCAAGTGGTAAGCGGCTTGGTATCGCTTAAGCAAGATCTCGGGTTCAAATCCTTGTGTATGCAGCACCCCCTTTAGGAGCCTCATCTGCCGTTACCAAGTACGTGACGCGGGGTGAACCGGATTAGTGGGGGCATCCCGGAAACCGGTCAGGTATCCGAAAAAAATAAAAATCTACAATATGGCCTATTTGGAATATGTAAAGTGCACTCGAGTTTATTTAAATCACAGAACAGCGATTAAGTTTTCTTATTCTTATTTACGATATGATTTTTTTTTTCATTATATTCCCAATCATACGATCTTAAGAGCTGTTTTTCCGATAAAATAAAACAAACGAACTTAGGACTTTTGTTTGTTGGTTGAAAAAATGGCAACCAAACTTTTGAATTGATGGATCTACACGTCCTGCCAACAAGGTTCTGAAACCGGGTTTTCGAACCGAACCGGAAATTTTAGTGGTTTAAGGTTTAGTGGTTTAACTGGTATAGAATTGGAATCAAACCGGAGTAAAACCGATATCTTAAATATAATAAATATATATGTTATATATGAATTAATCAAATGATGAAAAACTACATGTTTTTATGAACTTTTTCAAACTATAATTATATAAATTAAGGGGTAAAATTAAATAAAAGTAAATTGCGTGAGTTGTTATAAATTATGTCAAGTATTAAGTCTATGAGTTGGGGTCAAATTTGAATAAAAATAAAATAGTGAGCTAATAAGTTAATTATAAAATATAAAAATTAGGATTGGGTGGATTCGAACCCAAGCCCATTAAGTAAAATACCCACAACTTAACTACTACAAACTAATTTATTGGTTTTTTTATTTTGTATAATTTATTTAAACAAATTTTTTATTTATTTTTAAATTAAAAAAGACTGGACCGGACCGGACCGGAACCGACCGACCGGTCCGGTCTTGACAACCTTGCCTACCAACCAATCCAGACATGCCTACCATTCGTCACTAGCTTTCTATTTTAATGATCGTAGCATTAACAGCGTCGGTGTGTCAATTTTATCAATAAATCACAATTTTATCCTTTATGTAATTACAATTTAATCCTCTAATTTCCATTCATTTGTTATAAAAATTAAAGTTAGCTTTCAGTTATAACGCATTGAGTGTGCATGAATTACTAGTTCTATTTATCTATCAATTTAAAGGATGAAAGATGTGCCTGAGTATAATTAGTATTTTGTCATTGAACTTTTAATATAAAATTAATCCATATATTGTTTGAAATAAATAATAAGTTAAAATTTGTATATTACTCCCTCTGTCTCATTTGTTTGTGGACATTTGGGAGTTGCACGGTTTTTAAAAAACTGAATATTTAAATAATATAGTACAATTAAGTGCTCGTTTGGTTGATATGTTATATTTAGGAGGGCTTAATTAAGTAAGGGTTTATATAAAACAAATTAATGGGTATAAATAAAATATGTGTTTGGTTAGTGAATTTAAATAAACACATGTGAGGAGGTGTGATTATTTAAACCCGTCTGCATGGGTTTAGTATTGTTTTATATAAACTCATTGTTTAGATAGACCCACGAACCAAACAGTCTGACATGTCTTAAACCCACCTTTAAAATTATTAAACCTCCAAACCAAACATGCACTAAAAAGTAAAAATGTGTATATTTTGACACGTTTTGTAAGAATATTTAATATTATTATATTGATTGTTTGTGATAGTTTTTTGCTAAATTAGGAAACGACAAAAGCTAACCGGACGCCCGATATAGTAAAATGTACAAAAACTAATGGAATAGATGAGTACTTTTTAACAATTTGGGGTATCTCCTTTCAAAAACCTATTGAATTGGATTACACAATCAATGATGAGGTCAGGTGAAAAATGTCTCATTTTCATTCTGTGATGAATGTATGGATTATCTGGGTTTGAACTGCATCTAGGTTGGAATGTCGGGAGCCTACCTTTGAAATCAATTATTTAGCAATTTTTGAAATTTTTTATTTTAATGTTTTACTTGGCAAAATGCATTGAATGTTCATGAATTACTAGCTATTATAATTCAGCGCTAAGTTTCTATTCAAAGCTTCCAACGATTAGCCACAAATGTAGAGGGATTATGAGCGCATTTAGATACCTTAATTTTTGTTGTTTGTATTGACTTGAAACGATACGCACAAGCTAAGAAGAATAGATGTCGATAAAGTTGGGATCGTTATAACTGATGTTGAGGTTTCAATTTGCATCATGTAGCTAAGACCTGTCAAAACGGGCCGGCGGGGCCCGCATAAATTAAAAAAAAAAATAAAAATAAAACCTGAAAATCAAAAATAAAAAAATATATTTAATCTATTTCAACTTTAGAAAATATTAATTAATTTATCTTTTATTTTTATAAATTATAAATCTTACAAAAAATATAAAAAATTATATAATTTATATATAAATATATATTTCTTAATTAATATATATTTTTTATTATTGGCCGGCCAGACCGCGGGCTAGCCCGCCCCGCCCCGCCAGAGCCCTCGGCCCGCGCGGGCAGCCCGTCTGAAAAATCTCGGCCGGGCGGGGCGGGCCAGCCCGTGGGCCGCGTGCTATTTTGCCAGCTCTACTTGTATCAGAACGTAAGGATGAATCTACTTAGTCCCATATCAAAGCTTAGATTCGCTTTAAACTGAACATAATTTGGAATGTTCGGGACTAACGTGCCACTAAGATTCGTCCCAAAATCAACGTTGAGGTTTGAATTCACCACAAACTCAACTTAGACGAATGTGGGGACTTCAATCACACGAATAAAAAATAAACGTAGAGTTGACTAGGCCTAGTCAAGCATTTGCAAAAGTCTTTCTTTATAAGTTCTTAATGATGCATGTGAAAGCATTTATTGAGCCGTTTCACTTGAATCTCAATAAATATCACGACGCGGTTCGATTGCCATTTCAACTCGATTATATTTCAACCCTCTCTCTTTCCCTCTCTCTCTCACTCACACACGCAACGACTTGGTTAATGGTTATGATATTTTAATTCTTTTGTCAATGTCATATATATATCTGTCATATTGCAAACACACGCACGGATTGGGGGAGCTTAGATTATCGTAAGGATAATATATATATATATATATATATATATATATCAGTTATTTGAATTGAGAACAATAAGAATTGAAGAAGAAAATGGCATCTCCAGTCCCTACCGACGTTTACCAGCACTTTCACGATGATATTGTAAGTCGATCTTCAACGGAATAAAGACAATCTTCAATTTCTTGATTACATGAAGGAACCTTATCAAAATCATCGACGTCAATAATAATATTGATCATTTTTATTAGGCCGACGAGATGGAGCAGAAGGCAATCGACGACTGGCTTCCCGTAACTTCTTCGAGAGACGCAAAGTGGTGGTACTCAGCCTTCCACAACGTCACCGCCATGGTTGGCGCCGGAGTCCTCAGCCTTCCCTACGCCATGTCCGAACTCGGATGGTAATATTGTATATATGATTAATTATGTTTCACCTTAATTTGGAGGTTGTCGATGTAGGCATTGAAATTTAGGATGTGGCATTATACGGACATAAAACTTTCAAAAATAGGCAATTTAGGGACATTATATGTCAGAATCCTAGATTTGTCTCAAAATTGCTTAGTTTCAAAAGTTATTTATCACCCGTTAGTTTTTGTCTCAAAATTATATGTCGGAGCTCTAGAATTTGGAAAAAAACTATGGTTTTCGCGTGTAATGACCCTAAATTGCTTAATTTGAATGTTATTGTCCTGTGTAATGCCACCTTCTAAATTCTCTATCCCAATAGTAGACCCCCTAAGTTACAAGACTAAAAGAACGTTTTATTTCGACGATTTTACGTGTTTAGGGGTCCAGGAGTTGCAGTGCTGCTTTTGTCGTGGATCATAACTCTCTACACTCTGTGGCAGATGGTCGAGATGCACGAAATGGTCCCGGGAAGGCGTTTCGATCGGTACCACGAGCTCGGCCAGCACGCCTTCGGCGAGAAGCTCGGGCTTTGGATCGTCGTGCCACAGCAGCTCGTTGTTGAAGTCGGTGTCGACATTGTCTACATGGTCACTGGCGGGCAGTCGCTCAAGAAGTTTCACGACTTGGTTTGCCCTAACTGCAAGAACATCAGGCAAACCTACTTCACCATGATCTTCGCCTCCGTCCACTTCGTGTTGTCCCATCTTCCCAACTTCAATTCCATATCCGGCATGTCCCTGGCCGCCGCCGTGATGTCCTTGAGGTAATCTTATATTGGAAAATTCGAAGAAAGAAATAATTTAGAATCATGGGTGTTTAATTGCTTGTTTCGTCCAGAATTCAAGGACGTGTCGGAATTGGAGAAATTTAAAGACATAATGCGTTGGAAACTTAATCGAGAAATTTAACGATACATAATGTGTCATAGAAACTTAAGTATCGTTAAATTGTAAAAACATAAGTTGACTTTTGTCAAACTGTCGCAACGGTTTATCCCCAAATAAGTGATTCTGACGCCAAGCAGGATTCATCCCCCCAAAAAAAAAGTTTCCAATGCGTCGTGTCCTTAAATTGATTCAAATTTTAAAGCTAGTGTCGTTAAATTACAGTCTGATAATTGTGTGTCCTTTAACGTGCCACATTCCCCGACTTATGGGACGGAAAAAATTAGTTGTTTAGAACACAAAAATCACTTTGAATGGCTCTCATTTACCATGTTGAGCATATTAAGTGTGTTGTGCTCCATTAAATTCTTGACGTGTCACAATCAACATTCTTTCAGCTACTCGACAATCGCGTGGGCCGCGGCGGCAAATAAAGGCGTCCAACCCGATGCCCAGTATGGATCCAGGTCGAAGACTGCGACCGGAAATGTCTTCAACTTCTTCAGCGCGTTGGGAGACGTCGCCTTCGCCTACGCGGGCCATAACGTCGTGCTCGAAATTCAAGCCACGATTCCCTCGACGGAGACGACGCCTTCGAAGAGACCCATGTGGAAAGGAGTGAAAGTCGCTTACGTAGTCGTCGCCTTATGTTACTTCCCAGTCGCCCTAATCGGATATTGGATGTACGGAAACACCGTGAAAGACAACATCCTCGTTTCTCTCGATAAGCCCACTTGGTTGATCGCAATGGCTAACATGTTCGTCGTCGTTCATGTGATTGGAAGCTATCAGGTAAGTGGGGCACTTTTCTTCCTTTTTTTGTCTGGAAAGCTTACACTATGTTTGGTTTTAAGAATATATGATGGAAAAGAAAACTAGAAAGAAAATGGTTTGAATAAGTTTTTCTTTTGATTTAGTCACCATTTGGTGAATAGTTTTCCTTAGTTTTATAAGTATGAAAGCACATTTTACTGTTTTTTTCCTTATCAATTTCTTCGATCACCAATTATAAAAATTAGGTTTTGTTTTTTCTTTCATCTTCTATTCTCTACTGATTTTCACAAGCCAAACACAGTATCAGTAACTTCGTTCGCCGAAGTAATAATTCGCAAGGTCGTTAAATAAAAAAAACAGATCTACGCAATGCCGGTTTTCGACATGATAGAATCAATGCTCGTGAGGAAGCTAAGGTTCCCCCGAACTTGGTACTTGCGCTTCGTCACGAGGAATATATACGTCGGTACGTTTTTTTGTCATCTTTTCCTCAAATCCAACGAAAAACTGCCTTGTAACTTGGCTCGACTTTTTTTTTAAAAACAACAGGATTGACTATGTTCGTCGCCATCACACTTCCCTTCTTCGGCGAGCTACTCGCATTCTTCGGGGGATTCGCTTTCGCGCCGACTACTTACTTCGTAAGAAAACACTATCCCATCAACAATAAAATGCAAAAGGAGATGATATATATATATTAACGACGACTTGCATTTTAAACTTTAATTTCCGCAGCTTCCGTGCATAATGTGGCTTTGCATTAAAAGGCCGAAGAGATTCGGCCTGTCATGGTTCACCAATTGGGTACGTATATTATGTCCTCATGCTTCATGCTTTGATTTTTGTCGATCGTTCGAATAAAGTTGATAACAAATTGACGACGTGTCTGAATTTCGAGTGCAGACTTGCATTGTTCTCGGCGTTCTATTGATGATCATAGCGCCGATAGGAGGGCTTCGGCAGCTTATACTCAAGGCGAAGTCCTACCATTTCTACTCATGAATAGAGTATTTTGTTCTACAAGGGTTTTCTCTTTTATTGGAAAGAACGTCAACACTAAGTAAATATTTGTTGTTAATATAGTATACTTTTAAAACTAAGTAAATATATGTTGTTAATTTAGAGTGATTGCCTCTTTGAACTTATTGATGGTAAGACTCAAGTAAATATCTGTTGTTAATATTAGAAACCGAGGGTCCTCCTAAAACCAATTGGTTATACGAGGAGAAAGCCTCTTATATACATAAGTAGCTTAAAGAGCTTTAATTATCTGATGTGGGACAAAATCCACTTGGAATTCAACACGCCCCACCCGTATGGCGTGACTCGCTTAACACGTGGACATATGAATCAGGTGACAATGAGCGGAAGCTCGCTCTGATACCATATTAAAAATCGAGGGATCCTTCCTAAAACCAATTAGTTATAGGAGGAGAAAGCCTCTTATATATATAATGCTTAAGATCTTGAATTATCCGATGGGGGACAACACCACTTTTTTTTTATAATGTCAACAGTTAATATAGTATATACTTTTAGCTGAGTCGTGTTATAGATTTTGTGATATCAAACAACTTTAGCTAGGTGTGTAAAAAAGTCGAACTCGACTCATTTTCGAAATTTAATCGAGTCTGATATTTTAATACCGGGCTCGAGCTCGACGAACATTATATTTCAAGCTCTTGCGCGATGAACAATTACGACAAAACTCAACGAGCTCCAATTGAGCTGATTTATTGAGCTTGTGAGTTGTGGCTCGACTGATTTTTTAATCCTACAGCCTAATGGTTCAGGGGTGTGGTTAATCCCTCATTGGTCGCCACCGATTCTAGGTAAGTCACAACTAGTGAAGATTACTCCCATCAGAAATCAAGGTCATCTCATGGCCGACAGATTTGAAAAATGAAAACTAAAATAGTGTTGTATGAAAATGTTTGCCAACAAAAAAAGGAAAATCAGTATAGCCTTCTGCCCAATGAATTCTATTAGATTAAGATTTGGCAACGTTATTTTTATAGTACCCAATGTTAGAGGTAAGGGCATTTCTGGTCCCTCATGTTCTGTGATGCTACTTTTAGTTCCCAATGTTATTAATTTGAGGTCGTTTTGGTACCACGATTAATTAATTGTTAGCTTAGACATAGTTTACCAAGTGATAGCACACGATCTCCTTTTAGTCGATTTAAACCCTCATAACACATCTTATTCTTCGACTAAACGCATGTGAGCATCATTACGCATCGCATGTTCAGCTTCAAGGTTGTCAATCGGTCTTCCTCTTCTATTTAGAGTCCTTTCAATTTACAAACTCTTCCTCTCACCGTGCAGAGTAAGAAAATGTGCATGATAAGAGGCAACATGACGCCCAATTCGTGTCCCTAAATTGCTTTAGTTTAGAAGTTAGTGTCCTAAAATTGAAACTCATTAGTTGCACGTCTTGTCTATTTTATGTTCGAAACAACAAATCATCATGCATGGGAACATAACTTGAAATATCAATTTTATAGTCGTGTTACAACGGGGAACGAAAGATGGCGGCGAAACTGAATAGTTGAAAAGAATCTACCATTGCGCGCCGATCAATAGAAGGGAGGCAAGCCATCATGCTCACCGAGTATCCCGGGGACCGTAAGTCGCATAAGCCACTTCTACCAGTAGCGGGAACTGCAGTAGCACAAACGAAGTAACTGGCAAGCACGCCATTGCCGCTATGGGTATGAGAACCCACGCCTTGTTGTGCCCGAACATGAGATACAACGTCGTGCCGAAGGTCAACATCATAAACGTTATCGACAAAAATAGCATGAGAAGCCCGAAGCACAACCTCTCCGGCAAGTGTGGAGTAAATCTTCCTCTGCATAGTGCGAAGTCAGAAGGGACAAGAATAGCAACAGAGACGTGGCTGACGTGAAGAGGGGCACCGCGTCCGCAACCGCAAACACCATGAATGCAGTTTCTCCCAACCACTTTGGCGAACCGTATTTCTCGTCGTTGCCGCCCGGCACGGTGATGGTGGCATCGAAAAACACGATTGCGATGAGCATCGCTGCTAATAGGCACGAATTAGCCGTATCCCTCATCCACTTCTCCCCGACTTCCTTCAACTCCTTGTGCTCCTCAGTGAACTTCTTGGCGAGAAGCTTCCATTACCTGTTGGGTAACAAACCCAAGTCCCACATCAGATTAAGTTGTGACCAGCTTATAAGTTTGTGGGCTACTCTCTCTATAGCCAATTGGGTATAGAGAGGAACCAAATGGGCTTATGAATTTTGAATTCTGGAATTGGGATCTAAGAGAGGGTTTTATTCCAACATTACCGTGTCGAAATATAGGTGCAGAAGTTGCTTCTCTGTTAGGGTCGTCGTGGAGTTTTTGTCCATCTCCTTCAACAATATCTCCACCAATTTGATGGCGTCTCTATGCATTAGTTTCACTTCATACATTTTCTTCCCTCCTAGAACCATATTTTATATATGACATAAATCAAAGTAATTAAGCCACCTAAATTTAGATCGTATGCTCTCACGTGTGAAATTCTGTCTGAATTAACGTTTAAATTAATCAAGGGACCAAAAATGGTTCAACTCAACTATTGGAGACTAAAAGTGGCAACTCGAAATACGAAGAACAGAAACACTCCAATGCCCCAGGAGTAAAGACGATGTTGTCCCAAAAAAATGCAAGCATACAAAGATGCGTATCATTTCACTCACTCTGGTAAATAAAAGATTCAAAAAGCCGATAGGGTAGACACTAGGGAATGCAGATGATCTCCTATCAACAATTGCCTTCAATGAATATACTGCAGCTTCATGATCCACGGCCAAGCGTGGGTTCCTAACGAACAAGTCCGCAGCTAAATCTGCGTACTAATAAATAAGCGATAAAATGGTCGAATGAACTAACGTTCAATCTAAGCGAGTAGCGCTGTATATGCAACGCGACATATTACCTAAGAAATCAACAATTATGAAGAGGTACAACAGTTGGCTTCCTATCTTTCCCACGTAAGGCGAAACATCGTCGTTGGCGACGAAAAAGGTAACCTAGGGTTTCTCTTGTTCTCGACGTAGAGACACTTAGGGTTCATGCTTAAGAATAGCTTTGGCAGCTCGGTTTTTCCCGCGAGCACAGCGAGGTGTAGCACTGTGTTTCCCTCGTCGTCTTATACCCTTCGAGATCATCAAAGTCGGGCGTATAATACGTTGTTAAGACCTTTTTCATGAAATGTGATGTATTTATTAGGTCTTTTATTACATGTGTATTTAAGTGTAGGGACACAAACTCTATATATATATAGAAGATAGGGCACAATTCAGGCCCCATGTTAAGTTTCATTTAGTTTTTAGGATCCTGTCAGAAAATTCATAATTTTAAGGACCCGATTTCTGCAGGATCACTTAAGTGTTCTGCAGTACCACTTCACTGTTCACCAATACCACTTCATGGATCTACAGTACCACTTCATAGATCTACAGTATCACTTCATGGATCAACAGTACCACTTCATGGATCTCTTATACCAGTTCATGTACACTGCATAACACTTGCGTAAATTTAGGTCTTTATCTCTAAATTTTATAAAAATTGGGTCCTTAAAACTATGAAACTTAATTTATACTAGAATATAAAGAAGCTTTTCCGCAGATTTACAATATTACCCTTTTATATATTCTTGCTTGTTTTGAAATAGCATCGAATGAACTAGATTACAAGTCAAGTAAAAAAGGGAATATTTAGACGTGGACGGAGGGCGTGTTGCACGTTCGTGTCCTGAAAAAATTGTAATCAAAATTCTTGTAGGCTTGTAGCAACTGTTGGGGGGCTTTAGAATTAGACGAGGAGGTTTTTAGTTGTTTTTATGTTGATCACTGGTATATTCCACATTGGAAATATGACTAGTCATTCAAACTAGCCTTGATTCGTGTTAACTAGACTTTCCAGTTTTTCATTATCGAAAATGACAATAATAATTATTTTGAACACTTGTGATTTTCTGAACACTTGTGATTTTCTAATTCTTCTCGTAACTTCTCTGTGTTGATGGTGACGAACTTCTTTTATTTTATTCAATCGGCACTGCCTTCGTAAGAAAATCTATGGCATCAAATTAGTAGATGGACTTTGTATTTTTTAGAAAGATTTCATTCGTAAATCCAAATGGATAAAAATACAACCGAGCAATAACCAAAATGTTAAACATAATTAACTATTCTATATTGACTAGTGATAGCATCCGTTATCAAATTCCTAAAAAAGGGATCCCGAAGTGAACTCCACAAAGGGAGGAAAATACTCCCACTAGGGGAGGCGAAAGGCTCCCACGAAGGGGAGAAAAAACACCTACGAAGGGGAGAACCTCTAACAAGGAGGAAACTCCCCCCAAGGAGAAAACACCGCACGCACAAACGGCCGGGCGGTGCGGGGGTAAAGCCAGCAGCGGCAACCGGTGGCAGTAGGCAGAAGGCTAGCGGAGGCGGGGGCCGTGTCGGGTCGACGGGGGCGATAGGCACGTCGGGCTGGTGGGAGGCCGAGGTAGGTCGATGGCGGTGATGGGCGGCGGCCGAAATTTTTTTTAAAATCGAAGGGTCATTCCTAAAGCAATAGGTGAAAGGAGGAGAAAAACTCTAATACATACACTGGCTTGAAGAACTTTAATTATCCGATGTGGGATAATGCGCATGGTTCGCCGGATCGCCGTCAAGACGGCCGGAACGGTCGAGTTGGAACCGGAACGATGGTCTCCGTGCCAAAGTTCCGGTCTTTTATCGGATCTGACTGTAGCGGCCGACGGTCGGATCGGCCTTTTTTCGGGTGGAACGGCGATTTTAGAACGGAAACGCTGAATAATCGGATGGATGTGGTCTGACCGAGATATTTTTCTTTAGATAGGTCGATCAAAGAAGGTGAACAGTAACCCTTATGATGGGTTTATACATGGGCTTATCTTTTATTGGGCCTGTCGTTCAATTATAATGAAAAATGACCACTAAATAAATAAAATCTGAAAATTCATTTACAAATTATAATTACTTTGAAATAAACATTAATATCCAGTTTCATTAGTAAAAAATTGACCGAATTTTTTGTAATTCCATCTTTTAAATATATTATTAATGACTAACAAATCAATATATTAATTTTTCATCCTAAAAAAATACTAATATTTATACCTTGCTATAATATACAATTTAATTAACATAAACGTCTATAAAATAATTTTAAACTCTAAATAAAAATAAATGTGCGGAACCTCCGTTACCATTACGATAAAATGCAATGGAACTGGAACGCTCGTGTCCGTTCCGATGTCCGTTCCCATTTCGGCGAACCATGATAATACGCCTTTTTTATAATCTTAACACGCTCCCTCACGTGTGGTATGACTGACCTAATACTGGACTATCGGTGACGGCGAGCAAAAGCTCGCTCTGATACCATATTAGAAATCGAGGAGTCCTTTCTAAACTCATTGGTGATAGAAAGAAAAAAAACGTATATATATATATATATTATATATATAGTGGCTCGAAGAGCTTGAATTATCCGACGTGAGACAACAGCCACTTTTTTATAATCTCGACAGAAATGGTCTTTATATTATCACAGACATAAGACTTCGAGCGATTGCAATATTTTTCGAATTATCCAATCCATACATAGAGTAGATCGCATCCTACAGATGCAAAACAAGAGCAAAAAAGCAAATAGAACCTTAGCTGTAAGAAACCGACGAACGGCACGCACTATATCAGACGATGAGAGACCGAATTTCAAAGAAAAAATCAACTCCTCTTAACTGGGTCGAAGTTGGCCACGCCGATAACCGCGCCGCCGATGGCAGCGAGCACCACTCCGCCGGCGACGATGCTCAGCAAGAAGTTCTTCAGAGACGGCGAGACGGCGGCCGCCTCGGCGGCGTCGGGCACGACCATCGAAGCCGTCAGGGCAGCTGCGGTCAGGCCGGTCACCACCTTCTCCTTCAGCGAAGCTCTGACTTGGAACTTATAACTAGCCGATGGTTTCTTTGCCGAAGATGGCCTCAACGGCGGCGCGTGGGAGAGTGGCCGGGCGGCGATTGGCTGCTTGGTTTGTGCTAGGGTTAGCGTCATGGAGGATAGGGAAGAAGCTGAGGCCATCGTTTATTTAGGGTTCTAATAGGGACTTGGCTTGAAATCGATGCTGTGTGAGTTCTTGCCTCTTGGTATTAGAAAGGGGTTTTGATAGTTTAGAAGGAGTTTGTCGAGGAGTGTAAGGTAAATGTGAGGTGGGAAATGCACTTATCTGTTTGTGTGGGAGACCCTCTCTGATTGGCTGTGGTGGATAACGTTATCTCATGTTATGGCAAGATTTTCTTTTTTTTTTTTATCTAATAGGTTGTGCACGATTTATTGATTCATTGACTTGGTAATTGCGTATCTTAATATATTACAATTCATTACACTGATAGATATAACGAGGAATGATACGGTGCTCACTTTACGTGGTATATATTAAGGCCACACAACAAGTGCCACATAAGACGTGAACATGGCTGTAGGGATTTTATCGACCCAATTCCAGCCCAAGCCTAATCCCGTGTAAGCTTGTGAGGTTTCTCTCTAAAACCAATTGGCAATAGAGGGAGTTGGCTCATAAGCTTATAAGCCACTTATATTCCTTTTACTTAATCGATGTGGAATATGAGTTTGCACTCAACAATCCTCCCCTCAAATTCAAGACCACTCAACGGGCCTCCATTTCGATGATTATCTGCACCAAGCGCTTCCACCGCAATCATCTGCATCAAGCGCTTTTTTCATCACGTTCACCAATCATCTTACAAGGGTCGGGGACACACCACTCACATCGTATTCGGGCTATAATTTCTCCCTCTGAAGGCACCTCACGTGTTCGTCCACGCTCACCGCACCACTTGTAGGTATTTTATCGACTCAATTCCAGCCCAAGCCCAATCCCGTGTAAGCTTGTGGGGTTCCTCTTTAAAACCAATTGGCAATAGAGGGAGTTGGCCCACAAGCTTATAAGCCACTTATATTCCTTTTACTTAATCGATGTGGGATATGAGTTTGCACTCAACAATCCTCCCTCATCGGCATGATATGTGTCGATCTATGACACCTAAGATGTGTTGATTAATGACACATCACATTTGATGTTGAAGTGACATGCTGATTTGGCACGTATCGATGTCAAATCAGCAAGTGCCCATATAAGGTGCTCACATAAGGTGAGCACCATATCATTCCTCTAGATATAATAATCTTTATTGTTATACTAATACTCAGCAGGAGTTAAAAACCACTCAATTTGATGTATCCGCCAATCAGATTTTTTCTTAAATTAATAATTAACATAAAATAAAAAATAAGAAACCAGTCACTCCTTACATTTATATATTGTCACATTTACCCTTCTGTGTTTAGTAACTATTAGTTTCTATTTCATAAATGATTTATATATTATGTAGCACACGCATATGAGTGTGCAATTTATACTAGTAATAATAAATGGTAGGCATGTCCGGTCCGGGATTGCTTGGATTCAAATGATGAAGTGTAGTTTACAGTTAATTCCAGTATGCCATATTTTAACCAACAAGAATAGTCTAAGCTTGTCTAATTTTATTTTACAAGAAAAAAATACAGGTCTTAAGATCATATGATTGGGAATATCATGAAAAAAATATTCTATCATCAATAACAAAAAGAAAACTTATAGTCGTTCATTGATTAAGATAAATCAAGTGCAATCTACATATTCCACATCAGCCTATAGTATAGATTTTTATTTTTATGATCCTATGATTCTCTCATCTTTGCCTGTTCACACGGCCTTCACATCATTGACCTTGTTATAATAGTATTACGCGGAAATTCCCTTTCAGTATCTTTTGAAGTTTAAATTACTGTTCGTACCATTCGAATTATTTTTCTTGTCCGGTATCTATCTATGAAAAATTATGTGGTTGATACCCAAAACAGTGAAAGGACGAAAAAACCTTTCTTATCCACAAAAGTGGACATTATACCAACTGTTGTGACTATTATACCATCGCTAGTTATATCAACAAAATATTTATTATAATTTTATAAATATAAAATCGGACTGACATATATCAACAGTTGTCGTTATTATACCAGAAGAATTGAAGATTATATCAACTGTTAGAATTATTATACCAACAGTTATCGCTATTATACCACCAGAATTGAAGATTATACCAACTGTTAGAGTTATATACCAACAAAATTGAACACTAGTGCATATCCTTTCAGCTGCCGTGAATCTTCATTTACTAGAGTGAGCGATATCTACTGTATCTTTTATTTACTGTTAGAGTTATTATACCAACAAAATTGGACAAGACATTTATAGTCCTCAATGTTTGGGTCATACGCGCTGATCCCTCATATTGCGAGTTGCCACTTTTAGTCTCCAATGCTATCGATTTTGAATTGGCCCCTCGATTAGTTAAAGGTTAATTTGGGCGGGATTTCACATGTGGGAGCATATGATCTCAACATAGTTGACTTAAAACCTCATAAACGCATCTTCTTTTCGACTTAAATGCATATGAGCATTATTACGTGTCACATTTAACTCAGATTCAAGGTTATCACTTCTTCCCCAAATGTGATGTATGGAATATATGTAATACATGCATGTCTTCCTAAGAACTTATGTATTATGTCTCGCCTCTTAGCTACTAATTAAAGTATTAACAACTTGAATTTCAACAATTGGGGTCAACTTCTTCTGGAGAACGATGATAAACGTTGGTAAGAATATTTGAAGAAAGACCTTGGAAATAGGAGATGCATTTTCTTTCTGTTATTCATACTTTGATTTCCGTCCAATATAATATAGTTCCAGGAGTGAAGAAAATGTATGAAGTGAAACTAAAGCATAGAGACGCCATCAAACTGGTGGAGATTTTGTTGAAGGAGATGGACAAAAACTCGACGACGACGCTAATTGAGACACAACTTCTGCACATATACTTCGACGCTGTAATGGAAGTTTCTCGCCAAGGAGTCCACGAGGCCATCGAAATGGTCGCGCTACGTTTCCAGACGCTATCAATAGCCAGATAACAGAGAACAAGCATAGCATTTTCCACAAGGCAGTAATGAATCACCGCGAACAAGCGCTAACGGGGCGTCATGTTGCCTCTTGTCATTGCACATTTTCATATCTCGGCAACATGAGAGGAAAAGTTTGTAAATTTAGAGGACTCTGAATAGAAGGGGACGACAGTTTGACAACCTTGAAGGTCAGTTAGATGTGATGCGTAATGATGCTCACATGCATTTAGTCGAAGAAGAAAATGTGCTATCACATGGTAAACTATGTCTAAGGTAACAATTAAATTAATCATGGGACCAAAACGACCTCAAATTGATAACTTTGGGCACTAAAAGTGACATCACATAACATGAGCGACCAGACACGCCCTTACCTCTAACATTGGGTAGTAAAAATGATGTTTGCCAAGTCTTAATCTAATAGAATTCATTGGGCAGAAAGCTATATTGAATTTCCTTTTTTTTTGTTGCCAGGCATTTTCACACAACACTGTTCTAGTTTTCATTTTTTCAAATCTGTCGGTCATGAGACAACCTTGATTAAATGAGATCATGTGCTCAAACTATGTCTACGCTTACAACTTAATTAATCATGGACCAACATTTGGGACAAAAGTAGCATCACGGAACATTAGGGAGTGGAAATGCCCATACCCTAACATTAGGTACTAAAAATACCGTTTGCCAAATCTTAGGATGTGTTTGGTATGCGATTCAATGTGAAAAGGGAGGAAAATGTAGTGATGTGCATCATTTCATTGTACATCACGTTTTCGTGCGTCGTACCATCACACATTTTTTTTCACGTCGAATTCCGCGTATCAAACGCACTCTTATTATGAGAGAATCGAAGGCTATATTGATTTTTTTTGTTGGCAGCTATTTTCTTTTATTTAAAACAGTTATAACACCACAATAAAGTCGATATAATCAAAAGTTATGCTTCCGATGATTTATTGTGTTTTGAACATCAAAATGGACCGAACATGAAACAATTTTAGAACTTACCTTTAAAATTGAAACACAAAAAACATGCGCAAATCGGACATCATGTTGCCTCTTATCATGGATGTTTTTCTTCTCTCTCGCCGCATTTTCAATCAACTTTGGGGCGTCATTTATAATTACAGTTGTAGCCTTTACATTTAAAATATGTTTCAATTATATTCTCAAATCAAAATTTTATAAACATATATAATTATAAAAAATAAAATTTCATTGACGCAAATTTCATAAAACTCAATTAATAGAAAAATAAAGCCTTTCGAGATTTTATAAATTTGGACTAGTTAAAATTTACATGAACGGCATTCAGTTCCGAAAATCAAAACCAAACCAAAAGTGAAACCGTTTTTTAAACTATTCAGTTGCAACTTGTGGTTCTTCATGTTGGTCCAGCCACCTGTAGCCAGCCAAAGAAGAACGCCCACCAAAGCTGAAGAAAAAAATAATATAATATTATTAATATTATATTATAATATTATTTTATATATATAATAAAATAATGAAAGGTTTATATTGAAGGGCGACGCGGCGGATTCCTGTCCACCCGTTCGAGTGGTCCAGAAGAGCTGAAGACATCTATAAATAGGCTGAGGATTCTTCAGTTATTATGATCACAAACTCATTCGAGTTTTACTATATAGGGAAAAGTTGTTCGAGTGAATTGTGAGGTTATCAGTTCAGGTAGAAACTGATAGGGTTCCACATCCACAGAGAGGTGTGAGGTAAACACGAGCCGGTAAAAGTGAGATAGTAAAAATTGGAGGGTTGTAATTTTTACTATAGTGAAGATTTTGCCGACTCGGCCGTGGTTTTTCCCTCTTCTTTAACAGAGGGTTTTCCACGTAAAAGTTCTGGTGTTCTTTCTTACGGTACGGTAAATTTTATTTTTACCGTGGTAGTTACTGTGCGGGTCCCACCAAATTTACCCCGTGGGTCCCACTTCTCCCGATCGTCGTACCGAGCCAAACCGGGACATGTTCCGCTGCGGGGCCCACTGACCATCGCGGGGCCCACCACCATTCCCAACAAGTGGTATCAGAGCCTGATAGTATTCTGAGTATGCTCTGTGGTTGCAGCTTTGACTGATCTTCCACATCAGAAAAGGCACTAGTAGGTTGCTGATAATTTTGACGATCATGGAGAACGACGGAGGAATGAT
This sequence comes from Craterostigma plantagineum, assembly GCA_027422505.1. NCBI lineage: Eukaryota > Viridiplantae > Streptophyta > Magnoliopsida > Lamiales > Linderniaceae > Craterostigma > Craterostigma plantagineum. Next base: position 10,091,260 of record JAPQWV010000011.1, on the reverse strand, counting down.
CAAGCTGACAGTAACGAATTACTCCATATGGAAATCAAGGATGGAGGATTATCTTATTGCAAAGACCTCCATGAACCAATCGAAAATGAAGGCAAGATGCCCGAAGACGGGAAGGCCGACCAATGGAAGAAATTGCAACGAAAGACGCTAGCTGTGATCCGCCAATGGGTGGACATTAGCCTCTATAACCACGTCCGAAATGAGACAGACCCCTACAAACTCTGGACGAAGTTGGAGGGTATGTACGAGGTGACAAATGCGCTAAGCAAGGTATTCATGATGCGAAAACTCATGAATGTGAAGCTGAACGAGGGACGATCAGTTGCTGAACATCTGAATGACTTCGAAGGGCTGGTAACTCAACTCACAAGTGCCGGTCTAGTCCTTGATGATGAGCTACAAGCATGTCTACTACTGGGATCTCTACCTGATAGCTGGGATACGTTGATGGTATCACTCACTAACGCGGCACCAAGCGGTAAAGTTACGATGGAGATGGTGAAAAACAGACTCTACAATGAAGAGATGCGACGAAAGGATGCTGCCAGTACCAGTACGGGAAATCAGGCCGTTGTCACGGAGAATAGGGGTCGGAGCAAGAGTAGAGTACCAAAAGGATATGACAAGTCCAAAAATAGATCCAAGTCCAGGGAGATGAGGAAGTGCTATCATTGTGGAAAAGTTGGCCACTTACAAAGAAAATGTAGACTTCTCAACGGAAAACAGAAACAAGACGATGACAAGAACACGTCTGCAATCGCCTCCAACGATGGTGGAGAGGTTACTCTGGTGAATGAAGCAGATTGTTGTCATGTTGCGGATACAAGCACTGAATGGGTAGTGGACTCTGGTGCCTCCTACCATTGTGTTCTAAGGCGTAAATACTTCTCCACATATAAGGCGGGAAACTTTGGAACTACCAAGATGGGTAACCAAAGTGTTTCTAAAATAGTGGGGATCGGTGATATCTGTATCCAGACGAGCGTAGGGTGCACATTGCGGCTGAAAGATGTGCGACACATTCCAGACCTGCGTCTCAACCTAGTTTCTATGAAGGTGCTGGACAACGAAGGATATTATAATGAGATGGCAAATAGCAACTGGAAACTCACCAAGGGATCATTGGTGGTAGCGAGAGGAAAGCTATGCTGCTCGCTGTACAAGATGCACGCGACGATATGTGCTAACCAACTGAACGCAGTTGAAGATGATGCTTCTCCAAATTTGTGGCACAGATGGCTGGCACACGTAGGAGAGAAGGGGTTGAATGTCTTGGTTAGAAAGTCCCTCATACCAGTAGCCGAGGAGAAAGCGCTAAACCCCTGCGATTATTGTTTATTTGGGAAGCAACATAGAGTTTCATTCGCGAAGAACTTAACCAGGCGAACGAAGAAGTTGGAGTTGGTACACTCTGACGTATGCGGACCCATGGAAGTCGAATCTTTGGGAGGCAGTAAATACTTTTTGACCTTCATTGATGATGCGTCTCGCAAGACCTGGGTATATATGTTGCGGACGAAGGACCAGGTGTTCTATTATTTTAAAAAGTTCCATGCGATGGTGGAAAGAGAAACGGGAATGCCTCTAAAGTGTTTTCGCACAGATAATGGTGGTGAATACATCTCTCGGGAGTTCAGAGATTATTCCACGAAGCAGGGCATTAGGCATGAGAAGACAGTTCCTGGCACTCCTCAGCAGAATGGTGTCGCGGAGAGAATGAACCGAACCATTATGGAGAGAGTCCGAGGGATGCTCAAGATGGCTAATCTATCTAAGTCATTTTGGGGGGAAGCTGTCAACACTGCAGTCTATCTTATCAACCGACTACCTTCATCGGCGTTGGATTTCGATATACCAGAGAAGCTGTGGACCGGTAGAGACATCTCATATTCACATTTGAGAGTGTTTGGCTGCAAGGCGTTCATGCATGTACCGAAGGGACAAAGATCGAAGCTCGATGATAAATCGAATCCTTGCATTTTTGTTGGGTATGAAGACGAGGAGTTCGGCTACAGACTTGGGATCCAAAGAAGAAGAAGACTGTTCGAAGTCGCGACGTAGTATTCCATGAGCATGAGGTCATGGGCAACTTAGACGTGGATGTAACAAAACCCACAGGTGGCGGTGTAGACGATACACCAGTAAGCATTCCATATGATGGTGCCACGGAGGAAGGAATGCATCAATCAGAACCTGAACCAGAAGAGCCAATCATTGATGATGATGATGATGATGATGATGATGATGATGATGATGATGAACCTGTCGTAGATGAACACACTGAAGGTACTGAGCAGGGGGAGCCTTCAGATGAGCAAGAAGCAGTTGATCCTCAGCTGAGAAGGTCAACTAGGGAACGCCAACCATCTACGAGGTATCCGAGTTCTGATTATATATTGATTACTGACGAAGGGGAGCCAGAGAGCTTCCAAGAAGTACAATCTTGTAGGGACAAAGATTGTTGGACAAAGGCCATGCAAGAGGAGATGGATTCTCTGAAGAAGAATGATACGTACGAATTAGTTCGATTGCCAAAAGGAAATAAGACACTCAAGAACAAATGGGTGTACAAATTGAAGAAGGATGATGGCAAGTTGGTCAGGTACAAGGCTCGATTAGTGGTCAAAGGTTTCACTCAGAGGAAGGGGATCGACTTTGACGAGATATTTTCACCGGTCGTGAAGATGAGTTCAATCAGAGTCATATTGGGACTAGCTGCTACCATGGATCTTCAATTGGAGCAACTCGACGTGAAGACCGCATTCTTGCATGGTGATCTTGATGAGGAGATATACATGGAACAACCAGAAGGGTTCGAGGTTAGAGGTAAAGAGGACATGGTCTGCCGGTTGAAGAAAAGCTTGTACGGTCTGAAACAAGCTCCACGGCAGTGGTACAACAAGTTTGATTCTTTCATGGTGCATCAGGGGTTCATGTGTTTACGTCCGGAGATACTCTAACGGTAAATTTATCGTTCTTCTCCTGTATGTTGATGATATGCTAATTGTCGGACAAGATGCAGAGATGATTAGCGGGTTGAAGAAAGATTTGTCAAAGACGTTTGACATGAAGGATTTGGGTTCGGCAAAGCGGATTCTCGGAATGGAGATTACCCGAGATCGGAAAGCTGGAAAATTGTGGTTATCCCAGGAGCGCTATATTGAACGAGTTCTAGAGAGGTTCAATATGAAGGGTGCTAAGCCAGTTAGCACGCCACTTGCCGCGCACTTTCAGTTGCGAAAGAAATTCAGTCCATCAACAAATGAAGACGGAGAAGATGTCCCAGATGTTCCATATTCATCGGTGGTCGGAAGTTTGATGTACGCCATGGTGTGTACAAGGCCAGATATCGCTCACGCAGTTGGCGTTGTGTCGATTTCTATCGAATCCCGGGAAGTCACATTGGGAAGCAGTGAAGTGGATCATGAGGTACCTGAGAGGAACTTCCAAATTATGCCTAACATTTGGAAGTGGTAAATGTTTTCTTACAGGCTATACGAATGCTGATATGGCCGGTGATCTCGACAGCAGAAAGTCGACGTCGGGATACATATTTACATTCTCAGGGGGAGCTATCTCATGGCAGTCGATGCTACAGAAATGTGTTTCTTTATCAACTACTGAAGCGGAGTGTGTTGCAGCAACGGAAGCTGGCAAGGAGATGCTCTGGTTGAAGAGATTTCTTCAGGAGTTGGGAATTCAGCAGGAGGAATACATAATATTTTGCGATAGTCAAAGTGCTTTGGACTTGAGCAAGAATACTATGTATCATTCGAGGACGAAACACATCGACGTTCGTTATCACTGGCTCACACTGGCTATTGAGGAGAAAGCGTTCAAGCTGAAGAAGATCCACACAGACAAGAATGTTGCGGACATTCTGACGAAGGTTATTCCCAAGGAAAAGACTGAGTTCTGCGCCGGGCAAGTCGGCATGGGCTATCGCTGAGGCGGTAGGAATTCTTCCCCGCAAATAATGATGAGGCTGGAGGGGGAGAATTGTTGGTCCAGCCACCTGTAGCCAGCCAAAGAAGAACGCCCACCAAAGCTGAAGAAAAAAATAATATAATATTATTAATATTATATTATAATATTACTTTATATATATAATAAATAATGAAAGGTTTATATTGAAGGGCGACGCGGCGGATTCCTGTCCACCCGTTCGAGTGGTCCAGAAGAGCTGAAGACATCTATAAATAGGCTGAGGATTCTTCAGTTATTATGATCACAAACTCATTCGAGTTTTACTATATAGAGAGAAGTAGTTCGAGTGAATTGTGAGGTTATCAGTTCAGGTAGAAACTGATAGGGTTCCACATCCACAGAGAGGTGTGAGGTAAACACGAGCGGTAAAAGTGAGATAGTAAAAATTGGAGGGTTGTAATTTTTACTATAGTGAAGATTTTGCCGACTCGGCCGTGGTTTTTTCCTCTTCGTTAACAGAGGGTTTTCCACGTAAAAGTTCTGGTGTTCTTCCTTACGGTACGGTAAATTTTATTTTTACCGCGGTAGTTACTGTGCGGGTCCCACCAAATTTACCCCGTGGGTCCCACTTCTCCCGATCGTCGTACCGAGCCAAACCGGGACCTGTTCCGCTGCGGGGCCCACTGACCACCGCGGGGCCCACCACCATTCCCAACACTTCATACCATGAACCGCCAATGTGTTTGTTTTTTCAGTTAAAAAAAGTCATCGTACCCATTGTAACAGTCGATTTCAACCTAAACTGTCAAATGTCAAATTTTAAACCCATTTAGGTATATAAGAGAGACCATACGAAAAGTAAATTGGGTATTCTGTTAGAAAAAGCGATACCAAATCAAAATTAAAAACGTTATTTATACTATTCAGTTTCAATTTGCGGTTATTCAAGACTGTGAACTGCCAATTTTTATTAATATTAAAATAGTCGTTAGAATATAGCCGTTGTAACCGCAATCCGAACCTATACTGCCAACCAAACCTAAATTAAAACCGTTATTCACACCGTTCTGTCGCAATTTGTGGTTCTTTCAGACCGTGAACCGCCAATTTGTTTCTTTTTTAGTTAAACAATAAAAATAACCGTTACAAATATAGCCGTTGTAACCGTCAATTCCAACATAAAACTGCTTGTTTCGATTTGAAGGGATGGTTTGCAAACGGTCCGTTTCGATTCGATGGGCATTTTTCTAAAAAATGAGGAAACGAAGCCAATCCCGAGAACCGAAACCGAAACAGACGCAAACGCCTATGCTAAAAACAAATCTCAAAAGTTTTCATTCTATAAACCGGGTTTTTAATTAAATAAACGAAAAAAATAATCATTAACAAAATAAACCTCAAAGCAAAAGCATTAATAAAATACAGATTTTCGTACTCCCAGAGTACGAGTTAGTAACTCGTATTCTGAGAGTACGAGTTATATTTGGCCGCTGACTCTCTGACCTGACGTGGCCAAAGTAACTCGTATCCTCAGGATACGAGCTACTAACTCGTACTCCCGAAGTACGAGTTACTTCGGCTGGCTCATTGACGAGCTGACCGTGACATGGCAGCTTACATGGCGACCTAATTCGTATCCTGGAGATACGTCATAGTAACTCGTACTTTCAGAGTACGAGATACCTGGGGGCCCGACCAACTTGCATGGCCATGCAAGTGTCGGGCGATAATTCATATAACTCGTACTCTGGTGTTACGAGTTACGTGAATTATTCCAATAATTCATGTAACTCGTAAAACCAGAGTACGAGTTAGCTTAACTCGTATCTCGGTGTTACGAGTTACTTAAGTCGTATCACCAGGTTACGATTTAAAGTTTCTATATAAACCACCTCCCGTAGCGTTAACTATCACTCTCATCGATTTCTTTAATAACTCAAACAATGGTGTCGAGCCGCGTACAAGTCGTAGTATATTTCGGCGGCAAAATAATTCAATCATCTGATTCTACCATCAATTATAGTATTCGTCCTGTTGGATATAGGCGAATTCGTCGATACACCAGTTTTTCCGACTTTAGGTCGTTGTTTTGTTCGAGATTACGAGCGCTGATAGCAGTCGTTGTTCCTTGATTGTCCATGGAAAAAATGAATACTTTCAACACTCCCGTCACTTGCATCAGCTTTTTAAAATCACCAACGACAACGATCTACAATTTTTCATACATCCCGACTCAGAGAACAATTGTGTTGAGGTTTTTGTTGAAATAGTTGAAAATTCACACTTTGATTTGAACGAAGAGCCTCATCGGAATTTTGAAGTTGGTCTTCGAGTTATACATGTCCGGATTTTCCCGACATAGCTACCGTTACGGCAGGGTTCAGCAATGTTTCTCTGGAGATGCCGACGCTTGGTGTTCCATTCAATATGCCAGAATCCCTGTCAGAACCCGTGCCAGACTTCGTGCCTGAACCCGAGGAAGACGTCGATGTTAGTGATTCAGAAGCGGACGATGAGGATCCACTGTCCGAGTTACCCTATCCCAACGATGACGACGACAACAACAACGATGACGATGCTGCAGATGATACCACTCCGCTGGACTCTGCTGCTCCTACGTTGTTTCAGCCCGTACCATTTCCAAACATACCAAATGCTGCCTCCTGGTGGTGACGACTACGGTGGTTACGGGGAGTTTTACGATAGAGAAAACCCTATGTTTTGTCGAGGTATGATTTTTCAAACTAAGAAACATTTACAACGTGCCGTCGACGATTTTTCGATCAGGGTTGCTAGACGCGAGTACAACGTCTACGAGAGCAGCAGTACACGTTGGAGTGTTCAATATGATCATACGACTGATTGTTCCTGGAGACGGAGGGCATCCTTTAAGCCAAAAAAAGGTTACTGGTCTATTACAAAATTTGAAGGACTACACACTTGCTATATGACTGAGCTGGCGAGCACACACCGTAATATCTCTTGAAATTTTATTGCTGATTTGTTGGTTGGAACCGTGAGAATCGATCCGCAGTTCCTATCCAAGAATGTCCAACAACTCGTGAAGGATAGATATGGCTACGATATCTCGCACGCCGAACAAAGCTCTCTGTATAGGAATGTCAGCACCGCACTGCGCCAACTATATGTGCTCACATCCTCAATATCCTCCAACAGCTGAAGGTAAGTCAGTGAAACGGTGCTGGCGCTGCAATTGGGGAACATCACGGCGCCGAATAGCAGCATCGCATAACCACGTGCTGATTGTTCGACCTCTTCCTCATCGCTATCATCCGTTATCGGATGGTGCAACAACCAACTCGATAACGACTTCATCGAAAGCGATGACCCCCTAATTTTATCCGCAGTCGGTCTAAAACCTAGCAACTCCTCACACTCGTCCATCCACTTGGTGACCGTCCCAGTATGGATCACACCAGAGACACAGCTACCATCTACAGCCAACCCCCACAAGATACCTACGTCCTGTAAGGTAACGATCGCTTCCCCAACATAAAAATGAAACGTATGAGTCTCCTTCCTCCAACGCTCTACCAACGATGTAATCAAATGAGGGTCAACCCTCTGCGACATACAGCTGTAGACGTTGTATAGATCCATATCGTTCAACTTTCCTAATAAGCGGCCGTGTAAGATATTCGGTGCTTCTCTAGTACCCCACACTACATTTTCTAACGACCTACATTTAATAGTACTATCTATCACACTCGCATCTAATAATAAGTCCCTACTACGGTGATTTGACTGCATCGTCAACAACGAACTATCAATAGGCCCGTAACAAGCATCCAAATCCATTCTACATTTAAAAAAACAAATTGACAATCAATAAAAACATTTGATATGATGAAATTGACACAATTTCGAATCATAACGGGGTACCCAAACTATTCGCGCGTACGACGTCGTCTGGACGGGGGAGCGACGGGGCGCGGGGCAGCGACGGGCGGCGGGGCAGCGGGGGGGCAGCGGTCGTGGCGGGCAGCGTGTCGGGGTGGCCGGGCAGCGTGGCAGGGAAGGGCCGGCGGGTCGTGCCGGGGCAGCGGGCACGGGCGGGGGCAACGGGTCGCGGCTGGGCCAGGTGGTCGCGGCGGGGCGGCGGGGCAGCGAGTCCGTGCGGTGCGGGGCGGCGGGATGGCGGGGCACGGAGGCCGCGGCGGGAGGTGAGGGTTTAGCGGGTCGGCTGCATGAAGGCACAGGCGGCGGGGCAGCGGCGGCCGGTGAGGGGTGGTGACGGCGGCAGCGTGCAGCAGGTGATACGGCAGGGTCTTCGTCGTCGTCGTCGTCTCGTCTTCTTCGTCGCGGTGTAGGGTATTTAAAAATCATATCTAATTCGTACTCTCGGAGTACGAATTAGAGTAACTCGTATTTCCGGGTTACGAGTTACTCCACGTTAGACGCACGCGCAGCGTGTAGTAACTCGTATTCTTGGAATACGAGTTACTCTAATTCGTACTCCCAGAGTACTAAACCTCTTATTTTATTAATGGTTTTAATTTTTGGTTTGTTTTGCTAATGATTGATTTTTTTTTAATTATTTTATTAAACATACCCTCTAAACCACATTAAGACATGGACATCTATCTAAATCAGAGATAATATATGTTCGCCGATATATATCTGCCCAATCTTGACCTATTTGGGCCAAACAAAAATTAACTGGGCCCACTTTAGGCGGGAAACACGAAGCTGAGGGCAGAGAGATTATTGTCGTGTCTCACACACTTCCTTTCACATATAAGCGCCCGCCATTGCCTCTGCTGCTCATTGGACACAATCTTTCAATTCAGGCGAGCAGATTTTCTTATTCACTTTCGCTTCACCGTTGCCGAGAGAGTGATTCAGAGCTCCTGGTTTGATTGAATTGGTATCGTTAGCTTTGGTGCCGCGTTGTTTATTTTTTCTTGTTGGCAAATCGATTCCTCGTTCCATTTTGTTCGTTTCAATGGGATACTTGTTTGTGTGGGGATTCGCCTGTTTTTGTTCTTGATAGGGTTTTTTTTTATTGTTTTGTGGTCCATTACCTGTTTGTTGTATTGTATCGCCTCGCCTCTGCGTGCTAATCAAACGGTGTTTCTACTTCTTATTAGGTCCGTATTAAAATGACGGTGCTGAGATCTCGTGAGGTCTTGCCTACTGTCATTCCTAAAATCCAGCAGCCGATGGAAAGTGATGTGCTTGAGCCAGCGACACCTGCCAAAGATGTTGAATGTGCTAACCAATTGCCAGATAATACTGCCCCGAGTTCAGTTTCAGTGTCCCAAGATTGTGGGTCAAAGGTGTTTGGGTCCTCGATCTCTGGGGAAAATGCGATTGTGAGGAGGCGAAGTGCTCGTTTGTTAATGAAGATGGAAGCCGCTGATGTTGTGACTGGAAAGAGCAAGGAAGTTGAGCATGATCGTTTTGACGGTGGATTGGATGTTGAGAATGTTGACTGGTCACTTGTTAAGCATTCGATGAGTGAGCTGCAGCAAAACTCAGCTGACAGTGTAATGAATGGTGAGGTTGGAGCTTCAGGGTTGGAGGCAGCAACGAGTGGAAATCGTAAGAGGAGATTGAGCTCGGAGGTTGAGTCTTTGGGTTTGCAGTCTAGTCTAGATGAGAACACAGAGAAAGAATGCTTAAGGTTGAGGTCAGGTAAGAAAATTTTGAAGAAGGAAATGAAACTGGATAGTGGTCATGGTGATGTTTCTTTGGAAGAATTAGAGAATCGTCTAAAGAGTGGGGTATTCTTGTCCACTGATGTTGTGTTGGGATTGAAATGTGAGGCGGTCAAGCAAGATAGTTTTGATATTTGTTGGGCAGTAAGTAGACCAAGGAGCATTGGTATAGGTATTACTATGGATGAGAACCTGATAAATCACACTTCTGTTTTGACCAGTAATAGAGAGCATCATAACATTAGAGGTCCACGAGAGGTAGTTGAAGATCATTCGTCCCTTAAATGTGAAACTGGGGTGAAGACCAGAGGAAGACTTTCTAAAGAGGAAGGGGAAATGAAACTGGAAAACAATGATCCTAGACTAACTATAGGAGAGAAGGGTAAAATGGCATTGGAGGTCGAGGACTCAACCTCTAGTTCTAGTGAAGAGTCAGATTTTGAAACAGAAAATGTCAGACTAACTAGAGAAGAGAAGGGTAAAATGGTATTGGAAGACTTGGATCCCAATTCTAGTGAAGAGTCGGACCTTGAAACAAGAAATTACATTGTGTTCTTACCCCATGTCCAGACGGCAAGAAATGAAGCAGTACAGGAAAGAAGAGAGGAAGTTGGTGGTGGGAATGGTATCAATGTGATTGGGACAAGAGAAAGAGGCGGCAGAGAAAGTCACCGAGATATTGCCCGGAGAATTGCACCTCGGTTTGCCCATTTTTCTACTGAACAGGGATTTGATGATCGTTTCCCTAATGCTCCAAGAGATATTCCACAAGCAGAGGCTGATCAGCCAATAGAAGATTGGCCCGGTCCCTTTTCAACTGCCATGAAAATTATTCGGGATCGTGCGACAAACAAGAATGACGAGCATCTTAAAGCTAATAACATCACCAAAGCGGTAGAACTAAACTGGATTCCAAAGAAGCAGGATCCATACAAGTTTCCAAAGCAATTGGTCCCATCACTGCAAGAGCTATGCTTGAATTTTCTTGTCAACCATGCTGATGCAATCACTTCTCTTGACTATGTTCCAGATGTGCTCAAACACAAAATCTCCTGGCGTCTTTGTGAAACTCGAAGAATGGATGCTCGTTTTCTTGAATTGCTTTTGCATGGTTCCCCGATGGAAATACGCATTTGGGATTGTTCTTGGTTATCTGAAGAAGTTTTTTCAAGGTTATTGGAAGGTTGCGACATCAGCAAGTTGATGGTGCGGTCTCTTTATATCATTGATTATCTTATGTGCCACGTGACCTTTTTTCGGTACTGATTTACCTATATGCTTAAGAAGAAACCTAATCTCATTTACTTGTTGAAGTTTTTTTTGGTTTTCTTCAGAACAAGCATGTTATTTTTGTTTTGCTGCCATCTTCAACTTCTTTGGTTTTATATGTTTTATTAATGTGAATGTATATCCCTTCAGACCCAGTTGTTAACCCCTGCATATTTCTTTTCGAAGTACGATATTTAGCTGCTAATGTACTGAGGACCTTAATTTTGTCTCTCTCTCTTCTTTAGGTGTTACAGTTTGATCTATGTGGGGCCTGTTTGCCGGACTACGTGCTCTCTGCCACGTTGGCTCGTTCACCTAATTGCTTACCTTCTTTAACTACCATTTCGCTGAAGTGTGCGTATCGTCTTTCTGATGGTGGTCTGAGCCTGCTTGCAGCCTCTGCACCATGTCTCAAGTCAATTGATATTAGCCAATGCTCATTGATAACATCTGAGGGAATTTGTCGTCTGGCGAGATCTTTTAGATCGGGACTAAAGGAATTGTACTTGGCACATTGTTGTGGAATAGATGCTATGCTTATTCTTCCTGCGTTGATTGAGCTAGAGAATTTGGAAGTTTTGTCAGTTGCAGGAATACAAACTGTTTCTGATGATTTTATCTGTCAGCTTGTCTCAGTACACGGTTGCAGAATGAAGGAGCTCATTTTAGCAGATTGCATGTGCGTATCTGATCATCAAACTACTCCAGTAATTTATTTATGGGGTGTTTATTCAACCTATCATTTTCTTACTGAAATTATATATGATTTCATTTGCAGAGAGCTTACAGATGTGTCGATGAGAGTTATTGGTAGCACCTCTCCTGGATTATGTGCCATAGACCTGACGAATTTGTGCAAGTTGACAGATGTTTCTATTGCTCATCTTGCAAATGGTTGTCAAGCAATTCAATGTTTAAAATTATCTCGCACTCCATTCAGGTATTAGGACGCAATCAAAATGTATTATCTTGATGCAAAAACTTTTATTAGTCTTGCTTGGTGAGTCTGGAAGCTAGGTGCTTGTGATATATTTTAACAGTGCTATAAAAATGAACACCTTGTTATCTGGCTATAATAATGAACACCTTGTATTTGTTTATTCATCTCAACACTTTTGTGAGTTTTTCCTTTCGATATGTACAAGTCTTTCACTTGGAATGGAAACTTTAACTCATTTCCATGGCCTCTACCGGCTGTATTCTTTTTAAGCTTCGACTTCAGAGTTCCTATAAAAACTTGTATTTTGCTTTCTGAATTTCCTGTAGCAAGAATGTATAGTTTAAAGGATGTATGTTGTTTAACTGACTTATTGCATGTTCAGATTTTTTTTGGATTTCGTAGGAGACATGTTTACATGATTGTCTGTGTTGCTTATCATTTGGTAATTGATCTACGGATTTTCTTTGATATTCTTTGTGCAGTGATGAAGCTATTGCAGCATATCTTGATGTTTGTGGAGCATATCTAAGAGACCTATCACTCAATAGTATCATAAAGGTTAGTAAGTTAATCTTTATTTCCTAGTATCATATATCATGATGCTCCACAATAGAAAACCTTATATGGTTTTATGGTACAGAAGATGATATTTGCTTAAGCTATTTCAAGCAACATAGACCTTGGACTGTGTATCGATTGTATAACTTTACAGTATTATGAATACTAACTATCAACTCCTGAAAGTTATCTTTTTGTTGTGCAAGCTTTTGGTGCTAAATTTTTTTTCCATGGTTTTGTATGTGCTACATTTTTTTCTGAGATCATGCTGTTTGACTGACATATGTCCTACCCCTTTTTCCCAATTGAGATTCATTAGTCATTTATCTCAGCTTGTATGTCTGTGATTTGTTTGACCTCTATATTAATTAGACAGTACGATACAATATAAAACATAGCCAATTTTGTGTTTGCAAAAAAGAACATTTGGGCCCTATAGCATTCGAAACAAGGTACATAGTAGAAAACTTCAAAGAATCATCATTGAGCAATGGATATCAATGCCATCATAAAGAAGGAAATACAATATTCAAATTTCATATGCTGATCTGAATTTTGCCTATCTCCGTACCCATCTGTTAGTGAACTCTCTGTGTTTGCTTCTCAACATTTGATGTTTTGCAGGTTTCAGATCTGACCGCTTCATCACTTGCCAGGAACTGCCAAAGCTTACAGCGTTTGGATCTATCGTGGTGTCGAAATTTGACTAGTGAAGCTTTTGGACTGATTGCTGATTCATGTTCATCGCTGAAGGTGCTCAAACTCTTCGGTTGTTCGCAGGTTTACATCTCTCGTATCTCTTTATATACTTACATTTTACGCGTATCTTATCTTTAAGCATGATATGTTAGTTCTTGTGCCTTTGTAGTTTGTCCTAAGATGATAAACTTTTGACATAAATGGCTAATGCCAAAGAAACGGAATTCATTGAATCTAAGACTTTGATCCGTAAACCTTTATATGAACAGTTATGATTTTTATCCCAATTTATTTTCCTCGTTTTTTTCTCTCAGGGACGTAACCATTTAGGTTCGTGATATTTCTTTTTTTTTTTTGAATTTGCTGGGAATTGAACGTTGCAGCTATTTTTTTCAGGTGACAAACATATTTCTCGAAGGCCATATGAATGAACAAGTCAGAATTATCGGGTCGAAGACAGATCTTGTGCTGAATGACATTAATGTCCCTGATTTTCTACGAGGATCGCAGCGTTACCCATCTGCCCAGCTATGAACTATATTACCTGCGTTTGCAATGGTTTCTGTTTTGCCTTAACATTTTGATTGATGCTCACAGTGGCAATTCATTTTTTTTTATAAAAACTACCTAAACCTGATATGTGACCATAATTTATTGGGTAAATGCCACTTTTCCCCCTCGTAGTTACATCGAATTTCACCAATATACCTCATGGTTTTTTTATTACATGCGTGTCCCTTATGCTTTCATAAACATTCCACGGAACTCCCCGGGCAGCTTATAATGCCCGAGATTGTTGTACACGCGCTCTTACTGCGACTTAAACATGATTTGACCAAGTTGTATGCCGTAAAATGACTATAATAACCCTTAGTCATCTTCTTCCTCCCAACATCTTTTTTCCCGACTTCTTCGAGCTGAAAAGAAACGCTTGGATTCACCACGCGGTGCATAGGAAAGATAACCTAGTGAGGGAAAAGAAAAAACGATAGCAGCTTTTATTGCGATCTCAACTAAGCTCAGCTCAAGGTCTACATTTCTTTATTTTCCTTGTTTTTTTTTTCTATTTTCGCAATTCTTGGATCTGTCGTCGATGTTATTACTTCTGTGGTAATCAGATCTGACGGACCCATCGATAATTTCTTCTTAGATCGAATTTCGAGATTTCGAGATCTCGGTTTAGAAGAAGTGATCGATCTTTCTGCAATTTTCATGGCATATTGAAAAAGCAAACTTTTTTGTTTTTCCTTCCGTCCACGCGCCGCTGTCAGTCTTTTCCCATTTGGGATTTTTTTCCTTCAATTTAATAGATCGATCTGCCGATTATGGCTCCGAGCACTATACGCAAGGCGATCGGCCCCATCAAGGACCAAGCTAGCATCGGAATCGCCAAAGTCGCGAGCAACATGGCGCCGGAGCTCGGAGTTCACGCCGATGGATCTCACGGTGGTGGTAGTGAGGAAAAAGGAGGATGAAGACGATGACGAAGGGCGACATGGGAGTTTTCTTTTTCTGGGTCACTTGAAGAAGAAGAACGCTGATGAATCTCCACCTTGTAATCACTCGTCATCTTGCAAAGAGAAGAAAGTACAAGAAAAACTGAGAAAACCCATAAAAAAACCAGAGAAAACCCATAAAGAAAAGGGAAAGAAAGCGAAGAACACTGTAGCAGTTCAAAACACGACGAGGGTATAATGGGAATTCCTCTTTTCTTCTGACGGTCAGACTATTAACCGGATAGAGAGCGTGTGCAAATTATTCAAACTACGAGGCCGTTTTAGCCTATTTCTAAACTGCAGGGGTTTTGGCGCATTCTTTTTAAACCACATGTAGGTTTTATGCTATTTACTCTAATTTATTTTGACCATATCAAAACTTATGGATGGAGTCTCTATGGTTTTTTTGTTTCTGTTCTTACATTTTCTTCATGTTTTGGTCGAAAAAAAATTTTGGTCGCTGATGTGGCCGAAAAAAAACTATGGTTTTTTTTATTTCTGTTCTTCACATTTTCTTGATGTAGCCGAAAAAAAATTTTGGTCGCTGAAGGTCACAACCGAAATTATGTTTCGGTTGGGACTGGTATGACCGAAATTTAACTTTGGTCGGGATAGCTCTGACCGAAATAATATTTCGATCGTGACAGTCGGGACCGAAAATTCAATTCGGTCGGCACCTAATATGGCCGAAATTTGATTTCGGTCGGGTATATTTTTTTTCGATTATTTAACTAGATTATTTACTTAGACTATTTAATAGGATTATTTAATTAGATTGGATAATTTAATTGGATTATTTAATTCGATTATTTAATTGGATTATATAATTAGATTATTTAATTTGATTATTTAATTGGATTATTTAATTAGATTGGATTATTTAATTGGATTATTTAATAAATTATTTAATTGAATTATTTAATTGGATTATTTAATTGGATTATTTAACTAGATTATTTAATTGAATTATTTAATTCGATTATTTAATTAGATTATTTATTTGGATTACTTAATTAGATTATTTAATTGGATTATTTAATTTGATTATTTAATTGAATTATTTAATTCGATTATTTAATTAGATTATTTATTTGGATTACTTAAATAGATTATTTAATTGGATTATTTAATTAGATTATTTAATTGGATTATTTAATTAGATTATTTAATTTGATTATTTAATTGGATTATTTAATTGGATTATTTAATTTGATTATTCAATTGGATTATTTAATTGGATTATTTAATTAGATTATTTAATTGGATTATTTAATTAGATTATTTAATTTGATTATGTAATTGGATTATTTAATTGGATTATTTAATTTGATTATTTAATTTGATTATTTAATTGGATTATTTATATATATGTCATAATTGTTAATAAAAAAGCTATGTAGTCCAATTGATAAGTACTTTCTTTATCAAGTAGAGGTCAGGGTTCAATTCCTAAATACTACAATATATGTTGAGTTTTTATTAAAAAAACGAAAAAGTGAAATTAATCGGGTCGGTGGGCCGAACTGAAATTTCGACCGGGCCGATGCGGGCCGAACTGAAATTTCGGTTGGGCCTGTGCGGGCCGAACTGTAATTTCGGTCGGGCCTGTGCGGGCCGAATTGGAATTTCGGCCGGGCCTGTGCGGGCCGCACAGGAATTTCGATCGGGCCTGTGTGGGCCGAACTGGAATTTCGGTCGGGCCTGTGCGGGCCGAACAATAATTTCGGCCGGGCCTATGCGGGCCTAAATTTCAGTTCGGCCCGTGCACAGCCCGTCGAAAATTTCGTTCGAATTTCCTTATCGATCGATCGTTCGAATTTATTTGTGTATGTAGTTTTCGGTATTTCGTACCAGAATTATATATTTAGTTAATTTTTTCTTTTTAAATTGATTTAAATATCATAAGGGCAAAAACGTCTTTTTTCAGTCCTTTAGGGGGCGGTGACTAGTAAAAAGGGGGCGGTAAATAGTAACTTCAATAAAATACTTTATTAGAAAGGAATGTACAATAAAGGCCCAGGATCAATAAATTCTATCTAAGAACGTCTAACTTGAAATTTGCCAATCATGAGTGTTTAGTTATTAATGGCCAAGAGTTAATTCAAGAACTAAAACAATTTAAAAATAGGGTCCTACTATTTATACCCCCTACATCCCCTATACCACTCTTTACACCCCCAAACATTTGATTTTTGTAATAATTTTAAATAATCACATGATTCAACAAATATTAACTTATTTTCCATTAAATTAATAATATTAATTACATGGACATTCAAATTTTAACCAATGACGCATTTAGAATTAGCAAAAATGCTCGTGGCCCGCGGCCCGCCCCGTCCCGCCCCACTCTGGTACTGTCATGGGCCCGCGGGCCGCGGGCCGCCAAAGTGATGGGGCGGGCTGCCATTTCTCAGGCCCGCCAAAACGTAGAAAAAAATAATTATTAAAAACATGAGTCATTTTATAAATTTTTGTTTATATTCTATTTGTGTATGAGTACTTTAATAATTAAAATAAAAAAGGATATATATTCTAATTTTTAAAACATCAACGTATCTTTTGGGATATCTCATTTCCAAATGCATATATGTGTTCGAAACAGAAGAGAAGATGAAAACACATTTAGAGTTTATGTTTGAAGTATGATTGAAAAACTTTTAATATATATTTTAAGTTTTTGGGTATCGATGGAACATGTTTGAAGAATAGTTTAATAAATTCGAGATTGGAGGGAACAGTTCTATGCTTGTTTGGTTGGAGGATTTAAGTATATAAAACCACTCTAAACCATACAGACGGGTTTAGATAAACACATCCCATCACATGTGTTTATTTAAACACACTAATCAAACACACATTTTATTTATACCCATTAACTTATTTTAGATAAACCCCTATTTATTTAAATCCTCCTAAATATAAACCTGTCAACCAAACATAAATATTATTCGCAAGTATATTACGAGTTTCTACAGTTAAATACCTAATTGAAAACTAAAAAGCCACATCAGTCCCTTGTCAGAAATCTTTTTAAGCTACGTACCCATTTGAATAAAAATTTTACAGATAGGTACCTAATCACCTAAGATTACCAATTTACCCTTTGATTTTACAATTTCATTTCACAATTTTCTCTGCAATTTCGAGCTCCATCACGCCTGACGAAATTTCAGCTCCATCTCTGCAATTGACGACCACCTTCCACTCGTTGTGGCTCCGGACGACGAGCGACGAGCCTATTCCACGTTGGGTTCTCGATTTAGGGTCTCAATTTTGTCGTGTAAGCTTTCATTTTGCTTTGGGTTTGGTTAATCTATTGCATTCGTGAGGTCAAGCTTAACCCAGATCCGGGAGCTGAATGTGATCTAAGAGCTCGATGTTAGGGTGAGATGTCGGAATTTGATAGTTATTGAGGCTAATCCATCGGGATTTCGGATTTTTTCATATAACTATTATTACGTACCATTTGTTATGTTTATTACGTACCATTCTATGTGTCTATACGGTACCAAGATGTCCGCGTATACCATTGTAAACAATACAGAAGTACCATTTATACAGGTTGTCATATTATCTGAAAATATGCCGTCTACAAGTTCGGTTAGTGGTGAAACGGTATTTGCATTGTGTGAGTATAAAAGTGAGCCATTCTTAATATCAATCAATGAAGCGCGACGAACGAGATGAATGCTCAAACCGATGACGAGAAATTTTATTCGTGACCCGGACATCGTGTTCTTTCCGGTCGCCGAAGACACGGAGGATTCCTTCCCAGGTAGATAAAAGATCCAACAAGTGCAAAATATGTAAAAATACGGGAATAATCATCGTACTTGTAGATAAGCCATATCGACGTAGGGTCCGTATTTACCATATATTTTGTTACTATTTTTGTCCCAACAACCTTTTTTGTTGCTTTTTTCAATGGTAATGGCACACTCTTGTATCGAAATGATGCTAGTAGGTTATTCTTTTGTCTAGTGTCAATAGGATATGGCTCATTTTTTTGTCTAAATGATGCCAATAGGTACTGTAATTTATGACAACAAGGTAATGTAAAATATGCCAACAAGGTACTGTAATATATGCCAAATTGGTATTGTAATAGATAGTAACAAGGTACTGTAATAAATGGCAACAAGATACCGTAATATATGCCAACAAGGTACTGTAATATACGACAATGTACAGTAAGATATGCCAATAAGGTACTGTAATATATGCCAATTTGGTACTGTAATATATGACAACAAGGTATTGTAATAAATGCCAACAAGGTACCGTAATATATTGCAACAAGGTATTGTAGTATATGACTACAAGGTATAGCAATGTATGCCAACAAGGTAATATATGCCAATGGTACTGTAACATATGCAAATTTGGTACCGTAATATATGCCAATTTGTTACTGTAATATATGCCAAATGGTATTGTAATATATGCAAATTTGGTACTGTGACATATGCAAAGTTGGTACCGTAACATATGCGAACATGGTAACCTAATATATGCACAAATGGTCTGTTAATGCCAGTTTTGTACCGTCATATACGCGAACATAGTACTGTAATATATGCAAATTTGCTACTGTAATATATGCAAATTTCGTAATATATGCGAACATAGTACCCTAATATATGCCAACTGGTACTGTAATATATGTAAATTTGATACCATAATATATGCAAACGTGGTACCGTAATGTATGCAAATTTAGTACTGTAATATATGCCAGTTTGGTACCGTAATACATGCGAACATGGTACCTTAATGTATGCAAATTTGCTACTGTACATGCTCATTTGGTACTATAACATATGCCAGTTTGATATCGTAATATATGCCAACATAGTACTGTAATATATGCACACATGGTCCGTAATATATGCCAACATTGGTATTGTAATATATTCCAGTTTGGTACCGTAATATATGCACAAATGGTACTGTAATGTAGGCAAATAAGGTACACTAAACATGCCACGGAGGGTACTGTATCGTTCCAGAAATAGGTAACGTATAAATTAAAGTAAGTTCCATCTAAGACTTGGGTAATTTCGTCAGAAATGAAACTTTTCAAAAGATGTTGATGTGCAAAAAGACAGAGACAATTTCTGACGTTTTCTGTCATGAATGGACATACTTATGACGTTTTTCTGTCATGAGTGGACAGCTCTTCTGACATACGAGGTATTAAATCAAATGACAGCTCATCTGACATGTCGTTGGCTTTAGTAAAATGTTTGATGTCTTATGTAATTTTCGGTACTATAACCGTGTCCAAAATGGTACGCCTAAAACAAAAAATAGATACTCCAACAAAGCAATGTAAGATACGGCGTCCCTTAAATATGTGGTACGGTATACTAGGCTTAGTATTTTTCGAGTTCGTACGAATTAGTTTTTCATCTGGAACCACCTTAAAACACTAATATAGAGTAATAGTTACATTTCAGATCAAATTAGGTGCATTAGGAGCATGAATTAAACCTTCCAACTCCAACATTCATTAGAATATAAGGATAGAAGCAAGAACATCTTACAACTTAATTTGATCTATTTGATCTTAAATTAGGTGAGTCCTACATGTGCGAAATTTTATATATTTTTTAGTCATTTTATTATTGTTAGGTATTGTCAAAATCACGCAGAACTACGTGACTCGCTTAGGAATCGATTTATTTTCGATCGTGCAACACATGGTACGGTATACATGCATATTATGGTAGTTATATGTATACATAGTGATACGGTGAAGCTGAAGATTATGGTACGGTATATGTAAACGATAAGGTACCTTATACAATATAAGGTACCTTACTGTACAACGACAATGTACTTCATATATATTATGTTTATGGTACGATATATATATACCAGTGGTACTGTTAACCTGCATATTAAGGTGCTCTGTATGTAAAAGTTCTGGTACGGTAATATCAAAGACAAGGTACTTCATATCTTCTGTGTATGGTACGCCATATATTTACATAATGGTACGATAAAGCTGCATATTTTGATACTCCGTATGTAAAAGATGTGGAACGGTAATATACAAGACAAGGTTCTTTATATCTTCTATTTTGGTACGGTATATTTGTACCTAATGGTACAGTTAAGCTGGATATTATGGTACTCTGTATGTAAAAGAAAAGGTACGACAATATAAAAACCTATGGTACTGCTAATATAAAAGACAAGGTACTTCATATCTTCTGTTTATGGTACGCTAGATATTTATATAATGGTATGGTAAACCTGCATATTATGGTACTCTGTATGTAAAAGATAATGTACTATAAAAACATATGGCACTGCATAAAATTTTACTGACAAAGTCTCATAGAACTACACAACAAACGACATCACTGAGTCGCCAAATAGTCTCATCCCCATGTCAAATAACTTAACGAATATAAACAACAAAGTCTCCAAACAGTCTCACCCAAGTCAAATAACTTAAAGAAATAGATCTAGCACACAACTGTGCTCGTCACGTAAAATGCGAGCAGCCATAGAAGCACGATACACATCCATGTTGACTTCTTTGCCATATTTCTTGAACTCTGGGGTGTCGACAATGCAACTCTATTGTTAATGAGGGATGCACCCCACAGTCTGCACAATATACAAACGAAATTAACGCAAAACTGCAACACAGTCGACAGAATATGCCCAATGTTAAAACTTACTAATGTTCTAGCAGCCCAGGTCATTGGATCCCGAATCTGGAAGTGCCCAAAACTAATCATGTTCGCCTCTACATTATAACGCTTTATCAATGCCACAATTCGAGTAAACAAATGTGACATCTTAGGCATATCTAAAAAATGAAACGGGGACCTTCTTATAACTTCTTTTTTCTCCGGGGTTATGCTACCCTCCAAAGTGCTTATGGTAGATCGAAAAAGCGTAGGATGACACCTGGAAGACAGCTCATATTTGTTTAGCGGAGGCATTTCTGCAAAAAAGTAAAACTGTTAAGAAGCAGTACCATTTTATTAACACACGGTGTACCAATATGCCCAAACAGATGGTACCAATTACAGTGATCATGCAGCATCAAAACAAATTGATCGGAAAAATCCAAATCGAACCATTCGAAAAAACTCAATCGACCCATTCGACAAAACATGCACAAATCTACCACAGTAAATTGAATCATTCGAAAAAAACCCAAATCGAACAACAAATCGATTCACTCGACAAAGACGCAGAAATTGTTACGAGCATTAGTCGAAATTGCTTAAACCCAACGAAATGACGACAAGGACAAACTATAGATACAAGCCTATTGATTCTCCACAGAGCAAGCGAAACCCACCAAGTCGAAAGACCACGACGATTTCAAAATGCGAAGGACTTACCTTTTGGGGAAGAATGTCGATTTTAGAAGGGGAATACCACAAGGAAGCGAGAACCCACGACGATGAATCTGAAACAAAACAACCATGGGTCGATTGCGGGAGGAAGATCGCGCGATTTAGGTTTGGAATGGTGTGTGAATTTTTTTATGAACGAATCATCGCTGAAATTAAACCCCAGGTAAGGTTGTAATAAACCAGTTTTATTAAGGCTAAATCCATCAGTTAGGTACCTATCAGTAAAATAAAATTCAAATGGATACCTAGTATATAAAAATGTATGACAAGGACTGATTCGTTTTTTTTAATTCATCTAGGTATTTAAGCGTGAAACTCCAATTAATAAATTGAACCAGATTCATAAGCTAGTGAAGGACACGTCGTATCACTGCCTAGTATGTAAAGGAGAGGCCACTAAGATTACAGAACTGAGAAACGGAGATGGGAGTGGCAGAAATGGATTGTAGAAATTGGGATGAAGACGCATATAGAGACGCCATTTTAAAGGATAGAGAAGCCCTCACGCGAACCGTTTTCCGAACCGCTTTCGCTCCGAACCCTGGCTCCAACCCTGATTCCGATCGCATTGTTACTGCCTCTAGCGAAGGCTCGATAGAAGCTTACTCTGTCTCATCTTGCCTCGTAATTGACTTTATTTTTTGTTTGAAGTATTCCTGTTTCTGATTTTTGTTGACTCCTTTCATTCTTGGGTTTTAGGAGATGGGTTGTGGGAGTTCCGTTGATCGGAAGTAAGTTGCCTTCTTACTGTCGAAAAGAATCCCTTTTTTATTCTGTTCCGTTCGTGCTATATTGTTGTTGTTGATTTTCTTGCTGGTGTTTCATGTGCAGTTTTGCAGTGGCAAATCCTTTTTTTTCTACTCGAGGGCATGATGGACCTGCTTATGATGTTAAATTCTATGACCTTGGCGATGACTCTTTGTTGTTGAGGTATTATAATCTTAATTTTATGATCGAATGCCAGTATTTAACTAGATGTTTCTGTCTGTTTGAAGAAAGGAGTGTTGCATTGAGTGGATCAGATTATGTATTCCAATTTTTATCATGGGGTATTGTGAATGAACCACAATGTTGACAGTGTGCTGCGTTTTGTAGTTGTGGTGATGATGGCCGAATCCGAGGATGGAAATGGAAAGATATTGTTGGAAGTGAGATGGCAAAGTCAGGTAGAGAATCCTTTTTTTAATGAGTTATTTCTTTCAAAAAATCTTTACAATATGACTATGACATGAGGTAGCTAAAGGGGTGTACAGGAAAAATGTATTCATATCTGAATTAATTTGAATTTTAAACTTGCACTTTAACGTCTGCTGCAAAATCTTTGTAGTGGATTATGTAAACATTTTGTACTAATCAGTTGCTTCATACTTTATATTGTTTACTTAAAAGGAAGTCGCAAGTAAATAATCTAACTAAAAGTTGCACCCATATGCATTAATTATGTGACACAAGCCTTCCAGCTCCACCTGCTCAAGCAATTCAAGAGCCTATTTGGGTCATCCTTATAATTTTTTTTTTCTGTTCTATTTCTCTGTTAGTTTCATTATTTTTTAATAAGATAAAACTATGATTCCTGTTAGAATTTGGATTGTTTGCTACTTTGCTTACAAGTAGCTCGCTGGTGAAAATCTAATTCCAAAGTCTCATCCAAAGACAATTGAGGTTTTGAAACAATCTTTCTAGCGCAACCTATTTAAGCAAGTCAAGAGTCCTCGTTATGGGTCTTCTAATCATTTTGTTTCAATAATTGTGCGTAAGATGAAAGTATAACTTTTGTTTTATTTCTGGTTGGTGTCTGTATCAGAATTTGCTGGTGTAACTTTTTCTTATGATGTATAAATAGTCACCATATGGTTTGAATTTTTTGTTTTAGCCTTGTGTCTCATCGTTGTTTAACTTTTCACTTCTTTATTTTGACAGAAGGCGAACTGAAGCCGATTATTGACTTGGTGAATCCTCAGCATAAGTCAGTTTCCCCTCTGAAACTTGTTTCATATCTGTTAGTCTGATGTTGATCGCAAGCCTTACGGCTTTCTCGAGTTGATTATTTCATCGTTCCATCATTCGCTTTTAACACATTCATAAGTTAATACGGATGATAGATCTTGGATTTGCTCGCCCTTATCATTAAATTATTTGGAGAGAAGCAATTTTTAGGTTTAGTATTCAGTTTGGATGGGTTCTCTTATAATGGCAGCTATTATTAATAAATGGGTGTGAATGTATTTCCTTGTTAAATTACTATGGGTCACCTAGATTCTATAACATGTCTAATGTAGCTTAGAAATGTTGGTAATCTCACCATTCTTATTAACTCGTGTCTTCACTGTCTTAGAACATAGTCAATTCAGCAACGTTTTATTGGCATATATTTTTATACGTCCCATTTTTCTTTGTCCTATAACAAAATATTTTCTCATCTTTGTTAACTTTTGTAGTTTAATCTTTTAATTACAGAGGTCCTTGGGGTGCACTCTCTCCTATTCCTGAAAATAATGCAATTGCTGTTGATTCTCAGGTTTAACACCTTTTTGTGACTTTTAAATTGTGCTCTTTTTGATGTTATGTCCGAGATGGTGTTACAACTGTTCTTACATTGGTTTATTAGGGTGATTGTTTTTCAGAAATATTAAAAAAGGTGAAATAGTCATTCTTTATTTTCTTCCAACCTTACTTCATCCTGTTCCTTCACAAAGAGGTTACTATTTAAACCTTCATTTGACACTCCTGACATATCTGAATTAATTTTCCATAAAATGTATGCTAGAATTACTTTTCAAAGCTCTCAGGATGACGGATGTATGCTAGGTGAATGTTTCTGTAAAACGATCTATTGTTGTATGCGTAGTGATTTAGAGAGTGACAGTACTAAGTTTGGCTGAAGTCTTTCAAATGAGTACTCACACAATTTTTCTGCTTGCTGGCTTTCGAGATATATCGACCTTGACACTTAAATGTATACGTCTTTTCATATGAGTATGTGCTAACATTGATATGCTGGTTGATTGTAGAGTGGATCAATATATGCTGCTGCAGGTGATTCTTGTGCATATTGCTGGGATATGGTATGATTTTGTTCAAGGTGCTCAATATTTCTTGTTGTTCCTTTCTTAAATACCTCTGATGATAGTTGGAGCGCTGATTCTCTTAATAATCTGTATCAGGAGAAATGTGTAGTTAAGACAGTTTTCAAGGGGCATTCGAACTATTTGCAGTGTGTTGTTTCGTGCAGTCTCAGTAGCCAGGTCAGAAACTTCCTCCCTCCTATTAAAGAAACTTCTTCCCATTTAAAATTATTCATTTTTAGATAAGTCTATCTCTTTCATAACAACTAATTTAATTGATATATGCCAAATAACCAAGAACTAAACAGCCTCATCTTCTAATAAATTCATGATGCAGTCATTTGATTGCGACCTTGAGGAAGAGAGGATCACTGGCTTACTATTTATCATCCAGTCCGTAAATTATTCATCGATTGCAAATGTCATATTTTATGCTTTTTTATTAACTTTAAGTAAAACCTAGAAATTTATACTGATCCCTTTAATTAACTTTATCACCAATAAGTTCTAAGCTATCTTTTAGAGTTCTGGTTACTGTGTTGATTGCCTGTCATGCTTCTTTGTTGTTGGTGGTTACTCAGATCATAACTGGCTCGGAAGATGGCACTGCAAGAATATGGGGTTTGGAAGTTCTATTACTCATTCCACTCATGTTTTAGTCTTGCTTATTTAGTTAGTGAATAACAACTTATATGCATTGAATGGCGTATTTGATCCTATGTAGATTGCAAAAGTGGCAAATGCATAAAAGTCATAAGTCCAGATGTAAAAAGGTTGCAAAGTGTCAGTTGCATTGCACTTAATTCAAGTGAGAGCTGGCTGGTAAGGAATCATAACCTGATGTCGATCTATTCATTTACCATTCTTCTATGGCGCAACTGGTGTTACAGATAATTACTTGGTACAGAAAAAACATTTGTGGCCAGCAATGACTTCTGCTCCTCATGGTTATGGTCTGTCTTATATGTTTACTTTGCAGCTTTGTGGAAAGGGTCAATCTTTGTCTGTTTGGAATCTCCCTGCTCGTGAATGTGTTTCAAGAGTACTAATGAACGCTCCTATTCAAGATATTGTATTTGATGCGAATCAGGTGAGTTCGTTCTCAAAAGTACTTATCAAACTTACTAATTGTGAGGGTGGACTTGATCAAGGATATATTGTTTGTGTTTTTCTTCATCATAATTAACCTAGCATAATCAGGAAGATTTCAGCTACGCAAGTTGCAGTTGATCGTCCCCTATATTTCGTTTTACCTTCAATCAGAAAAATGGTTTTTTAAAGCTTAAATGCTCTGCCTATATAGTTTTGTTGATTAAATTTATTGTCACATGTCTTTGCAAACCGACTTATTACTTTCCAATCACTCTCCTCTGCTTGGTAGTTAGATATTTGTACCTAAATTTTCATACATATGCAACACATACTTTGATGTGGGATCAGTTTTAACTTAATGGCTTATTTTATCTGAATCCATTTTGTCGATGCACATGGATACGTAGCAGGGCCTTCTGCGATATATAAAGTCTAACGTCTAGTTGTCGTTGGAATTATAACTTTACCTATTTAACTCGCGTTTACCAACACATATAGTGAACCTCATCATGCTGTAGAAGTGTCAGATTTTGGCTCCTTCCATTTTTCGTACTTTTTTTCATTGAAATCTTGACGGCTTTTTCTTTTCTTTTTCTTTTTTGGTCCAATGAATTGATCTTCCACTTTGGTATGTTGGGGGGTCGGATTGTGGTTTATGCATGACTTCGAATAAGACCCAATTTCTGCAGATTCTAACGGTTGGAGCAGAGCCTATGCTTACACGGCTGAACATGAACGGAGATGTACTCTCACAGATTCATTGTGCGCCTCCATCTGTATTTTCCATATCTTTGCATCAGTCTGGGGTAAGTACTCAAGTTCCAATCTTTCTCATCTTCTTAAAATTCTTCCATCATATGCGTTAAAATTCTTTTTATGTACTTGATAAAACTGCATTTTTTTCGTTTCGTCGTAAAAAAACAAGAGAGGTCTGCATATTCATTTGTCCGTTTGAAGTGGTGTGATTTCTGATGATATATACATACTAACTACTTAGGTTACTGCTGTGTCTGGCTATGGAGGAATTGTCGACGTTATCTCACAGTTTGGTAGCCACTCGTGTACATTCCGATGCCGCAGTTGATGGTCTACGGCTAACTTTTAATTTGATTGGAAGATTTATTTAGTTGAGAGCAGTTCTAAGAAGATTTAAGGGGTTTTCTACTACAGTTCTATTTGTTCTTGATTCTTGATGCAGTTTACAAGGTAAGACCTTTTACTAATATCAGGCTCAACGCTTGGTATATCGTCATTTGGTCTATTAATTAAAAAATAATATTAAAATTGAAAGAAAACCACCTTATGCATATTTTCAATTTTGTCCCTCTATTTTTAATTAACTATTATAATTCATTTATATATTATCCGCTAGTTTATTACCCGTGTTGCACGGGCCAGTGAATAGTTTTCATGATAAATGAGTTAATTGTATTGATGAGTAACGGATTCTACTATATGTATTAATTTTTTTATCTAAATAAAAAGATATGAGTAACTGATACTAATAATTTAGTGGATATGTATTAAATAAAAAATTGGACATACGTAGTGGATCTTAATGAATTTTTTAATTAATAAATTAAAAGGACACGTGGTGCGTTTTCAGGCAACTTGATTACACGTATTTGAGTGACTAAAATTAGTGCTGGAGAAAAATATCGAAATACCGAAATATCGTCTTTATCGTATCGAAAATCGAAAATATCGTATACCGAAGTTTATGGTAAGGTATGATACCGTACTGAAAATTTTCGGTACGGTAATGGTATGAAAGTTTTAAAAATTAGGTATACCGACTATACCGAATACCGAAATTCTAAAATTTTTAATATATTATATATATATATTATATATATATACACATCTATATATATTATATATTTCAAAAAATATAAAATGAAAAATCAAGGATCTTCATAAACTTATTTAGCCAATAAATTATTAACTTATACACAATTTTCTAATATTAGGCCCACTATATTTTAGTTATATAACTCAAGTAACGTTTAATTTTTGCCTTCTTAATGTTTTTTTCATAATTTGAAAGCGTGAAGATGCAATTCAATTACTTTTTGTTAATCTTCACTAATTTTTAAAATATAGCCGCTTCGTTCTAATTAATCTGTATATAAAGTTGTATTTTGTGGTCATGTAAAGTTTTTGTCTTAATAAGGAGACTAGCTAAACTATGTTAATTATTTAAGGTTAAAAAATCTTTTTATTTCGAAAAATTTGGTATTAATAATCTATCTTATTGGGACCTAAGGAGTTTGAATTGATTAAAAATTCCAAACAACGAATTAACGAATTACGAGACATTCATGGTAAAAAACCCTCCGTGTGAATGGTATAGAAGGTATGATACCGATACCATACCGAAATTAAGGTATGATACCGTATCGAAATTTAAGGTATATCGAAAATTTGGTATGGTATTGGTATGATTTTTTTGGATACTGAAATTTCGGTACGGTATACGGTATCACAGTTTTGGTACGGTATACCGTACCGAACCATCCCTAACTAAAATACTAGTAATCATTAAATAACACTTGTTGGCCGGAATTTGATTTATAGGAAAAGAAAAGCTACCCTTACACCCCAACCAAACACACCCCCTGTATAAAAGAAGGGACGTGAACATATTGAACTTGTTTGATTTCACTTGAACACATCGACTATCGTTGTATGTTGTGGCTTGGAATGGTACAAGAAGGGACATGAACATATTGAACTTGTTTGATTTCACTCGAACACATCGACTATCGTTGTATGTTGTGGCTTGGAATGGTACTTGGTTAATGATGAGAATAATGTTCTCAATGATAACCACATCCATAATAATCATCATCTTTTTTTTTTTCAAAACGATAATTTCATTAATAACCACAAAATATAGAGGACTAAATGGCCCAAGGGCTTCCTCTGGAAACATAAACATTCAGAAGGAAGAAAACTCTCCTAGCGAGAGAAGCAACAACACAAAAAACAAGTCCAAAAGAAAATAAGATTCAAGATCAGATAAAGGACTAAAGAACCTACAACAGAAATGTCTATTAAGTCAAAATAGTGATATTATTCACTTTCTCATGTCTTCAACTTAAATCTAGTATTCTTCGAGAATGGCACTCCCATAAAGGGAGAAAGAACTCCTATAAGAGGAGACATAAACTCCCACATCGGGGAGAATAGAGAAAATTAGAAACAGAAAGAGCAGAAGACATATCACACAAAAACAACGTGAACACATCATATGACAAAAAGACCAAAACACCAAAGAAACAAACACACAACACTAGAAAAAGAAACAGTAAAGAAAAATGCTAAAACTGACCATAATACAACATATCGAAAAACAGATACTTAAAATAAAAGGCATACAACACTATAACAAAGAGAACAACAAATAAAAAAATAGAAAACCCCAAAAAAATATACACATCATAAACATGGACGAAATCAAAAAACAGAAAAAGTTTATCTAGAGAGGAACCTCTCGCAACCTCCATTAGTGAAGGGGGAGAAGATTTAGAGTTTTTGTTTGATTTGTGAGTTTTTCATTAGAGTCAAGCACGAAATCCATAACTAAAATGAGATTGAACAGAATCCATTGGCTCCATAAAAAATTAAAAATTTCTCCATTATATGGAACTTGATTTGAAGAGACACATATATTTTTATCGATATTAAAAATAATACGGATTAACTCTTATCCACTTCGCTACTTCTTTCTATGGTAAGAAGCAGCGTGTATGCGCTGGGACGGAAGGTTTAGGAGGGAGAGAACATGAGCAATATAATCATCATCACCATAATCACAATAGTAATAACAGAATACTTTTATAACAATGATAGATAATGGAAAAGGAGAAAATGCTGCAAAAGCTACAACAGGAGAGGGCATTTTCGGCAAGAAAATGTACAAAATGCTGCAATAGGATGGTGCATTTTCGTCTTTGAGCAAGTTAAGTCGTTATTCGAGTGATACAGCTACAGCAGCTTTGGCGTTGGAAAGGAGAAGATATGTACTGTACTGTTCCTTCTTCGTTGGACGGCAATTGCGCGATTCGCGTATCTCTATCGCGAGATAGTCGTAGTGAGCGATTGGAACGACGTCGTCTAGGAGGTCTCAGGAGGATCGACAGGGAGTTGGAGAAAGGAAACTATACATTAGCAAGTTCTCTTCTCAAACAGTTGCGCGCTCATCCCGCCGGCATCCTACGAGGCTTCGGTGCCATTACGGTATGGCACAAGGACACTGGGATGATCTTGATCTGTATGTATTTTTGTTTGATTAGTATGCGGATAGTGAGTGCTCAACATAGAATGCATCGATGGAAGTTTCGGTTTCTGCAATTTTAGCAGCACTATTAACCTTATCGGAGGTTTTTCATAGTTTAGCTTGGCAAGTTAATGAGCCTTGGGTCTCAAAAATCTTATGGAGTTAGAACTTATTTTTCAGCGGAGTTTTGGCATTGTAGGTCCAAAGAAGTTTATCGTTGGATGAGACGAGTCGATATGAGGAGATTAGTAAATCTTCGCTGGAGATGATGGTTGACGGGATTCTTCACTCTATTAAGAGTAGCCTAGAGTTTCAGTTGCAGGAGGATGAAGCAGAGGTAATCCAAATTTGTTACACTTACACCGATAAATCTGTATGACTGTTTGATGGAACAAGAAAATATTGATTCTAAAACTTCGAAATCTTTGCGCGTGGCGTAATTCGTGCAGCATTTTGTCCTCTTTATACGTTCTAATCTGAGAGGATGGCATCTGTAACCGTATGTTTTGTTGAACTTTTGGTCTTGTCTGTCTCCATTGCGAAATATACTATGATTGTTTCGCCCAAATACTACGATATCGGTCACTAGTTTTTCGTGTAAAAATAATAGATGTTTAATGTAGTAAAATTTATTAACCTTCATTTGGTTTCCAGCTTGAGTTGTCCTGTAATTGAAGTTAGCTAGTGCCAGCTATTCATTCTCCCGACGGAGATATGTTGGATGTCTTTATGTGAGACCTTATTCATGCAATCTTATGTTGCTAATATTGGCAGCAAATGTGCTAACCTGTACAAAGAAGATACTTCAATTTCTTATTATCTATTGGCTGAATAAGTAGGCTTTATCGCAAAAATCTGGAGAAGTGATTGGCGCTGAAGGAGTTAACTCTGTCGTTGAAAGTCGACTGGCATGTGCACAAGTAAGCGGTTCATCCAATCTTCTTGTACAGTTCCAAAATCCAGCCTTCACATAATCATAATTGCGGTTGTACAGTGTCCAAAATCTTCTCATACAGATTAAAGTGTCTTCTAGGGCATGGTTACTATTTTCTTATATGGATTGAAAGAGTAGTGAGCATTGTCCAAAAATGTCATCTACTTGACGCAAGTATATTGTTATCAAAACAATACGAGCAATTTATTTGTACCAAAAAGCATGCTGCGTCATAAGGGCCAAGGTTGACTGTTGTTGCCCCTTTTGTAGCATGGGTTTTAATTATGTGTTAAATGCCAACTACTTGCAGGACACGAATGTAAATTGCAAAGCCTGGCTAATTTGTCATTTTTTTTGTTAGTATTTTCTGTATGACTATGACTATGAGCTTTCAATTTGTGGTTTCGACTTTTTTAGATTTCAGTTGACCTGTATAATCCCTCGTAATTATTTCTCAACCAGATATTATTCAGCATGAAGCAGGTCATTTTCTTGTTGGTTATATGCTTGGAGTCTTTCCTAAACGATACAAAATTCCTAGTGTGGATGATCTCCTCCATGATAAGTTTGCACGTGGGAAGGTTCAGTTTCTTGGTTTTGAATTTCTGAAAGATGTAAGTCCGCTTATAATTTTTCGCTTATCAAATCATCCTTTTCTTGTTTTTATGTCTCCATCTAAAACTTTATGGAGCTTTTGTTTTAAATATGTAAATCACAACTATTCGCTGAACTTAAAGAATCTCCTAGGGTCAGAAACTGCGTAAAACCATCAATTAATGGTTTTGCATTTCATATTACACAGTTAGATGCCTTTAAGTAATCTGTACCTTCGTATATCAAATATAATTTTAAGCGTGGAAAACCGTTTTCCTTTGATATGATGGTCTCATGACTTTTGGTTGGTACGATGTTTGGTTTCCCATGATATACGTTCAACTGTATTGTTTATGAGCATCAAACTTACAAGATTTGGTATTTATTTCAACCAAAATACTGTTTTATAAGCTAATTAACTTTATCTATCCTACATTTCCATTGACTAGTAGTAATACCTATAATACATTGCTTTTAAAATTTTGGCAGGTCGATATGGATAACATTTCTAAAGGAAGCTGTAATAGTGTTATTGTCTTGTGGTCTGATAAATAATAATGAGTACTGATGTGTTTACCAAGACTATCCTTCATCTTTTGCATTTACGATTTAGGATTGCTTTCGAAGCCTGTGTGCCCTATATATTTTAAAGAAGCAATGCCATAAATTTCTGTCGATATAAGAAAGTCATGGAAAAGTAGGGGCTGAAAGATTTCTACTTAATCTTGGCTTTATCTGACGAATTTTGTCCTGAATGAGTTTTATTCTGGGCTGCAAGTTATATTTAATCCACCATGTTATGATTACCCTTGTTGTCTCGTATAATACCTAAATGAAATTAATGATTTAAGTGGTGTCATCGATTAGTATTCATAAATAATCCTATATCGTTGATGCATCAACGAAGAAACCAAACGTTGAATAACCCTCATATTTTGATCGGAACTTGATGTGATACTCTTTGTTTAATAAAAAAAATGGCATGGCACTTCGTAAGCAAAGAGGATGAAATACATAACAGCTTACTGGTGGATGACGATGTGTTTTGTGTTGAACAGATTTTGAAAAAGTTCTCATGCGTAATTCTCGGAGGATTAGCCGCAGAACATCTGAAGTTTGGACACTCAGCTTTACTCCACTCGGACGTTGACAAGGTAAGTCATTGCTTCTGATTTTGCCTGTATACCTTTTATCCAACTTGAATTTGATCCAATTCCTCTTTAAACCGAAGGCAGTTTGATAGAGTACTCAAATGGATGGGCTTCTCTGAGAAAGAAGCAACTAATCTAACAAGGCAATCCGCGGAAACTGTAGTGGTGATACTTCATCGACACAGTGAAGCTCATTCTCGACTAGCGCAAGCCATGTCTCTGGGAAAGTCGGTTGGCTCTTGCATTGAGATGATAGAGAGAGCACTAAACTTTGAAGATGAGTAGTTGTTTCTTCTCAGGTTAGTGTTATTTTCTATATTAACAGCATATTTGCATTTTTTGTTTATCCAGGAGGCATTTCTTTAACAGAAAAGTCAATATAGAAATTCATGTTCTGATGAAATAAATGCATTATGCATCTATCTGACTATTATTGCATTATGCATAATGTCTGACTATTATTATGAGGCTCTTATTGCTTGGTGTTGTTGACTTGAGAAGTACAATAGGCTAATAAACTGAAACTAGTTATTAGGCATATGTTGTTGAAGCATTAATTGGGTCGGGTCTTTATTGATGGCTAATTTTCGTCATTCATGCAATACTATAGTTGTGTTCCGATAATTTGACACCCATAAAGTACGTGTCCTGAAAATTAATATAAAAAAAACCCAATGGATAAGTTAAGTGGTGGAGCTATATTTTTCACATGGAGGTGAATGGTTCGATCCCACTTGAACTTATTGACTATCGTACTCTGTGTTGAAATTTATATCCCTCCTCGGATAAATTCAACTCATTTAATATAATAAGAGGCAACTTCTACCGCCGATTGATTATTAGGATGAAGTCCTCAGTTCGACGATGAGATTAGAATTCATGCTGAACTTAGTTGAACTATCGGGACTATAATGACATTGTTTGGGGTTATGGACAAAAAAAAAAGAATATTGGTTCGAATTTCAACATTGTAGGTAGATTGTACGGTTGCTTTCTTAGCTGGAAATAACCAGTAGCTTAGCTAGCTAACCAAAGCTTTGTAACCAAATACGATTTCCTTGCAATTTCCACCATCTCTTACCAAATCCCCAACTTGAACGTGAAACACCACGACCTTTATCACCTTCACATACCATCATCGTATTCTTCGATGAAAGCCAATAATAACGCAAATTAAGGGCAGCGTAAATTTTGTTGAAAATGGCGTAGAGTCGAAGAAAGATATTGGGATTGTATCATCATCTAAGAGGTGGAGTTTCAACGATAATGAGCTGAAGAGGAAGAAGAGAGTTGCTAGCTACAAGGCTTACACCGTCGAAGGTAGAGTTAAGGGTTCTGTTAAGAGAACGTTTAGGTGGATTGAAGACAAGTGTTCTAAGGTCATACATGGGAGTGGGAGGTAATCAGAACTTCATTTTGGTCTCTGCCGTAATTGAATTAGATTTTAATTTTATCCAAGCTTTATTTTGGTCTGCCGTAATTGAATTAGATTTTAATTTTATCGAAGCCCATGTGTGAGTGTTACATGCTCGCTTTACATATGTTTGGCATTGAGAATTGATCATGTGATCCTTCTTTCTCCATAATTTTCAGGACTCAACCTTCGTAATTATGATTTTAATTTCTATACTCTTTTATTAAACCTCAGGGATGGATAAAAAATTGTGACATATACACATAAATACCTACTTAAATAAAATTTTTACAGATAGGTACTCATGTCAGAAAGTTTTACAGATAGGTATCCGATTTAATGTTTATCAGTTTCTTCAGTCACGCTGTACCTTCCTGTGTGTGTATGGCGTACCATAACACATTGGTATGTACGAAATGTGTTTATACGGTGTACCTTATGTGTTATAGATGGCGTATCTAAATGTGCTAATACGGCGTACCATTTTCTCAACATATGACGTACCACAATGCGATATAGGGTACCTAAATGTGTTGTATGGCGTACCTGCGGCGGATTGGGTACTTATCTGCAAAAAAATATTCTACTAGGTACCTATATATAAAAAAATCTGGCAGGGTACTAAATTACAAGTTTTTTTTCCAAATGGGTATTTATGTGTACTAAAAATGATACTCCCTCCGTCACAGCAACTTTCTCACATAAGTTGTTGGAAGGAAAGAGTTCTGCTTAGCCAAAGCAAACCAAATCGAGAATTTCGTAGAGAAAGAGAATAGGTTGTTGCAGCTGTGGCGGGGTACGCAAATAAAGGTGACATATTGTAATAATATAGCACAATGAAAAGGTAAATAAGTATATTTTGACACGTCTGTTAAGAATATTTAATATTATTATATTGATTGTTTGTGCTAGTTTTTTGCTAAATAAGAAAATGTGATAAAATTATTGACACTCCCGAAATGGAAAAGTGTGATAAAATTAGCGGGATGGAGGGAGTATATATAATATAAAAACTTAATTAAATAGAAAGAAAACTACCAACTCCATGGTATATTTTCAATGTTACTCTTCTATTTTTAGTTGATAATTATTTAACGATTAATATATATAATATTAATTAACGATTAATATATATATATATATATATATATATATATATATATACTAACTACGCGCATTTGATCGTGCAAAATACTAATTGTTATTATTATTGGTTTCGGTCGTGTCTAATTTAGATTTAAAAAACGTGTATTATTATTTATTAGTGGAAGAATTGATTTATATATTAAGGCAGTCGTGAAGATGATATGATGACAACGACAACGACGATGATATTATATTACAAATTTCTGTAGTAGTAATGACGATTGCAATGATGACATAGATACATAGAATAATCCAATTAAATGTCACTCAAGATTTGTTCTAACTCTTCTTTTCCTTTGTCACCACACAAATGTCACCTTAAACCTCATAAGTAGTCCAATTAGAATCTCATGATTGTCTATCAATTGCAGTTTCTAGCGAATTAACTTGTCCAATTAGGGATAATCAAAGAATTTAAATGAGAGAGACCATTTGACATTGATATGGAAATATCAAGAGAATTATAATTCAGGATCAAAGTCATAACTCTAACAAACTGTTTGAAAATTTAGAAAAAAAAATTAACACGTAAGAGGCCATATCCTATTATCCGTAATATATATCTACAACGTACTATTCGAGATCAAATCAAGTAGAAAACGGACATCTGTGCTATCACTGGTTGTTAGGATCGGTTTACGCATTTAGAGGGGGTGAATAAACGCTTGACGCTTTGTGGTAGTTAACCGGTTATGGCTAATACCGGTACTTGATATTTTTCTAAGTGTGATTTGTGTGGAAGCAAGTCGGTCGGTTATGAACCAAGACCGATGATAAGTGTGATGTGTTAGCGTGAGTGTGTGAAGAAGACACCGGTTTATTTCTGGAAGTTCGGAGTTAACTCTCATACGTCTCCCCTTCTTCCCCGCAAGGAAGGTTCACTAGACTTCAGTTACACACTCACTGTACAACCTACCCAGCCGCCCTCAGCTTAATCTAGTGAATCACCTAGGCAGTCGTATAATACAATACACATATTTCAACAGCTTTTTACAGTCCGTCGGAAAACAACTCACTTACTTAACCAAACTGGTTTTCGTACAGTGAGGACAACACTTCTTTTTTTTCTTTCCTTACTTTGAGAGATTTGATTTGAATCTTGTCTTTGATTTCTCGTGGTAGAGTGTCGTATCTCTTCAGTGCCTCTTCTCTGATATATAGCTGATATTTGTTGAAGAAGACCGTTGTGAGATAGCTCCTTGTACTGGACAATGCATTAAATGCATTTTACCCTAAACGGGTACTGTCCGGTCTTCATAGCAGTTCGCGCTGTGCCAATTGCTTTTTCCACTTTAAGCTTAGCTTGACTTCAACTTGGCTCCTCCTGGCGGCCTTGCATTAAATACTTTAGTACGTCCACGTGGCAGGCCCAGTATCTCTACTCCGATCTTGACACTTGTCAGGTCCGGTAGCTGTACTCCGATCTTGGCACTTGTCAGGTTCGTAGCTGTACTCTAGTCTTGGCACTTGCCAGGTCCGGTAGCTGTACTCCGGTCTTGGCAGTTTGTTAGATTCTAGTGCGCTTGTGAACTGTTGACTGGTATCCGGTCTTAAGTCTTCGTTTAACCGGTATACTCAGTCAAGTTTGAACTGTTTAATCTGAATTCTTCTCCTTTTTTGACAATCACATGTCCGGTATAAGGGAAGGTAGTCATTGTGCAAGAGAACCGTCATTACAGTTGTTCTCTCCTCGTAAAGCACAATGAGTTCGGTCGCTCTGCCGCTGTACTGACGATTCTTAACAGAAGATCGCTCAGCCTCGACGAGACTCTAAAAGGTCTGAAGAAGTCTTCTTCTGACCCGCTCCGTCTTAGTAGCTCTTAGAGCTACGGTAACCCCTGAACCCACGCCTTGTCGAGGGTTTCTTCGGCGAATCAGACGTTGCGGCGAGGAGATCTTTCGCTTGTTTCCTCTTTGGAGAGCGCAACGAATCTGATAGGAGCTGAGGGACACCGTCTGGCATGTCATTCAATCCCGGTATCCGCTTGCCAGCTCCAGTTCCGTTTCATGGTGAGTTCTCAGCCTTTTCTCCACCAAGAAACTGGGACGGGCGCCATCTTCTCCTTTGGGTCCGCGGCATCTGCTTTTCAGCTACTACTCCGAGGGGAACCTAGGGACTGGGTACATTACTTCCATCTCGTCTAGTCCACAGAGGAATTTCCCAGAGCTAGCCTTCTGTGCCGTTAGTCTTGTTTTAGTATTCTTGCTGATCTGAAACAGCATCTTTACGTCTTTGTTGGACCGCCAAGGGGTCTTTGCATACCCTAATGGGTCGCTTTGCATCCAAGGTGGTGTCAATACCGCTTTGAGGTGGTTGGATGAGAAAACCGGATTCGGACTAGTTAGGCTTTTTCTGGTTGTGAGGCTTATCCTGACTAAGGGTGCTGGATGTTTCGGAAGTTTAGACATTGTAAACTTATCGGTTGTGAGCTGATGGATTTTGACAGAGGATGTGAGGTCCTTAAAAACTGGATGAAGTTTTGTCGTGTTGTGTCACGGGTATACAATAGTCCAGACAATCTTTACTGCTTTCGGTCAGAGCGTCGGAACTTTAAGTCTTATCCCTTGGCAGAGATACTTTGTTGACAAGACTATTCACGCACTCAGATATCCTTAAGTTCGAAGCCAGCTGTATCAAGACAAATATGTGCATCGATGAAGTGCAATAATCAAGAGAGTTCGGTCTAAACCCGGCCAGTGAGGGTTATGTGTATATCCACTGGTTAAATGACAATTCCGGTTTCAAAAGGAACCCGGTATCAGACTTGTAAAGCTTTGTTTAAACAAAATGGAACTAATATGTTTAAATCTCTCAGTGTATACTGACTAGTGTCGATTTTAGATGAAACCGACTGGGATAAGTGTATGGGCCGAGATAATGAAGAAGTGACCGTTTTAAATAGAATGCCTTTGCACTGAAATCATCTATATGCACCAATTTTTGTAATGTCCAGGCAACTTATTATATCAATTAATTTAAATTAACTTCATTCCCCCTGACTTCATGCTAGGACCTTTTTAAGTAGGTCCATTAGTCCTAAAAGCACTTACAGAGAGGATAGACTTAGCTTCGAGGAGCAGTTTCGTGTGGATGTCTGTCGCTTTGCCGGTTTGTCGAGTGTCACCCAGCCCCTCATTCCTAATCGAACGACTTCTAATCATTTTTTAGTGGAATACAGGTCTTCTGATTTCAATTTTTCCACAACGTGTTCCCCCAATCAGTGCTGGATGTACATCCTGTCGTCGCTCGTCGTCCAATGTATCGACTTCTCGAGAGACATAGTAGCTTTTGCATATCCAAATTCTGATCTTCTAAGCATCTGCTTGTTGATCCATGTTTGCTGGTTCTCCGGCTGGATTGGCTTCCTTAAAGCTCTAGTCTATTGGCTGACACATTTCCTCGTTATAAAGACAACAACTTCCCGCCAGACTGGGCTCGGTTTTTGTTGTTGTGGCCACTTAAGCCTGCTCGATTTCGAAAGCTGACCGGTCATCAAAGTATTGGTATGTACTGATGCTTTGGTCATTCTTGCAACTGGTGTTTTCTCCAACCGTACCATCCTTGGAGTCTGACTGGAACTTACCTCAGAAACCGAGACTGCATATAGTATCCGGTCTGCTGTCTGTTAGGTGTAACAGGCCTATATCCCTTTTGTGCTTGACTGTGTCTGCTACGCCTTCTTTGTTTTCAAATCTTTGTGAACTCATCGGTGTTGATGCCTCTGATAAGCCATTCATACATCTCTTTTCTAAATTGTTCCTTGCCCGATCTCGTGTGCTATGTATGAAATGGATGCCCTTAATTCTTGCGACTGGTGCGAAGGTTTCTCAGTCGATTCCTTCCAACTGCTGGCATAATTGAATGGTCAATTTCACTTCGGTTTTGAAGCACCTGTTCTTTGTCAGTCACAGTTTGACCCGGTATTGGAATAGGCTTCCAAACTTGGCTGTGCTCAAACTGGTTCAGTTCTTGCTTGTCTTTCATCCAGTTATCCTCTAACGCCTTGATCTTTGAGGGTCGTGGTTGAGGCACCGACATAAACAAGTATGTCGGCTAGAACATGATCCTTATTTCGTACTGAAGTCTTTGATGAATTTCCTAAGGTGGTTCGGCTCAGTTCAGTTTCTTCTGATAAATTCCCCTTCAGACTATACCTTCATTTGGAGCTTCCTTGTACCATTCATCTGGAGCTCCAATTAGTTGCTAAGCCGGTTGCCTTTCTCACACATGAATTCCTTAACCTTGAAGGATCTTCTACTAGGTTCCTTACATTGCGCCTCCTGAAGGTAGTTCTGCCTTCTGAGAATACCTCTCCCTTGCATAATTCCATTTTGGGGCGTTCCCCCTTAGTTGACTTCTATGGTGTGAGTTGCTTTGTGATACAACGTGCCGGTTTCCTCTGGGATAGGTAGTTCAACTTGCTTTTGAGACCGGTTGATCCCTTCATTGCTCGAACTTCTTAGTAGAAGACTTCTTCAGCTGGTTCTTTGACTGACTGATGTTGCTTAAAGTTTGATCATCGGTTTTGCTCATTCAGTCGTCCGATTCCCTTCCTTAGCTGCACCATTTCCTGAACTGGTCCGCCAGTAGGTGACTCACTGACGTGCGCCATGGTCCTCAAAATATGATATTAGTAGGGGTGGGATCGGGTCGGGTATTTCGGGTTTCGGGTTTTCTCGGGTCGGGTACCCGAAAAAATTGGATAGTGATTTTCAAACTCGACCCCGACCCGATCGAATTTCGGGTACCCGATCCGTCGGGTACCCGCGGGTCGGGTTCGGGTTCTTTTTTTTACAGCTTAATATGCTTAAGTAAAATTAATTGATTGTATTATTAAATAAAACTAAGACATCGAAGAAGATGAACAGCAAGAAGAACAGAGTCTACAGCCGCCCCACACAATTCCAACACCCAGTACGAAGGAAGGTAGGAAGAAATCCGAGGCTGAGGTACGAAGAAATTCGAAAGAAAGTATGAATTCCCGAAATAAAATAAATTAGGGTTCTTTAAAAATCATACCTTTGGTTTGGATTGATGAGGGGCACGGCGGTGAAAGGCACGACGAGGGGCGAAGGCACGGTGACGGCACGGAGGAAGGGTGAAGTGAGGTGGGTGAGTGCCTGGTATGCTTCGCCTTCTGCTATGCCATTGCCGTGGTATGTGTGGTGTTTAAAGTTCTTTTTTTATTATTATTATGGACCACTGTTAGGGCTGGACCACTGTTTGGGTCTAAGATTAATAACATTATCTTTTTTGGGTCTAAAAGATCGGGTACCCAATCGGGTAGTTCGGGTAGCTTTGAGCTACCCGAAACCCGACCCGAAAATTTTAAACGGGTTTCGGGTACCCGACCCGATACCCGATTGAAACCGAATTATTTTTAATTCGGGTAAAAACCCGATCGGGTCGGGTCGGGTACCCGAAACCCGAACCCGTTTGCCCACCCCTAGATATTAGTGCTAAGTTGGGAAGTTCAGTTTTTACTTAGTTTCCCCCTACGCTTACTATGAAGGTAGATCAAGGACTAGATTACTCCTAATCAAGTATGAGAAAGCTTATGATTTTAGGTGATCCATTCTTTTTGTATGATAATCATCTCTTGGACTCACAGGTAACCAAACACATTGGACTATAAGCTCTTGCTTATACCAGTTTAGTGTCAGTATTGTCGGTTCCTCGTCCGGTTAGTGTAGTTATACATCAGTGTCTAGCTAGACAATTTAGACTTGTCTTTACATCAGTTGATTATACCTTGGACGATATTTCCGAAGGTAATGAGTACCTTGGCACACGTTTTGATGTCCGTGAGAGATCTTTTCTCCCAGTCATGTGCCGGCAGTATCTGCTGTCTAGAAATCAGCAGAACCGGTTGAGTTCCTGCAAGTATCCAGACTTGGGTCCGGATAGGGATTAGATCCTTAGGTATCCAGACTTGGATTACCCTAACATGTCTACCAGTTACAGGATCAATAAAATATCTATTTATTGTTCTTGTTTTGAGA
Source organism: Craterostigma plantagineum (assembly GCA_027422505.1). Taxonomy (NCBI): domain Eukaryota; kingdom Viridiplantae; phylum Streptophyta; class Magnoliopsida; order Lamiales; family Linderniaceae; genus Craterostigma; species Craterostigma plantagineum. Next base: position 10,049,621 of record JAPQWV010000011.1, on the reverse strand, counting down.
CCGGTATATGGGTCTTCTGTGACCTTGAGTTTTCGGTTTTGGGTTGTGAGCATTCCCCCTTGGTTGTTGAGGTCTTCCTCTTCGTGGGTCGCTGTTCGCACTCGTATTTCCCCTTGATTGTTGATGTCTTCCCCTTCGTGGGTCGTTATTCGCACTGGTATTCCCCCTTGGTTGTTGAGATTTTCCCTTCTGTGGGTTGTCATACATACTAATACTCCTCATTGGTTGAGGTTTTCCTTTTTGTGAAACGTTATTCACATTATTCCCCCTCATTGTCTGAGGTACTGTACTTATGTGGGGAATCGAGGGATTAAAGCTATATTCCACTCCGGTCCTCTTAGACCTGTCCATAGGAGAAGCGGAAACTGGATTATAGTCTAAAGGACGAACAAAATTGATTACCCGTGAGGTAGTCGGTTGATAGGACGTCGTCGCCTCATCGATGTTTGCTTGTTCGTTGTACCCAAGCCCGGTCCGATCGCCAGCATCCCTTAAGGATCCTTGAAGACACTGGAATGTCTCGGTTGACTTAGTCCATGCCTGGACCAACGAAGACAATCTCTGGTTTTCTGAGGCATTATTTTCAGATGCCTCCCTCAGTCTGAGGTTTTCTTCCTCTAGTTGAATGATTTTCTCAACCAGAGGTCCCGTATCTTCATGTACTGGTGCCTTTCCCTTTTCTGCAGCTTCAACTTCTCGTTCAATTTTCAGTATTCTTCAGCCATAATCTGAAGAGCATCCAGGACTTCTTCATATGCGAACTTATCTTCTGGATCTGTTTGATCTCCCACCAGGCAGACAAGCTCTTTCTCACTTTCATAGTTGCTCAATTCATCTTCAGAGCTGGACTCTTCGAAATCTGTATCATCCCATTCGTGGGAGTTCTTTTTAGCCGCAGAAGCTTGTGACCTCTTTCTGCCTTTGAGCCGGTTTGCCTCCTCTTTGGAGCCGTCATTGGTGTCGTTTCCGGTCCTGTCATAGTTAAAGCAAGTGTTAGTATTTTCATTTTGTTCACCTTGCTTATCCTGTGTCATTTTGGAGGGTTCTACTCCTCCCAGTGTTTTTACTGGATGATCCTCGAGCTTATAGACTTCTTGGTTTTCGCCGAGTTGGCATAACTTGGTCCACATTTCTTTCACAGTCTTACTCGTCATGACCTGTCTGAATACTTCTATATCCAAGGTCTTGAACATGATGTTTTTGGCAATATTATCGAGGTTTGCCTTTCGTCTTTCTTGCATTGACAGCTCGTGTCTTTCCTTGGGAACTTCTCGCGGTTCATTAAGATGCACGGTGTGTCATTCGTTTACTTTGTTGAACACGAACGGTCCAGTCTCTAACACATCAACCATCTCGTCATCTTGCGCGTAGAGATGGGTCATTAGCCTTGTCTTCCATTCAAGGAAGTTTTCCCTGCTAAGCATAATAAGCTGGTCTGATAAAGTCATGGTTAGTACGGAAAATATCAAGGAACCCGCTCTGATACCACTTGTTATGATCGCTTTACGCGTTTAGAGGGGGTGAATAAATGCTTGACGCTTTTTGGTAGTTAACCTGTTATGGCTAATACCGGTACTTGATATTTTTCTATGTGTGATTTGTGCGGAAGCAAGTCGATCGGTTATGAACCAAGACCGATGATAAGTGTGATGTGTTAGCGTGTGTGTGAAGAAGACAGGTTTGTTTCTGGAAGTTCGGAGTTAACTCCCATATGTCCCCTTCTTCTCCGCAAGGAAGGTTCACTAGACTTCAGTTATACACTCACTGTACAACCTACCCAGCTGCCCTTAGCTTAATCTAGTGAATCACTAGGCAGTCGTATAATACAATCCACCCACTTCAACAGCTTTTTACAGTCCATCGGAAAACAACTCACTTACTTAACCAAACTGGTTTTCGTACAGTGAGGACAATGCATTAAATGCATTTTATCCAAAACGGGTACTGTCCGGTCTTCATAGCAGTTCACGCTGTGCCAATTGTTTTTTCCTCTTTAAGCTTAGCTTGACTTCAACTTGGCTCCTCCTGGCAGCCTTGCATTAAATACTTTAGCAGAAGTCTGTAACATCCCGCCTTGAATAATTTTGAATCTTCGTCCACGTGGCAGGTTCGGTATCTGTACTCCGGTCTTGGCACTTGTCAGGCCAGTAGCTGTACTTCGGTCTTAGCACTTGTCAGGTCCGGTATCTGTACTCCGGTCTTGGCAGTTTGTTAGATTTCTAGCGCGCTTGTGAACTGCTGATTGGTATCCGGTCCTAAGTCTTTGTTTAACCTACTCAGTCAAGTTTGGACAATCACCAAAACTGTTTAATCTGAATTCTTCGATTCATGATTTCTAACACTGGTCTTCTACACAATAGAAATAATCGAACATGTTGTGATATGATGATTGTTGTTCTATTGCACTTTTTGTCCATTTGGGTTTATGAAATGAAATCGTCTTTAAAAAAATCAAGTAGAAAACGACGCTTATCATTACTTATCAACCGAATAATACTTGTCCAAAACTATAATTAATCCGTAAATATATCATTGTGCTGTCTGTGGATAATCGTAATAATTACGTTTAATTAAATGAATAACGAAAAGTAAAAGGCTTGCGAGTAGACCTGGGCTTTGGGCCGGTCCAACCCAGCACCGGCCCAAAACCGGCCCGTTTAACCGGCCCAAAATCGGAACCGGTTGGCCCGGTTCCGGAACCGGTAACTGGCCCAGTTAAAACGAACTGGGCCGGTTCGCAGGCCGTGGAAACGCGGATTACCGGTTCCGGTTACCGATTCCAGTTCCGCGGTTCCGGTTTCGGTTCCGAACCGGAACCGGAACCGGCCCAACGGCTATATAGCCGTCGGGCCAACGGGCCATTCCAAATTTTTTTTTATTCTTTGAAACTTTGAAAATTACATTTTTAACCTCAAACAAAAAATCTATAAATATCACCTCATTTTAATCATTTTAACTCACAATTACATCCAAATCTCTTCCAATCTCTCTCAAAAAACTCTCAAAAAATCATCCACATATTAATATTTAATATTATTAACAATAATAATTATTTTATTTACACTACTACACACACTCACTTATTATTATACACCAATATAATTATTATTTTCGATATTTTTGAAGTACTAATGGCATCGTCATCGATAAATCCTAACCCGAACCCGAGCGACGATGTTTTTATGATTTTAGAACACGCCCATACGTTTAGGGGGAATGCCGACACCGACGAGGAGACCGATGTACCGGAAACGGCGGCGACGACCGACGAGGGACCGAGCCAAGCTTCTACGGCGACTACAAGAAGGAAGCAACAACCGCGTGGTCGGCGGTCTAAGGTATGGAATTATTTTGATTTAGAAATGGATAAAAATAATCCCTCTTCAGGTACCGCATATTGCAAAATGTGCCGCCATCCCTACACAATTAAGACCGGACCGAATCAAGGTGGGACGGGCTCGTTGAAAAACACCTCCAGAGGGCGCATAACTTCGGGGAGGATCTAGAGCCGGTAGGAACCGAACCCCGACAACAACAAATAAACGTAGGTACGGGTAGGAATTTTGTTATTACTAGGGAAATTTCTAAGAAAGCCTTAGTTAAATTCGTTGTAATGTGTGAAGAACCCTTTTGCATTGCGGAAAGTGAAGGGTTTATCGAATTTACGAGTACGATACAACCCGGATTCCATAACGTGACCCGTAAAACCCTTAGAAAATATGTCTTAGAAACTTTTAAGAAATATCAGTCTAGCTTAATTAGTCATTTAGCCAACACTACGTGTAGGATTAGTTTGACTACCGATATTTGGACTAATATTACGTCGCAATCTTATTTAGTCGTCACCGCCCATTGGATAGATGATACATGGACTATGCAAAAACGTATTCTTTCCGTAGATCCCCTAGATTCGCAACATAACGCCACTACGATATCGAACTATGTGTTGAATGTCATTAATAAATATTGTATTCAAGATAAGATTATTTCTATCACCTTGCTAGTGCGAACAACGTAGCGATAGGGATCCTTCGTAGGCATCTTAAGTTACCCTTAGACGGCAAATTATTACATGCTAGGTGCGCTTGCCATATTATTAACTTGTGTGTGCAATGTGCTTTTGACGAAATTCTGGGAGATATTGTAGAAAAATTTAAGGTAATAGGTAAGTTACTTCGGGAACGCCGCTACGGAACGTCATGGAAGCAAACCGTCCTTGCCGCCGGCCTCACGTACAAGAAGTTTCCGTTGCCAGTCCCGACTAGGTGGAACTCGTTGTACCACCTCCTCAGCACCTTCATGCGCTACAAGGACTTGTTGACGCCTTTTTGGAACGAGGTCGCAGTCGGCAACACCTCCAGGTATGAATTACGACAACTTGATTGAGATATTGTAGGTTTGGTCGTGTCCATACTTGAAGTGTTCGCCGAGGCTACGGAGAAATTTTCCGGAGTTCACTACCCGACGTCCCCATTATTCATCCTGAACCTCTTCGCAATGTGCCACAAGTTCGTGGAGTTTCGCAACAGTTCATACTTGGGTGGTTTCATCCAAAACATGGAGCAGAAGTTCAGGAAGTATTGGGAAACAATCCCAATAGTCCACGGTTTGTCTGCCTTACTCGACCCTAGTTGCGGCGTTGATACTTTCGATATTTTTTTCGATTATTATGCTCAGTTTCTTGGAAAGAAAGTGGACGACCAAAAGGCGTCAATTCACACTTCTCTCCAAGAACCTTTTTCTGTTTACGCAGCTGAGCAGGGACACAGTGTGGAGCAAACCATACCAGCGACCGAAGCCGGTTCGTCGGAAGGAGGCGGCGGGGCAATGGGACTACTACGAAGATTGAAGGCACAAAAGACGAAGACCAAAACACGTGCGTCGGGGTCGAACCGAACGAGATCCACCTGTACCTGAGCCACAACTTCCAGACTCCTGAAGACTTCGACGTTTTGGCCTGGTGGAAGTCGAACGCGACTCTCTATCCGACCTTATCCACCATCGCTCGAGACGTTTTAGCCGTGCAAGCGTCTAGTGTCGCCTCCGAGTCCGCCTTCTCTACATCCGGACGAATTATCGGCCACCGACGTGCGAGCCTTAGACCGGTTTCCCTCGCAATGCTAACCTTATTGAAGGATTGGTATTTGGCCGAATCGAAGAACCGACGGGAGAATGCCATCGACGAGTTCCGTTCTAGTTCGGACGAAGACGAAGAGGCCTCAAACATCGTCTTAGTTAATAGTCAAGTCGAATAAATTGTATTTTCTTATTTCGAATATTTTTTCCTTTTTTTAAGTTTTAGTTTAGGTATTTTTTTTCTTTCTTTGATGTTTTTATTTGTATTTTTTAGTTATTTTTTTGTACTTTTCTTATCTTTTTTTTGTTTTTTTAATAAAATTTTTGGATATTTTCTAAAGAATTTTTTCAAAGTAAAAAAAAAAATGGGCCGGTTCCGGTTTTGGGCCCGGAACCGGCTCAATAAAGGCCCGGGGGTTCTAGGTATGGTTCTGGGCCGGTCCCAGGAAAATGGTCCCGGGACCGGAACCGGTACCACGGCGGAACCGGTGGAACCGGCCCGGAACCGGCCCAATCCGGCCCAAAGCCAGGCCTACTTGCGAGTTAGAATTGGGGAACTTTCAATTCAACAATCGACGGAGAAATTATTCATTGCTGGCGTCATCGTCCCAACTAATCTCGATATCGTCACCAATATTGCTCTCCCTCTCTCTCTACCAAATTAGCTACGCACAATTACGTATGCACATCACTGTGATTACAACAAGGTTTGTTTTAGTCTATGCTTCATAGTTGAAAGGTAGGAATCGCTCACGAAAGTGGCATAATGGACCGTCAAAATGGGTTTTCCGATTCGAATGACGTCAGCACCGCCGGGAATAGCAGCACCACCTGCTGCGCAGCGAACGGAGCACATCTACCGCCTCCGGCGCCGGTCCGTAGCTCATTAGCTCTCACGCGCCTCTGCGACACCCTCGAATCGCTGTTGACGGAGTCGTCGCCGTCGTCGACTGGTGACTTTGATTACTTCTCCGATGCGCGCCTGATCGCTTCTTCGGGTAAGGAGATTCCCGTCCACCGCTGCATATTATCGGCGAGGAGTGTTTATTTTAGGAATCTGTTTGTCAACAAAGAGAAGAGCGTGAAGCTGTACGCGAAGGAGCTGTTGAAGGATTTTGAGGTTGGGTGCGATGCGCTGCTGACGGTGCTGGTGTATATATACAGTGGGAAAATTAGGGTTCTTCCGAAGGGTGTTTGTACCTGCGTGGATGAGGACTGTGAGCATTTGGCGTGCAGGCCTGCCGTTGGGTTTATAACGGAGGTTTTGTATGCTGCATGTGTTTTTCAGGTCGATGAGTTGGTCGATATATTTCAGGTATTTATTATTGTGGAATTTTTATGTATTTTCTTGTGTGATTTTTTGGTTTGCTGGGCGAAACTGAATGATCCTTAGTTCATATATCTGATGGTGTTTTTCGGATGGCTTGACAATTTTTTGTTGTTGATGTCTAATTTCTGTTTACCTTAGAGTTGATGGATCGATTATGTGTTCTTGGTTGCTTTGCAGAACCTCTTAATGCTGAATGAACTTCATAGGTGGAAAATAGTTAAACTTAGCCCATCATTGCTCAGTTTAGTTTGAATGAAAAACAGTGTCTTATTCCCTTGGTAATAGAAGCTTTTTTTCAAATCTTCTTGACATGCCACAAGGCAGCATTAAATTCAATGTGGTGCCGTTGTGATAGATCTTGTTACTCATTCAAATCGATTAAGTGTATTCTGGTGTTATTTTTCCCTTCTATTGGTTCTTGGTATGTATTAACCTTTCTGATTAAGTACTTTAGTCTGGTCTGTATCGATCTACCCGTCTGAATTTCATCGTGTCTTGTAATAGCCAACTTACTTATGTACAAGTACGAAGTGACGCCCGCAATAAACAGTTATCACGTATCCTGTTTATTTATATGGCTGAATATGGTTAACGTTACACCGGACAAATATTATCTATTCCTTCTCAGTTCGCATTCATTTCTCATTCTGTCCTTGCAGAGAAACCTGATGGACGTTCTTGGAAAAGCCACCGCAGAAGACACATTAATGGTATTGTCCATTGCAAACCTCTGCGGCACAGTTTGTGAAAGCCTAGTTGCTAGATCCATTGATGCTGTTGTCAAGTCCGATCTTGATGTAATAACCCTCGACAAAGCATTGCCTCAACACTTGGTGAAACAAATAAATGACTCACGGAAAGAACTCGGATTATCATCCCCTAGAATTGACAGTTTTCCCGGCAAACATGTCAGGAGAATCCACAGAGCCTTGGAGTCAGACGATGTTGAGTTGGTCAGGATGTTACTCAAAGAAGAGCGTACCAACTTAGACGATGCCTGCGCACTCCATTACGCCGTTGCTTACTGTGATTCGAAGACAACAGCAGAACTCCTCGACCTTGCGATTGCTGATGTGAACCACAAGAATCAACGGGGGCTCACTGTGCTTCACGTTGCTGCGATGAGGAAAGATCCGAAGATCATAGTATCCCTTCTGACCAAAGGGGCCCAACCATCAGAGCTCACTCGAGATGGAAGGAAAGCCCTTCAGATAGCGAAGAGGCTCACGAGGGCATTCGATTATTACAAAAGCACGGAGGAAGGGAAGGCTACTCCCAAGGATCGCTTGTGCATAGAGATTTTGGAGCAAGCCGAGCGACGAGATCCATTGCTTGGTGAAGCTTCGTTGTCTCTTGCCGTGGCTGGGGATGATTTGCGCAAAAAGTTGCTTTATCTGGAGACTAGAGGTATGTGACATGACACTCTCTCTGCTTTTCCACGGATCATGCAAAATGTCTGCTTGTTCGTGCCCTACGAATTAGATGTTAACTCCATTGCAAATTTTGTTACTTTTCGTTACATTCCAAGTCTCCTATATGGAGCTTCACTCACTTAAATAAAATAACTCTCAGAAGAAGAAAGGAGGCTTCTGAAATTACACTGAATAAACACTAGTTAAATGGATTTGTTTCAGTTTTTCATAGTTTCTCTTGGCTTTCTCTCTTTACTCTCAAGATTTTCACTTCTACCGTTAGCTGTTTGTAGATGTGCAAACTGTCAAGTGCCATCTTTTGAAATCTTGTCTAGCTTTATTTTCTCGCTCTTGGGGACTAAGTTGAAATGTAAGCTTGTAAACAATGTACGAGTAGTGAGATATTAATTGCCGCGTAAAGAATAACATGGAAATTTTAACTAAACTAGAAGCTATATGATTGATTGTGAATAGTCTTATTATTGCTATCACAATATCAGGTAACATGATCCCTCTATGAGATTGGCACAGGTGCCCGTGTTGGACGATGGCCCACCTTTCATATTTTTTCTCTGTCAGTAATATGTAGTTAATTGGTGACTGTAGATGTTTGTATTGCTGAATGCATCATTTTACTTGGTCCACCATAGGATGATAGCACATAAATATGATACACATATAGAGAATTCATGAGAATGGAGCTCTCGTGCCTCACTCAATAAAAAACACCAGTCATTCATCACTCTTATTACACAGAAACTTTCATGTGAAATTTCCCGGTTTTGGCGTTCTTTGCTTGGATTCCTGCGTGAGGCTCTAATTGGTAATTGCCGTTGAGTAAACCATCTCTTCCTTTCTCTAGACCTCGCTACGGAGACCAGTAGCTGGCCAATCCTTGTGTATATTGTCGTCATTATTTGGATATATACTCTTATTTAGCTGCTGATTCACAGATTATCTAACCAAGTACCCATTGATCTTACAGTTGCATTGGCCACACTTCTGTTTCCTGTGGAAGCTAAGGTAGCCATGGATATCGCTCAAGTTGATGAGTCTTCGGAGTTCCGATTAAACGGACTGAACAAGAATATGGATCCCCAAACTGATGTTGATTTGAACGAAGCACCTTTCAAGATCAAAGAAGAGCACCTTCATAGGCTGAGAGCACTCTCTAAAACTGGTAAAGTAGACTTGTGCTGAATTCATACATTGACCCAATTTTAGTTACTGAATTATTCAGCGTATTTCGGTTTTCAAAATGGACATTGTTTTTACCTGGCAACAGAACTCTATTGGTCCCAGATTTGATGACGTCCGTCCATACTCTCTAATTGGGGAGAACCATTTCTTCACTTCTTTGATAACTACCTTAGAACTACTAATTTTATGGCATATTTGATTTTTTGTGGTGCAGTGGAGCTTGGGAAACGCTACTTTCCTCGTTGCTCTGCTGTTATCAACAAGATCATAGACAGGGAAGATTACATAGAGATCGCAAACGGTACTCCAATAGAAGATTGCCCTCTGAAAAAGCAACGAAGGTTGGAAATTGAAGAAGATCTAACCAAGGCGTATACCGAAGATAAAGAAGAATATGATCGTACTGTTAATTCGTCCCCATCCTCGCCGTCCATAGGAGGCACAAAGAGGCTGAATGGAGGTAGCAATTTTGCTATAGGACATTAAGATTTTCCACACAGGTTTTAGATGCTTTCTCCTTCTCCTTGTTTTACCATATCTGTGCAATTTTCAGATAAGAAGTGCACATTGGTATATATGTATGTATAATAGACAAATGCTTATAATGTTAATATCTATTCTATTATATTAAGGGTGAGGGGTGGCTATTAACTGCCATTTTGGTCTGTAAAATATTTACAATTTAACCCCTCTATTTCTGATTTCATTAATTAAATAATTATCAACCCCTCAATTTTTATTATTATACTTATACTCCTCATTATTTTTTTTTGGTTAGAATGAGATTTTCATTTACCACGTACTAATGTTTTCTTTACATCACCCTCAGCTAACTATACATTTATATGAACATAAATGTTGAAATATACTAGAGTTAGCAGCTTTCTTCATATTCCTAAATCTCCTCAGTGTTTCCTTCATCTCGCGTATAATCAGCAACGATAACGGGTCCTCAGATTTCCAACTTAAGGCAGTAACAGAGTGCATCCTTTGGTTCCTCTCATACCAGATGTACTATAGAATAGCAGCTAAGCATGCCAAGCGCATCCTGTTTCCCAGATTGCTCTTCCTTCCCTCAGCTTGCAACCAATCCCTCAGTTCCTCAAATGAACAGAATGATACAGTGAATTGCAGCCAACCAGACAGCTTCAATAGCAGGGTTTGGCAGTATGAACATTCAAGAAAGAGATGTTCTACTGTCTCCTCCGCTATACCACATAATCTGCATTTCGTGATAGAGATTTTCAGCCCCAACTGCTCAGTCTATCAGAGGTTAATAGGCGTTTCTGAATCATCAGCCAAACAAAGGAGTGTTTTGGAGCAGTGTACTTGTTCCACACAGCTTTGTAGTAAGGAAATGAGGGTCGATCCCCTTTGAGCCATCTATATCCCGCATTGACAGTATACTTGCCGTCATCAGTAAATAGCCACTTTTTGCCTGAATAACCCCCCCTATCGTTCCCTGAGCCTATGAAGTTTTTTCCAGTGCCAACATGAGTCCACAGCTACTCATTATTTCCTTTTATGAATAAAAATTATATTTCATCTAAAATAAATAATAAATGAAAATTAGAACAATTATATTTTAAGCACATGCGTAGAGTGTGCAGAAAGTACTAATTTGAATTATCTCTCGAGGCCGTGTTGTGAGACAACACACTCTGGCTTGGCACGAAATAATTTGTTCCACATATCATGTCCCCCTATGTCCCAAACAATCCGAGCCGTTAAATTCTAAATCTTGTGGTTCACAATTTTTTTTTAATTCTATATTCCACCAAATCATAAATCAACACTATTCATGTAATTTATATTAAATAAACAGATAAACACATCTAATTTATTTCTAATGATGATCAAATTGATATCCTTATTTTATATTTTTCGAAAATCACAAGAATTATTTTTAATATAAAATTTTAAAAAGTGGGACATGAAATGAGATAAGAATGTCGGAGATGTGGTTTCATCCGCTCTGGAATCCTTTTGACTAAGTGTGTATCATTCAAAGTAATAACGAAAGTAGTCCACGTGAAATCGAACCATATGATGATATTATTTATTTTTATCATTTATATGTAAAGAATGATTTTACATGAAATAACGAATGATTTTACGATTTAGTAGAATATATAAAGAAAATCAAAAAAGAAAAAAGAAAATTTATCAACCACATGATTGAAAATTCAACGGCTATGATTAGTTTGAGTTAAGAGGGGGATATGATTGTGGGAAAGATGATTTCATTCGATTTTTGTTTCATGGGGCTAAAACAATTTTTTTCCAACGATAACTTGTTGTCTCATTTAACAAAAATAAGTATAAGGAAAACAACCCGAAAGGTCTCTCTGGTTTACATAACATTCATCTTACCAGTAGAGACAAAAGCTCTCATTATGAGCACACTAACAAGCATAGATCGAAGAAAACATCTAACCACAGACGAATAAAACAAAAATTGAACCACTCGCAAATCAGTAGTAAAATCATGAACTTCTATTACCGAAAATGAACCTATAACTCCACAACAAAGATGGCTAGCAAATTCATATCTGCAATAGACTACCCATTTTTTCCTCGAACAAAGAGTAGGCGTTTCTTGCTTGAGTTTGTGCCTCTTTAGTCAGATGAAAAACTTCCACGAGAGTAGCAAAACACCCCATGAAAGGGGAAAGAGCACCCTACGAAAGAGGAAAGAAGACCCATAAATGGTACAAAACTCCCAAGGATGGGAGACAAACACACCAGGGGGAAACTAACGAAACCGAAGAAAAGGGATAAAAGACAATAAATAAAAAGAGGAAAGAAAAAGAGGAGGTCTCCCAACCTTCATTAATGGGGGAAGGGGGAGAATAAGTTTTTTGGATAAGGTTTTAGATAGAGGGTGGAGGAAATGAGGAGAGTGAAAAAAAAATACCTTAATTTTTTTTAAAAGCTTGATTCTTAAAAAAAAATTAAAATGAAATCGTTATTCAGTTCCACGTCATATTATGGGTGTTCATTCGGTAATAACCGAACCGAAGTTTCGGTAACCTAAAATTCGGTTATCAAAAACTTAAACCAAAAAACGGACCGAAGTTAATCGGTTGGTTCGGTAAAAACCGAATTTATTTCGGTTAATTTCGGTTATTTACCGAAATAACGAACTAAATAAAAAAAATAAAACGAAATACTGTATATATATAAGTGTACATTAAATAACAACATGTATATAATTGTATAATTACATTAAAAATAAGATTTATAAAGAAGTTATAATGATTTTTATATTATTTTAGCTATAAGTGGTACTTAATAGCATATATAAAATATTTAAAAAGTTTATTAAGTTAGATATATTTTTCAACCTGAAATTCTTCATTTTTTTTTTATTTTTTCCTATTTTTATATTATTTTTTCCTATTTTTTATTTTTCTAATTTTTTCCTATTTTTTATTATTTCTCTTATTATCTTTATGTATAATTGTACAGATATATTATATATTTATGTTATTTCGGTACATCGGTTTTTTCGGTTAACCGAATTACCTGAACCTAAATAACCGAAAAATTTTCGGTTACATTTTTTAATACCGAATAACGAACCGAAAAATCGGTATTCTGTTTGTACCGAACTTTCGGTATCGGTTCGGCTCAATCGGTTTACCGACTTTTGAACACCCCTACTTCGTATCACGGCTTTATTTATACAATCTCTTGTTTTTCTAGGCCCAAATACTAAAATTGAAAAAAGCCCACCAAACATGGGAAGATTTCAACGTACTGCTTTTACATTTATGCTGTATAAATTGCACATCTTTCTTGGTTGCTCGCTCGTTGACAAGGCCTATCTTTGTTAGGGTTTTTGCTCTTTGCTTTGCCTTGGGGTTTTTTGTTCGGCACGAAGATGAGCAACAACAAGGAGGCCTTCAACGTCTCTGACCTCAACTCAGGTAATGAAATTGAGAGTACGATCATCCTTGAGTAATTGATTAGAACGTGCTAATGGTCTGAGGAATTTCGTGTTTGTGTAGCTTTGAATGCGGAAGATAGGGCTGACCTTGTCAATGCTCTTAAGGTTAGTTCCTTTGCTGCTGGTGTGGCTGTGTTATGTGATCTTTTTGTTTATGTGGGTTGCAGTTGATTATATGCTGCAGATTGGGTTTGTGAAATTTTTTTCTCCCTCTATTTTTGGGCAAATCTTTAGTTCATTTACGGAATTAGCTTTAAAAAATGTTTAACTTACTTTTTCATATTTGTTCCTAACGCAGAATAAACTTCAAGATCTTGCTGGCAATCACTCTGACGTGCTTGAGAACCTGTCCCCGAATGTCAGAAAACGTGTCGATGTGTTGAGGGAAATTCAGGTTGTATGTAACTCCTTTATTATTGTTATGACTCGCTGTTTTATTTTTCTTATCGTGCGAAATACCAAGATATTCATGGCCATGGATTTTGGTATGTGGGGTGGGGTGTGGATGATATCGCTAGGCCTCTTTCTTTTTGGTTATTGAGTGTTGCTGTAACACGTTTGGTATGTAGTTGCTGCTGCAGTTTTTGATTTATTTATTTATAGATGGTCATCAATCTTGGTTTATCTCGTGCATTATGGAATTTATACCCTGAACTGTTTTGTACTTGCACATGTTTTTTTTTTGCTGATTGGATTTCTTTTTAATTATGCAATCTACGCTATACAGGGCCAACATGATGACTTGGAGTCTAAATTTCTCGAGGAAAGAGCAGCGCTTGAGGCGAAATACCAAACACTATATCAACCACTTTATACTAAGGTGACAAAGCTTGTGCATTGAGTTGTGTCTTATGTCGGCGGTGCTTTGTTTTATGATATTCCCTTGCATTGGGATTTGCAGAGATATGAGATTGTAAATGGTAAGATCGAAGTTGATGGACTTCCCACTGATGCTGGAAATGAAAGCGATGGTATGCTGTAATGTGTATACATATGTGTATACATATATAAACCTCATATGTGCATAATGAGCTGTTGACGTAATATGTAGAAAAAGGAGTTCCTGAATTTTGGCTCAATGCAATGAAGAACAATGAAGTTCTTGCAGAAGAGGTATCTTGTTTGGCTAGTGTTTCGTATAGTATGTTCGATTTCAAGCCTGTTTAAGTCATCATACGATGTTCATTTGCATTCTTGTGAGCCAGATATCCGAACGCGATGAAGAAGCTCTTAAGTTCCTCAAAGACATAAAGTGGTACAGAATTGATGATCCTAAAGGCTTCAAGCTTGAATTCTACTTCGACGGCAACCCATATTTCAAGAACTCTGTTCTGACAAAAACTTATCACATGATCGAGAAAGATGAGCCAATCTTGGAGAAAGCAATCGGGTACTATTTGCTTCCACTTTGGTTGTTCTTTAATCAAGTGGCACATAACTTTAATTTGTGCTTTAATTCTTTTTCCCTATATCGTGCACACTTTACAGTACCGAGATAGAGTGGTTTCCTGGAAAATGCTTGACGCAAAAGATCCTAAAAAAGAAGCCGAAGAAGGGTTCGAAGAACCCCAAGGCAATCACCAAGACCGAAAACTGTGAAAGCTTTTTCAATTTCTTTAGCCCGCCTCGAGTCCCCGAGGAAGACGAAGATATCGACGAAGACGCCGCCGAAGAGCTCCAAAACTTAATGGAGCAAGACTACGACATTGGGTCTACCATTCGGGACAAAATTATCCCCCACGCCGTTTCGTGGTTTACCGGGGAGGCTGCCCAGGAAGAGTATGGTGATCTTGACGACGATGAAGAGTTAGATGACGATGACGAAGACGAAGATGAAGAGGACGATGAGGAAGAAGAAGATGAGGAAGAAGATGAGGAAGAAGATGATGACGAGGATGAGGATGGGGATGAAGGCACTGCAAGGAAAAAGGTATATTGTGCAATGATAAGTTCCTCTGTTTTGCTGATTTTTTTGGCCTTGAATTATACTAACTAACCTTTGCTGTTTGGATTGTCCTGGGATTTACAGCGATCGGCAGCAAGAAAGGTATGTAACAATTGATGACTATCTCTTACTCTTGGGTTAATTATTTTTTCAGTCCTGTACTACATGAAGGTGACAATTATAGGGGCACTGAATTTATTTGGTGACATTATACGGACAATATTTTTCAAGCAATTTAAGGATATTATACGTCGGAACCTTGGATTCTGTCGCAAATTGCTTAATTTTGGAAGTTATTGTCCGTAAAATGAACACTTTAAATTTGCCGGAACCCTAAAATTAACGCATGAATTCGTAAATTTGGTGCAAAAAGGTCTCAGGCGTATAATTAATGTCCCTATAATGCTAATGCTATCCCCCAAAAATTCGGGACTATAACCCCTCCTTACTCTCTACCCCATGGTGTAATATTTTTCAGAGAATGCTTATGATTTGTCCTTCTTGTGTGATTTGCAGAGGAGTGGTAGAGCGCCTGCAGTTGAAGGTCAACAAGGCGAAAAGCCTCCTGAATGTAAGCAACAGTAAACGTGCGGCTGTTGTTTTTTTTTATGTGATTTACGACGTTTTGGTTTGATTTCGAGGGGCGAATATGTGAAGATTTGCCGCAGGTTTATGTGTACTTATTGTGCTATTTTGGGGGTCAGTTCTTTCTCTCTGTTTTTTCTTTTCAGTTCATTGATTGAAGTTTCTATGTCATTTTGAAGTGTTGTGTTCTGAAGGTGATGGAACACTGAGCTGGTCTGGTGATTTATGTATTGGATTGATTATAGTATTGGCTTTGATGCTCTTATGAAGCTTTATGATAACTTTCCCATCTTGTTTATATATCGTTTTGAATTTATGAAATTTAAAATATGTGTTTCCCCCTATACACATGTCAAATGTCAATTTTAGTTGGATTTCTTATTCCACGTAGTACAAATCACACTTCTTAATTGTTGAACTTTCTTAGGGAAACAAGTAATTGTTCAACTTTCTCAATTTTTATTACTGTCCTAACTAAATTGATCGTTACATTAATCATCATTCTAAAAGGTGTACGTGAATGTTCCATTATATGAGAATTAAGTCGACTTCGTTGAGGTTGAATGTTCAACATGTTGCCGACTGTTGCGGAATTATAATTTTTATGAATTGCCGAAAAGTAAATGAAGCTGATGTAAGTTTTTTTTTTTTTAAATCATATTTCTATATTATTACAGCTTATTTATGACCTTACAGTAACTAGTTTCGGTGTACTAATTTTTAGCATTTAATTGCAATTTAATCCTTTATGTAATTACAAATTCTTTAATTTTCTTTTCATTTTGATTATATCATAACTAAATAATATTTGTTAACTAGCTTACGTGCAATGCACGGTGTTAACTATCTACTAGTACTTTTAGCACACCCTATGTATGTGTAAAATATAATATTAATTATAGTGGATGATTTAATAAATTATATAATAAAAATAGAATGAGGTGGTTATTATGTGTTTTATGCACCAGGGATATACTGTTGATCCGGTAGTAGGTTTCTTTGTTTTTGCTGTTACTGAATCCCGGAATGAATCTAGTCATCATCCAATTTAGCTTTTTAGTATGGACATGGCTTAAGGAAACGAATGTCTCGGGTTCAAGTAGTTCGGCGCCGGGGGAGGAGAGCAAGCTACGTTGTCTAATAAGTTTTTTTAATAATTGATATACTATTATTATGATTTAATAGGTTTTTTTTATTTTTCATACTAACTAAAAGTAAACAAAAATTGAGTGGTTAATTTTGACAGACCAATTTACAGTTTTTATCCCCTAGGCTCTTTACATAAGAGTATAGATAATTATTTCATATTAATAAATAACTATTTATAGTGGTAGTGTGATAGTGGGTAGTTTTTCATGTTTTAATTATATTTGTTTTATTAATTTAGTAATTATTGTGGAACACGTGGCAACATATAAGTACACATACATCTGCATAATTATATAAGATTTCACTCATTTATCACTTCGCTATGTTATTGTTTTATTTATCATAATTCTATCCTATAATTCATTTTTCCTTTTAATATTTACTTAAAAATAACAAATTATTAGAAATGAGGATTCCTTCCTAAAACTAATTGTTAATAGGAAGGAATCCTCTTATATATAGTAGCTTAAAGAGCTTGAATTATCTGATGTGGACAAAGCCCACTTAGAATCTCAACTGCCCCCTCACATGTTGCATAACTGGCTTAACACGTGGACATATTAATTGGGTGACTGTGAGCAGAAGCTCGCTGGGGTCATTCCTAAAATTAATTGGTGATATGAGGAGAAAGCCTCTTATTTGCTCTAAAGGATGAGGGGTTAGGATAAACCGTCAATTGATCTGTCTCAATTGACCAATCAGATTTTTACTACATATATTAAAAAATAAAAAATGACTTATTAAACCACGTACCTTCCATAACCTCATAATAACCACCAAATTCTATTTTTTGTATATTACTTATTAAAAATATTTAAATAATAATAATTGACTTTATTTTATTGCACACACGTAGGTGTGCCAGAAATACTAGTATATATTATGGCTTAAAGAGCTTGAATTCGATGTTGGACGAAAGCCAACTTAGAATCTCAACATAAATAGCTGAAATATAACATAACATTAAATTAGTTATATTTTTTAGGACAAGCGTTAAGTGCCTAGGAAATACTAGTATATATTAAGGAATGTAAAATAAATATATAATGATTTACAATTAAAAAACTTTTCTTTCCTCGCTCCACCATTTCTTCTTCGAACAAGAAATTGAAAAGGGAGGGAAAAACCCTCATAAACCCTAAAATCTCTCTCCCTCTCTCTCTCGCTCTCTCTCATGTGTCCCTGAAGTCGGGCCACGAACAAACATGCCCAAATAGTTTACGATTTTTTTACTGCTCTTGAACTATTTGCAGGAGAAAGTTCTTAATGATCGAAGAACCTTGGCCGTTGAAAGAACTCGTGCACTCTTGAATACAAAAGGCCTTTCGTTTTTCCTTCTTCTCTTTCAACGTTTTGACCTAATCTGTAGTGGAGTATAAATGGCGAGGCTTCTCAGAAACGTTTCTTCTCTGAGACGATCCATATTGCCTCAGTTGCAGGTTTACTTTAATTATCTATATTCAAGCATATATGTGTAACTTGGTTCGGTTAAGTGAAGAATAGCTTTATTGTGATATCGGCATGCCTCTGTGCCCGTGTGCGCGAATTTATAAATTTTGCAACGGATTGGTGTTCGTTTGTCTCATGAAATTAGGATTGTGGTTCGCAAATTTGCTCTGCAATGAAGCAGATATATCTGTGTCGATGATATTAATTTTCTTGCTTTCCTTATTAAGAATTGGGTTGGAAGAAAAGAAAACGGTAACAAGAAGGGTTGTATGGGTCATGTGGTGCTAAATGGTTGTTCCTATATCGTCCGTTTCTTTACAGCAAAAAATACAATTTAAATATAAATTTTCAGGATCCCAAAAAAGCACTGTTGGAGTCATCTAATCAGTTCTGCTGGTTTTCTTCCAAAGGTATTGAGAGACTCTATTATATTTATAAAGCTATTTCAGTTTATCATGTGGATTTTAAGATGGTTCTTGTGTTCTTTTCTTTGTGAATGAATAGTTAATACTTCTGTAGCCTTTTTCTTTTTATCTCTTGTCAGTGGATTGAGTAGACTTGTTTCAACGTATGGATATGTTTCTCGTTTTGTGACTGGACTGATAGATTTTTATGGATATTTGAATATGTTTGTATTCATCTGAATTTTCTTAATTAATGTCCACTGACTACGGTTGCTCTATTTTCATTTTGATGATATTCTAGTTTCATCCAATATTTAATGGTTATTCGTGTCCCATTGTTCTGTTTATGTATTTGAATTAGTTTAGCTTTTGCTTTATTTTTTATCCTTTTGAAGTGCATCAAAGGATTATTGCAACGGAGCTCTAATCAATTGTTTTACTGGGGGCTGAGGCATGTTTTATCTTTCATCATCTGTTAGTACTTATGTTGGAGTTTTTTGTGCTCTTTTACATGAGGAGATTAACTTTCATGATATTTAAAATTAGATGTGTAACATAATAATTTAGTAGTTCCATGTTGTTAACGTTTGCCCAAGGTAAGAGAAAGTCAAAATCAGTCGCTAGTGATTCTGGTGATGAGAACTTGTCGAAAAAAGATTTAGCTCTGAAGCTAGCATTGGATCAGATACATGCCTCATTTGGGAAGGGATCCATTATGTGGTTTGGTCGTTCGGCATCACCAAGGAATACCCCAGTTGTGTCTACTGGGTCATTTGCTCTGGATATGGCTCTGGGGATAGGAGGGCTACCAAAGGTAAAAGACAAGCAGATAGTTGAACACCTGGAGCTTTTAACGTTTCACGTAATCGTTGCGGATAATTATGTTCCGTAAGTAGATGAGACACCCTTTCGCGGGGAGGTATATAACTGCCGTTGATGGATTGAATCTGTCTACCCTATGCCATCAGTAGAAGTTTGCCTTGTGATTGATTGAATAAGAATTAGCTTTATTTCATTGTGTTTTTCATGGAAGGCGGTGACTTTATAATGGAAAGCCTTTCCGCTTCATTTTTTACTTTCGTTCTTGTGCCTTGACACGTTGATCATAAGTATTTGTACAGCTATGTTTAGTACACTGATAAAATGCGATATGATGCTTTTGATAAAGTTATTTTGTCATGACAGCAATTTTGTTTGATAAACATGTACGCTGAGTCTATCAGGGGCGTGTTGTGGAGATATATGGTCCAGAGGCTTCTGGGAAAACTACCCTTGCTTTGCATGTGATTGCCGAGGCTCAGAGACAAGGAGGTTAGTCACTTCGCATGTTTATTCACACAAGTGACGAGAATAGCAAATATTCTGCATTCTTCCTTACATTTTCATATCGGAACCAGATTGTATTAAACAAAACTATAATTCTTCTGAATATCTGTTGGTAATTTTTCAAGCTGACATTCCAATCCGTAAAAGTCTGTCTCCAAGTTATTTATTTATATGGACTATCTGAATTTTAACTGAGTAATATCGCTCTGTGGCCTTTGTTTTTCTATAAGCATGATAATCGAAAAGACATGCCTCCTAGAAAATTTATTATTTGTTGTTATTTAGAAATCGCAATATGTTGAGAAATCATTTGCTGTCTTAGAGATTAGATGCTTAATTATTTATGTTGTCATATATTCACGTTTACAACGTAATTGTTTTCTCCGTTGTTTGTTCATGTTGATATAAAATTATCCTGATACCGTTTCTTCAAAAGAAACTCATATTTTAGATTCCTCATTTGGAAAAGACATAGTATTAACATGTTTTAATAGCTACGCTGATGATCAGATAAGTGTATGTTATGCATAGTACATTTACATTTACTTGAGACCTGTTATTGAAAGATGACTTGAACCCAGATGTACGTTATCGACAGAGAATTAAAAATGTGTTTCTTCCGTCATTAAAATCTGTTGATATTTGTTATCTCTTGCAATATCTCCAGCTTATAAACTTGGTATATCATAGGCATAAGCTATCTTCTTTTCATTCCCTTGTTATTTTAAGAAATAAGACGTTGGCTAAGATAAATAAAATCATTTCAACGCACATGTCCCCCATTTTCCTTGCCACATGCAGGCTACTGTGTATTCGTTGACGCTGAGCATGCTCTTGATCCATCATTAGCCGAGGCTATAGGGGTGAACACCCAAAATTTGCTTCTTTCACAACCAGATTGTGGTGAGCAAGCTCTCAGCTTGGTTGATACTCTAATTCGCAGTGGTTCAGTTGATGTTGTCGTCGTAGACAGTGTAAGTAACATTATCTCAGTATGTAATAACACATCTGTGGAGAAAGACAGATTTCTAATCTGCTCGGTCATCTAATTTTCTCGCAGGTAGCTGCCCTGGTCCCGAAAAGCGAACTTGACGGTGAAATGGGAGATGCACATATGGCAATGCAAGCAAGGCTTATGAGCCAGGCACTGCGTAAATTGAGCCACTCACTCTCTCTTTCACAGACAATATTGATCTTTACAAATCAGGTTTTTTTCACATATCTTCTTTAACATCATATGGAGATGATTATATATCCAACTTTAGTTGCTGGGTTTTGATTTTTGGATTATGTTACGTTTTATATGATCATTGATTGATCAGGTGAGAGCCAAGCTATCGACCTTTGCAGCATTTGCTGGCCCTACTGAAGTTACTTGCGGTGGAAATGCCCTAAAGTTCTACGCTTCAGTACGTCTGAATATTAAGAGAACAGGCCTTGTCAAAAAGGGAGATGAGGTAGTAACAGATTCTTTTAATATCGTAAGACTTAGTTTATCTTATAGAGGCCGCGGAAATCAATTATTGCTACGAAAAGCGACCAAGTTAGCTTTTTTTATTTTGTTTCCTATGCACAACAATCAAATCTGATGCTGAGCAGAGACTATTGGTCAAATTGAAGCTATTTCTTTTCCGTTATTATCTTATAGTTCCCCAACATTTTAGCTCCAATATCATGTAACTTTAGACAACTCTTTGAGTTTTTTTTTTTGCAGACCATAGGAAGTCAAGTGTCAGTGAAAATCGTGAAGAACAAGCACGCCCCTCCATTCAGAACGGCGGAATTCGAGCTCGAGTTTGGTAAAGGAATATCGAGAGAGGCCGAACTCATAGACTTAGGTGTCAAACACAAGCTCATAATCAAGAACAGTGGATTCTATTATCTGAACAATCAGACTTTTCATGGAAAAGAAGCATTCAAAAAGTACCTATCCGAAAACGCTGCTGAGAGAGATGAACTCATGGAGAAGTTGAGAGAGAAGATTTTTTATTTCGGACAAAACGATGATGAGAAGGAGCCCATCGAAGGAGAATCTGTTGAGGTTTCTCCGTCGGACTCTACAACTGATGAAGAAGCCATTGCTGCACTCTAATGCTTTCTTTGCTCATCTTCTCAAGTTGAAGGGACTTTCAGGTAAAATATGCCTTAAAAGTCAGTTTTGTGATGAAAGGGTTATCGATCTTTCCTTAAATTATATGTTCCTTTTTCAAAAAAAAAAGAAGTCAGTTTTCAGCTTTTGTTTTGTATGATGTCAATGACTCTCTGTATGTATATCCTGGAAAATTTTAAGTCAATGGAAAATCATTTAAGCTGTTCCATTCATTAGAGAATTACATAAATTTTATTTTTCTGGTTATTTTATTATCATTTTTCTTTTTGATTTCAATATAAATATAAATGTAATTATATATTAACATTTACTTTAGATGAAATTTATATCGTTGAATGTTTATTATTTATCTTTTTATTTTATTAAGGGAGAGAAACGGTTTTAGAATTTATGCGTGTGTCAATTTTAAATTAAAATAGTTATAAAATTAAAATTACACGTTTCAAGCCTTAGCCTCATAAAATTGCCCATTGCTATTTTTAGTATATTGTTTACTTGAAAAAGAATTAAATTATTATTAATATAAAAAACCACCCATTACCATTAATCTTTACTTTATGCACACACGTAGGGTTTGCTTAGAATACTAGTGAGCATATGATACGAAAACTGATTTGTTAAGGGGCATAAACAGAATGAATTAAAATTTTATAGGATAAAATTGCTATTACATTAAGGATTAAATTGTAATTAATGACATAATTTACATCAATTGATTTTGGGCTATTACTTTGATGCCATGAACTTTAACATATATCAGTCCAGTTATTTAATACAATTGGGCCAAACTAATTTCTAATCAAATATCCAACTAAGTTAGAAAAATAAAAATCGGGCCGCTCAAAATGGTGTTGACAGAAAATAACTGCTCGAGGCTCGAGGAAAGAGCAGAGCAGAGCAACAAAAAAGAATCAGCACTTCGATTGAATCTAATGCTAATGCTGCTTCATTGTTCAAATGGCAATTCTGTAGTGATCGACGCACCTTACAAAGCACTATTGGTTCAATCAAGGAGTTTGTCTTCCAGCCGACCTTACCTCACCGCCAAATTCAAGATCTTTCAGGCCATAGCTCAATGCTCGGGTAATGTTCAAGTGTGAGCTGTTTTTGAGTAGTCGATATTTGCCTCGGATATGTGTGGAATATGGTTGGAAGATATTTGGGAATCGATATGTATATTTGTTTTTCTCCCCTATTGAATTGTATCAGGTGAAAGTTCCTCTTGGGAACATTATGTTGGTTCTGGCAAAGAGTCTCAAAGGCCAATTTTTCAATTACCAGCAGGTTCATCTGAGCTGAGTTGATGTGTCGTTATTGTCTATAGAAGGGGAGAAGTTAATGGGTTTGTTCCGATCTATTCGATAATTAAGGTCGATTGGTATTAAACATGCTTGATATCTGTTTAATAATCTGTTCTCAAGAAGTGGTTTAGTTGGTTTTTCTAAACAAAGACCCCATGTCTTTGGTCCTTTTACGCAAATACTGATCAGAAAAAAAGAAGTGTAAAGTTGTTGCAGTTATTGCCGGAATATCTTTGGCCCATGTACTTTGGCGGTCATTAGTTCGTTGTTGTTATGATAAATCAGCAGAAATGCAGCAGAAAATAACGATACCAAACAAGCGTGGCCAAAAGCTAGTCGGGGTGTTACATGATTCAGGGTCGCCGAAGATTGTTGTCCTATGCCATGGCTTTCGTTCCTCGAAGGTGTGTGAACTCTCCTATGCCTTGAATTTGCTTGACTGAGCATTGTTTATTGGAGATTTGGTTGCTTATCGGTTGATGATTTTGGTCTTCCTTTTACCTTTCTTAAAGAACTTCTACTTAAGAAGTGAGGATATCTATTTTTTTTTTCTTTTCGTGGAGGAAGATTGAATCTTCTCGTGATTCTTTCCATTCTTCATTAATGGAAAAGAAACGACTTGCATCTCTTAGCTAAAGTCCAAGAGCAAAAAGTATACGTCATGCTCATGTATATTTATCTGTGTCACAATTGATGGCAGGGAATATGCAACTCATGCCAAATAGGTAATAAATAAACGTTATATGCATTGTTTAGTTATATGATGATTAGTTACGTAGTAGAGCCTTAACAAGTTTTACCATCACCTCATGCAATAGTCTTGTTTAGCAAGTAGTTCAATTTTGACATAGCTAAGATTTTGAACTATGTTTAGTGAACACCTTGAACCGGTTTTTTGTGTGCAATTACTTATTGTTCCACAACATATGCAGGAGTCTGATATGATGGTTAACCTCGTTATTGCCTTAGAAAAAGCAGGAATCAGTGCCTTTCGTTTCGATTTTTCTGGAAATGGGTAAGTCATCCATGGAATACAAAGTCTTTATTACACGGAAGGGCGTTATTTGTTAGAAACGCCATTTTATACTGCATTCTGTCCACCTTGCAATTGCTTACTTTCTGTGTGGTGTTTTTTATTATATTCTTGTGCTTTTTCTGGAGGATTTTTTGCAACATGTTTATCTTTCGGCTCAATTTGTTGATTTTCAGGGAAAGTGAAGGCAAGTTTGAGTATGGCAACTACGGTAGTGAGACAGAGGACTTAAGATCTGTAGTTGAGTATTTCAATGGAGTAAATCGTCCAACCGCTGTTGTTCTTGGGCACAGTAAAGGTTAATCATAAGTTTTGGGACTAAACCATGTCTATTGCAATATTTTCGCCATCCCTCTCTCTTCTGCATCATCAAATTTACTTAGATAGTCCTTCGATATTTTGGATTATGAATCAAAACAATATAGGCATTATGCAATCGTATGCATGCTTATCAACTAATCTAACTGTGTTATACAACTTTCTATCAATAGACCTTCAATTTCAGAAATAAAAAAACTGCAGGTGGTGGTATTGTCCTCCTCTATGGATCCAAATATCACGACATACCTGCCATTGTAAACATCTCTGGCCGATATGATCTCAAGCGAGGAGTTAAAGAACGCCTTGGCGAAGATTTCCTGGAAAAACTCAAGAGCGACGGGTTCATCGATGTTAAAACTAAAACAGGTTAGCAACATCATTCCCATTTGTTTTGGTTTTTGTTTTGATCTTCTTCTTCACTAGCAAAAGAAACTCAACATATTGAAAAGTTAGGGGAATTCATTATTGCATGGATCCATTACATAAATCGCACGTATAGATCTTGGACGGTTTTCAGCGCAAAATTAAGTAGGCTTCTGTTTTGTTTCTCCGTAGGAGAAGTGTCTTATCGAGCCACCGAAGAAAGCGTGATGGAACGACTCAACACAAACATGCACGAAGCTTGCCTTTCAATAGACAAGAGTTGCAGGTAAGCTTTTTATTATTTCAATGGACAAGAGTTGCAAGAAAGCAACATTCTCATTTTTCGCAAGTATGTATATATGCTTTACAGGGTACTCACCGTTCATGGATCAGATGATGAAGTGATTCCTTTGGAAGATGCCCAAGAATTTGCAAAGATCATAAAGAATCACCGGTTACACATTGTAAACGGAGCGAACCATAGCTACACCTCACACCAAGACGAATTAGCATCAGTCGTTTTGCCTTTTATTAAAGAAATCGTGGGTGGTGAAGATGGTGGCTCGAAATAAGCTCTAAAAGCATTTTCTGTGTGGAGGAAATTGAGTGAACTTTCTTACTCTGATGATTTGTATTACTGTTTTGAACAATATATGATCCCACTATTGATCACTTGTCTTTGTAATAGATTCTGATGATTCTTCTTTGACCAGTATTTTAAATAGCGTCGTGATGCGCGCTAGGAGGCGCGCGTTAGCGTTGTTTTTTGTCAAAACGCTACGGAGCGTTCCAAATTTAGCATTTTTTTTCTTTTTTGTTTTTTATTTTCTTTTATTTTCTTTTATTTTCTTAATATTTGTAAAACTAATATATAAGTTCGTCTTTTAAAAAAAGGAGCTTGATTGAAGTGGATTTCGACTCTCGAGGCATACTCATCTTTGTGGAAATTTTAAGGATAGATATATTTAATCTAAGAAATACTTTAATTTAAAAACAATAAATTAATATATATAGCTCCCGAATTTAATTTTCAAAATTAATAAAATTAAAAGACTATATATATATAAAGTCACTAGACTATACGCATTTTAAAACATTGTTGATCGTTATTTTTTTAGAAACTTACGGGTTATTTAGCATATTTAGTTCCCAGTTATTTGAATAATTTATTTGATCTGATGATAATATTTTTAACTGATGATAACTAATATCATATTAATTTATTTAACTACTTTATTCATTTATAATTACCATATATTATAATTTTTTAGATTATAAGTGGACTGCTCGAAATACTCACGCAATGCGCTACGCTATTTACGCTACGCGCTATCGGAACCAAAGCGCGACGTGATACGCTATACGCTTTTCAAAACACTGTCTATGACATTCTTTGTTGCTTTAGGAGATTCAGTGTCATCCCTCATTCTGTGAAAATAAAATCATGTAAGTTGGAAAATCATAGCATAATCTCAAATAGTTGTTTCTTTTCTTTCTTTTTTCCTTTTTTGGTTACTCGGACAATCCTGACCTTTTGCACGGTGTTTGGCTCAAGAAAATTGATGTGAAAAAGAAAATTGAAGAGAAAATGATTTTCATTAGTTTTTCTTTCTTTCCTCGCCGTGTAGTGAGGAAATTGATTTGCCATTGTTTTAGTTGTAACTTAATTTATGTTTTCTTTTTTGTTTTTTTTCCTAGTCTATTTCTTTATCAATCAAACACAAAAACTAATTTTGTTTCCATTTCCTTTTTCTTTCCTCACCAAATTCTTCAAGGTTGAGTTTGAATCGTGGAAAGTGGTGGAAAAAGAAAACTAAATTGGTTTTCACTAGCTTTTCCCTAATTTTCTTCACCATTTGGTAAGGAAAATGGTTTTACATGGTTTTTGCTTTAAACTTTACTTAAGTTTTCTTTTCTTTTCTTTTTCTAATCATTCTCTGGTCAACCAAACACAAGATGATTTTCCTTTTCCATTTCTTTTCCTTTCCCCACTAAGGGCGTAGTTGGATCAAGGAAATGAGTGAGAAAAAGAAAACTAAAGAGAAATGGTTTTCTCATTGTTTTCCTTTCTTTTTCCTCGTCATTAAGTGAGGAAATTGATTTCCCACTATTTTAGCTTTAAAATTGGTTTAATTTTCTTTTCTTTTCTTTTCCTCACCTATTTTTCTAATCAACCAAGCACAAAAGCTACTTCTCCTTTTTTTCTTTCCTCCAAATTACATAAACCAAACATATCCTAAATTCCTTGAACCAAACACACCATAAATCAAACACACCATTGGAACCAACATGGGTGTTCAAAGTTCGGATAAAACCCAAAACCGACTGAACCGGAATTTTTAGTTTTGCAGCGGTTAATTCGATTTTTCGGTTGGTTTCGCTTTAGAGTTTTGAAAATTCGATTTTTCGGTTCGATTTTCGGTTTTCAGAAAAAATAATCGAAACAACCCAAATAATCGAAGTATTATATATATATATATATATATTTATATATATATATATATATTATTTACCGTATGGGCCAGAGATATTATTACTTATGTTTTTAAATTGGGCCGAAATCAGCTAGAGCCCAAAGAATTATCTAAATACATTAAAAATAGAAAAATATTAAAAAAATCAATTGGAGTTCGATCTCTTCTACTGCAAATGATATTTTTCTCTTTATTTAATGTACTTAGCTGTTTAGTGTAAGGATTAGAGTTTACATGTTATATTTGCTGAGGTCATTTTTCTCTTTTAAAAGGATGGAAATCGTACTCTTTTACATGTAAACTTGATGCTTTTTTTTTTGTTTTAATGTAGATTATATTTATTCGTACACAGCAAGTAGATTTACATGTACATAACAACTTGACCATAAATTTTCTTTATGTATTTTCAGTTATAATATTTATTATCAATATTAAAATTCTTAACCGAAAACCAAACGAATTACAAAAAACGAACCGAACCAAATTAAAATGGTTCGGATTAAGCATATCTAAAATCGAAAAAAAAGAACTAAAATGTTAGAAAATCGAAGCGGCCGATGAACACTCTAGGAACCGAGATACTGTTTTTTAATAACTCGAACCTAATCGAATCGGTCATTTACCCCATTCCACATTTAAAGCTCGATTTTTAGTGATGGCCACCAACCCACTTGCCAACTTATTATGACCATTTTTTTTAAAAAAAAATCTATTGCAATAGGGGGTTCTTAATTTTCAAAGCAATTAAATGGCCTTGTTGGCATCTCTTGGTTGACTTGTCGCACTCCACTTTTTATTATATTTTTATTTATAAAGATATCGAAGCTCCAACGCCACATAGATTGACGTTTCATCAAAATAGAAAAACACACTCCGAGCGGTCAAATTTCAGTGTAACACGTGCGAACATCAGCATCTCCCATTGAAAAGTTGATACATAAAATAATAATGTGGTCACTCAATTCATGATTATATTCATCATAATTGTTATTTTAGTCAAATAGACTCATTCTTTTTCTGGGAACGATAACTTCAATGTCAATATGAAAATTACATGGGATAAATAGCCCAAAGGGTCTCACCGATACATCGTCAACCGAAAAAATAGAGGCTCACAACCGAGCAAAAAACACGAAATTGAAAAACCGATAGAAAACAAAAAAACACAGTAATATAGACTAATCTGATGAGCATGTTTCACTCTCCCCACAACAACGATAGTCAAAATCGCTATCAGAACTGGGTATTTTAGCTAAATGACCTCATGCATTTTAGGTGAATGACCTCCATTTTTTGAATATACACTTCTACCCTTACTAACTACGGGGAAGTACTGAAATACCCTCACTTAAAGGGTAGTTGGGGCATTAATTACAATTAAGTGATATAAATGAAAAAAAATATAAAAAAAATAAAAAAGGGTAACCCAAACGAAGTGAGACCCAAAGAGACCCAGACGAAAAAAGACGAGTCTTCCAAAAAAGAAATAGCGAGATCGTGAGAACCCTGAGATTTTTAGCTTACAGCACTAAGAACTCACGCAATGGCGTCTGAAACTGTAAGTTATTTGATTTCTTCAGTTGTTTCGAGACGTGACCGAGTAGTTTCTTTGTTATTTGGGTGTTCGACGTGTGTTTGATTTCGTGGGTACTCACACAGCGGAACAGGTTCACACAGTCGACCATTGTATGGTTGTTGATTTTGTGGGTGTTTGATGGTTGATGGGTTGCCTGAGTTTAAATCGTGAGAAAGGGATTTTTAGAATTCGGTCGATTAGAAGAGAAAGGGTTCTAGATGTTAGACTGGTTCTCTGATTTCAGTCCATGTCTGAGGACCCGTGTAAGATCTGAGAATCCTTCCGCGGTCTGAGAACCTACCTTCGCGATGTGATGGGTTCACACATTTTTTATGGATCCTCAGATTGGTGCTCCCTTCTGAGGACCTGCATAAAGTTTGAGAACCCAACGCACGTCATTTGCAAACAACAGTTTAAAACGTTTACTCGACTAAATATGATTTTCATCTGAATTTATATACGTCTTGTTGAAACCACAACTTCCTCAGGTTGATGACTTCGAGTGCAGCGTGTCATCACCGCGGATTACGTGCGGGCCAGTGAGCGTATAATCCATTTCCTGAACCAAGCCGAGCTTCGCGAAGTACTGGCATCACAATTTGGCGACGTAATCTGTGTTGCGCCACTATTGAAGAACCTCTCACACCAATTAATTTCTGTTTTAATGAAGAGGCTGATTTCGATGAATAATCGAAATGAAATATGGATGATCATCAATCAAAGCCCAATCCGCTTTTCTATTAAGGAGTATTGTTTGATCACAGGCTTCAACTGCTCCTCCAATATACCGGATGTGAACAAGAGGACGGAGTTTCGTGATCGCCACTTTCCCGGGATGGATCCAATCAGAAAATCCTACTTGGAGAGCCGAATGGTAGAATTGTCCGATGAAGATGCTATGGGGTTTAACGTTGAGAAGGTGAAGTTGGCGCTTCTCTACTTTGCCGCATCCGTCCTCCTTCCTCGTCGAACGAAGGATCTCGCCGTGCCAGACTGGGCGTTTTCGTTGGTAGATGACTTGCCTTCATGGAACCGATATCCATGGGGGACCGTGGCTTTCGGTGAGGTCCTGGGCACGTTGAAAAGAGATTTTGTACGGAAGAAGAGTGAGTATGAGACAAAACGGAGTGGTAGCAGCGACTACTCTAGTTTCTGCGTGAGCGGATTCGTACATCCGCATTAGGTCTATGGAATTAATTTCAACGAACCCTAGCTAGTGTTTTGTAAATTTTTAACAAACCCTAAAGAATAGTATTTCTAACTTTGGTCAGATTCTAGCGTACGAATGCATACCTGGGATCGTGCCTCGGTTTGCCCGTCGCGTAGAGGAGTCTATATTCCCACGTCTTCGTCGCTAGAATACATCGCGGTGGAGCATCAAAAAAGCTCCAAAGCTATCGATAATTACCGCTGACGCACTTCAATCAGAAAGCATTGTTGGAATATAGGTTCCTACAACGGAAGAGATGCAGGCCGCATACTACGCAGGTGTGGATTTTGGCCATCAAGAAGCCGATGAAGTGCTTGACCATGTCACATCCTTACTCGAGCAAGGAACGACCGTGACATGTGTCTCAGAGTTGTCAAGTCAACCACCCCAGAAGGACCTCATGATTATGTTGGTGATTTCCGCATTCAACCGTCGAGACGTTCTCGCCGTCAGCAATACGAGGCGAGTGACCACATGCAACACTAGTACTGCCAATTGGCGGGGCGGGGCGGGTGGCCCGCCGCCCGCCAAAGCCCGCCACTTGGCGGGGCGGGTGGCGGGCCTAAAAAACTGGGGACTGCCCCACCCCGCAGCGGTGGGGATATTATTCATGACGAGTGGTTCCTTCCATTAAACTGTTTCGGGGTTCAAAATCGTAGTCAAAGTTCGTTTGACTGAAAGGGTCCTCACAAGTTTCACAGGTTCTCACAACATAATTTCAAAGCTGAGTACCTTTTCTTTTCCTGAGTACCCAATAGTAACCCTTTAACATATTTATTTTAAAGATGTCAGAACTAACGCTTCCTTTGTCAGAGAATTAAAGGTCGCTTTCCAAAACAGGACATGTCATATCACTGTCAGTGGATTAAATCTTGACCGACGAGTACTGAGAGTTTATACGGGTTCTCAGATAAGAAGTAAATACTAAGGACCATGTTGATTACCTGAGGACCTTCCAGTGAAACCCTAATGAATCCATACAGCAAAATGAAAGTAACCTTCTTCTTATTCTTCTGAATTCACCGACTGATGGATATCTTTGTGTCCTTAATCTGTCGCGCTTACTTTTGAAAATTGGAGGAAGAACGGTAGTGGTACTTCCGTCATTGTTATATTCTCTCTCGGTCACGGGCCAAATCGTATCGCCATATGCTAATTTCCATATCTCCAGCATGTAATAACCATCTACTAAAGAATAGACATCAACCCCAGCTACACTGCAAGCCGCGAAAGCATGTGGACATGGAATTCGGTCGATATCTAACCTTCTACAGCTGCACGATTTTGTTTCAAGATCGACGACCTCTGTAACATTCTGAGAACGCACACAGAACTTTGAATCACCTACCTCAGTTACCTGGTAGGTTTTATACTCCCGATCATTTTTTCGCATAATTGATTCGATCACGGGAGTAGAGGTTGTCGTTCCACTATCGATTGACGCAGTTGAAGTGGCTCGACGACTAGCGAACCAACGTTCAGTTAGTTTATGAATCGCATCCAACAATCCACTGAGTGATAGCTCTCTATCATGACGCAAACCTGCGTTTATGGATTCCGACCCATTGGTTGTCATTATATTGTATCTAGATGTAGGGCAGTATGCCCTGCTCCACTTATCCGGCGAAGACCCTTTTTCCAAATATTCCTTGATTTCCTGGTGCCTCTCACCCAGAATAGCGTACAAATGGGCAAACTCAAACATCGTATATGCATTTACCACTTTCCAGAACATATCTGCAGTGCCTTTATTCTTCTTGCTGCTTCGTAATATTTTCTTTCATGTGCCTTACACAATATCCGTGGAATGCATTCTCGAATATTGCCTCCATGACGTTCTTTATACCGGCATTTCTGTCTGAAATTATAAAAAGATCACGAGTGTCGCCCACCACAGTCCGCAACCTCGCGAGAAACCATGACCAAGAAGGCGTTGACTCGGTGTCGGCGGCACCCCATGCAATAGGAAACTGATGGTGATTACCATCTTGTGCTGCAGCTATGAGCAACACCCCTTTGTACTTTCCCTTTAAAACAGTAGCATCAATGGAGACAACCTTCCTCATGAAGCAGAATCCCCTAACACACGCACCATAACTTATAAATAGGCGTTTAAATCTATTTTCTTCATCAACCTCCAAATTAGTAATACTTCATGGGTTCGTGTTCCGTAAAGCCTCTAAGTATCGAGGCAATGAAGCGAAACATTCATCCATGTCACCAACCAATGTGTCCCTTGCAATCTGCTTACCTTTCCAAGCCTTCCAATATGTAATGTCGCAGCCCCTCTTCTGCATCATCGAAACGATTCCTTTTGGTCTTGGAATTTCTCTAAATTCGTGGAAATTCTCTATCAGCATACTAGAGACCAATGAAGCACTTCCTTGACGATGTTTCTGACGACGATTAGACACAGGTGTGTGTTCTGACAGAAAAAGTTGACGAGCCTTTGGCCTTCGCAAATCGTACACGCCAACTACACAAGTTGTTCATGCAACGGACTACGTACAGGGTTGTGGTTGACTTTACAACTGAGTATTCAAATGATCCATTAATGGCGACATTCATCAATTCGTTCTTTACGGCTTCTTTGTTGGGGAATTCCTGCCCTACTTCAAGGTTTGAACCGTCGGGAAAAACAAATATACCATCCTCAGCAAAGTCTGATTTTGTCATCAACCTCCACGCGCTGATCGTCATCAGGGATTTCCCCTCGGACTTGAGGATATTCTTCATCTTCCTCAAAATTCCCTTCTACATTACCACGACCCTCAACGCAGTGTTGGTCCTCACGAGCAGTGTAATTTTCCACACAGCAAGGATCCTCATGAGCTCCGCATATGATAAGACCCGCGATAGGCTGAATTTCTTCATTCTGATCATAATTTGAGATAAGACCAATATAGCTTCCAAATTCATTGGCTTCAGGTGGTCCGATGACTTCATGTTGTGCTTCATGATACCCAATCTCTACATGAAACACTGGTCTTGATCTTGTACAACCAAGTCCGAGATATGAATGTAACCCAATATCGTTTTCGATATAAATAGGCCGTGGAAATGGGTACATGACATCCAGCATGTAGGTTAAATGTACTTTCGTATTAACGTCTCTAGACGACAACACTTCTAGTATTTGACTTTTCACTTGTTCCAGTCCGCACGTATCCTCAACCACTCGGATGTTTGCCATCGACAATCCGGCGCGGGACACCATTTGGAAGTATTATCATCGCTAATTGTCCATTGCCCACCGAATTGAAACACAATGTTTGTTAATGTCGTGGAGATCACCTGAAAATTAAGTGAAAAGACAATCATATAAAATTCCTAGATCCCCTAAACGGGTACTCATGAATCATTTCATAGCTGGGTATTCGTTATAAAACTGAGAACCCGTATTAAAGAAGACGATATGGTATCCCTACAACGAGATATCACTACGATTTTGGTTCACCGCTTCATATCAGACGGTGAAAAAAGGTATCTACTCTTAACAGCCGCGAAAGAGAACCCAACACTCTAGTTCTCAGTGAATGTAACAGCAAAGAACCCAAAAACTAACCTGAATTTGATTATGAAATTCATCAAGACGGCAATGACTTCGTTTAAATTAACTCAACAAATAGTAAACCCACTCAAAGTTATAGTTGACGGACGAAAACCCGAAAAAAATGACTTACCTTCGAGAACAATGTAACAAATTTCTCGGTTGAACCACTCGACTTCAGCAAACCGAAAGCTTTTCTGGATTTTGTTTCTCCAATCCATGGTTGTTGGTGCCATAAATGATGGTTCATGCATTTTTTAGTGCTGATTACTGGTGGTGGTGGTTGTAGCGTCGTAAATGAGACCTAATGTCGTTCGATTTTCTTTTTTTTTTCAATTTTTTTTTATTTTTTACCCCTGAATGAATGTCGTTGGGTTTTCTTTTTCTTTTTAATTTTTTTACCCCTAAACAAACACAATGATGACATATCACCTTAATCCACATTCCGGTGATACCCACATCACCGTGATGTGCCTATCACCGTAATGTTAGATCACCTGAAACAAACACCCCCTTAGTGAATTAATTTCATCTATTATCAATTAATTTTTACAGTGTAATCTATTTTAGAGTATGTGTCGTCTCTCAAGACCGAAGAAATGGTAACTCCGAGGATTGACACGTGGATTTACAGATAAGAGGTCTTATGTTCGAATTCTGATGGATATTTTAGCTAAACGACCATTGAATGAATAAGTGTTTGCAAAATGACCTCGTTGACATTTAACTTTTGGTCAAATGACCGCCATTTAAATAACTTATGTAGCTGAAAACAATATCAAAATTGTCGACAGTGATCACGTTCTATTCGAGAGTATAGCAGCGAGTTCTTGCGTTTAAATGCACGCAATAACCTTGCCGAAACTGATAATCAACAAGTGGCTCGCTTTGTTGGAGGCTTGCGCATGGCAATCCAAGATCAAGTTAGTCTTAGTACGGTATGGAGTTTAGATGAAGCGATCAACCTTGCTAGGAAAATTGAAACCCAACTCAACCGACAACCATCACGAGTGCACATTGGCCGCTCAAATCAGGAACTCCCACCGCTCACAAACGACAAAGGGAAGGGCCTTAGTTTACCTCCTCAACATCCTACTGAAAAGTCTAGCGCCCAAAACCAAACGACTAGGAACCAGCCTCGAGGATCACCCCCGACGAACAATATACAGCCAAACCTGTACACGAAGCCGTTTGGGGATAAGTGTTATAGGTGTGGTGAACCAGGCCATCGTTCTAACGAGTGTCGAAGTAGGAAGGTGAACATATCCGAGAGACATGATATCGATCAACCACCTGATCCTGAATGGGCTTCGACGAGTTACGTTGATCCTAACGGTGATGATGAGCAACTATTCGAGGAAGAATGCAAGAGAGACGACTCTAGAGTAGTTGGCAACGTTCGACGACTATTGCTGACACCACGGGTGGCAGAAGATCCTCAACGTCATAATATCTTCCGTACGAAGTGTCTTGTTAGCCAGAAGGTATGCACTATTATTATTGTCAGTGGCAGCAGTGAGAATATCGTGTCCAAAGGCAATGGTTCAGAAGTTACAACTGCCAACAGAGAAACATCCAACGCCCTATAAGATCGGATGGATCAAGAAAGGTGCAGAGTCGAAAGTGTTAGTATTGTGATCAAGAAGCCAATATTTGTAGCGCTTTTTATTTTCACGAATTGAATGATTTATATCATTTTATTCCTTGAGTAAATTATATTATTTATGGGTCATTTAAGTCGATGACTTAGATTGTAGAATTTCATATTGAAATAAATATATTTACTCTAAATTATCCTTAATCTTGATTTTAGCATGGAACACTAATTATCGTGTTTAAGATTAATGTGTGGATTAAATGATAGTTATATTTTACAAACTATTTAATAAAGGGTTATCAATTTAATCACACAGATATATAATGGAGATTATGATATCGGATAGACCCGAAATGAAACATATTATGGATTGTGTTTGTGTCATTAATGTTTCATACGTGTCTCGAATTCTATAGTATGAGATGTTCATTTTTCAAAAATGCATGTCTGTTAGCGTCGCTCAACATTAGCCGTAAAAGGTATCTATACGAGTGGTGTTACGACGGGCGTGACTAGTGCAGCGGATTATGTTTATCAAGAATATTTTGTCCCTCATATTTTATGAGTGATAATGTCCACGAGCCCCTTGATTGAAATGATATCGTAATGCATGCAATGTGATTAAGAGCAATCATATTTACGATAAACTTTTGGAATCAAGAAATAAATAAGTTGAGAGGATGACACATTCCTACCTTGAACTTATTTAGGATATTATGCGACAAGGAATTGACATGGGCAATTACTGCTTTAGGATGGTGATACGTATATGAGATACTTATTATCTATGTCACTTGGGTAGTCCTAATGTATTTGCTTGATACCGCTTATGATTTATAGAATTAGAATGGGTTCAAATTCTATTGCCAATGTGACATGGATCCTACTGGGTCACACCGAAAAGAAAAGATCGAAGAATTTATTTTCTGTTTGTTACATGGAGATGTAAATATAATGAGAAATTTATTATGAGATAATTTATCTTTTCATTATATAATGCAAAATAAATAAAGATTCAAATAAGATATGTGATATGAAATGATAAATATATATGGGATATATTTTATCATTTATTGAGGAAATCGGCTATGCTCTATTATTGTGGATTGGATTAAAACGATATAACAAGTAATACGCCTATGATTGGTAAATTGTAAACCAAAAAGATACGATCTTTTATGGTTATTATATGATTACTTGTCTTACGGAAATAATGGTATAATTTTTAATAATTAAATGAGATTTTAATTACTAAGATGGAGGAGCCGTGATTGACATATATACACATCTTTATATCTATTAGAATGTAGATATATTTCAAGTGGGATCAAAAAGAGTTTTGGACTCCCTAGAGAAATTGTGAACCATCGTTCGAGTATTTCTAGCTAAAGAAAGGGAGATTCTTTGATCGAATTCTTGGTAGATATCAGTAGAGATACCATACGTTTGGTATTTGGATACGTACTCATCTCAAGGTAATATCAGGTATGATCGCTACGAACGAGTTAAGTTTAATTCGCATGGATCTTGGTGGAATCGGTTTGATATGTTGATATAAAATTTTTAATTTAAGCTGCGTATAATACATGATTATGTGCACCGATTCCTTACAGAAAATCACTGAGGTCTGTCGCGTTCCACTCACTATTGGAAAGAATTATCGAGATGAGATTTGTGCGACGTTGTCGATATGGACGCTTGTAAAATTTTTCTGGGTCGACCATGGGAGTTCAACGTCAATTCTGTCCACGATGGAAAACAAAACACATATGAATTTTACTTCCATCGACGACGGATTGTGTTGCTACCATTGATTGAGCGAACCGAATTACCCAACGTCTCTAAGACAGGGTGTAAAGCGTTATTCGTTGTATCCGAGGCCAAGTTTAATGCTGATATGAGAGAGGTCGATGAGGTTCTCGTGCTAGCTATTAAAGAGTTGTTGAAAGGTCTAATCCTGAAGTTCCTGCCATCGTACAACCATTATTAAATGAATTTCAAGATGTATTTCCCGATGTGTTGCCTCAAGGTTTGCCCCCGATGAGGAACATTCAACATCACATCGATTTATCACCTGGAGCAAGTTTACCAAATCTGCCGCATTATTGGATGAGCCCAAAAGAGAACGACATCCTACGAGAACAAGTGGAGGAACTCCTGAAGGCTGGGAAAATTCGCGAGAGTATGAGTCCTTGTGCAGTGCCAGCATTGTTGACGCCGAAGAAAGATGGTAGCTGGAGGATGTGTGTTGACAGCCGCACAATCAATCGAATCACTGTGAAGTACAGATTTCCCATTCCTCGAATGAACGATATGCTAGATGCGCTTGTGGGCTCTTGTGTTTACAGCAAGGTCAACTGGAGAAGTGGATATCATCAGATTCGTATTAGGCCCGGTGATGAATGGAAGACTGCCTTCAAAATTAAGGAAGGGTTGTATGAATGGCTTGTTATGCCATTCGGACTTTCAAATGCCCCAGCACGTTTATGCGCATCATGAATCAGGTTCTCAAGCCTTTCATCAATAAATTTGTTGTCGTTTATTTCGACGATATCCGGTTTACAGCAAGACTGAGGCAGAGCATTTTGGACACTTGCGAGCTGTTTTTGAAGTTTTGCGGGAATCTAAGTTGTACGGAAACCTCAAGAAGTGCGAGTTTATGACTCCTCGCTTAATCTTCCTCGGTTTCGTGATTAGCTCGGATGGTGTTGAAACTGATGAGGCGAAAGTTGAGCGATAAGAGAGTGGCCTACTCCTAAGACTGTTGGCAATATGCGAAGTTTCCATGGACTTGCGACATTCTATCATAGGTTCATCAGAGATTTTAGCACCATTATGGCCCCGATTACCGAGTGCTTGAAGAAGGGAAAATTCGAGTGGAGTGAGAAGGCTGAGGCCAGCTTCGCAATGATTAAGGAGAAGTTATGTAATGCGCCTGTTTTAACGTTGCCGAATTTTGATAAATTATTTACCGTGGAGCGTGATGCTTCGAATTTGGGTATTGGAGCAGTGTTATCGCAAGAAGGCAAGCCTGTGGAGTTTTTTTAGTGAAAATCTAAGTGACGCTCGAAAGAAGTGGAGTACTTACGAGCAAGAGTTTTATGCTGTTTATCGGGCCCTCACCATTGGGAGCATTACCTTATTCAGCGTGATTTTGTCTTGTTTAGTGATAATCAGGCGCTGAAATATATCAACAATTAGAAGAACGTGAGCAAGATGCATGCCGCCTGGATTGAATATCTTCAGCGATTCACGTTCACACTAAAGCATAAATCAGGCCAACAAAATCGAGTTGCTGATGCTCTTAGTAGGAGGGCGAGTTGCTAGTTACCTTAAAATATGAGATTACTGGGTTTGACTACTTGGCGGAATTATATCAGACTGATGATGATTTTAAAGACATTTGGGAGGAGTGTAATATGAGGCTGGTTGTAGAGGAATTTCATATACAAGACGGATTTCTATTTCGGGCGAATCGGTTGTGCATTCCACGTTCCTCCTTACGCGAGCAACTCATTCGTGACGTACACTCATGGGGCCTCGCTGGTCACATTGGAAGAGATAAAACGAAAAGAGCCAAGCACAAAACACCGGCTTGTATACGCCATTGCCGGTTCCTGAAGATATTTAGGAAGATCTATCTATGGACTTTGTGTTGGCTTTGCCGCGCAACATGGCATGGATTCTGTTTTTGTTGTCGTCGATAGATTTTCTAAAATGGCGCATTTTATCCTGTGCAAGAAGACGTTAGATGCGTCGCATGTTGCTGATTTATTTTTCAAAGAGGTGGTGCGCTGGGCTTTTAAATAAAATAATGCATTTAAAATTCAAAATTATTAAAATAGGATTATTGTCACAAAATTTACCAAAATCGGGGAAAACGCAGACAATGAACGCGACATCGCATCCAATGGACGCTAGGCCGCATGTAATGGGCGCGATGACTTTATCATTGGGTAAAATTTCGCCTGCTTTGGCCTCTGATAAAATAGAGTTATTGTTAATTTATTTCGCCCTGGAAAATGCACTATTTTATTTCGCATTAGGTGCACTATTTTAAAGTCATCGCGCTGGAAAATGCACCTAATGCACCTAATGCACTATTTTATTGTTAATTTATTTCGCCCTGGAAAGCGCACCAGGGCTTTTTATTAAAATAGTGCATTTTCCAAGAATCCCATGAACAGTGCTGATTTTCTAAAATACAAACAAGATCGATCCCACATCATGGTTTTTAAGACCGGACCGGACCGGCCGGTTCCGACCGGAAACCAGTGAACCGGTCGGAAATCCGGTTCGGCTCCGGTCCGGTCTAAGTTTTATTAAAAAAAATTAAAATACGATAAAGAACATGTTGGCAAAGTAGCAAATACAAACAATGAGTGTATGGTGTAGTGGTTAACGCGCTGTACTTTTGCTTCTCAGACAGGGTTCGAATACCGCTGGACCCCTATCAATGTAACTTTTTTGAAAAAAATAATGAAGTTGGTTTAATTACAACATGGGCCAACATTATTCAGCCCAAACCCTTTACCACTTAATCCAGCCCAATGTCTTTATTTTTTTAATCTTATTAATTCGTTAGCTATACATCTATATTGTTAAATTATTTGTATAAGTAGACTATTTTTTTTATATTTTTAATGACACCGGTTTTACTCCGGTTTTGATTTCGATTTTATACCGGTTGAACCATTAAACCTTAAACCACTAAAATTTCCGATCCGGTTCGAAAACCCGGTTTCAGAACCTTGTCCCACATTAGATAGAAAGAAACGGTGAAGTGTTTGTTGTCTGTCTCTGACACGCACTGTCACTGTTTTTTACCCCTTTACCGTTGTATGTATTCTCCCACGAGCCGTTTGTTTTAGCAGAAAAAGAAAAAATAAAGGAAAAAAAGAATTGTGAGCTGCTTAGCTTTCACTGTAATAACCAACGAGACATTACTGTAGTTTAATTGCTCGAAGAAACGCTCGTGTTTTTTTTTTTTCTTATGTGTTAATCAACCCTCTGCAGAATTTTCATCCCTGCAAAAGCATCATAGAGTAGGCTTCTCTTTGTCATTCTTTGCTTCATTCGCCGCTTGAATCTCCTTTATTCACTTAGGCAGGAAGATCATAGGAACAAAGAAAAGAAAGAAACGAAAAGAAAAGAAAAGAAAAGAAAAGCCTGTTTTTCCTCTGGCTTTTGCACATGCCTCGTCTCAGTGGCATCGACCAACTCATTTCTCAGGCTTTTAGAGGAGCAAACGCCTTTGATTCCTATGTATTGCTTGCATCGTACTCTTTCAGCTTGTGGGTCTCCTCCATCTTTGATCTAAAGCCATCTTCTTGTCTTTTTTGGGCTGAGCTGAGTATAGGTTTACTGTAATAGAACGAACATTTGTACCCCATATGTTTTCTTCTTTTTTTTTTTTATCTTGGCTTATCCTGTGATTTGAGTTGAGGATTTATTAGAGCTTGGAGTTTTCTTTTTTTCATTCGATGATGGGGATTGGGATAACGCAAGCTCTTTGGTATGTGATTAAAGTCGGTGCGGTTGCTTGTTTCTTGCTGATTCAAGAATCTGCAGGTAATTTGTTGTTAGTGTTTGCCTTTTTGCATGCCTTAATATATCGTTTCCTTTCCTGATAGTTCTGTTACATTAACAATGTTTTTAGTGGTGGGCTGTTTAAGGAAAAGATTTTACCCTTTGCAATGACAAGCTACATAGTACCTGTTATTAAGGTTGGTTAGATATTGATTAGGATAGGACAAAAACTGCTGTTGTAAGATTTCTGAATGAAGCAGATTGCGAAAAGTTCATCCGATGATCTTCTCTTTCAGTGCAATGGAGAATAAATTAGGAGAACTCTTATTGAATCACGTAGCTAAGACTAATATGATGTACGCAGTTTAACAAGTGGCTATTGTCTTCAAACTCTATATGAAAGATCCATAAAATTCTGAATTCAAACTATATATGAGCTCTGTGTAACTTTAGCTTCAGCTCTGTCCAGCACATGGAAATTTCTGGACAACATCACTTATGGGATCTTACCGTTGCTCGTTTGGCCAATATAGTTTTCCTCAGTATTTTTTCACCAAACAAAAGTTTAGGAGTTTCCTCGGACCTTTTTTCCAAGCAATGTCTTAGAACATCCATCTCTTCAAATTTGCAGGAGAAACAACACCTGGGCTTACCCCTAACATTGACGTTTTCATAAGCCTAAGTTTTACCCCAGAACCTCAACCAACAAATGGTTAGTATTCTCTTACAACTCCTCACTATTTTCTCTACCGTAATTCCTCTGTATTGGTTCGAACAATTAACTCTTTAACTTCATGATTTCAGACACGGATTTACAACCTCCTCCAAGCATAATCCCTCCTTTAGCATCCACGCTACCGCCCTATCCTTTAGTCTCACCACCATCACCACCCAATGACGATTTTGCCCCATCTTTACCGCCTATTTCACAGCCCGAAATCCCTCCATCGCCTACCGTAGAACGTCCTCCAAATATAGCCCCTCCTTTATCATCCACGCCACCCTTTCCTTCACCGCCATCGCCTGATAATGATTCTGTCCCATTATTACCGCCTGTTTCTCAGCCAGAAATCCCTCCATCTCCTACTTTACAACCTCCTCCAGGTAATGTTGTGTGTGTGTTATTTGTAATGATGCCCTGTTCTCTGATAGCGTTAAGTTACGATCTTACACAGAACCTCTCACGCCCCCTTCAATTAGTGCGCCACCGCCGAAGGATGGAACCCCTCAGTCTTCGGTACCTAAATCTACGCCGCCAAATTCTCATGATTCTCCTCCAAATATAGCCCCTCCTTTATCATCCACGCCACCCTTTCCTTCACCGCCATCGCCTGATAATGATTCTGTCCCATTATTACCGCCTATATCTCAGCCAGAAATCCCTCCATCTCCTACTTTACAACCTCCTCCAGGTAATGTGTGTGTGTGTGTTATTTGTAATGATGCCCTGTTCTCTGATAGCGTTAAGTTACGATCTTACACAGAACCTCTCACGCCCCCTTCAATCAGTGCGCCACCGCCGAAGGATGGAACCCCTCAGTCTTCGGTACCTAAATCTACGCCGCCAAATTCTCATGATTCTCCTCCTTCAGCGGAACCTGGTAACCTTTTTTTTTCTTTATCTTTTATATTGGGTGGGATTTATGATTAGAGATTCCATCCTTTTGTTTCAGTTATTACTTGTTTGAGGTAATATGATGATTTTCCAATGCAGTGTTGAGTCCCCCTTCACCAAGACGAATGCCGGCGTCTCCGCCTGGTGTGGTTTTTTTTTTTTTTTTTGCATTTGGTTTGTTGTCTCCATTCTTACTGTGTGAGGTCTTGTGGAGAAATGCAACTGAAAATTTGAAGGACTTCTTAGCTTCTTTAGTTGAACTTTAACAGACTCCCCCGAAAATCCTTCGCTGAGTCCACCGTTGCCTCGGATGTCTCCTTCTGCGCAGCCAATTTCAGCTGAACCGCCTTCGCCGGTCCCTCCAGGTGATACTATATAATTATATAATGAATTTTTTTTAAAATATTTCTTCTTTAGACTTTTTTGTGACTTATGAATGGGTTTGTGTCGAATGAAAGTACGAAGTGCCGAATCATTCCGTGTGAAGAATATAATATCTGAATGCCCTTTTATAGAATGCCCTTTGTAAGCAGACATTGCTTGAAACTAGTGACCATATGTGAATCCATACTTCATTGCATGTTATTTCTCGTATTTGCTTTGCCTCTTTATTGACTTGCGACTGGAGTTGGGTCTAACGAAAGTAGGAAGAATTGCATCATTTTGTGTGAAGGTGGCGCGCGCATATGAAGTATCTTATGTGAAGAAAATAATAACTGGATGATGAATTAGTGAAATCTGCATTCATGAAGAACCGACCTTTATATATAATACATCCTTTGTAAGCAAGCATAGTTGAAACCTAGTGACACGAATATGTGAATCCATACTTCATTGCATATTCTTCCTGATATTTCTTTGCCTCTATTTTGCGTAAGTGTTGCTGAGAAATGAAGTTGAAATTTTGGAGAACATAGCTTCATCAGTTGAACTCTAATTAACAGACTCCTCTAAAAATCCAGGACTGAGTCCACCATTGCCTCAGATATCCCCAACCACCAAGCCGATTTCAGCTAAACCACCTTCCTCAGGTGATGTGATAT
Source organism: Craterostigma plantagineum (assembly GCA_027422505.1). NCBI lineage: Eukaryota > Viridiplantae > Streptophyta > Magnoliopsida > Lamiales > Linderniaceae > Craterostigma > Craterostigma plantagineum. The sequence goes on along the minus strand of JAPQWV010000011.1, from coordinate 10,006,071 downwards.
TTAAATATACGTTCTGAGGTGGTAGCTTCGTTCTATTTTCTCTCGTTTGATGGGAATTTTTGCATATTTAGGCTATGTTTGGATTAAAGAAATTGTGCGGAAAAGAAAAATTGGAGAAAAAATGGTCTAAATCGATTTTCTCTCTTTTCTTGCATTCATCTATTTCTTCAATCAACCAAACCTAAAAACTAGTTTTCCTTTTGCCATTACATTCCTATACTAATCTCCTTAAACCAAACGGAGTGTTAAAGTTGAGCATATAGTCAACCACAACTGCCCCAAAAAATAGTGTTTTTTTTTTTGCAAATGGCTAAGCATCGCCCCTTTCAATACATCTTTTGCAAGAAAACATAGTTGAAAACTGATGACCCCGTGCTCCTCTTATATGATTCCCTTATTGCAAAAAGGTTGCCCTTGCAGTTATTTACCATCTTATCCTTTCATTTTCTTACAGAGAAACGCCCTCTCCTATGTCAGCACCTCGTCCAAGCATCACAGCTAGTTCGCCAGTTTCAGCTCCGGCCCATAAATTTGCCCATAATGTTTCACCCTTAAGACAAACACCAACTCAAGGTTTGTTCATTACCCACGTAGTGCTTTTCTATATATCTCACCGTATTTCATCGTCAGAAAATGGATAACGTATGATGTTTGTCTTTTTCACATTCAGCTCCTTCTTCGAGTAACAATCCCGAGCATCCTCCTGTGAACGCCCCACCGCCTACTCGCCCTCGTTTTCATCCTAAAAAGTCAACTCGTGATTCTCAATCGCCCTCTCCGCCGCCACTTGACGTTCTTCCACCTTCAGGTTTTTTTTTCTAATCAATTTTAAGTACGTTGTAAGCATTTATTTTACTCCGTCGCTTGCGTATTTTTTCGATTTGGAGTGCAATATATTACGCATCTCACTTTTATCTCCGACACTTTTAGAACTCATACGTAACGAATGTGTAATACTAGACACGAACTTGAATTTTTATACGAAACTCCAATTTTTATGATGCTCATATTTTTTTCCCGATAAAAAACTCTCAGGATCGTCATCGCATGAACCACCTACTAATTCTCCCATTTCTTCGTGCGATGATAATTGTTCAGACGCGCCAGCTCCAAAATCCAGGCCGAGTAAGAACTAAGAGTTCCACTTTTTTCCTCTTTATCTGATGAAATATACCAATTTATATTGTTTTTTTTTATAACACATTAACGTTCTTCGTATTCAAAGCTCCATTCGTCTCCCGTAAGAAGTTCCCTTCTGCACCACCACCACGGCGAAGTCCAAAACCGCCGCCGCCGCCATTGCAAGCATTACCTCCTCCACCTCCTCAAAAAGGTGCATTATTCCGAGTTTCCATTTCTTTCTCTTGATTTTTTCTCATCCATGTCCAAAATATAATAATCAAAACTGAATTTTAACATTCGCCGCGATGTGCAGATTGCGGGCCACTGACGTGCGCCGAGCCTTTAACATACGGTCCGCCCGAGTCTCACTGTACGTGCGTGTACCCAATACAAGTCGGCCTTCAGCTCGGCGTAGCGCTGTATACTTTCTTCCCATCGGTTTCGGAATTAGCTTCCGAAATTGCCGATGGAGTATATACGAATTCGAGCCACGTTCGAATTATGGGAGCTAATACAGCTGCAGATAATCCCGATAAGACTATAGTCGTGGTGTATTTGTTGCCCGTCGGAAGTGGATTCGATTATAACGCGGCGTACTTCGTATTCGAGAGATTTTGGGACAAACGAGTGGTTATAAAACACTCCTTGTTCGGCGATTACGACGTGCTGTATGTTAAGTATCCAGGTAATTCTTTGTCCAAAACCTCATTTAGCTCAGAGCTTAGTTATCTTTTCGGTGATGTGTGTTTGGGGGAGTGGCATTTTAAGGACATTTTAGATTTAAAAAGAGGCGATCGTAGGGCGGATTCGTAGCATTTTGGTGACACTTAGGGTCCGTTTGGTATGCGGAATTCAATGAAGAAAAGGAAAGGAAAATAGAATGATACGCATCGATCATTGTACATCACGTTTCGTGTGTCGTACCATTATACATTTTCTTTTCTTTTCCACATCGAATTACGCAAACCAAACGCATCCTTAAATTTTCAAGTTTAAGACCATTAAGTAACAAGTTAAGCAATTTGAGGACGGCTTTTCAAAGTTGAAGCAATTTGACGGCAGTAGGTTCGAAATCCTTGCGTTAATTGTCTTGAAATTACATCGGGTTCTAAAATTGCAACATTTAACTGAAGTGTCGTCAAACTGCTTTAATTTTGAGATTTATTGTCCTTAAACTGTAATCCTCTAATTCAAGTGTCCTTATAACGCCATCACCCCTAATATACAGTACCAAAAAAAAAAAAGATAACTAAGCCTTTACTTTAGTGAACGCATCTATATTCGTCACACAGTTATTATTCCTTCGTAAAACATATGCAAACTGAATACTGGAAGTTATTATACTTTATATATATAGGCTTGTCAAGGAATCTAATTTATGTAGCAAAAAATACTTCTGAATAGTTTTATGTTTTGTCTGAATACAGGCTTACCACCTTCTCCACCATTGCCTCCGTCTCTTATTGCAAACGAGCCATATTCTGGTTCGGACAATCACGGAAGGACTGTCCAACAACCTCTCGGGATCGACGTAAGTAGGAATAGCCAACACAAACACAACAGACTCAACAGAAGTATACTCGCCGTCGTAATCTTATCCGCTCTTCTTGCCATCATTCTACTTTCTGCCCTCGCATGGGCATTTGTCTCGAGATACAGACGTTCGAACGAAAGAATGGATGCTTCTCCGCAAAGTACGCTTCGTTCCTCGCAAAGACGCCTGGTAATAATTCTCTTCTCTGTGTGAAAACTTCGACTCTTACAAAAAAATTCGCTGATTTTGACCTCGTTTTTTTCGTGGGCCTTAAGCTTTATCGGCGGTCGTTAACGGGCCCGATTCCAGGCCCGTCTCGTTGAGTTCGAGCCTTGCTTCTTACAAGGGCTCGGCGAGGACGTTCTCCGTGGAAGACCTTCATCGAGCCACCGATGGCTTCGACGAGTCGAGAATACTAGGCGAGGGCGGGTTTGGGTGTGTCTACAGCGGGACCCTCGGCGAAGGCACGAAGGTTGCGATGAAGGTGCTGAAGAGAGACGACCAGCAAGGAGCTCGGGAATTCTTGGCCGAGGTGGAGATGCTAAGTAGGCTCCACCACAGAAATTTGGTGAAGTTGATCGGTATTTGCGTTGAGGGTCACACTCGTTGCTTGGTTTACGAATTGATACCTAACGGTAGCTTGGAATCTCATCTACATGGTAAGAATGATTTCTCGTCGTCATCTTATGTTGAGATTGTAATACTTTATCTGAATCCCTTCATTTTATTACGGTTATTTTATGTGGTAGGAGTCGACAGGGAAAGTTCGCCCCTCGATTGGAGGGCTCGTCTGAAGATCGCGCTTGGAGCCGCTCGGGCGTTGGCGTACCTTCACGAAGATTCCAGCCCGCCGGTCATCCACAGGGATTTTAAGACGAGCAATATTTTGTTGGAGGACGATTTCACGCCGAAGGTGTCCGATTTTGGGCTCGCGCGCAATGCGTTGGATGAGCGGGACAAACATCTCGACTCATGTCATGGGGACCTTCGGGTACGTAATTCGTGTTATGAAATATAATATTTAAAAAATGATGTCGTCTGTAAGGTGAACTGGTAATTCAGCATGGTATCAGAGGCCAGGGTCCAAAGAGATCTGTCTTGAGTATGAAATCCTCACGGCCACCCGTTTAAGAAATTACACGTCTAAGGCTATAATCAAGAAATCTTCTTAGACGTAGGGGGTGTGTTGGAAATATGCTCTATATAATTAAGAATGATACTACTCCCTACAAGCTTAACCTGCTAGGTAAACTGGTCATTAACATGATATCAGAGTTCATAGATTAAAGAGGTCTTGAATACGAATCCTCACGCCAACCTATTTAAGAAAATCGCACGTCTAAATAAGTCTAGACAGTACAGAATTTATCCAGGCGTGATGAGGCGCATTGGAAACATAACATGTAAAATTAAAAAATAATGCAGCCCGTACAAGTTTTAAGCTTTTAGGTGAAGTGGTCATTCAGCAACTCATTTACATCGCCCCTCTTCTCTTAAGCCAAAACCATTCTTACGTTTCCCATTTCTCTAACGAATATCCGTCCTTGTCTGAAATATTACACAGGTACGTGGCTCCAGAGTACGCGATGACGGGCCACCTCCTCGTCAAGAGCGACGTCTACAGCTACGGCGTAGTCCTTCTAGAACTCCTAACGGGAAAAAAGCCCGTTGACATGTCTCAGCCGCCGGGCCTAGAAAACCTAGTCTCGTGGGCCCGCCCCATGCTGACGAACCGCGAGTGCCTGAGGTCCATCGTAGACCGATCCTTAGGCGGTTCGGAAATTCCCTTCGACAGCATAGCCAAAGTAGCCGCCATAGCTTCGATGTGCGTCCAGCCGAGGTTTCCCATCGGCCATTCATGGGCGAGGTCGTCCAAGCCCTAACGCTGATCTACGAACAGGCGAATAGTGATCGCTCTAGTTTTTCGAGCAGGAACCTCAACGGCGAAAATTTAAGGACGGGAGATTTTCTCGAAGCTGAGAGAGATCTTTCCGCGTCTGAGCTTTTGAGCTCTTCTGCAAGGTTCGGGATGATGACGGAGGATTATTATTATTACGGGTCGTCATCTTTACAGAGGAATTTGAGCTCCTCGGGGAATATAATGAGGACGGCGGGCAAGGCGAGGGATTGGTGGAGGAATGCGAGGCGAATGGCTCGAGGGGGTTCGAGCGAGGGCGGCGGGGTTGTGTTGAAGCTGTGGCCTGGGTCTCATTAGTGCAACTAGGGATGCAATTCTATCTTCTCTTTTTCGTTATTTTTTGTTTTCCTTCTTGGGGGGTGATGGTTTTGCTGTATAGACTACAGAATGTTGGTATCTGTTATTTATGCAGTATCCTTTTTTTTTCCTTTTTTATGGTAGGAAAGGTATTTCACTGCATGCTTCGATTAAGTTCAATACTAACGTTGCGTTTGGATTGGCGTATTTGAACGAAATCGAGTGATTTAAAATTATGAATTTCAAAATCTTAATTTCAAATACAAATTCATTGTTTGGCAAATATTAGGATTTCAAAATGAAGTTCGACATCGAACTTCTAACTTTTTCTTAAAAAATAAATACAAAATAAAATAAAAATAATAAATAAAAAAAAAGCTTGCAAGCTGGCTTACGAGCTTTCGAGCACGAGTGGGCTCGAGCTCTAGCTGGCTCATCGAGCTCGCGAGTCGCTCGACTTATCATTCACACCCCTCGTTTTTATTATTATTAATATTTATTATTATTTATTGTTATTACTATTATTATTATTATTTACGAGGGCTCAATTTTGGATTTCGATAACTCACCATTTGACATGGAATTTCAAATCCGACAAATTGCCGTTTAGATTTAACCTCGGATTTTGTCAAAATCACAATCCAAATCCGATCGATTGCCAAATGAAAGATTTGGGGAAAATCCGGATTCCAAATCGAAATCCGGAATCCAAACGGGCCAAGGAATTTAAACTTTACGAGATAATAACACAATAGTGTTATTTTGGATAGTGCTATTACAAAAGTAGATAACCTTTATCACTTTATTACAAAACTAATCAACTTTTTCAATGAACACTAATATTATTTTTAGTTTTCACCACAAAGTTATTTTAAATTACAATGATCTCTATTATTACGTCAAATAGGTAAAGCAATTCCTCTTAATTAATTTTAATACCAAATTATTTTTTACTCATTATTTTTTTCACATTCTCGCCATTTACCATCGGAATCAGTCTACATATATGTTAAGAAATATTATTTAAAGCAATAACAAAATAACCTATATAGAATAAATTACTATATATATTTCACAACAATTCATTTTTTATTACAAAAAAATAACCTATATAGAATAAACTCTAACGTGAATAAAAGAAACAACTTTCCATTAAACTATATTATTATTATTATTATTACTACTACTACTACTTTGACTTTAATATATGAAAAGTAATATTAACGGCTAAATAATAACAATAAAACAAAATAATAATCCTCAAATCAAAATATTCAAATAATCGTTGTCTAACAAATTAATTTCTGAAAAGTTTCACAACTATTAACATTACCCTTGAACGTTTCTTGTAATACTTTCGATCTATTTCATCTGAATATCATCCTATTCGATTATGTCCAGTTTTTATCAATGATGTAAATAAGGATAGCATACAAAATGAAAACAGGCTTTCGGCCCCTCTAATGAAAACTCAAACTGGTAAGGATGTGTTGTCTCCATCATTTCTATTCTAAATCATTTGAAACACATTAACATGGATCAACTTTCAAATACTTGCAAACCTAAAGAAAATAGACCAATCCAACAATAACGACAACGACAACAACATTAACAACGACAACAACAAAAACAATAATAATACTAATAATATCATAATAATAATAATAATATATTTGCATTGCATGCGATGTGACATCTTGTATACTAATCACTTACCACGTAAATGAATGATATGTTTGACTAGCATGATTAACTCAAAAGGGACGATATGATTTACCATGAGCAAGAACAGTCATTGTCCAAGTAACTATGAGATTGTTTGGTTTTTTATTTTTTGTTGATTTAATTAATTGGTGAATACAATAGTACGTAAAAGCATATTTTTAAGAATAAATTATTGGTTTATTTGGGAATGTAGGTTAGATTACATGTTGGTTACTTTTCTTTTTATTTATTTCTTAATTAATATATTTATATTAAAATGGTATTGGGTAAAATATAATTATTAACAAGTTTTATGTTTATTTAAGATAATAACAGTGAAAAATTGTAATTTTATATATTTTTTGAGTGGAAATGAAAATAATGAGAGTTAAAATTCAAAAAGTTCATTAGTTATGTAATAATCTTGAAAACTCAACTAGTTTCTTTGATTATCAAAATAATACTACTTACGTAATTCTCTCTAAACTTTACCATCGCTACCGTTTCGTCCTAACAAAGTTGTCACCTCAACGGACGACTTTAAAATTGATTAAAACACCCGACGCTCTAGTCTCTCTCTACTCTGGTTTAGCTCGATTAGAAAAAATCGAAGGGTTTGGAAAAGCGAAGACTTCAGAGAAGCCTAGCAACGTTAAAATGGTGAGATTCAAGCTCTCGAACTGAAATTTTTTAGATTTGTGGATTCTTAATCATCGTTGAATACTTGTGCTTCGTCCTCCATGTGGTGATTCTTTTTTCCTTTCCTTTTTCTTTTATTGGGGAAAATTGAGTTTTAGGCCCAAACTGTGAAAGCTGTATCGAGTCCCGTACCAGATGCGTGGTACCCTATGCTCGCCTTGTTGATGCTCGCGATCGGTCTCGTCGTCGCCGCTTCTTTCTTCATGTTAGTTTGTCAACTTCATACAAATCAATCGATCGCATTTTTTGGATCTAGTCACTATTCTTCGATAATTCTCGTTATTGCGAGTTCCTGATTTTGTGCTGTGTGTTTTGGGCGCCTGTAGTTTATCCTCAAAGTTTGGAATTGAGGCTGCGGTTGTTTGCTATGTGAATCTTCTGTTTGATCTGTGAGCTGGGATAGAAAGGGTAATGCTATGAGTATTTAGTCACTTGATGCTGAGTATTACCATTAACACATTTAGCTCGCCGGACATTGTTTTCTTTTGTTCTACTTAATAGACTGTGAAAACTAATGATTTTAGCTATATGAGTTGGGTTTTCGACCATTTCTCGTTAATTCTTCGATTTAACTTTGAGTTCATCATATTTGTTCTTGTTCCCATATGGAATTTCACGATTTAGTCTCCATTTTTCCCATCAGTAACTTGTTTTTCTGAATTACCTGAAAGAACTTAGCATAACATTAGTCTGTCTATCATGAGGTACGAAATCTGACATTTTGGTGCAGCTATGAAGCAACCTCGTCGAGGAAAAACCGCAGTCTTGCGAAGGAACTCATTACTGGTGCAATTGCGTCTGTGTTTCTGGTACGTTAACAAGATACAACTCCTAAACACAATTTTTTTCTAAGAAAAAGTTGACGATTTACTTTTCATAGGGCTTTGGATCGTTGTTCTTGCTGCTCACGTCGGGCGTCTATGTCTGAAACTTGAGATGGCAATGGCATTTGGTTTCGGACTAATGAATGTTGGACGTTTTGCACTTCCGAGTTTGTTTTTTCGTAAGTCTTTCTGAGGAAAAGAAACGGGTGATGACTATTCTCTCAGATTTTTCTTGTCTCGGCCTAAAAAGAATATGTTCTTACAACTTTCAATGCTGTGGTTCTATGCTTCATTTTCAGTAGCACTTCATAAGTGATGAGCAGTTTTCTTGTCAAATATTTACAAATATTAGTTTTGATAATTAGGGGTGAGAGATCAGTCTAGTTGGCTCACGAGCTCGATGAGCCGAGCTGAATCGGTTGAAGGGCTCGAGCCAAGCCCACTCAGTAGTGATGGAAAGCTCAAGAATGGCTTTAAGCTCTACTTTCTACCAATTTTTAAGATGGTTCGAGGCTAGAGCTCCATTAATCGAAATGGAAAGAACAAAAAGAAAAAAACAAGGATCGTAAGAATACTAAGTTTTTTTAGCTTCAAAACTCGTCCTTTCCTAATCGAAAGAAGAATGGAAAAGAAACTGGCATAATTCACATACTTTCACATTTCATGAATTTTCGGATAATCAAATTTGAATATCATTTTGCAAATACATTCAATAGCTTCGACAATTAGGTGAAGTAGTACAATTTTTTTGAAAGACATAATCTAGTTTCACAATTATATTTTATTGATTTTTCCTTTTTTATTTTGGGTTTTGAAGATGTTTACTTTGGCATTAATTAGAAATTTCATTTCTTTAATGAAAATGTTTGGTCCTTGTTTGGATCGAGGAATACGGTGAGAAAAGAAAGAGAATGATTTTACGAGCTTTTCCTTCATTTTCCAAACCATTTGGTGAATGAAGTGATTTTCCATTGTTTTTTCTTTAAATGTAACTTAAGTTTCCTTTTCCTCATCAATTACTCTAATCAACATTCCATGAAAACGCTTAACTCGATATTTTCATATATCTTTCATGAAAACGCATAAATCGATATTTTATATCTTCAGGATTATGTAAAAGAACTCTGTATTCTTCATTAAAATGTCTGAACTCCATTTTTTGCTTCAGAACGTCTAGAAACTTCGATATCTTTGATATTTTTCTTGACATTTTTTTGTAAGAACGCCTTGACACTCTTCATCAAAACGTCTACCTCAATATTTTGTTTATTTCTCGCAAGAAACTCCAGAAACTTCGATATATTTGATATTTTCAAGAAACATTTTCCACGAGAACGTCTAGAAACTTTGATATCTTTAGTGGGGTCTTTACACATAAATACCCCTTCTGTAAAAAAAACTTGTAATTATGTCAGCATTTTTTTATATGTATGTACCTAACATAAAAATTTTTACAGATAGGTACTCGATCCGCCTCAGGTACGCCATACAACACATCTGGCTACCCTATATCAACGTATTGTGGTACGTAATCTTAGAAATTGTTACGCCATATTAGCACATTTAGGTACCGCCTATTTACACATTAGGTACGCCGTACAAACACATTTAAGTACCCTATATCAACGTGTTATGGTACGCAATACACACAGGAAGGTACGGCATGACTGAAGAGACTGGTACAACTTAAATCGGGTACCTATCTGTAAAAATTTCTGACATAGGTACTGATCTGTAAGTTTTTATTCAAATAGATATTTATGTGTAGATACCCGATATCTTTAATGTTTTTTTCACCAAAAAGAAATTTGTAAACCATTGTATTGCGTACGCAGCTCTGTTTCACAGTCCCCCAAAACCTCTCAATTTCAAAAGCAACGAAACACAAACGAAAAAAGAAATCGACAAATGGAGGATACACCGATGAATACTCCACCAGCGACCGAGCCGAGGAAGCGCGGTCGGCCGAAGGGCTCGACCTCGAAATCGAAAGCCGACAAGGAGAAGGACCTTGTCCGAACCGACGGATCTTCTAAAGGTCGGAGGAGCACGTCGGCTGCAGCCGACGAGAGCTACGCGCACTGGAAGCAGCTCGTCCCTATGTTATGACCCTAAATCACTATTAGTCCCCGAAAATACGCCGCATCAGTAATGGCCCCTCAGTTATGTTCCGTCCATCAATGTTAGTCCATTCCGTCTTGTTTGACCCGTTTGACCGTTAAAATATAACGGGATCGTTAGTCCCAAATTGAAAAACGGAGTTACTGTTTTTACCCAAAAACCCTAAATTATACCCAATATTAAAATTGCCTCCTACCAAGAAACCCATCAAAACCCGAAATAGCAACAGAAATCCGTCATTGAGCAGGTGTTTGCAGAAATCATCAACGCTCAGCTCATTATCGTACCTAAAAATGAGTACAAACGCGGATTCATATTCTTGTAATGCAAGAACTCGCTTTGCCTTCTCCGATTCAAGGCCTGTGCCAACCGATCCATTATTTTGCAGATGTGGTATTGAACTTCCATTAAATACCTCTTGGACCAAGGATAATCGGGGAAGAAGATAAAGGTGTTGTCCATTTTATAAGGTACCAGTTCATTCCAATCGGCCATAGATGTTTATTTGACAATCGATTAACGTGGCTTAGTTTGAAATTCATAAACAGAGTGCAAGATACTGTGGAAATTTTCAGTGGTGGGATCCCGAAATGTGTGATAGATCGAAAACAATCATTCCCGGATTGTTGAAAAAGTGCAACTTAATAGAAGAGCAAATTAGGCAGTTTCACGTTAAGGAAGGGAAAATGCTATCACAAATCAATTTGGCATGCTTAAGGAAGTGAAGCTGAAAGCTGATGTTCAAGCTCTGAAAATCAAAGAGCAAATGTTGAATGATGAGATTAGAGCTTTGAAGATGAAGGCAAATGGTTCACCAATATGTAGGCTGATTTTGGTGTTTGTAATCACAACTTGTATGTGTGTTTGTTTCAGGTTGTGTTGAATTTGGTATGTATGTTGCAAGGCAGATGCATGTTTGTTGTAGGATATGTTGATTTTGGTGTGTATGTTGCAAAGCGGGTTTCTGCTTTTGTGTTTTGAATGAAACTGTTTTGACTAAAAGTATGTTTTTCACAAGACAAATACAATCGAATTCATCACAAGGTTCAAAAGGAAATTATAAACTAAATCCATCACAAAATACAACCAAAAGTTACCCAATACAGACATTGAAGTCACAGACATTAAAAAACCCAAACAAACACCAAATTTTGATATCATCTCATTTCTCCAAGTCATTACACTCTCCTCTCTTATTACTTGTCCCATATGCAGCTCTAAGGTTGGGTACAGTAATGAAATTCACTCCACCTCTTACAATTACAGGTGCATTCACAGCAGGAGTTTGAAATGCCTACAAGAATAACATTGTTAATGAATATCCCAAGCAATTACTCATACAAAAAAGATAATAAGCTCACATTGACTGAGGATACATGGTTGGAGCTTCAGTTATGTTAACTTGCACATTGCCTGACCTTCTAACCTACAAGAACATGAAAGGAAATGACTCAGAAAAACATGACTTGAAATGACTAAAAAAAGAGCTTACAGACAGTTTTGTAGGCCTTCTAGCTGAGCCGATAGATGTGAACTCCGAGGCTGATTAGAAGATGCAGATTGTGAAGTCTGATGTTGATTAGAAGATGCAGATTGTGAAGACTGAGGTTGATCACTTGATCCAGGCTGATGTACTGATTTGTTGGTCCTAACATTGTGCCCTTTTCCCCCGCACTTTCCACAGTAGGATTTTGTCTCCTTTTCAGCTTTGTGGCACTGACAGCAGCAGGGGGGTTCATCAACTTCTCTTTTTCTCATCTTCTTTGGCCTTCCAGGTTTATTCTCATACACAGGTGGCAATGGAGGTGGCAGATCACACTTTGGCCATAAATCAGGTCCATTAACTCCTTGAATTGCGTGTTCATAAACTTTCTGATATGTGCTCACCTTGTAGCAATCATGCACATACTCCTGCGGATCTTTATTTCTGTTGGGGTAGGTCCGATTAATTGACGCCGGCCCCCGAACAGCGCAATGTGGCGATAGCGGAAGCGCGTTTTGAACCTAGCGCCCTTCGGCTTCTCCCGAGGGCTCAAGATACTTCCCTGAGCCTCAGGAGACCACGTCTAATCCGAACTTCTCAGATTCGAATTTAATACAAATTTATTCGAATTAATAATTTCATTCCAAACTAGTTCGAACAAAGCGGCAGCCGACAGTGTTTCGACTATTTGGCGACCGAAACGATTTTCGATAGATACCAAATTTCCAGACTGATTCTACACTTTCCGAAGATCACAACGAGGAGTCTTTCGAATCATTCTGATGTTGTTTTGTATTTTTCGCAAAATCAAATCAGTGGTTCGAAATTATCAATTCGACTAAAGCGGCAGTCTGCAGTCTTTTGACAGTTTGACAACCGAAATGATTTTCGATCAATACCAAATTTTCCAGATTGATTCTACACTTCCTAACGATCATACAAGGGGTCTTTCGAATCATGCCGATATCGTTTGATATTTTTCGTAAAATCAAATCAGTAGGGTTCGAAACATACCGTCGGTGAACGTGATTTCACCTCGGATGGACGTCGCTGCGCCTCGTCTGGTTCCCGGGGCCTCCGGGCTTCACGCCGGTATGACCTTGATCGAACCTCCGAGACTGCTCCCGATGGCTAGCGCAGTTCGGTTTGGGCGTCGGGACTCGTCAAACGATCCCGTAGCTTGACGTGGCTTGAGAAGTTCAAAACCTAAACTCACTTTTTCTAGTTGTCTTTTATTGTTGAGTTGTTGAGAGCATGTACCAAGTTCTCAAGCTTAGAAAACTTACTTCCATTGCATGCTTCTTACTTAAGTACCATGTGTTACTATCTTAGTAAGCAAGTTAGGTGTCATGTTATTTCATGTAGTAAAATTCCACTAACTTTGTTTATAATATTTCTACAACACTTGTCATGCATCTTCAAAGTGAGTCACTTGCCACCTCAAGCTATGTGGCAAGCCATGGAATTCTCCACATGCCCAAGACCATGCAAAATTTCAAGTAAATTCCAATTTGACTCCCGAGGTTTTTAAATTCTTAATTTAGTCCCTCAATTTTAAGTAATAAAATAATTAAATCCAATCTAATTATTTTAATTACAATCGAGCCGCATTTAGTTAATTAATTAAACACTTAAGACAATCTCAAGTCCTAATTATTCCCGTGATCGTGACCGGAATTTAACTAAATCATCGACACCTCGTATCAACTTTGCCACTACCTCAACGAATCCCATTCATTAGGTTCTAGAGAAAAGCCCGCCGTTTTCGTTCAAGTTCATTACCATTTTTAAGCGCGACTCTCTAGGTCCGTCTCAACTGGCACGGGAGGAATCCGCGAGTCCCGGTATTCGCCTAGCCAATCCCGCGGTACCCGACAAATCCCAGTTGAGAACGAATTTGATCTAATCGAAATTCGGGCGAACCGACTATATTATATGCATTTATATACATCTTACGCCTTTCACTTGTGTCCCGGTTAGGTGAGAGCCATGTAAATGTCAAACTCACTAACCTAACTCTATGTTATAATCGAGACCCAACCGATTATTTAAACTCTGTTTCGTATCTAATACAAGCGAGCTTTCCGAGCTTCGGCCGAAGGCTTTACAATCGTCGTTCTCCAATTACCTCATAGGACGTTAACCTATACGAATATAGGCAGTGAATCCCAATAGCAGTCAAAGCCCGACAATCACCTCCGTAAAGTCAGTTGCGTTTCGTCGCTGGCCCGTGTCCCATTTCGGAACACTTGCGGACCTAGCCAACTAGCGACAAACGGAAATCGCGAAAGCAAATCGGTAGTGACCCTATCAGTCTGAGGCTGCTATAGTCATTCGTTCAATCATTGACAACATCCTAGTCATGTGATCGAGTCGAATACGAGCCGAATGTCCGAATACGCGATCTCTCGGATCACCAATATCTCCATCACGACCCACAACGTCAGGTAATCGGTGACACTACCGATACTATGTGGTCGTCAATGTAAGTCACATTTGGATATCTAATCACCCACCTAGAATCCTTAGAATTACGGACTTTTCATTTAATGCTGAGATTAAGGACCGTCCGGTGTCTCCTCACTCGTCCCCACGAGAATCAGACGTCCAAGTCAAACATTGGGGTGTTATTTATTTATCGCACCGCCAAATGGCAAGCAGACTTTAAATTCGATAAATAAATAATAATGCCTGTATTCTAATGAAAATAATATTCACTACTTTATTTTAACAGTATATACAATGAAACTGTCTATCGACCTATACTATTTCTAGTCCTCGTATGGCATTTCGAGGGCACACTCCCTAACAGCCTCCCTCTTGCACTCGAATGTCATGTGCTGCACCTAATGCCAGTCACCATGGTATCGTAGCCCCATCTTGTCCAGATGCTGTTCCATAACTGCTTGGGACAAGGGCTTCATGAGTGGGTCCGCCACGTTTTCTGCGGTGGCGATTTTCTGCACGGCGGCCATCCCGTTTTCAACAAACTCACGTAATACGCGATATTTTCTCTCAATATGTTTGGACTTGCTATGAGATCGTGCTTCCTTCGCCTGCGCGACTGCACCGCTATTTTCGCACCAAAGTGTAAGCGGTCTGTCCGCAACTGGCACCACAGTAAGTTCCTCCAAGAACTTTTTTCATCCAAACAGCTTCTTTAGCTGCCTTTGAGGCTGCTATGTATTCTGCCTCACACGTGGAATCGGCGGTTGTGCTTTGCTTGGAGCTTCTCCAAGACACCGCCCCACCGTTGAGCACGAATACAAAACCTGAAGTAGATTTTCGGTCATCCACGTCCGACTGGAAGTCCGAATCAGTGTAACCTTCTACTTCTAGTCCAGCTCCTCCATAGACAAGCGTTAAGTCTTGAGTCCGTCTAAGGTACTTAAAGATATTCTTAACGGCAGTCCAGTGTCCTTCCCCTGGGTTTGCCTGAAATCGACTAACTACGCTCACAGCGTAGGCAATGTCAGGCCGTGTACACAACATCGCGTACATCAGACTACCCACTGCAGACGCATAGGTTGTTCCACTCATCCGTCTCGGTCTTCCTCACTTTGAGGTGACATTGATTTCGACAAATGGACCCCATGCCGCATAGGTAAGACCCTCTCTTAAAGTCATCCATTCTAAATTTCTTCAGGATTTTCTCTAAGTGAAGGGCCTGAGATAAGCCGATCGTTCTGTTCGCTCGATCCCTGAACAAGCGAATACCAAGTATATACGTCGCTTCTCCCAGATCTTTCATGGAGAACTCAGTTGAAAGCCATGTTTTCACCGACAAGAGCATCCCGATGTCGTTTCCTATCAAAAGGATATCATCCACGTACAATACTAGGAACGATACTCCCACTGCTCTCTCTGTAGACACATGGCTCATCTTATTTTTCTCGAATCCAAAGTTCTGAACTGCTTCATCAAAACGTAAGTTCCAGCTACGAGAGGCCTGTTTTAGTCCGTAAATGGACCGATTCCGTTTGCACACTTTGTGAGCATCTGCATGCGATTCAAAACCTTTTGGCTGCTCCATATAGATCTCCTCCTTGAGGAATCCATTAAGGACGCCGTTTTGACGTTCATCTGCCAAATCTCATAATCATAGTGTGCAGCTATTGCGAGCATTATGCAGATAGACTTGATCATGGCTATAGGCGAGAAAGTCTCCTCATAGTCGACTCCCTCCTTTTGGTTATGGCAACCAACCTGGCTTTGTATGTCTCAACTTGTCCGTCAGATCCAATCTTTCTCTTGTATATCAATTTACAACCGATAGGTCTAAAATCGCTCGGTAGGTCTACAAGAGTCCAGACTTTGTTAGAGTACATTGAGTCCATCTCAGCCTGCATAGCTTCAACCCATCTCTTTGAGTTAACATCGGATATAGCTTGATCGAAAGTATCGGAATCTTCTCTTAGAAGTCCCCTAGTCGCAACATAATTTTGTTCGACATGTGGCATGCCATACCACTGGGGTTGGTGTGGCACCCTTTCTGATCGTCGCAAGACTGGTTCGCTCGGATCATCCGATTTAAAATTTTGTGAGGGCGTTTTGGTCGACTGCTCCTCGAGAGTGACCTCTCGGCCAACGCCACAATCTCGAATGAACTCTTCCTCGAGAATGTGCACATGCAGGACCACAACGATCCTTTGATCATCGTGAAAATAGAATAGGTACCCCATAGAGTCTTCGGGGTAACCTATGAAACGTCCTTTCATTGACCTAGACTCCAGTTTATCTGTTTTTAACTTTTTTACATAGGCGGGGCAACCCCAAATCCTAATATGTGATAAGCTGGGTAAACGACCAGTCCATATCTCATACGGAATGCCGTTAACAGACTTCGAGGGACACCGGTTTATGGTATACGCTGCTGTCAAAAGCGCGTGTCCCCACAATGACATCGGTAAATCTGTATAGTTAACATAGAACGAACCATATCTAATAAAATTCGGTTTCTACGTTCGGCCACGCCATTCAACTATGGCGTACCGGGTGGAGTCATCTGTGATAATATACCATTCTCTTTCAAGAACTGGTCAAACTCGACACTCATGTATTCGCCTCCTCGATCCGATCGAACGGCTTTAATGAGTTTCGACGTTTGCTTTTCCACTAATGCCTTATACTCCTTGAACCTTTCAAGAGCATCAACTTTATACCTCATCAGATATACGAGTCCGTAACGACTGTGATCATCCGGGTAATAAAACAGTGGGAGTCACCTCGAGCCTTCACATTGAATGGCCAGCAAACGTCCGTGTGAATCAAACCGAGAATTTCTGTGGCTCTATTAAATGTCCCTGTGAAGGGTGATCGAGTCATTTTACCGTGGAGGCACGACTCACAAGTCGGATAGGGATCTGATCCCCACGGTTTCAAAATCCTGTTTTTCTCTAACTCGGGGATCTTACGTTCTCCAGTATGCCCTAATCGAAGATGCCACAGGTACCTCGCATTTATTCCTGACTTTCGTTTGTTTGTTAGTATTCACAGATACGTCGTTCTAGGTATTTAAATAGTACAAACCATTAAAAAGTGTCGCGTTGCCAACATTTTTGTTTCGATACATAATGTGGCATGTATTTTTATGAAGTTAAATACATAACCATTCCTGCACAGAATAGGAATGGAGACGATGTTCTTAAAACCCCTCGGGAGTACAAGACAATCGTACAAACGCAACACATACCCAGATAACAAAGTAAGAGTTCTTGATCCGATGTGGCTTGCCGAGAGACTATCCATGCTATCCACTCTGACCTCGATCTCCCGCTCCCCAAGCGCTCTACTTGGTCCCAGACCCTGCGTGGACACACAAATGTGAGTACTAGCTCCAGAATCCAATATCCAGGAAGTAGAGTATACAGATGTAGAACAAACTGTTTCTAAAACATTAAGTTCCTTACCTGACGCAGCCTGCTCACCTTTGAGCTTCGGACAGTCCCGCTTCCAGTGGCCCAGCGCACCGCAATGCAGACACCTATCCGTCGGCTTTACACCGGTCTGCTTCGATTTTCCAGAAGATTTGTTCTTCTTGGAAACCTTCCCTGTTGGCTTGAGCTTGTTTCCCTTCTTCCTTTTGCCTTTCTGGGGCTTCGAAGAGGTGGCGACAAGTGTAGTCTGCTTTGCCTTCTTCATCTGACTTTGCGCTGTTGCTAACTGATTCATCAGATCAAGAAGCGTCAGCGTCATACCGTTCAGATGATAGTTCACAATGAACGCGTTGAAGGACGAATGGAGAGACTGCAAGTTGAGATCGTTTTGTAATTCCCGATCAAATCGGAATTTGAATCTCCAATCTCTCGATCATGGTGATCATGTTCATAACATGTTCGCTGATGTTCTCACCCTCAGACATCCTCTATCGGAAGAGCTGCGATGAAGCCGCATAGCGAACTATCCTCGACGTCTCACCATAAAGCTCTTTCAGATGCTGAACCATCGCTCGAGCGTCAGTCATACCCTCATGGCTACACTGCAGCGTGTTACTCATCGATTCGAGGATATGAGCCTTTACGAGCTGCTCGTCGCGTAGTCGCTTGTCATAAGCGGCACGAGCCTGCTCGGTTGCCCGTGCCCCTAGGGCCGGCGACAACTCGGAGTCAAGGATATACACTAGGTTCTCAATCTGAAGGAAAATCCTCAGGTTGCGAATGTTTAAAGCGGTAGACATAATTAACACTGAGAGAAAAAGCTGCAGAAATAAAAGGCAAATTAAGTCGATTGTATAGATCATCAAACACGAACAAGGACTTTTATTCCGTTTGACTCCCACTATCTTTTCATAAACACCATTTTCTCCCATTGGAAGTTTTGGAAGTTTCGTTGATAACTTCGATAGTGGAGTTGATGTCCCCGTGGGCGGATGCAAACCTCAACTCTGTCGTTTTATTGGTTTGCGGTGGCCCACGAAGTCATGCTCCGCACGAATCCGACCTCGTCGAATGTCTCAACTATCTTTGTCTCAGTTAGCGACTCCCGCCGGCAAATCCGAAACAAGGCGGTGTGACTGTCTAAGTGCGACCTATCAACTTTGCTCAAAACCGCAAACTTGAACCGTATGTTTTATCACACAGTGTGGTCTTGGTGAGCGGCGCTAACGCACATGAGCAAATCGAAACGAAAACAAATGCAAGCTGCCGGCATACCCGGAACCAAACCTTGCATTTAGGTTTCGTAACAACTTAACCCGAGCTTGATAGAAGGCAGGCATCCAATCCCTTTACTCATTTAGTATTTTATGGGAGCTTGTGTTCTCATAGCAAATCAAAAATTAAGCACGAGCACTTAAATGCGCTAATTAAATTCCTAACCCTAGGAAAGCAATTTAAATGACAAATGCCAGGGCTATTGCTAAACTGGTCCTATTACAAGAGTCGTAAAACGACCGGGTCTTTGATCTCCAAACGTCGACTCGTCGTCACGCGGGTCGTCGAACCCTCCAATCTCGCCTTGCGTCGAACAGCCGCCATTTTATCTAACTTATCTAATAAAGCGATAAAATACAATATGGGGGAATTATTTTTCGAACAACCCGTAATCCATGTTCATACCGGGGACAGCAAACAGCCCTTAAACAAATAACCGGTTAGAACCTAAGCCCGCGTAAATGTCCCACATAAACATGTAACACAGAATTTTGATGCCGGTGCCCGACCGACGTCACGAGCGACGATAGTCTCCAAACTACGTCGACCGTTCGTTCGCCACATCGGCTTACGAGGCCTTTGGTCGAACCATGCATGAGTCGTAGCTCTGATACCACTGTTAGTAGGCCCGATTCATCGACGTCGGCCCCCGAACAGTTCAACATGGCGATAGCGGAAGCGCGTTCTGAACCGAGCGGCGTAGGGTGCCGAATTTTCGATTTTCAACTTCTAAATTCGACCTAGCACCCTTCGGCTTCTCCCGAGGGCTCAAGATACTTCCCTGAGCCTCAGGAGACCGAGTCTAATCCAAACTTCTCAGATTCGGATTTAATACAAATTTATTCGAATTAATAATTTCATTCCAAACTAGTTCGAACAAAGCGGCAACCGACAGTGTTTCGACTATTTGGCGACCGAAACGATTTCCGATCGATACCAAATTTTCCAGATTGATTCTACACTTCTGGCGATCACAACGAGGGGTCTTTTGAATCATTCCGATGTCGTTTGGTATTTTTTGCAAAATCAAATCAGTGGTTCGAAATTATCAATTCGACTAAAGCTGTAGTCTGCCGTCTTTTGACAGTTTGACAACCGAAATGACTTTAGATCAATACCAAATTTTCCAGATTGATTCTACACTTCCCAACGATCGTAACGAGAGGTCTTTCAAATCATTCCGATATCGTTTGGTATTTTTCGTAAAATCATATCAATAGGGTTCAAAACATACCGTCGATGAACGTGATTTCACCTCGGATGGACGTCGATGCGCCTCGTCTGGTTCCTGGGGCCTCCGGGCTAGATTGTCACGCCGGTATGACCTTGATCGAACCTCCGAGACTGCTCCCGACGGCTAGCGCAGTTCGGTTTGGGCGTCGGGACTCGTCAAACGATCCCGTAGCTTGACGTGGCTTGAGAAGTTCAAAACTAAACTCACTTTTTCTAGTTCTCTTTTATTGTTGAGTTGTTGAGAGCATGTACCAAGTTCTCAAGCTTAGAAAACTTACTTCCATTGCATGCTTCTTACTTAAGTACCATGTGTTACTATCTTAGTAAGCAAGTTAGGTGTCATATTATTTCATGTAGTAAAATTCCACTAACTTTATTTATAATATTTCTACAACACTTGTCATGCATCTTCAAAGTGAGTCACTTGCCACCTCAAGCTATGTGGCATGCCATGGAATTCTCCATATGTCCAAACCATGCAAAATTTCAAGTAATTCCAATTTGACTCCCGGGGTTTCTAAATTCTTAATTTAGTCGCTCAATTTTAAGTAATAAAATAATTAAATCCAATCTAATTATTTTAATTACAATCGAACCTCATTTAGTTAATTAATTAAACATTTAAGACAATCTCAAGTCCTAATTATTCCCGTGACCGTCACCGGAATTTAACTAAATCATCAACACCTCGTATCAACTTTGCCACTACCTCAACGAATCCCATTCGTAGGTTCTAGAGAAAAGCCCGCCGTTTTCGTTCAAGTTAATTACCATTTTTAAGCGCGACTCTCTAGGTCCGTCTCAACTGGCACGGGAGGAATCCGCGAGTCCCGATATTCGCCTAGCCAATCCCGCGGTACCGGACAAATTCCAGTTGAGAACGAATTTTGATCTAATCGAAATTCATGCAAACCGACTATAGTGTATACATTTAAATACATCTTATGTCTTTCACTTGTGTCCCGGTTAGGTGAGAGCCATGTAAATGTCAAACTCACTAACCTAACTCTATGTTATAATCGAGACCCAACCGATTATTTGAACTCTGCTCCGTATCTAATACGAGCGAGCTTTCCAAGCTTCGGCCGAAGACTTTACAATCGTCGTTCTCCAATTACCTCATAGGACGTTAACCTATACGAATATAGGCAGTGAATCCCAATAGCAGTCAAAGCCCGGCAATCACCTCCGTAAAGTCAGTTGCATTTCGTCGCTGACCCGTGTCCCATTTCCGAACACTTGCGGACCTAGCCGACTAGCGACAAACCGAAATCGCGAAAACAAATCCGTCAGTGACCCTATGAGTCTGAGGCTGTTATAGTCATTCGTTCAATCATTGACAACATCCTAGTCATGTGATCGAGTCGAATACGAGCCGAATGTCCGAATACGTGATCTCTGTAATCACCAATATCTCCATCACGACCCACAACCTCAGGTAATCGGTGACACTACCGTACTATGCGGTCGTCAATGAATAAGTCACATTCGGATATCTAGTCACCCAGCTAGAATCCTTAGACTTACGGACTTTTTATTTAATACTGAGATTAAGGACCGTCCGGTGTCTCCTCCCTCGTCCCCCGAGAATCAGACGTCCAACTCAAACATTCGGGTGTTATTTATTTATCGCACCGCCAGATGCCAAGCAGACTTTAAATTCGATAAATAAATAATAATGCGTTTATTATAATGAAAATATTACTCACTACTTTATTTTAACATTATATACAATAAAACTGTCTATCAACCTATACATCATTGTGCGCCCTATAGGAATCTCGTATGGCATTCCGAGAGCACACTCCCTAACAATTTCTACACCAAATGGCTGAAATGGCATGCCTACAAGGGATTCCATTCAGGTCCCACCTTCTACAGGAACATGAATGTTGAGAAACATCAACATTATGCTGTTCAAAAGGCCCCATGATATGAAAATGCCAGTCATCAGAATTAATGGGAATGCACTCACTAGCCTCTTTCATGTTCTTAGCCAATTGCTTGGTGATCTTAGGCCAAATGACAGAATTCCACTTCTTGACCTTTTCCCTGTTCACTTGC
This sequence comes from Craterostigma plantagineum, assembly GCA_027422505.1. NCBI lineage: Eukaryota > Viridiplantae > Streptophyta > Magnoliopsida > Lamiales > Linderniaceae > Craterostigma > Craterostigma plantagineum. Next base: position 9,983,921 of record JAPQWV010000011.1, on the reverse strand, counting down.
ATCCTAGTCATAAATAGCATTATGACCTCTTCAGTCATTGCTAATATTGGTTTGTCCCTTGCAGAGAGGATGAAAGCGCTAAAACTCTCATACATGTTGATATGAATTTCACACTTTGAATGTGTGCTGAAATCAGATCTTGTCCATTGATGAGGTGGTTTTTTCAGCAGCCATTCATATGCAAATCCATCTAAATCTTTCATCTTATCCATATGTGCCTTAAACACTTCAACTCTTGTTGCCCAAGCTGCAGCCCATAAGGTAGTTTTGATTGACTGACCACTGAAACCACCCCTCTTCATATTACTGTGTAAATGCCTTACACGGAATCTATTTTCAGCAGTAGGAAATAGATCTTCAAAAGCTAGTATCAATCCTTCTGCTTATCACTCATGAAGATCCATTCAGACTGATTTTCAATAGCTAGGTCACTCTGTAGCAAACTAAGAAACCATGACCATGAACTTTTGTTTTCATTCGCTACAATTGCAAATGCAATTGGAAACATGCAATTATCAGGATCCACACCAACAGCAGTCAACAGCTGCCCACCCTGAGGCCCTTTCAAGAAACACCCATCTACCCCAACAACTTTCCTACAATATTTGAAGCCATCCTTACATGCCTTGAAACAAATATATAACCTAAGGAATCTTTGTTCTCCCTCAATTTCTGAGATAACTTTTTTTTGGTGAGTAGTTATCATTACCACGAAACAAATATTCATCACATTACACCTAAAACACTTCAAGCCATCTACATCCACACACCTAAAAAGATATATGTTGCATAAACTCCAGACCACCCAAGCGTGTGGGTGTGATATTCAGAGATTTAATATGGTCTACTACTGCCCCTTTAATCACCTTCTGCACTTCATCCACAAATCGATCATCTTCCCCATGCACCCTCCTATTTCGTTCCATCCAGATCATATACATCATGGCACTGAGCACCATAAGTTTCAGCTTACTTCCCAAGTTTTTCCTCTTCCCCATATGCTTTAAGGTATTTTTAACTCCTGCAAATCCAGTAGGAATTTGGAGCTTCCCCCAATCCTGAATGCCCAGTCTAACAGCATTAGTAAATTCACATAACAAAAACAGGTGATGGATATTTTCCTCTTCTTTCCCGCAAAACACACATGTAGTGTTAGGTATGCTCATTCCCCAACTACGCATTCGATCTCGAGTCAGTAATCTCCCATAACATATCAGCCATAGGATCATCATATGCTTTGGCACAGACCATCGGTTCCATATTGCACTTTAATATAACTGTAGAACCAGGATTTCTCCTAAGGAGTTCCATACAGTAGTCCCTAATCCTATTAAACTGTTCTGTCAGATTGCTATCAAGGAGTTTCATAGCTTTCACCTTGGCTCTGTAAGCTTGCTGCTTGGAGACATTAGCCTTTAAGCTAGTGCAAAGCTCACTTCTGAATTCATTCACTCCCAACTTAGGATTATCTTTGAACTTTTTTCATAAAAGTCTTTCCCAACCACCTGATTTAAGACTCTTGTTGTTCCAGTTCCATGAACATTTTGCATGTTCCGGATTATTGTCTTAACTGTTGGGGATGTGCCCTCGGAATGCCATTCGAGGATGTAATGAATAGGGCATGTATTTAATAATCGATGTATTATTCGTTATGTATTTGAATAATGTATTCTTATACGTATTAAGGGAATTTATACTTTATTATTTATTCTTTAAAAAGGCATATTATTTATTTACCTATAAAGTCTTACTAGGCATCCGATGAGACGGTAAATAAATAAATCCCATATATCGTGAGTTTAGTCAACGATTCTCATGGGATGAGAGAGGGGCACCAGTGAGTTATTATTCTCCGATATTAAATTAGTCCATAAGTCTTAGAGCTTAGTAGGGTGACTGAGCGTCAGTTACGACTTATTTATTAACGACTCTTATATGGTTGTGCCAACCATTCGCTTGGGAAGCGGGAGGTCGTAACGTTGGTATAAGTTGAATTAGGGAATTGACTTGTACTTGGACACGACTCGCAATCGACGATCACATGGGCCTTATCGTTACTCTGGGTAGCGTCAATGATCGATCGATTGACTATAGTAGTGTGCGTGGACCTTAGACCAAAGGGTTTTTTGACGGAGTTGACTTTGGGGTCTTGACATGTCACTAGTTTGCTAGGCCCACCTTGTTCGGGGACGAACATGGGTCGGCGGCGACATGCGGTCTTGACAACAAAGGGTAACTGCCGTGCTTAGACTAACATTAGGGATTCACTATCTCGTTAGTAACCGAGACATGTGTCCTATGCATATGCGGGGATGGGAAATTACGAAGTCTTCGGCCGAAGCAATAAACTGACTCATGTGGGACGTGGAGAGCAGTTTAGTAATTTTGCCAGTCACGAATTAGTCATAGAGTCGAGTCTAGTGAGTTTGACGTAACCATGACTCTCACTCGATCGGGACATTTGTGAAGGGTCTATACGTACGACAATAATCTATAGTCGGTTCGTAGATCGAAGATCGTACTCAACACGGGATCTATTTGGTACCGCGGGATTGGTTAGGTGCTTACCAAATTCTTGGATTCCTCCCTTGCCGGGTTGAGACGAACCAAGAGAGTCGGGCTTAAAAATGATCACTGTGATAGTGTCTAACTAATATGAGATGTAAAATGATTTAACGGTCTTAGAGACGTTAACCAAATGTTAAATATATGTTTTAGAAACTATATTTACATGGACAGAAATATATGGAACGGAAATGGTGATGAATGAAGCATAAATAGGGTTCACAATGATGAGCAAGGCTTATCATGGTCATGAAGCCCGTATGCAAAGTAGCAGTAGCTTCAAAAATTCATATCTCAGAATCTAGACCTCGGATTGAGAATCCCTTTGGTCAGAATCAAGATTGATGAGTCTTTTAACTATGGTTATAATTTTAGGTCAATCGGACATCGTTTACCCCTCAATCGGATCGAAATACAAAACTGCCGCAAAGCTGTCAAAGTGTCACGGTCGTGAACACATTGCACGTGGCCGTGACGACCGGCAGTGGTGACCAAAAATGGTGCCCGACTGTGTCACGGCCGTGACACTCATTGCCAAGGCCGTGAAGGCCTCAAAGCAATGGTCATGGCCATGACAATGGCCGTGACGAGTGGCAGAACATGTCCAATGATGAGTCACGGCCGTGACAAGCTTGTTTGAGGCCGTGAACGCGCATCAAAACATCATTTTCTTGGTCAAACCTAATCCAATTTCGATCCTTGTTTTTATGTTAGACATATGGGACATTATTAGGTCATTTAATGACATAATAAAAGGGAATCTAACACCTTTTGAGTCATGTAGGACATGATCTCATTTGGATTAAATTAAAAGTCATTTTCTTGGTTTGGAAATGGATTTTTAATATATTTTCTTAGAGAATTTCGTCCATAACTTGAATTAAGCTCTTCCTCACTCTATCTTTGAGTTTTAGAGAGAAGTGAGAGCATTTAGGGTGATCTTTGAGAAATCCCTAAGTGTTTGTGAGTTTTAGAAATCACACACATACATATACATCTCTACCACAACACTCCACACCATCTCTAGCCATCCTTGGGGTGGTGTTGGTTTGTGGTACTTCACGGGGTCGGCGTGACTCTCTTCGGCGCAGTTCGTGAGCTAGGGAGCTAAGGATCTTCGCGACGAGGGTAATGTTCTAAACCTTAATACGTGTATACATGCGTGTTTTTCTTTATACCGAGTTTGGTCTTGTGGCGGGAACAAGGAAAGTTTTGAAATTCACTCGTTCCAACGGGGAACCTGGGAGACCATTTCAATACTTCCGCTGCGTCCGGGGCAAGGCCTCGGGTCACCCGGGGTTTCCCAACATTAACACCCATGAATGATCAATATTAGAAATAAGTGCCACATACACAAGCCAATCACAACCATCTGTTTTTGCAGCTAGCCCTAAACTTTTTCTTATCATTTTTTTCAAACCTAACTTGCATTCCTCTTCTGAGACAGTGTGTCTGAATAGCAAACTTAGCCTCTTCCTTTGAAATAAAATTAAGCCCTAACTTCAATTCTGAATTTTTACTCTCAGTTTTAGGATTGTACTTGGAATACCTAGGCCCATGCTCATCATCAGATCCTACCACACTATCAAATGAATCAGTATCCCCATCATCTTCCTCCTCAAACATATTGTGAAGGTTTTCATCAGTGGCAATTGTCTTACCCTTTGCTAACCCATCAAACTCTAAATCATGATCAACAAACTCTTCAAACAGTCTATCATCCTCCTCCGTATCATACTCAGTATCACATAATTTTTCACTGTCATCCAGTGTTTTAAAACGCGCATAGCGCAACACGTCGTGTTTCAGTTCAGGTAGCACGTAGCGTAAATAGCTTAGCGTATTGCGTGAGTATTTCGGACAAGTCACTTATTACGTTAAGAAACATAGTTTATCACAAATTATTAATCATAAGCACATTATTCAGTAAGCTTTATATAAAATTTGTGTTCAATAATATATGTAATATCTAATAGTATATATTCCAAACAATAAAACGTACATAAAAATATATTAACAATTCATGTACATAAGATTTAATAGAATTTTTAAATCTAATATCACTCTCATCCGATTCGGTGAGTATTAAAAATATTGAAAAAGATAACTAATAAATTTTAGGAACCTAAACTTAAAAAATGTAGTATTTAGAAAATAATTCTTGTGAATATCGAAAAATATAGGATATGCATGTCATTTTGATCGTTGTTAAATAAAGAATAAATTAGTTAACATTATTTATTTTTATCACATAGATTACATTAAATAATCGTTTTTTATGTTTTGGTGAAAGTAATTTAAAAGTTTTAAAAAAATTGAAAAAGTAAAATAAAAATGTTAGTCAAATAGACATTGCCACGTCGCAATCACATATCTGCCTCTCCGTCTCTTGTCCCAATAATACTGCGTATACGCTTTTTTTCTTACCTTCGTTGCATTTTGGGGAGAAATTACGCGACGCGCGCGATGAAACGCTTTTTTAAACACTGCTGTCATCAGAAATTAGAGTGCATATCAGACTCACCACAGGATCAATCCAAGGCTATCCCCTGGCTCAACTGCAAAACCAACCCCTGGCTCAACCCCAGACCCACCCTAGACCCAGCCCAACCTCATAACCCGGAAAATCATCTAGGAAAGCATCAATGACATCTTCAACTCTACCGGGAACTTTGTCAAGATGCTCAAAGTACAGAACCACCAATTTGTCATTGGGTATGATATTTACTATATTACAAAAGAATCGGAATTCAGCACCTTGCTACCAAAATGTAAAGAACGACCATACTGATGCCAAAATTTAACTTTCTCCTCATCGTAACCTAATTGCTTCGCAAAATCCTTCAACTCAATTAGACCCATCAAATCCCAATCCACGTAATCGAAGTAATTCACACTACCCCCAATGTAATTTCTAATTGTGAAGGCCCTCATCTCACCACCATAGAAAATCTTAACACTGGAAAACGTTTTTTCATCAGCTCCATCGTACCTGGGCGCACCGCTCCCTGCATTTGATGGTCTTAACGCCATCACTCCTCTCAGTTGTATTGTGTCGATTCTTTTCACTGGTTTTGGGTTTTGAATTCTTGAAGCCTTTTTTTTGTAGAAGGCGCAATTTATTTTGGGTGTAATTTAGGGTTTTTTGGTAAGAGGCGATTTTAATTTTTGGTGTACTTTAGGGTTTTTGGGTAAAAACAGTAACTCCATTTCTCATTGGGACTAACGGTCGATCCTGTTATATTTTAACAGTAAAACGGCTCAAACAAGACGGAATGGACTAACACTGATGGATGGAACATTGAGGAACCATTACTGATGTGGCGTATTGTCGGGGACTAAAAGTGATTTCGAGTCATAACATAGGGACGAAAGTAGCAATTATCCCTAAACCATTGTATTGTGTACGCAGCTCAGTTTCAGTCCCCCAAAACCCTCTCAATTTCATAAGCAACGAACACAAACGAAAAAAGAAATCGACAAATGGAGGATACACCCATGAATACTCCACCACCAGCGACCGAGCCCAGGAAACGCGGTCGACCGAAGGGCTCGACCTCGAAATCGAAAGCCGACAAGGAGAAGGACCTTGTCCGAACCGGCGGATCTTCTAAAGGTCGGAGGAGCACGTCGGCTGCAGCCGACGAGAGCTACGCGCACTGGAAGCAGCTCGTGCCGGTTCTGTACGACTGGCTTGCGTCTCATAACCTCGTTTGGCCGTCCCTCTCTTGCCGGTACTCTGAATTTTTCGTGTTGTTTGTCACTTTGTCTTGCGATTTTTTGTTGGTTCGGTAGTTTTTTTCTCCTGTGCTGCAATGTAGTTTGTGTATACGTTTTGTATTTGGGGAAATTGGTGTATATGCGGTAAAACTAGGGTTTGGGAGGTCTCGATGTGTTTTTTTTTGTCGGGAAGGAGTTTCTGTATCTTCATTAACTGATTCACTTGTTTTATAATTGAAAAGCTTATAGTCTGGCTAGGGTTTAGGTTGCGATTACATTTTTTTGGTTCCTTGGTGTGTGGTGGATCAAGGGTTTCGGGGTAAAAGAGTTCGATCTGAAGGAGTTTGTGTAAATTCCATATGATTTTCGTTGTTAGTTTAATTCATGGAAGTGGAGGAGCAATATTTAGATTTACATTTTCAGCTAATGTGCTAGATGTTCCATTAGTTTCTGGTTGGAGGTTATGCTGTATTTTTGGTTGGCTTGTGTGTTTCAATGTGACTACTCTGTTTTTGTCTGCTTGTGTAGTAGGCTCTTACACTAGCTTAATAACTTTTGAGCTGCTTTTACACTGAGCACTTTTTTTTTTTCTGGTCGCCTGAGAAAAAAATGTTTCTGTGCTTTGTAGGCGTATCTGGGTACCTGAGTGGGATTATATGATGTAGTAACATTTGCTTTATCTCTTATTGCCAGTTATTCTGGACAATGGATGGGGTGATACACATGTTATTAATGTCGGATTGGCCTAGTTATTGTACTAATATTGTTTTGTGTTTTGGGTCTTGATTTGTTTTGATTTTTTTTTCACCTCAGTTGGGGCCCGGTTCTTGAGAGAGGAACTTTCAAAAACAAACAACGCCTGTATCTATCAGAGCAGGTAAAGTTTCTTCCCTAGTCCATTGTTTTATTACCTTGTCTCTTTGATGTTGTAAATGCATTTAGGTTTACGAGAAAAAATTTCATTTAGTGCTTCATTGAGATGATTGTTGTTTAGCCGGCTTCTGCTGTGATGCAAATAACCTTAAATTATGATGACAGTTAGCTAATCATTGCTGCTATATTGATATGCAGACTGACCATACGCAGCCCAACACTTTAATCATAGCAAATTGTGAGATTGTGAAGCCGCGGGTTGCTTCCGAAAATCACATAGCTAATGTAATTTTGTTCATCTATTGCTTAAAGTTAAGTAATTTTGACATGCCCATTTTTTCATGTATATTATGGTCTGATTGCATCCACTACTTTGTAATCAGTTCAATGAAGATGCTCGCTCTCCATACGTGAAAAAGTATAAGACGATCTTACATCCTGGAGAGGTATGTTTAGTCAAAGCATTGCTTATTTTTATGATCTTATGTGACGTATATTAAGCACCGGTTATTGCTCGCTCTCCAACTTTTGCTTATTTTCCTCGTCAATCAGGTCAACAGGATCAGGGAGTTACCTCAAAATAAAAATATAATTGCTACGCATACTGATTGTCCTGAAGTAAGTTGATTGTTTCATCTGTTATTCTATTTAGTAATATGAATGGTTAATATCTGTTTGGTTGGGGATGATTAGATTAACTCCACTTCGGTATTTGTATTAGGTTCTCATATGGGATGTTGAAGCCCAGCCTAACCGGCATGCTATGCTTGGAGCAACGGATTCTCAGCCAGATTTGGTGTGCATTTCGTGTTATGCTTAACATTTTGTCCAGTCTTGTTACCAGAAATTCAATTTTTGCTCAGTTTTATGAATGCTTACCAAGAGTGTATTCTTTTTTCCCTAGGTTTTGTCCGGCCACAAGGATAATGCAGAATTTGCTCTTGCTACTTGCCCAGCTGAACCGTTTGTCCTTTCTGGAGGTTTGGTTTTTTAAGAATTAGGACTTATGTACTGTTGCATCTCGTGCCACCTATTCCTCGCCCTTCTTTACAAACGTCCATGCCCCTAAATTGTGAAGTTTTCCATTCGAACTCAAACAATATTCGTTTCAGGAAAGGATAAATTGGTGGTTCTTTGGAGCATTCAGGATCATGTATCAACTCTTGCAGTTGATGGTATCCAATCCGTTGAATCTGGTCCCTCAATTATCAATACTGCTGAAGTTTCGTCGCTTGGCCCTCGAGGAATCTTTGAAGGGCACAGCGATACTGTTGAGGATGTTCAGTTTTGCCCATCAAGGTGATTCCTCTTGCCAGTTGATGGAGTAATTGTTGTAGGTTTGTTGAATAGTGTGTTAACCATTTTTAGCATTTAATATCAAGTTACTGTTTGAGGCAGAGTTAATGACGGTGTGGTAAGGTGTGAGGCACAAGGTGGTGCAACCCCATTTTGTTTGCACCTTGATGTGCACTCCTTTGCTGATGCGCAAGTCCGTTTCTTTTAAGTGTTGTGTCATTGTTAGTTGTTTCTCATTAGTGTGTCCATATAAGTAAAAGATTGATTGCATTCTGCAGTTCAAAGCAATTTTGTAGCGTTGGAGACGATTCCTGCTTGATTTTATGGGATGAGAGGACTGGAACTAATCCAGTTGTGAAGGTCAGATATCCGTTCTTATGTCTTTATGCTTGCTTTTTGGATGAGAAATTACATGAGAGTGCATTTGGATTCTCGTATTTGAACGAAATCTCTTGATTTTAAATTATGAATTTCAAAATCGTATTTCAAGTCCAAATTCACCGTTTGGCAAACGTTAGGATTTCGAAATTCGGATTTCAAAACAATGCTTGGCTCAAGCTAACGAAGCTCGTCGAACTCAATTTCTAACTTTTTCTAAAAAAATCATAATAAGTACAAAAATAATAAAATAAAAATAATGAATAATATAAAAAAACAAGCCCGTGAGCCGGTTTGCGAGCTTTCGAGCGCCCACGAGTGAGCTCGAGTTCGAGCCGGCTCGTTCGCGAACCCGTGACGAGCTCGACTTCGACAAGAGCTCATCGAGCTCGAGTCGGCTCATCGAGCTTGCGAATCGGCTCGACTCATCGTGCACTTCCTAATTATTATTATTATTGTTGTTGTTATTATTATTATATTTTATTATTATTATTATTATTGTTATAGTATTATTGTTATACTATTATTACTATTATTATCAGTTACGAAAAACTCGTTACGTGCTCAGCTTTGGATTTCGAAAACGAACCATTTGACACGAAATTTCAAATCCGACGAATTATAAAAGTTTGGATTTCCCTTCGGATTTGGACGAAATCGAAATCCAAATCAGAGCGATAGCCAAACGATAGATTTGGGCGAAACCGGATTTCAAATCGAAATCCGGAATCCAAACGGGCCATGAATGAATTCTTAAGGCATGATATATCCATTCTTATGTCGTTATGCTTGCTTTTTCTCTGACTGGTGATTTTTGCTTGCTTTTGTCAGGTGGAAAAGGCTCACGATGCCGATCTTCACTGTGTGGATTGGAACTCCCATGATGAGAACTATATTTTAACTGGGTATAAAATGCTATGATGCTTCTTATGTCAATTCCTTTCCTATTATGATTATTTGTTTTTGTTTCATCTCACAGTATTGGTATTTGTACTGTTTTAGGTCTGCTGATCATACAGTCTGCATGTTTGATCGTCGAAGTTTAACATCTGATGGTGTTGGATCTCCTGTCCATAGGTTTGAAGGCCATAATGATGCAGTGCTTTGCGTGCAGGTACCAAATTTTGCCATGTATTATTTATAATGCATACTACTGATTCGATCATATTTTTTACTATTTTTATAATAAAACTCACATCGCTTATAATGTTTGTCTTAGCATATTTATATTTTTTTCAACTACAAAATTGCAATTACAGTGGTGCCCTGACAAGCGATCGGTTTTTGGGAGCTCGGCTGAAGATGGTTTGCTGAACATATGGGACTATGAGAAGGTGGGATCTCTTCAAAAAGTACTCGTAACTTTTATTTGCAAGTACACATTTGGATGATTTAGTTTGAAGGTCCTATATTATAAAAACGCTGCCTACCCAACTCTACGGTGATATATGTGTATACATGTATTTGTTAATTATTTGATGGATATACATAAATATTATTGCAGGTTGGGGACCAATCTCTGGATGCTCCAGCAGGCTTGTTCTTTCAACATGCTGGGCACAGGTTTTCCTTTCGAAACTTCACTGTTATTTGATTCTGACTTTAATATCTGACACTTTATCCTGGAAGTTCTAATATAAAGTACATGCATGAAAGAAATAAAAACTATGAATAAATGAAAGATGATGAGGAATCTGAATTCTAAGCTGCAATTGGATGATATTTTCTTTCATTTTACAAATATCTTATTTTTGCATAGGAGTAAATCTCTGCTTACTGTCTAGCTATGAATACTAACGATGTAGAAATATATCGGGTCAAGTTGTTAATTGGATTGCCTAAAAGAAATTCAGTAGAGACATTCATTAATCCCTCAATGAAAGGTATATATACCATGGCTTCTTGAGAAGGCCTTAGAAATTAACTAATTAGAGTTTTTCCAGCTCCTTTGTATATTATCATTTGAAAAGGCAGCTGATTGGTTTGGGTTCATAATATCTCACAACTTGGTAACACACGAAAATTTGATTACCAACTTTGTTTTAGGGACAAAGTGGTCGATTTCCACTGGAATGTTTATGATCCTTGGACGATTGTCAGTGTCTCTGATGATGGAGAGTCTTACGGCGGTGGTGGCACTCTTCAGGTAATTAAGACACATCCATTCTATTTTTTTTTTTGGCTGAACTGAATTATCGTTTTCACTACAAAAAAATTATCAGATATTCGGTTTTGTCCTATTATTTCGCAGATGTGGCGAATGACTGATCTGCTGTACCGTCCGAAGGACGAGGTCTTAACTGAGCTTCAGAAATTCAAAGAACATGTGATCGAGTGTGCTAAGATCTCTTGAGAAAAATTGTACTAACTGCGTGTGTTTAGTGTGTGTGTGTGTGTTTTGGCTCAAGAAGACTTTTGAAGAAGTGTTTGTTGTCTGATTCGACTAACTTTGGATCTTTCAACTGACCAAGTGATGGAATATCATGCTTTGTATGATGACTGAGTAGCTATTTGGTGTATGTGTGACGACGTTTTAATTTGTTGGAAGAATACTAATGTATGGATTAGTATTTAGTACTTGTTTCCTTTGCTTGGTTACTTATCGGCATGAAATCTGCTTATTATTATTACATCGATGGTTATCGGAATATCTCTATTATTTGGGTTTCGCTTATTGACTTCCTATTGTTACATTGATGATGTTGTTGGGATTATCTATTTATTTGGTTTTTCAAGTGCAAGAATGCCCTAGCTCCCATCCATATCCAACAACAATAATCAGATTCTTAGTGGAATCGAACACCTACAAGATGAAATATTTCTGACCTACCTATTTATCACAAGGTTCCCACATTTCGACGCCATTCAGTAGGAGTGATATTTGATTCCAATTGTTGGCTATAACGACCCTTACTTTCTGTCTGATGAACTCCTTGACCTTACTTTTTGACTAGACCTATCGTCAGGACAAATGATTTTGAGCTAATTACATGCTAGGCCCATTTTATGTGTTTGATTTATGTTTCAGGCCCCATTTATGTTTAAAATAGAGAGAAGTACCTAAATTGAAGTTTCATTTAGAAATAAGGACATAATCCATTGTAAAAGACATATTTGGATCATTGCCATAGTCTTATTCAAACGTGCAAAGCAACCATGAAGAAGTGGTATACAGAGTGCATGAAGTGGTACTGTAGATCCATCAAGTGGTACTGTAGACCCATGAAGTGGTACTGTAGACCCATGAAGTGGTACGGTAGACCCATGAAGTGGTACTGGTGAGCAGTGAAATGGTACAGCATTGTAGACCCATGAAGTGGTAATGTTGAACATAGAAGAGGTGGTCCTGAAGACCCATGAAGTGGTACTGTTGGTCAGAGAATTGGTACAACGTCTTTATACCCATGAAGTGGTACTGATTGAACAGAAAAAGTGGTACAACAGAACCCTTAATGTTTCTGCAGAAGTCGGGTAAATATTCATGGGTATACAAACGCTGTACCACTTCTCTGTTCGACAGTACCACTTCTTCTGTGTTTAACATTACCACTTAATGGGTCTACAAATGCTGTACGATTTCTCTGTTCACCAGTACCATTTCATGGGTCTACGGTACTACTTCGCTGTTCATCAGTACCACTTCATGGGTCTACAATACCACTTCACTGTTCACCCGTACCACTTCATGGGTCTACAGTACCAACTCATGTAACACTTCCTGTTATGTGATAACTGATAACAGTATACTGGAATTTGATAACAGAACTGGGGGCACTAGATACCATTTTATAACTGCTATTTTATAAGGTATTTTCGTCCAACAACCTTAATTCTAACTTAAATTTTGAGAATGGGTCCTTTATACTAATTTTTCACTGACAAGGGCCTGGGCTCTATAATAAAAATTACATGGGGCCTGAAATCCAATCGTCCCAATGATTTTCTTCTGATAATTTGTACACTGACATTGTTAGGTCCTATTACTATATTTTCACATTTTGTTTTAAGTAATTTTTTCATGCAAATCAAAAATAATAAAAGAGAATATCTATCTCGGGCACCAAATAGTGCATTTCTTAGCTTTGTAGAGAGTATTCACCCCGCGGAGGCCAATAATTTTCACTAGTATGTATATTTAGCATACTCAAAGTGTGTTACTATAACAAATAAATATTTGATATTAATATTAATAAAAAAATAGAGGGATAAAATAATAATTAAGGATAGTGCGTTATTTTATTTTAATTTTTCAATTTTTAATAAAAGTTAATTGACAAACCATTTGGCGGTTTATATTACAACCTTAGTGTTATTGAATAATAGCATACATATGTTTGCTTTGGGACTTCAAGTCTAAAATTTTTATTTAGCATCTGATTTTTTTAAAAAGGAATACTAAAATTATGATGTAGTTGGTGATTAGTATAAAATTTCGTTTAATAAATCACCAATTTGTTTGTTTATGTAAAGCGCCTCGAGTTTCTCAATGGAGTAAAAGCTTTGATTGATTAGCATTTTGCGCCAACAAAAAATTAAAATAAAATGATGGGATGGGAGTGAAGGGAATCAATACTAATGATAATGTTGAGCTGGCCAATGCTTTAGACTGATAAATCAAATCGAGAGACAGATTAAAATAAATAGAACTAAAGTTTGAACCCTAAATAGTATGTTACTAAGTCAAAACTCACATACGATATTGTTACCCTATATTTTTTTTTACCAGTAGAACAAAGTGCAAAGAATATTGCCTTGATTAACATTCAAACATCAATCAGAGAACAAAAAAGGTTATCTTGGAGAAGAATGTATCAGCCTCTCATTAAAAAATATTTGATAATTAGAATAAACAACGTCTCCATATCCATTTGGGTGGGAATATATAACTAGAATTATTGATATCCTTAAGTTTGATATACTAAGCATATGATACGAGGGAGGGAATGAAAAGCTAGCTTCGATTGAGTGGACAAAAGAAAAGACTCTTAAAATCTAATAAGGTAATAGAATATGAAAAGAGAAAGCATTCTAAAAAAGATAAAGACAATCTTCGTGATTCCCCCATATCAAAAAATTAACGCAAGTGCGTTTCTTTCTTTAGTATAATTAAAATGCCATCATCCCAACTTTCTTTATCAATGGAACCTTTTTAAAGCAAAGCGTTAAAGCTAACGAGATAGAATATTGTTAATCACTTTCTGTTACTTTTTAGTGTAATAAGGATGAGAAGTAGAAACTACATTTCATCTCATTATTATATGAAAAAAGTTGTACTAAAGTAATTCGCCTTCTTTCACGATGATGAGATTTGCATATCCACAAGGGCCATTAATTTGGTTTGGTTAATATTTTTTACCATGTAAAGCCAAATCAATAGAAGGGTTTATCTATTTTGCGTATGATTAAAAGTTGAAACAATGTTGCAAATATTTTATACAAATTAAGGTACACGTTTATCGACCGTACCTTTATATAGATCAAGGGTTCCTCGTTGAAGATGTAACTTTGACCGATATATAATATTTGTTTTGACATTTTTAGTGCAACAAATAAAGTCATCTTTTACTTGCGTGCCGAAATAAGATTTAGTAGTTTTTGGAGGGGTCTAAAAATACTAAATAAGAGATATCGCATTCGTGCCAAAGATGAATCAAATGTGATAAAATAGATAAGGATACTAGGTCAGTATATACATATATATGAATTTTTGTAAACATCATATATATGTATGTTTTTTTTTCACATAATGCTAAATGATGGAAGGTTGATTGAGAGAACGATAACGTAGACAGACCCACAATAATAGCCGAGCTGTACTGATTTAGACAATTCAATATCACAATATTACAAATAGATTCCCTACAAACATCAATTGAAGAACCAATAACTAACAATGATGTAATACATTCGACAAACTAGTTATGTTTATGTTGAGGTTTCAATCGCATTCATAAAATTCAAATGTATTTGGTGGGACTGAGACTGATTTATTATGATTACATACGTGTCCATTGTCTTATGTTGGGTAACAAAACATACAGTAGTAATATTCATGATGGCATGTTTGATTGAGGTAGTTCTTATAGAAATAAATGCATGCTAGACATACGCTTAATATGTTATATTGGTTTTTAATTTAGAGTTAGCAATAACATTTAGAAGTACTTTGCAATAACATTGGTAGCAAGACACATAGTTTGCGATACTTTTCCTTAGGTCTACTCACCTAATATTTCATACGTAGTAGTTTGTTACTGCTATACTTTTAAAATTGATTTTTTTCACGACACTATAAATCGCAAGAGCTACTCATTGAATGAAATGCATGTGAGGATCGATATTGCAAACTATATATTTAAAGGAAAATTCTAAACTCATGGAAAGAATATATGTGTATAATGTGTGTGGGCAGAAGAAGACCTACCAATGTTTGGGTGAGTAGACATAAGAAAATGACTGAAATAATCACATAATTTTGAGAAGCAACTAATATAAATCTCTACATATTGTCTCATTTATCGAAGGACAATAGCTTGGTATCATTAATTCGGTCGATCCTCTCTGAGTCCCAACAGTATTATTGCACGCTCAGATGCGTGTGCTATTATATATAATATATAATATTATATTTATTTTAATTTAAAATAGTTAATTGAAATTATAATTTAAATTTATCATGTATATATATAAAAATTATACAATTTAAGGTATATGAAATAACTAAAAATTCTAAAAATAGTAATTAAAAGATAGTGGATAAGTTTTAAATTTAATTATTAATTTTGTTTTAAAATTGAGGGCAGTTTATACTCACCCATAACGCTTAATAAAATAAAATAAATATGTTCGACCAATTATTTTCTATCTAGTAAATAATATAAATTAACCACACTATACTTTCAAGAGAGCATAAAAGAATGAGTTCTTTTGTTTTACTTGCTGAACCAGTTCACGTTTGCTTCGTCAATTGTAAATATTAACTTTTCTATTCTTTGATTAAAACAAAAATCAAAATTATTCATATACCCGGGTTCTGCGGATCATGTCCTGTAACAAAAGCTTTCTTATATGTAATATATATGTTACAGCCAATAATTCACCTGCCTAATACAAATAAAAAGCTAGTTTTGTTTGCCTCAGAATTGTAATAATACTAGTAGTAATTTTATAAAATTGAAGCAATTATGGTAATTTTTTGTTGGAACCTGATCCTTCCATGCCCAATAATTTAGGGATAAATCCTACGTGGCATCGGAGTTGCTTATTTTATAATTAATCATGTTATTTTATAATTAATCACGAGTGACAATATTCAATCCATATACTCAACTTAAGGAGTTGCAACTTTTATCCATTTTTGTAGTTGAAGCAATTTAAGAACAAATTATTAAATTGGTGTCATTAAATTGCTTATGCATAGCTATGAAAGTGCTAACAAATTAACTGAAAAAATAGTTAACCCAAACGAAAATGACATACAAATATACAGTACAATCAAGATAAGTCCCAAACAAAAATATATAATATTTATATATCTTCTTGCCCAAATGAATGTAAGAAAAAAAAATCCTAATACATCAGAAAATCCCACAACTGTTCATTCACTCACATTAATTAACACACCATTATTACAACAATCATTGCAATGCAAGCAATCACTATAGTGTTTGATAAGCCTATCAGCTTCCCTAAGCCCACTGAAATAAGCTCCGTGCGTCGTCGAATAGTTCGTCTTGTGCGTCGCTTCGCCGGCGAACAGTATCTGCAACGGCGGCGGAGCCGAGTCAAGGCCGCCGCCGTTAGTGTTCTTCCCCTTCTTAAACTCCGGCAAAGGCTCAGCCAACACATCCATGTCGTCGATGGTGGACCCCACCGCCACGTAGCTATACGATCCCAAGAACAACGGATTCGTACCCCACTGAGTCCTCAAAACCCTCTCGAACCTCCGATCGACGGCGCTCCCATTTTCCGGCGGCCCATCGCCGGAAAATTTATGGGGCAGTAGGTTAGATAACGTCGAGGAGAACCCTTTCGCAATCTCTTCCTCGGACATGGATTCTAATTCGAGCGCTTCTTGTCCAGTGAACCACGATAGCACCACCCTCGCACCGCCGTAAATTGGTGCGAGAAACGAAGTTCTTCTGATCCAATTAGGGATTTTGGGGTTCTTCAGGTCAGATTCTTGGCCGTGGAGAACCATCTGCAGAAAAGGGAGTTCTTTGACTGAAGGGCTTAGTTGTAAGAACACCTTGTCAACTACGCCATAGCCCAGCTGGGAAATCGCCTGGGATTTAGAGCTTGGCAATGGCGGGTCGAAAAGGGCTCGTTCCTTGCTTATCCCACGCTTCAAAACTCCGAGGGAGACGGTCAAAATCACATGGTCGGCCATGGAAACTGCTCCACCTTCGAAATGTAGCTTCACCGGCCTATCATCTTCTTCATCGTCGTTGCACCCATCTTCCTCAGATGAGTGTTTCTTCATCTTTGTCTTCTTCCACTCTATCTTCTCCACTCTTTTGTTGAACTGAATCATACCTTGAGGCAAGACAGAAGCAAGCGATTGGACGACGCTTGAGTACCCTTTGGCTATGGTTATCTCTTCGCCTGGGAACATCACATAATCCTTCTCAGCATCGTAATCAAGGTCGAACAAATCAGAAGAAGTGAATGTCCTCTGTACACTTTCGAGCATGGCGAAAAACCTATCTTCAAGTTCCTTTTTGGACCAATTCCCAACAATAACATCGTGCTTGTGATTTTCAACGCCTTCCCAATACATTTCCAAACCCTGCCTAAGAACAGCGCCGACGCTCTTACCTTTTACAGGGCTCAAACGCCTCAGAATTTCCCAGCAAAAACGCTCACCTTCTTCGCCGACGGACTTTCCCTGTACGAAATCCATGAGATTCTTGAAGAGTCGAGAGATTGGCTCGACGATTGACGGCGGTAGCTCGTAGCCGCCTTCGGCGACGGTGGTTGGGCCTTCGATGGCGCCGCCGTCCATACACTCGTAGGGCTCGTCTGTGCTCAGGGAATTTGACTCCCTAGCGATTTTATAAACTGGGCTGTTGTCTATTCCGTGGATCCACGTGGCGCCCTGCTCGATTCGGTCGCCGGAGAACTCGGCGGTGCTGATTCTGCCGCCGATTCTGGCGCTTCCCTCGACGATTGTGAGGTCGAAGAGGTGCTCCGAGGCTGGGTGAGTGTGGAGCTTGTTGGCCGCCGTTAGGCCGGCCATGCCGGCGCCGATTATGACTATTCTGGGCTTTTTGCTAACCATTTTCTTGACGAGAGAGAGAGAGAGAGAGAGAGAGATGGAGAGAGATGTTTGATGATGGTGAATGGTGTGTGTGTGTGTGTGTGAGGTGTGTGTTTTGTTTCTTTGTGGTGGGTGAGGATATATAACGGTCCATCCTAATGTCAGTGTTTGCCTTGGAAGGGATCTATTCTATTATATTGTTTTTTTTCTTTTTTTGTTATTTATTCCTTTTTTTTTTATTATATACTCCTACTTTATGATATGTTTGTTTATTCAAGCTGAATAAAGACAGGGTTTGCTACGTCATCTCGGGCATTACATTTGTGTTGGTTTTCAGTTTTCACTTGGTGGCATTAAATATATGCATTTGCATATTCCATCACTTAGTAAAATTTAGAATCATAGGATTATCAAGTTTGTCAACAAGGCTAAAATTTTTAAAGGGATGAACAAGAGATTAGTAGAAATGAATGACAAATGAAGTTGCTATCCATCAAGTTTGAAATACTTCACAATAGAATATGCATTTCGCGGTTTGCTTTTATGATCGTAGTTTCATGGTAATATTTCAATTTAATTTCGATATGGGCATTTTCGTACAAATGAAACTTTTTAATTTTAAAGTATTTCGTATGTTGACAATTATTCTAAACAAAAAAGAACACTCCCAAGTAATTTCAAAACCTCGTTAAAGGTGGTGTCGAAGATTGGAGATAACGGCCTACCAAACTTAAAACCATCGACGATGATTGATGATGGTGAACTTATACCACACTTTCAACTTTTAACGAATTACTCATCATGTAGCGAAAAAAATAGAATTGATAGTATAAATAAGAAAATACACCCTTAATACAAGCAGTTGTTTATATTATGTTTAATTAACCTATTTGAGTTCACTTCCTTCTGAATTTGTTAATAATCAGATTACCGTACACAGTTATATAAACTAGTACTCTATGCACATCCACATGCATGTGCAATAGTATATAAATATATAATATTATTTTTATTTTAATGTAAAGCAGTTAATTTAAAATATGATTTTAAATTTAATTATTATATATAAATTATAAAATAAAGGTATAAGAATTGACTAAAAATAGTAATTAAAGGATAGTAGTTGTTATTTTCTAAATTTTATTAAAATTTTTGTTAAACTGACAGACCCGTTGATCCTCACGTATTCACTTAATAAATAGAATAGATTTTTCTTCCTCGTTTCACTATCAGATTTGAAAGCCCACGAATCAAAAAAAGAATTTGACACACAAACAATACGTGTCCAAGAAAAACATAGATACGAAATGATGTAATAGAATCTAAATTTCGAGTTTATCTTAGCGAAGTACGATTTAACAGCATAGATAACATGTGCATGTCCGAAGAGAAAGAAAGAAAGAATATATGGAATATGTTATAAAAATATGGTGAATCTATATAAAAATACCCAATAGGATAAAATTTTTACACATAGCTACCCATGTAAAATTTTACAAATAGTTACCCGATTTAATTTTACCAGTTTATAGCATACGTCGTACCATTTTCTGTTATATAGGGTACCCAATGTGTTGATATAGGGTACCTAAATATATCATACGTCGTACCTACGAGAATACCTATGTGTTACATAGGGCGTATTTAAAAATAGCATACGTCGTACCATTTTCTGTTATTTAGGGTACCCATGTTGATATAGGGTACCCAAATGTGTTGTATGGTGTACTTTCGGGGTCGAGTACCTATGTGCAAAAAATTTATTCTGTTAGATCACTACATATAAAAAATCCTGACTGAGTACTAAATTACAAGTTTTTTTCCAAATAGGTATTTATATGTAAAAACCCCTAAAAATATTATTATGAGCAATATTTATATTATAATAATTATGATAATATAATTATAGAAAGAAATATTTACAGAGAAGAAGTATTAATCAATTTCAATACTGTGGTGTGTTTTACAATAAAACTCAAGGTGCCTATTTATAAGCAAATTTATCAAATTACAACCACAAAATAAAATATTACATTCTCATACGATAATCACATCTAATTTGTTTTCTCATCTTATACATCCTTATTTAACCACCAATATAAATAATATCCATCTACTATTTTTTCCATCCTTATTTTATCAACCACTCCGTATAATAACATCCACGTATAATATTTCATAATAATGTCATAATACTCCCGCTTGAATGCATATTTAGGAATATGCCTCGTTAGAACATTACTAGGAAAAATTCAGTGGATAAAAACCTAGTGAAGGAAAAAGAGAACGTAATTCCTTTCATATGTTGTCTCAGTAAAAACCTTAACTGGAAACACCACAGCGAAGGGAAAAAGAGTGCAACGCGTATTTGCTCCCCCTGATGATATTATCATTTCAAAAATCTCGAAGTCTTCAACGCCAATTGAATATATCATTTTTCTAAAAATTATTGGGGGAAGTGCTTTCGTAAACAAATCTGCAAGATTTTCGTTAGATCGCACTTTTTGTTCATCAATATCCCCATTTTTCTCCAACTCATGTGTAAAGAAAAATTTTGGTGAAATATGATTTGTTCTATCGCCTTTAATATATCATTCCTTTAATTGTGAAATACATGTCGCATTATCTTCATATATAATATCATCGGAAGGAACTTTTCAGAGCCCATAAGTTTGTTGTATATGCATAATTATTGATCACAACCAAATGCATTCTCGCTAGCTTCATGAATTGCTAATATTTCAGCGTGATTAGATGAAGTAGCCGTTAAAATTTGTTTAACAGATTACCATGAAATGGCAGTTCCACCATACGTTACTAAATAACCAGTTTGCGATCGAGCATTATGTGGGTCGGATAAGAATCCAGCATCGACATACCCAATTAAATCTGCTTTCATCTCATTAGAGTAAAACAATCCCATATCAGTGGTTCCTTGATGGTATCAAATATTCGTTTAACTCCGTTCCAATGTCTACGAGTCGTCAAAGAACTGTATCTTTCCAATAAATAGCAAATGCTATATCAGGTCGCGTATGACTCGTAAGATACATTAGCTCCAATAGCACTAACATATGGTACTTGAGAACCAAGTAGCTCTTCATCATTTTTCACATGGTCTGAACAGGTCTTTATTCATATGTAACGATCGGACAATCGGAGTATCCAATGAATGAGCTTTGTCCATGTAAAACCTTTTCAGTACCTTTTTCCGTGTAAGTTTCTTGATATACGAATATCACATTCTTTAGATATTCAATTTGCAGTCCGAGACAAAATTTTGTTTTTCCGAGATCTTTCATTTCGAACTCCTTTTCAAACAATCAACAGCTTTTGATAACTCTTCAGGAATTCTAATTATATTGATATCATCAACATAAACTGTTATAATGACAAACTCGATTTTAGATCTTTTCATGAATATACAAGGGTAAGTTTGATCATTTTTATACTCTTTCACTAAAAATTCCCTTAGGCGATTATACTACATACGCCCAGATTGCTTTAATCCATAAAGCGATTTATTAAGTTTAATTGAGTACTCATTTTGTGGCCCTGAATTTTCAGGTAATTTGAATCCATCGGGAAGCTTCATATTATATATATCACTGTCAAGCTATCCATATAAACAAGTACTGAAAACATCCATAAGACGCATATCGAGTCCTTCACGTACTGCCAAACTAATTAGATAACGAAAAGTAGTTGCGTCCACCACAGAAAAATAAGTCTCCTCATAATCAGTACCAGGTCTTTAGGAAACCTTGTGCAACTAGCCGTGCTTTGTATCTCATAGTTTCATCATTTTCATTTTTCTTCTAACGAAAACTCATTTATATCCAACTGGTTTTACATTTTCTGGTATGTAGACTACATGTTCGAAAACTTTTCGTTCTCAAGTGACTTTAATTCTGCCTCGATTGCATCCTTCCATTTTGACCAATCATTTCTTTGTCTGCATCTTGTACAGACCTTGTTTCATGATCCTCATTGTCATTAATATCGTCATGTAGCGCTACGTTAAATGAGAATAGATCGTCAACGTTGACTTCGCCTCGGTCCCATTTAATTCCATTCGGGGCATAGTTTATCGAGATCTCTTCATTATCATTATTTTCAAAATTTTCAGAATTTTCAGGTCCCGAGTTCATCAATATTTATGCTCGTCGACTCTTCTATAGTCGTAATCCTTGATTAGACCATTCTTACTATATGCTCTTTTTTTTCGAGGATTTTTATCTTTGGAACCCGATGACCTTCAGGCTTAAGTTGTGGCTTATGCTTGATATAATTCTTTGTATGTTCTATAGAAACATCAATTTTTGTAGGAGCATTGACAGCTAGTATATGTGACTTAGTCACCCTTTTAAGGTCAGTTACGCTTGATTAGCTAAGTTTTGTAAATGAGTTATCTTTTGATCTTCTCGTTCACATTCGTCCGTTTGAGGAACATGATGATTTAAACAATTATTCTTTTCCAGTTGTTTCTTTTCTCCCCTGTCGGAAAATTTGATTCATCAAAATGACAATCGGAAAATCTAGCCATAAATAAATCTCCCGTTAAAGGTTCTAAATATTTTATTATCGGTGGAGATTCATATATTTCCAACCTCCTTTGAGGTCCCAACTTTGTGCGTTTGGGTGGCACAACTGGAACATATACCGCACATCAGAAGATTCTTAGATGGAAAATATCTGGTTACTGACCATAACCATTTACAACGGGGAAATATCATGATAACTTGTTGGCCTGATGCGAATTAATGTCGCTGCATGTCCCCAACAAGACGAGAGAAACTTCGACTTCATCAACAATGGGCTTGCAATTAATTCCAGGCCTTAATCATACGATTCTGCAAGACCGTTTTGCGTATGCACTTGTGGCACATGATGCTCAACATCAATTCCGATAGACATAAATAATCATTAAATGCCTTGGAAGTAAATTCACCAGCATTATCAAGGCGTATTTTCTTTATCGGATAATCTGAAAAATGTGCTCTTAATCGAATAAACTGAGCAAACAATCTCGCAAACACCACGTTTCTCATATATAAAAACATACATGGGACCATCTACTTGGTGCATCAATTAATACTATAAAATATTTAAATGCTCCACATGATGGGTGTATCGGCCCACAAATATCACCATGTATACGTTCAAAAATATAAGAGATTCATTCTTTACTTTCATTGGTAATGGCCGAATAATTAACTTCCCTTTTAAGCAAGCGACACAAGATAATTCATTAAATTGAAGAATCCTATGGTTACTTACCAAATATCCACGTGAATTACCAATTATCTTTCGCATCATAATTGAACCGGGATGGCCCAACATGTCATGCCAAATATTAAATATACTGTTATGGGAAAACTTCTGGTTTGTAACAGCATATGATTCAACCAACTATTCTCAGATAAGTATAATATAATCCATAGTCACATGAAGGTAATATTTTCACGATTCTTTTATCATTCAAAATCACTTTTGTCATGTGCAAATATTCGACGTCTCCCTTTTCTGTTGTCTCAACATGATATCCGTTATTTCGAATAGCTTTAAAGCTTAATAAACTTCTATGGGACTTAGGAGAATGAGGCATTTCAATTATCAGCCTTGTCCCTTTGGACAGTAAAACATTAGCTCTTCCGGAGCCTTCAATTATATTTGTACTACCCGATAGAGTAATAACGCTTTCTTCTTTCAAAAGTATTGCTTATTTTCTTAAGATCGTATGAGTCGTTGCAGTCTGCAAGACATAATTCTCCATTGCACATGCTCGAATCCATTGTATAAATATTCTTAACAAATATAAAATGTTATATTATTAATGACTAAAATAACACAATAAAATTGCATGTATGAGTAACACGACATATAAACATTAGTATATAAAATAATAAATATAAAATATTTGTATGCATAAAACTTCATCCCTGATGATAATTTCTTCCATAATATTCGAATGAATGTTTGATAAATATCAGTTGTGACACCAATTTTCTTGAATACCACAGTTTTGAGCAACGTCTTATTTCGAACTTTCTTCACCTTGAATTATAAAGATCAACGGGATCTTTTGGTGCGGATAAAGATTCAATAATCCCGACGATAATATTATTCTCGATAGCAGTCTTTACTCAACATTTCATTCTCGTTTATTTTTATCACCTTTCAGCTTCGGGATAAATCTTTTGAATATTCACAACAATAAATATACACAACCATTCGTATTATTTGCGGATACATTCACTTCTGGAAATGTCGTACATTCACTTCGGGAAATGTCTTACAATCACTCAATCAAAATATCAACTATAATTAACCTTTTATTTTCACGTGTATTCAGATTTCAAGCCAACATATCAAAATATCGAAAGCAACAAATTCTAAGTTCGCCAAGTTCGACATTATACTATCAATAAAAAATATGTTAACAATTAAATCATATAAAATAAATAATAAAAATCAAACGATCCAAAACTATATGTAACAAGAATAATAGAAACAAATAAAATAAATCTTTCATTATCCGTTTATTATTTTCTGTAAGGTCCGGTAAGGTAATTATGGTATCCAAAACTAGTATCCGTTGTCTAAGTCCGAAATCCGTGTACATAGTCCATAATCCATGTCAATCGTCCATAGTCCATGGTCCGTACGATCGGTAATTAATTTAAAGTTGTTTAATAATTTGAACAAATATTGGTTTAATTTTTTTATTCTTAAAAAAATTTCCACACGCCACCAAGAGGAATCGAAATCTGGACCTCTCAGCACTAATGACGATATTCCGCTATACCACCGAGCTAGAGACGTTTTGTTGTATATTTTACTTTTTTTAAATATCTATAATAATGTACGATTAATATAAATAAATTTACCGTACGTAAAAATAAGATTACCTTACCTCACTCGTGAAAGTATCTCGACGGAGGTTGATCGTTGCTGGAGAGTACTCGTGCTGATAACGTGTTATAAAAAATTATTGTGATTAATATTTATATTACGATAATTATGATGATATAATTATAGAGAGAAATATTTAGAGAGAGGAAGTATGAATCAATTTCAGTACTTTGGTGTGATTTACAATACAACTCAAGGTACCTATCTATTTATAGGCAAATATCTCAAAGTACAACCACAAAATAAAATATTACATTCTCATAAAATAATCACATGTAATTTATATTCTCATCTTATACATCCTTATTTAACTACCAATATAAATATAATACATCTACTATCAACCACTCCATATAATATACATTCAGATATAATATTTCAAAATAATTTCATTATAGAATGTTAGTTATGTTCTTTATTCTAATTAAGTTTTCGTGTACTACTACCAATCACGGTTTGATTATTATCAACTAGCTAAACACCAAAAGTCTGAAACAGTAGTTGCAACTACACAATCAATGTGAAAAACCCTAACCGTTCTTTCTCCCACCCCCAAGCTGCCACCCCCTCCTCTACAACAACCACCCCATCCCTTCCTCCTTACCTCCTCCCCGCCTCCATTAACGGGGTTTGGGGAGCCCTTCCCCTTTTCTCTTTTTTCTAACAAAAAAATAATGAAAAGTTTTTTTGATTTCCTCCACCACCGGCAACCGCCCAACGCCTCGCCGCCGTTAGCCACTTCTTTCGTCGCTAGTCTCCTCCATATCCGTCGCCGCCAAGGGAAGTCACCCGTCGGCCTCCGTCGCCGCCGAGGTCAGCCACCGTCAGCCTCTTCCTCCACCACCGCCTCCCCCTCCTCCACCACCGCATGCCGCCTGCCACCACCTCTTGCGCCGTCGCTGCCGATGGCTTTTTTTCTTTTCGCAGTCTTGCCGCCACCGTCTACGCCTTGCCACCGCCGTCTTCGGCTCGCTGCAGCTGGCCATCGGCAGTCACCCACCACCACCGACCACTCTTGAGTCTCCCACGTGGAGCTCGTTTCTCCTGACATTGAGTCAGGAACTCTTTTTCCCATTATGGAGCCCCTTTCGATGAAGACGTGAGCCTCGAGTCGTTGGACAAAGAAAATGTAGAAACTATAAATTTGGATTAATAGCATTTTTTGATGTATGTTCTATAATTCTTTGGTCTAAGTTCGAGGTTTATTTCGTTTTCTGTCGGCTTTGGTTACTTTGTGGTGTTTTGCTCTTGTGTGAGCATCTGTTCTTTACCGGACACGATGTCACCGGCAGGGGCGAACCCACGTAGGGGCTCGGGGTGTCCATTGACCCCCCGGCCATTATTAAATTAAGTATCATGTATGCGTTATAATTTACAGAGAATCGGATGTAGTCCGGTGGTTGTTGGAGTTGCACTAAAATCCTTATTTTAAGTAACCTGAGTTCGAATCTTCTTGAGGTTGTTTTGTTACTATTTTTAGGTATAATAATATGGGCTGACTATTCTTGACCATCCCAGTCATACTGGGCTGGGTCTGCCCCTGGCATCGGAGAGACCTTTTGGGCTATAGCCCCTGTATTCACTACTTAGAGCCCGTTTGGTTGGAGGGATGGGTTTATATGGTATTAATTTTAGTTGGGTTTATATAATGATGATATGGGCTTTTTGTGGTGTTTGGTTGAAGTAACGATGTCTGATGTGTTTGGTAGATGGGTTCAGATAGTATCGGGTTTAATAAAAATTGAATTACGATTTTACCATTGAATATTATTTTGTAGTGTTGGAATCAATTCTCAATTAATTTGATAAAGCTTATTTAACAGTGGCAGAAATCAATTCATATTACAATCTACAAGATGAAGCTTCGATCATGCTCATCATCAAATTGGATAATCATAAAAGAAAAATTGTTCCAGCGCAATCAGACGGAAGATACCCACACACGGTGAGGTAGACGAGACAAAAGAATCACCCGACGGTCCAGGAACCGTTCTCTCCACACGGTTCAGTCGTTTCATTTCATAAAGATTTGCAGAACCTAGAAGATCGCAAGAAGAGATGCAAACAAAATTTCCTCGAATCTCAGAAACAACAAAAAGCTCGACGACCGGAGATTGAGCGCTGAAGGACGAGTCCAGGATAAGCAGATCGATGATAGCCGTGGAGATGTGAGCGCTTTAGAAGGTATATATCATTTTTTTGGAGTAAGAGCGGATGGTTTAGAGCACTTTGATGTTTTTGGAGGAAAGAGAGATGAAGATTGCGATGGATAAATAAAATATTGAAATAAGGATAATTAGGTCAAACACAAGTGGGATTAGCTAATGGGACCATGAGGGTTGGATTAATTAATACCCCATAGTAGGTATTAAAGGAGGTTTAATTAAAACCCACCGTTAAATAAAGATGGTAACCAAACACGAGTTTGATTTATCCAAATCCCCCTAATCTCCCCTTATACCCCCAATCAAACACACCCTTATAGAATATGGCATAGGCAACGGTTCTTTTTGGGTATGGGTGACGGTTTCTCGGCGACACCGAGAGCCCCGAAACCCAGTCACAAGAGAATAGGCGACGGTTGTTAAGCGTCGCCCATGTTGAGTAAGGGCCGTCACATATCTTAAAAAAAATTAAAAAAAAATTTCTGCCACGAGCTCGTTGTCGGTCTTGCAGCCACCTAACAGAACCCACGAGCTTTTCCATCGGCCTCTCCAACAGCCGCCACCTCCTACCTCTCAGTCTTTCTGTCTGTCATATCTCACCAGATCCGTGCCGCACAGCCTCTCCTCAGCCTCTTCGAGCCATCCCGCACATATACGACCTTGCAGCTACCAGACGTAGCAACCATAGCGTTTTTGGACAGATCTAGCATTTGGAGGCTGTGGCGCAGCTGCAGGAAGTCCGGCACCGTCCTTTGGAGAAGTTCCACGTGGAGAGCTGGTTCCGCGGGTCCCTGAAGGCGGACTTGAGCTGCTGGAGGCATCGGACGTCATATTCGACGCTGGCGGCGAGCACCACCAGAGAGAGCAGTAGGGAGAGGGACGCGACGGAGTTGAGGAGACGATGGGTATTCCTCTCTAAAGGCTAGATCTGTTGGGGACCTTGCGCTTTGTCTTTTACATCATCCTCATCAAAATCATCAAAGATATTAGAGAGAGGAGGAAAGTTAGAGAGACAGGAGGGAAAGAGGGAGATTGTGAAAAAAACTCAGCGCGGCTTAACTTTGTATAAATGAAACTTAGGGTTACTAATGTAATAGGCGACGGTTTAGTCAATAACCTTCGCTTATATCAACAAAAAAATAAAAAAAAAAGAAAAGAAAAAGTACTAATAAGTTACGGTTGTTACTAACAGTCGACGCCTAGTGTTACTCAAACTATAGGCGACAGTTCTTGATAACAACCGTCGCCTATAGTTTTAATTACTTTAAAAATATCACCAAAATGCCATCGCGTGTATTATGGGTTTTGGTTCTTTACGAACCGTCGCCTATAGTGCCGTCGCTTATACCTTATTCTGTACTAGTGATTTTCACTAATTAATACAAGCTATTGTTTTGAAAAAAACTACACGTAACCAATTTAATTTGTAAATATTATATATCTATCCATATATACATATATATGTATACATATATGTGTATGTGTGTCATGATTAGTCACCATACATTGTATTGTCGTATAATGTGTTCGTGTGTCCGAATTATACTCGAAATTCCGATGTCGTTATGTTCAATTTATTACTATATAAGATTAGTGGTCCTCCGATAGAAACATGATCAAAATAAATTATATTTTCATATACAATCTGATCAGTATAATCATAGAATGCAGTGAAGATATTTAAGAATGACGGATTAATATAAAGAGCTCAATAAAGTTAGGCGAACAACTAGGGCTTGTTATACTTGAGATTTAAATGTGATTATTACTATCATCCTATTTATAACTTATATCCTCAAGATTTGTGAGATTTCTTAAATTTAGGATTGGGATGATAGTAACTTACCTACTATATCGACAGTTAGGTTTATATATAAGATGGTTTAAATTTGTATGGTTTATATAAAACTAACTATTGAGTATAAATGTGTGTTTTGTGGTCAGTGAGTTTAAATAAACACATCTGATGAGGTGTGTTTATCAAACTCATAGGCATGTATTTAGCATATTGGATTATATAAATCCATGGTTTATATATAGCTATGAACCAAACATGTAAACCAACATTTAAAATAGCTAAACCCGTGAACCGAACAAGGGCTATATAGTTCATATATACCTTTTGATATAAATAAATGCCATATCGAAAGTTTAATGGTAAAATCATCCTTGTGTTGTGTTTGATTTTTCTCTTTTATAAAATTGGAATTGACCAAAGTTCTACCTATGGCCTATGAGCGCTCTAAGTGTTTAATAATGCTAATCCACTTATACCCTTGATTTCTCATGAGCATATTGATGGAAAAGTTTTATATAGATATTTAACTTCTTTATATATAACGTACATATGGAAAGTGTACCAACGGTCATTCCAATCAAGGTTCTGAAATCTGGTTTTCGAACCGGAGCGGAAATTTTAGTGATTTAAGGTTTAGTAGTTTAATAGGTATAAAATCGGAACCAAACGAGAGTAAAACCGGTCCCCAAATAAATAACAAAAAAGTATCATACCAATTACTCAAATAATATAACTATAATGCACTCGCGGATCTGCCACCTCGGGAACTGGTATAAATTAAGGGTTCAATAAATAAAGTAAAATGTCCAGAGATATCAACAATTAATTGTTAAACGGGCGTTAAAATTTGAAATTTATAAATTACAAAATCTAAGGTTAGTTATAAAATATGATTTAAATGATTGTTGGGATCGAACTCTGCCCAATATAAAAATAAATTAAATAGATGTTACCATTAGACCATTTGTTACATTTCCTTATTTTTTTTTTTGTTCTATATTGTTAAATTTAAATATGTGAGTTTTTTACATTTGTTACCCATATTGATGGATCCATTGTTACCAAAAAGAAAAAAAGAAAACAAAGGTGCTAGATCGTGAATTTAAATATTCAGATTAATAGTTTTGATGATTGAACTTAACTTAAATAAGTACACCGACTAGACTTAGGTGAAACCGGATACTAGTCAGCAGTTCATCAGAGCTAACAGAAACCGGATCAAGACTGCCACCGGAAGTACACTGAAGACCAGACTGCAAGATACCAGACGTGCCACGCTGAACAATTTCAAACATATTCAAAGTGCGGCAAGTTGAAGACTGACAGACAATTAATACAAGGCTGTCAGCTAGAGCCAAGTTGAAGTCAAGCCAAGCCGAATAAGGAATAAAACAAATGGCGCAACGCAAACTGCAACGAAGACCGGACATACCCATTTTGGGTAAAGTCAATTAATGCACTGTCTGGTATACACGATCTATCTCACAACGGCTCCATCTTCAAATCTCAACTATAAATAGGAGGGATGCAAGCTGAAGAAGTTACGACACTTTGCTGAGAATTCAAAAGAACGAGAGATCAAGCTAAAAGCTTACAAAGCGAAGAAAAGAAATAGGTGTTGTCATCACTGCACTAGACAGGAACGGTTAGTGAGTGATTTGTCTCAAGGGAGTGTAAAAAGCTCTTGAAAGTAGACGGACTGTAAAAAGCTGTTTAAGAGATGTCTAGGAGTTTAGTTAGCAGAGTATAACCTTGAGGGTTGTATTGTGTGAGTCTAGCTAAGGAGGTTGTACAACTAGGTTGTAAGCCGATGCTTCTAGTGATACCTTCCTTGCGGGGAAGAAGGGGAGACGTAGGAGATTTTGCTCCGAACTTCCAGAAACAAATCGGTGTCATTCACAATCACACACACATCAAATTTCACATCCTGTCTTGGTTCATAACCGACCGGTTAGCTTCCGCACTAACCGCACTCACAAATATCAAGCACCAGCATCTAACCTTAACCGATTCAGAACAAAAAAATATACAAGTGTTTATTCACCCCTCTAAACACACATAACCGATCCAAGGAAATAAATTGACCTTAATAATTCATAAATGGACCCAAAGTAAAATTGATAAGATGAGATCATGGAGAAAGATATGATTGACTGGTGGAAGACGCTAACTTGACCTACACAGCTTGCTAATGACATAAACATTAAAAACATGGTTTTGGACATCATTAATATGCATTAGTTATATTGACTAAGTTGATGCATCGTTGTCAATTATCATCAACCAATGATACTACAGCTGCAAAATTTGTCCGTTCCGGCATTACCATATAAATCAGACAATTAAAAATGTTTTATTTTGATTAGTTGGAAAAAAATCGTCCTGAGTTAGTGATTGATCAGAATTAGATATTACCTTAAATTACATTACTATCTTAGCAGGTTCTTTCCTTAATTTGTTCTAAAAATATTCTCAACACAAATATCTTTGTGGGTTATATGAAAGTTTAATTTCTCATTAACCCCATGAAATGAATGATACCCTAATATTTACCTAATTGAAGCCTCAAGTCGTGACCCTTCTTTCCTGAGCTTACGGAGAAAGTAGAAGTATATCTAAATTCACATAGAAAAATACTGTATGTACAAATAACTATATATACCTGATGAATGATTGAACAAATTCTAAGGAACTACTGTGAATGATTTGAAAATTTGTATGGGGTCCCAATATTACCATCGAACTGATTGTCGTTTTGTCCTAGCTATGTCTTTTCCCTTTGGATCAACCGACCTATGTCACGGTCAATCTAATTCAATGTCAGTCACACAAATGATGCGATGATAATATTCATATAATTTCTAAAATAGTTTCGAAATTTAACCTCTGTAATACATACTGCATGATTCAGCATATTTGGTCCTTCACAACTACATATTTTCTTGATGGGGCCAACTAAAAAAAAATATATATATATATATATATATATATATATATATATATATTATATTAGGATATGCGGAAATCTCCGATAACTATTTGTCCGAAAAATGACGATAAAATAGAAAGAGATGAAAAATAAAAGTGGACAATGAACACGAGATTTACGTGGTTCGGTCAAAATGACCTACGTCCACGGGCCGGAGGGTAGAACTTCTTTATTATGAGGAGAGATTACAGACACGTACGCTGAAGTGATACAAAAGCAGCTATACAACTAGGAGTAGGCTACAAAGAAAATGGTCTGAGGCGAGAGAAGATTCGTTGTGTTGTGGTGGTTTTTATTTCCTTCGCTCGAATAGCCTATTTATAGGCATTTGCTCCCAAGCTTGTCGATGTGAACATAAGAAAACAAAGGCAGCTGTATTTCTTTTGGCAGCCCACGTGATTGATAGGAAAAGCAACTTCATTGACTACTGCATTGGTGTGCTTGGACGGTTCCTACCAAAAGTCACGCTCAACAAATCTCCACCTTGACTTTTGTTACCGAAATTACTCCACCTTAATTAGTAACACATTTATCTCCCTCCGACCTTAGCCCCGACGGGCTAGTTCACCAACTTTGAAACACCAATCAAGTCCAAGCAATGCTTGAACTTGGAAACTGAAAGAGCATTCGTAAACAAAACTGCAGAATTATCCTTTGTGTTGATCTTCTTGATAAACACCTTCTTATCTGCAATGATATCAAGAATGATACTTGACATCAATATGCTTAGTCCTTTCGTGAATCTAATCATTAGTCAAATGGATTGCACTTCGACTATCACAGAAAATAGTAATGACTCTCTGATTCTGAGTTAATCGCTGAATAACCCTTTCAACCACAAAGTTTCTTTGATTACGTCAGTAACGGGTGTGTATTCTGCTTCAGTAGTAGACAACGCCACTACGTGCTGTAGAGTAGCTTTCCCTAACTGCATAACCTCCAATACAAAATACATAACCAGTAAGAGATCGTCATTTATCGAGATCACCTGCGTAATCTGAATCAACAAAGCCAATGAGAGTATCACTATTTTTGCCAAACTCCAAACAAAAGCTTAGAGTATCCTTCAAGTATCTGAGAATCCACTTCACTGCTTGCCAGTGTTCTTTTCCTGGGGTAGCCATAAACCTGCTAGTAAGAGGAGTATTGACTGGCTTGGCATCGTTCATGCCAAATCTCTCCAAAACCTTCCTGAGGTAACTTTCCTGGGTCAGGTGTAACTTACCAGCTCTTCTATCACGTTTAATCTCCATATCAAGAATCTTCTTAGCTGCTCCCAAATCTTTCATCTCAAATTCACCATTCAATAAGGCCTTCAATTGGTGAATTTCTGCAAGATTCTTAGCCGCAATGAGCATGTCATCAATATATAACAATAGATAAATGAACGAATTGTCATTTAACTTCCGAAAGTAAACACAACTATCATACTTGCTCTTGGAGAAATGATAAACGTATTTCACTACGTTTATCGTAGTACATAATTGAGTTAAAATAGTGCTCTAGCCATCATTTTATACATTTATTTGCCATATTTACACTTCTTTAGATATTGAAGGACCTTAAGACGGCTCTCGGGCGAAAAAGAGCGAAAATGAGGCAAAATGGAGCAAGTATGAAGAAATCAGTCATGCGTCACGGCCGTGACACTCCTTGCACCAGGCCGTGACAATGGACAGAACCGAAGCCAAAGGATACTGATCTTCGTCACTGCCATAACACACATTGCACCAGGCCATGACAAGGGTAGAAAAGGAAGCCAAGCGATGCAGAGCACAGTCACAGCCGTGAAGCCCGCCTGAAAAGTAGCAACCAACTAAAATATCTCCAGCTCCTGATATTAGCCTTGGATTTGGACTATACGGCTAAAAAAACACTCAAACTGTATAGGGGAGAAGAGGCTGTAACTAGATCTTTCATAAGAAAGAACTAAGAGACATGATATCGATTGGAAAGGAATGCCTGAACTTCTGTCAATCTTCCAACTGAAATGGAAACATCAAGAATAGTGCGCTTCTTATCTATTGGAGGTAAGAAAAAGAGGGCAGGTCTGAAGGCAGAAGCTTTAAGACCCTCTTTAGATTGTTCTGTAATATTCCAGTGGTTGCCGCAAGGAATGATGTCATCGCTCCTCTATAAATCATTCAGGCTGCTACGTTTCTATCGATATCGGCATTCCCTCCTCATCCTTACAGTCGAGCCACTTCGTGCCCTTTAGTCGTTATAACCCCTAGATGAAGCGAACTTAAACCAAAAAAGGTTAGCGACTCAGAGCTCGCGGGCTTTGGTCAATTGCTGAATGAAGGTCTGGATTTTAGAGTCAATTTCATTATGACTCTCAGTAGCACTGAGTACTTGCCCAATTCTTCTGTATTTCGAGGTTCTTTTTTTTATGAATCGGCTCGAGAGTAGCATTCGACGTCCTGGCTTCACTACCGATTCCATTCCATGTTTTTTTCTCTGCTGACAGATATATAAAAATTAGACAATTCCAGTAGAAAATTAGATTATGATAGTTTAGTCCCTTGGCTAAGAAGGTTGACTTCTCTGTCACTTCCGTACTTCTGTCACTTCTCTTTAGCTCTAGATTTCAGATTGAGAATCCCTTTGGTCAGAATCAAGATTGGCAAGTCTTCTATCTATGGTTAAAATTTTAGGTCAATCGGACATCATTTACCCCTCCATCTGAGAGAAATACGAAATTGTCGCAAAGCTGTTGAAAGTGTCACGGCCGTGACACTACTGCACGAGGCCGTGACGCACGAGAGTGAGCTCATTTTGTGCCCCGAGACTGTCACGGCCGTGACGTATCATGTCCTAGGCCGTGACCGCGTCGAATTTCACTAAAAGCCCAATTTCAACTCAGAAAGATGGGACATCTACCAGATATCAACCCTAATTCCGGAGAGACGAATTACAGACGCTAGAAACACAGAATTCCACTGGAGAAGTGCGAGACACGGATCAACGATGCAGTCACACCAAATTGAACGCAGAACGAAGATTCATCCGCGCTACCACCCCAGATCATCAGTATTCAAGATCATGAGTCCTTCTTCTCATTTCTTATTTCTTTCGTTGTTTTCCCGTCTATTATGCGTAGCTAAATTCCCTATGTGTTTAGGATTAGATGAACGCTAGGTTATTTCGTGATTAAGACATATGTTTATTGTGACTTGCGTATTCCGACTATTTATCGTTCTATGAATTTGTTTCTTCACTTTAATATGTCTATGTGTTAAAGTGAATGTATGGAAATCGTTTAGGGCGACAGCTAAACAACGATTATGTCGTTCGTAGAAGATAGGATTTGAGTATAGGGCGAAAGCAAATACTCGATCCTCGCTGTTAGTAATTATTGAATTTTAGATCCCCACGAGCGTTTAGGGCGACAACAAATTCGTGAGTGGGTCGGAAATTTATTGCGATCTAGTCAAGAATCACGTAGGGACGATATTTCATTGTCTTAGGCGATCACACCTAGCGGGATTCGAATCCCGAGCACATCTTTATTATCTGGAAACTTCTTACCAGTTTTAATCGTGTTCTTTGAATCTCTAGTTGATTTAGGAGTAATCTGTTAGGATAGTTTGTAACACCATCTGCGTATTTTATTTAGGCTAAATATCGAGTCGATAGGTCACTACTAGTACTTAGTTTATTCCTTGTGTTCGATACTCGTTTACTCACTTTTTACTACACTACAAACGATAGGTCCACTGCCTATCGCACGTTGATGATAGTAATTAGGTATTCGTTTTAATTATTACTTGTCATACTTGCACATTATATTAATGCACCACGTGTCGATCAAGAAACCATGACCCAATATGAAATAATCAAACCGTTCTTGGAGACTGCTTTAATCTATATAAGGATTTCTTCAGTAAACAAACTTGGTCTTCTTTTCCTTCAACTATGAAGCATTCGGTTGCTTCATATAAACCTGTTCATCTAAATCACCATGTAAGAACACCGTTTTGACGTCAAGCTGTTCTAACTCCAAATTATACATGGCAACGAATGCAAGTAATACATGAATAGAGCTATGTCTAACGACAAGTGAGAATACATCATTAAAATCAACACCTTGTACCTGACTATACCTTTCGTGGCTAATCGTGCCTTATACTTGCAACCAAATAAACCTACTTTCTTAAAGACCCACTTATATTCGACTATTTTCTTTTACCTTGGCGGCGGCACAAGAATCTAAGTACCATTCTTGTGCAGAGACTATTTCTTCATTCATCGCTACCAACCACTTATCAGAATTAGCATCGCATGTTGCCTCTAAATAGGTAGAAGGTTCGCCGCCTCCACCTGTTTCTTGTGCCACTGATAAAGCGTACGAAACTAAATCCACGTACCGCTGTGGTAGTCGAATATCTCGTCTCTCCCTATCTCTGGTTATAGAATATTCCTGCTCGGTGCTTTCATCTTCAACAGGATCTAAATCAGGTTGTGGATTATCCTCTTGATTTGTTGAACTCGTAGCAGGATCATCTGAAGGATTAGTAGACTCTTTTGATGGATGTACATAGAAGACTCGTCAAATGTAACATCTCTTCTAATTATAAATTGGGTGACTTGGGATCAGGATTATACAAATCTATAGCCTTTCACCCTTGAAGCGTAACCGAGAAAAATACATTTCTTAGCTCTATGCTCTAACTTTCCCTCGTTTACGTGTATATAAGCTGGGCACCCAAATATTCTTAAGTTGGAACAATCAGCAGGAGTACCTGACCATACTTCTTCAGGAGTCTTGAACTTGATCGGTGAACACGGTGAACGGTTGATAATAACATGCTGCAGCGATAGCTTCAGCCCAAAAATCATTTATTAACCCAGCATCAGAGACATACATAGAGCTCTCTCTAAAAGCGTTCGGTTCATGCGCTCGGCAACACCATTTTGTTGAGGCGTCATTCGAACAGTGTGATGTCGAGCAATACCTTCATTCTTGCAAAATTCGTTGAACTCGCTTCTGCAAAATTCTAAGCCATTATCTGGCCGCGACCGCTTGAGCTGTATTCCTGTATGCTTTTCAATCAAAGCTTTCCATTGTTTAAATGTTATGAAAACATCATTTTTCTGCTTAAGAAAATAGACCATACTTTTCTTGAAAAATCATCAATGAAAGTCATCATGTATCTTGCACTACCTTTTGACGGATTAAGAGAAGGACCCCATACATCAGAATGAATACAGTCCAAAGTACCTTTCATCCTGTGGACAGCTGGCGAATTGAAGCTGACTCGTTTCTACTTCCAAAAAATACAATGTTCGCAAAAGTCCATCTTACCAGTACTTTGACCGCAAAGTAGGCCCCGCTTGCTTAAAATCTTCAAGCCTTTTACTCCCATGTGTCCAAGTCGCATATGCCATAATCTCATGGTATCAACCTCCGGGGATGTTGAAATTGCAGCGAAACCTGTAACAGTAGTTCCCTACAAACTATATAAATTTTCAGACCTACAAGCTTTCATCACGACAAGGGCACCTCTGGCAATTTTCAAAACTCCACCTTCACCCGAGAACCTGCACCCTTGAGATTCAAGTGTGCCTAAAGAGATAAGATTTCTCTTCATATCAGGAACGTGTCTGACTTCTGTGAGCGTTCGGATGATTCCGTCGAACATCTTGATCAGAACTGTGCCTTTACCAACAACTTTACACGGAGCTCATTTCCCATTAAAACATATCCACCATCGAACTTTTCA
Source organism: Craterostigma plantagineum (assembly GCA_027422505.1). Lineage (NCBI taxonomy): Eukaryota > Viridiplantae > Streptophyta > Magnoliopsida > Lamiales > Linderniaceae > Craterostigma > Craterostigma plantagineum. Next base: position 9,946,237 of record JAPQWV010000011.1, on the reverse strand, counting down.
TATGTGGAAAAATAGTCCTGACTCCGACTTATGTGATAAGAATAACCAGAACCTAAGATCCACTTATTATCAGACCTAACAATATTTGCAGTTGCTATAAAGATAGTTCCATCACTCTCATCAGCAACTAAACTAGCTTCGACGGGTTTATTATATTGTTGATTATTTTTCTCATTATTTTTTAATTTATAACAATCAGCTTTGATGTGACTCTTTTTCTCGCAAAAATTACAGACTTTATTTCTGTACCTAAATTTTGACCTTTCTTTAGTCTTCCCCGTGCAAAAGGACCTTCTGTAATATCCTTGTATATCTGTTCTTTCGATTGTAACGCGGATTTGACACTAGAATATGATATTGTGTCTTTTTCCTATATAATCGTGTCACAAAAATGTTTTAAAGACGAGGAAAGGGGACAAAACAATATTATGGCCTGATCTTCGTCTGTCACTTTGACTTCTACGTTAGCCAAATCAATAATGATAGAATCGAATTTATCGAGATGCGAAAGATAGAAGTACCTTCCGTCATTTTCATACTGTAAAGCTTCTACTTTAAATATAGCCGGTGCTTTAAATATAGCCGGTTCTCCTTAGTCTTCTTCATGTAGATAGCTTTTAGTGCATCCACATACCCATGACCGTCGTCTCCGTGGCAACTTCTTGTAAACCTAGTAAGAGAGATTTAAGATAATAGCCTGCTGTGGCGCCCCCACTATTCTCATTTCTTGTTCTACCCATCGTTCTTTTATCTTAACGTTTTTAAAACATACAAATCATATAATGCCAGAAATTCATAGAGACACAAAACTTACAAGCAAGGCCGCTTCCGTGCTTTTGAGTGTGTATACATGGATAGTCTGCAGGACCTATATCCTAAGCTCTGATACCACCTGTGGCGCCCCGCCTTCCACCACTACTTTCTTATCTAATTATGTAATTAACATCGTAGAAAAGTAATAGATGGTACGAAATTTCGTATAAAAAAATGTGCACGACGTCATCTAGGCGTCTGCTTTTCACAAAATGCTACCTGCTTTAAATGTGGCAAGACAGGCCACTATTCTGTAGCCTGTCCGGAGAATACATCGGGAAGTCAGACAGCAAATCAGAGGAAGGTACCCGCTCGGGTATACATGCTTACGGCGGAAGAAGCAGAAAACAACTCATCCGAGATGGAAGGTACCATCCTAACCGATTAAACCTCAACATGCGTTCTAGTGGATTTAGGAGCCACACTTTCTCTTGTATCCACCACTTATGTGGTAAGACTCGGAATTTCTTTTAGCCGACTTGGTTGATACCAGTTCGAGTGTCGACCTGGATCGTAATCGTAGCAGATAACCTTTCGAAATAGGAAGCCGTACCTGAATTACCTTGGAAGAAATCCCAATTTCACATAATACCTGGGGTATAATCCATATCCTACACCCCAAAATTTCTTATCATTCTGAGAAACATATTCGTTCAGTATCAGAATGGCGCAGTGGAAGCGTGATGGACGCTAATGGCTTTTAATCTCTGTCTGAGTTAGAATTATAATTATTCTCGTTAACTCTTCGAGGTGACACGTTCGACTAACTTAAACAATCTTCATATCTAGTTCATCAAGATCTTAATTCTTTGGATCTTCGGAAATTATTCGAGACCCTTTGTTGACTTCCTAAGTCTTAGACCAAGATAATCTTCGGTCTGAAATCAACGACTTCGATCTTGTATCCTCCAATCAGAAGTGCGAAATTTGGAAGAATTATTCTATTCCATGAGAAGTCGTTCTTTTATACTCATTAGTAAGGAATGCCTTCACAAGCAATTAGGTGATTTCCTATCACGTAACTAAGCCAGCTCAACTCCCTACCAATCGTTACCCTGAATCATTCCAGCCAACGGAATTTCGGGGGCGAAATTCTTTTAAAGGGAGAGGATGTAAGGCCCGTAAAATTTAATTACGGGATTTACAATATAATTAGCATGAAAGTATTTAAGTTGAGATGTTATTGGATTAATTAAATAAAAAAGGTTAAGACTATATGAGACTTAGTTGTAATACACAAATTAATTGGGGGAACAAAAGTATTAATATTTTTAGTGCTTTACGTAACTTGCGTGTTATGTGAATTACGTACTATGTGATATATATTTTAGTCTTATATGTGTGTTACGTGACTAGTAAATTATATGATGATTTTAAGACTTCGAGAAATTTAGATTACATGGTATACAGCGGTTAGGCGAAAGTAAGATGGTGTAAAATAGTTTTGATTGATTGAGGACTAAGAATCGATTAATTGAAGGAAACGTAGAAGTCGATCGATTTCTTAGAGATAATAGTCAACCAATCACAATTAAGATAGTTGAAAGGCATGTAAGAAGTTCCTTTAACATAGGAGGTAAAAGTAGTTGCTTAGTCACCTAGTTGTCAATTCACAATTATCTAAGCACAATACTTGTCAAATGAACTAAGGTAACGATGAGGAAAAGTTCAAATAAGAACTAAAGAATAAGAAAACCTTCGCTAAGATAATTTTCAAGAAAACCCTAAGAGCAAGTCGAATTAGTAGAATCCAAAGAGGAAGAGCTTAAAACCCAACAGGGAATCCACCGTGAGAAGGTAATAATCCCAGTTATAACCTCTAAACCAGTTTTTAATTTTTACTTTAACCCTTACATAAATTAAGAAGAAGGTAACGATGGGGTGTATACTTTTCCCAGTTAGCGATAGTTTCTAAGGAAAACTAGAATTCCTATGTTAATTAATTTTAGGATTCAAGTAAGAATCGTACTAACATGGGGTTTAGATTAACACGAGGTTGTGCTAATATGGAGATCTAGTGAGTGAGGAACTAGTTTTTTGAAGAAGTAGATAGCTTCAAATAGCTTTCGATCGAATGAAAGGAATCCATGAGCATTCGGGTAAATTGAGTTAAAAAAGATAGGTTTCGTGCGAAACTAAGATTTTCTAAGGTGAACTGACCTTTGACCAATTATTGACTAAGATTTAAATAAATTTTCGGCAAAAATAAACTTTTAAGTGTAGTAATCGGCCGAATGGAAGATACTTCTATAAGTGCATGATCGGGCGATTCAAGGAACAAAAGGAGGAACTCAGCGATACCAAGGAGTTTCGATCGAAAGTGGGAATTTCAAGACATGAAATCGGGAGATTTACTATAAGAAGACCTCGGCGATTTTACCAAGTTTCGATCGAAACTAAGACAGGCTGACGTACACGGCGAAAGCAAGATTTGGTCAGGAATCAATCGAAACCTACATATGCTGCACACAATCGATCGAAAGTAAACCCTAATGCATGAACTATCGATCGAAAGTGAAGATACCATAATGATTAGAATCGGCCGATTGAAAAACCAAGGAAAAATCGATCGAAACTAGGTCTTAGCCAGGACAAATGGACCGAATGGAAGGTATTCAAGCAAGCTACAATCGGGTGATGACATGATGACGCAAGCACGTTGCGAAACTAGCTTCAATGCACTAAGAATCGATCGAAACCCAACCCTATGTTACATCAAAATCAATCGAAAGTGAGAAATACCAAGTCATGACTCAATCGGGCGAAACCTAGCCAAATGCAAATCGGCCGAACCCTATATATTATTGCTATTATTATTAAGTATTGACTTCACTTAGATTAGAAATCAAACAATATAGGGTTTTTAGTGAAATGAGCCTAGTCAAACAATTAGTTTAGTCGAGTTATTAAATTTAGGTATGATTCTGACATTTTAATATTTTGTCTAAAGGTCGAAAGGTGAGGACGTTCCAAGGCATTAAGTTTTGTAAGCTTGGATGACAGGTAAGTGGAAATCGCAACTACAACACATAATTTTTATGTGTATGAATTACGTGACTACTTGCCTCTGTGACTTATGTGATTTTTTTATGTGACGTAAATTATTCTATGTGACAACATCGCACGCATGTTTGCATGGTTCATGGCATGAGCATATGCACGCATGACTAGTATAAGAGTCAGGGAAAGAGAGCGTGCATGAGTATAAGATTGCGTGATAGCGATGTATATTTGCCGATATAGGCATTTGTGTCGACTCAATGATGAGTCACGGCTCTTCTATGCTACCATGGCGATTCACGATGCCGAATTACCTGATTCACGAAAGGTAGGGAAAATACACTATGGCGATTCACGATGCCGATTACCTGATTCACGATAGGTAGGTGCATACCCCGTAGCGGGAGACGCAACCTGGACGATGCGACCCGAGGGAATAAGCAGCACCGAGGGAACCATGAGTGTCGGCGACCTCATAGTAGCTACCAGTGAGAAGCGTCCGCGTCTCAGACCACATTGGGATGGAAAGGCACCTTAGGGTTAAACGTAATTTGTGTGCCCGGGTTAGCCTCTCAATGGGACCGCATTGGGATTAAAAGGCACTATTAGCCTCTCAATGTGGACCATGTTGGGATGGAAAGGCACCATAGGGTTAAGCACATATTGCGTACTCGGGTTTAGCCTCTCAGTGTGTGTACCGCCACTTATTTATACCCTTAGGAGTCTGAGCTCTATGAATGGTGCATAGTAAGATGGAAAGCCAAGGGCCCAATATGAAATGAGAGAATGAGTAAGACATGAGAAGTAGATAGCACTGGCGCAAATGCCTTTACATTTTACGACACGTGCAGTGCATGCATGATTTTCACTTACTGAGCTTTATAAGCTCATTCCACATTTTTTATTTGTTGTAGGACCTCGCGATCACGGTACGTGATCATTTTCACGACGAGGCCAACTTTTGAAGCTTCCGGGGCTTTTGAGATGGAAGTGTGTGCATGGATGTGACCTTGTGGAGGCCCAGTAGATAGTTTTATTTTGACACGCTCGCGCATCTTCCTATGTAATTAGGACCCATGAGGATTTTGTAGGAACCTTTACGATTCCTTTGTATAAAAGAAAGAATTTTATACGAAATTTCGTACCATCTATTTCTTTTCTACGATGTTAATTATGTAAATAGTTAAGAAAGTAGTGGTGGAAGGCGGGGCGCCACATAGCCGATCTGGCTTTCTTGTCCAATTCATTAAATTTATCGTCTTTCATTTCGGTTGGTTTCTTCTTTGCGCCTTCGAGCGCCACCTACCGTCTTGAATGAGTATGGCATCCATCGTGAGACTCCACATTGCAAAGTTGACATTTCTGTCGAACTTTTCAATTGACATTTTTGTTATCGTCATGTGGCTCTGATACCAATTTTTTAGGATATGCGAAAATCCCCGATAATTATTTGCCCGAAAAATGACGATAAAATAGAAGAGACAAAAAATTTGGACAGTGAACACGAGATTTTTGTGGTTCGGTCAGAATGACCTACGTCCACGGGCCGGAGGGTAGAACTTCTTTATTATGTGGAGAAAGACACATACATTGACGTGATACAAAAGCAGCTACACAATTAGGAGTAGGCTACAAAGAAAATGGTCTGAGACGAGAGAGAATATATTCGTTGTTTTGTGGTGGTTTTATTTCCTTCGCTCGAATAGCCTATTTATAGGCATTTGCTCCCAAGCTTGTCTGATGTGAACATAAGAAAACAAAGGCAGTTGTATTTCTTTTGGCAGCCCACGTGAGTAATAAGGAATCTTGAGCCACAAACCATCTCTTGTGTCTCGAGGCGAATCACTTGCCAATTATTTTTAATATTGATATGTGGTGCAATTTTTTGATAAGCATGCCCTATGTCTCGATATAGATACTACAAGGTTTAAAATATTTTTTCACATTATTATAAACTAAAACAATATAGTCGAGATTCAAATTGTATTGAAAGCACCTTATCGTCTCATTTACGCATCACTTCACTTCTGATGGGCCTAAAGATTTGTAACATAGTATAATTAAGACCCAATTTTCTATTTCTATTTTCTAAAATGGGCCAGAAGATTCGATACAAGGCCCCTTATATGTTTTCAAGCTCATTGGCAATCTTGGGATTTATGGTGAAAAATGCCTGTTATTATTACTTACGTTTAATTGGTACTGATTTCATGCAAGATAACCTAGTAAATAAGATCTCTGTCATGCTCACATTTACTTGAAGATTCATTGAACTGTCTCAGTAAATACAAAAGACGAAGCAACATCATTGGAATGGAAGGTCACAAAGACGGAGATGAAAACTAATATGCTATCCGGTTGATTATAAATTACTAATGTGTGCTATATATTACTAGCTTATTGTAGCCGCACGTGTGCGGCTGTGTGAAATTTACAACCCGGAGTAGGATTTGTACAAGTGAACCATTAAGGTGAACCGATTTTGATTCTTTAGCCAGCGAATGTTACGACAATAAATATACATGGTCGTACTATGAGACAATATGTACGTTGTTAGAGTTTCAGCATATTCAAAACAAGCTGCAAGTGCTCCATACACCAAAAGCAACAGCTAAAATGCCAATTTTGAGAGGAAACTAGGTGAAATTATTCTTGCTTGCTTTCTATACAAGTGTTTTTTCATAGATCCCGTACCACCCCGTTACCACCACTTCTATATTTTTGCACAACATAATTTACATAAAGCGTTACCTTTGGTGGGGTCTTTGTCTTCGAGTTCGAGGTCGAAATGTAGCCAAATCTTCGAGCATTTCGTCCGGGTGCGTGATGTCGTCGTGGCCGTAGTGGATTCATGGCTCGGTCCTGTTCCGCGTCCGCCACTGCCTTCCGTCGCCTCGACCTCATTTTCGTCGTCTTCGACCTCGTCGGGCATAATATCGGCCATACCTGTACGAAATAACCAAAAACATCTTCGTTCGGGTGAGAAGCCATGTTAGTAAAAGTGTGTGTGTGTGTGTGTGTTTCGTGTGTGTGTGTGTATTTCGAGTGCGTGTTCGAGTGTGTGTGTGTGTTTCAAGTGTGTGTAGTAATGTGTGTATTTTCGTATAATGCGAGAGAGATTGTGAGAGATTAGAGAGAGTTTGGGAGATTAGACGTGAAAAATAATGAATTATGATGTGGTATTTATAGGTGTTTTCGATAGTGACCCACAACAAATTATTGCATTTTGGCCCAAAAGGACCAAAATGCAAAAAACATTTAACAAGCCGTTTATAGCCAGTTTTTGTATTTTTTTTTTATTTTTACTTTTTTAACATAGCCAGACCCGGTTCTAACCGGATCCTACCGGCTCCGGCTCCGGTTCCGGCTATAAACTAGCCATTACGGTTCCGGTAACCGGTAACCTGATCCGGTAACGGCAGGTTCCAATTTTTCGGAACCAATCCGGTAACGATATATACCAGATTGGTTCCGTTCTCGAACCGGTTAGGTTCCGGGCCGATTTCGGGCTGAACCGGCCCGTTAGCCATGTCTACCGGCAGAAAGTGTGAGTTGTTCTCCTGATCCGCTTATGTTATCGCTTGATTCAGCTGTCAATGACGCTGTCAGTTCACGTAGCCATGCAATTACTGCGTAGCGAACGACGATCTATCCTTTTAGTTTCAAGCTATATGTTCGAAGGTGGTAAAGTGATTGATCGTTCTCGAGTCTTTCGTTCACTGCTATGACGTTGAAGCTTCCTTCCTATGGAACACAAAATTAAGCAATTTCTGAGAAATCCAAATGCAGTAAGATTTCAATCTGAGGTCGTCCTTTTTTTCAATGTCAACTATGTCTTCCGCTGATTTTCTAAGTAAAGCTTCGACATCTTTATGCTCGATAGTAGCATTCATAATTTTGTTGCCGTCAGATAATGCAATCTCGAAGCGTAACCTGTCTGTCAAAAGTTTTAGCCATGGCAAGCTTGTAAGTAAGATAACATTTTGCAGCTACATGTGTTTAGAAGGTAAAATAGTTAATAAAGCGGAACGTAGTATTTGGCTTATTTATTTCCACCTACACAAATAATGCAACAACAAGATTGGCCTATTTAGCATGGAAAAGCGTAATGATTATATCGACAGCTTCTTTATTAATAAACGTTACATGGGAGTTGATAGTGTTGTTATTATACAGAGATAACTTATGTGGCCGTCGGACTTGAGAAGTGCTGATTGCAGTGGAGGCATGAAAATTCAGTTTGGTATATTGCTCCGCAAGGTTTTTTGTAGTTTGGACAGACCATGGAGTACAAGCTTTCTTCAGGTTTGGTAATTCTTGGCTGAGCTTAACCCAAAATCGTTTGATCACAATTACATGAAAATAAGCAAACATATATAGTTAGGCGTGGCGTGAAGGAGGAGGATCAAATAAAGTTGTCGATTTTACTGTGTTGTGTAAGTTTGTTATTTGGCTGATTTTCCTGATATGGGAACCAACCGGGTATCCAACGACCTGATTTTGTTTTTTGTAAAGTTCTTTAGAGATAACATTGTCGAGATAGTCGTCTTCTGTCTTCAACCTGAATGTTATATATAAACATGTGGGTACAAATGTTTTGTTTAGGGGAAATAAACATGTACTGTGAATTTAATGTAGTTGTGATAGTTGAAGTAAATGATGTCGTACCATACACGTATGCGTTCGGCCTCGGTGATTGGGGGTTCGAAGAAAATTACACTGTTTGACTTTGTGCTGAGTGATAACCCTGTCGACGGAGAATATTATAGACAATTTGTAAATGGTATCTGTAACATGTATAAAGTTTGTATACCATTTTTTGTTGATAGGTCGAACAGAAAGTATGACGAGACAGTGTGTATAATGAGTTATACCGTGGAACGTGTTGATGGATAACCTCATGCACAATATAATACATTTTACTATGGACGCTTTCGATCAATTTTGGTGCGTCGCGGTCGACGAACTCTTTAAAGTTACAATTGTCTGCCTACACCTGTGTGGAAGTAATATTAGAACTTGTCGCTATTAGAAAATTGACTCTTCATTAATAACGACGAACTCTTGCAATGTCTTCGCAGCCATTGTCGTAGTATGTGGTGGGAATACGTGGATCACGCCACATAGTATGTCTGAAGTGCATGTGTAGAGCATTATGAGTAACGCATGGCTTAATAAAGCTAATACATGATAAATACAATTTTAGCAAATCATCATAACTAAGATCCTCAGCGTAGCAGTGTATGGTAACAGTTTAATTAACTTACAGATCCGATTGTTGATAATGTCTGTGATTTCAGAGAACCTTGCAAATAGACTCAGGTCGTACAATTTTTTGAACCAGTCCCAGAACGGTGTGGTTCGGGGACGAAACAAGCGGAAGCTGGTGGGCATGTAACGCCCGGAGCCGACGAGGGCGGGGAGTCATCGCTGGTGCCAAAGAGGTACACGGACAAGGAGCGGCTCCTGAAAGGCTTCCAAGCAAAGGGGTACATGAATGAATCGAATGAGAGGGATTTCCAGACTAAGCATGTAAAGTCAAGGAAATGTGCAGCATGGTGCTATTTGACTTTGTGCTCTCGAATAGGAAGCAAATACGTAAATCAGTGAGAAAAATGGCTTTAGGCGTAAAATATGTCTTCAGTTTTGTTACCTCCTCATCGACGAAAACAAATCTTTGTTGCGTGCCTCCACCTGTGTCTGATGGGTGTTTGTTCAGTCACTAAGATCTTAACAAACCAAGAACGGGTGCTCGTGACAGTTTCTTCAGCGTTGTGCACCTATTGTCCATGGTCCTGCGAAAAGAACTGAAAACTAATAGATATGTAATTATCAAAAAAATTGTGGAAAATAAAATGCAAAAATTTTGTATGGTAAAATAGGTGTAACAATATAATTAACATGGTAAATAGATAACAAGTGAAGCTTGTAATTCGAACATAGTTATAGAAGAACGCACAGCTAAGCAAACAATTAACTAAGGCCAACCTAACAGACGGCTATGAATTTCTGAAATGAGAAGTTTGTCAGATGAATAAAACTCATGTCACAAGATGATAAAAAAAAAAAAAAACATTTTCGTGGCAAAATTTCCCTGATTAACCCAAAAAAGCAACAGACGTGCACGGCTTGTTTACATCGTCACTAATGAGAAAGAGAAAGCATAGCAGAGGCCTAAGTACGATGCGCGTACAAAGGCATACTTGGTTGGAGATGAAGCGAAGATTTGGTGAAGTAAGTCGATAGGGTCGATGGGTTGTGGATGTATGAATTGTCGACAGTGGAAGAAGAACTTTAGCATCACCGTTCCCTTGACCAGTAGAAAGCTTTCTTGGAGCGTAAATAAATTATAGTTTGTTTAAAAATATAAATTATAACTTTAATTATGTCGTGCCAGTCGTATATGATACCATTAAGTTGACAATGCTATTATACGTAGAGTAAAAAGTAGTTGCATATGTAGTTGTCAACGTTAATTACGGCATTGTCCTTTCAGAAACAGTATAATTACAAAAATGCATTGGTGACAGGCAACTGAGAGGAAACTGGCGATGAAACGGTGGCTTCACACTTATATTAGTGGTAGATGTATATTAACCCGTAAAATAGTAATTTACGGAAAATACAAGGATAAAATTGAAATTGTAAAAATGTTATGCGGTGAGTGTTTTTCCTATTGACAGTTATTTTATAACAGATCAAAATACGGTTTAACCTAGGCCATGAGCCTAATAAAAGAGTATAGATGAGAACATAACAAACATTGCACGCTAAAATCGTTATTATTAAGTCTTACTATAACCATTTAAATGGACTGTACCCGACTTCCAACTTATGTTCTTAGCCAAACATCATTATCAGGCACAACCCATCATTTCATATAAATCCGTCAAGTGTATTTCGTTGTTGAGTGTCAATCCATCCTAGAAAACTTCGCAGTACCACTAACTTAAGTTTGCAATATTGTTCAAATTTTTAATTTTTGATGTGGTATTAGGATCGGTTCTTGTATTTAGAGGGGGTGAATAAACACGATATTATTTTGTGCGCTGTGACATGTAATGGGATGAACAGTTCGTTTGAACTGATTACCGATTGTCAGTTGGATAGTGAGGCACAAAATGCAAAAGATATGTCTTGACTATGAATACTAATGGGTGTGTGAGTGTGAAGAATGTGAAAATCATCACCAACATCTCTAGAAGATCTACATGAGTCATCATCCACGTTATTAGCCAACTAATTTATTGTATAAAAAATAATCTATCATCGATATATACACGCAGCACCGCCTAGAATTATTTAACCGACATGGAATGCCAATACATATGAGATGTATGCAACCTATGTTTGTGTTATGAGTGATTGAGGTTTGTGTGAGTGTATGTGTATGTATTGGTGAGAGTCAATTATAGTACAATATATTGCCCACAGGATGTAGTTAGTGGTTAGTAGTCAGTGGATGTCGTTTAATGATTACACGTTAGCTATATTTTCTCCTATAAATAGATTCGATTCCTTCAGTGTAATGATATGAGAAGAACTTAATCAAGTCTTATTTACATTTGATATCCTATCTCTATTCCATACTACATAGCTAATAATAAAGCTTCATTAGAAAATTATTATATAACACATTATCAACATGAGTCTCTAACCATTGCTATCACGAACATCATCACATGCACGAGGTATAAATTATTCATTTGTATTTATATATACATATAACCTATCCACGTAATTATAGATATATTTAACAATGCTTATGTATGTATATGTATATATATATATATATATATATATATAAATGTGTACGTCTGTGTTCTATATTTGTATATATAATAATCGTATAACACAGAGTCATAGCGTGAGTAGTTTCGTGGAATATCGTCATTAAAAGTGATGAGAGGTCCAGATTTCAAATCCCGGTCGTGGCGTGTGAAAATTTTTTTTAGTGACTTTTACGAAAATATATTAAAATAGTTTATTATATATTTCGTTACATTTTAATTTGATATATTAATTTATTATGATTTTAAATTTTATAGAATCATGTCGTTTTATACAAAGATGGATCCTCTGCTCATAAACTTATTTACGGTGATCTTACCGCTATGTGGCTAATATTTTTACGAAATTTTCCAAAATATTAATATTAACTGTAATGTTTCTTAATAAAATGTAATTTTGTTTAATATTAATATTACTACAAATATATTTTATTTTGAAGGATGTTGCTATGTCCCATGTTTGAACTATTGCTTATGTTTATTATTACGGATGCACTTATTTGGATGTGGATAATGTTTTTCATAGGAATTTTATCAAAGGAAGATACTGAAGAAGATACTAACGATGATACTAAAGAAGACTAGTTATGCGTGTAATATTTTGTTATATTATCATTGTTAAATACCCTTTGTTGTTTATAGTAAGATGACGAATTTGGCGAGCCTTGAGTGTGTTGCACTCGATATCACTGGTCGAAATTATTTATCTTGGACATTAGATGCCGATATTCATTTGAAAGCCAAAGGTCTAACGATATTTGTGGGCCGATACATCCATCATGTGGACCATTTAAATGTTTCATAGTATTAGGTGATGCATCAAGTAAATGGTCCCGTGTATGTTTATTATCTACGATAAATGTGGCATTTGCGAGATTACTTGCTAAGCTGATTCGATTAAGAGCACATTTTCCAGATTATCCGATAAAGAAAATACGTCTTGATAATGCTAGTGAATTTACTTCCATGGCATTTAATGATTACTAATAGTTTTGCACACCCATACGTATGTGCTAAATAATATTATGTATATTTAATTATGAAATAATAATACTAAAAATAGGACAAATGTTAGTAGGTGGTTATGTTTGATTTAGTAATTTTATTAATTAATATTTTAATAAATAAAAAGACATAACACTTGTCGAATTATGATTGGTTAATAAATACACGAGACAGTTTTTAACTCACCCTTACAATTAATATAAGAGTATAGATTGTATGTCTATCGGTATCGATGTCGAGCATCATGTGTCACATGTCCATACACAAAACGGTCTTGCAGAATCATTAATGAAACGCCTGCAATTAATTGCAAAGTATTATTGATGAAGTCGAAACTTCCGGTTGGGGACATGTCATATTACGTGCAGCAGCATTAATCCGCATCAAGCAAACAAGTTATCATGATATCTCCCCGTTGCAAATGATTTATGGTCAGGAACCAGATATTTTCTCTCTAAGAATTTTTGGAAGTGCAGTATATGTTTCAATTGCGCCACCACAACGCACAAAGATGGGACCTCAAAGGAGGTTACAAGTCGGATTTGAATCTTCATCGATTATAAAACATTTAGAACCCTTAACTGGAGATCGATTCACGGCCAGATTTGCCGACTGTCACTTCGATGAAACAAACTTTTCGACATTAGGGGGAGAAAAGAAACAATTGGAAAGAAATATTAGTTGGAATTAATTATCGCTATATCATTATGATCATCGAACGAAAAAATGTGAACTAAAAGTTCAAATGATAATTCATTTACGAAGGTGGAAAGAATGTGAACTAAAAGTTCAAAAGATAATTCATTTACAAAGTTTAGCGAACCAATTACTAGATAGTTTTGCTGACCCAAAAGAGTAACAAAGTCACATATTCCAGTTGTTAATGCTCCAGCAGAAATTGAGATTCCTGTAGAACAAATACGGAATAGTATCGAGCCTAAACCACAACGGAAGCGTGGTAGGTCCTCGGGTTCCAAAAATAAAAATCCTCGAAAAATAAAAGGAGCAAATAACAAGAATGATCCAATCGAGGATTAATCGACTAGAGAAGAGTCGGTGGGCATAACTAACGATGAGAATGAAACTCAGGTACCTGAACAAATTGAAAATAATTATAATGAAGAAGATCTCGATCAATTCCGCTCATAATGGAATTAGATGGAACCGAGATGAAGTCAATGTTGACGATAAGTTCTCATTTAATGTCGCGCTACGTGAAATGAATGAGATTAATGAGAATGAGGTCATGAACCTGTAAACGACTGCAGACAAAAAAATGATTGGCCAAAATGGAAAGATGCAATCGAGGCAGAATTAAAGTCACTTAAGAAGCGAAATGTTTTCGGACCTATAGTCCCCACCAGAAAATGTAAAGCCGGTTGGATATAAATGGGTTTTATCAGAAAGATAAATGAAACGGTGAAATTACGAGATCTAAAGCACCGTTTCTCGCACAAGGTTTCTCACAAAGACCTGGTATTGATTATGAGGAGATGTATTCTCCAGTGGTGGATGCAATAACTGTTCGTTATATAATTAGTCTGGCAGTACGTGAAGGACTCGATATGCATCTAATGGTATTGACATTGCTTATTTTTATGGCTCACTTGACAGTGACATTTATATGAAGCTTCCGGAGGGATTTCGACTACCTAAATAGGGCCGCGAGATGAGTACTCAATTAAACTAAATAAATCGCTTTATGGATTAAAGCAATCCGGATGTATGTGGTACAACGGCCTAAATGAATACTTATTGAAAGAGGGGTATAAAATGATCAAATTTGCCCCTGCATATTTGCGAGAAGATGTAAAATTGAGTTTGTTATCATTGCAATATATGTTGATGATATCAATATATCGGAACTCCTGAAGAGTTAGCGAAAGCCATTGGTTGTTTGAAAAGAGAATTCGAAATTAAAGATCTCGGTAAAACTAAATTTTGTCTCGGACTGCAAATAGAAAGAATAAGATATTTATATGGATGAAGCTCATCCGTTAGATATTCCCATGATTGTCCGATCTTTAGACGTGAATAAAAACTCGTTTAGACCATGCGAATATAATGAAGTGATTGGTCCTGAAGTACCATATCTCAGTGCTATTGGAGCACCAATGTATCTTACCGGTCATACTCGACCTGATATAGCATTTGCTATAAATTTATTGGCAAGACACAGTTCTTCGCCGACTCATAGACATTGGAATGGAGTTAAACGGATTTTTCGATACCTTCGGGGATCAACTGATATGGATTTTTTCTATTCTAATGACCTGAAAGAAGACTTAATTGGGTATGCAGATGCTGGGTATCTATCTGATCCACATAATTCTCGATCGCAAACCGGCTATGTATCTACGTACGGTGGAACTACCATTTCATGGCGAAAATTCTAGCTA
This sequence comes from Craterostigma plantagineum, assembly GCA_027422505.1. Taxonomy (NCBI): domain Eukaryota; kingdom Viridiplantae; phylum Streptophyta; class Magnoliopsida; order Lamiales; family Linderniaceae; genus Craterostigma; species Craterostigma plantagineum. The sequence goes on along the minus strand of JAPQWV010000011.1, from coordinate 9,931,230 downwards.
TTCATGAAGCTAGCCGAGAATGTGTTTGGTTGCGATCGTTGATTCAGCATATACAACAAACTTGCGCTTTATTATCGAAGAAACTACTTCCGACGACATTATATGAAGATAATGCGGCATGTATCGCCCAATTAAAGGACGGATATATCAAAGGTGATAGAACAAAATATTTCTCACCGAAATTTTCCTTTACACACGTTTTAAAAAAATGGTGATATTGATATACAACAAGCGCAATCTAGCGAAAATCTCGCAGATTTACGAAAGCACTTCCTCGTATAATTTTTAGAAATTGATACATTCAATTGGAGTTCGAAGATTTCGAGATTTGAAATAATATTATTATCAGGGGAGTAAATATGACTGCCCTCTTTTTTCTTCACTGTGATTTTCCCCATGTGCTTTCTCCTGTAAGGTTTTTAATCAGTGTATTAAAAAGCGCATAGCGTATCGCGTCGCGTTTTGGTTCCAACAGCGCATAGCGTAAATATCGTAGCGCATTGCGTGAGTATTTCAGGCAGTCCACTTATAATATAAATATTATAATATATGATAATTATAAATAAATATAGTAGTTAAATTAACTAATGATATTAATTATCATCAGTCTAAACAAATTATCATCAAATCAAATAAATTATTCAAATAATTGAGACCTAAATATGCTAAACAACACGTAAGGTTCTGAGAAAAATAATAAGAATTACTAAAATTTTATCCAACCAAGTCATAAAATATGCAGTTTTTTAAAAATAATTTTTATGGATATCGAAAAAATATAAGATATGTATGTCATTTTGATCGTCGTTAAATAAAGAATAAACTAGAAATATTTATTTGTTTTTATCATAGAAATTACATCAAATAATAGTTTATTTATGATTTGGTACTAACAAAAGTTTAAAATTTTCACAAAACAAAATGAATATATTTAGCGCGTCTTATCACTAAATGACACATTGTTCTAGTTTCCTCGTAATAATACACATTGCCACAGTCTCTCTCCTCTTAATAATACATAGAAATTCCGTACGCTTTTTCTTCTACGCATGATATCGTTTTTACGAAAATTTACGCTTTAGCGCGAGCTAACGCGCGCGATATCACGCTTTTTAAAACACGGTTTTTAATGAGGCAGCTATACCATTAAATTTTGAAGTACCTATCATTAATTAGAGATCCAATGGGGAGTATTATGAATGTAGTTAGTGGGTAGTAGTTAGTGGTGTCATTTAATTATTTAACACATTAGCTATACTTTCTCTGTTCCACTCCTTCGGTGTAATGATATGAGAAGAACTTAATAAAAGTCTTCTTTACATTTGATATCATTCCTTCTACGTCTCCCCTTGTTCCCTTAGAATATCACTAGTTAAAAACCGTCTAGTCTCACACTTCTAACTGAAATTCGAGTCTCTCAGCTGTTTTTGACGATAAGTTGCATTTTACGACTATAGCGTTTCTACTTCAAAATTGACTCTCTAAATCGGAAAAAAATTTCGCTTATGATCTATCTCTACAAAAAGTCTCAATAACACTTCATGTCAATGCGATCCTTCAAGCATTTATAGATGAAGATGACGATGAACGTTATTGAATGAGAATAAATAAACTATTTATACTTGAAGATCGTTTTGAAAGATCACGACTTCAGGCTTCCTTTTTCAAAAAAAAAAAACATGATAAATTCCAAAATAAAGGGCTCTAATAGAACTTAACTTCAAGTAATCTTCGAACTCAATATATAAATTTTTCTTGAAATTTGATGTCCTTGAATTAATGGATGTGGAACATAACAACCAAGTGGGGGCGTGAGCGCGAGCCACTCAACAACTTGCTAGAATTTTCAAAATTTTATTTATTTATCAATTTCATTTGCAGAAATTTATAGCATTTGGCGATTAATTAAAGAGGGTATTTTAGCAATAACACGGCGCAATCTCCATTTAATTTGGTATTTTATGCAAGATTACAGATTTACTATTCTTTTATTTATTCCAATTATATCTTTATAAATCAATTTTTTCTGTAAAAAACTTAAAATAATAGAAAATAACGATTAAACTAATATTCCATAACATTTAAATTCAAAATAACTCTAAAAACATAGAATACTATTATACATATGTATATATTAGTGGACTTGAATATTAGTAATTATAAACGGCGATGGTCCCCCAAATTTTGAAACAGCGAATAGTGAAAGCTACGTAGGTTTGGACATGCGTTCGATTTTAGTGACCATCGAACATGAAATATTTTTATTTTATATATGAATATTTGTGATAATAGTATCTTTTCAAGAGCGACTGTTGATCTGCCTTCATACGTAGCCCATCTCTTCATCATTCAAAATTAATGAGCTGCTTTATGATCTCCAAAGACAACGTTGATTTTTTTTCCCTCAAATAATTATACGCTTTTTGTATCTATTTAACTCATATATTTGTCTTTGGGGACGTACGGATATTTCCGCTGATGTAAATAGCATAGCATAAATGAGTAGTTATCATCCTAGGATAAATATGCCACGTTAATGATCAGAAATCTTATATATATATATATATATATATATATAATATATATATTGTGTATATATATTTCCAGAGAAAATATCTAGAGTTTAAATTTCTGAGTACTATGGAGTTAAATATGTTAAAAAGAAATAACAGCACTGGACAAATAGTAAATGATAACTACACCCAAAGCTTAAATCACGAGGCTAGTGTAGAAATCCCCATATTATTTGAAAAAACATTAATATGTAAGGTTGAAGTGAGTAATTATTGTATACTGCATATATTCAAATTTAGGTAAACTAATGATTTACCTCGGTAAACTCGAACCTGCAATACGAGAGACAAAACTTGTTAAATTTCATAAAAAAAAAGAAAAAAATTAAACTTACCAGATTTGCTTTATCAAACAACTTGTCTATGAAATATAAATATCATTACTGTCCAAAATTTCCAGACGGAACCATACTTTCAACTTCATTACAGCTCAAGTAATGCCAAGAGAGGGCTACCATGTGCCTTACATTTCCTCAGAGCCTCAGTGAATGTAATAAAACTATCCTCAATTTTGTTATGATTTTATTTTATTTTTTTTATTCTTGGTGGGAAACACAACATCACAAATTGTTTGTGTTACTGTACGTTTATACCTTGTTTAAAATGTGCTTTAGTTTCAACAATTGAATTAAGCATAAAATACTATAAACGAAAGTCTCAATATATTTTTCCATAGAGAACATGTATATGCATATATATTTCACAAGGGATTATATACAGCAGGACCATTATGGAGAGCTGAGAGGATAATGACGATGTATCATGGGAACAATATAATAATATGATAACGAGACGCCAAGAAAAGTGTACATGCATGCATTTATATATTTGATACATTGCATGGCAATATGGGTCTGGGAAGAGGATTCATTGTCCATTGCCTGCAAGCATTCATTGGCTTTTTGGCAATATATATATATATATATATATATATATATATATATATATATATATATATATATATATATATATATATATTAAGCAATTCCTTGACTTTTACATAACAAATCAGATGAATTATTCTTACTATATGTGAAGTAGTAATATTAATTCATAACAAATCAGATAAACATACACACACACACACACACACACATATATATATATATATATATATATATCTACTACTTCACATATAGTAAGATTAATTCATCTGATTTGTTATGCAAAAGTCAAGGAATTGCTTCATGAGGATATTTGCATAAGTTTGAAAAAATGTACAAAGGGGTGATGAATGGTACGTGGCGTTGTTAAACCTACCGAACCAGTTATCAAGCTGTAAACAGTTTGATTCCGTACGGTTCAAATGTAGTCCAGCCGATATACCACAAATCAAAACAAAAATAAAATAAAAATTAATTTTGTGATCGTTAAAATTAAATCGTCGAATATAAGGATTTTTACATAATAAAATTTTCATTTAATTAATTCAATCGGTAATGGCCAACGCCCTCAAACGCCTTCCTTTAGGCAACACAGGCAACGCCAAGAGCGAACACAGAATTAAATAAAATCAAATTTTATTATAACTTTTATCCAAAAATTAATTCATTCAATCGATTTTATAAGATTAAAATAAAAGAAAAAATATTACATTAAATTAATATATATAAAATTATGATACAAAACCATGATTAAAGTTTTAAGACATTTTGGTGTAGTTTAAGAATAATATATATATATGGGTGTAGTTTAAGAATAATAGATATATATATATATGTGTGTGTGTGTGTGTGTGTGTGTGTGTGTGTGTGTATTTATCAATATGCACCCTTCATTGGGCTTGATCATATATATTAAGCATGATCCCATATATATTATGCGTGGGGAACATGTATATCTATGTTACAAACTATATGCCGGTCGAAAAGTTCTTAGTTCTTAAGGTTGAGGAGAGTAAATGGAAACCTAATAAAGCTAGTAGTTTCCTTTTTTTTAAAATGATCCAAACATTCTTCAATTCTGATCATAAATAATAGTACCGACGTATGAGTAAAATCGACGATGTAAATAAAATTAATTTTTAAGATAGGGTTTATGTAAAATGGCCTTGTGTGGTAGTAGTGTAATCATCTCTCTCTTTAACTTACAGTTTTGTCTTCTTTCTAACATGGTTTTGTTTGGATATCAAGAAGTCACGTGAACCTTTCATTCATTAACCTTCTCTTGTCAATTTCATTGTGCTGCTTCTATATCCCTTCTATCCATATATATGCATGCCGCCTTATATTTGCAGCTTTATTTACGACTCTCTTGCTCTCAATGTCATATCATTACAACTTAAATCCACTCTCCTCAAACTTTCAGATTGTAATAATAACGGCGAAACTGCACTTTTTTTGTCTTGCGTTTCAAGCTCCGAAAATGGACTTAAACTCTACTCCTTCGCCTTATCCAATACGCCAAATTTATGACATAGATCACGGCCATCGCCAAATAAATTTAATCCCTTTTGGTAGTTCTTCTTCGTCTTCCTTTTTTTGGTTCTACGTACGATCATACAACGATATATGATACTTATCTCATCAATCAAGGGTTATCTAGACAAGAACACTATCCATCGGTATGTCTCTTTGGGAACTTGTTTTCTTGGGCATTATTTTGCGTAAATTAAGTTAGAAGATCGTTATATATTTTCGCTTGTTTCGATCATAGGACCCATACGGTGACTTTAAACTGAGTCTTGGTATGAAGAAATTCGAAGATCAAGTCCAAGAAAGACCAGTGTTAGAGAATGAAGACATAAGTACTACTTCAAATCCTAGGCTGATACGCAAGATCAAGAATAACACTCCCGCCCCTAATAATTGTGCTTCGATTAAGGTCGTAAGAAGTGGAAATAAGAAATTCGAGGATCGAAAGTTGCGTAGGCGATCATATTCTCCTTCTTATTCTTCGGAGGTTTTCGAACCAAGCAAGGAAAGTCCCACACACGACAACGATCACATGATGATGATGATGAGCCCAGTTAGGGTTTGTACTGATTGCAAAACGACCAAAACACCTCTTTGGAGAAGTGGTCCTAAAGGCCCCAAGGCAAGTAAAACCCTTCATTTTTTTTGATATAGTTTTATTACTCCACATCAATAATATTATTGTATTGTCCGAACATCTCAAGTTGCATGTAAGGCGAATCGATTGGTAACATGTGATCGATCATACACGCTGATAATAATCCCTTCTATCTCATAGGGTTAATTATTTAGGGTGTGTTATTATAGGGATAGTGAATTAGAGGGTATAGAGACAAAACTTTAAATTAAGCGATTAGCGAACATTATTCTGCGTGGTAATCTTAGATTTTGTCTCAAAATTGCTTTATACGAAAAATAACTTTCTAGTACTTCAGCAGATACGAAACGCTCATAAATGGGTGGTCGTGAGGATTCGCACCAAGGACCTGTGTGTCCCTAAGCTCTGATATCATGTTAAGTGATCACTTTTCCTAAAAGGTTAACCCTGAAGGGAGTGCATCACTTTTTAATTTATGTAGTTTATTTCCAACAATGCCACCTCCCTTTAGATTGCATGACTAAAATAAAAATTAACCCTATTTTGATACTATGATTCAACCCTTGAAAGTTATGATAATGATCAAATTTTCATACTGATAATTTTCTTTTCTCTTATCTTGAAAAATGATCGTGCGAATAACAGTCGCTGTGCAACGCATGCGGGATAAGGCAACGGAAGGCGAGGAAGGCCATGGCGGCGGCGGCGGCCGCCAACGAAATTTCCTTTTCCTCCGCTAATCAGACGAAGCCAACGAATGCGAATATACAGCGCAAAGAGAAGGGGCCGAAAAACAACTACCGAAAAAGCGCTTATTCGTCGCATTTAAAGAAACGATTCAAGTCCACGGCAGATGGGCCTTCTTCTTCGACTACGCCTATCGATAGTAGCCATAAGAAGGTCGGGCGAGTAGAAGATTTCCTGACAAATTTGAACAATAACTTGGCGTTGCATCGAGTTTTTTTTCCCGAGGACGAAAAGGATGCTGCGATATTGCTTATGGCGATTTCGTCAGGACTAGTTCATGGCTGATCGTATTTCTTTATTTAGAGTTTTGCTACGATATTATGATGAATGATGATGATGATGATTAGAGAGCGGTTTTTACATTGAGAGTTAGTCCATTATTAGATAGTCTCATATGAATGAGATATTTTGTGTGCTCTTTCTTGTTTTCGTCTGTTGGTCGATGATTCATTAAAGTTGTCTTTTTGACGTTATCTCTACATCTTTTGGACGAGATTATGACCTTGTATTAATTAACTAAATATGGTTGATCTTCATCGTTCTGTTGTTTAATCACATATATATATATATATATATATATATATATATATATATATATATATATCAAAATCATTTTGTCAGCTGAGATATGTACAGCCTTTTAGCATGGGAGTGCAGATTATGAAAGGGCAACTTGAGAGTCATACGCTGAACTGAAACTGAAGCAAACTAATACTAACTAGCACAAACGAAGTATGCCTTGTTGCTTCAATACGACAAATCCATCTAATTGTTAATTTATTAACTTCCCAAGATTTATTCTTCTCTCCTCGCGATCTACTATAAGAGATTGATTTAGGGTTTAGAAGATAGGGGAACTATTTCGAAGATATGAATGTAATCTATTTGTATGCGATCATGGCATGGCATGGCATGGCATGGCGGGCACTTGCGGCAAGAAAACTGATATTCTTGGAAGAACTTTCGAACTTCATTAAAAATTCCGAAATAATGGATTTATCTTACAGCCCACTTCTCAGTCCTCCGAAATTCGCCCACGAAGATGTTGGTTATTGGGAAAATAATAATATTTTTTAATACTATATTTAATAATTGCGAAAATAGTCCATGCAGACCCGCATTAATTTGGAGTTCCCTCGTCGTTTTTGAAAAAACAAAAGGGTGGGAAAAAGCTAGGGGTGAAAGAAAAGCCGAGCCGGCTCATGAGCTCGACGAGCCAGCTCGACAAAAGCTCGGGTCGAGCTCGACAAAAATGAGCTCGAGCTCATTTATGTGGAGATCGAGCTCGGGCTCACTTATGTCGAGCTCGAGCTTGAGCCCATAAGAGCTCGAAAGCTCAGCTCGTGAGTTTTTTTTAATTGTTTTAGTTATTAAATAAATATATGAATTTTTAATTAATTTTTTATTATTTTTTTAAAAAGCTCGAGCTCATCAGAGCTCAAATGAGCTCGAGCTCGAGCCCAGAAACTGAGCCGAGCTCGGCTCATTTACATCCCTATAAAAAGCTACGTATTCCATATTACTTTGCAAATGGTAGAAAATAGTCGGCGTCATCGTCTAAATATGACTGCCTAATTGAAAAAAGGATTGAAAATCCAATTCTATTCCAACATCCATTATCTAAATATAGTACCAATGTACTTGGTAACATTAATTTTGCCCATGTTATGAACCATAGGCTGCTTAATTAATTTAAGTTTTGTCCGTATATTCATTCTTGTTGGATTGTCGCTCTCCTTTCCGACAGCAAAAGCTTGTTCTATCCGCGACAGTGAACATATATGTACGTAGTACATTGTACACAAAAATAAGGACCATTGTCTCTCCTTTGATACTTCAAATCCAAGAAAAGGAAAAGGACAATTGTCCCATTTACAAATTACATGGCATTGGAGAGCCAAACGTGTTCGATTGTGCATTCTTTCTCTTCTTTGGATAACCATTTTATTATATATATATATATATATATATATATATATATATATATATATATATATATATGGCTAAAATGCATATATCCCCTCGTGGTTCCGTCGAAATGCACATAAGCCCCGTGGTTTTTTTATTGTACGGAACTCTCTCGTGGTTTAACTAATATTGCACCATACCCCCGAGGTAGCAGTTTTTGCCCGAAATTGGATTACACGCGCTCTTACTGTATGTGGGTTAAGCTTGGACCATATTATTTACTGTTAAATGATCATAATAACACCAACTATTCACTTTCTTTTCAAATGATAATCCTTGGCTCTCTCTAAAATAAAAGCTGCTGCCCGGGGGTTATCATTTGAAAAGAAGGTGAATAGTTGGGGTTATTCTGGTCACTTAACAGTAAATAATATGGTCATTTGAGCGCGCGTAATACAATTTCAGGAAAAACTGTTGCCCGTGGGGTTATCATTTAAAAAGAAAGTGAATAGTGGTGGCTATTCTGGTCATTTAACAGTAAATAATATGGTTCAAGCTTAACCCACCTGCAGTAAGAGTGCATATAATCCAATTTCGAGCAAAAACTGCTGCCCGGGAGTACGGTGCAACATTAGTTAAACCACGGGGGAGTACCGTACAATAAAAAACCACGGGGTTTTATGTGCATTACGGCGAAACCACGAGGTGGTTATATGCATTTAGCCTATATATATTGAAATTGGTCAATTTTGACCTGTGCATCGTGGTCTATTCCATAGGTTATTCAAATTTAGGAAATTATTAAGGCTTGATGGCCTTACTTTTATGGTTGATGTTTGATGGCATCACTTTGTTACAAAAGCGACGTCATCAACTAAAAAGGTTAAAAAATAGGGCTCTGTATTAAAGGTGGGGATTGTAAAGATTTGAAGAAAGGAATACTGTATTGATTCAAGAATGTGTTCGACAATTACAGACGAAAGATTTTGCGCTACCGTGCTGTACTCTTCTCACTTTTTACACTTTAGCCCCTTTACTAATGATAAAATACATAAACTAGCTAACCATACATTTAAGATTACGATATTATCTCACTACAAATTCACTCAATCACTCTTAATAGGGATACAATGTATAATAGCTAAGTGAATTGATATTCCATGCATTTACTATCTTAGTTTCATTTTTTTTTTACTTAGTCCAGATGATATCCACACAAACTAATTAATTCTTTTGCACATTTTTAATATAATTATAAATTTCTAATTTATCAAACGGTTAAAGTAGAATTACTCTTTATATTAGATGTTGGGGTTTGAGCGATAAATATTTGATTTCGGGCCAGCGGTAGTTGTATTTAGACCGCGCGATAATTTATCGGGATATTAATTAAAGCCGAAATGACACCGAAATTTTTACGTGGTTCGGCTAATACCGCCTACATCCACAGAGAGACAATAGTTTTACTATATTTGAGAATATTACACCGTACAAAATAACGCTCGTGTTTAAACCCAAAACCCGAGACTCCTTACCCACCCGGGTAATGTTTTTGTACGCACTCTCAACTACCTAGTAAAACTATACAAACTCTCACCCTTATCCGCCCGGATAAGATTTTCCTTTTTTTTCTTTTTCCCTCTCATTTTCTCTCTCCCTCACTCGCTCTCTCTTTCACTCAATTTGGGGTGAATTACAATGAAAGCCTATGCCTTTATATAGGCAAATGAACATAAAATCCAAACCAAAAACGTCATGGCATTCGTCATAGAGCAGTGCACAAAATGAATTTTGCTTCTTTGACTTCTTATCTGGATCCAACAATTCTCCCCCTCCAGCGACATTCAGCATCTTCTCCAGAGAGCACTCCAGTGAACCCGAGAATGAGAGTAACTCATTCGTAAATACCACGAACGTCCTGGCCTCCCTTGTAGCACCTACACATAATCCAAATCAAGAATTTCAATCCTACCCCACTTGATTCATTCAACAATCTTATGTGCAGCTATATTGAACCGACTCGACCCGTCGATTCCCGAAGAGGGACTTCGATGCAACCCCTTCTCCAGTAGGATTTTCCTTCTCACCATCGTCTGCCTTTATACCACGCTCGAGCGATTTTCGTGAACCCATCGAAGTCTTATCATACTCACCTCCAGACAATACAAACCTTTGCACTCCTCTCCCTTTGGTAGGACCATTTCCGCCCACGTGTGATTTCCCAGACTCCCCCTGTTATGAAACCCCATAGCCCTGGAATCTGACTGGCTCAAGAATATTAAAAACTATGCAACTTTGGAACAACGTCACACCACCCAAAATGCGCACCGCTCCACCAACCATTTTGATCTTCCCCGTTCCAACACATCGAACAACAAAACGATATCCATCGGCCCATGGTGATCGAAAAACCGTTCGAATTTCCCTGAACGCATCAAAATATTCTCTTGGAGCAAACCCGAATTTAATATCCTTCTTCCTAAGAACGGGCGCCATCATAAGAGACTGTGAGAACGTCTCCAAGATAAACCGTGTGCTACCCTCATGTGGAATTTCCTAGCCGCTTGTCCTTCTTCCTCCAAGATCGGACAATTTCTCCTGATGTGTCCCGGTTCACCATATTTGTAGCGTCACATGCCCTTCCCGACATCTGGATTTGGACCTGCTGTTGTCCCCAAATCCCTTGGCGTATCACCTTCCTCTATGATTCACTCTGAAAAATAGCCAACGCCCGACTATCACCATAATTTGACCGCCTTCTGCTCCAAAAGAGTTGACTCCACCATCCACCATCTGCACCGTCTCGTACCAGATGGTTATGATCAAATTATCACCCTAATCAGGAAGCAATGTAAGATGTAACAGGGCCTTACTTCTCCTATCCGACACATGATGACCCCAAATTCCGTCATTTACTCCGACTTTTCCTCGTCTCCCATCAAAGCTTATCACCCAGTCTTGACAAACACATCCTTCACTCTTCTCTGCCGCAGAGTGAAACCTCCCGCATCAGCACACTATCGCAACTTGCTATCATCCGTCGTTATTATCCTTGCAAAGATTCAACAGCCCGGCCAAAATAGTACTGATCAGATATTTCCCAAGAAAGGCTAACGACCTGCCTCACAGCACTATTGCCATAACTCGCCAAAACTCTACCGCCGCACCGCCCGACACCGAGCATCCCATCAACGTCCATCTTGTACGATCATTTTTCAGCACAAGGCATCACCTCGTTGAACCTCGCTCTGACATTGGCTCCCCCCGATCGATGTTCCCTTTTGATATCTTTTCTGATGTGGAAGATCAGACACAGCTGCAACCACAGAGCATACTCAGAATACCAGCAGGGTTTGGCTCTGATACCACTTGTTGGGGTTTGAGCGATAAATATTTAATTTCGTGCCAGCGGTAGTTGTATTTGGACCCCGCAATAATTTATTGTGATATTAATTAAAGCCGAAATGACACCGAAAGAACACCGAAATTTTTACGTGGTTCGGCCAATACCACCTACATCCACAGAGAGACAATAGTGTTACTATATTTGAGAATATTACACCGTACAAAATAACGCTCGTGTTTAAACCCAAAACCCGAGACCTCTTACCCACCGGGGTAATGTTTTTGTACGCACTCTCAACTACCTAGTAAAAACTATACAAACTCTCACCCTTATCCACCCGAACAAGATTTTCCTTTTTTTTTTCTTTTTCCCTCTCATTTTCTCTCTCCCTCACTCGCTCTCTCTTTCACTCAATTTGGGGTGAATTACAATGAAAGCCTATATGCCTTTATATAGGCAAATGAACATAAAATCCAAACCAAAAACGTCATGGCATTCGTCATAGAGCAGTGCACAAAATGAATTTTGCTTCTTTGACTTCATATACGTGAGCTGGATCCAACATTAGACCCCATTGTGCTTAAATACTAGTTTTAATTATGGGTTATGATCGATTAAACTTCTATGTAATCTTAATTTTTCAACATCTACTTATTTGTATTATTTTCACAATTTTATAGATTTATTTAGTAACGTCGAGCCCCACTGGAGATGGATAAACCAAATTATTTTGGATCAATTCTTATTTCATTGTAAAGTTAAAAACGGAAGGGTAAATAGCGTAAAACCCCCTGTGGTTTTGAAACTAGACACCAAACCCCCTCGTGGTTTTAAAACGACCTAAAAACCCCTCGTGGTTTATAAAACATAGGACACTCTCCCGAGGTCAGCATTACGGTCAGCAATATTCAAATTCCCGTTTTACCCCTGGTCAGCATTACGGTCACACGAAAATCCATCTTTCTTCTTCACACATAAATTAGGTTATAAAAAAACATTTTTTTCTGTTCTTGAAGCAGTGAGTGCAGTATGTGATGTCTTCCTTGGTGAAGCTTGGTTCTCCTCTCCCTCTCTGTAGGTAGTTTGAGTCCATCCTGCTGAAGGCTTGGGTCTCACCTTTTCACAGCAACTTCTCCTATGAACACTTGGACAAACCAGTCGTTCTACCACCCAAACCCCTCAGTCTATCATACACCAATTATATCATCTCATATGCAATCGACCAGTAATATATCTTAGTTTACCACTTAGTTAACCTTAGCTCTAGCTTTTCTTATCACATAGTAGGTAACTAGGTATAAAAACAAGAATAGACGAAATCACGAGTTCATAGATCGTTGTACAGAGCAGAGATGATTCTTATACACTTGAAATCAATTTGAATAGCGAAAGCAATCCCAGTAGATCATATAGTGGAAGCTGTGAATTGATGAAATCCAAACCCTAATTAGTAGCTGAGCTACACCAAGTGACATAATAGAAAACTCGCGCGGTTGAAGACACCTAATTCAACAAATGGGACGGCGGCGGCGCTGTGGGTCTATTCTCATCTCCTTAGTTCTGTCTACTAAGGACGACGGCGAGAGGACTTACAACGTTTTCTTGGAGTACGCCGGCGGCGGGAGCTTGGGGGAAAGGGTCGGCAGATACGCCGAGAAAAGGCTGCCGGAATTTGAAGCCCGACGGTGCACAAACCGTTGCTGAAACATGTCGCTGGAGATGTTGGCCGGCGGAGACCAGGGATCTCCGGCGCACGTATGGGCCCTGTGATGCGCGGTGGCGGAGATGGCCAGCGGAGCTTCGCCTTGGAGAAGGTGCTGCTCTACGCCGTCGCCGCCGGCGATTCCGGCGAAGTTATCAGATGACGGCAAAGATTTTCTGAAGAGGTGTTTCGTCAGAGATCCGAGGGATAGATGGACGGCCGAGATGCTCTTGGATCATCCCTGTTTGCAGCGGCGATTTTGACCAAAACGACGGCGGTGGACTATGGCAGGCGAGGAGCTTGAAGGACTTTTGTGCAATATCGATTACGATCATTACTGTAATACCAATTTCGATTTCGATATTTTGTGGTACTGGAAGAAAATCAACTAGGTAAGACGAAGATGACTTTGAGGGGCAATTTAGTCTTTCTAATGTAGAAAATATGGTCAAATCTTGTTCCAGTCGGGAATCAGGCGCGTGTGATGCACTTTCGGGCCGAAAGTGTTGACCGGGGGTTTCGTGCTACATTTCAAAAACCACGAGGGAGCGTCGAGTGAAAAAACAATCAGAAGGTGATAAGGTGCATTTGAGTATAAGCACAAGGGGGATTTACGCTATTTACCCAAAACGGAATACATTCTTGAGACGAGAATAACTTGAGAAGCTAGGTCAATATGTCCCAAATTAAACTAACGGAAGAGTCAAAGTCATTCGTTGTTATTGTTCAATTGAAAAAAGAAATATTTTTTTCCATATAGAAAAAAAAAAGCCAGCTTTGTCATTTCACCTTCTAATCCAACGTGACTTCTCCAAGTTGAAGGAAGACTGCTTCGAGCATTCTCCGTGGTCCTATTTCGATGGTCCAAACATGTCCTATTGATTAGACACATGAGAAAAAAATATATAATAAATGGGAAAAGGAAAAAGAGAACAATAAACAGAAACATAGATATCCTCCCATCACATTCTTATCCTTTAAATGTACTAAGATAGAAATAATTGGTTGATTTCAGCAAAGGCTGGCGGAGGTCAACTTTCCTTATCTTTTGATGTATATCTAAGTCTTAAGATATAATTGATCATTTAGTGGAGATAAAGTCAATTTAAATTTTAAAGACCGCCATAGATATGGTTATTGTTCGTGGTTCTTATTTGTTAGGCATCCATGATTGTGATATGGTTATTATATACTTTATTATATATACATCAATAATTCTATACAAGTTTCAAGATAATAAATTCTATTTAACAATTGGTGACATAAAAGGATGGTGTCTCAATTTCACTAAATAAAATTAACTAAGGGGACTTATAAATACCCATTTGCATAAATACTTGTAATTCAGTACCCTGTCAGTATTTTTTTATATGTAGGTACCTATTAAAATATTTTTTTGCACATAGGTACCTGATTCGCCGCAGGTACGCCATATAACACATTAAGGTACCATATAACAACGTATTGTGGTACGTAATACGTTGAGAAAATGGTACATCATATAACATTAAGGTACCATATAGAAACCGCATACGGTACCGTATAAACGCGTGACGTGGTACGCAATACACACATAAAAAGGTACGTCAAAACTGAGAAAATTTGGTGCAAACGGTAATACGAGTACTTATCTATAAAAATTTCTGACATATGTACTGATTTGTAAATTTTTTATTCAATTGAGTATGTTTCTATAGATGTCACATTAACTAATTGTGAAAATCTAAAACAGGCAATTTTTTAAGTGGGATACAGACATTAAATATCCTTATATACGGAATTATTTTAATAATTTAGATTCAAGTACGATGACAGTTATCTTTCTATTTTATTAGGTGAGAGAAGTGTATAGTAACTGCTATCAAATTGATTGGTGTGCCACTCCTTCAATTACAATTCTACCCTCAATTTCAAATTTAAACCAATTATATCCTCTAAAATTATTAAACTTAATATTATAATTTTACCTATTAAATCAACTTAAAATATGATAATATATTTATATAGGCACCTATCGGTTGTGCAAAAAATACTAGTTTTTTTAAGGGGCTTTTTCAATTCAGGGCCCATTCAAGTTTAAAATCGAGTTCATGCCCTGTCAGAAAAACAATTAGTTTTAACGACCCTATTTTTGCATATCACTTCATCGTTCTATAATACCACTTCTTTGTTCTACAGTACCACTTCGCTTGTCCTGCAATACCACTTCATTTTTTAACAATTAAGTGGTACTGTATAACAAAGAAGTGGTACTGCAGAACGATGAAGTGGTATGCAAAAATCGGGTCCTTAAAACTAATTGTTTTTCTGATACGGCCTGAACTCGATAACTTTTATTGGGGTCTGAATCATAATTAACTATTTTTTTAATGTACATTTGTCTGACATTTTGTCACACAAAAACAAGTGAACAAGAATGAATATCATATGAAGATGCTATTATAAATACAATATTACATAATGATTCTCTCGACAGTTTTCTTTTGATAGTCACATTCCTCTCCTTCAACTGTCACATTTTTCCAAAAGCGCATGAACATCAACTGAGAGAGAGAGAGGGAGGGGGAGAGATATAGAGAGAGAGAGAGAGAGAGAGAGAGAGAGAGAGAGAGAGAGAGAGAGAGAGGGAGGGAGGGAGGGAGAGGGAGAGAGAGAGCCTTGCAAATTACTAAGTTACAAATAATTGAATCTGATGATGGATATAGTAATGGTAATAAGAAGCAAAATACTTCAAAAGATCTCAAAAATCTTTGACACAAAATAACGCTTTATACAATAATATCATGACCTTAACTACGAAACACCAATCGGCTCCATTTCTCTAGCAGCTGAAAGAGTAAGCTCCAATTCTGGGATTATCTTACCATAACTCGTGATCATCGAATCTTTCTTTAATCGAACACAACTCAGACTTATAATAACACTCATAATAAGAACTGAAGTTTCCCCGAAAATGTTCTTGCTCGCCACCACAGCATTCAATCTTGATTTCCTCTTCATCATTACATGAATTCAAGTCTATACTAAATCCTTGTCTTTTCACTCCTTCAGTAGCTCTACTACTCACGACATTGCTGCTGCTTCTTTCCTGTTACAAGCCCATCATCGTACAATAAAGTGTAGTTCTAACTTCTAATGATCGAAACAAAAAGAGACACAAGATTAGTTATACATATACAAGCACTTATCATACCATGTCAAAGAGGCTAGCACGGCGTTTTTTCGAGTTATTAACAGTCGATTGCCTTAGAAAATACTTCTGAGCATGGCTAGCAACTTGAGTAGGAGATCGACTAGTCACATAATTTCTTGAAATTCCCCTCCAATCTCCCTTCCCTAATTTCTCCAGCCCGACAAGGAATTTTCCATGTTCTTCTTCGGTCCATGGAACTCCTGCTAGTTAGTCATTTGTTGTAAGAAAACTATGAACCCTTTTCTTGCATGGAAGCAGAAATCTTTAATAGCAATTCGCATGCCAATTTAGAGCATATTAGAAAAAAAAAACCCTTTTATTTTAAGTTCCTTAATAAGGATTTAAAAATCGAACCTTTCTTTCTCTCTGGTGGGACACTACGGCCCATAATTCCGTCGGAGAGACAACCACCTCCGGCGCCGGCCATGGACGACGGCGCTAGCTTATGGGAATATTCGTTGACGGCGGCCATTATTAGATATGAAGGTGGCGAAGATGATGGAGATGAAGCTGAGAGGAGGCAATTATCGAAGCTAAAGCTTTTCTTCATTTGTAATACTATGTGGGTGAAAACGACGACGTATCGATTTGTACGCCGAAAAGCCTAACTCCGCCGCCGCCGGTTTTTGGTGGGTTATTGCAGCAGGTTCTTGAGTTGTGGCCTACGGTTCCACAATGTGAGCATTTTCTTACCATATTTTCACTTTGAGCATTTTCTGTCTTTGATGTACTGTTTCATAGGTAGGTAGATAGGAAAGGATAACAGGCTAGTTACTATTCTTCCCACTATCCATTTAATTATCGCGAATTTTCTATTAAGTACCTAGTAAGTAACTTTCTAAACCGTTGAGGTCCTATCAGAGATACTATTAGTTTCAAGGACCAAGTTTTCGTAAATGGCAGAGTTTAGGCTTAAAAATAGGTATTGAGGAAAATACCCTTCCTAACATACTGTAATAAGTTATTTTTCGGCGATTTTCTGTTATGCTGTCAGATTATGTTGTTACCAATTCTGGTGAACTGTTATTTTTCATGCCTTTTATCTTTTACTACGATGCAGAAAATTGTTATCGACAGAGAATATTTATTTTATGAATGTCGTTTTTACAGTGAATTGAAGCTCCGAATCTCGAATGGCCATTAACCAACCAATTTCGGCATGTAAGGTAGGATGTATTGTGGTATTGACGAAGCAAGATGTCAGATTTGTAATGAATTTTTATCTTTCTATTTAGGGTTCTAATTTGCGAAATAAGATGAAATCAAAGCCGTTTTTGGCAACGATTACATCTAATATGTATAAATTCGAATTACCCATAGCATGAGCAGCTCGGTGCGGCACATTATTTGGTCGTTCGTCCGACGTTCATCTTTTAATTTCGCGAAAATACGGTCGACCACAATAATTTGGGTATATTTTTGCTGTGTCAAAACTGCAAATCTGTTACTCGGAGTATCAAAACCGTTACTAGGTGTATTAGAACCGTTATCAAACTGCAATTAATTGTTACCATGTGTAGGGTTCTGATTTGCGAAATAAGATGAATTCATAGCTGTTTTTGGCTACGATTACATCTAATTTGTATAAATTCGAAGTATCCATTGTATGGGCAGCTCGGTTCGGCACATGTTTTGGTCGTTCGCCCGACGTTCATCTTTTAATTTCGCGATAATACGGTCGACCCCAATAATTTGGGTATATTTTTGCTATGTTAAAAATGTTAGTCAGAGTATCAAATATGTTACTTGGAGTATCAAAACCGTTACTAGGTGTACCATGTTATTAAACTGCAATTAATTGTTACCATGTGTAGGGTTCCAATTTGCGAAAATAAGATGAATTCAAAGCTGTTTTTGGCAACGATTACATCTAATATGTATAAATTCGAAGTACCCATAGTATGGGCAGCTCGGTGCGGCACATTTTTGCTCGTTCGTCCGACGTTCATCTTTTAATTTCACGAAAATACGGTCGACCCCATGGAATCTTGTATGCGTGACATAGTGGGGACTTCGTAAATTGATATATTTTAGTGAATGTAGCGTGCTTGAAGTATAAAATTTGAAAATCATAAAGTAAACTAATTACATATTAAATTGTTATTGTTACTATGTATTCCGTTACTCGTGTTGTGTTTCCTTGTTACCCACATATCAGTTTCTGTTATCTTCTCCTCTTTAGTTGTTGTTGATCATTCTTAAACTGTTACTGCATGAAATCAGAAAACAACATAGGATTTACGTTTACGATTACTTGAAGATATCATTAATTTTGTTGAATCATTTATATTAGGTCGACATCTGGATTGTAATGAACAACTAATAGTTCATATCCACAAGTTTTGAGTAAGTAGAATCAATTTCGTAGAAGCATTTCATCCTTTGAAGAAGAGTGATACTTGTTTTCCATACTATATACTCCAACTTCTTCAACTCCAACATTACCTCCACGAAAATCACAACCTAAACTAGTATATTTTAGTTTAAAACTTCTCAAATTCATATCTTTTAGTGAATGTAGCGTGTTTACAATATAAAATTGGAAAATCATAACATAAACTAGTTGCATATGAAATTATTACTGTGACTATGTATTCTATTACTCGTATTGTAGCTCCTTGTTACCGTAATATACATTTCTGCCTTTCTTCGTTTTGATATGTTACTGATCATTGTTAAACGGTTACTGCAGGAAATCAGTAAACGGCATATGGTTTACGTTTAAGATTAATTGAAGATGTCATTAATTTTGTTGAATCATTTATGTTAGGTTGACCATCTGGATTGTAATAAACAACTAATAGTTCATATCCACAAGTTTTGAATAAGTAGAATCAATTTCGTAGAAGCATTATCATCCTTTGAAGAAGAGTAGTACTTGTTTTCCATACTATATACTCCAACTTCTTCAACTCCAACATAACCTCCACGAAAATCATAACCTAAACTAATATATTTTAGTTTAAAACTTCTCAAATTCATATATTTTAGTGAATGTAGCGTGTTTACAATATAAAATTGGAAAATTATAACCTAAACTAGTTACTTATGAAATAGTTATTGTGACTAGGTACTCTGTTACTCGTATTGTACCTCCTTGTTACCATAATATGCATTTGTGTTACTTTTCTCGTCTTGATATGTTACTGATCATTGTTAAACGGTTAATGCAGGAAATCAGTAAACAACCTATGATTTTATCAGAATCGTGCACACATTTTCAGCAATAGAATCGAAAGTTGTTCAAAAGAAACATCCTACGCATAAGTCTCATATACACATAGCAGCAAATTGTAACAAACCGGCTAAGATCTGCGCCCGATATGATCGGTGTCGCCGGTCCTGTTGATTTCATCCCATGTCGTCGCTGCTCGTGGGATGGCTCGCTACTTTCTACGATTTCTTCGATTTCTTGGCCATTGTCGTCGTCGCTGCGTTGGGGCTTATTGTCAATAATAGAGCCCTATATGTTACTTTGAAGTGCATTGTACAAATGTTTCAATGAAACGCGGTTTTATTGTTAAAATATCATTTTCCAGATCTGTCATTTTTACTGACAAATTTGTTATCTGAATTAACTGTATAGTTACTAACTGTTGATGATTTCTTATTAGCAAAATACAGAATTGTTATTTCTTTTCAATATTTTGTTAGTCATATAAAGTTTAATAACATGATATTAAGGTCGATTATTTCTCAATTTTCGACAATTGAGGCTGAGATTCCACCACTAGATTTTCGAATTGGTTTGAAGTAATATTTCGGTATAAACCTAATTAACCTATTTCGGTCAATAACGTCGACATTTCTGCCAATTTAACATTTTATTAGAGTCGTTGCTGATTTTCGTAACAAAGAATTGTTACTGGACAATTGTTACTTTTGTTCAATGATCAGTTACTGTATTTGTTATATATGTTACTATTGTGGTTACATGTGCTACTTAAGTTGTGCGACTTGTTACCCAGTTATCTTGTTCACAAAATCTTCAATATACGTACGTCGCATCAAAATTCTTCGCTACTTCTTTCTTAAACTCACTAATTCTCGTTCATTATTAAGACCCATTATCAAATTCACTCAGTTTCGTCTTAGTCGGCCATTAAACTCGATCATTCTCGTTCATTATTAGAGTCTTTGGTGATTTTTGTAACAAAGAATTATTACTGGATAATTGTTACTTTTGTTCAATGATATGTTACAGTATTTGTTAAATCTGTTACTATTTTGGTGACATATGTTACTTAAGTTGCACGAATTGTTACCCAGTTATCTTGTACACAAAATCTTCAATATACGTACCTCGCATCAAAATTCTTCACTACTTCTTTCTTAAACTCACTAATTCTCGTTCATTATTGAGACCCATTATCAAATTCGTCTTAATCGGCCATTAAAATCGATATTTGGTCCATTTATATTCTCATTTTCTCGAAGTGGAATTTCGACATTATTTCTTCTTACACTCTAAATTATTCGTTTATTATACTATCCATGAGGAAGCGAAGTCGATCCCATCTTATTTGCACCATAACAACGACATTTCAGTCTGTTCTAGAGTCCTCACGCAACCCAAAATCGAACGATGGAAACGATGGCAAATGGCTGTAATTTTTGCCAACTACGAGGGACAGATTTGTCATTTCCTGTTACATGGG
Organism: Craterostigma plantagineum; assembly: GCA_027422505.1. NCBI lineage: Eukaryota > Viridiplantae > Streptophyta > Magnoliopsida > Lamiales > Linderniaceae > Craterostigma > Craterostigma plantagineum. Next base: position 9,910,091 of record JAPQWV010000011.1, on the reverse strand, counting down.
TCCTTCAAACTTATGTTTTCGGTATTTAGGTCCTTCAGCCTAAATTAAAAGCTTATGGGGCCTGAACTATATTGGAAATTGCTTATTAGGGCCCGAACCCAAATTTTACCCTTTAATTATTCCCTATTGTCATTATCAACACCAACTGTATATATACATGTGATTTTGAATGGATGTTATGTTGTGATTGATATTTTTCATCATCGAAGTGGGAGAGTAAGAACGATTATAGTAAGATTAATGTTGTAATGTGTGTATTTTCTTGAGAATTAACATACAATTTAAATTTGAGCGACAAAAACTGCACCTCAAATTTAAACTCATGCGGGTCCCATAAATGATAATCTAAACATTGGCATTGTTAGTACTATTCAATGGTGCCAATTATTTCTAGGAACAAATCACAAAAGTAATTTGTATTCTTATTCAGGAAAACCCAAAAACATCATTTTTAATATCTTGATTACAATGACGAATAATATCTAGGGTGTGTGAACTGAATGATAGATAATACAAGGATTGTAGCAATTATCAAAATTAATGTTGGAGATAAGTCTTAAAAGGGCCAACAACACCGTTTTTTTATCATCGTAACGACTAATAATTTAGAGAAATGCATATATGTTATTTAACATTCTGGATTGCTATTCACCGCCCCCTTTTTCCTAGTCACCGCCCCCTAAAGGGCTGAAAAAAGACGATTTTGCCCTTTTGATTTTAAATTTCTATTTATAGTCCCTTTCCATACAACACTTTTGATATCGCAATCACAGATCCAAATCAGAGTCAAACATAACAAAAAAAAATCAAATCGCAATGAATCGTCTATTTGGGAAAGGGAAAGGTCAAAAGAAAGGGTCTATTGGCAAGGATGGTAAGCAAATTCTCGTAAATTTCGCTCGTATGGACGTGAATTCCCGAACATCGATCGGATTCGATCGAAAAATTCGGCCTGACCGAAGTAGATTTTCGGCCCACACAAGGAGTGACCGAACAACAATTTCGGTCACCCCTTGTGACGGCCGAAAATCGATTTCGGCCACCCTCTGAGGTGACCGAAATATTTGCTAGGTCGTGACTGTCGTAGCCGAGATTTTCATTCGGCTGGGACGGCTGCGGCCGAGATAAGATTTCGGCTCCTCTAGAGGTAGCCGAAATCTCTGTTCGGTCGCCTCTTAGAGGAGCCGAAATTTCGTTTTGGCTCTGAATTTTTTTTTCAGACTTGGAGAGGGAAGTCCACACCCCGGAGGATTCCATGGGAGACGGGATAAACTACAGTGAGCATTTCCGCGAAGGAGGACGATTTCCGACCGACGTGGAAGCCATTAACTAGGCGAAAGGCGTCGCTATTGCTCTTGGTTTCGAGGTGATTATTTCGTCGCATAAGAAATGCGGCACGAAAAAATTGATTAGATGTTCTCGCGGAGAACGTTATAGAGGCAAGGAGTATGAATTAGAGAGGCTGTCGAAGTCTAACAAGTGCAGGTGTCCGTTTGTAGTCATAGCCCAGCAGGATCCAGCTACTAGGAATGGTACATTCGTGCGGGTGCACCTGAGAATTCCATACACAATCACCCTCTGATACAGTATCCTGAGGGACACCGCCAGACGAGTGGGTTAAGCAGCCAGGCAAAAAAGGTCGTAGAGGAAATGACTGCTGCGCAAGCGAAACCAGCTCATATCCTCTCAGCGATGAGGGCTCGACATGCAGAAGATAACGTGACGATCCGACATATATCCAATTACAGAGATCGTTTGAAGAAGCAATATTCTGAGGGTCGAGACGTGGTGAGCCAGTTGATGCACCAGGCGACAGAGGCCGGATATTTTGTTGAAGCGCTGAGAGACGAGGAGACTAATGTACTCACACATGTCTTTCTCGCACACCCGGAGTCACTCGCACTGGTGAGGACGTATCCTTATTTTATTGGGATTGACTCGACGTACAAGACCAATATATATAAGATGCCTCTAGTTGAGATTATAGGGATGACTCCCTGTAATCACAACTTTCTGTGTGAGTTCGCCGTCATGGAGGACGAGACGGAGAGAAGTTACGGGTGGATGTTGCAGTCTATTAGGGATATTCTAGGGCCAGGTGTCCACCCGTCGACGATTGTGACTGATCGTGAGTTGGGCCTTGTTCGACCGGTACATATGGTATTTTTGCATTCTCATCATCTGCTGTGCACGTGGCATATTTATAAAGATGTGGAGAACAAAATTTATTGGTTGGGGGGAAAGAGCAAAAAGACTGCCGCTCACTTCACGCACAAGTCATGGAAAGCAGTCGTGGAAGCTACGACTGTCGACGAATACGAGAAGGCAGTGAATGACATGCGTCTGCGTTGGCTAGCCGGCTCAGAAATCGTTAAGTATGTTGAGCAGACGTGGTCGGTGCATAAGGAGAAGTTCGTCAGAGCTTGGACGAACCATGTGCTTCATTTCGGGAACACCACTACATGTCGTGTAGAGAGTGCTCACAGCGAGCTGAAAGGATGGCTGAATTCAGCCACTGGGTCTCTTGACACCGTATGGGTGAAGGTGCACGAGCAGATTCAGAACCAGTTGAATCGCATCAGAAAGGTAAATTAATTATTATTACGTGTAAAACGAAATTCTTATCTAATATTTTGTTATGTTGACGTGCAGGCACTGGAGGAGTCCCGGTCGAAACGACCTATTGGGTTGTCAGGATTTCCATTCCTAACATTATTATACAGAGTTTCACACAGTGCAATATCGATAATGGGAAGTGAGCTGCGGCGGGCGAAAGAGTTGTCGAATGAGGTTTACTCCAGGTGCGGATGTGTAGTACGACGTACGCACCACCTCCCATGTGCTTGCGAGCTTCAGCAATGCGTGGACAATAACTACCCAGTTTCGGTAGAATGCTTGCACGACTTCTGGAGGACACTCACAATCGGCGAGGGAGTAATTCCCGATAATGCTGATCAAGATCGCTTATACGACCTCGTGCGTGAGGCAGAAGGTCGCGATCCCGCCGTTATGCGTGGCCTCCATCGAGTAGTTCACGAACATCTCTATCCCGAGGCCCAAGAGTGGAATGAGCCTGTTGTTAAGACGTCGGTAAAAGGTCGGCCAAAGAAAAGAGACTCGACGAAACGTGATCGAAGTGCTTGGGAATTGGCAGTACCACTGCTTAAGCGACCGAAGCACTAACGCCCGCTGCTCGCACTTCAGCAGGGGCCTCTCCTCCTCACCCATCCCGATGCGGGGCGCGATGTGCCCCAGGTAACTAGGGATCATGTCGCCATCTCCTGGACCACCTGGATGTGGCCCGTGCACCCTCCAGGAATCGTCATCTACGACCCTGGAGCGCTTGCTCCTTATTTTATTTTTTACGAATACCCCAGAAATAGATTTAATTTTTTGTACGTATATTAAGACACGACATCGCAAGTCAGTTTACAATGGAGAAGGAAAATTACCTGAGGAGACCGGTATCGCATCGTCGTCGGATGACTCAAACGATGCCGCATCGTAGGGCACCTCCTCATCCGCATGCGCCTCCTCATCCGCATGCGGATCGTAATCCGCATATACGGAATGAGAATCAGCCGCTCGCTGTCGCCTCTCCTCCTCCCGTTCCCTACGAACGGATGCATCAACGCCGTGCGCCCTCGTGTGACGCTCTCCAAATCCATCCAACGGGGGGGATCTGCTGCTCCCTCCGAGTAGGGACTTCCCACCCTTAGCCTGCAATTAGATATTTATTTAAAAAAAACAAAAAATTTAAAAAAAAAATTGAGACCGAAGCGAAATTTCGGCCGGACCATGTCACGACCGAAATCCGGTTTCGGTCGTGACATCGACGGCCGAAATCGAAGTTCGGTCGCAACAGATACGACCGAAATCGGATTTCGGTCGTGACAGGTCCGACCGAAACACGATTTCGGTCGTGACAGGTCCGACTGAAGTGCGATTTCGGTCGGATCCTCGGCGACCGAAGTTCGATTTCAGTCGGATCTATCGCTACCGAAATGATGTTTCGGTCGTGACTAGGCCGGCCGAAATTTCGCTTCGGCCGTGCCGTTTTTCGCCCTATTTTGCGTCCGATCGACCGTTTTTTCAGCCTATTTCGATCCGTTTTCGGCAATCTATCTACGTACGAATGAATTTTACGACAATTTTCGTACCAATCGTGACAGCACCCCCTTTCCCTTTCCTTGTCGCCGATCCATTGTAATTTGCAAAATCTGTTTTTTTGTCTGATTGGATGTGTGATTTGAAAAGTGTTGTGTGGTAAAAGATTTTAAATACAAATTCTTACTTTTTATTATATTTTACCTTTTTAAGTTAATTTAAATAACATAGGGGCAAAAACGTCTTTTTTCAGCCCTTTAGGGGGCGGTAACAAGTAAAAAGGGGGCGGTAAATAGTAACTCCCTTTAACATTTTATTGATTATTGTGCAACTTTATCTTGTTTCAAAAGTATTAAGCTCGTATTCACTTGTATTGCTTTTTCCTAACGACGAAATCAATGTTGAGATATCTAATTATTCATAGTCGACCATTAAATGTTCAACTACTATTTACACTCTCAAACACTTGATATTTGTAATAATAATTTTAGAAAATCACATGATTAAACTACAAATAGTTCCGAACTAAATTTTTTTCCTCTTTTTTAATTTACTTTCTCTTTTTTGTTTTATTTCTGGAGGGCTAAGCCCGCCAGGCTCGCGGCCCGCCCAAGGGGTGGGGCGGGCCTACCCGCGCCCGCCCAACCAATTTGCGGGTAAGGGGCCCGCCCGCCCCGCCGGTCGTTTGACAAATCTAGTTTGAATAAGCTTTATAATTAAATAAATTTTTATTTCAAAGTTAAAATACAAATTAAATACTTATTTAAAATTGCCTTTTTCAATCGGCAAGTATTACTAATATACTTTACATATGAATTAAATTATTAAACTCCTTTTTATATGGGTATATAATTGGTAACTAGTTAATGCTTACTCTACATATTAATTAGGGGTGCGAATAGAAAAAAAGGCCAATAAAATTACCCAAACTGAATATATTTACTTCCTCTGTCCCACTTATTTCTTCCCATATTTCTATTTCGGGTCTCCTACATAATTCTTCTCATTTCTATTTTTGGTAAAAGATTATTCCAATAATTACACCATTTATATTAAAAAAGACTTCTTAATTTGCGTGCCCACTAATAGATTTTCCTTCTCCACGCTTTAAAAGTGTACTATAATATTAAAAAAATATGATTCTTAATTTACGTGCCCACTAATTTTTGGGATTAAGTGGGATAGAGGAAGTACTATAATAATAATGATTATGATCATGATAATAATAATAGTGACGTCGACGATGATGATAATGATAATAATGATTATGATGATGATAGTTTTGGAAAGGCACTTATCAAATAGAAATACACGTGATAAATTGTAGTATTGAGTAGGTGAGTAGTCACTCAACACCGACTTGGTTATTTTTTTTTTCTTATTCAATTCTTCTAAGTTCTGTGACAAAGATATATGAAATTATTTACGTTTTTTAGGGATTGAGTTTTTTAAAAAAAAATCCAACACAATAAATAATAAGATATTATCCACAAATTGACGTTTCGAGAAAAAATCACCAACAGACTTGCAACAAAACAAGAAAAAAAGATCAGCCGAAATACTAAGTAAAAAAAAATGGAAAAAACCATCTCCTTGATGATCTATGTATCAATAATGAAACTTTATATGCAACCTACATAACTAATAATTCGCTCTCTTTACAACGTCGTCCCATTCCAACATCCGAAGTACCTACAAACACAATACAAAACAAAGAAACGAAGTGATAAATACAGCCATCACACGTTTAGAGGCGGGCCGATTATACCGGGCCGGGTCGGGTCGTTCGACAGTAGTATGAGTGAGTAGCAACAAAAAAAATACCTGAGACATACGAGGCCGAGCGTCAGGATCCTTTTGGAGGCACAAAGAAGCGCATCGCAGCATATTTTTGACTTCCTTCTCCGAATATCGCCCGACCAAAGACGGGTCGACGAGCTTCGAATGATTGTTCTCTACCATCATGGGACGCGCCTATACACACAAAAAAAAAAGATCGTAACGACAATAAGCCTCGCTGAGGTGCATTTGGCTTAAGGATATCGATGCTGGAAAAGAAAAGGAAAAGCGTAATGGTCCAATGCGCTAACTCAGTTTTCCTTCATAATTTTTCACGCACGAATATTGCATTACAAACGCACAGTGAGTGTCTTAAACGGTACTGAGTAAACATATCGTCTTAAAAAAGCTTACCCACTCGACTAGAAATTGCTCGCCCTTCGGTCGGCTTATGTCGACGGCCTTACGCCCCGTGACAATCTCCACGAGCACCACTCCGAAGGAGTACACGTCGGACTTCTCGCTGACTTGGCCGCTCTGGGCGTACTCCGGCGCTAAGTAACCGAACGTCCCGATCACTCTTGTTTCCACGTTCGAGTCCGCGTCGACTTGCAACTTTGCCAGACCGAAATCTCCGACCTTCTTTGCGAAAAAAATATTTCCTTTCGGTTACTAAGAAGGAACGATCAACTCGGATTTATGCGAAGCAACCGAGGAATAAAAAACGAACCAATGGCTCGAAGTCGTGGGTTAGGAGGATGTTGTTGGGCCTCATATCACGATGGACTATGCGACCGACTCTACACTCTTCGTGAAGGTACCTTAGCCCGCGCGAAGCCCCGACCGCAATTTTCCGTCGCGCTTCCCACGTTAGACTCTCGCCGTTGCGCCCTATGAAATTTTAAGATTGAAAAACGTCAAACCGTCCGTCGTGCATGGACTAACATAATTTGCAGGCTACTGCACTAGCTCTAGGAGTTCACATTGTACACAGAAGCCAAGGATTACCAAGTTTTTTTTTTTTTTATGTGTAAACCTTGGCTTTCTGTACAATAATCGTTCATTCTGAATTGGAACATAATTATTAGAAATGTAGAGTTTCAACCTAGAACCCATTTGTGATACGATCTCTATGATATATAAGTTGAGTCGGGTGGGGTGGGGTGGGCTGAATTATCCAATGTGGGATAGAACAGAATTGTCGATAGTACTATTTTCGTAAGTTACCGTAAAGATACGAATCCAAAGAGCCGTTGCACACAAACTCGTAGACCAACAACCTCTTCCCGCCCTCTACGCAGTACCCAATCAGCATCACGACGTTTCGGTGCTGGGCGCAGCTCAGCGCCCGCACCTCCGAGCAAAACTCGCGGTCGCCTTGCGAGCTCGCCGGCTTGTGCTGCTTCACCGCCACGACCCGCCCGTCGTCGAGCTCGCCCCGGTGGACCGACCCGTAACCGCCTTCTGCCAAGAAGTTGTCCCTCGAAAACCCGCCCGTGGCCCGTCGGAGCTCCGCGTAGGAGAACGACCTCGGAGGTTGTCCGAACGCCGGCGGCTCGTGTCGGCAAACTGAGCAGAGCGGCGGAGGTTTCGCCGTCGGCGGGTTTTCGTCAAAGGATATCATCTCCCTAACGTTCGTCGGCGAACCTCGATTTTTTACGGGCTCGGGATTTTCTTCAGTCCATCGTCGGGAGAGAGCGCTCGATGTTGAGAAAGAGCTACGTTGGTCGCCTTCGCTATCAGAGTCGAATTCCTCGGACGATATCGGCGAGGGTTTCTTGGCGAACAATTCGGAAGTGAACGCGGGATTTTGAAATATGTCGAGGGCCGACGTGGACGACGTCCTCTCGGGACTAGTCGTGGGGGTCACGTTGGGGACTTTGAGGCGCTCGGCGTACGATTTCGATGGGCGAAGAAGTGCGTTGTTTTTCGATTGGTTTAGGTTCAGGCGAAGGACTTTCGGGCCCGAGTTCTTGGCGATCACGACGTTGCAGTCGAGCTGCTCCATGCAATAGGTTGCTTCATTTTTTATTTGCCTGTCACAGTATGCAAAGCTGTTAGAAATTGAGAGTTTCATCCTAAAATCAATTGAAAATAGGTCAAAACTGAGACAAAGTGGAAAAACTACCACTTTATAAACTTAACAGAAACGATCTGAAGGAAAAACAATCGGACATAGGCAAAGGATGAACATTGAGACAAAAGCGAAAAGATCGTCCTACTTGTCCAAAATGATCCACTCTGTTCGAGTTCGCTTAGCTTCGGAAGCAACTACGCCATTTTCGGACCCGTAAACCAATTTCATCTTGATCTTTACCTGCGTTTGGTATGGGGATTTCGGTGAGAGAAAAAAGGGAATGTGTGAAGGTACAACGATCGAAGCGCAAAGTTTCATTTTTCGATGCGCTAAACTTAACTTTTCAGTCGTGTTTTCCACACGAGCCTAAATCGAAACCTGGGAAACTAGACAAATGATATAAGAAAAAGACAGCTTTTACATTGTCTAAGTCGTGAGTTTCCCGCAACTGAGACATCATCTGTTCACACAGCTCTGTAATATAATCCTTCTGCTCGGAAATAGTTCCGGCCAATCTCAGGTGGGCCGCGGCGCAATCGTTGTGAAATATAGGTAGGTTCCACAGCTTTTTGCCTGATACATGAAAATCATTGAAAAATATAAATCAAGTAAATAATCATATAAAAAACTAAATTACTAAAAAAAAACGTTATTACTCGAACTACGATGAGGAACGACGACGACGAGTAGTTTCACATGATCGCCTTTTCTGACGACGTTGGTAATGGCCCATGTTAAAGCTGTTCTTGATATTTCCTTCGAAGCTTTAACTGCTACGATTATTGCACGGCTGCTTTCTGAAGAGAAGCTCTCTCTTTTTCCCGCACTTCTTTGCCTTATCATACTCATTTGCAGGTACGAGAATGTAGTACTAATCAAGCCCACCTTTTTTTTTGTTCTTTTTTTCTGTAAAGATTAAATCTTTGACATTGAAGAAGAGCCCAGCTTCAGTTTTCTTGTTCCTAAGGCACACGTGAAGGAAGAAGAAGACGAAGTGTGCGAAGATTAATGATCTTTCATTAAATGCAAGGAATCGGACATTGATGGGGTTGTAAGTAAGTAACTCGGAAGTCAGAAAACGGTCATAATCTCTGAAAACAATGTTCAACAAAATGAATTCGACTTATTTAGTAGACCAAAGAAGGGAAGGGAAAGAGAAACGTTAGCAAAGTAAGACTAAAAGTGAGTTTTCAAGGAGAGAGTACATGTGGGAAATGTGACCACGCAAAAGACACAAAAAAAAGAAGGGATTTTTATTTCAGGCCGTGCGTTAACTTTTGTTAGGTTTCAAGCCCTATTCATATAAAACATAGTTTTAAGGACCTACTTTTCATAAAATTCACAGTAAAAGGACATAAACAGTGATTTGACGATAATGCCCTTGTATTTGACGATAAAGTGGTATAATTATCATACCAATTGTTATTCTAATTATACCAACTGTTATCATTATTATACCAAATGATATAGTGTACAATTTTGTTGGTATAAATAGGTCAACAGTTGGTACAATTTCTACAGTTTCTGCTATAATTTCATATCGTCCAATTTCACTGTTATTTACTGGTATAATAACCAAAATATGTGGTATAATTTCTACAATTTCTGGTAGAATATCAAGATCAGTTGGTATAAAATCCAATTTCGCTGTAAATTATAATAACGCTATTTAAATTGGACATCATACCAATTGTTTTGATTATTATACCGACTGTTATTCTGATTATACCAAATATTATCATTATTATACCAAATGATTTAGTGTACAATTTTATAGGTATAATTACGTCAACATTTGGTATAATTTCTACAGTTTCTGGTATAATTTCAAAATCAGTTCGCATATCGTCCAATTTCGCGAAAACATATGGTATAATTTCAACATTTTCTGGTACAATGTCTAATTTTGTTGGTATAATAACTATTTTTTTGGTATAATTCACGTGAAAAGGATTTTGTGGTACCAGTTTGCGATGAAGTGGTATCAGTTGCGATGAAGTGGTATCAGTTTGCGATGAAGTGGTACCGAATACACATATCAGTGTTTTGGGCGGAAAAGCTGAATAAACAAGGGTAAAAAAGTCTTTTAGCAGCATTTTGGGCCTGAACCCTAACGAAAACTTACATTGGGTCATTCAGTTTAACACAAACATTAATGGGGCCTGAATTCTAACTGAAATTGCTAATGGGGCCTGAAATTTAAATAGCCAAAAAAGAAACACTTATGGCGACTTTTTTTATCTATAATGGAAGCTTATTAGTAATAAAATAAGGGGTTTTTACACATAAGTACCTATTTGGAAAAAAACTTGTAATTTAGTACCCAATCAGGATTTTTTTATATGTAGGTACCTAACAGAATAAAGTTTTTGCACATAGGTACCCGATCCCCGAAAGTACACCAAAGAACACATTTGGGTACCCTATCTCAACACATTTGGATACCCTATATAACAGAAAATGGTACGACATATGTTATATTTAGGTACGTCATATGTAACACAGGCATGCCCTATTTAGGTACTATATTTAGGTACGCCCTATGTACGACGTATCCTATATTTAGGTACCCTATATAAACGTGTTATAGTACACAATATACACACAGGAAGGTACGATATGGCTAAAGAAACTGGTAAAATTAAATCGGGTACCTATCTATAATATTTTCTGACATGAGTAGTTATGTGTAAAAAAATTTTCCAATTGAACATTTTTCTATAGATTACTCATAAAATAATGCAAGAATTACGTAAAGCCTGCAGATTTCTTATTCATGGGCTGGTTTGTTTTTTGTATTATGTCATGATTTTCAACAGAATTGTTCAAATGCGTGCCAGACAAGAGGAAAAAGGTTTCAATGAATTAATTAATAATTGAAGAAACGAAAGCTCGTAACGACACACAAGTATGAAGTTCGTTCAATAATAACCCCTATTTTTTTCAGAGGAGCCCACAAGTCGGATAAGAACAAACGGGATTCGGTAATAAATAATAATGTTTGCTAGGAATATAAATCGGGCGCTTATTCAATGATATTATAGAGTCCAACCTTTATGATATTTGTGGAATACAAAAATAATATTATTCCAAAAATCGAACTCGACATACTTGGCGATCCAAATTTATAATATGCCAATTAACGGGGTGACAAATTCGTTCATGCCGACTCTATAATTGGAATACAACTAACTACGCAACAAATATAGATATTTATGATAAAGTGACGTGAGTAAAAGATTTCGAGAGTTCTCGGAAAGAATTTGAGAGTTCATGTTGGGGAAAGCTAACCGAGATGGAATCAATCAATTATAAAAGGTCTTGTCTTGTGGTACATCTTATTAGAATCTACGCCCAATGTATATTATTCGTTCTCAATTATGTATTCCTTGGCTTTTACCATGTTTGTCTGTATATTATGAGTAATAGAGGAATCAAATCAATGGATTTAATTACGGAGGATATTTAATTATTTTGTTAGCTGCCCTACACTACAACAATTTGCTGACTTTTTCTTTCCGTATAGATTCCAATATTTTCAGAGTTAGGCTCACAAAGCTACCAACTGGCCAGTTGTGTATCGTAGATTATGTCAAAAAAATTATTTAGTATATTGTTCAAAAATTCAAAGGATTATGATGACATGGATCACTAGTAGGTGATGAGGCCTTGGCCTAACTGTCAAGGTTGAGGCCTTAGGAGGTAAATGGCCTTAATAACTTGTTAGTTCGTGGAATCGAATCTTTCCTCTCACAATTTTTTCCATTATCCCCGTGAAGTGTTATCTCATGACTATCGTGTTACGTATTTGAGATATGTTTACCTATTCCCTTGAGATCTAGTTTTATCATAGGAATGTGTCATGTGTGGTGTAAGGCTATGGCTAGTTGAGTGGGATACCCAGTGTCAGCAAAAAACGATATAATTGATTTTTTTTATCTTTTTTTTAGCAACTAAGTTAAGCTTTCTATGTGCCGTGTTGCTTGTTATTTGTAGATATATAAAAATGCGAGAAATTTTATGGTGCCCCTTATATGAACACCTTATGTGGACACCTGTTGATTTGGCACCAACCGTGCCATGTCAACATCCCACATCGACATCCGATGTTATATCTTTTAATTGACACTTTCTAGGTGTCATTGATCGACATCTCATATACTGATATAAGGTGAGAACCATAAAATTACTTATAAAATGCAACATATATATATATATATATATATATTATATAGGAATTTTATGGTGCTCACCTGTGGGCACCTGTTGATGTGGCACTGATTCGTGCCATTTCAGCATCTCACATCGACATCTAAGGTTAAGTCGTCTTAATTAACACCTTCTAGGTATCATTAATCGATATTTCGGATGCTGATGTGGCATATTGACGCGATATATTTTACACGTAAAATTAGTACTGTCAATTTGGCGGGGCGCCCGCCCGCCGCACGCCAAAGCCCACCCCTTGGCGGGGCGGGCTGGGCGGGCCTAAAAAACTGGGGATCGCCCCGCCCCGCGGGGGCCGCGGGCTTGGCGGGCCAGGCCCGCCCGCCAAGTAAATTTTTTTTCCTATTTTTTATTTTAATTTAAAATATTAATTTAGTAATAATTTTTATTTTTAGTTATGATATTTATTAATAAATTACGAATAAATATGATATTAATTATACATAATTAATAACGTTAATTATATTATCTAATTAATTTAGTTTTATTTTCTATATTTAGTATTTATTTTCATTATAATATATATTTAATTAATAAATTATATATATTTACAATACAATAATGACGGGCTAGCCCGCCCCGCCCCGCCAAGCCCGCGGCCGCGCGGGCTGGCCCGCTTAGGCCCGCCTCCTGGCGGGCCTGCAAAAGCTCAGCCCAACCCGCCACTTTAGCGGGGCGGGGCGGGCCGGCCCGCGGGCCGCGGGCCACTTTGACAGCTCTGCGTAAAATGCTATGTAATGCATCAATATGACAACATCAGCATCCGAAATTTCGATTAATGGTACCTAGAAGGTGTTAATTAAGACGGCGTAACCTTAAACGTTCACGATGCTGAAATGACACGAATCGGTGTCGCAGCAACAGGTGCCTGTGAGCACCATAAAATTCCTCATAATATATATATATATATATATATATATATATATATATATATATATATACTAGAAATTGAGAGGCCGCGCCAAGGCGGCGATAAATGCCCAAGTTAGCTTTGATTGTGTGTTAAAGGATCGAAGTTTAATTGAATGACACGACCGTTTATTGTAGTTCTTATGATTAACTGAATAGTATGGATGTCGGAGAGAAATAGCGAGATTTTGGAATAGAGATAAGAGAAGTAATGTAGTCATGGACCAGATTAAGTCCTCGAAGGCTGGGAGCTCTAGCTTAGTCCAAACCAGACCTAACTTCTAAAGTGGTGATAATTATCAATATAGTAGGTTAATAGGCAATCCTTACTGGAGCTGCACATAAGGAGCAAAATTAAATACCCATATTTTGCTAATATATGTATTAAATCAGAAAAAATTAGCCAAGTTGTAAACTACAAGAAGAACATATTTTTATTATCATTGGAATATATAAAGGGTAAAGTTATAAAATAACACGATTATATAAAGTTATTATTATTTCACGTACAAGTCTTTGTATCTTAGACAACGCCTACACAAGGCCATCTAAAGCAAACCACAAATGCAAATGCATTTTTTAGTAAATGTCGCATTTTGCAATAATAGATATACAACAGCTACATGCATTTAACGCAAGAGAATATTCTTTTAAGATTTTCTTCCGCACCAATTTTTACAACTTTCAATATTATCCCAATATTTACAACTTTACAAATTAGACCATATTATTTATTTATGTTGATATTTAATATAACTATTAATATCATGGCGTTGTTCTGTTAATTCAGCATGTGATTGTAATTTATATGTTTTTAATGTAATATCTCATAATAATTTTTTAATTCTATATGTGTGCTACAAACAATATTTAACCACTATATTAAATGTTAAACATATAAAAAAGTTAAATAATAAATTTAAAACTTATTACTAAAACTAAAGTGTAAATGTTAAAATAAATCCAATTTATAGTTCATAAATATAAGTATACAATTTCCAATTTCTTTAATATATTTGTATTTATATTATATTTTGCAATAAAAGGTCTTATTTGTAATTTAAACATCAAATGCAATTTTGCGTTAAGATGCAAATTTGCATTAAAAAAGGGATAGAAGTAAAAAAAAAAACGTATTTTCCATTTGCAGTTGCTTTTCACTGCAATTTTTTGCATTTGTGTTTTGTTTTGCACAATTAAATATGGTTAAAAAAACAATACTGTTATAAATATGTTGACAATCCAACAAAACGGTAAGCATTGAAATACATGTGACATATATATCTGGATTTTTTCATTGAATAGTTTAACAAATATTACCAAAACCATAATTTCTTCATATTAAATTACCCAATAATCTGCAAAAATAGTAAAAAGGCTTCTAACGTTTTAGAGGGGCTATATCTTATAAGTATTTTATTAGACAAACTTCGTTGCTTGATTATCCGTGCAAATTTTACTTTTTACTTTTTACCATAATTTTCATATTGATCTACTACTGAAATAATCAAGGATCACTAACGACGTCGTTATAAGACAAGAAGTACCTCCACGGTACAAATAAGTTATTCTCATGAGAAATTGTAGGTTAATAGGGTATCATTGCCCTATAGTATAGATTACGACGAAAACTTACTATTCATTCTACCATTCGCATTTATAATATATAATAGGAAAAATAGGTGTTAATAATCCATCCTTTTACATATCTTCTGAAATTAAACCAAACCTTGAATTATCTCACATTAAAACAATATATTAGTGTTATCTTCTTATATTGTACCTATTTAACAAATTACCGGTTAAATCGGTAAACTTAAAAAAACAAAACTTAAAAGAACAGCACTATAATGTTTTAAGCAATTTGAGAAGCCAAAACTGAATATGTTCATTACACATAAGGTGATAAAGCCAAAACACTTCAACCAACAATATAACTAAAGTTGGAGTCTTAACTTGTATAACTACAATAATGTCATATCACAGCCCAATAAGATTTAACAAAAGTAATAGCTTGACGTCTCCCATTAAGATGCTGCATTCGAACTTGAAGCCTGTGGGAAGCCACCAAATGGATTGGCAGCCTTTTCCTGCCCCACTTTTGTCCCTGGAAACTGAAAAGATAAAGAAGAACCAGAACAAGCAAATTGGTGTGCATTTTATTGAAATTCGCAGGTTTAGAAGCAAAACAATCATATAAGTTTACTCTTACATTTCCACTCTTCTTGCCTTTCCAACTGCCACGACAAGCACCATTCCCATTACCACCATTCAAATTGCCACCACCCCTACTTCCACCACCTCTGCTCCCTCTTCCTGCTCTCAAAGTCTTTCCTCCCCTTCCAACTACAGTGGGTTGAGCAGACAGGTTATGGTGGGAGGGACCAACTTCGGACACACCATCTTTAGCGCTTGTAGGGACACCTCCTCGATGTTTCTTGGGTCTTCCCCTACCTCTCTTAGTTGGTTCATTTCTTTCTTCAACAACCTTATCTTTGTCAGCACACTTTCTTTTGTTGTGCTTAGTGGACTTGCACACAGAGCATGTCATTTGAAGACCATGTTTGGTTAACTTGCCGGGTCTCTTCGGGTCCTCAAAAGGATTTTTAATTCTATTCTTCCTAGGTCTACCTGGACCTATCTTAATGGGAGGGGGGTCAAGTGGTAAATTAGCAATTGGCCAATGTCGTTCCCCAGTGCATGGACTGATCATCCCACTATATGCCCTTAGATATGCCTCTTTTGTGTAGCATTTTTCAGTATAATCTTCAGCCTCCTTATGTAGATAGCATAAGCAAGCGATTACATGACAGCAAGGTATACCACTTAGATCCCACCTCCTACATGTACAAGTCTTTTTTACCAAATTCACCTCCAAAGTGTCAGGGTAATGAGATACCTGGAAAAGGGTGGGCGTTGATGGAATAACAGTGCAGTTACAAGCCTCATTCTTTTCTTTATCTAACCTTGCTTGAACTCTTGGGCAAAGTGGACCAATCCATTTCTCAGCTTCTTGTCTCTTAATAACTAGCCTTTGCATAAGCATGGACCTCATTTCTTCAAGCATATTGGTCAAATGCTTTGCTCTTGCATTAATAATGTAACAGTTGAACGTTTCTGCAATGTTACTAAGGATCACATCACACTTAATGTCAGTTTTGGCATAGGCCCTGCAAAACCAATTTGGATTATACTTTTTAAAAGCTTCAACTGCTCCAGCGTTCACCGCTTCCATATCCTTTATTGCATCGTAAAAATCTGCTTCATTGTAAGCTTTTGCACATCTCCAGAATAACAATTTCATTTCTTCCCCTCGAAATGACTTATGCCAGTTAGCAAAGATGTGTCGAGCACAATGTCTATGCTCTGCTTCTGGCAGTTCAATCTTAACTGCGTTAATGATGCCCTGCAAATTTTATATGTAGATATCATTTCACAATCTGTTCTCAAGTATATAATATATATGATCATCTTATTATAAACAAACCTGATGCTCGTCTGATATAATAGTCCATCCATCTATGCTTGTGACACATTTCTTCAACTCACAAATAAACCACTGCCAAGATTCATTATTTTCCCCTTCAACAACAGCCCATGCCAATGGGAACATTTGCTCATTGGCATCTCTACCCACAGCAGACAACAACATGCCACCCAAGAATGTCTTAATAAAACATCCATCAAGACATAACACTTTCCTGCAACCTTCAACCCAACCATCTCTCAAACCATCAAAACAAACAAATAACCTTTGAAATACAGGTGGTGATGTTCGTGGTACAGTTACTAAGCTGAAGTAACTATTTGGACTTGATTGTTTAAGAGCTTCAATGTAACTCCTCACCTTGCTGTAGTGTTGTTTCATTGACCCGTGTAATTTTCTATGAGCATAATACTTGATGGTGAGGAACAGAGCAGTGAAAAGAAGATAACCACGATATGATGCTTATTTCTATGAGCATAATACTTGACCTTCTGTTCCTATGAGCATAAGTGAAAAGAAGATAACCACGATATGATGTTTTAATGTGAGATAATAAAAAAGTGGGTTTAATTTCAGAAGATATGTAAAAGGATGGATTATTAACACCTATTTTTCCTATATAATATATATTTGAATTACCAAGTATGCCGGTTTTTGATTAGTTTTATCATCATATTTGGCAATTGCTAAATAGATTACTAAATTCATTTATCAGAATAATTATTTCTGAAATAAGAGAAGTCAGAAAATCATCCTACTCACCCATCTGCAACTTACACGGAGTCGGAGTGAACCACGTTTCGTTTTTTTTTTCTACTTTTTTTTTTTTTTTTTCCTTTTTTCGATTCATACGTATATAAATGATCGTAAATGCGCATGAATAATTACACAAAACTTGCTTGAATTGCATAAAATTCGAACATTCTAACACCATCTCGAATAAAATTCGAACTAATATGAAGATTAAAGCTCATTCGAGAGATGGCCTTGTGAGCATTTCCCTGCTTTCCTACCACCACTTCTAACATTTTGTTTCCTTCCACGAACGATGTAGTGAAATAAGCATACGTCAATAAGCTTTGTAAGCATACATATATCCACGGAGCTTTCTAACTTCTTCGGAGGATTCGTTGAGTAAAAGATCCACGTAAAGGCACATTCCTGCTCCACTGCGTTTTTATGAACCCGCAAAAGAAGAAAAGAAAAAAAAAAAACTTAAATGATAATAATTCCATCCATATATCCGTACGAATATGCTACAATGTCTAGAGAGAGTGTAGTTTTCGTTTTCTTACCAAAGGGGCGTTAAAGGAAGCCATATAACATCCCATCTGAACTTTGCCAATCTGCATAAGAAAGAATGCATGGATCTTCATTATACTATTATACATCACAAAATCAGCTAACAGAAACAATAGCCCCATTTAATTCGACATTCGATATGGGGTAATAAATATTTCCTACGAACAAAAGAGGAACGTGTTAGATGAAAGTTGTGCTGATACAACACAAATTTGATACAGGAGTTTCTGATTATTTATGGTAATAAAAGGGCTGAAAACGTAGTTTATAGTCACAAATTCGATAAGCCTACCTCGACATGTGGTGCAACCAAAAGATTGCGAGCAGTGTAGCAGGGAAAAAAGCGAACGAAAGCCAACGACGATGATGCCTTATGTTGTGCATTAAGCCAGCAATAGCCATTAAGCATACGACAATAGCAACAAAGTCTGCAAGTGGTTTAGTAATGATAACAGAAGTTCAAGAAGAAAGAAATTCTGAATCTTGATAGATAAAAAAAAAAAAAGACGAATCCTATTGATGCCAAATTCCTAAAGATTGCGCAGCAGTAAGGTTCTCCGTTCCTTACATTATTACTCTTCTGCGCTAACCATGAGAGCCATAACGAAGGAAATGAAGTTGCCATTTATTCTTTAAATCATGGTAATAAACCATGGAGATTACATCAAAGAGGCGAAGAAGCTGACCTGCAGCTACGATGCTCCAAGAATCAACCTCGTACATAAAGTAAGCATGGTGACGCTGCACAAAGGGGCAAGTTATCAGCGGTATTTTGGATCCAAAAACAGTTCATCTCACGGTATTTTTGGTCTCATTTCGTCCATGTACGAATTGATTGAGAAAGAGCAATAAAAATGGGGAAAGATGCGAAAGTGCACACACAAACGCAGAATTTTCCATATGATAATTACAATTAACATGCCAAGAATGACAAATATCAAAGTAGTAGTTGGGACAAAATGAATGATGAAGAACAGAGGAAGCGCATACCAATTCCCATGGAAAGTAAGCCTGTTGATAGATTGAATAAAAGAGGAACATCACATAGCATAGAATCAGTACCCCGAAGACGCCCTACAGATCAAACAACAAATTCAAACCAGAAATTACTCACTAAAAAAACAAAAGGGATAATCAGATATGTCGAAAAGGGAAAGAGCTAATTAAGCAACGGACCGACCCTCCATAGAAGCGATTGCTGAGCTTGACTCTTCTCCAGGGAACGGACTAATTCTTCTTGCTCTGCAGAAAAATAAGCAACCGATCGTTCTCCAGTTATTCGGAGAAACGATTGATCAAATACGATTGAAATCGAGGAGATAAGACAACCTCCTGTATCGATCGGACGGTTGTCATCACGAGTAGGAATCGAATAGCCGTCGCCTTCAGCGTCGTCGTTGAATTTCCTCCACGTTCTCGAGAGCTTTTTCATCATTACATATATAGCATAGTATATACTCGTTCGACTTTTTTTTTTCTTTTCCTCTTCACAGGAACAGAGCAGAGCCCTAATTGATTGCTACGTAAGACGCAACTGAATTGCGCGGTGAAATTTGCACTAGTGACCTCTAAATTGAAGTAAAATATCAAAAAAAATAAAGGAAGAACTCCAGCTCCAAAAATATCGAAATTAATCATCTTATTAATTTATTTATATTATTAAACTACGAATCATTGCTCAAAAAACATAAAAATCTATATAACTTATTTATATATCTATTATTTAATATAATAATATGTTATTTTATTTTTTTCCGTTAATTGCTAATGGAGAAGTCTTAAAAAGTGGTAGAGCTGTCAAAACGGGTCGACCCGGCCCGACCCGCCTCAACCCGCCATTAAACGGGGCGGGGCGGGCCAGCCCGCCAACATAACGGGCTACTAAACTAGTAGCCCGCCCCACGCCCGTGGCGGGTTGGCGGACGGTTGCAAACGAAACGAATCGAATCGAATATCATAATATTCAATTTGTATTCGTTAATTTTTTTAAGTATTCGTATTCGATTCGATTCGTATTCGAATCCTAAAAATCGATTCGATTCGATTCGATAACGATATTTGAATATATTCGCGAATATTCGAAAGAAAATTTCAATTTTTAAGAGGGGAACAATGGAATCACCGGTACACACCAACCGAGAGAACAAAGCACATAGGAGTACCAAACAATTCTACGAGGGGAACAAACACTCCCATAGGGGGAGAAAATGGTCCACAATGGACAAAAACCGACAGAATACTGAACACCATAATCTACGACCAAGAACTAAAGAACCTATAACAGAAAAAGCGATTAGGCTATACGATACTCTTCATTTTAACCTGGCCTTCGATGTCTGGATTTGTCTTCATTGGACTGATGGCTCAACTTGGGAGAAAAGGCTCCCGACCCTCAGGTCGGGAGAGACGAGGTCCCACAATGGGGAGACTCGAGGCTGTGGCGAGGGCGGGCGGTGTGCAGAGGGCAGGCGACGGGCGAACAGCGGGCTGCAGGCCGCGGGCGGTGGGAGGGGATGTCGGCGACAGGCGAACCGGGCGTCGGGGGGGGGGGGCTGGATGAGGCGGAGATGGCGGCGAGTGGAGGTGGAGCTGAGATGGAGCGGAGGCGGTGGAGGCGGCGAAGGTAGAGCGGGGCTACAAGACAATTATTTTTTTTTTTTATAGAAAATGAAACAAAAGGAAAAAGAACAAAGAAAGTGGAAATGGAACTTCCCCACCTCCATGGAGGTGGAGGGGGAGTGGAAAAGAGAAAGGGAGGGAAGAGGAGAGGCGACCGATTGTTTTGCTAGGGTTTCAGAGAGAAAATTTTAGAGAGAATGGGAAGAGAGAGAGTTTTGTATATAAAGGTGATGAAGACTTGGTGAACTAAATTTGTTCTCTGTCCAGTGAAGAAATCGCATGAGATTTATGAAGTGCTAAACCAACTCTTTCTTGGATATTGGTTGAAATGGGCTGAATCGTTGATGAAGAGAATGAATTGTTTAGAAGAATATGGTTCGTTCGATCAAGACAAGAAACGATCTGAAGGCTCAAGTTAAAAGGTGCTTTTCTTTTACAGTATGAATAGTATCAGCGAATTCCAACCTCTTCTCTATATTTTACTCTACATAATATTTATAACATATTTTATACATTAATTCATATTCTAAATCTTAAAATAGAAGATAGCTCATATTCTATTTCATTTTCATGAGTGATCATTCTAGCATGTTCTAGACTTTGTATATTCTACATAAGGGCGAGTTAGCGTGTAAACAGAACTATTAGAGAGGAAGTCATAAGCTTGTAATCTCGATCTATTTTCATATATAAAGAGTTTCTTATTGGTTGTGGACGTAGACTCAAAACAGTGTCCAACCACGTACATATATGAGCGTTTTTTTTTTATCTTTTTATGGGCTGTTTTGCATGCGTTTGATATCAAGATCGAATCTTTCGACTTGATCGTTAAACACCTACGAAAGAACATTGAGAGGCGAACTAAGCGCGCCGGAGCTTGAATAGTACCAACCGAAACTGTGGTTACCACCTGAAAAAGACTTATCCATAGGGGTAGCTATCGGAATTAACAAGCGTTAAACACAGGAGTAAGTGGAATTTGGCAAAATTAAAAAAATATGACGTCTCAGTTCTGACTATGCAAAACGTAGGGGTCCCTTTTGAAAATAGGAACATGGGATCCTACAAACTAAAAGTATCCCGAATCACAAATAGGAAACTATTGCAATAAAGAATTTTTAAACCTATGATATCCCAGAACACAAATAGGAACATGGGCAAATTTCGTTTCAGGACTTGTCAGAATTTTTTTCAATTTTCAGGCTCTGTTAGAAAAATATTTAGTTTTAAGGACCCGATTTCTGCAGTAACACTTAATTATTCTGCAGTAACACTTAATTGTTTTGCAATAACACTTCATTATTCCTTAGTAACAATTCGTTGTTCTGCAATAACACTTCATTGCCCCTTAGTAACACTTCATTGTTCTGCAATAACACTTCATTGTTCCTCAGTAACACTCCATTGCTCTGAAGTGACACTTGTGTAACTTTAGCTCCTTATCTCTAAATTTTACGAAAATAAGATCCTTTAAACTAATATTTTTTGGGTCTGAAACCTATTTTAAAACATTTTTGGGGCTTGAAACATAATATACCCAATAATAAAACCTATTTTGACCGTTGTGGAGAAAGAAAAACGGAACTCTCTCCTTTACGATTGATTCCTCCCAAGCCACAACCCAACTTTACAAATTCGAACCTAAGGACTTTCAGCTATTAATCGTCTCTTTACATCTTTTCGAGCAAAAAGATTGTAGCCGAAGGTAGTTCGTCGATAAATGCTAAGTTATTGCTGTTAATACTCTTTTTTTTCCCGGCACTTTTTCCATGATTTTTCTTTGCTGATTTGCAGGATAATCATTCACGCCGAATCGCAAAATGTTTTCGCGGATTTTAAGCAAATCCAAGCCAGCAACAACGCCATAGACAGTCTTGATAAGCTGAACGAGGTACGTTATGCCTTTTTCTTTCTTTCTTTTTTTTGTAATAAAAGAGTCGATTTCCTCTGTTTGCTCTGCGATGATATTCTTTCTTTAGACTCTTGGAATGCTTGAGAAGAGAGAGAGCGTGCTTCAAAAGAAGGCATCT
The DNA here is from genome assembly GCA_027422505.1 of Craterostigma plantagineum. Lineage (NCBI taxonomy): Eukaryota > Viridiplantae > Streptophyta > Magnoliopsida > Lamiales > Linderniaceae > Craterostigma > Craterostigma plantagineum. The sequence goes on along the minus strand of JAPQWV010000011.1, from coordinate 9,887,554 downwards.
GCCGAAGCTGAGAAGGCCAAAGAATTCACAAAATCAAAGAACAAAAGAGGTATTTCTTCTTAGTATTAGCTGATTTTCCTTGTCCGTTTGATGAACAATTTTTATTCGGTTTCTGATGAAAAAAATGCAATTTTTTTAATGCCAGCGGCCATTCAAGTTGAAAGTATAGTTTAGATTGAATTACCGGCCATGCCAACAAATATTATTGATCATGGCCGGGTTTTGCGGGCTGGTTCGTCGTAATTTCTTTCAAACTAACGGTTAAATTAATCGGTTGACCAAAACGACACAAAATCGATAACATTGAAAATTAAAGTGATGTTTCAAAAATATGGCGTATATCAGTTCATGCCTTAGCACTCGTGCGATGATGAGTACCACGTACAGATAATACTGTTGGAAACCGCAAATGCTACTACTGAAACCGTGGGAGCCCTAAAGAGCGGCGCGGCCGCAATGAAAGCGATGCACAAAGCCACGTAATAACCAACAAAAACTCGTATATTTACGTATAACAGTTGTTGTAAGAGAAAATTGTTCTGCTGTTGTACTAATTTTTTCTTTTCTTTTCTATTCTTTTCCTTTCTTTGTCCTAGAGCTAAGGAATATCGACGACGTGGACAAGATAATGGACGACACGAAACAGACGGACAAGATGAAGCATATTCAGGATGCGCTCAGCACGCCCGTCGGCGCAGCCGCCGACTTCGACGAGGTATTTTTTTTTCTTTCGTATTATTCATTTGTAATTTTCTCGCCGTTTTTTATTGCATTGTAATTTTAAAATCAACTGACGATGAAACGCTTTAGGAAGAATTGGAGGCCGAGCTCGAAGAACTGGAGAGCGAAGAGCTCGAAGAAGAGCTTCTTACGCCCGCCAACGCTTTGGCGCAAATTCGAGCTTCGAGCGTCGAGGAAGCAAATTATCCTCATCGAAAGCGTGCAAAGGAGGAAGAAGACGAGCACGCCGCGTTGCAAGCTGAAATGGCGCTTTAACTAAAGGACGCTGGATTTTGGTCTGTGCTCTTATACGGTAGCTTATATGAAACTTTTCGACTATCATTTTCTTCGTTGGGACCGCGGAATAATGATACTAGTTATATACGCCTATCAATTTGATGGTTTTATAACACTATTGTCTTTTTCGACAAGCAGATCGATTGAGATTTCGACGATTATTTGAGTAGGAAAGACGCCATCTGTTTTAGAGTAGCTCGTTCCTTTCCGAGTTACGCTGAATGACCGAGTCACCGAAAAGTTAAAACTTGAAGGGAGCATATCTTATTCAAATTTTATATTAAAATTTGCCTATTTAGCCTTAAACATGTCTTGATGTGCAAGATTACAATATCAATTGATTCACATTACGTTGATTCATATTACGGTGATGTGAGTATCGTCGTGATGATGGATGACCTCAAACAAACACCCCCTACATGTTGTCATGACTTTAAATCGTGCTGTAAAACTCCAAATGTTACTATATATAATACTCCCTCCGTCCCGTTAATTTTATCAGGCTTTTCCATTTCGGGCGTCCCAATAATTTTATTACCTTTTCTTATTTAGCAAAAAAACTATCACAAATAATCAATATAATAATATTAAATATTCTTAAAAAACGTGTCAAAATATGTACGTACATTTTCATTGTACTTTATTATTATAATAATGCCACCTTAATTTGCGTGCTCATCATCTTATGTGATAAAGTTGCTGGGACGGATGGCATCTAGTATTCTCATTGACATAATTATCCTAAAATTCAACAACAATTGTTAAGTCATCATTGTAAGAACTATGAATTGGCTTGGAGTGAACATGAGAGCCATGCTCTTGTTTCTTATCTAAAGCTCCATTCCAATGAATCTTTCAACCCATGTTACTCTATCAAATTAAATAAACATTTTCATTGTCAAAAAGTTAGATTCATTTTTTAATAAACATTTTTTATATTTGTTTTCCACATAATCCAATTGTAATTTTCTTACTAAGTTCGCTCCCAGTCGAATATGGACTTTGTTCGTTGCTTTTGGCCTGTTTGTACCTTATTAGCGAAGATGATAATAATAAGAGGTAAGAGGATATTTCCAGGGTTTTTATGTAATAACATCGTTAGATATAGACAAATGATATTATAATTCACTATTTTGTTTTCCTTTTTCCTTTTTATTTTCTTCTGCTTCGGAAAGTAAGAGGAAATTTCCAGGGTTTTTATGTAATAACAATAAATATCCGATCCAACGACTCCATAAAACAGAACACAACTAGCAAGCTGTTCGACTAAAGTCCACTGAGAGAGGGAGACACACACACACACACACAACCGACGAGCGCCAACCACCGCCGAAAAAAAAAGTCATGGCCGACGCGGCGGTGGAGTTTCTCCTCGAAAACCTCAAGCAGCTCCTTCTCTACAACGTTGGGCTCATACGCGACATCAAGGACGACGTGGAGAAACTCTACAAGGAAATTAGCCTATTCAAGGCGTTCCTCAAGGACTCGGCGGAGCGCCGCCACAAGCACGAGACGCTGAAGGAGATCGTCAAGCAGATCCGAGACGTCGTTTACGAAGCCGAGGACGCCATCGACGAGTTCGTCTACCACGCCGCCGTGCACAAGGCGAGGAAGGGGTTAGAGAAGGCCCTCCACGTCTTCGACCACCCGGCGAAGCTGAGGAACATCGCCAAGAATATTGAGGGGATTAGGCTGAAGGTGAAGGATATCTATGAGAAGAAGAAGTTTGGGTTCGAGGGTTTGTACGCGGGGGATGTTCACGGCGGCGGAGTATCTGCGAAGAAGGTAGTGGTTTTTCTTTATTCATTTTTTTTTTGAGGAAATTGAAGAGCCCTTTCAGTCTTCGTATGAAAAGATTGGATCTTTTCAGTTGGTTTGATGAGTTACCAAGTGAATTTGTACATTGTGTGGATTTAATAAGTTTTTTTTAGATACTTAAAGAGCCCTTTCCAGCCATCACGGTCTTCACACGGAAAGATTGGATCTTTTTAGTAGATCTGATGCTTTACTAAGTGAATCTGTGCATTGAACGAATTTAGTAAGGCTTCTTCTTTTAGATAATTGAAGAGTCCATTCGGTCATCGAGGTCTTCCTATGCAAAGATTGGATCTTTTCAGTAGGTTTGTCATTTACCAAGTGAATTTATTCATACATTGTATGGATTAATAAGGTTTTCTTGACATAATTGAAGAACCTTTTTCAGTCTTCACTTTCTCATATCGAAAGATTGGATCTTTAGAGTTGGTCTGATGATTTATTAAGTGAATTTATACATTGAATAAATTAAGTTTCTTTTGCCCTCTTCAGCCATCACCTTCTTCCTATGCAAAGATTAGATCTTTTCAGTTGGATAGATTATTTACCAAGTTCATGCTCTTTTCTATTACACAGCCTCCAATTGTAGAAGAAGACAACGTCGTAGGCTTCCAAGACGAAGCAGACAAAGTGATCAACCTCCTAACCGAAGGCTCCGACGAGCTCGAAGTCACCTCAATCGTCGGAATGCCCGGGCTGGGAAAAACGACCCTCGCCAAGATGATCTATCGGGACCCACGAATCGAATACGAATTCTACAGCCGAGCGTGGGCCTACGTCTCCCAAGACTACAGCAAGAAGGAAGTCTACCTCTCCATACTCAGCTCGCTGTCCCAAGCCGATGATTCCGCGTACAAAATGACCGAAGAAACCCTAGCCAAGAAACTCCACGAAACTCTCGAAAAGGGCAAGTACTTCATCGTATTGGACGACGTTTGGACCGAAAAGGCGTGGAACGACCTCAAATCAGCCTTCCCCAGGAACAAAAACCGCAGCAGAATTCTCCTGACGAGCAGAATCAACACCGTGGCCAAGCGCGCGAACCCTAACAAAGAGCCGCACAATTTGCGCTTTCTCACTCCCGAGGAAAGCTGGACTTTGTTAAAAAAGAAGGCGTTAGGCTCCTCCTCGGCCGAAGAATGCCCTTCAGAGCTATTGAAGTACGGAAAGCACATATCTAAAGAGTGCGGCGGTTTGCCCTTAGCCATAGTAGTAATAGGAGGAATACTGTTGGAAAAGGGCACGGATTGGTGGGAGCAAGTCGCGAAATCCGTCGACGCTTACATCACGATGGACCAAGAAAAGCGCATGGATAGCTTCATAGGTCTGAGCTACGACCACTTGCCCTACCACCTTAGGGCGTGCTTCGTCTACCTCGGGATTTTCCCTGAAGACCACGAAATTCCCGTCTATAAGCTCGTCAGGCTTTGGATCGCCGAAGGGTTCGTTCAGCAGCAAAGGGAGGAAGGGATGAGCTTGGAAGACGTCGCCGAGGAGTACCTGCAAGAGCTCATCAACAGAAATTTAGTCATGGTCGGGAATTTCAGGTCCAACGGTAAGATCAAGACTTGTCGTATCCACGACATGCTCCACGAGTTCTGCAAGAGGGAAGCTGCGGAGGACAAATTCTTCGCCGAAGTGAGGCGATTCGAAGGCGGGCCTTCGAACAATCCCGCGTCCGAAAAGTACCGTAGCCTTGCGTACACTCGCGGGCCCTCGACTACATCTCCGGGAAGCCCGTGGGCCCGAGGGTTCGATCTTTCCTCTGCTACGCCTCGGAGGAAACCCTAGTTCCCCTCGAGCACGTGTCTTCGTTTGTGGGGGCGTTTAAGCTCCTCAGGGTTTTGGACGGTCGATACCTTTCCTTCGCGCGTTTTCCCGCCGACATTTCGCACGTCGTCCATCTGAGGTACGTCGTTTTGTCGGGCGAATTCAAGGTGATCCCTTCTTCCTTCTCCTCGCTGTGGAACCTTCAAACCCTAGTCGTCGAGACGTCTTCGCGAACTTTGGAGATCAAAGCAGACGTGTGGAAGATGATTCAGCTGAGGCACGTGAAGCTGAACGCGTCGACCAAATTGTCGTCGGGCCCGCTTTCGGAATCGAGAAAGGGGGCGACGTCGTGGGCCCTACAGACCCTCTCGACCGTTTCCCCCGAGAGCTGCACGGAGCTTCTGTTCGCCCGTGCGCCCAACCTGCGAGCGATGGGCGTCCGCGGACAGCTGGCGAAACTCGTCGAGGGAAAGGGCTTCGACGGTTTGGGGAAATTGGCCTCCCTCGAAAATTTGAAGCTTCTGAACGACGTGTTTCCCCGCCCGCCCTCGGAGGGCAGGCTGACCGGGCTGCCCCAGAAGTACAAGTTCCCGCCGAAGCTGAGGAAGCTCACGCTTTCCAACACTTTGCTGGATTGGAAGGACATGTCGGTTCTGGGAATGCTGGAAACGCTCGAAATCTTGAAGTTGAAGGACAATGCGTTCGCTGGGAGGTGGTGGGAGCCCGAGGAAGGAGGGTTCCGTTCGCTTAGGGTTTTGTGCGTAGGGAAGACCGATTTGGTGACGTGGAACGCCTCTGGCCAGCATTTTCCGAAGCTTAGGCAGCTCTTTTTAAGGCATTGCGGTAACCTTGACAGCGTGCCGCTGGGATTTGCGGATATTTCGAGCTTGAAGTTGTTGGATTTGTACTGTACGTCGGCGAATGCTGCTTCTTCGTCAAGGAAGATCCAGGAGAAGAAGAAGACTCTGGGCGAGCATGGCTCGGGGTTTAAGTTGGCGATCTATCCGCCCGACCTTTAATGATGGTGTGCTTTTAGCTTGCTGGGCCGGCGGCCGAAAAAATGATGTCTTTGACGGGCTGAGTTGTGATTTTTATTTATGTGCACTTATCAAATGTTGCTTATGTGGTTTTAAGCTTCTTTGTAATAATTGTTGTTTGGGATGTTGCTATTATTTGTTCCCGATTTTGAGATATGAACGTCTTTTTATTCCCGTGTTTCCAAGACTTTTTAATTTAACCGTTAGTTTAGAAGGAATTAGGGGTCGAGTAAGCTCGAATTTATGGGTCGTGCTGTGATTGCGTCATTCGGCCTGTATTTCCGTAATATTTGTTGATTAGACCTGTAACCAGGGACGGCCTACATTGGGGCTGGGGGTCTGTTGCCCGCAGCCCTAAGTTCTTAACTTTACATAGGTGTTGGTTCGATTCTTAAGAAGGTTTTCTTTTTTTCTTTTTAATAATAGAGCTATTGGGCTTGGCTGGGTAGGTTGCCCTAAGTCTTAGACGTGCTCTGTTGAACTGCCCCTCCAAGCTTCTAATCCTAGGTCCCTCGCTGTGAACTTTGTTCTGACAAATGTTAAAAATTAATCAGATGATCAAAACAACATAAAGTAATTAGGGTATATTTGAATTCATGCCCCTTTAAAGTTTTAAAATAAGTTTCAGATCTTGTTAGAAAAAACTATCCTTTAAAGGATCCAATTTCTATAAAATTTAGAGATAAGGACCTAAACTTAAAAAAGTGTTATATGAACTGGTATCGGATCGTTTTGTGGTACTGCAGAACAATGAAGTAGTACTGCAGAAATCGGATCCTTAACTATTTTTTTCCTGACAGGGCCTGAATCTTAAGTGAAAATTTTGACGGGGCCTGAAAAAAAAAACTTCCCGAGTAATTAATATTGAAGACTAAAAGTTACATCTCATGATATGAAAGACAAAAAATGTCAATACCCCAAATATTGGGGGTAAAAAAACGACATTCGAACTTGAAATGGATCAAAGTACGTGTGGCTAGGAGGTCAAGGGATCGAACCCCACCTCTTACATTTCTTTGAAAAGTCCCCATGGGCTTAAGGCTCATGACTATCGTTGCGGGATGGTTTGGAACGTATCCATTTGGTCTCGGGGATTAGTCACACCTCTAAAGTGTGTGGCGGTAGCCCATAGTCAGGCTGTGTGGGGATCCCTCAGGACAGAAAAAAAAACTTGAAATGGATGAACTACTTCGACAAAAAAAACTTGAAATGGATGAACTACTTCGACAAAAAAAATGTATTTCACTTGAATAAGTTGAGGGCGGTTAGCCCATATTCTGGCTAAGGGCTCATTTGATACGTGTGTATGGGTGTGTATAGGATGTGTATGAATAAGTTGTGTCGTGTTTGATATCTGTGTATAGCTATACATGCCTTGTATGGCTATACACGTCTATTACAAGATTTTTAGTTATAGGCCTTGTATATCCATACTCACCTCTAAGGTGGTTATGAGGTGTGTATCACTAATCCATACACACATATACACATCTCAGACACATCTATCAACACTATTTATATCATTACACAAATAATTAAACACACATATCAAACACGTTAAACCACACCATCAACAAAATCCTTGTATAGCTATACACAAATAACTTATACCCATGTAATCCCTAAACATTGATATGAAACGAGCCGTAAAGATCGTCGATGGAGATCATCCAAGGAGAATTGTCTTTTTTTTTTCTCAGTTCCTACAGTATTTATAATTTACACATTGGTCCCTGAATTCCAAGTCATCAACAACACAACCCACCCCACCTTTGCTTTCTCAAACTCTGACGGATTTCACGAAGTTTTCTCCAACTAGAAACCAACCATCACTTCGTCTTCTCCGCCCAACACTCTCTAATTACTCTCACACACCCCACGAAACACACACACATCACACACATTTTCAGCGATGGCCACTCTCAAAGCTCCCAACGCCACTACCATCTCCTTCTCCGCCTCCCTCTCCTCCGGCGCGTCAGCTCCGCTCCTACGCCCCGGCGGCGTCCCCTTCGGACACCGGCGTCGCCGTGTTCCGACGATCAATGCCAAGATCCGGGAGATCTTCATGCCGGCTCTGAGCTCCACCATGACCGAAGGCAAAATCGTCTCCTGGACCAAATCAGAGGGCGACCAGGTGAACAAGGGAGACCCCGTCGTCGTCGTCGAGTCGGATAAGGCTGATATGGACGTCGAGACCTTCAATAGCGGCATCCTCGCCGCGATTGTCGTCGGAGACGGGGAAACGGCGCCTGTTGGTGCGCCGATTGCATTCGTTGCGGAGACGGAGGAGGAAGTGGCCGAGGCTAAGGCGAGAGCCCAGCAGGCGTCGTCCACGTCAGCACCACCTCCGCAAAAGGCGGACCCGTCGATTGAGCCTCCTCCTGCTGTTAAAGGTGCAATTTCTGTTCCATCTCAGCCATTTTTATATTATTACGTACAATGATCTAGAAATTTGGATCGTGGAGGATATAAATCTTAAATTAGTTTCAGATATAAAGCCACATTAATCGATACTTAATTCGAACTCAATCATTGCTCTCTAGGTGAGCTTAAGGTGTTCGATGAAAAAACTGAAAGAGCAGGATTTTGAAGCTTGATTTGTTTATCTCAAGAGAGTTAAAAAGGTAGCCAATAGAAAATCAGGCTATTAAGGTTTCACTTGATAAAAGCTCATTCATGCTCAACAGGGCTGAAAAATCACACAAATTCTAATTCCTAACGTCGAACAACTTTGAATGTGTTGATCTGACTTGAATCAAACCATTACCACTCATCCTTATCTAGGTTTTCATTACTTTATATGCTCCTCGAGTCTTGCATATACCTCAAATGCTATGATCAACTATCATTTCGGTGTGGTTGTTGAGAGTTCAAGGTAGGTCTTCATAGTCTGAAGAACAACAAACACTTATAATCTGTCCTATTCCATTTCAGAAACACCTAAAGTTGCTGCCACTGCTCCATCACCATCGGGGAAAACCGTGGCTACACCACATGCAAAGAAGCTCGCAAAGCAGCACAAGGTTGACCTGAACAAGCTTGCAGGCACTGGTCCGTTCGGGAGAATCACGCCCGAGGACGTCGAAAAGGCCGCTGGGATCATTTCGAAGCCAAAGGCGAGCGTGCCAGATTTTGCAGCCAAAGCAGTTTCACCTCCACCGCCCACTGCAGCGGCAAAGGGAGGAGCCTCCAGTGCTATTGAGATACCCGAAGGCGCAAGTGTTGCGCCTTTCACGACTATGCAGGCGGCAGTTTCGAGGAACATGGTGGAGAGCTTGAGCGTCCCAACTTTTAGGGTTGGGTACCCTATAGAGACAGATAAGTTGGATGCTTTGTATGAGAAGGTATTTACTCTTTATATTGCTTGGTTTTCTTGAGATGGGCTGTTTTGAATTTGATTTTGATTGTATATGCGTGTATTTGTCATTGTCCCCCCAACAAACAAAAAACAGCTGAAGCCAAAGGGCGTGACAATGACTGCCTTGTTGGCGAAAGCTGCAGCGATGGCGCTTGTTCAGCATCCAGTGGTTAACGCCTCGTGTAAGGACGGGAAAAGCTTTTCTTACAACAGCAGTATTAATATAGCGTGCGCTGTTGCTATCAATGGTGGGTTGATCACCCCTGTTCTCCAAGAGGCTGACAAGGTAAGGAACGTGTGATAATAAAGCATGTTTGTTCTTCGTCCGAGTTTTTGCGAACGCAGAAATCTCAAAAAGGTGTTGATTTTTTATTCGTGGTTTTGGCTGTAGTTGGATCTCTATCTGCTGTCTCAAAAATGGAAGGAGCTTGTCGGGAAGGCCCGTGCTAAGCAGCTCCAGCCCCATGAATACAGTTCTGGTAAATTATTTAATTGAGTATGATTACGTCATGTAAACATCTAATGGGGTAATCGTATATGTGAATTGTGATTGAATTTAATTTTTTTTTCTTTGGGGATATGTAGGAACTTTTACGTTGTCTAATCTGGGCATGTTTGGAGTCGATAGGTTCGACGCCATTCTTCCTCCTGGACAGGTGACGATTCGAAATGCGACGAAACTTTGATTTTCTTTTCATAACTATAAATTAACGGAATTGTATATTTTTTTTTCTTCCATCAGGGCGCTATAATGGCTGTCGGCGCCTCGAAGCCTACTGTTGTAACTGGCAAAGACGGGTATTTCAGCGTTAAAAGCAAGATGCTGGTAAGAAAGCTCATGAATATATATATTATCGAACGTAATGATCTGATTATTGGCCCAAGAACCGAATATTTCGATACAAATTAAAATTTTTTATTGTCCCAGGTGAATGTGACCGCTGATCATCGCATCATTTACGGTGCTGATTTGGCTGCTTTCTTACAAACCTTTGCGAAGATTGTGTCCAACCCAGAGAGCTTAACCATGTAGAATATCTCGGGTTTTTCCAGAAAAAAAGGTTTGATTTTTGCAGAACATCTTCACATTGGATCAAATGTGGCCAAGTTAAAATTATTCTTTCCTTTTGTTCTTGAGAGATGGTATTTAAAGTCGAACACTAGCAAACTTTTGGCCTTGCATTCAGAACTTTTCTCCTCCGATATTTAAATAAGTTTGCCTTAGCTGTTGTATTTGAACGATATGCATTTTGCCTATTCGACTTTGTTTACCGTAATCCAATTGCTTGTCTGAACTTTATTGTCGGCTATAATATGACCTCGGTTTCTAGCGATTTAATGTCATTGACCTATATCGTGAGGAAACGGTGAATTTAAGGGTGAAGTTGATTATTTGAAAAGAATTTTCTGGTAAATCAGTTCGTATTATATATACATTTAAGCCGTTAAGACACCATAAAGAATCATTGTGAAATAATCGTTTTATCCTGAGATTTCTGTCTGAAAATGAGAATATTTGTTCCTATGTTTCTCATCTCTAATAAAAAAGGAGAATAACAATACTAAATGTACTACAAAAAATAGCATACATAGATAAATAGATAGCAAAGAATGCCCTAATAAATAACTTGGCTAACTATTACTACTACATAAGATCGATCCATAAATAAAGGATGATCAAAGCTCTCTTCTTACCAATCCAAGCTGATATTCCGCTTCGTATACAGTTTATCGATGTAGTCTATGATCGGACCCGACGCATTTATATATCTGATCATTTCCCTCTCGGCCGACTCGTCTGCGAAAAAATACAATCATTTTTACAATAATCAGAAAATATGATTTCCGTACATTGCAAAAAAAAATGAAAACGAAACACCGAGATGATTTCTATATAATTTACCAGTTTCATTTAACTTCAAAAGCAGCTGATCCCTTGTCGGCAAAGCGTACATTCCGGCGTAAACCGCCGCCCTAACTGCCCAAGTGTGGTACGGCGCGCAAGTCTTTGCATACGCCGTCGAGGCTGATTCTTTTAGGTAGCAATCCCTGTAAATGAGTCGAACCTTTATTCTTTATTTTTTCGAGCCGTATTTTTATCGATCTATGCTGAATATAAGCAAAAGAAAGAGCATGGCAAAAAAAAAAGAAAACACATACTCGGACGATAGGAAGTTTTGGAAAAGCGCACGGATGAGGTCGAGCCCTTGCCGAACCCTACGGAGGTTGCGCGATAGGCTTCCCGGCGTTCTTACCGTGTTGTTTCGGGCGTCGAACTCGACTATGTTGTTTAGGGTTTTGAAGTTTTCCGAGGACTCCGAGAGATCGTTTACCTGGTGAAAAAAAAGATAATTATACTCTCCGCAAGGGTTCTTTCAAGAAAAAAAAAAGAAAAAAGATATTAGACCTTTTAAAAACTAGCCTCGTTGACCGTATTCATAAGTCAACAGCCTCCAATTTTAAGGGTATTTTTATCATTTTTCAAGAAAATTTTGCGTGTATGATATTGTCCCTTGCTATATACCACAAATCCCCTTGATATCGAGGATTTGACATATAACTCAGGCTACTGACTACCCAACTATTGAACTGCAAACCGCCCGTTCCGCCCCCACCTTCGGCCAGTCTCCATTTAATACATTCCTTTGTTTGGCCTAACTAGTAAGGGTAAAATAGACATTTTCACTTGGGGCTGTTTTTTCAAATTTTGTCTGACGGGTCCATTTATCTAATAACCCCCTCCGCAAACGGAAGGAGTCTTATCTAACCATGGTTTGCCAGATCGGTCGTTATCGCTAAGAATATCTTCAAATGCTCACTTAATCCCATATATCTCCCTGAATCATCTTCGAATATCGCTAAGAATAATATCGTTCCAATTCTGGTCGTTATAATTCAACTCACGAAACTCAATTAATATATCAAAGAGACAGTTTCACTTATCACCGCTTGATTTACGACGAAACCCTCGATATCTAACAAAACCTTCGATCTAATCCAACTAACCTACTTATCAAAATGTTTCGAGACGAAAAGCTTCGCAAAAAAAGAAAAAAATTGCGCACGAACGAACCTTCGAGGCGTACTCCAACTCGGCGAACTTAAAGGCGAGTCCCAAGCAACCGAACAGAATCGAGACGAGGGAGCACGAATCGCAGAAGACCTTCAAATTAAGATCGCAATCCAATCCCTTCTCCTTTACGATCGTACATAACTGCTCGAAAGCATCGGCCACGGAACACAAAGGCCTGAAATCGTCGTTTGCATCCTCGAACGATGATTCGTCGTCATCCATGGAACTATTCTTCGCAGCAGATTTTCCGATCCACCTTTGAATCAAAAATCAATTAGAAGGGGAGAAATTCAAAAATCGAAGAGAAGATGCTATCTTTATATTGTCTATACGTGTGTACGATATTGAGGCTTTAATTTTCTTTGCATGATCTTTCTCTTCTCGAGAATAAGATATTAGACAATATGTGGGACATTTTTCTTCTTCCTTTTTTTGTGTTCCCTTTTCTCTAACGCGGATGTTGCGGTTTACCTTGTAAGAGACATGACTTTTCTTTTGATTCGTATGTCTATATATGTATATATAATATATAATATATATATATATATATATATATTGTATGAATTTTATTGCTTGTGAAGTTGATTGGAAAGTGCGAGAGATAGATCTTTGCTACGTGGGAAAGAGGCAGTTAATATGGGCGGCGCCAATCCTGAATTATACCTGACGACAATTTGGAATTTTACTTGTGCCCTTTTACCTTATTATCGTTACTAGTACATTTAGCGGCAAAATATTTTATATTTTGAACAATTTATAAATATTATTTTTCTTGAAAAATAAAATTTTAATATAAGGATAATTGTAATTAACTAAAATTTTAAGAGTAAAATGGTTAAAATACTTGACAGGGCAATTGACCTTTTTAGATCGATACGTGCAGCTTTATATGTATAGATTATTTTGGAAATGGTCAAACTTGAGTATAAATATCTGATTCTATAATCAATGGAGAAATGAAATGTTCAAATTGAAAGTTCTTTTTTTTTGGGTAGATTAATCGAATGCAGTACGTGTAATGAGATTCGGGTCATCCTTTGAAACGTGTAAAAGTAGTAATCATACGTGAGAAAAGCTTGAGTAATTAATTATCATACGCATCTACTAGGAAAGAAAATGGCGGTGACCTCTTCCTACTATTGACTTTTTTGATAAATATCATAAATTTTAACATGTTTGGAAAAAAAAAAAATTTAACATGAAATCGAAAAAAAAAGGAAAAATGTTTATTTATTAAAATCAGGCCCAAAGTGATTAAAAATAGTTTTCAGGATCTTTAAGAAAAAAATTTAATTTAAAGGACCCAATTTTTTGTTAAGATAATGACCTAAATTATACAATTGTAATAAAAGTATATGAACTGTTATCGGATGATCGTTTTCTGTTATTTTCAGAGCAATGAACTGTTACTGCGGAACAATGAATTGTTACTGAATAATCGGGTTCTTAAAATTAATTTTTTCTGACAGGGTCTGAACTAAATTTCAGACCTGACAGGGGACTGAACGAAAAATTTCCCCATTTAAGCACTTTATTTAACCAGTTTATTGATGACGTATGTTTGATGACGTTTGAATCAACGATGATAGATTTTTCTTTGGGCTATTTAAATTTCAGGCCTCATTAGCAATTTGAGTTAGAATTCAGGCCCCATTAATGTTTGAATTAAAGTAAAGGATCCAATGTAAGTTTTCGTTAGAGTTCAGGCCCTAAATGCTGCAAAAAGACTTTTTTACCCTTGCTTATTCAGCTTTCCCATCCAAAACACTGACATTTTTATTCGGTACAACTTCATCGCAAACTGGTACCACATTCATTATTCAAACACTGACATGTTTATTCGGTACCACTTCATCGCAAACTGATACCACATTATTCTGTATCACTTCCCCGTTCAACAATACCACTTCATGGTCTACAAAATGCTGTACCACTTCTCTGTGTCAACAGTACCACTTCATGGGTCTCCCGTACCAGTTCTTCTCTGGTCAACAGTACCATTTCATGGGTCTACAAATGTTGTACCACTTCATTGTTCACCAGTACCACTTCACTGTTCACCAGTACCACCTCATGGGTCTACAGTACCACTTCACTGTTCATCCGTACCACTTCATGGGTCTACAGTACCACTTCCTTTTGTTGCGCTGGATACCACTTCATGCGCGTTGGATACCACTTCATAACTATTCTTTTATGAGGGTATTTTCGTCAGTCAACCTTTATTATATGTTAAATTCTTAAATAGGTCCTTAAAACTATATTAATTCTGACAGGGGCCTGAATCCTATTTGCAAAAATTAGGGGGGCCTGATTTCAAATCGTCCCTTTTTCTTTCTCTTGATCATGCGTAAAAGACATTCGACACTAGTACGATGATTGTAGTAGTGGGCTATAATTCGATGTGAAGTTAAGTAGACCGTCTTCAACCATTCTCCAACAATTCGTCTATCTATATATCTACATAATTGCTCCAGTCTAATTTCTTATATTTATAAATAGTACAAACAAACTCGAGCAATCATCTCTATATTTTTCCCTATAGAAAATCTTAGTATATTTCCTTTCACATTAATTTATAAATATAATAGAACATAATAATTGAATAATTATTTAATTATTAAATAGCCAACTCGTATGTTATATTTTTCTGGTCGCTAAATTAAAACATAATTATAAAGATTAATTTTTTAGAAGGTGATTCACGTAATTTGAATACTGATGAAAATGCAATTTAAAATACATTATTTTGGAAAAAAAGGAATGGTATTCGCAGGAAACATTATGACATTCAATAAATAAGAACAATAAGTCATTGTCCTTAATTTTTTGAATCAGGCAATATATTAGAAAAACCTAAAATGAGTACAATTATAAATTGAAATTGGACGTAAAAAATTCTAAGAGAAGTAAAATCAGAAAATATAAATAAAATGAACCTAAAAGAAAATGAGAAAAAATTAATACGAAAAATAATAACAGGAAAAAAAATGAAAACGAAAGTTTCCCACTTCTCTCCTCGTCATCATCATCTTTTCCCCACTTGGTTTCCCCCATTCTCCTTCTCCAAAGTTTCACAAAAAACCAAAACAAAAAAAGAAGAAAAAGAAAAGAAAAATTGTATAGCAGTGAACAGTGCCCCGCTACAAATCATGGGGCACTATAGAGATGGGTTTGGAGCTCCGCAACTGCCAATCCTCCAGTCCAACGCCATTGGTTAGAGATGCCATTGCAGTTAACGACACCACTTTGAGGTTTGACTAGCCTCACTAAGGGCATCACGCATAAAAATAAAGTTCATTTACAAAATAATACAGTTGCTACAATGTTTTTACTCTAACCCATAAATTCAATTTTCTACACTAAGTTTTACTTCAACCCATTAACTCTATTTTGTACTCAAAAAATCAAATTCCTATTTATTGCGTATCATAATTGTCTTATTAAACTTTATATTTAATTATTAAAAAGTCAATATAGTATAACATTTAAAAATTAAATAAATTATAAAATTAGCATATTATTTTATTATAATTTTATTAAAATTAAAATATCAATAAACTAAAGCAAATTAATACTCCCTCCGTCCCACCATTTTTATCACATTTCTTGGTCGGCACGTATATTAAGGTCTATTATTATAATAATATAGTACAATGAAAAGGTAAAAAATTGTATATTTTGACACGTCTTTTAAGAATATTTAACATTATTATATTGATTGTTTGTGATAGTTTATTACCCAAAAAGGAAATGTGATAAAATTAATGGGACGCCCGAAATGGAAAAATGTGATAAAGTTAGCGGGACGGAGGGAGTATTATTTTTACATTTTTTTGTAAGATTATCAAATATTTTAAATATAATTAAAATATGTTTATTAAATATAATATAATAAATGGAGATTACAACTCTATTTTTGTGTTGAAAATTGTGCGCACTCTACATAGGAGTTTTCTCTGCTCATCAACGCAATATTATGGGGTGTTTATTTCTGGTGATCCAACATTACGGTGTTACTCACATCATCGTATTGTGAATATCACCTACATGTGGATCAAGGTGATATATTATTATCGTGTTTGTTTTTTGGATATTTCAGTTTGCATATCAAGGTGATAGTAGAATATTGTGATTGTCTAACTAGACCTGGGCTTTGGGCCGGTTCTACCGGTTCCGCGGTGGGGCCGGTTCCGGTTCCGGAACCATTTTCCCGGGACCGGCCCAGAACCATACTAAGAACCCCCGGGCCTGTATTGGGCCGGTTCCGGTTCCAAAATCGGAACCGGCCCATTTAATTTTTTTAATTTTTTATTTTTTTACTTTGAAAACATTCTTTAGAAAATATCCAAAAATTTTATTCCAAAAAAAAACAAAAAAAGACATAAGAAAATTACAAAATAGAAAAAACTACCTAAAAATACAAATAAAACATAAAAGAAAGAAACAAATACCTAAAAATTACAAAAAAGGAAAAAAAATTCGAAATAAAAAATACAATTTTAATTCGACTTGACTATTAACTAAAACTATGTTAGAGGCCTCTTCGTCTTCGTCCTAACTGGAAGAACGGAACTCGTCGATGGCGTTCTCCCGTCGGTTCTTCGATTTGGCCAAATACCATTCCTTCAATAATGTTAACATTGCGAGGGAAGTCGGGTTAAGGCTCGCGCGTCTGTCGCCGATAATTCGCCCGGAAGTAGAGAAGGCGGACTCAGAGGCGACGCTAGACGCTTGCACGGCTAAAACGTCTCGAGCGACGGCGGAGAGGGTCGGATAAAGAGTCGCGTTCGACTTCCACCAGGCCAAAACGTCGAAGTCTTCAGGAGTTTGGAAGTTGTGGCTTCAACCCCGACGCACGCGTTTTGGTCTTCGTCTTTTGTGCCTTCAATCATCGTAGTAGTCCCATTGCGCCGCCTCCTTCCGACGAACCGGATTCGCTCGCTGGTACGGGTTGCTCCACACTACGTCCCTGCTCAACTGCATAAACAGAAAAAGGTTCTTGGAGAGAATCATAAATTGACGCCTTCGTCCACTTTCTTTCCAAGAAATTGAACATAATAATCGAAAAAAATATCAAATGTATCAACACCGCAACTAGGATCGAGTAAGGCCGACAAACCGTGTACTATTGGGATGGTTTCCCAATACTTCTTGAACTTCTTCTCCATGTTTTGGATGAAACCACTCAAGTATGGACTATTGCGATACTCCACGAACTTGTAGCACATTGCAAAGAGGTTCGGGATGAATAATGAGGACGTCGGGTAGTGAACTCCGAAAAATTTCTCCGTAGCCTCGGCGAGCACTTCAAGTATGGACACGACCAAGCCTACAATATCCCAATCAGTTTGTCGTAATTCATAACTGGAGGTGTTGCCGACTGCGACCTCGTTCGAAAAAGGCATCAACAAGTCCTTGTAGTGCATGAAAGTGTTGAGGAGGTGGTACAACGAGTTCCACCTAGTCGGGACTGGCAACGGAAACTTCTTGTATGTGAGGCCGATGGCAAGGACGATTTGCTTCTACGACGTTCATAGCGGCATTCCCGAAGTAACTTACCTATTACCTTAAATTTTTCTACAATATCTCCCAAAATTTCGTCAAAAGCACATTACACACACAAGTTAATAATATGGCAAGCGCGCCTAGAACGTAATAATTTGCGGTCTAAGGGTAACCTAAGATGCCTACGAAGGATCCCTATCGTTACGTAGTTCGCGCTAGCATTATCTAAGGTGATAGACATAATTTTATCTTGAATACCATATTTACTAACGACATTCAACACATAGTTCGATATCGTAGTGGCGTTATGTTGCGAATCTAGGGGATCCAGGGAAAGAATACGTTTTTGCATAGTCCATGTTTCATCTATCCAATGGGCGGTGACGACTAAATAAGATTGCGAGGTAATGTTAGTCCAAACATCGGTAGTCAAACTAATCCTACACGAAATATTGGCTAAATGACTAATTAAGCTAGAATGGTATTCCTTATAAGTTTTTAAGACATATTTCCTAAGGGTTTTACGGGTTACGTATGGAATCCGGGTTGTATCGTACTCGTAAATTCGATAAACCCTTCACTTTCAGCAATGCAAAAGGGTTTCACACATTACTACGAATTTAACTAAGGCTTTTTCAGAAATTTCCCTAGTAATAACAAAAATCTTACCCGTACTTACGTTTATTTGTTGTTTTCGGGGTTCGGTTCCTTTCCTACCGGCTCTAGACCGTCCCTGAAATTATGCGCCATTTGTAGGTGTTTTTTCATCGAGCCCGTCCCACCTTGATTCGCTCCGGTCTTAATCGAGTAGGGATGGCGGTACATTTTGCAATAAGCGGTACCTGCAGCGGGATTATTTTTATCCATTTCTAAGTCGCCATACCTTAGACCGCCGACCACGCGGTTGCTGCTTCCTTCTTGTCGTCGCCGTAGAAGCTTGGCTCAGTCCCTCGTCGGTCGCTTCCGTTGGTTCCGGTTCCGGTACATCGGTCTCCTCATCGGTGTCGGCATTTTCCCGAAATGTATCGGCGTGACCTAAAACCATAAAAACATCTTCGTCGCGATGGTTAGGATTTCTCGATGACGACGCCATTAGTATAAAATAATAATTTAATTATTTGTAATAATACGTGAGTGTGTGTAGTAGTGTAAATAAAATAATCATTATTGCTAATAATATTAAATATTAATATGAAGATGATTTTTTGAGAGCTTTTTTGAGAGAGAGTGGAATAGATTCGGATGTAATTGTGAGTTAAAATGGTTAACAATGAGGTGGTAATTATAGATTTTTCGTTTGGGGGTAAAATGGTAATTTTTCAGGCTTTAAAGAATTTTAAAAAAAATTAAGATGGCCGTTGGCCCAACGGCTATATAGCCGTTGGGCCAAATTCGGTTCCGGTTCGGACTCGCGGAACCGGAACCGGTAATCCGCGGTTCCGAGTTCCGCGAACCGGCCCAGTTCAGTTTAACTGGGCCGATTTCCGGTTCCAGAACTGGATCTAGCGGTTCCGGTTCTGGGCCGGATTAATGGGCTGGTTTTGGGCCGTTCCGGGTTGGCCTGGCCCAAAACCAGGTCTATGTCTAACCACTTCTCTGTGTCAATAGTACCACTTCATGAGTCTCCGTACCAGTTCTTCTGTGGTCAACAGTACCATTTCATGGTTCTACAAATGTTGTACCACTTCACTGTTCACAAGTACCACTTCATGGGTCTACAGTACCACTTCACTGTTCACCTGTACCACTTCATGGGTATACAGTACCACTTCACTGTTCACCCGTACCACTTCATGGATCTACAGTACCACTTCATGGATCTACAGTACTACTTCCTGTTATGTTGCGCTGGATACCACTTCATGCGCGTTGGATACCACTTCATAACTATTCTTTTATGAGGGTATTTTCGTCAGTCAACCTTTATTATATGTTAAATTCTTAAATAGGTCCTTAAAACTATATTAATTCTGAAAGGGGCCTGAATTCTATTTGCAAAAATTAGAGGGGCCTGATTTCAAATCGTCCCTTTTTCTTTCTCTTGATCCTGCGGAAAAGACGTTCGACACTAGTACGATGATTGTAGTAGTGGGCTATAATTCGATGTGAAGTTAAGTAGACCGTCTTCAACCATTCTCCAACAATTCGTCTATCTATATATCTACATACTTGCTCCAGTCTGATTTCTTATATTTATAAATAGTACAAACAAACTCGAGCAATCATCTCTATATTTTTCCCTAGAGAAAATCTTAGTATATTTCCTTTCACATTAATTTATAAATATAATAGAACATAATAATTGAATAATTATTTAATTATTAAATAGCCAACTCGTATGTTATATTTTTCTGGTCGCTAAATTAAAACATAATTATAAAGATTAATTTTTTAGAAGGTGATTCGCGTAATTTGAATACTGATGAAAATGCAATTTAAAATACATTGATTTTGGAAAAAAAGGAATTGTATTCGTAGGAAATATTATGACATTCAATAAATAAGAACAATAAGTCATTGTCCTTGATTTTTTTGAATCAGGCAATATATTAGAAAAACCTAAAATGAGTATAATCATAAATTGAAATTGGACGTAAAAAATTCTAAGAGAAGTAAAATCAGAAAATATAAATAAAATGAACCTAAAAGAAAATGAGAAAAAATTAATACGAAAATAATAACGAAAAAAAAATGAAAACGAAAGTTTCCCACTTCTCTCCTCCTCATCATCATCATCTTTTCCCCACTTCGTTTCCCCCATTCTCCTTCTCCAAAGTTTCACAAAAAATCAAAACAAAAAAAGGAAAAAAAGAAAAGAAAAATTGTATAGCAGTGGACAGTGCCCCGCTGCAAATCATGGGACACTATAGAGATGGGTTTGGAGCTCCGCAACTGCCAATCCTCCAGTCCAACGCCATTGGTTAGAGATGCCATTGCAGTTAACGACACCACTTTGAGGTTTGACTAGCCTCACTAAGGGCATCACGGATAAAAATAAAGTTCATTTACAAAATAATACAGTTGCTACAATGTTTTTACTCTAACCCATAAATTCAATTTTCTACACTAAGTTTTACTTCAATCCATTAACTCTATTTTGTACTCAAAAAATCAAATTCCTATTTATTACGTATCATAATTGTCGTATTAAACTTTATATTTAATTATTAAAAAGTCAATATATTACTCCCTCCGTCCCGGTATCTTTTGGACATTTGCGATTGGGTTCGGTTTTTAAGAAATATAATATTTTAATAGTATAGAGGAAGAAAAGTGTATGGGTGTGGCACGTCTTTTAAGAATATTTAATGTTATTATATTGATTGTGTGTGATAGTTTTTTACTAAATATGGAAATGTATAAAAGATAGTGGGACGCCCGATTTGGTAAAATGTACAAAAGTTATCGGGACGGAGATAGTATAACATTTAAAAATTAAATAAATTATAAAATTAGCATATTATTTTATTATAATTTTATTAGTTAAAAGTAAAATATCAATAAATTAAAGCAAATTAATATTATTTTTACATTGTTTTGAAAGATTATCAAATATTTTAAATATAATTAAAATATGTTTATTAAATATAATATAATAAATGGAGATTACAACTCTATTTTTGTGTTGAAAATTGTGCGTACTCTACATCGGAGTTTTCTCTGCTCATCAACGCAATATTATGGGGTGTTTATTTCTGGTGATCCAACATTACGGTGTTACTCACATCATCGTATTGTGAATATCACCTACATGTGGATCAAGGTGATATATTATTATCGTGTTTGTTTTTTGGATATTTCAGTTTGCATATCAAGGTGATAGTAAATATTGTGATTGTCTAACTAGACCTGGGCTTTGGGCCGGTTCTACCGGTTCCGCGGTGGGGCCGGTTCCGGTTCCGGAACCATTTTCCCGGGACCGGCCCAGAACCATACTAAGAACCCCCGGGCCTTTATTGGGCCGGTTCCGGTTCCAAAATCGGAACCGGCCCATTTAATTTTTTTAATTTTTTATTTTTTTACTTTGAAAATATTCTTTAGAAAATATCCAAAAATTTTATTCCAAAAAAAACAAAAAAAAAAACATAAGAAAATTACAAAATAGAAAAAACTACCTAAAAATACAAATAAAACATAAAAGAAAGAAACAAATACCTAAAAATTACAAAAAAGGAAAAAAAATTCGAAATAAAAAATACAATTTTAATTCGACTTGACTATTAACTAAAACTATGTTAGAGGCCTCTTCGTCTTCGTCCTAACTGGAAGAACGGAACTCGTCGATGGCGTTCTCCCGTCGGTTCTTCGATTTGGCCAAATACCATTCCTTCAATAATGTTAACATTGCGAGGGAAGTCGGGTTAAGGCTCGCGCGTCTGTCGCCGATAATTCGCCCGGAAGTAGAGAAGGCGGACTCAGAGGCGACGCTAGACGCTTGCACGGCTAAAACGTCTCGAGCGACGGCGGAGAGGGTCGGATAAAGAGTCGCGTTCGACTTCCACCAGGCCAAAACGTCGAAGTCTTCAGGAGTTTGGAAGTTGTGGCTCAGGTAGAGCTGGATCGCATTCGTGTTCGACCCCGACGCACGCGTTTTGGTCTTCGCCTTTTGTGCCTTCAATCATCGTAGTAGTCCCATTGCGCCGCCGCCTCCTTCCGACGAACCGAATTCGCTCGCTGGTACGGGTTGCTCCACACTACGTCCCTGCTCAGCTGCATAAACAGAAAAAAGTTCTTGGAGAGAATCGTAAATTGACGCCTTTTGGTCGTCCACTTTCTTTCCAAGAAATTGAGCATAATAATCGAAAAAAAATCAAATGTATCAACACCGCAACTAGGATCGAGTAAGGCCGACAAACCGTGTACTATTGGGATGGTTTCCCAATACTTCTTGAACTTCTTCTCCATGTTTTGGATGAAACCACCCAAGTATGGACTATTGCGATACTCCACGAACTTGAAGTACATTGCAAAGAGGTTCGGGATGAATAATGAGGACGTCGGGTAGTGAACTCCGAAAAATTTCTCCGTAGCCTCGGCGAGCACTTCAAGTATGGACACGACCAAGCCTACAATATCCCAATCAGTTTGTCGTAATTCATAACTGGAGGTGTTGCCGACTGCGACCTCGTTCGAAAAATGCATCAACAAGTCCTTGTAGCGCATGAAAGTGTTGAGGAGGTGGTACAACGAGTTCCACCTAGTCGGGACTGGCAACGGAAACTTCTTGTATGTGAGGCCGATGGTAAGGACGATTTGCTTCTACGACGTTCATAGCGGCATTCCCGAAGTAACTTACCTATTACCTTAAATTTTTCTACAATATCTCCCAAAATTTCGTCAAAAGCACATTACACACACAAGTTAATAATATGGCAAGCGCGCCTAGAACGTAATAATTTGCGGTCTAAGGGTTACCTAAGATGCCTACGAAGGATCCCTATCGTTACGTAGTTCGCGCTAGCATTATCTAAGGTGATAGACATAATTTTATCTTGAATACCATATTTACTAACGACATTCAACACATAGTTCGATTTCGTAGTGGCGTTATGTTGCGAATCTAGGGGATCCAGCGAAAGAATACGTTTTTGCATAGTCCATGTTTCATCTATCCAATGGGCGGTGACGACTAAATAAGATTACGAGGTAATGTTAGTCCAAACATCGGTAGTCAAACTAATCCTACACGAAATATTGGCTAAATGACTAATTAAGCTAGAATGATATTCCTTATAAGTTTTTAAGACATATTTCCTAAGGGTTTTATGGGTCACGTTATGGAATCCGGGTTGTATCGTACTCGTAAATTCGATAAACCCTTCACTTTCAGCAATGCAAAAGGGTTTCACACATTACTACGAATTTAACTAAGGCTTTTTCAGAAATTTCCCTAGTAATAACAAAAATCTTACCCGTACTTACGTTTATTTGTTGTTTTCGGGGTTCGGTTCCTTTCCTACCAGCTCTAGACCGTCCCCGAAATTATGCGCCATTTGTAGGTGTTTTTTCATCGAGCCCGTCCCACCTTGATTCGCTCCGGTCTTAATCGAGTAGGGATGGCGGTACATTTTACAATAAGCGGTACCTGCAGCGGGATTATTTTTATCCATTTCTAAGTCGCCATACCTTAGACCGCCGACCACGCGGTTGCTGCTTCCTTCTTGTCGTCGCCGTAGAAGCTTGACTCAGTCCCTCGTCGGTCGCTGCCGTTGGTTCCGGTTCCGGTACATCGGTCTCCTCATCGGTGTCGGCATTTTCCCGAAATGTATCGGCATGACCTAAAACCATAAAAACATCTTCATTGTGAGCGTTAGAATTTCTCGATGACGACGCCATTAGTATAAAATAATAATTTAATTATTTGTAATAATACGTGAGTGTGTGTAGTAGTGTAAATAAAATAATCATTATTGTTAATAATATTAAATATTAATATGAGGATGATTTTTTGAGAGCTTTTTTGAGAGTGGAAGAGATTTGGATGTAATTGTGAGTTAAAATGGTTAAAATGAGGTGGTATTTATAGATTTTTCGTTCGGGGGTTTTTTAAAATTGTAATTTTTCAGGGTTTAAAGAATTTAAAAAAAATAAGATGGCCGTTGGCCCAACGGCTGGGCCAGTTCCGGTTCCGGTTCGGAACCGCGGAACCGGAACCGGTAATCCGCGGTTCCGAGTTCCGCGAACCGGCCCAGTTCAGTTTAACTGGGCCGGTTTCCGGTTCCAGAACTGGATCTACCGGTTCTGGTTCTGGGCCGGATTAATGGGCTGGTTTTGGGCCGTTCTGGGTTGGCCTGGCCCAAAACCCAGGTCTATGTCTAACCATGGTAATGTGTGGAGTGATATTGCGTAAATATCATATTTAACCCTACGAATATTATATAGATTATGTGGATTATATATATATTGAGATGATATTTACGGAATAATGTTTATTATATTAATACTGGTTTTGGGCCGTTCCGGGTTGGCCCGGCCCAAAACCCAGGTCTATGTCTAACCATGGTAATGTGTGGAGTGATATTGCGTAAATATCATATTTAACCCTACGAATATTATATAGATTATGTGGATTATATATATATATATATATATATATATATATATATATATATTGAGATGATATTTATGTAATAATGTTTATTATATTAATATTGACTTCAAATTTTTTTAAGAATTACTAATAAGTTTTTTGTATAGTCATTCACTAAAAAATAGGTCAAACGGCGACTACAAATAGCGACTAACAAACATGTAGTCGCCGCTTTTTAAAAATAGCGACTAACAGTATTTTTAGCGACTACAATTTGCGACTACAAAATCAGACGCTAAAAAAGCAAAAGCAGTCGCTAAATTTTCTGCCGACTACATAGTGGTTAGTTTAGCGACTAATACAAAGTAGTCGCTAAATGCGACTAATGTTTCGCCGTAATATCAGTCGCTAATTAATTTTAGCGACTACCTTTACTAATATTAGCGACCACTTAAGTGTAGTCGCTAATTGGAATTCTAAATTTTCCCTGCTCTAGAAATCCCAAACCATTCGTCCCAAATCGAAAATTTCCTGGGATATTTTAAAAAATGAGATTATTTTTGATTTCTTTTTAAAAAATAGGAACTTGACCGAGTCAATTTAACAAAGAGGAACCTGTTTCCTTAATTAACTAAACCCCTAATTAATACCTAAATAAATAAAAAAAGAAATATATATATATATATATATATATAATAACGGAAAACGCACCCACCTCATTCATTAATGCACCCACCAAGCACCAAACGAGATCTTGAAGGAAAAACGAGCTGAAGCATCCGCCGAAATCGAAACACCCAAGCTCCAAGAATCCCAATTTCGTTTTTGAACACATATACAGTAAGTTCCGTTCATGTTAACGCCGGTTACTAGTATACATTATCGGGCATTGTAATTTCCGTTCATGTTAACGACATTTACATTTCGAGCATCGGGTATTAGATTTTCGAAGGTTTGGGTAGTTATGGGTAGCATTTTAACCGTAGATCTGTGCGAATTTGCAGAAAAATTTCGTTTTCCGTTTATTCGAGTTCATTATTCGATTTTCCTTAGACTAGAAAATGTCACTCGGATAGGTTATTTTGGCAACTTTCAATTCGGACATCGTACTCGAATAGATTTGAAAACGTTACTCGAATAATAATACTATTGTTTATTAAATTTTACACGTACATATTATTCGATATTATATTACCCGAACATACTATTCGAGTGAAGGTGAACTCGGATATCTTACTCGAATAATTTTAGTTTCCGAATATTTTATTTATTCAAATAATTCGTTTGCAATTAAAGTTTATTTATTCCATTTATTTCTTCGATAACAATTTATCGAGTGTCTTCAACATCTTAATACTCGAACATTTTATTCGAGTTGTTTTGCTACTCGAATATTTTACTCGAGTAATTTTTATTTTTCGAATATTTTATTTATTCGAATAATGCATATTGCAATTAAATTTTATTAACAATTTATTTCATATGCAGGTTATGCCGACCGGCATCATGATTGATTACGATGGAGAACGGATAATTGGGAATGATAATAAATGGATATGAGTTCCAAGGATGGAACAAATATGAAGCCCATTGGGTTGGATGTCGATTGTTGTTTGCTGGACGATCTGCGGGACGAAATATACGAGACTATTGGCGTAAGCGGGAGGCCGGAGTTAAAGCTAAGTTATCAGCCATCTATGAGAGGTATGAAGGGTGTCCTCCGTTGTATATAAAGAATGATCGAGAGTTGAAGGGTTATATATACTTAGGGGGTCCAATGGATAGACCGATTCTCCGTGTGGAGATTGGACTCCCTACGACCCTCCACCGTCAAACTCTTGCGGATGATGAAGTTGGTCCCGTTCCAATTGAGGTTCGTAGCAGTGGAGGTGGTTACATCGATGATTATTTTGACCGTATCATCGACTTTGGCGGATGCGAAGATGTGAATTATGGGAGTGAACGTCACTATGAGGCGAACGACAGTGATGAGAATGTTGCATCACGGCAGAACGTGCACGTCAATTTTGATGGCGTAAACGGAGAAAATGCGGACGGGAATGATGAGGAGGAGGAGGAGGAAGAGGAAAATGCAACTATTCCTAACGATCGGTATTCTTTTACCGA
The DNA here is from genome assembly GCA_027422505.1 of Craterostigma plantagineum. NCBI lineage: Eukaryota > Viridiplantae > Streptophyta > Magnoliopsida > Lamiales > Linderniaceae > Craterostigma > Craterostigma plantagineum. The sequence goes on along the minus strand of JAPQWV010000011.1, from coordinate 9,860,816 downwards.
CGGTTCCACCATGAAGGTCGGTGATGAATTCAAGGAAAGGCCGTCAAGAATAGGATCCAAAGAGTTGCTACAGAGGCATGCTTCGAGGTCAAGATTATAAAATTTTCCCGATCGTACTATGGCGTGAGATGCAAAGAGGATGGATGTACTTGGAGGATATGGACGGCGAAGATTAAGGATACATTCGTATTCTCGATTCGTACGTATTGCACCACACATACGTGCGACCTTGCAAATCGGACGCAAGACTCACTCAAGCATCGTCAACCTCCGTGAGTGATATGCTGCTTGAATCTTTTCAGGGTTCAACAAGTACACCGGCCCCTAAACTCATTCAAACAATGATGAGAAATCGTGGGATCGAAGTTTCGTACTTCAAAGCATGGAAAGGAGGCATTTTAGCACAAAATGCAATGAAGGGTAACCCCGATGAGAGTTACAAGCTGTTGCCGTCGTACATGTCGACGTTGAGAAGAGTGAATTCGGGAACCATAGCAAGTGTATATCTGGACGACAAGCGGAGATTTAAGCACGCATTCCTATCCCTTGGTGCTTGTATTGCGGGATACCGTCACATGAGGAAGGTTGTTTGCATAGACGGTACTTGGTTGAAAGGAAAGTATGGGGGTACGTTGCTCATTGCATCAGCGGAGGATGGCGGCCGTCATCAGTTTCCTTTAGCTTGGGGCATAATTGACAATAACGAGTGCGTAGAAGCTTGGCCGTGCTTCTTGAACGAGCTCTTGCAAGTCGTGCCCAACGAGGACGATCTTGTCATCGTATCCGACAGATCTGCTTCAATCAAAGCCGCCGTTGCAGACGTCTACAGTCGTGCACACCACGGTCATTGTATTTGGCACCTGTCACAAAATATGAAAGGCAAGTGTAAGAAGCAGGGTGCGACCGAGATGTTCATACACATTGCTAAAATATACAAGCAATGTGACTTTGATTCACAATATGGTGATTTTGAGAATAGGTTTCCCACCGCATACGCGTATTTGCAAAAGATTGATACTAAGGAACGATGGAGTCGAGCCTATTCTCCGATGTCTCGCTATAACATCATGACTACGAACGGGGTGGAATCGATTAATGCAAGACTCACGAAGAAAGAAAGCTACCGATCATTGCGCTTCTGGAATCGATACAGGGGATGACGGCGGATTGGTTTGCTAGATACAGACAACAATCTGGACAAGCAACCACGCGGTTTACGCCGACGGTGGAAATGAAGCTCCGTGAGAGGTATGAGCTAAGTCAAGGGTATGAAGCACATGAAATCGCTCCGCATGAGTACGATGTCCGATCTCCGGGGGGTCGTGCCATTGTTAACTTGCGGTTGAAGACTTGTACGTGCCGCCAATTCGACATCGACATGATTCCTAGTTCACATGCAATCGCGGCGAGTCTACGAGCGAACATGAGTTTCTACCCGTTGTGTTCGGAATATTATTCTGTCCTAACGTGGCGCTTATCACGGACGAGTTTCGCCGGTTCCGGATCAAGCCGAGTGGGATACCTCGGATCAATTGGTGTTGCCGCCTCTGTTCGTAGCAAGGCGTGGTCGGAGAAAAGAAAAGAGGTTTCCGTCCGTCGGTGAGTTTGGTCGTAGACATTAAGTAAATCTTGATGTATGAGTTTGTATGAGTTTGATGTATGAGGTTGTATGAGTTTGATGTATGAGGTTGTGAGATTGATGGATATTGTGAGTTTGGCTTGATTGTTGCTTTTTTCACTGTTATTCTAGTAAACTGCAAACTCGAATATTATTAGAATATGTCACTCGAATAATATAACGATAAAAAGTCGAAAATGAAAATCTGAACTTATTCGAGTACCAGAAGAACTCGAATAATTTAGAAAAAAATCGTATACCAAACTCGAATAATTTCTTGCAATTCGAGTGTTGTTTTCAGAATTTTTGAATTTTAATTATCTCGATACTTAGATGTATAAATATCAATATTTCGATGTTCAGGGCCTTCATGATGTTAATAAGTCGCTTTATGAAGATTAACAATGTTTGATAAAAGTCGTTGCATGACATACAATGAAATAAATGGTAGATATGACTTTAGTATATACATTCTCATCAACGTTGGTTAACATGTATAGAAATATCAACTTGATTTTTTTTTTCAAGAATCTTTAAATATTTTATTACTTAGACAGGAAATGTTATTTAACATTTCATGCTCATGATAAAAACAATATTTTCTATTTTTAAATTATTCGAGTTATATACAGAACTCGAGTAAGCTCGAATTGTTTACTCGAATGTACATCCTTTTGCCAGTTTCAATTATTCGAGTATTCTGTGGTACTCGAATAATCTCGAATACGTAACTCGATAAAAATAACATTATTCGAACAAACTCTTTCACTCGAATAACAGTGAAATCCGAAAAAAACAACTGATCCTTGAACATTATTCAAGTACTATATAGTACTCGGAAAAAGCTCGAATAGGTTATTCGAGTAAATATCATTATTTGAACAAGCTCTTTTACTCGAATGACAGTGAAAATCGAAAAAAAACAACAACTGAACCTTGAACAATCTGAACAACCTGAACAGCAACACTCAACAACCAAAACTGAACATTTCCAAATGAAAAAATCTATAAAAATATATCTAAAACGGTTCATATAATATCCCAATTGTTAAAATATATACATATTGTCAAAAAAACTTTCTAAACGAATCAATTTTAGAATCGTCCAAAGCGTAGAGATCATCTCTGTTACCGATCAACAGAGACATCGCCTCACTAAGCATGTATATACCACACTCTCCGCTGTTCGAGAAATAGAACAATTTCAGGTTTAAGAAAATAAGAAAATAAGAAAGTGAGAAAAATTACCTGAGGACTTATTGAGGGAACTTGGGGCACCGCACCCAAGCAAACTTCTCCACGGAATTTTACTCCACACCTACGTGTTGAAGCATCAGAGGTATCACTTCGGCCAAGGGGTCGAGGAACGGCTTCATGAACCTCAAGTCCGAATCGCTGCTGCGGTCGGAATCCAAAACGCGGATGTTCCTCTCTTTGAACCGAGCACGAGGAGCACCCAATGCGCGTTAAACACCAATGGGATGACGGCCACATCCGCTTGGCTCCACTGAAGTGACGGCTTGCCGCCGTATATCGCATTGATCTCTCCCGTGGCAAATAGCTCGAACGAGGATATGTCCCACGGTCGCGGTTTGGCGGACCCCAACTTGACTGCCTGTGCGAAATTGGTGTTCACGTACGCAATTCGCTCCTCATGCACGCAGTTTTCTTGCATCGCCGTAAACCCGTTGAATGCCTCGTTGGCGTGCTGCAATAATAGCATATACTGTTATTAAACGAAATAATTAGAACATATTTAGCAAAAAACACACATACCTCGTTCGAGATCCACACTTTCGGAGTGGACAGGTTGGCAAAGAATTTCTTGTCGTACGCTTGGAGAATTCCTTCCCGCTCATCCTTTGCGCCCATTCTTGCCACCGCCACCTTCACGGCATCCCAATTCTTCGCCCTCTCGCCAATGATCTGCTCTATGTCCACGCGGTGTTGCCTTGTAACGCGAGGTGTCGAATCGGCCGTCGGCGTATACGGACTCGAAAGCATCTTCGACTTCTTCTTCAAACGTTCAGTCCGTGGCCTTTTTTGCTAACCGACTCCTTGGCCGCGGCCTTCTGCGCCTCCGCCCAGGCCGCCTTCTTTGCCTTCGACGCCGCCGCCGCCGTCGCTTCCGCTGCGGCCCTCTCCGCCGCCGCCTCCGCCACGGCCCTCTGCGCCGCCGCCGCTTCCGCCGCGGCCCTCTCCGCCGCCGCCCTCTCCTTCTCCGCCGCCACGGCCGCGGCCTCCATCATCTCTACATCCATTTCCATCTCCACATTCTCGCTCCCTGCTCCCAACTCCCCGTCAAGTTCTCCGCCTCCCCCTCGTTCGTCGTCCTCCCCGTTGCCTCGGGTTGGTTCGGCGTCCTCCCGAACATCGGCGGCGAATGAGGAGGCGAAGGAGGCGGCATGTCCCGATCATAGCTCCTCGCAATATCCCGCACCGTTGTCGGCGTCAGGATCTCAAGGGCTACAACATTAGAGTATTACGTTGGATTTACGTAATATCAATAAAATCTTATAAAATAAACATTAAGTAAGACATACCTTGGAGCACGATCGAGCGTAGCTCCCTAATCTCCGCCCGCATGTCCCGTACATCGCCTTCCAGCCTGTCCATTCTTCTATCGAAATGGGCGATTATTGAGCCGGAAGGAGGAGGAGACGGCCTCGGAGGAGAAAACCTCGAAGGAGACGGCCTCGGAGGAGAAGACGGAGCAAGCCGATGCTCGGTGCAGTACACCGGCAGCCCATTTAGAAGATGCTCCACTATCCTCTGGGCTAGGGCATCATCCCTGCTGCTACAAAAGCCGGCGACTGTACGGAAATGCCTTGAATCGGCTTCAGCATCGGTCGGTGTAAGGCAACACCGCACGTCCTGTGTATTTGTACAATTTAGAAGACACAATCTAAATAAATTCATATTATAAATAAATAAACTTATATACTTACATCCATCCCCACGGCACCGAATGCACGCTCGACCGCTTGCCATCCCGGAGCAGAGCTCTTGCCGAAAAATGTGGTCTTCCAGTGGCACATCCGAGGTATCGGGAGCCCTTCGCCGGCTCTTCTCACGGCGAATTCCTGCCCGACGGTCGGCCAGCACCGTACGCCAAAACCTGATAAAAGAGAGTAAACATATGTTAAAATAAATATAATATGTCTTAAATAATACAAAAATATTACCTGAAGCGGCATGACGAAGCCGCTGATATCGAAGGTTGTTTGGATTTTTCCCTTCGATGTCATCTCCATGTGCTTCCCCAAGAGGTCTTTTTTCAGACCGTAAACGACCTCCTCGAATGATATCATTCCCCAAGGATATTCGTTGAAGCGGTCGAAGTCCTCCACCAGACGGAGCCACTCCTCCTTGAGCTTCAGGTCCCTCTTTACCCTCCGCTCCCCTAGCACCCCGGCGGCAAAATAAAGGGCCGCGATCTTCAATTTCTCGGGATCCACGCCCGAGTCTCCACCGGCATCACGAATCATCTCCGTGACTTTCTTCTCCAAATCGTCAAAATATATAATGGGCTTGCCTACGGGCCAATAAAACAAACGTTAGTTTTTGAAATCGAAGTAAAAAAAAAGAATCAAAAATGATAAAAAAAATAGGATTAATACCAGGCCAATGCCTCGTCGCAAACTCGTTCGACGACGGTATCTCCGGCTCGTTAGCGCCGCAGTCGAGGCCCGTGAGTAGGCAATACTCGACCAGTGAAAATCTTAATGGTCGCCCACGTACGACCATCCAGAACTCCTTCGACTCCGGCATATACTCCACCTGCCGGCTCATCAAAAACCACAGGATCATGTTCGAGTTGTAGTGATTTCGGGCCAGCTTTATCAAGTTCCCGAACTGAGTCCGTCTGACCATCTCCTCCATTTCCTCCTCGTTCAAAAGCGTACGGATGCGTTCGCATACCGGCATGTAATGCGAGTTCAGAGTGAGGGTGGCATGGTAGAAATTGTCCGCCGGCAACTTCGTCGGAAGATAGATCTGAAAATGCAGAAAAACAATGAAAATTTCTGTTATTCGAGTAAATTATTCGAGTGACACGTCACTCGAATACGTTAAACCGTTATCCTAACCCTAATTACTCGAATAAATACTCAGAAAGGCGACGAAAACGATTTTCAAAAAAATCCGACCGATTACGACGTCTGCCCAACAATTTAACATCAAATCGATCGATTTAATGCTAGAAACGAAAGATCTAACCAAGAAATTCGTTTGACCCAATCGATTTAACAAAAACCCAAAACGCGACCAAAAACTCACCGTGGCTCTACCGGCGTCGATTTGCTCATCCACCCGGTTACGTTGAGGCGCGGAAGTCTCCGATGATTTCGTTTTTCTTTTCGCCATTGACGATTATATTTCGTTTGTGTACGATTTTTCGAGTAAAAGATTTGGTTCGAAGAGAGGCGCGAGAGATTTTAGGTTTCCGAGTGATTTGTGTCTAATTTTTTCTCCGAGCTCTATAAAATACTGCTTATTCGAGTAATTTATACGAGTTGCTATTCAAGTTGTTACTCGAAAAGTTACTCGATATATTACTCGAATAAGGCTGCTTATTCGTTTAAATTTTCTGCACATTATTCGAGTAACCTTATCTCTTCGATATATTATTAGAGTATGGCATTCGAGTTTTGCTGTCGACTCGAATAAAAGTCGAATAACTTATCACTGTTAGTAAATCGGATAGGCAATTATTCGAGTCTTGTATTTGAGTCTTATGGTCACTCGAATAAAACTCGAATAACCTTTCGCTGTTAATGAGTCGGATTAGCCTGTTTAACCAGTTTTTTAGTAAGGTTATTTCAGTCATTTGACAACCCGTTCCTCTTTTTGTAAAACCAAATAGAATCGTTCCTCTTTTTCATAATTCCCCCCACCATCCACGAAGTCATCCCGCCGTTCGAGCTGTCTTCCGCCTTTTTCCGCCTTCGTCCGACCACCTCCGCCGCCGTCCGCCGTCTCCGAGTTGTCTGCCGTCGCTCGCCTTCGCCAAATCAGAAAAATCGCCATCCCTCGCTCATTTTCCGTCGTTCGAGCCGTCTTCCGCCGTTTTCCGCCTTCGTCCGACGACTTCCACCGCCATCGCTCGCCTTCGTCCGCCTCTCTTCGCCGTGCGCATCAGTCCACGTTCGTCGTGCCACCCAAGCCCTCGTCGTGCCACTGTTGACTCAATTTGGGTATTATCTTTTCGGTTGTGTTTCTATCTGTAAATTGTATTTGATTTACTCGTTTCATAATGATAGTTGAACATTAGCTGCGTGTCTCTTTTCTTTTTGTTTTTTCTCTTATATGAAACTGATGTTTTATAGAGCTGACACTTATATTCATTTCTTTTTTTTTGGGGTGATTGTAACGTTGTAGGCTCAACTGAGAGAGGCTAGGTTGCTGGAAGAAATGGCAGAGTATCAAAGGCGATATCTCTTTGCGAATGTAAAATTCAGGAAAAATGGCAGGAAGCGAATATGCTTCAAAAGAAGTTGCAGGTATCTAAAGCTTTTCTTCTCTCGAGTATTAGTATACCATTCTCTACATGTAGAAGTGTTAGCATCTCATTTTCAAATGCCTAGTGTTTGTATACCATTCTCATCTTGTAAGTATAAAACCAATTTTTTCTAGCAAATGTACGCGAGTGAGGAGCATCTGAAAGCTGAGTTGAAGAGCAAGAAAAAGGAGTTGCTAGATTTGGTGACAGAAGAATGCAAGGACGGTTCATGTGTATGTTTGGTGGGGGTGTTTTTTTCGTTACAGGACATCTGCAGGAGAATCTCAAGGAGAGTCTGGTGAAGGTGAACAAGAGTTGCTTCAGTTTTGCTCTGTAATAGAGATAGATGGGGGCGGCATCGGCGTTTTCCAGATGAAGGTGAACAAGAGCTGCCTTCAATTTGAATCGAATATCGGTGTTTCTTAAACTTGTTTCCGTCACTGCTTTTCAGATGATTTAGTTGCTCGGTTTGTCGGCCTCATTTGATTTGGTGAGGAGAGAAGGGCTGCGATGACCTTTGGGGCAGTTGTAGCTCGGGTCGTGTATAGTTAAACCTTGTTTATGTTTAGTTGATTTATGTATTGAATTTATTACTCCCTCCGTCCCAAAATTTTTTGTACATTTTACAAAATCGGGCGTCCCACATCTTTTGTACATTTCATTTTTTAGCAAACAAATATCACAAACAATCAATATAATAATTTTAAATATCATCAAAAGACGTGCCAAAACAACACTTTTTTACCTTTCCAACACACTATATTATTAAAATATTCAGTTTCTTAATTCCGCTGCCAATACCCAAATGTCCATAAACTTATGGGACGGAGGGAGTATATATTAATGAAATTTTAAAAATTTTACTCTGTTTCTTCCGTTATTTGTTTAATTAATTTATCAATTAAACTAAAAATTCGAAATTAAAACAAGAAAAGAAAACAAAAAAAAATAGAAGATCAGCGACTACATGTTTAGTCGGTGACGTAGTCGCTAAATATTTAGCGACTACAGACTACGTAGTCGCCGGTGTAGTCGCTATTAGCGACTAAACAGCGACCGCACCAATTTAGCGACAAGGCTTTTAGCGACTACAGGTTGTAGTCGCTATTGTAGTCGCTAAACGTAATTAGCGACTAATTTTTTAAGTTTAACGACTGATTCTTATAGTCGCTAAATCACATTTTTTCTGAATTATTTATTAATGAATATATTATTTTAAAATATAAATACTTTAATTATATAATTTTAAATCTGAATAAGGATATGTTAGGTATCAATGCTTAACTAAGGGGTAATGTTGTCCAAATACAAATTTGAAAGATCACTCCATCACCGTGATGTAAGATCACCGAGCTTTTTTCTGTGTGAGCTAAAAGGTAGTATATCACCTCATTTTCATCATCTAAGTGAAATAAACTTGAAGTAAAAACGTATTCTATTTTTGTGTTCTACACAAAAAATAAGTACTCGTTAGAGATACTCTAATTAATGGTGCAACGTAAAGATCGAATTTTTCTTTGGGAATTTTCCTTTCAGTCCATTTTCGGTTTTAAAATTTCTCTTGAATACCCATCGAATTATTTCTTTCTGTTTAGTACTGATTTGAAAAATTTTCCCGTTTAGTACCTACAATGGTCTTTTCAACGTTGAAAAGTCAAAAATACCCCACTCTCACACTTCAAAAAAGTTGAATAAATTATTTTCGCATGAATTAAACCAACAAAACTGGTTATTATAGCAACAAAATTGAAATTATATCAAAAATTGTAGAAATTATACCAATTGTTACCGATATTATACCAGTAAATAACGTTATTATAATTTTATATCCCAAAATTGGACATTATACCAACTGATTTTTGCTATTATACCAGAAATTCTAGAAATTATATCATCTATTTCCGTTATTATACCAAATAACGTTATTATAATTTTATACAGCAAATTGCACATTATACCAACTGATTTCTCTATATACAGAAAATGTAGAAACTATACCGTCAATTTGCGAGTAATAAACACACAATTAATGTAGATGGGTACTGCACATGAAGAAATGTTGCTAGAGGTACTGAACAGGACTTCCAGGGATACTGAAAGAAAATTTCCCCTTTTTCTTTTGAAAAGCAAAAGAAATTTTAATTATTCAAATGATATGAAAAATAATGGGTGGGGAAGAGCACTGGTCATCAAAACCCGGTGTTTAGCTAAACAGTGAGCTGATGAATGACATTTTCTATTAACATAAAGATCTTTTGATGTTTGTATTTTTCTTGGTTATTAATAGAGTATTTTAGAGATAAATGCCTAATCCAACTTATATAAAAGATGCCTCTTTTCCAATATAATAAAAGATGCAATATCTTTTCCAATATATCAATATTTGTTATCTATACTATTATATAATTGGTCTAAAGTAGCTATAAACTGTCAAATTTAGTCTCCCAACTTATTTACAATTTAGTCCTTCTATTGGTTTAATTAATCGAATATTTATATAATTCTAATTTTTCTATTTATTGTACTTATATACTAATACATTATTTTTCTACTTTTATACTACCTCCGTCCCGGTAACTTTTGTACATTTTACCAAATCGGACGTCCCACTATCTTTATACATTTCCATATTTAGTAAAAAAAATCACACACAATCAATATAATAATATTAAATACGTGTCACACCATACACTTTTCTACCTCTATCTTATTAAAATATCCAGTTTCTTAATAACCGTGCCGAAATTCAAATGTAGAAAATTTATAGGGACGGAAGGAGTATTTAAAAATTATGTTTCAAACACTAAAAGTTAGTAATCTCAAAATTATAAATAATATTATATTTTAAGCACACGCATAGAGCGTGCGAAAATGTACTAGTATCTCTTAATTCTTCCATCAGAAGTTGGCATGGTTTGTCGAAACGGCAATATATCGGCGTTCAATGTATTTTCTTTATTATTGCAATCTGAACGGCCAAATATGCGACGGAACTATGACATAGCATAGCGCAACGGAACGATCAATTTAGGAAGATATTCTGAATTTGATGAAACAAATGAACAGTCTCACCTAAAAAAAAACACAATGCCATTGCGATATCCCTACTTACTCAAAGCTGGTAGAGCGAACGGCATATTTAGTCTGCACGAGTATGGGTGTTCGTGGTCTTCAGTATTTCGATATATCTTTTTTTGTTCTAAATGCTATCGATTTCCTCCAATCAATTTATGGCTAGTTTAATATAATAGAATATGATTTCTTTTTTAGTCGCCTTAAACTCTCATAAGTCATCGTAAGTCGTCTTCTCATTTGACTTAATCCCATTTAAAAAATCATTACTCAACCTAGTGAATGATAGACAGCTTTGAAGTTGAGTTGAAAATAGCGTAAAAAAACAAACTAAAAAAAAACTGAGAAGCAAATAATGATCATGAGATCCATACGTTACTTCTAAAAACAGATGTATATACACACACATGAATGATTATCTCGTCAATTGTATTCTTAAACCGAACTAATTAATCCGAGACATAGCAAATCGTGTCGGAATTAAGATCCAAAGTACTCAAAGCACTTCCCTTTATTTCTTCTTCTTCTTCTTCTTCTTCTTCTTCTTCTTCTTCTTCAAACTTTTCATCATCATCATCAGTCTTCATCACCTTTCTAACTCCGTTAATCATAGTTGGATCCTCAGACGGTTCAATCCCAGCCGTTACATCCCAGCCGTCGTTCACCATCTCACGGCGCCGTCTCTTGAAGTACTTAACGGCAACTTGTATTCTCTTCAGTATAGCAAAGAACTCTTCAACTTCCTCATCGCTGGGCTGAACTTTTGCTGACGATGAAGGTTCGTCTTTAACGCCGTTAATATCTTCTCCCCTCTTTCCGTTAACTTCTTCTAAGCGGTCGTCTTCTTTCCGTTTTCTTTTTTTGTCCCCTTCCATTTTCTGCAAGACTTGAGTGTGTGTGTGTAAAAGTACGATGATTATTGAATGATTAGTGTCTCCAGGGAATTTAAAGCTGGGGTTTTGGGATTTGGTATCCTATGGTGGTGACGGCATGATTATGACGTACGTTGGCTACGTGTGTTGAGTGACGATGGCATGGGGAGTAAAGAGTAAAGAAAGATAATGGACGATATGTTTTTCTTTCTTTCTTTATCTGAGTTTGGTTGAAAAGACTTTGAAATAAATATATTGTATCATTCCTACGAGTGGACGATAACGAACGCAAGGAGTTTGTGGGGGTTTTTAATAAAATAATTAAAAAAATATTTACCATTAACAAAATAATCATGAAACCAAAACTATTAATAAAATAGAGATTTTCGTATCCTATTTATACGAGTTAGTAACTCGTAATAACTGTATACGAATTATCTGTCCAACGTGGCAATGAGAGGCATTTTAAGTAACTCGTAACTATATGTTAAGAGTTACTACAACTTTTTTCTTTTTTTTTTGTATTTTAAGTTATTTTATATATATTAAGTATCCATCGAATCATAAAATCATCATTATCTCATGTGATTTACATAACAAAAATCAACAAACGCATCTAATTTATTGTTTGCTTCGCGACGAATAAACTGATATGCATTTCTTATATTTTTCGAATATCGAAAATATTTAATGATATTTAATTCCTAACTATATAAAAATAATTAAATATTTATGATATTCGAAAAATATAAGATATGCATATCATTTTAATCGTCACGAAACAAACAATAAATTAGATGTGTTTGTTGATTTTTTTTATGATCGCATGAGATAATGATGATTTTATGATTCGGTGAATTATATACTTAATACATATATAATAACTTAAAATACAAAAAAAATTGTAGTAACTCGTAACATATAGTTACGAGTTATTAAAAATATCATCTCATTGCCACGTTGGACAAGTAACTCGTATACTGGTATTACGAGTTACTAACTCGTATAAATAGGATACGAAAATTTCTATTTTATTAATGGTTTTGGTTTCATGATTATTATGTTAATGGTTTATATTTTTTTAATTATTTTATTAAAAAAGCCGAGTTTGTGAGCATAAGCAACCATGTTGTACGGACTAATTAAGTCCAAAAGTCTTTTTTTAAGGTTTGGTATGAGTCGGGACAGCTACATTTTTCTTGTCTGCAGATATTTTCCCAATTCGTGAACGAGAATTATAAGTTGCAACTTCATTTCGTCAAAACTCAATTTCAACTATTATAAAATGGGCTCTTTAACTCATAAATACCCTCTGTAAAAAACACTTGTAATTTAGTACCATGTTAGCATTTTTATAGTAGGTACCTAATAGAATAAATATTTTGCAGATAGGTACCCGATCTGCCGCAGGTACGCCATACAACACATTTGCTCAACGTATTGCGGTACGTAATACGTTTAGAAAATGGTACGCCGTATTAGCACATTTAGGTACGCCCTATTTACACCGCCGTACAAACACATTTAAGTACCCTATATCAAAGAGTTATGGTACGCAATACACACACAGGAAGGTACGGCATGACTGAAGAGACTAGTACAAATTAAATCGGGTATCTATCTGTAAAAATTTCTGACATAGGTATGATCTGTAAGTTTTTATTCAAATAGGTATTTATGTGTAGATACCCGTTATAAAATATCGAAATTTTGATAAATATTATTTATTGCACGCAGTTCATAAAGAAAAAATGTGAACAAGGACCCGAAAAAATAGGTGAATATATAGAAAAATACTCAATTGAATAAATAATTTACAGATCATTACCTATGTCAGAAATTTTCACATAAGTAACCGTTTTACTGTTTGTACCATGTTTCTCAGTCTTGGTGTACCTTTTTATGTGTATATTGCTTATCACGTCACGCGTTTATACGGTACCCTATACGTTTTCTATATGGTACCTTAATGTGTTAATGACGTATCATTTTTAACTGTATTACGTACCACAAATACGTTGTTGTATGGTACTTAAATGTGTTATATGGCGTACCATGCGGCGGATCGGGTACCTATGTGCAAAACATTTATTCTAATAGGTACCTACGTATAAAAAATTAATAACTGAATTATAAGTTTTTATGCAAATGGATATTTATGTGAAATACCCCGAAAAAATACGAGTTTATGCAACAGAATAAACGATTGCACTGAACCGTACCATCCGACTGTTTTACCGATTAAGGGTTAGAGCATCTCCAACAACACGCCATTCCTGGCATTGCCCTCCACAAATGGTGTTGAGAAATCTCCAAGGGTGCGCCAAACACAACGGTATCCACAGCGGGTGCTACATTACCCGCTACCTATTGCGGGGCACTGTTCACCCCGCAATCATTTTTTTTTTATTTTCTGTCTTTAATCTTCTTCATTGCTGGACAACTAATTAAAAAAACTTGCTTGATTAGGATGGGCAACAAAGACGAGCGAGGATTTGGGAGAAATTGGTTGCAGAAACGCGAGTGAAGACTGAAGACGATGACGAGCTATGTTTTCTGTTTTCTTTTTTTTTGTTTTCTTTATTTCCTTTTTCTTTTCTCTTTCGAAATTTCAGTAACATTTTATTTTATTCTTTGCAATTATTTCAATCCTATAAATATTAATTTTAATTTAAATTTTCAGAACCGCAAGTCTTAAATTTGGAAAACTAATGTCTCCATTGTTTAATGTAAATGTAAGTTTTAAACTTAACTATAAATTACTAATAAATGAATAAATAATCTTTTATTGTTATAATGAATTATAATAATTAAATAAAAACTTCAAAATATTCTAAAGAATTGTCCAAAAAAATTAAATAACAGAATTTAAAACATTGTGTTATAAAAAATGTATGATAATTTTATTCCACTTTAAATAAATTAATCTTATTTTACGCATAATTTTACTATTAAGATATTTTTTGATATATAATCTAATTTTATTTATTGTTGATTTTATAGGTATTTATTTCATGATTTAAAATTTTTTGTATTCTTAAATTTTTTATTTTAGATAGGTTTGTAGCTTATTTTTCTAATAATTTTTTAACAATTTACTTAAGTTATGAATAAGAAATATTATATAGAGAGGAAAATATAGAGCAAATGGTTGGAATTTCATGACACTGTTTAAATAGTAAATTTGGAGGAACTGTACTGTTTCAACTCTATAGATAAAGGAATGGTTGGAGATGGCATTAGAGAGTTGCACTGCCATTCCCATAATACATTGTTGATTTTCAAATATAAAAGTGAAATCTCAATTTTTTTGGGTTCTTTTTCTTGATAAAATAAACTGATCTCCGAGATCTTACATACAGGAAAAACTGGTTGAATTTAACGAAATTCAGTTTTTTCACATCACAAACATGCAAAAACAAAGACACCACAAACTAAGAGGATGAACACATGAAAATTCTAAACCTGCAAATTTACCCTAAATTCTTACCAATTCGCTATTTCGGAGGAACGCTTTTTTCATCGCCGAGGTGGCGCACGCTTGTCATAAGTCAGCCAAGACGAGCCTCCTCCATACATATCCCCGTAAGGGCCGCTTAGATACCTTGTTTCAGCATTCGTATTCGTTCCACCATAACCTCCAAAATCTGATGAACAAACAACTCGAAAATCAAAAGAGAGAGAGAGAGAGAGGGGGAGAGAGAGAGAGAGAGAGAGAGAGAGAGAGAGAGAGAGAGAGATGTTACTTACCCTTTGGCCTCATGTCAGCGGTTGCCAGCTCAGCACGCAGATTCTCGATTTCACGAGCCATGGAGACGATATTCTTCTCCATGGATCGATTCTGCTCCACAAGCTCTTCGTTTCCTTTCCTCTCGAGCTCATACGCTCTCCTATGATGTTAACCCATAAACACAAGACTTCAACAATTACCCACAATCCACAAACATACATCAAACATACAATCGAATAAGAATAATATACTTCATACCTAGCTTCGGCCAATTCCTTGCGCATAGTATCCACGTCGCTCTTCATCAGACCAATCTGCTTATTCTCGGACTGCAAACTGCCAACATCCTTAGTCAGCGTCTGAACCTGGGAAGACAAATCATGCCTTTGTGCGCTTAACTTCTTCAAATCTGCCCTTAAGTGCGCCACGTCAGCTCTAAATGGCTCGGCCAATCGAAGCTCGGCCTCCATCTTTAACCCCCTTTCGATGAGCTCCCTCTTTCGAGTTTCTCGTTCCACGTGCATCTTTGGAACGACTTGGTTTAGTCTTCTGATTTCGTCCTTAAGGGCGGTTAGTTCCCTTTGGAGCATGACGTTTTCTTCGATCGTTCGCCTGTTTTCGGACATTATTCGCCTGATGTCTCTTCCTTGGAGTTCGAGTTCTTCTTCGAGGGGTATCGGTGGGCGCCCACGGCGCGGATCTTCGCCGAAGTTTTGGTGACGGTGGCGATACGTTCTGCTTCGACCCGCCATTGATTTGGGCGGAGAATCTGCGTATAAGTTATTGGGAATTAATTCGATTTACATAGCATCAGAGTATCGTAAGCATTTGGTCAAGAAAGTCGAGTAAGCATTAATCAAACGTTGATATACTTCACATAGTCGAAAGAGAATGATAAGAAAAAAAAAGAAAAGAAACAGAGAAATTAGGGTAGCGAAGATCTCAATCCGCAGCGAGTCACGAAATTCTAAGAGAATTTAACAGCAGGAAAATACACAAAAACAGAAACTGATTCCCCCCAAAACAGAAACGCCGCAGGGGTTCATGTAAAGAAAACGAAAATCAATGATCAGATTATTCATGGAAACGAAATTTCGGGCATTTTTAGAGTAACAACGCTGATGATAAACGGATTTCGTTTCCATTCGTCACCTCTAAACTCAGATGGATATTCACAGCGATTTGTTTCTTTGGGAAGGGTTATTGTTTTGTCCCAGAACGATGATGAGTTCCAACTATTTGAGCTAAAAGCTAATAAGCTTAATGGGTTGAGACCTGAGAGCGGTCCGAGTACCAGCGAGCAAAATACGAAATTACCCTTGGGCATCAATGTGCTTTTTATTGGGCCTATTTTTCTTGTATTGCAAGGCCTAAATTAGGTCATGCCCATCTAATAGGTTGGGCAACGAGACGTGAAAGTTCTCCATTCTCAGAGGAGATTCGATAAATTTAATTACTAAATTTTTATACAGTAAAACCTCTTAAAATTAATAACATTGACATCATTAAATTTTATTAATTAGAGATATTTTAATATCAATAAATTAATATTAAATTAATTAAAAGAAAAAAATATTAAATTCAGTTATCTCTTAGTACTGTGCATCAAATTAGAGCAGGAATGAATATATGTAGTCATATTATATACAATTATATCACGTACAATAATTTATCAATAATATATTGATTATTTTATTTGTTGTAATGATCTTTTAGATATGTGACATGATGATCGTACAAGGAAAGCAATAATTAATCGATTGTAATATTTATGAATTATGAAGCTAAAGTTTTAATGTGACCTACTATTTGTAAAAGGGAATTTCCAAAATTATATTATTATCGTATCGAATTTGATGATTTTTTACAAAACTCCAAGTCAGGACCAGGAGATTTTATTGTCTTAGAGAATTTATTAATACAAATACTATTAATTTATAGAGGCTCCTACTGTAGTAATGATCTTCTTATAGATTCATATTTGAAAATTATATTAATGAGATGTTATTGAACTTACCTACTTATTTTCCGTAATAATTTTGTCGAATTCGTTTTATTATTGCGGTGGAACAGTTATTGATCTCCATGCCAAAGCCTAATCATATGTCTCTTATCAAAACAATCAAGCGAATAATACATATTTTGAACTCATTTCTTACTATTCTCATCAAAGGACAACACCCAAACAAAAAGGGTAAATTTGGGTTCAGTCCCCAATAACCAATTTCCAATAGTTCAGGCCCCATATGGTTTTAAATTAGGCTGAAGGACCTAATTAACGAAAACATAAGTTTGAAGGACTCAGGTGACGGGAAATGACAAATCTGTCCTTCCTAGTTGGCAAAATTACAGCCATTTGCCATCGCCTTCATCGTTCGATTTGGGGTTGGTGTGAGGACTCTAGAACAGACTGAAATGTCGATGTTAATGTGCAAATAAGATGGGATCTACTTCGTTTCCTCAGGGGTAGTCAAAATAAACGATTAATTTATAGTGTAAGAAGAAATAATGTCGAAATTCCACTTCGAGAGAACGAGAATATAAATGGACCAAGTATCGAATTTAATGGCCGATTAAGACGAACTGAGTGAATTTGATCATGGGTCTTAATAATGAACGAGAATTATTGAGTTTCGAAAGAAATTGCGAAGAATTTTGAATGAAATTTTTTTATGCGACGTATATTGAAGATTTCGTGAAGACGATATCTGGGTAACAATTTATGCATTTTGGGTAACAATTTATGCATTTTGGGTAACACTTTATGCATTCCGGGTAACGCTTTATGCATTCTGGGTAACAGTTTATGCATACTGGTAACAATTTATGCATTCTGGGTAACACTATGCATTCGTCTCTTCAAAACGATGAATGCACAAACCACGTTCAACGAAGACCAAAATTTACGATCTAAAACCGACTCAATCTCGACGTTAATGACCGAATAAGGTTAAATCGATGATAATTTCACATGGGTGTCAGTGATCAATGAAATTTTTTGAAGTTTATAATGGAATAATGTATTAAAAGTAATTCGAAAATCTGGACTTTAATGATTGAATAAGGTGAAAGTGATCGTGGGTCTTAATAATCAATGAAAATATTGATGTTAATCCCGAAGAAATTTGACGCGGCCCGTGATTTAAGCATTTCCTAATAAAACGCTCGCTAAGTAACAATTTATGCATTCTTAGTAACAATTTATGCATTCCGAGTAATACTTTGTGCATTCTGGGTAACAATTTATGCATTTTGGGTAACAATTTATGCATCTGGGTAACACTATGCATTCTGCATTGCCCATGGCAACCTGGACCTTTTGTAGTATAACTTTCGATTTAGAATTCAAATGACCTTGATTCAAATTCCTGTGAATATCTAACTTGATTATGTATAACTTTTATTCTTTAAGTTTTTTTCGCTAATACCAAATCGATAACCCAATCGAAGAAATCGAAGACGAGCAACGACGGGCACGAGCAGCGACGACGAGGATGTTACAATTTGGTGTTATGTGTATCTGATACTTATGTGTAAGATGTTTCTTTTGAACAAACATCGTTTCTGTGGCTGAAAATGTACTCACGATTCTGGTAAAGCCCTATGTTATTTACTAATTTCCTGCAGTAACAGTTTAACACTGATCAGAAACAATTAAAGAGGAGAAAAAAACAGAAAATGATATGTAGGTAACAAGGGGACACAACACGAGTAACAGAATACGTAATAACAATAACAATTTAATATGTAATTAGTTTACTTCATGATTTTCAAATTTTATACTTCAAACACGCTACATTCACTAAAATATATCAATTTACGAAGTTTTAGATTAAAACATATTAGTTTAGGTTGTGCTTTTCGTTGGAATTGAAGAAGGTGAAGTATATAGTTGGAAAACAAGTAGCACTCTTCTTGAAAGGATGATCATGCTTCTACCAAATTGATTATACTTACATAAAACGTTGTGGAAATGAACTATTAGATGTTTATTACAATCCAGATTGTCGACCTAACATAAATGACTCGACAAAAAATAATGGTATCTTCAATTAATCTTAATCACAAACCCTATGTTGTTTACTGATTTCATGCAGTAACAGTTTATCAGTGATCAGCAACAATTTGAAGAGGAGAAGATAACAGAAATTGATATGTCGGTAACAAGCAAACACAACACGAGTAACATAATACATAGTCAAAATAACAATTTAATATGTAATTAGTTTACTTTATGATTTTTAAATGTTATACTTCAAACACGCTACATTCACTAAAATATATTAATTTACGAAGTTTTAGATAAAAACATATTAGTTTAGGTTGTGATTTTCGTGGAGATTATGTTAATTGAAGAAGTTAGAGTATATAGTATGGAAAGCAAGTTATGGAGAGCAAGTAGCACTCTTCTTGAAAGGATGATCATGATTCTACCAAATCGATTCTACTTACACAAAACGTTGCGGAAATGAACTATTAGATGTTTACTATAATTCAGATGTCGACCTAACATAAATGACTCGATAAAATTAATGACATTTTCAATTAATCTTAATCACAAACCCTATATTATTTTATGATTTCATTCAATAACAGTTTTAAGAACGATCAGCAACAATTGAAGAGGAGAAGATAACAGAAATTGATATGTCGGTAACAAGCAAACACAGCACGAGTAACAGAATACATAGTCAAAATAACAATTTAATATGTAATTAGTTTACTTTATGATTTTTAAATTTTATACTTCAAACACGCTATGTTCACTAAAATATGTTAATTTACGAAATTTTACATAAAAATATATAAGTTTAGGTTATGATTTTAATCAAAAACCTTACTTTATAAACTATAATAATTCTGGTAACATATAAACAGATAACTAGTAACAGTTTTACACATATCGGGTAACAGATAATCTACGTTTGATTTTATTTAGACTCCCGCTCAAAATTCATCTCATTCTGGTTTTTCCGGCCGAAATTTCACCGATAACTTAGTAACAAATTTAGTTAACATAGTAACAGAAGCGCATATACTAGTAACAGATCCCGAGAATTTTACAAATCGGCCAAAACGAAAACAAATTACACCCCTTTATAGGGTCGATCGTATTTTCGCGAATTAAATGATGAACATCAGACGAACGACTAAACGAGGTGCGCACCGAGCTGCCCATACTATGAATACTTCAAATCTGTACTTATTAGACGTAA
Organism: Craterostigma plantagineum; assembly: GCA_027422505.1. Lineage (NCBI taxonomy): Eukaryota > Viridiplantae > Streptophyta > Magnoliopsida > Lamiales > Linderniaceae > Craterostigma > Craterostigma plantagineum. The sequence continues at coordinate 9,840,808 of JAPQWV010000011.1, read as the reverse complement.
TCGTTGCAAAAAACGGCTTTTATTTCATCTTATTTTTGCAAATTAGAATCCTACACATGGTAACAATTAAGTTAAGTTTAATAACGGTCATGACAGAACTAGTAACGATTTTGGCACAACGGGTAACAGATTTGACACTACGAGTAACAGTTTGAACGCAGTAAAAAAATACCCAAATTATTGGGGTCGATCGTATTTTCGCGAAATAAGAGATGAACATCGGACGAATGACCTAACAATGTGCTGCTCCGAGCTTTCCATACTATGGGTACGTTGAATTTATAGATATTACATGTAATCGTTGCCAAACGGCTTCAACTTCATCTTATTTGCGCAAATTCGAACAATACAATTGGTAACAATTAAGTTCAGTTTAATAACGGTTTTTACAAACAAAGTGACAATTTTGACGCCACTGGTAACATATTTAACACTTCGAGTAACAATTTGGACACGGTAAAAATATATCCAAATTATTGGGGTCGTTCGTATTTTCGCGAAATTGAAACGAAGGTCGGACGAAAGAGCAAATAATGAGCCGCACCGAGCTGCGCATACTATGGGTACTTCGAATTTGTACGTTCTAGATGTAATCGGTGCCAAAAGCGGCTTTGATTTCATCTTATTTTCGCATATTAGAACCCTACATAGAAAGATAAAAACTCATACACATCTTACATCTTGCTTCGTCAATACCACAACACATCCGCCGAAATTGGTTGGTTATTGGACATTCGAAATTTCGAATCTCGATTCACTGTAAAAACGAGATTCGTAAAATAAATACACTGTCGATAACAATTTTCTGCAACGTAGTAACAGATAAAGTGTGGAAAATAATATTTTTCTAGACATTGATAACAATATAATCTAAAAGCGTAACAGAAAGTCGCCGGAAAATAACGATTACTTCAGTATGTTGGGATGGGTATTTTCGTCTCATCCTTATTTCTGCAATTTTTGAAAAGTTGGTCCTTTAAACTAATTTCATCTCTGACAGGGACTGAACCCTTTACAAACTTACAAACCGGGGACTGAATTCAAATTTACCCAAAAAAAAAAAAGAAAAGCTCAAGACAAACACAGCCCAACATCTTATAGCAGCCATTTGGTACAACATGAGAAGCTCCAAATATCACTAACAACATCAAACTTCCATCATACCTTGCGCGACAAACCCACCGAAGAACTACCACTGCCTACCTTCCGATCGAGCTGGTGGGCCCCGCCGCCCGTGGCCCTCGTGAAGTAAACGTAGTAGTAAACGTTGAGAACCATCGTTGCCACGACGAAAACCGCCCCAGCGATGAACACTCCCTTCCTCAGAGACTCGCACGAGAAATCATCAGCGTAGATCATGTTTCGATACCTCGTGTGGTAGGCGTTCGTGCGGGCCCCAGCAATGGCGCAAGCCTCAGCAACTATGAAGGTCATCCTACGAAGGAGATGGCAAGCATATGTATTTAGGGTCCAGAAAAGGTATTTAAAAGAACTGCGCTTTCTCTCCTTACCAAGAACCGAGGAAGTAGATTATGGTCCAAGCACGGTTTCCCCCGGGGGACAATGGCCTGCCGAAGCACATGCACTTTGTGACTGCCATTAGTAGGGATTCGCTCGATAGGAGGAACAAGAAAGCTCCAACTCCATAGCCAGTGGCTTTGTCTGAATGGTAAACGCAGTACGTTTGGTTTGTTGCTTCGTCTTTGCGGAGTGTGCCCTGCAAATTGGTGTTATGCAATGCAGCAGATTTATGAATAGCTCAGTCCATCTAATTCAGTCAGTGTAAAGGTAAGACAGAACGTATAAACTTGAACAGCTCATTTGATGCTAATATCTAGCGACAATTTGTCAAACAGATTGACTGCACCCTAACACGCCCACTAATATAAGAGATCCCCAATTCCCGGAAATGCAAAACTTAGGAAAATTATAGCGAATAAAAGTGAATAATGCAAGAGAATAGAACAAGGAAAGAAAAAGACGTCGATTCAGGCAGGGGAATCTAGCGAGACCTCAGTTCCAATCTCACACAGTAAAGACATAGTTTAAGAAGATAAAAGGGGAAGTAAATCCTTACAGTGCTGCGGCGTTGCTCGGCGGCGATGGCGAATCCAAATGCGATTAAGCTCAGCACAATGACGATGAGATGGACCAGCGAAGACCCTTTTCCCTCGGCCATTTTTTCTTCTGCGACTTTTTTTTTTTTTTTAAGTGTTGATTTGCTTTGAAGTACTATAAATCCATACAGTGGGAAAACGAGAAAATCAAAAGTGGTGCAGTGAAATGCTTTTTGGAGAATGTCGGGCACGCGTGTAGGAGGAGAGTGCGGTGTACGCGCGGATCATAACAGCGGGAATCAAGTTTTTTTTAAGCTAAAGTTGTAACTTTTGCATCATAAACACCAAAATCAAAATTAACTTTAACTTGTATAGTAATTTATTCTAAGGCAACTAGGGTTTGATGTAAAAATTATCTGTTAAATGGGCCTTAACCCACTGTATAATCTAGGCCCAACTGCGTCTTTAGAGCTTCTAAACCAGTTGAAATCGTATGATCCAAAATCTCCGCCCATTTCATGTCCCACTTTGTTAAAATAATTTTTTATGATTATCGAGAAATATATGATATGTATATCAAATGAACATCATAATGAAATGAATAAATTGGATGTGTTCATTTATTTTTATCTTATAAATCACATGAAATAACGATAATTTTCTGATTTGGTGGAATATAGAATTAAAGAAATTAACAATAAAAAATTTGTTTGAATCACATTATTTAAAATTTAACAGATATGATCATTTGTAACATAAATGGGCTAGTATTTGTGGGACAGATGATTTCACACGCTTCTAAACACCATTGTGAAAATATATGTAGGTACATAATGAGTTTGATATGTTGATCACTTGGTTAGCCCAATATCAATGATTTTTTTTCGAAATGTTAGTTCATTAACTAAAATAGGTTTACAAGAGGGTAAAGAGCCCAGGAGATTCCTCTGGCAATATCGAATATCCAGAGTGAATAAAAATGTCATCTAAAGAGAAACAACCAACACTCTCAAATAAACAAAGGAGAAAAAAAAGCCAAAACTAAACAACAATAAAAGTCTAAAACAACTGAAGAACATACTAGAGATTAGCGCAATCCTCATAGTGCAGCTATTAAGCATAAATGTAAGCACTCTTCACTTTTTTTCGTCTTCGACTTTCAAAGCTTATCTTCTTTAGCACCAACACTCCCATAAAGTTTTTGGGCTTCTATTACATCTTTATATAACATGTACTGTAACAAAAGAATAAGTAAATGTTGGAATTCTCTTCTTTTATACTCCTTTCATTATTTACTAGTATTAGCATATACAATGTGTGTGCAAATATATGAAATTATTTTATATTTTAAATATTTTATGTTATTGAATTAAGTTACATAAAAAAATAATTTTTTAAGGAACTTGTAGTAAATTAAATTAAGAGTAAAATTAATCAATTAAGTGTAGAATTGTAAATAACCAGTTGTCGAATTGACAGATCAAATTGACGAGTTGATGATGGGGATTATGATGAAGATGATGGGCGAGGCATTGCTTTAGTTTTCGAACTCGGAGTGGTAACAATTTATATTATAAATAGTATTTTGCTATCAGCATTCTTAAAACCTAGACTAGTATGTATATGCAAATGACTTCAAACGTGGATATCAACAATCATATTAGTACATTGCAACTCAGATGCGTGTGCTGTTATGTATAAATATATAATATTAAATTTATTTTAATTTAAATAGTTAATTGAAATTATAATTTAAATTTAATTATATATATCTAAATTATACAATTAAAGGTATATGAATTAACTAAAAATAGTAATTAAAAAGATAGTGAGTAATTTTATAAATTTAATTATTAATTTGTTTGTGAAATTGACATGACCAAGGGCAATTTATACTCACCTTAAGATCAATCAGGACTCACTATGGTATTTGTTAAGAGTTGCCGAATTTTGTTTCTTCTCGAAAATGAGTATATCATATTACTATCGCACACTTGTTTGATTTGCAGATATATCTCGTGAATGACACAACTGCCTCTAACCAAGTATCTAGCTATATCTATTTTATTAAGGGAGAACACTGTATAGTAACCACTATTTGGTGTGTCAATTTCATGTTAATTACCATTTTGCTAATGAATAAAAGTAAAAATAACCACAAGTTCATCTTAATTACAATTTGTCATTAGAAATACTAAAAATTTAAAATGATATTATTTAAATCATATATTCAAATATTTATTTATTTTCTTTTAAATAGTAAGATATGCATTTGTGTTACATCACTAGTATATCTTTCTATTTTATTAAGGGAGAGGGGTTTAGTAATTGCTCCTAAATTGATTAGTATGTCAGCCACCAAATTACCATATACCCCTAATTTTAAATTTATCTTCATTACATCCTTTAAAATCATTTTTAAATACTTAAAAATAATAAATCCAACATTATAATTTCACCTATTAAAATTTTAAATATATATTAACGTTATAAATTTATATAGTCTTGCACACACATCGGGTGTGCCAATATACAAGTAATATAATTATCTCGTTGCTATCCAATTTCCAATTTTGGAAGTATTAAAAATTTCCCCTACTTACGCGAAGAAAATCGATACGGTGGACCATCACTTTCATGTGGTCATTGCAAATTTGTGGGAATGTATATTTTATTATTTTGTAGAATTAGTGCCTTTTGGTATATTCATAGATAAAAAATTTTCTACGGTATACTAATAGAACTCTTAAAGAGATGAGTATGATATGAGCCGCAACATACCTTCATGGATCACTATGGATTGCAAGCTTCCAAAAAGTATTAAATTCCATACACATATAATTTATCTCACTCATATTTATTATGTTGTTAATGAGAAATTCTAGACCTTTTATTTGGATTTCAACGTACACCGCAAAAATATCTCCTTTCGAGAGAGCCCTAAGAACGCTCTCAGGGCTTAGGATAAAACCCCTTCTTTTCTCTCTCTAAAACCCTAACCCTCCCAACAAAAAAAGAGCCGCCGTCATATTTTCTTCCTCCCCCTCCTCCATTAATGGAGGTAGGGGGAGCTCCTCTTCTTTTCCCTTGTTAGCTTTCTTCTTCATTGTTAGCTTTTTAGTTGTTATGTTTTCTCTTTTTCTGTCCTTTTAATTAAAAAAAAAAAAAATTCCACCTCACCCACGACTACCGTGCCACAGCCTGTCGTCACCGTCGATGCCACCGCTGCCGCCCACCTCCTCCGCTTTACGACTGCACGACGCGCCTCCGACGACCGGCTGCCACTGCCACGTCAACCTACCGTCAATCTGCTCCGCCGCCTGCCGCCGGCAGCAGCCCCACCATTCCCCGCTGTCGTACCCACCTTGTGTCTTCCGACCTTCGGGTCGGGAGCTCTCTCTCCCGGCGTCCGAGCCGGGAGCTCTTTCTCCCTTGTTGGAGTCCATTCTCCCTCCGTGGAGCCTTTTCCGGTGAAGGCAAAAATTCTTAGTCGATGGCTCGGGCAAAATGAAGAGTATCGTAGATTAGGCTTAACAGCCTTTTTTGTGATATGTTCTTTAGTTCTCGTGTTTTAGATAGTGGATCTTTGTTTTCTGTCGGCTTTTTCGCTTTTGTTGGGTGTTTGATGCTCCATGTGAGCCTTTTTTCTCTTCCTGGTTGATATTACTGGAGAGACCTCTTGGGCTATTTAGCCTATGTACTTTTGTTTATGATATTTAAGCTATCGTTTCCGTTAAAAAAAAAAAAACGTACACCGCAAAAATCAGATGCATCGAATCTTGATTGCACAATGATCATTGTAAATATCAAGCAATCAATCATACGCCAACTTTGTGTGACTAATTCATAAACTTCGCCCCCACAGAATGGACCATTCTAAACGCAAGATTTTAACCGCACGTAACTAATAAATAATATAAAAAATGGCTATTTATTAAACAAAATATTATATTATTTTACAATGTGCAATATCACTACAAGTACAAAACACGCTGCTCAGTGCTCATTGCCGACCATGCATGTAATATTTACAAAATGATCCTCCACATTACGAAATCTCACTTCTAACCCCTTACCTTATCTTAATTTACAAATAAAGCCCCCCTCTATTCCTACCTCAAACATCACGATAAATATACACTTCTAATTTTTAAATCATATTTATCATTTTAAAGGCCTTTGACTCACTCTCACTCCCTTTCAAAATATTTGATTCCATGAAGCCAATGTAGGAATACTTGGATTTCTTCAGTCCCTATCTAGACAGTCGAAACCCTCAATCCTTACAGTCGGTCCGCCGACAAAATTTGTGACAGAGCGATTATTTTTGTGCATTAAATCAGAGGTTAAAACCGTAATTGCTCGCGTAGGGCTAAAATTTTCTTCTCGAAAATACGAGTCTTTAATTAGCGGGTTAGATACCCTATCGGGCGGTGACCCGAAAAAGTATCGAGGCGGCGAGTTTTCTTGTCGGCCCTATACAATAGTAGAACAAGAAAAAAATTCCAGGGGCCGAAAATAGAAATTAACATAAAAACAAGGAGCGAAAAAAAAACGCAAACCTTTGTTAACGTGATATCCAATCCAGCAACTCAATTCCAGCATTAGCTTCGGAAGCCTCTTGATGGTAGCTGTTGATGGAAATACAAAAGAAAAAAGAAAAATAAATAAATTAGAACAATAAAAAGAAAAAATCAGAATGAGTTAAAAGTCCATAGGGCTTGGAAGAACAGAGTAATTACCTAACATGCCATCTCATGGGTTGTGCTTCATCGACCATTGAGTTGAATAAAGAAAGCCTACGTGGCTTTTGACATACAATAGCTTCTCTCTTTTGCTGAATCTCAATGTGATTCTTCATCATCTCTCTGTATATACGTATATATATTTTATAATAATCTTCCAACATATAATATAGGAACAAACATTAAAAATATCAGCAAACAAAGAGTGTTGCGATTGCTTAGCTTATGTTTCAATTTAAGATCCCGCCATTAAAATGAGGAGTGGGCTGGGACTATTTTAACCTTTTCTTATATAAATAATTACGATGGACTAAAAATCTACGACCTTTGTGTATAATATGTAAATTATATAAGTATCAATTGGCCTGTGGTGAACTGGTGATAGAATTTCGATTGAGGTTAAGGGGATCGGAAAAACAAGTCAAAATGCTTTCTTCTTTACGATCGGAACATGGTAGATCTGATATATCCTAAAAATATGTATTTCAAGAAAATAATGGAATGAAAGAAAGAAAACCCCAAGGAAGCATAAAAGAGCCTAAATATGTTTTTTAAACAAAAAGGAAAAGAAAATCAAATTCAATAACCTCAAAAGTACCAAAAACTTTCTTCAGAGACTTGATTCAGCCACTTCGGGGCATGGGATATCCTAAAAATTTTCAAAATAAATACATAAATTTCTTCTTATCCTATTTTACTTTCTTATGGCTCAAAGTTAATTGCCTTACTACAACTAACGGAAAAGGAAAATAAATTATTACCTTAATTATTATTGTGCAAGAACTGATGGAAACTCCTTTGCAAACGAACAAGTTGCAAATTCGAACAAGCGTAGTGCAAGAAATAAATAAATATATTAATATTACGAGGAACTTAATTTGAATTAAGCAGAAAGGCTAATAAGTCGGTCGGTGTTGGAGGACGAAGGTTGACGAAGGAAGAAGCCATTGGGATTTATACAAGAGAATCGAGATGGGAAGAAATTTGCCGTAATAATAATAATAACAATAATAATAATTTTAAAAAAGAGCGCGTGGGAGACAATTGCTGCTATTAATGAGTAATATAAATATTCTTTCCTACTTTGCAACCTCAGTACAGTAACTTGGACCTAAAATTAGACGATAGTTACGTTTGGTTTGGTACAAACATATACGTGCGTTGTTCGACTTCGAATTGAACAAGTAGATCGAAATTCTATCAGAAGTTTATAAAATATCAAAATGAAAAAACCAACCAAAAGATCAAAATATTAAAACAGGCAAAGCCCATGGCCCAACAAATCGCAGCAAGTTTATACATTACATCGCATTATTTTAATAATAATATTTTAAAATCACGCCGGCGGTGCCTACAATCTCATCAATCACCCCACAGTTCCCCATTATACAAAATTAACGTAATTATTATTGTTGGATTATAATATCTAGCAATCTTGTTTTGATGAACATAAAACTTATTATTATGTTACTAACATATTTAGTTAAGTGTTTAGATGAGCTCGGTTCGAAAAATGGATATTAAATATGAGCTCAGGGTGAAAAATCGAACTGGTCAACTGCGGTCAACCCGATCTCGGTCTTGACTGGACAGTCCGGTCTCGGTATTGACTGGACTGTCCGGTCTCAGACTAGACTGAATTGGACTGGTCAACTGTTGACTGATGTACAAACCTTCTACTACAACAGCAGGTACAAACAGTTAAAGCTGCTAGCATTGACCAAGTCAAGACAAAGGCTCCCAACGCTATATTAATAAGTCTAACGGCTATATCAAAGTGAGGAAGCTAGTAAAATACAAGTGAATGGCGGAAACAAATCAATGGATCCTAGAGCCAAAAAGAACACATTCATATACAGGAGAGAAGAACAAGAGCAAATAAGATAATCAAGAAGAGTTCTTCCTCTTTGTGTGTAGGATACAAAAGATAGAGATAGCTCAAACCCTGTAGAATACCATTTGTAACTGTGATTAGATTTTATTAGCTGTTTTTGTAATTAGGGGCTTCATTTATAGTTGTCCTTAGATTAGGACTTATTGTATTTATACCAAGTATGTTTGGTATAAATATTTGTACACACATTGTGCTTAATAGAGAAAATTAGTCAATTGATACGAAAGGCTGCCAATCCAATTTCTAGATAGAGAAACAACAAGTATTTTCTCTCACTAATCGAAATTCTCTCTAGTGTTCTTCAACGGAGTTTTTCGATCGAATCTTAACGATAATCATTCTAGTCGAATTGCTTAGGATTGAAGCCTAGGATTGATAGAGTTGATAATTGAGGACCTAACAATTGGTATCAGAGCAGATTCGTATCTCTTTGAAGCTGAATTGTTAGATTTAGATCGAAATTGAATTCTGAAAAGTTTCTCGATCACTCGAAGAACTTTTTGGCGCGAAACTGAGATTTCGATCTAATGGATCAATTCTGTGCTTATTTGAAATAATTTTGATGTCTATGTGCTCGCAATAGTGTTAGAAATCATTTGCGATTCGATCGGTGTCAAATTAAAACACTGAATTTGAGCAGATTTCAATTCTGCTTTAGTTACTGTTTGCAATTGAACATGATGAACTCGTGTTGATTTTGCTTAAATTTGCTATATTTTGCTTCATAACATGTTTAATTGTCTGTTCGCGCATGTTTAGCATATAGATTCGAGCAATTACCTGTAATTTTACTGCCTAATTTGCTGTTTTTGCTTGAATCCGTGTTAAAATCGTATTCTTTGTTTTAACTGTGAAACTCCAAATTTTCTCGCTAGTCTTCGATCGAAATTAATTTCTCGATCGCAAATCTTTGTGCGAGAAATGTTGCTCAAATATAGTACGAATTAGGAACAGAAGTCGCTGCTACTAAGAGCGATTTACGCGAAAAAATTTCACGAGCGATATTTTTTAGAGAAATTTTTTTCGTGAGATTTATAATAGATTTTGCGCGCGTAAAACTTTTTGACTTTCAAGTTTGACCAAGTGAAAAATCATTTGCGCTCGTAAAACTTTTTCGGTCAACCAATTTATTTGACTCGGCGAGAACTTACTAAAAGTATTGTTTCTTAACGATCGGAATAAATTCACGCACTGGAAAAGTTTCTCGACCGAAAGATTTGAAGCAAATTTTTCTCGCTCGATAAATTTTTCGCCAACTATACTTATCGCGCGAAAACAATAACAGATTTTATTTCGAAGAAAGTATTTTTGATCAAACTTTAAAGATTGAAGCAAAAATAATTCTCGATTACTTTCGAATCAAACGCTACTAACGAATCTGCCATTTGTGAAGCACATTACACCGAAATTCATCCATAAAAACAACAAACAAGGATCCTTCATCAACTCTACGAATAATCAATGGATGCTTACTCACTTGGAAACGACAACCGTCCGCCAATCTTGAAACGCGGCGAGTACACTGTCTGGCGAAGTCGCTTCTTTAATTTCATTGAGCTAAAAGATCAGGCAGATGATCTTCTTCAGTCACTTGAGGAAGGTCCAGCTCAGTTCTTGGTCAACGTACCTGGCGACAACACAGCCAATCCTCCTATTCCTGCTACTAGACAACTGAAAGAGCATAGGGAATACACGGCTGAGGAAAGGACCCGAGCTAAGGCTGATATGATAGCCAATGATAAACGTATTTTCTTACGTTTATATTTGTTATATTTAAGTCGTTTGCATGATAAGTGAAAACGTTTTGATTATTTCTGCACTATAATATGGTTTAACAACAAAATCAAACGTTTTGCGGCAGTTTTGCGACAGTTTTGTATTTCTCAATGATCACGAGGTAAACGATGTCCAATGGACCTGAAATTTAAACCATAGATAGAGGACTTGTTAATCTTGATTTTATCCAGAGGGATTTTTAATCCGAGGTCTAGATTGAGAGATATGAATTTTTGAAAGTGCTGATATTTTGCAGGAAATCGTCACGGCCGTGAAGGATTTGTACGAGGCCGTGACGAGCACCAGAGAGCCATTTTCTTGCCCGACTGTGTCACGGCCGTGAAGGCGAACCAACCAAGCCATGAAGGACCATTCATGGCCGTGAAAGGAGGTGTTAGAGGCCGTGAATGCGGGCAGAAACTCATTTTCTTCGGTGCCAATGTTGTCACGGCCGTGAAGCTTTTTAGAAGAGAACGTGAACGCGTGTGTGAACATGTTTTAAAGTCAAGAACATAAAGAAAGACACAAACGAGACATTTTGCAAGGAATTAAGGAGAAAAAAAGAAAAGATGGAACATCAATCCTTGAGACATGAATTAGGCAAAAAGGAGGAGAAGTAGCTCCATGTTTTCAGGTGATGACTCTTTCAAACAGACAAGAAATCCATATTTTCGGGGTCTGCAATAACGACTTGGAGCAAAGAGAGATGTTGATGAATCTCTATTTAAAGGGAAGAACGTGAAGAGGTGAGGAGGAGAGGAACGTGAGGTAAAAAGGTACATAACTAAGCTCATATACGTACAAACACGTTGCCTCATTAAAACCCAAGAACACCTCCCATCCATATATTTAGTACGCTCACCACGTGCTCGACAGAAGTACTCAGCGAAGAACGGGGATTAATTTCGAAGTCGAATTCAGGGAAGCATTTATGATGTATTCGATGTTAATTACGTGCTTTGTTGTTATGATAATGAGAAGCTAAATATTTTGTATTTGAGATGAGATGAACACTAGTGCGATCAATCGTATGTTTAAGTGTATTTGATGTTTTGCTATTATTATGACTCGTTTATGAAGCATATGATTTTGATTATGTCTATGTGATTGGAATTATCTAGTTAGCTCGATCATGCCCATGTGATTAAGTTAACGTAGTTGGGAAATCGTGCGCTATGCTCGAGAGAGGGGCGAACGATTATACCACTCGTAAACGAGCGAAGTAAACTCATCGCTAGAGATAGGTTGAACTACCCCGCCGGATTAGAGTCAAATCTAATAGTGGGATTCACCGTGTTGTTAATGCGATCTTCGGTTAAGTAGTTAGGGAAGCTTGCCCAGCTATTTAATTCGTTGATTAGTTGTTTGCGATTATTATATGGTAAGACGCAGTTTCGTCAGCTATGTAACCCGCATGCATGTAGTAGGAATCTCCACGATCTAATGATAGCATTGCTTACGTACACTTGATAGTTGTTTTGGTTGAGCTAGGGGGATTCGAAGTCTCAAATACGTTTGTTTCCATAAGGGTTCCCTCTCCGCACCATTCTACTGAGTTGTATGTTCTAAGTATTGTTATTTACAGTTTCAACAATAAAAAATATTTGCTAGAATATTTAAACATGGTTTTCTAAGGTACATAGTTCTCTTGGGATTCGATACTCGAATACTTGCTATGTCTATGCTATTTCGATAGGTACGCTTGCCTGTTGAGCGTATGATATTTCGTTAGTGTTCGTTTTATTTTATTACTCGATCCGCTCGATCAGCCAAGAACACACTCATGCAAGGCATCCAAAATGACATCTATAGACAAATAGACAGCCTTCCAACGGCTAAAGAAATGTGGGATGAACTGTATCGAATGATGCAAATAACGGAAGTGGGCATCAAGGCCAAGAAGACAAACATTCTCACGGCTTACGACTCATTCAGAGCAAAACCGGAGGAGAGCTTACATGATCTGTATCAGAGATATGTCACACTTCTCAACGAGATGAGGAAAATAGAAACCACTAAGACGAACATGGAGATGAACATCAAATTTCTATCCTCTCTACCCTCAGAATGGAAGAAGATATCCACTCAAATAAGACAGAACAAAGATCTTGAGTAGTTATTCACGCCATGTTTGACAATCTCGCAATACAAGCGAGATTCAGAAGGAGCAGAAGGGCAAGCAGATCGAAGACACAGTTGCCCTAGTTTCAGAGAAGCGGAGCACAAAGTCACGAAAAGAGAAGATCATCAAGCCTCCTACCCCTATAGAGTCAGAAGAGGAATCGAACTCTGACGTTGAGCCACACATCAAAGCGCTGGGAAAGCAGTTGACTTTAATTGGAAAAAATGATGAGCAAGCAATACTTTAAAAAGAAATCCTCATCATCAGCCAACCGACTTCGGACTTCAAGCTCAAAGAACAAAGAACGTGCGCCTGAGACTCCGAAGTCAAGAACGCCAAAGAGCTGAACAAGTGCTTTAACTGCGGTAAATCAGGTCACTATACCAGGGAGTGCACTCTTCCAAAGAAGAAAGATGCCAATTACTACTCCAAGAAACTTCAACTCACAAAGCAGAAAGAGGCTGGAGTAGCTCTGATGGCTGAACAAGACCACTGGCTCGAAGACACGTCAAGCTCTGAAGAGGAGTCTAGCCCTCATGGCCCGCCTAGACGAAAGCTCAGACGCCAAAATCTCAAATCAAATGGACGATGACCAAGCATCCGAACCGTCACAGGAGGTAGTCTCTCCTTCCACGTCATTGACCATGTTAGAATCGTATCAACTAGCATACAGTAACGTGAAACGTAAGCAGAAAAGTGTAAAGGAAGTAGAAAAGGAATTATATAAGTCTCAGGAAAAGAATAGCTAGTCTCGAGCTGAACTTAGGAGCTCTAGTGTCAAAACAGAAGAACTATCCAGGAGTCCCATTATTAGCGAGACTAGATATATTCCCCTTAGAGAAGCATAGGTCGATTGTAAAAGATTTAGAAGACAGGCTTGAGAATAACTCCAATTGCCTGGTTAGGAACCTCAACGAGAAAGTCAGCCTCAACTGTAGGTTAACAGATATTGCTACTAAGCTCACTAACTTAGAAGCCCAACTGGTTAAATCCAATACAAAAGTTAGTGAACTAGTTAAAGAACTAGATGCCTGTAAAGCCACCAAACTAACGGTGGGAAACAACTATGCTCTCTTAGGCGACGAACGTAAGAGACTATACTCCAAGCTTAAGAAATTAGAAGATCTTCTTGTAAAAAAGGATCAAACTGATCAGATTATATTTTTGAACCAGCCCAAGGACTTAGAATTTTATGATTATAAGTTTGGCTTAGGCTCTGAGAATCCACGTTGCTTGACGAAAGTTGACTGCAAACAAATTTACGATGTCAAGTACATGGGTTTAGGACTAACAAATCTTATGGCCTTTACTAACGCAAAAGAAACAGATGTTTTAGAAGAATCCAAGAGAAAAACCAAGACTAGGGCTAGAAGTCCTTTTCTTACACCTAATCGAATCAAAGTGACAAAACTAGGGAACTTCCTAAGGGCTGGAGCTTTGAGTAAATTTATCTTCCCGAAGATCGTTCTAAATCGGAGGAAGTGCCAATCCACCATTATGAAAATTCTCTTTATGTACCCCCTATTGTTAGGAAAATAGAAGGGTTAAAAGCCTCTTTAGCAAAAGAACGAGAGAATTTTGAAACGGAAAAGATAACGTTCCTAAAGAGATGGAAAATCTCAAAGCTTTCTCTTTATCCCAAACCATTTCTCACGCATCTCCTCACAAGATAAAGTTCTTTTGAAAAGCGTGAAGAAGAAAATCGCCTTCCAAAGAACCAAAATCGAAGAATAATGTTCTTAAAAATCCTATCTCTAACCCGGTTTTCACTACGTTAGCAGGGAGCATAGTCAATGAGCTAGAGAAACCAAAGGCGAGAGTTCTAGCTTAGAAATAAAGAAGGAGTCTCTAGATGTTAAAATTCCAAACTTATCACTTCCTTCTGTAAAAATAAATGACACTGGTAGAAATAAAAGCACAGTTTCTTCTCTAAAAAATAACTGCTTCTACTTGCTCCTTAAAGCCTACCACATTTAGAAGCACTAACTTTGAAATAGGCTCTTCTTCTACAATACAAATTAATCAATCTAAGACAAATGCCTTTAGGAGAGCCCGTAGGAAACAAGATCCAGCCATTAAGAAAGCATATGGCCTATTCATGCTTGTTCTCACCTAAGGTATCCCAGAGCACGATCCGAAACGTCACCGCACCTTAGGAGACTATCCAATGAAAAGATCTTTTCCTCGGTCAAGCTACCAAAGCATTTGTCCATGCTGAAATTAATTTTCCCTGCAAGGTTCAACCTAAATGGGTTCCTAAAGCCCCGCCTAAAAAGACGAAAGCCAAAAGGACAAGTCTTCTACAAAGGGAAAACCCAACTCAACTTCTTCGAGATTGACTTGGTTGTTAAAGCTCCTCCTAGCACTAATTTAGGAACCATATCTGAACCAACATCTAAATCTGCTAATCTGAGAGGACCCATTTAACAAGTGGGTACCTAAAGCTCTCTAATTTGATTTTGCAGATCCATCATGTGTAGTACATCGACTCTGCTTACTCCACACATACGACGAGAAATCAAGAGTTGCTGAGCAACTACCAGGACCGACCAAATGGAAAAGTCAGATTTGGGAACAACGCTCAGCTCCGATTCTCGGCTTCGGAGATATAATTCTGGAAAATCTGACAATAAAGGATGTCTCCTACATCGAAGGTCTCCGCCATAACTTGTTTAGCATAGGCCAGTTCTGTGATAAAGGATTCCAGGTGGTATTTTATGCTGACCGGTGCAGGAATATTGGACAGTTAGGACAAAGAACTCCTCCAAGGACTTCGGAAATCAAACATTTACACGATCAACCTGACGTCCGTGCGGCCCTCGACAGCTATTTGCCTCATCTCCCAGACTGTAATTCAGAGGAACAGCTTATGGCATCAACATGTCTCATCTCAATGTTAAAGCTCTTCAACGTCTTTCAACGAAAAAGTTGGTTCATGGTCTCCCAACTATAGTATTACAGAAAGAGCATCAATGTTCGGCATGCCCAATTAGGCAAACGAAGCGAGCGTCTCATCATGTTAAACTGGTAGCTTCTACTTCACATCCTTTGGAACTGCTACACATGGACCTCTGTGGACCGATACAGACACAGAGTATCAATGGATGCAAGTATATGCTGGTTATCGTTGATGATTTCTCTCGCTACACTTGAACGAAGTTCCTCCGACTAAGGATGAGATAGGAGACTTGGTCGTCGTGAACACTACTCAGAACTTACTGCAGCAGACTATCCAAGTCATCCAAACGGACAAACGGCACTGAGCTCAAGAACAAGTACCTCAGTGACTTTTATCAGCAACTTGGAATCAGTCAGCAATTTTCAGCCGCAAAGACACCTCAACAAAATGGGGTCGTTGAAAGGAAGAACAGAACTCTAGTGGAAGCCGCACGTACGATGCGGATTCATTCCGGCCTCCCACACTTCCTTTGGGCTGAAGCGGTAAATACTGCCTATTTCACTCAGAACAGGACGGTGGTTCACAAGCGCTTCGATAAGACTCTGTACGAGATCATTAACAAGCGAGTACCCAACATTTCTTTCTTCAAGGTCTTCGGGTGCAAATGCTTTGTGGCGAACGACAGAGAGCAACGTGCTAAGTTCGAACCTAAAGCATTCGAAGCCACTTTCATCGGGGTATTCTTCAACTTCAAAGGCGTACCGAGTATACATCAAGTCCAATCAAACTATCAAAAAAAGCTACAATGTCACTTTCCACGAAGTGGCAGAGATGACTTCTGGTCACATCAGTCCAGGGCCCGTGCCTAACTAGATGGCTTCTGAATACGACAGTTCAGAACCCGTATTCACTGGGTGTGTTGGCACAAAACCAACAGAAGATGTCAACAACTCAGGATTCAACGTCAGAAGAAGCTATGAGACTTGCATTAGAGGACTTGGAGTCTTTCTTTGAGCCCGTTTATCGGCCAGACATCATCACTGCTACTCCTTTAGTGGATCCTCCACTCGATAAGGCTGATACCAAGCTCTTCAAATGTCCCCACCTCACCCGATTCAGAATTACCACAGAACACTGAAGAACCTCCCATGGTCGTTGAGGAAGTATCATCAGAATCGCTCAATCCAAGTGCACAAATGGAACTACCTCAATCTAATGAATAATCTGAGATTTTCGAAAATCTCGACCCCCAAATGGCTGATGCATCTACTTCAGCTTTGCCACTTGAGCGCAAGTGGACTCGAGCACATCAGGTTGATCAAATAATTGGTGATCCTTCGAATGGAGTACAAACAAGACATCAACACAGTCTCTTCAGCTGCTTCTTAAGCCAAAATAAGCCAATTAAGGTAGTCGACGCATTTAAAGACCCGGATTGGGTAATAGCAATGCAAGATGAAATCAACCAATTCGAGCGTCTTCAAGTGTGTACATTAGTACCCCGTTCGCATGGAAAAACAATTATCGGGACGAAATGGGTGTTTAAGAACAAAAAAATGAAGATGGGAATAAAGCAAGACTTGTTGCGAATGGCTACAACTAATAGGAAGGCATTGACTACGACGACACATATGCTCCTGTTTCCCGAATCGAAGCCATCCGCGTTTTCTTGGCTTATGCGGCCCATAAAAACTTCAAAGTCTACCAAATGGACGTTAAGACCGTCTTTCTCAACGGCGTGTTAAAGGAGGAAGTATATGTCGCTCAACCAGAAGGCTTTGTTGATCAAGAACACCCCGATCACGTCTATCGATTGGACAAAGCTCTTTACGGACTAAAACAAGCCCCTCGTGCTTGGTATGATGTCTTGAGCGAATTTCTCGTGCAGTCTAGATTCGTCCGGAACGATCGATACGACACTCTTCATCAAGTGGCAAGACAAGGACTTGATGGTCGTCCAAGTTTACGTAGACGACATCATCTTCGGATCAACAAATCCACGACTTTGCAAAGATTTGGAGATTTAATGAAGAGCAAGTTCGAAATGAGTCATATGGGAGAGATGCAGTTCTTCTTAGGACTTCAAGTCAGGTAGCTCGATGATGGGATATTCATCAGTCAGACGAAATATATCAAGGATATTCTGAAGAAATTCCATCAATATCAGAGCAAGCCTCTCAGCACTCCTATGTCAACAAGCTGCAATCTGGATGCCGATCCACTGGAAAAGCGGTCGACATCACACTCCATCGCAGCATAATATGGTCTCTTCTCTATCTCACCTCAAGCCGGACGGACATCATGTTTGCCACATGTCTCTGCGCCCGTTTTCAAGTCGACCCCAAAGAGTCCCACAGGCTCACGGTCAAGAGAATTTTGCGCTACCTCAAGGGCACCTCCACTTTAGGGCTTTGGTATCCCAAATGCTCAATTAATTGACTATACTAATGCTGACTATGCAGGTTGCCGAATGGACAGGAAAAGCACCTCCGGTGGAGCTCAATCTCTCGGCGAAAAGCTAGTCTGCTGGTCAGCCAAGAAGCAGAACTGCGTTTCAACGTCGACGGCTGAGGCTGAATACGTCGCGGCTGCCAGCTGTTGCTCGCAAATGATATGGATGCGGACTCAGCTTCGCGATTATGGGTACAATTAAATAATATACCCATTTACAGTGATAGCCAAAGTGCCATTACGATTACGTATAATCCTGTTTACCACTCACGCACAAAAAAATAGATTAGATTACATTATATATCATTTCATAGATAGAACATTTTAGATCATAGAAAATTGCACGAATTGACTGTATTTCATGAACACGAAGTATCAACTAGCTGACAGATTCACCAAGGCATTGAATGAAAAACGATTCCAATTTCTTGTCGGAAAATTAGGCATGTTGAATCTTCCGTAATATGTGATTTACGTGCTCCTATGTGCTTTCATATGTCCTATTCTATGTGTTTTTGCTCTTAATGCCATATCTTGGTGAAAAATAAAGAATTATATAATTAAATAAAATTATCCTAATAAAATAAAATCCAAAAATATTATACATATACTTATAATATTAGGGGAATGACGATACCTTTAAGATGCTCGATCTAGTCACGTATGATTTTCCCTGACATGCGACTGATTAATTGCTTAATTTTGTAATAAGTCGCATTCTTGTCTCTAAAGATCATTAGTTGATTCCACTAGACACAAAGCCACTTTGTATTAGTGAGGTTTCCAGCCTTTTATTTCTTTCGACAGATCAATTCTTGAGCGAGTCACAAAGTAATTGCTTGTCTTAACTAGTGATTCTTGGCCTCATACTCGTCTTGCGTTAGATAGTTAGGAAAACGATTAGGCACTTAGGTAATTCCTCCTTCGGCCAAATAGTAAATATTTCAATCCTTAACTTAGCCTTTAGTCATCCATTTTGAGCATTCTCTTAATACCTTTTCTTCATTTGAAACCCCTTTGAGCCTTCAACCGACTATTTAAGTATACGATGGGATGTTCAAACGAGAAAAGGTGGGGGAGAAAAAGATACGACAAAGAAAAAGATGACAAAAGAAGGTGGAAAACGCACACGAGGAATGCTCAACGCACAAAAAGCAGACCAAAGGAACACGCCTCTCGACTATCACAATCTCCAATCATTAGAAGGGGGCATGAATCTTGTTGTGAACTTCTCCATCGATAATGTCGGACGCTCGTCAGAACGGCTAGAAGAGGAGCTCCTCGAAGTGAACATCTCCAACGATAATCCGGTCTTATATCGAGAAACGAGAAGAGGAGCACGGCCTTGGGTTCGAATTCCATAACTGTGAACTTCTTCAAATCGATAATCTCTGAAACCTCTCTAGGGATTAAAAGAAAAGGAGCACGGTATCGGTCCGAGAACCAACAAGAACAACTTTGCCTTAGATAATCTCTCAGCCTCGTAGAGAAGTAGAGCTTCAGCTTGAACAAGTGTAGCCTGATACTAAAAAAATTAAAGGATGATAATGACGAGAAAATGCCGAAAGAAGGAGGCGACGAAGAAATGGAAGACGACAAAAAGCTCACTTTTCTCAAAAAAATTCCTTCCCTTCTAAGTCAGAGCCAAATTAGAATCCTTCAAAGTCCATTTGATTCCAAATCGACGGTCTTTCGCATAGGTGAAATGATTAAAAGCGCCTCGATCACAGGTAAAATGACTTAATATTGCTTGTGTTGACTTGAGTGATATAAAATAAATATAATAATCCCAAGGTTAAAATAAATGAGCGCTAGAGTGAACCCTGTGAGAGTTGTCGAAACGGACCATTCTATGAACTTGGGACTTTAGTTTGTCGTCATGACTTAACGGCATATAATCTTTTCAAGTATCTTGAGAAATTTTAGGCGTGACAATGATCGAAGCAAAATAATCTGACCCCATACTATTAATAATATTCATATTCATACGAAAAAAGAAATTATTATTATAGATAAATGATAATTTTTCTTGAAACCTTTCTTCCTATTTTTCTTATTATTATATGTTACGAAAAATTAAATATATATATATAATATATATATATATATATATATATATATATATGCAAGGGTCCACGAGCTATGAAATAGCGAGCGGATCCCGCAGCCGAGCGACACCGCGAGGAATACTGAAAGCTTTCCGAAGGTGTTGCGAGGGCGACCGGAAAGCACCCGAAGGGGGCTTGAAGGCAAGAAGGAAGCATGGGCCATTACGAAGCAAGGCCCTTGCTGACTGAACCCCTCTAGGGCTCAGTCAATGGGAGGAGGGAGAGACTAAAGAGAGGGAGGAGGGAGTCTCTCCCGGAGAGAACGAAGCGATTTCTCGTGTGCGTGTGCGCGAGGAATGATATAATATAATACCATAGCGCGGACTACAAAAAACTCTTACCGAGCTACAGCTGCTATAGAGCTACTTGCAGAGATGCTATGACCTAGGAAGCTACTGTGCTGGCTGATAAGCCAAGATGCTGCTAGCTGCTAGCGGCAGAATGCCAAGAGGCTGCTAAATGCTAATGACCCCCACATTCCGAATCACACACACACACACACACATATATAAGATAATTCGCGCATTCTGATATGCAATTCTCTTTGCAGTTACACTAAATTGATTAAATGCGATATATTGTTCTTGCTCATACCCTCACGCATAAGTTTAATTACATAATAGGGGACCATATATCTAAGGTACATTGATCAAAATTGCACGTTTTGATATGTAATTCTACTTATATTGACTTAGACTTTCCTCGTTTATATGATTAAGTCAATTAAGGTGCATTATTTGAGGGGAGCATTTTCAAATGATATGCCTTGAGCTCCAAATATTTTTGATGACTTTTCTCTATGTGTTGCGGATAATTGACAATAATGATTCTTTGCTACAATACACTTCGACGAAGAGGACTTCACGAATTTTCACGAATTGGAGCTTACGGCACTGATACAAAAATTCAGGAGGAGCCTTTATTAAAATTACTTGTTGATTAACTCTAACATTCTGTACATTGTGTTCTAAGTAATGCAGATTTGTCGAAAATCAGATTTCGAGCCAGATGTCACTGCTCGAAATTTCAAGGAGTTAATTGCTTTTTAATTTTACGGCATGAGGAGTAAATATGTGATTTTAAATCAAATAGGGGTCAATCTGAAATATAAGAATACTAGATAGAAAATGTAATTTTCGATCATAAGTTTCTCGATCGTAAACAGTAATGGGCTTAGAAATTGCTAAGTGTCGATAACGTCTAATTAGCCAACTTAAACAAAATTAATGTTTGCAGTCGAAAAACTATATCTCACGCAAAACCCTCATAACAGTGTCAATTGAAATCTCTCGAGCGAAAAACTAAAAAAATGAAAGACGAACTCAAAATCTCACTCAAAATCTTTAAATCTTACACAGTTTTCGTCTTTCAAAGGTGGATTCGACATCGATTAGGTATTTGCATCTGATTGATTTCAGTTTGTATCTACATTCTCTAATTTTTTTCGTCGGATTTTATGTTAGATTTCCTCTGTCTTTAACTGTGAAGCCTCGAAGGCTATTTTCTAACGATTTAGTGCTTAAGATGTTAGATTTACGAGTTAAGATAGTCTTTGTGTTTGCGGTCACTCTGATGGTGTAGATCTTCGACTTTCTACGTTTTAATCTAAAATTTAAGTTTCGACTAAAAACGGGTTTTGAATGTTTGAAGCAGTCGAAGAACTTTCTCGATAGCAAACAGTTTCAATCGAATTTCAACTTGATTGAGATACTATTTGCAGCGTAAAAGATTTCGGTCGCTAAAATTTGACTTAGTCATTAAGATAGATGACGAGTGTCGCAAAATCACATTACCACCGAGAAATCTCATTTTGATTTTTTACGCGAGCGAAAAATTATTAAGGGAAATAGATAAAAAGATACAATTCTTTTACGAGCGAATAACTTACCATCGAAAATAGTATCTTCGATTTCAATTTTATTTCGGTAGCAAATTTTAGCGGTGATAAAATTAATTTTTCGACGCTAAAATTTCTCGATCGTAAAAACGCAGCGATAATTTTGTTCGATCTTAAATTTGCTCGGCGATTAACTTAGTTTCTCGCTGACTACTTTCTCGATGGACAAACTTCGCAACTAAACCATTTTTAAAAATTGAAAGATTTTCATGCTCGACAAAATCACGACGAAAAGTTTTATTCAAGCGCGAAAAATTTCTCGATCGTAAATTTACACGAATAAAATTAGCACTTGGAAATTAAAAATTAGCGAATAAAATTTTCGATCGCAAAATTGAACGGAGACTTGAATTCAAAATTAGCACGTAGGAAATTAGAATTGATTTCTCAATTCTCGAGCGAAAACTTTAGCGGAGTGAATAGTGGTGTTCAACAGTTAGAATATTTTCGACAGAAAATTTATATGTCTTGTATGTGAATGTCGAAATTTCATCATGACTTTAAACTTCACTTCGTATAACCTATGTGCAACATACATAATTCAAGTTCCAAATTTTTATTAAATCTGCTATGAATCAACAGAATATTATGGTTTGATAACTTCAAATTTCGACTTCAAAAATTAAAATCAAACTAATGAGCTTTCTTACTTCTTATCATTTCAAATGGATCATTACCCTCGATACAATCACATATACGAGCATAACATGTACCTCAGCGTACATGACACAAACTAGCAACTCGATCTGACGACATTTCGATGTCCAGACGAGATCATAGTCTCAATACTCCAGGGCCATCCCCTTTGGCACGCACTTACGGTGACGGCCTCAGTGCCAATGGTGTACCTCCAACAGTTCTGGGGGATGATCAAGAGTCAAGTAGTTGAAGGAGCGTACAACTTCACTTCTGTGATCAGGACGAGGCACATAAGCATGAACAAGAACGACTTTGGGATACCGAGTATACCATTCGAGTCCTTCTTCACAACTGTCACCACCATATCAGACACAGCGCCGCTTATCACTCCAAATGCTGAGGATCCTCCTTCGCTCAATCTTGAGCCGCAACACAACGTGACTAGCACTGGAATTCCTGTGTCTGGTTCGCAGGTTCAATCAGAACCTACCCCAACGTCCACAGATGAGAGTCTCCAAGATTCGACTCGAGGATTGGATGAAAGTCTCGAACAGTCACAACCTCAAGTGACTTCGAGTCAGCCTGAGGAGCCGGTGTTAGCTCAAGGGTTGTCAACAGGCGACATCAGTCGACCTGGACCATCTACGAAGGCTCCTTCCACCCCGTTCGTGACGGAAGCTCGTCTACAGGTATCTCTCTCCTCTACTCTATCAGATTTCGAGGAACGATTTATGGAGAGAGTTCACACAGCCATAGAGCTATCCCGACGAGATACCGGGAAAACACCTATGTCTGAGGCCCAACCGTCCGGACGAACCTCGCAACTTACCCTCACACTCACTCAACCCACACAACCCTTACCAATCACCACACCCATCCTCACACACAACTTCATAAACCCTGCAACCGTACCCATCAGCGACATCCACTCCATTTTAGTCGCCCGGTTACTTGAGCTGACCACACGAACGCCGGAAGAAGAAGATTTCTTCCGCCGTCTCGTAGACCGTCCTGACCCAAACGAATCATGTCGAGGTCAAGGCTCCCGCTCCAAACGCAGACATGACGACCCAAACGATCAAGGCCGTCATGAGGGGGAGAAGAGGCCTAGGATACAAACTAGAAGTCAGAGACAGAGCTCGGGCACGACGCAGACAACTGGAGTCGCTGAAACCTCACAACCAACTACCCAAACAACCACCACACGCACCGCACCACCCGTACTCTAACCCAAATCCAAATCGAACCTCCAACCTTTCACCTAAGGACGCCTCCGTACACACACCACAGACCTTCACAAGCCCCTTGCTTTCGGGAAGAAGAAGCAAGTGCCGCATTGCTCGTGGCCTTGGCAGCTACTCAGGCCACTCCCAGCTCGACTGCTCCAGACCAATCGGGAACATCTGTACATGGTGTCAACCCACACGAGTTTCTCGACAGATACATATTCGAAGGATATTGGATGACCCATACCATGCCCGATGACGTTCAAAGACAATGACTCAACGACGTTCCACACTTCCTACAACAAGCTTCGGTCGACCTAGTCTTGATAGAAGACGAAGAACTTAAAAAGGTGAAGATTATGAGCAAGATCCCCAAAGGCTTCCAGAGCTGATTGCTCAACGAGCGGATTCTCCTACGGGACTAATGACTGGGTCCGTTCGGATCGACACGCCGTGGAAAAACATCAGGATTGAAATTCATTTTCTTGAAGAAGTTCGTGAACACATATGGAGGTCACTGAATAAAGTCAAGAAGTTGAATGAGTTCGAACTCAGAGGGATCTCTCACTGGGATCAGCAAAGAGAATGACCTATCTCTGGATGCTAACCCATCTTGGACCAGATGTGAGGCTAGGGATTTCAAAAGGACAAGCGAAGAGTCATTACAAGAGTCTATCCCCTATATGTCAGCTGCTAAGCGTCTACTGTGCTAAAGGAGGTCTTCCAACACCTTTCTACGCATAGACTGAGTAGACAGAACTCGAGAAGAGCTAAGCGCGAGCGAGCTACCTTACCTCCCTGCCGATGAGGTGTATCATCTCTACCAGCTATACGTAGAGAAGTACAAGGGTCCTCAAGGCTTCATTAAGAAAGAACTTGAGGGACTCTACAGGTTCATGGTGCATCAAGTCAAATATTTAGCCGCACACGACCTTCAGATGGCTCTGGAGAGCAATATGAAGAAGGTTAACATGACCGCTCCGCTCAACAAAGGACCTAAGGTCGAAGGACTTCCCAATAATCACGTGCATATCACCTCAGTCTTAGGAATCACCTACCACAATCCGATCGCCAAGAAGACTAGGATGATGCTGAAGACTGAGATTCATAAATTCTGTGATGGGACGCTCAAGGTCCTGAAGCTTCACAGGTTCGTGAGAGAACAACTGCTTCTGATGGAACTACTTGAGGACATCGAGGAGCGACTGGAGCTGGGGAACAACATACTGAACTACGAGCGTGCGCTGGGCTTGCGTAGGTCGTACTATGCCCGACGAGGACAAGCAGCGCGGAAGGGCAATCAAGCACAAAGTGGAAGAATGTAGAAAACCATTTGTAATTGTGCTTAGATTTTATTAGCTGTTCTTGTAATTAGGGGTTTCATTTGTAGTTGTCCTTAGATTAGGACTTAACATTGTATTTATACCAAGTATGTTTGGTATAAATACTTGTACACACATTGAGCTTAATAGAGAAAATTAGTCAATTGATCCGAAAGGTCAATCCAACTTCTAGAGAGAGAAACATCAAGTATTTTCTCTCACTAATCGAAATTCTCTATAGTGTTATTCAGCGAAGTTTTTCGATCGAATCTTAATGATAATCATTCTAGTCGAATTGCTTAGGATTGAAGCCTAGGATTGATAGAGTTGATAATTGAGACCTAACAAACCCACACACCTCACTCACACAATAGAAATGAGAGCTTTGCATAGTATTAGTTGAGTGGGACGTCTTAGTACATAGACATAAACAAGTGTTTGTAGTTTTCGCACCGAGACAAGAAAGAATGGTGCCGTCTTAGCTTAGAGACGTATAAGATCAAGCCGGTTGTGAGGTTGTGGCCTACAACCATTACGGTTGACCTTGCGGGGTGCCGTATGTTCTCAAAGGGCTGTAAAAAGCTCTTGAAAGAGACGGACTGTAAAAAGCCGTCTAGAGTGGTCTAGGAGTTTAGTTAGCACAATATAGCCTTGAGGGTTATATCGAGTTAGTGTAGCTAAGGAGGTTGTACGACAAGGTGTTGTAAACCGAGGCTTCTAGTAGTGTCTTCCTTACAGGGAAGAAGGGGGAGACGTAGGAGTAACGAGACTCCGAACTTCCATAAACAAATTTCCGTGTCTCTACTCCTACAAACCGAAACCACACACCACTCTCAAAATACCCACTCAAGGTGTTCGACAAAATGCTCCAACCACCTCCACACACCCAAAACCTGCCCAATTCGTCACATACACAAACCCTCACATATAGTTCACAAGACTATGGTATTCTGCACGTAGCCTTGATTGAAGATTGCAAACCGTTTCACTCTCTAAACCAGACGTGGAACCCACTAAAGAGCGAAAAATTGTGGGCGGTGTTACTCACCCCCCTCTAACACCCAGTCCACGATCGTAACAATTATTAATAAATGAATATTAAGAACACTCCAATGTGTGTACCCGAATTTATAAGTATATAATTTTTTAGTTAAGAAACTAACATTTAATATATGATATTGTGATTAATTTTAAAAGGAATGTTTTGAAATATGTAGATTAAAAAAATAATTTACAAAGATTTAATTAAGATCAATCAAAATTAAGGACTAAATTAAAAATTATACAACATGATTGGCATATCAAATTGGGACAACGGTTACTCTAATGTGCGCCCCTTAATATAACAGATAGATAACAAAATCCGACTAAAATATCAACAGCTCCAAGAGAAGTAGGCCCAAATAATGGGCCAGCCCACCACGACCCATATCGGCGCAATTATAAATGGGACAGCCCATCTTAGGGCCAACAGTTTTATGAAGATGTTTTTACATCAAGCCAAGAGACAACATCACTCAGGACATTCAAAATCCTATCATCAGATTCTCCTTCAAGAATGCAGTGAAATCCTCCTTCGTAGAGCTTTAAAGTCTTATCTTTGCTCGAACAATTATCGTACAGAAATTGGCTCACCTTTGGATCCGTCACCTTATCCGCCGACCCGTGCAGAATCAGCATTGGAGATTCAACCTATTATTACATTTTCTTGATACTCTTCTTGTAATAATTAACTAAAAATGCTAGAAAAAAAGACAGCTTTTTTTTCTTACCTTTGCGACCTGCGATTCAATGTATTTCGTAGCGTTTAATAGCTCGACTGCTGTCATCAAACGGGTTTGATCAGAATAGCTTATTACGTTGTATGGAGCCTGAAAATAAAGAAAAGATGATTCGATATGCCTTAATTATTATTACAAGGATTAGGAAAATGGTAAGAACATAGTAACTAACTAACTACATTTACTAACTAACTAACTAACCATTTCCTTCTTCTTTAGCTCCCTAAACGCCAGGTCGGCCAAGTCCTTCTGTGGGACGAGCTTTGCTTTAGGGAAAATGTTCGACAGAAGAATTAGAATCTTCTGAAGTGGTAATGGTGGGGTCATTTCTTTCGCAATCTATAAGAAAAATAAAAAATAACAACGAAGAAGGTGATTGAAACAAGTCCAAGATTGTAATAAGAACAAGTGTTTTCAACAATATATAATGACCTTACACATTGGAGCAACAAGTACTATGCCGTCCCATTCGTTGGGCGCCTTAAGGAGTGCTTTGAGAGCTATTGCGCCGCCCATGGATGATTGCCCGAATAGGAAACAGGGCAGTTCCCTAATCTCAGGCCTACTATTTATTTATATCATTACACGTATTTGAAATTCGTATTTCGTTTGATTAAGGAGAAGAAATGGTAGTAGGCTCAAACCTTTCATGATTCTATACTGTTCGTTAACGTTATCAACTATGCCATCGAAGGAAGGTATGTATCCATGTAATCCTTCAGATAGGCCAAAGCCAGGGTGGTCTACGGCGTAAACTCCATAGCCATAAGAAGCTATGTATTTCGCAATCCCTGAAAAAAGAAATCACAGTCAATAACAATTAAGAAAAAAAAGGTGGGAATGAGTCGATAAAAGGGAAGAAAAGAGCGAAGGGACAAACCGTCGAAGAAGAAAGTGCAAGTATCTCCGTAACCGTGGCAGAAGAAAAGAGCGCCTTTGATTCGCACGCCTGGCTTTGGCAACCAACTCTTGCAGAAGATTTCTCGCCCGTTCGAGTTTATTTCGTACCACTGTCGAAATGAATCCCATGTAGTAATTATGACTTGAATGAATCTATAGAAGTCTAAATCAGCCTAAGTTCATAGAACGTGACATTGAAGTAGGCCTTCAACAAGAATAGTCAAGTTCAGGTAAGCATTAGAACAAACTAACAGCAGGCAAAGTTAATACAAAGCCCAAAACACAAGATTTAGTATAATCTTTGATTGGATAAATGTTTCTCAGAAATTACCTCCTCGGTTCTGATTCCATCTGGGGCCATCTAAGAAGAGGAAATGAAACGACGTAAGCTAATTAGTACCGAGTAAGAACACCTACGAAAGAAAAAGGGGAAGCAAGAAAATAATAAAAGTGATATTTTTTTTTAACCTTAAACAGTATGTGATCAAGTTGTCGCTGTACGGCTACGAAAGCTGATCGAACCCTTCTTCGAGCGGCGGCCTGATCCAAATTCTGGGAAGCTATTGAGTTAAGCTCGTCGCTTACTCCGACGATTCTTGGTTTCTTCTGCGCCATGACGATCGCCGTAGCTGGCGATCGCGGCGGCGTTTGCGGCCGTGGATTGATGTGTTTTTTGGTAATTTCTACTTGCCAAAGTGGTCGGAAAGTTGACGTTAGAGCGAGTTCCATTGTAGGAAAATCTATGGATGAATGAATGTGGTTTAGGAGAAAAAGCGCTTCACTTTCTTTCGTTTTCTCTTGGGAGGTCTCTTAGTACTCTACTACTCTAGTTATAGGGCACATGTCTAAAACGTGGTGTTTTTGGACAATGGAAAATCCAAGCAATTGAATTTTAATAATTTTGCAAGTAGAAGGCAAATCTACCAATAAATCCCTATACTCCTAAATCTCCATCAACTAACTCTCTCACCCACCATATATTTATCACTAAATTCTCCATTTCAAACTTTTGAATCACGTAGCTACCTAATGGATAATTATACCCCTGCAAAACATAAATATTACAAAATAACCAATTGAATTGGTCAACACCCACAATTCTTTCATTTTGGCTTTCAAAAATTACAGTGAACGAGAGAACGAGCTAGAGACAAATGAAAAAACAAGCATCTACTTTCAAACACTTCTGTTCAACTAGAGAGAACGAGTAAGCTTCCACCATTGTTGAACGCGTAAGAAGGAACGAATGAGAGCTAATGTAAGCTTCGCCTTTTTTTATTTTTTTTGGTATTTTGGATTAATGTAGAGCTAAAAGCTTCGATATGTGCATTTCTTCAAGGATTCAATGTTGGGTTATGTTTATTAATTTGATTAATGCTCAAATTTCGGGTTTATGGCTTAAATTAGGGTTTTATTTTTCTTTTTCGATTTGTGATTTTGATTCTTTCAGATTAGGTTTTTTTAAGCTTCTATTTAGCTGTCGATGCAACCAAGGTATTGCGTTTGTGACTGTCTTGGTACGAGGCTTTGATGTTTCTGGGTACTATAAGTTTCAATGTTACCATTTATGTCTGTTTCTGGGTAGATTATGTAGGCTAAATCACCCATACCCCTTGTTTGTTTCTGGGTACATTGAAGCTTTAGCTAGCATGGCGAACGTTTTAGCGCATGTCTTCTCATCTCTGTTGTGTATTTTCATCATCGGTTGTGTTTTTTGTTAAGTGATATTCTGTATTTAAGTTGGCAGCATGCCTTCTAATTCAAAGAATTCCATCAAGGACTTACGATACAAAAATCAGATGTGTAAATGTGGTCAGGTGGCTGCGATTCGAGTTGTTGGTGCTATGAAATCCACGAAAGGTAAATTATTCTGTAATTGCAGTAATGGAAATTGTAATTTTTTTAGTTGGTCGAGTCCAGTAGATAGCCCCATTGAAGATACGTCTGATAGCGAAGATGCGCAATCAAAAAGATGCGATCTCAACACAGAGCATATTGGCGACCTAATAGATATATGTGACCACTTGGCGAAAAGAAATGGGGTGCTCGAAACCAATGGAAAAATGCAGAAGTACATCTTTGCAGTCATTATCATAGCAATTATTGTGATAATTTTCAAGTAGTCATATGGTTAAGGATTGGTGTACTTTACTCATGTTTTTTGTAATGCAATCTTATCATATAATGCATTACAAACTCTTTGTAGCATCAGACGATTGTAGTACCAATATACAGATGTTTGTAGTACCAATATATAGATGTTCGTAGTATCATAACATATGCTAGTGTAGTACCATGCGTAGCTTACTTGTAGTAATACTACATTTCTAATTACCGAAAACACGTCGATTATTGTGCAAATAAGGCCTGAGAATTCCAAAATATGGTAATAAAAATTAAACAAATAGTAACGTAAAACATAACACTTGATCGACACGCGGTGTACTAATGTAAATTGCAGGTGCGATAAGTGATAAATAAAACGAATACATAGTTACTATCTCCGACGTACGATAGACAGTGGAACTATCGTTTGTAGAGTAGTAAGGTGAGTAAACGAGTATCAAACACGAGGAATAAACTTGATTACTAGTACTAACCTATCAACTCGACATCTAGCCTAAATAAATTGCGTAAATTGTTTATACTACGAATTAACCTAACAGACCAATACTAAAGCAACAAGAGATTAAGAGAACACGACTAAAACTGGTATGAGTGTTTTCAGATAAGAATAATGTGCTCGGGATTCGAATCCCGCTAGGTATTGTGGTCTAAGACACTGAAATATCCCTCCTACGCGATTCTTGTCTAAATTGCAGTAAATTTCCTATCCACTCTTGAATTTGCTATCGCCCTAGACGCTCATGGGGATCTAAGATTCAATAATTACTAACGGCGAGGATCGAGTATTTGCTGTCGCCCTATACTCAAGTCCTGTCATCTATGAACGGCCTAATCGTTGTTTGGTTGTCGCCCTAAACGATTTTCCACACGTTCACTTTAACATATAGACATATTAAAGCGAAGAAACACTTTCATAGATAGATAAATAGTCAGAATACACAAGTCACGATAAATATATGTCTTAACTACGAATCGACCTAGCGTTCGTCTACTCCCAAACACAGAGGGAATTTAGCTACTCATATTTAACGGAAAATCAACAAGAACAAGAGCAAGACTCATAATCTTCACTACTGATGGATATAAGATGGTCTCGTGGAAGAGTCTTCGTTCTCGTTCAATTCGGCGTGAATTGCATTGATCCATCTCTTGCGCTTCTGGAGTGGAATACTCCGTTCTTGGCGGTTCTTTTTTCATCTCTCTCTCTTTAGGGTTGAGTTCTGAAAGGGGTCTTCCTTTTTGAGTCGAAATTGGGCTTTTATACCGAATTCCGCAACATTCACGACCTGAGACATTGGCCTTCACGGCCGTGACTATGATCACTCAGCTTCGCATTGCCCTCAGCAATTTGTCACGGCCTGATGCACTAACCTTCACGGCCATGACACTCTTCTACTTGGGTTCCACTGCTCTCGGCATTTTGTCACGACTAGGAGCAAGAAGCTTCATGGCCGTGACTTGCAATAAGTTGGCTCGGCTTTGCGTCACGGCCTGGTGCAAGGTTTTCACGGCCGTGACTGTCGTTTTCAACACTTGATTTCGCTCTCAGCCGTTTGTCACGGCCTGGTGCACCGGGGTTCACGGCCGTGACTAAGTCCTCTCAGCATTTTTAACTTGCTCGTTTCGTCTCGTTTTCGCTCCTTTTCGCCCGATAGCCGTCCTAAGGTCCTTCAATATCAAAACTGGTGTAAATAGAGCAAATAAACCCATAAAACGATGAAGAATACTCTATTTACCATAAACGTATTGATATACGTTTATCAACACTAACTTCCAATTAATATCATGTAATGCATTACAAAGTCTTTGTAACATCAGACATCAATATACAGATGTTGGTAGTACCAATATATAGATGTTCGTAGTATCATAACATATGCTGGTGTAGTACCATGCGTAGCTTACTTGTAGAATTTTTTCATACTACGTTTTTAATTATCAAAAACACGTCGATTATTTTGCAAATAAGGCCCGAGAATTCCAAAATACGGTACATAATAAAAATTAAACAAACATTAACGTAAAACATAACACCAACTTCCAATTAATATCATGTAATGCATTACAAACTCTTTGTAGCATCAGACCGTTGTAGTACCAATATACATATGTTTGTAGTACCAATATATAAATGTTCGTAGTATCATACCATATGCTAGTGTAGGACCATCCGTAGCTTACTTTTCATAGTACGTTTTTAATTATCAAAAACACGTCGGTTATTGTGCAAATAAGGTCTGAGAATTCCAAAATACGGATAATAAAAATTAAACAAACGGTGACGTAAAACATAACACTAACTTCCAATTAATCAAAATCTTGACTATGAAGGAAGATGTTCTTACTAGAATTATATAAGTTGAAAGGAAGTTGAAGTTTCAATGTAATAATCCCTAACTCTAAATATCAACCCACCAATATTGATCATCAATATAGTACCTAACTATGGTAACATAGTCATTGACCACATTTCTATAACTATGGTAACATAGTCACTCATCAAAAATAATTGATCGGCGTCGAAAAACCCTTACCCTAATTTGTAGTACCAATATACAGATGTTTGTAGTACCAATATATAGATATTCATAGTACTATAACATATCTTATTGCAGTACCATGCGTAGGTTACTTGTATTATCTTTTGTACCATGTTTTTAATTATCGAAAACACATAGATTATTGTGCAAATAAGGCATGAGAACTTCCAAAATATGGTACATATTAAAAATTAAACACATGGTAATGTAACACATAAACACTAACTTCGAATAGATAAAACATCTTGTAGTAAGATGTTCTAGTATCATAATAAGTAGAAAGAAAGTTGATGTTTCAATGTATCCTTGATTCTAAATATTAACCCACCAATATTGATACCAAATGATCAATATAGTACTTATAACTATGGTAATAGTCACGGATCGAAAATAATTCGAATGGCGTCGAAACTCTTATCCAAACTTGTAGTACCAGTAATAGATATTTGTAGTACCAATATATAGATGTTCATAGTACCATAAAGTATGCTAGTGTAGTATCCTGCGTAGGTTACTTGTAGTATCTTTTTCGCACCACGTTTTTAATTATTGAAAATACGTTGATTCTTCTGCAGGCATGGGAACTTCCAAAATACGGCATAATGAAATTAAACACATGGTAACGTAAAAAATAACACTAACTTTCAATAGATTAAAAATCATGACTATGAAGTAGGATTTGGTACTAGTATCATAAGTGTTAGAGTTTCATTGTAATAATTCTAAATTCTAAATGTTAACTCACCAATATTGATACCAAATGATCAATATAGTACGTATAACTATGGTAACATAGTCATGGACCAAAAAATAGTTCGAACGGCGTCGAAAAACGCATATCCCTAACTTGTAGTACCAGTATATAGATATTTGTAGTACCAATATATAGTTGTTCATAGTACTATAACGTATGCTAGTCTAGTACCCTGCGTGGGTTACTTGTAGTATCTTTTTCGCACCACGTGTTGCATTATCGAGAACATACACATTCTTGTGCAATATGCCTGAGAGCTTACACTAAATTGTATGACCAATATATAGAAGCTTGTAGTACCTCTATGAGTATTTATATAGTACATAAGTTTGTTACTTTGTAATACCAAATACATGTTTTAGCGCTTGAACAATTATCAGAAAACATGTATTGAGCAGTTGGAGTACCAAATGGTACTATCTTGTGGTACCATTGTAAGAAGCTGGAACAAAAAATAAATTCAAGCATTAATATCATAAGTCATTAACAAACATAATACAAAACAATTTTATTGGAACATCAGCAATAACACGACATCATCATAGCATTAATATCATTCATCTACCGACAGTATTAATATCATTCATCCACTAACATCATAATCCAAACTATAACCTATCGGTAACGTATCAACAAAAGAATATGTCATAACCTATAGGCAACAATACCACCACATTTGGTCAAACGTGCCATCCTCTAAGCCATGGAGATCACGAAAAACAGCTTCTTTGCCTCTGTAAGCCTTGTGGTACTCTTACCTCTCTGCCCTACATCCAATTTAGGTCAATGCCTCTGCTATAAACGTTCACAGTACACCTTATCAGAGTGTTCACTAGAACTCCGTTTGCTTCAGCTCAATTCCGTTCGCTCGAGTTCAAGAAACTAGATGGTTAACCCACGGTGAAAAAAACAATTGAAACTTATCTCAACTTACCTGGACCGAGAAACTCACGGTGGATTGGGTAAACTCGGAGCTTTTCCGGCGCAGGCATGAGTTGAAGATTGGAAGGCATCGATCGTATGTGATTTCAATATATGGTTTGAAGAAGAAAATATTTAAAAAAATAATAATAAATGAGGGGCAAAGTTTTCATTTTTGTCAAGTGGGTAGTGATGTGTATGATTGATTAAAATATATGTTAGTATGGAGTTAGTTGATAGGAAGTCAAGAAAGAGGGATTTAGTTGAGGTTGCCCCCAAGTAGAAAGTAGTGTTATAAATAAGCGGAATTAATCATTTTAGAAAAATGTAACGCAGGTGAAAATTATTATAATCTACACTCTTACTATTGTTACTTTTATTAAGATACTATCCTTAAATTTAAATTTTATTTTTTAAATAAATAAATTAATAATCAATTAAATATATTTGCACACATGTGTGTGCTAAACATGCTAGTTGTTAACTATACTCTTATATTAATGCTCAGCACGAGTTAAAACCGCTCAATTTGGTGTATCAATCGGCCAATCAGAATTTTTTCCAAAATTAGAAACCACCCACTTAGCATTTTATATATTGTCACATCTACCTTTCTATTTTTAGTACTTGTTATTTAATATTTAATAGATGATTTATATATTATGTAGCACACGCATATGAGTGTGTAATTTAGACTAGTCATTATTATCACCGTCATTAACATGGAGGAAATATCTTTGTACAATTAATTTGTTAACCGAAAGCCAATTTTCATATTGATTGATGATTCGGCGGATTTTCTTAAAAAAAGTTGTGGAAATAGCAATATATGCCCTTAAATGCTCGTTATTGCAAATAACTCCAAAGCTTAAAGTTGCAATTTGAATCCTACCCCTTTGGTTCGCATTAAGTTCTTTTGCTCCTCAATTACAATATATCTGACAATTCTTCCAATCTCGATGCGTTTCGAGAAATACAGTCCTCATGTGCTCCCCGTGTTCTGCGTTGAATATAATGATATAATATGTAATATAGCTATTGTAACTATCATTTAGAAATGTGAGTGACTATTAAATTCCGTATCTAATGTTTTAAATTTAATCAGAATATAATCATTGATTATGACTGACTAACATGATCAGAAGAGAAAAAAAAATCGTTTAATTGAATTTGCAGTGTTAGGTGAAAAACTTGAATGGAAGTCCTTTCTACCTTAATAAAAATGATATATATATATATATATATATATATATAGAAATGTTATGACTGGCGAGGCGCGCGCACGTGCGCGCGTGTTTAAGTTGTTTGTATATCTGTAACAGTTCAATGACATCAAACTTTACAATGGTCCAATGAAGCTTTTTTCAAGAACGTGCTCATATCGCTTTCCGCCGATATTTTTGTTTTCTTTTGGAAAAGATAGGCTTTCAATATTCAATATCACATGCAACTTTTAGGAAATATGGAGGTAAGTGCATCTCCTAGTCTTCGAAGAATTACGTAAACATGTCAATATATATAGTATATATTTGTAATGTCTCAAGGTTGAAGTTTTACTGCATGCTAATTAAGGATGTTCAACCATAGAGATAAATCAATTAATGCAGTTTTCCATGCTTATGTTCGTAATGGACTTCCATTTTACTAAAGTCGCTGCCAAGGAAATGCACATTTAATAGAAAACACCATTCTTCAACAGTTCGCCTTGGGTTTCATTTGATATATAGTCTTCTGGTCTATGTATGTGTGAGTGCTTGTAATAATGTAGCTCAACTGTCATGGAAATTAGCTCAAGAAACCATTATCACACAGCATTAAGCTTATCCTCATTGCTTTTGATTATGATAATGATGATGATATTGCCATTAGCTTGTGGATGGGGATATCAAGGCCATATAGCCATCTGCAAAATCGCTCAGGTATCTTAATTTTTGCATTTGGAGGGTGGCATTTTATGAACGCCTAAGTTTATAGAGTGATAATTTTAGGACAAGTTATGAAATCATAGGAACTCCTAAACTAAATGTTGCAGTATTACTAGAGCGATAAGTTTCAAAATTAAAGCAAATTAATTAGGGGAGTAGTATATTAAGAACACCGAAATTCGAGGGTAACAACTTTAGGACAACAGGTTTCGGAATCATAGCAATTCCGCAGCCCTAGTTAAATGTAGCGCCAATAGTAGGGCAATAAGTTCCGAAATGAAAGCAATTTAAGAAGAGCAAGTTTCAAAGTTGAGGCAATACGGAGACAATAAGTTAAAATTCTGGCATTTGTTCTCCCCCAATTGCTTTGATTTTGAGACTTACGGTTCGAAAATTGCAATGCCCTCATATTGATTCGGTTTTGAAAATTATTATCCAAAAATTGCAACCCTTTTAGTTTAGCTGTCTCTATAACGCCACCTTCCCAAATAAATAGGACCAAAAAGATAATCAAGCAGAGCTGAAACTTTGGGCGCCCGGCCCGGCCGGCCGGTCTGAGCGGGCTGCCCGGTTGTTAGGGGGCCGGGCCGGGCTGGACCAAAATCATACGGGACTAATATTCTTAGGCCCAAACCTATATCCTGATGGGTCGGGCCAGCCGTCGGACTAACGAGCCAATATTTGTAATATTTTTGTAATTTATTTATGCGCGAACGACATTTTTAGTCATCGATGTTTGGGGCATAGGTGTTTCTGGTCCCCATGTTCCGAGGTGACATTTTAGTCCTCAATGTTACCGATTTTGGACGGTTTTGGTACCTCAATTTTAATTGCTAATTTAGACGAAATTTATCACCTGAGAGCCTATGATTTCCTTTTACTCGACGTAAAACCTCATAGCACATCTTCTTCTTCTACTTAAACGCACGTGAGCATCATTACGTATCACATTTAACTCAGTTTCAAAGTTGTCGATCCTTTCCCAAATATGATGTATAACGATATTCATGTGCGTTTAAGTCGAGGAAGAAGATGTGTTATGAGGCTTTACGTAGAGTAAAAGGAGATCATGGGCTCTCACGTGTTAAATTTCGTCTAAATTAGCAATTAAATTAATCGATGGACCAAAACCATCCAAAATCGGTAACATTGGGGACTAAAAGTGTCACCTCGAAACATGGGGACCAGAAACGCCCATGCTCCAAACATCGGGGACTAAAAATGTCGTTCTCCCTTTATTTATTTAAAAACTTTAGTTATATCAATTATATAGTATTCTACACAATATTACAAATATATAGTTATTTAAAAAATTTATAAACCATTAAGACGTCAAAAATATTATTTTTTTGCTTATAAAATTGAATTTGATAAATATATATATAAAAAAATAAAAGAAAAACTAATAAAATGGCAGGCCCAATTTGGCCTGCAGCCCAGCGTAGCTGATGGGCCGGCTCAAAAAGCCCAGTCATGTTTTGGGCTCACAAAATAGGCAAAAGTCTCTTTCGGGACGGCCCGACCCGAACCATGGGCTTGGGCACAAATTTCAGCTCTATTCCGTCCTGTGAAATATTATTATATGACAACGATCGATAACAGGCAAACCTGACCGAGACCGCTTCCAAGGTGGTGTCGAACCTTCTACCTATCCATGCGAAGAACGATCTACCGAAACTTTGCCCTTGGGCAGATGCAATTAGGTTTCGATATCGATGGTCTTTTGATCTCATTACATTAACACCCCAGATCATCTTTGCTCCTACAGATACCGAAGTATATATATATATATATATATATATATATATATATATATATATGTTTTTTAATTTTCATTCGAATGAATTCATTTCACATACATATGGTGAGTTAGAGATGAGGCATACATGTTAGAGTTTAAGTGGTAAAATATATTGTTGACTTATCTTAAAAATCATAGGAGATTGTAAGAGAAGACATGGAGAGCCCGAGCGGTGCTTGGCGGGAGCGATTAACAACTACACGATGCAGCTTTTAGGGTATCGCAACAATAGAAGCAACAAATGTAAGAAATTTTTTACTGCTAATAAATGTCGTATTTAGGTTATTTAAATGTGATGTTAGTCATCATGCTAGATAATTTGTGATTCCATGCCATTTGGAATTTTGATGGAAACCCTAAAATCTAATATTTTTATTGCGTGCTTTGTTGGTAGATAATCTTACAGAGGCTCTTTCTCTTCCTATCTCATCTTATAGGAGACATTCATCAGGTAATAAACGAAAGTTTATCTCACAAATGAGAAGATTACGGTTTTGATTGAAAATTTCAACACACACGCACGCGGACACACAAATACACACACACATATATAATTACATATCGCAGCCATTGCACGTCGGATTTAAGACAGATGAAGGAGGTAACAAGATTAAAGTGACATGGTTCAATAGAAAACGAGTTCTTCACCATGTAAGTATTTGTTTTTTTTTCGCACACCATTTTGGCCATCTTTTTTCTAATTTTTCGGCGGGATATCGTTCTTTTTCGAGATTATCAGGTTTGGGATAGCGACTTGCTAAGGAAAGAAGACTCCATGACCAACACTTCTAGCGTGGACAACTTTGTCAAATACATTCAACATAGTATAAAGGTTGTTAGAATATCATTCTATAAAGATCAAGAATAATCATCGTAATTTAGTATATATATATATATGTATATTTATTTCGACGATAGAACAAATGGGCTGATCAAGTTAGTGCATGGGAGGATTGCCCGAGTGGCCTGAGGACATGTCCAAACACGTAAGTTTATATGTCGTCGACATATAACAAAGATATCGAAAACCCTAATTTTCTTTCATACATTTCGAAACATTAATTTACACAAACGACCCCAACACAGTTATGCAGAAGTATAAAGGCAGCTTGTGAATGGGCTTACAAGGGGAGTGCACAACGGTTCCATACTCAAAGGTGCCACTCGTAATAATAATCTCATAAATAATGTGTATATTTTAATGTTATAATTTATTTTTCTTACCTAAGTATAAAATGTAATGAATGTTTTGGCAGATGGATATTGTCACACGAGATTGCCTATTGTAGAACTGCGCATAGCTCAAGCTGGGATACGCCTCGCCTCCACTCTTAATCGGATATTCGTACGTCTTTGATATATGAATATCCATGTATACTTCACTTTCTTAAAGACTATAGTAGAAGTATTCTGTTACATATATTATAATTAATATAATTCGTTATATATATATATATGACTTGTGCGAATGTAATAGTGCGTGCTATTCCGAGATTATTAAACAAAGTTTGACGATGAGTGCTTTATTTATAATCATTTATCCCAAACGCATGCTATAAACATCACATCCCAATCACCGAAAATATTCCTCGTTTGGGGCCCTTTGGCAATAAATAGATTGCCAATTGTATTCTCCAATATATAAATATTGCTCGAAAATTGTAATGAGTTCCAATTACTAAATTCTCACACGCATTCTTATGGCATCATTGAGGCCATTGATAAGTGGGTCGCGGCGAGAGCTCATGATTAATAAGCGTGACCACCAAAAAAGCTTTAACAAAAGTCGTCACAGCATCACTTTTTTCCGCTCATGCATGACTTGAATATCTATTTTATTGAAATTTTTTTCATGATTGAGATGGAATTTTGAATCTTGGATCATGAATTCATGTTTTCATTCCACGCGGTGAAAAAGTGAAAGATGAGTTGAACTGCCTAGGGGTATTCGGTACGGTATACCGTACCAAAACTGTAATACCGTATACCGTACCGAAATTTCGGTATCCAAAAAAATCATACCAATACCATACCAAAATTTCGGTATACCTTAAATTTCGATACGGTATCATACCGAAATTTCGGTATGGTATCGGTATCAAACCTTCTATACCATTCACACGGAGAGTTTTTTACCATGCATGTCTCGTAACTCGTTAGTTCGATGTGTTGGAATTTTTAATCAATTCAAACTCATTAGGCCCCAATAAGATAGATTATTAATACCAAAATTTTCAAAATGAAAAGATTTTTAACCTTAAATAATTTACATATTTTAGCCAGTCTTAGTAAGGCAAAAAACTTTACATAACCTTAAAAAATTAGTGAAGATTGCATTGCATCTTCACGCTTTCAAAATCATAAAAAAAGGCAAAAATTAAACGTTACTTGAGTTACATAAGTAAAATATGGTGGGCCTAATATTAGAAAGTTGTGTATGTTAATAATTTATTGGCTAAATAAGTTTGAGAAGATCCTTAATTTTTCATTTTATATTTTGAAATAATATAATATATTTAGGTGTGTATATATATATATATATATATATATATATATAAAATATATTAAAAAAATTTAGTATTTCGGTATTTCGGTATAATCGGTATACCTTATTTTTAAAATTTTCATACCATTACCGTACCGATTCGGTACGGTATCATACCTTACCAAAAACTTCGGTATACCAAAATTTTCGATATTTTCGATACGATTCGATACGATAAGGATGGTATTTCGGTATTTCGGTATTTTTTCCCGGCCCTAGAACTGCCTCACAAATTCGATGAATCGGCTCGACTGAAGCCTCAATTTTTGTGGTGTTCGAAATCTCAAATTTTATTAATTATTATTCTTATTTTAAATTTAAAACTTTTCCAGTTTCAAACTTTATCTTGAGTTTTTAGTTTGGCTCGAGCTTGATAAATGAGTCGAGCTAATCTGATTTACCGCCTATATTTTAAAAATTTTCGAATAATTTTGTAATCGCCTATGTTTCCGCGGCCCATAGAGTTGCAAATTAGTACTAATTAATGAACACTATTATTAAAATAAAAGAAAATTCCAAAAGAAATACAACCAGCAATCTCAAGTAAATAACTGTAAAAATCATCCTCTGCTATGGGACATGTTAAGTTAGAAAAAAGAACACTACTACACTTAAATAATAACAATAACAATAATAAAAACAATTCAACCTAAAACTAATCAAAGAAATTCCCTCTATAAATTGAGATGACAACCAGCCCTTCTCTTCACTTCACTTCACTTCAATTCACTCCACTTTCACACAGAACAAAAGAACAAGCATTCTTCTTCCTCTCACTCCCCTCATCAACTCTTCAACAAACAACAGAAAAACAAAAAAATGAGCCCTAATAATAAACTAGGAATAATGATGATCTTGGCTTTGTTCATCCTATTGATCAGTGTAGTTAAAGAGGCAGAAGCAGTGACGTGCAATCCATTGCAGCTAAGCCCTTGCGCATCGGCCATTACATCGTCGTCCAAGCCGAGCGCTGTTTGCTGCGCAAAGATTAAGGAACAAAGGCCGTGTCTTTGCCAATACATGAAAAACCCTAACCTTCAGAAGCTCATAAAGTCCCGCGGCGCTAGAATGGTTGCCTACGCTTGCCGCTCGCCATTCCCTAAATGCTGATGAAATTCAACTTCTCTATTATTAATTACCGATAAAATATCATCGTCGCCGTGTCGTGTCTTAACATGTTTTGGTAATTAAGTTACTAAGTTTTCGTGTCGTGTGTCGTGGCTTTGATGTTATATATGCATCTATCGAACTCTCTTTTTTTTGGCCATGTGTGATAAGAGAAAGTGCAGGTTTTAAAAAAACGCCTCGCTAGAAATATAGCCGAATTGTCTCGTAGTCGACAAGTAAGGTTTGGATTCGATTCAGGCTGAATTTATCGAATGCGAAACTACAAAAAAATACATATAAATTGCCTATAAACATCACCGGGACATGTAAGAACTTAAGCTGGCTAAGAAAAATACAAACGAACAAAGCGAAGGTCAATTAATATTGAGATTTATCGATGGAAGCTCGGTTTCGAGCTCGTTCATGAGTCGGCTCATGAGCTTAAATAAAAATCTCGAGCTCCGCTTGTTTACGCCCTTGTTCCTATTTATGGACATGATCTTATATAGCAAGACGTCGGACAATGCAAAGAAAAAACATGCACGCATATATATAACTAAAACTGGGATTGTTAAACGGAGAGCTGAAATATGTTGTTTGCAAATCATCGAACTTCGTAACTAAACCGAGAAACATCGTGTGTAGGTGTCGCGATGGAGATTTTTCGTTTCAAAGGCTCGTCGTCGAGTCTTGTGGTTTCATAGCTGGAAAAAGCAGAACCTCATGTTTAACAAAGCATCGACTGCGTTGTAAGCTAAAATAAATCACGAAAACACTGTGTTCATCAAAATGGTTGGAAATTTTAGTATATTTCGTATTCAGAACTCGATTGAGAGGGCAAAAATATAACTCGGATAAGTTTGTTCGTCTCGAAGTTTAGACTGCTCCTATCACAAGACATTTGTCGATCTTTCTTGGAAAAAGATTGACGTATGCCACAAGCGCCATGGCCATGACAAAGTCGCTTTAAGGACATGGTGTCTAACCCAAGCCTCGACAATAAAATCATTTTGCATTGTCGGTATACTATGAATTAGTTTATATGTAGTTATATATAATTGCATGTATGTAAAAAATACCCACCATATATAAGGCTTAACAAACCTTTATATTTGCGAATCGGTCAACAGCATCGCAATTCGATCGATGCCGAATTTCCAGCCACTGGTCGGAGGCAAACCGTATTCAAGAGCCGTGCAAAACGCCTCTTAACGCCATTGCCTCGTCATCGCCAGATATACGAAGCTTAAATTTTTAAAAGGCGCACGCCAAGGGTGATCACATTAGTATTAATTACGTTATTATTGATGTTGAACATGTAATATATAAGAGTAAAAAAGTGACTCAATCCTTTCAAGGTTGAACTTTTCGGAAAAATGGTCACTCAACAATTGCGGCATAAAAGGGGTATATTACCTTGAGCTGGTCGGCGAATTGCCGACGTTGTACTATTGGGTCGTTCAGCTCCGCGTACGCATTGCAAAGCTGTCCAAAGACAAGCATATTACGCAAAAAGCGCATTGTAAAAAATGATAGGCCAGCCGCCCATGAGGGCAGCCGTATTTGAAAAGAAGAAAAAAAAATAATAATAAAATAATATTATATGATATTATAATATTATTTTATATATATATATAAAGAAAAAGAAAAATCTTAAAGATAAAGAATGACCGGCCCATATCAACTGGCGACGCGGCAGATTCCTGGCCACCGGTTTCGAGTGGTCCAGAAGAGCTGAAGACATCTATAAATAGGCTGAGGATTCTTCAGTTATTATCATCCCAAATCAAGTGAGAAGTTCAGTTAGAGAGTAATAGTGAGAGGTATCCGGGTGGATAAGGGTGAGAGCGGGTTTTAGTTTTACGGGTAGTTGGGAATAGGTACAAATATATTACCCGGGTGGGTAAGGGTCTCGAGTTTTGGTTTAAAACACGAGTGTTAATTTGTACGTTGTAATATTCTCAATATAGTAAATCTGGTGCTCTCCGTGGAGGTAGGCGGTATTGACCGAACCACGTAAAAATCTCGTGTTCTCTTTCGGCGTCATTTTGGTTTTTATATTGTCCAAATAAATCGTCGCGGATCCAAAATAAATATTCCGCTGGGCCCGAAATATTACCGCTCAACCCCAACAAGTGGTATCAGAGCCAAGCCTAATTGATATTCTGAGTATGCTCTGTGGTTGTAGCTTTGTCTGATCTTCCACATCAGAAAAGATATTAAGAAGGTTCGTTACGGGGGAGCCAGTGTCAGGCCAAAGCTGTTGAATCTCTGCAAGGATAATGGCGACAGAAAGCAGTTTCAAAGTACGGCAATTTGATGGTACGGGGAGTTTCACTCTGTGACAGAGACGAGTGAAGGATATCCTTGTTCACCAAGGTTTGGCAAAGGCTTTGAAAGGGGAAAAGGGAAAGCCGGAGAAAATGACGAAAGAAGACTGGGAGGATTTGGGATCAAGATGTGTCAGCACAATCCGTTTGTACATTGCGGATAACATTATTAATAATGTTGTGAATGAGGATTCTGCACCAGACTTGTGGGCGAAGTTGGAGGAGTTGCATCTCGGGAAGAACTTAACCACAAAGTTAGATCTGAAGCGGGAGCTGTACCGGCTGAAGATGGAGGAAGGTGGGAATCTCATGGATCACATTAGCGTGTTCAACGGACTTGTGGATCAACTTATAAAAGTTGATGTAAAGTTGGAGGAAGAAGATAAAGCCCTTTTACTTCTTACCTCGCTTCCTGATTCTTATGATAATTTGGTCACAACCATCTTGTACGGAAAGACGACGGTGAAGATGGTGGATGTGCAGTCAACTCTTTTGGCGCATGAAAAGAGGAGACGATC
Source organism: Craterostigma plantagineum (assembly GCA_027422505.1). NCBI lineage: Eukaryota > Viridiplantae > Streptophyta > Magnoliopsida > Lamiales > Linderniaceae > Craterostigma > Craterostigma plantagineum. The sequence goes on along the minus strand of JAPQWV010000011.1, from coordinate 9,796,423 downwards.
AAATTATGGAGATAGCCAAAATTCAGCGTTGGCTATTCATGGGGAGAATCGTAGAGAAAGGTTTCACGCCAGAGAATTTGGAGGTAGCAGCAGGTCCAAATCAAAAGAAAGCGGGAAGGGCATCGTGTGCTACAAGTGTGGTGAGCCGGGACACATCAAGAGGAATTGTTCGACTTGGAGGAAGGACAAGAACGGCGAGAAAAATTCCACAACCATGATAGCACAGGATACGGATGATGTTGTAGATGTTCTCACAGTCTACAACGATGACGCTCATTCTCGTGATGAATGGATATTTGATTCGGGGTCGAAGTACCATATTTGCTCCGAAAGAAAATATTTTGATACGTTCCAGAAGATACGAAGAGGTTCGGTTTCCATGGCTGATGGATACCGTCAGGCGGTTCGTGGTGTCGGAACTGTGAAGATCAAAATGACTGACGGAGCGGTTCGAGCTTTGGGTGGTGTGATCTTTGTCCCAGAGTTCGGAAGAATTTAATATCCTTGAGCCAGTTAGATTCCAAGGGCTATGGGAGTTTCATAGCAGGGGGAGTCTGTAAAATCACACATGACGAAAAAGTCCTACTGAAGGGAGAGGAGCGTGGAGGTTTATATCGTCTGGATGGGAGTGTGGTACAAAACACTCTGACTTCGATGGGTTCACGAAAATCGCGCGCGCGTGGTGGAAAGGCAAACGATCGTGAGAAGAAAAGTCCCGCTGGAGAAGGGGTTGCGTCGAAGTCCCTCTTCAGAATCGACGCGTAGAGTCGGTTCGGCAGCTACACATAGGATTGGCCGCTGGTGAATCAAGTTGGTAGGACCTGAATTCTTGATTCGGATATGTGTAGCTGGTACAAGGAAGGCCAATGGACGTTCGTGACGAACGGGTTACTCTAAGACAGACTCGCTGGGATGAGTGTTTTATGGTGCTGAAAACGATGCTCGGATAGATGTCGAATGTGGCTGGCGGGGGAGAATTGATAGGCCTGCCGCCCATGAGGGCAGCCGTATTTGAAAAGAAGAAAAAAAATAAAATAATATTATATAATATTATAATATTATTTTATATATATATAAAGAAAAAGAAAAATCTTAAAGATAAAGAATGAGCGGCTCATATCAACTGGCGACGCGGCGGATTCCTGGCCACCGGTTTCAAGTGGTCCAGAAGAGCTGAAGACATCTATAAATAGGCTGAGGATTCTTCAGTTATTATCATCCCAAATAAAGTGAGAAGTTCAGTTAGAGAGTAATAGTGAGAGGTAAACTTATCCGGGTGGATAAGGGTGAGAGCGGGTTTTAGTTTTACTGGGTAGTTGGGAATAGGTACAAATATATTACCCGGGTGGGTAAGGGTCTCGAGTTTTGGTTTAAAACACGAGTGTTAATTTGTACGATGTAATATTCTCAATATAGTAAAGCTGGTGCTCTCCGTGGAGGTAGGCGGTATTGGCCGAACCACGTAAAAATCTCCTGTTCTCTTTCGGCGTCATTTTGGTTTATATATTGTCCAAATAAATCGTCGCGGATCCAAAATAAATATTCCGCTGGGCCCGAAATATTACCGCTCAACCCCAACAAAATAGACAATGCCATGACATTACATATTATACCTATTACCTCGTGCTTGTTGGCGAACAGTTCGAATCTTTCGGTTAAGCCCGTCTTCGACCTGTGCGCCTTGGCCAAGGGGCTCATGACCTCGGGATGGTTAACGATGAAGGTGGGGTCCACGCACGTCTCCTCGAGGAAGCGTCCGACGAGCTACGACCCGATTCGAAGAAGCGTTAATTAAGTGGTCCGAATATTGTTTTCGAAATCGTAGAGAAAGCAAAAAGTCGTCAATTTACTTTGTCTAGCAATCGAGCGGTCGTTCGGGGAGGGGGACAAATGACTTCATACTTCGAACAAGCGTCGATCAGATATTCGTTGGCTTCCTGGCTCGATAGGTCCTTTGGTATGCTGAGGTTTGTGATCTTCTCCAACTCCTCGATCATGTCGATTCGCCTGTTGGATTCGGAAAAATAGGCGTAAATTGCTCGTTTTTATTCACTGGATATATAAGATATAAAAATTAAAAGACGATAAACAACCCCACACGCGTAAGCTTTTAGGCCAAGTTGTCATTCGACATAGAACCAGAGCCCATGGATCAAAATTACACGTCTAATGCTAGATAAAAAAAGAAATCAGACTATACGTGAGTGGACGTGTTTGAATGCAATATATACAAGTTCAAAATAAATAGAAAAAAAAGAATACTACACTACTCTCTACAAGCTTAAGCTTTTAGGTGAAGTTGTCATCTAAGGATAATTTTTTTAAAAAAAAATGAAAACCTGTAGGGTGGTGTGAAGTCGATCTCAATAGGGTCCTTGCCCGGCCCGTCGACACGGTACTCTATTTTATACCCGCCCGTGATTTCGTTAACCATCCCTGCGTTTTGTAAGAGGGATAATTTAACCAACGTATATGAAGAAGCTACATTGGATCCAATAGGTTCGACTCTCTTATTATACTATACCGCCGAGTAGATCCTCGGTGATTTTCATGAGGTCTTCGTAGTCGGCGTAAGCCATGTAGAACTCGCAAGTCGTGAACTCGGGATTGTGGGTCGGATCGATCCCTTCGTTCCTGAACTGCTTCCCGATCTCGTAAACGCGGTCCAACCCGGCCACGACGAGCTGCTTGAGGTGGAGCTCAGGGGAGATTCGCATGTAGAGGTTCGTATCGAGCGCGTCGTGACGGGTCGAGAACGGGCGGGCATTCGCCCCGCCGGGCACATTGCTCATCGTCGGGGTTTCGACCTCTAGGAAGCCCCTTTGGTCGAGAAATCGCCTGACATAAGAGACGATTTTCGACCTCGTCTCGAAAACTCGTCGAACCTCGGGGTTGAGCATTAGGTCGAGGTAGCGTTGTCTGTACCGGGTTTCTTGGTCCTTCAGAGCGTAAGACTCGAGGTTTCGGCCTCTTCCCGGCGCCCAAGCCTGAATGTAAAATGGGGTGAAACCCTAAGGGTGTGTTTGGTTTGCAAAAATTAGTAGGAAAAATAAAATGAAAGGAAAAAGGAAAATTCATTTTCATGTTCGGTCATCAAGAAATAGAGGGAAAGAAAAGAAAAGAAAAAAAAAGAAACTCTGATTTAATTTTGTCTTAAAACTAAGGAAAACTTAATTTTCTCGCCACGGACATGGGTGAGGAAAACGAAGGAAGAACTTATTGAAACCATTTTTTCCACCATATTCTTTTCCACCCTACTTTCCACAGACCGAACACGGTGTAAGCAAGACAAGCTCGAGGAAAGGTATATTTATATCTGTTATGAATAGTAAATGATTGTAAGAAGAGAAACACGTAAAGAACGCAACGATTTTTCACGTTAAAAACCCTTCTGGGAACCACCACGGGCAAATTGTGCCGAAATGGTTTTCACTAAATTCCTTTTTTCAGAGCACGATACAAGATCAAGAGCACATATTTATATCTGTTATGATATCTGCGGAAAACCACAATATCAATAAACTGGCGTTAGGACCAATTTTCTGCGGAGGCAATGTGGAGGCAGTGAGAGAGGACCGTAAATGTTTTCGGGAAAATGCTAAGCTCGCCTCTTCTGCTCTTACCTCGAAACGAATCAAATGATTTATTTATACCGTCGCGGCCATTCTTTCCATTTTTGTAACGAAGTGAGGTCATAAATAAAATACACGCCATAGAATTTATAGCTATTATTTCATAGATTACTTTGTGGGCTTAAAAAATTTGTGTCCCATGTAGTGATCAGGATCCACAACCTCAAATTCGGCCTGGACTTGCATGTGTAATTAATTGTTTGTGATTATTACGATATGACAACGTGCGAGATTAGAAAGCAAAACCTGGGAACCCTACTATCCCTACGACGTCTCCATGCTTCACCGAAGAGTGGAATCTAGTGAATTCTTCTTCTTCCAAATTTGATTTCCTGGGAAATCGACGAACGTTAGGAGAAAAAGAAAAGAGTAATAAAAGGTCTTGACAGAAAGCTAATTACCTGGCGTCGGCCATGACTTGAAGCTTAGCACCATTGCCTTGCAGATCGTAGAAGAACAACTTAATGGACGAAGATCGTTTGTTCATAACTCGGCCTACGAAAAAGAAGAAGAAGAGTGTCAAGATAGGGAAGTAGATGATAGAGAAGTGATTTTAATTAGTTACCAGCTATTCTCTCTTCAGCATTTTCCAAATGATCGCCAGGGTTTAAGCGTCTTTCGTATTTATTAACATATTCGAGAATCGTCAGATCGGTCTCGAACTTATGAGGGTAAGGATTGATCCCATCTGCCCTTTGAGCAGAAAGAGCTTTCACCCGATTTTCATAGTATTTCTGCAATTTTACGAGTTTCTCCATAAAGAACTTTGTAAATCTTAACAAAGCAACTACAATATCACAAGCTAAGAATGATATTATATATGTATATATATTGACCGTTGGATCCATGCCCTCGTATTCTTTAGTACCCGATTTCTTGGCGGAGGCCTAAAAGCAAATAATATGAGAGACGTTAACTTCTAGATTTTTTCCGACTATTATATGTATTGGCAATATAATATCAAGTGGATGACCTAGGAGTAATAAGGCGAATGATTATGGAGTGACAAGGGGGATTAGGTCAATCCACTAATTATGGAGAAATAAGGTGATATCAATTAGAAGATTTAGTCAAAGGTTATGGATGGTATCAAGGATCCCAAATAGTAATATATTCTCTTACATATGGTAGTCGGGTCAATAAGGAAAAGATATCTCCCTATTTAGTGCTCATTATTGTGATTGATTGTGCTACGATGTACTCTATATATATGCTCATCGCTTGTAATAGTCTTAAGCTATCAGTCAATAAAATATTCATTAGTCTTTTCTCGATTTCAGTTTTTCTCTTGGTATCAGAGCCTCTTCACCATGGCTTCCCTATCTCTAAACGTTGGTAACTTCGTCACGCTAAAACTCACCCCAACCAACTATCCGTTGTGGAGAGAACAAGTATTAGGCTTGGCAGAAAGTCAAGACCTAGTTCATCACCTCGAAAAAGACAACCCAATTCCATCCAAATTCACTACACAAAATCCACAAGCCTCAAGCTCAGAAACAACACCCATCAACACAGAAACAACACCAACTCCAACAAAAGAATTCATTGCATGGCAAAAGTCTGATCGTCTCCTTCGTGGCTGGATTATTGGAACTCTGTCCGAAGATACCCTTGGACTTGTCATAGGGTTAGACACATCAATTGCAGTCTGGACTGCACTCAAAGAAGCCTACGCGCGAGACTCTCAAGAGCGAGAATTCACACTACGACAACAATTAACCTATTTGCGCAAAGATGAAAGCAAATCTGTTGCGGAACACATACGGACCTTCAAAGGGTTATGCGACAATCTTGCCGCAATCGGAAAGCCAATCCCAGATCAAGAAAAAGTATTTTGTCTTCTAACAAGCCTTGGACCTCAATATGAAACCATCACAACAACAATGCTGAAACCCCCACGACCGACGTATGCTGAAGTTGTTTCACAGTTGCAGAGCCTAGATCAACGCCGAAGCTGGTTCCCAAATCAACATGATACTTCGCTCACAACGCTCACACCGCATCTAGCCTTCTACGGACATCAACAGACGACAAACTTCAAGCCAAAAAATCCAACTAACCAGTTCAATTCTGTGGGTCGTGGTTTCCAAGCACAGCAGTCTCGTAGCCAACCCCAAGGATATCCCAACACACAACGCAAGCCGCCTCCACCTGGACAACGTCGAATGACTACTGCAGAGAGAGAACTATACCGTGATGCAATTTGTCAATATTGCGATAAGCCAGGTCACGTTGCAAAAATCTGTTGGTGGTTACTGAAGAAAGAAAATCAGAATAAGGAAATCCCACAGGCACTCGCGGCGCTCACACTCGACAACTCCGTAATTGATACAGAATGGACATCAGATACCGGCGCTTCTAATCATATGACCGGAGAACCAGGTATGTTAAAGAATATCCATAAATATAACGGATGTGACTCAATCGTTATTGGTGATGGATCCTCGTTACCCATAACAGGTATTGGTAATTCCTTAATTAAGCAAAAAGATAAAACTTTACCGCTTGATAATGTTCTTTTTGTTCCAGATCTTAAGAAAAATTTGCTTTCCATCAGTCAACTTACATCTGAGTTCCCTGTTAATTGAGAATTCTCTAACACTAATTTTTGTGTAAAGTCACGGAGCACAGGTCAACCACTCATAACAGGGACACGCAAGGGTAATTTATACGTCCTGTCTAATGAGCCAGAAGCACATTTTTCTTATCGTTTCAAATCTGGCACATCAGACATCTGGCATCAACGTTTGGGTCATCCGCAATCATCTGCTGTTCATTTATTAAAGAATAAAGGTCTTATCGATGTCGTAGGGTCTTCGAAAAGAAATCATTTGTGTGATAGTTGTCAATTAGGAAAGTTAAGCAAACTACCATTTAGTTCATCTGAGCACTCAACTTCTGATATTTTTAATAAAATACATTGTGATCTTTGGGGTCCCGCTCCTGTTTTATCTATTGGAAAATTTCGTTATTATGCATGTCTAGTCGATGATTTTTCAAAGTATACTTGGATTATTCCTTTAAAAAATAAATCTGATTTTTTTACTGCTTATTTAATGTTTGAAAAATACGTTGAGCGACAATTTAATAAGAAAATCAAGGTCTTCCACTCAGATGGCGGGGGTGAATTTGTTAATTCTCAATTATCATCTCACTTTCTTACCACAAGAATTGTTCATCAAATCTCATGCCCCTATACACCAGAACAAAGAGGTATGGTTGAACGACGACATCGTATTATGCGAGAACTAGGTATGACGATGTTATTTCACAGTCATGTTCCACTATCTTTATGGGTAGAAGCCTTTTCAACAGCTGTTTTTCTTATTAATCGTCTTCCTTCATCGTCTCTTATGTCTGAAACACCATATTTCAAATTGCATGGAAATCATCCTGACTATAGTTCTCTTCGAGTATTCGGTTGCAAATGTTTTCCATACACATGGGACACGAAAAATAATAAGTTTGATCCTAAATCTGTTTCATGTGTTTTTGCAGGATACAGCGAAAAACATAAAGGATATAAGTGTTTTCATCTCTCTAGTCGAAAGTTTATTATTTCTCGACATGTTGCCTTTGATGAAAATGATTTTCCTTTCAAATATAATAAAAAGTCTCCTACGAACTCCCACGTTCATAATTTGTTTGACTCATGGCTAACTTCTCATGTTAGTTCTGAATCAGGTATGACCTCGCAGGATAATATCTCACATCCTATCTCTAATATCCCGCTCCCAGTGATTGTCACTGATGTTTCACAAAGTGACCCAACGCCATCCTTCGACGATATTATTGATGAAGCCACACCTGAATCTGGCGAGTCCTTAGCACCTGATCTAACAACTCCTTCAGATATGCATGTAACCGATTCCACAACTATATTGTCTGAGCTGCACCCCAGCCCTCCACATCAACAGCATCATATGACAACCCGCTCTCATCATGGTATTTTTAAACCAAATCCTAAATATGCATTGAACGTTTCTAGCAGCGTACCTCGTGAACCCAAGACAGTTAAATCAGCGCTATCACATCCGGGATGGAAAGCTGCGATGCTTGACGAACTTATAGCTCTTCATCAAAATAAAACATGGCGACTTGTTCCACGAACATCCGACATGCATGTGATTGGATCAAAATGGGTCTTTAAGACTAAGCTGCGACCTGATGGTACACTGGATCGCCTCAAAGCTCGCCTAGTGGCGAAAGGTTACCATCAAATTAATGGGCTTGATTATACAGAAACGTTTTCACCTGTCATCCGTCCAGGTACAATTCGCCTAGTTTTAACTGTTGCTCTTGTCAAACACTGGCCAATCCGACAATTAGATGTCAAAAATGCATTTTTACATGGCTATATCAATGAAGCTATTTACATGGAACAACCGCCAGGTATGTCTGATTCTCACTTTCCAAATTATGTTTGCAAACTTAAACGTGCTTTATATGGACTTAAACAGGCACCTCGTGCTTGGTTCGATAGGCTTAGTAAATTTTTGCTTTCATGCGGCTTCTTTTGTAGCCTCGCTGACCCTTCCCTTTTTATCTGTCACTCTAGTAAAGGTGTTCTTGTCTTATTATTATACGTTGACGATATGCTTCTTACAGGATCTTCTAATGATATTGTCACTTCTTTTATTAAAACATTAAGCTATGAATTCTCGATGAAGGACCTTGGACCAGTTCATCATTTTCTAGGAGTTGAGATATCTTCCACGTCTGATGGGTTGCATCTTTCTCAATCACACTATGCGCTTACCATCTTGGAGCGATCCAACATGTTAGACTGCAAACCCATGCCAACTCCGCTCGACGTCAAGTTACAACCCTCGACTGATGCGCCTCCTTTCGAAGATCCCAGCCATTATCGTGGGATCGTGGGAGCACTTCAGTATTTGACTCTCACGCGTCCGGATTTGTCTTACTGTGTTAACTATGTCTCTCAGTTTATGCATGCACCGACGATCGCTCACATGAAACTCGTCCATCGGATCCTTCGCTACCTAAAGGGCACGATCTCCACTGGTTTACATCTCACTTCTACAACTACTCTCACATTGTCAGCTTTTTCTGATGCTGATTGGGCAGGATGTCCCACGACACGACGCTCGACTACTGGCTATTGCACATTTCTCGGCTCCAATATTATTTCTTGGTGTGCTAAGAAGCAACATACTATCTCGCGCTCCAGTACCGAAGCAGAATACCGTGCTATGGCTAATACAGCAGCCGAGCTTACCTGGCTTACCTACATTCTCAATGATCTTCGCATCCCAGTTCAACCGCCACCAACGATCTATTGTGACAATATCAGTGCTTTGTACATGACAGTCAATCCAGTCTTTCATGCACGCAGTAAACATATCGAACTGGACTACCATTTTGTACGTGAACGTGTTGCTATTGGGCTACTTGTTACTAAACATATTCCTTCGACGAATCAAATTGCCGACCTCTTCACCAAATCGGTCTCGAAAGCTACACTGGCTTCGTTTCGCGCCAAACTGTGCCTTCAACCTCGGCTCAGTTTGCGGGAGGGTATTGGCAATATAATATCAAGTGGATGACCTAGGAGTAATAAGGCGAATGATTATGGAGTGACAAGGGGGATTAGGTCAATCCACTAATTATGGAGAAATAAGGTGATATCAATTAGAAGATTTAGTCAAAGGTTATGGATGGTATCAAGGATCCCAAATAGTAATATATTCTCTTACATATGGTAGTCGGGTCAATAAGGAAAAGATATCTCTCTATTTAGTGCTCATTATTGTGATTGATTGTGCTACGATGTACTCTATATATATGCTCATCGCTTGTAATAGTCTTAAGCTATCAGTCAATAAAATATTCATTAGTCTTTTCTCGATTTCAGTTTTTCTCTATATGAAATTGATCCTTATAGAACAAGCTACTTCTTTAGACTGTTCCAAAAAAAAAAAGAAAAGAAAAACATAGAAGGATGCTCTATCAGTGTAGGGAAACAAATAGAAATATTTTATGTATTATTTGAGGTGAAAATAAGAGTATACCATGTCTGCGAATTAAGGTTTTTCTGAAACTTCCGCGGCAGAGAAGTAGTTCGTGTGCGTGTGTGCACTGATGGGACTTTCATATAACAGATTTGTTTATTCACGAGAAAATGAGAGACTTCCATTATTTGCGTGGGAGACAAGTTCAACGGTTTGTACAAGGAAATTAATACACTTTATGGACTTTTCCGACCAATCCTCTAGAAATTTTGAATATAAAATATATATATATATATATATATATATATATGTATCTTAACCCTAAAGTCCAATTTAAGTACTGTTTGCATTTGAAGAGGTCTTTTGGGATGGTGGTCTTGTCTTGGTCTTTCTTTAGTGGAGCCATCGATGGCTCTCTTTTAGTTTTACCACCATAGTAAAATACTATGATTAATCAAGAAATATTTGTCAACATCCGATTAGATGCGTTACTTTAAACACCTGTTTGGGCTTTTTAACCATTGTATATTTGTTTATGAAATGAAAAACTTGCTATCGTTTGGAGAAAAATATTAGACAAATTTACGGTAATTCGGTAGATAATAAAGACTCATGTGAGCCAAGACAACCAAATAAAACAGAAAGAGAAATGACCGAAAGAAAATAAGAAGCGAAATCTTAATAGCGACGAAATAAAGAACATATCACAAAAGTGGCTATTAAGCAGATCTACGCTACTCTTCACTGACTTCAGATCTTGTCTTCTTGACTACTGCTGGCAGTCCCGCAAGGAGAGAAATAGCTCTACAAAGTACGATGAGAATAAAACTCCCAAATAGTAAGACTAAACAAAAAAACAAAACAAAAAGAACATAGAACAGTAAATAAGGCGTTATAACATTTCTCTCTCTAGGCGATTTCTCTCCTCCTTCTCTCCAGACGGATTAAATTAAAAAAAATAAAACAAAAAGAATAAACCCTAGAGAAAAAAGAGCAGCCGCCAGCAACATTACCCTCTCCTCCCTCACCCCGTCACCCACCGCCGTCTCCGGCCACCACTAGGCCGGCCGGTGGGTGCAGGACTCGATGTTTCCGTCATCGCAGCCAAGGACCCGCGGGCACCACAGATCTAACACCTGTTTTCCGTCGTCGCTGTCCAAAGACCTCCCTCAGCCACGCATCAGCCGCACCCCAATCCACCCCCGTCGCGCTCTCATCCCCCGCTGCTCATACCCCACATCAGCCCGTCAAACTTGCAGAGCCGTGCCACCCCTCCACCACCATCCACGTTTTCTTTTCATTCGGACAGGACTGTTCATCTTACAGCCTCCACCTGCGAAACTTGCATCAGCCGCCACAAACTGGCTACCCAGCAGAGCCCCCTTGCCTTGAGCAGCTCAACTATATTTCGATTTCCTCGATTTTGCTCGTTGTTTTTTTCTTGTTGATCTTTGATATGGCGACATCGTCAATAATGTGTGGATCGATGATGTGTGGAGTTTCTTCTACGACAGAGAATGTTCTATTAAATCTTCCAGATCTCGAGAAATTAGGTAGAGATTATCCATCGTTTGATGAAAAATTTGATGGTGAAGGATTTAAGGAATTGCTGAATCGTGTTGTTGGAAAGGATGTGTGGCATTCTGCTATGGATCAGGGGAAGAATTTGACAGACGTGCCTTTGGAGGCTACTGATAATAACGTCATGGTGATTGAAGATGAGTCTTATTTGAGCCGCTCACAAGGAAAAGAACTATTTCGGCGAGGCTTTCTTGACCTTAAGAATGGTGCGGGTTCTAGGCAAGTATTAAATGAAGCGAAAGGTATTGATAGGGGGGCAAAGGCGAACCTATGCAGCAGAAACCACCAGCCTCTCAAGTCTTAACGGGCGATGGGCCTTTGCTGTTGGAGGGGATGCCGCAGCTGAATATTGCTCCAGCTAAGTATCATTCAGATGCGGGCGTGGGTTCTATGATTCTCAAACCTTTAAAGGGTGCTGACGAGATTAGTAGCGAGGTGTTTCAACGGCAGACATGTACTCCTCCCCCATTGAAGGGGCTGAGATCGGATGATGATGATGATGGGGTGACTTCACCAATTACGGAAAATGGAGGTGATAAATCTTGTCTGGCGATAGGCACGAGTGATGCTACGATTCCATCAGCCAGGGTACAGCCTATCACGGCTAGGGTTGTGACGTCTCCATTGCAGGCACAGGTTATCACTGCGTTGGATGCCATGGAGTCTAATGCGACGGGGTATGATAAGCAATCTCCTAGGAGGGTTAGTAGTCCCATCGCTAGTGGAGGGACTATTAGCCGTCAAGTTACTCCCACCGTTTCACAGAGGCCATCGTTTTCGTTTGCAGATGTTCTTTAAGATCGCTCTGCTGGAACTGCCTCGTTGAGGAAAACTCAGCAACAGAGACTTCAGCTTGACTTTACTCCACTAGAGGGCACTCTTGAAGTTAGGCCGCCTTTGCATGTGGTTGTTAAGGGGTGCTTCCGTTGGAAGCAGACTCTTGTTGGATACTTTCTTGGCCGTAAGCCTTATTTTCCTATTGTCGACAAACACTTCAGATCATTGTGGACACCTGGTGGAAATACGATCGACATCTAATGGATTCTTCAAATTTCGTTTTGAGTCAGCAGAGGCGATGGGCGATGTGCTAGAAGGTGGACCATGGTCGCTTAATGGTCAGCCACTCATTCTGGAAGAATGGCGTCAGGGCATGACTTTCGAGAAGAAAACCCATCACGAGGTCCCAATATGGGTTCGTCTTCGGCATCTTCCTTTAGAGTACTGGACGAAGGAGGGTTTAGGTTTTGTGGCTAGTGCAGTTGGTCGTCCACTTTTCCCAGATGCATTTACCACCACTATGGAGCGTATTGACTATGCTAGGGTTTATGTCTTGAAGAACCTCAGTCAACCATATATTGACAATTTTAATCTCCGACTCCCTGTTAAGAATAGAGATCAAGTGGATGTTATTAATATTAAGGTGGAATACGAGTGGCGGCCTTCTCGGTGTTCTATATGTTCTGGCATTGGACATAATGATTCAGCATGTCCAACCAAAATCAAGCCGAAGGAGCAGTCTACCCCACACACAGTAATATCTCAGGCCACTTCAAGGCAAATTGTGAAGGATAAACGAGCTTGGACGCGAGTGGTGGCGAAAGGCAAGGCAATAGCTCGCGATACGGCTACTCGTGATGTGCGTGTCGTTAATGCGTCGCACAATCTGCCACCATCTTCAAGTCTAATTCGTGCTGACCCTTCCTCTTCTCGAGTGCATGAGGTGCAAGGTAAGAATGATAAGGAGGGGCCTGATGAGGGTATGGATCCGAGGAATTCTGAAGAAATTGAGGGCTCGAGCGCTGGAAACTTAATGTGAAGTCGACTTGCGAGCAATGGCTCCCATCTGGTGAAGTCTAACAAGCTGTCCTTCTAGATTTGCCGGGCGATGACATTGTTTCTTGATCCTATATGATCTTGAATGTTTGGAATTTTTCTTTGTTGCCTTTTGATTCGCTTTAGAGTTGGGAGCATATGCCGCTTGTGGTGTATTGCTTGGTTGACTTAGTTTTTGTGTTTGGTGGTTGCATATTAGCGGTTTGGAGCGTCATAATATTGCTCAATGTACGCGGCTGTAGCTTTTTCTTCTTTATCTAGTGAAAATTTCCAAAAAAAAAAACAAAAAGAACATAAAAACACAAAAAGTGGCTATAAATTAATGAAGAAATATTTCCTTGTTCATTTCTAGCCGTCGCCTTGGTTAGTCGTCGTCGGATTGGAACTAATATCATTTGCTAGTCACAAGTTAGCTTACTCAATCATCACAAAAACACTACCTACAGAAAATATTTGGTAGGTTAAAACCAAAACGCAGCACCGAAACTCGCAAAGAGTGCAAAATACAAAAAAAGACGATCCGTCCAAATCATACAGTTTATAACGTACTAAAGAATCCGTATAATCTACTAAAAATAAATAATCCCATCAATAGATGCATTTTTTTCTTTTGTCTATCATTGAAATCTCATTTCGCCGCGCTTTCGTCTGCTCCAGCCTCGTTTTGGGGCACGCATGGCCTCCACACGGTCTCTTCCTTCCCCACATCCATTAGCGCAATGCCTTTGGCTGAGAGTTCGCTGCGTATTTTATCGCTCGTCGCAAATTCCTTGTTTTTTCTAGCCAATGTTCTCTCTTCAATAGCTTGGCGAACATCTGCTTCGGTAAGATCCGCCCTCTTCAGAGCTTTATCCTTCAGTTGTTGCAGTACCTGGCGAAATATTCGAATTTCGATCGACTTTAGATTTTAAAAAAAAGACGTATTTTTCCTAGAGAAACACACAGCTCATACAACAGGAAAAAAAAAGAAACTCGCCTCGGCGTACGTCGAACTGTAAAGCAATCCAAGAACTTCCAAGACTTCTCTGACTTCTTTGTGTAGATCTACGAGCGCCTTGACAGTAGATAACTTCTTTTGCGCCTGCATTTTTTTCTGCAAAGACGTAAAAGGAAAAAAAAAGGCGGGAATGGAGTGGGGAAAGGGAAGGGGAAAAAAATTCATCTGACTCCCATTTTTTATCATATACCTTGAGTGCGTTCACGGAGGTGTTCATAAACCTCAAAGCTTCTTGAAGGGCGGCGTTTAATATGGACGGCGTGTGCAAATCGTCGGCTAGTTTACTCTCCAACTCACTACGCAGATTCTTGATGCACTTCTGTGCATCGTCGCCGACGCTAATTGCTTTTCCTTTCGCTTCGCTATCTAAATCGACCGGCGACACGGCTTCTTCACAGTCTTGCAAAGTCTGTCAATGACGCAAAAAAAAAATGCAATAAAGGGAATGCATAAAAAATACGAAATTCATTTCCAGCTTTGTTTATATTTCACCTGATAAATATAGTACACAGCTTCAGACGATATCTCAATCTGCGCAATCGAATAATTTACGGGAGATCGATAGTGAGTCCCCAATAGGAAATGCCTCAAAGCGAGCGGATGGTATAATTTCGTAACCTGAAATGGTAGAGAAAATTGGAGAAAATTAAGCGGGTGAAGAATTTTCCTACAAAACAAAATGCTTCAAATTTTACCTCGCGGATGGTGAAGAAATTCCCAAGCGACTTTGACATTTTCTCGTCGTTCGCCGTAACAAAACCGTTGTGCAGCCAATAATTGACTTTGCTCTCCGAGCAAGCAGCACAGCTCTGTGCGATTTCATTTTCGTGGTGTGGAAAAATTAAGTCCATTCCACCGCCGTGAATATCGAATACGTGAGAGAGGTAGTGAGCGCTCATGGCGCTGCATTCGATATGCCAGCCTGGCCTACCTGGGCCCCACGGGCTATCCCAGACAGGCTCACCAGGCTTAGCAGCCTTATAACGATGGGAAACGAAAATATTAAAAATAATAACAAATGGAAGTATATTAATCGGCGGTAATTTTTTGTGATTTACCTTCCACAGGGCAAAATCGGCAGGGTTGCGCTTTCGCTCATCGACGGCGACCCTTTCTCCAGCTCTGTTATCCTCTAATTTCCTCCCCGACAGAATTCCGTAATTCGGAGAAGAATCGACGGAGAAATAAACGTCTCCATCAACGGCGTAAGCACAGTTGTTGCTGATAATCTACCCAAAAAAGGGTCGCGGAATTTAGCGAAAGAAGGCATGCAGAGCTATAGATATTACCTTTAATTCTACTTGCATAGCGTAAGAAAGTTCTTAAAGTTGTGAACAGAAGGGTTCTAGAGGGAAAGAAAACCTGTGCTATCATGTCTTTGATCTGCTCCATATGATCGGTAACACGTGGCTGGTGAGTAGGAAGAAGGCACTGGAGATCAGACATATCTTTGAGGAATTCTTCGCAAAACCTACCACTCAACTCTTTGGGATCCTCACCGATCTCATTTGCTCTTCGAATGATCTGAAGAGCCGTATATAATCAGCATCATAAGACAATTCTTACATTAAAACAAACATCAACAAACCTGACCTAAAATAAAGATATCAAGAGATTCGAGGAAATGCTGAAAATTAAGTGATCACCACCAGATCAACAGAACACGCCAGCTATGCTTAACAATAGATTAATGTTCAGATTAAATTTTTTAAGATAGCAACCTTTAACGTAAGTCCCCTAATAGTGTCCGGCATGGAAATTTAATATAAACTGCAAAATATAGGACTCTCAATACATATACATATAAATTACTAACTATAACTATATCGGTAATAAAACTCACCTTATCATCCACATCAGTGAAGTTGCGGACATAAACAACCTCATATCCCAAGAAGCGAAGGTATCTGAGGGATAGACAGGGCATTGCTAGTGTAAAGATCATAAAGAGCACACAATAAAGGCAATGGATCCACATTCATCAACAAATGAAGACATGGCATCCAAGAAATCCTACAAGAACCAAAGAAAGTGATGCCAGACACGCCCTGTCCCACACGATTACTTCGGCAAGTCTTCAGAAGGAAAACAGCGCCCAAGCCGGTTGTCATGAAACCATAATGACCCGCCAAGTAATAGTGCAAATCATGTCACATAACTAAATATTTCCCGAATAGTATACGAACTCATTCCCACTATATTGTTTTGGAATGATAGCCGATCGCGAACTTCAAAATCTATTTTCTATTACCCAGCTCCCACTAACAACGTACAAAAACCCAAATATCCACAACTCGCCATTCACATATTAAAAGAGCAGCGCAAGAAAATAAAGAAACCCTTGAAAACCTCTGGCCGCCAAATTAGCCAAAACCCAAGTGACCGAAACACTAATTACACCCAATAATAGAAATTTAAAAAAAAAATACCCACCACCCAAAATCTAAAATAGAAGATTAGCATCAAAAGAACCCAGAGTTGGCGAGACCAACAAATCTTAATCGAAAAAACATAGAAATTACGAAACCTGTATAGGACGTCGAATGCGACGTAAGCACGCGCATGCCCTATGTGGCTGAAATCGTAAGAAGTAACGCCACACACATACAATCCAACATTCCGCTCCACGATTGGCTTGAAAACCTCCTTCTGCTTCGTCATCGTATTGTACAGTTGAAATTCAGGCCTCCCCTTCGCCATTTTTAGTTAAATAAACCTACGGGAAGGCAAAAGGAGATGTGATTTTGACCGTGAGAAGCTGATGTGCAGGTGATTTATGTGTGTGTGTGAGTAAGGAACCCTAATTGAGTGTATGCGCGGCGTACAGGGGGAGTGTGTCCCCATACAGGTATAACAGAATCTCGTACTGTATCGTAATTTGTACAGTCTTGAGGATTAGTACTTTGCACCTTTGTGCTGCTGTATACCTAATATTACTGTAAAAAGCATTAAATACTTTTTAGGGATTTTTACACATAAATACCCCATTTGAAAAAAAATTTGTAAATCAGTACCCTGTCGGCTTTTTTTTATATATAGGTACCTAACAGAATAAATTTTTTGCAGATAGGTACCCGATCCACAGTAGGTACTCCATACAACAGAACTAGGTACCATATATCAACGTATTTTGGTACATCAATACAGGTAGAATTGGTACCCCGCTACAGCTTGCCGCAAGGTACCGTATGTAACGTATATAGGTACCATATACGGGTACCATATAGATGCATAACACGGTACGCAATACACATATGAAAAGGTACGTTAACACCAGGAAAATGGTACCCCCAATCTAACGGGTACTTAACTAAAAAATTTTCTGACATGGGTACCTATGTATAAAAATTTTATTCAATTAGGTATTTTTCTATAGATTACACTACTTTGTTTTTAAATATATTTTATTTAAGTAATAGGTCCTTAAATTTGTTTAATATTTTAGTGACAAACTTGTAATTAAGATAAAAGGGGCTTTTAAAGTTCAGGCTCAAACATAAGTTTCATTTATATTTAGGATCCTGTCAGAAAATTCATAGTTTTAGGGACCCGTTTTCTGCGGAAACACTTAAGGGTTCTCTGTACCACTTCTCTATTCAACAGTACCACTTCATGGGTCTGCAGTACCACTTCACTGTTCACCAGTACCACTTCATGGGTGTACAATACCACTTCACTGTTCTACAGTACTACTTCATGGATCTACAGTACCACTTCAGTACACTGTATAACACTTGCGAAAATTTAGATCCTTATCTCTAAATTTCATAAAAATCGGGTCTTTAAAATTATAAATTGGGTCTGAAACCTAATTTAAAATATCTTTTGGGCCTGACTAATAATTTGCACTAAGATAAAACTAACTCACCAGAAACCATGATAGTTACTTTGTGGTCTCGTAAGTCATCCTTATAGGGGTCTTTGAACCGAATCGAAATTTCGATTCGCCAAATTTTTCAGAAACGAATAAAGAATTGGTTATACCAAACTAAAATTTAGTTTTTTCGGTTAACCGAAAATAAAAATATAAAAATAAAAAAATTAACAAGAAAAAACGAGACAAAAAAATTAGATGTAAGAGCATTAAAATCCTTCAAAAAAATTCAAATAATAGTGGATATATTTGCACACTGATATGCGTGTGCTACATAATATATAAATGTATTACTAATTATCAATTAATAGTTACTAAACATAGGGTAAATATGACAAGCAATGTAGTGAGTTTTTTTAATTTTATATTATTTTTTAAATTTATTTTAATTGACTCAGCTCCTTACACTTAATAAAAGAGTATAGATAGTATAGTATCATAATTTTATGTATTCCCCACATTAACTAACATATCGAGATATATTATGGTTTAGCCTGGGTGAAAATGCAAGCTCTAGCTATCAAGCTAAGAAAATGAGACTAGCTCGTTGCTCGTTTACACTCCAATTCTGGACTGGTTCTCAATGATATTAGGTATAAGAAAGCCAACACCATCTCGTATTCCGATACTGAAATTATTTATGAATGATTTCTAAATATAAAATACTACAAAAAAAAATGAATAATATTACTTGATGATTAACAATTTGCAGTTTAGGGTTGTTTTTGAAGGTTCTCTAGTTTTATATTCACATTAACTGATGTTACTTTCGAAATTTTATTTCTTTTTTTAAATGGTTGGGAAAAGTACCCACAAGATGCTATTGTAATTAGAGTTGTTCAAACCGTTTGAAAAATCATAACCAAACCGTAACCGAACCGGCAGTCAACGGTTCGGTTAACCGTGGTCAACGGTTACAGTTCAAACCGTAACCGAACCGTCATTTACAACGGTTCGGTTATGGTTATCCATTTCTATAACAGTAAATCGGCGGTTATAACTGGCGGTTTAATCGGGATTAATATTTAAAGTTTAATTTTCTTATTAAGGTAGCCATTAACCAACATTAATTTACTAACCATCGGTTTTCTCTTAGTTTCTTTTTGTTTTATTTAATGATAACAACATTGACCCTTATATTATAGGACTTAATGATCGAGCAATAAAATTAAGCATTAGAAGGAGATCATTATAACGAGTGTTCTTTGAATATTATAGAAGTGAAGAATTATTAGATGAATGATCATATTTTTTTTTATTCAAGGTGTAATTTTTTTTCAAATAGTGAAGTTCTATTTTTTTAAAACAATTTTAAGCTTCAATAATTTATTTAGTATTACTAAAATCCAATTTATTTCAAAATTTTACACAAAAAATTATATATAAAAGAAAATGTTTAACCGTAAACCGGCGGTTTCAAACCGTAACCAACCGGCTCAGGAAAACCGTAACCGTAACCGTGATTACCAAGGTTCGGTTACGGTTAGAGATTTTTACTAACCGTAAACCGGCGGTTTATAACCGTGAACCGTTACCGTAACCGGCACGTCTAATTGTAATTAGGCACAATAAGATACATCGGAAGCGAATCCGAGCTTCATCTCATCTTCGTCTATGGGACTATTATAGAGCTTAAAGTTGGACAGAGTCAGACTGCCCAACAATTGGCGGGCCAGATTGGGCCAGCCCAAATCCTACGGGCTTAAGATTCTTAGGCTCGAGCTCGGGCCAGCCCGTCGGGCCTGATGGGCCTAGATTGTTTTATATTTTGTAAATTTTTTTTAAAATTCTTTTATTTATTCATTAGTAATATATTTTATACTATTATTACACAGAATATTACAAACGTATAATTATATAAAAATTATATTCCATAAAAGATAAAAAAATATTAACTTTTTGCTTATAAAATTGAATTTTATTAATATAATACATAGAAAGAAAAGCAAAAACTAATATAGCGGGCCCAATTTGGCCAACTTTCCTTGGGCTATTTGTCCTACGGGCCATCAACCCGGTGGGCCTGACGGGTGGGGCCAAATAGGCCCATTCATGTTTCGTTTCAGGAAATTTTGGTTCGAGCCCAGTGTTTTTTAGGGCCTAATCGGTTCAGCCCACGGGCTCGGCCCAAATATTCAGCTCTAGATGACCATGACTTCGAGCAAGGTAATAATTTCTAATTATGTGACATTCCACAAGACCCACAAACAACTAAAATTTTAGCCATATACCTTCCACGAAATTTACTCTTCATCTAACTTGTCATTTCTAGTCTAGTAATGTTTAGGAATAATTATAATTGTAGTGTTATAAATTTCTGGAAAGTCTTCTAATGTGTCCCTATAAAAGCTTAATCCAGTGTGTTTACACGGTTATCTTAAATAGTTTTTCTATATTTCCTTCGGTCATTTTTTAATCGCTTCCCCTAGTGAAAATATGACTACTTTGACGGCATAGACATGACTGAGAAAACGAAAAGGGAATTCTGTAAGGGCTCGTTTGATACGATGTTTTTGTATTTGATGGATATAAGTTATTTGTGTATGGCGATACAGGGATTCGTTGATAGAATATTTTCACATGTTTGTTAGGTGTGTTTTAATTATTTGGGTAATGATATAGATATTGTTTGATAGGTATGTTTGAGATGTATATGGAATTTGTAAATCTACTCAAAAGACATTTTTAACCTTTTTATAAAAAGCAATTAAAAAAGGAAATTCCAAAAAGCATATTTCCAAGTGACCCCCAATTATAGAGCTTCCGTCCTCCCAAATTACAGAGCTTTCGTCCTTGCTAAAATGACCCCCCAAATTACAGAGCTTTCGTCCTCGCTAAAATGACCCCCCAAATTACAGAGCTTCGTCTCGTCAATTTCTTACAGAGCTTGAACCAATTCCGTTCACCTCCTGCCCGGCCACATGCCCGCCACCGCTGCCCGTGATATCATCGTCTTCCAAGGGCAGCCTTTCGTACGCCGCGTTTCCAAAGACGCCGCCATTACAACCACCGGCCCAGCAGCCACCAAGGGACCCACCACCGCGTAGCCCACCACTTTCCACTGACCTCCGGCGAGGTAAACCGTCAGACCAGAAGCCGCCGTCGGCGCCGGAGCTGGAAGAAAGCTCCCCGAAAGAGGCCGTAGTGGACGTCGCAGCCCGCCTTTGATTCTTGCTCGCGAATCATCGCCGGAAGAGAGGGTAAAGGCGGAGGAGATGGGTCGACGTGGCCTTGTTTCCTATCGGGGGTAATGTAAAAAAAGTATCGATATACCCACCTCTGTGGTGGGTTTGAGTATGCAAGCTTGATAAATGATTTTCGTGTAACAGGCATGTATCATGTATAGCTTTACACTGCTATCAAACGTGAGCAAATTTTGTCATACCCATTTGATACCCATCTATACATGAGTATCAAACGAGCCGTAAAAGTTATAATATGACTAAAATTTACTATTTTCTTACTAAATTTAAATAAGAGCAATATTATTGCCAAGGACACTTTGGGAAACTTGATCTAACCCACTATAATTAATTAACATAGGTCTTTTTTTTTATCTCATTCATTACTCCATATATAAGGCACCAAGCCTTCACCTTCCCGGCGATTGTTTCATATAACGCAATCACCACCACAGAAAAGAAAACAAACGGCGAAAAAAACAAACCCTTTTTTCTCTTCTCAGCCGACCATTTAACACTAATATATCTCTTCGATTCATCTCAGAAAAACGATAATCAGACTCTTTTTCACAGCATCGCAGCTCTTATTTCTGAGTTCCTAAGATTTTCGCCGGCGGCGAATGCATTGATTGAATTCTTCTTTTATCTTTTTATGGCTATGGGGACGGAAAGATCGAAGGCTCTCCACAATTTCACCATGCCCGGCGACCTCCGATGGGGAAATCAGAAGCTTCTTCGGTGCATGAAAGTCAACTCGAACGGCGGTCAAATTCCCTCCGCCGCCGCCGTCGACCGCGATAGCCCAGGCGGTTCCGATCCGTCCTACCCACGCCGAGGCGGAGCCGCCTGCGCGGAACCCGAAGTTAAAAAAAACGCCGGCGAAGGGTTCTTCTTCTCCTTCTTCGTCCGGTGGCGGCCGACTGAGGAAGGCGGAGCTGGGATGCGGAAGCTCCGACGGTGGGATTGCCGCCGTGAGAGAGAAGGTGCTGTTGGATCTCCAAACGGCGGCGGAGAAGATGAGAGAGGCGATCTTCAAAAACGGACTCGCAGATGGAGAAATAACCGCCGCCGCCTCCGCCCCACCACTTCCGCCGCTCCAAGCGGAAGGAGAGGCCATCCGTCCGTGGAATCTGAGGACCAGGCGAGCTCCGACGAAATTCCCAGCTGGCGTCGGCGATATCGCCGCCGTGGAGGGCGGTGGCGGAGCGAAACACGACCATGGTTTTCCTCAGACGAAGACAACAGCTAGAAAATCTCCCCCTGCAAGGGCAAGCGCCGGCGCCGGCGCCGGCGACAACAGTGAGAAACATGAGAGGCCGAAATTCTGCGTTGCCCTATCGAAGAGAGAGATTGAAGAGGATTTCTTCTCCATTGTCGGCCATAGACCACCTCGGAGGCCAAAGAAGAGAAACAGAGCTGTTCAGAAACAATTAGATGTGAGTAAACAAAACGTATTATTCAAAATTCTTTAAATCTTTTCCATATCTCTAATTTATATAATTCTCTCTTTTTTTTCTTTCTTTTCTTTTCCGTTTTTATTGCAGACGCTATTTCCTGGATTATGGTTGACAGAAGTTACGCCTGACATGTACAAGGTTGTCGAAGCTGCGCCCTAATGAAGAGAAAAAATGTCTTCTCCTTTTTCTTCTTATCTACTGTGTTGATGGTTAAAGTTTTCTTTTTGCTTATTGGAAGATAATTAAGGTGTTATATTTTGATTTTCTTGGGCGATAATGCTTATTTAGGTTTGTATTTTCATTTTAGATTTGTACTATTTTATATGTTTTCTCTATGTGATAGGAATGAAAGAAAAGAGGTTACCTGTGTAATGACGTTTTCCCTTTTGATGATTTGCTCTTTGCTGCTGCTGAGGTTTCTGCAAAAACATACTTAGAAGCATTTATATTATTACTACTCTTACTGTCTTTTCTGATTATTTATTCTGTCCAATGTCTGAATAAGATGTGATTCATTGCTTGCTTGCTATCATAGTCTTGATGTCCACGATGTCTTTCTTTTTTTTTAAAAAAAAATCATGAGCTGTTACATTTGATTGATGATACATTTAAGTTCTTTCTATATACTCAGGAATGCAAATTTTCTTTCGATAACACCAATGTTGCGTATGGCGTCGCGTTTTGGTTCCGTAGCGCGTAGCGTAAAAAACGTAGCGCATTTCGTGAGTATTTCGGACAGTTCATTTATAATCTGAAAAATTATAATATATGATAATTATTAATAAATAGAGTAGTTAAATTAACTAATATGATATTAACTATCATCAGTTTAAAAAAATTATCATCAGATCAAATAAATTATTCAAATAATTGGGAACGACATATACTAAACAACACGTAAGTTTCTTGAAAAAAGAATAACGATAATTACAATAAAAAATTGAAATGAAAAAAATATTAAATTAAATAATTATTAAAGAAAATATAAAGGATTTTAGTTTAGATAATGTTATCTCAGTTTTTATAGTTCCATTTATATACGTTAGTTTATATATTTTAGTTTAATATTTCAGTTTAAAACATCGGTAATCTATAAAAAATATCCAATTGGAAAATTTTTTTACACATAACTACCCATGTCAGAAAATTTTATAGATAGGTACCCGATTTAATTTTACCAGTTTCTTTAGTCATATCGTACCTTCCTGTGTGTATATTGCGTACTATAACACGTTTATATAGGGTACCTAAATATAGGATGCGTCGTACCTACGGGCATGCGTGTGTCACATAGGGCGTACCTAAATATAACATACGTCGTACCATTTTCTGTTATATAGGGTACCCAAATGTGTTGAGATAGGGTACCCAAATGTGTTCTTTGGTGTACTTTCGGGGATCAGGTACCGATGTGCAAAAACTTTGTTCTGTTAGGTAGCTACATATAAAAAAATCCTGACTGGGTACTAAATTACAAGTTTTTTTTCAAATAGGTACTTATGTGTAAAAACCCCTTAAAACATTTTATTTCAGTTTTTTAATATAGTTTTATTTAGTTAATTTGTTCTTGTATCGACCAAATCAAAGCAATAGTAAGCTGAGTTGTCCCACACCGGTTATCATCAATGGCAAAAGCTGATAAATATTCTATAGATATGCTTTATTTGGTTCAGCTCACAACCGTGCCACATTTAAGTGGTATGCATACCTTTGTGGGCTTTGAGTTAGTAAATTTTTGTTTGGGCTTCTAGCGGCTTAAAATAATTAGGTCGGCCCGTAGTTGACCGAATTTTCCAACTATGTTCAACTCAAAAAGCGTGGGTAATAGCCTGAATAGCGTAATTTAGCGTGAATAGCGTAATTATAGCGTGACACGTCATAAATAGCGTTCGCTATTTGGGCAAAACTCTATATGTATTACTCGTTGACGCGTTTTCGAGTGAAAACACGCTATAGCGCGATATGTAGCGCGGTATAGCGCGCTTTTTAAAACATTGGATAACACATCAAATTTATCCCTTCCGGCAAATATTTAGATATACTGTTTTATACAAAGATTTCCACAGCTTATATAGATACTAATATGACTATGAAATTTCAAAGTAATTTATAGACGGAAGATTTATTTTGGTCATTTCACATTATTGTTGCTGAACCGATCGAGGGGTAGTTTTGATATTTTGCAAACCTCATGGGTTTTTTAGATAGTTGGCTTATTTACCCCTTTTTTATGACGTTTGAAACATTTTATTGCTGGTGATAATTCTTGATTGAAAACGTTACATCTTGTTCTTTTAACTATACAAGTTAAATAAAAAAATATTGTTGGCGTAAAGTGGATAACGTTATTAGACAAGCCCCTGTTTAAAATTTTGATGCTATCAGATAATGTATAGATGGTTCTTAATCAACAAATCCAAGTCCTTTTCTTGGTGGGACTACGAAATTATCATATAACGCAATTATCATACACCAAAACACCACGTACATCGAATTTATTTCGGCCACCGCTATTTTATTTATTTGTTATCTTTGATGGGCCTTCTGAGACCATTTGATTTAGGTGCAGGCTTTTTCAATTTATATCTACGTAATTATATACTGAAACTATATTTATATATATTGGTTTCTAAACATGATATTCCTTCCGTCCCGCTAATCTTATCACACTCGTGCGTCCCAATAATTTTATCACATTTCCTTATTTAGCAAAAAATTATCCCAAACAATCAATATAATAATATTAAATATTCTTAAAAGACGTGTCAAAATATACACTTTTTACCTTTTCGTTGTACTATATTATTATAATAATGTCACCTTAATTTGCATGTCCAGCAACTTATATGATAAAGTTGCTGGGATGGAGAGAGTAGTTGTTTCGGTTAGGAAATCAGACATTTCATCATTGGGGCCAAAAGAGTGTAGGGATGGCAATTGGGTCGGGCCTAGAGCCGGACCCGGTTGGACCTGCCCCTAATGGGCTCCGTATTTTTAAAATAATCGGGTTACGGAGCGGGTAATGGAATTCATTTCTCTACCCGGCCGGGTCTGGGCCTGGTCGCGGGTTTGGCACCCCGGCCTGAAACCCGACCCGAATATATTATATTCGTATGATATAACTTATGTATAATTTATTCGTATTATATATAATTTAAAGAGCTAATATTAATATTATTATGAAACGGTTTGTTGGTCCAATGGTTGAGCTTTGGTATTTGAAGGTGAAGTTGTGGATTCGATCCCTAGATGTCGCACAAATTTAATTTTAAATAAAAAGCAAAAATATTATATTACCGGGTCTCGTGGGTTTGACTCGACCTGTCGGGTTCGATCCGGGGCTGGCCGGGTTCAGATCCGAGGCGGGTTGGGCCGGGTTTTGGGTTCAGAAAAAAATAGCCGGCGACCCGTTGCCATCCCTGTCCCATACAATTAGTTGTGAAATGATAAAAAAGAATAGGTATTTTAGTGGGAATAACCGAAATATATATCGGATCGCTATATTTGACATAAAAAATAGAGGTATTTTTAATTAAATAATTAAAAACAAATCAACCATTAATAAAATAAACAACAACGGAAAAGCATTAATAAAATAGACAAATTCGTAACCCCAGATTACGAATTACTAACTCGTAATCCCAGCATACGAGATACGCTGGCACGCTGACCCGCTGACCCTGACATGGCACTAACTCGTAATACCATAATACGAGTTAGTAACTCGCCCAGAAAAATGGAGCCCCCACGATTTACTTAATGTCCGACCAAGCTGCATGGCCATGCAGCGTGTGCAGCGTGTCGGCAATAATTCCTCTAACTCGTAATATGGTGATACGAGTTACGTGAATTATCACAATAATTCATATAAGTCGTACTTTGGTATTACGAGTTACCTGTACGAGTTAACTAACTCGTACTTTGGTATACTAGTTAACTAACTCGTATCACCATATTACGAGTTAAGTTTCTATATATACTACCACCCTTATCGATTGTTTTTAATAACGAGTTAAGTTTCCATATATACCACCTTTATCGATTTTTTTAATAACTCAAACAATGGTGTACAATCGCGTACAAGTCATAGTATATTTCGGCGGCGAAATAATTCAATCATCCGATTCTACCATCAAATATAGTATCCGCCTCGTTGGGTATAGGCGAAGTCGTCTCAACACCAATTTTTCCGAGTTTATATCGTTGTTGTTCGAAATTACGGGTGCTGATAGCAGTCGTTGTTCGCTGATTGTCCATGCCAAAAATGAATACTTTCAACATTCCCGCCACTTTCATCATCTTTTTAAAATCTCCAACGACAAAGATGTACAATTTTTCAATACATCCCGATTCAAAGAACAATTGTGTTGAGGTTTCCGTTGAAATATTTGAAAATTCAAACTTTGATATGAACGAAGAGCCCATCGAAATTTTGAGGAGCGGCCAAGTTTCCTGCGTTTGAACTTGGTTCTTCGAGTATACATGTACGGATTTTCCCGACATTGTCTCAGTTACGGCAGGATTCAGCAATGTTTTCTGGAGATGCCGACGTTTGGTGTTCTATTCAATATGCCAGAATCCGTGTCAAAATCCGTGCCAGATTTCGTGCTTGAACCCGAGGAAGACGTTGATGTTAGTGATTCAGAAGCGGATGATGAGGATCAACTGTCCGAGTTACCCGATCCCAATGAGGACGATGATAACAACGACGACGATGCGCCAGATGATACCACTCCACTGGCCTCTGCTGCTCCAACATTGTTTCAGTCCGTCCCGTTTTCCAGACGTACGAAATGCCACCTCCTGGAGGTGACGACTACGGTGGTTACGGGGAGTTTTACGACAGAGATACTATGTTTTGTCGAGGTATGATTTTTCCAAGTAAAAAACATTTACAACGTGCCGTCAAAGATTTTTCGATCAGGGTTGCTAGACGCGAGTATCACATCAACGAGAGCAGCAATACATGTTGGAGTGTTCAATGTAATCACATGACTGATTGCCCACGGAGACTGAGGGCATCCTTCAAGCCAAAAAAAGGTTACTAGTCTGTTAAAAAATTTGAAGGACCGTACACTTGCTATATGACTGAGCTGGCGAGCACACACCGTAATATCTCTAGAAATTTTATTGCTGATTTGTTGGTTGGAACAGTGAAAATCGATCCGCAGTTCCTATCCAAAAATGTCCAACAACTCGTGAAAGATAAAATAGGCTACGAAATCTCGTATATTCAATCTTGGCATGGTCTGAAAAGAGCTATAGAAAATGTTTACGGTACATGGGAAGAGTCTGTTAGCAAACTCCCAATATTTATGAAGGCGTTGCAGCATTACAATCCAGGGACAATCGTGAGGTGGCTCCATCTGGAGACAACGAGACCTGGACACTTCCAACTTATGTTTTTTGTGTCGATGGTGCGCACGCACTCCAAACACAAATTGTTGATTGCTACGTCTCTGGACGCCAACCAAAACGTCTTTCCCTTGGTGTTTCCTATTATCACGGCAGAAAGTAGACACTCATGGACTTGGTTCCTTGACCATTTGAACCCGTGTGTTAGAAAATCAATCGGTTCACCTTATTTCGGATCGTCACCCATGTATTTAATCTTAGTAATGTAATTTACTCGTTATTTTCGTAAAATCAGTTACATTTAGTGGCGTATATGGTGTGTAGTCTTGTGGGAGCAGTAGAAGCGACTGAATTTTTTCGTCCACCAAATAGACTGCATCGCTTCTGTCTTCGTCATGTAAAATCAAACTTTTTCAATAAATTCAATAATCAACAATTGAAGGA
The DNA here is from genome assembly GCA_027422505.1 of Craterostigma plantagineum. NCBI lineage: Eukaryota > Viridiplantae > Streptophyta > Magnoliopsida > Lamiales > Linderniaceae > Craterostigma > Craterostigma plantagineum. The sequence continues at coordinate 9,768,096 of JAPQWV010000011.1, read as the reverse complement.
TCTATGTCATAGAGCTGGTACTGCACAAACATTGGATCGCATTATGGATCAGATTGCGGAAATTAATGAACATGCGAAGCCATGGTTAGAAAAAGTAAACATCGAACAATGGACGTTCGTATACGACGGTGGTTACCGATGTGGTGTCATGACGACTAATATTTCAGAAGGTCTCAACGGGGTATTAAACGGTGCTCGAATGCTACCCGCAAGAGCAATCGTCGATTTCACTTTTTATAGGTAAGCTCTAATCACGACCTTAGTTTTTTTATTTTAATTTTGTTGTCATGACTTGTTCTTTTATTTCTTAAAATTCACAGGTGCGTACAGTATTTTCGTGATCTCTTTCAAGAAGCATCGTCACTAATGGCGAATAATGAAACTAACTGGTCACATTATGCAACGAGAATATTTCAAAGTTGGACGGCAGAATCTTGGGATCACGTTGTATACCATTTTGATGTCCGACAACATACAGCAGAAGTCATAACATCTGGAATTCATCAGCGTACATATGTGGTAAGGATCAATGATCGAACATGCACGTGGGAAATTGGAGCATGTATAACATCCCATGTTCTCACGCACAAGCAGCTTATCATCAATGGAAAATTCACTCCGGTAATCTAGTGGGGCAGTATTATAGTAGATGAGTATTTGAAGACATATGAAGGTACCTTCGAACCATTGCACGATGAACGTTATTGGACCCTCGAAGATTGGACTCTTATTCGTAACGAATCTCGTCGATAGAGAACTGGTCCCGGAAGATATAGTCGAACTCACATCAGGAATGAGATGGACCGGGGTGAAACTCGTGCTAGACAACGCGGACAGCGACGACAATAATATACTCGTTGTTTTCACGTTTTGGTCTTATATATCCACAGTGGTTTCGAAATTGGTTTTCTAATGATAAATATAATAATAATAATCATAATAGTAATTATAATAATAATAATAATAATAACAATAATATTAATAACAATAAATTTAATCATAATATTAATAATAAATATAATAATAATAATAACAATAATAGTAATCGCGCTAAATATATTACTAATAATAATAACAATAATATTAATAACAATAAAGATAATCATAATATTAAATAAATATAATACTAATAATAACTAATAATAATCGCGCTAAATTTAATACTAATAATAATAATAAAAATAATAACAATAATAATAATGATAACAGTAAATATAATAGTAATAATAATACTAACAACAACAAATATAATAAAAATAATAATAACCATAATAAATATAATAAAACTTCACAAGCGGAATAAATTCACAAATTTGGATGATCGTCATTACAACAAAAAAGAACACTCTATCAGCCATGACGAGCTAAATGACCGCCGGTCCCACAACGAGCTGGCCTACGAACTCTATTTCCTCGACTGTTACCTTTCTCCGTATCATCTATCGGACTTCGAAGACGTCGCAGTCGTGGGGAAGGTGTCGTAAACGCCTAAGATGTGCGGCGACAAAATAATATTTGATTTAAATTTTAGTAAATGAGGGCTTTCAATTAAAATAATGCATTTTACGCTTTAAAATAATTTAACATACCTGATGATCCATATACTCTGGCTGTGAGCTGTGTTGGACTGCAGATGATTGCAAAAAAGGAGAAAAATCCTCAAAGAACGACGGGTTCATAGCTTCCTGCACCTGAGATGGTCCGGCCTCATCTACGTGAGATGGTGGGCCTCATGTACGTGAGATGGCCCACTGATTCGTCGAATTCGGCGTCGCGAGATAAAAATGTTGTCCATCTGCTCCAGTAAATGGATCGACTCGTCATAATCTCCGCTCCTCGCGTAACGAAGGTTGTCATGAACCCCGCGTTCCTAAAAATGGAAAAGTATATATCATTTGGGCTATTAAACAAATAACATTAATACATAAATTAAACTTACGATGCTCGACATAAATACTGCATCCCCCATCTGGAAATCCTGTGAGATCTGCCTCGCATTTGGAGATATATAGATGCGAGTGATACGATGAAACCAGTCGTAATATCCATACTCCACTGACATGAATTCAGTCGTGGGAGGACCATTAAAGACGGTCTCCTCTTGATTCTCCCATAACCCAATCCAGCATGCATGGTGAGATCTCCAATCCATCCCTGACCGCTGTCGCCGCTCGTACGTATGGAGATTGATATCTTGATATGGTGGTATAACGGGAATCCCTTGGATAATTCCAAACTGTCGAAATACTCGTTCGGGGTAATGCCACTCCACGATATTGAAGAAGATCAGTGGACACCTCGATCGACAAGCGATCAGTAAGCACTCGGCAGGCAGAGCGTCGATCTCCGAGAGCGTCATATCGTACGGAGTCCATACAAATTAATGCGGCTGCAGCCGATCAATGCACTCGCGAATTGTGCGTACGTTCGAGTTCGTCGACGTAGTAAAATCAAAGAATGTGTTCCACCTGTCAAATATTTACACAACAATTATAAATGTAAGAAGGAAAAATAAAATTCGCAACTTTTGGATAACGACCATACCTCGCAGCATGTGGCGGTATCGGTAAGACTATCCTGTCGATTATTCGGGACTCTATCGTGATACAATTAACACCCCGAACTGGTTGAATGATAAGATCCTCACATATGCCCATGCCTACACAAATTTCGCAGTCTAAATAAATTTTGAAAATAACTATAAAATTAATCAAAGTTTCTATATAATTACCTGCAACAGCCGTAGGGGCCCGTCTATATTAAGCTCTTTCGGCTCGCATGCCGAACAAAACTCTCTGTATAGGAATGCCAGCACCGCACTATCCCAACTAAACGTGTGCACCTCCTCAATATCCTCCAACAACTGAAGGAACATCAACGATACAGTGCTGCCACTACAATCGGGGAACATCACCGCACCGAAGAGCAGCATCGCATAACCCCGTGCAGAACACTCGACCTCTACCTCATCACTATCATCCGTTATCGGATTGTCCAACAACCAACTCGCTAACGACTTCATCGATAGCGATGACCCCTTAATTTTATCAGCACTCGGTTTAAAACCTAGCAACAGCTCGCACTCGTCCATCCACTGTGTGACCGTCCTCGTATTGATCACACCGGAGACACAACTACCATGTATAGGCAACCCCCACAAAATACCTATATCCTGTAAGGTAACTGTCGCCTCCCCAACAAAAAATCAAACGTATGAATCTGCTTCCTCCAACGCTCTACCAATGCTGTAATCAAATGAGGGTCAACCCTCTGCGACATACAGCTGTAGACGCTGTCCAGACCCATATCATTCAACTTCCCTAATAAGCGACCGTGTAAGACATTCGGTGCAATCCCAGACTACATTCTCTAAGTACCTAATCTTAATCGTTCTATCTATCGCACCCTCATCTAACAACAAATCCCTACTACGGTGATTTGACTGCATCGTCAACACCGAATTCTCAAAAGGTCCATACTACATTAAAAAACGAAATCGAACAAATCAACAATAAATAAAAGCATTTGATAATGATGAAATTAACACAAAAAATCTTATTTTCGAATCGTAACGGGGTCGCTCACCCGAACTAATAGCGCACAGGATGTCGTCGAGGCGGCGGGTCGCAGCGGGGCAGCGGTACGGGGCGGCGGGTCGGGCAGCGGCACGGGGCGGCAGGCGGAAGGGCGTGGAGCGATGGGCCACAGCGAGCCGGCGGGTCGCGGCGGGGCGTCGGGAACGTCGCGGTGACGGCGGGTCACGTTGTCGGAACTCGTCGGGGCGGCGGGGCGCGAGGCAGAAGCGTCTCGGGACGGTGGCGGGCAGCACAGCGGCGGGCGTCGGGTACGTCGGCGGCGGTCGCGGCGGGAGGTGAGGGTGGGGTGGTCGGCGGCGTGAATGCAGGGGCGGCGGCGTGCAGGCACGGGGTGGTGTCGGCGGCGGCGTGTAGCAGGGCGATGGCGTCTTCGTCGGTCGTCTTCGTCGTCGTTTAGTCTTCTTCGTCGCGGCTGTAGGGTTTTATTGTATGCTAGGATTACGAGTTATATAACTAGTATAAGCAGCTTACGAGTTACTCCAAGTAAGACGCACGCGCCAGCGTAGATAGTAACTCGTAATCTCAGCATACGAGTTATTGTAACTCGTAATCCTAGCATAGGAAGTTTGTTATTTTATTAATGGTTTTCATTTGTTGTTTATTTTGTTAAGGAATATTTTTTTTAATTATTTAATTAAAAATGCCAAAAATAGATCACTCATTTGTCACAAGTTTCATTTTTTGTGTGTGTGACAAAGTAATATAGTAAATCGGAATAAATGGATTAGAAAATGAATTTACGACTTGAGAAAACTATGCATTTTCACAACTCCATATAAAAAATATATACATTTAGTTAATTACGTGTCAAATATATAGGCCTTATTGGCCCATTACATCTTAATGGAGGCTTATAATATCGAAGCCCGCAACTAGTTCGTAATAGCTTTATAGGCCCCAACTGATTGAAAATCTGATTTTATTAAATCATAATTTTCTATTTCGCCAATTGGTCGATGGGCATTGAAAGTTTGATCCTCGCTTACCAATACTTTCTATTAGGGGTGGGCATCGGGTCGGGTAGTCGGGTATCGGGTAGTTCGGGTTCAGGTAGTTCGGGTTCGGGTTAAGATTTTCAATACCCAAACCCGACCCGATTTACGACGGATACCCGCTTGTCGGGTATATATCGGATTCGGGTACCCGACGTCGGGTAGTCGGGTACTAGTGTTGGCAACGGGACGGGGGTCCCCGCCCCGCGAGGCTTTCGGGGACAAAATTATCCCCGTCCCCGTCCCCGCCGGATCCCCGCGGGGATTCAATTTTTTTAAAAAAATTAATATTCTAAATTTAATATATAAATTTAATTATATTTTCGTTATAAAGATTATATAATTGATAGTTTTATATATTATTTGTATTAATTTAATATTATTTAATCTATATTTAATATTATTTTAATATTATTTAAATTATAATTTAATATTATATATATTATAATATATATATATGGCGGGGCGGGGCGGGGATCGCCGCCGGGAAAAATCTTTCATGTCCTCGCCCCGCGGGGATAAAAACTCGGGGATTCCCCGCCCCACTGCCATCCCTACGGGTACCCGATTTTTAATTAGAATTTAACTAAAAATATTATAATTCAATAATATTAAAATATTCATGTTATATATTAATATCACTTACAATATTTGGATATTTTGTTTTCAATAAATATAATATATACATTGATATAAATTATCAGTTGTTAATTATACATCAATAAAATTTTGAGAATATATTTTATATTTTATGATGATCTATGCATTGATATAAATTATCAGTTGTTAATATACACTTAAAATAAGAAACTTGTCGAAATATTATTTAAAACTTTAACATCACTCAAAGTTATATATTGATATATGTATTATATATGTTTTTAATGTATGTACAAAACTAATAATTGTTTTTAAAAAAATATATCGGGTACCCGAATAACCCGATCGGGTTGTAAATTACTACCCGATACCCGATCCGATTAACAACTACCGGGTATCGAGTTACCCGATACCCGAAAAATAACCCGAACTACCCGACCCGAACTACCACCCGATCGGGTTCGGGTAAAACCCGAATACCCGAACCCGAACGCCCACCCCTACTTTCGATTGTTATATGGAGTAACATGTAATTGTAATTTATATAGCTTGAGATCCCATTTGTCGGCAAAGTTGATTCATTTGGTTTTGTGCGGTTTTGTGACGCTGAAAAAAGATGTATTTCAACGCTCAAATCAAATTTTTCATCAGTAGGAAGTCATTATTGCATTCCTAGTCAAAGCGATTTTCAATTTGGGTCCAAATGTAAGAAATAGAAAATTAAATTGCCCACATGATTTGTTTATACTTCCATCTCTCGTTAGAATTGTCGAAATGATACTTGCAAAAATTGGTCAAACTGATAGTTTTGAGAAAATTCAATTATGTGTCCGAAGAATTGACCGGGAAAAGTGGTCGTAATTAATAATTCATCATATCTTACCCATATCGTTAGTCTTGATGAAATAATGAGAAAGATCCACCTATGTGCGAGGATTAGTTACCGATATGGAGTATGGACATATGTTTATATACTCAACTAATTTATTTCCCATGCACTGCACGGGTTAACTACCTATAATTATTTTATATTAATATATATCTATTTATAATAAATAGTAGGGGTGATAAACAGGTCGGGTTGGGTCACCTTCGGGTTCAACCCGTTTAATAAACGGGTTGAAAATTTCAACCATGACCTGACCTGTTTACTTAAACAGGTTGAAAAATCAAATCCAAACCCAACCGGCTTTAACCCTAACCCGACCCGCCAACCCGTTTAAAATTAAAAAAGGAAAAATCAAAAACAAAATTGACAGAATTATAAATCCAAATTAAACAAAAAAATGAGAACTAATGCAGTTTTTTTATAAAAACATTATGTGTGAGCGTGAGAGTGAATAGAGAATTAGGGTTAATCCTTTTATTTTATTTATATTAATAATATCTTAATAATATATATTATTCGGGTTAAATGGGTTGATTTTGGGTTGATTCCGGGTTGATTTCGGGTTGAAAATCCGAACCCTAACCTAACCAACTTAATAATTGGGTTGGGTTTGGGTTTACCCATTTACGTAAACAGGTCAAAAATGCTAACCCGAACCTGCTATTGTGTGGTTCGTGTCGAGTTGGCGGGTTGGGTCGATTTTTAACAGCCCTAATAAATAGTGTGATAGTGCGTAGATTGTTTTATATTTTAATCTATTATAATTAATTATTATGAGACACGTGTGGCACCATGAACACTAACATTTCTTTAGTAATAAAAGATAACAAAAAATAATCACGCATTTATCGTATTTTTGAAAATTTTAGATATCATATTTTCAGTCCACCAATTTTGGACCAATTGCAAAGCCATCAGTGGGGCCCACCCTATTTATTGAAAATTTAAAAGCAGATTGGATTAATTCATCGGCACTTTAACTACGAGTCTTGTATGTAAAAGAAATAAAAGACTTGCCAAGGTCGTTAGAGAATGCACAACTTCTGATGCGCAAATGGGCTCATATTTCGGAACGGATCAGTGTATTAACTCTGCATACGTAACATTAACATATCGACATATATATTCTAATATAACATTAATTATTAGTCTAAATACTTATTTATCGAATTGAAGTAACAATTTGCACACCACATGATCTCAGTTACTTGTCAGTTGTCATATTTATGAACTGTATTATAATCTCATACAGCTATATACTATTGAGTATGGGAGTTACTATTTACCGCCCCCTTTTTACTAGTCACCGCCCCCTAAAGGGCTGAAAAAAGACGTTTTTGTCCTTATGATATTTAAATCAATTTAAAAGAAAAAAACTAACTAAATATATAATTCTGGTACGAAATACCGAACTACACACACAAATAAATTCGAACGATCGATCGATAAAGAAATTCGAACGAAATTTTCGACAGGGCTGTTCGGCCCGCACAGGCCCGACCGAAATTTCAGTTCGGCCCGCGCAGGCCCGATCGAAATTTCAGTTCGGCCCGCGCAGGCCTGACCGAAATTTCATTTCGGCCCGCACAGGCCCGGCCGAAATTTCAGTTCGGCCCGCATCGGCCCGGTCGAAATTTCAGTTCGGCCCACTGCACCCGATTAATTTTCACTTTTTCGTTTTTTTTTATTTTTTACTGTAATTTATAAAAACTCAACATATATAGTAGTATTTAGGGATTGAACCCATAACCTCTACTTGACAAAGAAAGTACTTATCCATTGGACTACATAACTTTTTATTAAGAATTATGACAAAGAAATTACTTTTAATAATCTAATTAAATAATCCAATTAAATAATCTAATTAAATAATCTAATTAAATAATCGAATTAAATAATACAAAATAATCCAACTAAATAATCTAATTAAATAATCTAATTAAATAATCTAATTAAATAATCGAATTAAATAATACAAAATAATTCAATTAAATAATCTAATTAAATAATCTAATTAAATAATCGAATTAAAAATATATATACATAGCCGAAGAGAAATTTCGGCCACTATAGGAGCCGGCCGAATTTTTTTTCGGCCCGGGCGGATCCGACCGAAATAACAGTTGACCGAAACACAATTTCGGTCTGGACCATCACGGCCGAAATGTGTTTTTCGGCCTCTTCAAGGTACGACCGAAATACTGTTTCGGTCCTACCTTGATGTGGCCGAAATTATTTTTCGGTCCGACCCGAAAAGACGAGATTGTTTTCGGTCGGGACTTTTTTCGTACGTGATCGAATCAAGTTCGATAATTCACATTCGTACGAACGAATTTTACGTTAATTTGTTTGTTTTGTTTGAGTTTGATTTGAATGATTGATTGCGATTTGAATGTTTTTTTGTTTTGTTTGAGTCTGATTTGAATATTTAATTGCTATATGAAAATTGTTGTCTGGAAAATGACTTTAAATAAAAAATTTAATTCAAAAGGGCAATTTGTCTTTTTTCAGCCCTTTAGGGGGCGGTGACTAGGAAAAAGGGGGCGGTGAATAGCAATCCAGTTGAGTATTGATAAGGACTAAATTAGATGGGCCGAAAAATTAATGAAAGAAAAGCCCAGCAAGTCCGTTAGAAAATAGCTGGTGTTTAAGTAAATATGAAAAGGTGAAAAATAGGCTTGACAGCTCTTAGACAGAAGGAAGCTTCCTTCGTACGCCTCACCAGGGCTAAAAGGTAAGGAAGGAATATAGGGACGCGTGTCAAGTTGTGGTAGGGCAACACCACTGTGCGAAAAGCTGCTACAGGCGCATAAGTCATTCAATCAACCTTTTCCACTGTTCACGTGCTACAATAGTCACGTCCCACGAAATCAGGAAATATTACATAGAAGAGGCTGCGAGGAGCTGCTATAAAAGGAGGGACTTAGCCATTTTTCAGAACAACGATCATCATTCCACGTACGAAGAAGACTTCATATTTTCTCTCTTTTAATATATCAAGCAGTCTCTTTTATCTTTTAACATATATGAGCGAAGGTGAGGTTATTTGAGTGTGTAAATTCCAAAAGTGATAAAGGAAACGTTGAATGCGCCCCGTGGACGTAGGATTCTACAGAATCCGCACGTAATCTCTTCTCTCTCTTTTTACATCTTTATTATGCCTCATTTACATCATATCACGGGCACAACTTGGTCCGCACCGCTCGAGGACCTCCGCGGACCTCAAAATATCCATATCCCCTACTTTCTGTTACGTACCTTTCACGTCCCCAACACATCCCAAATACGTCCGCAACGTCCCAAACACGTCCCCAACGTCCCAAACAGTTTTCTCACCCATGAGCACCTTACGCACGTCCTAAGACTTTGAGATATTAAGTCTACTAGCTATATAAATTTCTCGGAACCACATATAAATCTTTTTGATTGGGATAGCCTCATATCAACTATAAATATTTAGTGTCCGTTTGGTTGTGAGAGGTATTAGTTTTAGTTGAGTTTATATAATGGGGTATGAGTTTTTTGGAATGTATGATTAATGTGTTTAACTAATGATGTATGATATGTTTGGTAGATGGATTTAGATTTTATTGGTTTTAATTAAATGCAATTACAACTTTTTCCTTTTTGTGTGGGCTCCAGATTATAACCACGGATTTATGTCGATTCGTTGACGACGATGATATGTGGATTCGTGGGGCCTATTTGTAATCAACGAGAGAGAGAGGGGTGAGAGAGAGAGAGAGAGAAGAGGTGAGAGAGAGGGGAGGGAGAGAGAGGTGGTAGAGAGAGGGAGAGAGGGAGAGAGGGTGAGCGAGTAGTGTTGGCAACGGGACGAGGCGGGGGCGGGGACCTAATCCCCGTCCCCGTCCCGCGATGCATTTGGGGACAAAATTGTGCCCGTCCTCGTCCCCGCCGGATCCCCGCGGGGATTCAATTTTTTTAAAAAATATAATTTTTTAAATATAATATATAAATTTAAATATATTTTCGTTAGAAATATTATATAAATTATAGTTTTATATATTATTTGTACTAATTTAATATTATTGAATCTATATTTAATATTATTTTAATTATAATTTAATATTATTATAATATATAAATAGGGGCGGGGCGGGGAACGGGACAGGGATCCCCGCGCGGAAAAATCAGTCCCCGTCCCCGCCTCGCGGGGATAAAAACTCGGGGATTCCCCGCCCCGTTCGTGGCGGATCCACGCGGGGACGGGGAATCTCCGCCCCACTACCAACCCTAAGAGCGACGCCGAGAGAGAGAGAGAGAGAGAGAGAGAGAGAGAGAGAGAGAGAGAGAGAGAGAGAGAGAGAGAGAGAGAGAGAGAGAGAGAGAGAGAGAGAGAGAGAGAGAGAGAGAGAGAGAGAGAGAGGGAGGGAGGGAGGGAGGGAGGGAGACAATGATTAAGGAAAAAAAAGAAAAAAAAAAAATAAGGAATTAGATAAATGAGACGCCCGAAATAGAAAGATGGGAAGAATTATGTGGGGCGCCCGAAACAGAAAGATGAGAAGAAATAAGTGGGACAGAGGTAGTAAATAAAATAATAAGTTTGTCTAAAAGGATGGAATTAGATAATGGTAAGTGGAAAGACTCCTTTAATTAATACTCTATTGAGTGTATTAAGGAAATATTAATTAAATCTACCTTTAATAAATCATCCAACCAAACATCATTTTAACTAATACTAACCCATTTAATAAACTTTATACCCTCAACCAAACAAGGCCTTATCAAATAAAGGTAGACACCTTTCAAAGTGAATAATTGCGGTTACGAATCATTTGACTTTCCTAAAAGAAAAGAACCCACAGCGAAATTAAAAAATTACAATATAGTGCTAACATAGATGACTTTATCATTAAATAATGGTAACTATACCAATATAATACTCCCTCCTCCGTCCCAGTAACTTTATCACATAAGTTGTTGGGCACGCAAATTAAGGTGGCATTATTATATAATATAGTACAATAAAAAGGTAAAAAACTGTATATTTTGATACGTCTTTTAAGAATATAATATTATTATATTGATTGTTTGTGATCGTTTTTTTGCTAAATAAGGAAATGTGATAAAATTATTGGGACGCCCGAAATGGAAAAGTGTGATAAAATTAGCGGGACGGAGAGAAGATATGTTTTCAAATAAACAACATGGTTCTTCGTGATCATGGGAATATGCGGAGGATAGTGGAGAAAGCAAAGAGATCACGCGTTGCTTTTTTATAAAATGATGTTATTATTCCATTCGCTTTCCCTTTCTATTAATCCATGTATTAAAAAATTGTTAACAATTTATTACTCATTATCATCCCGCAAACAAAAAATGAATAATAAATATATAGCTTATTGTATTGTATATCTTCCCCTTTGCTTTCTCTATAAATAGCTCTAAGCCTCAAATTTCCATACCTATGCTATAACCTTCTTCTCAGCTCATTCCCCACAAAGATAACCTCACTTTCCTCAAACCCAAATTTAATTTCACCCAATTTATTCAAATTTTTTTAGCCGTCCAATTTCAACCCAAATCCAACTTTTGATTTCAATTAACCCAAAACATTCCTAAGTTTCCATTCTTTACGCATATTTACAATTCAATTCAAAGCCTTAATGGCATTAGCCTATTCCCCTTACATAGTCCCCGAATCACCACTCCCCGCCGCCGCCGAGCCGCCGCAGAATCTCGCCGCCGCCGCTGCCCTGACCCAAGACGATCTGAAAAGAATCGCGGCGTACAAAGCGGTGGAGCAAGTAAAATCCGGCATGGTCGTCGGCCTGGGCACTGGGTCGACGGCGAAGCACGCCGTCGAGCGCATAGCTCAGCTGTTAAACCAAGGAAAGCTTCACAACGTCGTCGGCGTGCCCACGTCCACCATTACCAGAAACCAAGCTCTGTCCCTGAATATCCCCTTGTCCGACCTCGACGCCCACCCCGCCGTCGACCTAGCCATCGACGGCGCCGACGAGGTCGACCCGTTTCTGAACCTGGTAAAGGGTCGGGGCGGATCGCTGCTCCGAGAAAAGATGGTGGAGTCCGCCGCCAGGGAGTTCGTAGTCGTAGTCGACGAGTCAAAGATGGTGGAATACGTCGGCGGCAGTGGGCTGGCCATGCCCGTGGAGGTGATACCCTTTTGCTGGAGCCATTCTCTGAGGAGGTTGGTTGAGCTGTTCGACGAGGCGGGCTGCGACGGCCGTCTGAGAAGGGCGGCGGAGGGCGGCGGAGAGCCCTATGTGACTGATAATGGGAATTACATCGTCGATTTGTACTTTGAGAGGAGCGTCGGCGACTTGAAGGAGGCGAGCGATAGGATTTTGAGGCTACCTGGGATTGTCGAGCATGGGATGTTTGTTGGGCTGGCCACGTCGGTGATCGTCGCCGGCGTCGACGGCGTCACTGTGAAGAGGAAGGTGGTTGGTGGGATGGAGGTGGATTATTTGGCTATGGTGAATTGAGGGATGGGTTTTAGGGTTTTTTTTTTGGAGGAGAGCGTGAAAGAGAAAGTCTTAGATTGGTAGTTCGCTTTCTTTGTAATGAAACGAATGGTAGGAAATTCGTTTGAAGAAGTGAAATTCGATTGGTTTTTGGTGGCGTAGTGTTAACGCCTGGTTTCTTTTCTATTTTTGTCGTGAAAAGCCCAACTTTCTTAATGAAGTTTTGTTTCCGTGCAGAATTCGCAGCTGAAAAGAAAATAAAGATATAATGATGGCTTTTTAAAAAAAATGGGCCGTTTGAACCCCTATTGAATAAAATAGGGCAAATTTAACAGAAATTATTAAAATAGGGCAAAATGCGTCTATTAAAGGCGACGTCGCGCCTATTAGATGCGACAGATGATGTGGCACATAAACACCTCGCGAAAAGCAAAGCGGGGCCCGGCTGGGCCCGCGTGTGGCCCGCGTCGAGTTCAATGCCCGCGACGCGTTGACAACGACCAACTAAGCCCACTAAATCCACTAAAGACCCACTAACGACGGTCACTAAACCCACGAAATCTATTAAATATTAAATATTTTATAAAAATATTCTAGCAATACGCAATAATTAACAGACATCGTCTTACTACCTCGCAACATGTGGCGGCATGAGCAACTGAATTCCATCTTCCTCAGTGGGCATCATCCGCACTCGAGGACGGATAATAACGGGCTGCACAGGCAATATACGAATCCATGCCATATCTACACATGTAATATCCGAGTCCCGTAAGTAATCCGGCCAATAAATTTGCATAAATATTATGTGTTATACGACTGCAGGATATGTGTTTTATAGTCTTATATGTCTTACGTGATTACTTTTATTACGGACCTATGCGAAGATATTAGGACTTAGGAAAATTTGGGTAACATTGAAGTGTAGGTGGGACTTAAGAAATCTTGGCGAAAATAAGTTTACTACAAAGTGAAATTCGACTATCTGTTTCGACCGATAGCAATAGATATTAGATAAGAAATTAAAGCTTTACTTGTTAGTTTTCGCCGAGTAAGTAATGTTATGAACAAGTTAGAAATCCAGCGATTGTAGTATTATTTAGATATCAAATACTGAATTCGGGCAACTTAGACCTCAGCGTAGAAACTTGGGCAATTCCTAAGAAATTAATGGTCGATTTAATACATGTAATGTTAAGGTTTTGCGTAGGTGATAACTTTCGCCGATTAAATGAAGTACACACATGGTAGGATTGGGCGATCATAAGATGAATTTAGTTAATCAATTAGAGACTAAAATCGGACAAGAGTAGTATGGGAAATTCGGTCAACACATACTATTAGATCGGACCAATCATAATTCAAGTAGACTCAACAAGACAAACCGTGTAATTAGAAGGAGACGTTGCTTAATTTAGGAGGAAAGTTCGTCACCTCCTTGTCCTTTCATTCACATCTTCCTAAGCACTTTAATGTATATCCATTAGATTATAAACTAAAAACCCTTAGAAGTAAAAGAAAAACATAATCGAAGGAGTTCTATTACTCTAACAAGGAAAAAACTCGATCAAGATCAAAGAACACCTAACAAAGCAAATTGTGAATAATTGGTAAGTAAATATCTTACTCGTAACTTGTAAATTCAGTTCTGGTTTTACATTTATTATATTTCTATAAGTGATACAAATCACAGGAAACTCTCGGGTAGAAGTAGTAGTAGAAAACCCTAATTGTTGAGCTTCAATTCATGCTCACATGGTTGCTTAGATTGGTATAGGTTTATGTTACGTCTGACAATTAATAAAGATGAGATTTTAAAGGTATAAAACTGGGGTATTAACTTAGATGAACTTTCAAGTAATTAACTTCGCATTGATTCGTATGTTCCTTAGCATAAACCTCGCACCTAGGACATCGGTAATAATAATCAGACTTATGGATAGTGTGAATTGCTAAAATCTGTCATGAGTTATCGGCCAAATTTAGAGATTAATTGATTTTCGAATGAAAAAGATGACTTTCGGTGGATGGAGAGAATTGCTTAGCTAAGGAAATTTCTTGTCAATGAATACAATTGGCAATTGTCAACCGATTTACACTAGGTCAGATACTAAAATAATTTATTAATTTAAGTATAGGTTAACCATTTTAGCATTCGGGCGATTTAGAACACTTTAAGATGTCGATATCATGCACTGATTCAAAGCTCGACATTTATGCCTTATATGTATCGAGTTCTTTGAAATTATCATGAAAATGTCGAAACTATCTCTTGCCTTATCTCGAGATTTGTTTTTACCCTGTCGAGATTTAATTCATAAGCAAGCTCGAGATTATAGTTCATATAGAGATTCATTTTTAGAAACATGTTGAGATTCATCATGCCGAGATTTATGTTAATAGTATTTCTTAGTTTAGGTTAAGTACTAAATTTTAGGATTTCGAAATTATAGAAGTCGAAACTAGGATTTTCAAACTAAGCCACTTTCGTGAAACGGTAATTAGACTAACAAACCCTAATTTTATATGTTTCTATACTTAGGGTTCGAAGGTTAGCGACTTACCGTACGATAAATTAAATAGCTAAGGATACCAGGTAAGTGGGAATTTCAACTACAACACATAATTTATTTGTATGTGCTTACGTGACTAAGTGCTTGGGTGTTTATATTATTACGTGAATTATTTGACATGCTTCTGCATGGTAAGTGCTTAGGATATTAATTCACGTTGCATATCCTTGTGCATGCACGAGACAATCGGGGTTTGTGTGAGATGAGCGTGCACAGTACTTATCGCCCGAGGGCGAAGGATATTTGCCGATATAGGCATTTGATGTCGACTCGCAGTTGAGTCAGGGCTACTTCTATGGCACCATGACGGCGTGGTGCGTCGTCGATTATATTAAATATTTATTTGGGCTTCTGCCTTGTTTATTTTATTTGGGCTGATACCCTGATAGCGGAGGGATGCGACCTGGAGGGTGCGACCTGGGAAGGAGCGACTAGGGGGGACCCTAGCGTAGGCTAACCAGCGTAGACTACCAGCGTGGGCTACCGCACGGCAGAGGGGACGACCTGGGAGGGTGCGACCTAGGGAAACCTAGCGTAGGCTACCCAGCGTAGGTCGCTGCCACGTTTATCCATGTTGGATTAGAGCTCTTTATGGTGCATAGCAAGTTAGCCGAGGGCCCTGAGAGATATGAGATTGAGTTTGATCTACGAGGTGTGGGATGCATTGGCGCGGATGCCTTTACGGGGTTTTCACGTTCACGACATTGCATATTCCTACTTACTGAGCTTTATAGCTCACCCCTTCCTTTATGTGTTGTAGGTGCACGCGACCACGGTACGTGATCGCTTTTGATGGCAAGGCTTACCTTTTGAAGCTTCCAGCGACTTTTGGGGGTGGTATGTACATGGATGCGACCTGTGTGGCCGGGCGTTAGGGCTTCTTTTGCTTCGCACTAATACACTTCCCTTGTATATAGGGTTGGAGCGATATTTTGAGCATGTACATAATGAATTCCTTTATATAAAAGGAAAAATTTAATACGCATTTTCGCGTATTGTTTACTTTATATTATATTTAGTCACGTAAGATAACGTTAGAAAGGTTAGTAGATGGCGGGGCGCCACAGGGTGGTATCAGAGCTTCGGTTGCAGGTTCTGTAGACTGTCTATGTACACACACTCAAAAGCGTGGAAGCAGCCTTGCTAGTAAGTTTTTGTTCCTGTGATTTTGTTTGTGTTGCGTAATTTATTGGCCTTAGGGACATCGGGGTAGGAATATTTATGATGGGTAGAACAAGAAGTGAAGGCAGTGGGTGCTCCGATCGGGGTAAAGAACCCGAAACACCGACTGATAATCGTGACGCTGCTATTCTCCAACTTACGGAGTTAGTGCGTCAGCAATCTGCCCAAATCCAAGAATTCATCCAACAACGAAACACTGAGGGGCAGCAAACCAGCGGACCTTCCCAGGCAGAAAGAATCAAGATCGTTGGGGAAAGGTTTCGCAAACTCAATCCGCCTACATTTGAAGACGCCATCGATCCCACGTCTGCTGAGGATTGGCTAAGGACCCTTGAAAGCATGTTTCAGTACAGCCGCATCCCCGAGGAAGAGAAAGTGTTGTGTGCTGCGTTTCTACTGTGGGGAAGTGCAGGCCATTGGTGGGACACCATCCTGGCAATCGAGGACCCGATTACGATGAGCTGGGATCGTTTCAAAGAACTCTTCAGGAGCAAGTACTTTACCGCTCCAGTTCGAGCCCAGAGAATGAACGAGTTCATTAACCTACAACAAGGGACAATGACTGTGGCTGAGTATATCAGAAAATTTGAACAGTTGTCGAGGTTTGCCACTCACATGGTTAGCACTGATGCCCTGAAGATCGAACGCTTTCTGGAGGGCCTGAAGCCAGAATTGTATCGTGACGTGAATATGGCCGGGCTTCAGGGGGTCACATACGCTCAAGCTGCAGAAAGAGCTTTAATCGCTGAACAGGCTGAGACTCGAATCATTCGAGCTCAAGAGGCGAAGAGAAAATTTGTGCAAGGAACACAGTGGAGTGGAGGAAACCAGAAGAAACGGTTTTTCTCGAAGGGCGTAAAGCCCAATTTCCAGAATAGACCTGGACCACCTCAACAACCAAATCAGATGCCACCAAGGTTTCCCCCACCGGTACCAAATTGTCCAAGGTATGGGAAACGACATTTTGGTAATTGTCCTCCACAGACTAGTAACTGCTTCAGATGCGGAAGGCCAGGGCATTATGCAAAACAATGCCCGGAGAACACTTCTAGAAGTCAAGCTGCAGGCCAGGCGAGACCACCAACTGTACCAGCTCGTGTATATACCATGACGTCCAAGGAAGCAGAGACCGACCCGTTAGTAGTAGCAGGTACCTTATCTATACACCATACCCCGACATGCATATTAATAGACTCAGGAGCCTCGCATTCATTTGCATCATCTAAATACGTGGCGAGACTCGGGATTACACCTCAGCAATCTGAGTGTGAGTATAACGTAACTATTCCACATGGGGCTTCGACCCGAACTAGCCTAATCTTACGAGATTGCCCAGTATTAGTTAGTGATAGAGAACTACCTGTAGACCTCATAATCATTCCGATGAACGATTATGAAGTAATCTTAGGAATGGACTGGCTGTCTAAATATGGAGCTGTGATTGATTGTAACCACAATACAGTGACGTTCAACTTAGGAAAAAATGAACCATTCGTCTTTACTGGAACGGCTAAAGGCAAAGGTATTTCGAAGATTTCGGCATTGAAGGCACGACGTTTGATCAAAGCGGGATGTGAAGCATACCTCATTTTTGCAATAACATCAGAGGAATGCTTGTCCCCGAAATTAGAAGAAATTCCAGTAGTACGAGAATTTCCCGATGTTTTTCCAGAAGATTTACCAGGACTCCCTCCTGATCGTGAAATCCAATTCACGATCGATCTAATACCTGGACCTGCACCAATTTCGAAGGCTCCTTACCGGTTAGCTCCAACCGAGTTGAAGGAACTGAAAGGGCAGCTAGATGAATTATTACAGAAGGGATTCATTCAGCCAAGCTTTTCACCTTGGGGAGCGTCGGTTCTATTCGTTAAGAAGAAAGATGGATCAATGCGACTCTGCATCGATTACAGGGAGTTGAACAAGATCACAATCAAGAACAAGTACCCTCTACCCAGAATTGATGATCTATTTGATCAATTACAAGGCGCGAGGTATTTGCGAAAATAGATCTAAGGTCGGGATACCACCAGTTGAAGATTCGGGAGGAAGATATCCAGAAGACGGCTTTCAGTACCCGATACGGGCACTATGAGTTCTTAGTCATGCCTTTCGGGCTGACTAATGCACCAGCAACATTATGGACCTGATGAATCGTGTATTCAAGCCATTTCTGGACAAATTTGTCATCGTATTCATTGATGACATCCTCATCTATTCGAAGACGCACGAGGACCATGAACAACACTTGAAGATCGTCCTTGAGATACTACGAGAAAAAGAGTTATACGCTAAATTCAAGAAATGCGAGTTCTGGCTGAATCAAGTCGCATTTTTGGGACACGTTATCGCGGGAGCAGGAATTTCCGTAGACCCAAGCAAGATCGAAGCTATAAATAATTGGCCCCAACCAACCAATGTCACTGAAATACGTAGTTTTCTTGGCCTAGCGGGGTATTACAGAAAATTTATTAAAGACTTCTCGAAGATCGCCTCAAACAAAGTTGACAAAGAAGAATGCCCCATTTCACTGGAGCGACACGTGTGAACAGAGTTTTCAGGAATTAAAAAGACGACTCACGTCGGCCCCAGTTTTAACGATACCCACAGGGACCGGGGGATTTTCAGTATATAGCGATGCTTCGAAAAATGGTCTAGGATGTGTATTAATGCAAAATGGGAACGTGGTTGCGTATGCTTCCCGACAGTTAAGAGAGTATGAAAAGAATTATCTGACTCATGATTTGGAGCTCGCCGCAGTAGTCTTTGCTTTGAAGATCTGGAGGCACTATCTATACGGTGAACGATGCGAAATTTTCACGGACCACAAGAGTCTGAAATACTTCTTCACCCAGAAGGAGTTAAATATGAGGCAGCGACGGTGGATGGAGCTTGTTAAAGATTATGACTGCGTAATTAATTACCACCCAGGCAAAGCAAATGTGGTCGCCGATGCGTTAAGCCGAAAATCTGTGAGCGCGGAGCTACAACAATTCGAAGTGGAAATAGTACAATTGGGCGAACTTGAAGGGAAATTGGCGGCACTAACTCTCCAACCTACATTAATAGACCAGATCAGGAATGCACAAGAAAAGGATGAATTCTATTTGAAGATTAAAGGCGTGCAAAAAGAAGAAATGCCCTCTGATTTTGAAATACGAGAAATGGAAGCTTATATTACAAGAATCGTTGATATGTTCCGAACGACGCGGAGATTCGAAGAACTATCATGACAGAGGCACACGCTACGGCTTATTCAGTACACCCAGGAGCTACGAAAAGAGACATGCGAGTTAATTATTGGTGGCCAGGAATGAAAAGAGAAATAGCGACATTTGTAGGTCACTGTTTAACCTGCCAACAGATAAAAGCGGAGCACCAACAACCAGCAGGGACGTTACAATCCTTGCCAGTACCTGAGTGGAAATGGGATCACATCACAATGGACTTCGTCGTCGGCTTGCTGAAAACAGTAAAAGGCCACGGTGCTATTTGGGTCATCGTTGATCGATTGACCAAATCTGCCCACTTTCTGCCTATCAGCTCAACATTCTCAAAATGGAACGATACGCGGAACTATATATTCAAGAGATAGTTCGACTCCACGGAGTTCCAATTTCGATCATTTCCGACCGAGATTCAATATTCCTGTCTAAGTTCTGGATGAGTTTGCAGAAGGCACTGGGAACCAAGCTTTCTTTCAGTACTGCCTATCATCCCCAAACTGACGGGCAGTCGGAACGAACAATCCAGACATTGGAAGATATGTTAAGGGCGTGCGTACTCGATTTTAAAGGGAATTGGAGCCGATATCTTCCATTGATCGAATTCTCTTACAACAACAGTTATCACGCGACGATTGGAATGGCTCCTTATGAAGCTCTATACGGACGCCAATGCAGATCTCCGATTCATTGGGATGAAGTTGGTGAACGGTCAATACTAGGCCCTGATATGGTGCAAGAAATGACGGAGGCCATTTCAAAGATACGTGAAAGAATGCAAACGGCACAGAGTAGACAGAAGAGTTACGCAGACCAAAAGCGAAGACCGTTAGAGTTTACAGCAGATGATTGGGTATTTTTAAAGGTATCCCCAATGAAAAGCGTGAAACGGTTTGGAAAGAAAGGCAAGTTGAGCCCGAGATACATAGGACCGTTCCGGATACTTAAGAAAGTAGGCGAAGTAGCTTATCAGCTGGAGTTACCAGCATCATTAGCTCAGGTTCACGACGTCTTTCACATATCGACGTTACGAGAATACGTCGCAGATCCCAGTCATGTGTTGAATAACGAAAGTTTTCACCAACAACTCAAGCCCGACTTGAGTTATGAGGAGAGACCTGTAGAAATTTTGATGCACGAAGTAAAGCGGTTGCGGAACAAGGAGATCCCGTTAGTAAAAGTATTGTGGCAAAATCAGTCAACTGAAGAAGCCACTTGGGAACGGGAAGATGATATGATGAACCGCCACCCTGAGTTATTTCTCCCTGCCTGATTTCGGGGGCGAAATCCTTTTTAAGGGGGGGAGGATGTAATATCCGAGTCCCGTAAGTAATCCGGCCAATAAATTTGCATAAATATTATGTGTTATACGACTGCAGGATATGTGTTTTATAGTCTTATATGTCTTACGTGATTACTTTTATTACGGACCTATGCGAAGATATTAGGACTTAGGAAAATCTGGGTAACATTTAATGTAGGTGGGACTTAAGAAATCTTGACGAAAATAAGTTTACTACAAAGTGAAATTCGACTGATTGTAGTAAAGGGCAAAGTCCGGAAGATATCAAGTGAGGACTTAATTTTCAGGTAAAATAGAATTCTAATACTTATATAAAAATCTGTTTCGACCGATAGCAATAGATATTAGATAAGAAATTAAAGCTTTACTTGTTAGTTTTCGCCGAGTAAGTAATGTTATGAACAAGTTAGAAATCCAGCTATTGTAGTATATATCAAATACCGAATTCGGGCAACTTAGACCTCAGCGTAGAAACTTGGGCGATTCCTAAGAAATTAATGGTCGATTTAATACATGTAATGTTAAGGTTTTGCGTAGGTGATAACTTTCGCCGATTAAATGAAGTACACACATGGTAGGATTGGGCGATCATAAGATGAATTTAGTTAATCAATTAGAGACTAAAATCGGACAAGAGTAGTATGGGAAATTCGGTCAACACATACTATTAGATCGGACCAATCATAATTCAAGTAGACTCAACAAGACAAACCGTGTAATTAGAAGGAGACGTTGCTTAATTTAGGAGGAAAGTTCGTCACCTCCTTGTCCTTTCATTCACATCTTCCTAAGCACTTTAATGTATATCCATTAGATTATAAACTAAAAACCCTTAGAAGTAAAAGAAAAACATAATCGAAGGAGTTCTATTACTCTAACAAGGAGAAAACTCGATCAAGATCAAAGAACACCTACCAAAGCAAATTGTGAATAATTGGTAAGTAAATATCTTACTCGTAACTTGTAAATTCAGTTCTGGTTTTACATTTATTATATTTCTATAAGCGATATAAATCACAGGAAACTCTAGGGTAGAAGTAGTAGTAGAAAACCCTAATTGTTGAGCTTCAATTCATGCTCACATGGTTGCTTAGATTGGTATAGGTTTATGTTACGTCTGACAATTAATAAAGATGAGATTTTAAAGGTATAAAATTGGGGTATTAACTTAGATGAACTTTCAAGTAACTAACTTCGCATTGATTCGTATGTTCCTTAGCATAAACCTCGCACCTAGGACATCGGTAATAATAATCAGACTTATGGATAGTGTGAATTGCTAAAATCTGTCATGAGTTATCGGCCAAATTTAGAGATTAATTGATTTTCCAATGGAAAAGATGACTTTCGGTGGATGGAGAGAATTGCTTAGCTAAGGAAATTTCTTGTCAATGAATACAATTGGCAATTGTCAACCGATTTACACTAGGTCAGATACTAAAATAATTTATTAATTTAAGTATAGGTTAACCTTTTTAGCATTCGGGCGATTTAGAACACTTCAAGATGTCGATATCATGCACTGATTCAAAGCTCGACATTTATGCCTTATATGTATCGAGTTCTTTGAAATTATCATGAAAATGTCGAAACTATCTCTTGCCTTATCTCGAGATTTGTTTTTACCCTGTCGAGATTTAATTCATAAGCAAGCTCGAGATTATAGTTCATATAGAGATTCATTTTTAGAAACATGTTGAGATTCATCATGCCGAGATTTATGTTAATAGTATTTCTTAGTTTAGGTTAAGTACTAAATTTTAGGGTTTCGAAATTATAGAAGTCGAAACTAGGATTTTCAAACTAAGCCACTTTCGTGAAACGGTAATTAGACTAACAAACCCTAATTTTATATGCTTCTATACTAAAGGTTAGCGACTTACCGTACGATAAATTAAATAGCTAAGGATACCAGGTAAGTGGGAATTTCAACTACAACACATAATTTATTTGTATGTGCTTACGTGACTATGTGCTTGGGTGTTTATATTATTACGTGAATTATTTGACATGCTTCTGCATGGTAAGTGCTTACGATATTAATTCACGTTGCATATCCATGTGCATGCACGAGACAATCGGGGTTTGTGTGAGATGAGCGTGCACAGTACTTATCGCCCGAGGGCGAAGGATATTTGCCGATATAGGCATTTGATGTCGACTCGCAGTTGAGTCAGGGCTACTTCTATGGCACCATGACGGCGTGGTGCGTCGTCGATTATATTATATATTTATTTGGGCTTCTGCCCTGTTTATTTTATTTGGGCTGATACCCTGATAGCGGAGGGATGCGACCTGGAGGGTGTGACCTGGGAAGGAGCGACGTAGGGGGGACCCTAGCGTAGGCTAACCAGCGTAGGCTACCAGCGTGGGCTACCGCAGGCTGAGGGGACGACCTGGGAGGGTGCGACCTAGGGAAACCTAGCGTAGGCTACCCAGCGTAGGTCGCTGCCACGTTTATCCATGTTGGATTAGAGCTCTTTATGGTGCATAGCAAGTTAGCCGAGGGCCCTGAGAGATATGAGATTGAGTTTGATTTACGAGGTGTGGGATGCATTGGCGCGGATGCCTTTGCGGGGTTTTCACGTTCACGACACTGTATATTCCTACTTACTGAGCTTTATAGCTCACCCCTTCCTTTATGTGTTGTAGGTGCACGCGACCACGGTACGTGATCGCTTTTGATGGCAAGGCTTACCTTTTGAAGCTTCCAGCGACTTTTGGGAGTGGTGTGTACATGGATGCGACCTGTGCGGCCGGGCATTAGGGTTTCTTTTGCTTCGCACTAATACACTTCCCTTGTATATAGGGTTGGAGCGATATTTTGAGCATGTACATAATGAATTCCTTTATATAAAAGGAAAAATTTAATACGCATTTTCGCGTATTATTTACTTTATATTATATTTAGTCACGTAAGATAACGTTAGAAAGGTTAGTAGATGGCGGGGCGCCACAACACAAAATTTAAATTAGTATGTATACACATCAAGAAAATTCACTTACACAAAAGAACGCACTTGAAGAAAACGCAGAGCTCCACCGATGTTCATCTTCTGACGCTGACACGAAGTACATAGCTCTCTGTACAAGTAAGCGAGCACGGCGCCGCCCCAACTGTAAGTGTGCACGACATCTATGTCTTCGAACAACAGGAGTAAGGTCATGGACGTCGAGCTGCCGCTGGAGTCGGGGAACAAAAAAAACCGATCCCATGAGCAACAGCGCATATGCACGTGCGCGCTGATCGACCTCATAATCTGGGCTATCATCATCGATCTCGTTGGCTTCTAGCCAGTCTGCAAACTTCCTCAATAACACCTTCGTCCCGCTGTACGCCCCCACAGCAGGTCTGTAACCAGTCAGCTCCTCTAGGTAATCGAGCCACTGATCCTGCGTCCTGCTATGGATCACACCACTGACTGAGTGACCATTGCCCGGGAGTCCCCACAGCACACCGACGTCCTCAAGAGTGACGGTGGCCTCACCTACAGGCAAGTGGAACGTGTGCGTCTCCTTCCTCCACCTCTCTACGAGGGCCGTGATCAAGTGTGGATCTCAAGAATACCACCGTAGAAGGACATGGTATCCAACCTCTCAAGAATACCACCGTGCAACCGCACCGGTCGTGAAAGCTTACCCCATACAACACTCTCCAAACCACAAACGGTCAAAGCCTATAATTTAGGATGGATACGTACGAATATTACGGTCCGATCGACAGATCACTTGTGATATTCCAGGATAGTCATCGTTGTAACGATGTAATATCCATTGCTGATGGTGTCCTCGATAGTCCGATGCCTATCATTATAGGCTTTTTAATTAAAATAAAGGGAATTAAATCAAAAATCAAATAAATAGGGTCGATCCGCTCGAAATTAATAAAATCGAGCGAAACGCGGTTAATGGACGCGACGCTGCGCCCATTAGACGCGACGACCGTTGAGTCGGGCTCAATAGGGCTTAACGCGGGCCGTTTTTTTGAAAAGATCAATTGAGCCGAAGGACGGCCCAATTCACCGGGCGTCGCGGCTAATAGGCGCATCATCGCGCATAATGACCGCGACGACGCGTTGCTTAAAGCCGAGCGGCTCTTCTTCTTCCCCATTTTCCTCCTCTCCTCCCCTCGATTCCTCCGTTATTCCTCGTCATTGTCGGTTAAGCTTCGTTTGGTATGAAACGCCTAATTTGTTTAAATCTTGTTTTTGATGTTTCATTAGATTTCGTCGAATTCTTGCGTTTATGTTTGTGTTTTGGTATAATTTGTGCTCTAGATATTATGGGTTGCTTAGTATGTTGACATAAGACGTTAATTTTAGATAATTGGTTCGATTTAGAAATTTTCCCAAATTTAGAACCTAATTTTGAAATTAGGGTTTCTAGGTTATTTGATTCGATACATGAGTAAATTTATGTGTTTGATTATATTTGTTGTGATATTGACTTTGAAACGCTAATTTAGGATGGATACGTACGAATATTACGGTCCGATCGACAGATCACTTGTGATATTCCAGGAGAGGAGGAAAATGGGGAAGAAGAAGAGCCGCTCGGCTTTAAGCAACGCGTCGTCGCGGTCATTATGCGCGATGATGCGCCTATTAGCCGCGACGCCCGGTGAATTGGGCCGTCCTTCGGCTCAATTGATCTTTTCAAAAAAACGGCCCGCGTTAAGCCCTATTGAGCCCGACTCAACGGTCGTCGCGTCTAATGGGCGCAGCGTCGCGTCCATTAACCGCGTTTCGCTCGATTTTATTAATTTCGAGCGGATCGACCCTATTTATTTGATTTTTGATTTAATTCCCTTTATTTTAATTAAAAAGCCTATAATGATAGGCATCGGACTATTGTACATTGCTTTGTTTTCTTTTCTAACTAATTTCCACAAACCAAATACACGCTTTGCACTCAGATCAGTGACTATTGCTTATCTTCGGTCTTTTTTCCTAACGAAAGTTAAGTAAATAACATTAAAAAACAGGGATAGAGAGCTTGAATGTTCAATCTAATGATATTTAATCATAAGATGGAGCGAAGAAAAAAAGAGACTTGGTTTGATGAGAAAAAAACCTAAATAATATACTCAGTCGGTCTAACACTCCATCAGAATGAATTTTTACAGTACTTTTCGCTTTCTTCAGTCTTTAACTTAAGAGTCTTGTTGTTACCCTTGGATTTTATAGACCCGCGGCAAAATAACCGACCCGCCGTAACTAACTCAACCACCTTGTATGGGAAGCGAACCCATGCCTTCACCTTGGGCTCGGACCCATTAAAGCCACTTCACGAGCAGGATCCCGAGCCCAGTAAAGGATAATCCACAGCAAAATATCTCGGAGCCACCCAAGAACCCCTCGAAGCCAAGGCTCCTCGCGACTCGCAAAGATTCCTCGGGCAGATCACCCGAGGAACCCTCGGGTAGACCTCCCTTAGTCACATGCGCCTGAGGTACCCCCGGGAGAAATGGAGCGCGACCCTTCTAGGGAACAGTCCGAGCTCAAGGGTAGACATCCCCCGCGATGAGCCGGGCCTCCCCACCTCAAGACTGCCATAATCTTATCATCCAACCACTAACAGGACGTGGGAAGAAACCGCCGAGAGCCGAGCGGTAAAGAAGAACGTGGGATCATGGGAAGGTAGAGGAGCAAAGATCAGGCTGAGCCCGAAAAAACACGGGACGTGGGCGGAAACCGCCCAAGTCAGGTACACTATAAATACTGCAGGGTATCCCTAAGGTACGCACGTATCCAGACCGTTACTCTGCCATTTTTACCGCATACTTGAGCACTTTTCGTTACTATCACACCATTTTTACATCTTCTCTATGCTACCTTACCTAGAAAATGGAAACCACCCTCTTGACCTAGGCAAGAGGGCAAACGACCCCCACCCTAACCCTGTTTTCGAGTTTTCAGACAAGATTCGTGGCGAAGTAAAGGTGGAAAGAAGCTCGTTAGCCAACTCGCGTGGTAGGTCATTTCTCGACGGCATCACTTGTAGAGCTGTCAAAACGGGCCGGCGGGGCGGGCCGGCCCGCAGCCTGCCAAAGCCCGCCAGCTAGCAAGGCGGGCGGGCGCGGGCTGCGGGCCTGGGCGGGCTTAGCCTGCCCGCTTATAAAAAAGATTCTGTCCAGACATTAAACAGCAACTTAAACTCAGATAAGAATTTTCAACATTTATACTCGAGTCACATGTTTTATTAACACTTGGAGAAGAATCATTCGCAGTCGCAACCATATTCAAATCGAAAGCCCTAATTCCCCAAATCGAACCTAATTAGAAGCTCAAGAGTGTACCTAGCGAGAAAGAATACCCTCGAGCAATGAACTGCTCCAACTTGATTATGAACGTAGAAGCCACGGCAGGAGGTCGAACCTGCGGCTGAGTGCAATTGGTGACGCGCCACGCCGTTGATGCCGTGGGTGATTCGCCAAGAGGCAGAGAACGTGGGGTGGCTGGTGTGAGGTTGCTCGTGCTCACTGATGCGGTGTGTGGAGTGGAGATTGAAATGTTGGCAAAAAAATGAAGTGAATGGAAGTTGAAACCCTCGATCGATTGGAGAAGGTGACATTTTCTTTGTGGGCTTTAGCTATTTCAATACCCAATAAATATGGCATAGCCCATGTGTTATTAATATTTAACATCTACAGCCCAACCCATATATACAATGTATATACAGTATAGTATATTTTTTTTATTACAGGCGGGAGGCCCGCGGGCTAACCCGCCCCGCCCCGCCAAGGCCGACGGCCCGCGCGGGCTTACCTGCCAGGCGGGCCTAAAAAATCAAGGCCCGTCTCGCCCCTTTGGCGGGGCGGGGCGGGCGGGCCCGCGGGCCGCGGTCCAAAATGCCGGCTCTAGTCACTTGTCTTTCTTTAGCAGCAGCACAAACTCCTACAGAAGTGAATGAAACCAACAACGTAGGAAAGAGAGACATGAGAAAAAATAGAAACGAGCTCTTAACTTTATTAAATGGATGAAGGAGGAGCGAGTGCGGCTCTCACCTACCCTAGCGGGTAGGTTTTAGGGCGAGGTAGTGGCTCTCACCTACCCTAGCCAAAAAAGTTTCAACCCGAGCAGAAGGCTCGGGAGGAAGAGGATGGGAGATAGAGACTTGGTCGTTCCAAGAGAAGGGGATCAATTCCCTTTCGGCGATGTATTCTGAGGGCTTAACGAAGAAGTACTTACTCATCCAGCCCTTGTGCGAAGAAGGGTTGCCCTGGATGAGGTCGGGAGTTCGAATCGAGGAGAATAAGAATTCCCCCTCTTCTTTCTTGTTCAGCCTCAGGAAAGCGGAGATCATGGGAACCGAGGGAATGAAGCGGCAGTGGCTCAAAATAACAACAAGAGAAAGAAGGAGACTGAAGGAGTTTGGGGCTAGCTGAGTAGAGGAAATACCATAATATATACAGATATCTATGAGAAATCGAGGCACCGGAAATCTAAGACCCATCTCGACCTTGTCAAAAATGTACGTGCCAAAACCCTCGAGAGGGGAACTGGCTAGGTCGGTGGGGGAAGGGATTCTAACTTCAAACTCGTCGGGCATACCCGAGTGGGCTTCTAATCTAGGGATATCGGAGGGCTTGAAGGTAGAGACTTTAACCTGGTGCCACCGGTAGCCAAGGTCACCAGCCCGAAATGACTCGACCTCCCCGATCCAGGCGTTAAAAACCCGACGGAATGCTCTCTGATCATGGAGTCGTCCTCACGGGGAGGAGCCAGTTCCTCCCGAACAGGATGAATAGGGCTACGCTAGTGGAAGTGCTCGCTGTCCGACTACCCGGACATTTCCGCTCCGTCGAGATGGGAAATACGACGGAACTGGACCTCCGGAGGAATATCTAGCTGTCTTCGATGGCAACGCGGCGCTGTACCAACTGAGCGACGCCGTCAAGTGCCGTCTCTTTGTCACGACCTTGACGAAAGGTGTTGATCCTAGTATATCCAACTAAAACACATTTCTATCATTTTAACCACGAAAATAATGGGAAGAATTTAACTTATCGTGGGCATGGGGGCGTGCGTGCGTGTTCTTGAGAGGGGTTTGGAGCTTCTCTCACAAAAATTATTTCTCTGTATTCTCACACACACAAGACACCTAACTATGTGTTAGGGTTTAGTACTTATACCACATGTTGGTATATTGTACTTGGGCCCTTGTAAGCCCATTACAAATAAAAGCTTATTGGGCTCTAAAACATTAAAGCCCAGTTCACTTAAATAAGATACAAGACTAAGATAAAGTAATTATTTGAACACAATAAAATATTCCTAACAATCTCCCCCTCTGTGTTCAATTTACAGTTAAGCGCTGGTTATCTTGGTCTTGTAATAGTCCTGAGTCATCAAATAACACGTATCAGAGTTGCATACGCGAAAGTTTGTGCATGCGTGTTCTTCTTCAATCACATCCTCCCTTGTCTTGTCTTGTGACCTCTTCCTTAAAAGATCTTCAAGCTCACCGTCTCTTGAACTTCTCTTCTCTTACGTGTTCAAAGCTGCTCGATGGATCGTCTCTTTTTGTGTTCGATCTTTCCGTGGATAGTCACGACTCCCCCTATGTTTGTTCAACCTTTTGTTGGGATTGGGGAATTCTCTATAAATTTGGAGAGACGTACACTAGTCGAAAATTCTCTTTAGGTGTTCCAGCTCTCCCTTCACTTGTCGCAACTCCCCCTACATTTGTTCAACCTTGTATTGGTATCGAGAGTTTTCTTTAAACTCGAAGAGCTGTACACGAGTCGGAAGCTTTGATGTTTGTAGTCCATGCTGAAGTTATTGGTCGTATCTTGTTATTTGAGTCTGATCTCTTCGTTCGATTGAGGCGTTAACTTCAGTCGTTTGACTCTACGGTCTTCTCTTGATTCTTTGACGACGCTTGCTATTTGGCATTTTCTAATCTGTATTGCACTTTGTCGTGGTGTTGCTCCCATTTTTCTTTGGTAACCATCCCCCTCAAGATCGAGCTGGGGAGATCGTCATGCGATGGGTCAAAATGGGGCATCATCTTTGGCAAGAGGATTGTGTTGTCGAGACAAGATAATGGAGTTGATTGGTGGTCACGATTACTCTACTTCTCGATGTCAGATTCGTCATCTTCGAAGGAAGTTGTCTGATTTGGCCTCGAAGAAGCTTATCTGGCTCCAGAAGAAGGTATGCGTGGAGAGTGTTTTCCGACAATGTATGCGCCATTGGACCAAATGAGGCGACTGCTATCCGTGAGCGAATAAAATTAGCACCGGTACCTATGGGGGTTGGTCCGAGTAATTTGTGAGCAAAGGGAATTTTGTATCTTCCTCTCTTCGGTCTTGTCAAGATTTTCCACATATGGGTAGCTTTATGAGTTTGAGATCGTCAGTAACACTCGGCTGTGTTCCCGGGTTAGGTTCAGTTTGGTCTGACTGAACCATGGGAACATGAAATCCACACGTCCGGTACAAAGTGATGCGTGCTGCATAATTTTGGTCAGCAGTTCGGAGCAAGTCTGTTGAGGTCATTGCCGAGTTAGCACTAGAAGCCACCGTCGCTTTCTTGATCTCTCGAGAGTTGCTTGTTTTTGGTGGAGTCCGTCTTGAAGGTCGACGTGCTTGAGGGGCCATTTTCCTTTTTATTTGTTACCTTTTTTTTGTTTATATATATATTTGTATAATCGTATTAATAATGTATTAGTATACTATATATTATACTACATATATATACAGATATTTTACATATATATATTTGTATTATTGTATTAATAATATAGTAGTATACTATATATTATACTACGTATATATGTGTGTATATATATATATATATATATAAATATAAATATATATTTTGTTCCTCCCCCTCAAATCATGCTTCTTAGAACTGAATTACTCCCCCTCAATAGATGCAAATACGGATCAAATTTATCTTTCGAATCTCTTTCCCTAAGTTCACGTACTTAAGTTCGCTCCCCCAAAAAATATTTAATTCTCTCTCCCTTTAACACAAATATAAGAGTTGCTTCCCTTCGAAAAATAAAGAGATGCTCCCCCTCAAATTTAGCTCAATTAAAAAGATGGTATTTATCAGTTGGCCACGGAAAATGCGTTGTCTATTTCAAAATCTTGCAAGAACATGCATATTCAAAATGTATCATTTAAAAGATATAGACATTTATCAATTCAGCTTATATGCATACGTAAAATTTAAGGTTGAAACTTCTATAAGTTGTATGCATAATGAAATATACCTGTTATAGGGTATTTTTGCATTTCAGCTCGTGTTTGCATGTAAAAATTTGGAATTTAACGTTTTTTTAAGCATGCATAACTATAATGTACCCTATTGTTTTCAAGGTAGGCAAATTGAAGTTATAACTTGATATGCATGCAAAAATTACAAAAGGGTGCATATAAAATTTACCTACGTTGGGTTGCTCGCATCCTAACCAGTCGTGTCTGTGCAGCAGTCCGAGGTAGCATACACGCTGGGAGGTGTGGTTGCTCGCATCTCTTACCAGTCATGCATGTGGAGCAACCCGAGATACCACGCATGCTGGGAGGTGTGTAGTTCTTCACTAGGTTTTTCTTTTGAAGAATTTTCAAAGTAGGATACCGAGTTTATAAAATGAGGAGTTCGAAGATGTGTGGTGCTGTTAGCTTCGAAGATTTCAAAGTGTTGTGCCAAAAATTCCGTATGCGAAAATGATTTTCTAAGATGTATGTCTTCGAAAGAATTTGAAGTCTTTGACTCGCAAATTGGATTTTGGCTTGGACCGAGAATTGAGCTGTGGTTTCCGAACTCAATGATCCGCGAATTCAAAGTTGTTCGCGGAACTGAAAAGGGTTCGCGGAATTTGAGTTTCAATAACACGGGAACTGAACTCGCGAAACTCTAGTTCTTAAGCTGACCCGCGAAACTTGATGACCTCATGAGGCTGATTCGTGCATACAATTTTGGGAAAAGTGACAAAAATCGGGCAATTTGGTATATATATATATATATATATATATATATATATAAGATGCACTGTAGCACGTTCGATCGATTGAGGAGTCGGGCGATTGTAAGAATCGCCGAGAAGATGATTTACTGTCGCGCTTTCGCTTGATGGAGGAATCAGGCAATTGCAGTAATCGGGCGATTTGAGGAATCGGGTGATTGGGGGAATCACCGAGAAAACTTATAATAAGGACCTAGGTTCGATCGATTCCAGAATTGTGCGATTCATGGAATCGCTTAGTGAATGTGGAATCGGGCGATTTCTAGAATTCAACGATTTGAAGAATCGGGCGATGATGAGTGGGCCGATTTCAAGAATCGACAATAGGTATTTTCAAACAAGTCGTTGTATCGGCCGATTTCAAAATCGGGCATTTCTGAGATTCGCCGAGATAAAATTTGAAAAATCGAGCGATATAGTTTGTAGTTTAAAGATTTAGCAACTTCTAACTTAAAAAACTTGGACCCAAAAATCGATTAATGGAAAGTTTAAGGGAATCACCTAGAACTGTCAAATGTAAGATTTTCAACTAATCAATGATATACTGACTTCAAAGAAAAATGGGCCGCAAAATTAATATCGAATCAACGAGTCTTCCTAGATCGATTTCTGTGAGGCAGATCCGATAATCGACAAAGAAATCATCGCTTTCGTACGCGGCGCTGAACCCTCAAGTCAAAATTTCGTCGGTATCATTTATCATTTTTGTCGGGAAACTAATGATTTCGTTGTTCGATTCATGCCTATAAATAGACATGATTCAAAGAACACGGTCATACCATTAATCACTCATACTAAACAGAATCAACCTCACACAGATGAACTGGAATCAGCAGCAAGATCATGGAGAGAACGATGAATATGCCAAGTTAAGGCGTCGTTTTAACCGCAATTTGGAGATGTTAGTGCTCGAGATTTGGCTTCTCATGTGCTTGTTCGTCGTTTTAATGGCTGTGCTGTTTTGGGTCCTGACAATGCGTATTGGTTTTTGAGGCTGTTTTGGGTACTTTGATAATGTAATTTTCCTAGTTTGCGTTATGAAAGTGGTTTTCGCATTTTAGGTGTTTTGCGTATTTGAGTTGTAAGTGTTTTTTTTTCATTTGAAAGGACGTACGAATCGTTTAAAGATTAGTTCGCGAAACACAGCTACTCCCCCTCAATATTTGAAGTTTTGGAATTTGAACCTCAAAGATAAAAACTTAAAGCAAAGAAATATTTTAATAAATAAAATATTTTCCCGATTCCTAAGTTCTGGCGATTCATAAGTTCGGTCAACTAATTAAAAATTAAATCCTAAGCGGTTTCGGGCGATTCTCAGTTCGCGGAGAAAAACATGAATTAATTTGAAATTCAGTTCAAAAATTCATAAAGGTAAAATTGACGAAATATTTCAAAAACTCCCCTAAATTAATTGATTTTGTAAAAGTTACTTCACGAAAATCAAATAATTTTCGCAATTTTAATTCCATTTGTAAAATTTCTCCCCCTTAACAAATAAAGCTTCCCCTAAATATAAGCATTTTACGAATTTTGAGGAACCTTACTTAATCATGTATACTAGTATGGAAAATGTTTTTCTGAATATAATGAAGTTCTTCCTAGATTTTACTAACATAGTAGGTATATTTTTCATTTGAGCACATATGCATATTGAAATTACAGTGAACTACGAACATGTAATTTTATGCATATTTAAGATTTACCAAATTTGTCAGTGTGGTTTTAGCTTCCCCGTATCCCATCCCTTAATCACGTATGTGGGGCTGCTTCAGGTACCATATGTGAGGGATAAATCGTGGTTACTCGCGTCGCCAACAAGTCACAGGTGTGGAGTAACCATCTCTATGTACCTACCCATGCTGCAAAACATCTCAAGCAGATTTTGGTACCCCATCTAAGAATGGGTCCTTTCATATTAGATCTAGAGTGTATGCATGCGTCTTTAATAGATTTATGTCCTAAGTCATATTTAGGTTTATCTATATCGTTAATGGTTGATTTAGGAACCCAAATCTTTCTAATTCCTAAGGGATAACAAAGGCTAGTGCTTGCCCTAACTTCTTGTTTTGTAATCCTGGTTTTCTTAATTCCCAAAACTTTAGCTTTAGCTTCAGTCTTAGGGTGCTTTGACTGGATGCTTCTGTGATCTTCTCGTTTGTCAAGTTTAGAACTGGACTTGGGAGACGAATGAGCAGGCTTTGTCTTTCTGTTCGTTTGAATCTTCTCCTTTTGA
The DNA here is from genome assembly GCA_027422505.1 of Craterostigma plantagineum. Classification (NCBI taxonomy): domain Eukaryota; kingdom Viridiplantae; phylum Streptophyta; class Magnoliopsida; order Lamiales; family Linderniaceae; genus Craterostigma; species Craterostigma plantagineum. The sequence continues at coordinate 9,734,078 of JAPQWV010000011.1, read as the reverse complement.
GTTTGTGAGCCTGACTTAGCAAAGAAGCGTTCGTCGTACTTGATTGTATGTGCATTTGCTAATCTAAAACGAGAATTTAAGGCAAGTGCATCATCATAAGAATAGTGGAAATTAGAAAGCATAGATGTTCGTACAGGTTCAGAAAATGAAATCATGGATGGAGATGTGCCTACTATGCGAATTTGAACTTGATGCTCTAAATTTAATTGCCTCATTTTTAAAAGAAGGGGCACCATTTTTAAACAATAGGTCGTCTCCTGTGGCTATCTCCTTTTCTTTCATTCTATTTAAAAGTTTACCTGTAGGTGCATGCGAGGATAAGTTGGTACGCATTGATTTTCTCGATGCATTCTGCTTCCTTAATGTCCTACGCTTGGTTAGAGTTTCTATTTTAGACTCAGCTAGAGACATTTGTGGAGACGCTGAAGCTATAATGTTATTGATTTGTTTTTCGAGCGAGGAAATTACAGTCAATAGCACGCCATTTTCTACCTGAAAAACAATCTTTTCGGACTCTAGGGTCGAGCGCAAGTTATAGATTTCCTTAATAACTGCTGGTATATATGCACTAGAGGGCCTGGATTGTGCTAAGTCACAGGGCGTGTTGTCGGCAGTGATTGGTGTTGACGGGGGAATGAGAGCATCTAAATAGTCATCAGACAAAGGTATTTCCCTTGTCTTGTAGTTATTATTCAATGCTTCATAGTCGAGTGGTATTTCAACTCCCGTCTTCCTATCTCCCTTAGTCTCCTCTATGGCATCAATTTGTGATGTGAATGCCATTAATTTAGGCATGTTAATCCCTAAGTAGCTAATATCATACGGATCATATGGGTTTAGGGATTTCTTCACAGCTAGAGTAGGGTTTGGAACAAAGCCTAGACCTGCACGTTGATCGTAGAATTCTGTGTCCTTAGGCTGGTTCAAGAAGATCGTTCGATCTGTTTGTCCTCTTTTTGTTAGGAGGTCCTCTAGCTTTTTAATCCTAGCATAAAATTTTTCACGTTCTTTATTCCGGAGATCGAACTCGCATGTTTTACTGATTCGCTCGTCAATGCAAGTTGTCAATTTAGCGTTTAGCTCGCTAACCTGTGTCTTCAACTTTACTATTTCAGCGTCGCGACTGTCAATTTTTGATTGCGCTACTTCCAGCAGGCAATCAATATTACTCATCTCTTGAAGCTGCCTGAGCAGACATTGATAATTGTTATCAAACCGAGCTTGCAAGTCGTTGATTGTCCTCTCGTGATCAACACATTTGCTTGTTGTTTGCTCGTAGTTTGAGACTTTGTTAGTTAATTCAATGGCTTTTGACGCTGATTCAGCTAAATTGGCTTCGGAATTAGTTAAGCTAATTTTTAGTCTATCTACGTTTTCACGTGTCATATCTAGATCGACTATAGTCTTAGCTAGTTCATTTTCTACTGACCTAAACTTTCTATGAAGAGCCGTAGATTTTTCTTGGAGTTCGAAATACAGAAGGGGGTCAATAGATTCTACCTCCCTTTCTGAGAATGCTTCCTCCTTTTTACCACCAACGTCTGCTAGCATGTCCTTTTGCTCCGATATAGCTCCTTTCACTAGGGTTATTTTGACTACATTTTCTTGCTCGCTTTTAGATGTATCATCGAGCCAGCTGTCTTGTTCTGCCATCAGAGCTACACCAGCTTTCGTTTGCTGAATCTGTCGTAATTTTCTGGAGTAGTACTCCTCATCCTTCTTTTTTGGTAGGAAACAGTCTATAGCCGTGTGCCCGGGTTTCCCACACTTACAGCATTTGATTGGCTCGGAGTTTTTCTTACCATGTGACTTGTGGAAGGGTGCCATTGATTGATTCGAAGTTTCGAGAAAATGACCAAATATTTTTTTATTATATTATGCAAAATAATATCCTAAGTTGATTGTTGGATATGTATATGATCGTTGACACGTTTTGTGGATTTGCTTTTAAAGTTTTATAAAAATGACGTTTACACCAAAAATGTTGGACCCGGAAAATTAATTTTGAAAAATTTTCGAAAAGGCTTAAAAGAGAGTGAGACCGTTGGATTCAGTTTTTTTTTTGTTTTTTTTTTTGATCAAGAATGCTTAAGTGTGATTTTATGAAGGGTGAGTTAGTGAGAATTGGATCGCCCGATTAAAAATTCGAATGATGAAGATTTTGACTGAAAATTCTAAATTTTTAAATCGTGTGAATTTGCAAAGTGAAGTTTTCGCTGAAATAAATTTGGACAAATTACTGTTCACAGAGTATCAGAATCGGACGACTATTTGTATAAGGATTGAAATTCGCCGATAGTTCAAATCGTGCGATTTGCAAATTCTAGCTAAAGTACCAAATCGTGTGATTGAGCAATTGAAATTCCTACACTGTATTTATTAGAATTGGGCGAATTTGGTACACTGGATCGTGCGACTTGATTTTGCTACAGTTAACTTGCTACAGTGAATTCTTTTAACAATCGGGCGAATGGCTAAAGTTTGCTACAGTATTCGTGCGTAGCATTGAAACTGCTACAGCAATCGGGCGCTACAGTGAAATTGCTATAGTAAAATCGTCCGATTTGAAATTGCTACAGTGAATCATCCAATTTCAAATCGATACAGTGAAATCGATTGCTACAGTAATCGGGCGAATCTGCTACAGTGATCGACTACAATGAATTTGCTAAGTTAAGCGTGCGAATTGCTACAGTGAAACTTTAAAATCGGCCTGTTTGCTTTGTGAGGAACAAGTGCACGATTTACTACAGTGAATTTATTAAAATCGTGCTATTGATTTTTAATAATTGCAATCGGCCGATAGTTTGAATGAATTCCCTAGAGTGAAATCGGCCAATAGTTTAATAGTGGCGTCACTATTCAATTTGGATTGATTGAATTCGACTGACACTTGTTGCTATTTTGCTTTCTACTTTTTGACCGAAAAGGCGTGTTTGACCAAGGAGATTGAATCATCCGATTCTTTGAGTGGGAAATTCAAAGTGATCGCTCGAAACTAACTTTCGCCGTGTTTTTTTTTACTAAAATCGGGCGATTGTAGCTTTAAAATGTGATTGCAAATACATGTACTGCGGCAAATCGGGCGATTACGGTATCAAATACGGGTACTGTATTTCGGATACTGTAGCAAATCGGGCGATTTGCTCATTTGCCCGTTTCTGGACAAAAAATGACGAAATACAGATCCGATTTCTACCCAAAACTCACCCAAATCAACAGAACAATGTTGGGTAATAACTTCAAATCACTCGAAAACAACCTAATTAGCTCTTGAGCTTGCAAACTCATTAAAATCAACTCAAAAACTCAAGAACATGGCATAAAATCGAAACTAAAAAATAAACCCAAAAATTTCAGAAACTTGTTCAAATCTAAACGTGTTTGCTCTGATACCACTTGTTGGTCCTAGTATATCCAACTAAAACACATTTCTATCATTTTAACCACGAAAATAATGGGAAGAATTTAACTTATCGTGGGCGTGGGGGCGTGCGTGCGTGTTCTTGAGAGGGGTTTGGAGCTTCTCTCACAAAAATTATTTCTCTGTATTCTCACACACACAAGACACCTAACTATGTGTTAGGGTTTTAGTACTTATACCACATGTTGGTATATTGTACTTGGACCCTTGTAAGCCCATTACAAATAAAAGCTTATTGGGCTCTAAAACATTAAAGCCCAGTTCACTTAAATAAAATACAAGACTAAAATAAAACAATTATTTGAACACAATAAAATATTCCTAACAAAAGGAGCCCAGCAATGGTTCGCACAGTTATCTCAGGAGAAATCAAAAGCTTTCATGATGTTGCCGGCCATTTCCTGAAATATTTCTCAAGCAGCCGAAGAAGTCCTTTGTCCGCTGTGAAGCCGCTGAACATAAGACGAGCCGAGTGGGAGAGTTTGCAAGATTACCTTCGGCGTTTCAATAAAGTGATGATGGAAGTCCCCAACACCGCACCCGAGTTACTTATAGAAGCATTTCATCACGGCCTGAGAGATAGAGACTTGTTCAGATCAGTAGAGGAATTGGTGGTGCGTGTAGAGAAGTATATCCGAGTGCAAGCATCTCATGCTCGAGAGCCTGAGTATAAGAAGCGCAAGAGTCCTCTCGGGATCAGAGAAGAAGCCCACTAAAAAATCAAGATCGGAGGCCATTTCCCCTAAGAGACGATCGCCCCTATTCTATCCCTACTATGCCTCCGGCAGACTATCCCAGACTACGGGTGAACAAGGTCCGAGCGTTAGTGATTTGCGAGGAGAATGACTTCCTCTGCAGACCCCCTACATAGAGGTAACTCGAGAAGGCCGGTGTCCAACACTTACTGCAATTACCACCGTGAGTACGAACATACTACCGATGAGTGCTTCCAACTAAATCGGGAGGAGAATGTGGTTTCGGGACCAAGCCCAGATCCTGGAGCGGGGAACCTCTTAACCAGGTGGAAAGACAAAGGAGGACACTGAACGAGACGAGAGAAGAGGCCCGAGGATAAGTGAAAACGACACGCGGAGAAACCAAGGCAACAGAGAGACAGGACCACGAAGATCTCCTGAAAGGCAAATACCATGACAGATCAATATAATTTCAGGAGGACCTACGGGAGGAGATTCTAATCGGGCAAGGAAGGCCGGAGTTTGAAGATTGGAAAATTTTGAGATCAAGATAGGAAGTAAACGACCGGGAGCCACAATTAGCTTCGCCCCCGAGGACTTCCACGGAGCTGACGACTCTCATGAGGACGCCCTAGTCATTCGGGCCGTGGTAATGACGTTGGGAGAGTTTCGTGGACAACGGGAGCTCAATCAACATCATATACAAAGGAGCACTTGACCAAGTGGACTTGGGAGCCTACCCGATGAACAAGGTGGAAACGGCCCTCTTTGGCTTCACGGGACATTGCGTCGAGGCGGTGGGAATCCTACATCTCCCACTCACCCTCGGGAACGTAGAAATGAGGAAGACCCGAATTGCACCGTTCATGGTCATTAACGGGTCGAGCCCATACAACATCATCCTCGGGAGGCCTGCGCTAACCTCCTTCACAGCCATTGCTTCGGCGCTACATCATAAAATTAATTTCCCCGTTGGGATAAAGTATGAGAGGTCCTAGGAGACCGCAAAATGACTCGGTGCTATGTGGAAGTTGTTCGGGTTGAGATCAAATCCTCCAAAGCCAGAAAGGAGGATCACCCGAGGTGAAGAAAGACGTTATATGCTATTGGAACTACCAAAAAGAAAAGCATCGAAGAGGAGACCGGAGAAGTTATGATCAAACCACCCGAGGGAACAATCAAGGTCGCCAGAGATTTACCTCGAGACACTAAAGAGAATCTCATCAAGTTGCTGAAGAGGAACATAGATGTGTTTGCCTGGACGGCCAAGGATATGATGGGAATTCACAGAGAAATTATCGAGCACAAGCTCAATGTCTCCCGAGCAACCCGGCCCATTTTTCAGAAAAGAAGGCACCTTAGTTCGGAAAAAGACGTCGAGGTACGACGCCAAGTGGAGGAGCTACTTGATGCGGGCCATATTAGAGAAGTTCAATTCCCCACATGGCTCTCCAATATGAAAGTGTACGTAGACGACATCTTGATCAAGTCTCCAGAGCAAACCTGCTTTTTAGCCGATGTCCAGAAAACACTCTCAACCGCTCAGAGATACAACCTTAATATGAACCCGAGCAAGTGTATCTCCAGAGTCACCTCCGACAAATTCTTAGGATACATGGTGACGAGAAGGGGGATCGAGGCAAACCTCGAAAAGGTCAAGGCCTTGATGGACATGACATTCCCCCAGCCTAAATGAGGTGCACAGACTAACAAGGAGGATCGGCCCTTTCACGATTCATCTCCCGATCCGCGGACCGCAGCCTATCTTTCTTCAAGGTACTACGCAAAGTCCAAAACTTCGAATGGACCCCCCCAGTGTGAAAAAGCGTTTCAAGATCTGAAGGGAATATTTGAAAGCACTTCCTGTACTCAACAAACCTTTGCCCGGAGAAGAACAGATAGTCTATCTGGCGGCCACCCCCTCGGGCGATAAGTTCGGTGCTGGTTTGTGAAGAAGAAAGGGTACAGAAACCAATATATTACGTGAGTCACATTCTGAAGGGCACGGAGACGAGGTACACAAATTGTGAAAAGTTATTAATAGCCCTACTTATTACGGCCAGAAAGTTGGGGCCATATTTTTTCTGTCGCTCCCCATCGTGGTGTTGACCAATCACCCGATCGAAGGATCGCCGCTCGACCCGATGTCTCGGGAAGAGCAATCATGTGGGCATCAGAGTTAGGGGAATATGATATCCAGTATCGGCCTCAGACAGCCATCAAGGCCCAGGCATTAGCAGATTTCATGGTAGAGATGGTACGGGACTTCCCCGACGAAATGTGGACGATATTCGTGGATGGCTCCTCTTGCAACTCGGGAAATGGGGTAGGAATACTGCTTATATCGCCATGGGGAGAGGATCGGCAAGATTTCAAAGCATCAAACAACGAGACAGAATATAAAGCACTACTCGTCGGGCTTCGAGCAGCTCGAAGAATGGGAATCACTCGCTTAACATTGCATTCGGACTCTCAACTCGTTGTCCAACAGTTGGAAGGGAACTTCACCGTCAAAGGAGAGAACTTCGAAAAATACGTTAAGGCATTTGAGGAAATCAGGGGAAACTTTGAAGAACTCAAGATCGTCTTAATAACCCGAGCCCAAGAATGAAAAGCCAGACCAAATAGCCAAGTGGGCCAGCTCCATCGGACATACGAGGAGAAAGGGAAAGTTCTTCCATCTGGAAAAATTGAAGATCCGAACCTCACTGAGCACGATATTCTTCGAGAGAATTGGAGGTACAAAATACACGATACCTGCGTCATCAATACCCGAGGACAAATTGGCTTGGAAACTTCTGCAAGGGCTCAGTGATTCACCCTGATGGACGGGATTCTGTTCAAGAGATCTTATGCGGAACCACTTTTGAGGTGTCTATCCAAGGAAGAGGGAGAATACGTCCTCATGGAAATTCATGAAGGGATATGTGGAAGTCACATTGGAGTCGGGCACTAACAAGAAAAGAACTCCTCGCAGGTTTTTACTGGTCAACGATGGAAGGAGACGCTGTAAAACTGATCCAAGGATGCATCAACTGCCCAAAACACTCTAGCTTGCAAAAGATGCCCGCGGAGGCCATGAAGTCAGTAACCTCGCCATGCCCCTTTGACCAATGGGGTTAGATATCTTTGGTCCTTTCTCGGGAAACGTCGCCCAAAAGAAATTCTTACTAGTGGCTGTAGACTACTTCTCAAAGGGTGAAGCGGAAGCTATGGCGAAATCACCGAAGCAGCCATCATGGCCTTCATATGGAATAATATCATCTGCCGGTACGGAATCCTAAGGAGGCTAATCTCCGACACAGACAATTCAGCGGGAGGAAGCTAATGGAATGGCGTGATCAGCTCGGGATAGGGCAAATTTTTACCTCGGTGGCATATCCCCAAAGCAACGGCTAGGTGGAGGTAACCAATCGCACCATCGTGCAAGGATTGAAGGCTCGACTGGAAGGGTTGGAGAAATCATGGTTCAACGAACTACAGAGCATCCTCTGGTCATATAGGACCACACCTCGGGAAGGAACTAGCGAAACCCCCTTCAGCCTAGTCTATGGAAGCGAGGCGGTCCTGCCTGCAGAAATTGACATGGAGAACGCCCGAATCTTGACATATCCCGAGAACAACGATAGGCTCCGCATTAAAGACCTCGACGTGATCGAAGAAGGAGGGGAAATAGCCACCATCAGGATGACCGCCTATCAGAGAAATAGCCACCCTGGAATGCCCGCAAGCTGCGGAAATATTATCCCTAGAGGGGGTACCCTTATTATGCATACAATTCCTATTTTAGTTTACTCTTTATACGTTATCTTTCTAAGTCCACGTTGTTACTACTTGGATGTAAGCCATACTCAGTTATTAATGAAGTTTTGCCTCTAAAACAGGAAAAGACACGAAGACCCGGGTAGAAGACACTCTTTTCCAAAGACACCGCATTAATCCCCTCGGGACTATTCCCCTCGGGAACAAATATTTTGCGCACATTGAATTCCCTCTGTGTGAGGCTGAGACATTACCCGAGGAGATTATGCGCACATTGTTATTCCTCTGCGTGAGGCAGCCCCACCTCTAGAAGAGCTAGAGGCAAAGAAGAACCAATCCCCTTGGGACTATCCCCCTCGGGCGCACATTGAATTCCCTCTGTGAGAGGGAGAGGAGATTATGTACACATTGTTATCCCTCTGCGTGAGGCAGCCCCACCTCTATAAGAGCTAGAGGCAAAGAAGAACCAATCCCCTCGGTACTATCCCCCTCGGGAACTAATATTTTGCGCACATTGAATTCCCCTTACGTGAGGCTGAGACATTCCCCCTGTGGGGGGAGAGGAGATTATGCGCACATTGTTATCCCTCTGCGTGAGGCAGCCACAACTCTACAAGTGCTAGAGGCAGAGTTGAACAAATCCCCTCAGGACTATCCCCCTCGGGAACTAATATTTTGCGCACATTGAATTCCCTCTACGTGAGGCTGAGACATTCCCACATATGGGGAGAGACGATTTTGCGCATATTGTTATTCCTCTGCGTGAGGCAGCTCCACCTCTATAAGAGGCAAAAAAGAAATATTGCTCAAGATCGCCGATGCACTCTTTGGATTCAGGGGGATGCCCCTGGACCCGTGGTAGGAGACCTCATGCTCAATGCGCCGTGCCCGAAACACATAACAAGGGTAAGAGTAATTGACTTCGAGCAAACAAGTTTGAGACAAGGCCGAGATAACATAAAATCCTTTATTCATAGAAATAATGCTTCAAAGGTCATAGCAGGTAAAATAAGAAAGTAGAAGACAAAGGCACCTACGGAAAAACAAGAAAGAAGCGAGAACTTAAAACTAGACTCCAATGTAAATTGAAAATGTAATCCTTATCGACTGGACCACTCCCCCGGGAAGCATCGCTACTATCGCCTAAGTCGAACTCATCCCAAAGGCTTTTTCCTTTGGACTTCCTCGGAGGAGAACGCCGAGGCGCTAAAGCCAAAAAAAACTGCTCCATGACTCAGGAAGCTAAAAGGATTCGCGCTCTCTGAAAACCCATTCGCCCTGATCTGAGACAAACATCCTTGGAATCCGAAGTTGAAATATAAGTTAGTCGCCTTGGATACCTTATCAACAGGAACAAGCTGCGAGTTGGGTTGTGATTCCCGACTTCGTCGGATTTCCCTCTTTGAATGAAGTTCTTGGCGGAGTTTGCCGACCTCAAACTGAGCCTTCGTCAGTAGATTCTTCAGGCGACCCACCTCATGAGCCTCCTCACTAACCCGCATAGTCATCTCCACATTGTAAGACCGAGCCCCCTTACAAGACAAGGAATAAGCCTGAAGAACGGTCAAGACGGATATATACCCGATGTGGAAAATGATAAATTATGCCTAACTCAGGGCCAGCGCATACTCCTTTCAGAAACGACCATCAGATAACTCCTTAGCAAAATCCTTCTCCATGGGAGTAAGGAAATTCAACATATAGGACAAAGCAGACTCCCCATCCTTTTCCAACAAGAAGTGAGAATAGGAACAGGCAAAGACGAGGAAGGACTCCAATGTAGAGGAACCCCCAGAGGTTGTAGGAGACGACGGTTTCACCCGCTTAAGTCGGCCCGCCTCCTGGGGAGGAGTCGACGATTCGCCTTCGGAATATGCCCAAGAGATCATCAAGTTCTCCTCGGGCACGACTCGAGGCTCCTCGAGTATGGATAGTCATAACCAGTGCAGCGTCATACCTCCACCTGCCGGAAGAAAAATACGAGTCAGAAAAGCAAGGCCGGCATCGAAACAAAAGGGAAAGCAACACAGAATCAGAGGAGTGACAGCCGCCTCGAGAGGGGAATCAGACACCAATTCTCGCACCAAAAAACTCTGGCTCCCAACCCGAGCCAAACATTCTAGCAAAAGGTCGGGAGATTCAGTAAAGGTCTGTGTAGAATATCACTTTTAGTTGTGCTTTGATTTTATTAGTTGTCCTTGTAATTTGGGACGTTTCATGTATTTGTCCTTAGTTCAAGACTAGTTTGGTATTTATACCAAGTATGTTTGGTATAAATAGATGTACAAACATTGAGCTAATAGAGAAGATTTTAGAAATTGATCCGAAAGGCTTGCAATTCGATTTCTAGAGAGAGAAATAACAAATATCTTCTCTCACTACTCGAAATTCTCTCTCGAGCTCTCCAAGAAGGTTTTCAATCAAATCTCAATCTCAGAAATTCTTATCGATTCCTTTAGAATTCACGCCTAGGATCACAGAGTTGATAAATTAGCACCTAACAATTGGTATCAAAGCAGATTCGTTCTGTTTTGAATCAAAATTGTTAGATTCGGATCGAATTCTGAAACTATTCCGTGCGAAGAATAGTTTTGGCGCGAAAATTGATTTTCGATCTGATTTGCTTAATTCCTTGCTGAATTGGCTTGAATTTGATGTTTATGAGCTTATTGTAGTGATATACATTGAGGCGATGTAGCTGTTTGAACTTCATTTTAGCAGTTTGGATTAATCTGAGAAGTTACTGTTCATGCAAAGAACAGTTTGAACACGTTCTAATTTTGATTAAATTCGACAAGTTTTGCTTCGTAACGTGTTTAATTGGGTGTTCGTACTTATTTATCATCTGATTACGAGCAATTACCTGTAATTTCATCGTCTAATTCATCATTTTTGCTTAAATCCGTGTTAACTGTATTTTTGTGAATTTTTGCGATAATTTTAATATTTCTCTCAAGGTTCTTCGATCAAATTAATTTCTCGATCGAAAAAACTCTGCGCGAAAATTTTTCCCGATCAGAATACTAAGTCAGACCTAAAGTCGCCTCTATCAAGAACGACTTTAGTAGAAAAATTTCTCGAGCATTACTTAGCGATCGACAAAGACCATTTTTGACTTTGCGCGCGTAAAACTTACTGTCGAAAAACTTTTTTGGTCAGACTTCTCAGTTTGACTAAGCGAAAATCATTTGCGTCCGAGAAACTTTTCCAGTCAACGAATTTATTTTGACCCAGCGAGAAACTTATTAAACAATACTGTTTCTCTGCGCTCGAAATAAATTCGCGATCCAAATTTTTTCTCGACCAAAAGATTTTGAACATTTTTCTCGCTCGCAAAATTTTTCGCTGACGTACTTACTCGCACGAGAATAGTAACAGCGACAATTTTTCTCGACGAATTAGTTCTTGATCAAACTTTAAAGATTGAGTCAAAACTTATTCTCGAAACTAATCTAGAATCAAACGCTACTAACTAATCTGCTACTTGCGAAACACGTCACATCAGTTCAAGACATCAAAACAACAAACGAAGATCTCACATCAACTCGAAAAAGAAATGGATGCCTATTCTCTAGGAAATGATAATCCTCCTCCGATCTCAAGAGAGGCGAATATACAGTCTGGAGAAGCCGATTTCTAAATTTCGTAGAGCTAAAGGAACGGGCTAAAGACCTTCTCTTATCAATTGAGCAAGGTCCAGCTCACTTCTGGGTAAATGTTCCTGGTGACAACACTGCAAACCCTCCAATTCCTGCCTTTAGGCGACTGAAAGAGCCTAGTGAATATACTGCGGAGGAAAGAGTGAGAGCGAAAGCTGACCTAATAGCCAAGAACACTCTTATGCAAGGAATCCCAAATGATATCTATCGGCAGATCGATAGTATTCCAACCGCTACGGGAATGCGGGATGAGCTGCACAAGATGATGCAACGAACAGAAGTCGGTATCAAGGCCAAGAAGGCTAATATTATCACAGCCTACGATTCATTCAGAGCTAAACCGGAGGAGTGCTTACATGATCTCTACCAGAGATATCTCACCCTCTTAAATGAGATGAGGAAAATCGAAATCACTAAGACAAGCATGGAAACCAACATCAGATTTCTTTCCTCTCTGCCCTCAGAATGGAAAAAGATATCCACTCAAATCAGACAGAATAAAGACCTTGAGGAGCTGGATATCCATGCCATGTTTGACAATCTCGCACAGCACGAGGAAGACATACAAGATTCAGAAGGAGCAGAAGGGCAAACTTATCGACAACTCAGTTGCCCTACTCGGACAAGAGGAGCTCAAAATTGCGAAAAGAAAAGATCGTTAATCCTCCTACCCCCTCGGAATCTGAAGTCGAATCAGATTCAGACATGGAGCCTAACATAAAAATGCTGGGAAAGCAGTTGGCGCTAGTTGGGAAAATGATGAACATACAGTACTTCAAAAAGAAGTCTTCATCATCAGCCAATCGACTTAGGACCTCAAGCACGAAAAACAAAGAACGTGCACCTGAGACTTCTGAAGTCAAGACTATCAAAGAACCGACCAAATGCTTTAACTGCGGAAAACTTGGTCATTATGCCAGAGAATGCACTCTCCCGAAGAAGGAAGACGCTAATTACTACTCCAGGAATCTTCAAATTACAAAACAAAAGAAAGCTAGAGTAGCTCTAATGGCAGAACAAGACCACTGGCTCGAGGACACGTCTAGCTCAGAGGAAGAGAATCTAGCCCTAATGGCCCGCCTATACATACATTCTGACGCCGAAACCTCGAACACGACGGACGAGGACCAAGCATCCGAATCTTCACATGAGGTAGTCTCTCCATTCACATTATTGACCATGTTAGAATCATATCAATTAGGACACACTAACATGCAACGTGAGCAGAAAAGCGTTAAGGAAGTAGAGAAGAAACTAGCTAAAAATCAGGAGAAAATAACTAGTCTTGAATCAAAACATAGAAGCTCTGATGACAAAATAGAAGAACTAACTGAGAGATTGAGACTTAGTGAGACTAGCAACTTTCAAATTAAGGATTTCCAAAAGAGACACATGATTTAAAAGTTAAGGAATTAGAAGACGGACTAGAAAATAACTATAATTGCTTGAGTAGAAATCTCAATGAGAAAGCTAATCTAAATTGTAGATTAACAGAAGCAACTTCCAAGATCAATCATCTAGAAGCCGAATTTGATAAATTTAATACTAAGGTTTGTGAACTTGTGAAGGACCTAGATGCATGTAAAGCCGTCAAATTAACGGTGGAAGATAACTTTGCTCTCTTAGGAGATGAGCGTAAGAAGCTATATATTAAAATCAAGAAATTAGAAGATCTTTTGGTGAATAGGCCACATACTGATGAAACTATATTTTTTAATCAGCCCAAGGACTTAGAATTCTATTACTATAAGTATGGCTAGGCTATGAGAACCCACGTAACTTGAAGAAGGTCAACTGCAAACAACTTTATGATATCTCGTACATGGGTCTCGGACTAACTTCTCTCATGACCTTTACTAACGCAAAAGCAACGTTTGAGGAAGAAAAAGCCAAGAGACAAGCCAATACAAGGGCTGAAATACCCTTTTCTTACATCGAACTGAATCAACGCGACAAAACTTGGGTACCTCCCAAGGGCTGGAGCCTTGAAACAGATAATTTTCTTGAAGATCATTCTAAAAATGAGGAAGTTCAAACTTATCATTCTGAAAATTCTCTCTACATCCCTTATAGTTAAGAAAATAGAGGAATTACGAGTTGCCTTAGATAAAGAAAGAGAGAATTTTGAAGCTGAAAAGACAAAATTCCAAAAGGAGATGGAAAATCTCAAAGCTTCCTCCATCTCAAAAGCCATTTCTCACGCATCTCCTCCGAAAGAAAATATCATTCTGAAAAGCGTGAAGAAAGAAAGCCCCTTCAAAAGATCAGAAAATTAAAAGTTAGCAGAAAAGCTCTAAATCTAATCCTGCTTTGCTTACGTCCACAGGGAGCGTAGAGCCAGCACTAGAGACGAAGGTGATAGTGTCTAGTCGAAAAATAGAGAAGGAGCCCGTAGATTTGACTGCTAATAAGAATTCATCTCCTTCTGTAAAAATGAAAGACACTCGTAGAAATAAAAGAGTCGTTTCCACTCTCAAAATAATTGCTTCTACTTGCTCTTTAAAGCCTACCACATTTAGAAGCACTAATTTCGAAACAGGCTCTACTTCAGCAATAGAGAACATTCATTCTAAGACAAACGCTTCTAGCATGACCCGTAGGAAACAAGATCCAGCCATAAAGAAAGCCATGGCACTATACATGCTTGTTCTCACCTAAGGTATCCTGTTAAGATTGAATTCCCCAAGCACCTTAGGAGACTATCCAATGAAAAGATATTTTCCACGCACAAGCCTACTAAAGCATTTGTCCGCGTTGAAATTAATCTTCCTTATCAAGTTCAACCCAAATGGGTTCCTAAATCTCCGTCAAAAAGGACGAAAGTCATAAAGGCCAAGTCTTTTGAAAAAAGCAAACCCAAATCAACTTCTTTGAAGATGACTTGGGTAACCGAAGCTACAACTAACAATAAATTAGGTACCTAAAGCGCTCTAATTGTGAGGACCCATTTATAAGTGGGGTACCTAAAGCGCTCTAATTGTTTTTTGCAGATCCATCATGTGTGGTACCTCGACTCTGGTTGCTCCACACACATGACGGGAATACAAGAGCTGCTGAGCAACTACAAAGACCGACCAAATGGAAAAGTCAGTTAAGGAAACATCGACTCAGCCCCCATACTAGGAGTTGGGGACATCATTCTGGAAAATCTGACGATTAAGGATGTCTCTTACGTCGAAAGTCTCTGTCATAACTTGTTCAGCATAGGCCAATTCTGCGACAAAGGATTCCAGATGGTCGTTGACCGGTGCAGGATATTGGACAGTCATGACAAAGAACTCCTCCAAGACTTTCGAAAATCAAATCTTTACACGATCAACCTGACGTCCGTGCGGCCTTCGATAGCTGTTTGTCTCATTTCTCAGACTGTAATTCAGAGGAACAACTTATGGCATCAACGTATGTCTGATCTCAATATCAAAGCTCTTCAACGACTATCAACTAAAAGGTTGGTTCACAGTCTACCAAATATTATCTTACAAAAAGAGCATCAGTGTTCGGCACGTCAACTAGGAAAAATGAATCGAGCATCTCATCATGCAAAACTAGTTGCCTCCAGTTCACGTCCTTTGGAATTGCTACTATGGATCTCTGTGGACCTATGCAGACACAAAGTATTAGTGGCCGGAAGTACGTACTAGTTATCGTTGATGATTACTCCCGCTACACATGGACGAAGTTCCTCCGAACTAAAGATGAGACAGGGAACTTGATAGTTAATTTCGTGAACACTACTAGAATTTGCTGCAACAATCCATCCAAGTCATCCGAATGGACAACGGCACTGAGTTCAAGAATAAGTATCTCAGTGAATTTTATCAGACACTTGGCATTAATCAGCAATTCACAGCCACTAAGACCCCTCAACAGAATGGGGTTGTTGAAAGGAAGAACAAGACTCTAGTGGAGGCCGCCCGTACAATGCTGATCATTTCGGCCTCCTACACTTCCTTTGGGGTGAAGCAGTAAATACCACCCGTTTCACTCAGAACAGTACGGTGGTTCACAAGCGCTTTGATAAGACTCCGTACGAAATAATAAACAAGCGAGTACCCAATATCTCATTCTTCAAGGTCTTCGGGTGCAAGTGCTTTGTGGCGAAAGACAGAGAGCAACGTGCTAAGTTCGACCCTAAAGCATTCGAAGCCACATTCATTGGGTATTCAACAACGTCAAAGGTGTACCGAGTTTACATCAAGTCCAACCGATCAATCGAAGAAAGCTACAATGTCGCTTTCCACGAAGTGGAAGAAATGGCTCCTGCACACCTCAGTTCAGGACCCGTGCCAAACCCGATGGCTTCTGAATACGACAGTTCAGAACCCGTAGACACTGGTGTGTTGGCACAAAACCAACAGAAGATGGCAACAACTCCAGATTTAACGTCTGAAGAAACACTGAAACTTGCGTTGGAAGATTTGGACTCTCTCTTTGAGCCCGTATATCGGCCAGAAACCATTATTGCAACACCTTTAGTGGAGCCCCCACTCGACGAGGCCAATGTACCGAGCTCTTCAAATGTCCCTACCTCACCCGATTCAGAATTACCACAGATCAATGAAGAACCTACAACAGTCAATGAGGAAGTCTCATCAGAATCACTCATCCAAGTGCAGAATCTGACTTACCTCAATCGAATGAACAATCTGAAATAATCGGAAGTCATGAACGATGCGTCTAGCTCTGTACTATCTCATGAGCGAAAGTGGACTCGAGCACATCCGGTTGATCAGATTATTGGTGATCCTTCGCGTGGAGTACGGACACGTCATCAACACAGTCTATTCAGCTGCTTCTTAAGCCAAAATGAGCCAACTAAGGTAGCAGACGCACTAAAGACCCGGATTGGGTAATAACAATGCAAGATGAAATCAACAAATTTGAGCGTCTTCAAGTGTGGACCCTAGTATCCCGTCCGCATGGGAAAACAATCATCGGAACGAAATGGGTATTTAAGAACAAAAAGAATGAAGATGGCGAAGTGATTAGGAATAAAGCTAGATTGGTTGCGAAGGGCTATAACCAACAGGAAGGAATTGACTACGACGATACATATGCACCTGTTGCCCGAATCGAAGCCATTCGTCTCTTCCTGGCTTATGCGGCTCATAAAGACTTCAAAGTCTACCAAATGGATGTTAAGACCGTCTTCCATAATGGCGTCTTAAAAGAGGAAGTCTACGTCGCTCAGCCAGAAGGCTTCGTTGATCAAGAACATCCCGATCGATTGGACAAAGCTCTCTACGGACTGAAACAAGCTCCACGTGCTTGGTATGACATCTTGAGCGATTTCCTCGTAAAATCTGGATTTATCCAAGGAACGATCGATACGACCCTCTTTATAAAATGGCAAGACAAAGATTTAATGGTCGTCCAAGTTTATGTAGACGACATCATCTTCGATCAACAAATCTACGCTATGCAAGAGATTTGGAGAATTGATGAAGAACAAATTTTGAAATGAGCCACATGGGAGAGATGCAGTTCTTCTAGGACTTCAAGTCAGGCAGCTCGATGATGGGATATTCATCAGTCAGACTAAATACATCAAGGACATCTTGGAGAAATTCCATCAAGATCAGAGTAAGCCTATAAGCACTCCCATGTCCACAAGCTACAAGTTGGATGCCGATCCCACAGGAAAAGCGGTCGACATTACATTATATCGCAGCAGCATCGGTTCTCTTCTTTATCTCACCTCGAGCCGGCCGGACATCATGTTTGCCACATGTCTATGTGTCTGTTTCCAAGCCGACCCCAAAGAATCTCGCATGCTCGCGGTCAAGCGAACTCTTCGCTATCTAAAGGGCACCCCGAACTTAGGTTTATGGTATCCTAAAGGCACAAATTTCAAATTGACTGGCTACACGGGCGCTGACTATGCAGGTCGCCGAATGGACAGGAAAAGCACCTCCGCTGGCGCTCAATTTCTCGGCAAAAAGCTAGTCTGCTGGTCCTCGAAGAAACAGAACTGCGTTTCGACATCGACGGCCGAGGCAAAATACGTCGCGGCTGCCAGCTGTTGCTCGCAAATGCTATGGATGCGGACTCAACTTCGCGATTATGGGAACAATCTAAATAATATACCCATTTATAGCGATAGCCAAAGTGCCATTTCGATTACATGTAATCCTATTCACCACTCACGCACGAAACACATAGACATACGATATCACTTCATCAAAGATCACGTAGAAAAGGCACGATTGACATGTATTTTGTGAACACGGAATATCAACTAGCCGACATTTTCACCAAGGCATTGGATGAAAAACAGTTCCAATTCCTTGTCGGAAAATTAGGCATGTTGAACCTTCCGTGATTTGTGCATTATGTGATCCTATGAGCTTTCACATGTTCTATGCTATGTGTTTTCTATACTTAAAAATGTTATATCTTGCGTGAATTATTTCATTTTAATAATAAAAAATAATAATAAATATTATACATATAAGTATAATATTAGGGGCATGACGATATCTTCAGGATGCTCGATCTACGTCACGAGTAGAATTCACTGACATGAGACTGATTGCTTCCTTAAATTTTATCAGTCTAAGTCGCATCTTGTGTCTCAAAGGTATTTAGTTTGTTCCACTAAGACACAAAACCACTTCATATAAGTGAGGTTTCTAGCCTTTTATTACTCTCGCCAGATCTATTCTTGAGTGAGTTACACATTAATTGTTTGTCATTAACTAGTGATTCTTGGCCTCATACTGGCCTTGTAATAGATCGTTCCGAAAATGATTAGGGTACTTAGGTAATTCCTCACTTGGCCAAATATAAATTTTCATTCCTTCCTTTAGTCATCCATTTTGAGCCTTCTCCAAATTCCTTTTCTTCAATTGAAACCCCTTTATGCCTTCAACCGACAATTTAATGATTTTGAGGGGATTCAATCAAGAAAATGATGGGAGAAAAACTAGAAAGAAAAAGATGACAAAAGAAGGAGAAAAACGCCCACGAGGAATGCTCAACGCACAAAAAGCAGATCACAATAACCTGCCTCTCAACTATGACACTCTCAAAACATTAAGACGGAGGCATGGATCTTGCTGTGAACTTCTTCATCGATAATCCCGTACACTCGTCAGAACGGCTAGAAAGAGGCGCCTAGAAGTTAACTTCTCCAACGATAATCCGGTCTTATATCGAGATAACGAGAAGAGGAGCACGGCCTTTGGTTCGAATTCCATAACCATGAACTTCTTCAAATCGATAATCTCTGAAACCTCTCTAGGGAATAAGAGAAAAGGAACATGGTATCGGCCCAAGAACGAACAAGAAGAACTTCGTCTTAGATAATATCTCAGCCTCGTAGAGAAGCGGAGCTTCAGCTTTGAGCAAGTGCAGACGAATATGAAAAAAATTAAAGGATGAGAATGAAAAGACGAAAGAGAAAAATGCCGGAGAAAAGGAGAACGACAAAGAAACGGAAGATGACATAAACCCAATCATTATCCTTCCTTTCTAAGTCAAAGCCAAATTAAAATCCCTCAAAGTCCCTTTGATTCCAAATCGACGGTCTCTTGCAAAGGCAACATGATTAAAAGCGCCTCGATCACAGGTATTTTGACTTAATATGACATGTGTTGACTTGAGCGATATAAATATAAAATCCCTAGTCAAAAATTAAATGAGTGCTATAGCGAACCTAGTGAGAGTTGTCGAAATGGATCATTCTTTTAACCTAGGACTTTAGTTTGCTGACATGACTTGACGGCATTAAATCTTTCGACTGTCGTGTGAATTTTTAGGCGTGAAAATGATCGTAGCAAAATAATATGACCTCATAATATTAATAATATTAATATGCACACAAAATAATAATAATAAAAATAAATTAATAATAATATAGTTTTAATCGCACATTTTAGTATGCAATGGTAATTTGCATTGCGATATTTGTTCATGCTCATACCCTCGTGCGAAATTATAGTTACACGTTTAAGGAACCATGTATCTAGACTAATAATGATAAATCGCATATGTTGAATAATTGGTCCTTAGATTGATTTATGTACTTGTTTGATAAATCAACTGAGGTGCACTATTTGAGGGGGAGCATTTACAAAAGTTATGCTTTCAACTCCAAATGATGATCTTTTTCTAAGTACTGCAGAAACAATGAGGAAGGCTTCACGAGTTTATCTCAATTTGGAGTACACGGCAGTGGTTCAAATGTTGGTTGGTTAAATATTTGGATCGTCAACGTGTTTTATGAATTTGAATTTTAACCAAGTTTTCTCAAAAATATTTTTCAAGGGGAATCAAATAGAAAAATTGCTTCCAACATTAACTCTAGTATTTTCGACATCTGTTGCTTTAGGCCTTGCAGATTTATAAAATGTGAAGACGGAGCCAGATGTCATCAACCAGAATTACAGGGAGTTAATTGCATTTATTTTCATACATAGGGGGAGCAATTATGTGAGATTCTCGTAAACCTAGGATCAATCTGAAAAACAATAGACAAACTTACAATCAAGAAATTCGGGCGAATGTTACAATTTTCATTTGTAGATTCTCGAGCGAAAATTGATTTTGGACCAAGGTGTAATTTTCGCCTTCATACTGACGAGCGAAAATTAAACATGAACCAAATGATTCTCGATCGGGATCGTCGAAGCGAAAATTAAATAGTAACCAAAGCAAAATTCTCGATCGTAAGTTTCTCGATCGTAAATAGTAATGGGCTTAAATTCAGTATGTCACGAAAAACGTCAAATCAGCCCAATTAAAAGAAATCATTACTTGCAGTCGAAAATCCTTAAATACACGCTAAAACCCTCGATCGCAAAATTCAACAGTCAAATTTTCGTGCGAGAAACTTTTTCTCTCAAAAGACGAACGTCAAAACCCTTCAAATCTTTCAATTTTCCTCTGATTTTCGTCTTTAAAAGGTAGATTTGACTTCTTTTAGGGATTATCGTGTGTTTAAACTTCATGTGAATCTGTACTTTGAAATATTTCGCTTGATTCTCTGTTCATTTCTCGACTGTTCATATTCTGAGTACTCGAATGCTTGTTTGCAGTATTTTAGGCCAATATCTAAGTATAATCTAGGTTAAAACTGCATATTAAGATAGTTTCGAAGTCTCTTGATCGTTTTATGGTAGATTGTGTTGATTCTCTGCGTTATTTGAGTTCGATTGAAAGAACGACTGAAACTGGGATTTTACCATTTGAAGGCGTCGAAGAACTTTTTCGCTCGCAAACAGTGTCAATTGAATTGTTCTACTGTTTGCACTATAAAAGTTTTTCGGTCGATAAACTTTTTGACTTAGTTGTTAAGAAAAATAACGTAGATTGAAAAATAATTACAATCGAGAATTTGAATTTGGATATTATGCGAGCGAAAAGATTACTGAACGAAATAGATCTAATAGGTGCAAAATAAGTTTCGAGCGCAAAACTTACAATCGCAAACAGTAATTTCGATTTCATTTTCATTTACGATCGAAAATTTTAGTGGCGATAAAATTAATATCGAAGATAAAATTTCTCGATCGCAAACATGCACAGTAATGATTTTTATCGATCGAAAAATTTCACGGCGAGTCACCAAGTTTCTCGCTGTCAATTTTCTCGATCGTAAAATTCCATAGCGAAAAACTGTTTTAAAATCGAAATACTTTCTCGCTCGATAATTTTCACTGCGAAATATTTTATTCACGCGCGAAAAATTTCTCGACAGTAAATTTACTCAGAAATTTCATTTTTCGATCGTAAATTTACACAGAAATTTTTCTCGATCGTAAAATTTCTCGGCTACAGTACCGTATCTTAAGTTCAAAAACTTAGAAAAGTTTTTAAGTCCTTTTCACTGTAGCTTTCAGTAGCGTCTAAAATTTTTCGATCGCAAACTAAAACGGAGAATTGCATTTAAAATTTGTACTAAGGAAATTCCATTGAGAACCTTAATTCTCGCGCGACAAATAGCTCGGAGTGAACAGTGCTTAAACAGTTAGAAAAATTTCGACTGAACCTCGATAAGACCAACATACTTATGTCGAAATAAAATTATCTATTCAAATTCACCTTGTATGGTCTTTGTGCAAATTTCATATGATCAATTACGCATATATTCAAACATGTTATGACATGATACATAATTCTGGTTTGATGATTCTAATTTCGACTCAATTCAAAATCTTGAACTAATGTTTTACATTACTGAATTGTATTTCAGATGGATCACTATCCTACATACAATCACATCTATGAGAAGGCCCTGTACCTCAACGTACACAACACCAATTTCCAGCTCGATCTGACCACCTTCAGGTGTCCGAACGATATCATGGTGTCTGTACTACAAGGTCATCCCCTGTGGCATGCTCTCACGGTGACGGCCTCAATATCAATGGTTTACCTCCAACAATTCTGGGGGATGATCAGGAGCCACGTCATTGAAGGGGCGCAAGTTTCACAACGGTGATAGGGACGAGACACATGAATATGAACAAGAATGACTTCGGTCTTATCCTCGACCTCCCCTACAACCCGAACTACGACCCCCTTCCAACAGATGCGGAGCTCGTGCGTGACTTCCTTCAGATGGGATACCGTCCGTAGCTCACTAAACTCGCACAAATGCAGAGCAACGGGATTCTTCATCCGTGGAAAACATTGTTTGGAATCATCAACAAATGTCTATCCCCGAAGCACGCCGGCTTCGACAAAGGCAATGGCAACATTCTGAGGATTTTCCATGGAATCGCCTTCTCGTGAAATTACGATTTCGCTCAACTGATCTGGAATGATCTAGCCGAGCAGATCAGGCAGAAGGAAAATAAACGCTCGAAGAATGTGCCATACGCCAGGTGGTTCTTCGTCATCATCCAACAATACATGGAGTTGCACGATCAGAACATCCATTGTCTACCTCCTGGAGGGAATTACCAACCACCGCGTCCGAAATTTTTCCACAACCCAAAACTAACGGACTTGGACCATCCGTCAATGGCCATACCGTTCGAGTTGTTGAGGCTCGCCGACCCCACGGGAGCTGAATACCAACGGTTCTGCCGGGAGAATCATCTGACAGAACAGATGATCAGAGGGCCCCCGACAGATTTCGCAGTCATCCCTCACAACAACAAAGCCCTGAGGACACGATGATTGATGTAGTGGCCTAGGAGCTTGAGCAGGAGCCCCAGTGCAAGAAACTCAGCAACCAGATCCTGAGGTCACGATGATTGATGAAGTGGCCCTTGAAATGGAAGCCGAAGAACAGAATCAGGAGCTCCAAATGGAAGTGCCCATCCATGTAGGCATGCTCGAAGAGCCATTGAGGAGATTCTTCAACAAGTAGCGCAGCCCGAGGCAAAATGGGGCAAAGCTCACATCCACTAGCGACGGAACAGGCTAGTGAGGACATTGAACGTGAACCATCCCCTCACACAGCCACCTCATCCGACATGGAGTCCGATGAGGAGATCAGATTAATAAGACGGACTCCCAGAAGACTAGCATACAACTCGAGTCCCGTTTTCCCACCGTCACCACCGCATCAGATACCGCACGGATCATCTCTTCAAGTGCTGCGGCCACTTCTTCGCTCAATCTTGAGCCACAATACAACTACCGGTGTCTGGTTTGCAGGTTCCAACCGAGCATGCCGAAACACCCATAGAGGAGAATCTTCAAGATTCGACTCAATGATTGGGTGGAATTCTCCAACAGTCACAACCTCAAGTGACTGCGAGCCAACCTGAGGAGCCGGTATCTACTCAGGGGTTGCTAACAGGCGACATCTGTCGACCTGGCCCATCTTCGACGGAGGCATCCGTTCAGTTCGTGACTGACGACCGACTCCAGGCAGCTCTCTCAGAAGCTTTACAGTCATTTGAAGAAAAACTTATGGGGAGCGTGCGTACAACTATTGAGACGTCCCGCCAAGATCGTGGGAAAGCACCCGCCTCAGAGCCGTCTTCTTCACGACTGATTCTCACTCCACCTCAACCCACACAACCCACACCATTCGGAACACCAATCCTCACACACAACCTCATAAACCCAGCCACCATACCTATCAGCGACCTCCACTCCATCATAGTCACCCGCCTACTTGAGCTGACTACTCGAACGCCGGAAGAAGAAGACCTCTTCTGCCGTCTCGTCAATCGTCCTGGCCCGACCAACACTTGTCGTGGTCAAGGCTCCCGCTCCAAACACAGACATGATGACCCCGATGATCAAGGCCATCATGAGGGGGAGAGGAGACCTAGGATAATGAGTAGAAGTCAAGGACGAAGCTCGGGCGCGACACAGACAAGCGCTGGAGCCGCTGAAACCTCACAACCTACTACCCAAACAACCACCACGCACCGCACCACTCATACAACCCAAATCGACTCACCAACCTTCCACATAAGGACACCTCCGCCAACACCAACGACCCTCACAAGCCCCTTGCTTCCGGAACAAGAAGCAAGTGCCGTCATGCTCGTGGCTCAGGCGCAGATTCAAGCTACTCCTTCAGCCATTCAAGATCAACCTGGACCATCAAGACATGGTGGCAATCCACACGAGTACCTCGACAAATATATATTATGGCCCACTCCATGCTCGACGAGCATCAGAGACAACGGCTTAAGGACGTTCGGCATTTTCTACAAGTAGCTTCGGTGGATTTAGTTTTGATAGAAGTCGAAGAACTTCAAGAAGGTAAAGACCACGAACAGATTTCCCAAGGGCTTTCAGAGCTTATAGCACAAAGAGCGGATACTCCTCCAACACAAATGTCAGGATCCGTTCAAGTCGAAACGCCATGGAAAACATCCGAATAGAGATTCCTTTCCTAGAAGAAGTTCGGGAACACATTTGGAGATCACCGAATAAAGTCAAGAAGCCGAACAAGTTCGAGCTCAGAGGGACCTCTCACTGGATCAGCAAAGAGAATGACGTATATCTGGATGCTGACCCACCTCGGACCGGATGTGAGAATGGGGATGACTAAAAGCCAAGCGAAGAGTCATGTCACCTACCACAGTCCGATCGCGAAGAAGACTAGGATGATGCTGAAGACTGAGATTCATAAGTTCTGCGATGGGACGCTCAAGGTCATTAGGAAGAACATAGAGCAGAGGTTAGAAGAGATCAATAGAGAGACAATGTTGAGGATTCACCCGTTAGTGAGAAAACAACCGCTCCTGTTGGAATTACTGGAAGACATCGAGGAGCGCTTGGAGCTGAGAAATACGCTCAGGAACTATGAGCATACGCTGGACTTGCGCAGGTCGTACTTTGCCCGACGAGGACAGATGGCTCGGAAAGGCAATCAAGCACAAAGGGGAGAATGTAGATTATCAGTTTTAGTTGTGCTTTGATTTTATTAGCTGTCCTTGTAATTTGGGGCTTTTCATGTATTTGTCCTTAGTTTAGGACTAGTCTACAAACATTGAGCTAATAGAGAAGATTTTAGAAATTGATCTGAAAGGCTTGCAATTTGATTTCTAGAGAGAGAAACAGCAAATATCTTCTCTCACTACTCGAAATTCTCTCTCGGGCTCTCCAAGAAGGTTTTTGATCGAAATCTCAATCTCCACAATTCTTATCGATTCCTTTAGAATTCATGTCTACGATCATAGAGTTGATAAATTAGGACCTAACAGTCTGGCAGTGATTCCCTCCAGCGCAGCAAGAAAAGCGGCGGTCCCAATGTTGAGGCGAAGGGCGCACATAGAAGAACTTGTTCATCCATCCCTTGGTGGCAGCAAAATTGTCATGAAAAACATCAGTAGAAGGCACATAGACAAAGTTGTCAGCATCCCTCTCGCATATGCGGTAAAAGCTAATGATCAACTCCGTAGTGAGTGGGAACCTAACCTTGCAGGTGACCTCGGCCAAGGCCAACAACAAGCTGCAAGAATTGGGAAAATTTGACCAGAAGAGATATCTAGGGCTTCATAGAGATCCAAAAGCAAAAAAGGCATGGGAAATCTAAGACCCATGTCTATCTGGTCGGTATAAACTGCCAAGAACCCGATGAGAGGCGAAGACGCCACCTGCAAAGAGCTAGGCAATCTGACTTCATATTCAGAAAGAATTCGGGCCTTCTCGAGATACTCCCGAAGCGACGAGGGACTGAGGGTCGATACCTTGGCATGATACCAGGGAAGATTGGCCTTGGTACGAGCCTCTTTCGCTTCAGCGGACCATTTGACAAGGTTCTTGCGATAGTTCTTAGCCTTGCCATCTCACTGCTGGATCGGCGTTTTCACACCAATAACAGGGTCCGGTTGAATGCCCGAGCCAGAGAAAAAGATGGAAGTATCACCTATATCAAAGGGAACCTGCTCTACCTTAGGAAAAATGGCAGCAATTAGCTTGCCTTTGGAAGAAGAAGATGAGGCCAACAATTCTAAGGGTTGGAAAATGCAAAAATGCTACAAGTAGAAAGGCGAAGGAGTGACGAGTTGCGGAGGTAAGAAGGATTTCATACTTACAGACGAATTCTAGACTGGGGCGGAGAGTCAGTTAATTCAAAATTCGAAGAACGGGCACCTGGCTGAATACGTTAGAATTTGACTCGGTTAGCGATATTTTCGGATGTTCGCCATGGAGTCTTAGGAAAAGATCGGGCCTTAAATTAGCCAGTGCGAGATTCTCGAGTGCACGATGGAAAGATTTCAATAGTTAGAATTCGAAGGATGATCAAGTCAAAGGGTCCGTGGAATAACACACACCACCGAAATCTTCCTGCTATTGAGGGAATTTCCCAAGGTCGTTTCCTCAATTCGAAGGAGAAAGTAAGGGAGATGTGTTCGGATAAAAACCCGAGCGCACAACACCTGACATGGAAACAAAGAAAGTAATTATGAACGAAGTAGAAACATACAGATGGCACGGCCAAAAGAAGCAACATAAGGAAATAAAAGGCCGAAAGGCCGTGCATTCAAATATAATATGCCCCTGAGGGGCTATGGTCAGGACAGAAAGGAAATATTTATATAGGGTTCATTACATCCCGTAAAGAAAAAAGCGAAAAACACTAACGGCCGGACCGACCTGACTTTCCCAGTAACAACATCCTACTCGGCATCCTCACTCGCCTCAGCATCATCGTTCTCCTCGGGTCCCTCACGAGCTTCCCCGGCCAGCTTCTCACGCACCCCGACGTCCCCGGCGTCCTCTTTAGCCTCGTCCCTGGAAGCGCCCCGCATCTCCTGGACCACGGTCTTAGCCACCCTTGCAGCTGCCACCGACGCAATAGGCGTCCTGGAAGCTGCTCTCGTCTCGACGCTCAGGCAGATAACCCCCCCGAGGGGGTCTCCTTCAGGGTTCGGATGGCGTTAAGGAACCCGAAGGGATTGTCCGCCCGACTGTACCCATGAGCCCGGAGCTCTGAGAAGCAGCCGTAGAAGCCCCACTTAAAGAAAGTCTTCATGTCATTCAGGTGGCTGCGCTTGGTGACGTAGCCCTCAGACAGCTCCTCCTCCCACTTCTTTTGATCTTCGACCCGAGCTACCTCGGACTTGGAGAGATGGCGGTGGAACTCCTCGACATCTTCCCTTAGCTTCTTCTCCTGCTTCTTTGCCTCCCGATCCATCTGGTGGATCCTCTTGCGAAGATCGGCCTCTGTTTGGGTTAACACCCTATTCCGCTCAGAGAGATAGGAAGCGCGCTTCGCGGACTCAGAGGCAAGGGCAAGAATCTACCCGAGTTATGTTAGAAAATATTAGTTTATTAAGAACCCAGAGAAAGAAAGCAAGAAGATAAAGAACTCATCTGCCCAAGGGAGACGGAGAGAACACTCCTGAGGTCCGAGTAAGAGACGCGGGTGTACTTCCGGCTGTCTTCGTTAGGGAATTTCCCAAGGAATTCCCAGGATTCTTGGCTTGATGGCTCGCCGAAGAAATCGGGTTGTTTAGCCCGACTCAAAGCAATGTGGCCTCCCGGGGGTGAAGAAGCAGCTATCCTAGACGTGGACTTTTTCACCCCTAGGAGGAAGTGGGGGCTTTCCCTTTGTCCTTGGAGCGAGTGTTCGGGGCATATCGAGGCGGACTCGGGATTAGGGGTGGGCAAACGGGTTCAGGTTTCGGGTACCCCACCCGACCCGATCGGGCATTTACCCGAATTTAAAAAAATTTAGGGAATTTTCGGGACCCGATACCCGATTGATATTATCGGGTCTGGTTTCGGGTAGCTTACCCGAAATACCCGATCGGGTACCCGAATTTTTCGGCCCAACGAATTACAAATAGTCTACAATTACTAATTAGTATTTGACCCAACAGGAAAAAATTATTATTAATACTTAACAGAAAGGCCCAGCTCTAAACAAACAAAAGAAAAAAAATAAAAACTAACCCAACATACACACACGCCATTAGCACAAACGAGCAGATCAGTCACAGCTCACCATCACCACCCACTAGTCCCGTCTTCGCAGCTCACCAACCGCTGTCAGGTCCGCCGTCAACCAGCCGAGCGCAGTATCATCGACCGCCATTCGTTCATTAGCCACCAAAATTCGTCCAAAATAGGTATAAATTCTTATGAACCCTAATTTTCTATTTTCAAAATTTTCAAAAAAACAGAAAATCGAAAAAACCTGACCCGACCCGCGGGTACCCGACGGGTTTCGGGTACCCGAACTTCGATCGGGTCGGGGTCAGGGTTAAGGTTCAATACCCGATTTTTTTCGAGTACCCGACCCGAAAAACTGAAACCCGATATACCCGACCCGATGTCACCCCTACTCGGGACGAAAAGATCCTCATCATCCTCGTCGGCAATAGCAATGACCTCAGCTAGCGACATTCTTTCGGATAAGGAAACACGAGAGTTAGAAACATAAAAGAGAAGAAAATCATGCAAGGGCGCATCAGGACTCCTTTCATATACCTAGGGTCCGCGAGAGAAGAATGGCTTTGGAGAAGAATCCATGAGCGCAGAGGAAATCGTCTCGGGTAAGTTTTCGGGCAAGGTAGCGGCTCTCACCTACCCTAGCCAAAAAAGTTTCGACTCGAGCAGACGGCTCGGGAGGAAGAGGATGGGAGATAGGGACTTGGTCGTTCCAAGAGAAGGGGGTCAACTCCCTCTCGGCACTGTCTTCTGAGGGCTTAACGAAGAAGTACTTACTCATCCAGCCCTTGTGCGAATAAGGGTTACCCTGTATGAGGTCGAGTGTTCGAATCAAGGAGAAGAAGAATTCCCCCTCTTCTTTCTTGTTCAGCCTCAGGAAAGCGGAGATCATGGGAACCGAGGGAATGAAGCGGCAGTGGCTCAAAATAACAGCAACGGAAAGAAGGAAACTGAAGGAGTTCGGGGCTAGCTGAGCAGGTGAAATACCATATATTTACAGATATCTACGAGAAATCGAGACACTGGAAATCTAAGACCCATCTCGACCTTGTCAAAAAAGTACGTGCCAAAACCTTTGGGAGGGGAACTGGCTAGGTCGGTGGGGGAAGGGATTCTAACTTCAAAGTCGTCGGGCATCCTAGAGAGGGCTTCTAATCTGGGGATATCGGAGGGCTTAAAGGTGGAGACTTTAACACGGTTCCACCGGCAGCCTCGACGACCAGCCCGAAAGGACTCGACCTCTTCGATCCAGGCGTTAAAAACTCGACGGAATGCCCTCTGATCATGGAAGTCGTCCACACGGGGAGGAGCCCAGTTCCTCCTGAGCGGGATCTATAGGGGCTACGCTAGTGGAGGGGTGGCCTTAGAATCTACCGAGGTAGCCCTCGGGGAAACTTCGTCAAAATCCACGGAGGGCGCCCTCGGAGAGTCCTCACGGGAGACCCCGGCACTAACCCTCAGACTAGCCCCTATACAAACCCTAGGACTACCCAAACCCTCTATAGAATGGCTACTATTGCTTAAGGAACTGTACTGTTACTACCCGAATTACCCGAACCCTCGGCAAAACTACCCGAAGCTATGCGCGAACTCTCGCTAGAACTAGAAAACATGATGCTAAAAGAAAATGAGAGGAAAGAGGAACTTACAAATACCTAAGAGCTCGGCTGGGAAGGCAATAAGTCTCGGGAACTCGGGAGCTTTCGATGAGAGAGAGTAGTGAGAAAAGTGAAAGAAGATAAATAAAAAGGGAGTGGGGTATATATAGGCCCAAGCGCTAGATCTGGGCCGTCAGATCTAGATCAGATCGACCGGCTGCAGCGACCCGCGTTGGTCATGGGAAGAGGCGCCAAAACTCCAGCCCATGCGTCCCATCAAGTCCAACCAATTAGAAAATGACACGTGGTGGGGAAGGCGAAATGATATTTGACCCCAAAGAAGCAAACGATGCGCCCCGACAAAACATTCGCCCAGAAGAAGTCCCCGTAACCGCCAAAAGAATGCCGATGACTACGGCCGAGTCGGACATTTTGCCGCGACCACAAAAGCACCACATTCTTTTGGACTATACAAAGGAGGACTATTGTTACCCTCGGATTTTACCGACCCGCGGCAAAATAACCGACCCGCTGTAACTAACTTAACCACCTTGTATGGGAAGTGAACCCATGCCTTCAGCTTGGGCTCGGGCCCATTAAAGCGATTTCACGAGTAGGATCCTGAGCCCAGTAAAGGATAATCCACAACGAAATATCTCGGAGCCACCCAAGAACCCCTCGAAGCCAAAGCCCCTCGCGGCTCACAAGATTCCTCGGCCATATCTCCCGAGAACCCTCGGGTAGACCTTCCGAAGTCATACGCGCCAGAGGTACCCCCTGGAGAAATGGAGCGCGACCCTTCGGGGAAACAGTCCGAGCTCAGGGGTAGACATCTCCCACGGCAAGCCGGGCCTCCCCAGGCACGGAGTGCCATAATCTTATCATCCAACCACTAACAGAACGTGGGGAAGAAACCGCTGAGAGCCGAGCGGTATAGAAGAACGTGGGATCATGGGAAGATAGAGGAGCAAAGATCAGTCCGAGCCGGGAAAACACGGGACGTGGGCGAAAACCGCCCAAGTCAGGTACACTATAAATACTGCAAGGTATCCCTAAGGTACGCGCGTATCCAGACCATTACTCTGCCATTTTACCGCATACTTGAGCACTTTTCGTCACGTCACTATCACACATTTTTACATCTTCTCTATGCTACCTCACTTGGAAAATGGAAACCACCCTCTTGACCTAGGAAGAGGGCAAACGACCCCCCACCCTAACCTTCTTTTCGAGTTTTCAGACAAGATTCGCGGCGAAGTAAAGGCGGGAAGAAGCTCGTTAGCCAACTCGCGCGGTAGGTCATTTTCGACGGCATCACTTGTTTTCTTTAGCATCAGCACAAACTCCTACAGAAGTGAATGAAAGCAACAGACGTATGAAAGAGAGACATGAGAAAAAATAGAAACGAGCTCTCAACTTCTTTTAAATGGACGTCAACTTCGATTAAATGGACGAAGGAGGAGAAGATATGTTTTTTTTTTCATGAGAGCGAAGAATGAGATCTTGGATCAATCATTCCTCTACCTTCTGCAAAAGTACAATTTGAAAGACCATAGTCAAAATATATAGATCCATATAAACGTTTAGGCTCTAAGGGGTAATCGGCCCACTTAAATAACGAAATAATGTCCCACTTATAGATCCATAGAAACAAGCGGGATCGATGTTGGGTAGAAAAGAAAATAAGTACGATGGATTTGGAAAATATAGAATTAGAATTAGAATAATTTCAGCGCCGTATTAATTTTTAATGAGTCTATGTTTTATTTTTCCTTTTTAACTCGTTGAGTCAATTAGAGAGACACTAAATGAAGCTAAATGTAGCCATTAAACTGAGCGACCGATAGACACTATGAAGACACTAATACACACAGCCATATATCATGGAAATGTCTTGAATTTTTTAGTTATGAACAATGAAGTTATTAATTTTAATTTATTACAAACCTTGATATATCGTGCTTTCCCCAAAACATTAGTTATGTGGTTGTAGCTGAGCTTCCTTATCGTGGAAAAGGGTTAGATGGGATTGCTATGCACATGCGAAGTTGGTCACTGAATAATACTATATACATTTATTATTCGTAACAACTAAATATATATATATATATATATAAATATATATATAAATATATACACTAATAATTTTGCGATTCTTTGAAGTAATGCATCGTTTATGGTGCCCAGCCTTTTGTTTCTTGTCCCCACAAACCACTTCTGGCCTCACGTTTACCCGTATTTGCCTGTCGTATATTTCAAGTATTGATCGTATCAATCTTTGTTTTCTTATAATGTTTTTTATTTAAAATAGGTAAATGATGTATCAGTATTCTTGTCCGCAATAAAATGAAAATATATATACACACATATACGAGAAGAATACAACCGATCGAGTTTGCTTTAATATATGTGACCGCACAGCTGTGGAAATGGCATCAGATATGTTTGTAAAATTGCATACCGTTTCGTATGGAAAAACGAAATTGGACATATCGAGGAGACTAGGGTAATTGTGAATCGAAGATATATATATCTTTCATTTATATTTAAGCAAATTAAAATTTTGCTACAGTTAAGAGTTTTGTTTTCATGAAGGAAAGACCCTCGAAGAATTTTTTACTTATTTTCCTTATTATATCATATCCAATAGTACTGCATACCGCAAACGCAACCGCAAAAATGCAGTAAAACTGCTCCAACTCTATTGCAAACGCAAACGCAAAATGCATTTTATGCTTTATCTCTTCTGTTTCGAATGCAAATTTGAGTTTTAACGCAAAAATACGTTGAAAATAACAAATTGCCCTTTACTTGTATTAAACTATTAAATCAGACATATAAATAATATAAAGAATTTGAAAATTGTATACTAATCTTTTTGATTTTCAATTGACATAATAAATAATTATTTTAACATTTACACTTATTTTACTAATTTTTATATCTTACTATTAATTTTTATATTTTTTATATGTAATATAACTAAATATGTTCTAAGTCAAAATTAAAAGAATATTGTGGTTAATTTGTAAAGTAGTATCTATGAGTGATATTGAAAAGTTACAAAAAGTTGTTATTTTTTTAACTGAAATTATAAAAAAAATGATATGAAAAGGAATATTACAGGAATATTCTTTTGCGTTTGCGTATGCAGTTAACAGTTGGAGAAAAATTACTGCAAATTGGCCGTTTTTGCAAAATACGTTTGGGTTTGACGTTGAGAATGATTAATTATCCCCTCTCTACAACATAAAATAATTAATGAGAAAAAGGTCTCTTTACAACCCACAAACGACAAGAGAAGAATTAGGTGGTGTACCAAAAGCAGTTCAAATTTTAATTTTACCAGAAAGAGTAAATTAGATTCACGAGAGAAGTCTTGCAAGGAAATTTGTGGGTTGTTGAAGTTGAGGCGAATTTTTCAAAGAATTAAAATCTCACCGGCGGGTCAAAAGTCTTCGTGACTTATTATTTTCCTAATATATTATATTATTTCACACGAGGCCCAACTACCTACTAAAACTCGACTGCTACGCCCTATAAATTATGGTGAAATTCTCCCCACTTTTAACCATACACACTGAATAAAAAAAAAAAGCTCTTTCTCCTTCACTATATTACATCTCTATTCTTAAAAGTGATATGAGTTTAGTTAATGAAGTCCTCTTTCTGTATTAAGAGGCAAAATCTTCCAATAAGATGCAAGTTAATCTTTGCTTCGTTGTCTGTTCGACCTTGAACTTATGTCCAAAACCCTAATTTTTCCATAAGTGCAATTTTATCGTTGAAAACTCTATCTGTGTAACGGGGATCTTGGTTCTTTTTTTAGCAAGATTTCATTATGCAAAATAATGTCTTATTGTTTTCGTAATGAAGTTGTCGGCAGGCACCGCTTGAAAAATTAATAAATTCTTTTCGCTTGTTTATTTTGTTTATGTTTATTACCCCTATATATTGCAGTTCTCAATTGGACATGATATGCTTTAACTTCCATCATATGAAGCCAAGGTTTTTATTCATGTTTCTGATTTATATTTATAATATATTCTGCTTATTTGAGTTACAAATACCCTTGTAATTAATTGCTCCTTCCTGAAACTGTCCTAGGTTTTCCCTCTTCTATGCATTTCATGACTATATTTATAATTATTAATTAAATAAACTCTTGGCTCTCATGGCATGGTAGGAGATTTTGCTTCTTTTTTTCTCCAAGCTAATTTCAGTTTCCACGTACTCATCACCTTAATAACCTCTGCTTGAATTCCACTATACGTATTAGTATTTTTTTTAAAGAAAACTGAGACATGTTTAAGGTCGAACAGGTAATGAATCTAAGGTTCAACGAGCAAATGGATCGATGGAAAAGCTGCTGCACTTAATTGGAGAAAGAAAGAGCCTTAAAGAAATTTTTTTGGTTTTTTTTTAAATAGAGTTTGCGGACAATGTACTAATGTATGTACTGTAACTGTATATAATATATATACATCTCTAATTCTTGTGTAAATATACTAATGCATGTATTTAATTCTTACTTCGTGATCGTAGTTGTCTCAATTGATATTTTGGTAGAATTTTGAATCAACCAAAATGGGATGATGGGCCAAATTGGGTTAAATAAATCCGATAAAGTCTAAAATATTCGCTTTCATGAATCGAGAAGTTATCTTCTAGCAAAATAATAAATTAATTATAGATTCTAAATCTAAGTTTCGATGAGAGGTTATAGACTGTTAATTGAAAAAAAAAAAAGATCATAAATTAATTAGTAAACTTGTTCAAATTAAATATTGTATCTATTGATTATGTGAAGGAATAGAACATTTGTCATAACATTGAAAATTGATTTGTGTCTGTCCTAACATTGAACTTTGTTCTATTGCACCGAAGCGCTGGACATTTTTCATATATAGTACAACAAAAGCAATGGCTCCTCTTTTGCAAGTGTTTTCATTAACAGTTAAACGTTATATAGTACAACTAAAGTAACGTCAACTATTTCCTCTTTAATGAGATGTCAGATTCTTTTTATTGCAAGGGGAATTTCCTTTTAGGCCCTTTTAGAGTTTGAAATTACTGTTCAGTATCCCTCGAAATATTGCTTTTCCCTATTCAGTATTCATGCGAGAAATTGTGCGTTTAATATTCGCAAGCTGTGAACCGACGAAAATACCGCTTTAGACATTATACCAACTGTTCGGAATATTATACATATTGTTATCGTTGATTATACAAGCCGAATAATGGAATTATAATTTTATATAAATAAATATCAACATTATACCAACTGTTGTCGCAATTATATCAATTGTTAGCGTTATTATACCAACAAAATTGAAATCTCCATATACCGCGGTTGGTACAATCTTCAATTATGATATAATTGTGGCAACATGGTATATTGTCCAGTTTTATTTATATAAAATAGTTTTTGTTATTTTGTTGGTATAATTAGCGATAACAGTTGCTATAATAGCAAAATCAGTTGCTATAATATCCAATTTTATGTCATAAAATTCGAATAACGTGTTTTACTGGTATTATAATGAAACAGATGATATAATTCTACAATTTGTGGTATAATAGCAAAATTAGTGGTATAATATTAATTTTTTTGGTATAAAACTATAATAACGTTATTTAGGAAAACCGATGGTATAATTTCTACAATTTTCTGGTATAATGGTAAAATTAGTTGGTATAATATCCAATTTTGCGTTATAAAATTAGAATAACATGATATAATAACGATAACAATTGGTATAATTTCTACAATTTCTGGTATAACTTCAATTTTATTGGTATAATAACGAGTTTTGTTGGTAAAATTCATCCAGAAATAATTGTTCAGCTTTTGACGTGTGAGATATGGGTATTTTCGTCTTTTCAACGTTGAAAAGACCATTTTAGCTACTGAACTAAAATAAATTTAGCAAATCGGTACTGAACATGAAAAGATCTATCGAGGGGTATTTAATGGGAAATACAAACTCTCAAAGGGAAATTCCCCTTTATTGCAATTTAATGACTAGGCTGACGTCCACTAGAACTAATTTCATGGCCCAAAACATTACAAATTTATGCTGGCCTTATATCATATTTCTCATCCAAAATAGGATGGATGCCAAATAAGTATGTGCGACAATTGGAGGACTTTTATTGTGGACATATCTTCTTATATCAAATTTTCGTTTCAAATGTATTTCCATTAAATCAATCAATGCTTATCACATGTTTCCTTGTTCTAAGTTTTTTTAATCATAAAAAAGGAGCAATGTTCATTCAGGCCCTTGTCAGAATTTTTATTTAGGATTCAATCCCTGTCAGAAAAAAATTAGTTTTAATGATCCAATTTCGACAGAACCACTTCCTGCTCTGAAATAACAATATGTTGAAATTTTGTAACACAAAACGATCATCCGGTACCAGTTAATGATCATCCGATTCCAGTTCATTTATGTAGTACCACTTCATTATTCTGAAAATAACAATATGTTGAAAGTTTGTAACACACGATCATCCTATACCATTTCATATAACCTTACCACTTTTTTAGTTAGGTCCTTATCTCTAAAATTTACAGAAATTGGTCCTTTAAACTAAAGTTTTTCTGATAGGGGCTGAATCTTAAATTAAATTTCTGACGGGGAAATTAACCCTTAAAAAGGGCAAACTTTATGTCAGGCCCTGTCAGGATTTTAAATTAGGAATCGGACCCTTTTAGAATTTTTATTAGTTTTAAGGACCTCGTTGTTGAAAAATTAAATGAAAAGGACCCAAAACTATGCTTTGACGAAATTACCCTTAATAAAGTGATTTCTGAATAGGTATTTGGCGTCAGTTTTATGTTACACAATTATGCTGATTTGTTACCGTAAAAATCATAAGTGTTACTTTAACGTAAAAAATGTTACTTATCGATAGTAAAATGTTATTAACAAACTTATATTTATTACATCGGATTATCTAACTCCATTGCTCACACTAATCGTTCATTCGATTGTTAACAAACTTATATTTATTAAGGCTTGAATTTCCAAAAAATCGTCACCTCATAACTTCTAAAACGTACATTGCGTGAAGCAGGTGGTATGAAAGACATCGATTCATCTGGAATACGTCTTACTAAATTATGCATTCGTTTTACTAAGTTATATATTACCGGTATAATAATTTCAAAAGACGTCATTCATTACACATATCTGATATCCATATCCAATAAAAGGTATAAAATGACTTTGTTTTGTTTTCATAAGTATTGATGTGGTATTTTGTGTAGCAGAGGTTTCGATAATTTTTGGCATCAAACAAAAAAATCGAACAGTTACTTAGATTATCTGAAGTGGTACTAAAAGTACAGGAAATGTTACTACATAAACAATAAAAGTTACTCTGATTCCATCAATTGGTATTACAGTCACAACCCTAAACTCCAAACCCTAAACACTAAACCCTAAACCCTATTCCTCTTTGTCTTTACTTGGGTATTACATGTATTATTTACTGGTGATGAGGCGTTATTATTTTCTCATTATATGTTCGTTTTGCGGAAACATTTGTTATAAACTTCAAGACATGTGGTATTATTGTTCCATGAACTGTTATCCAGAAAGCATGAAGTGTTATCCAGTAACCATTTTAATTAGCAAACATTTACCGCTTAGGTCTCATCAAAATTCTTCGTTATTTCCATGATT
Source organism: Craterostigma plantagineum (assembly GCA_027422505.1). Lineage (NCBI taxonomy): Eukaryota > Viridiplantae > Streptophyta > Magnoliopsida > Lamiales > Linderniaceae > Craterostigma > Craterostigma plantagineum. Next base: position 9,696,929 of record JAPQWV010000011.1, on the reverse strand, counting down.
AACATCAATAATTATCATCGATAACTAAGGCCCATGATGAAATTTGTCGAATTACATTATCCAGTCATTAAAAATCGAGATTTCACCATATTAAACGAGATTTCCGAATTGTGTTTGAAGCATTCGTACTTTATAAACTTCGAAAATTTTCTTTGATTAGGAAGACCATGATCGAAACCGATACAACTTTGTGCTGTTAGTAACGTCGATTGGGTCGGATTTGGAACGTGATTTTTTTCTTTCGACCGCTTGAGTGTAAGGAATGTGTTATATCAGGAAGCGGTATTGTTTTGAATGATGTGTTACTTATACGGCATCATTTGTTTCTAAATATACAACATATAGTACTAAATACAAGACTGTTTGTTATCCAAATGAAAGAAAGTGTTTTTTTAGCGCAAAACTGTTATCATTATTTGGAAACTTGTTATCGGATCATTTAGGTATCCAAACATAAATTTGGCATATGTCAGAGTTAAATATGTCTTTTCGCATCATTTTAGGGCATGACCTCTGAATTTTCGAAAAGCAGATCCTTAATACAAAAGTCCACTGCAATGGGTCTGAACCCAACACCAAAGATATTAATAGGGCCTGAAAATTAATATACCCTAAAAAAATAATCAAGTACATCGTCTTAACAAAATGACAGACGACAAAAGAAGAATTAGGTACCAGAAGTAGTTCAAAATTAAATCTACCAGAAATCAGTAAGCAATTAGAGCTCTAAAGGGGATGGTTGGTCAGTCCCTTTTTTCTTTTAAACGTGGAACCATATTCTTAATATTATTTCACACGACGCCCAACGACCTCGATTTTCCCGCAAGTGTCACTATAAATTATGACGAATGTCCAATACAGCTCTCTTTTATATTATATCCTCTCTATATACATTCTTGATAGTGAGATGAGTTTAGCGTGATTGCAGTCCTCTTCTACTTATCGAGTGAGAATTGAGATGCAAGTTAACCTTTGCTTCGTTGTCGGTTCGACCTTGAACTTGTTGGAAAACCCTAAATACAATTTTATTTATATTTTTCTTTTTATTTTCCATTACGAGATTCATGTGTATTCTATCGTTAAGCTACGGCTTACATGGGATCTTGCTTTTGTTTTAGCACTCTGTGGTCGTATTTGATTTTGTCTTGTCGGCGGCCTTCGGTTTATTCTGTTTTTTTAATTACATCTTTGAGTTAGAGTTGCCGTAATTATTCATTTACTTTCCCTGTGTTATCTTTTTCTATACATTACTATAATTATTAACATGATAATGCTTTCTATGCCACCATTTGCAAGTGGAGTCCCATGGTAGCTGCTTTTTTATTGCAAATTTTAAACCGATTTTCACGTGTGTTGCCTAGCTAATTATAAACACTACTGAAATTCAACGATGGTTCTTGTTATTATTGTTGTTATTACTACTGTTTTTTGCTGTTTGAATTTTGATTATAATAAGAATTGGGTGTATATATAGTCCGAGAGTGTAAGGTCGAACAGATGATGAATCTAAGGTTTTAACGAGCAAGATCGATGGAAAAGCTAGCAGCACTTAATTGGAGCCTTGCAAATTTTTTTTTTTTTCCAATGGGTTTGCGGACAATGTACTTATGTATGTGAATGTACTATATACGTCTTTAATTGTATGTAAATATATCATATACATGTCTCAGTTTTTAATTTTAGTATTCAACACCTTGTTGGATTTGGACTTAATTGGACGATGGCCTGGGTTAATTAAATACAATAAAGTGTAGCCTAATTTATTTTAAAAATATCGAGAAGTCATCATTCAATAAATTGGGGAATCAATCATAGATTTTATGATTTAAGTTTCGATGAAAAGTTTATAGAATATCAATATGCACAAAACACATATCGGGTGGATGAAAAATTAATTAATAAATTCGGCCAAATTAAACAATAAATCGATTGATTGTGTAATTCAATCAAATTTTCTAGTCGCGTTTAAATCAATTGATTATGTACAGGGAAGAAACTTTGTCCAACACTGAAAAACGACTTAACTTTTTTCTCACTTTACATATAATTAATCATTATGCGTTATCTATTCTATTTTATTAAGCGTGAGAGGTGAGTGTAAATTGCATTTAGTTTGTCAATTTCTTGTAAAATATTAACATAAAATTTAAAACATTCACTATCTTGTAATTACTATTTTTAGTTAATAACTATTTTTGGCTAATTCTTTTACTTTAAGTTTATAATAATATACATAATGAAATTAAAAAAAATTCAATTAGCTATTTTAAATATGTTATATATTTATATATGCACACGCATCCGCAAGTGAACTAGTTTAATTTATAGACGAGCCGGCCAGTTGGTGGATGTAAGCTCTATTATTACAAAAATAACTGAATACTATTCACCGCCCCCTAAAGGGCTGAAAAAAAGACAATTTTGCCCTTTGAATAAAATTTTTTATTTAAAATCCTTTTTCAGACAACAATTTTCATATCGCAATCAAACATTCAAATCAGACTCAAACAAAACAAAAAAAGTTCAAATCGCAATGGATCGACAAAAGGGAAAAGGGTCTATTCGCACGACTGGTAAGGAAATTCTCGTAAAATTCGTTCGTACATAGATGAATCATCGAACTTGATTCGGAATCGATCGAAAAAAGTCCCGACCGAAACATAATTACGGCCGGAAAAGTAACGACCGAATCACAATTTCGGTCACCTCAAAGCCGGATCGAAAAATTTTTTCGGTCGGGACTGTTCCGACCGAAATCATGTTTCGGTCGGAACTGTCCCGACCGAAATCATTTTTCGGTCGGAACTGTCCCGACCGAAATTGTGTTTCGGTCGGTACTGAAAGTAGCCGAAATTTTGTTTCGGTCGTGTTATTTTTTTTTTTTTTGCAGACGATGAGATCGGCGACGGGGTAGACTACAGTGAGCAATTAACTGGGCGAAAGGCGTCGCTATTGCTCTGGGTTTTTGAGGTAATTATTTCGTCGCATAATAAAGGCGGTACAAAAAACTCATTAGATGTTCTCGCGGAGAATGTTATAGAGGCAACGAGGACGAATTGGAGAGGGTTTCGAAGTCGAACAAGTGCAGGTGTCCTTTTCTAGTCATAGCTCAGGAGGATCCTATGACTAGGGAATGGTACATTCGTACGGGCCCACCTGAGAAATCCACGCACAATCACCCCCTGATACAGTATCCCGAGGGACACCGCCAGACTAGTGGGTTAAGTCGCCAGGCAATGAAGGTTGTAGAGGAAATGACTGATGCGCAGGCGAAACCAGCTCATATCCTCTCGGCGATGAGGGCTCGACACGCAGAAGATAACGCGACGATCAGGCACATATATAATTACGGAGATCGTTTGAAGAAAGACTATTCTGAGGGCCGAGACGTGGTGAGCCAGTTGATGCACCAGGCCAGACACGCGGGATATTATGTTCAATCCCTGGGAGACGACGAGACTAATGCGCTGACGCATGTTTTCTCGCACACCCGCTCGAAATGACCTATTGAGAACTCAGGATTTTCACTCCACACGATATTATACCGGGTTTCACACTATTCGATATCTATAATGGGAACTGCGTTGATGCGTGCCAAAGAGTTGTCGGATGAGGTGTACTCCCGGTGCGGATGTGTGGTACGACGTACCCACCATCTCCCAGTTGCGTGCGAGCTCCAGCAATGTGTCGACAACAACTACCCAGTTGCTGCAGATTGCTTGCATGACTTCTGGAGGACACTCACGATCGACGATGGAGTAATTCCCGGTATTTCTGATCGGGATTACTTATACGACCTCGTGCGTGAGGCAGAAACACGTGATATCTCCGTTATGCGTGGCATCCATCGAGTCGTCCACGAACACCTGTACCCCGAATCCCGTGCGTGGAATGAGCCTGATGTTAAGACGTCTGTAAAAGGTCGGCCGAAGAAGAAAAACTCGACGAAGCGGGATCGAAGTGCTTGGGAGTACTCAATCCCAAGGGGTGGACGCAGCGGAGGGCGCAGTAGTACCAGTCGTAGCAGTCAGGGTCGCACGTCATCCTCGTCTGTGAAGCGGTCTCGATCTACTACGGAGATAGGTACTATCTCTTAATCGTAAATTTGTTCAAACACGGGTGCACATCTATTCCTGAAAATAGCGTTCTACAGGTGAAGCGGACTTCTCCCACACCCAGTTGGCCAACCACGTAACATCAGTCATCCATCCGTATATAGTTACCTATAAGAATGTCCTGGCTGACGGCAACTGTGGATTTCGCGTGGTCGCGTCCCATGTTTACGATGACGAGGAGGAATGGATCACCGTCAGGAATAACGTCGCGAACGAACTCGCGGCCCATTGGAGTCGCTACTCGGCACTGTACTATGGTGATTCACTTGAAACTGTGTTGGATCGTCTACGCTGGGATGGGGGCCCTTGTGGAGCGAACCACTGGATGACGACACCGTGTGATCTCTGGGTTGTTGCGACTATTTGGAACGCTGTAATTGTCCTATACGGGTACGGCAATGGGACCAACATCAACGCGTTTTCGAACACAATATTGCCGCTGCATGCCGGTCGGACTGCTGCTGGACCGACCCGTACGATCGTCATGGCGCACCTTGGAAATGATTATCAGCATTACATCAGACTTAATTTGGCTCCAGGTTTTCCTATGCCCACCTTACATCCGTGGTGGTTCACGTATCGTAGTGATCGAGTTGCCGGTTGGGAGATCAGATATCAGAGTCGATTCGCTCACTGGAATCACCTAATGCAACATAGTAATTTTTAGCTGTTGACTGTTTTATTTAATTTTATTTGTATGATTTAATAGGATTATTTAATTGAATTATGATTATTAAATTGGATTATTTATTTGGATTATTTAATTGGATTATTTAATAGGATTATTTAATTGGATTATTTAATTGGATTATTTAATTGGATTATTTAATTGAATTATTTAATAGGATTATTTAATTGGATTATTTAATAGGAATTTAATTGGATTATTTAATAGGATTATTGAATTGGATTATGTATTTGGATTATTTAATAGGATTATTTAATTGGATTATTTAATTGGATTATTTAATAGGATTATTTAATTGGATTATTTAATAGGATTATTTAATTGGATTATTTAATAGGATTATTTAATTGGATATTTATTTGGATTATTTAATAAGATTATTTAATTGGATTATTTAATAGGATTATTTAACTGGGTTATTTATTTGGATTATTTATTTGGATTATTTAATAGGATTATTTATTTGGATTATTTGTTTGGATTATTTAATTGGATTATTTAATAGGATTATTTATTTGGATTATTTAATTGGATTATTTAATAGGATTATTTATTTGGATTATTTATTTGGATTATTTAATTGGATTATTTAATAGGATTATTTAATTGGATTATTTTTTTGGATTATTTAATTGGATTATTTAATTGGATTATTTATTTGGATTATTTAATTGGATTATTTATTTGGATTATTTAATTGGATTATTTATTTATATTAGTTATTTATATTATTTATTTGTATCAGTAATTCGAAACGGAATAAATATGCTAACAAATATTCAAAACATATATAAAATTCGTCCGATACAATAAACGAAAAATAGAAAAACCAATCGCTACACAGGTCGTTGACGTCGTCCAGCATGTCTCGGAACTCGTCCGTACGCGTCGAGCCGTCAAGTTGCATACTGGCTAGCATATCGGTACTCAAGCTGTACATCGTGCTGTACCACTGTATATAGCAAACATACGTACAATTAAACATATAAATATAAAAAGTAGGGCTCAACGATTAAATGACGTACGTAGTCGGAGTGGCTGCGCGGGGGTATCCCTGCCGAGAGGATCCCTGCTCCGTCGAAAGCAGGCGAGGATGAGAATGCCGCGCATACCAATCCATGTACCCTGCAACGGTTTCACCAAGGTACTCCGCGGTGGCACGGTTGATGTACGAAAGGTTGAGGATGTAGGCATACGGGAACTGACGCCAAGCCATTTCAGCTGCATCGGCAGAATGAACAACCTTATACCTCGTCGGGTCAGCTGGCATGACCGCCTTCCGTGGCTGACTCATCGGCGGCGGGATGACCTGCACATACCCCAGCTGGCGCAACACTCTCGAGGGCGAGTAGGGCTCAACGACATCGCGATAGATAACCCATCCCACGAAAAGCGTCCTCATCTGCTGCGACGCTGGATCGGGACCTTACGGCAGCCATGCAACCTGATAACATGTTCAAAATTTTTAAATAATTGTCGTCAATATAGATAAGACATTGTGAAGATACCTCAGTTGCCGTCATGAGGTCTATCTGACGGCGGATATCAATCAAGCGGTGGACCGTCCTCTCGTGCTGAGATACAGACCACATGCGTGATCGTGCCTGGCCAGGCTCCACATGATGTGGGAGACGGTGTGGGCGGAAGCATGAGAAGTACTCGTAGATCCACGCCTGTAGTAATGAGAGGCACCCAGCTAATCCCCTCGCACCCGCCCTGCTTGCCATGCCAAGCTGGCGATAAAGGTAAGCGAGAGCGGCCGAACCCCACGAGTACCCACTAGCAGAGGCAACGAGCGGTAGAACTCGTGCATGATGTCCGGCTTCACACGGTTCCCGCTCTTGTCGACGAACAGCGTCGACCCCAATAGATCCACAGCCAAACGATGGCCTGGAACCCCACCGGCCGACCACCCCGCATTCGCTGCATCACGTCCTTAATCGCAAGCCCACCGCCTCTCCAACCATCCCTGAGCGCGTCCGCAGAGATGCCCATAATCTCCCTCGCCGCGATCTGCCCATCGGCAACGTCTGGGGTGCCCGACACCGTCGCGCCCTCAATCGGTAATCCGAGGATGTGCTCGACGTCGTGGAGCATGATCGTCATCTCCCCAAATGGCATGTGGAAGGTGTTCGTGTCTGGATGCCAGCGCTCCACAAAAGCGCACAGAAGAGGCTGGTCTAAGTGACCCACCATGGCATCTGTGAGGTGCCTAAGCCCCGTGCCATCGATCTGGCTCTGCGTCTCCGGCGGGAACTGGGAGTACCACTACTTAAGCATCCCAAGCACTAACGCCCGCTGCTCGCACTTCAGCAGGGGCCTCTCATCCTCACCCATCCAGATGCGGGGCGCGATGTGCCCCAGATAACTAGGGATCACCTCGTCATTATATGGACCACCGGGCTGTGGCCCCTGCACCCTCCAGGAATCGTCATCTACGACCCTGGAGCGCTTGCTCCCTATTTCATTATTCACGAATAATGAAAAAATAAATTTAACTTATTTATCGTTAATTAATACACGACATCTTAAGTCAGTTTATAGAGGAGAAGAAAATAACCTGAGGAGGCCGGTACGACATCGTCGTCGGATGTGTTAGGAATATTTTGTAGCATCCTTTAATTTATGTAATCTTGGGTTAATATGTTTATTTAGTGGGTTGTAGTAGTTTGGGGAGACTTATGATATTAAGTCATAGTTTTGTATTGGGCTTTAATATACCAAAGAATTGTGGTATATAAAGCCCAAATTACCCTAATTAGGGTTTTATCAAAAGAATTGAAAGGTAAGCCACCTTGCACGTTAGAATTAAGAAAAAACACACTAACACACACACTCAAGGTGTTCTTCACGTTTAACACATTCAAACCCTTCTTTTGATCCTTGTTTGGTAATATAAGGGCCAACAAGTGGTATCAGAGCCTAACGCGGATCAATATCTTCCATTTGAATCCAGTTTTGTTCGATTTCGACGTGATTTGACAGAGATTTTTGCTTGAAAACTCATTCCCTGGTTTTTCACTGTTTTTGGATGTTTTCAAATCGTTTTCAGTGATTTTTTACTCCTAAGACATTAGAAAACTGATATTGAGTACGTTTAGGTTCTTTCACGTCGATTCCAGTCAAGTTTGAGTCGGATTTTAGCAAAAACGAGTCTGAAAAATCTGTTTTTTTCACTGAACTGGGCGTCACTTTCGAGTAACAAATTGAACAGTACCATTGAGTTTGAAGGTTTCGACCAAAACTCACTGTGAGGAGATTCGATCGATTTGAATTTCAGACAATTTCTCGCATTTTTCACAGTTTCGCTCGAAAGATTTCTCGGCCAAAGTCCAATTGCTTCGCCCGAAAGTTGATCGATTTGAGTTTCGACGAATTTTCCACCAATTTCACAGGGTTCGATCGATACAATTCTCGGCGAAAGGCCAATCATTTTCGCCCGAAATGCTACAGTGCACAATCTCACGGTTTCGATCGATACACATCTCGAACGCTACAGTGCACAATTTCACAGTTTCGATCGATACACATCTCGGCCAAAGTCCAATATACTAACCGTTTCGCTCGAAACTTTATTCTCCACTTAGCCAATTTCAATCTCAGACGATCGAAACTATTTATTCAAATCAAAATCGAATTCCATCTTTCGATCGAAACTAACAATTTCAAAACTCTTTCGCCCAATTCACACTTTCGCCTGAATCTTCAAATCTAAACTTAGTTTCGATTGCCCGATTCTCAACACTTAGGACCAATCGTTGAGCTTATTTTCATATCATACTAGAGTCGATCAAGCACTCATATTGAGTTGAACAAAATTCTCAATCTCACTCAACACCAATTGTTCCATCCTCGAGCAGTACACTAAATTCATCAAACTCTTATATATCGACAGAATTCACTAAGACCTACTTAGACTCAACACTAGAAATTACTCAAACTTGACTACATTTCTTTCAAAACTAAAGTGTTTCATTTCGCAGATATATCTCGCGTTAACGATCATTACCAAACATTAACATGGACGGTCTTGCTATTGGATCTGACAACCGTGCACCACTACTGAGATGGGGAGAGTACGGCATATGGAAGCAACGATTCATAAATTTCATAGAAATCAAGGATGGAGACCTCGCAAATGACATGCTTTCCTCCATTTTTGAAGGACCTGCCCAATTTTGGACCATTATCACTGCTCAACCCGATGCAGTTCCTGCAATTCCAGAAAAGAGAACTCCTAAGGACCCTAGTCGATACACCGATGCTGAGAAAGCACGAGCCAGAGCGGACAAGCTTGCTCGACACTATCTACTTCAGGCTCTACCAAATGATGTCTACGAGCAAGTAGATGCAATGGTCACGGCAAAGGAAATTTGGGACGAAGTCTGCAAGATGATGGTCGGAACAGAAGTTAGTACTTTGTCTAAGAAATCCAGTATCCTTACTGCCTATGACTCCTTCAAGGCTAAGGAGGGAGAAGAACTTCGAGATGCTTACCTTCGCTTCTTAACCATCATCAATGAGATGAGAAAGATTAACATCCAGCGCTCCAATCTCAAAGACAACATCAAGTTCCTCTCCACACTTCAACCTGAGTGGGGACGAATTGCAGTTCTGGTTAAGCAACAGAACAAAGATCTGGACGCGATGGATATTCATTCCCTACACGATAACCTCTCACAAGACTCGCAATATGCCAAAGAAATTAAGAACGAAGGAAAGCCAAACGTTGAAATGGAACCAATTGCACTCGTAACTTCTAAGTCAAGCAACAGGAGCTCGAAGACTTCTAAAGGAAAGCAGGTCGTACCATCTGACACCTCTGACAACACCGAATTTGACCAAGAATCAGAGGACGAACTCGAATCCATCAGAAAGAAGCTGGCAATGATCTCAGATACCGTCAATAAGATGAGCACCAAGAAATCATCTTCTTCCTTCAACAAACAACGAACCTCGGGAGGGAAACAGAAGTACATTGTCCCTGAAGAGACTGAAACTAAGAAATCTGAAATAGTGAAGAAGTGCTTCAACTGTGGCAAGCCGGGTCACTTTGCTTCGGAGTGCTTCAGACCCAAGAAGAAAAACACTGAATACTACAAGAAAAAATTTCAGCTCTCACAGCGCAAGGAAGCGGGAATAGTCTTGGTAGCTGAGGAAGAGGAATGGCTGGAGGACACATCTGACGAGGAGGAAGAAGAAATGGCCTTCATGGTGAAAAGCATAGAGGATGACTCAGACGAGGATGAGCCATCCATCGGATCAGACAGGACAGATGTTTCATCATCCGACCTGGAGGTATACACTCCATCCGTACATGATTTCGTTAAACTAGAACGTAGGATAGCCGAACTCTCCATGCATCGTAAAAATCACTCAGAACTCCAAAGTGATAGCTATTCTTAAAGAGGCCATATAGAAAACAAGGAAATAGAAATTAAAGTGAAGAGATAGCTATTCTTAATGAAACCTTGATCTTGTCTGAAACTAAAGTGAAGACTTTAGAAGATCATATAGAAAACAATGAAATAGAAATTAGCGATATGAGTTGAAGATTGAAAGACAGCGAGGAAGAATGTGTAAATGTAGCGTCTATACGAACTAATCACCAACGAACGTGTACGACTATACAAGAAAATCAAGGAATTAGAGGAGATCAACACCAAAAGAGGTCAAAGTGAACGAACCATGTTCCTTAGCCAACCTAAAGATGTTGAATTTTATAATCCCCGCGAAGGATTGGGATTTGAGCCCACCACTAACTCTGTAGCAGATAAAGTAGACTCTCTGTACAACATCAAACGTTTTGGGTTAAGCATCGAACGACTAATGCCCTTCGTCGGATCAAGTGAGGTGACTGAATCTGATGAACAAAGGCAGAAGAACAAAGAATGGGCTCAAATCATGTGTGACTACGACGAACTCAACAATAGCTACAAAACATGAGAGATAACGCTCTCTGATGATTACATGTCACCATTTGGACCCGAAGGCACTGACGAACAGACTAAACCTATTTATTAATTCATATATATTCCAGAAATCATACGCAAAATAGGTTCCTTGACAGCCTCTCTAGAGTCGGAAAAGAAAGCTCACGAAGAAGAGAGAACTATTTTGTTGAGCAAAATTTATACTCTTGAAAACTTTCCTGATGCTTACAAACCTTCCACCTCCCGTTCTATTCCAGAATCATTTACATGTAAATGCAAGCAAACTACAAAGCAAATACCTTTATCTCACACTAACTTGGTATCGCATGTGCTCACAAACAAAGGCGTGAGATCTAAGGAAGAGAAGAAGGTTCAACCTGGCTCAGCTAAGAAGACAACAGTCCCTGATAAGAAGAAGAGACCAGTCTCCAACTTTTCTTCTCATGTTTCAAAATCTTTTGCATTTCCAAAAGTGACTTCTTGTAATGTCGCAGAACGTGTTTCGTTATTCCATTCCCTAAAATCAAAGTTCTGTCATGTCAACAATGATGTACTTTCCCATCCTCATGACAGTCACTTCAGCAATAGCGTTTCCAAATCGCATAGCGCTCGTTCTAAGGACACATCTCCCACGCCGTCCAATCATACTACTAAATCTAAAGTAAAGAAACACAACATCTACAAGACCAAGCCAAGCAAGAAATTAAGTCCAAAACAGATTTGGATTCCGAAATCTCAACTGCATCCTATAGGAAATCATCACGCTTGGACTCTCAAACCAGCTACACAACAACCTAGCAAAGAATTAAATCTAGCAACGAACAAGAAATCTACTACACCTGCTATCAAAAGAGGACCCATCTATAAATGGGTGCCAAAACTTACTTGATTCTTTTTTCAGGTCCGTCATGTGTGGTACTTAGATTCAGGTTGCTCCTTACACATGACTGGAAACAAAGAGCTGTTGAGCAACTTCTCTGAAGGATTCCTCGGGAAGGTCTACTTCGGAAACGGTCAATCTGCATCCATGCTAGGAACAGGTGATCTCATTCATGACAGGCTAACCATCAAAGGAGTATCCTACGTCGAAGGACTGAGCTACAATTTATTCAGCATAGGTTGTTTCTGCGACAAAGGCTACAAGGTGAACTTCGAGACCAATAAATGTAGTGTCACAGATATCAATGGAAGAGAGCTACACACTGGACACAGGAAGACGAATCTTTACTCCATTGACTTCAAGACTGTTCGACCGACATGCCTTATTTCTCGAGCCTCTCTACATCAGAACGATATCTGGCATCAGCAACTTTCACATCTCAACTTCAAAGACCTGAACAAACTGCGATCAGAAAACTTGGTAAAAGGGCTTCCCTCGTCCAGATATCACAAAGAGCATCTTTGCTCGGCGTGTGAAATGGGAAAGATAAGGAAAGCCTCCCACCGGACCAAACACATAGCCTCAACTTCCAAACCTCTCGAACTCATTCATATGGATCTGTGTGGACCCATGCGCACTCAGACCATTAATGGGCGGAAATATGTTTTAGTCATTGTGGATGATTTCTCACGCTATACATGGACTAAATTTCTGAGAACCAAGGATGAAACTCCAGGTCTAATCATTGAGTTCATCAAAACCGCTCAAAATCTCTACCAACTAAGTGTACAAACAATAAGAACTGATAATGGGACAGAATTCAAGAACAGAAAACTCAGTGACTTCTATGCATCACTTGGAATCACCCAACAGTTCGCAGCAGCTAAAACACCTCAACAAAATGGGGTAGTTGAGCGCAAGAACAGAACCTTAGTTGAAGCAACTCGTACACTCCTCATTCACTCTGGATTACCTCACTTCTTGTGGGCCGAAGCAATGAACACAGCTTGTTTCACTCAAAATCGTGGCTCACTTCACAAGAGGTTCAATAGGACACCCTATGAGTTGATCAAACGTAGAGTGCCAGACGTCTCATTCCTGAAAGTTTTTGGGTGCAAGTGCTATGTGGCAAATGATCGTGAAGATAGAGGCAAACTTGACCCCCAACAGATAGTGAACCCCCAACAGATACAGAAATCATATCCAGCTCAGGCTCTGAAACTCCTCAGCCTTATGATACAACAATAGAAATTTCTTCAGGAGAGTCAGTAATGCCACAACCTGGAGAAGAAATAGAACATCAGGCTGATCAAGGTGGAGAAATAACATACGATACAAACACAGCTGGATCATCACAGCCTAGTACCAGAAAGTGGACTCGAGCCCACCCATACTCACAAATAATTGGAGATCCCTCCACTGGAGTAACCACTCGAGCATCAACGATAAACGAAAGCCTCTACTCCTGCTTTCTCAGTCAAAAGGAACCCAGTAAAGTAGCTGAAGCACTCGCCGATCCAGACTGGATAATAGCAATGCAGGAGGAAATCAATCAGTTTGAGAGGTTGAAGGTTTGGAACCTAGTACCTAGACCAGCTGGGAAAACTATCATAGGGACTAAATGGGTTTTAAGAACAAAAAGGACGAGCAAGGAGTTGTTATCCGGAATAAAGCAAGGCTGGTGGCAAAAGGTTACAATCAACAAGAAGGAATCGACTATGATGAGACATATGCCCCAGTTGCAAGAATAGAAGCTATCAGGATATTCTTAGCTTTCGCTGCACACAAGAACTTCACAGTCTACCAGATGGATGTCAAAACTGCATTCCTCAACGGAATACTAAAAGAAGAAGTTTTTGTATCCCAGCCTGAAGGTTTTGTAAACGAACAACTCCCAGACCACGTCTACAGACTCGATAAAGCTCTCTATGGACTTAAACAAGCTCCCAGAGCCTGGTACGAGGTCCTTTCGGATTTTCTCATCTCATCTGGCTTCACAAAAGGGAAGATTGATACGACTCTTTTTATCAAGAAGGACGGCTCCGACATTATGCTAGTGCAGATCTACGTTGACGACATCATATTCGGGTCAACAGACTCACGAATGTGCAGGAACTTTGGGGATCTAATGAAGCAGAAATTCGAAATGAGCATGATGGGCGAACTAAGTTTCTTCTTTCAACAGCTTCACGATGGAATCTTCATCAGTCAATCCAAGTACATTCACGACATACTCAAGAAGTACAACTTGGACAACTCAAATACTGCCATGACTCCCATGTCTACCTCATGCAAACTTGACGCAGATTCCTCAGGAAAATCTGTTAACCAGACAACTTATCGAGGCATGATAGGATCCTTGCTCTATCTTACATCAAGTAGACCTGATATCATATTCGCCACTTGTCTCTGTGCACGCTTTCAAGCTGATCCAAAGGAATCTCACATGCTAGCCGTCAAGCGAATTTTCAAATATCTCAAGGGAACTCCGAATCAAGGTCTATGGTACCCGATGGAATCAAGCTTTGAACTCGTAGGATACACAGATGCTGATTACGCAGGATGCAAGCTGGACAGAAAGAGCACTTCTGGAGCCGCTCAATTTCTCGGGGGTAAACTCGTAAGCTGGTCATCTCGAAAGCAAAATTGTGTCTCAACATCGACAGCAGAGGCAGAATATGTCGCTGCTGCGAGTTGCTGCTCACAAATTTTGTGGATGAGAACCCAGCTGCTCATAACGTTATCCCAATTTTTAGTGACTCTAAAAGTGCTATAGCTATAACAAGTAATCCAGTACATCATTCACGCACAAAACATATAGACATTAGATATCACTTTATCAAGGAACATGTGGAACAAGGTACAATCGAAATGCATTTTGTTCACACAGAACTTCAACTTGCTGACTTATTTACTAAGGCATTAGATGAAAAGCGATTCCAATTCTTGGTATCTAGATTAGGCATGTTGAACCATAAAACATGATCGATTGTTCCTACATGAACCTGATATTGTGTAAATAGATCATTTAATTTTTCTCTATATGTTATGAATGGTAAAAATCCTACTATTATATCTAGGGGAGACTAATAAAAATTTTATGCATGAATCTAGGGGGAGTCTTTCATTTTTATGCACTAATCTAGGGGGAGTCATTAAATGGTTCACACAAATCTAGGGGGAGTCTCTCAAAATTATGCACAAAATAGTTCACACAAGGAGTTTTTATGATTTCTCATCAAATTTAAATTATATAGTATGGTGAAACTCCTTAAATTTCTATCGACATTACAATCATTCAAAAATTTCAAATATCACAAATATTTCTCGGCGAAACTGAAAATTCTCTTGAAATTCCTCTTCAAATTCTCTCAGCGAAACTGCATATCGCCCGAAATCCTTTCAAATTGATTTGCCAATCGTGCTAAACAAGTTTCGATCGAAACCGAGCTTTAACTTATGAGTTATTAATTTCTCGGCGAAACCGACTTTCGCTCGAAACACGTTTCAATTGAAATTGCAATTTAATTACATACTTTTATACTTTTATCGGCGAAACTGACTTTCGCTCGAAACACATGTCGATTGAAATTGATCATTAAATCCTTTGCAATTTCTCTCGGCGAAACTAACTTTCGCCCGAAACTCAATTCAATCCATCGAAAATCAAAATTGACTCTTTGCAATTATTCTCGGCGAAACTGAGATTCTGCTTATTTAAATAGAGTTTCGCCCGAAACCTGTTCTTATTCATCGATTTTCAAATTCACTCTTAAAACCTCTCTGCATTCGCACACGAACTCATTACTGTTTCACTCTATTTTACCGTTTATTGCAACTCCAAATCCCTCATTGGTAAGGAAAACACGCTTAATCTACAGCTTTTAACTGATTTTTCCCCATTCGTGCAGGTTTCGCAGATTAGGGTTGTGTGAGTTCGAGCGAATCACTGTTAAAACGTGATTTCGTCTCGCCTAATTCGCTCGAAACTAAGCTCTAGTTTCAATTTCACATCACAATCGATCGATTATTCTGAAAATATTACTCACTCTGTGTTTTCAAATCGACGTATTCTAGGGTTTTACTGCTTTCGATCGAAACAGGGGATTTCAATTTTCAACATAATTTTAATTGTTTTGACTTTACCCTTTCGGCCGAAACTACCTCACAGTTTCGATCGAAACTGACGACAAAATTAATTTTAATCGATCGAAATTGGACTTCGCCGAAGTTATTTAAATTAAATATGACTTTCGATCGAAACTGACTTTAATTTCACTTTCGCCGAATTTGCCTTAGTTGAACATGACTTTCGATCGAAACCACAGTACAAATTGAACTTATCACACGATGCACATTGCTTACCGAAACTCAAAATCAATTGAAATTGAATTGAAATTGTCACTTTCGCCGATTGCTTAATCCAATTCCACTTTGTTTCTTGCACGATACTTTGTCACAATTTTTTTGTCAAATTTTTCTAAGTCCTAACATGCTTAACAACGTATTAAATAATTTTGCATACTTTCTAAGTCAAAATGGTCGATTTCCTCTAATCCATTGCTCTTATCTTGCAGATCTACCAAAATGGTGCGACAAATTGATGAGATTTTCGCCTCCAAGGACTGGGCACAGAGGACACCCAACAACCATCAACTGGACTTTGATAATACCTCGTGCCCAGATCCTATCATTATTAAAATCCTCGCAAACCACCCTCTAAGAACCGCCCTAAACATCACCGAGGTAGTCCCTGAAGTGTATGTGCAACAATTTTGGTCTACCCTTCAGAAACCAACCAATAACCCAAAAACAACCGCCCTTTCCGCCATAATCGACAAAACCATAGTTGTTTTTACTCCAACCATTCTCCGTTCCATACTAAATCTACCTCATTCACTCCTATATGATCCCCATCCCTCCAACGACGACCTAATCAGGGACTTCCTATTCATGGGCCAGAAACCTAACTCCCAAAACACCATACACTTACCTGAGTTCACTGCCAAAGACATCCCTGCACCTTGGAGGACTCTGTTTCTCATTGTCAACAAGTGCCTCTCGCCAAAGCACTCCGGGTCCGACAAGTGCAACCGGAACATCATGCTTATCTTCCATGGGATTGTCTTCAACAAAAATTATGATGTCGCCCAACTAATCTGGTCGGACATACTTGATCAACTGCGAAGGCGAGGCCTTGGATCCACGAAGCCGGTGCTCCCTTACTTACGGTGGCTGCCCGTCATCGTCCAACATTTCGTGGATCTTCATCCCGAAATCGAACGCGGACCGAGAGACGAGCGTTATCAATGTCCGAAGCTCATAAAAATTCAATCGACGAAGAGCAAAATCGATCAGGAGGCCATGGTCATCCCAGACTACTTACTTCGCCTCCTCGATCCGAATGAGCCGGAGCTACGCAAATACATGCAAGCCAACAACCTCGACGCCGTCCCCGTGGCTCAACAAAACCCAGTTGAACCTAACCCAGGGACAAGCCAACCCCCACAGACAAATGTAGGTCTAGGAAGCTCCTCATCCCCACAACCAAAACGAAAGCGTAAATCCAAAGGGGATGACCGAGGAGGACAACAGGAACGGCGTACAAAGCAAAAACACGACCTACTCCTAAGCCAACTAGTCCACTTACAAGCCGGACCGAGCCCATAGGTACAGGGGATGACTTTGTCCTCCCCCGAGTAGAAGTCGCGACATCGGGTCCAATCGCGCAAACTACTCTTCCCAGCCACTCAATTATCTCCCAACAGATGATTGTTTCACATACTCACGAGGTGCCACGTCATTCATCACCACCTCGCTCGGAGGTGGTTGATGTAACAAGCAGTACTCCGCCTCAGACTGCACCTTCTGTGATCACTACGAGTCTAGTGCCCTCACCATCCATAATTTTTCCACTTTCTAGGACACTACGATTAGATTATGCACCTCTAGATCTTCGTGATCTAGACCGAACGCTCTACGATGTCTCCGTCCTAGAGTCTAGTACGGAACAGAGCGGAAGACCCAACGTAGTCAACATCACTGCAGCTACGACCTTGGGCCATCAATCTGAGTCAGTCTCAGCTTTGATGTCAACGATGAGCCTTCGTGGCCTCGGTTCTTCAAGTCCTTTGCAAACGGGCGGCACATCAGTACCCTCTACTGATGTTGTGACGACGGAACGTCTTAGTGACTCCGTAAGGTTATTTTCCCCGTTCGTGACGGAGGCGAGGCTAGAGAGTCGACTCGCAACATTGGCGAAAGATCTCGAGGACACTATTATGACCCAAGTCTACAACGCCATTGGGACATCCTCTCGGGATAAAGGCAAAGCCCCCGTCAACGAAGAAGTACCCGCGCAACCCGATCCAACTCCTGGCTCAGAGGAAGGACCGTGGAACGTACCAATCTCGGAACTGATCGACGTTCTACTGGCCAGACTCCGTACTGCACCGACGCTCACTGCCTATGAAGCGGAGATCCTCAGACGTATGGAACTTCCTTTCAACCCGCCTAACCCCGGCGAGGCCCAGTCATCAAGACAATCACGTGACGACCCTGACGGTGGGGATCGTCCCGAGGGGGAGAAGACACAAGGGACAGGGCCTCCGCCGCAGCCACAGCCGCAACCTAGAACCACCCAAACACCCACCAGAACAAAATCACCTACACCCACCCAAACCAGAAAATCTACCCGAACTACTACCAACACAACCCAAACGACCTCCTCATCAACCGTGAGTCCATCACCGCCTAGCCTTACAAACCCAAGACCTTCCTCTGATCCTCCATCCTCACATTTTCTATCTCTCGAAACACTTTACAACACACACTCAGCGGTAGAAAAGTACATCTTCAACGACGGTTGGTTAACAAAGCCGATGCATCCAAACTTGGCCATAGGATTACTGGACAACGCCAGATACTTCTTGATGAAGGCAAATCTTGACCTGGCACTAATCGACGATGATGAGCTCGAGGAAGGTGAAGACTACGAAGCAGACATTCCAGAACTTCCAGAGCTTCTCAAACACGTTGTCGTCGATAAGGAGTGGCCCCCTTCAAAGTCGAAGATAGGAAAAGAACAGACGGCCGCCGTGGGAAAATGTCAAAGTGATAGCTCCATATCAAGAAGAAATACGGAGAAGAATTTGGAGGAAGAAGGATAGGATCAAGGACCTAGACGAGCTGAGTCTAAGAGGCCTAACTCATCTCCCGAGACCAACTGCTATACGATACCTGCTCTCTCTTCGTAGAGGGCTTGTGTGGATAGCAAAAGATACAGATGTTAACATTCTTAGAAGAGAAGAGAAGGAAAAGGCCAGAATCAACAAAATCTTGGGAGTTCGGCGAGGTCGTGTCGACTATTATGAATACCCTATCTATAAGGTGCAGCGAGAAGATGGAACGGTTGAGGAACTGACTGAAGGCGATCTCTCCTACATCAGAGGTGAAGATGTTGATCGGATACTTTTTAGCTTCAGATTTCTTGGAACACTCCAGAATCCAGACTTGAAAGTGGGCTACGTTGCTCTTAAGCGATTTATGATGCGCCAAATCAAGTTCAATTCGACTCATGATCTTCAAATGGTGGTGGAAAGCAACATGAAAAGGGTGAATCTCACGAAGCCATCCTTCGAAGTCCCCGACTCAAGTCTTGGTGACGGCCACATAATCAATGATGACAACGATCCATCGGTGGTCTACACCAATTACAAAGGAGAAAAGAGACTGATGAAAGCATCCGAGATTGCCAAATTCAGCGATGGGACGCTGCTGATTATTCGGGTGAAACTCGAATGGATCTTGGAGAAGCTAAGGAACGAAGAAGTAGAAGCCCAGGAGAAGTACGAGAAGCTGATCAACATCATCTCCGATCGATTATCTTTACGAAGAACGATACGATCTTACGAGTTCAGTGGAGAAACCCAAGAAGAAGAAGACACAAAGGACGCCAAAGCAAAAAGGATGCTAAGGGGGAGATTGTTAGGAATATTTTGTAGCATCCTTTAATTTGTGTAATCTTGGGTTAATATGTTTATTTAGTGGGTTGTAGTAGTTTGGGGAGACATATGATATTAAGTCATAGTTTTGTATTGGGCTTTAATATACCAAAGAATTGTGGTATATAAAGCCCAAATTACCCTAATTAGGGTTTTATCAAAAGAATTGAAAGGTAAGCCACCTTGCACGTTAGAATTAAGAAAAAACACACTAACACACACACTCAAGGTGTTCTTCACGTTTAACACATTCAAACCCTTCTTTTGATCCTTGTTTGGTAATATAAGGGCCAACAGGATGTCATAAAAAACGATGCTGCATTATCCTCCACATCATCCTCCACACCATGATCCGCATGCGGATCGTAATCCGCATGTACGGACTGAGAAGCAGCCGCTCGCTGCCGCCTCTCCTCCCGTTCTCTACGAACGGATGCGTCAACGCCTCGCGTCCTCGTGTGACGCTCTCCAGATCCCTCCAACGGAGGGGATCTACTGCTCCCTCCGACTAGGGACCCACCCCAGGTCTGCAAATAAAAGCATATTTAAAAAAAAATTGCGACCGAAATACAATTTCGGTCGGCACTGGCACGACCGAAACATGATTTCGGTCGTGCCTATGTCGACCGAAACATGATTTCGGTCATGTCTATCACGACCGAAACATGATTTCGGTCGGGACAACAGCGACCGAAACATGATTTGGGTCGGAATAGGCACGACCGAATCATGATTTTGGTCGGCATAGGCACGACCGAAATCATGTTTCGGTCGTGCCAGTGCCGACCGAAATTGTGTTTCGGTCGGTGCCGAAATCCGACCCTAAATCGCGTTCGATCGGCCGTTTTTTCAAACAATTACGACCCGTTTCGATAATTCATCTACGTACTATTGATTTTTACGACAATTTGCTTACCAGTCGTGATAACAGACCCTTTCCCTTTCCATGTCCCTGTCGGCGATCCATTGCGATTTCAGTATTTTCTCTGTTTTTAGTTTGATTTTGATGTATGATTTGTAAAGTGTTGTGTGGAAAAGGACTTTAAATAGAAATCTTTATTGATTATTATTGTTTTCTCTTTTTAAATTAATTTAAATATCATAAGGGCAAAAAGGTCTTTTTCCATCCCTTTAAGGGGCGGTAACAAGTAAAAAGGGGCGATGAATAGTAATTAAAGAAAAAAGAGATTTTTCTGGATGACATCGTTTGAAAGTAAGAAATCTCGAAATATATTACGACGGGGGTATTGTGGAATTTTCCATTATCACGATGATAATTTTTGCGACTTGGAATATGTTTTTATCAAGATTTTTAAAACATAGTGGTTAAATGTTAGTTTAGATTTTGTGATACAAATGTCATTTAGGTACCAGAAGTTGGAGAAATGCATTTAAAGGGTCAAAACAAAAATAAAGTACCAGAAGTAGTTGAGCATTTATTTTACTAGAAATTGGTAAAAAGAAATCAGATTCATCAGAAGAAGCCATTGGTTTAAGCGAATTAAAGGGTAAAAAAGTCCCTCTTTTTCGTTCAACATGGGAAGAATTTTAATAATATTATGTATTATTTATTAGGGTATATTAAGTTTCAGTCCCCAAAAATATTTTAAAATAGGATTAAGACCTTTTTAGAAATAACATTTGTTTAACGGACCCAAAATTTAGTGATAAAGATCTAAAATATGAACTGTTATCGGACTATCGTTTTGTGTTATTTCAGAACAATGGAGTGGTATTTCAGAACAATGAAGTGTTACTACAGAACAATCAAGTGTTACTGAACAATCGGTCCTTAAACCTATTTTTTTCTGACAGTTCCTGAATTCTAAATTCAAACGAAATTGCCCCTATTTATTATTCACGCGTGCCCAACGACCTCGATTAGGCCCATCTCCAATCAATCCTTTATATATGCAGTTGCTACATTACAATTTCTACAGCTATATAGTTTGAACAATATCATTAAACTCCAATCAATTCCTCTATATTTTACTCAATACAAATTTATCAATATTTATTATTTAAAATAGAATTTACATAATTAAAATAACTAAGAATATCAAATATTGTAAATTTAAATCACAAATAATTATTTCATTTTACTATGACCATTTTATTTTGTGAAATTCGAACAAGATGGAATTGATTTGTTCATTAGCATATTGTTCCATTAGTAACAATTTTATAGATACATTTTTGAAATCATTATTTTATTATTACATAAGAAACCCACTCGTTTTTATGAAGTGTACCGTTCATCGTCTCTCTCAGGTCGTTCTCTTCTTTAAGTGTTTGTTTTTGCACATTTATTATTCTCAATTCTTAAATTAATTCAAAACATATAAAGAAATTAAAAAACAAAAAAATATACACATAGAGGGTGAACGGTGCCCACTATATAGAGTACCACAGTTCCTTTCTCCAAATATACCACAGCTTTTAGAGTTCCGTTGGAGTTCTTTTGTCACTATAAATTCAGGCAACATCTTATTACCTCTCTCACTAATTTAAGATCCTCAAGCAAATCATAATAACAATAGTAGAGAGCTCTCATTTTATTATTATTATTTTTATTTATTATTATTATTGTTATTATTATCCTCTCTATATTCTTGATAGTGAAAGTGATGTTCTTGCCAAAGTGAGCAAGTCTTGGCTTGCAGTGAACCTTTGCTTCTTTGTGTGTTCGACCTTGAAGGTGTCGGAAAACCCAACAGAGTTTTGTTTTGTTATTTTTCTTTTTCTCTATTTTCCATTCGACATCACCTTGATCTTGGTCTTTGAACACGATTTAACTATCGGCAAAACATGTTTATTTTATTTATTTATATTGCATATATCATAAATGACGTCATGTGCTTTGACTTGCTTCCACCTTATTAACCGAAGCTTTAATGCGGTTTTTCTTTATTAATGTATCATTCTTTTACATATTCTTTCTTGAGGAGAGTTATTGCTGTTTGATGAACATGTCCTAGGTTTTTTTTCAGACTCTCCTTCTTTCTACACATTACATGGCCTATATATATAATTATTTATATGATAAACTTGCCGGGTAATTCTATATGCATCCCCTCTAATTCTATTCACACCCACTATTAATTACCTCCTAATTATTTGGGACAATTAATGACTTTGACTGGATTTTCTTATTAATAAATAAGATAACTAACGTTTTTTATGAGCTAAAACCATTTATTATCACCACTAGTTATTACCCCACTTATTTATTACTACACTCAATTTATTATAAAACTGATTTATTGTTTATGAGCTAAAACCATCAAGTAGACTTCGATCCCACCTCTCAAGTGTCCACTAATATTTATTAATTGTATTAGATAATATTGATATTGATGATATGATAACTATTATTTATTTTAAATGATTCTTTTTAAACGTTTATAAACAGTGTAAGATTAAAACTCAATCCATTATTGGCTTGGTCACGGGAGACAATCATACATTAATAAGAAGTCATATTACAAATTACAAGTCAATGTTTAATATATTAATCCTTAGACAATGGTTTCTATTTGTATTTATTTTAATCTATTTGATTGTTTTTTAACAAAATTATTTTGTATTAGCACTATATTTTGACAAATTTTTCATCAAACAATTTGTCTTTCGTAATGTATAAACTAAAAAAAGAACGTGAACAATATCACAATTATAAAATATTTTATTGAATGTCTCATGCAATCGAATTTTTGAAGCGATATTCCATACTTACTATCATGCCTAACCATTAGATATTAATATTAATCTTTACCTAATAGCTATTAATATTATATTTTTTATAAAATACGTTATTAATATTGATTAATATAATATATTAGTATATTTTTATAGTAGATTAATTTAGCATGGTATATTGAAATGAGTTGGTCCCACCGGAAGCATTTAATGGCATTGGCACGATTCTCACGAATTCAATGAGTTAATGGAAAAAAATTAAAAAGTTATTATTGTTGAGTACAATATAAAAAACAATTAATATAAATAATTTGTACAAATTCCAAGGTTATTTTCACCCGAGAAGGGGGTGCCAATAGTAGCACCCAAACTTGCCTAAACACTAAATTGCCTTTGGTATATGTGCCCAATCATCGGGAAATGAGGTCCACTTTTAGCAGCTTTCTGAATTGTTTTATAAAGCTCCTCTCACGCAAGTGTGCATCGCCTTATAAACCCTTGAAATTGATTTTTTTTTATTAATATTATTATTATTTTTGTTGTTATTGTTATATTGGTGTATAGTCGATAATATTCAAGGTCGAAACCCGAACATACGATGAACCTAAGGTTCAACTAGCATTAATGGATCGATGGAGGCTTGCTGCACTTTGGAGAAATACCGAAGATATTTTTAGTAGAATAAGTACATGTGTTACAGTATTCTTTCTTTGTAATCGTGTTAGAAATGTCACAGTTTTTATTTTACAGAATTTCTGAGTTAACAAATCAATAAAATGTAGTTTATGTAAATATGGTCATGTTCATTGTTGAGAATCGGTGGTTGGAATGACCCGAGAGGCGTCTTGCCCAATTTCCAATTCGGGCCCTGAGGTTCTTCCAGAGGGGACGTCTGCATATCTGCCCCGAGGGGTGTTGTATACGACTTTCGCTCAGTCTTACAGGTGTTTCTTCCCTTCCGTCATGCTGCCCTGGACCAGTTCGGGACCCCTTGCCTGAAAGGCCACGTCTTGCATTTTTGGCATTGTATCATTGTCGGGACACTTTAAATGGCGGGGCGGGGTCGTTTAGTTTGTTATACCCGGTCCAGTATTTTGTCGCGTTAGGGGTAAAAATCGGGGGTAACAATAGTCCCCTCTTCGAATAGTCCAAAAGAGTATGTGAATTTTGGATGTAGTGGGGTAGCGCTAAAATGCTCGAGTGATAGCCAAACTCGGGTATTCGCGCGGATCCCTTTGGCGTGGGCAGGGGTTTTCGTATGCTGAAACGGCGCTTCGTCCTTGCCACGTATCGTTTCGCTATTGGTTGCCTCCGATGGGATGTTTGGGCGGGAGTTCTGGCGCTCTTTCCCACGATCGACGCGGGCCATCGTGATCCGTCGATCCGCCCTAGATCCAAGGGCCCAGATCTGTCTTCTGGGGCCTATATATACCCCACCTTTTGCTTTCATTTTCTTCTTTACTCTTTCCCGCTCCCAAAATTTGCCCGAGCTCCCCGTCCTTCCTAGCTCTTTGCTCCAGCTTTTAGGTGCTTGTAAGTTTTCCTTCCCTTGCTCTTTCTTTCCTTCTCTTTCTCGCTATGTCTTCTCGTAGTGGTCGTGGCCCCTCGGGTAGTTCCTCTTCGGGTAGTTTTGAGGATAGTGACTCGGGTAGAACTGTTAGCGATACTAACGATGGGGATGAGGGTTCCTCAGGAAATAGGGAATTAGTAACTCAGCCCGAACCCGTAACTCCTTTAGGTCGCCCTCTTCTTAATCTAGATCCCCCTCCCCTAGAAACAAACTTTCCCAATAACCATGCCTATCGCGTGGCGGTGAGGGAATGGGTCAGGCATGTGGAGGAGACTCGGGAAAGGGCCGCGAGTCGAAAAAGGGGTGAGGAGGAAGAGGAGGGAGAGTTCCTCCACTGGCATGAGGTTAAAGTGTCCTCCTTCACTCCTGCCCAACTCCTTCACCTCCAGGACAAGTCGGGCATGTCCGATCTGTTTGAAGCCAGGGTACCTTCTCTGACCGATGTTGCTAGCGACCCCCCTGAAGGCTTCGGGCGTATTTTTTGGATCAGGTAGATATGGGTCTCCGTTTTCCTCTTCCCCAATTCCTTGTGGATATTTTTAAGTACTATTGTGTTTCTCCGGGCCAACTGGCCCCAATTCTTTTAGCTACATTCTTTCTCTAGCCGTCCTTCTAAGCAGTTTCGGCCACTCCCCTTCCTTTTCCATGATCAACTCCTTTTTGAGAATCAGCAAGAGGGAAGAGGGAAAGCTCTTCTTTTCCCCGTCACCTCGATATCCCGATCTCATTCAAGGCCACCCTTCATCCCACAAAGGCTGGATGAGTAAATATTTTTTCCTTCGATCTCCTGAGGTTAGCCCTGAAAATCAGCTTCTTCCTTTTTAATGGGAAGATGATACGTCTATCGAGAACCCCCGTCCCCCAAGTTCCTCAAGCCAAACAGAGGCTTTCTTGGCGAAGATCGGGGAGAAGCTTTTTGGGCACCCGAACTCAGAAAAGATGACCTCCTTTTTCTATTCGAATTTAGCCCCAAGGTGACCGAGGTGCCTCCCAACCTAGGTATATATATATATATATATATATATTCATTGCCAAGTGTTTTTGTTGGTACTAGAATATCCAGCTAAACTAAAGAAGAACGATTTTACCACAATTTAAATATGGAAGAATTGAAATGCGTGGAGTGCGTGTGTTCGTGTTCTTGAGAGGTGTAAGGAGCATCTCTTACAAAAACTATTTCTCTGTACTTCTTGCACACACAAGACTGCTAACTATGTGTTAGGGTTTTAATATATATCACATGGTATGTAATACTTGGGCCCTTGTAAGCCCATTACAATTCTAAGCTCACTGGGTTCTAAAACATTAAAGCCCACTTCACTTAAATACAATACAAGACTAAGATAAAATAATTATTTGAACACAATAAAATATTCCTAACAATCTCCCCCTTTGTGTTCAATTTACAGTGAAGCGCTGGTTGTCTTGGTCTTGTAATCGTCCTGAGTCATCAAAGAACTCGTATTAGAGTTGCATACGCGAAAGTGTGTGCATGCGTGTTTTTCTTCAAGCACATCCTCATTTGTCTTGTCTTGTCTCGTTATCTCTTCTTTAAAAGATCTTCAAGCTCAACCTCTCTTGAACTTCTCTTCTCTTAAGTGTTCAAAGCTGCTCGATGGATCGTCTCTTTTTGTGTTCGATCTCTCCCTTGGATAGTCACCACTCCCCCTATGTTTGTTCAACCGTTTGTTGGAATTTGGGAGTTCTCTTTAAATTTGGAGAGATGTACAGTAGCTGAATCTTCTCTTAGGTGTTCCAACTCTCCCTTCACTTGCCGCAACTCCCCTTACATTTGTTCAACCTTGTATTGGGATTGGGAGTTCTCTTTAAACTCAGAGAGCTGTACACGAGTCGGCAGCTTTGATTCTTGAAGTCCATGCTGAAGTTGTTGGTCGTATCTTGTCATTTGAGTCTGATCTCTTCTTCCGATAGTGGAACAACTCCCCTACATTTGCTCAACCTTGCGTTGGAATTGAGGAGTTCTCTTTAAAGTCGATGAGATGTACTTGAGGCGGCGACTTCAGTCTTTGGACTCCGTGGTCTTCACTTGATTCTTTGACGACGCTTGATATTTGGCATTTTCTGATTGGTATTGCACTTTCGTCATGGTGTTGCTCCCATTTTGCTTTCGTACCCCTCCCTCTCAAGATCGAGCTGGGGAGATCGTCATGCGATGGGTCAAAATGGGACATCGTCTTTGGCAAGAAGATCGCGTTGTCGGGACGAAATAATGGAGTTGATTGGTGGTCACGTTCACTCTACTTCTCGGTGTCAGATTCACCATCTTCGAAGGAAGTTGTCTGGTATGGCCTCGAAGAAGCTTCTCTGGCTACGGAAGAGGTAGGCGTATGGTGTATTTCCCGAAAATGTGTTTGGGCTCCTTATGATTATTCATTCAATTGCATGAGAGCCCATCTTCAGAGTGGTTGGCGTGGCGGAAATGGTGGATACTCAGGTTAGTCTTCTCATTTACTGGAGTTGCAACATGGTGAATCTTTTTTGTTCATGGCTCCAGACTCGTCATCGCCGAAGGACATTGACTGGTTCGGCCTCGGCGAAGCGTGTATGGCTTCCGAATAAGGTGTACGTGGGGTGTGTTTTAAGTTGTATCGATGCTCCTTTGGAATGTTCCATTCAAGTGCTGTAGAGCCCGGCTTTAGAGTGGTACCGTCGGTGGAAATTTGGTGGGTGGTCCGACCTGTTTATTTGTACCTATCCCCTTCTCCCCCTCATGGCTATTCGTGTGAACGAGATCGGCATGCTTGTATAGGAGGCTAAGAAGCACACAAACTACAGGTCGGTTAGGGTATCAACCAGCCGGAGCCACTAAGACGATCCGTCAACACGGCTTCAGAGACAAACTCTGAGACGTGACCTGTGAGAACAAGACTTGATGAACCGGGGCCACATAGGCAGCCCGTTAAGATTGTTCTTGAGACTAGCTCGAAGACGATGGCCTAAACCGTTGTTGTTTTGATGTTGCAACAGCAGGACTTCCTTCCGATTATCGAAGCATGTCTTAGAATGACATGTCTACGGAAGTTCTTATCTGATCACGAAGTCCAGATAAGAAAAGCTGTATGTGTCCTAAAAATAATATTAAACATTTAGTAATAAGGACATCTAGACTCGATGTGTTCAAGAAGGTTCAGTGGTGGGGGGCTGACTAACACTTAGTTCAATATCTCCTGCTTCCAAGTGAAGCAGTGATAGATTACGTGGCTCCCCGTGATTTGGTGAAACATCGGTCTATTGGGAGATTGATGAGTGGGTAAGTCTCGGTTGTGCATGCGCCATCAAGTGAGGCGACTTCACCCGGGAGCTAATTAGCACCTGTACTTATGGGGGTTGGTCTAAGTAATTTGTGAGCTAAGGGAATTTTGTATCTTCCGCTCTTCGGTCTTGTCAAGATTTTCCAAATATGGGTAGCTTTATGAGTTTGAGATCATCAATAACACTCGGCTGTGTTCCGGGGTTAGGTTCAGTTTGGTTAACTGAACCATGCTAACTTGAAATCCATACATCCAGTACGAAGTGATGCGTGCTGCTTGATTTTGGTCAGCAGTTCGGAGCAGGTCTGCTGTGGTCATTGCCGAGTTAGCACTAGAAGCCACCATCGCCTTTTGGAATTCTTGAGCTCTCGAAGTGCTTGAGGGGTAATTTTCTTTCTTTGTTACCTTTTTTTTTCTTTATATATATATATATATTTTTATTATCGTATTAATAATGTAGTAGTATACATATATTATATTACGTATATATGTGTGTGTGTGTGTGTGTGTATATATATATATATATTGTTCCTCCCCTCAGATCATGCTTCTTAGAACTGAATTACTCCCCGTCAATAGATGCAAATACGAATCAAATTTATCTTTCAAATCTTTTCTCTAAGTTCACGTATTTAAGTTCGTTCCCCCCAAAAAAATTTAATTATCTCTCCCTTTAAACAAATTATAGGAGTTGCTTCTCTTTAAAAATAAAGAGCTGCTCCCCCTCAAATTTAGCTCAATTAAAAAATGGTATTTATCAGTTGACCACAGAATATGCGTTTTCTATTTCAAAATCTTG
The DNA here is from genome assembly GCA_027422505.1 of Craterostigma plantagineum. Classification (NCBI taxonomy): domain Eukaryota; kingdom Viridiplantae; phylum Streptophyta; class Magnoliopsida; order Lamiales; family Linderniaceae; genus Craterostigma; species Craterostigma plantagineum. The sequence continues at coordinate 9,667,970 of JAPQWV010000011.1, read as the reverse complement.
CAAGAACATGCATATTCAAAATGTACCATTTAAAAGATATAGGCATTTATCAATTCAGCTTATATGCATACGTAAAAGTTAAGCTTGAAAATTCTATAAGTTGCATGCATAATGAAAATATACTTGTATAGGGTATTTATGCATTTCAGCTCATGTTTGCATGCGAAAATTTGGATTTTAAAGTCTTTTTGAAGCATGCGTAACTATAATGTACCCTATTGTCTTCAAGGTAGGCAAATTGAAGTACAACTTGATATCATGCAAAAATTACAAAAGGATGCATATAGAATTTACTTACGTTTGGTTGCTCGCATCGCTAACCAGTCGTGCTTGTGGAGCAGCAAGAGATACCATACACGCTGAGAGGTGTGGTCGCTTTCATCTCTTACCAGTCATGCATGTAGAGCGACCTCAGATCCCATGCATGCTGAGACGTGTGGTTGGTCGCATCTCTTACAAGTCATGCATGT